>OY728122.1:78576915-83576915 GCA_963277665.1 Viscum album
AGTGACATGTGTTGTAAAATCACGCCATAGCTCTAGAAAAATAAAAGATATCAAAAGAAGAAGATGCAATATAGAAAATAAATGAAATGAAATTTATAGATCAAATACAATAAAAACATTATATTATAGGAAATTAAAATATTGTTTTATATAATTACATAAAGATAACTTATTAAAAACATTAAAAAACATCTACATTGTTTTTTATTTTAATCTAAACCCCCTATATTGTTATTTCTAAAAAAACCACCCCTTCCGGAGAAATATAACTCTCCTTTATAAGAAAACATTTATTATTTTATTAATAATAAAAAGATCTAAATCAACATAACGTATATATTTTACTTAAAAAAGATGTCTATTTTATATAAAATGGAATACTTGGAGTCATAACAGTCACATCATGCATAATATTGAGGTGAGGCTAATTCCAACACATGTAAAATGAAGTTTGGATTATTTTCCTAATGTATGAAAACAATCTAAATGTTTTTTCATTTTTTTGATTATTTTAGAGCTTTTTTTTCTAAAATTACATTTAATCTAGAAGCAGAAACTTTTAAAACATGCTGGCCACATCATGTATAATTTTTATGTGAACCGGATTTATACACATCTTAATGAATTTTGAATCATTTCCCGAAATATTCAAGAAAATATAGGCTTGTTTGATTGGTATTCATTGAGTGGAATTTATGAACTATAATGTTAATTTTAAACTAAAAATAGACATATTGAGTCAAATCAGGACCGCCATCTGACGAATTGAGGTGTGACTAGTTCCTAGAAGTCCTAAGTGATATATAAATAATTTTATTAATATATCAAAATAGTATTAATTTGTTTCACCTATTTTAAGTAGGCCAATTTCCCATTTTACTAAAATTGATTTCCATTTTTCATAACAGTATTTACATTGAGTCATACTAATCACACCAAGGGTCAGATTGAGGTGTGGATGATTCCTACAATTCTCAAATGCCTTATTGATCATATTTCAAATGTATCCACAAAATCCATATGTGTTTTCTCAGTTATGATTATATCAGAATTATTTATACTAAAATGTCATTTTAAACTAGAAACAACCACTTTGATACATTCAGATCACCTCATGTTTATTTTATTTGATACCAATTACTACAAGTCAATAATGACTTATAAATCATTTTCCTAAATTAATAAGAAATCCCGAGAATGATTGATGGGTTTTCAATGAATGAAACTTTTTGAATTAAAATAACTATGATAAATAGAAAATAGAGACATTGAGTCATATTAGGAACATCGTGTATTGGATTAAGAAGATGCACATGGAGTCATACTTATAACAACATCTCTCATATTGATGTTTGGTTGATTTCTACACATCCCAAATAACATATTAATAATTTTTATAATGTCTTAGAACTATCTGAATATGTTTTCAAATTTTAGAGTATGTCACTTATTTTTTGAAATAAAATGTTATTTTAAAATAAAAAAACACACATTAACTGATACAAGACACATCTTGTATTGTATTAAGATGAGACTAATTCATAAATTTGAAAAATGACATATGTAATTATTTAGTTAATTATAAATAAAATTCGAGGATTTTTCTTGATTTTTAGTGAGTGAAATTATTTGAACACAAATATCAATTTTTAACTGATAGTAGACACATTGAGTCATAAAAGGCACATCATTTATGAGATTGAAGTGCGACTGATTCATACGCATCAAAAATGAATTATAAATTATTTTTATTAAATTATCTAAACTATATGAATTTATTTTTTCAGATTTTATTGACCTATTTGGAATTTTTACTAAAATTGATGTCCACTTTAAATAAAAAAGTTGAAGATGGAGTCATACTGGTAACAATGTGAATCATACTAATATGTGTATAATTTTTAAATATACTAAATGACCTATGAATAATTTTAATAATATATTAAAAAATTGAATCTACTTTTTTGATTATGTCAGTTTTCCTTTTTAATTAAATTAATTTCAATTTAAATTTAGACGTACTGATAGGAATAAATATCAAACCATTCAATGAATTTATTTGTGGAGTATTCCTAAATATTCCAAATTACTTATGTATTTTCCAATAATGTGTAACAAAATATGAATGATCTTTATAGGTTTTGAGTACATTTTTTCTAAAATGTCATTTTAATCCTGATACTAGTATATTGACTCATACAGATCACATAATATTTTTATTTGAAGTTATAATAATTCACACTTTTTAGAAATTATTTATGAATCAATTCCCTAAATTATCAATAAAATAAAAGAGTGTGTTCTTGGTTTTTAGTGAGTGTCGCTTATTAATTTAAATAATCAATTTAAATCAGATAACAGACATATTGACTCATAATAGGAACATCATGTATTAGGTTGATTTGGGGATGATTCCTACACAATACCAATGATCTATAGATCCTTGTATTAAAGCATCAAATCTATATTAATATTTTTTTTCATGGTTTTATGTATGTTAGTTGTCTATTTTACTAAAATTAATGTAAAATTTAAATATAAATAAATACATGGAGTCATACTGATCACTCCATTGGTTATATTGTGGTGTGGATGAATCATACAAATCCCAATGTCTCAAAATAATCCTAACATTAAAATTTTCCATCATATTAATTTTATTTCTTTTTTTAACTCGAAAAACTAATGTAGAATATTCTAAAAACCCACCTCAAATCAAATAAATAATGCTAATGTATAAAAAAAATAATGAGCATATTAGTAATACTAAAAATAAAAAATTATTCAATAATATGAAATAATAATTTATTTATATAGAAAATTATTTTACTGTAGAAACATGATGATTACCTATGTGATTTTGTAGAGGTACTTTCATTTCGATTCATACAATTAAAGTTGATATAGCTTGATGCAATTTCATAAAAGCTACACTTTACAGGTGAAATTTATTTGAGTGATAAATAGTTTTCAAATGTTTTAGTGTAGACTGGCATGATATATAGACAGACCACCCCAAATTAGAAAAATTATCCACCAATATAAGAAAAACATGATTAGGTGAGTAATTGAAAAAATAAATTAATTAATCATTAATATGAAATAGAAAATTATTTTATGGAAAATTATTTTACTACGTAAAAAATAATGATTACCTATTAAATTGATCCATGGAACCTTTGTTTCACATCCTACAAATTGATTGGAGGGAACAAGATGGAATGTGATAAATAAAATGATATAGGGGTTAAAACCTTTTGAGGGAGAATTAGTATTTGAAATTTTTTGAAAAGGAAGGCATGAATGAAGGGAATACATCCCAACTCAATCAAAATAATTCACCAATATATGAAAAATATATTATATGAGTAATAATAAAAATAAATAAATTAATCAAAAATGTTAAAAGATATAATAATTACATGAATAATTATTTTAAAATTAAATCATCATGATTGCCTCTATGATTGTTAAGAGGTAGCCTTATTGTTATTCATTTAATGGAAGGAGAGATATAGAAAATTATCTAAAATAAATGATCTATTCAATGAATAATTAGAATTAATTCAACATTATATTATAAAATATTTCAATAAAATTTAGAAATAATATCATAACATTACATTTAATTCATTCCAAAGAGTTTCATTCATAATATTTTATCTTTTTATGAGGGATTTGAAATATCATCACGTGTTGAAAAAATTTTCTTCATGAATATTAAACATTTAATTGGGAATATTCTATTGAATTAGATAAAATATAATATTATAAGTAAAACCTAGTATATTAAAAAAAATTACCTTCTCATTGTACTCTATTTATTTTTCATAATGGTCCTAGGTATTTGGTTCCACTATTGAGGATCCAAATACCCTCTTTGTGTTTAGCTCTAATGTACAGAACATTGTCTACATCAGGAAAAGATTGAAGTGATTATGATCTTCCAATGAAATGGGATTCCTCGATTGAATTTATGACTAACCTAACATTTGATTTATTCTTTAGTAGTACAGTCAACCAATTCCTGTGTTTTGGATTAGAGAGATAAAATATCAAGCACTTCTTGTGATTCCATTATGAACGGTTCAAATTTTTTCCCTTCCAATATGATATTATCATCCATGAATCTAATTTCATCAACTTTCCCTACACTGTTATTGTCATCCTTTTAAAATGGAAAATCATCACATGAAATGTGGTATAGTTGAACTCGTATATATGTTCAATAAATCCAAAATATGACAAATTTACATAAATTGGATTTCAATAATTGGATCTAGATATATACATAGATTCATCCAAAAGTGTAATGCCACTATTTTTTATTATACTACATTCATCATTTTATTTGTTTAAGAACATATAAACATTTATTACAAAACCATTGTAAAATATAACAATTTTCATTTTCACAAGGGGATATCCATTGAAGTCATTCCGCAATTGAATTCAGATTTTCAGATACCTCATTATAAATTTGATCATAGAACCATCCTAAAAATCTTTTGATTGTGTGTATCTGATTTCGATACTTTTTCACATGATGGATTCAAATCTAAATAAATTTATTTGTGGGATTCAATGTGTGGGGGAATTTAATCACTATTATGTATACTGTAAATGTCATGAACCATCCTTGGTACCCTGATAACTCGATAACTAAGTCCCCCCCCCCACATCGTCTGAAGGGTGTTCAAAATCCCCATGGGATGGAGACAAACTCCGGGAATCATTCAACATGCAAGAGGAATATATTATCCAACTAAAAATGATGATAAAAATGAAGAAAGAATGTATACATAATAAAAGAAAAATCAACATGGATTATGGTAACAGAATACAATAAGGAATAAATATACTGAAATTACTTCATCCCACGTAATAAAATAGTGAAACAAAACCCAGGTCTATAATTACACAACTCACAAATACCATGAATCTACATATCGATCCACCTCAAAGTGAACCATTAACTTTTCTTGATACTTAAAGATGATAATATTAAAACTCCTTAAGGAAGAAGAAGGGTGTGAGATAAAAATAACGGTACGGTCTCCCCAAATATTCCTTAATAGATTCCAAAAAAACATTAACCAATGTAAGTGAATTAAATTTAAAAAAACAATTTTATAATTTCAAAGCATATTTTAAAAAATTAATTCCATATAGTGAAAATGATGAAAAATATTCTAAGAATAGGATTTAATTCTTATGTGATGGAATAATTATAAAAAAATGACCTTAATAAATAATTTTATATAAATAGTTTATATGAAATAATAAGTGGCATGTATAATTATTTTATCTACATTGGCATTCATTTATATATTATATATAAATAAATAATTGATAAACATATTCATCTTACAAAGAGGTATGGCAATATTTTAGACTATAGGACTCCTCACTCTCTATGTGATCATGGTAATATTTGTACACATACATTATTTGGACACTTTTGATAAAAGAATCATCACAAATCCCAATGTTATTTGACCTACTAGATGTATTCTTGAGATCTTATAGTAATTATTGAGTGTCTATATAACTCAAATTGTACATAAGGCTTTCATGTTTTCATACATAATAATGTTTTATTTATGTATTTTTTTTAGAATTATTCCATTACAAGTGATTTAAATATTATTCTAAAAGTATTATTTCTCATTTGAAATGTATAGTATGATTTCATTAAAATAGTCATTGAATTTCCAAACCAATTTACTTTTATATTGAATTTAATTCCATTGGTTGATCTGTTTCTAGAATCTATTATGGAATCCTTCATGGGACCCTTTTGAAATTGGTACCTCAGACCATAAATTTTCCTTCGGGTGTTTGTAGATTATCTTCATCTAGGTTCGAGCAATAGAAAGGATAAATTGGTGGCAGATCCAGCTACTGAATCATTGTATTGGTGAGCTGTGTCCTTCATGACCAAGTTTGTGTTTCCATGTTTTATTATATAGGTTTTAGTACTTTGGGATTGTTTATTCCATATTTTATTATGTTTCTTTACTTTCTATTGATTTTTATATTGATATGCATATTGTATTGATTCTTTTAATTCCACATTTTGAGTGGAACAATTGCTCCAACATTCATGTTTTATGATGCCAGGTGCAAGTCGAAAACCCATGGGGATCGGAAAATCCCATTGGGATATGTTATGGATGACTTAGTTATCGGGTTACTATGGTACTTGGGCTGGTTCATGAAAAACGGGTATCCAAGGAGGTTTGGGATTTTGTGTTGAAGTCAATATGCATTTCTAAAATATCATCAGGACATAGGAGGTTGTTGTTATAGAGTGTCTAGCCCACTCTCCCCACAATGAACCATATGTCACCAGGGGTGGTTGGGGAAATAATTTTGTTGGTTTAGTCCCAGTATTTTTTCTATTTTGATTTGTATATAGTGAAATTTAAATCATTTTGGTTCTTTTTGTTGAATGTAATTTCTCCCATTAATCTGTCTGAGTGTCAATCTACTGTCATCCTTTTTTCTACTAATGTTTAGTTGCATCATTACTCTAAGAGAATGTGCATATCCAACCAAAGAAACGGATTCTACTAAACATTAGCAATAAAATCCTCTTGGGGATATATATCTAGTTGAGGTGACCTTCTGTACTTTCTGTGCTATAGGAAAAAACCACCTCCAATTCCCATTTGGGGTCCATCTATGGATCTTTAGGGGAATGTTCATTAAAATTTGTCTCAAGATCACTTTCACTAGGAACCATAAATTTTCAAAGGCTCCACCAATCCATGACGTTCTGAGGAATGGTAGGGTTGGATATAATGTCTATTTGAGTTCATGGAGACCCTGAATAGGGTAAAGGTAATCAGTGACACCTTTATGATGGAGGGACTAAGAATGAGATAGTAGAACATTATGGTGAAAAAAATATATATGAGGGATTATACTGAAAGGAATTCAACGTTATTTTAACTAAGAAGTTTGATCAAGAATCAATGGTGTTTTCCAAGGGTGTAGAGTTTCTCAATATTGATGAAGTTGAAAGAATTGTGACTGAGTATTTAAATCACTTTATTGATTTGGTGTAGTTTGTGCCAGAGATTATATCTAATGAGAAGATGATGGCTCAATAGTTTGAGTTGGGGCTCTAATCAGATATATTTTCTTAGTTTTTCTTTCTAATGCTTCCCACTTTGGTTAATGTGATGGATAGGGAAATGATGATTGAGATGGATATGGGTAGAAAATTTATGTTGAAGGTACTTCCTTTTTATACCAATCGAAGCATGATTTCCTTTAAATGAAAAAAAATCAAAATGAATATTTTGGAGGTTCTCGACAACAGGTTCACTTTTTACCACCCCTAATTCGCGGAAGAATCCCTTTGATATGATATCAGTGTGTTCATTTCAAGTATTCATGGAGTGTCTTCACTAAGGCTCCCAAGAATTGTGGATCTTTTGGACATTCAAGGAACATGAAAAAATTATACCATTACATTTCCACTCCGCACAATGGAACATGATTACCAGCACCTCCAAAAAAAGTGGGTAAATGAAATATTTCACATAAAAAATGTATCCAGCCATTGGAATCAAGAATAAATCCTATTCATGTAGTGGAAGAGTCTTTATAGGAATCTGAAACATGTCAAGTGATCATGAGATGTACCATTACTATAGATTCGTCTTTAGTGACTACTCTATATCATTCCAAAACATATCATTAAATTTTTTATACCCATATCATTAATCTGCATAGTCATCCTATAATGATTTTATCCTATACAATGGTTGTTACTACACCCTTTATAATGAAGATAGGGAAGGGACTTCATTATCCTACTAGTGTCTTCTCTCAATCATATGTTGAGCTTTCTTATAGTTTTCTGGTTCTCGACCAAAATTTTTTTGATGTCATATTTGGGATATATTGTCTCGTTTCTATTAAGGCCTTCACAGATTTTTATATTCAAAGGTTATACCTTACAACACCCAATGTTGTGCCTCCCGTCTTTCAAGTAAAATTAGACCCATTATCAAAAAGAGTTGGAAGTTATGCTATTGATATTGGTAAGATAATATTAGTGTTTTCTTTTCATCTATAATGTGAATCTTTGATTTGTGATCTCCATTTAGTTGTCATAATCTTTCCTAAAGTCTTTTATTATAACTTCTCTAGTTTTACACTTGTATGGTTGGATGAGATTTCATTTTTTCCTAAATTCCTACTAATCAACCAATTTCTATACCATCATAGCGAATGGATCCCTCAAAACTGAATGAACTGATGTCCCATTTGGAAGATCTTCTTGAGAATGGAATTATACGCTTGAGTGTTTTACCTTGGTTGGTGCTAGTTTTCATCGCCAAGAATGCATTTTGTTTCATGAAATTATGCATTGATTATCAAGAACTATATCATGTTATGACAAAGATGAAATATATTTTCCCATCGATTGAGGATTTGATTGATCAGTTGAAATGGGAAAAGTGGTTTTAAATGATCTAACATTGATATGGTAACAATTAGTTGAGGATAAATTAATTAACATTCATTAAATTTCTTTATGGAGAAGTTATGGCCATTACAAGAATCATATTATGCCCATTGGCCTAAAAATGATCCTGTAGTTTTTAGGGATTTGAATAATTAATTATTCCTAGTGATTATAGATACATGTTTTGTAGTCTATGTGGATGAAATTATTATCTACTCTATGTATAAGTGGGATCATGTGCATCATTTATGTACAATTATGAGTCGATTGATAAATCACCAACTCAATTCCAATCATTCAAAGTGATATATCTAGATACGGGAAGTACAATTCATGGGAAATGTGTTGTCTGAAATGTGTATGTTATTTTATCCTAAAATAGTGAAGGCTATTATGACATAGAGGCAACGAAAAAATGACATTGAGATTAAATGTTTCTTGGGCATAGCTGGATATTACCAATGGTTCATGAATGGCATCATTAAGATTTATTCTTCGATGAATGCACTAACATTTAAGGTGTAATGTTTTCATGAATAATAAATGTCATAGTTATTCTGTTAATATGGAGCATATTTTGACTATTACACCAGTGTTAACACCCCCTTAGATTATGAAAGGATACATGGTCTTCTGTGATGCATCATGTTTAGGTTTGGTATGTTTTCTTATGAAAATAAATCATGTTATTAACTATAGGTCACGTGATATTTATTCCTCATGAGATTAAATACACTACCAACAAACATGAAAATGAATTTGTAATGAAA
Organism: Viscum album; assembly: GCA_963277665.1. Taxonomy (NCBI): domain Eukaryota; kingdom Viridiplantae; phylum Streptophyta; class Magnoliopsida; order Santalales; family Viscaceae; genus Viscum; species Viscum album. Next base: position 78,586,171 of record OY728122.1, read on the forward strand.
AAACATAAATATAGGTGACATTACCCTTATGGAGAAATCTATATTGTGTATTGTGACCACAATAGAATAAATTACATCTTCTCTCAAAATTATTTGATTCTATGGTTGATGTATACGGAGGATAACCTGGAATCTTTAGAATTTGGAATTTCCTATACCTCAGGGAATGGAAATGTCATTGCAGAATCATTTAAATGGAATATTAAAACATATTCTGTGAATGAATCTTTGGAAGAGTGGATTTTGGACGATATTTTTTCAGATTTACATATTGCATTTCCAAAAAAGGGGCTAATGTTTCTTTTTATAGGGTTCAATTGACATCTTTTCTTCATGGGATGATTATTTAAGAACAACAACTAGATGATGAATTCTATATCATTAGAAACACTACTTATCGTGTGGTGACATATGCCCATTTTTCTATCACCAAAGCAGGTGTTATGTTTTATAAATAATGTTATATTGTATTGTTTGTGGAAAATAAGTACGTAATGGGATATTTCTATAGTTCCCAATCGGTTGTGCACCCAGGAACAACTAAGATGTTCTATGACATGAGCAATCATTTCTGGTGGCCAGGTATGTGATAGGGAATTGCCGAGTTTTTTCTCATTACTATTCATGCCAACAAGTGAACTATGAGAGAAATAAAACTGTATTATTTATACTACCACATCCAGTCCATACGTGGAAGGGGGATTAATTCTTCTTGGAATTTGTGGTTGGGTTTCATCATACCCAGTGGAAGAATAATGTGATATGGGTGATGATCAGTAGGATGACCTTGTCATCTCATTTTATACCCATTAAATATATAACCAATGATGAAGAGTTGAGAAATATCTATGATAAATATATTTTTCATCTTCACAGAGTTCTAGCTTATATAGTCACTAATAGGGATCCTAATATTACATCTTTATTTTGGAAGGGCCTTCAAAATTCACTGTGATCATAGGTCTATTTGAGCAGGACATGTCATCCATAGTAAGATGTCCAAATAGAGTAAGATATTCAGATCCTTGAGGATATGATTCACAAATGTGGTCATGGATATGGTGGGGATTCTAATGATCATTTGGTCCTGGTTGATTTTACTTATACTATAGTTAACAGTTTGCGATTAGAGAGGCTCCGTTTGAGGCTATCTATGGTCATCCATATAAATCAATGATGTGTTGAATATAGATTGTATAATTATCCTTTAATGGACATGTTTTGTTAAAGAGACAACATCTATGATTAACATGATTTTACAATTAACATTGAAAGTACAGAGATATTCTAATTATTACATTTATTGTTAGCATAGTCCATTGGAATTTTTAGTTCGTGACTAGGTGTTCTTGATGGTTCCACTCTTGTTGGGTCATCAACGACATGAGAGTTAAGGGAAACATTCTCCTGGATTTGTGGCTCCATTAGAGGGTATCAATCAGGTGATGAATGTTTTATAACATTTGACATGGCCACATCAGCTAGTGTCGATACAAAATGTGTTCCACATATCGATGTTGTGAAAGTATTTGTCGGATCCTTATCACTTTTTCAGGACGAGGGATCTTGAGATAGAAGATGATTAATCTATAAATGAATGTATAGCTTGGGATTTTGATTATAAGACCAAAGTAATTCATGGAGGATAATACATCTGCCCATGTGCTATGGTTTCATGGTTATGACTCTCATAAGAGGCGGGAGAGGGTGTCACTGATAAAAGGGAAGATGAATCATATTTGTGACATGGAATTTTCTTTGTAGGATTTCCAGAGAATGAAATTTCCTATTGTGGGGAGATTGTATCATCAAATTGTTGTTCATGTATTTCTAAATCCTCCTCTAGGAAATTATTTATATCTTATGTGGGAAAATGAATTATCTACAAAATTGTCGATAAATGTGTTAAAGGCCATAAATACATGTTAACATATTGTCTTTTTTATATTGACTATTTTTTGGAGTTCAAAACTATTTTAGTATGATACTGAGATGCCCACAAATTCTTGTGAAAATTTAAAAAAATATAAAATATAATATTTTATGTACCAACTTTTTATTCAAACTAATTGAATAACTCAAAAAATAGCGTCGTATGGGAAATATGATACCACTGTTTTGTCCAAAATATAGTTTTTACTATAGACTATGTATAAAACTTTTAGAATCGGGTGGTTGGGCTCCTTGATTGAAGAAAATCCATTTTTATTGTAATTAATTATTTATTCAAATTATTAATTAATAAGCCATCAATTTATCTCCATTGGTTCATCATTTGAGAAATATGAGACCATATTTGTCTCTTGAATATGATGTCTACCCTAGACAAGATATCACTATTATTCCCATTGGACCATTGGTAACATTTCTTATTAAATTAAGATAAGAAATATTAATATTAATTAATAAATTTTGTAACCACAAATTTTAATCATCTTCTCTTTCTATGGGTTTCAATCATTTTAAACTCATTGGGTCCATTGAAACCATGGATTTGTACTGTTTTTTAGAATTATATTTTTGAAACCTATAAAATGGGTGAAATCATTAACTCCTCGAATTTCTTTTGAAATGATGATGAATTGGGTGATAGGAACTTTACTAAAATTTAAGCAATTCTAGGGGATATAAATTCCTAGGCAACTTGATGTCCCCTGGTGAGTTGATCTGGTCATGTCCAATCAACTTTGATACCCCTTATTCATGTTTTACAAACCTCTAAAAAATTACTTCGTCCTTAACCTTTCATTTCCAAGAGCTATGTGTGTACCCATTAATCTGTTTTGTTTACATTTATTATTTTTTTATTTTTTTCACTAATTATTTTACATCATAAATTCAAGAAAAAATGGATTGTTTAAAAAGATGATGAATCCTAAATAATAAAAGTATAAAATATAATGAACATTTATTAAGATAAATATTTTGAATTTATAAAATGATATATATGTATATATATAAAAATTTAAACGATATTTTATTAAAATAATCAAATATAAATTTCAAAGAATTATTGAATGCCTAATTATGTGATATAATCAAATTATAATAATGAATAATTATCGATCAATAACTTCATTAAATTATTGGAAGGAAATTATTGAGTTAATAATTTTTTTAGAATTAGAATATGATAATTATTTGGATTATAAAAAAATAATGATTTTCCATCTGATATATATATATATATATATTGATAAACACACCTCTGATAATTTATTAAATTTATCTATTTTTGTTTGTTTTGATTATTAAAATATAAATAAAATATATTTAGTTATATAGTGAGATAAATATTTTTGAAAATTTATTTGGTAGTTAAGGTTCATTTTATTAATTATAAAATTATAAAATTCTAATTACATGAACTATTGTGGTATAATTTCAAACATAAGTGTTGACATAAAATGTTAATATAGATAATAACTAGGAGATAGAAAATTTTATCATTTGTGATATTACACATGAAATAAAATATATGTTTTGGTTCTATGAACCCTTGATAAACATAGACCATTATTGTGTTGATTCTTAAGATATTAAGGACGTGTGGAGGGGTATTGAACCACATAGGGTGATTTATCCTTTCCATTGACATCAATGACCTTGAGGTTGGTGGTTTTGCCAAGATGAAAAATTTATTTTAACTCTAATTTCATTGATTAAGATTAAATTGTTTGAATTTAAATAGAATTTTTTAAATATGATTATTATAGCTATTAATTTTGTATAAAAAAACTCAATTTTTGGTGAATTTTGGTTTTTGAGAAAAATTCCTTTATGGCCTGAAAATTCCAATTGAATAGATTTAAATTTTAAAACTTTTATGTCTTGATTTGATAGAATTTGATGCTAATTAATTATTGAATATAATTGTAGATATTAATTTTATGTTAGAATTTTAAATAAACCCCAATTCTTGTGAACAGTGGGCTTGTTATGAAATTGTAGAAATTTGTTAAATATTGAAAATGAATTAGATTTTTTTGTTAAAAACCAAATGGTTTTATCTTATTAAAGAGATATATTTTTTATTCAAACCATTTTTATTTTTAAATTGAAATTTTCCAATAAAATTGATATTTGGGATTTAATTGTATTTTAAGCAGTCATAAAATAAATTACCCATCATTGATTCTATATGATATAACGCAGGCCTTAAGTAGAATGTGTGTTATTCTGACAGACTCTACAATTACAACAATGTTCTAAAATATACATACAACAGGTCACATCCCAAAGGAAATGGTGGCAAGTCCTCTCTGACCAGTGTCTAGAGAAAATAGTGTACACATATTTTCATGATCACATAGAGAGAGTGGAGTCCTGTAGCTGGAAATACTATCGTACCTCTTCGTAAGATTACCATTTTCTCACTTATTTATTTATATATGAGATATAAATGAATGCTGATGTTTATCAAACGGATTTACATGACCCTTATGATTTAAAAAAAACATTATAATATAAATTTTTTTATTTAAGACATTTTTTATAGTTATTCCATCACAAGGGAAGTAAAACATGTGATTGATTTATTTTTCATCATTTGAACTATATAACATGATTTTTTAAAAATATTATTTAATATTCGAAACTAGTTTAATTTTAAATTGAAATAACTTCCATTCTTTAATCTATTTTTGGAATCTATTATTGAATCTTTTGTGATACCCTAATAGATTATTATGTCAAAGACTACATGTGCCTTCTGGTGTTTGTAGATTATCTTCTTCTAGGTTCGAGAAAATGGAAAGGATCACTTGGAAGTGGATCTAGATACAGAATCGTGGTCTTGGTGACCTATGTCCTTAGGGACCTTGTTGGCATCTCCCTATTTTATATCTTCTGTTGTAGTACACTGGGAATTTTTATGCCTTATTTTATTCTGGTATTTTGCTAACAGCTACGTTTTATTTAGATACGTATATTGACTTTCTTCTTTTACTTCAACATTTTCAGTGGAAAAATATTCCCTCTGGGATGTTGTATGATGCTGGGTACTAGTCCCCAACCTATGGGTATCATGAAAATCCTTTGGGATATTTTAAGGACATCTTTTTTATCATGTTACCATGGTACTCGAGATTGTTCAAAACAGTAATGGTGATCTTTTTCCCTCTCTATCAAGGAATATGTAACAACATATTTTCCATAAATATCTTATCACATAACTTATTCACTATGAAAATACATTGGGTGACTAATTTGTTCAACATGTTATTCATAATTGGTATATAAGTCAATAGATTTTACAATAATATATCGATATGAAATTCAACATTCTAGATGGCTTTAATTATTTACACACCCATTGAAAATATTAAAAATACCATTCAAAGGGGTACATCCATCTATAATGGATTAGACCATATAGTTGAACCTCTTTGACAAATTGAACTATTAGGATGACCTATTTTCAAAGGATAATGGTGGGAATAACATCAGTAATTCACATAATAACAATACGACATCCATATTCGTGATAGGAAACTTCCCCAGGTCTATAAACTAACTATATATGGAATTGAAAAAAATGTAGAGTCTTGTCAATGTTTTTCATAAAATTTGAGGAATAATGTATCAAAAATAAATTCGAATTAAATATATAATAAAAAATGATAGTAATGTGATTTTTGTCATAGTAACTTCAAAATATCCATTGAAACCCCATTATTGATATTTGATATGTACCCCTTGGGAGAATTTAAACTATTAGATAAAATAATAATTTTTAATAATTCTAATATGGATTCAGTCAATAATGTTGGATGAAAATAAGTGTTTCATTTACCCTTCTCTAGTTCCAACCCTTCCCTTGTCCCCATTTCAAGAAAGTCTATTATATCATAGATGAAATATTCCAATCAAGAAAAATTTATTAATATTACAATAAAACTACCAAATAAAATTTTCCTTACATGAAACAAATCAAGGATATATCTGACATTTAATAAAATCCAATTCGGTAATTCAAAAAAAATATCTCTTCTTCAGACCTAAATTTTCAAGGTGTTTCAAAAATGGTTTACCAAAAAAATGGTCAATATATTTTAAAATATAGTACATATGATCCCCCATTACTAGGGATGTTATTGTACCATCATAGATATTCCTATAGAATTATGTCATATGATATCAAAATTTATGTCATCAAGGAAAAAAATTCTGGGGTCCTAAAAAACAATCATTAATCAATTTTTCAACCAAAATAAGTATGTCTGTTTTCCAAAAATGGGATAGTCAAACATTAATTTAATTAAATATCCTATTAAATTTACGTAAGAGTGGAATTACTTTATTAGCCAACAAAAAAAATTCAATAAATGTGAATTATTACATCTATGAGAATCTTACATTGTAATACATGTATTCAACATCAATATCATATCTTCAGTCAGTAGATCTAAATAGACATCAATATCATAACTGGAGTGATTTGGTCTAGATATATACAAAGGCAACATAATGTATTTGTGATTCATGTATAAAAATGGAAGAATGTTATAAATGACCAACATAGCATGTTGAGTACTATGAGTACTAATCTACATAAAAAGTATTTATTCCATCTCTAGATAACAAAAATTGATGATTCACATCTCATTTGAAATTTTAGGATACTCATTATAAATATTCATCAACTGAGGAGAATCTATTAGATTATGTTGGTTCCCATATTTATTTATTATATAACATCCATGTGAATTGTCTCACGGTTAAATGAAATCCATATAGACTTCTAAAAAATTGGTTGATAGGAAGGTACCATAGATATTTTGAAGAACAAGAATAATTTTTCTGGTATCTATATGCACTACACATAGGGAATTCTATGAGTGATTCATGGTATTTTTTAAATAATATGTAATATTTTTTACTTCCATGTATTTTTTTTAGAGATCATTCACATTGAACATTATATTATTTTTGAATCATATGTTCGAGATGGTATTTCATTTTTTCTAGTAGTATGTTGTTCAAGAGACTATTTTGTTCTTTAAATATTACGTCACTCCATCCACTACTAGCATTAAAATAATATAGCATCAAGACAACTGAATTTTTTTCTATTTAGTAAAACAGGTATACGATGGTTTAATGGCATAGATATTTAACACCCCATAAAATAGTTTAAAATCATGAAGTTCAACATCAATTTCCATTATCATTTCATCAATGTAATGTCCATAATCATGTACACTATTTTCATATAAAATTATAAATATTCTGAAATATCATCCCAATCGGTGTCAACATTCATTTTTTCCCCATGTATATTCTTTAATTTAATGATTTTAAATATTTAATAACCAATAAATTGTTATTAAAACACTTCTATAATCATTACTCTTGAATAAAAACAATTTAAACACAAAATAAGTATTAGAGAATAGTCGAATACATGCTCCCTTGAAAACATGATGAAATCAATAACTCTGTCATCATACTCTATTTGAAAGGGATTAGAGTTGAAAAGTTTTCATGTTCATATCAACAATATTGTGTTAATAAAAGATTAAAAGTGTAAATTAAATTAATAAATACACATAATATATTCATTATCAAATTTTAATTTTAAAAAATTATAATAATAGAAACTCAACAATTTATTTTTTTAAAAACATTAGTACATTGAAGAAACTTAGAAATGGAATTTAAGAAAAGAATTAGTCCACTCTAGACAGAGTTATCATATGAATTAATTTAGAGGATAAATTTTCAAACAACTAATCATTATCATCTCATTTCTAAGTCATTTATCCTTTCATTTTTGTTGTTTGAAACAATCTTCTTATCTTGTAGATATAAGCATATGTTTCATAAAATAACCTAATAATTATTAACCCATGTGATGTCTAATTTTTAGTGTAGTACAAGAAACACAAAATAGATGGGGGTGAGTTTCAAGAAAAAGTTGAAATAATGAATGTTCCATATTTGATGTCGACGAGGATGAAAAATTTCTATTAAAGTGATGTGGCATGAGTCTCATGTAACAATTTTAAATAGAAATTTTTGGTTGACTCGCATCAAGTCTTTATTAAATCCCCTAAACAAATGAAAATATTATATATGTAATTATGTAGTAATATGAAACCCAAATATGATAAACACAAATAATAAACCCTCATTTAGTGAACTAAATGACATAAAAATGTATTCATAAAACATTATAATTCATAAATGTATATTCCATATACATGGGTTGTACTTAGAGACCCCTAGGTGGTGTAACCCATACATGTATACCTAAAAATATGAATACCAAATAATATTTTCAAATATATATAAATTGATATGTTAAATTTTATTTTTTGGAACAAGTGATGTTGAAACCTAATGATTTATTACATATAAAATTAATGTTATATAAAATATTTGAAAACATCTAAAGACTCTTCGTATTTCATATCACTACAACAAACCCATCCCAAGGGTTCTAGGGATGTTGTCACATCAGATCTACCCATATAATGGATCCTAGGGAGGCCATATATTACACATTTTCCAATCCTTTATATTCTACGGAGGTCTATAAAGAAGGTGGAATAAAGGAATAACACACATCAGTTGGATATATCTTAAATAATGGACTAAAACACCCCATCCCTTGCAACATCCATCCCATAAAAATTTAAACACACACACAAATATATATATATATATATAGAATTTATACCAAACATAATTGGATTAAAATTTCACATTTACACATAATTTTTAATGAAAATAAATATTATCCCATCCTATTTTGGAAATCTAGGACCATAGTTTGTGAATAAATAATTTTAAAATCACTCAAAAATTATATGTTCTAAAATATATATATAAATATATAGAAAGATATATAGAAAGATATATATATATATATTAATATTCATCTTTATAAAATATACATAAATTGATAAATATCTATGTAACCCATACCATAGAATTTGATAACATAGTAAAATAAATAAACCCCACACTAATTTTGAAAATAAATATCTATTTAAAATAATTTAGTATTGTATCCCCCTTACATTAAAAATAAACCAACACTATTCTAGGGATATTAATTTTCACGGGAAAAATTACACTAAAATATATAACCATGATTTAAATAAAAACATTCCCTTAAATTATTTGCATGAAATCGTCTTTTGTTGCTCCTCTGTACCATCACAAGACTGATAGTTATTTTCCAAAATAGTTTTTATCATTTTTTATGTATATTATATAAAAAACTCCATTATTTATATAGTGTAAATAATTTTTATTTAATTGATTTACCTGCAGACTAGAAGTGATTGTTTGATATTTCCAATAGAAAACAAATTATGCTTGTAGAGAAGGATGGAGTACATATGTAGATTGTGAAGAAAATTGATTCAAAAAAGTTTAAAAAACCAAATTAGGATATCAAAATTAGTAGTCAAGAAAAAATTGGATCATAAAAAATAATTCTATTCATTATATAAAAATTTGAATGCAATGACCGGATGAAAAATAACTCCTGACATCATCAATGATGATATAAAAAAGAAACAACAAAAAAAGAATGATAATCAAAACCTAAAAAGTAACACATCTTCCAACTTCACTATGTTGAAGAAAATTAGAGACCCTCATATATAGATCTAAATTTTTCATCGAAAAAAAATAACTATAAGTGGAATGTAGATGTCTGAGGATGTAGGTAAAACTGGAGGTAGTTTGGTGGGATTGAGTAATTTATGAATCAATTCTCCGTGGAGGGGTGTTGACACTGGGTGGCTTCTACGTATCGATTATAATATCACGATAGTTTCACAACTGGTTCGGGTAATTTAAAAAAATAAAGTCACTTTTATTCGTGTTTCCATAAAATTGATGATAAAGAGTACTTTTTTTAGATCTTATGTAACAAATGCTGATAAAATACATATTTATTAGCGCTTTTTTAGCAATCATTTTAGTAGTTGTTTCTTGGCTCTTAAAAAGAATTGATAAAATTCATTTGTATTAGAGATAATGTTTTAGAGAAAATAATATTTACATTATCATCACTTTTTTGGTGTGGATAAAGACTCATCATTATCAGTGCTAAAAGGTACAGATCAAGATGATTTTTTATCAGCGCTTATTACTTAAATGATGTTAATGGATTTATAATTATGATTATAAATAATATTTTTGAAATATATATATATATTATGATAAAATATATAGAAATATAAATATAGTAAATATATTCTTTATTTTATTTTATATAATTTAATTTAATAATTATTTAAATATGTATTTATTTATATATAATAATATAAATGAATTAGAAATTAATATTTATATAATTACATATATTTATAAAATTAAATATATATAATAAATATATATAAATATAAATATATTAATAATATAACTTATTTAATTAAATTTATTATAAATTTAATAATTATTAAAATATCTATAATATTTTGATCTATTACTGTATAAATAAATTTTAAAAATATATATATATTTCTAATTGAAAATATATAATTCTATAAATATTTTAAATGGATATTTATAAATATATATTTTTTTAAATCCTATCTTTTTTTACAAATATTTTTTTAACATTATGAATGAGTTTTTATTCTTATGTAAATACATGATAAAAATGACTGAAATTGAATTAAGTAAAAGAATGTACACTTTAACAATAGTGAGAAATGGAAAGGTTTTCCTTGTGTGCGTTTTATATAAACATGCATTGATGAAGTTTATCTGAAATGAGTAAAACCCATGTTTAATCTATCTTAAATTTAAAAATCAAATGATATTCAATTATATTTCCATTACTCTTTGCAATCAATAAATATTTTTCCTTCATATTATGTTTTTAATAATAATCCATTATTCACAAATTATATGAATTTTTAAGGTAAAATTACTGTATATTTCATACTATATAAATCATATTTATATACATTAATATGTATCATTTTATTTAATATATACTATTTATTAACATTATGAATAATTTTCATATAAATTAAATTTTAAATATTTTTCTCAATTTAATTATTTATAAATTTTATATGATTGATTTTTAGTTTGCATATTTCTATATATTTTTAACACATTTTTTATTAGTATGTAAAATTTATATGTAACATTATAAAATAATACATTTTTATCAACATTTATTTGATGAATAAAATCTGTAATTTTTTAAAAGAGATATTTAAAATTTTATTATTTTATATTATTTATTCATAACATTATCACCACCAAAAAAATTCATAAGTGATACCTTTATGACTGCTAAAAATATATCTCTATTAAAGGGTACCCATTGCCAACACTAAAAATAAATCACTGATAAAGGGTACACATTATTAGTTCGAAAAAAGCGATTATAATGGCTTCCCTTTATCGACCCTAAGAACACGCTGATAAAGGGTCCCTTTATCAGGGCGAAAAAAATGAATAAATAGTTAAATTTATCAGTTCTTTCTTTACCGTGTATGATAATGCAATTTACCATTTCTGTTTTCTAGCAATGATATACACCTACCCGGTTAAAGGAAAATTTTTAGTAGTGATATCAATCACATAATGTAAAAAAATTTCATGTAAATCATATGTGTAAAACATTATGTATGAATATCATCCTCTTACTAAAAGACTATATAAAAAAACACATAAATCATAAATCATTTATTTCAAAAATTATGTGCATCATTTTTTGGAAACATCATACAATAAAAAAATGTATTCAATTAAAAAAATTCATATATCATTTGTAATTGGGACATTATACAGAGTCTGTATACATGATGCACTAGTCTGATATCAATCAAATGTTTTAACTCATTATAGGGGCTATGTCTCGTTTCCCATCAACTACATCATCATGAAGTAAAAATCCTTGATTAATAATTTAATAAAAGAAACAATGGATCTACATCCATCAATAGGCATTGCTTTATCCCATTCTCATATATCCTGCTCATTATCAAATTGAATAGTCTAATCCTATGCCTCTTCCAAGCATGAACCTACAAATACTGATGATTTCTCTTATATCTATGTTCAATGTCCACCTTAGGTGGGTGTGTGAGTAAAACTCAATAGGGAACCACCAATCATGTCATGTATATAACTAGTAAATATTGTTTACACATTATATGATGAAATAATAAATAAAACACAATTGTGGAAGCATAAATGAATAACCACAATACATCCTTGGTATCACATATGATGCCCATGATCAACTTGAACCTACATCGGCCAATTTTGAGGTGTCTATGAGCCTGTCAAATTATTGCGACAATGAGTAAAATCACCTAGAGATGGGGAAATCTCTATAGGTAACACAACATCTAAAAAATCATGGAGTTTCCCGGCCATGAATCCATCAACCAGAGCCAGGGTGTACCTTTCCCAGAAATCCATTATTCATTTCTTAGGGTTTCACCCTCATCTTCGAGACATAACATCGTCCAAGTCCAAGGGTGGGGATACTATACTAAATATTACCTTATTTGAGACTAGGTGTATGGATTTCCCCATATGAACATGTCCTCTTCTTGATCCAATGAGTATTTATAAGGTTTCAAAAACCACAATATCATTAACATATTGCATTGTTCATCCCTCAATATATATCCAAAGAGAATATTCACACCACATACAACAATAGTTTCTCTATATCTATGTATCATATCCATGGAAACCAAAATCATATTATCAAAAAAATCTCGATCCATGTTTACCAACTTGATCCACCTGGAAGATCAGTTTAACAAAATAGGGTTTGGGACAATGTTTCATTATATAACTAATTTGTTCACTATCCTTCAACACATGAAACAAAGAAAACAAATAGTCATGAAATTTTATATAATAATTATTAAGAAATTATTAGATGAATAAGTCCTATTAAAAATGTAAATTATGTAACAAATTATTTTTTCTTATATTAAAAAAATAATTAATATGATTTAATATTAAAATGGATTATTATCTCACATATATCAATTAAATATGTGTATAAATTAAACAATAAATTTTAGATGATTATTATAATAATATATGATATTAAAACATAATAACTAATATATTGTATTTCTTCAAATTATATAATGATATGAAATCATATTAACGACACTTAACATTTAAAAATATGATCTTAAAAAAAATCATATTTTCTTCATATATTAAAATTTTATTTAAAAGGAATATTTTAAATTTATTGAAATTTATTTTTAAAAAATGAACATATATTTTGAATCCAAATGATTAATATTACCATAATTTTTATTTGGGGTAATTTTTTTTCCAAAAAATGATTTTTTAGACGAATAATGACAAATAATGTGTTTATTAATATCATAAAGTTTTTTACTATTTCAGATTCTATTAGTAACATAAAAAATATATATCATTTTTAATAATATAATATATTTTTATGAGTAATAATATATATTTATAAATTATATTTTTAATTTATAAAACCTTTATTTAACATGTTATATAATAGTTTCCAATTAAAAAAATTGTTTTTTATTTTGTTTTAATTAAATATTATATTATTTAAATTTATTTTTGGATTGATTATAAAGGGAAACTTATTTTTATAAAAAAAACTGTTTGTATCCTGTAAATAAAATAGAATTATAATTATATAGAACAAATAAATTTTATTTATATAAGTAAACAATTCATAATAATGGGTTATATATGCCACAAATGTTAATGTAAAAATTAATTTCTCTTAAAAATAAAAATTATACTTGATAATATGGATTTCATATTTGGATTTATTATTACCCAAATATTTAATTACATCATTTTTATTTTTATTCATCATAAATTTATTAAAAATGTAAAAATTACTTTTCATAGTAAAAAAAATAATACAAAAGTGAAAATTCTAAGAGAAATGGACTTTGAAATGTAAATAAAATGTATTATAATGAATGGTTGAGGGTTTATTTAGCTTTTATAATCCTCCAATAATTTATTATGAATTTTATATTCTCTAGGACATGATAATCATGTTCTATCCTTATATTAAAATGATAATTTTACATGAAATGTCATTCACACCACTTATAATGAGAGCCTCTCACAACCCCTTCAAGACCACTAAAAAAATATGGATTCCTCAATGAACGACTCCCCTTTATTTCCAATATAATAATATTTTTTAAATTGAACTTATTTTTTAATTATGTTTTCGTCATTTCTATATTTATAAGTAATCCTATAAAGAAAAAACTAGGATTTCAATATTAGTACTCATTTTTTCCAACCTCTTTTCCATTCTATATTACATTACCAAATATAATTTTCAAATTAATATATAATAAAATAAGGATTTTCTAAAAAAAATGTTCTTAATCTTATGTAATTACTGTTAACCACCTTTCCAAATATCAATTAATTAAAATGAAACCAAAAAACATTTATTATGAAAACTACCACCTCCATGAATTGACGACTGTTGTTTCTCAAAACCACCATTCATAGTTTAATAAAATTGAGAAATTAAATTAAAAAACTGACATATGTTATATAAATATTATTAATTTGATAATAATTATAATCCTCTTTTTTTCCAATCATTATTTTGAAAATGAAAATGTTAACTGTGTGTTTGGTAGAGTGCCACCACCCTGAAGTAACATATCTCATTTAACATATAGGTTTCTTATTACTAATATAAATCTATTTAAATCATATTTTTAAAATTAAATGTACCTATTTAATATAATAATAATTTTATAATAATTTTATTTTGTGCAAATGAATTACTAATATCATTATAATCATCAATTAATCATAGTATGTTCAACTTTAGGCCAGTTAAACAACTTATTTGACCAATTGTAACCCCCTTAATGGTTAGAAGAAGAAAATAAATTTATTGTGTATGTGAAATGAATAGCTATTATACAAAAATGATTGAATATTTTTCATTCAATTTAATCTCTTTGATAGTATTTGATTCATGAAACCTAGCATCTAAATAAAAAGTAATTTAATATAAAATCATAAACTAGCTATTAAATTGGTAGTTTTAATAGGACTAAATAATAAGGAAAATTATATGTTTTATATATTAATAAAATATAATCAATATTAATCTATTAAAAAATTTAAAATAAGATACATTTGAAAAAAGGAAATATCTTATTCAAACCTGTATTGTTCAAAAAGTCATATTCGTTGAGTTTCCATACATAATTAAAATTTAATTTTTACCACATTTTAAAAATTAATTTTAAAAAATATTTTATTATTTTAAATTATAATGAAAAAATATATTGTAGAGAATTTTTTATAATTTTATGAAAAGATAAATTTATTAATGATAGAGAAAAATACTAATATTATAAAACAAAAACTTTTTCATTTGATGAATTTAAATTTTTATTATGGATTTATAGATGTTTTTAAATTAATATTAGGACTATTATATTATATCAAATATAATTAATGTAATTGAAATCAATTTCATATTGAATTTTTATATTAAAACTTATTATACATATTACAACATTTCATTTAGATAACTAGTTTTTTTCCCATCTACATGATTAAAATTAAATTAAACTATTCAAAATATATAGATTGATTTTTGATTAGTGGACTTGATATTATTAATTATCATAATTAATATTATATAGTTTTATTAAGAAAATGTTTTATATAATGGGCATAAGAAATTGGAAAATTTAGCTACAATGATTAAAGTTAAAATGGGTTTACTCCAGGTAAAACTAATTAGATAATAGTTACATTGATATGTAAACTTGTAAATATCTTATTTATGGCCATATTTAGAATTTATTTCAAACAATGTTCTCAACGATCAATTTTTTTCCTTTTGGTATGTGAAAAATGTTGGTATCACATTTTCATTTAAAAAATTCATTATGTTTCCCCTCCCCCACTTATAAAACACCACCTTCAATCATCTCAAAATAACACTCCAAATTTATTTCTTTCCACACCTAGGTTATTTTTTAACACTATGATATGGTTAATTTTGTATCTTATATTTTCTCTCGAGTTCTATGTGTGAATGGTTTAAATGTTGAGGTGATGTTTTGGTTACTATCGATCTGATGATAATCATTGATTTTTTCTAGGAATTTTGGTCAAAAAATGGAGGTTATTTGGATGAGATATGTCGGATCATTAGTTGGATCGTGGTTTGGAAAACTATGTTCAATATTCCAGGAAATAGTGCGGAAGAGATTCATTTTTGTACAGTTGGAAGCCACCTAGTTTTCAATCGATTTTCAAATAGTTTAGGGTAACTATGGGACTCATTCCTCTAAAAATATAAGGACATAAAGTTTCAAAATATATTAAATACCCATGATTAAAATGTTTTTTCAAATTCCATGTCATAAAAAATTTAAAAATTACATTTTTCCCCTTTGGATTTAACCCCATGTCCCCCTTTTCTCATCACTATTTGAGCTATCCACCACTGGGATTGTCCCCCTCACCCAATTATCTCAGTTAGACTACCATTCACTGGTGGTATTAGAATGGATTCTATAATGAATCTTTATGTAATTATGGTATCCTATGGTTTACTCCTTATTTTACAATTTATCATTCACTTTTTTGGGGTTTTCTTTTCTAACGTGTTATTTGACAATATAAGGGGTTTGATCTAGTATTTTTGAGTAATATATTGATGTTTTTGGGTTAATATTCCTTGTTATGGACTTGTAGTGGTGTGTTTATGGTTTGGCACAAATTTCTTAATGTTTCCATGAACAAGGTTGGTGGTTCCATGATCTATAATTTTTAGATGCATTTAATATGATTTCATGGATTTATGAATGTGTTATATGAATTGTTTGTGGGGTGAAAATAATATTTTGGAAATTTATTGACCAGAATATTAGATGAAAATTTTAATTTTAAGGAAAAAAATAATGTTTTTATGTGTTTCTTATTTTGGTACTTCTTAGAAGTGTTTTATGAATTTCTTGAATGTTGTCAAATGTTCTTTTAAACCCACATGAGGTGTGAATGTATAACATTTGTGTTTTCTAAATGGAATTGTTTTTTTGGCATGTTGATTTTTTTTTCATATATAGTGTGATGTGTGATTCATGTAAATGATGAGAAGTGACTTTTGATGTTAAATTCATTTATGTATATATATGAAAATGTCATAGACCATATATATAGTACAATGGATTATGTAATTTTATTGTAATGTTTGAAAATGGGTATAATGGATTGATTATGTTATCTAAAATAGTTATCTTTTTTTTAAATAGAAATTCATGTTTGTTATGGAAAATGGTGGTTCCATTTCTTTGTTTTCCATGTGTGATTATTTGGCTTGGAATGTGTTTGTAAAGTGATGGTTATGTGATGTGTGAAATAAAATTTGAGCCCAAATTGAATCTTAAAAATCTAGGAGGGATAAAATGATCTAGTATATAAGTGTTTTATATGTGCTAAGTACCATATTCATTGAGTGGATTTGTTGTTATTGAATTGGAAGCGGATAATATTATAATAACTCGGAAGGATTTATAATTCCAACACTAACTAAGCATGTGATATGATCAAAGACCATTAGACCCTTGGGAGGGTCCCTATGAGTGGATTATGAATGTGTACATAGTGGAACTGGCTAAATATTTAGAGACCACTAGGCCATTGTATTATCTCTCGTAGTGTCTTTTAAAGGAGAAAGATGTTGGTAGTTGAGTTGGAGGATATTTATCACCGAGGTATGATCATTATAGTGACTCACTTGGTCTAGATACCCATATGGATTTATCATTGGAGATCTATAATTTCATGATTGTTATGTTACATGGTTCCATCCATCATTAAATTGTTGATATTATGTATAAAAAAATTTAAGCATGACTGTTGATATATTGGTTTCACTACAAGTGTTTCCATGATAATGGTTTTCCTATAAATGTTTTATTAAAAATGATTCTAAAGAATTTTTATAAATTTTCATTTTATTTTTCTTCTAATGTTTTAGCATGAATTATTTTATTTTTTGTGAAATCCTAATGGTATTTTTTTTACACATTTCATACACATTTGGGTATATTTAGACATAGTTATGTATAAACCAGGTAAAAGGAATGATGTGTCATGGTGTGCTGGATCTGGTTGCTAGTCTCCCATTTGTTTCTGGTGTTAGTGGTTGTTCCTGGAGGGCATTTCTGTCACGTTTCATGAAGTTTTTGGGACATATTTTTGTTTCCATTACCCTGTATTATTTAGGTTTTTTAATAATTTACTAATACCTTGTTTCTAGAAAATTTCCTTCCTAACATGGTCTTGTTATCAGTTATTGTTTATTGTTCAATTTTTTTGACTGATTGTGGTTATATTTAGGGGATAAATAATTCCCAATGAATGTTGTTGATACCCACAGATTGGATACTAGACCATGGAGAATGAGAAAAACCTTCAGTCTATGCCTCGTATAATGTCGGGTGTCAAGTTTGATTAAACACTAGATTGGTTCATGAAAACTAGGTATCAGATGGAGGATATGAACTTTAAATGGCCATGATTTTATAGGACCATCTGTTATTTGGGTTGTCAATGTAGATGGAGTAGCATAGTTGGAACTTCATAGTATAGGTATGAGGTACTTCCTAGATAAAAATTTATTAACCAAACCTTGGTTTTCCATGGGATTTCTTGTGCCTGGTTCTTAGATATTTTTTAGTGTATGGGATATGAAAATGTAGTAAGGATAACATTATTAGTGAGATTTAAGTGTTGTAAAAACCATGTAGATATAAAGATTAGTTATATGATGTTTCTTTATGGTGGTGGTGTGTCTAGATTAAAGATTCCAAGCATATTACCATGTCACCATTGACACCAGTTTCCCCTTATGAGATGTTTTGGGTAACTCATTATTATAAAACTTTACATAACAACTCTTGTTTTGGACATGTAAAAACTAGATTTATAATGGTTATTGTTTAGTTTTGGAATGGTGGAAAATTAATTTATAAAATCAATTTGAAAGGGGGGTTTGAAAATTATACTTTATGATGTAATTTGTGATGTTTAAATTATGGGTTGAATGTTATTTCTACAAAACACGAGAAAAAATTTTCCATTGGTATTCCCATGTCTGACAGCATGCATGGATATGTGTGGGAATGTGTTTTCTAGATGGAATGGGTGGATGAGTGCTTAAATCGGCATGAGAATATATGTGATTAGATTGGCATGGCTGGATGAGTGCCTGAATTGAAATCAGGTGATCAGTTCCAGGTCTAGTTTGAGAATATTCATGTGTGATGCCCTATTGAATAACATTGGGGAATGTGAAACCCACCATATTAGTTTTATTTAAAAAGTTATTTTAATGAAACATTAGTGATTTATTGATAGATAGTGGTTGGGTGGATTATTTTATTGTACATTTGGAATTGTTTTTATGTAGTGTTTGAGTTTAATAAACCTTATTAAGGAGTTGGTTTTGGATGAGCTCTGTGTTATCCAGTTGTTCAATGTTCACCTCTTAACATTTTGATTGATATTCAAGGTGAGAACATAGTTAGTCCACCATTATAAAACCTTCCATTTGATAACTCTATTGATTTAATACATGAGTTTTGGATGTTAAATCCACCAATCTTTTATGGTTAAGGGTATCCTCCTGAAGTAGAATCGTGGATTCATAAAAAATAATGTATATTTAGTATTCTCGAGATTCTTGATCTGTTAAAGGTCAAATTAACTACATTTGTTCCTGATGGTCCGACCTAGAAGTTTTTGAATCCAGTTTTCCAAAGAATTCATGTAGAATATAATAACTATAATTTTACATTTCCTTATTCATTCATAAGTATTTCTCTAATGTTGAGAATGTGAGAAAGATAATGGAAATGTGTTGTGATAATCATTGTGATGGAATAGTGCTAGAATTTTTTTTCTCATTTAGTGAACCTAGTTTGATATCTTTTCATGTGGGAAGAATATGATTTCTTGAATGATTGACTTTTTGAGAGCATTCTTTGTCCTGGTCTATAATTAAATGTGTAGAATCTTGGCATAACATGTTTAAATGATGTGGTATGTATTTTTATTCGTGTTAAGGTTGAACTATAGGTATTTCATGATGCATCCAATATTCATACAATCTCTAAAAGTAGTGAATGGAGTCTCAGTAAAGATATAGGGAATTGAATTGAAGATATTAGTGTTGGTCTTGTAATTAAAATGACAACTTGATCTTTTTTTTTGCTTCTTCTAAGAGCAGTATATTGTTGTGTCAACATTGCAGAAATCAAAATCATAATAGTTTATCTTTCTCGAATTTCATTATTCCTTTTTTACCTATCGACACATAGGTAACATATTGTTGTTCTATTGGGATATTACCGAGAGGTGATGTGGTTCTAGTTCACTGGAGTAGTGTGCTGTTTTGGATCATTTTAGATATCTTTTTTATGTATGTTTCTTTAGATATAACAGTTGTGTCCACTGTTTTTTTCATTCTTTTTTCTCCAAAAAATTTATAAGTTGGTGTTTCAGGTCTCTTTTGATGTTCCTCCTAAATGGAAGTGTAATTTTTATTCCTAAAATTATGGATGTTTACATTGTAAGTGAGGGTGTTCTTGTTGAGTGTCTTATATCTTCTATTTATCATTCAATATAAAAGGGGATGATGAATTTGTATCATATGAGACCCTATTTCAGTTGAATGACGGAGTAATTACTAGAGGTTTTCATCCCTTGACTATGAGTCAGTATATTCTTCAAACATAAGGGCTCCAAAAATAGGCCCCGGAATGAAGCAAGCACGTAGTCAAGAATCCATGGTGCATGGGTGGAAATGGTCAAGCTTATATCTTCATAATGTGGAAGGGAATTTTTTAATCCTTTCTGTAGATGCTTCCTCATCTTCAAAGCTCCATTTTTATGGAATGAGGTGTAGATACCTCATTTATTTATTATTATCATTGAGGATTCATGAGATCCTCCTCTGTTATCACAAGCTGTGGTGTTCACATTTTTATGGAAATATAGTTGTGTGACCTTTTGGATGAAATCTTTTGATTGGTTTCCATTATGCATTTAGCTTTTGAGGGACGGTTTTGGTTTTAGTCCATTACGTGGGGTTGTGTTTCCTTATTCATGTTTCCCTCTTATAGTGGGGCTTCATAGGCCTTTGTGTAGTGTTCTTGGTTTACCGAGGTCTGTTTTCCCATATTGATCTTAGCATGTTGGTTTATTATGGGGGAGACCGACTATGTGACTCATTGAGTGTTATTATAGTTTTGATTAATGTATATGGTATTTTCATAGTTGGAAGTCCATTTCAGCCTCCTATGTTGATAAATCTATTTTTTTACATTTTGGGTTTAGTGGGAGGGATTTTATTCATGTTATTAAATTTTGAATTCCTCTGTATTTGAGGGTCCTTGGGGTTTTGTGAATATGTGACTCCTGATCTCATTCATTTCTTGTGAGTGGTTTGGGATCCTTCACTTGTTTATTGTGAAGTGGTATGAGTTCCATTTTGTGGTGGAGGATGTGACCTTTATTTTAGAGGTTAGATCATGTGGTATTGGAAATCCTTTGTTCATGATATATCTGCTAGAGAATGATGTGGCTCTCTATGTGCAAAAAGTGTTACGGTGGGGAGAATTTTGACACCCATGTTTTTTGTTTTAAGTATCTAATCTAGTTAATTTGTTGATATTTGATTTTATCTCTTGTTTCGGGTGTGACATGATTAAATTTTGAGTTTATTCTTGGTTTAATCAAAATATTTTGATTATCCTTTCGGTTTTCGGCTATTTATTATCAAAATTTGAGTTTTGGTTTTATATCAACTAGCGAACAGTTTGTAAAATTATTTGACCATTCTATGTAAACTGTTTTTCTAAGTGTCACTCTTTTATAGTGGGAAACAATACGGATTTGAATCTATGTTTCTTGTTCCTCTTAGACAATGTGGGATTCTTGGTTTCGATGTAGACTGGAATACTCAGTAAAAACACCATGCTCAATATCTAGGTCATAAGAAATTTGAAAATTACATTTTTGTACTCTTGGTATTTAACCCCAAATTCTCCCATGATTTCTCCATTAATGATCTCCATACCTAGGTTCCTCCCTCTATCCATCATGTATCCATTTAAATCCCTTACTTTGTTTGTTATGGTGGGTATTTATCAAGGAATCATCAAGTAAGCATTTTCTCCAGAGGTGTCATTTTCATTTTTGGGGTTCACCTTATCCCTTTTTTGGTGCTTCTTTTCATGAGTTTATATGACTAAGGTAGGATTTGAAAATCTATTTTGTAGTAATATCTTATGTATTGTTTCTAATCATTCCTTATAGGGTATTTGTGGGGCTGCATTTGAGGTTTCACACAAATTTCATGAAATTTCCCACATCCATGTTGGTGGTTCCATGGTCTAACATTTGTAAATGATTTTGATATTTTTTATTAGATTTATGAACGTATTCTACAATTTTTCTTTCTAGAGAGACATTTTTTATAATTATTTAGACATTCATATGTGATGAAAATGAGATTTTAAATGGACTTTTTTTCTATTTTCAAGTGTTCCTTATTGTGGTACTTTATGGAAATATTTTATAATTAGTTTGGAAGGCGAGAAATGTTTTTTTGAAGGAACTTGAGGTGTGAAAGAATTTAATGTGGGTTCATAGATTGAAATGGATTTTTTGAATGTTTTCTTTTTCTTGGAATGCATTATAGTTTTTTCTGAATAATATAATTAATGAGAATCGTGTTTTAAATTGAAATTGTTTTGTATATGGATTTTTAAATATCTTTTCCTTTAAAAATTCTAGAATTGATTTCTTTTAATTTCTAAGAAATTTTCCAAATGGGTTTCATGGATTTATAAAATTATGGAAGATGTGTTTTGATATGGTTTTCATATTTTTAAAATGGAATGTGATTTTGGTTTTAGAAAAAAGAGGATCCCTTAGGTTGTTTGTGAAAGAGGTAATCTAATGTTGTTCTTATGTGGCTTCGAATGGGTATGTAAAAGTGATGGTTTTGTGATGTCTGAAATAGAATTTCAGAACAAATTGAATCTAGGGTTTTTAGGAGGTAAATTAAACCTATTATGCTATTGTTTCAGAATTGGATGGACCAGATTCATCACGTGGATTCACACTGGTTGGCTTGGATGTTGCAAGGTCAATATTCACTAAGCGGTATGTATTCTTAAAACAATAACTAATCACATGATATCATTATATACCTATAGTATCATGATATGTTTCCTCAAAGATTATTGTGTATGAGAACGTATATGCATTGACCTAATATTTGGGGACCACCCGAACTATGGAATTATCTCTCATAGTGGCTCATTCATGAGAAAGTTGATGGTAGTTGAGTTAAAGGATATTGATCACTATGGTATGTGGTTCAAAGTGAATTACTTGTGCTTGCTAAACATAGGGATTTAACCATTGTTATATATTTTTATAGGATGATTATGTGATTTTTTTCCATCATTTGGTATATGTTTGACCTTGTTTATACGTCTCTTGATGCATGTTTGTTGAGAAATGGTTTTCCTTGGAACTCTATACATGAGATTGGTTTTTCATAAAATGTTTTCATGAAAACAATTCAATGTATTCTATATAAACATGAAAGGGAATTTTTCTTCTATTAATTTATATTTGAATCATTTATTTTGGGTGGCATCCTACTGGCCTTTGGATAACACCCATCATACACCATTGGTTGTTTGTAGAATTTTTTATATACAACCCATGTAAAGGCACGATGTGTTGTGGTGTGGTGGATCTAGTTTCAAGTCTTCCAATTTTTAGTGGAGTTGTTGGTGGGTTATTGAGGATTATTACCTCTATTTTCATGGAGGTTTTTGGGAAATTGTTTGGATTCATTTCAATTATTGTGTTATAGGTTTTTTTTGTTAATGTTGGAAATCATTGATTGTAGAAATTATTTGCACATTGTCTAGTTACATTATAATTTTTATTAATTTTTCTTTATTTTTCTGATTTATTAATGTTATAATCATGGTTGAAATCATTCCCAATGTATTAATCTGATACACATGAACTTGTTTTTGGCCAGTGTGGATCAGGAATGCCCTTCAGACCATACCACGGACCATATCAGATTTTAGGATGGATGGAACTCTTTGTTGATTCATGAAATTTTGGTTCATCAAAGGGCTTATTAATTCACTTACTTAAATAACTCCTTAAATCCTAGTGGCCTTGGACTTATCAAAAGAAATATCTTTTAATTCAATGATTTCAAATGTAAATATATTGTGTGAATAAATAGTAATGTTCTTTAACATTAATTTTTATTTTATATATTCTTATATATGCTTAAAAATATAATACAAATAAGATAAAAAAAGAATTAAAATATATCTTATTTATGTATATTATATTATGCTAATGTAATAACCAAAAATCCATCTATTCTTCAATAAAATATGAAATAGATTTGTTTATCATGTGTAGAGCATACTACCGTCTTGCGAACTGATGTAATTCATCTTCCAAAACTACCTCACTCATAGGGATATAATGATTGGTTTATCATATTTATATAATATTTATGACATTAAATTAAATATGAAATTATAACATCACTTGTAACATTTTACCATCCCAACAATTATAAAAAACTACATCG
The DNA here is from genome assembly GCA_963277665.1 of Viscum album. Taxonomy (NCBI): domain Eukaryota; kingdom Viridiplantae; phylum Streptophyta; class Magnoliopsida; order Santalales; family Viscaceae; genus Viscum; species Viscum album. The sequence goes on from OY728122.1 coordinate 78,610,835, forward strand.
CTTGTGTGCATCTGTGGAACACTTCTATGACGTAAGGATGGGAAATGATTTTCATTTTATATTTAATTTTATTTTAATAGGGATATATATAAATAATATAAATGATATATATGATATTATAATGATTATTAAATTTTGATATATTATTTTACTCTCTTTTATTCCATCTGTTAAAAAATGGAAACAACGTTCAAGCATATGCATGACCTACCATCTCATGAAAGGTGTACATCATTTTTCTTCCTCTAGATTTTAAATAATACTATAAATAATTATATAATGAATACATATCATGGTTCAAAAAATTTATATGATGGACCCATAATAAGATTAAAAATACCATAGCTACCAAACCTAATCAAATGTAATAAAATGAAACAATTATCACTATGAATAGCGTTTTTAATAACGATTTTTTAATAATGAGGTTATAAAATATTATAAATATAATATTGAATGTATGATATTTATGATTATGGATATAAAAGAGATTTATTATAAATTTTTATGTATTATAATGGAGGTTTGGACACGTATGTTGGAAATAAACACTGATGTAAGGGTTTCCCATCTCACTTTTACTTTACTGAGATATATTTCATATTCAACAATTATTTCATTTTTATGTTTTATATACTTCCCCATTGAAAATATAAATCATTAATATATTTTTTTCATTGTATATGTAGTATCTTTTGAAAATAATTATTTCATATAGATTACAATTCAAATGGTTCTAATGTTGCATGGGTTTATTTAACTATATCATCATTATACTTGATTGTTCATGTTTAATTCTAAAATGGAGGTATTATTTAATTTTTAAATCCATGTAAAAATATATTTTCATCACCTAGGATTATTCATGAACATTTAACATAATATTACCAAGTTACTCTCTTTTTAAATTAATTTTTTTAAAATGTATTGATAAAAATATAACATTATTTCTCTATTCTGTTGAAAATACATCTTATTAAATATCCAGGTTTTCTAATGATATATTCAAAAATGTTCATTATATTATCCACATTATTTATTAAACAACTAATTTTCCCATTTTTAAATTTTTTTAATTTTTTTGTGAAATAATGATTCCAGTAATTTTTAGGGTGCACCTCTTTTTAACCATTTCTAACAGGGTTAACAGAATATTTTTTTAAATTATAAAAAATTTATCAAGTTTCTTTACATAATTATATCTTGACCCGCCTTTACCAAGATGAGTGAATGGATAGGAAACTTCTAGACCCTTCCTTCTTCAAGCTGAAGGAGATATAATGTCCCCCAAAACCTGCCTTCCATAGGCCCTATAGTGGCGACTAGCACCAAGTGTATAAAAATCACATGTGATATAGAAGGAATTACCTTTTTTTGAAAAGGATCAGTAGATAGGGTAGTAAATTCCAAACAACACCAAAACTAGAAGTATAAGTAATTCCAAAACAATCCATTCCCATATGAGTGTTCCAGTATAATGATTTATGATTACAAGAAAACTACAAAAGAAAATTACCTAAAGAAAAGAATGAAGCATCAGAAACTATCCCACTGTCCGAGATAGTAGGGTCTGGAACAGTCCTTTATGTCCTCCTAGAATCTTGAATGTAGTTTTATATATGTATGGTGATAATACATATATTCACAGTAGAAAAAACCCATAACTCGCATGCACAAGTGGGGATGCTTTATACTACCCCGTGAGAAAAGGAGATAACCGAGAACCTAGATAGGAAACAATCCACAAAACCTCAACAAGGAGTACTCCCCAAATAATGAAAATCAGGTAAATTAATATTAATATTAAATAAATGTTTGGGTACCCCACACAACTTTCACACTAGTTATTGAAGACATCCTACATGTATGACCTCCCAACCCCTTTTTATTGTATTCCTTATACCGCCTTAACAATAACCATTTGTTCCACCACAACCAAAAATCTCACTAGTAGACACCTGGGCCTCAAAAACCACACACATCCCCACCTAGAGACACCAGGTCCACAACAACTACCACCACGCCTGAAGACAATGGGCCAGATCAACTCTCGCTACACCTGAAGACACTTGTGCCTCATCCCGAAGACACATGAGTAACAAAATGCTCGTACAAACCTGGTCCAACCACCATAACTACCATGAAAAAGGAATCCTGGGATATAATTGACCTCATTCCATCATAGCCTTCCCAAAGTGTCTTGGGATACACAAAAAAGGGAGCAGAAAATGGGATAATAACTAGCCACTCATAAAAGTGTTGGAAAAAACACCCCCCATGAAATGGGGGTGTTCGACACGATGTTCTCAACTTGGCTGGGGAATGAATGTGAAATATAATATCTAAGTTATATAAATAGGATAACATGAACTCATCCCAACAAAGGGGTTCCAAAACAACCCCATAGACACAAACACCATCATTAATATTCATTCATAAATGCATTACGACCACTACCAAGTCACAACTCATTCCTGAAAAACAATTCCCCATTGAACCCATTATTATTATCATATTCATGTGATTATAATTAACAAATTCTTCACTATGAGGAAGATAACAAGAATAGACACAAGAAAAGGAAGGATAATCAACCAAGCATCAAATTAATCATTCACATCTGGTTCTCTTATAATTTCACAACAACAAAAGGGATCTAGGAGATCCCTCAAAGTATTAGAACCAAACCAAGATCCATCATACAACCCCACATGGCCTCATATCCACAAACCAACAACTACAAAATAGGTTATCCCATCCCCTTGCATGTCACCCCACAAGAATCAAGCAGAACAACCAGAAATTTTACCATGTTAGATCAGAAGAGTTTTCATATTCATGCACACCCTTCATTAAGTTTCTTATTTCCAATTAGAGAATGGAGGTGATCAAACAAGGATTCGTGTTCACTAGAAGTCCATTTTATCAACCATGTTTAAGTGATTAAAAAATTTCCATGTTATATTCATTCAATCACAGAATCGTCCAGAAAATAGAGGTTCATTAGTGTGAAAGAATGGACCACCAACAACCACAAATTTCCATGGACATAAGCCTATACAATTCATAACATATAAGAAAAGGTAAAAGAGTATTGTATCTTCATAAAACACACCCCTTCATCCTTTAAAAACCTTTTATTATATTTTTAACATTTTGGTTTCATCCCTCCCCATGGGAACATTATCATACCCACCCCGCACGACTCACGGTAAAGAGAGACGAAGAAAAAACCCAACATAGATTATCTACAATCGATGTTTGTCTCCACACACCAAGAACTGGGGATATGCCACTTGAGGGGGCGGATCTCTGAGGACTCCAAGAGTAAGAAGTAATGTCTCTAGCAATGGCGCACCACTAGCCTCGAGAAGGGGGACTCCAAAAACACCATGGAAAAGAAAGGAGACCAGAAAAAAAGATGAAAGAACCTCATGTGATAAAGGAATGATCATGGAGTTATGATATATAAATTCTTTAATGGATTTAAAGGCGGATCGTGGTTTCTCCAAATGTTAGGGTGGTTACACATGATGGAATTAATCGTTATTTTATAGTTCTCATCAAAGAGGTTTCCACAACTCTTGTGAGTTCAAGGATTTATTTTAAACTAAGGAAAACATGTAACATGGGTGGAACTAAAAATTATGGGGAAATGGGTGACACTAAGAAAAAAGCCACATGATTTGGTATGTGAAGGGTCGTCCAGCTCTTGGGGGATTATGGATATCATCTCTGGGATTTAAATGCAATTGAAAGGGGTATTAAAACACTTTTACATAAAAATATATGTTGTGGGAGAGGAATTAGAAAATTTCATAAACTGGGAAAAAAACAAAGGGCGGGATACCATTTGGTGAGACACTATAATGGTGCCACCATTATAGTGCATGCTGATTCAGTGGAATGCCATAAGAGGTGCAACTATTTTAGTGTATGACTGTGACGGTGTGACTGATATTGTGCCATCATCATAGTTCCACTATTACAGTTCCACCGTCCCGGTGCTGCCATGACCAATAGCACCATCACAATGTTCCCATGACCAGTGCTTCTATGACTGGTTCCACAATCGCAGTGCTCCCGTGACTGGTTCCATCATCACAGTGCTTCCATGACCAGTGCCACCATCACATTTCCACCATTTCGGTGGAACCACGTTTTTAGAATACTCTTTAATGAGTCACACCCCAAACACAATAAATATGGAAATGAAACGGATCCGGAGGGTCTGGGCCATTATACCAGATACCTCTCAAACTATTCCCATCCTCGAGAATCAAAACTAGTCCCGATGAAATGACAGGGGTCCGAACAACCACCTCGAATATAATTAACAAGAGTAAACTACATTGACTAATAAGAAAAATAATCCATCAAATAACCACAAAAACAATCAATGGTCACTACATCCTGTCATATGGATTAGGGACTCCCTTCTTCCATGTCAAGATACTATCCACTTTGGAAGAACTAACTCACCCACACATGTTTAGTCACATCGACATGAATGCATCATAATTAGGGATCAGGTCCCCCACTCCCAACAGTCAAGAATCCTTATAAACATTCAGAGAACAAGGAAAATAGCACGTTTCATAGTTAAAAAGGTCAAGTACTAAAAAAGAATCATTTATGAAATATGACATAATAAAATAAAAATAGCTCTGGGTACTAGGCGCACATTTGTGTCTCCTGATCATAGGTAATCTCCTCAAGGCCACCATGCCTCCATAACACACAAAACAAAGGAATGTTTCATCCATGAAGCACCTTCTTCTCACAATCCTCGATCCTCACTGATTTCTCTACCAATGTTGTGTCTTCCTTAATATCCAGCTTCCCCTAGTCAACGACATGCGAACCATCACATTAATACTAATGGTGCTAAGACACATGGAAGGTTTCGTGAACCCTTTTTAGCATTGGTGGTAGCGTCAGCTGAAAATCCAATTCACTTACCTACCACAACACCTCGAAGGGTCTGACAAACCTGGGAGAAAGATTAATCCACCTACGAAACCTCTATTTCCCATGCCCAGGGGAGACCTTCAAGAACACAAGGTCCTTGACCTCAAACTCCAAGGGTCTGCTCCAATGATCGTAATAAGACTTCTTCATATACAAAGACGCTTTTATCCTCTTCCATGAAAGCTGAACCTTCTCCGTCATGATCATCACTACCTCTGGGCCAAGAACACCTGCTTTTCTGAACTCTTCCCAACACAAGGGTGAGAACCATAGGCTCCTATATAGGGCTTTAAATTGAGATGCACCAATGGTAGAGTGATAGTTATTATTGTAAGAAAACTATACTAGAGTAATTTTTCATACCCATGATACCCCAATGTCCAAAACACAATCTTGTAGCATATCCTCCAATGTGAGGATGGTCTACTCTATCTTTCAATCGTTCTGGGTGTGGAATGATGTGCTCAAGAATAGCTGGGTGCCAAAATCTTGTTGAAATATTTTTAAAACCCACAAGGTAAACCATGTATTTTGATTCGAGACTATAGATCTCAGAACTCCAGGTATCCGCACCACCTCATCCACATTCATCTGTGTTATGGAATCAAATGCACTCGACTCCTTGATTGTTATGATGTGAACTATTTTCATCTGGTGGTCGACCACTAACCGGATAGCATCACAACCCATTTGAACTATGGGTGGTCCTATGATGAAATCCATTGAGATGACATCCCACTTTTATTTGGGGAAATCTAAATGTTGTATTAGACCTCATAGGACATGGTGATCAACATTCACCTACTGACACATTGGCCACTTTTCCAAAAATTCTTTCACAACCCAATTCACCCTAGGACACCAAAACTGACCCCCAAACCCCTGTACATCGCGGATATTTATGAGATTATCACTTGGGGTGAGTTGTGGATCTCACCAAGAACCCTCTTGATCATCTCCATTGGGATGAATAATTTTCCCCAAAATAGAATCAGATTCTAGAAATCTCTCGACCATCCTTATGGAGCATCACTCTATCTAATTCCACCATGTATCACCTCAAATTATTTTTCCCACCACTAAGACTCCTCTACCTGATACAAAAGAGAATAAAACATTGTCATATGGAACAAAATTCCTCATTATTCCTCCACCTTTTAATCCAAGTGTGGGGTAGCCTACTCCTCCATCACCTTCCAAGCATCAGTAGATTCTCAAACCACATCCTTTTGTGACTTCATGTTCAAGGAATCAACCCCCACAATCCCATTACATTCCATATAAGATATTTTAAAGTTGTATATTAGAAGAAACTCCATCCACCTCTGCTACCAAATATTTAGGTATTGTAGGGAGAATATATACATCAAGATTTTTTGATCTGTGAAGGCCTTGAAGCATTCCCTAATGAGGTAATGCAACAAAAACAATAGTGTGAACATGAAAGCTACATGGTCCAGTTCTTGGGTGGAATAGTTACACTCATTGGGACCTAACTTCCTAGTCCCATAAGAGATCACCCCTTCTTGTTGCATCAACACACACCCAAGCCTGGGCCTGAAGCATCATAGAACACCTCAAACCTCAACCCTTCTTCTGCAAACCTCAGCACTAGGGAACTAACAATCATCCCCTTCAGATAACTGAAGGCATCCTGGAACTACTCACTCCATACAAAATCCTGGTCTAAATTTTTAAATATTGTCAAAGGTGATGCATCTTAGGAGATATTGGCCATGAATCTCTGGTAGTAACCTACTACACCTAGGAAACTATGAACCTCTTCCATGTTCTTGGGTAATTCCCTAGAAACAACTGTTTTGTCCTTCAATGGGTCCACTATTATTCCATTCTTGGAAACTACGTGCCCAAGGAAGTGAAACTCCCTTGTCTAGACCATTCACTTGGACAACTTCTCGTATAGTTGGTGCGGTCATAGGACATCTAAATCCATTATCAGATGCTCGACCTTATCCACACTTGATCTTGATTACATTAAAATGCCATCAATAAATAGGACTACGAACCGGTTTAGATATTACTGGAAGGAAAAGATCATGAGTCCCATGCACACAGCTATAACATTCATAACACCAAATGATGTGACCACAAATTCAAAGTGCCCATATTTGTGCCTGAAGGTAGTATTCGAGATGTCACCCTACTTCACCCTCATATAGGGACATATTGACAGTGGATCAATCATAGAGAACCATCATTCCCCTTGCAACTATTCAAAAAGGCTATCGGTCAAAAGGAGGGGGTAACGGTTCAGGACTGTCACCTGGTTCAGCATTCAGTACTCTATAAACAACCTTAGACCACCATATTCATTCATTGTGAACAAGACCAGAGCACCCCATGGTGAAACACATGGTTGAACAAAACCGTTCTTCATTAGTTCATCAATCAGAATCTATAACTCCCATAACTCAAAAGGCACCATCTGATAGGGAGCCATCAAAATTGGATGTGCATCTGGTTGTAATTCTATCCCAAACTCAACATCACTTCGAGGGGGTAGACTCCCCACCTCTCCAGGTAAGATTCCCATGAACTCACAGATGATCCTCGGGGCTACCACAAACTCTGTATCCTTATGCAACACTGATTGATAAACTAACAAGGAAAGGAGGGACACCAGTCTCTGGCTTCCCTCATGAAAACCCCACTCGCTAACAAAAGATTCACACTGGCTTCCCAAATCTGAAATCACGAACATTATCTGAAAGTGATCAATAATGGCACACATAGGGAAACACTAGTCGATGCCCAAAATGATATCATATGGGTGCATCTATAGAAAAATAAGTTTCCGACTATACTGGTGTGACCCCACTATCAGTTCGCATCCCGGGAAAATATAATCCATGAAGGCCAACCCTACGAATAGATTACTCAAAATTAGGGGTACGGGAAGTCTCTATGGTTCTATACATAGATCATGGGATATAATGGATTAAACAATATAATGTGATTCCCCTGAATCAAAGAAGTCACATGCAACAGGGCTAAAGAATATGATCGTAGCTCAAATATCTTCTGGCCCTTCTTGAACTACATCCTTTGCAACGTGAAAATTCCCATGCCCATCTTTTCTACCCCTAGGCTATCAGCTTATTCCCCAGAGATGCCCCAGTCTATGCCCTTGATGAGCTCCCAGAGGCCAAACTCTTCCTACAACATCTACACTAATCGGATTTGGAGCTCATAGTCCCAACTGGTACTACTGAAAAGGCCTTGCTGGAAGCTGATGTTTTTTAGTTTGGTGTTGAACCTATGCACCACCACTATATTGAACTCAATATGAGCACTAATTATGAGGATTCCCACGACTTCCAAAAAATAAAGCATATTAGTCCATATACCATAAGGAAAGGACAAGGACCGGTAGATCAAAACAAGAACTGCTTGGGCATGCTCCCCACTTGCCGAAACCAAGAAGGCCCTATAGCAGGAGTCCTGCTTCTAATGGAATTCCCCATTGAAAATACAAACTAGCTCTCCTACCATAGCACACCTCCCAGTGTGTGCGTCCTCTCTACCACTTCGTCCTTCTTCAGTACCTCCATGCATGTCGGTCATGTGAAGGGAGTAACATCATACTAAAGAGAAGGTCGGAGTCCTCCTATAAATGCCTCACCTTGGACTCTTCATCCAGAATGAGGTCTATAGAATCGTGAAGGAGATCCTTGATCATGATCCCAACTCGCTGACAGACATACTCCTTTGCTAAAGGGAATTTATCTTCTAACTCTTCCTCAGCCTTCATCGTGGAAGAGATGAATTCTGCTTTAAACTCCCTCTCATAGTCAGTCCACGAATCCTTTACATCCCTCTTATCACCATGATAAGGCATCCACCACTGACACGCCACTACCCTCATCACGTTTTAAAGATAGAAGAACTCAGTACTCTATTGGAGCCTAAATCAATATGAAAGTTATCTCTAGATCCTCAATCCATCTCTCTGTCTATATGTCTGGGATGCTGCCATTGTACTTCTCGAGGGTCTTCTACTGAAAGAACAGAGTGGCCATTTCCACTGGATGTCATCATCCTCTCAATCATGACTATACTAATCAGCTAAATCATCCTCTTGGGCCTCGATCTCCCGCACTAATCATGGTCACCAACTGGGTTTCGTAGTTGCTATATAAATAAGGAATGCCAACACTGGAGTACTATATAAGAATTATTTTAAATTTTTTCTTAAACTTTTTATTTATTTTAAATTCCCAAAATAACCAAGACACACAAGAACAAAATTCACTATGATTAATGTACCCTTCCTAGGGGATCTACCCTAAAATCAGTGTAACCTCACTTGGTCGTTCGATAGGTCTAGTATCCTTTCATCAGATTATGGGGGGACATAAATTCTAATGTCCTTGCAGGTCTTCCATGGCCTATATTAGGTTACAAGATTAATTAACATTGTTTCCACAAAACCCCCTTAAATCATTAGTGTGCCTAACACTAGACTCCATCTAATCTCTCATCCATCACCTCTAATAGCATTCTATCATGACCCACCATCACCAAGATGAGGGAAAGGACAGAAAACTACCAAACCATTCATTCTTCAAGATGAAGGAGAGATAATGAACCCCCTGAGTCCATCATTCAACAGGCCCCCAGAGTGTTGAGAAGAACCAAGGGTATAAAAATTATATATCATACGGATGTAATTTCCCCTTTTTATAAAAGTATCAGGAGATAAGATAGTAAATCCCAAACAACACCAAAACAAGATGAAAAGTAAAGAAAAAAACAATCCATTCCCATATACATGTTCCTATATAATGTGATACAAGTACATGAAAACTACAAAGGGTAATATACCAAACGATATGAAAATGAACCAGTAACTATCCCAATGTCAGATCTAGTAGGGCCTGACATGGTCCTCAATGTCCTCCTCAAAACATGAATGTTGTATTATATATATAGGGTGAGTATATAGGTGTACTCAGTATGGAAAACAAAAATAATATCCTTTACAAGTGGGGTGGAATTCTAATTCCTCGTGAGAAAAGGATATATCTAGATCACCTAGATAGGAAACTATCCACCCAACCTCACTAAGGAATACTGCACAAATAACTCAAGTCTATAAAATAATAGTAATAGAGGATCGATGATTGGGTACTCTACACGACTTTCCCTCTGGTAATTGAAGACATCATATGTGTCAGACCTCCCCCACCATTTTAACTACAGTCCCACTACATCCCAGAAAACATCTTTTTGAGCCACCACTACTGTGCTTCCCACTCGCAAAAACCAGGGACACAATAGCCACACACATCCCCACTCACAGACACTTGGGCCACAACAACAACCACCACTCCTGACGACACCAGGGCCAGAACAACTACCGTTTGGCCCTAAGACACCTGGACCTCATCCTGAAGTCACATGGGAAAAAAACTACTTGCACACACCTGGGAAAAATACCACAATTAATGTTCCTATATAATATTGAGCTACAAAGGACCTTAGGCCTTCAGAACATAAATAAAGAGTCTTGGGCTACTCGGGAAAATTTGTAGTAAATGAGCTAACATCTAGCCACTCATATGAATGCTGGGAAAACACACTCCCCTGAGAAATGGGGGAGTTCGCTACGAAGTTCTCAACTTGGGTGGGGTGTGAAAAAGAAACATAAGAACTAATTTATAAATATAGTTAAAAAAGAACTCATCCCAACATAGGGAATCCAAAACCAACCCATACACCCAAACACCCTTGTTACTATTCACTCATTAAAGCACAACAGCCTCAACCAAGTCACAAATCATTCTCAGAAAATAATTCCCCATTGAACCCATTCTTGTTGTCATATTCATGTGATTCCATTTAAATAAGTCATCACTAGTGGGAAAATAAGAGGCATAACCACAAGCTGAGGAATGAAAATCATCAAATAAGAATATTATGATTCCACGCATGGTTCTCTGGTAAAGTCACAACAACAATAGGAATTCAGAATATCCCTCGAAGTACTGGAACCAAACTAAGCTCCAACATACATCCCCAGCATACCTCAGATCCACAACACTACAACTGCACATCAGGGGTTCCCATATCCATTCACATCACCCCACAAGAATCAAGATCAACAACCCCCCATTATACAAAGATAGAGCATGGGAGTTTTCAGATTCAGACTCACCGTTCATTAAGTTCCTTCTTTCTGTTTGGTTAACCAGGGTGATCACGCAAGGATTATTGTTCATTGAACATCTATTTAATCAAATGATTTTACGTGATTAACCAATTTCCATGTTACAATCATTCAATCACAGTATTATGAAAAAATATGTTCATTAGTGTGAAAGAAAGGACCACCAATGGCCATGATATTCAATGGACATATGATCAAACAATTGACTACATATAAAAAGGGTATATGAGTAGAATAGCATCATCAAATACACAACTTCATTATTATGAAACTATTTATTATCTTTATTAACGTTTGTAATCATCCTTCCCCATTGGAACATTATCATACCCAGAAAGCATGATACATAGTAAAGAGATATGAAGGAAAACCCCTACCTGGATGATAAAGGATTGAAGTTTTTCTCCTTGCACCAAGAACTAATGATGCATGACTTGCATGGGAGGAACTCTGAACACTCCAAGAGTGAGAAGGAAAGGCTCCATCACCGATGAACTACTATCCTCAGGACGGGGTACTCCAAACGCACCCAGGGAAGGAAAAGAGACCATCAAAAAAGAAGAAAAAATATCATGCGATAAAAGGGAAGATCCTGGAGTTACGATATATGAATTATTAAATGGATTTCAAGGAGGATCCTGTTTCCCCACCTGTTTGGGTGGTTAAAACATATGGAATTAATTTTTATTAAATAATTCTCATAGGAGAGGTGGCCAAAATGGATGTGACTTAAATGATTTCATTTAAATAGAGGAAAACACATAATAAGGGTGCAAGTAGAATGTTTGGGAAAGGGGGTGACCCCAAGGAAAAGGCCACATGCTTTGTTAAATCAAGGGTCTCCCACCACATGGTGGATTTTAGATATCATTTATGGTATTTAAGAGACATTAAAATGGGTATCAAAACACTATTAGGTTAAAAGATACATTGTGGGAGAGTAACTGGAAAAATCCAGAAACTTGAAAAAAAACAAATGGTTGGACTCTGTTTGGTGAGACACCAAAACAAAGCCACCATCATGAAGCCAATGTTTTAGTGCGTGATCGTGATAGTTCCACTACTAAGGTTCCATCATCATGGTGCTTCCATGAACGGTAGCACCTTTAGGGTGCTACCATGACCAATTCCACCTTCACAGTGTTGATGTCACTAGTGCCACCGTTATGATACCACCATGACTGAGGACACCATCATGATGCTTCCATGACCTGTTCCACTATTTTGGTGGAATCAAGCTTTTGGAAAACTCTTTAATGACTCACACCTCAAACAGCAGAAATTTGGCAATGTAATGGACATAGAGGTTCTCGTCCATTACACATTAACACTAAATATTTAAAATATTGATTTATAATATGAAATTTACATTTTTTATTTTAATTTTATTCCTAATATTCAAGAAACATTTATAATATAATGTTATTTTAAAAGTGAAAATGATATTTTTCTTAGGAATTTTTTTAATTTTAATTTTATGGTGTTTCAATTTTTAATGATAGAGACCCTAATTAATCCTTATACCCCATTATAAATAACACGTAATTATAATGTAATTATACATTATATAGATGGTCTTTTGTTAGGATGTACTATTATGATAACATTATATATGGTACACATGATGGCTTATGATTTTGTTTATTTACTGGAGAAACAAATAAATTGTTTTTCCTAGTTTTGCAATACAAATGTTTTCATTAATTATATCTATTAAGGAGGAATTATAAACATTTCATATTCCAGTTTTTTAATACGAATGTTAATAGTGATTTAAATCCCCTCATTCATTTGTGGAATGAATTTAACTTAGAATATTATTTGTGGGTCCAACTATATCACCATAATTAATTATTATGTATCATGATATAAAATGTTTTTTGTTTTTACCATGTGTATACTTGTTTTGTTTAATATATTGGAAATGGGAATTTATTTTATGGTTATGATTTATGGAATTATAAATTCCCTCACTATTAGGTTAGTTATTGATGTTCCAATTGATTATTTGGTTAGTTAGAATATCCATCTATATGTTTCAATATCAGGTGATTATTTATACATAATTATGTGTTCATTATATATTCCTTACATATTCTTATTCACATTAAAGTTATTTATTAAATTTAAATTGTTCCAGTTATTTTCAATTTAATATTGACAATGTTTTTTGTTAATGATATCTTATTTTTTTCGCATATGTTTACTAAGAATTAGATCTCACTCTATTCATATATTTCCTTTACCAAGGATTCTAGGATGTTTATTATGATTTCATTAAGGATAAAAAAAAGTTAATAGTGGTTTACTAAAAAAAAATACTCTGTTTTATTTTATGTCTTTCAATTGTAATTTTAGATTAAAGTATGTACCTATTTTTTCTAGACCAGTAAAATATTCACTCATTCAGGACATGATACCTTATATAAAATCATAACGCAATAAATTATCCAATTTTTCTGTGTATAAAAGGTCAGGGTATTTACATTTGGGATTTGAGATTGTTTAGTAGAATCATTGGGAACTAGATTTGGGAAAACATATATTAGGAAACTTATCACTATGATAGAAATTGAGGTTACATATAGAATATAATCATAATGTTTTAGTGAATAACATATAATGTGTTTTTCCTAGAAATACATCCCTTTCTAGATACCACATATGGATATGTTTCTATGATATTTTACCAAAGGGGTGATTTCTCTGAAAAGGGGAATTGGGAATTGACATGATTGTCACCTACTACATGATAATATGAATTAATAGACAGATAGTTGACTCCCCTATGGTATATTCGTTGGATAATTCATATTTTTAATAAAATCCATTATGAAGGATGTTGAAAATATTATTATGATTTGAAAAAATTCTCAAGGTTTCCATGTTAAGTATTATAAGATTCTATATTCATAAATCTATCAATTTTAATTCAATTTTTCACTAGTTTTGGGATTGTTAATAATGTTCCATATTTATATGTTATAATATAACATATTCCATTTTATATAAATAGATCATAGTGGATGTAGTGGTAATATTATCAATACATTTACTCCATGTAGAGATTTCCCACTTTGGAAATATAAAGAAATCTGGGTAGGAGATGCAATTAGAACTATTCAAATTATAAACACATTAGTGAAGATGAAGAGGGTTATTTGAAATAACATTTCCTATAAAGAGCATCATAGTTATCCACATTGTGTTGTATGAATTTTAGACTACATCATTCATCAAAAACCTATACCATTCAGTGGAACTACAAATTCATTATTAGATGAGCCATGGATATGTTCCATTGAGATGGTGTTTCTCACACTAGAAATTAATGAAATGGAGAAGGTTATAATGTCAGTTTATCATCTCTTATGATTTTCAGATCAATGATATTTATTAAAACAAAACATTAATTACGAAGTAGAGATAAAAATCATTGAGTGGAAGAAATTTTTGGAACATTTATTTTTTGAAATAATTTCCTCATGAAAAATGAGTATATATGGATAAAAAAAGTATTGAGATTAAGATAAAATGAATAGAAAAAGGTTACTAATTATGAATATTAATTTATATGTTATAAGATCCTATTGTGAAATATTTACATAAGAAAATGATTCTGATTGAAGAACTCTTTTATGAGTAAATACTAATATTTCTATGGGATCTTATATCACAATACTTCTCATAATAGAAGGACATAGTATGTTGTAAATGAAAAATAGACAAAAAATAATCCAAGTCTTATGTCTTCTATAGGAATAAATTGAAGAAGAAGATGATGGACAAAAATGGATAAGGTCAATAATGGAAAGATGTAATTCCCCAAAATGATAATTGTGGAATGAGACACCCTTGTACTTTCACAAAGGTAATTGGTGTTTTCATAATGTGTTGAGATAAAGACCATCATGATCTAGATTACATCGGGTAAAATAAAAGATAAATGTATGATGTTTCTACTCTAAGTAAATAGGTAAATATCCAAAACGAGTTCCCTAAGATTCAATGTAATATATCTCAAAGGATGATAAAGGAATGAGGTAAATATTAATCTTTTAATATAGAATAATTTTAATTGTAAAATTTATTATGTATTTGGATTAAATAATTTGGTTGTAGAAGTATTTTTTAACAATGGAGTGTGGTTAGAAAAATCATTAAACATATAAGGAATGTGTTAATCTAGGAAACATATATGTCTTCATGTATAATTAAACGCAAAGTTTTTTATAACAAAATGGGTTTAGGTATTTAAGGTTGATCAATATATGAATGTCTTAAAAACCCCATTTCTATGAATCATGATGTTGGAGCTTATTAAGATTATGATTATTTTTGGAATCATTTATTGAAATAAAGAAATTGTTATAAGATATATTTAATTGATAAATTTAATTAAGGAATAATCACATAAAATTATATCAATTTTTTTTATTTTTATGGGTACAATTTATGGTCAATATGATAATTTATGTTATGTAATAATGGTAAATAATAATTTATTTATTGTTTTTGTAACAATTATTATTCATAAAGGTAACCACTGTGGAAAAAAAATAATTTTAGGAAATTTGTTATTTTTTATGAAATTTAACATATTTTTGAGATCATTATAAATTTTATTGACATCGATTTTAAAAAGTACAACCAACATAGAGGGTGAAAACCCCACATGTATATTAAGGCCATAGGGATTCAATCCTCAACTGATGGATGAAAAGACTGCAGTTCCTATCACTAGCCTATGTGATGTACATCTTTAAATGAAACAATTTTTTAAAAAAATATTTTGATGGATATATAATTATTGATGTGATTAATTTGAAATTTTTGTGTGAATATTGAGGATTATATATTTATTTTTTATATTCTATAATTCATGATAATAATTTTGGTTTTGGATACTATTTAATGACATTCTTAAGGACTTGGGACTCATTTATGGAACTTTTGGTATGAAAAAATATGATTTCATGCTTCCGGAAGAAATTTTTTTTTATATTCATTTAATGTAGTAATAAAATAACATTAAATTGAATAAAAGAAAAAAATTGATTAAATAATAATTATGTTTTCTCAGGATCACTATTACGATTGTATTAGAATCCCACAACAATTGGAAATGTATCATAAAAAAATATTCTATTACATTTAATGTTGATGAATAAATTATATTTTAAAAAATAATATTATTTTGTTTTTAACATCCTCTTGATTATTTACATTATTTTTATCAATGATCTCTATCACTCAGCATAATTATTTATACATTTAATACATATTTATATTTTAAATTCTCCCCAATGTCAACTTATGCAGAATGAAATTTATGATTTATTTTAGATATCATTACTGATTCTATTTCCATATTTTATATTTTTTTTTGGTATACCATTTAAATTTTTGGATTTTCAACAATGATATTTTTTAATGGAAGACCCTTGATTTCGGAAAGCATGCTTACATTAAGAGGATAAAATTTATTATGAGTGGGGTGAATATAACCAAACATAATTATAAAATAAGAACATTATGTTAGATATAATATGTGATAAATGACTCCTTGATTAAACTACTCATGAAATAAATTTCATTAAATTTAATCTCTTTGATAGCCTATAGTACAGAGAAAGCAGAGTGTAAATAAACAACAATACAATATATCGTTGTTACTTTGTTGTTAAATTGGTGGGTATGAATATTACTAAATGAATGTGTATAATTACATTGTTTAAACACATATTATAAAATAAAATTATTATATAATTATCTGAAATAAAATAATAATATGTTCAATGAAAGAATATGTATTAAAAAAAGTTTATTTTTCTAAAAATCATCTTTATCTCAATCTGCATATATATTTTAATATTATTTTTTTACACATTTAGAATTTTTTTTAAAAAAAAGTACTAAATATTTTTTAAAATAATGTAAGAATTATATTAGATTGAATATTTTAGACTTTTAGAAAATATTAATTTTTAATGAATAGTGAAAAATACATTTTTCCAAAGTATCTTATTATATAAAAGATTATTTATTATAATTTTGATTTTATAAATGTTTTGAAGAAAAATTAGACTAAATATATTATAAATTATTCAATCTAGATAATTAAAATCAATTTAATATAAAAATGTTTTATAATTATGAAAAAATTTCCATTGGCATACCATTATTTTATATCTATTAAATAAAATTAGATTAAAATATTATAATTATTTTAATTGAATTAGGAAATATTCATTGAGTATTTTTAATCATAATAATAAATTATATAAAATGATATCAATAAATTTTTTTTCATAATTAATATTAAAAAATATAAAAAATAATTTACTGCGTTTAAATTTAAAACTTGTTTAAAATGAGTTAAACTATAATTATAAGGATTAAAATGACCTTGAAACATTTAAAATTCATATTTTATTGAATTTTAGATAGAATATATTCAATTGATTCTTAATTATGAAATTTTATTCCTTTTTAAATTATAAAATGTGGGTACCACTTTTTCTTTTCAACAATTCTATGTTTGTCCTCCCCCCCCCCCCACCTTGCAATTTTAAAATGCACCCCTATCCTCACTTCTTGACACTCTCAATGCCGTTTGTTATTGCCAATACCTATAAAAATATCATCATTACATCCATAAACACATCATAGATTAATTTTCTTATTATAATGTAAATAAATGATGAATTGAAGTGTAAATCATATTTTCTTTTCCAAATAATAGGTAATGTTATTTACCATGAATGTCTATTTTACTTATTCCTATATCTCATTCAAATCTCCTAAAAATGTTATAAATTAAAAAATATATATTATATAGAGGGATTTTATAATGATAAATGTATAACCTGTGAAAATATCAAATTACATTGAATGAGAATGGAAACTTTTGATCATGTGGACAAAGAAATAGTTTCTCATGGTATAATATAATTTTTTTACAACCTAATTTAAAATAATAATGTTTCTCATGCGTACGTGTGGACAACCACCTCCACATAGCGGAGGAAAAAAATTTTCAATTTATTTTGGAATATATGGTAATAAGGAAATATTAAATGAATATATATGATATATATGATCTATTTGATATAATAATTTTTATGTAATGGTGAAATATTTTTTAAAATTATTTTATACCTTTAGTTAATAAAAATTGAAATAGTATTCATGCGTACGTATAACCTGCCATCTCAACGAATGTTATCAATCATTTTACCCCTCCAAATTTTATGGAATATTGTAAATACACAGATATTTAACACATACCACTTTTAAAATGTTGGAGATTAATTAACCATGATTAATGAACAATGAACAAAACTACCAACCCAAAAAAATATGAAAAACAAATTATTCATCTCAAAAATAATGTTATTAATATAAAATTGTTAGTAAATGGATGAAAAATATTATAAGTAAATAATATAAGATATTATATATATATTGTAATATTTTTTTAATATTATTATAATACTTAAATATTCAATACATTGGAGGTTTGGACACATACAAAGGAAATCAAACATGGGGTGACAGTTTCTCATCTCACGTATTCATCCGTGAGACATATTCAATATTCAGAATTAATTATTATTATTTATATAATACCCCATTTTTATTTTATATCATGAATATATTTATCTTAATAGTATTTATCTTTTCATTTAGTGTTATTACATTCATGGTTTCTATTATTGAAATGTTACTTAGGTGGTGAGGATTTATTTCACAATTTCATCATTATTATGGATTGATTTTGTTTATGTATTCTATAGGAGAATTATATTATAAATTTATCTGAAAAAATAATTTTTATCATTAAATGTTTTTTAATAAAATTTTCAAGTAATTTTTCAAATTTTCTCTATTTTGCATGACATTATTGGTAATTTTTTAATGAAAAGTCATGGAAATTTCTCTCTTCGATAAAAAAAAATTTATTAAATATAATTGTTTTCTAATAATATTTTTAATAATAATAACATTCTCAAAATGATTTATTAATAAAATGTAACCAGGTTTTTATTTTTATATGCTTTTTTCAAAGAAAGGTTCTTACATTTTTTTGAACAATTTTGTTTCTAACCATATTTACAATAGTGTGAAAAGAATTTTCTTAACTTATAAAACATGTTTCCATTTTCCCACCATCACGACCAGTTAATGTTTTGATGATTCCTATAGAATTTTCCCTATTTATTTTTAATGATTAGTTGCAAATATTTGGGTTTTATTTATTTATTAAAGTGATTTTGTAAGTGAACATTACATTTCCCTTAAAAAGAATTTAATGGAATTTAAATGTTATTTATATTCATTAATGAAAAAACAATCATTTTACATTATGATCCTTTGGGAACATATTGTAATAATAACATTGATATCATTTTTAGGATAGGTTTTGATTAGTTTGACTAGGATGCACTATTTTTATGCCTGTCTCCATTATACACTATATGATTTATAGTTATTTTTGTTGATATTTAATGTATTACCATTCATATAAAACATTTCCAATAAAAACATTATGTTGATTACGTCTATTGATTATATAAATATTAAAATTTATTGTGTTTGTTTTTCAATTTGAATTTTTATTTTGATTATGTTTCTCCACATTTATATGATGAATGCATTGGAATTAGTATATGATGGGCGGGGCCTGGTATAGAACCTCAATGACATGATATGTCTCACTGTAAAAACTAACATGGTTTTTATGTGAGGACTTAATTATTTATGTCTGATTTCTTAGAATGAGTCCATGATAGTATGGTTATGACAATTTAAATTATGAATTCCCTTATATAAAATGTCATCAAATGAGACATTGATTGTATGGTTACGTTATATTAAATTATTAATGGAATCATTATGATATTAGTTAATTGTCATCCATTTTATTATTTGATAAGTTAGAATATGCATGGATACATTTCAAAATCATATGATTATTTAAATGTAATTATTTGATCATCCTTTATTCCTACCATACCCTTCTTCATGATGTTTTTATTGAAAAAAAATTCATGTGTTTTAGCAATTTGACATACCATTTTGATTATGTATTATGTATTCATTATTTTTTCTAATGTACACACAACCTTACAGTGAATAATGTCTTCCACCGTACACATAACCCTATGAATACCACATCAAACGTAGGGTGTCATATTCTAGAAGTCTATCTTCCAAGGTATTCCTGAGGCATCCCTTGTTTAACATAGGGGTTTTCATGAGTTTAACATCTAGCATTTATGGAAATAGCTGAGCATAACACCTGTAAAGATGGATCAACAAGGTATACACATAGAATGGGAAATTAAAAGGACTTGTCTATTGATAGATCAGAATACCTAATAATGGGTAGGAGTGTCCTGTAATGGGATGTTTTCACACTGTGAAGTCTGATCTAGACACCATGTAGGGTGGATGAGGGTGGTATACCCATATGAGGGAGACATCGTGGTCTACTATTGGCTAGGATTTAACCTCGTGGAGGATTAGTGTTTTCCTATATAAAATAATGTGATCAAAAACCATGTTCTTTGATAGGGATTATTTGGGGCTTACACCCTAAGATTTGCCTTCATAAGAGGATTTCTCTTGGTTGGATTTTGTGGGGCTTACACACTGAGACTAACAGGATTCTTCAAGGGAAAAAATGACATATAGAGGGATTGTGATCCGAGATTGCCAAGATGGATGACATGATCTCACCAGAATAAGGGTTAGGTGAGAAAGTATGTGATCAGGTCTTATACAAGTTTTTTTTGGATGAATGGTGTGACCCTTCTAGGATATGGAATCGTGGGAAAGAATCATGATTGATGTGAATGAATATGGAGACATTGATGGAATGGATCAGTTGTTAAGTATGTAATGATTTAACATCATGGATGCTTCTTAATTAACATATTTTGGATAAAAGGATAAATTTCCCCATATTTCAGGTATCTCATGTAGTTTAACATCATACAGTAAGGATGAAAGTGAACTGATATAAATATGTTGGTATTAATATTGAACATTGGGGAGTTTTCCTATATATATCAGTGAGTTCAGAATCAAAGTACACGTAGTTCAAATGAAGGAATTGGGTCTTACACATGAAGAGGTGTTCCAAGCACGTGGTTTGGGGTTTACACACATTTATGGAGCAATTGGACAGATATGAGATGTTACTTCTAGGAGGTGAAAACTGATCTTGAGTTATAGTTTCTTGAGGGATGGACAAGGATGGGAATGAATGATAGTTGATTTTGAGATCTGGGAGGTTCACCAAAACGAGGAGGGAACCAACGTTTACCAATGGTTGGTATTTAACCATAGTGAATCTTATTAAATACCATTTTTAAAAGATAGGGATCAAAACCCCCATAATTGTGTTGCATGTGGGTTACGCATAACAACAAGAACATAGAGGTAAATGATGGGGTTACTCAGGGTTGGATATCCAAAATAAGGGTTCCAGAGTCTATACTAACCTTTAATACCACATGATTCCTGATTTATGTGAGAAACAATAAGAAGTTGTAGAACAGACAGTCCCGTCGCGAAAGATTTTTTAGCAAGGAATGATATTGGGCTTATGCATAGAAGCAACACATTGAGAAAATTTTCAAAGGGAGAGGGATGGGTTATTGAGTGTCCTCAATGAAAATCCCCACAAAATCCTTTGCATCCAACTTAGAATAGAAGGAGAAAGGTTACTCCATCCTACAACAATGTCTTGGTGCATACAACATGATAGATTCCCTTCTCGTGGGGTAGATACCGCTCTATCTGAGGTGGATCTCATTCCTTGTATGGAAGATCTAACTCCATTCGATATGAGGGGCATATAAAACTCCATTTTCGGGGAAACCCTTGTGTGTTGAACAGGTTTGGGCTATAGTTTAATGTCATGTACTGAGGACGATAGATCATGGCAGTTTATCATCCTATAGCACAGATAGTGAGGGATCACTTCTCTTCCATTGGTCAAACATAATTGATACCCACTCACACATGGGGAAGGTAAGGCACCGTCAATTACCAAAGATAGCGGGGTGGAGGAGTGTACAATTTTGGGGTCCTTATAATCATTTCTAGGATAACAAATCATAATTCATAAGAATAGCTATGCTAAAAATCAAAATCTTGGGTGGTGCAACAGGGGACCCCACATGATGGACCATGAAATCACTACATACATGCTCAGAGTGCCTCATAGTATTTGGTCTCATAGATCAAGGAGACATGCTGATAGGTGCCTTGTGAAGCTCAAGTTATTTCTAGAGTTTATGGTATTAATGAAGAAATGAGATTTGTGATGTAGAGTGACTATGCCTTGGTATAAAGTTATGATGTTGGAAATGAGTGCTTCCAAATGGCTCAATCCTTCATAAAGCCTCATGTAAACTCGAATTCCTTCCACCACCATGAATGGTGTAGTTCTTAACAAAATTAATCCCAAACATTGAAAGGGTGAAATATATACAAGGTAAATTGGGTTTCATGATGTTCTAGTAACTTGGGATATTCATTTTTACTCAACTACACAGTGCACGGGTACATGGAAAAATTCTAAATCAGAAGGTAAAATTTTCGGTAGAAATTTTTTTCAGTGGGGGTCTACCTATTTATTGTTGAAATGGGTTTTATAGTGCATGGAGGTGATCTTAAAAGAAAAAATGTTGTCACAAAGGGTTACAGTTCGGTCAAACCCATGGTGTTATCTGCCTCTCTCCTTAGTGTGGTTACATGGCTCATCAGACTCATCGAGGCTTCCATAAACAACCTTCTCATTGTGCATGAGGAGCTTTGGATAGACCTAGGAATTTTTTAATTGACTACTAAATTTTATGAGGGTAAGGATCTTCATGAAATAGTTTCATGAGGAAGAACCCTTTGATTGTTTTCTATACTGTTGAACTCAAATATCATCTCAACATTCTATATATTTTCTCAACATATCTGATGGAAAATTTTATTTTCCCACCCTCCCACCCTAATGGGAACCTATGGGAAAAGTATGGTCAGATTATAAGGTAAAATCACGAAAAAATTAATGACCATGAAGCAGGCTCGTAATAATTGTCGCACGATGTGCACTGGGTAAGGTCACTATAAAGCCTGAGGTGAAAAGGCCACCATGAATCTAGGTCACCCAAAATATATAAAATAGGTATGATGGTAATATTCTCCATTATGGATCTCTAAAAATGGTTTTTATAAATCTCTATTTTCATAATGAATTCTTTGTCAAGAACATTCCTATGAAAACTGAGTTTGCAGTTCGTTGCACTGCTAATGCAATTCAAAAAATTGGGGAATCAAAATCTATTTTTCGTCACGAACCACACTCAGCGTCCCACATCGTTGTGAGCTGGCTCTCCATGAATGATCTTCATGAATGTTCTTTATGAATAGTCAGAGAAATTTGATAGAGTCACTGATTATATGGCTAACCAAGATTCTATTTAGGTGGTCCT
This sequence comes from Viscum album, assembly GCA_963277665.1. Classification (NCBI taxonomy): domain Eukaryota; kingdom Viridiplantae; phylum Streptophyta; class Magnoliopsida; order Santalales; family Viscaceae; genus Viscum; species Viscum album. The sequence goes on from OY728122.1 coordinate 78,634,496, forward strand.
TGCAGATGCAGCTAGAACAGATGATATAGTGAATAAGATCATGATTTTAGAGTACGCCCAAACCCATTTAGATCAAAAATCACTACTAGAGCTAATTTTAACAGTGTATAAGGATGAACCCCTATTTAAGTGGTCTTCATTGTATTTATTCAGTCTTAAAGATGATGTCTTCATGGGAGAGGCATGTAGGGTTGAACCCACTTACTGATTTAGAGGTATACTATGGAAGTACCAGTGTCCTAGGACTACCAATCTCTATACCTAGAAGGATCATTCACCTATCATTGAAATTTGTCTCTACAACCATCTTGAAAACATTTATCAGAGACCACTGGAGCATGAGACCTCTCCACCCTGGTATGAGATAAACCTCACAATGTGGTTAGTGAACCAACAAAAAGGATCGACGGATTATTAAGATCTTTATAAGGGTGGAAACATCATAGAGGAATGGTGTTGGGACTATTGGGTGTTTTCATGTTTCATAGAGATTGGAGTAGAGCTAAGGTGGGTATTCTTATATGAAGTGTAATGGTCCCCAAAATACATTGTCTACCAACTAAATGATATAATGTTGGAGATGGAGAGTAGAGGTTCAATTAAGGGCCAACACATTTCGTCTATATCAGGTCATGGGGGGGGGGGGGTTGACCTCAGCCTCTAGGGAATCTATCATATTTCATGGATTCTCATCCTAGAGGGAATCTATGATGAAATCTTCCTAGTGGAGAAGGAATGTAAGGATTTTGAGTAGATGCCACATTTTCCAAAGATGGTTCAAGATATGGTTTCGGATGGAGATGATGACAAGAAGATCATATGGTACATTGACATTAAGTAGTGGTTCAGTCATTTTGTGAACATTCCTGTAGGGTGGCCTGCTATGATAATGTAGGAACCCATGAAACTGACCATTGTTCCACATACCTTCCAAAGAGGGGCTCAGTGAGGCAAAAATGGTTCTTACTAGCGGATCATGGAGGATATCCAATGGAATCATGGGGTTATAACTTCAAAACTGAGCAATAATCGATAGTTAGATTGGTTGCATTCATATTGGTTTAAATATTCTGGTGGATGCTTCTTATTAGAGATGTGCATATGGATTCATAACATAGCATGTTAATAATGGCGGTGATGTTGGAAAATAATAAGCACAAAAACCTTTGGGTCCTGGTGTTGGTGAAGTTGTATCAGGTGATCTAGAATATCATTAAGGGGAAGAATTGTTTTTGTGTGTATGGGATGATCCACTTCATTTATAGCTGGGTCGAAGTGAAAATGGTGAGATATGAATACAAAAATCACATCTACCCGATTATGATTATTTTTCAACTGACAATTTGGATCTTTCTAGGGTGCTTTCCATTCATGTTGAGCTTCATGATGGTACAAATAATGATCTAGAGGGACGACCAATTCCACTTCAATATATTTCCTTTGCAAACATGAGCATTCATATATGACAGTACAATAACATAAGAGTAGCGATCATAATTCATGGACTTTTGAGGCGGTGTACTGGGGGAGTTGGTGGCCTATGAGTTGATCTATTAACCTTTTACACTGAACTAGTTCTCAAGGTAGTTCAGATGTCTATAGATGCTAACCTAATTTCTTTATGTAGGGGTACAACATGAATAACACTCACGCGTGATGAGGCCGCATTGGATCTTTCTCATGCAAGAATATGGAAAGATGTGGAATGATATATCCCCATCAACCACTAACTATGGGATGGTATTGGTGAATGAAATGATTTTGGAGGATACCAACTTGGGTGAAATTATAAAACAATGATCCATTTGAGCCAACATGGGAGGGTACACCTTACCTTTTGTTCATGGACGAATGATTATGAGAGTACTTTTTGGTGGTAGAGCTGATGAACATGGTTGTGGTGGGGATGTAGAAGTATATCCATTATTTCTAAGGAATGAACCAGCCAAAAGTGGAAGAAGCCCAGTACTATTAGGCCTAATGGACCCCATCAGGATGACTCAGGATGAAGGGGAACCATAAAGCAATTTCTACATAGTACATACCCATGATACTGGTAAGTTGTTGAGTTACTTATTTTTACCTAAGAATGTGGTATACCCTAGGGAATTGTAATCTTGGGTACTCAAAAAAATTCCACAATAATCATGGAATGAGGGATCTCCTTAAAAAATTATGGATTGATATTTCAAGCATTGTTAATTCCAATGAGAGTTTTATTATCTCCCAAAATGATGTGAAATGGTACATAGTAGTGTTTAATGATCTAATGAAGACATGATGCATTTCAAACCCAATGATGGATCGAGTAAAAGTATTACTAGATCCTTCCACCTATCCACAAAATTTAACGGTTGAGCATGAAGCTTTCTACCCCATTCTGATATTATCATGAATCTCTTGGGGGAAGGATGTTTACAATAGGATCACTCAGGAAGAAGTGGAGTTTCAAGTCTCAGAGAAAACATCCTTGGGATGATTTGAATAATCTCTTGATTTAAACTCTAATCTATTCCATTATTATATTATATTCATTCTGTTTATCTATATTCGAATAATGACATGTATATGTGTAAGAGGATCATTCTTAACAGAGCCCTTCTGATGTGGACGATGATATATCAGTGAGTGAAGAAGAGGATTCCATGGAGCCCATGTCTAGGGAAGTAGTCTCTACAAGGATAATCGACATCAAGGAGGGTAGGGTGGAATCCATTGTATCCCTAGAGCCTTTAGTAGTGTGTGGGGGGCCAATTACTGACACTCTGATAGTAACAACCCGAGAGCATCAACAACCTTTTTATAAAAATTGTATGTTTCCTGCCTCACAGAGTTATACATAAAATTTATTAAACTATATTGACTGATATGACCCATGTATTAACATTCCATGGAGTAGAGGGTTCTTAACTAGTGATAATGGTTAGAGCATTCGATAATCCTCCGCTTACATGTGTTCCAGTCCATATGGTGATAGGTAACAGATCCAACCATGCCATGGGTTCTCATGAACAATCTATCATGATTGGGAAATTAATTATTAGTGGGGGTGATAGGAACAAACTTATCATTATGGGATCAAGTGATGTGGATCAACCTCGCAATATGGATCTCGTTTCATCTATTATGAATCCATTGGAATATATCACTACTTAATTCCTAGAAAAATTTCCATAGTAAGAACCTGCTGATCAAAAATAGTTGGCTGATTATGATTCTAATACAGTCAAAGAGATTTGGAGTACATAAATTTGGGCATGGAATTTGTTCTATCACATAACCAACAATATTATATAAACAATGATAATCCATATTCGATCACTTCACCACTAGATAAGTAATATATGTGTTGGAGGAATGTATATGCAGGGTATTCAGATACTCATTCTGGAATACCTTTCTGAAAAGAAATGGGAAATTAGTCATAATTTGGACATCTCCTTCCACCATGAGTAGTGGGTCATTACTCAGATGGTTTGGGAGGATTAATAGTTGATATAATGCCTAAGTGGACATGTGTATGACCACACATTCTCTACTACAACCCAATTAGAACAAGGGTCATGATTTAGAGGCCAAATTAAATATTCCCAATAAAATATGAGATAGAGATGATGTCATGTGGATCACATTTGAAGATAACATGACCAATCACAAAACATGGTAGATGAGCACAATCCAGATGAAAATGAAGAAGAAAGGGCACTACGATATTGATAACGCATCCTGGAGGCCACACACCAAAGGGAGGAGGTGTAGAAGCACTCCATTAAAGGGGGATATAAAAATGGTTTGTGTTTTTATGAACTAATAAAATGTGTTGTCATCACTTTTGAGACATCCACATGAATGATTACATTTTTTCTTTATTTAATTATTCCAACTAAATCATATCATTGATACAAATGACGATAATACCCTAAGCCCGCCTGTGTCAATACCGATGTGAGAAATAAAGGATGACCACATAATCATTAAATTTTTTAGAGTGTCAAATAATCATCGAATAATAAGTGTATGTAATCATTGACTGACTACTATGAGTAGTTAGGCTAAAAGTGGAAGTTGTTGAAGAATAAGGCTCTCAAAAATCCACTTTTATTCTCCCAATATATTCCAGTGGATGAAATGGATAATGTCAGGGGATTTAGAATATATCTTATCAAAGGGGGCAAGCAGTGTGAATCATGATACCCTTAATTAAAAACATAATGGGAGTGGCATCATGATATAGGATAACAATAGACTATGGTTGACAACAAAACATTCATATATTTTTAGCCTGAAATGGGGAAAAATATAGGGCCATGCATATACCATGATAGAAACATTGGACCTATCTAAAACTATCATCAAATGTATTTTAGGGAATTTTCCTTGGATATTTGTTAATCCACTCATTGATGAACCATTCCTTTTGGGTGTCCCATGGGAAGTTAAAGATGACGAGGATCTGAATTAGAAACATGAAAAGCAGAGGAATGAAATAATAGAATGCTTAAATGATTCCATCACCCTTTATTTTATGCTACCATGGATAATAACACAATGTTTTAGGAATAATGGACAATAAAATATCAATCCTATCTTCTAGGGGGCATCATATTAGATGTTGATTGATATATGAAGTTGCAATCAATGTGGTGGATGGCCATCATTGATAGAGATGACCTCTCAGATGATGGCCTGATATTATATTCCGTTTATTGTCCTTAAATTATGTACAATTAAAATATATTTTAACACATTACAATGAGGATGATTCAAGGTATAGTTTAATTAATTGAGATGGGGATGGGTACCATTGTTTAACATTATGTCATTGGGATGTTTCACATTGTTTTCAGTCATACTACGTAGACACTGGAAATGTCTATTCTGAGAATATTTATGTGTCATAGATCAAATAAATCCGACATGAATAATCAAATGATGGATTTCAACCACAAAAGTATCATGGAATAGACAGGAAGGAATAACATATGATACGGTGAGGGGAAAATCATAGTAGGCTCATAAATTAGGTTTATAAATTAAGGACTGTAGTTGAGGAAGAAAGGACAAAATGATGAAAAATCTTATGGTTGAACCCAAAGATGAAATATTTGGGCATCGTTATAAATCCCCGGAGGATGGGAATCAAGCCAAATTTAGTTCCAAACCAGTGCATGGTATGAGACCTACAATGGAGGGGAAATCATTTCTAGTGAGTAAATAGAAGAATTCTATTATTAACATGGGGCATCCTAAAGTGGTCATGGGTATGATAAATGTTTACTGTTGTGAGAAGACATCATCTCATAGATTAGGTTCATAGTGTTTCGATTGAAGAGGGTTTATTAGGTAGAGGTATAGTGTGATGTTAAGACTAGCTCTCCATGAATGAATCCAAGGAGGACCAACACCACTCCATGGATCAAAAAGAAGAATTTCATTCATATTAATGTCCTACTACTAGGACTAGACTAAAGACAAAGGGCATGAAGGTATGATGGATATCTGCCTGTGTCTATATAAAAAATGTCTTTATGTTGCAACATATCCTATGAGGGTAGGTATAAATCCCCAAGTAGTTCATGTTTGATCTTATTGCATTGGTTTCCCCCATGAACAAGGAGAGGGGATCTCCCTGTTTTCATTTCTTTTAATTCATTTATCCTTTTTATTTTTTAAGGGGATGGACTAGGATAGAAACTCATGATGTCACTATGTATCCCATGAAGTTTATAATAAATCCATACATTATTCTTTAATACGGGGAGGTAAATTAACATTTATATGGGTGATTATCTCATCGGCGAGAACACTATTATGTAGGTTTGTTTTATGTTGTACGTCCGGGATGATGATGTCACTGTTTAAGGTCTTATGATGGGAAAAACCTATGAATTTTAATTTCAGGAGGTAAGGATTATGGTTTTGACACGCTTTAACTATCGTGCATCTTGGATATCAAAATTAAAATATTTTAAGGTTGTGATGATTTGAATATAGGGGTCAAAAATAGTTTGAGGCCATAATTCATGGACATGTAGATGATAGTTTAATTACATGTTTTGTGGCTCGTAAGATCTTAGATTAGGGTCGGATAATTTGAATATATGGATGGTGTTTATCATTCATAAAGGTATAAACTCTACATAAACATTTAGTCTCATGTAATCCATGATCAGTGAGGGAAAAAGGAGGAATATTAGATATTACCAATCACATGTATAAGGGTACATCAAGGGTAATGAAATTTCAGCTCGAGAATGTCCCGATGATTCTGAAAGTCCCACCCTATAATCATGAATACATACAGGGGAATCAATATGGGTGATAGAGTTCCATTAGAACATAGGGAGTCGGTAAAGGTGTAAAAAACCTATGGGATCTAAATTAAGGAAGCAGATAATGATGGGAAGGACAACTATTGACCATGTTCGAAACACAGGGTTAAAAATTCACTATTTATGAATGGGGAATGAAAATTAAGAATCATCTATGTACCATGATTAAAACATATGATTCTCCACTTTTAATAGGAAATCAAATAGGGTGTTGGAATAGAACAATATGTGAGCTGATGTTTCATGAATCCATTGATAATATCAGGTCCATTTGGAAGTGAATGATGGGGGAAACCCTAATTTGGATTGACTTGATGTATGAAGATGGATCAGGGATGTGTCGGCATAGAACATGACATAGTAGGTCTCATGACCCATCAAATCAAAGAAATATTGTTCTAGGAAACAACTGAATTTAGAGTATATGTCCCAAAAATTAAAAACATTTTAGGGACATATATCTTGGACTAAAGGCACCTGGTTAATTTTTATAGAGTCTAGATCATTGGTAACCGATTCGTAAAGTGAAAATATTTATTGTGGTGTAATTATGCCAACTGATGTGAATTATAAACATGGAGTCCCACACAACATCACACTTTCCCAAGAATAACTCATTAATTTTTTAAATTCATTAGGAATGTACTTGGGGTTCTCATTAAACGTCATGTTCCAAGGAAGTAAACTAATAATTTGATATTGTAGAGTTTCTATCAAAGGATTTTTGTAGCTCCTAGATGTCGGTAAAAACCATACCAAGACTCTTAATCCCACATGATCCATGATTGTATTGGGAAACACAAAGAAGAGAGGATTTCCAAAACACATGGAAGCACATTGTTGGGAAATATAAAAGTTAGGTTATAGATATCCTAATGACACTGACCAGTTTTCTCAATCCAAAAATCTACATAGAGGGTTAACACCAAGGGTATTGGAGTCCCACAATAACATAAAGAGGTAGAAAGTGTGAATCACAATACTCTATATATGAGAAACAATGTGGTTGGTGTGGTAATGGAGGATAAGTACATACCTTGTTCAAAACATAGTATCCATATCATCATACATGAGATGGGAACATACAAATGAGGGTCCATCGCGGAAGATGTTTGAAACACATGGACTATCTTAAAATTCCTCTAAACTCTACTAGAGCACTGGATAGGGATTTTTTGTGATCCATATGTCATGGGACCATGTATTTAGGGTGTCCCTTCAGATGTAAAATATTATGTAGACCCAGATATAGAGACATGTGAATCACGAAGAAGGAATGAGAGAATTTCCAGGCATTATCCTACACTCTAGATCCAATACAACAGTGCATATGATCATTCTAATAAGAAAAATTATGTATATGTATTCAAATACCTTCTGAATGAAATTATATTTGAGAACACTCTTGGATATGGAATGGAAGTGGACTACTTCCATATGAAGAGTATAATAAGTAGGGGTAAAAATTTAATGAACCAGAGGATAGGCCCGAAGAGAAAATTCTTGGGAATCACTATGTATCCCCTAAGGATGAAAATCAAGCCCCATGTAGTTTTTAAATTTTGGGAAGTTTAATTTCATGTCGCGAGAATTATTACTGTTACATTGTTTTTTGTCATATGACTTAGATGCTAAAGGGGAGTACCTTCATAAAATGATGTATGATTCAGAATCTATAACCTAAAATAAATGAGGACCATCGAGGACCCATTCCATGTCATATATTCTTGTTAGAGCCTTGTGAAAAGTTTAAAGTCATAATTCTTGGACATGGGATCCCATTTTTAGATCATAGTGTTTTGATCATTCGGTACTTCTCTAATGGGTATACATAGAATGAGAAGGTGACAAAAAAACGTGAATGAGGACCAAGAGGTCCAATATTCATTCTACGTATTCCTATAAAACCATGTAGAAAGTTCAAAGGTGTGATTTCTTGACATGAACATCCTTTTAAGGTCATTAATTTTGGAAAATAGAAGAGGAAAATGTGCTAGAATGACTGATGAACCCAGGGTTGTACCCAATGAAAAATGAGAACACATCTCTATATATCCCTTGAGGATGGGAATCAATATACACATAGTGTATTAGTACCATGCAGATTAAAATCATGCAGTTATGATGCTAGTGGTAATGCATTTTATTGTCATGTGGAAAAGACAATAAAGGGGAGAGGTATCCCAAAGTGTATGTGTATGGAATATAAAAATAACCTAACAAGAATAAGGAATAGGGAATCCCATACCACACAAAACACTCACATGAGAGAACTCGGGCCGAGGTACCAAAATTATTATTTTATGGCTTGGGAAAATGACTAAATGTATTGAAATTCCTATGTAGCCCATTAGGATGATAATCAGGCCATATAATGTTCTTAAAAGATTCCATGGTGTGTGACTAGTTTCAAAGGATATGTCCTTAAGGGTGAGAGCACTAAGATGTTGCACCATATTTTATCGGCTATCCAGGATGATGATTTCATAGTTTATAGTCATATGATAGGGCCATACCATGCTTTTTAATGTTATGTCATAATGATTCTAGTTTTAGTGAAGTTTATTGTCATCTGACATGGACCGTGCAATGGATTTTGACATCGTGTTGAAGGGACATATGCTACTAGTTTGATGTAATTTCACTAGGACCATATTAACTTATTTTAAAGTCATAAATTTTGGACTTTATATATGTAATGTTTAACTTAATTTCACTAGGATGATGGTGTTAGGTAGATTAATGTCTTTCATATTGTAACAATAGTTTCACATAATGCAAGATAAAAGTTTATTTCTTATGAAATGTAATTATTGATGATATTCTCAATGGTCGGAGGAGTAATACACATTCTATCCATGGTGACTTGTGTGCATGCACTGAATGTTTAATCCTTATAAAAAATTTATTGTCCATCCAATTTGGGCTAAAGATTTCTTATCTTCTAATGAGGTTTAGTTGTTTCTCGGAGGATCAATACTATATCACCTTGAAGGAAGGATCACACAAAATTTTCTTATAAAATGTCCTAGATATCATTTTATAGTTTCTCTTTAGATTATGCATGGCTTGAATCATATTTTCTTCATGGGATTATAGTTTCTCTCGAAAAACATAAACTATCATTTTCTAAGTATTATGGTCATAGAAAATTATATAATTTATTGAAACTGAATCACAATTTTAAAGACCCGAAGCTTAACGTACATAGATATTACATTATTTTTGCAGAATACTTAGTACATAACAAAAACACACACACAAGGACCGTAATAGTTTAGTGTCTTTGGAAACTCGGAATATAATCTTCTAATCGTGGTGAAAGATCTTCAACATCTCCCATAAATATCTTCCTTTTTTTATACCTAAAACCTTTATTTATATCCTGGGGAAAAAACATAAAAGGGTGAGCTTAAATGATCAGTAAGGGTAAACAAAAGAAATATCAATCACATCATATACATAAGAACATAGCGTTTGGAAATCATAACCTGCAAAAGAGCTCATAATATCATAACATGGGATGAATCATAGAAGTTAAAATGAGATCCCCATAATCATAACATAAAACATGATACTTTGTGGCATACACAGATAATCATATAGAATCATTTCTTGTTAGTCAAGACTCATTTCCAAGACTATCTTAGTGGAAAAAGTCTCTTTCTGAACCGAGTCACCCTCGTTTCAATCTTGTTTCACTGAACCGGTATAACCTACCATTCCAGCCATGTCTATCTCATGAGATATAAAATCTTTACCCAATGCATTGGAGAGAGATATAGGTCCCACCCATCTCATAATGATACCATTCTTATGTGTGCCACAAAATCATAAATCATACATCATTTCATAACCCATGTAATAAAATGGGATTCATAAACATCATGCCATTACAATCCATAAACAATTGATATTATTTCATCATAAGAAAATTGAAACCATTTAAATCATATAGAAATTTTACTTGAAACATACATATCAAATAATGACATCTTAGATAGAAAATAGTTATGAGAAAAACACTTGAAATGAATTCTTGAGGAAAATATCCTTTCATCTTTAAAATAATTTTATTTTCACAAAACTCCGTTCAATTTTAAAAGATAAGGGTTTTGTTGAAAATAATCATGCAATCTTGTAGAGGAAGCTTCTTGAAAATGAGGTGATATGAAAACCGTAAAAATCCTTTCACACCGTATAAGTTAAAAATAACATTCTCCTCATACTTTTGTCAGAAAAGTCAAAAAGTACCTTACATGGTAACCAATGGAAATATTCCATTCATACAATGTGGTAAAAAGTCAATAAAGGGTAAAAATGACTTTAAACATTCATGGGAGAATGGTAAACATTTTATAAAAACATTTTTAGAAAACATGGTCATGGATGATAAACATAAGCCCAGTAAATACTTACGTATAAACAATCTCGGATAAAAATGAGATTGAAAATGTATCCCTTACCTTAGGTCCGACATGCTTCGTATGTGTCCGAACCTCCTCTTTTTGACGCGCCTTTTCTTAGCCTCCACATAAAGAACTAAGGATGGTAATTGAAGAAGACCAGGACCTATAGGATGATACTAGGGAAGTGGAGAAAGGATTTTGGTAGGGGTTGGCCGATCTTGAAGGCTCAATGTTTTGTGAGGAAGAGAGGGATGAGGTGCCCTTTTATAAGGGAGGAGAGGGGCACCTTAGAAATATCTCAAAATATTATTTTATATTAAAGTCAAAATCGGTTTATAATGGTTCAAAAGGGTCTTATTTCGTATCTAAAGTGGGGATGGGTCGAAATATTATCAACCAATAGGATTTATACAAGTTTAGGTTATTATTTTAACCTTATCAATTAGATTTAACTCTAAGTGAAATAATTTAACTTTTACCGTGTCTTTTTGATTTCTTACACTATATGGTTAATACACATACTATAACATGCCAAACGAACCCCAAATTGTTTATTATTAATATATATATCCTTATCTAAGTAATTTGGCCGAACCTTAGATTTTTAGGAATACAATAACAATTAATAATATAATATTTTATTTAAAAACTATTTTGTGTCAATTTTAACACTATTTGATATATGATTTTTGTGAAAGTCATAACAGAATTATATGTTTGAACCAAGTTGATTAAATCAACACTAATATATCATAGTAACCTAGAAAATTAGTGGAATTCATAAAAAGTCTTAAATTACATTTATTTTGGTATTTATAATATCAATTATATCAATATTTCATTAATAAGATAATTACTTCATCATCTTTGTGTCATTAAATAAATTAAATTATTTGATGTTTAAAAATTACAAATAAAATACCATTATGTAGGAAATCTTTTTAGCTTTCTAATGAATATTTAAAATCGAATTTATCTTATATATAACCCTATATTAAATTTTTTTTTGTAAATAAACTTTGATTTTAACTCTTTTAACTCTTCTTTGAATTAAATAATAATAAATGTCCTAATCAAATCCAAGTGGGCCTAAATGATAATATTTTACACTTAAGGTTTTTTTTGGTCGAGATACACTTGCCAAATAGAAATAGGACATGTGTTAGCGTAATATTAATATCATTTTTACCCTTAATTACCCTATTGACTTTTAACCGTGGTAAATAAAAGTAAAAAGTTACTATTCACAAAAAATTATTTTCATCTCATTGAACCACATTTTAGTCCTTGATATTAACCGTGTCTCTCGGATTTTCGAAATTCCACTCACAGAAGCGTTAAAATTAAGTTTTATGAAAAATTCAGTTTTTTTAACTACCACTTAGTGGTTTCACTATTCATCAAAAAATGAAAGTTTCTAGAAAAATACCAAAAATTAGGCCTAAGATATATTTGATATTAAGAATTCAAAAATGATGTCTATTTTACCAAATTCAGAACATATCAGTTGCATTAATTAATTTAAAAAATTATTTCCCGTCGTCAAAACAAATAGCGTGTTTTTACGAGATAATAACTATGAAAAGATTGACACTTGTTTATAACTGGTTTAAATGTGAAATTACATCCAATGAACAACATTGTATTAAATTTTAAAAATATATTCTAAATATACTTTAAACCCAATAAAATTAATAATTTATCACTATTAATTATTTCGATTAAAAAAACTTGTTTTTAATTATAATTTAGTAATTTTCACTATTCATCAGAATATGAAAGTTATCCGAAAAGTACCAAAATTTCACCCTAATCTAATTTCGATATTCTGAATCCAAAAATGAAGTCCATTTTGAATAATAAAAATTATAAAATTACAAAAAAGTGGTTATTACTATTCATAACGGCTAATTTTAGTAATATTTTAATAGCATATCGTTGTTTAGTGAAACTCGGTATTGCGTACTACACACGCTATCGAGGATGGTCTTGATTGCGTGTAATGTAAGGCAAGTCATGGATGTGTGTTGTTAAAGCTCCTTTTGGTGTATCATACAATACAGGACATTAATGAAATTAAAAGAATATTTTTCATAAAATTTTGGGGTGTTACAATAATGAGTTTGATTGTCCCTATTTCATATGACATGAAATATGGGTTCACCTTGGTGCAATTTGGAGTTATCGTCTAATAGTACCAAATAGTGATTGGGAGCTATTCTGAAAAGCTTCTCTCATTTTGGACCACCATCTATTGCAAAAAAATTTAGAGGGACTTGTTGAGTGCCTCAATATATCCATTTTCTTGTGCATGGTAGTGAGAAGTGTTGTTGGACCAGATGTAGTACATGGAATAAAACTTCTTTAACTAAGCTTCATGGAAGATGGTTTTGATAATAATGAAAATATCTTGACAATATATATATTGATGGATGATGTTTGAGCTCATTAATTCTATAATATACGGGTCTATAACATCCTTAAGTAAAATCACTTATGCGCACTTAGAAAAGAAATCCGTTGTGGTCATAATGAATTGTAAATATTGATCTGTCACTGGTGGATTTGGCACAACAACATCAACTACCCAGACTAAAATGGACTATGAATACATTATTGTGTGGAGGGGATTTGGTGGACGATTCTCAAAGATAGCATGGGTCTAACATGCATGGAACTACTTCGATAACTCTATACAGTCATGGAACATGGTGGGTTAGAAGTATCCAAACCTTTAAACTAGGCGGGAGTGTGTCATCTCAACCAGATGACCATCACTTTTCTTGACATGGACTTCCAATATAACATGGGGGACCACATATCATTGAATACATTTCAGGATAATTGCACCAAATCCACATTTTTAGAGATTTTTGTCCCAGCTGGGACTACTCTGGAGGGTGAAATAAATTGCATGATGATAGATTCACTCACATTCGGCTTTATATGACTAGATATTGGTATGCAAGAGATAATTGATGAATGTTTTAATCAAACAAGTGATTTCCTATACCAAGATTGAGGAATATAAATGTCATAATGTGGAAGAACCTATCATAATATTGTATATCTGTAGGGTTTCATCATCATCTAGAATGATGGGAGTGATGAACCATGTATGTGACACATGGATCATCAAGTCATCCTGTTCATTCTCTGTGAGTGATATTGTATGCGTTTCCAAGGCATTGGCTCGACCATTTAGGGAATTTGGAACATGATAGAACTATTATCAAGAAGGGAATATGGCAATTAACTAGATAGAATTATTGAGAAATGGTGTGATATTAGGTTTTCTAATGATGTACCACCATTAATATTCATGATTAATAACTTCGATTCCCCCATTACATGTAACTGGGAGATGTAAATCTCATCAGCCAGCTCGCGAAAAGTGTTGAGAGTCTTATACACTACCTTTTTTCTAGTGAATTTTTTTTAAAATAATAAATAATATGGAAAGATAGCCTTTGTAGGCATGATCATGATAATTCCTATGAGTAATTTTTTTTAGTTTGGGTTCATTGAACCTTCTACTAATTTTGCTATGGGAGGAACCATCAATGTTCATTTTCTTTCCTTGTAAAAACTATTCCACTTATAGGATTACCTCCTCTGGAAAGTCATGATCTAGGGAAACATTTTGGGGTTCGTTGTGTGGATAGAAAATAATCTAGTGCATGACACTTAACAACATTATATGAAACAATCCTAATGTAGAATTAATGAAGGATCACTTCCAATCAATCTTTAGGACCTATCAACATTAGGATGTTTATAATATACTTTATCAAATACACACTAGACATAATATATTTCCCATGATGTCGTAGGAAGTGTCGCAACCTATAAACTTTGAATAATTGTTCTAGGTAGCTCTTCGTGATAGAATAATATATGGAATCTATTTCATAGAGCATGGAATAGAGATAGGACAATGTATTCTATGTCCCTTATTTTTTCTTTTCAGAGTTAAAGGATCCAAGGGATCATTCCAGGGCAGACACATAAAGGACCAATATCATTACAAATATAGTTGGCATCTAAAATAAAGATTATGGTAAACACTATTTTATCTCTTAGAATGTAGTTTGAAACTCTACTTCCCCTAAGTAGAAGATACCATTCTCCATGAGTCTAGAAAAGGGATTACACACGCCTTCGATATTCACATTGAATTGGTGTATGTAGACCACGTGGCCTTGAAATACTCATAGCTCTTGGTGGTTTCTCAGAGGAGGAACCTATATTATTTCCATGATCATTAATGGTAAAATTTATGTTCCTCAATATCAGATAATAAAACTGAGGAACTACCTATTTGTAACCTTGAAATCGCACGTCAATAGGTTCAGATTTATTTGGAAGGAGCCAAAGAAGACATACACTTTCTCATGTTCTCTGATATTTTCCTGATGCTGGTTGTTTTCTTTTCACCAAGCCATCTACAATTCATACCACAAGAATCCTAAGGATCCCATTGAATATACGGTTCTTGGGACACTAATTTTTGGCTCCTAAATTCTCAAAGATGAAGGACATTACTTGATAGAAAAAGTCCCCTTGTGGCAATATTATGGTAGTGGAATTTTAATATTTTGGGGAACCATGATCATATTAGAGCCAGAATACCCATCCATAAAAGAGATATCTTAGAAAATAGTAGTAGAAATGATCATTAACTATGTCCCTTGAATGTGAGAAGAGTGCATTGAAATGTGGCAGTTGGTATCCCTAAATTTTACGAAGACTCTCATATGTACATTCTAATTCTTAATAGGAATTATGTTTTCTAACCATATGTGGTACTAGACATCCTTTATGATGTTTCCTTTAATAATATTATCAATATCCACCTCAACCATGACACCATGAGTGGGGTGAATCATTCTAGGAGGTTGTTTGAACCTATGATGACTCACCGAGAGGCCAAAGAGTTGGATAGTGACTTGAGGATCTATCCATGGAACATCATCATAGCTCATGGAAAATGAATCGTGGAGCTACATTATGAAATCCACCGAGTACTATTGTTCATCTGGATACAAGTTTTCACTAATCAGTGTTGGTTTGGGATCAATCTCTAACCCGATATTCTCCTAAACTAACTAATCAATGGTAGTGGAAACACCTTCTTCAAATGTGGTAGGATCATCCTGCAAATATTAATCGTCATCTAAGATAAATAAATAAATGGAAGTAGACAGTTCATCCAAGCTAGCTAATATTGGAAGAGAACTAGTGACTGCTTGGGTAGATGTGGATTCTTCACTCGGATACTCCTACACAACTAAATCCCGAGAAAACATGTCTATAAAACCAATTACATTAGGAATTTAAATAAAGGTCCCATTATTGACGATGTTAATGATGTGGAGATGAGTTGTTCTATGTTGTCTCAAAATGGCTCGGCTGAATAAGAAGGTTTCGAATACTAATGTAGCCATTTCGAGAAAATATCGATACCTAATAAGGGTAGGGTGCATTTATTTCACCCAAGCATAACCCATGTAGGAGTACATGTTAATCTACCTGTGTTCCTTATTATCAGGAATGTGTTTCTCTATTATCTCATAAATAAAGAGGCAATGTCACAAGTTTGGACCTTTGGCCTCCAATTAGTGAACTGGGAGATTGTAATCATCATCCATATATTTCAATGGGTTATCCAATGAGATAATCTTCTCATCCTTATTGGTCTTATCATGATATTCCTCATTCTCGTAATAATCTATATTATTATAGTGATCTTTACAAGTATAAATGAGAGAATCATCATCATGGAGAATTAGTAATAGACCATTGATGGAGTACATGAGTCACTAGTGATATGAGGTGGGTACCAATATGTATATTTAAATCCATATTCGACCCATCGATCAATTATAGGTTGTATACAGAGGTAAAACCATGAATTTTGTATTATCGAAAAGACCATTGAACTGGGTCTTCATACGTATTTGTATACATAGCCTTTAATCATTCCTGTTATATCCCTAAATCATAATTTTTTAGGGAATCGATTCTTTTTTCCTTTAGTCCTCACTTTTGGATATTTGGGTTGGGATGAGGTTGATCCCAGAACATGT
The DNA here is from genome assembly GCA_963277665.1 of Viscum album. Lineage (NCBI taxonomy): Eukaryota > Viridiplantae > Streptophyta > Magnoliopsida > Santalales > Viscaceae > Viscum > Viscum album. The sequence goes on from OY728122.1 coordinate 78,651,326, forward strand.
GTCGATGAGACAATGATAGACATCCATGCTATTGATCTAACCTATGATGCACAATGGCAATATTTTACCATATGTGAGTAATTTATCATATTCGTTGGGGAATGAGATGATGGATGATAAAACAATATTTTATTGAATATTATATTGATAAAAAATGATATAATTTCCTCACATATGTGTTAAATATTTTCAATTAGATAGTATTTGGGATTTGATCATTCATTTGAATATTTGATAAAAATTTCAGTTTTACCCTTTCAAAATCACTATAGTATTTCAATCATAAATATTTTTATATGAATTATTTTAACTTAATATTTTGTAACTATGTTCCTTACGTCATGGGATACAACGTTCATTCAGGAAACTAGATCAAAAAAATGCATTTGAATGGAATAATTGGGCCATAAAGTCAAAGGTGGGCTGGACACGTTAGAATGGAGAATCTTCTGTATTTAGGACATAACTCATTCATATTGGATTGGATTGAGCCCAAAGTATTAGAGGAGATATAGGACCCAAATCCACACATATGATCCTTCTGGATGGCCGGCCAAATCATGCGTTCTGGTGGTCAAATTGGTGGTACAATTTGGAAAATAATATTTGGCTGTGATTCTCCATTCACACATGAAACCACATTGAACCTAGCCTCCCCACCACTCTATAAATTGGTGTATTTATCATTTTGTGGGGTTGGGACTTGCCTTAGAAGATAGGGACCAGAGGTGAAGTTGTTCATTGACATTTAAATTCACCATTGGAGAAGGGAATCTTTCAATCTAGGATCTCCTCCAAATTGCTCTTCTATTTCTCCTCTTTGTTGTAATGTTTTTTCTCTTTCAGTAAACTTCTTAGTTCCTCTTTAATTTCTTCTATTTTCCACTATTTTTTTCATTTTAATACTTCATTAATCTTCCTATTTTGTCTGGAAATCAATATTAGATGCTTGATTGGGTTATACCGAATCTAAATCGTTGCAAATGCAATTCGCTTCTACGATGACTACACTGCCCATGGAAGAGTAGTTCTTTTTAGTAATCGATCTACCTCTCACCTTCTTCATTTATTTATATTGAAAAAATGATCTACTGTAATTCACTAAACATGATCCATTAATTGAGTTTTCAAATTAATAGAAACTAAGTGAGCACTTGAACAATTAACACAAAATTGGCGAGGTCGGGATTTGCGTGAATTGTGAGAGCGCGATCTTAATCTGTAATACAAGACCACACGAGATCAATTTGTAGAGTTCAAATTCAATCCCTAAACTCAATAAATCATAATTTCCAGAGTGGTTACGTGCCTTAATTTACCACTGACCATAAGCTAATTTTAGAACATCAATCAAAGAAGGGTGTTGCGATTGCATGTTCTGAAGTTATCCTAGGGTTAAATTAACATCATCTTCATGGTAAAGTTAATCCTCGTAGGGTTTGGGATTTAAAAAATAAAGGGATCATAATTAAGTGAAATTTAATTTGAATAACAATGATTAATAATAGAGTTAAGTGGTAGATTTAGATCGATTATTACTTTTAAAATATTTTCAAAAAAAATTCTTCTTGTTGTGTGTTTTTAATAATACATCATTTTAAAATTGAAAAAAATGCTATCTTATTTCTGAAAACATCTTATAGAATAATAAACTATAAAAAAACCCCCATCCTATTAAGTAGTGTTTCAATTTTACTCTGTATTATTTTTAGAATACCTCTGAAAAGAATTTTTAATTCACTTCCTCCTTTGAGGGACGACCTTGGTCAACCACTCTACTGCACCTAAGTACCCCAAAATCACACTAATCATTTGAGGGAACCCATGACAGTGCTCTTTCAAATTAGAGTAATTTTCGGGGATGTAAGTATTTTATTCAACTAATTAGAGGTATTTTATTTACTTTTATTTTAATATTTTATATTCTATTCTTTCTTTCTTCTTTCCCCTTTCTCAATTATCTTTTTGGTTTTCTATTTTTTTGGGACCATCAAATCAAACTTATTATCATTATATTATGGTCCAATTTTCTTCACTTCATTTTTATATTTCTTTGATTTTTACATGAACTAATCCAGAGGATCTCATAGATCTTTACCTTGAGATGTAATGCAGCCTTAGGGTGCGAATCCATCATTCTCAGTCTATGGGAACTGTCGTCATTTACCCAACTGAGGAATTCCTCCACTCTAGGAATTTTGAAATTGGAAAAACTTCTAAGTCTAAATTAAAACAAGAACCAATGGCTGAAAAAAATTAAATTAACTTAATAGAACAATTCAAGAATTGGATGCACTAGATATTAACTATCATCCAAATTGTATTGCATACCCGAACCTCGAATCAGACTTTGAATTGAAATCTGGATTAATTCACCTTCTTCCAAAGATTCATGGCTTATCTGGTGAGGATCCCAACAAACACCATAAGGAATTTAGTGTGGTTTTATAAACCTTAAATACAGGAAATGTTTCTGAAGATCAAATCAAAATAAGTTCATTCCCATTCTCACATGATGGAGCTGCAAAAGATAGGATGTATTATTTAAAACATAAAGATGTAACATGTTGGAATGATTTGAAATGTCTTTTCTTGAAAATATTTTTTCCAGCATCAAGGACAAAATCCATTCAAATGGAGATATCGGGGATCAAAAAAGCGCAAGGGGATTCAATGTATGAGTACTGGGAGTGATTCTAGAAGTTGTGTGCAAGTTGTCTGCATCACCAAATTAGTGAGAAACTCCTCATCCAATAATTCTATGAAGGACTCACACCCATGGAGAGGAGCATAGTGGATGCTGCAGCTGGAGGAGCATTGGTGGACAAAACACTAGTAGCTACACGTTCGTTGATCGACAAGATGGCCCAAAACTCCCAACAATTTCGCGATAGAGGTACACCACATGTAAGGTGAGTACATCAAGTAAGTCCTTCTTCTATTGAAATCCATTTTATTGATACCAAGTTGGAAGAATTGACCACTATGGTGGGGAAGATTTCTTTGGCTCAAAAGATATCCCAACCCACTCCTTCAAGGCCTTGTGGTATTTGCACAGAGACAATCCACCCAACTGACTTTTCCCACAACTCCACGAATCAGAAGATTGTACAGAAGTTTTTCTTGGGAGACCATATAAGCAACAACATCAACAAGAATATCCCCAATAGAAGATTGATCCAACATATAGACAAGGGTGGAAGGATCAATCGGACATGAGGTATGGCTCTGGACAACAATAAAGGCCCTCTTTTCAAGAAAACATCCAGCATCCTCCACCTTACCAGAAGGGTTTCCAACAACCCCAAAGGAGATTTTAATCTCAAGGATCAACAAGCCAACAACAGGAGAATCCCCCACACATGGTATATTCTAACACTAATGACCTTTTGAAGAAAATTGTTCTTAATCAACATAATGAGCTGAAAAGTCATGGTTCAGAGCTGAGGGAGTTGAAGACTTAAATAAGCCAGATATTCACTGCCCTCCATGAACTTGTATGTATGAATTATGGAAATATACCATCCCAACCCACTCCTAATCCAAAGGGGAATGCTAGTGCCATCACATTCAGAAGTGGGAAGAAAATGAACGATACATCTGTACCTACCATTCCACTGAGATTCACCTCAACTCCAGAGAAGCCGCATTCCATACAAACTGATGAGAAATCCGAGGAGAAAGATAAAGGTTAGAAAAAGATTGATGATGATCCTCCTAAACACCTTCCTTTTCCAAACAGTGTTTTTCAATCCAAGAAGATGGATGAAGAAGTAATGAAAAAGGAGGTTTTGGAAACATTCAAGAGTGTGGAGGTCAAAATTCATCTACTTGAATCCATCAAGCAAATCCCAAGGTATTCCAAACTCTTAAAAGAACTCTGCACCAATCAAAGAGGGCTCAAGGGAAATGATAGGATCAATCTTGGAAGGAATGTGTCAGCACTCATTACACTAACTCTAGCAATTCCGAAATAGAGCAAGGATCCATGGGCATTCACCATCCCATGTACCATAGGGGAGTTTCACTTCTCTGATTCTATTTTTGATTTAGGAGCTTCAATATATGTGATGCCTCACTCTATATTCTCTTCTTTATATGTTTGTGAGTTGAAGCCGACGAGATTAGTGGTGCAGTTGGCGAATAGAGCTACGACATATCCAGTAGGAGTCCTTGAGGATGTACTTTTCTAGGTAAGAGACATGATATTTCTAGCAGACTTCTATGTGCTTAACGTGGAGGATGATTAGGTAAGTTCTCATGCCCCCATTTTCTTAGGCAGGCCCTTCCTCAAAACTGAAAAAACTCTCATAAATGTCAATGAGGGTACAGTTTCCATGGATTTTGGTGATGAAGTTGTGCTATTTAATGTCATGGAATCCATGAATTACCCCTTAGAAAACCATTCTGCTTTTGTTATCTCCCACTTTGAACCACCAAATAAAAACTCCATGGAATTTTGATTATCCTACGCTGATGGAGATTATGAGTATTGGTTCGAGTTTGATGTCTAAGAGAACATCCACACATGTTGCTCATACACAATCCTCTCTTGGATTTGATTTTGATGTTGATTCATATTCTAATTTTGATCATGTTCACTCTAATTATGACATGGCTGTTGAGTAAGATGATGGATTTGATGCATTATTTTCTAATTTTGATGACGTCTATTCTGATACTAATGCGCTTTGTGCACATATTTTAGTTCCTTCAATGTCTCCTTCTATATTACATGCTCATTCATTAGAAATCAAACCATTGCCGCCAAATCTGAAACACTGATACTTGTTGAGTGGTGAGAGATTACCTCTTATCATTGCTAACAATATCCCTTTTGAACATGAACAAAATATTTTCAATATCTTGAGGGAGAACATCAGGGAGATTGGGTGGAACTTCGCTGACATATCAGGTATTAGCCCCTCCATTTGCATGCATTGGATTCTCTTGGAGGATGGGGATAAACCAGTGAGACAGCCACAAAGGAGACTCAATCCCACCCTCCTAGAAGTGGTTAAAAATGTAGTTGAGATATTTTTCGAGGCAGGTATAATCTTTCCCTTTTCAGATTCTCAGTGGGTATGTCCTATTCAGGTTGTGCCTAAGAAGAGTGGTGTTACAGTTGTTATGAATGAGAAAGATGAGTTAGTTCCAATGAGGGTGCAAAACAGTTGGCGTGTGTGTACTGATTATAGGAAACTAAATCATTCCACTCGCAAGGACCGTTTCCACCTCCCAATAATTGATCGAATGCTTGAGATACTAGCTGGGAAAACACACTACTATTTCTTGGATAGATCTTATGGATATTTTCAGGTTCCTATAGCACTAGAGGATCAGGTAAAGACTACATTCACCTATCCCATTGGAACATTTGCATACCAGAGGATTTCATTTGGACTTTTCAAAGAACCAGGTACCTTCCATAGATGCATGGTGAGTATTGTTTCTGATTTTATTGAGACCTACATGGAGGTATTTATGAATTATTTTACTGTGTATAGATCCGGATTTGATGAATGTCTAAATAGTTTGGGAAATGTATTGGTCGTTGTATTGAGAAGAATCTAGTCCTCATATTTGAAAAGTTTCATTTCGGGGTATAGAATGAATTATCTTAAGGCATGTTGTGTCAAAACATTGGATAGAGGTTGATAGATCTAAGATATACATTATTACATCCTTACCATATCCTTCATGTCTGCCTGATGTTAGATCTTTCCTAGGGTGTGTAGGATTTTATCGGCACTTCAACAACGATTTTAGTAAGATTGCTCTTCCTATGTCATAATTAACCCAAAAGGTTTCTGATTTTGTGTTTGATTATTCTTGCAGGACTTCCATTGATGAGTTAAAGAAGTCTCTGACCACTCCACTGGTCATACAACCCCCATGGTGGGAGATTCCTTTGAGCTTATGTGTGACACCTCAAACTTCACGGTTAGAGCTATCTTATCTCAGAGGGTGGTGGGACGTTCACATGTGATCGCCCATGCATCATGGACACTGGATTCAGCCCAATCAAACTACACAACCATAGAAAAGGAATTTCTTGCTGTCATATTTTCTTCAGATAAATTCCGTTCATTTTTATTGGGCTCTAAAGTTGTTTTTTATGACCATGCAGCTTTGAGGTACCTCTTGAAGAAGCTAGATAAAAAGCCCAGGCCAATCTGATGGATTCCCCTTCTTCAAGTATTTTATATTGAGATAAAGGAAAAAAGTGGTCAGAAAACATGTTGGTGGACCACATGAGTTGGCTTACTCACACACTAGAGGATGACACCATGGACCAGGTACCACATTGAGACACTTTCCCCAATGAGCATCTTTATTCCATCTCAGGTACGCATCCTTGGTATGCAGATTTAGTTAACTATCATTTTGCCTCTGAAATCCCTGCAAATTTAAAGAAACATCAAGTCAAAAAATTAAAGAGTGAGTCATGATTTTATGTTTGGGATGATCCATACTTATATCGCATGTGTAGTGACCATGTTATTAGGAGGTGTGTTCCTGATCATGATTTTGAGTCTGTTTTGCAATTCTATCATACACTTGCATGTGGTGGACACTTTGAACCCCAATAGACAGCTAGGAAGGTTTTGGAATCTAGATTATATTGGCCTAGTGTATTCCATGATTCCCATGTGTTTTTTAAGTTGTGATCCCATTACAAACAAACTGGGAATATTTCTAGTTGACATGAGATGCCCTAAAAACCCATACTATTCTGTGATATTTTTGATGTGTGGGGAATTGATTTTATGGATCCTTTTCAAAGTTCATATGGTTTATTGTGTATTTTGGTTTCTATTGATTATGTGAGCAAATGGGTGGAGGCCAAGTCCAGCAGGACTGATGATTCTCATGTTGTTGTGGATTTTGTGAAGGCACAGATTTTTTGCAGGCATGGAGTACCAAAGACTATCATCAGTGACCAAGGGACACATTTCTGCAATTTTAATCATGCTCACCTTCTTCGGAAGTATGGGGTGACACACAAAACATCAACACCATATCACCCCCAAACAAATGGACAAGGTGAGGTTTCAAATTGTGAGTTGAAACAAATTTTGGAGAAAACTGTGCAGCCAAATAGGAAGGATTAGAGCAAGCGCTTGGATGTTGAATTATGGGATTATAGGATAGAATACAAGACACCCATTGGTATTTCCCCATTTCGGATTGTTTTTGGGAAAGAATGTCATATCCCAGTAGAAGTTGAGCATCAGGCTTATTGGGCTATAAAGAAATGCAACATTGATTTGACCCAAGTTGGAATCCCAAGGAAGCTACAAATTCAAGAGCTTGAGGAGATTCAATTGTCTTCATAAGAGAACTAAAGTATCTATAAAGAAAAATCAAAAGCATCTCATGATAGAATGATCCATCAAAAGGAGTTTCATGTTGGGGAAATTTCCTTCTCTATAGTTCATGACTGAAGTCGATGCCAGGTAAGTTGAATTCCAGATAGTTATGTACTTATATTGTGTCTAATGGTTTTACTTATGGTGCAGTGGCGATCACACAAGAGGACACTGAAATAATCTTTACAGCCAATGGGAAACATTTGAAGAGATACATTGAGGGAATTCCTACTGAGGCAGTGGATTTTATCACACTGCATGACCCCATCATCACTTAAGCACATCTAGCTATTCTTAACCCTTTCACTTTTATATTATTTGTCTTGTTTAAAAATTCTTCATTTCATGTTCATATGTCATATCATGGTTTCACATTGAGGAAAATGAAATATTTTATGTGTGGGGGAGGGAACCTTGTAGTTTTGTAATTTCAATTGTTTTCCTGATTTGAAAAAAAACAAAAAAAAATTGTGTGTTTTTTCATATTTTGTGTGTGTGTTTTTCAATTTTCTTTGTGTTTTATAAATTTTTGAGCCAAAATGATTCTCATAAAAATTTTGAAATGCATATCTATGAGTTAATCAATTTATCCATTGAAACTAATCATAAATGAATGCTAAAATGACTTTGTTTCAAGTTCAAATATTTAGTAATTTTATGAAAATTACACTGAATTTTGAATCCCATGCCACATCTCACTATCCTTATATTTGAAACCAGTCTCCTGTGAGGCTTATAAACCATTATTTTAAAATTATTTACATTCAGCTTACTTTTTGAGAGAACCATCCCATGCTTGGTTTAACCAGAATTTGATTTATTTCTGTAAAAACATGAGGGTTTGAGGTACTTTTGATTAAATGATTGAGGCATTTGATTGGTACTAAATCACATATTTCAAAGAATCCTTTTTATAATGTCCTACCATGAACATTTAATCATTTTATCCCTTAGAATCCATGCACATTTTGTTTTGTTAGCCACATTACAAGCCAATTTTCACTATCCAACCAACTCTTGAAATGAAATTGCATAATCTAGTTGAGATTAAGTGTAGGGGAAGCTATATTGTGTTGTGCTACCATATTCTGTGATACTTTGGGTGAAAAATTAATTTCTGAAGAGATGAATTTGCTGCTGAGGAAAATCATTATAATGAAAGATGTGGCTTTTCTGGAGCTTTCATGATATGTGAAGATGTGCCTTTTCTAGAGCTTCTAATTGATGTATAATGTTCTTCCTATCTGGGGATTTTTAGAAAATAATGTTCAAGAAGATTGAGATTTTTACTACAGAAATGTTGAATAGTGAGAAAATTCCATTAATTTTCATGATTATGGTGATTAATTGATACTATGGGGATTTAGGAGAAGACCATATTTAAGTGAAAATTAGATTAATGCAATTTTTCTTCAAAAAGAATCAAGCCCTCCTCATTCACCCTCAGAATTTTTCACATCTAATCCTACCAACTGAAATCCACAAAACAACCCTAAAAAAGTCCTCCTGATAATCATATGTCCTTGACTCACATCGGGTGGCGATGTAGAAATTTATCAAGCCTATGGTGACCTTTTTATGAGTTTGGATTAGAAAGACATTGCAAAAAATTGATATTTGTCTGATAAGAGAAAATTCAAGCGAGGTATGTGTTTTGTGCATGGGAGGATAAATAAAGTGGAAATATATTGAATGATATAAATGAAGAACATGAAATAATGGGTTTTTATGAGTCATGATATATTTTTTTCTTGGTGTGTAATTGTTTGATCTCATGGATATGTGTTTTATAATTGGTTTTAATTTTATATTAATGTTTACTGGATATGAGATTTTTCTCAGGAGTTAAGAAGGGTAAGTGTGGGGGAGTTGATAAAAAACTATTTTATTGAATATTTTATTGATAAAAAATGATATAATTTCCTAAATTTTGTTAAATATGTTCAATTAGAAAGTATTTGGGATTAGATCATTCATTTGAATATTTGAAGAGAATTCGAGTTTTACCCTTTCAAACTAACTGTAGTATTTCAATCATAAATATTTTTATTTTAATTATTTGAACATAATATTTTGTATCTATGATTCATACTTAATGTGCTACAACTTTTATTCATGACACTAGATAAAAAAATGCATTCGGATGGAGTAATTGGGCCATAAATTCAAATGTGGGCTGGACACGCCAGAATGGAGAAGCTTCTATATTTCGAACATAACTCCATCATATAGGCTTGGATGGAGCCCAAATATTTATAAGAGATATAGAAACCATATCCTAAAATTTGATCCTTCTGGATGGCTGGCCAATTCATGCGTTTTTCTAGTCAAATGGGTGGTCCAAGTTGGCTTAAAATATTTTTCCATGATTCTCCATTCACTCTTGAAACCACATTGAACCTAGCCTCCCCACCACACAATAAATTTGTGTTTTCCACATTTGGTGGGGTTGGGACGTGCCTTATAGGATTGGGAGCCGAGTTGAAGTGGTTCCTTGCCATTTAAAGTTTCCATTGGAGGAGGGAATATTTCAATCCAGGATCTCCTCCAAATTGCTCTTCTCTTCCTCCCCTTTGTTGTAATGTTTTTTCTCTTTCAATCGTATTCATAGTTCCTCTTTAATTACTTCTGTTTTCCTCTGTTTTGTTCATTTTATTCTTCATTAATCTTCCTCTTGGGGCTGGAACTCAAGATTAGAATCATGATTGGGTTATACCCATTATTAACCGTTGCAAATGCAATTCGCTTCTATAATGACTACACCGCCCGTGGAAGAGTAGTTCTTTTTGGTAATTGATATATCTCTCAACTTCTTCATTCATTTGTTTTGAATCAACGATATACTATATTTATTTAAAAATTATCCATTAATTGAGTTTTCATGTTGTAAGAAACTATGTGAGCACATGAAAAATTAACACAAAACATGCGAGGTCGGGATTTGTGTGAATTGTCAGAGCGTGATCTTAATCTGTAATAGAAGACCACACAGGATCAATTTTTAGAGTTCAAATACAATCCCTAAACTCAATTAATCCTCATTTCTAGAGTGGTTATGTGCCTTAATTTACCACTGAACATAAGCTAATCTTAGAACATCAATCAAAGAAGGGTGTTGCGATTGCATGTTCGAAAGTTAGCCTAGGGTTAAATTCACTTCATCTTCATGGTAATGTTAATTATCATAGGTTTATTGATTTAACAAATTAAGGGATCATAATTAAGTGAATGTTAATTTAAATGATAATTTTTAATAATAGAGTGAAGTGGTAGAGTTTTATTGATTACGCCTTTTAAAATATTTTCTAAAAAAATATCTTCATGTTGTGTATTTTTAGTCAAACCTCATTTTAAAACTAAAAAAATGAAATCTTCTTCCAGAAAAATTATTATATATTTATAAAATATAAACAACCCCCATCCTTTTATGTAGGGTTTCAATTTTATTCTTATTTATTTTATAATACCTTTGACAATTTGTTTTAATTCACTTCCTCCTTTGAGAGATGACCTTGGTCAGCCACTCTGTTGCACCTAAGTACGCCAAAATAACACTAATCATTTGAGGGCTCCCACGACAGTGCTCTTTCAGTGGCCTATAATTTTTACTACCATGAATAATATACACACGATGTGAGAGGTGCCGTACCCTCTATCTATAACTCAAGTGGGAAATGCAAATATTATTTGTGGGCTTCTTGAATATATTCTAATATATTTTGATCCTAAACAATAGATATATTTTAAGGAATGATTGAAAGGTTCTCAAGAAAACCATACTTTTTTTCTAAGAACACTTTTCAATAGGTAAGAGGTTTCCCTATGATAAGATGTATAACGTGCATTACTAGTTGAACTTGTAGATACTTGTTAGTTATGGGAATGTCCTAATACTCACTTGATCAACCACATAAAATGTATTTTTGTTTATTTTCAGATGATGAAGGCCTGGATATAGTAGGGCGAAAAAAATCACGATGTGGTCATGACATCAGTACCTGTTTGAGTAAAATAAACAGTAGTTGAGGAGCATCTGGTAATATGTGGTGATAGGATGATGCCTATTGAGATCTGTGTGAAACTAATGGTCTACTTTCAGAAGTTTTCATGGTTGTGATTAAAATTTTTGGCATATTAATTTTGACAATTTAGATATCCACAACCCCACAGATAATTGCATCATCTAGTGAAATGAAGAGGACCTTTTTTATACCACATGTTATCAGGAATCATATAGGGATCCACTAGCACAATGGTGTTAATGGATGTATAATTCTGGTTGTCATGTAAGGAGTTTTCAAATATTGGATGCACTCTAGGAGTAATTCCAATATTTGGAGCCCTATTATCTCTATAGTTGAGAAATGGTTTCGATAATTGTAGGGGACTCTTCATTCCCTTGTCTTGTCATTTCCATATCAAATGAAAAGTAGAAGGATGATATTTGGATGTAGTAATGGTATCCAAAGGGTTCAAGACAATACCATAATTTGAAATTTGATTCATATGGGAATGGATGACACCATCAGTGCGAGAAAACACATTGTGAACCAAATTTTCATCATACTTATGAGATCCATGGCTGGAGACCTAGATCAATTCCCCGTTAATTTCTCCATCAGGCTTCCCAAATATGCATGCTACCTATGTTGGGGTGGGTCCTAATATAATTAATTTGTTATCGACCTGGTCTTATTTCCAATCCACAAACATATATAATTTTTTAATGGTCTATCAATGGATTCAATTATTATGGAAGTAGTAAGGGAAATCATTGATCACAACCTCTTGGGGTTTCAAAATTTTGGGATGCTTCAAAATTAATCAATTCTAGGCACAAAATAAGTAGTTGTGAAATTAAACAACATTTCATGAATTGGTATGGTTTCAATTATCTGGGATAGGATTTATAAAAACCAATTCTTCAAAATGTTCTGGAGCCCAATGGGGCACCATAGCCTAATTGTATCACCTAGGTAGTAGTTATTGATGGGGTGGTGCCTATCAATTCTGTAGTGGGTGATGTTGAGCCTCATGTTGTTTCATGTAGTGTGGATATGGAGGAGGCTCTACTTATAACAATTATAATATTCTTTGGGCCTCTATCTGTGAGACAGTATCAATCTCTGCCTTAGAGGTTGTTCATTTCAAGAGGTGGTTGAGGAAATGGTCAGTACTTCTTAGCATGCTATATGTATTCATCTTAGTTCTGGGTCTTATCAGATAAATCCTCGAAATTTACATTGGAAATTCTAAATGATGATGGAGGAATCCAATTTAGTATTAGAATTCCCCAGGCACTTCCTCATCATCATTTCATCAGTTATTGGCATATCAAGTGAATATGTGAGTCCATTCAACCTAGAAAGAATGTCATTAACGTGATCATCTACAATTTTTTTTCAATTAAATGGTTGGTAAAACTTTTCTTGCATGTTGTTTATTTAAATAGGAAAATGAAATTTCTATATAGATATTCCCAACATCCAATGGACCCATTTTTTAACTGGATATATCAAACAAATGTTGACCCTTCTAGTGTCTTTACGAAACACAAGATCTGAGATGCCTCCTTCAATGCTGGAGTTCCCAACATTAGACTAGACATTAAAATAAAGTGCTCTATAGGCTATAATGTATTGAACATACCATTGATGTGGGAAAAGTTATGATTCCTAATTTCTAGGGGTGATTCCATGTCATCCACCCATGTTGGACACGACTTACCATCATGTGGGATCACCAAATGCCACATCTAAAGGCCTTACTATGGATGATTTGAGAGGCCATCATATCACTGTGACATATATTCTTATCTATGAAAGGATTCCTAAACACCATTTCATTTAATGACTCATCAAATTGATTGGTGGGATGAACAACCCATAGTGTTGATAGAGAGGAATGTGGAGATTTTGGTGGTACCATGTGTGATCTTCTCGAGAGAAAACCTGAGCTATGTTTTTCGAGGGTTCTCACAAATCTTGAGTGAGTTTGGTGATAAATTCTATGATCTCAATCCATAGGCTATTGAATATTATCTATTGTAATGAATTGATTTTAGGGATCAATGAGAGTCAAGTGGAATATTATGACATGTATCTTACATTTCTACCCAAGTGTGGGAGGGAAAATATTGCTTCAAGGATAACCATAATCCAAACATCACATTTGAAGGTGCTAATTTAGTAGTACATCAATGATTTTTTTCTAATCTATAAGCTTCTAGAGAAAAAGAGCATTAGAAAGATCAATATCCATCTCCTACACTGAACCAGATTTGTCAGAGGGATTAAAAATACTAGACTATCCTTTACCCTTGTCAGGTCTAGAACAATGTGAAATGACTTGGATTGCTCATCATAAACAAGAAACATCCTTTTAAGGTGAGTAATGGTGATTGTATGAGTTTTATCATGGTACTGTGCAACCATGGGAGGTGAGTCATCAATTTCACGACCTACCTCAGGGACCTTCTTCATTAGTGGATTATGTTTAGCTATATTCACCATGACCACACACTATGTAATATCCCAAATATCACCTGACATGATGGGATGGAACAAGATTGGTCTTAAGTGAAGATAAACACACTACCATCAACCATGGATATGAACATGTGGGGAACAATATTCCAAAATTCTATAGAGCATAGTGACTCTCTAAAAAAATGCTGATGTTTCTAATGATACATTGTTGATGAAGGATGTAGATCCATAGGATTCACTACTAACTCAACCATGAATCCCTAATGGTATATGTTGTTGAAAGATCATGACTCATTAAGAAGGATAACTAATGACTATGAAGGTTGAAATGTGTCACTCAGATAGTTCGATGGAAAAACATAACCCCATATTGTGTGATCAAAAATGGAATGTTAATGTCAGGAGTATCAGTTGGCTAGAAGACCTCAGAAAAATGAGAAATGGATATAGTGTCCCACAAACTAATCCACCCCAAAGTAGGGTCCGACTAATTATTTCCATTTTCATTGATCAGGGGTGGCAGTGGAATTGGATTTTTCCATGTTAAGGATTGTTGAGGTGGTGGACAATACATTATAGAAAATATATTGTGATTTTACTAACACAACATTCAATGTATGATCCTAGAGTTGATACTGGTCATATCACCATGAACCTATAGGACATGGTGTTTACCACTGGCTTATGTGTGAGTGTAGTGACTATCGATGGTCCCATTGGAGGGAAATCTTCCTCTACAACTCCACCAAAAAAATATATGTGATATCATGAAATGGTAGAAAATGAAACTAGTAATGTTTAAGAGGTTTCCAAAGTGATAATGTAGAAGGGATCCAAATTCATCTCCAAATGCATGTACTTATGATGGGATTTTAGGATCTAGTGCATCCCACCATCTGGGAAGACAAAAATCACATGTTGGGTTCTTTCCCAAGACTCTGATGTATATTATTAGGGAGATGGATCCATAATGAAGTTTCATTCTACTTTAGAATATGTGAAGCAAGAAGGATTGAAAAAATTTTGGCCCTTTCCTAATCCTTCCTTCATCAACGATGGTTCTCCCTTCGTCCCTAATATTGGTCATCCATGTAGGGTAAATTTCATGAAAAGGGATGAACATGTTATTGATCATTGGAGAAGCTGGGATGAACTCTTCTTTGATGGGAACTAGAGCATGGATGTCCTCCACTAGAGCTGGCTAGAATACAGGGAGGATCTCCATATTGAATTTCATTGAATCATGTAGGATCTTTTTTAGGACTAATTTGAGAGTGGGTAGGGCTTCCACTATTGGCGTTGACATAGTTGGGACGACCTCGACTTAAATCATCAGGGACATGGTGAGGACCTCCATGTCAACCGTGAGAATAGAGAGGGCCTCTACTTTGGTTATACCAATTTTGTGGAGTAACTAGACCAATATCAAAATGAGACATGGGGAGGACCTCCACATTGAGTATCTTGAGAATGTGGTGGGCCTTAATAATGATCAAAGGATAAGTAGTAGAGACCACTTATTTTAATATCAATAGAGCAGGAAGGGCCTCCACTAGAGCAGGTGAGGACATGGGAAGGTCCACCATGTTTTCTGCCTATGGCATGGGGTGGGACTTTGTACTTATTATTCGAAATGTGGGGAGGTCCTCTTTTTTTATGGGCACTAGAGTAGGTATCACCCCATCAAGATTATTTGATGATGCATGGGGGGCCATCTCATAGATATTCCTTAGACCATGGAGTTACTTTATATGGGGAATCATAGGTATGAGGAGCACCTTCATAGTAAATGATGAAAATTTGGGGTGGAACTCCACTTAAATTTTCATTGAGGACATGGGTATGACTTCCATAATTTCCACTTGAATGGGTATTAACTCCACAATGGTTGGATATTATATAGGGATGGCCTCTGCTGTAGATCTCATCATCACGGGTCATCCCATGATGGATTTTGATAAAACCGTTGGTCAAAAGAGTCATCTTTTAGTTCACAGGGGGTGGCAATGTCTATATCTTGATTGGACATTGAAATTACTCTACTATTCTCTATGATAAAATTTAAATTCCTTTTGGGGTAAACTAGCCACTGAAGCCATGGAAGAGGATTCCCCTAGTGGGATTCTACAAAATAATCTTCCAGATGTTCTGGCTGTGTTGTTGGACCAGGGCTAGTATAGAAGGTGTGTAGATAACTTATTCTACAACAGAAGTATTTTTTAATTGGTTATATATATGTTTCCTGGTAGGATCCCTCCTTGATAGATGCTGAGTCATTTTCATGGTATGTATGACTTTAATATCCCTCACCATGTCAGCATAGAATAGTTAATCATAGGAATGTTTTGGGTAGAATCTCATAATGTGATTGTATGTAGGATTTGGGAGTAGTTTCCCCCTATAATATACTTGGTGTGGCAGTGGCAGTGTTATATAAAAGCCTCTATCTCCTAAAAGGCCATGTCCCTCAGGGGTTGGACCCCTTTCATGTTGTACCATAGAACGAGAATGTCTATAACCCTCCTTTTAAAAATCTCCAAATTTCATATGTGGAATAGGATCGTGATAGCCAAGGTGTTTGATGATTTAATAATAGAGGTGGAATTGTGTGGGATTTGCACATTGTTGTTCATCTAGTCCATGCATATTAAGAATGCGGGAGATTTATTTCCAGTGTCTTCTATCCTATAAAGTAGAAGGTTTCATCCTTCAATACATATAATTAGAAAGCAATCCCAATTCGCCAGTACCATTCAGTATTCAATGTTTAGAGAGAGAGAGATCCACATCGATGATTCCATATATTATAATTCTCAATGACTAACATCCCTAGTTTCTAGTGAGTTCCACTCCATTCCCACTTTTTTCTGGGACAATCATAGTACATGATTTGAGGATCTAGTGACATGATCATCTACTGATACCTCAAGTGCTATAAAATCTCACATTGAGGATAATAAGTTCACTATAGTTTCACCATTTCTATTTTCAATTATTTTTTCTATGTCATTCATGATTATTGTGAGTTTGTCCATTCAATAATGATCCATTATACCCCAAATTCTCTCCATAAAAATGTGTCTTAATTTCTTCATTTCTTCATAGATGTATTATCCTTGATCTAAAATGGATTATTGGAAGTTTATCCATCCTTCAATAAATTCCTCCTTGGAATTCGTTACGAGTTTGGGTCTCCCTTATATATGAAGACATTGACTGTGAAACTCATTAACAGTTCCATCTATTTTTGGTTGTCAGATAATTACCTTACTTTTGTTCGAACATTTCAAGGTGACTTTATATGGTACTAAATATTGGCAGGGGAAGTAGTCACTGTGGGCCTTAGTGGCATGTTAGGACACTGGAACATTGGTCACCTATATTCACCCTCATAAGAAGGCTTCTCAATGGAATGAAATCCCTAGGATACCCACATCGAACATGGGGTATCCTATTCTAAGGTAATGTCTTCCAATGTATTCTTCATGAACCCCATGTTTAACAATAGGTAGACAGTGATTTTAACATATCAGAGAGACAAAATGTGATTAATTGAACACTTGTGAAGGTGGATCATATAGGTACATCCCTATATAGGGGGTACCTTGATGATTTAACAGATGGATAGATCAGACTGCCCATGGTGGAAAAACTCAAGATGGAATGTCTTTTATGGGTATGGTTTAACATTATGAACCCTCTCCTGGACACACCTAATGGATGATCAAAGAAGTATATCCCAATGAGGGGGACTACAATGTTACCATTTACTGTGATTCAACTTCCTGGTGGATTCCATAATGAACTATTTAGAAGGCAGGGATCCAAATCCATAGAGTTCAATAGGGATGTTCTTCCAATTATGCACATAGACTTTCCTTCATTAGAGTATTTCTCATGGTTGGATTGTCTACGGTGTGCACACTATGACTAAGTGGGCACTACTTGGAGTAGCGATGACATGGATGAGCATTATGCAATGAGATGGATCAGATGTATGAAATGATCTCACTATTAAATGGGTGAGGTGATGTATTTTTTGATCGAGGAATATACATAGTATATTCCAAGATGAGTTCCATTATCCCGCTGGAATGCTGCGGCATGGGTAATAATCATGATGGATGTGAATGAATATGGAGAAATAGATGGAATGGATGGGTTGTTGAGTGTGTTAGTATTGAATCTCAAGGTGGATTCCTATATAACCGGTTTCAGTTATAGGTATCAAAATCCATATATCATGGGTATCCTATGTTATTTAACATCATATGGTAAGGATGAGAGTGAAACAATGTTAATATGATGGTATTGGGCTTGATCCTCCGGGAGGTTTCCTACATACACCAGATGTTTTGGAGTCGAAGACCATGTATTTTAGATTGGTGAATTAGGGCTTACACCGGAAGTGGTATACCGAGATTGAGGTTTCAGTAATATGCATTATGACAACCTAGGTGTACCGGAAGGACATGTGACATCTAGGTGGGGAATGAACCTCCTGAGATATAGTATCGTAATGGAATGACCATGATGGGAATGGATGATGGTGGATGTTGAGATCTCGAACAGGCACCCCAAGAGGCGAGGGCACCATGTTTTAAAAATGGATAGCATTAATCCTTTAAAAGGATTCATATATACCATATTTTAATGAAAGTTATCAAAAAACATGTATTTTAATGGCTCGGTGCTTATGCATAGATATTGGCTTGTAGTGGCGAATGTTAGGGCTTACTCTAGAATAGATTCCTAGAAGAAGTGTTTTAGGGTCTCTAGTAACCTCTAGGCCCTCATGAGTAATTTCCATTATGAGAAATAAGAGGAATTTGTATTATATATGGTCACATATATAAGGATGGGCCTGCGAGGGATGGTGTGGAACTTACACATAGAAGTGGCCCATGTAATCAAAGACCAAAGTGTGAGGAATAGGGTGTTGAGTGTCCCTGATTACCATCCCTCGCTAGACATCTAATCTATAGGAGGAAAGGAGGATCAAGGGTACAACCTTCATCATGAAACTATAAGGGCGCACACTTGGAGGAATAACCTTCCCTGTTTTGTGGATCTCGTTCCATGTGAGGAGGATATCATTCCCTGTGAGGAAGATCACACACCGATGGAGATGAGTGGGTGTGCATAATTCCCAAGGTAGGGCACCCCTTGTGCATTGTACATGGTGATGAAACATTTTTATATAATGTGATGAGGAGGATGAGACAATTTAATTTTACATATTATAGCACGGAGAGGGAGGTCACAAATATCACCCAATAGACATACATAACATAAAAGAACCCACACATTTAGAAGAGAATGTACTAGAAATTCCCAATGATTATAAGGTGGAAAATTTTCTAGTCTGGGGGTATATGTTAGTGTGGCTATGAAAGAAACCATTGTTAATTTTCATTCCTATTCTAAAAATAAAAATATTGGGAATCACAACAAAGGAAACCTCTGAAGGAACTATGAAATCACTATGTAAAAGCCTAGAGGCCATCATAGAAGATGGTGTCATGAAGAATAGGTCCTTGCTGGGAGGTGATTCGTGAAACTCAGCTAATTCATAGTGGTAAACTAATTTTCAAAGAGAGGAGCATCACAAAGTATGGTGACATGCCTTTTTATGATGTTCCAATGCGGGAAAGGAGTTCTTCATGAAGGATTGGTGCTCCATGATTCCTTATGTACCCAAGGGGGTATACCACCCCCATGAACGGTTTAGGCCATCATGAGGGCATGCCTACCATAGACATTAGTATATTAATATAAGGGAATGTGGGTTTTTAAATTCTCTAGTACCTTTGGAGATTCATTTTTCTATTGATTTAATAGTTATCAAATGCATCATGAAATTATATAACAGAAGGTGAATGTTTTTGAAGAAATATTTTGAGGTGGTTTAAGACAAATATTTATTGGGTAAAGGGGATTCACAGTGGTCAGTGGTGCACTAAAATGGTCTGAATATCATTCGGACTCAAAGATACATCTTTCTTTTTTACTTATCATGGTATTGGGGCTTATTGGACTCATGGATGTTTATATCAACTAACTTCATGGTGGGTTCTGGGCTCTTCAGCGTAACACCACGAACTCAGAAACCTGGTTTTGGTGAATTAAATATTATATTTCCAGGATTAAAATGAATGAAATACTGAAAGAATTATCAGTTTATTAGTCTGGAAGAAACAAGATACATACATGTAACTAATATTACATTGGTAAAGGTAAAAAAATACAATACGTAGCAAAAACCAATAAACTGCATCCATGATTACTCAATAAATGGTCTCCACTTCATAACCTGTTAATGGTTAACAAATAAAATGGGTGACCTCAAATGCACAGTAAGGGTTAAAAATAGAAGAATCATTATTAAACAATAATTGAATAATAAACAAATTGGCATATTCAAAATGGCTTGGTGAATAAATGAAAATCAAAAACCATTTATAAGCTAAGAATGAAACGACATCCATAGATTTTGTCACAGTGAAAAACTAATGGATAATAATAACTAAAAATGATTAAAGTGAAATTTTTATTAATTGGACACCATATATCGGGCACATGTAACTTCTATAATGTTGAAATAGTTTATGTTTGTGGGTATATACACATCCGATTCTACTTTCGAAACAAACTAGATGGTTTTGTCGCCAACTGATTTACCTCCAGAGTCCTGTTGATGAGTCGAGGGACTATAGTGGGTCCCTCCAATCACTAAAAGTCCAAATCATTATTTATAAATTGATTTAAGACATGAAAAATATGCCTTCTCAATATCCATATAGAGTATAGGATACATATTCATCAATATTTCCATAGTTAAAACAAAATTCCAAATAAACACAATTTTTATAAGGTTATACATCTTAAGATAATAATCTTATCCATTTAAAAAATATATTGATATATAATATATTTAAAATTTTACATGAAAAATGACTCCAATGGGGAATTAGGTAGACCACATAATAATGATTAGGTGCACAATACAATGTAAATCACAATTAATTGGAAATCGAAACAAAGTCCCTTACAAACATTGAAATCAATCGAGTTAATACTATTCAAGTCAATCACTGAATACCATCAATATAAAGAGAATAATTATATTACAAATAAAATGGAAGTAAACATACTCCACACATAAGAAATAAGTTTCATAAAATGGAAAACTCAAGGAAATAAGACTGAGATGAAAAACCCATTACCTTATGACTGAAGGTGTTTTTGATAGATATTAAATACATGAATAATAAAATTTAACTAATATAATTTATAATTAAAAAACCTCCAATACCTGTAATTTATTTATAATATCTTTATTTTTTACATTAATTTTCTTTTTTTTGGGTTTATGTTGTTTAATTTTATTATTATGGAAGCATTTTATTCATGGTTTTTATGATCAGTTTACTTGTATTCATGAATTGAAGTTCATTGGAAATGTACATAAACATATAGAATTGTAATTATATTTTATTAGTGACTTTATAGACATATAAATGATATTTTAATGATTTTGGGTATTTAGCATGAGTATGACTCATTAGATAAAATTTAATGATAAAAACTTGGATAAGCATGGCGGTTTTGTACATAATGAATTTGTTTGTAATATTAAAATATATAATAAGTGTATAAGGATTATAGAAAATTAAATAATTTATAATACATATATTTTGATCTTGTTCAACCATTATAATGGTTTCATGACCAGTCTTGACAATAGTAATAGAAATTAGAGACATGTCATCCTAGAATGTGATAAATTAACAAATCTCATATGGTGATTTCATTTATAGTATAAACAGAGGGAAAAGAAGAGATGAAGATGGAATATTACATTATCATATCAAATTTATATTACATATAAGTTTATGTAATTTTTATAACATTTTTATGAAGAGAGGTGACAATATGAAATATAAGAAAGAAACATGAAAAGAAAAAAAATATTTTAAAAGTGGAATTTACCTCTTGAATATATCTTCCATTGAGAGCCTCTTTAGGGGAGAGGATTTGTTCTTTTGAGGAGACCAAGATCTTTTGGGCTTGTGGGAATAGCATAGGGATTTATTTGATTAGAATTTAGGTATGTCTTAATGCTTGGGAGGTGTGAAGAAATGAGGGTGTGAGGGGTGGTTCATATAGTTGAGGGGAGGAGGGTTTTCTTAATGTAATATTCATTTACAGATTATTTTACAGAAGACAAGAAATAATGAGGATTACATGACCTAGAATTGTAATAAGTTCATTTGAGATAGAACTGATTGTTTCAATGTTATATATGATGTAGGTAATAGTGTATATATCTCATAATGTATTTATATAGAAATTACGGTATTTTACTATTCACAAAAATTCCAGTATTTTAGAAAAATCCGAAAAATTGTCCATAACCATTTTTCGTCATGTAGAATCTATAGATGAACTCCAATTTCCAAAAATAATTTTCTATATATGATAAATTAAAATTTTAATTAAATTCAATATTTATTTGAAAAATTCCAACTGTTTAAATATTTATATTCATTTTTATGGTGCATAATGATTATTTAAACTTTCAGGGGTATGGTTATCATTCATAAGAGTAATATTACTATTCACAAGAGTAAGTTATGGTTCATATGTTTAAGTTACTATTCATATGGGTAGGTTAATATTCATAAAAAAATTAACCTTATTCTATCTAACTAAAAACATCACCCTGATCACAACCGTGTATGTCCGTTTTTTTAAACTAAAAACATAGAAGGGGAAAATTTCTGTTTAATGGATATGTTATGACTATATACTAAAATAACCATGTGTTGAATCATAGGGACTCAGTTATTCATGCAATATAGGTTATCTAATGAATTGAAAATATTTAAGAAAAACATACCCAAAATTGATTGGTGTGTTATATTGGTACTACCTTCATAAATTTCATCCTCAAAATTAAATCCCATTAAAAAGATTCAGGTTATTATTCTTCATATCATCCTCAAGTTCCCATGTTGCCTCCTCCATATTATTGTTTCACTAAAGAACCTTTACTCGATGAGTTATCTGATTTCTCAGTACTTTCTCTCTAGTATCAAGAATCGCGATAAGATCTTCACCATACGAAAAATCAGTTTCCAGCACAATTTCATCATATGTGAGTACATGTGTTTTTTTGTAATGTATTTATTTAACAAAGACACATGGAACACATTTTGATCACTGGAGAGACTTGGTGGAATTGATAAATGGTAAGTTGTAGCTCCAATTAATTGTATAATTTCAAATAGTCCAATGTACCTAGGGCTCAGTTTCACTTTCTTACTGAACCATAAGACACCGTTCCACCAAAATTCTTTTAGAAATATATGATCTTTTACTTTAAATTCCATGTCATTTCTCTAGTTTTTAGAATCACTCTTTTTCCTTCCTTTTGTTTCTTTCATATAGGCTTAAATTATCATTACCTTGGCAGTTGTCTCTTTGATATGTTTTGGGCCTATAAGTTTCCTCTCGCCAACCTCCTCCCAACAAGTTGGAGTTCGACCCCCATTATCATATAAGGCTTTATATGGAATCATCGAAACTCTATAATGGAAACTATTATTGTAGTAAAATTCTCCCCAAGGTATGTATTTTTCAAATATACCTTGGAATTATAGAGGGCATGATCTAAAACATGTATTCAAGTGTTTTAATTGTCCTTTCTGTCTGTCCATTGGTTTGGGGTTGACCAGCAGTAATCAAATGATGCTCAGTATCCAAAGCCTTCTGGAGACTCTTCTAGAATTTTGATATAAATTAGGGATCTCAGTCAGACCAAATTGATATAGGTTCCCCATTAAGTATTAAAACATCATTTATATTAAGTCTGTCCGAGCATTGAAGTTGTAAATCATCTCCTATAGTAAGGAAATTTGCTGATTTTTTACAATGATAAAAAATTTACCATATTTCATCATTCCATATTTTCATGTTCAATAGTCCTATAAAAAAGTCCATTGTAATGTTATCCCACTTCCAAAGAGGAATAATAAGAGGTTTCATGACCCCTTTATGTTGTTGTCTCTCATTCATCACATTTTGAGAAACTTGACCACATGACACATATTCATAATTTTTATTGCTTCATGTTATCCCACCAAAAATGTTCCTTCATATCTCTATACATATTGGTGCTACCAGAGTGAATAGAGAAATTTGTGCTGTGAGCATCATCTAATATTTCCCTTTTTAGAATAGGTTCTTTTGGAATGAATAACCTCTTCCCGAATTTTAAAACTCCATAATTATACCCAAATTCTTCCAATCTTCCATCCCTAATAGATTTAATTATGTTTTGTAAATTCTTGACATCAGATTGAGGGATTTATTAAATTCTCTCTTAATGATTGTTTGAGAATCATTTGAAATTGGAAAGATGTTTCCCCTTCCATAAAAATTCCCATATCCTTCTTCTGTAGATCCATGAATATTGGATATCTCTCAATCATTAATTGGGATAGAAATCCATGATCATCCATACTTAATGAATCTATAACCATGTATTCCATTCCCCGATGGTATTGTATTGAAAAATAATATCATTTTTGTAAATATATAAATATTCATTGCCACATATTGAGTTCCTTCTATGTAAAAAAGTATTTCAAAATCCTGTGATCCATATATATATCAGATATTTAATCATAGAGATAATGAATCCATATTTTCAAAGAAATGATTACAAATAGTAACTCAATATAATTAGTTGGATAATTTTTATCATCTATCTTCAAAGGAATTTATCCAAAATAAATAACCTTATCCTTTTCCACAAGGACTCAACCCAATCCATTCATTGATGTATCACTATATATCACATGTCCTTTATTTCCAGATGGAATTGTCAAAAATGTAGCATTGACCAATCTTCATTTCAATTATTCAAATCATTCTGAACATTTTTTTTGTCCATACAATGTTAACCCCTTTATGTGTGATCTTGGATAGTCGGTTATCCAACTAGGTACAATTTGGAATGAAACGCCTATAAACCCCTTTTTAGCAAATAAAACAACATACCTCTATTATGTTTTTTTTGGTATTTTCCATTCTTGGATTTCCTTTTTATTCACAAGATCAAATAAGATTCTATCCGTAGAGAAAATATGGCCAAGAAAAGAAACTAATTGATTCCAAAATTCCCACAAGCTAAACTTCCCATATAATTCATTTACTCTAAGAGTTTTTATAATAATCTGCAAGTGATTCTTATGGACATCATAACTTTTAGAGTATATTAGGTTATCATAGATAAATACCAAAAA
Source organism: Viscum album (assembly GCA_963277665.1). Lineage (NCBI taxonomy): Eukaryota > Viridiplantae > Streptophyta > Magnoliopsida > Santalales > Viscaceae > Viscum > Viscum album. The sequence goes on from OY728122.1 coordinate 78,676,499, forward strand.
ATGTCATCATTATATTCCATGAAAACCCTCTTAAATAAATCCATGAAAACATAGGGTGCATTAGTCAGTAATAAAGGAATTATTGTAAACTCGTAATTCCTATACCGAGATTGAAATGTTATCATTACAATATATTCCTTCCTCACACACAACTGATGATATCCAGATCAATGGTCAATTGTTGAAAAATACTGGGCTCTACGATATTGATCAAATAAATAATCAATGCATAGTAGATGATACTAGTTGTTTTGTGGTAATAGAATTGATTTAACTATAATCAATGCATATCCTCATGGATCCATCTTTATTATTGACAATGATAACATGGTCTCCCCATAAAGAAACACTAGGTCAAATAAATCCAATTTCACTCAATTCTTCTAGTGGTTTCATTAGTTCTAATAATTCCAAAGATGCCCTTTTATATGGATTCTTTGATATTGGTCTTGCACATGGAATTAAATTGATAGAGAACTCAACTTCCCACTCTAGATGATGTTGAGGAAAATCCTCTAGAAATATGACAATGTATTATTTCATAATAGGTATGTATTCAATTTGAATATTTATTTCCTCAAACATAGATATATTTTTTTCTTCCACTCCATGAATTGTATTCAATAGAGATATTGGGGGTGGATCTGTATAAGAATCAGATGGAGAGGATTTGGCTCTAAAGATAAGGGATTATACATCATTCTCAAAAATTGTAATTTTTTTCATGCAATAAATATTTGGGTAATAATTTTACAACCAATTAATAACTATAATTATATAAAAGTCCCTCATTGTTATGATGAGAGGTTATCATATAAAGAAAATTTATTTTTAATGAGGTGGAATGATTGAAAAAACATTGTTGCAATGATTCTTCCACTAAGATTTTTAATGAAAAATTCGTTTTTAAATCAATTTGGTCATTTTTAATCTTCATAGAAAATTGGGATGATATAAATGAATGCAATTATCCAGAATCAAATAAATATTTTGATATATTTGAGGAAAAAATTAAATTACTTGCCACCACAACATTAAGATCATCATCCTCTGTGGATGTATTTGAAATAGCTTTCCCTTACTCTCATGATGTTTCTGAGGCATGTTTCCTTGGCATTTATGACTATCATATCCATTGTGTCTCATCTATCTAAAATTTTAGCATTGAATATCATTGACTTGTCTCTTCCCCTTTCATTGAATAGATCGATGCCCCTTTTCTCCAAACATATAGAAAACTCTAAAGCCTTTCCATCACTTCCGAGGATGATTCTTTCCACGGTTCTCGCATAATGGAAAATTCATCATTCACTTCATCATGGGAACATAATATTTTCTATGTTTATTAGAATGCTAATTATTATCACAATTTCCGATCAACAAATTTGATCTAGAAATGTTTTTCTCAATTTTTATTTCACATAATAAAATTCCATCATATGGTGAAAATGTTTGAGAAGACTATGCCCTTTTAGGACATGGCTTAAGACCTTAAATTAAATGGTAAATCATATCTTCTGAATCACGTATGTAATCTATAGCATACCTGGATAATCATTTGAAGGTAGCCTCATACTCTGCAACACTCTCTTCTTCCAATTTATTTTGTCTGAGAAATTTCCTCTTCATTTTATTTTTATATTCATAAGGGTAATTTTGTCGAATACTATTTCCATAAATGTTCTCCACTATATATCTTATATTTCTTCTTCCTCGATGTTATTCTGGATCAAGGACCACCATTGATCAGTATCACCCTTGAGGTAATATACTATCAATACTACCTTTTAATTTTCATTACACCTTAATGCCATGAAAATATTTTCAAGGGACTTGATCCATTTCTCAGATACCAATAGATTAGTAGTCCCACTAAATGATTGGGTCTTCTACCACATAAAATGATCCAATATTGGTGTTGCATGGATATTCAACAGAGCCTGAATACATTGCTCAAATGTGGTCATGATCTCCTCCGCTACAACACTGACTATGTTGACTTGATTGGGTTGGTTAATCACTATATTTTACACAATTATTGATTCCCCTTTTAAATTAGCCACCATCAATAAACAATGGTATACAATTAATTAGGTTATAGTTTATAATTTCTAATGACCAAGCACTTATGATAATTTGAAAATTTATGAAAAGATAATCTCATAATCATAAACATTGTTTATATTTACATTTAAATCCTTCATAATGGTTCAAAATGAAAATGTGATGTATCCTAAGAATATCCCCTACAAATTTAAAACTATGTTATCAGTAAGGCACACTATCGTGTACCAAGATACACTGCGTCAAGCCCGAAACTCTTTGTCAGAGTTGTTACTCCTGTGTACAACTGTGCAATAATCTCATCCACTTGTAGTATCAATACAGGGATGTATTTTCAAGGAACTCTCACATAATATTTACATTACTAAAATTACAATATGTTCTTCTATTATAATTATCAAGGTCTAATATGGAGTTGTGTCCCCTAAATTATATTTCCTGAATCAATTTCCAATGTTTCTACTAAACTTCCTCTGATACAAACAATAACACCCCCACCCTAGAAGCTTGGAGTAAGTGATTTACATATTACATTGGAATTAATGAAATCCTAAAGGACCAAAAAATTTACTATTCTTGAATAAACTAGAGAGATACATGTTTCTCAGATTACATTGGAAAAGGTAATAAAATATAATATATAACATGTACTTATAAAATGGATCCAATAGATCTCAAAAAATGGACACCTATTCATAACCTATTGAAGGTAAGAAAATGAAAGGGGAGAGCTCAAATGATCAATAAGATATAAAAATAGTGGAATCATGGATCAATAGTTATTGAATCATAATCAAATTTCTATAGTCAATATGGCATGGTGAATGAATAAAAATCACATACAATTTTTAAACTAATAATGAAACTACATCCAGTGATTTTGTCATAGTGAAAACCAAATAGAGAGTAATAACCTAATGTGAATAAACATAATTATTATAAATTATATTTCATGTATCAGGAATATGATATCACTATACTATCAAAATGGTATATGTCTCTAGGTATATTCCTCTCTCAATCTATTTTGGAATCAAACTCGAAGTGTTTGTCAAAAAATGATTTTTCTCATGAGACCTGTCAATGCATCAAGTGTCAATAGCAAGGTTCACCCATAATTGAATATAAAAAGAATTTTTTATACATAATTTTAATACAATAAAAATTTTCATTCTGAATATCCATATAGAGTATGGATACATATTCATCAATATTTCTATAGTTAAAACAACATTCCAATTATACACCATAGGTAAAAGATTATACGACTTAAGAAAATAATCATATACATAAAACTAGAATATGGATATATAATATATATACATTTCAAAATGAAAAATTATCCTAATGGGGTAGTAGGTATACCACCATAAATTATTATGTGAACAATAACAAGTAAATCACAAGGAAATGGAAACCAAAACAAAGTCCCTTACTACATTATAGTCAATCTAATTAATTATCATAAATGGAATCACTAAATACCATAAATATAAATACTATCATGATATTGTATATCAAATGGATTTAAACATACCCCACATACAATAAATATGTGGGGATCAATGGAAATCACACGGAAATGAAAGTGAGACGAGAAACCCATTATCATAGGAACAAAGGTTTTATCTATTTGTATTAAAGAACTCAATAATCAAATGTAGCTTCATTACATACTAATTACATAACACCAACATGTAATTTATTTAACATATCATTATTAGGTTAATTAATTGCGTTATTAATGGGTTTAAGAGGTTCAATTTTATTGTTTTGGAAGTATTTTCTTCCTAGTTTTCATGATCGATTTTCTTTTATTCACGAATCGAATTTCTTTTGAATTGTGGTTAAAAATCAAGAATTTTTAATTATATTAATAATGGAATTATATAGATAAAAATTATCTTATAATTATTTTTGTTTTATAACATGAGGATGAATTATTATATAAAACTTAATAATAAATGCACAGATTAACATGACGATTTGGTGCATAATGAACTTGTTTTTTATTTTTGTTTTAAATATTGTTTGTAGAATGATTATAGAGTATTAAATAATATATAATACATATAATCAAATATGGTTACACCGTTAGAAATTTTTTAAGACCAATAATGATGACAATAATAGAAATTGAAAACATGCCGTCCTTGAATATGATAAATTAACACATCTCGGATGGTGCTTTCAATTATAGTATAAAATCATAGAAAATAATAGATGTCAATGGAATACTTAATTATCATAAATACCTTATAGTATATATAATTTATTTTATTTTTCATAATATTTGGATGAGAAGAGATGAGAATATGAAATATAACCAATGAACATTAATAAAAATCAAAAGAATTGAAAAGTGGAATTTACATTTTTAATATATCTTCCTTTGATAGACTCTTTAAGGGATAAATTTTTTTTATTTTTCTGTAACCAAGGGTAGTTGGCTGTGGGGTGGGGGAGTATATCATGATATTTTATAAAACCATTGGTTATGGATGAAGCATTATAGGTGTGAAGTAATGAGGTTGTGAGGGGTGGTTTATATAGTGGAGGGGAGGAGAGTCTTCTTAAATTTATATTCATTATTTCATTATTTCTCTTTAAGAAAATAAATAATAAGGATTTAATGATATATAATAGTAATTAATGCATATTTTTTTGATCTAATGGTTTATTATGTCATACATGATGATGGGAATAGTGTCTTCATTTCATAATGTATTTATACTGTAATTATCTTATTTAACTAGTCACCAAAAATTCTAGTACTTAACAAATATCTGAAAAATTCAACCTAAAAATTATTCAACATGTAGAATCAAAAAATGAAGTCAATTTTTCAAAAATAATATTCTAAATGTAGTAAATTTATATTTTAATTTAATTCATTATTTAATCGAAAAATAACTACACTTAAAATATTTATCATAATTTTTAAGGTGCTTAATCAATTTAACACTTTCAAGGGTATGGTTAACAATAATAAGAATCATATAACTATTAATAAAGGTATGTTATGATTCATAAGGGTGTGTTTCTATTTATAATGGAATGATACTACTCACAGAATGTTACCTTGATTCTATCAGATTCCAAATATCACATTGAATACAACTGTATATGTATGTTTTTTGAAAATAAGAAAACATAACTCATAAATTTATGTTTAGTGGATAGTGTCTGACTATCTCTTAAAATAATCACGTGTTAAGTCATAGAGACTCATGATTCCAGAAATATATGATATCTAATGAATTGAATTTATTTAATAGAATTATTACCTAAAATGTTTAAGGTGTTATATTCAGACTCATGGAGGTTTCCTTCAACTACCACCACGATTTAATGAGGTTAAGGGGTTCTACCAAAAAGATGTATGAGGAATACCCCTATGTTTATTTATAGGAAATTGATATTGGATTTCATATCAACTTATTTTTACATTTCTCAACATATCTCATGGAGATTATTTTGGTGCAAACAATAATATTTTCTATATGAATATTCTCTTTTACTCTTGTTTAATGTCTCAAGATTATGTAAACATTTTAAGCAGTATATGCTTGTTCATATGACATTGCACAAATGTATATCATGAAATATCAAGAAGGGTTATTGATCCTAATTTATTTTAATAATAAATTTCCTTTATTCCCATTTTCATTATTTTCATATTATATAACCCTTGACGGAATGTTTAAAATTATTCTTTTATAACGCATTGAATATCACCCATTTCTTCGTTTCCATTTCCATTATTTAATAGGATACATATGAATTTTGGGAGGTATAAAAGAGATTTATAGGTGTTATATTTTTTTGAAATGATCACAAGTGCTTGAAAATAAAATTTGAATGTAATTTTTTTTCTCAAATGAAATAAACTAAACTTTTCATTGAGTTATGTTAGATTATTTTTATATTTAACAATAATGTAAATATTTATCGATAATTTCATCGGAAATATCACATGGTATAAACATTAATCAGTTAATATTTGTGTATTTAAAACCATAATAAGAAATTTATATTTGGGGAGCCTCAGTTGGTATTGATTGGAGGTTTAGTTTTTTATTGGGATTAGTTTATTTATTTCTGGTATTAATTATAAGATAAATTAACAAAACTAATGGATAAAATTAATAGATATGTACTAGTGTAGGGTAACATTATAATTTTTTGTGATGCAGATATGATCTAGTTCCACAAGAATTTATACCCCTATATGGATACTACAAATGGATATAGGATCTAGAAAATATGTACCCTGGGTAACATAACAAAAAATGGTCATTTTGTTTTTAACTCAATGATGACATGGTACATGATAAAGGGTCTTATCTCTACACCATGTTTTACAATCCTAGGCGATATTCATTTTTCAATAATAATTTTCTTTATGAACTATTGTGGATGATTTATGTACATGAATAGTTCAATTAGAAAACTATAATGGGTGATAATCTTGGATAAATTATATTAAATCATAGATATTAATAAGTTTGGATATATATATAATTTATTTATAATTTATTCTAGTTTTTTAGTTTTATTTATTGGAAATTAATTATTTATCATTTATTGAATTACTGTATTTGATAAAATGTCTAGATCCTAGAGGAACAGAGTAAACAATTAGGGCAGTGGAAAATGAGGGATGTATCAAAATAAGAAACATAATAAGATTGAAATGGTGTGAAAAACAGCATAAAAACAATTATAGATTATGAAAAATAATTAAAATCACATGTTGTTCAAAAACAAACCACAAAAGTAGTATATTTTTATAAAATATATCATTCTTTAATGACTACCAACATTTAGAGTGTCTCCTGATACAAAAAATATCAAGAAAATGATCAATAATGTAGAAATAGATTTTCTTCTCAATATAGATCAAACCATGAAATCAAATTTACCTTTATTTCTTTTGTATTGGGAAATATATCAAGAGTGTAACATAATAACTAACAGAAGGAAAAAAGAATAAATTAATTCCCAAAATTAAAAATAGTATATAGAGTAATTATTGATTAAATATTTTCCCCAAATGCATCATATAATTATGCTTAGATAATTCCATTAGTTGAAACAAAATAATATTGAATCTATTAGTACCTATAATGAAAACATCACATGTTATGTATGGAAGGCCTATAATATCATTTTTTACACTGAAGTTATTGTTGAACATTTCATTAAATGTTCAAATTTGGTTCTCCAATAATCAATGGATAAAATATATTTTTTAAGCTAGGAAGAGAAGGTTTCATTAGTACATAAGGGGAAATGGAATCTAGAGACTCTCATTATTCCAATGAAATTGGAGAAAAGAAAATAAAAATATATTTCCATGGAACATCATGTGATAAAAACCATGGAGGAAAGAACAAATAAATTTTGGCATATAGAAAATGTGGGATGGAGTATAGGTGTTACTATTGACAATGGAAAAGTATGTTATTCTTGTGAGGACTATATAGTCTTTGGGAACATGAATTCTAAAGAGATAAAAATAGATTAATTAATTAATATATTGAAAAAATCTCACAATTAATTACAATGAAAACATTCCAGTGATTCAATTATAATGATAATGAGCATTACCTAAACAAGGGAATTGGTCTTAGGGATGAGGTAAGTAATCAATTACAATAAATTCCTAATCTAAGAGAAGAAGGAAAATATTATCAAATAAAAATGACTAATGTTGATTGTGATAGATAATTGGATTTTTATAATCAACGAATACTGATCCACCACTATATATTAGTGGTTGTTGTGTGAGATTCTAATTCAAGAATCATTATTATATCTAGGAAGATTTCTAACGGTACCAAATTCATACCTTAATGTTTCGATGTTATCGAGGGAAATTCATTCTTATTACTATAAAAAAGTAGTATTTAGTGAAATAATATTTTTTAATATATTATTATCAATCATGTTGATTAATTCTATGGTATTTTGATGTGGATTATCTATCTCTACATGAAATCCAGAATAAAAAATTTTGGCAACAACATTTCATATTTCTAACATGCCTCTGATAATATATTAGTCAAAGGAATAATTTGGGATATCTATGAGAAACCATATTCTATTATGAAACTCTTGAAACATCATCTTTTAGGAATTTTATCCCAAATTATTGGAGAAAAACATAATATTAATATTGACCAGTTTCGTAGGGAAATGATGTGTTTCCAAATTTAATAATATCTATCTGAGAAATATATTTGATGTTTTATTTATATAATAAATATTATTACTTAGTTTCACTAGTTAGTGATAATTAAACTTGTGATAATGAAATATATATATGTGGGGGTGAGATTCCGACATTATGAATTCTGAATAGATTTCTTTATATATATATATATATATTTCAATTTATATCTTCCCTCATAACATAGATACAAAATGATCCATGATATATTATATAAAAATTCTAAGAATTTATAATTTTTATTATATAAATATATAATTCAATGAAATTTTATTATATTTAGCGGATAAATAAGAAATATGATTTATTATTAATAAATAATTATTCTTTTTGTAGAATCGTTTCAAGTGTTAATATATTAAATCAACCACATTCAAAAGGTTTTTATCATAATTTATTATATTATAAAATACTTACTATTATATTGAAAGTATTGAAATTAATAATTAATATGTAACTATATTAAAAACATATAATATTTAAAAACAACATTTTCAAACTAGAGTAATATTAAAATATATTTTTAATTTTAATATAAATAAAAAATCAATAATTTGTTATTATAAATTTTTTTTGACATTTTTAAATCCCATAAATCAATATTATCTTCTGTTGACTTTTTTATATTCTTCTGATCTAAAATAGTTTTCGTTAATTATAATAAAATTGTATAAACAAAAAAACATAATGTTTTTATATATATCAAAAACATTGTGTAAAAAAAACTAATAATTTTTTTCCATGATCATATATGTATTAAGTTGTCAAACCATTCATTTATAATAATTATTATGAATTTAAAAATACTCTTTGTAATAACGTATATATTATTTTCCTATTAAATAAAAATTTCTATCATTTTGTATTATGAAAAACTAGTTATTGTAAAATTAATTTATTTCATCATAAAAAATTGACAAAAAAATTATTCTCTTATAAAAAATTACACCATAAAAATCTAATACATTTATAATTTTATCCTAAATTAAATATTATATGATTAAAATACACCTTTTCTAAAAATGTGTTTTACACATTATATACGCTAATGGAAAAATAAATTTTTCATAATTATTTGTATAGAAATTTGAGACATAGGATGGTTTCCCAACCCTTATCCCTACAAAATTTATTAAAATTTTTATATTTACAAGGTTGTCTCTAGGTGTAATGATGATACCCAAGTAAAAATATGAAAGAAATTACATGGAGATAAGAGAAAAGACACATAATGATTAAAAATAGATGAATTGTAAGGCATGAATAAAATCAATCCATCTTCCTTTTCTTATCCATAAGATGTATTCTCTTCATTGGAAGTACATCTCATCATTACAGGAAGTAACAAAGTGATGCATTGATTATTAAAGGGAATAACCTGTTTAGAAATTCTGAAATTTCTGTCCATGTGACATGTCAACACTAGGTTAGGAAGATCATTCAAGCACCTCACTAGTGTGGCATCTCCTCTTCAATTATGTATGTTATTGATCTAAAATACAATTATATATTGTCCAAAAAAATTACAGTCGGATTCCAAAAATCAATAAAAACAGCCATATGAAGCTAATAAAACTGCATACAATGTTTTCTTGAAATGGGACAAGAAAAGGGCAGAAGCCTCAAATGTTTAGAGCACAAACAAACCCAAAAAATAAATAAGTAAGCTTGAGTTCCAAATATCCTTCACACATAAATATCATCTTCCATAAAAATGAAGAAAGGGGAATCAGTGAGTCTTTAATTTTCAAACTACGGGTATGGAGAACCTAGTGCAGTCATTGCGATTTTATTTCATTGAAATTAATATCAGGATTTTTCTTAAATTATTGCACTATATTAATGAACATTTATTTTTTGAGTAGAAGATATTCCACAGCATACATTTCACCATTTTTATGTCGACAGAATTCTAATGTATCATGCTCATCCATTCAAGTGTCAGGCTCTTTCAAGAAGTCCAATTTATCCTCATGTCGATAAGCATCCCTCACTGCAGGGTCTTCATCATCTTCACAACTACTGTCATCTAAATCAGTTTCTTCAGAAGATATAGACAACTATTTAGCAACCACTTGTTGTGGAGGGGTGATGATATTATAATTCATAGAGGCAGTTAAAGATCTTGTGGTTATAGTTCTCTCAACATTATAGTAATCTATACGTTTTAAAAACATTTTGATATTCTGATTGATGAATCCATCGACATCAATTGGTGGTTTTTTACATTTTTTAGCACTTGATATCCTGAAGGCATCTTCATTCAAATAGGGATTGTCAAAATCATCATGCAAAGATTACACAGTTTCCATGTGATGACTCTTTTCCTCATATTGTTGCGGGTGATCCATTTTAGTAGTCTCGAGTTCAGAAGGTTCAGATTTATTAGGATGCCATTTATTCTCATAGCTAGGATGTGTTTTATGCACTATCTCCACAAAATCCACAAGATCATCAGGGGGAGATATTAATGGAACAAGAGATATTCTTGTTGTCATTCATTATAGATAGATCCCCTTGGTGACCTAAGAAATTAGTTTCAAACCCTTTTCCTTCTTCTTTTTGAACCCATATTGAGTTGAAGTGAGAATGGGACGTGAATCATGAGGCTTACTCACTCATATCATGGTTGATCAATTGAATAAATGTTTTGGAAAAAATAAAAAAAAATTCCTATACAACATCCAGAACAAATTTGTATTCTCCCTTTTGAATCCAAAAACGAGTAGGAAATGGATGTGAAATATCATCTTCAACACATATTCTTTAGACCGAGGGATGTGAGAGGTTCTTAGTAAAAGTGTTTGGTTTGAGGTATTTCCCAAATAAACATACAATGGAAAAAAAGGCCACCTATATAAATGGAATTAAGGGTAGACCAGGGAATCTGAGCTATATAGAGACAACAGGGGGTTTAGAATCGACGTAGAAATCCAGATACCAATTCATGTCCATCAATATGCAACCACAAAATGACCAGGTACCTCTCGTCTAGATCTTATATTAGTCATTTTTAGTAGTAAATCTAAAAATGCAATGTGAGGAGTTCAAAAAACCGATATGTAAATTCCAAAAAAAATTATTTTCAAGGGACATTATATGGAATATTAAACATGATCATCATTTAGTAAATTTTCCATCATGTAAAAATCGATGACTAGAAGAATGTGTGTGAACCTCTTCCTTTGTAAAGGATATCACTGAGAGCACTCTCTGCCAGAATATATTTTGGTCGATTTCTAAGAAATGTGATGCATCTTGAGTCAGCTAGTTGCACCCAATAATGACATCAGTGAAGGAGTGATGAAAATCAGGGTAAGGGTTTATTTTTTGTTCGCTCGGTGTGATGTTCTCCATCTCGGTTTCCATCTATTCATGAAACTATTAGAATTTATCATTTTCATAGTTATATGAGTTTTATGTAAAAAATGAATTAAATATTTTTTATAATTATTTATTGATTATCTATTAAATTGAATTTTATATTTAGGGTTTAAAATTAGTTTACTTTGGTAAAAATTCATTTCCAAGATAAAACAAAAAAATAATAATTGTAAATAATTTCTTCCGAAGAGAACATAAAAAAATATTCAAAACATGTTTTAAATTTAATTTTTAATTTTTATATACGACATATCATCCCCAGCAAAATTAATCTCTATCATAGGATTTTCTTATCTTTTGAAACATGTCATCTTTTTATATTATGTTGAAATATTTAAGAAAATCCATTCTCACCACTTATATAATAGGCATCTCATCACCTATTCAATACCTCTACAAAAATTAAATTTCCAATTATATATCTACCACTTTTCAATTACCTATAATATTATTACTTTTCCTTGAACCTATAGTCATAATATATCTTTTTAAATCCCCTTATTCATAGGCATCATCCATATAAAACAAAAGGATTTAAACCTGGCATGTCATTTTTTCTAACTTTTCCACTTTATAGTACATTCCCAATTATAATTTTATAATAAATATATAATTTCATCAGATTTGATTTTATAATTAATTTTATTATTATGTGTGAATATATTTCATCCAATTTTTTCCTTTTCTATTATGAATATCCAAGCTAGTATTCTTGAATTGTGTGGATTACTCCCCCCACAATGCAACGACATCCATTATTAACCACCACATCACTTTACTAATTATATGTGTGAAATATAATAATTAATAATAAATATTTAATATAATTAGGATTAAAATTATAAAAATTATAATGCACCTCCTTTCCTCCAAATCATTAATAAATTAAAATGTTAACCGTGTGTTGTATGGACTACTATATCAAAGAGTTAATGTATCTCATCTTTCATCATGATTGTTTCTAATTTATTAAATTATAGTAAAATATTATTCAACAACATAAAATTATCTAATTAATTTATCAATTCTTTTTAATATTGATATTATTCCAACAGAAACAACATACGTGATCATAACCATCATTTATCTACTGTATGTACTTATTTGGTTAAATTTCAAAACCTACATGAACAAGTTTAAAAAATAATAACATAAATGAATACAATAAGAAAAATATAGATGATTTATGATATAAATAATAAAATAATGATTTTTTAATGTTAATACTAAATTATAATCCATTACTAAGATACCACCGTTTATTTGTTAAAAATCACCCAAACATTCTTAATAACCGGTTTTTCTTTGAGGATCATAATAATAACTCCAATATAATGATATTTTAAAATTATAAATAATTATAAATAGTAAATTACAATATATAAAATTATTTATGGATGAGGATATTATAATGTGTATTGGAATCAACTTCATATATCATGCAGAAAATATTTAAAATTTCAAACACCAAATAGGAAATATACGTTATAAATGAATAATGAATTCATAATAATTTACCATAATTTAGTATATAAAATTTAATGTTTAATGTTAAATTTATTAAATTTAAAGTTAATATATTTATGTTTTAAATGTATTGTTCAATAGCATGTTCAAGTAAGAGGGAATACATGTTAAAGTGTTCATTTTCCCATTTAATAAATCAATGAGTCATGATTGATATTGAAAAACACAATTAAATTTTTACTATGATTTTATGGAAGAATAAATGTATTCTTCTTCATTCTTGAAATTCATTAGATTTTAATATACATATATCATGTTTTTTCAATAAATTTATTTTTATTCATATAATAAAAATATTTTACGTTTTTCTTCAACTTAACCCTCTTTATTTAGTTATTGTTACACTTTGTGAACATTATTAATCCAAGATTGGTTCCAACCACCGAAAAATATTTTATTATTGTACATTATAATTATAAAAAAAGATTTTATCAGATTTTACTCAATTAATTTCTTCCTAATATAAATTATACCATTTTTAGAATAATTTACATTATTTTTAGTGATTGTATCTAATATCTATGTTTAATGAATGTATTTTATGGTATTTTAATGAATTTATTTATATATTTTAATGGTATACCAGTCCAATTATTGTACTATTTAATTTGTCATATGTTTTAGGTATGGAAACAAAGAATCATTCAAATGGATTAAAAAGGTGTGATATTTTAGAAATAAAAAAACTAGAATTTAAAGGATGTTGTAGATATTTGGAAAGTGTACCAGGAAATTTACATATCATGTATCTCATTATATGACATGAGATTATGAGGAGATTTTATTTTAGAATAGATATAAAAAAAATTAATAATTATTTCTTATATAATGAATATTATAAAATTGAGTGACATGTATGCTTTACTCAGCATGAGTCAGTCCAGAAAAAGAACATTAAACATGTATAGGTTGAGGGATATACATGAACACATATAAAAAACACCAGAAATGACAGATTTGGAGATATCATGAATCAAATTAACATGCCCATACTTCTATATAGATGTTTGAATCCCCATAAAGGCCAATTTCTCTAATTTTCTATTTTATTATTTTTACTCATTTATACACAATCTCATTGTGAGAATGTTGGGGTGATTTATTTATTCCATGTTGTGTGTAATGAATGGGGATTGATTGTATGAGTTATTTTACTTTTTATTTCAATTTATCCTAGAATTTCATAATGGTTATTCAAATATATCCCTTCTAATATTCCTTTTTCCATGACCACTATATAGAGGGTTAAGAAGTTGGTTTAATTTAATTATCTCTTTGAGAATAAGAATCTCCTGAGTTGAATGAATAAAATTGTTTGATGTCTGATATAGGTTGTAGATGTCTACTATTCCTATTCGGTGTGTTCTTTACATATGATTAAATAATATTTTGTGCTACACAATCATTAAAATTTAAATTACATGACCATGAGAAATGGATAAATTACCATGTTTAGTGCTTACCTTAACTATTGGATTTGGTAGGATCTAATGATATTGAACACATGATTTTTAATTATTTATTTAATACCTTTTCAATACATAAAAAGGATTCATGACTACCCATCAATATTTTTCTATTTTCATCCCAATCATTCTTCCCCAATCACGTAATCAATATCATAGATTGAATTTCTTCATATCGGAATTATATTAGGTGTTTTTTATTGATTTAAGATTTTTTTAACCAATTATATTGTGGGGCCATCCTTGAAAATTAATATCCAATAATACCCTATAGTTTATTGGTTTTTAATTCCTATTATTAATTTTTTAATTTGGGTACCCTATGTGAATTAATGATGACCAAGGAGATATTCTTATCCCCTACTATTCTTTATTTTCGATTTCCAAAACAATTAATTTATATTTTTATACCCCATTTATGTGTTATCTCATGTGACCTTATTATTTTCTTTAATACATTTTTTTGGTAATTTTTATTACAACTTATTATAATTTGATTCAATTAAGGTATCATAAAATATTACAAACAGTATTCTATCTTTTCAAAATCAAATATTTTGTCTTTTACTTATTATTTTTGAAACATTTTTTCTTTTTTCGTGTCTTGATTATTTATGTTTCTTTCTATAATTAACTGTTTCCAAAAAACATAATATAACATTTTTAAAAATGTATTTTCAATGAGATAATAACATTATGTTATATGTAAAATTTAAAAGATTTTTTAAATTCCCTTTTATGATTTGACAACCATTTTCATATTAATAATTAAATACATTAATGCTATTGAAATTATTTTTAATGAATAACCCTCTAAATGTCCTCGTGAAATAATCTTTTGGGTGATTTAATTTTGGATATCAACTACTCACATCCATAGGACATTTTTTGTGACACCATTTTGAAATGTTACAAAAATAATATTTATTTCCACTCTCAAATAATGTCCTGAAAATTTTAATTATTAAATGTGGAAAACAAATATATATATGGATGATAGGTGGAAAACTATATCAATCATTAATTAATTGGTAATTTTTATATCATGAGATCTCAAAAGAGTACATGATAGGATTTATCCCAAGAATATGGTGAATGGGAGAATTTTTCCCAAGACAAAGGGCACTTGAGATGATTTATCACAAGTGAAAGGCTAGAAGATATGATTTATCCCAAGATAATGTATACATGGTAGGACATATCCCATGATATAGAGGTATATGAGCTGTTTTATAACATCCCTATGGGAACATGTTTATATTTTCAAATGTAGAAAAATAGGCATTATTGATTTTTCTTGGCCTACTATATGATGAATTTTTTAATGGGGGCCATGAAAAAAGATTCATATTCATTTTTATGAAAAAATATTATTTAATAGTATTCGTAAAATTATTATTCATATATTATCATTTATATTGTCTCACAATTTAGAAAAATTATTCCATGGTATTTGTTTCATCATTTTAGAATATATGACCTTATATATTGAATTATAGATAATTTATATTAAAAAAATTATTTTTAATATGATTATTATTCCTTAAAAAAATTTCTCATATTTTCACAATTAAATCCTTTGTGAAATATTGATATGTTTTCTAATTTTTTGTATTTAAGGTCACCCCATTTTTATGTTTTAATTTCCCCAGGTCATAAGGATTTGAATTTCCTTAGATATTCTTAAAATGGATATGAATGGAATTTTATTATGTAGAAATAATATAATACTCTGTAAAATATATTTATTATATATCTAATCATTAGAGACATTAATCTAAAAGTTTCATCCAGTCATGTGATCTTATTGTATGATGTAATAATAATATAAATTTTTCAATGTTTACATTGGATAATATCAAACATATAAAATGATTATTTGTAAAAGTACATAATTTTATAACTGGAACTAATAGTGTGGTTTTGGAACACCATATTCAACACCAAATTTGGTTATTAGGTGGAACCTATTGTTATTGTTACCCATTACAAATAGTCACCCTATCAAGGGATAATATGTCACTGGGGGGCCCCATCGGGAAACCTAGGCCACATATATTTCACGAAATGCATACCCTATAACTCTATATCATGTCCATCACTCAATTAAAATCCAATAACTCAGAGGGAATATTTTTCCCCATTTTTCTACCAGTCACATTGTGACCTCACATTTCTCACAAGGAAAGTCTCTTTAGTATCTATTCTGATGGTTAACAAAAGCCAATCTAACATCCAAACAAATTGGTCAGTTCTCACACCCTACCGACAAACCAAACTCCATGGATTTAATAATTTCAGGTAATCATTCCTTATTGGGTAATAAAATAGCAGGGAATTTATCTCAACTGTCCTGATGGCCTCAAGGAATATCAGGGTTCTTACAAAGCTAACCACTTGGCCATCCTTCTCAATTCATCACTTACAAATACCTAGAGGCCTCCAAGTGAACCTCTAATTAGGGTATATACATATCAATCATCAAATTTTGATTAATTAACACCCCACATAGAGTTTATATATCTTATTACATACAAAAAATATATTCTATCATCCATTAATAGTCAAGACTTCCAACCAGTTCCAAGGGTCCATTATAGCCCTTGTCACATTTCTCAACACACACACACACACACACACACATATATATTTAAACTAACAATTTCACATAAATTACAAGTTCTATATATAATCCCTCTTTTTTATTACATATCATTTCATTACATTATACAGACAAATGATTTTTTAATTTATAGTTTCATGGAAATAAGGTACACAATACATGAAAAAATAAAAAATTATTATATTGCACATTAAAGGATTATTAATTGGTTCGTCATGATTACATTTAATACATCTCATTATCTAAGGAAATACATCAAAGTAAATGGTGAGAATAAGGCCCAATAAGGTAATAAGGATGGAAAACAAATTACAATTGATAATCAGTAATATCAACAAAAACATGAGGAATATAATTATGGAATGAGAAATGGACAAATTGGCACATCATAATAAAAAATAAAACAATTAATAAGTATTAAGGGAGGAAATAATATTAATCTTATACATTCAAAGACATATCACCAAGGTTTTTTATATTTAAATTACCATGTTCACTCACTAAGTCATATTAAAATATGCCATTTATAGTGATTAATTTATTTACTCAATGAATCACAGTGATATCAAGGAACACACTTTATATGTCTCAATTAATTTAATCCACTAATATAATAGTAAAAAATTTCAAAAATAAATCATGTATAATAGAAAACTTTATTTCAAATCAAAATCATAGAATTTAAAAAGTTCTTATAACTTGAATAATATGACATTTAAAACCCATTAAAACTGAATGTGGTATTCATTTATGTTAATCCTTTAGTGAATTAATTTTATAAAAAATTAAGGTGAATATTCCTACATGTGAATGTATATTGTGTATTCACAAGATGAATATAAAATAAAATTTCATGAGGAGATAATGGAATTTTTTAGAAATAAATTTGGTATCATAACATGTATAAAAGTGGTTTTGAAAAACTGTAAAATTAGAGGAGAAACGGGGTTCCCACTGAAATAAAATTGAAGCAAGGGAATGATAAAAAGTGTAATTAAATAGATTATTCATAATATTTAGGTAGAATATATCAAAATAGGTTCTTGAATCAAAAATAAATGGAGGATAATTCCCATACGTTGAAAACTAACTCCTAAAATATGATGATTGGGACCATGGGGCTTTAAGAATCCCTATGAGGACAATTTTGGTGTCAAAACTACCAAATATTCATGGATTATTTATTTTTGATGAATATAAATAGACTTTGGGAAATAATTTATAGAAAATGGTGAGGATTTATTTATTAATTTCCAAATATATGGCTTGTAAATCTATGATGGGGAAAATGAAAAATCCTCGTGCTTGACCATGGTGTTTGATGATCATTTTTAAAACACAGATAGTATTTTATGTTATTATAATCCCCAAGAGTCTATCAAAATTTTATATTTTTTCTTTTTTCATGGAATAGAGATGTTTCATAAAAAATAATGTTGGGAATGATAAATTTTCCATTTTAGACTTTAGAAAGTAAATAATAGTTTTTGAACATGGTTAAAATATATTTAACTACATTATACTAAAAATATAACATATTTTAGGCCATGAATTGTGTTTAATTAATTATTACATCATTAATACATAGTTATGAATCCACTAAACATACTGGAAATCTCAAAAGACAATTTTATTATTCAGGAAAATTCGAAATAATTTAGAAAATTCTCATAATTTCATCACAAACGCATATTCTAAAAAATTATGTTTAATTTACCATAATTATTATCTAACTATTATAATTATGATATTTAGATATTAAACTTATTATCTAATGATAATTATTGCAGGTTGAAAATGAATGTTATTATTTTTGAAACATAAAAATGTTAAATTTATTTTCAAATTTATATCAAAATGAAATATTTTTCAAAATAATATTTTATTAAAATAATAATAATTATTAATTCATTATTTTAATATAAAATTTATACTTTTCTTAAAATAAATAATTTTCACCGTAATGTAAATTTATAGTGGTTTTATCTCAAACAAATGTATTCTTATTATGAAAAAACAATTAATAAAACAAAAATGTTTTAATAAAAATATTATTTATGCAATGAAATTAATATTTATTAAATTAAGATCAAGAAAAATAAACCGATATTAAAACTATGTACTCCATAAGGTTATGGTGTTTGCTCGTGGTAGTTTTGTGGGGTTTCTTTGTGAACATGGATCAAGTGGGAATCTACACTTACTTGAAATTTTCCTATAGATGATTTCTTTTGATGTTTCACTTATTGAATCGTGGCTTTCAATTTGACTTGGTCAAACCCTAGTGATGATACCACTCAAACATGTTTTGATATATGTGATTCAAATGACAAGACTGTATAAGTGGCTTCCATCGAAACAACTTTCTATATCAATTATCCTTTATTATATTTTACGTAAAACTCAAATTATAAAGTTAAAATTATTATATAATACATAGATCCCAATGGTTATATTGACCAATGTTCAATTTTACCAATGGTTATATAATAGTTCAGCCCAGATTGTTAAATTTACTTTTATATTTACATAAATATTTAAGAGAGATGGTTTAGTGGTGTATAATATAATATAAGAAATATTTTTAAGGTAAATGTATCATTCAAAAACATCATGTAATTACATTCTTCACCAAATAATAAATTTCTTCTAAAAACTATCAACTTATTATCTCAATAGATAAAAGGTATCAAAACTTCTATTTCATTATTTCCATTGGTTACCAAATCAATTCATTATATTTTTGGATACTCCAAAACACATTGACAATGTAGGTAGTTTGGTTGTATAAAACTATGTCCCTATAGTCCATGATCATTACTAGATACTCCTAATGAGAGAGGTAATATTAAAATTGTTCCACCACTAGGTTGAAAAAATGTGAAGGGTCATGTATGTACTTTTTCAAAAGTGACACGTATACTATGTCAAAAACATGAAGTAGAATTCGTGGAAGTTCTAGCTGATAGTCCACTGATACTATATGATCAAGTATTTCAATGGGTAAAATGTGAAAGCTTCTAAAATTCCATTTTCTCCCCCAAATGCAAGAATCTATTCCTTAGAGATATTTTAAGGAATCATTTGTCACTAATAACAAACAACTATTACCTTAGATTGTTATCAACGTGGCTCTTATACCGATTCCAAGATGACTTTATTTGTTGTTTGATAGAATGAACCTTTTATATATTCTATTTCAGATGATTTGGCTCAAACAAATTTACATCACCAAATTCTTCTATACTAGTATGAGTTTTAAATCTATTCCCAAAGAGATTTTCATTGGGTTCCATTTGAATACTCAAATTTAAGAAGTTGTAGTTTGAGAAATAAACTAATGGGAGATTTTTATCCCATCCTCCATTAAATTCTATTTATAAGGCTATCGTAGTTTCCGCAATTTTTTCCAATAGTCCACTCTAGTTGGCCATCAATTCTTGGGTGATAGGACATACAAAAATTCAATTCATTACATGGATCATATTGAATGCATCTATAAAATTTTAAAGTAACCAAGTATTCCAATGAAAAATGATAAATATTGGAACTCCATGAAACCTCACATCATTCTTTATATAAATTTTAAAATGTTGTTTTATAGAGATCATGTACCACACCTTGATTTTGAGATTTAATCTTTTTCAAAATAAATTATCATTTTTTATATTTTTCATTTCCCACAATCTTGAAACTATATTATTTTATATTAAAGTACAATGTAACTATTGTGTTATACAGAAACCCAAGATAATCAGGCACCACACACAATATAAATTTTATCATTCTCAATATGAAATTTCAGGCTTGGCATTAATTAAATGAAAAAAATTAGTTTCCTTGATGGATTGTGTAACATGCAAGACCAAGTTTTACTGAATAATAGAATATAATTAAATTTTTATTCATTAATATAATAATATATTACATAGTTATTAAATATGAGGTTATGAATAATATTAAATAATATATGAAAATATGTGGTTTTAAAATATATTATATGAATTCATATGTTTACATGTAAATTTAAATAAATATGGAAACCGATTAAATATATTGGAAAATATTACTATTTTTATGGTCAGAAAGATTTTTTACCCTAATTAATTTAATTAATAGAAATTATTTGGTGACATTTATTTAATATGTTTATTATATAATAATTTTTTTCATATATATACAATATATTTTTTATGCATAAGATATGAAACTCCCCCCCCAAATTTTTTTAATTAAAACCTATATTTTTTATAATGGTAGTGATACTACCTTTCAATGGTGAACCCATTTTAAATCTATTTATATGAAATTTTATATATAAAATATATTTAAATAAACATTAAATTTTTAATATTATCAAAAAAATTTGTTAGGATAATTTTTTTTCTCTTTAAGGTTTCAATATTTGATGAATATTAAATAAAATGTATTTTAATTCTAATGTACATTTTCATCTAATTTATTTATATGGTTAAATTATATTTTAATATATTTAAAATAATTATTGGATATTGGTTGTATCAAATGTTCCATTTAATTTCACTTGAAAAAATTTAAACACAAAGTTGGATATAAACCCTTAAAAATAATTTCGTCAATATTTACTTTAAAAACTATCATTGTCGACCTGATTTTATGATTAAATTTAAATTAATTTAAGCCACTTATATGATTGGAATTTATAATAATGGTTTTCATAATTTAAAATATAAAAATTACTAATTTATAAAAATTTAAATATAGTATTTTACCAAAAATATTAGAGAATTCAATTAAAATTAGTTACATCAATTAAGTAAAAATTATGCTTAACTAATGCCAAAACCAAAATAGTAAGACAAAAAAATATAGAATCATTTATAAGATGAATTTTATTGTAATATTTTTACTCTATAATCCAATTTATTGGATTTTCTCTTATATTGGATTGACTTTACATATTAAAATAGTGAATGTAATACCATTGTTAAAATATTACAAGAGTGCCACTCCTTCTCCACTATAAATGCCTCCGCTACTCCCAATTGATCACACCTATAAAACAATATATGATTTGAAAATATTTGATAAAAAATCCTCACAACATAAATTCATCCATTTTGGTAGAAAAGATTCCAGGAAATCCCTCTGGTTCAAACCAAATGGAACTACCTGATCATGTTGTAACACCCTCCCTCGACCGCCTTTCATTTATTTTTCCCCACCACATCAGTTAATGTTATTCCATGATTTTGGAAAAAATATGTATCCTAAATATCCATGGATTTTTATTCTATGTTTTCTACCAATAATTACAAACACCTCCATCCAATGGGTAACAGGAATAGTATTTTTGTGTATGTTGAAATACCACCTCACAAAACGATGATTGTTCATTTTTCCCTTAAAATATATCATAGTGGGTGTTATGATAGGAAATATGTTTATATATAATATATATGATACATATAATTTCATTGATCATATTTAATTCCATTACATCATATATCATTATACTTTCAATTTTTTGTTAATTCCCTAATTTTGTAAAAGGAATTGTGGACTACTACTGCTCAAAGAAATGCATTTTTTTCAAACACTACATAGAATATATTAAGTATGGGTTTAATGAAAATATATTATATATATGATATAATAATTCTAATGGAATAATTCAATACTTATATAATTAAATATTTTTAATTTATAATATTTATTTCAATACGATAATTAAATGTAAAATATGCTCCTTCTTACGTCCGACCTTCCATCTTTAGGAAGGGTGTACTTCATTCAGTACTTTTAAGACTCATGTGAAGAACAAAGCAGATATTACCCGAGGTGAACCCTTAACATATATTTATTATATATTGGTTCATAGAAAGTCATAATACAACCATATATGATATTATATATAATAATATGTTTCTTTAAGGTATTAAAACTAACCATACAATTATTATACATGAGTTTTTAATCAGTAAGATATGAGTCAATACACAAGGTAAGAGAATTTCATCTAACCATTTATTACCGTGAGATGTATGCCGTTTCAGACACTCAATTTTATTATGTGGTATAAACACATCCATTTGAAATTTTATGTCATGAATATTTTTGTTTTCATGATGTTATAAGATTAATAAAATTTCATTTTCATATAAGAGGAGTATGATTCAATGTTACCAATTGGTAAGAGTTTATTGAATCAATCTCATTATTTATCAAGATTATATATGATTATTCTTCAATTAATGACATATCTAGATCCATCTCTCATGAACACCCATGAATTATCTTAAAATATGGATTTACATGATATAATCTTGTATTAGTAAAATATTTACACTCTTTGGTACATAAGATAAATTATAAAATATTTTAATTAAAATATGTCAATATTTCTAATTGTTGTCTGAAATATGTGTTCTTTCAAAACCATAATTTATAAAAGTGTTTTCATTTTTTTTATCGTATGATGCTAAAAGTAATTTTTTACCCCTGTTTCACCTTTTATGTTCTTATAAGTAATCTTCTTTTCATTTTCATATCAATGCACATTCATAACATTTAAGTTAAAGAATGAATGATCGGCACACAGAGACATAACACCATTACAACCATCATTTCCATGAAGCTACCATTAAAAAAATACAACATTAATTTAAAGGATATTTTTTTAATATTAGGGACAGTTATTTTTTTTGGCGTTATTTTCAACTTTTTTTTTAAAATGTTTAAAATTTATTCAAATAATCATTTATAAGATTTCAATTCTATTCCATAA
This sequence comes from Viscum album, assembly GCA_963277665.1. Classification (NCBI taxonomy): domain Eukaryota; kingdom Viridiplantae; phylum Streptophyta; class Magnoliopsida; order Santalales; family Viscaceae; genus Viscum; species Viscum album. The sequence goes on from OY728122.1 coordinate 78,700,564, forward strand.
GAAAAATTATTTCAAGGATGTTTAGTATTTATGAAATGTTTTAAAAATTTTCATGAATTATTTATATTTTTTCCATGAAATATTTTTCCAAATGATCTCAAATATCCCATTATATGTTTTCTTGTTTATTTTCATGGGAATGGATTGGAAATGTTTTTAGGTTTTATCAAGTAATTTTTTATAGAGGAGTGGATAATTTCCTATAGTAGTGTTTTCAAGTGATTTCTCCAAATTATTTATCATATAATGTGACACATATAACTTCCATTATCTCTATTACACATTAATAAATGAAATATAAAAAAAATACTCTAAATAAATTATCTCTATTACACATTAATAAATTAAATATAATGTGACACATATGACAACAATTATCTCTATTACCATAGGGAAATTTTGAATTTCAATTTCCCAATATAACATTAATTTTTTATTAATAATTTCTTTAATAAGATAATTTTCTATATTAAAAAAATATTTTACATTTATTGAAATTATTGGGTTTTTGACAATAACTATTTTTGAACCCCTATAAAAATTACATTTCACATCATAATTATTATATGATAATTTATAGTCAATTAAATTATATTTATTTAAAAAATCATTATATCCATCAATATAAATCCATTAATTCATTTTTAATATTACCCAAAAAAATCAATTTCTTTTTAATTGATTAAATACCAAAATAATTTATAAATGTACAATAAATTTGAAATTAAATGCATTATTAAATACAATATACTAATTAATATTATTAAATTATTTATAAATATCCCTTATATTAGATCGTAATATTTTATAAGAGTAAGGTCCCCGATAGTGAGACATTTATTGGGTAGTTTAGAGAACATGGTTTGGGTTGTTCGTAATGAGATATAGCATTTCCCATAAACAGTCTCTGTCATGCTAATGTTGTTTGTTATCACCTTGGTCTTGTTCAATGGAAAACCAAAGTCATGTTATCTCCCTCTAAAGCATTAATAATTGGGCTTAAGAGGGTACAATCTTACAGGATGAGGACATCCCTTCCTTTGTCTTTGTCAACTGGACTTGACAAAGCCCATTATTTATATTAATCTTGTGGTTACTATTTAAAGACTATATTTACAGTGGTATTATTGCTAAAATAATTCTAAAATCAATGATATAATTGAGGTAGTGCATGTGTTTTCTATAACAAAATTACATAATAAAAATTTTAATTTAATCACTAAGGGAAACAAAATTTATTGGATTTTGGGTTGTTACAATATCCCCCTTGTGAAATTTCACCTATTAAATTTTTACTCCACCCCCGTCAAAATCAATGAAGGTAATTCTATCTCATCACTTCATCTGGTTCCCTTATTTCTTATTCAAAAATTGTGGTTTCCGCACATCACATTGACAAGGTTCATTTTCTTATTTCTTAGAACATGTCTCTATGATCTAAGATCATCACTGGATTCCACTCATAGGATATAACATTCCCCAATGGTACCACCTCTGGATTAAGTACAGATGAGGGTTTAGGTATGTACTTCATAAAATGTATTACATGTAGTTCATCAGAAAATAGAGATATGTTAGGTCAGAGTACACGTCAATAGGACAATTCTTCGATGGGATAAAGGATCTCAAAGGGACTGATATATCTTGGACTGTCCTTCCCCTTATTCCCAAATATCTTCAAATTTTTCAATGTATATATACATAGGAACACCATTTCTCCAACATCAATATCTTTCTCTCTTCAAAGATTTTTAGCATATCTCTTTTTCAACTCTATGTATCCTTGTTGTCCAACTAAATGGTTTTATCCTTTTCCACCATTTCCCCAAAAATTTCAATCCCTAGCAGTTTTTGTTCCCCAACATCATCTAAGCATATAAGAATCCTTCCCCTCTTCCCATAAAGGTCTATATAGGAATCAATTTGGATTCTGATAGGCAAACTTTTGTGGTAAGAGAACTCGACCAGAGGATGTTATTGACATCGTCCTCCATTTATGTTTTTTTAGAATGTTCTCAACATGCCATCATGTTTTTGTATATTTTATTTATATTGACCATATGTTTGAGGGTGATTGGCCATGGTAATGTTCCACATAGTATTCAAAGAATCCTGGAGAATCCCCAAAACATATAGGTAAATCTTGGATCTTGATAGGATATAATTGATAGTGGTACTCCAAGCTGCCAGACCACTTCCCTAATGTATATCCATTAAAACGGATCTTTGGATAATTCCCCCCATATAACAATGACATGTGAAGTATTTTGTAAGGAGATACACTAAAACCCATATATAATTATTATTTATTGATTTATTTGTATAATCATCGACTATGTCCATGGAATTGTTTTCCCATTTTCATATAGGTATGTGTGATGTTTGTATCATCCTCTTTGTTTTTTCCTTTTTTCTTTCACTTAATGAAATAAAAGACATGGTGATGTATATTCTATGATATCATCCTTCATATTCTCCTTTCAATAGTGTTCTTAGATATCTCGATACACCTCTGTGCTTCATGGGTGGATGGAGAAGATTGAGCTATGTGTATCATCCAACGAATCCTTATTTAACTCATGATTTGATTATAGACATACTCTTTACCCAAATCTGACAACACAACCAACATTATCCTTGAAATATGTGAATTTACCTTCCCCTATAGCTTACTATTTCTTCTGAATTCCCATTTTAACTATTTGAGGATCCCATAACCTCTCCAAAAGAGATGTTTGAGTAATCATTTTATAATGGATTGATTACTTTCCTTCCTTCGGTATTCCCATGTTCATCATTTCAAAATCCATGAAGATTAGATCCCTCTAAATTCTCATCAATGATTTAATTTCTAGATCCTTTCTTCTTAGAGAATCTTCCACGTTATTTGTTTTACCAAAATGGTAGAGAATTTAGCAGTCATATTCATTGATCAACTCAAAGAAACTTTTGTGGAATATATTTAAATATTTTTGTGTGAATATATACTTGAGGATTTTTTGATCCATAAATATTTTAAACTTCTACCCAAAGAGATTATAGTGCGATATTTTCCAAGAAAATATCAGACATTCCTACTCTATATCATGTGTTTTGTAGTGATACTAATGAAAATCAACACCACTAATGAATGGTCAATGACTTTTTCATTTTTCATCAACACACTTCCCAAAAACATCGTCAATGAATTATTGAATAACATAAAAATATCACCACTAATGGGAACTATGATCATAAAGGATGTGATAATACACATTTTCATTTACTTGATGTTTTCTACATATTCATCATTATAGACATAATTTACTCCCTTATGATTTAGTTTGGTGAGATGGGTTTAAAATCAGGGAAAATTTCCCATGAATTTGTGATTATACATAGATAAACCAAGGAAACTATGCATATCTATTACATATTTCAGCCTCAGATATCATTCAATTGCTTCTATTTTTGAATGGTCTACAAATATTCCATTTCATGTAATGATATACCCCAATAAACTGACATCCTTAAACCAAATCATATATTTTTTGTACTAGCCATAATGATTTTCCTTTCAAAAGGACATTGTAACAGTATTAAAAATCTCCCCACTTTCATCTTTAATTTTGGAGTGTATTCAAATATCATCAATTAATACCACCAAAAACATGTTGAGGTAATATATAAAGACTTGATTCATCAATTCAATGAATATTTTGGGAGAATTAGGGAGTCTGAAAGGCATTAATATGAAGTCACAGTTCATGTAACTTGTATGAAATGATGTCTTGGGGATTTCCTATATCGTCAACCTAATGTGGTAATATCCTGACCACAGATCCACCATGTTAATGTATTGTGATCCACATATTTTATCGAACAATTCATCAATATGAGGTATAGAATACGTGTTTATTATCAATATAGAGTCCCAATATTAACATACATGGATATACCATCATTTTAGATAAGTGTTCAGTACATTACAAAAATATATGCCCAAGGAATGTTATTATTTTGTGTCTTGGGAAACATGGAATGAAATTATTCTATCCTCATGAAAGTTCATCAGAATATCCCATAATGTTTTCCTCCTTTTTTAATTCTACCTAAAAAATTTATTCGTAACAAGGGGAAAGGAAACAAAAGGAAGGGGTGATTTCAAATGCTCAATACGGGCAAACAGAGAAGATATGAATGCATAATAATGTGCTTAAAGTTATCTGAATGTTATCATAATGTTTGAAGATCATATCCTGTATATCAATGGATAACATGAATCATAATTAAAAAAATAAAACAACCCATAATATAACAATATTGACATAAGGCATGGTATTAGGGCATAAACATCAACTTGTAACATTGTGAACATTCATAAATATTTACTTGTTCACTCATTAAGGACATGAAATAAGGAACATTCATAATCATATAGACATGAAAAAAAGGTCCATGTATAAAATTATAGACATGAAAACTTGGTATTTGCATATAATTATGGACATGACATCTTATCCCACCCCAAGAATTTTGGACATGAAAAGAAGCCCCCATATATGAATTATGGACATTAAAACCAGGTCGAAGCATAGAATTTTGAACAAGAAATTAGGCTAACACATGAAATATATATCTCATTAGTTTTATATATTTTCTCAATGCATCATAGGGATATATAGGTCCCACCTATCTCATAAAGATATTATAAAAATATGTTCCACATGATAGTGAAAAATAATAACATAACCCATGGAATGAAGTGGGTATTATAAAAATGTAATCATATCTTAACATGTGGAAAGAGATACAAGTTTCATAATCATATAATCAAAATCATTAATCATTAATCAAAATGGATTTCTAAAACATCATTCTATCCAAACATAAACCATTCTATGGAATAATATGAAATGTATTATTGATTTTTAACAAAGTAAGTCATCAATGGTGCGGAAGGATTATATAAGATCAGTTGGAACTAAAGAATTACTTAAAAATAAATTTTTAAGGCATAAAAATTTACCAATACCATTTTTATTGAGACAAAATTGAAACAAAATAATGTTATCATGAAAATCATTTAAAAATTTTCATGAGTAAAATAACATTTCTCTAATAAAATGGTTTAATTCTCATAAAAAGTTGTTAAATTTTTAAAGAAAATATTTTATTTGAAACTAAACTTGTATGATTTTAGGGAAAGATTCAAAGAAATAAGTAATTATGAATGATTAAAAATTCATTCATTATGTTGTATTTAACAGAAAACATTATTCTTATACATTTACCCAAAATGTAAAATGTACATCCTTTGGAAATTTAATGAAATATTCCTATCAAACCACGTTGTAAAATTCAGAAAATTGGTAAAAATTACATTATTCATTAATATGATAATAATAAATCATTTTATAAAAACAAAATTAGAAAACAAGGACATGGATGTTATATATTCACCCACAAATTCTTTAAATGAAAATATCCCAAATTTGGAAGAGATTGTGAAATCAATTCCAATCACATTACAATCAACATAATCGTATTCCCCATGTTAGAATGAAAATCATATGAATTTAAAAATATTATAATCTTATGGATAATATTCATAAAAGATATTAATGAGTTGTATGTATGCCACACAGAAGAAATAAGTAGTGTGTGAGTCTTGTGTCTCACAGAAATATTAGTGACCTAAAAATTATCCCATACATTGTGTCATGACTTTATTCGTACTCAAACAACCTTCCTATATAATATTTATATTTTTATCATAAATATATAAAAATATCATATGATTATATATAACAGCACAAATGTTTTGATTATGACCTTATATTACATGATTGTTAACGATCAAATTTAAGGTTTCACTTCCAGTAATATTCACTCTGTTCTTCGTATGTGTCTTAATTTGTTATATCGTTGTTCCTTATACTTATATCATGATTCTTGAATGTAAATAATTATATAAATTTCATGTATACACATTATATTTATATTAAAATTTCCATTTAATATTTAATTTTGGAATGGAATACACAATTCATGGAGTTGGTATATCGTACATCCACATGAATGTTGTTTCCCTTATAATTTCCATATTTAAAGGATGTATGTAAATGAAATATTTATAAATTTATATTTATGTACAAAAATATATCATTTTTCTATTATAATGACTATATTATAAACTTCACACTTATTAATAATATATATTTTTATAATTATCCTTCAATGGATAACATGGAAGATGAATCTCTCTGCATCATGGAGACAGTATGTTGTACATATGAAAAATCAACGATATCTTTCTTTATGGGTAAATTGAAGACAATTGGATGAAAAATGAATTATAAAGAAACAATATTATGTCTTATTAATTATTTAAAACCTTTATATTCATATTCATACCCTTATGAATAATGTATATGAGATAAATATTTTACATAAGGGCATGAACATGGTTAGTCATATGTATGCATGCCTGGTTATATTGTTTTTCATTGGATGGGTAAAAAAAAGAATATAGTTTTCCCATAATAAAAAGAACATTTCAGAATATATTATATTTTGGTTTTATTTCTTGGTTATGGAATATAAATAGAACGATTAAGTATAATATGAAAATAACATTGAATGTGGTGATAAAACAATTACTTGGGTATCTATTTTAATTTTCACAAACGGAATCCATAGGATTAATTTTTTCCAAATTTACATCCTATAGGATGTATAGAGAGGAGTTTGAAGAGGAAATTTTTATGGTTTTAACGATCCAATGGATTTATAGTGTGAATAAAAGAGAATGAGAGGATCCCATTTATAAGAGATATGGGGAGCACTTTTAGAAACTCCAAAACTAATAATCTATTATCAATTTATTTTTATTTCAAATATACCCAAATATAGTTATTTTGAGTATAATATGAGTATGTGTCGAAATCCTATTAATCAATGAATTTAAGACAAATTTATGTCACACAAATAACCTTTTATTTTTGGATTAACCATCAGTTAAATAATTTAAAATTTACCGTGACACAATTGTTTTTTAAACTATAGGTTAATATAGTTAATATATAATGAAAAAATCAAAATGGATCATTCATGAATCATTAAACAATATCCATTAAATTTTTCCTAACCTTATATTTTTATTAATTTTATATCATTTAATAAAATATTATTTATTTTGATGTATAATTTATGTAAATTTTTATACTATTCAATATCTTCATTTTTTAAAATATCAATCCATTAAGATAAATTATAAATGGCACTAAAAACATTTTACATACCTGTCTATGTTATATATGTAATTCTCTATGTAATTGATCATGTCAAATTATATTTATTTTAATAATTTTAATATTATTTTTTATATATCTATTAATTAATGAATTACATCATCATTATTACCAAAGACATTAATTAATTTCTTTCATCTCTACAAATTAAAAATAAATCATATTGATAAAGATAAATTTCATATCAATAAAATTAATATACATATTAAAATTAATTTTATGTATAACCTAATATTAAGAATGAATTATTTATTAAATTTTGAATATGATACTTTTAACTCTTCTTAAAAAAATAATAATTGACATAATCTTAGAAAAGTAAGTTAAAAGGGATCATATTTTTTAGAAACTATTGAATTCAGTTGAAAAAGGCTCATCCAATGAAATTAGGATAATTATTATGGTAATTTTATATTATAATATTATTATTTTTCCTTTAATAAAATAATTTACCTTTAACCATGGTAAATAAAATTCAAATGATATTATTCACGAAAAATTATTTTGACCCTATGAGAAAAAAAATTTCATACTGATTACAACACTATCTATCCATTTTTCTATATTTAGTTCATATAATTAGTACTATTAAGTATATTTTTAATCTATCAAATGTTGCTTGAAGGTGGGTAAAATAGACGTTAAATAGTTCAATAATTTTTTAATATCTATTTTTATTATATATTTTATTCCAAAGACCATAATTAGATTAATATACATATGATTTATATTATTTTAATTCCGAATAAAATTAAAATAATATAATTATGAAAAAGTCACTTTTTACAAAAAATTGTAATTTCACTCTTCATCAAAAAATGACTCTTTTCAGAAAAATACCAAAAAATCACCCTAAGATAATTTTGATATTCTAAATTAGAAAATAATTTCTATTTTAAAAAATTCAATTAATACTAGTGTATGAAATTTATTTTTCAATTTTTCACAAGAGGAAATTAAAATTACATATTTGACATAAATAATAGTTTAATGAAAATAAATAATTTATAAATAATTAAATATTCATTATCAAAAACATTATAAAAAAATTTAAACATTAGTTATTACTATTCATACAACATGCTTAATAGATATGTTATAACTGTCTTATTTAAATAATTATAATAGTAATGTGTTGTTTCAAAGAAATTCAGTGTTCTATGTTACGCAAGTCAAGTCGGTGGGGCATATAGCGAAATATTTCCTTATTGTTTTGTATAACATAAACCAAATCATAGTTAGATTATATAATGAACAAAAATATATATTAAATATTTCAGGATGTGAAAATACCAAAAGAATAAATTAATTTTACCAAAAAATCACAAAATCTTGGGGTGTTACATTTAACCGTTATTAAAATTAATTTTTCCCTCAAAATTCATCTAGGCTATAAAATTATTAACACAATAATGTTTCTTTCATAGAAACCCACATCATAAAAATGAATTATAAAACATCATTTCAAAAAGTAAGAGAAATAAAATAAATGTTACAAAATGTATCTAATAACTAGGTTTGTATATAAGAATACATATGTGATGATTGTGGAATTCAAAAAACCCTTAATTATCAAAGATATTGATAAGCATCACTAATAAAATGAATGTGGGTGGATTGGAGAATGTAAAAAATCAAAAAACCAATATCTAATGAGGTTTGAATGTGGTTATTGATATTTTCAAAAACTATTATTATATGAACACATTTTATATCATGATATATTTCCCTAATGTTGAATTATTTTTAAGAGAATATATAATGAATTAATATCAACATAAAATCACCCTTCTTTCCATGATCAATTTACACTTTTGCTCTTATTACATTAAATGATGTTGAAATTTTCATTCCAAAAGCAGTAGCATATCTTGTGAAGAAAAATAGATCATTATATCTATATTCCACAAATACATTAGAACAAGTTATAAAATATGTATAATTATACTTATGGTGAGATAATACGTTAATCTCAGAAACATATATGATGTTTAACATAAACACTCCATAAATAGAAATTCCCACAAGACTTCCAAAATCTGAATATCCAAAACATTAAATTAATGTCCAATAAATCATAATAATATTTATCTCCTATATATCATAAGTAATATCTTGTTTCTGAAAATACATAAATGCCAATAATTTAACCATGCATTCCCCTGAAACATGGAAATAACCTTAATTACCATACATCCATATTGGATACATTTATATTTCCATATTTTTAAGTCCAAAAGGATGTAAAATTCACCCTTGATTGCATAACCCACATGTCCATAATTAGTTCCATGTAATTTGTATCGTCAAATATACTAATTCATATCTAATGTTTCATTATCCCAATGTATCATTATTTCAACATCATGGTCATATTAATGGTTTTCCATCCCTTAATCATGTGTTTTATAAAAATATAACCTTATTATTTCAATCAATATTCATTGATACTAGTACTATTCAATAGATTTTATTAAATATATATTGAAAACCCACAGTGGACCAATTATCCCATAATACCATAAAACTGATTCTACAACATTATTCTTTAATCAAATTACATACAATCATAGTCATTCCCCCACTTCATTATCTTACTCTACATTGAAAATTGTGATTTCATGTTATATTCCTTTTCATTTTTTTCTTATAAGGATGCTAATGTCGATCATCATTGTTGACCCTCACATTAGGGAATTGGTTAGCATAATGCCCCATTACCATGAAATTGTAGCATTGAAGTGTTGGTAGTTCATATTTTTGGGTTTCCTCTCCATTGAATAACCTTTTTACATCACTCTGACTCTCTTTTTCTTGATGAACATGCTTCTCACAAATAAATCATCTTCTAGTTCATTTCAGGTATTCCCCTGACTGCTCTTTTCCAATTTTTTTTGGAAATGTATGATATTGAGACTTTTTATTATCTTTTTTCAGAAATAAATAGGATTTTCCACTATTTTACATTTCTTTTTTAACCTCCAAAATGATGAGAGTCTCTATTTTTTATTTTAACTTTTGTAGCATAACAAACAACTTCTTCATAGCTTCCTAGGTCTCTTATGGATAAGGCCATTAAAATAATTTTTTTCAGGCCACCAAAGAATCAATAATTTTTTCGATAATGATTATTAACCCAAAATAATAATTTATAGGTCATTTAATATCGGATTAATAGATATGAATAGATTCATAATCCTTTTTAGCTTAAGGAATTCATTTTCCATTGTTTATTATAAAATTACCGTGATGTACTTTTAGAAAAATATTACTTTAAACCCATCCCATTTATTAAATTCTATTTATTCTTGATCCATAATTTTCTTTATAATAATTAAATACTATTTGGCCTCACCTTCTAGACGATAAATAGAAAACATTACACTTCCATTTTCATAACACTAATGAATGGAAATTACCTTTTCAATGGTACAGATGCATTATTCCACAATATGTGGATACGAAGTCCCACTAAAATAAGGTGGATCATAACTCATGGAGGGATCAATAGAAATTTGTTCCATACACTACAAATTTTCAAGTCTATCTTGATTTATAGATTATGGGAGTATTGTGATAATATTATTCATTGCAACTCCCATAATACTTGGTTGCTTAGAAAGAAAATCATTGCATTTCTCATTACATTTCTCATTAACATATTTCCTTCATGTTCCATCCATTGACAAAAATTTTGAATAATATTGTGAGTAAAATAAATCAAACTATAAAAAAACATAATATAGGGAATTTATATTCAATCTATAACATCATATGTTTAATAGGTAACCCATGGTAAATAATAAATTTTTTGACTTTACTATTTACTTATACTTATACATAGGGACATCCTAGGACATATCATTTGAAATATCACTAGGGGTCTCTCTAAAACTTCACATCCCAATTTATAATTCATAACTAACCCTTTCCCCTTGTACCAACTATAGAGACCTAGGATTAACATACATTGATATTACATTATTTTTGATGAATATTCTGTACATTTCAATAATACATGAATGGGGACCATAAATGTTTAGCATCATTGGAAACTTATAAAACATTTCTTATATCCTGATGAAATATCTTCAACATCTCCCATAAAAATCTCCACATTTATTACCTCTACCTAAAAAATTTCTATGTAATATGGGGAATGTAATCATTAGATTGGGGTTAGATCAAATGCTCAGTAATTGTAAAGAAGTGATATATTGAAGCATAATAATGAACATAAGACAATGAAAATGTGATCATAAAATTAGAAGATCATGTCATACATATCAATGGTATACATGAATCAGAAGGAAATTAAATAATATAATCCATAAGATCATGATATTAACAAAAGGAAAGAAATTTTTGAATACACGTCATCTTTTAACATTATGAACACGTATAAATAGTAACATATTCACTCATTAATGACATGAAAAATTCCCTTGCATAAACAAATAGACATGAATGCTAAGAACACACATAAAATTATGGACGTGAAAACCTGGACCATGAATAGAATTATCAACATGAAAAATAGACCTCCATATAGAATTATGTACATGAAAACCAGTCTCACACATAGAATTATGAACATGAAAACAAGGTCCATGCATAAAATTGTGAACATGTAATCATGTTTACGCTTAACATATATATCTAATGATAATTCCATCTTGGCCCAACACATGAGAGGGAGATATATTTCTAAACCATCTCATAATGATATATTACAAATAGGTTCCACAAGATAATTCAAAATAATAACATAATCTATAAAATGAAATGGGTGTAATAAACTTGTAAACGTATCTGATCCTTTGAAAATAGATACAAGTTTCATAGTAATTTCCTCAAAATTATAACTCATCAAAAGATTTTTTTTATTGAACATCATTCTATAAAATCATAAACCATTTAGAGAAAGAATATGATTGCTATTCTTGAACTAAAACAAAGTATGTTATCATTGGTGGGGGAGGATTTTGAAATATCACATGGAAGATGAGTTTTCATTAAAAATTAGACTTTCAAATGTTATATATTCTCAAAACCCATTTATTTGAATGTACATTGAAATCATATAATGGAATCATGAATATCATTTAGAATATTTTTTGAGGAAACCATCCTTTCTTTGATGAAATAGTTTTCTTTTCTTAAAATGTCATCAAATTTTAGAAGAAAAAATTTTATTTGAAAGTAAACATGTATGATTATATGGTAAGACACATGGAAAAAAATCATTATGAAATCAAAAAAGTCTATTCATTATATATATGATAAAATAAATCATTCCACTCAGACATTCATTGAAAAAGTAAAAAATTACATTATTTAAAAAATTAACGAAAGATTTCTTTCAATCCAAGTAGTAATTTTTTTTTGTAAATATAACATTAAACATTCATAAGAAAATATTAAAAAAATTATTATTTTTTTATAAAACATGGACATGGATGATTAATATTCACCAATAGAAACTAAAATGTAAATATTCCAAAATATGTCAGAGATTTCAAAATAAATACTCATCAAATTATAGTCAATAGAATCATATGCCCCATGAAAGAAATAAAATGATAATAAAATGGAAATATAATAATTTTATTAATTCTCATAAAATACATTCATTGGATGTGTTTACCCCCTGTAAAAGAAATAATTTGTGTATGAGGATTGTGTCTCACAAAAATAAAGGTGATACAGAAAAATCCACCACTTTATGTCCTACCTCTCTTTGTACTTGAACAATATTCATGTAGAATAAATATAATGTTATTATAAATATGACAGAGAAGAATATAATTATATCTAATACCATATAGGGTTTGATTGTGATAGTATATGAACTACTTTTTAATGATCCTTTGTAAAGGTTTCACTTTGGGAAATATTCTTTTTTTTTCTTCGCATTTGTCTTAATTTTCTATATCATTGGTCCTTATATATATATTGTGATTCCAAAATGTAAATAATTATATAAATATAAATTATTTCTAGTTTATTTATATTAAAATAATATATATCATAATGATGTATGAAATGGAATATCTTATTCATGGAGATGGTATGTTTTATGTACTAATAAACGCTCTTTGCATTTTAATTTTCATATTGAAAGGAAGTTTTTCAATGAAATATGTGTGTATATGTGTGTTTACGTATGTATATAAATATATAATTTTTCTATTAACATTATTGTAAAGTTAGTTTCATACTTATTAATAAAATATATTTTTATGATCATCCTTGAATGGTGACTATGGATAATGAATGTCGGTGCATTGTGGAGATGGTATGTCATACATACGCATAAGATACAATACCATTCCATATTTTTAAATTAAAAGGAATTGGATGGAATTAGAATTATAATGAAAAAATTCAATATTATATTTATTATTTAAATCTTATATATTCATAATCATATCCATTGAAATAAAGAATACCAGAAAACTGTTTATACCTTTGCGGGGTGATGGTTTGTCGTACACACACACAACGTGAAATTATTTATTATAAGATGGGTAAAATGATAAATATGGTTGTCCTAAAATAATAAAATAATAATTTAATATATTAGATTCAAAATTTATTACTTTGGTATAGAAAAAAAATAGAAATATGAAGTAGAGAATGAAATAATCTCTAAAATATGTGATAAAATAATTACCACTTTCTGGGAAATCACTTTTTGAATTGAAAAAAAGTACTCTATATGATGTAATTATTTCCAATTTATGGCCTATAGGATGTAGTCAGGGGAGTTTAGATCGGAAATGGGAAGGGTTTTTCCAACCATAAGTCTTTATAGGTGCGACTAAAAGATAAGGAGAGGTTCCCTTTTATAAAAGTGAGGATGGGAATTTTTGGAGACTCTAAAACCATTAATTTATTATGATATGATTTCCAAATTCCAACAGATGAAAGTGAGTTATTTCAAAGATATGATTAGTATGTGAATAAATCCACTCAACCAATGAATTTTAGATATGATTAGATTGGATAATTAACCATATCATTTGGCATTTACCCTTCGTTATATAATTTATCATTTATCGTGACATCTTTCTTTTTACAGATTTGGTTCAGATAATTACTGTAAAATGAAAAACAAACCTAGATGGATCATTTATGAAATATTGGACACTTTACATGTTATTTGGTTGATCAATATATTTTTATGAATTTTATACGATTTCATTAAATTTTATTTATTTTAAAGTATCATTTATGTCAATTTTTATACTATTCAATATTTTAATTTTTTAATATATCAAAAAAATTATAAATTTGAAACAAATATTCTAAAAAGTCACTAAAATGTATAAGTTATCTATTAAATTTTTTATGTAATATATTAAGATAAATATTATTTATTTTAATATATTTATCATTTATTGGATATCTCTATTAATTAAACCATTTCAGTATCATTATAATACACGCCTTTAATTAAGTTATTTCTTATCTAAAAACAGAATATAAATTATCATCATGGATCTAAATTTATTATATTTAAAATAAATAATTTTAGAATAATTTATCATCTTTACTACCCTATATTAAAAATGATTAAGTTATAATATTTTTGAATATGACAATTTTAACAAATCTCTAAATAAAATAAAATAAATTTCTTTATCTTAAAATATTGGAATAAGAGGATCTATGTTTTGACATAATATTGATCTGGGTTGGTAAAATCTTATCAAATGAAATTAGGACCAGTTTTAGGTTTTTTTATAATATTATAATATGATTTTTACCTTTAATTACATTATTTACCATTAAAACGTTATAAAAATTCAACAGTTATTTTTTCCCAAAAAGATATTTTGATCCTATTAGACAAAATTTTCATAAAAATTAAAACCATTTATTCTTATTTTTTTCAATTCAATTTTCATAATCGGTAAAATAATGTCTACATTTATTATTCCAATGTGGCTATAAGGCCGGTCTAGGAGACATTAAAATGTTCATTAATATTTTTTTAACTATTTCTATTATAAAAATGACAAAATGAACTAAATTGTATGAATATAAATATTATTTATCTATTTTCTCTTTAAAATCAATTTAAAATATAATATGTACAAAAAATTCATGTTTAAAACAATAATGTAGTAATTTCACTATTTATCAAAATTTGAAATATTTGAGAAAAATATGAAAAATTCACCCCATGCTAATCTGGATCGTATAAATTCAAATATAATTTATATTCTACCAAATTATATTTCTATTAATGTGTAAAATTATTTTTATTATTTTTCACAAAAGGGAATAAAATGTAATTCTTTTAATAAATTAGTAGTATTAAAAATATAAAGGCTTTACAGTAATATGTATTTTTCATTATGGAAACCATTATAACTAATATTTAAAAAGTTGTTATTACTATTCACATTACAATTTTATCAACTAGGTTATAATTATCTTATTTAAATAAATATATTACTGAAGTGTTATTTAAAAAATTTAATAACATTAATTTTTTATTTCCAATAATAAAATAATAAATACATCGGTTTTTTGTAAATATTTTATATAATTATATTTTGGTAAAAATTAAAGATAAAATAAAATGATTAATATAAATATACTTTATTCCATAATAATACTTATATTAGAATTTATCCTTAGAAAAATTCATCATTAAAAATTCTATACATAATAAATAATGAATGTGACAACTTTAATATCACTTTAAATAAAATAATATAACTGCCACAATCACTTTAATATGGATCCAAATGGTCAATGAAATGAAACATGGATGATTATGGTCTATATATGATTGTCCAATATGAATGGATAATGTTTTTGGTGTTTTTGATGTTTATTATAATTTTCATAATAATTCTTAATTGATTTCACAACAATTAATTAACATGTACACTATAAAAGTATATGATTTAAATGTAATTATATATTTACTAAAAATTAGAAATAAAATGCCTTGATAAAGAAAAAAATTATATTTAAATAATGTATTTAAAATCTAAATTATCTTCTGTTGAACCTTTTAAAATAAATGTTTTAGTTATTAAAATTTGACTGACACATATTGAACATTTCATTAAATAAATAAACTAAATGAACTAATGTGATCCTAGTGGATTCTAAAGGGAATTATTTTTACCCAATGATGATTTAGTTTGAATAACACTTATCCAATTATATTCATAAATGTGTTAGTGTAGTACAATAATATTTTATTTATGCTTAATTAATAGTTTTACTATTTTACCGTATTAATAAAAAATACCAAAGATACTATTCACAATGTCCAAACAAAAAAAAATCTAAATAATTTTACATACTTATTAAAAATATTGAATACATTTTTCAAAATTAAAGACACATAATTTTCAATAAATAAATTAAATTTATTCCAGTTTTCGAAAAGAGGGGATGAGGGTTTTAATAGATAAACCATTGCAACAGATTGAAATGATTTTACATATTAATGCAATGTATAATTAATTATAATGACATAAATTATATTAAATGTTTGAAATATATTCTATTTTTACACTAAAATCCTTCAATAATATAATTTAATTACATAAAATATTTCGATGAAAAATTTGTTTTCAATTAAAATTTTCTATAATTTTACTATTCGTCGAGATTTATAAATTCTATGAAAATATCTATAAAATTAATCCAATGAGAATTTTTATATTTGGAATCCAAAAAAGATTATATTTATATATAATATATAAATGTGTAAAAAATATGATCTAAAAATTTTCCACCATCAAATGGTGGAAATACCTCATTTTTTGAAAAATGCATCTTTTATCTGAAAAATTGAATCTGTACCTATAGAATTTATAGAAATCATATAAGATAAATTTTAAACATTACATTGGATAAATTGTATAAATTGTATAAATTTTTCATTAATAGAATCCATTTTATAGACTAACATATTTTCATTTAAATTTTTTTTAAAATGAATCTAATATTATTAATTCCCGCTATTATAATTAAACAATTATAATATTTAGTTGTTTTCTGGTTTGTGGTCATGAATGAAATTAATTTTATCAAAAGATCATGAAATTGTGTGTGACAAAGTTCTAGAATAGTGTTCCAATTAATGAAAGCTTATATGGTGTTGTGTATAGCATAAACTAATCATTGTGCTGCATAAAACACAAGGTGTCAATGAAATTAAAATGAATCTATCTCAAAAACACTAAGGGTGTTACTAGAAAATATTGATAATAAATGATATAATATATATTTTTGTAAATCTTGGGTTTCTATAGATCTCTTCACTAATAGTGATTAAATGGGTAGACATGGTAAGTTGGTCCACTATATCCCATGTAATATTATTTTCAATTAATGTTATTAGGAGACTAGTGACAATGTCCATAGATATATTGTCCCACTTCCATGTGACTCTTGGTTGTGAATCCGTAACACCTTTATTATGTTCTCACTGATTCTTCAAATGATGATAGACGATGAACTATGTGCTGTTTTCAGCAATATCCCATTTCATGTTATCTCATCGAAAATAATCACAATGTTCCCTATACATTTTTTTTGGATGTGTAGTGAATGAAAAGTTATGATATTCATCCATTGGCTCTTTTTTTATTCAAAGAATAAATTGATCACACATCCTGGTATAAAATTTTATTACAACTTCTTGTTCTATATTTCACTTATGAGACTACTCATTCATTACAGACAATATCTTATTTTTTAATAAGGGATGCTATGATTGAGCTTTATTCATATTATCTTGTAATGGTGGTTGATACATCTTTTGGGATAGGTTTTATGATGTCCCTTCCCTTAAGATTCCCTTGTTTATTTCTATATGTTATTTTATCATATGATATCCTTGTGTCCTCATCATTCCCAACACAATAGTGTCTTTCATAAATAATGCATCAATAAATTTTTTTAGTCTTTTAGGAATATTATAAATTGATAAATCATAGTCTTTTAGAAATTATAACCATCTCCTTCTTCTCTTGTTCAATTACTTTTTCTTAAAAATTAATTTTCAAATGTGGTTGTCTTTTTATATATCACATTTATTAACCTATATATAGTGTCTCCACATCATTATAGAAAGTAAACCACAACCACATCCATTCCATGTGAGGGACAATTTGGCTCATGAGGGTTTAAGTATCGAGATTCATAAGAAAGCAACTTTTCATTTTTCATGATGACACTCCAAATTCATTTCATAAATGATTCACCAAAAAATAATTAATCCTTATCTAATAGAGGGTAGATTTAACACATGTATAGTAGAAAACCCATATTCATTTCATGGAAATATTTTTCACTATCGTTTTTCCAGGTTTACTCATCCCCTTTAAGAGTTTAAATGGTTAGTAGAGTAGATGCATTGATTTTTTTTTCAAAAATATCCAATAATATCCTACTATACCATGGAAAATACAAATCTCAATTACTATTGTTGTTTTACTTTACTTTTCTATAACCATTATCTAGGTAAGGTAAAATGAGATTACATCATTGGGAATAATGTTACACAAAAAAGAAACTTGTTGTAACCAAAATTTATATTTTTTAAACCTATCAAATAGCCTCCCCTTCCAAAGAGATATAAATATAACACATAGATGATCCTCATGATTATCAATTCATTTGTAATATATCATAATATCATTAATAATAACTACTAAAATGTTTTCATGGTATTATTTAAAGACCCAATTTATAAAATCCAGAAATATAGTGGGATTACTAGGGGAATAGAATAAAAAAATCATAAATCCAATATCATGTTCTGAAATAGGTATTTGGAATGACTTCTTTATTTTCCATTAATTGATGATAACGAGATCAAATATCAATCAGGAAGAAAAATTGATCCCCACAAGGAATGTTAAATAAATTACCAATCATTGGGAGAGGGAAATTGTTTTTCAATGTTATCCCATTATGTTCTATATAATCAATGCATAGTCAAATTGGACATCCTTATTCTTCATAAATATAAAACGTTCTCCCCAAGGACAAATATATCATCATTTTCATTAGAATCCACAATATATCTATTCCTCAAAATAGAAATTATTGTAATTTTCGTCACAAAGATCCACATAGATTCAATTTCCTACTAATTCATCCCTCAGAATTATTTCTCTATTTATGTTCTCATTAAGAAGGGAAAATATTTATTGAAAAAGAAACACCTAGACAATTAACACCCAATATAATCAATATTGCATCTTGTATTCATGTTTAAAATCATATTCTATCTCTAATCAGATTCTACCACTAAGAGGTACACAACCAGGGTTACATTTTGTTATTCCGAACATTCAAGTACATAAAAGTTATTTTATATAGAACTTATCCATTTCTAAGTAATAAATGGGTCAGTAGATCCACCTAAATAAGATGTTAGTCAATTATTAAATGTCTCAATTGACAATATTTTCCATAGAGGTGAATCCAGTATCTCATCCTGATATATTATTATTTTAATAATTAGAGTTAGTTGATTCATCACTCCCATGATGTTTTCCATTCCACCATGCATTGGAGGGCTATCAATGGAAGTCCTATTGGGCTCACCATTTACATGGTTCCTCCTATTACCCACTACTTTCTAATAGAAATAAACGTTAGTGAAAAAAAAGTTTATTTTATGAATATTATTACTCTAAATGAATTTTACATCTTAAAAAATCATTATTAATTATGTTTATCATTAACAATAATTATATTTTCTATAAATCCTACATAATTTTTCATTAAAATATTTTGATAAACATAATATATCCTTTAGGAATAAACAGTAATGTAAAACCATTTTCATTCACCAGTTCCCATTTGAGTATAACCCAAAGGAATATTTTTTGTTTTTAACCATATGATCAATTATGCTAGAGCCACCTGACCATTTTCTTATAAATATTGGGATATATTCCTCGAAATTTACTTATGTACTAACTCAAAAAAAAAAAATATTGTTTTCATATATTATAATTTTTCCCTAGGGTTATTAAAAATGGTTTGAAATCATAATTTCCAAACAAAACTAAACCATAATTTGATAACAACTATGTAGTCCCACCTTTTGTATATAAATTATCATTTCATTGTACAATCATATGATAATTTAATGTTTAAGATCTTGTAAATAAAGATTAAAATACATTAAACATAAAAAATTAATTTAATACACTTGAAATGACTCATAATTGGTGATTTTTATTACAGTTAATGCATATCCCAACATGGGGACATACATAAAAGGAAAGGAAAAGCATAAGGAATAGTAAGGTGATAATAAATAGAAACAATGTACATTTGATTTTGAGGATTATATTTAATTATAGGATGAGTAACAATATGGTATGAAAAATGGAAAATGATACATACAATCATAAGAGGAGTATAATTTATAACATGTTAATATGGAAAAAATTAACTTCTAAATTTATAATAATATCACTATGGTTAATGACCATGGATTCATAAATGAAAATTACAATTTTTATTCAATATGGTATTATAAAAAATGTCATATCATTAGATTAAATTATTTACCAAATGCATCAGAGTGAAATTTGGGAGAACCGTTGGAATGTCTTAATTAATTTTAGCATATTATATGAAAATAAAACACCTCATTGATAACCTATGGAGAAAAACAATTGGTTCCAAATCAAAATTACAAAGTTTCAAAAGTGCATAAAAACATGGATTATATGTCATTTTCCACCCAACAAATAGGAATATTGGTTCCACATATATTGATAATAGAATCAAAATAAATTATTGTAAAATTAACTTGAATACTTTAATAAAGACGTGAAAATTTCAAGGAAAATATTTTATTAAATTCTTTGAAATTTTCCGAGCATGCAGTTTTTGACGATGCCTGATTCCGAGGCCCGGCGTGCCCGAAAACAATTTCTGAATTTTTGTTCGGGTACATTTAGTAAACGTACGTGTGAGATTTTCTATCTTTTGAATTGGTTCTCCAAATTAAAATGAGAGTATACCGATGAAGTCATAGCACTGGTATTCGCTTAAGGGGACCATAACACAGTTTCATTTTATACAGGATGGAAGTTATAATTTGGGGTTACTAATGAAAATTTGAAATTAAATAAAAATGTGTGTGCATCACATTTTTATTTTGAAAGGTGGTAAAAGTCTCTAAGTGGAGGTTAGGGGTGCGGCCCACTACACCCTAACCTCCCTTGGGCGGATATGACTAGGGTTGTGGCCGACACGATACCAAACCCCTCAACTCCCCTTAAACCCCCATTGTAATTCATGGACTATGCTTAATATTAATGAGGCTATAACCCTTCATTTATTTAGGGTGAACTCTCCACCTTCCCCCTCTCATTTAGTCTTCCAACCAACTAATTAGTGAATTGAACTAATTCAATTATATTATTTCTAGCTTTTGAATTATGAAAAATCATGTCAAAAATAAAATAATAGGAGAGACTATTATTTTAGTTGGGTGGTGGAACGTTGAGAAGGATTTTCGAGAAAATCTTGGTGGAATATTATTCTCTTGATGAAGAATGTTGAACGTCCCAAAGCACGTGAACCAAATCCTTCTACCATCTTCAACCGGGGTATAAACGTGAGGCGACGCCCATGGGGAATTCCCTTCATCCATCCTCTTCTACTTCGTCAAGGCACAAGACGTCATCCGCGAAGATTGTCGACAACAATGACACTTTCTCCTCAGACGCACCTCAACGTCAACGAATCGACGATGTCGTCAACGAAAAGACATCAAATAAAGGTAGGGGGTTTTCTATAATTTTAAATGACTAAAATTATACCCTTATTCTTGATTTAAGATCAGTTCATCATTGGAATTTTGTTATCACCTAAATCGGGGGGTGCGGGCAGAACGAACATGGCACGACGACCCTCCATTGATTCTTGTTTGCGTTGAAAATTGAGGTGGAGCTTGTAGGCAGTGGTACCATCACACCATGATAAATGATGGGAGCCATGACCATGCAGGATGTGGCAGTCAGAAGAGGTGATAATGACAGGAGGCGGTGGCCATGCGCCATTTGTGTTGGGGGAAACAACAGACTGTATCCGCGGGCCGCTAGGGATGACCATACTGGCCGGCTATGGCCGGCCGGGCAGAATAATCTATGCCCCCCCCAGGTGCCGCGTGGTGGCGGAACATCGGCCTGCAACCATAGGCTGCTCGCCGGGGAACCAGCTGGCCGCCTTCTAGCCGGGATGAAGACCCGTGGTGCCACGTTGAGCTGCGCCGGAAGGACAACATCTCGTTGTGTGGGCCACTCGCGTTAGACAGAACTGACCAACATCGGCCGGCCGGAACGGGAGAGGTAGCTCCGCTCAACGCCACCAGGAAAACCGGACTGAACCACTCCGAGGGCCGAGTTCGCGTGTTGGCCGCATCCCACTGGGTCAGGCCTACGACCCAGCCAGGTCAGACCTTCCAAACTGGCCCGGGCCGACCCCCAGTTGGGTCGGACTCGCTGAACCAGGTCGGGCAGACCCGCCAGGCCACTGGGCATGGCGGTCCGGGCCCGTTTCGCTTAAACATGAATAACTTCTAGGTCGCACGTCCGATCGATGCGCCATTTGTGTCACTGGGACCCTTGAGACGAGGAGATCCTTTGTGATACTATAAGTGAGTTTTGGACGACATTGGAAAATGGTCGGGTTTGGATCGAGCGTAAATCCAACCGGGCCCCCGGAACGGAAAAACCAATAACTCTCAGACCGAGCGTCTGATTGATGTGATGTCTATCACATTGGGTACCTTTTGATGAGAAGGAACATCGACATAAATCCACTCAGTACTTCATGATAGTTGATGTAACAAACCCTTTTCTCCAGGATCAGACCCACGTGGAATCGAGCATGCTATGTGTGGGAACCCTAGAGCTGGTGGCGTCTGTGACGATGACTACTATACAGGAATCATCTATTGGTTCAACGACGACGACAACTGTACCAGAATCCTGTGTCGGTTCGACAGTTCTAACAGAATAGTTGGTCCTATATCCTTTGTGGGTCTGACTACATAGATGAACCGGTGACTACATTTTATCATCTCTATTACTCTAGAATAGCTGTCATGTATCATGTGTGGGTCCGACATCTTAGACGAGATAGCTAGTCTGCATCCTCTATGGGTCTGACAGCATAGACGAGATAGCTTGCCTATATCCTATGTGGGTCCGATAGCTTAGTTGGTCTTGTATCCTATCTGGGTCTGACAGCATAGATGATCCAGTGGCTACATCTGATCATCTATATCTCTCTACTATTGTGTCTAACCTGTGTGAGCTGATTCTTGAGATTCAATCATTATCATGGATGTGATATACTTGACATCCTGTGTGGACTGGGTTGTGCTTAGGCTTGAGTGTTGGAGCTGGACTGTGGTTGATAACATTGATATATATGGGAATATACCTATTATGGGTTGGTTGATACTTCGTGATTGTATCTTTTTTGTGTTGTTTATCCTTCGTGTATTCTGGGAGACCTTCGGGGGTCTCGAGGTCCCTACTGAGTATCGTTGTACTCACCCATGCACGGGCTAAGCCCGCACTTCATTGTCTTGGTGGAAGATGACAGATATCACTGATCGAGGTAGAGAGTTGTTGAGTTGTACGGTACCCAAAGGTAGAAAACTTGGAGAGACGTAGACTGAGCGGACGGATGGACCTAGGGTTCTGAGGAGGCCATCTGTACCCAACCTTCAGGTGGGATTCCCGAAGGACGACTCCATGGTTGTTGTTTTACCTCTCTGCAGTTTTACTACCTTTTTAGTTGTTTGTACTTTACTATTGGTATTTTATTTCCGAACCCTTCCCTTTCACCACATTCTTTTGTATAGAACTTTACTTAGTGTTTACATCCAGTTGAGAACTCTTTTTGTTAAATTTTAAATTAAATTACTACACTTTTTTATTTGGATTACGCCTTTGGTGGTAGTCGCCAACCCCTGTCATATGGAAGGCAGGCTTGGGGTAGTCATGGAATGGGCCCTGAGGATGGGTCCTGACAAATTGGTATTAGAGGAGTCGGTTCTACAGCAGAACTCAGGACTCTGATCATTCTTTTTTGTGAAGAAATGGTTTTAAGAGTGTTGAATGTGGATTTCAGTCTAGGAAGTCCAGTGTGGGTGTGGTGGCCAACCTATCCATACACCAGGACCCTGACCTCTGATTTCTGACTCAATGCACGAAAACACTTATTGTGTGTGTGTTTCCTTCGAGAAAGTTTTCTTTGTGATTAGATTGTATCAGCTCAGCAGGTATACTGTTTTGACCATGTCATGCCTGTTTCTTTTCAGGACGGTCCCACGAAGGCATCCAATTAGGGTTATGAGTTACGTATGATATGGTAGCCCACCAAGCAATGAGGCCTCGATGCAGGTCCCCATCACAGTAGAGGTACCAGTAGTACCACTACCCACTGGTCCACCGATACCACCAGCTCTAGCAGTAGAGAGTGCACGCTGCCTGAGTGCTTTGAACGAGTTCGAGATCTTGAGGCCGCTCAGGTTCCAGGGAGAGATAGATCCACAGAAAGCTGAGGATTGGATTGATGTTGTAGTGAGAGTTTTCAGATTGGTAGGATGGTGATCCTTGCAGCGAGACTCCTGCACTCAGCAGCAGGTAGATGGTGGAGCCTGATGCTCCAGGTGTATGAAGAGACATCATTACTCTGGACAGACTTCAAGAGTGTCTTCCACTAAGATTTTGTTCCAACCACCCTTTTTTTAGTGCGGAATCAGGAGTTACTACATCAACAGAAGGGCAGCATGACAGTACATCAGTACTCAACGAGGTTCAACGACCACTCATGCTACTCCACAGATATTGTGCAGGACCCGTTCTTTAGGGGTCGGACCTTCGAACAAGGACTCATGCATGAGATCAGGGCTTTGACGATTCCCCTCTGTATTCTGACACAGGCGGTGGTACTAGAGTGATCACTTCTAGTGTAGAGTTTTAACGCTGAGCAGTCACCAGTAGCAAGACCCACCACAGGGTGACAGGTAGCAGAGTCATCTGGAGCTGGCAGTAGACAGATGTCACAGAGGTCCAAGAGGACCAGGCCATCAGGTGGGAGATCCCAGGATACATGTTCAGTTGTGCGCGCCACATGATACAGAGTGAGCTATACGAGGAATAGGTAGTGCTATGCATGCGGCGTGCAAGGCCACATGGCCCATGAATTCCTGACATGCCATGCAGATGAGCAGTAGATAGTAGAGGGACCTCCCAGGAAGAGGTAGAGGTTCGACCGTGGTGGTCACCTAAGAGCAGGCAGATGATGTAGAGGAGCTGGCCGAGCAGCGGGAAGTGGATGACGTTTCGAGGCTCTACCCCCACCACCACCACTAGGAGGTCCACCCCGACCACAGGGAGTTGGCGGACAGAGGCAGGCTCAGCTACAAGCAGTCGAGACCTATGACCACGGTGCACTTGAGATAATTTGAGGTACTATCTTTGTCTACTCCTCCCCTGATGCAGTACTTAAAGATAAAGGTGTGAGCCATTATATAATAATCTATGTCCTTATTTAGAGCTTGGTGATTCCAATGGAGCTGTTGGCTCAATACTTACGGCTAGAGACACCTACAGGAGCAGACTCGATAATTACACACTGGTGTCGGTAGTGTGAGCTTACTCTAGGAGGCGAGAGCATCAGTTGGGATCTTCATGTAGCGTCGTCGAGGCATTACGACGTCATCTTGGGTATGGAATGGTTATCCACCATTCATGCTCATATTGACTATATTAGGCGCAAATTGCGGTGTATCTGCACAGATGGGACCAGGGACACCTTCACCATCTAGAAGGGTGCCTTTTCAGTATAGGATGGACTTACGCAGAGAAGTGGGCATCCGATCACACATCAGTTAGCTATTCTCATCCTCAGAGCTGTTGATGTGTGGTGTCCGAGTTCTCCTATTGTGGTTGTTCAGTACATGGATTTTTTCTCTGATGACGTTCCAGGACTACCTCCTCACAGAGAGGTATACTTCTACATTGACATATACATCGGGATAACACCGATATCTACTCCAGCATATCGGATGGCTCCTGTGGAGCTTCGTGAGCTTCAGGTATAGCTAGAGGACTTGTAGGGGAAGGGATTTATCTGACCCAGTGTATCACCATGGGAATCCACGATTTTTTTGTCAAGAAGGTGGATGGGATCTTGCGACTATGTGTTGACTATCGTCTCCTAGATCAGGTGACTGTGAAGAACAAGTACTAACTCCCAAGGATTAACAAACTATTTGATCAGCTCAAGAGAGCATGATGGTTCTTGAAGATAGACCTCAGGTCAGGCTATCACCATCTCAATTTTCGAGATGAGGATGTGCAGATGGTGACCTTCAGGTGTCAGTATGGCCACAACGAGTTCTTGGTTATGCCCTTCGGCGTAACCAACACTCCAGCAGTGTCCATGATTATCATGAAAATGATCTTCTAGCCTTAGCTAGATCGATTTGTTGTAGTATTCATTAACGACATACAGATTAAAAAGACTACTGAGGTGGTGCATGCCTACTATTAGCAGGTACTACTGGATACACTCCAAGAGAACCATATTTATAGTAAACTTTCTTATTACTAGTACTGGATTTGAGAGGTTCATTTCCTAGGACATGCCATCTCGGAGGTAGGAGTTTCATTGGGTCCAGCGAAGATCAAGGTATTACTTGATTGGGATCCACCCAAGAGTTTGAGGGAGGTACATAGTTTCCTAGAACTGGCTAGGTACTATCAGAGATTTGTGCCAGATTTTCCCAGAGTTTGAGCACTGATTTTAGCATTTAAGAAGAAGGGGAAACCCATCATGTGGTTTCAGATGTGCTAGAAGATCTTTAAGGAGCTGAGGCAAAGGTTGACTAGTGCGCTCATCTTGAGGGTATCGAAGGAGGGCGTAGGGTACTTAGTTTACTACGACGCATCAGGGACCAAACTTGGGTGTTTCCTGAGGTGAGAGCAAGTAGTGATCACATATGGTTCACAGATGTTGATACCGCACAAGCAAGACTACGCTACCCATGACCTGGAGTTAGCATCAGTGGTCTTCTCTATGAAGATGTGGCAACAGTATCTGATGGGCAAGCATTATACAGTCTACACTAACCACTAGAGTCTATGGTATATCTTCTCGCATAAGGACCTAAACCTGAGACAGTGACAATGGCTCGAGTTCCTCTAGGACTATGACTTTGAGATTTTCTATACTCTTGGGAAGGAGAAATTTTTTGCAGAAGCTCTCTGTAGGAGATCGAGCATTCTGCTGCTAAGAGAGGCAATAAAGAAATTGGATGTGTTGTAGATATACTTTTTGGATAATGATAGAGCTACCTTTCTGCAGTCTCTCACAGTAACTCCTCCACTCCTTCATTGAGTTAGGGAGGCACAGCGTGGGAACATTGACTGTGAGATGAAACGTGCTCAGATATCCTCAGGGCAGGCACATGATTGATTTTGAGAAAGTGGGGAGCACGTCATCCTCTTACGAGGACGTACCATGGTACTAGTTTTACTACATGAGGAGGTGTTGAGATAGTTACACACTTCCCCTATATCGGTACATCCAAGAGTGGAAAAGATGTACCAGGACCTCAGACGACATCACAGGTGGCTAGGTATGATGATGGTGGTAATAGAGTTTTTCTCTCGATGCCTCACTTTTCATCAAGTGAAGGTGGAGCACTAGGTTCTATCAGGCTTTGTTCAGCCCTTAGAGGTTCTAGAGTTGAAGTGGGATGGGATATCCATGGATCTGGTGACGATACTTCCACGCAATTCAAGAGGACACGACTCTATCTGGTTGATCATTGACTGACTGACCATGTTGGCCCACTTCCTACCGATCAGAGAGTGTGGCTTAGTAATGATCTTGGGACACATTTACGTTTAAGAGATCGAACGACTTCATGGTGTGCCATTGACTATCATATCTGATTGAGATGCTCATTTCACTTCCCTTCATTGGAAGGGGTTACATGTGTATTTTGGGATGCATCATAGCTTGAGCACCGCCTTACATACTTAGACAGATGGTTAGAATTAGAGGACCATTCAGAGTCTCTAGGACATTCCCTATGCATGTGTCCTCATCTTTGGTCATTTCTGCGAGGATCACTTACCCTTGGTGGAGTTTGCATGCAAAAATAAATACCACTCAACCATCGGGATGGCCCCTTACGAGGAATTTTAAGGACAACCTTACATATCACCTCTGTGCTGGATTGACCCAGGGGAGTCAACACTATTAGGTTCAGAGATGGTGCAGGCTATGACGGAGTAGGTGTATATCACCCAGGAGCGGATAAAGACTGCACAAAGTAGACAGATGTCTTATGATGATAGAATATGGTGACCACAAGAGTTCATGGATGGAGACCACATCTTCCTATGGGTCTCATCTCGACGAGGTATACAGATATTTGGCCGAGGTGACATGTTATCTCAGTGATTTATTATGTCATTCCAGGTCCTCAGTAGAGCATGCGAGGTGGATTACCATCTGGCCCTTCCACCACAGTTGCATCAGGTTCACGATGTCTTCCACATATTTCAGCTGAGGAGATACGTTCACGACCCGTCCGACATTGTCGACCATGGATAGATGGAAATCGATGATAATGCGTCTTTCACGAAGGTTCCAATGGAGATTGGGGATCGATTGGTGCAGGTCCTGCATGGATGTTCGATTCCTCTAGTTCACGTTCGCTTGCAGTACGTGAACCTCTAGGAGAGAACGTGAGAGCGGGAGGCTCAAATGCGTGCTCAGTACCCACATTTGTTTCCCTAGTGTGTGTTGTTTCTTTAAAGGGATGTAAATCCCTGAGGTGGGGGTAATGTAAAGACCTGAAAATTTTAATAAATTTTTTTCATAAATTCTTTTGAATTTTACAAGTCCACAGTTTCTGACGGTACCTGATTCCCAGGACCAGTGTTCCTGGAATCAATTTCTGATGTTATGTTTGGGTACGTTCAGTAAATGTACGTGCGAGGTTTTCTATCTTTTGAACTGGTTCTACGAATTTAAATCTGAGGACACTAATGAACTCACAGTGCCAGGATTCGGTTAAGGGAACCTTTACAGTAGTTGTGCTGTATACAAGATGGAAGTTATAATTTGGGGTTAGTAATTAAAATTGGAAATTAAATAAAAATTTGTGTGCAACACATTTTTATTTTGAAATGTGGTTAAAGACTCTAGGTTGTGGTTAGGGGTGGGGCCCACCACACCCTAACCTCCATTGGGTGGATATAACTAGGGGTGGCGCCGACACGAACCCAAACACCTCAACTCCCTTTAAACCCCCTTTGTAACTCTTGGACTCTCCTTAGTATTAATAAGGCCTCCACCCTTCATTTATTTAGGGTGAACTCTTCACCTTCACCCTGTCATTTAGTATGTCGACCAACTAAGTCATGAATTGATCTTATTCAATTAAATTAATTCTAGGTTTTGAATTAAAAAATATTTTCAACAATAAAATAATAGGAGTGCCAATTATTTTAGTTAGGTGGTTGAACTTTGAGATGGATTTGGGAGAAACTCTTGGTGGAATATTATTCTCTCGATGAAGAACGCTGTTCATCAACAAAGAACACTCCATGTCTTGATGAACATGAAAAAAATCCTTCTACTTTCTACAACTGAGGCATGAACTTGAGGAAATGCCCATGAGGAATGTTCGTCATCCTTTCTCTTCCTCCGCGCCACGGGAGAAGACGTCATCCACAAAGAACATGGCCAACAACGAAACTTCCTCCTCGGAAGCACCCCGATGTCAACGAATCGATGCCGTCGTCAACGACCAAACATCGAATTGATGTAAGGGATTTTTTATAATTTTAAATGAATAAAATTATACCCACATTCTTTATGTATGCTTCGGTTCATCATTGGCCTTTTGTTATCACCTAACGCGGAGGGTGTGCGCCAAACGAGCATGGCCCGACGACCTTCTATTAATTCTTGTTTGCATTGTCAATATAGGTGGAGCTGGTTGGGAACAGTGTCATTGTACCATGCCGAATGAAGGATGTCACGGCCATGTAGGTTACGAAAGTAGAAAGAGGCCACGCAAACCGGAGACGACAGCCACATGCCAGTCGCACGGGGGAAAACTACGTCCCACATCCGCAGGCCACTCGGTCTAATGAACTGGCTGGCTACATCCAGATGGGCTAGGGAACAGTGACACCCACAAGTGCCACATATATGAGATGGGGCACACTACTGAGGGAAACTTGGGCTGGGGAAACTTGGGCTGAGCAAACTGGCCGGCTACGACTGGCCGGGAAGAACAATCGCGGCGCCTGTAGGCACCGCGCGACGGGGGAACCGTGGGACGCTCGCAGGCGAACCGGCCGGCCGCCTGCCGACCGGGCTGAAGACCCGCAGTGCTCAATGGCACCACGTGGTAAAGATGGTGGCCCGCTATGTTGGTCGCTCAAGCCAGACAGAATTGTCAAGCTTCTTCCAGTCGGGGTGGGAGACGAGGTGCTGCTCGGTACCGTCGGGCGAACCGGACCGTCCCGCACCGCGTGCCGGGCCCGCGGGGTGGGCCACGCCCCTCTGATCCTGGAATACCCCCAAGCTGGGTTGGAACCACCACGCCGAGTCGACAGACCCCCATCTAGGTCGGACCCACCGAACCAGGTCGGGCAGACCCCCCAGCCCACTGGGCCTGACGGGCCGGGCCCATTTTGCTTAAACGTGAATAACTTATAGCCCGCACATCCGATCGATGCGCCGTCTATGGAACTGGGACCCTTGAGATGTTGAGATCCTTTTGAGATACTCTAAGTGAGTTTTGGAAAAATTTGGAATTCTACCGTGTTTGGTTCGAGCGTAAATCCAACATGGCCCCTGGAACGGAAAAGCCAATAATTCTCAGACCGGGCGTCTGATTGCCACGCCGTCTGCCGCATTGGGTTCCTTTTAAAGAGACATAAATTCAAAATACATCCACTCTGGACTTCGTGATGGTTGATGTAACAATCCCTCTGTGCAAGGAGTGTACCCTCTTGTTATCAATCATGCTATGTACAGGAACCCTAGAGCTGGCTGCTTCTACGACTATGCCAACCGTATTGGAATCCTCCGTGGGTTCGACGACGACAACTACTATACCAGAATCCTGTGAGGGTTCTACAGTTTTGACAGAGTAGCTGGTCCTGTATCCGGTGTGGGTCCGACTGCTTTGATGCACCAGGGACTACATCAAATCATCTCTATTACTCTAGTATAGCTGGCATGTATCATGTGTCAGTCCGACAGCTTAGATGAGATAGCTGGCCGGTATTCTGTGTGGGTCTGACAGCTTGGACGAGATAGCTGACCTGTATCCTATGTGGGTCTAATAGTGTAGCTGGTCCTATATCCTGTGTGGGTCCGATAGCTTAGATGATCCAGTGGCTACATCTGATCATATATATCTCTCTACTATTGTTGGAAACCTGTGTGAGCTGGGTCTTGACTTTCAATCATTATCATCAATGTGATTGACTTACTTTACTATGTGGACAGGGTTTTTCTTGGGATTGAGTGTTGGAGATGGACTGTGGATGATAACATAGGTATTTGTATGGGCATATATCTAAAATGGGTTGGTTGATACTTCGTGATTGTATCCTTCTTATATGGTTTATCCTTCATTGATTCTGGGAGTCCTTCAGGGCTGTCAAGGTCCCGACTGAGTATTATTGTACTCCCCCCCTACATGGGCTATGCACCCACTTCTGTGTGTTGGTTGTAGAAGACGGACATCACTGATCAAGGTAGAGAGATGTAGAGGTGGATGGTACCCAGAGGTATACCACTTGGCGAGATGTACACGGAGCGGATGTATGAACCTAGGGTGCTGAGGAGGCTATTTGTACCCACCCTTCAGGTGGGATTCCCGGAGGACAACTCAGTGGTTGCTGTTTTACCTTTCTCCAATTGTAATACATTTTAAATTATTTTTAATTTACTGTTAGGCTTTCACTTTTGGTCCCTTTCATTTCATCTCTTTATTTTGTATATAGATTTACTTAGTGTTTACTTCCATTTTCAAACTCTATTGTTTATGTTTACTTTTTAAAGGCAATGCCTTCCATTTTTTATTGGTATTAAGCCTTTGGTGCTAGTCACCCGCCCCTGGGTTATGGAAGGAGGGCTTGGGGTACTCATGGAACGATCCCCAAGGACAGTTTGTGAAAAAGTTTAGAATAAAATGTATATTGGGTATTCACAAGAATAATATAATAGAATATATATTCTAGAGAAGTGTGAAATATTGAGAAGTAAATTTGGCAATATAACAGGTATAAAACATGGTTTCCAAAAAAAGGTAAATTGAGATGAGAAATGGGTATCTAGTAGAATCAAAATATTTTGTAAGAAAGGGTATGATAAAAATTTTGTTAAATGTGAAAAACAAAAACAATTAGAAGATATATA
The DNA here is from genome assembly GCA_963277665.1 of Viscum album. Lineage (NCBI taxonomy): Eukaryota > Viridiplantae > Streptophyta > Magnoliopsida > Santalales > Viscaceae > Viscum > Viscum album. The sequence goes on from OY728122.1 coordinate 78,733,350, forward strand.
TGAAAATAGGTTCATCAATTGAAAATAAAAGGAGGATAATTTAATTACCTTGAATGTTAGTCCCAAACCATGAGAATAAGGCCCTTATGGTATAGGGGACATAATTGGGAAGAATTATTTGGAGGTTATACTACTATATATTCATGGAGGATTGATTTTATTGTGAATTTAAATAGATAATGGGTGGGTTTTATAACATAAGATGGTGTTTTTTATTACATTTGAATTACAATCTATAGAAATGTAGGTTGAAACATCAACTTCTCCCAGGGTTTCCATTAGTTTTTTGACTATTGGGAGATATTTCATGGCAGTTTAATCTACAAGAGTCAATAATAATTTTATTTTACTTCTTTTCCCTAGGAAAATTAATGTCTACCAATTTTTTTAATGTTAAAATTTAAATTTTATACTTTGGAAAGTATATTATATGCTTGGAAGTTTTTAAAAATATATTAAAATATATTATATTAATAAAATTACAAAATATAGGATGTGGATTGTGGATAATAAATAATTAAATCATTAATTCATAATCATGAAGTCATCAAACAATCTGAAAACACGAATCTGTATTATTAGTATTCATGAAAAAACATAATATTTTGGAAAATTCACTCTAATATAATTTTTACATGCTAATTTCAAAAATTTTGATTATTTTATGATAATAATCCTCTAAATATGATAATTTTTTCTTTTAAATGAATAAAAAATTATTTATTGAAAATAATAATGCATTGATAATGCAATGTGAAATGTTGGAAACTTAAAATTTTTAAAATTACTTTATGATGTATATTTAAATTAAATAATTTTATCATAATATTTAATTAAAATAAAAATTATTTATAATACATTAAATTATTATAAAAAAATCTACAAATTACTATTTGGGGATGAAAAGTCAATTGATCGAATTACATAGCAATTAAATGGGTTTATATTAAGAAATACTATTCATAAAATGGAATTGATGGAATAAAAATTCTATTTTTACAATGTTAATAAAATTTATTTACCATGTCATGGGAAATTAACCCAATATTACACACATGTACTACCTTAGATAAATGTGTGTGATGGTGGGTGTTTTTTTGGGGTTCCTTGGCTAACATCGACAAAGCGGTAATCTCCACTAACATGTACTTTACCACTTTGTGTTTTCATTCAAGATTCAAATGTGGATGATCCTCCTAGTACTGGTCTGGGTAAAATTCTACTAATGATACCTACAACCCATGTTATGACATATTTTATTAAAATGGCATGATTCTAATAGTTGAGGCCATAAACTCTTATTTCTAAATCATTTATACTTTATCAAATTTATAAATAATCATTTATGTTAACTTTTAAAATATTTTCTATAGTATAGTTTCCAATAGTTATTTTGACTAAAGGTAATAATTAACCAAAAATCATATAAATTTCAAACCTAGATGGACACAATTCCCTTTATAATTCATTTATTGTTAAATAAATATTAATTTTTTGTGTATAATATAATATTACATTCACTTTTGGGAAACAATTATCAATAAAAAATATTGGTTCATTACCGATGATCACCAATTTCTGGAGAGACAAAATGACACATTATATATACATAATTAATAATACGAAATGTGTATGTATAATAGAACACATTCCATATTTTAGTGTTATATTTTTTTCATAACCTAATAACTATTTCTTGATCCCATCCATGTTCAGAATGATGTCTTAAATCATCCTGTAGTTATTAATCAGACCAAAAAATCAAAAAATATTTATAATATTATAATTATTTAAAGATAAATATAATATAATTATTCAAAAATATTCCCAATGTTTATAATTTATTAAAAACTCATTAAAAAACCCTATCTCACACAAAATATGACCAAACACCCATTGAATGCACATAGTCCCTACATCATCTCAGGAATAACCTTAATAATAAGAATAAACGAAATGAAAAAAATTTAATTGAATTTAATTGGAAACATCAAATAAATTTATATGAAGAGAAAAATTTGATGAAACGACAAGAAAGGATGTGGATAAACATACTGTGGAATTCATTATACAACAAATATTAAATACTGATCACATCAAATGATTTCAAATATGATCTTGTTGAAATTGATACTAAAGCCTAACTGAGCTTCCTAAAATTTTATAGGAGTTAACAGAGGATGATGATAGCTTACATTGAATACCAATGATTAATATATTACAAAATACCCACAAAAATGTCATTTTTAATAAAGAATAGAGTATGAGGGCCCTAGTAATCACACAAAAGAGAAGAGAGACAGATGGGGAAAACCCCAAAAATAATTGAATGGAAAAATTTTGATGACACCTACAATCATTAACAATATGAAAAAGAGGTACATATCATGAAATACTAACATAAAGGGCTCCCACTGTTTTTTAAATTCCATTAATATCATAAATAATGCTTCTCCCCTTCAAATAAAAAAGGTAGAGATTTGTAGCCATCTACCACGCCCATTCATATCTTGATCCCCATGATTCATGGTATGAATGGTTGTAGTAATTTAAAATTCAACTCTCATGAAACCCAAATCATTCCAAGAAAATTATATAAGAAACCATCTCACCAACAATATCTCAAATCAAATTTTTGGGGTAAAATAAATTATGATTCCTAATCCAAGTCATAATTTTTATAAAATTCTCTAACAAAAATTTAAATTGAAATTTTTTAAAGAGTTCACACAGTGGATGTTTGTAATGATTAACACATAAAATAACCCGGTCTCAGCTACTCTAAACTGGGGACGGTCAAGGTGGTATCAAATTGGATAATAGACTTAAGAAAACAACAAAAAATTCTCATATTCCTTTTTCTACAGAAGGTAATTGTCATTTCAAATTTATTGAAGTGTTTTCCCATATCCTTTTGATACTATCCATGACCGAAAATGCACTTTTTGGGAATGAGAAACATGTTATCAAATCCCAAATACAACCATGATCTAATCTCATATTCTATCCACCACAAATAAATTCCTGTAAAATATCATGATTTTGACTATATGAAATGTGTGGGAACATATAACCAATACCATAGATGGATGACCCAATATTAATGATCTTCTTATACAGAGTCATCAAAACATCATATAGGAATTTTATCGAAAATTTCACATTAATTTTCATTTTACTAAACATATTCATCATATTATAAATTGTTAAATAAAATATATAGTTGACATATCCTTAAATTCAACCAAGAGTAGGACAATATCTCTAATCCCACAAACAATGAACATGTCCATTATCATATCCTTATAGCTACTTTAGTAAGGTATCATATACCTAATCACCTTAAAAAGGGACTATTGTATATTAGTATGGATTCAAAATAGTGGGATCCAATTAACACATCATTATAGCAGTTCATTTGTAATGTAATTGAAGAGGCTTTGAAGTAGGAACACATTCCTTCCATCCTTCAGTTTATGGAATACTAAAAGAACATCTTTGTGCCTATCGAATGTTGATCAGATATTCCTACCATAGTTTAAAGGAACTCATCGACATATTATGGTGTAAAATAATGGATAACCCAATATATCTAGCATACATAATGGATATACTTTTCTATCTTTTGTTATGAAATATTGGTCTCTGAAGAATATTTTTATCCCATATGATCACCAACACAACAGAATGAGCGAATTTAAAATGATATCCTACTAAATGTAGAAAATGAAATTAGATTAGAAAAATTTCACACATTGATTTGAAACATTGTTCAATTGGACTAAAAACTAACTATTATATCCCATGATTTTTATAACTAATCAAAATATTGTTTGAGAATATTCAGCATTATTTTTCGATCAACTGATATTTTGATCAATTGTTCTAGAGGTCCTCCCCAAAACACATGATATGATGGTCCTCCTTGTTAAAACACAAATATTGATCAAGATATCTCTTTCTAGGATTTTATCTATTAATGAATTCAATACTAGAAAAAAAATTATAATTGAATTTCAGAACCATTAATATAGGTTCTCATGCCATTAGTATTTCCAATACTAATGATTTGATGGATCTTCAGGTGAATTTACATTAGGATAGACCTATACCAATGGTTTTGACCATAATTTGGTATAGGTGGTATATACCAAATATTTTAACACTATTTTTATATGTAATTTAATAGTAAATACCTATTGAAATAGAACATTCATACCATTTTTAATATTCTGTTTTAATAGTTTTCCAAAAAATAAGTAGTGGATTTGTTGAAAATATACAAGTGATTGTCGAACCCAATACCTCTCTTTTACAACTGAAATGCATAACCACTATCATATGAAAATATTTTTGTATATAATAATAACATATATATATATATATATATTTAATTATAAATATTTATGTATTAAATTTTATTATTCTTAAATGTAAATAATGTTTTCTATTATATATAAACATTTTTAGAAAACCATTCATATAAGCTAATTTAAATTGTCTCCCAAAAACAATTGTGTGGGTTTCAAAATTTTCTAGGACCTGTAGCAATGGTTTATAAAAACCATTAGCTTAATATTCTATACTTATGGTTTTCAAAGCCATTGTTGCAGACTATATTTATAATTGTGATTCCATACAATGAGAAGATTGATATGAAATAATGTCATATCCTCTCTAGTTAATTAATTTTTAACCATGAATATCATCCCCATTGAATCCACATCTAAAATCAACATGAATGTACTCCTATTGGTGAAATATTTTCATTGAAATAATCCCCTATGTTTCTCCATATTAATTCAATAATGGACTCATATTGAGTGATGCTCAGAGGATCGGGTACTATTATTCTCATGGCCTTAACACTCATCTATTAAATTAATCTTCGTCAATAGATGGATTGAGGTTTTGGTCACTCCATAAATATCCCTCATCTATTGTGTACACTAGCTTAATCATATGTACTTCATGTAAACCTCCACTTTCTAAATATTAATAATTAAAAGACCAGAATGGTATGATGAATAGTAAGAATATTACACCTCAAATAATGAGGATGAAATGGATAAGTGTGACTAATTGGATGCATATAACATCCTTATCAATTTCTAGACTATTTCCACTCCCTGGTATGGCATCAAGGAAGTTTGGGGGGATTAGTGCATTCATCTCTTAGTAGATTGACTTCTCAGATATCTTGGAAGTATAAAAGATATGGTTGTAGTAAAATAACCCTATCTTATAGAGATCTTTTATCCATACACTAAATGGAATTCAACTAACAATATATGTTACCCAATATATCTTTTATATCTATGTCTTGGTATTATATAGGATTAATATTTTACTTTTTTAAATTCCAATAGATTCATTAAAAAGGGGCATCATTCAATTTCCATTCTCAAAAGTGGTTTTATGGATGAATAATTAATATTCCATTTGGTCAATAAACCAAAACACTAATACCAGTAAGGTATAAAAATGGTGCAACAGAAGGGATATTTCTCTTGATAGACTCATTCAACAACCCCAATAGAGTTCATGTGAGGATCATAATTGATAAATGAAAATTTTTCAATTAACAAAAACCCTCATTGTCGTAATCTTATCACAATATGAACATCGATTACATCTAGATCTTATTTGAGTAAAAGAATGTGAAATATGTAAGACTCTATTGGAGTCTGCTATGATTTTTATATATTTACATCCCCAACATATAGGGATGGGTATGTTTTTATATCTCCATCACCCCATGAGTCATTAAATACTAAAAAACAGCAATGGTGGTAATATTAATTAAAAAACAACCCTTATAGATTGATGAATTTTAAACACCTCATCTATGGATTTCTTCCTTCTCAAGGATTGTTTTTTACCTCATGTACAAAAAAACCCATTATTTTTATTATTATGTGATATAAAAAAAATATTTTTTGTATGATCAATAAAGAAGTTAGTAAACCCCCTTTTCACCAATATGCAAAGAGCGCTATTATGGGAATTCCTAACAGAGAATATTAAGATCAACAATGGGAAAAAATAAGAATAGGAATTCAAAGAGAGGAGATACAAATGAGGATAATAATTTTTCCTTTCAAATTTGATAGAGAAGATTTACCTTTTCAATATTATATGATGATAAAAAATTAATTCCCACTGCCTTAAATGAATTAGGGACTTTCATCATTGTTAATCATTTAAAGGATGCATAATATAAAATATACATCAAGAAATTTAATGAATAAACATTTTTTTAGAGACACAGTTTTTACTAAAACACATGAGGAAGGCATATACAAGAGAAAAAAGAGGAAAAAAATAATAGAAGCAGTAAATGTTCATTTTCAACCCTCTTGATACACATAATCTAATTATGAATGATTTTTCTTGGAAATATACCCCTTTTCAACAAAATTAATCAAAATCCATTCCCTGGATGAGAAGCAAGAAAAGTATGTTGTAAAGGATGAGAATATGAAAAGAATAGATTATTAATTACTCATGGGAATGATTCCAGTTAATTAAACCCTTTATGAATTAGAAGTGAATTATTCTCCTCCCCCCAAACTTATAAGTACGTTCTAATACTATATGGGTGGTTTAGAATCACAATATTATCTATATTCTTAGAAAAATAGTTTATATGAAACTAGATATTTATGAATATAAGGAGTTTCCCACATTATGAGAGACATTTCCATCTTTTCAGGAATTTCACCTTAGTCCAACACCAATATGAGTCAACATTATATATATATATATATATGGGTCTAAAACATCATTATTCTCTTATTATATGCATTCATTTTTTGACTTAGAAAATATTTTTCACTAGGATGCATGAAATCTTTAATCTAATCAATTCGTGAATTGAATCTATAAAATAATGGAACACCCTAGTGAAACCCAAGAAGTAACCATTCCTTAAATGAGTGTAATGCACTCCTCCCCTTCCAATCATGGGGAATCATATATTCCAACTGTTAAATGTATTAATATATTATTAATAGATCCTAATGAATTTTGTATTCTAGTGTGGACCTAGGGGGAAAAATTGTTTATAAGGAGGTGAAAAAATAGATTATTTAAATAATCTATAAATGGATCTACATTCATCTCATGACATAAATTTATAGTTGTATCCATCATAGGGTGAGAGGATCTTTTTTTTCTGTTTCTATTCCAATAGAAATATACACTATAGAATACAATGGATACTAATCACTTAAATTACATGAAATATGAAAATGAGAGGGTTCTCAAATTCATGACCTAATTGGGAGGTGAAACATACATTTCCTATATGAATATCCCAAAAAGAAATTACAATATAGTTTTATTTAGAATCCTGCTAATTATTTATAGATACATTTAATCCTACTAAAGCAACCCAAATAATTTCATGTCTTTGAAACCATACCACAGTGTCTACAAGATTCATATTTAGTGATCAATGATGAATTATTAAGCTATGACTGATGTTCATGGAAAAAGGACTTCTGAATAATAATATACTAGTTTAACAATTTAACTAGAACAGAAAATAGCAACGACGCATAAGAAATAAATCTATCACATTGTTCCTACTATAGAGTTTTAATAATAGAAAACCCCTCTTCATCTAGAAACATGGAATGAGAATGGTTACCCCAATATGGTGACAAAATAAAAAAACCAATTTCTTAAGAAAAGAAAAATATCTATGTTACTATATTTTAGACAAGTAGAACAATCACCCCATGATACCTAACTTGATGAAAAAATATGAATTTATCCTTTGTGATCATCTAAAATAATTCCCCTTCCATAGGATGTAGTGGGAATATATTCAAGAAATCATTTTTCTGGGGTATATTATAGAAAATGATTTATTCTAGATAGGTGATATTGGTAATAACACTAACATTGGTATCCTAGGTGCCTACTTCAAATATATATGGAGAAGGAGACCCATAATAATTATTATCCAGGAATGAAGGAATATTTTACAACTCATTGGATCGAATGATGGTTCATCTAGAATAAGTTATCCTTATAGAACAACCAAGTATACTAGGGGTGGCCTTAGTTCATATTTCATCCCTCAAATCTATAACATTAATTCTATCTTCTATAGGTAGGTGTAATCAGGAAAATAAAAATAATGTATCTAAAGATGAGATTAATCTAACTCCCTAACAAGTCCAAAATCTCATAAATTATCAATGACCATCATAAGAGGTTGGGAACCACCACCATCATATGGACCTATAATTTAATTATTAATTAACTTTCTACTATTTTAATCTCATTCACCAAGAATATCCTTTCTCTAAGGAATAATATTCATATGAACATCATTTAATCAGAAATAATTATAGAACCAGAAAAGATACGCAAAAATGAGGGAACTTCTAATGATGTGGTCCTAGTATATCTCAACATATAAACCATGTACCACCAAATCTAAATAAAATCATGATTCTTTAGGGAAAAAACATCAGTGGGAGCTTTAGTACATGGAGACACACTTTATTCTTGCTATATTACTTACAATCCAATTTTTCATGATGATCATGTGGAATATTTGAAATTGTCTGATAGGTGTTGGCATGCCGGTATGCTTGATCGATATAGCCCACTAGTGAAAAAATACATTAAATACCCTTAAATTATGTTTATTCTTCCACACATAATGTAAACCCTCTAATCCTCATGGAATTCAACAATCCCACAATGAATTGGGTGAAAAAATATGTGGTATTAAAGTATTTCAATTTTTTATTACTTAAACACTCAATACAGGATGGAGTACCCATATCTAAAAAACATAGTATAACATTAATTTAGGATCGTTTTTTCCTATTATAGTTAAAGGATAATGATTTTTTGGATGATGTGTATCTGATAAGGACTATCCCATAATATTTAAAACATTTATCTCATTTCTAGATTAATATTTGAAGGCCACCATCCAAGGAAAATTGGACTCCTAAACATCTCAAGAAATATTGATAATTTTGAAATTAATTAAGAATTAATTGATAATTGATATATGATAAATTACATTTGAGTATATAATCCTTGACTCTTGGGTTATGATTTGGATGACATGTCAATCAAGATGCTGACCAGTCAAGGATATGATTAAACTGAATAGAAACTTATAGAAGGTGGAAACATAAATTGAAATTTAGAGAAACAATTTATAACTATAAATATATTGTAGTTAAATAGGAAACAACTTTCAATGTCCTTTTCTGGGAGGTTGTGGCTTCATAGGCTTTCAATAAAGCTATCATCATACCATCAAATCCTAAAAAACCCTATAATTAGAATAAAATATGTATAATGTGGAGATGTTTCACACTATTAGTCATTTTAATAGTATTTTTCTAAAGTATTATTCTACAACTGTGATGGAAAAACCAAATAATATTATATTGATGTCATTTTTCCACTCCTAATAGTTTCAGAACTACTCCTCCAAACACCTAGATCCTACTTAGTGTGGATTTTTGGGTTCATATAAATTTTACTGAGGAAATAGTACTATCCTTGGGGAACTATTAGAGTCTAAGGACCTTATTCTCCCATATCAATATACTGACAATTATACTAAATAACGAGAGAGTGTAAGATGATGATCTGGGATTGATTGAAGGAATTGACATCCTAGGGTAAAAAATCATTTGAAAAATGATCGTTATTTATCATTAAGACTGAGAGGGATCTGGGCATCAAACATTTGATATAAATATAAATCCACAATATTGGTTGGATGTAAAAATTCAATCATTTATTCACCTTAGTATGTTGGTACTTCCCTTTTCATCTAATATTGTTTGAAATGAAGAGGTGTTATCTAAGACAATCTTGACAGTAATGTAATTCCATTTGCAACATAAAATATCAGGAAAATATCGTTATCATTAAATGGTGATAAATATTTCCCCATTTCCAATAAAGGATATAATAATAGAACATGATGTTTTTCTATAAAAACATTGAGGTTGAGGAAAATGAAGGGGGTGTCCATGGATAATCTATGAAATTTTTTAAAGAGGGTATAACTTTCACTATTGAGGAGGTCAAATATTTAAATCATGTTATATAAGAGGATTTAAGACCCAAAATAATCATTGAGGTCTTATCATGGTCGGAATATAGAGAATATATTTCATTCAAAAAATGGAATCATGTTTTTTTTAAACTTAGAAATACCAAGAAACTCATTAATTAAGTCATGAGGTGTTCACCATCACCAAGTATTTCCACATGACCAACATTGATAATTAAAAGCAAGAATAATAATTCATCCAAGTATTTAGTCCAATGTAAAAGATGATGTTATAAAATTAATTTAATTGATAATCCTTTTTTAGGTTCTTGTATCTAATGTGATTGGAACACATAAGTAATTTTGAAATAAACGTGGTTAGAGCTATCTCATTTTCTAATTTTTACAAAAAAAATGCGTACTTCCAAAAATATGAATTCCTAGATTTGATCAAAGAATTAATGATCAATTCGACAACTATTACTAAATACATTCCATTATTTTAATCGTACTCTAGTTATAATAATATTTTAATGGCTCTAGATTATGTGGAATATATAAATTCTATGTCATCCCATGGGATATATTAATTTTATGTAATTCCCTTCGTCCAAAATAAAATTGGATTAACATATCAAAATTCTCTACATCACATTTTGAAATCATTATTGGGAAAAAAGTGGAGTAATACATGGATGACAAGGTAATAAAATAATGATATTCTTGTGAATATTATATTGACCATAGATCTATTTTCATCATGATTCAACACTACAACCTAAAAATGAAACCCCTGAAGTAAAAAATTTATAGTAACATTTTGTAGAATTTTTATATTCAACATTTGAAATCAGTGGATCATAGCCAATCCTATTGGAAAATAAAATTCTTAATATGCCTCCACTATATTAGCTCAAGATATTGAGTTGACTCCAATGGAATATTTCCTTAGTCAGAAATTTCTATTACAACCCTTACATTTGATACGTAGTTATTACATATATGTAGATGAACATTCATTAATTAACATTTCGATCCATGGTTGAATCATATAGGACTAGTACATTTGAAAAAATGGACACACAAAAAAAGGGTTAAAAAATTATCTATATAATCTCCATATATGTTCTTAAAAATTTTGTCCCTTATTATACATATAATTTCTGTAAGTTATATTAATAACATGGGGAAAGGGAACATAAGAATGGGTGAGCTCAAATTCCCAGTAAGGGTAAATTTGAGAGAAATTAATTATCAAATAAGTATAACATTGGAATATGGGAGTGAGAACATGAACATATCTTTTGAAATCTACCCCCTCAATTTCAATGATCATAATATTGAGTTGTGGAATAAATTTTTTTCCCATAAGACTTGAATAAAAAATAATCAAATAAAAAAAGAAATGACGGAATAACATAGATATAATAAATGCCGTTGTGGAATACTAATATACATATAACTTCATTAGGCTGTATAGATAAAAATAACTCACTCAATAAGATGAAGAGATGAAATGATAACCTCAATTAAATTGGGCATGAAACTAGGTCTACAATTAAACTTCTGTACTTGAAATAATGTTCCAAACATTATCCTATGGAAATGAAATCTAGTTCAATGTAAAATTTTTAGAATATGAAATCGGGTTCACAATTAAAATATATAATTCATGAGTTATCCATTTTTAACGAATTCATTAATGGTAGATATAAGTCCCACCTGTTCTTGAAAAATGTAGTACATACATTTTCCACAGTATTAAAAAAATTAATCTTCTCAATTTTTTTTAAAGTAATGAATTTGATCAAAATTTAATCCATTAAAATTGGACATGTTTCATCAACATCATGTCATAAAAAACATAATACATCCATAATATTATATTGATGTCATTTTTCCACTCCTAATAGTTTCAGAACTACTCCTCCAAACACCTAGATCCTACTTAGTGTGGATTTTTGGGTTCATATAAATTTTACTGAGGAAATAATACTATCCTTGGGGAACTATTAGGGTCTAAGGACCTTATTCTCCCATATCAATATACTGACAATTATACTAAATAACGAGAGAGTGTAAGATGATGATCTGGGATTGATTGAAGGAATTGACATCCTAGGGGAAAAAATCATTTAAAAAATGATCATTATTTATCATTAAGACTGAGGGGGATCTGGGCATCAAACATTTGATATAAATATAAATCCACAATATTGGTTGGATGTAAAAATTCAATCATTTATTCACCTTAGTATGTTGGTACTTCCCTTTTCATATAATATTGTTTGAAATAAAGAGGTGTTATCTAAGACAATCTTGACAGTAATATAATTCCATTTGCAACATAAAATATCAGGAAAATATCGTTATCATTAAATGGTGATAAATATTTCCCCATTTCCAATAAAGGATATAATAATAGAACATGATGTTTTTCCATAAAAACATTGAGGTTGAGGAAAATGAAGGGGGTGTCCATGGATAATCTATGAAATTTTTTAAAGAGGGTATAACTTTCACTATTGAGGAGGTCAAATATTTAAATCATGTTATATAAGAGGATTTAAGACCCAAAATAACCATTGAGGTCTTATCATGGTCGGAATATAAAGAATATATTTCATTCAAAAAATGGAATCATGTTTTTTTTTAAACTTAGAAATACCAAGAAACTCATTAATTAAGTCATGAGGTGTTCACCATCACCAAGTATTTCCACATGACCAACATTGATAATTAAAAGCAAGAATAATAATTCATCCAAGTATTTAGTCCAATGTAAAAGATGATGTTATAAAATTAATTTAATTGATAATCCTTTTTTAGGTTCTTGTATCTAATGTGATTGGAACACATAAGTAATTTTGAAATAAAAGTGGTTAGAGCTATCTCATTTTCTAATTTTTAAAAAAAAATGCGTACTTCCAAAAATATGAATTCCTAGATTTGATCAAAGAATTAATGATCAATTCGACAACTATTACTAAATCCATTCCATTATTTTAATCGTACTCTAGTTATAATAATATTTTAATGGCTCTAGATTATGTGGAATATATAAATTCTATGTCATCCCATGGGATATATTAATTTTATGTAATTCCCTTCATCCAAAATAAAATTGGATTAACATATCAAAATTCTCTACATCACATTTTGAAATCATTATTGGGAAAAAAGTGGAGTAATACATGGATGACTAGGTAATAAAATAATGATATTCTTGTGAATATTATATTGACCATAGATCTATTTTCATCATGATTCAACACTACAACCTAAAAATGAAACCCCTGAAGTAAAAAATTTATAGTAACATTGTGTTGAATTTTTATATTCAATATTTGAAATCAGTGGATCATAGCCAATCCTATTGGAAAATAAAATTCTTAATATGCCTCCACTATATTAGCTCAAGATATTGAGTTGACTCCAATGGAATATTTCCTTAGTTAGAAATTTCTATTACAACCCTTACATTTGATACGTAGTTATTACATATATGTAGATGAACATTCGTTAATTAACATTTCGATCCATGGTTGAATCATATAGGACTAGTACATTTGAAAAAATGGACACACAAAAAAGGGTTAAAAAATTATCTATATAATCTCCATATATGTTCTTAAAAATTTTGTCCCTTATTATACATATAATTTCTGTAAGATATATTAATAACATGGGGAAAGGGAACATAAGAATGGGTGAGCTCAAATTCCCAGTAAGGGTAAATTTGAGAGAAATTAATTATCAAATAAGTATAACATTGGAATATGGGAGTGAGTACATGAACATATATTTTGAAATCTACCCCCTCAATTTCAATGATCATAATATTGAGTTGTGGAATAAATTTTTTTCCCATAAGACTTGAATAAAAAATAATCAAATAAAAAAAGAAATGACGGAATAACATAGATATAATAAATGTATTTGTGGAATACTAATATACATATAACTTCATTAGGCTGTATAGATAAAAATAACTCACTCAATAAGATGAAGAGATGAAATGATAACCTCAATTAAATTGGGCATGAAACTAGGTCTACAATTAAACTTCTGTACTTGAATTAATGTTCAAAACATTATCCTATGGAAATGAAATCTAGTTCAATGTAAAATTTTTAGAATATGAAATCGGGTTCACAATTAAAATATATAATTCATGAGTTATCCATTTTTAACGAATTCATTAATGGTAGATATAAGTCCCACATGTTCTTGAAAAATGTAGTACATACATTTTCCACAGTATTAAAAGAATTAATCTTCTCAATTTTTTTTAAAGTAATGAATTTGATCAAATTTTAATCCATTAAAATTGGACATGTTTCATCAACATCATGTCATAAAAAACATAATACATCCATAAAAAGAATATATATGGTATCATTTGACTAACTAATTATTAAAAAATTATTTATCCTCAAAGGATATAATCCTAGATTGATACAATATTTTCAAAGATCACTTGAAATTAATCATGTGGTAAATAGAATTTCCATATTAAATAAACATCAATTTTTAAAAAGTTGTGAAATTATATATGAAAATTTATTCATTGAAAATAATATTGTAATATTATAAATGATGATGAAAATAATTATGTAATCATGATAGTGGTAATATATGACCATGTTTTATAAGTTAAAATATATTTCATATATTTTTTTTCCAGAAAAGTAACAAAGTACATTATTTTCAAGATTATAAAAAATTCCATTCAAAAAAGTTAGTAAAAATTAAAACAACCGAAAGAATGACTTTGAATAATTTTTGGAGAATAATAAAATTATTTTAATTTTTTTAGGGAACATGGATTTGGAAGATAAATATTTCTCTATGGGAACTTAATCTTAAACAATTAAGATAATGATGAGATTGTGAGATAAACTCTTACATATAGTTTCACCTTTATTCATTCATGTAACAACAACACATACAATAAATATGGATTTATTATAAATATATTAAATAACCTTATGATTATAATATAATTTCTAATTTATTTATACCATGTTATCATCCTTTTATAAATAATTTATTTATTAAAATCACTATTATATGTGATGAAAGCTTCATTTTCTGATAATACTTCAGTTTAGTATTTACACCCATTATACACTAATTATATTCCCATAATTTATATAACATTCACTAAATTATAAATTAATTATATTTTAATTATATACATATTTATAATTATACATTGAAATGAAAATTTGAGAATCTAATTACATTGAATAGGATGACGGTAGGTAGTACATGGTAATGAATCCTATATCCATTTTTGAATGCTAGATTCAAGTATAGAATTGAAAATTCTTAGTTATTTAATAATTATTTTATAATATATACTTATAAAAATAATACTTATCTCTGTTAATTATAAATATAAATAAAAAATGAATCACATAACATCAAAGAGGTGGTAGTGCAAACGTTCGTACAAGAGACATTATTATTTCCCAAAACATATAATGATAAGAAAGTAGACATCATATTAAAATTCTATATGATGGATTATTTAATTAAATAAATATATAATTATTAAACCCATCATAATTCTCATCAATTAAGTATAGTGATGAAAATGTATTGAATCAAACTATAGAGATGATAATGTGTTTGTATGCATAATAAATACATTCACTTCTTATTTAATGGAAATGTGGGTGTATAATAGCGTTCTCATAATCATAATGTCATTTAAAAATATAAAGGATACTGAATTTATAATTGTAGTATAAATTCTATATATTTTAATGAGGTAAAGGAGAATATAAATAGAAAGTGATATAGTAGAAAGATTACCTCTTCCTAGAAACGACTCCTTTTGACCTCGTGTGTTGGGCTCTACGATTGGTATTTTAAGAATTAAATAACCTAAATAATGATGATTAAGAATTGTGTATGATAATACGGTAGATTTTGGTTGAGTTAGAAGGCTCAATATGGTGTAATTATGTGAGGTATGATGTTTCCATTTTTAATTGAGATGAGGTGTAGTTTTTGAATTTATTTAAAGAAATAATAAAACAATTCTAGAGAAAGATGCTTCAAAATGGTTACAAATTAAAACCTTAGAAATTTTTTGGTTTAAATATCTTAATTAAAAAAATAGATAGGTTTATGTTCTAATTTAAATATTCCCGTTTTGTTTAACCCCTTAATTAACCCATTTTATCATTAATGGCGGTAACATAATTTTCACTCTTAAAAGGACATAATATTACATATAAGATAACTGCTAACTCCTAAATGGATAATAGATTATATTTGTGAATGTATATTATCCTATTTTTCTATATTTTATATTTTTATGATTTTCTAATATTATAATAAACATTATTTTTTATTTTCGAATTATTATTATCAATTTTGACATGATTCATTGCATTAACATTAACCACATAGAGAAAACATACATATTTAGAAGATGCTGTTTAAAAAAATCAAATAAGTGTATCATGGTAATATATAAAATTCATTTATCACCTTAATTATCTCAAATTATAAAACATTTAAAATCATTAATACCATTTATTTGATTTATATTTAAAATAAATAATTACTGCATCCACATTTTTCAAGTATTTATAGTAAATACATAATTTAATAAAATGATAAATAAAATAAATAAATTATTATAATTTTATTAGGAAAAAATTTAATATTAATATTCATTATTTATATTCTTTTCCACTTGTGATCGCATTAATGATATTTAAAAGTAGGAGTGTGACGTTTTTTCACATCCTTCGGTTTAAATAATATATAAGTCATTTTCTTTGAAAAGTGTCCATTAAAATCCTATAATTACAGACTATGGTTATAAGGATATAATTTAGTTCATACATTAATAATTAATATGAATAACTCTAGATTTTCTAATTTTTTGTCTTAAATTTATAGAATTTACCATTTACTGATGTGGTAAATATTACAACCGTTACTTTTCATTATGACCAAAAATAAAAGGGTACTAGTTACAAAATTTAAATCAACTACTTATAGATATGGAATAATTTTTTTCATGATAAATTATCTTAATGTGGGATAAATTACTTTTATTAAAAACTAGTAAAACACCATGAAAACTTGTTTTTAGACAATTTTTTTGGCCCAAAAATGTACTCATACCAGAAAAATTAATAATGACGAGTAAAAGGAAGCTAATTAGATTATATGTAATTAAATAATACATATTTTACATTTATATAAAGTTAAAATAATATATATACTTTATATTAAAATAAAAAATTATTATTTTATAAATCATTTTAATTTTTAACTCTTTAGAGAAAAATCAACCATATAAGAAAAACATAAAAATTTAACCCAAAGATAATTTTAATATGTTAATTTAAAAGAATAAATTTATTTTATCAAATAAATTTTTTAAATCATCTATAAATAAATTATAAATATTTTTCAAAAAATCAATAAAAATACATGTTTGGAAAAAACATATTTTTGAAAAATTAAATGAGATAACCAAATATCGAGTAATTAATTACTAAATATATATATGGACTAGGGATTTTAATAAAATTCAAGAAGTATTTATTCATATTAATTTGATTCAATTGAATAACTAGGTAATAAAAAATTTTAAAATAGCATATCAAAGTTATCTTAAACTCAAAGTTGCGTGAAACACAAGCTATCAAATAAAATAAAAATATTTGAAATAAAAAATTTAAAAAAATCTCATGGTATTAAATTCTACCCACTATATAATAAATGGAATCATAATAAATAATTCTCAATAATGAATTTATTTTATTAAAAAATTCTATTTTGTTAACTCACATCAATATAGGGGCTAATAAAACATCCTTATGAAAAAGAGCAAGATATAATTATGATTATCATCCTGAATAACACAAAACTAGTTTTCCAGATAAGATAATGTAGGTAACAAGTGAAAACATGTATATGGAATAAAACATTTATTACAAAAGAAATATTGAGAGTGATAATGATCATGTTTAAGAGAATTTTGACCATAAAAAACTATAAATATGTGATGGGATAAAAGTCCCTTCATTTCTCATTAACAAAAGTAATTATATAATGTTTTATATCAAGGGCCACTTCCTATAATTGAGGGACTATATTAAAATCCACATAAACACTCAATAAAATAATTTTACGTAGTTTATTTAAATATTGTTAGAATAATATCATCCTTTTGATCTATCTCTATATATTTCCAACAAATCTATTTCTCTAGGATATGTATATTTTTGTGGATGTTTTCAGGAAGTGTTAGAATTTAACCGAATCATAAGACTCATAATTCAATACATTGACCAATAAACATTTTCCATGGCCTATATGGATCGTACATGATATAGTTAATCATATTTTAATTTCATGTAAAAATATTCAATTTTTTATCATATTCTATTTAACAATTTTTAATCATTAAGACTCCTCCAAAATTTTATCGACCAAATTAAATTCCAAAAATATTTTTTTCTCATCTGCTAATATGATCAACAAATAAAATTCTATTTTCTTAAAAATTCTAATACAAAGATGAATATACCATGATATTATATTCCCAAATATTTACAAATAATTTTCCAAAATTTAATAATAATATATCCTTCTAAATTATAATTTACCCATTATTATTTTTAGAAGTATTTATATTTGAAAAAAAATATTTCTATTGCTTGATTGGATTAATCATTGTGTTGTTCGATAGTCAAAGATTGATTAAAAATGAAAAATAATCTCCTTCTTTCATATATATATATAATCATTTTAGGGATAGCTAATCAATGCTTTGAATAATATCTAACATCACTAGTGGAAAATATTTTCATTGAGATTTTTCATACAAATGTCATAATTTAATGAACTATTCTAGAGTGAAGGATAATGTAACCTAACTAAACGAATTATATTCAACTCTTGTAATGGACTAATTATTCAAATTATCCAATGACTTCAAAATTTATTCTTTCATTCTATATTTGATAACCCTTTGAGAATGTAATTGAATATCATTTCTCTCAAATTAATTTAATTTATTGAAATATAGTGTATGTGTGTGTTGTATTTTATTTGATATCTATCCATTAAATACATTTATTAGAATATTTACACCACTCTAAAAATATTTTCAACGATGGCCTAGCTTAACACAAGTTAAACGTTTTCTTTTTTCCATTCAAACATTAATCTCACAGCTCCTTCCCAATTTTTTATTCAAGTTAAGGGTTTATAAATTTTCTTTCCTCCATGTGGAAAACCAATGTATTTTTTATAAAGATCCATCGTCGTATTCATGTTACCATTCCCTTGATGGTTTCTGTCTTTTATTTCCACCTTATTTGCACATAGAAGCATTTCTTCATAGTTTCCAGACTCCCTTATAGGTAATTCAGTTAAAATCTTTATTTTATTACATTAAAAATCAATAAATGTTTATTTTAGCGATTAATATTAAACTCAATGAATTTGATGAAATAATTTTAAAATTATCCTCATAGGTACCAATCGATTCTTTATCCCAATATATAATCTCTATAAATTTATTCCATATTTTTTGTGCCTATAATATAATGGATGTATGCACATATACTTTTTCCAATAAAATCACATATTCCCTTCGAGATAATTTAATCACCATTTCTCATATTCTCAATTAGATTCCACTATTGATTTTCTTCCCCATTAAAAAGATAACTATCTAGGAAATGTTTTTCATGGAAAATGAATTGAAGAACATAAAATATATTTTCCTTCTCATGGATCTATCTCTCGGTATCCAATTGATATGAATACCCATAGAAGGATATTGGTCGTTTTCATTTAAATTATTCAATTCCATGTTTCTTCCTCCTTTTTTCATTTTGATGTTTAATAATATCTGTGTTTCCCATAATATCCTCGGAGATTTGTGTGAGAATGATCACAATATATTTCATCCTAGGTCATAATCCATTTTATTACTAATGAGGACATTCATTTCATTGGACATCAAATTAATTTATCCCATGATTCCATCTAGTTTTAGCCATATACGAAAACCAAAAACATAGTCTGAGGAATGATAATAAGAGTGAATAACCAAATAATCATTAATAATCATTCATTAGATGCATAAGTCATGACACATTATTTTCAATCTATGCCACTTTTGGTTTATCCTAGGTCATCCACGATCAAAAAATATATGTTATTATACTATTCATTGACTGATATTTATTTTACATAATAAAAATTTTCAATCACAGTTTACAAAGGTTAAGTAAACCATACTATGGTACCAACTATAATGATTGAGACTCTTCATACAATGTTTTTACATCTATGTTCATAAAAACTCATTTCATAAAATATTGATCCACTCTAGATTAATGTAGGTCTAGTTTATTTTGAAACATGGATACACAAACAACTCTTTCATAAAAAACCAATATCATATCCGATAATGTTATTCATAAATAGAACCCTAATTACAAACATCATTTCTAAAGAATTTATTTATAACCCATTGAAATAAAACATTAGAATGTGTGAGATAAGTTGATAAGTAAGGGAAAATGAGATATATCAATATTCACACAATCATAACATGAGGATTTGGGTGTGATAACACTACCTTAAATTAAAAATATAAACCCTTCGGATCATAGATCCTAACATGGAGTCATGATATAAATATTGGCTTTTAATAATACATGAATCATAATATAATCAAACACATAATCTTGGAGAGCATTATACTGATATAATATGTGGTGTTTTTGACTACACAATATCTATAACATTGTAAAAATGTATAAATATTATCAAGTTCAATAATTAATTAGGGGAAATTAAATAAAATCCCCACATAAACATTTTGACATGAAACTAAGTACATATATAAACTTATGTACATGAAATACATGACCTCATTTAAAAATATAGAAGTGAAATATAGTAAGACACACAAAATTTGATCACAGAATCAGGTTCATACATTATATATTTACCACAATATTTATTCGTAAGTGACCAATGAACTTGAGTGATATAGAGGACCCACATATAATGTAAATAAAATAAGAAATATGTGTGTCAAAATATCATAAAACATTCAACATCTGAAAATGATTAAATGAAATGAATTTTATCAATGTATAACCTATGAAAATATCAATGGGATTCATTTGTATCTTTTCAACATTGATATAAAAAATCTAGAAATATAATACAGATTGTATCCTTGGATAATGTCTCTTTTAAAAATTATTTATCATAATGGGATTTTATCTTACTTGAAAACATGAATTTCAATAATCATATGGAATATTTCATCAGGAGAAAAACATTTCCATTTTAAAATCTCATTTCCTTTTAAAAATATAAACAATTTGATATGAAAAAAATTCACTAAAAAAAATTTTGTAATCATGTAAAGGAATATTAAAATTAATTAAGTGATTTAAATACTATAAAATGTACTCATTCATTATAAGTTAAAAAATATTTTTGTATTTTAATGGGAAATGTCACAAAGTACCTTGTTTTATAAACATTAAAATTCCTTTGAAACCATTGTTTAAAATATAAAACATGTTTAAAACAGAATTTATTATTTCTTTATAGATATTTAAATAATATTTTAAATCATTATTGGAGAAATAGGAAACATAAGAGTATTATTCCCAAGTGGCGAAAAAAACATAGGCATTGGTGAATAACAACAAAATTTCTAAATAAAACCATACCTCATGTCTCTCCATTACTCATTCATCTTCACACCCCATTTTTAATAAATATTGTCGTATTATGAATTTATATCATGAAATTATATTTATTATACCATGTTTGATATTTTTTGACATCTTATTAGATGTTTATTAATAATATTTTTTTAAAATCATTGATTTGGGTGATTACTGCTTCATTTTCTCGCATGTTTCAGTTTAGTAGTCCTGATATTTATACATTGATCACGATTATAAAATTTAAAGAAATTTAAAGGTTGTATTAAAATTATATATAAATATTGTATACATATTTATACCAATTAATAATAATTATAAATAGAAAAATGAATTAGATCGTTCATGGAGATGATAAACACTAAATACACATGAATTTTCATTCCATATTTCAACTAATGTAATGAAAGAAAGGTAAATACTAATTAGCAATTATATAATTATTTTTATATTTTTGATATAATATATATTTTCCTTATCCAACCTTGTTAATAAAAATGGGAAAAATTAATGAAAAATTAATCACATCGCATTTTGATGATAGTAGATAGTCCCACAAGAGCATCATTGTTATTTACAAAAAGACTATATGGTAAGAAGGTAGAAAATATATTTTCATTAAAAAATATATTTATGTCATTAATATTTTATATAATAATTATTCAAATGAATATTCCAATCCATAACATATGTTTAAAAAATGAATTTTATCACTACCTAAATACATTAAGTCATATGTACACACGAGTGATATTTTCACTTCTTATTTGATGGGAAATTGGGTGTATAGTTGTTTTTCATAATAAGAATAAAACATCAGAATGACTTGTATAATAATAATATTACTTTATGATAAATATCATATATTTATCGGAGGTAAATATGATTAAAAAGAATGTGATCGGTTAGAGAAATCACCACTTCTTCACAACAACTACATTAGTTGTCCTTTAAAGGTATATCAGGTTGTTATTTTCAGAAAACCAACACAAATAGAATCTGGATAGGGAATTGGTTAATACAATTTTGTAGAGTATGGTCATAACATTAGGCTCAATGTGGTGAAATGAGTTGATGGAGGAGGTTTTCTTTTATAATTGATGTGAGTGTCACATTTTTTAATTTCATTAAAAAATTAACTATATTTAGACTATTCTATATCCAAATACATCCAAATAGTCATGAACTTAATAATATTGCATAATGTGGTAGAAATAGAATCACCCATTTAAATTTTGACTAGTTTACCTCATTATCATACATTATCATTTGGCTTAATCCCTAATTAACATGTTTTAACATTAATGGTGGTAACATATTTTTCACTCATAAAATGGAATAATTATATATATATATATATATTGAAAATATTGATTGAAAATTTATTAAGGGATGTAATATTTTACCAAATATTATTTCCTTTTTCATTAATTATGAATGATATAATTTTTAAATAATTAAATAATATTATATTTTGATAACATATCATTATTTTCCATTTTGAAAATATTCATCACATTGACAATAACAACATCATTAAAACACTTATAATTAAAAAAATAATTTAGAAAAGTCTACAAAAGCAATTGGTCTTCTAAAAATTCATAAATCACTATAATAATCTAAAATTATAATACATTTTTATAGTTTATCCATTTTTTTTATTTTTTTCATCATTTGAATAATTTATGTGTCAATGTTGTTTAAATATTTATGAAAATTATTTAATTTCTAAAAATTATAAATAAATTTAAATAATGAAAATATTTAAATAATAAAAATTTTAAATTAATATTAATTTATATCTAATTTTTTCTATTATAATACCTCATATATAACATTTATGACTAAGATAACGGTATTGTTTACACTTATTTAGTTTTATATAATACATAGGTATTTTTATAGGGAATGAACCAATTAAACAACTAAATTGGAACAAAATGTTATATTGGTTGAATTTAATTTCTACAATAAAAATTAAAATGAATTATTACATTATGATCACTTAGTTTTAACAAATATGTTCATGATTTACATGTTTCCGTGGTGATAGTATCTAGCATGGTTACTATTAATTTTAACCATAAATAAAAGGGGGATATTATGAAAATTTAAACCCTGTAATTATTAATATAGAATAAAAATTTTTGGATTAAATTTCATGATGCAGAATAAATTACATTTATTAGAAATTCAAAAAACCCAATGGAAATTTTTTTTGATTAATATTCAATTTTAAGCATAAAAATATACATAAACCAAAATAATTTGTAATTATTATTCAAATTATTTTAATTATATTATCTAAAATTAAACAATAAATATGATATGTTTAGATAATATTCAAATCATAATGATAGTTTATATGAAATAAAAATAGATAGTTTTAAAAATTTTAGGTTTTTTCATTATTCAATGAGATAAAAAACATTTGAGATAAATACCAAAATTTAACCCAAAGAAGATTTAGTCATGTTGATGTTGAAAAAAGTTGTTATTTTCTATAAATATATTTTTTTAAAGTTAAAAAAAGATAATAATATTTTTTGAAAATATATAATAAGAATTCATGTATGAAACAAATTTGTTTTTGAAAAATAAGTCATTACTAAAAATTTAGCGATTAATTACTAAGTATTTATATTGGGAAAATAATGAACATTTTATTAATAAATTATTTTTCACTATTTTTACCCTCAAATTTAATATCATGGAAATAATAATATTCTAATTTGTATATCTTTTTTTTATAATCTTGTGGTTGCACGCAACATATGCTATCAAAGATGTTAAATATTTTTGAATGAAAAATTTCAAAAAATATCAGGGCCTTATAATATAATTACCAATATCACTAGTAATTATTCATATTCCTTCACAGCAGAATCTATAATTTATTCTCTTCACATAATGATGGTTTATTTCACCTCCATGTCATCTTTGACTAACATTATTCATTTATGGAATTTACACATTAACGATCTATCTAATATAGCTACCACTATGTAATATTCAGATCAAGGGGAGATGATTATCCCTGATTCACATAATTTTATTATATCCCAATTTATAATAATAAACATAGAATAGATCAATAATTTCCACACTACACTCAATGTAGAAAATCTATATCCTCATTAGTCATTTCCACTGATTAATGGCTATCACCATTTTGGATTTTCTTCAATTTCAGATCCATTCACAATAGTGATCCATGAAAAACAATAATTTTCATTAGGAGATTAACTCCACTCTCTATGGTGATCTTAATTTCTATAATCTCATCTAAAATTTTGTTTTTATGAGAATATATTTTTTTTCATCAAGGCTAAGGATGTACCCTTTAAAATGTAATAATTTCATTTATGATCTTTCAGTTATCATCAATTAATAACCAAAAAATCTCACTTGAACAAGGTGATTGGTAACATCATTCTATCTATGGGATAGAACTACATATTGTTTACTAAAAAATCATTCCTTGGAAATACATTCCGGCTTAATTCATTCACATCATGAACTGTTGAATACCAAAAGAATTTGTTTTCTATTTTCCACTCGGATAGTGAATATCAATAGGACATATCCCCCAGCTATATCATGGTAGTTCAAGTATATTCATATAACCATAATATATTTATGAAAATATGCAGATTATATACCATTCAATTCTGTTGAAAAAAAACACCATTATCAAACTTTTTGAAGTAGAACATTATCACTAGAATATGAAACCCTCATACAATATTGTGTTTAAATAACATAAAAATTTATTATTATGATTCCAATAAGATATAAAAAAAATAAAAATATATTCTAACCACTCATATAATAATAATTAATTGAAAAATTGATTTATATAGTCCATCAACAAGTATAATTCAAAAATTCTTCTGAATATTGTAGACAAATACAAGAGTTCCACATCATTTTTAATTTTTAAATTCATGATTGAATATCACACAACAAGCTGTATTTATTCCTAATTTTAATATCCTAAAATCTTAAAAAATAATCACCATTAAATAATTAAATGTGTTGAATAGATTCATACTTATACAATATCAATCACAGTACAAATCCCGAATTCATTAGATAATATATAATCATTAATTCCTAACTAAAAAATATATATATTTAATTAGAATGAATAAATATAAGTATCCTCTTTATGAAATGTATGTAGGATGAAAAGAAAATATACATTCAATATGAATGAAAATTTAATTATTTTAATTATAATGACTAATATGATTTATTATTGTGTAGAAAATTATATTTATTATAAAAATATATTTTGGGGATACATATATTATTTCAAAAAACATTGGATTTATAATAATTTTTTTTTCGTATTATTTATTATTTTTCACGTATTTATTTTCTAAATGTTCTAAAATAATATTAATTACAATTTGTATATTCAAATGTTATTTTCAGATAAAAATAGCATTGATAATATTTCCTAATTTTATTCATGTATGAGAACATACAAAATATTGAATTTTAAATTAATAAAATAAACGTTATTTTTGAAATCCACATATCAAAATTATATTTTTACGAGTTTTTGATTTTTTTAAATATGAAGAGTTTTAGTAAAAAAATTGATTTTTAAAATTAAACACCCCAAGCTTCCTAAAACTTTTCCCTTTGAATAATGAAATAGCTTGCATTGTACGCAACTTCAAGATTCTAACACAACGTGACCAATCAAACTAGCCATTATGAAATGTAATACCCACTTTCTAGAAATTATATAAATATTAACATTCAAAATGGACTTCATTTTTTGATTCGGAATATCGAAATTTTCTTATGGTGAATTTTTGATATTTTTATGAAATCATTCAATTTTTGATGAATTGTGAAAAACATTATGTTGTTGGATTAAACCAAATTTTTATTTCAATAATTATTTATTTTATTAAAATTTATTTTAAGTGAAAATAGAAATATAATACAATTATTAGTTCAATGTAATTCATTTGAGTCATTTTCATAATAATGTTTTATATATAAAATTGTATAGATATTTTTACAATCTTTTACCAACCTCTCGGAACATTTCAAAATTTGCATCCAACATAATTTTAACGCTTCTATGAGTTGAATTTCAGAAATCTAAGAGACATAAAGAACCTCAGTATGTAATACGTGGTTCAATGATATGAAAATAATTTTTGGTGAATAGTAACTTTTGACTTTTATGTATCACGGTTAAAAGTAAATAGTGTCATTAAAGGTAAAAATGATATTATTATTACCATGAAACATGTCCTAATTCTATTGGATAAATGTAATTCGACCAAAATAAACTTTAGGAATAATATATGACCCTTTAGGTCCACATGGATTAGATTAGGACATTTATTATGATTTAATTAAAATAAGAGTTAACTGTGTCAAATTCAATGTGTAATAACTAAACCATTTTTAACATAGGGTTTCACATAATATAAATTCAACTATAAATATTAATTATATAGGTAAAAATATTTCTTATATAATGGTATTTTTTTATACTTTAAATAATTTAATTTATTTATGACACAATGATGATGTAGTAATTACTTAATTAATGAAATATTAAAATAATTGATATTAAAAATATACAAATAAATGTAATATGAGACTTTTTATGAATTAAAATAATTTATTATGTTAATATGAAATCATATAGTTGGTTATATTGATTTTTTTCGAAGTAATAAGGCTGTTATGAATATAGGAAAATCAAAACACCCAATAGTGTCAAAATTGACATAAAAGATTTTAAAAAATATTATTATATTATTAATTGAAATTCTACTCCTAAAAAATATAAGAATAAGCCAAAAGACTTATATAAATATAGGTGTATCATTAGAGAACAACATGGGGTTCGCTCGGATGTTTATAGTAAGATTATTAAATATATAATATAAAAATACAAAGAGACATTGTAAATGTCCAACTATTTAACTAAGAGTAAAATCTAAATGATATTGTTAATATAATGACCCAAACCTTTCTAAAACCTATTAGTTTAGTGGGTTTTTACCCATACTCACCTTATACTTTAAATAATTCATTTTAGAGACATTAGAAGCCGAAAAATATTTTATTATATAATAATATTTCTAGATTTTCCTATGGTGCCTCTCACCACTCTTATAAAAGCCACTCTCCCTTCACTCAAATTCAAACCATAAAATCCATTTGGCTCAGAAAAAACCAGCCCAAATACCCTCTAAAACAATCTACCTTAATCCAATAGGCCTTCAATTTGTCATAAATACGACCTATGGATCACTTCTGATGATGTCGGAAGGAATAGCCCAAAGAAGAGGTAAATATTTTATTACCTCTTTCACGTTCTTTTCTTCATCCACTGCCTTTTTCATTGTAGATTAAATTATAAAATAATTACTCCAATATCATATATATTCTTTGATGTTATAATCAACATGTTACAATAATAATCATTATTTTGACCATTCTATTTTTGGCATGTCACCATACGTTCGTAATTACGTCTTTCTGTCTCCACGATGTGGTGTAATTGTTATTAAAAACATTATTATTTGGATGGGTATAATAATTATGTATAATTTATTTATATAATTAATATAACATGTTAATTATTCTTTATATATGATATAACATCTATTTACAAACAATATTAAATCAAAATAATGATATTGTTGCTTGTGTGTACGTACAGATTACTGTCTCCATGACGCAATGAGATTCATTTCCATGTTCACCATTCAACGATGATTATAAAAATATATATTATTAATAAGTATGTAAAATATGAAATTATGATTCTACTTGATATATATATATATATGTATTTACTTACATATATCTTATTAAATTACTTCCGTTTAATAAGATATGAAAAGAGAAACAATGTTTCTGTGTATGTATGACCAACTGTCTGCATAAACAGTCACTTAGATTTCATATATAAATATATTATTAACATTTATATTCTATATATATATTTTCTATAAATTATGGTTTATATTTTATAATCATTTAAATAATGATCTAAATGATTCGATCAATAATAACAAGTCAAAACACATACGATAAAATAAAGTGATTGTTGCATAAAATGTTAATTTAACATGGAAATTATTTTTAAATGGGTAGTATAAAGTTATAAATAAATCATGTATGATATAATAAATATGAATATGGTTCTGGTATAATTTAATGTCATACTATGGTCATTCTTTACATGGTTAAACGTACCCTCGACCAAACGAAAGTGCAAGGTAAGGGGTTTCTTATCTCACTTTTAATACCGTGAGATTTCTATTGTTCACCACTTATTTATTGAATGTGATATATTTTTGTACTTCCATTTGATATATATTATCATGATTCACATTAAATTCAAGATATTTTGTCATTCATTTAGTGGTTATTGACTACTGTTCATACGACTCGATTTATTACAACGAGGTAAGGGGTAATTTCTCAATCTCATTATTATCTGAGATTGGTTATGTGTATGATTTTACTTGGACATATTTATTAACCATTCTGATGTTTCATAAAATAGTTTTCAAAATTTATCTTTTTAAGGGACTATTTAACTAAAATATCATTTTAATTTTTTTAACTATTTATTCTTCTAATCCTTTCTCATTAATGTTTATGATTTCAAAATGATTCTAATGAATTTTTATATGGACATGAATGTTTTTAAAATGTTAATTCCATCCAAAAGTTTCAAAGTGTTATGGGACACTTTTCTAAAAAAATTTCTTTAAATTTCATCTTTTCAAAATTGTGTGACCTTTAAAGGATTTCATGAAAAAGGGAAATTTATCTCAATGAGTTTTACAAATAATTTTAATCTATGAAAAAATCATTTGAAAAATTTTACACTGGTTTGATGTTGTTTTTTTATGATACAAATATTCAATATTTTATTTAAGTATTTGTGATATTTTTTACTGTGGATGATTTATTTGTATTCCATTCATGGTTTTTGGTTAACGTATTAACTTTTCACATGCTAGTTTTAATATGAATGTTTATGTTATATTTGAACCTTTTATTAACATGAATGTATTAGACTAGTATGTTCTGGTTTGGGGACCGGTAAAAGTAAGCCCTCCGGGTTGGCGTCTGGTTACAGCAGACCCACCGGGTCGAAGTCTGGTTATAGAGGATCTCCCGTTTGGAGTCCTGTTACAGAGGGTCTCTGTGTTGGAGTTCGGCTACAGAGGCTCTCATGGTTGGATTCCGGTTAAACAGAATCTCTGGGATAGTGTCCGGTTACACAAGCACTCTGGGTTGGGGTCCGGTTATAGTTACCCCTTAGTTCCTGGAATAAAACCTTGACACACAAATTAATGTTTGGTACTGTACATTCCCTCCTTATGAAATTAGTTATTTCATTTGATTATTCAACTAGTACAATATAAATGTACATGTTTATATGGTAATGTTTGATTTATTTTTCCATATTATGTCCGTTTTTATGTTTATAAAGCTATTGTCTTTATTACTCATATTTCCTTAAAAGTTTGAAGCTTTCGCTAAATTATTTACCCTTATTGAGCATCAGAGCTCACCCCTTTCTTATGTTTTATATTCCCAGGATCCCAACAAGTGTTTTATGTTTGAGATGCCGGGGTAAGTAATGGGAACAAGGGATTTCCCAAAGGATAATATTTTTTGTATGATAGAAAGTGTAATGTAATGTTCATGAATGTAATATATTTTCCAATACTGGTAAACTAATCGGCCTTTTGGGACTTGATTCCTTTTAATCATGCCAATGTATTAAAATAATGCATCAACTCTGGGTAACTAGGGTCAGGTCCTTATAGTTGGTATCAAAGGAATTTTGACAACATTAGAAATATATTTAGGTAATCTTTAATTCGATAACATTACCCTAAGATAGAAATTGCGTATTAGTATATAAGAACTTCCCAGAATTTTGGGTAGGTATAGATTTAGTGAGTTTTCTTAAGAATACATCCATGTGTGGATACGAACAACTAGAGGGGGCTCTACCACTGATGTACCAATTGGTAAAACATGAAAACATTGCTTTGAGGTAGATGTGAATAGTTACTGGTGCATGATAACGGGCCTTGCAGAGAACTTGGTTATGATACTCCCCAAAGATATGCTTAGGATAATTCACATTTTCATTACAAGGCATTATGAGTGATTTAGGAGTAAATACTTCCTCAATATTATGGATTATATCCAAAAAAAGTGTTCAATTGTTGTTAGGTATTTTAAAAGATTTAAACTTTGCATTGTGATTCATAAACTGACTAGAGTGTGCCATTATTTAGAAATGGTGCCTAGTAGAAGGAATGAAGACTCCAGCATTACGTATGATCCAACGAGTAAGAAGGATCAGATCCTTCATGTTATTAATCCAACATATAGAAGGGAAATAGTCTCCTATGTATTCTAAACATATGAAGAAATAATATTATGTGTTAATAAGATAAATAAATAATTCTTTGAGTCCTATGGGTTTGAAGGGAATAAAGGGAAGTAAAGGATGGTAGAGAGTAATGTTGATAAAGAGAAGAGGGGAAACGGGGATTTTCCCATATGTGATAAATGTTGAAAGAATAACCTTTGTAAATGCTTGAAGGGAATGGGAGTTTTTTATAAGAGTGGAGAAAAAGGATACCAAGTACCTGATTTCAAGTGTATGAAAAAGGTTTAAAATATAAAATTCTTCTGCTACAAGGTGTGGGGACACTACGCAAGTCAATGTCCTAGTCATAAGAATATACCACAAATGATGTTATTGGATAATAATCTAGTTATGATACTACCTCAGATGACGAGTAATGACTAATGTTCCTGAGTTTTTATTATAGAATTATTACGTTTGAGTATTGAATCTACAATATACTTGTTATATGAATTATGGAGATAAATACGGATTTTATTGAAGTACTATTGTATTGGGGATTTCATATTATATGGTTCTAATAAAAGTGACTAAATATTAAGTTACACTTTTTGGAAAATACATGGTTGAAGGAAAGGTAATCCTTAATAGGGTCCTGATAATGAGGTAGTGATTTTGGATTAAGAGATGGTTGATTTGGATAAATTATATCTGATATTCTTTGCTTCCATGGAACTAATTAATAGTTTTATTATTTCAACATTGTGGAATATTCATGAATTTTGTAAATATGGAATACATCCTGTATTCTATAAAGAATAAGGGAGCATGAGTGTAATCAATAAGGTTTTATGGTAATTCATGATGTTACCATGTTTTAAAATAATACATGATAAAGATGCTTAAATGTTATTACATGGGAAAAAGGATCTTTATTGTGTTTTACTTCCTTATAAATTTTTGACTATGTATTTGGATAGAAGTATTTTGGATAAGCCTAATGGTTGGAATGAATTATTTTTGAAATTGGATACAATTGTTAAGGTAATTTTTGGATTGTCATAAAAAGGACAGCCCATAGGTTGGGCGACAACTAGTCACATCCGGCAAGTCCATGAGACTTGAACCTGCAACTGAGGGCCGACAAGGGTACATCACCTACCACTGGCCTGCGTGATGTCCTGAATTGTATAATGATGTTTCTTTTTTAATTTTTCTGATATGTGAATTATAAATTCATTATTTTTGGAACCCTATACGATTAGGATAAATAGAATATTTTTTGAAATATTTTGGAGTAAAATATGAGTTTTTGGTAAGCATTAGTTAAAGAATTTTACTATTCTCTTCAAGTATATATATATATATATATTCCGACTTATTCTATGACTAAATTAATTCTTAAACATTAATTAAGGGACATCATCTCAAACTCATTTCATCGAGGAATCCCTTGAATTCTAAATGACATTCTTTTAAATGTAATCTTTGAAAATGACATTTCCTCCACCACGTGTTTTATTTGATCTTTCGCTTCCTTAACAAGCCAAAATGTTTTTAAAAGAAAATAAATACCATATATTCGTTTTATGTATTTTGGTATTGAAAATGGTTTTGATAATGGATTTTTTAGGTCAATATATTTAAATGATATATTGTGATTAATGACCAAAATTACACTGTATAAATATTTACGTTTTTCTTCTAATTACATGACTATAATTTACACCATTGTTCTATTATTCGAAACCCTAATTTGTTAGTGACTCCCTCTTTTCCCATTCCCTCTTTTTAAAAATAAATATTATTAACCAAATTTCTAATGTGGGTTTTCCTCAATGAAAATTTCTATTTTCAACCATTTATTTTCAAAGAACAATTTCAAATTGCGAGGATAAATTTTTTTAAAGGAGTGGAGAATGTAACACCCCAATCTTCCACAGTACATTTCCCTTTGAATAATGCAATAGCTTGCACCTTATGAAACCTCAAGATTCTAACAAACAGCGAGCAATCAAACTAGCCGTTATGAATAGTAATACCCTTTATTTAAAAATTTATAAACATTATCTTTCATAATTTACTTAATTTATGAATTTGGAATATAAAAATTATCTTAGGGTGAATTTTTGGTGTTTTTTAAAAACAATAAATTTTTTATGAATATTGAAAAGATTGTGTTATTGGTTAAAACTGAATTTTTATTTAAATAATAATTTATTTTAGTTAAATTTAATTTTTGTAAAAATAGATTCATTACACCAATATTAGTTCAATGTAGTTCATTTGGTATATTTTTATAATAAAATTTAATATATAAAATTTTATTGAACTTTTTACCGCCTTTTACCCACCTCTTAGGATCTTTTGAAAATTGGTATAAAACATAATTTTACCTCTTCTATGAGTTGAATTTTAAAAATCCAACATAAAAAGTTATCCTTAGTATGTAAAATTTAATTCAATGAGATGAAATTTTTTTGGTGAATAATAACTCTTGTCTTTTATTTACCACGGTTAAAAGTAAATAATGTAATTACAAGAAAAATGATATTATTATTATCGTAAAAAATGTCCTAATTCTATTGGAAAAGTGTAATTCAACCAAAAAAACTATAATAATAAAATATGACCATTTAGGCCAACTTGGATTACATTACGACATTTATTATTATTTAATTAAAAGTAGAGTTAAAAGTGTTAAAATAAATTTTTAATAACTGAACCATTTTTAATGCTAGGAAAAACATAACATAAATTAAACTATAAAGATTCCATAGAAAGATAAAAATATTTCCAACATAATGGTATTTTATTTATATTCTTTAGACATTAAATAATTTTATTTATTTATGACACAATGATGATTCAGTAATTACCTATTTAATGAAATATTGAAATAATTGATAATATAAAAATCCAAATAAATATTATATGAGACTTTTTATGAATTACACTAATTTTATAGGTTTATATAACATGTTAGGGTTTGTTAGATGAATTTTTTGTGATGTAATATTTCTATTATGAATTTTAAAAAAATACCAAATAGTGTCAAAATTGACATAAAAGAGTTTTTAAAACAAATATTATATTATTAATTGATATTATATTGGTAAAATTATAAGGATCAGCCAAATAATGTATATAATGATAGGTGTATCATTAATTAACCACATGGAATTTGTTTTATGTTTATAGTATGTTTATTAACCATATAATATTAAAATACAATGAAACATGGTAAATGTCAAACTATTTAACTAAGAGTTAAATCTAAAAGATACAGTTAATTTAGTGACCCAAACCATTATAAGACTGATTGGTTGAGTGGTTTTAGACCTATCCCCACATTATACTTTAAATAATTCAATTTTTATCAATTAGAAACCGAAAATTATTTTTTTAAAAAATAATATTTATAGCTTTTCCTAAGGTGCCCCTCACCCCTCTTATAAAAGGTCTCTCCCACTGCACACAAATTCCCACCTTCAATGCCATTTGGATAGACCTAACCCTACCAAAATACTATCTCAACTATCATACCTTCATCATAGAGGCCTTATTTTGGTCTTAATGCCATTCTATGGAGCCCTATTGATCATGTCAAAAGTAAGAACCCAAAGAAGAGGTAATTATTTCATCACTTCTTTCACAATCTTTTCTTCTTCCACAACCTATTTCAGTGTTGTTTCCATTATAAAATAATAACTCCAGTATATTCTACATACTATGATGTTATTATAAATACGGTAAAACCATATTAATTATTTTATCCATCCTATGATTGACATTTCACCATACGTGCGTACGTACGACTTACCGTCTCCACGTCTTGGTGTAGTTGTTATTTAATACATTATTAATTGGATGAGTGTAATAATGATGTATAATTGATTTAAATAACAAATATAAAATGTTAATTACTCAATATATATTATTTAATATCTATTTAGTGACTATTTTAAATCAATAGAATGATATTGTCGCTCGTGCATACGTACGGATTACCGTCTCCACGACGCGAGGAGATTCAATTCTATGTTCACCATTCAACGATGATAATAAAAATATGTATTATTATTATTTTTGTAATATATGAAATAATTATTCTATTGAAGATATATTTATATTTATATTTTCATGTACTTACATGTATCTTATTCACTTACATCCGTTCAATATGATATGAAAAAAGAAACAACATTTATGCATATGTACGACCTACCGTCTCTATAAATGGTACCTTCCACTTCATATATATATCTATTAAAAATTTATTTATTCTAAATATATATGATATATAAATCTAGGATTATAATATTGAATCATTATAATCATGATCTAAATGATACGATCAATAATAACAAGTTAAAACATGTACGATAAAGAAAGTGATTATTACACAAAATGTTAATTTAACATGGAAATTGATATTAAATGGGTAGTATAAAGTCATAAATGAATCATGAATGATATAATAAATATGAATATGGTTCTGGTATAATTTAATAACATGTTGTTGTCATTATATAAGAGGTTAAACATACCCTCGACCAATGGATAGTGTATGGTAAGGGGTTTCTAATCTCACTTTTAATTCTGTGATATTTCCATTATTTTCCACCTATATATTGCATGTGGTGTATTTTTTACCATAATTTGATATATAATTTCATTATTTTCTTTAGGTTCCTGATATTCTAAGATTCATTTGGTGTTTATTGACTATTGGTCATATGACTCGATTGATTACAACAAGGTAAGGGTTAATTTCTCAATCTCATTATTATCCAAGATTGGTTATTTGTAAGTTTTTACTGGGACATATTTATTATGAATGCCCATGTTTCATAAAAGAGATTTCAAAAAGATTCTTTTTAAGTGACTATTTAACTAAAAAATCATTTTAAATGTTTTAACGATTAATTCTTCTAATCCTTTCTCATTATTGTCTATGATTTCAAAATGATTTTGGGGATTTATTTATATGGACATGAATGTTTTTAAAATGTTATTTTCATTCAAAAGATTCAAAGTGGTATGGGAAACTTTGATTAAAAAATGTCTTTAAATGACTTATTTTCTAAATTTTATGACTTTTAATGTTTTTCATGAAAATGGTATATTTCTCTCAAAGAGTTTTACAAATAATTTTCATCTATGTCAACATCCTTGGATAAATTTTATACTTGTTTGAAGTTGATTTATTATGAAAAACATATTCTATATAATAATTAAGGTTTTGGGATATGTTTGACAGTGGATCAGTTATTTTTATGTCATTTAATGGTTTATGGTTAATGTATTGACATTTTGTATGCTAGTTTTAATATGATTATTTATGTTATATTTCAGCATTTTCTTAAGATAAATGTATTGGACTGGAATGTTCTGGGTTGGGGACTGTTAAATATAAGCCCTCGAGGTTGGGATCTGGTTATAGAAGACCCTCTGGGTTGGAGTCTGGTTACAGAGGATCTCCTGGTTGGAGTCCGATTACAGAGGCTTTATGGGTTGGATTTCGGCTACAGAGGCTCTCTGGGTTGGAGTCCGGTTAAGGATTCTCTCTAGGATGGAGTCCTGTTATAGAGGAACTACTGGTTGGGGTCTGGTTATAGTTAGCCCCTAGGTCCTGGCATGAGGCATTGATACAGAAATTAATGTATAGTATTGTGCATTCCCTCATTATGAAATTAGTTCTTACATGTATTTATTCGACTAGTATAATATCCATGTACATGATTATATGTTAATGTTTGACTTATTTTTCCATATTATGTTCATGTTTATGTTTAAAAAGCTATTTTTTTTGTTACACATCTTGCCTTAAATGTTTGTAGCTTCTAATAAATTAATTACCATTATTGAGCATCATAGATCACCCTTTCTTATGTTTTATTTTCCTAGGTCCCCTACAAGTGTTTTATGTTTGAGATGAAGGGTTAAGTAACAGGAACAAGGGAATTCTCAAAGTATATTTTTTTTGTATGTTAGAAAGTGTAATGTAATGTTCAGTAATGTAATCTATTTTCCAAGACATCAAAACTGGTCGGTCTTTCAGGACTAGATTCTTTATAATCATGCCAATGTATTAACATAATGCATCAACTCTGTGTAACTAGGGTCATGGCGTTATAGTTGGTATTAGAGTAATTTTAGCAACAACATTTGAAATAGATTTTGATAAACTGTAATTAAATAACATTACCCTAATATAGTCATTGAGGATTAGTATAGATGAACATTCTAGAATTTTGGTTAGGTATATATTTAATGTTTTTTCCAAAAAATACATCCATATGTGGATACGAGCAGCTAGAGGCGGCTCTGGCACAGATATACCTATGGGTAAAACATGAAAACATCGCATTGAGATAGACTCAAACAATTACTAGTGCACGATAATGGGCCTTGTAGAACTCTTGGTTACGATACTCTCGAGGGATATGCTTTGGATAATTCAAATTTTGATTACAAGGAATTATGAAGGATTTTGGAGTAAATACTTCCTCAATGAATTTTTTATTATTATTATGGATTATATAAAAAAACTATTAAATTTACATTTAGTATTTTACATGTTTTGAATTATGCATTTGTATTCATAAACTGACCTAGAGTATTCCATTTTTTAGAAATGGCTCATAGTAAAAGGAATGAGAAATCCAGCAATATGTATGATCCAATGAGTAAGAAGGATCATATCAATCATGGTATTAATCCAACATTTGTAAGGGAAATAGTATCCCATGTATTCTCAACACATGAAGAAATAATATTACGTGTTAATAAGTTAAGTAAAGAATTATCTCAGTCCTATGTCTTTTAAGGGAAGCAATAGAAGTAAAGGATGGTAGAGAGTAATATGGATAAAGAGAAGTGGGGAAAGAAGGATTTTCCCATTTGTGATAAATGTGGAAAGAATAACCTTGTTAATTTATTGAAGGGAATGACAGTATGTCATAAGTGTGCAAAGAAAGGACACCATGTACATGATTTTAAGGGTAAGAAAAAGGATTAAAATGTAAAATGCTTCATCTACAAGGCATTGGGACACTACAGGAATCAATGTCTCAGTCATCAGCGTATACCACAAATGATGCTATTAGATAATAATCAAGTTATGAAACTACCTCAAATGAAGATGAATGACTACTGTTCTTCTATTGTTATTATAGAGTTATTTCATAGGATTGTTGTATCAACAATATAATGGTTATATGAATTATGGAGATAAAAAAGGATTGCATTGCAGTACTATTTTATTGAGGATTGAGATTATATGGTTCTGATAAAATTCACATAATAGTAAGATACAATTTTTTGAAAATACATGGATGAAGGAAAGGTAATCCTCAATATGATCATGATAATGTGGTTGTGATGTTGGAATAAGAGATGGTTGATTTGGATAAATTATATTGGATATTCTTGACATCCTTGGAACTGATTAATAGTTTGTTTATTTCATCATTGTTGGAATATTCAAAAAATTTGTATATAAGGAATATATCTCATATTCTATAATGAATAAGGATTCATTAATGTAATCAATAAGGTTTTATGGTAATTAACGACATTTCCATGTATTAGAAGAATATAATATGAAGATATTCACATGTTGTTAAACGGAAAAAAGGATCTTCATTGTGTTTAACATCCTTATATATTTTGGACTATGACTTTGGATAGATGTATTTTGGATAATTCTAAAGGTCGGGATAGATTAAGTTTGAAATTTGATACAATTGTTAAGGTTATTTTTGTATTTTCATATAATGGGAAACCCAAAGGATGGGAGACAACCAATCACGTCTGGCAAGGCCACCTAAGTTGAACCTTCAACTGAAGGGCGACATGGGTGCATCACCTACCACTGGCCTACCTGATGTCTTGGATTGTATAATGTTGTTTCTTTTTTAAAAATTCTGATTGGTGAATTATGAATACATTATTTTTGGAACCCAATACGACTAGAATAAATATAATATTTTTCTGAAATCTTTTGGAGTAAAATATGAGATTGTGGTTGGAATTAGTTAAAGAATGTAACCCTACTTATGGAGTATATATATATATTACCTCTTATTCTATGAATAAATTAATTCATAAACTTTAGTTAAGGGACTTTGTCTCAAACACATTTCATTGAGTCAACCATTGATTTTTAAACGACATTATATTATATGGTGCATAAAACCGTTTGACTTTTCATTTCAAGGGGAATATTTTTTTACGAAGTATTTTACTAAATGAGAAAAAGGAATGTTTTTTAAATGTAACCAGTCACATCGACCTTTCTGCCATCACATGTTTTATTTGATCTTTGGTTTCCTTAAGAAGACCAAATGTTTTTTTTATGAAAATAAATATAATATACTATTTTAATGTATTTTTGTATTGAAAATGGTTTTGATAATGGATTTGTTATGTCAATATATTTAAATGATATATTTTGATTTATGACCTAAATCACTCCATATAAATATTTATGTTTTCCTATAATTACGTGTCTGTAATTTTTACCAATGTACTCCAATATGAAACCCTAATCTGGTGGTGATTTCCTCTTTTCCCGTTCCCTGTTATTAAAACTAAATTTTATTAACCGAATTTCTGATGTAGGTTTTCCACAAAGGTATTTTCTATTTTAAACCTTTTATTTTCAAATAACAATTTGAAATTGTGAGGACACAATTTATTGAAGGAAGAGAGAATGTTACACCCCAATCTTCCATGGTATGTTTCCATTTGAATAATGTAGCAGCTTGCATCAAACACAACTTTGAGATTCTAACAAACCACGACCAATCAAACTAGCTGTTACAAATTGTAATACCCACTATTTAAAATTTTATAAATTTTATCCTCTAAAGAGGATTTCATTTTTGAATTCAGAATATCGAAATTATCATAGGGTTAATTATTGGTATTTTTCTGAAAACATTCAATTTTTTATGAAAGGTGAAAAACATTGGGTTATTAGTTAAAACCTAATTTTCATTTAAATAATTATTTATTTTATTTAAATTTATTTTTAGTAAAAATAGATACATAATACAAATATTAGTAAAATTTAATTCATTTGAAACAAGTTTATAATTAAATTAGATATAAAAAATTTTATTGATCTTTTTATCCTCCTTTACCCACCTCGTAGGAGCTTTAGAAAATATTTATAAAACATAATGTCACTGCTTCTGTGAGTTGTATTTCAAAAATCAGATAGACATGGTTTACCTTAGTATGTAAAATGTAGTTCAAT
This sequence comes from Viscum album, assembly GCA_963277665.1. Taxonomy (NCBI): domain Eukaryota; kingdom Viridiplantae; phylum Streptophyta; class Magnoliopsida; order Santalales; family Viscaceae; genus Viscum; species Viscum album. Next base: position 78,773,804 of record OY728122.1, read on the forward strand.
GAGCTGATTTTTTTGGTGAATAGTGACTTTTGTCTTTTATTTACCACGGTTAAAAATAAATACGTTAATTAAAGGTAAAAATAATAATAATATTACCCTAAATCAAGTTCTAATTCTATTAGATAAGTGTAATTAGACCAAATACAATCTTAAGAATAAAATATGATGCTTTAGGTCCACATGGATGAGATTAAGACTTTTATGATCATTTAAATCAATGAAGAGTTAAAAGTGTTAAATTCAATGTTTAATAACTAAACCATTTTTAATACTGGGATAAACATAAGATAAATTCAACTATAAATATTCAATATAAATCTAACAATATTTACTACATAATGGTATTTTCTTTATATTTTTAAGACATTAAATAATTTAATTTATTTATGACACAATGATGATGAAGTAATTATATAATTAATGAAATATTAAAATAATTGATATTATTAAATTACAAATAAATGTTATTTTAGTCTTTTTATGAAATCCTAAAAATTTTGTGGTTTATATGACATGTTAGGGTTGGTTAAATGAATTTTTTGATGTAATAATTCTGTTATGAATTTAGAAAGAACAAAATACAAAATAGGGTCAAAATTGACATAAAAGAGTTTTTAAAACAAATATTGTATTATTAATTGATATTTTATTCCTAAAAATATACTGTTGGCCAAAATACTTATATAATGATAGGTGTATAATTTTTTAACCACTTGGGCTTAGTTTGTAGTTTATAGTATGTTTATAAACAATATAATATGAAAATAAAAAGAGACATGGTAAATGTCAAACTATTTTACTAAGAGTTATATATAAAATATAATTTTAATATAGTGACCCAAACCTTTCTAAAAATGATTGGTTGATTGGTTTTAGACCCATCCCCATATTTTCCATCAAATAATATATTTTGGATCCATTAAATTCAGAATATGAGTTTTATTATAAAATAATATTTCTTGCACTTCCTAAGGAGCCCCTCACACCTCTTATAAAAGGGCTTTAACACTTCACAGAAATTCACACCTTCAATTCCATTTGGCTCACCCTAACCCTACCCAAATACTCTCTAAACTATCATCCCTTCATCCTAGAGGCCATCCATTGGTATGAAAGCCAACCAATGAAGCCCTTTTGATCATGTCAAATGGAAGAACCCAAAGAAGTGGTTAATATTTCATCACCTCTTCCAAGATTTTTTCTTCTTCCACTTCCACTTTCATTGTTTTTTCCATTGTAAAATAATAACTACAGTATATTCTACATACTATGATGTTGTTATAAGTATGGTACAACCATATTCAATATTTTATCCATCCGATGAATGACATTCCACCATATTTGCGTTCATACGGCTTACTATCTCCACATCCTGGTGTAGTTGTTATTCAATACATTATTATTTGGTTCGGTATAATAATGATGTATAATTGTTGTAAATAATAAATATAACATGTTAATTTTTATTGAAATAATATATAAAATCTTTATACATAAGATTTTAAATCAAAATAACGATATTTTCTCTCATGCATAAGTATGGATTACCATCTCCACGACGTGATGAGATTTATTTACATGTTCACCATTAAACGATTATTATAAAAAAATATATCATTAATAAGTATGTAATATATGACATAATTTTGCTACTAGAGATATATATATCAATATGTATTAACGTATGTAATTACATATATCTTATTCACATACATCCATTCAATATGATATGAAAACGAAAACAACGTTTATGCATACATACGACCTACCTTCTGTATAAACGATGCCTTCCATTTCATATATACATATATTAATAATATTTATATTCAAAATATATATGATATATAAATCATGTTTTATATTCTGGAATCATTCGAATCATGACCTAAATGATACGATCAATAATAATAAGTTAAAACACAAATGATAAAGAAAGCGATTATTACCCAAAATGATAATTTAACAAGGAAATGGATATTACATGGGTAGTATGAAGTCATAAATGAATCATGTATGATATAATAAAAATGAATATGGTTCTGGTATAATTTAATAACATGATATTGTCATTATATAGGATGATAAAATTACCATCCACCAATGGAAAGTGAAAGGTATGTGGTTTCTTATTTCACTTTTAAATCCGCGAGATTTCCACTATTTGCCGCTTATTTATTAAATGTGGTGTATTTTGTACTGGAATTTAATATATATATAATCATGATTCACCTTATATTCATGATATTCTATGATTAATTTGGTGTTTATTGACTATTTTTCATATGACACCATTGATTACAACGAGGTAAGGGTTAATTTTTCAATCTCATTATTATCCGAGATTGGTTATGTGTAAGTTTTTTCTTGGACATATTTATTATCCATGACCATGTTTCATAATAGAGTTTTCAAAAGGATTCTTTTTAATGGTATCTCTAACTAAAGAATTATTTTAAATGTTTTAATGAAATATTATTCTATACCTTTTCGTTAATGTCCTTGATTTCAAAATTATATTGGGGATTCATTTATATGGACATGAATATTTTTAAAATGATAAATCCTTTCAAAAGATTCAAAGTGGTATGGGAAACATTGATTAAAAAATTTCATTAAATATCATCTTTTTTTAATTATGTGACTTTTAATGGTTTTCTTGAAAAAGTTATATTTCTATCAAATAGTTTTATAAATAATTTTTATCTATGTCGACATCCTTTGAAAACTTTTATTCATGTTTGAAGTTGATTTTTTATGATACAAATATTCCGTATTCTATTTATGATTTTTGATATGTTTGACAGTGGATGAGTTATTTTTATTCCTTTTAATGGTTTGTGGTTAAAGTATTGACATTTCGTATGCTAGTTTTAATACGAATTTTTATGTGTTATTTCAACATTTTCATAAGATGAATGTATTGGACAAGTGTGTTCTGGGTTGGATACTGGTAAAAGAAACCCTCTAGGTTGGGGTCTATTACAGCAGACCCTTGGGTTTGTAGTCCGGTTATAAAGGCTCTCCACATTGGTGTCTTGGTATAGAGGCTCCCAGGGATGGAGTACAACTATAGAGGCTCTCCGAGTTGGAGTCCGGTTAGAGAGGCTCTCCGGGATGAAGTCCGGTTACAATGTCCTTCTGCGTTGGGGTCCGGTTATAGTTAGCCCATAGGTCCTGGCATAAGTCATTGACATAGAAATTAATGTCTGGTACTGTACATTCTGTCATTATGAAATTAATTATTACATGTTTTTATTCGACAAGTACAATATCCATGTGCATGTTTATATGGTAATGTTTTATTTATATTTCCAAATTATGTTCAAGTATAATTTTAAGATGATATTTTTTTGTTACACATATTGACTTATATGTTTGTAACATCCGCTAAATTATTTATCCTTATTGAGTTTCAGATATCCCCACTTTCTTTTGTTTTATTTTCCCAGGAACCCAAGAAGTGTTTTTTTATGATGCAGGGTTTACCTAAAGGAACAATTTAATTCTCAAAGGATAATTTTTTTGTATGTTATAATGTGTAATGTAACTTTCATGAATGTAATTTATTTTCCAATACTATTAAAATGATCCTTCTTTTGGGTCATAATTCCTTATAATTATGCCAATGTATTAAAATAATGCAGCGACTCTGGGTAACTTCGGTTGGAGTATTATAGTTTGTATTAGAGGAATGTTAGCAACAACCTTAGAAATAGTTTTAGATAGACTATAAATAGATAAAATTACCCTAAGATATACATTGAGGATTAGTATAGAAGAACTTCCTAGAATATTGGTAAGGTAGATATTTAGTGCATTTTCAAAACAATACATCCCTGTCTGGATACGAGCAAGAAGAGGCGGCTCTGGCACATATATACCAAAGGGTAAAACCCAAAAACACTACTTTGAGGTAGAATCGAATAGGAACTGGTGCATGACAATGGGCCTTGCAGCACACTTGGTGAGGAAACTCCCTAGGGACATGCTTAGGATAATTCACATTTTCATTACAAGCGATTATAAAGAATTTAAGAGTAAATACTCTCTCAAAGAAAACATTTTTATTATTATAGATTTTATCCAAAAACTGTTCAATTTATGTTAGTTATTTTAAAAGTTTGGAATGATTCATTGTGACTCATAAACTGACCTAGTGTATACTATTGATTAGAAATGGTGTCTAGTCGATGGAATGAAAACTCCAGCAATACATATGATTCAAAGAATAATAAATATCATATCATTCATGGTATTAATCAAACAATTAGAAAGTAAATAGTCTACCATGTATTCTCAACATATGAAGAAATAATATTATGTTTTAATATGATAAGTAAAGAATACTCTGAAACCTATGTATTTGATGGTAAGGAAGATAAGTAAATTATGGTAGAGAGTAATATGGATAAAGAGAAGATGGGAAAGAAGGATTTTTCCATATGTGATAAGTGTTGAAATAATCGCCCTGCTAAATGCTTGAAGGGAATGGGTGTCTGTTATAAGTGTAGAGAAAATGAACACCAAGTATATGAATTAAAGGGAAAGAAAAAGGATTCAAATGTAAAATGCTTCATCTACAAGGCGTTGGGACACTATATGAATCAATGTCCCATTCATTAAAGTATACCACAAATGATGATATTAGAAAATAATCATGTTATGATACTACATCATATGAAGAAGAATGACTACTGTCCTTATGTTGTTATTATTTAATTATTACATTGGAGTGTTGTGTCAACAATATACTGGTTATATGAATTATGGAGATAAATAAGCTTTTGTATTGCAATAATATTTTATTGAGTATTTGAGATTATATGGTTCTAGGAAATTTGAATTAATAGCAAGCTACTTTTTTTTGGAAAATACATGGTTTAAGGAATGGTAATCCTTAATATGGTCTTAGTAATGAGGTAGTGATTTTGGAATAAAATATGGTTGATTTGGATAAATTATATTGGATATTATTTACTTCCTTGGAACTGATTAATAATATTTTAATTTCATCATTGTTAGAATATTTAAAATATTTGGATATAAGGAACATATCTCGTATTCTATAAAGAACAAGGGAGCATGAATGTAATAAATAAGGTTTTATGGTAATTAACGATGTAACCATGTTTTAAAAGAATACATTATTAAGATGTTCACATGTTATTACATGGAAAAAAAGATATTCATTGTATTTAACTTCCTTATAAATTATGGACTGTGATTTTGGATAGAAGTATATTGGATAAGTATAAAGGTTGGAATGGATTAAGTTTGAAATTAGATAAAATTGTTAAGGTTATTTTTAGATTGACATAAAAAGGACATCCCAGAGGATTGGTGACAACCAATCATGTCCGGCAAAGCTGTGAGACTTGAACCAACAACCAAAGGGTGACAAGGGTCCATCACCCACCACTAGCATATGCGATGTCCTGGATTGTATAATGTTGTTTTTTTATAAGGTCTTTTATATGAATTATAAATTTTTTTTACCCTATAGTATTAGGATAAATAGAATATTTTTTTGAAATATTTTGGAGTAAAAGGTGATTTTGTGGTAGGAATTATTTAAAGAATGTTACTATACTTGTCAAGTATATATATATATATATATATTCCCTCTTATTCTTTGACTAAACTAATTCTTAAACATTAGTTAAGGGACTTCATCTGAAACTAGTTTCATTGAAGCATCCTTTGATTTCTAAATGACTCACTTTTATATGGTTTATAAAACCCTTTGACTTTTCATTCCAAGGGGAATCTTTTTTTACGAAGCGTTTTACTAAATGACAAAAATGAATGATTTTTTAGACGTAAGTGGCGACAATGACCTTTCCTCCACCGTGAGTTTTATTTTATCATTGGCTTCCTTATTGAGCCAAAATATATTTTTAAAATAAAATAAATTCCATATACTCTTTTGATGTATTTTGGTATTGAAAATGGTTTTGATAATGGATTTTTTATGTCAATATATTTAAATGAAATATTGTTATTTATGACCACAATCACTCCCTATAAATTTTATGATTTTCTTATAATAACATGTATATAATTTCCACCAATTTTATCCTATTCAAAGACCTAATTCGGTGGTTAATTTCTCTTTTCCCTTTCCCTCTTATTAAAACTAAATTTTATTAACCGAATTTCCGAGTTGGGTTTTCCACAAAGTTATTTTTTATTTTCAACCTTTTATTTTCATAGAACAAATTCAAATTGTGAGGATGCAATTTATTGAAGGAGGGGATAATGTAACACCCCAAGCATCCATGGTACATTTTCATTTTAATAATGCAACAGCTTGCATCGTACGCAAAATCAAGATTCTAACAAAACGCGAGCAATCTACAAGCCGTTATGAATATTAATACCAGCTATTTAAAATTTTATAAATTTTATCATTCAAAATGGACTTAATTTTTTAATTTCGAACATTGAAATTATCTTAGGGTGAATTATTGGTATTTATCTGAAAACATTCAATTTTTTATGAATAGTGAAAAACATTGCATTATAGGTTCAAACCGACTTTTTTATTTAAATAATTATTTTTTTTATTTACATTTATTTTAGGTGAAAAAAGATAAATATTACCAATATTAGTTCATTGTCATTCATTTGAAGAATTTTATATAAAAATTAGATATATATAATTTTATTAAACTTTTTACCGTCTTTTACCCACCTTCTATGAGCTTTTAAAAATTTTATTGAACATAATTTTACCAATTCTATGAGTTGAATTTCAAAAATACGATAGAAACGATTATCCTCATTATGTAAAATTTAGTTCAATGAGATGAAATTTTTTTCAGTGAATAGTATCATTTGACTTTTATTTACCACGGTTGAAAGTAAATAAGGTAATTAAAGGTTAAAATGATATTATTATTACCCTAACACATGTCCTAATTCAATTGGATAAGTTTATTTCGACCAAAGGCAAACTTACGATAAAAATAGGACACTTTTGGTCCAATTGGATAAGATTAGGACATTTTGGATTATTTAATTCAAAGAAGAGTTAAAAGTGATAAATTCCAAGCTTAATAATAAAAGCATTTATAATATTGGGATAAAAATAAGATAAATTGGACTATAAATATTAAATATAAAGCTAAAATTATTTCCTACATAAAAGTATTTCATTGAAATTTTTTATACATTAAATAATTTAATTTATTTATGACACAATGATGTTGTAGTAATTACCTAATTAATGAAATATTGAAATGATTGATATTATTAAAATTAAAATAAATGTAATTTGATACTTTTTATGAATTATAAAAAATTTCTAGGTCTATATGACATGTTAGGATTGGTTATATTAATTTTTTGGGATTTAATAATGCTGATATAAATTTATAAAAAACAAAATACCGAATAGTGTCGAAATTCACATAAAAGAGTTTTTTAAAAAAATATTATATTATTCATTGACATTCTATTCCTAAAAATATACGGTTCAGCCAAACAATTTAAATAATGATAATTGTATCATTAATTAACCGATTGATATTATTTTTAAGTTTATAGTATGTTTATTAACCTTATAATATAAAAATACAAAGAGACATGGAAAATGTGAAACTATTTAACAAAGAGTTAAATCTAAAATATAAGGTTAATAGAGTGACCCAAACCTTTCTAAAACTTATTGGTAGGTTTTTATTAGACCCATACCCACCTTATAATTTAAATAATTTATTTTGGAGACATTAGATAGCAAAAATTATTTTATTATAAAATAATATTTCTATCTTTTCTTAAGGTGCCTCTCACCCCTCTTATAAAAGCGATCTCACCCTTCGCTCGAATTAAAACCATCAATTCCATTTGTCTCAGCCTACCCTTACCCAAATACCCTATCAAATATTATCCCTTCATCCTAGGGGCCTTTCTTTGGTCAGAAATACAACATTTGGAGCCCTTTGGATCATGTCAAAAGGAAGAACCCAAAGAAGAGGTAAATATTTCATCACCTCTTTCATGAACTTTTCTTCTTACACTTCCTCTTACTTTGTTGTTTCCATTATCAAATAATAACTCCAGTATCATATACATACTGTTTAATTATTATAAATATGGTAAAACCATATTCATTATTTTATCTATCCTATTAATGACATGTCACCGTATGTTCGTACATAAGGCTTACCGTCTCCACTTCTTGGTGTAGTTGTTATTAAATACATTATTTTTTGGATGGGTATAATAATGATTTATAATTGATGTAAATAATAAATATAATATGTTAATGATTCTTTATATATTATATAACATCATTTTAAATACAATTTTAAACCAAAATAATGATATTGTCGCTCGTGCATACGCACGAATTACTATCTCCACGACGCGATTATATTTATTTCCATGTTCACCATTCAATAATGACTATAAAAATATATATTATTAATAAGTATGTAATATATGATGTAATTATTCTATTGTAGATATATATATATATATATTTATGTATGTATGTACATACATATATCTTATTCACATACATCCATTCATTATGGTATGAAAACGGAAAGAACGTTTATGCATATGTGCGGCCTATCATATCTATCAACTGTGCCATCCATTTCAAATATAAATTTATTAAAAATAATTATATTCTCAATATATATGATATATAAATCATGGATTATATTCATGAATCATTTGAATAATTATCTAAATGATACAATTAAGAATAACAACTTAAAACACATATGATAAAGAAAGAGATTATTACAAAAATTGTTAATTTAACAGGGAAATCAATATTAAATGGGTAGTATAATGTCATAAATGAATCATGTATGATATAATAAATATGAATATGGTTCTGGAATAATTTAGTAACATAATATTATCATTATATATGAGGTTAAACATTCCCTCGACTAAAGGAAAGTGCAAGGTAAGGGGTTTCTTATCTCAATTTTAATTAAATTATATTTCCATTGTTTGCCACTTATTTATTACATTTGGTGTATTTTGTACTGCAATTTGATATAAAAAATCATGATTCTCATTATATTCATGATATTCTATTATTCATTTGGTGGTTATTGACTATTTTTCATATGACTCGATTGATTACAATGAGGTAACAAATAATTTCTCGATCTAATTATTATTTGTGATTAGTTATGTGTATGTTTTTATTGGGACATATTTATTATCCATTCCCATGTTTCATAAAAGAGTTTTCAAAAATAATATTTTTAAGGGACTCTTTATCTAGAAAATTTTTAATAGTTTTAAAGATTTATTCTTCTAATCATTTTTCATTAATATCCATGATTTTAAAATTGTTCTGGAGATTTATTTATATGGACATGAATGTTTTGAAAATGTTAAATCCTTTAAAATGATTCTATGTGGTATGGGAAAATTTGATTCAAATTTTTTTTTAATTGTTATCTTTTCAAAATTTTGTGACATTAAATTGTTTTCATGAAAAATGTATATTTCTCTCAAATAGTTTTACAAATCATTTTCATCTATGTCAACATCCTTTGATAAATTTTATACTTGTTTGAAGTTGACTTATTATGATGTGAATCTTCCATATTATATTTAAGGTTTTCTGATATGATTGAAAGTGAACAAGTTATTTTTAATCCATTTAGTGGTTTATGTTTAAATAATTGACATTTCATATTATAGTTTTAATACGAATGATTATTTATATTTCAACATTTTCTTAAGATGAATGTACTGGACTAGTATGTTCTGGGTTTGGGACTAGTAAAAGTATACCCTCCAGGTTGGGGTCCGGTTACAGTAAAACCTCTGAGTTGTAGTCCAGTTACAGAGGCTCTCTTGGTTAGAGTCTTGTTTCCGTGGCTCTCTGGGTTAGAGTCCGGTGGAAAAGGATGTCTAAGTTGGAGTCCAGTTATAGAGGCTTTCTGGGATGGATTCCGGTTACAGAGGCCCTCCGTGTTGGGGTCCTTTTACAGTTAGCCCTAGGTCTTGGCATGAGGCCTTTACATAGAAATTAAATTCAGGTACTATACATTTTGTCATTATAAAATTAGTTATTACATGTGATTATTCGACTTGTAGAATATCCTTGTGTATGTTTATATGGTAATGTCTATTTTATTTTTCCATATTATGTTCAAGTTTATGTTTAAAAGGGTATTTTTTATTACACATCTTGCCTTAAAATTGTGTAGCTTATGCTAAATTATTTACCCTTATTGAGCATCTGAGATCACCCCTTTTTTATGATTTATTTTGGAAGGATCCCTAGAAGTGTTTTGTTTTTAAGATGTTTGGTTAGGCTATAGGAACAATGGAATTCTCAGATGATGATTTTTTTGTATGTAAGAAAGTGTAATGTAATGTTCATGAATGTAATCTATTTTTACAATACTGAAACATAGATCGATCATTCAGGACTTGATTTCTTCTAATCATGCCAATGTATTAAAATAATGCACCGACTCTAGGTAAATGGGGTTGGTGAGTTATATAAAAAAATATATCATACATGACATTATCTGCATATTATAATGATATATATGATTAAAACCACTTTTATGTGATCAAATTAGTATCTATGGAATAAATTTTTTCATTTTAAAATATTATTTGTTCTTTTTAATCCTATTTTATAATTTTTTATAAGTAATGAAAATGATGTTTATAAAAATTAAATCCAACCACATGTTTGATTCAACTACATTAAAGGGTGATGAGGTTTTCTATTTCCCTAGGTTCCATTCTTATATATTTTTTATAAAAATATTATTTAGGACATTAAATTTTTTCACCATGAAATGTTATAATAAATATAAAAATAATGCCTTAAAAAAGCCTTTAAAACTGTTTCACACCATTATATATATTAATATTTAAATTATCTTTTAACACCATTATATATATAATCAGATAAAATTATTTTCAAACTAAAAATTATATTAATCAAATTTCATAAAATGTTAAATCATAATATTCTAAATAAAATTAACTTACTAAGGATAGAAATTTTATTCTACTGTAAAAGTAAATTAGGATAAAATAAAAAACATCAATAATACTTAAATAAATCAAAATTTATTTAAACAATTATTGTATGAAGTTATTTGTGATGCATCTTCCCATCAAATTTTTCTACTTTATGGACTTTGAATCTTGAATATTAACCTTACATATTTGAAAATGTAATGTCCATTCATAAAACTAAAATTTCAATCACTTACAAAAGGATAACTTCTTAATTAATAAAGGGCACACCTAGAATTATATTTATCCTTGAGATTGATTCATTTTTATACATTTATAAATCTATACCACTTTCCAAATTGTCTATTCAAAAAAATATAATGAATTTTTTTCCAAGGATACATCTATGGAAAACTCATGTCCCCGACATTAGTATTATCAACTACAATCATTATCAACTTAATAATATTCCATAAAAATTTATTAACACATTTATATTTTTATATTATTATAATTATATAATATAATTTTACTATATTAAGGATGGTTTCATTGTTAATTCATATACCCCATATATTAAGAAAAAAAACATTGTTCATGTGTTATGAGGACCACAACCTCTATGACACAATGTGTTTCATTTTCTATCATCGGCTTATATAGATGTATATTATGATTGTATTGGAGGAATATATTGATTTTTATAATCTTATTAAAGTTATTTTATAGAACATTTAAGAACATATTAATTAAATTGTCATCAAATGATAGTCATTACTTTTATTATTCAAAATAATCATAATATGCTAATAATAAATTATTAAATTTTTTAAAGCTTTCATATCTATTAAATATTATTAAAATTAATCATAATTAGGATACATTACACTAATAACCACTAAATAGGATCATTAAATTTTTTTATAATGGTACTATTAATAAAACATCATAATCGTTGTTTAAATTAGTGGATGTACATATTCGGGTCGATTTAACCAAAAAAAATAAACAATAATATTTATTGAAATTCGTAGTACCTATAGAATAATAATTAAATGTATAATATGATATAAATTATTATATTTTTTCGATATATCTTATATTATTATATAATTCATTAATTTAGAAAAAACCTTTTGATTGTCAAGAATCCATGAACCATGCATATTATTTATTTTATTTTAACGAATAATGAATAAAAATATTATGATTAGGATTTGAAAAATAAAAAATAATTATAAATAGTCCCTAACAGTGACATTAATAATTTTTTAAGGAATAAAATTTAAATAATATTAGTCATAGACACCACTATTATGAAGCTATTACTAATGATCAAAACTACAAACACCTAATGTGAAATATATGAATAAGTCATAAAGAAAATTACTATTTCTAAAGTGTATAAAATATAATGGATATAAGTATGGTTGTGAGTTATATTATTTTGATATCTATTATTTTTATATATGGGGATAAAGTACATTTTTGAATGTCAACAATCTAGGTAACTATTTTTATCACAATTTCTCTATATTATGATAAGTATTGTATTTATGAAACTAATTCCTTTTATGTGATTTTTATGTATCCTATTTGAGATATAATATCATGAATTATATTATAATCATGGTATTTTATATTAAATTTAAAATACTCTCTTTTCATGCGTTTTGAATTGAATGTTTGTAATGTTATTATTGTTTTATTGCACTCATTTATAATTCATTGAGACATAATACATTTTGTGCACCATGATTCCTTTGAATTGAGTATTTAGTATCCAAGGATGTACATTAATCATAATCCTTATATTTCGGGGAATTTAATTTTCAAATCATATTCATTTATTCAAGTTGCAGTTGATTCAGTTGTTTCTCTGATAGTGGGGATTTTTGGTAAATCTGTTTTCATTTATCAATTTTTGACCATTATTTGAAAATATTTCACAAAATATAGGCACATTAATTCCATTGATTTTATTATATGTTATTCTCTCATTGTTTTAATGGGATATATCATCATACCCAGTACACCATTTAAAATATATTTATCACTTCTTGGGATTTGTTGAAACCATCCACATTAATTCAGCAGAATGGCATACAGTCATATCATTCAATTATTTTATTGGTTTTACGCCCTTTTCTCAATATGGTGTGAATGATAAATTTAACATAACTAAGATTTTATGTTGTTCACCAAGAAGTTATTATAATCTATTATTATATATAAAATTATAGACATTCCAATATGGATGATTATTGGCATGTTGAATATGTATTGATTAACCATCCACCTTCTTCTTCCAGATGGGTTATTATCATATTATCCTTATTATAGTAAGGGGGAAGGGTAATGAAATTCATGACAATTATTTAAAATAGGAAATTGTTTATTATGTAATTTATTTCAAATTTATCAATATATACGACCATGTTTTATTGATTAAGTGGTTCCTTAAGGAATGTTATGAAATGTATTGAGGTCCCTTTATTGAAATAATTATACATAAACAAGTGTTTTTTTATGATAAAAAATGTGTAGAACCTTTATAAATCAACATGTCTAATGAGAAATAAATGATCTAGGTACTTGGTTTATGCTCTCCCAATTCAGAATGATGTTTTGACTTCAGTCACCACAACATGTAATATATCTATCCCAAAGGCATGTGTTTCTTGTTTTTTGATTTCTATCATTATTAATTCCATAAGTATGAGATTTGTATTATTTATATCCATGATTTTTTTTTCATTTATATAAGACGCTCCAATTTTCAACATGATTATGGATTAATGTTTTTTATTAATTCCATCAATAATAATCCTTCCGATTTTATTCCAAGATTTTGTAGTTTATTTGATTCCACTACTGACCATTTTAGCCCACGTTTTCTTATGTTTCTATGTCCAAAAGTTGTGACGAAAATTATTACAGATGACATGTTTATAAGGAAAAAATATTTACAATAATTAATGGTACATTAATAAGAGTTTAGATGAATTAATAATTTTCATAAATAAGGTAGAGAAAGGTCGTTAGATGTTAAATACAAGGTATTTATTAGTATATGATGTGATGTTATTATATGAATATAATATTTTACAATGACACCTAATAAATAAGTGATTAAATTAAAAACTATTAGTTTTTTAATTATGGATATCTATATCCATGAAATTACATATGGTATTAAAAAATTTATATAATGTATGTATTTGTAGATCCATATTCAAGAGTGTGGGTCATGGGAATCATAATTAGAGACAATGAATTCTCATGTTTATGGGACATATGATATTTTAACATGTGGGGTTCAGTTACATTCTATTTGTATTACCGATTCCATCCAATGTTCTAAACATGTAAGTCTCAAAAACATGTATATGAGTTAGAGTATATTAGGGAGAAAATATAATGAAAAATGTATAACATAATGTCTATAAAAATATTTTTACACATTCTATAGAAAATATAGTTAATATTAGATGATTCTATTTTGTAGATATAGTCTTTTCAAAAATAAATTACATGATTTCTAGGAAGAATACATTAAAGGTCAGACCAAAATTAGAGGGTCCATAGTTCATAGACAATGATTAATTGAATTTAGAATACTCCATAGACACAATGGATGGGGAGACAACCACACACCCACCAATGATATATTTTTAATGATTTTATTTCAAAATTCCATATATTTACACATTATACACAATATATTATATTTAATTCCATAATAAATTTCTATACTACAAGTTGTTAATTTTTTTGGAAAAGATCATCATCGTGTGGCTATTAATAGAAGTGTGCATTATTTAATTTATCATGAACATAATCTATATTACCATATAATCCCATTACACAAGTCATTAAAAATCCATGATTTGGCCCCCTTATCATGACATTAAAATTTATGAAATTGAGTCGACCCTATCAGACATTAAAAAATAATGAATGACCTATCTTCAATAACATTATCAAACATGAGACCCAAATCCATGTAGGATCCCAAAAGCTCATTTTTTCCATGTTCTAGAAAACATCAAGGAATAGTTTACTCTTTTCTACTAGTGGTATGGAATTAAATTACCTGACATGTTATTTGATTATGAAATCCATAAACTACAAGGGGATTCATATAATCTAAGTATTTACTTTACTATATGAAATCAATATTTTTGAAAGGACCCTTTGTGAAAGGATGTAAATTTATACTAACATACACTGAGGTAAAATGACCACAAAATAATATATGGTGATCATGTAGATTGATTAATTTAATATTGGATATATAATTCTTCTATTAACATCAATTTCAATCATGCCTATGAATTTTCATCATTTTCAACCCCTTTTCCCTTCACAAGATTCATATACTTATATAATTACACATACAACATCAATATGAAAATAAACCCTATATTTTATCTCCTATTCAGTCTCATGTGACATATATGATCTCCTGGATAAATTTTTTTATCATCGATCATAAATAAATTGAGAATTTTTTTACAATTGATTAACTCTTATTCTAATGATTTATGAAAAATTTATTGATGATAATAATAAATCAATCCCTAGTCAAATGAAATTGTACTCGAAAACATAAAATATATCATATATGTTTCTCCAAACCAATCAAGGAGGATTATTGGTGAGTCTCATTCCATTACAAGAGATCTAGATCTATGTAAGATAGATATAGTGAATTAATCTTCATTCAAATAAAGTCCCTATATTTCATGTACTATGTGTGGTTTAAATCCAGTATTTATCATATACGTAGTAATATACAAATTGGTAATCTGGATTTGAATGTCAAATGTTATCAATCCTAGAAATTTCCCCATTAATTATTTTATATTTTTATTCACATATGTTTTTCCTACATGATATCTATGTTCGAAAAATATGTCTCATTATAAGAAAAATTTATGGCTTCATTCCTATCATTATGGGAAAAATATTGACACCTAGATCTTTGATCCTAGGACCAGTCATAAATTCTATAAATAATTACCCTCCATAAATATGAGTTAGAACTCTATGTTAGCCTTCATTATAAAATTAATTATCCATGGTACTATTCTAATCTTACCAATTTATGAAAAATGTTTATTGTGGTTAGTGTCATCACTAAAAATATTATGAATCCTAGATCTATTTTATAAGACCAGTCCACAAATAATATTGTTCTTATTCTTGGTAATTTCGTATCCTATGAAATAAAATAAAATATGTATTAGTCAAATAATTGTATAGTAAAAAAAACTATTTTCTTTACCACATGATCACGATCTATGAAAATGAAATTTGGAAACTCTATGATTCTTATTTCCTATTTTCATTGGATTTATAGAAATTTCGAGATGATTAATCCTTAGCCTATTGGAAACTAACAATAACATAAACATGTACCAAACATTTAGTTGAGGTTTCTTATCATCATTTTTCATTTGGGAAATGTTTTTTCAGTTATTTACCTGGACATTCCAACAAACGGATTTTAGAATATTGGATTTTATTATAAACTTATCCCTAATGGAAATTTACTGCTATCATTAGATGTTTCATACTAGTGACAATCAATTATCTAACCAACAATTTGATGAGGGTCTCTTATCATACTCCTAAGTAAAATATGTACAATGTTCCCTAAATTTATATATCTTACAAATGAAATGAATTTTTTTTGTCTGAGTCTCTATCCCATGATATTAAACAAAAATACATTAATATCAGTATCACAAGAAACCAAAACCCCTCACATATGATCAATCAGGTCCAACCATAAACTAGTTGTCATACTTATTAACATTCAGTTGTATTATTCTTATAATAACATGATATAACAGGTAATCCAAAAAATATATTATGAATACATCCACAAATCATCACATGTTTTCACTCCATCCCATGGGACCATAATAACCTAATTGTAGAAAAAACAGGTCTAAATTCCCCATAAATCTTTTGGACATCCCATTCAAAAACTAACACTTTGTGCCAAAAGAGTCTCATAGTGCCACTAATACATCACAGATATCAGTAATGAGTTCATCCAACATCAAGGGTAATCTTTATATTACTATGGATATATTCCCATAAAATAAATCTATATACACACCTCCGAATATGAAATTCAAACTAGGGTTATGGTTTCATACTATGAATAACATACTATAATTACCTTATTCTTTGATATCATCACAGTGGAACCCATCATTGAAATATGTTAAATGTAACTCCCTTTTATACATGTCTCATATAATGAACCATGATCCAAAAATTGAAGTAATGGTTTAAGTCATCAAAATTCCATGTTCAAAATGTATTGAAACATCCAAGTCCCATGAAACCCATTTTGGATGTCATTTCATATAGACTATTAACATTTTTTTCCAATAACTTTGACCATAATAATTGTTTTATCAACCCACAGATAATTTTATTAACATTGTGATCTTTTCTCACATTGTATTTTATATTTCATTTTCTAGACATAATATCTCCCCCTCATTATTATCTAACCATCATGACCATAATCTATATGTGTTCAAATTATATTAATACAAACAATTATAGTTGAAAAAGGCTATCATTTACCTGAATTCAACATTGCCTTTACCAATAGATATAAAATCATAAAAATATTATGGTCAATGATATATGCTTATAAATTTACTGTTTGTTGTTCAAATAGAAATGAACAAAAAAATCGCTTTTATGGTCCACATAGCATGTTTACAATGAGATAATGAAAAATAAATAAACATTTCTGGATGAAAAAAATCAATGGAAGCCTGATAGAAATTCAGTATTCTCCCTCTAATCCTTATACATTCATGTTTAGGCTAAAATTATAGTGTATCTATGAAAATAGCCTCAAACAATGTTGGGATCCTTATAAAGATATAGAAAACATAGATCCAAGTATGCAAGATAATTTTTTGGAAAAAATTTTATAGTAATAAATAATCATAAAAAATAAAAATATAATTTTTTTAATACATGGTGGAGTGATATTTAGAATACCTGAACCCTCTCGGAATAACTATTGTTCCCTAAACCACATTAATTTTCAAAATACCTGAACCCCTGATAACCATTAATGGTTTTCTATAATGAGTGAATCCCAAATAAATGTCCATATATGTTTGGATATACTCACATATCTCTAATGTAGATATGATATTCTTCCATAGTATAACCTACCATATAGAGGCAGTTTTTTCATCCAATGGAAAAAGTGTCCTATAATTATTACAGACATTGGTTTTGTTACAGTGAGACATATACTTCAAATATGGTTAGTGGTCATACATGATATATGTTTCTCATTTCATCATCAATAATTCAATTTCCTTTAGTTATGATTTACAAACCCCATAAAACCATCATTCATGTATATTATAATCCCTTTATGTTATGCATATATGCATTGTGAACACCATCAATGGAGGGATACAACATGCCATCCCTAAATTTTTTTATACCTCGTCATGCGATGCTAAATCACATGGTACACAATTTTGAGAATGTTGACTATATTTTAAATGACCATATTAATGAGATAATAATTACTAAAAAATTGATGTCCATTAAAATTGGATTTTTTATTTCTTATTTACACATTGAATATTTTCCTCATCATTTGATAAAATTTATACAGCCTTACACTATAGAAATATGTTATCAATGTTTTTTTATCTTGAAAATTCAACAACCTTTCAACTGAAAAATAAAATATTACACTATGTAAATGACCCCCTATGGTTGTATGCACATGAAAAAAATGTGATATCCCCTCACATTAGATATCAACCTTTCCATGTTTTTATGTTGAATAATATAATTTTGGTTTAATATGTATAACTATAAATATTAGCATTATATAGTCCATGATGTGAAAACCTAAAGATAAACTAAAATGGTATAACATGGATGACCTAAAAATACACAAAAATGAGACATGGTGGTCACTCAATTGATGAGCCATAAATGGAGAACAAGGTTAATGACTACTCTCATCTCTTTACTCTTTCCCCTCACATATTATAAAATATTGAGCATCTGGAAAGGGAAAAGGTCTCAAATATGTGAGGTTGAGAACCCCTAAACGGAGACCTAAAAAAAGATGGGTCCCAAAATTCTTTGTCTCTCACATATAATGATTAGAAATAATTTATTAGAAAAATAGAATAAAATTCACAAATCAAGGGGGATACACTATAAAATACTAGAAAATGTATTAAATTAATTTTAATGTCACTGACCTTTAAAATATTTATTCATCCACATAACAATGGTTTATAAGTTAAATGGATTAGTGAAACATCAAGGTACTAGAACTCTATTAATCATTTCAATCCACATTCATATTTGAACCTTCATGGTACTTATCATATTTATTCGGCCTTATATCACATCCAAATAGACCAACTCTAGTGTTAGGTGATATTATCTCCTTTAATACCCATTATAAGACACACCTTATAGGAACTAATTGCACATGCACATATTATTGGACTAATACTATAGTTATAGTGATTGTATTAATATGGATACTATTCCTTGATTATTCCCCAAGAAGAACTCATTCCACATAGAAATGGACCATCCCTTTTTTTATTATGTTATTATATCCCATTACAATTCTTGAGTCATTACCAATAGGATCAAATTATATATAAAATTATACCAACATTGGTGTTATCGTAATGGAATTTAATCTGATACCCATATTGATCCACACCTAGGAAGAATTATTTTTAATATATTTTTAACATTATATTTATAATCTGGATGAAATAAAGGTGGGGATATTTCTATCAAATGATATATAAAATATTATTTTCATTAAATTATTCATATAAAAATGAATAGGATCATTAAAAAGTTTTATTCTAACCTCATGATAAAATATAATAAAAAATTACTTACAATGAAACATGGAGTTCACCAATATACATTTTTTCTCCAACAATACTATTTTTAATCTTATGTAGCCTTTCCCTTTTAACCTCCTCTGTAGGGTGAAGACTCTCTGCCTCTGTAATTAGCCTTACCTTATTTGTATGGGATTCATCTAGAAATTTTATATGCCCCTCCCATTCTCCATTGTTGGAATAAATTTCATTTTAAGGAAACATAGGTGGGAATCCTATTAATTGTTCAAAGTTTATTAATTGTTTTTTACATTCAAATAATTGGATTCATGTTAACACACCATGGAACAACGTATAATAGAGTAGAAGCATAATTATACATAAATAAGAGATATAGTGACCTCTTAATATTTATCATTTACTTTTAGAATCACCTTTACTACATCATAGATGCCCTGATAATTGAATAAACTTATTCCTTGGTTGGTAAATTTATGGTTAAGTGAAAGATTTTTCCCACCATAATATTCCTTGGGATTCTTAGAAATATACCTTATTTAATCCAACTAAACATGTTGTTTATATGTGTGTTTTATTTTCAAATAATATATATTTAATTCAATATCACCCATCAATAGTGTTACATATTCACAGGATAATTTTCTAAGGGATAAGACCATGTTCAACCCTTATATGTTTTCTAGTTCATAGATAGATTCAGCCAATCTCATCTCAAAATAATAGGGCATGTGAAAAGGACATTACAAGGATGGAATAATTCCACATGATGGGAGTTCATTGAATGATATAATTAGTATCTCTTATAATAAAATAATAAGCATAACAAATGAATTATATACATCCCTCCCTTTCTATTGATGTGATAACCACTATGATTTTAATCACATTAGATAGTTGAACCACACAAGGATTCACCTTAGGAGGATTCTCTTCAATTTTAATAATGAGAATATAATCCCTCATTGGGGCAATGAATACATGTCTTCCAGGAGAAATCATATCCACCATCAAGGATATATAACCATCTATGATGACCATATTCATAGTATACTATGTATAAACATAGAGGTGAGGTAGGCCAATATAATTATTCTCATAGACCATCACAGGAATGTTCATTTGGATTTTAGTTTTTAATGTTTATGTCATTGAGTATTTTAGAATGTAAAAGAAATTATGCGTAACAAATCATGTTTATGTATTTTCAAATAATGAAAGGAATCATTTTGAACTCTCCCCTACTTAGAGTTTTTAGGATCCCCTAAAGAATTAAGGGAATCAATTATTACAAAAAGAACATATATTATCACCACAACCTCATAATGTTTATCACACCCAGTTCCAAGGAATAGAGTCCACAATTATGGCTATATAACACATGTATGATAGATTTAATAAAATAAATGATATCTTTTTACTCCATTTATAAGATCATATGGGATTTTCATTATAGGAATTTTCCTTATTGTCCATGTTGAACCAATAATAGTTGAATATAACTCACCCTAGAAACAATATTCTATTTTCTTGACACTCACCTCATATCCTTCAGGACTAGTTGGAGAGAGAATTATTTTTTCTAAAATTAAGCATGATAAAAAATCAAATATGAACATATATTTGACACAGAAATCATAGATGAAGGAGAAAAGAAGAAAAACTAGAGTATTCATTAGCCTAATTCCATTACCCTTCATATGTGGTTGATTTTAAATGTTGGAAAAAGATTTTATTCCTTATAAAACACCAGTAACATTAGGGTGCAAGAAAAGTAACCATCCACATCACATATCAAGATATAATTCCTAGAGTATAATTCCCCTTCTTATAGAGGAAATAATCTCACTTTACTAATTGGACTTTCTATCACAGTGTAACATTGAATGTTTATAGCTCATAGATCTGTCTAAGCCCTCAAATAATTACATTGATGGTTCTTGTGAGAGATAGTTTTCCATAAATATTAATATTTTATTTATTATAATTAAATTATCATTATTTATAAATTCCACCCAATCATGAAAAAATTAATTAGATACACCATAGGTGATATTCCAATAGTCTATTTTCTATCGCACCTAATTGATGGGATTTAGCTTTTCGTGTTAAGAATAAATGTATTCATCTATCTAATACATTCCCCTTAATCTAGGATATTACTACCATAATTTAAAAATTGTTTTATATTTATATCCCTCAGTTGAAAGATGTGGATGATGTCTTTAAGGATCATCTATAATTACATAATGATAAAAAATGTATATATAAGTTTATAAAAGTTGGGTAGAATTCGGTAACAAATATTATAATGATTCATAAATTTGCCTGGAAAAAGAATTAGGATCCTTAAAATATAAATTATTTTAGGAATTTTACCATTAGTTGTAGTTCATGAAGCAAAATGGAAAATATTTTCTCAGTGGGTTTTTCTTCATCACATCAATCAATCCATAGGTATTCAAAGCACCATAACACTAGTATTCAATAAGAAAATTGTTTTGGATGACTAGATCACTATAGATTCTTACCATTATCATGATCATAGTAGGAACAATTGGTGGTCAAACATCCCTATTCGAGAGTTTCTTCAATGAAAACCTTGGGGATTCTACCTGATAACATTCTTAAGGGGTATAAATAAATATATTATTTTAAATATCTTGGTCTTTTCCAAACATGTTAATTTATAGGGGGAAACAATGTAATAACACTAATATATTCCTTGGCCAACATTGAAGCGTCTCTATGTTTTTGTAAAAAAGATCCTTTGAAGCATCTTTATGTTCTTATAAATAATTCATCATACTAAATAATAAATTTATAAAGGGGGAAATTGTTACTCAATGTTTATAACATCCCTATAGAGTGGATATGTAACAAAATTAACCACAATATTTCCCCACTACACCATAAATATCCCCAAAATATGATAAGGGTACTTTATTATTTAAAAGTTTAATATGAATAATATATATATTCTATTATAGGTACCACTAATCCCACATTTTCTCCTCATGATGAATTTTCCTCCATGGATAATGAAAAATCCTATCTATTTTTGGATTCAGGAACTAGATAGATATACGAGCTCACAAATATTTCATAAATTTTTACTAGTTTTCTTCATTGTAGGGATGTGAAGATTAATATTGTAGCCTCATTGGTTATTGATTCCATACACCAATATATATTAATGCATTCCATGTACTTCTTAATTATAAATATCAGTACCTACCATTAGTAACATATTGGTCAATCCTTTTATTTCAGGTGATAATAATTTCAACATTCGGAATTAAACATTGATTCCTTCCCATAGACGGGGGGTCCTTCCAAATTTTTTTGAGTTGAAATTCAATAATTAGTGGGTTATTGTGATGTTCCCTCATAACAAATTCATCATGCATGCACTGAAAGATGTGTTCCCTAATGCATGCTATATGTCAAACAGATCCATACCTACATCTCAAAGTATATAGTGGATGATTTTGGTATGTATGATCCACTTGTTAAGAAAAAAAGGAATAAATTAATGTTCCTTATATATATTTCTATGAAATCCAAAAAGACTCAGAAATTGGTTCCTCTTGTAGTTCATCTTTCAATCTATTACAAATCATATGTATCCAATATTCCCATATAAATTTATTCCTGACACTACCTAGTGCATGTATATCATGATACTCATTTTCTTTTAGTTGAATTATAGATAAATAATAAAAAATATTTTTATGGTAATGCATCATGGAAATGGATAAGTGTGTATGTGTTTCTATAAATACTATAATGTGATCCATTAGGAACACTGTTCTAAATTAACCCACATTGATTTAATCTCCTTTAGTAGAAATATTATCTTTGGTCACATTGGAATTCATAAAACGCAATGATCATAGTTAAGAGTTTTGTCGATTTGGGATGATTAAATCTATTAATAAATCAACCCAATATAGTGTGTATAACATAGATGATGGATACTCTTGATAATGATTGTTAAGGTCATTTTTATATTGTTTCATAAAATCATCACATTAGTGTTGGTAGTACTGCTTAATTCCATAAGTAAAGTCATTAATTCGTGGGACAACATCAATATCTAAAATAGTGATCACAGTAAAATCCATTTTATTCCAACGATAAAAATAAATGGTTCCTTTATAATGAATTCACAACAAAAGGTAATAACACTAAATAAAAGGAAAACAAATGCAAAAAACTCATGGTGTAATTGTCTCTAAGTATATATAATTCACCAAGGTTTTTATTATTATCCTTTACGTAACCCAATCAACAATGTTTAGGGGTTTGTGAAGTCACCCAGAACCACCACTCATGTCCCTCACAAGTGATAAAGGGATAAAAATAACCAACATGATTATCATAAGTTCACCATTGTAATGGGGAATATAAGAGGAAGTTTAGAGAACTCAATATAGGGAAAAACCTTATGTTGCATACAAATTTTTAACCTCTCACTCGTAATAAATAAAATGTGTGGATGGAATCCCTATCCCACCATTTATATGTGTTTTATACTTAGATATGGACGGGAAATTAGTTATAGATATGAGTGTGAGTCTAGTTAAACATGATTAAATATTCCTTTTTATAGTAATATCAAACTCTTTGGGGGTTGGCCTTCCCTCTATTCAGACAAATATGAGTACTTTGAAAAGGGATAAATACCATGACAAGTTAAAAGAAATGTTCTAGATAAAGGATCAATGGATTCATAAAAAACCAAAAACTCTTAACCTGTATGTATATCCATATTATCCTATGCATATGACGTACACTAACAAGATGAAAACCTAAGGAAAATTATGTGCACCACTTTTTCACC
Source organism: Viscum album (assembly GCA_963277665.1). Taxonomy (NCBI): domain Eukaryota; kingdom Viridiplantae; phylum Streptophyta; class Magnoliopsida; order Santalales; family Viscaceae; genus Viscum; species Viscum album. The sequence goes on from OY728122.1 coordinate 78,798,524, forward strand.
AAATACCCTACTCCCAGTATCCCATATTATATTATAAATCGGACCATTATGAAACTCATTTGAATCCTTTTGGAAGAAGAAGAGAGGACCCAAATGTCTACTCACTATAGTCACATTCCAATGCCTTAGATTCTCCCCATCTATCTTAGTGAATCCCAAAAAATATTAATTTAAAAAAATTGAGTCTAATAATATTTATAAAATGATTAAAAATTCAATACATTAATGAGAAACCACCACCTCAATAAATTGGAAAAGCTAATATGAATGGAACCTAGTAGGAAATTTAATTATGTTTTTTTCATCCATATTCATTAATTGAGACCCCTACCACTTATAATATGTATTTTCCACATCCCATCACTAAGGGAATAACTTCACAAATGCATCAATAGGGCTCCAACTCAATCTAAATTAACAATGGAGATCCAACCTGACTCACCCTTACTGGGAAGATGCCTCATTTTCACCCTCACTAGAGAGAACATAAAGGCTCATCCATACTAGGGAGAGGCCTCCTATAGACCCTTCACTAGGGTAAACCATCCTCTTATACTCCCACAATATGGTGATATTAACACCCAAATTTTAGTGGCTAAGAAACCTATAATCTAGGACTTCTATGTAATCATTTAATTAATAATACCTCCTCCCAAGTAACATGAAAATTAGTGTTCGGGTATTTACACCAGTGTGTTCCCCTTTGAATAATTTATTCCCTAGATAAAATGGTCACCCGGACTGTCCACCCACTAATAGGCCCACATGATATCTAGAATCATATATCCCCTTGATAATGAGTATCCAAACCATAAGGACATCAATAAATCCAATCCTATCTCATGCATTACATCATTGAAAACCCATCTTTGAACTCTATTATCTTAGGTCGTGGGAGGATATCATGGTCTACCTAATGATCCATTATAATATGGAATAACATCATAGTTGTATGCCCTATCAATTTCCTAATTGATTATTTCATCATCATTAATAAAAAAAATTTGAAACACAAACATTAAGAAACTAACATTATTTCATAATCCCCATTGATTCTCTCCCATACCTTGATCAATATATGGGCCTCCTATAAATTTTAATCCCTAATAAAAGAATAAAAATGGGAAACCACTCTAATCCTCTTAAAAATAAATTCAACCAAAGCGAATACCCATTTGTAAGACAGTTTAAAGTTTTCCCCATTATTGAAATGATCATCCTATTCACATAATATAAAAAATTATTTAAATATCCTTAAATAATATTTTTAAATTGGAGGGTACATATCTTCAATCTAATCATAAACTACAATATGTGAATTATACGGGATTTTATTCTTATAAAACGGGTTACATGACACACTACTTTAAAGACTAAACCCAAAAATAAAAACATAATATCAAAATATATCTCTTCATTGAGTTTTAATCCCATTGAAATCATTTCCCTCGTATTAGAAGGGATTATTTAGCAATAAATTACCATATCCTTTTTGTCAGGGCCATATTCTCTTATGAGGTATCATCTTCTAGCCATATAACTGTTGAGTCTATATCTTGTTTTGTGGGATATATCCTCATAATAAAAAAACATATATTAGAGATCCTTATTCCATAAAAGAAAAATCCATGTTTATTAGTTAGTAATACCTTTGAAGTCAACCCAAAATGGTCACTGAAATGTAATCCCCAAACCACCTATTTCAATAAGTATTTTACAGAGCCATCTAGTATATATGATGTTTAATATATTTTATGTTATCATTGTAACATTACATTAAACCTTCCAAAAACATTCATTAAGTGACATAAATCTCAGTGGGTTCACAATCCCTTCATAGGGATATTTAGGAATACATTCATATAGGCCTAATCCCCACACCACCAACACTTACTCTCTCACTAGATAAAAAAATAACTCTAGACTTCTTATAACAGTGTGTTAATAAATTAGAATCCATAATTTATAAATAAATTATTTATAACCATCGATATATAATATTTATCCACATCAATTCATGTTGAAGAAAATTGGGGGAATACAGATAACCATTGTTAGAGAAGGATTTTGGAAGTACTCATGAATATGACTTAAATTTATTAGAGATAACTATATTTGGGAAAAAATTCCATTAAATTTTCTTAATAATCCTTTCCTATCATCATCTCAACCAATTTGTATTCAATTATTTCAACATGAAGGTCATCATTGGCTAAATGCATTCAGAGTAAAGGACTCCCCAAAATCAAAACACTGTAAAGGAGTCTTGTCGAAAATTTTAAGTGGAAAAATGGAAATGTTATGATTATTATAGGAATATATTAAATTATTATATTACATTAAAATAACACATATATATAAATTAAATCTTATACACCTCCTTCAATTAGTTTTCTCCCTAAGTTCCCTATATTTATTTTCTAAAATACACACCATATTCTAATCATTTTTTTTATTATAATGGTACTAGTGACTATAATATGAGACCATGCCCCTATAAATTTCAATATTATTTCCATGTTATTTCTTTATTCTTATTATTCCATTATAATTTTGATTATAGTTAATAAATTAATCCTTAAATTATAATATTCTATTTTAATGAAATAAAATTTTGTTTATTTTTGTTAAGTGATGTTGGTGATCTATATACACATTACCAAATAATATAATTAAAATTACAAAAAATTTCACACATAAATTTTATATAAGAAATATATTATTTTAATTTATTAGTAATTACATTATCCCTTTTTATAGAAATATATCCCTTTAAATTTTAATCAATATCATCAGTTGATAATATATATAGAAGAAGTTTTGTTTAATTAAAATATAAGGATAAAATTATTCCGCTTCATATGTAATATTTCAAAAAGATATTTTAAATGGTTATTTATCTAATTTTTAGAAATAAATTTTATATATGATCTAATATGTTCATTGGGTTCTCCATTTAGGTGGTTCATTGTTAGTTATAGCGCCATTGGATTCACTATATAATAGGGATATATTATATTAATCCTTAGGAGGGACACATTGAATACATTATTCAATTTATCCAATTTATGTATAAGTGTTACTTGATAGGATACAACTCCTTTATTATCAAGAATCCAGAAGGAACCAATATAACTAATGTTGGTCTTTTCAACTTTTAGAACCATATAACTCCCTATTAGAGAGGTATCACAAGGAATACTTTCTACCTAATACTAAAAACCATATCTCTTCAAAAAAAATTTATAATGACACATCCACTAATTCATTGATAATTTTATAAATTACTTCATGACATAAACCATGCTTTTTAATTATTACAATGGTTTTGGCCTTAATTGCTTTCATTCATTAATAACATCCCATAATTTTACATTTCTATATCACACATCGTATATATATTTATATGGAAACATATTTATGTTTTATGTGATACTATTTTATTTTTTACTCAACAAGATTAATTTTTTGATCTTATCCTCCTATAATTTCCATAAAAGAAACATTCAAATTTCTTCAAGTGTATGAATTGTTCTTTTAGATTAATTGTTTTTTTGATGATATAACATATTAGATTTTAAATTTATTTTCAATGAATATTTAATAATTCCCAATATCTTTGAATTACAATTTAGATTATTCCATGATATGATAAAATGTTTTGTCACATGAAACCTCACCAATTCCTTATAAAACATCACAGAATATTGATAAATAGTGAAACATTTCTGAATAAAGAAGACATGTTTAGTCATTATCAATTAAAATAATAATAATATAGTATTATTTGTTCGATATGTATTATAAATACTTTTTACAAATCAAGGGAGATGTTATCCCATTTCATAATTGGTATGGGTAAGGGGCAAATCCTTCCCTTTGGTTGATTATGTAATGCCTTAATATTCCAACATTATAGTATACATTTTAATCTATTTCATAATTTTTTCCAATAATATGTTCATAGTATTATCTTGATATGTAATTATACATTATTGTTTCATGGATAACGATATTCATTGTTCATTTTAAAATAACTCTTTTATCTATAAAATTATTATCCAATAAAATCAATTTTTAAAATAATTTACTATATCATAATTAATGTTGAATTAAGGAATATTTTCATCCTTAATTACTTTAAAAATAAAATATATCATGAAATAATTCATTTTATTTTTATATATTTTATATTATATGGATGATTGTGAGGGTATATTTTTAATCTAGTATGTCATTCAATGCTTTATGATTAATATACCCTTCCATTGTATATCCACGAAGATTATATAACTCTAGATTAACTGAAAGGATAGTGTCATATTTTCATTTCCACTATGATCAATAATTGTATTATTCTAATTCATAAAATAGTACTAAATTGAGATATTGAAGTTCATGATTAATTCTAACCACCTTCTCTATGATATGTTCAAGTCTTTCTATGTGAATATATATGTAAATATCATTATTGGTACGCATGGAATACTTAATATTTTTAGTTAGATATTCTATACTTGATGAGAAGACCATGATGTCTAAATCCAAATCATTTTTTCCTTTTTAATTTTATAGTTATTAAATTACTATCCTTCATATGTACTAAATTTACAAGTTTTCTTGTGGAATCAAAAATATATCTTCTCTAAAACATATATTTATATAATAAATCCTTATATAATTGTGGATAGTGTGATTTTAGGTGAAATAAAAACCCTATTCATGACTTCCAGAGGTCATGATTTATATTTATTTATCTATATATATATTAATAATTTTCTATTTTAAATTATTTAATGGGATATATAATCAATAGATATACCACACTAAGTGTCATCAACGCCTATATAATCCATGAAATCAATGGGTCTAAATGATAGTTGTTGTTTTAGTTCATTCTTTAATAAAATTTATCATTAAAGGATCAATATAAATTACCTTTTATTTTATTATATGGCTTAATATTATGATAACCTATATCTAAATGCCACGAGTTCTTTTTTTATAACTTATCCTTATGTAAAATATTTATCATATTATTAATTTTTTATCTTCATATTATTATTTTCACTTAATGTATAAGGGAACATCATTAATATATATAACTAAACATTTATCAATGTAGTCTATAAATATCTAATTCAATGAATCCATAATGATATATGGATAATTATTATGTCCAAAAGAAATCACTATGAACTCATAATGCCCATATCTTATAAAGAAGTTTGTATTTTGAATATATTATGACTAAAATTACATTAAAGATGTTAAAAGTAAAAAATTATGTTAATTATGTAGCACTATAATTTTGATCAGACAACTCTTCATTTCTTGTCATATGATACATGTTCGTTGTGGTATTCCAATTATGCTTTTTCAAATCAATTTCATATATCAATTCTCCATATTTATTGTAAATTAAATTTATTGGTTTACCCCAAGGTGAATAATTATGGTGATTAAACACTTTATCATACATCTATTTTAGAATAATCATTACTTTCTCAAGATCTATCAAGACCGTTATATTGTGTCTATTTTACATATTTATTCAGTTTGAATAATAACTATTGAGAACTCTGCCTCAATCTAAAAAAATAATTGGTAACACATCATTGACTATATTAGTATATTCATTTATAATATGAATTTACTAATTTTTAAATTTTAATTTATCAAAATGGTTTCACAACGAACTTATTATTTATTAATTATAGATATTTCAAATTTTTTAATGATTTTATATAAAATATTACAAATCAATCAGGAATTTATAATGATGCACGTGATAATTTGGGAAACTAAATTTTGTTTATTTCTATTGAAAATTATTGTGATATTTATATAAATATATCATATCCATTCAATTTATAACATTAAAATCCATTAAATGAATGATTATGATATTTTATAACACAATATAACAAAAAATGTTATTTATGGAATATTCGTGCACCTAGGATGCTATAAATTTAAATATATTGTATAACATCCACAAATATTCACTCCATGATCTGATGGTAAAAACATAAATTTATATTTTTAACTTTTAGTCTAATATATGTGTAAAAAACTACAAGAATGATTACATCATAAAAAAGGAAATAATGGATCACGTATATACAAAAAGAGCTTTTAGTTTAAAATAATAATTGAATTATTACGTATTAATAACAAAATGGGTTCATAAACAACTATTTAACAATTATTAATATAATTTACCACTATAACAAGTATTTCATATTTTATGTTATGGCTCCAACATTTCCCCTAAAATTACTTTTATATAAAATCATTCTAAACAAAAATTATTTAGAATAATTCATGATAACCTTGTGAAATGGAAACAAATATTTGTTATATAAAATTCATTATATGTGAAATCATACGAATTAACAATTGAATGTCACCAAAGGGGGTAAAATGAACATTAGGTTATTATGACATAATTATTATTCATGAGAGTGGAATTTGAAACCATAAATACCAAGATTATCAATCATATAATAAATCCTTAAAAAATTCAATAGTAATTGCAATCAATAATCAAGAGTCATGTAAAGACAAAATTGATAAATGGAATCATTAAAAACAAAAATATTTTCAATTATAATATGGAATTTTTTTTTCCAAAATAGAAACAAAAATATTACCTGGATAAATAATAATATTTCCATAAAACCCCATATAAAAAATATATTAAACATATAGTAAACTTTTTTAATTATTTTTATCTAAAATTTCATTATGGAATAACCATTACATTAATACATTGGGTAACAATCATAGTGACACTTGAAATAACCATCACAGTTTAATATTTTAGCAATCTTAATAGTTTCACATGTAATACAAAACATTGATATACATGGAATAACAATCATAGTATATAACCATGATATAATAAAAGAAACCAAATTGGTTAACTCCATCCCATATTAAGAGTATTCATCACTATATAATACAATAATTTCCTATGATAATCCTAATTGGTTAACCAAATACCTTTAACCGTTGAATTGTATAGCTACAATGGGCTCACAAAACCCTGGTTTATAAAAGAACCACCAACCATCATAAAATATTCTCTAGAACCATAACATAATAAAGTATATGGATCATTCACTTCATTATAAAACTCATAGAAATATCAATTATTTCTTTTTGATATTGATAAAACCTTGGAAATAAAATGGGTACTATGAAAATCTATTTGAAAATAATAATAATCCATCCTTAGAATGAATGAGGATGGTATCGTCAAAAAATATATCCAGTATAGCATAATCAATATGAAGGTTTTATCATGTTAATGAATGGAAATACCTTCAAAATATCACTAAAACATTTTTGAATAAAATAAAATTTTCAAAATGAAATCAAATTTTAAAAACAAAAATTTCAAAATGTATTTTTATAACAAATTTCACTAAAAATAACTTTAGAAATTTATAAATATTATTCACGGAGAAAAATTGTCATGTTAGGGGTAACATTTTTCTTCATTAAAAATGTTAGAAATAAACATTAATTTCAATCATTTTGAAATGAGAATCAAATGTGGCGCATTTGAAATCATTTATATGATTTAATTTAGAAAGTCTAAGGGATTTTAAAGAATATTATAATATTTAAAATAGAAATAATTTATTACAAGAAAACAAAATTTATAAAAAATTTTAAAATAATGTCAATATAAAGGAAAAATTCCTGAACTGAAATAATATACAAGATCAGTATCACATCTAAATGACATTCTTGATGTTACTAAAATTAATAAAGGATTAAATAGAAATTTAAAATTTAAAATGATTTCCTAAAATGTTGGAAAAACTATATATGTGGTTCAAAAAGATAATATTAGACCATTTCATCTATAAGGAATCTAGAACATAAACATTCCTAAAAAGATAGAACATTGTATGAAAATTCCATCACTATTTTGGTAACTCTTCAGTGAGAAGCCCCATGAATTGAAAACATCAAATGAAACATTAAATATCAATAAAAAATTTATATTATTGATATGACATATAAATGGTTTATTGTACATAGCTCAAAAAATGTGATAAGTGTATATCATGATCATATGTCCCAAAAAAATAGAATTTGAGTCCTATTTCCCTTTTAAAGATAATATCATTTAATTTTGATTTAATTAATGAATATATTTGGTGTAAAAAAATTTATATCCACAAAAAATGAGTATATATAATTCTATAATTTAGAGATCATTTCACACAAAATAAAGAAATAAAAATTTCAACAAAAATGATTTATAATCCCACGAAAGGAAATTTATTTAAGAAACCCATTTCAAATTTGTTATATTTAATTGAAATCACCTTTCATGAAATAATAAAAATTATAAAATTGAATTACATAAATAATTATGAATTAAGGAAAAAAAATTAAAATGTGTATTATACAAAATATGTAATAATTTGGTTTCAGAATAGTAATGTATTCCTCAATGATAGTAAATTCAGATGAAATTCCTTAACATGATTCTAATCATCCCTTGTATATCCTTTAAATAATGTATAATACAATTAAATAAAATATTTTATTTATAAATAAATATATTGGTTTAATACCATATCCTTAAACCATTTATTTCAATTTTATTAATGAGAAATACATTTTCATAACCAGTTAATTCCACGTTATGTACATTGTGAATGTTCACTCGAAAATTTCTAAACTACAATGGTGTGTTGACCATAGTAAAAAGGTATCATTATACAATCATAAAATGAATAATAATTATGAAATAATCATCATTTTTTTAAAATATACCTTTTTATCTAACCATTAAATATGTTTATGAAAAATGAACTACATTTCAATCATGGAGACAATATGATTGAATATAAAAAAAGTATCATTTTAATTTTTAAATAACTGTTTTGGGATAAAGTTTATGTTTATTATATATTTATATAATATTAATTATATATTAAATTTCATATTATATACTTATATTTATATATATATATATCTTCCATTTGAATTTGGTGGTGAAAAATGATTCACATCACTTAGAAGAAGTTGTAATCCACACATATGCACAAGTGATGTTATCCTTTTTCAATTAATGAAAATTAAGTAATTATATGAGATATTATATATTAATAATGATAAATATTTCAATATTATAATATATAAATCATAATTACATCATTATAACTATCTTGGAGGGTGGCATTGGGAAATGAATATCTTCGATCTGCGGCGTGGTTGTCCACTATATATGTGAACAATGAATAAATTCCCATATTCATAGATGTAGGAGATGAGTATCAGTTATACCATTAAAATAATAAAATAAAATTATATGTAATATATTTATGTTTTATATAATCCATGTTAAATATTATTTTAAAATTTTTTAAAAAAATTAATTAAATCGTAATGCTGAATTAATAATGACACCTCTTCTTCAGACAACATCCATTGTGTAACACCATAATAAAACATTGGTTGGTATTCTGAAATTTCTATGGAATATGGAAATTGGATAGGTATTTTATAATGTATGATTATAATAAAATGTTTGATTGAAATTGGGAATTAATTGTGTAGTAAATATACTAAGGGATTCCATTTTATAAGAGTGGGGATAAACAGTTTTGGAATTTCATAATATGTTAATGTTAATTTATTTTGATGTCCAGAAGGAAGATAATTATAAGATACCATTATAAAATTATATTTAGTAAATATAATCTCATCATACTAAATTTCAATATTTATTTAACAAATCTTTTACCCTTATAATTCTGTTTTAATCCACTTTTAAACCCTTCTAAACGTGCGGTGTTAATATGGATATTTTTTTTCTTTTTGGTTTATTTTATTACTATTTATGGAAAAAAGTCTCATAAATGTAACATGAATGATATAATAAAACATATCATAATAACTAATAGTATCCTAATATTTTATGTTACATTAAATCAATTAATCAAATATTATTCTTAAAAATTATCATTAATTTTAATTTTTATGGGTATTATTCAAAAGGACAATAATAACATCTAGAGAAAAAATGAATTTTTTTAAAAAAATTAAATCCAAACCATTTATGTGAATATATAATATATATTCCTTAAATTAATTATGTAAAATTATATTTCTTTTAATATTGTTAATATCATATATTTCATTTTTTCATTGGTTGAATTATTTTTCTGTCAACATTTTGTACGAATGGGATGAAAATATTTCTCCACAAAAAATTAAAAACACAATTTCATGATGATGAAAAATCATTTATTTTTAAAAATAATATTTATATACAATCATATATTATGATCAACCCCATGGTAAAAATTTGATAGTTATTAAAATCAAGACTGTGTCATTCTTTACATTTCGTTAAATAAAATATTATAAAATTCATAATATCATGAAAAATGAAAAAAACCTATATAAGAAATTATATTATTTTCATTGATGAAATTAAATCATCCAATATAATTATTTATGTTATTAGGGTCATTTCATAGTCTATAAAAAATTATTTATAAACCTTCATTACATGATTTACATTTTATTGTGGTAAAAAATATTTATATGGTTACTGTTCACATTTACTAAAAATATGTAGCTATTTAAATAAATTACCCATTGATTCAAAATATGGAATTTTTTTTTTAAATTCAGAACATATTAGTGGAATAATTTATTTTAAAATTAAGCTAACAATAAGTGACTAAAATTAGTTCCTCAGAAAAATGATTACTTTAAGTATAAAAATATTTCATAATAAATTCATCTAAAAATTTCATTTTAAAAATAATTATTTTTTTATTTTATTTCTAAATAAACTAAATAAATTATAAAACAAATCCAAAATTCCTCACAATGCTAATTTTCATATTGGTTCAAATTTTTTTTTTTCATTTCATTAAATTTATTAAATGTTAATAAAATTTATCAATAATATTCAGTAACTAATATAAATAAATATAATTTTAATGAAAAGCCCGCGGGGCCCGGGTGAGTTGGTTAATGGCGGTGGAATCCTAACCCTCGAGGATCCGACTTTGATTCCTCGTAGAGAAACACACACTATATGCTAAAAAACCTCTTTTGGGCCCCTATAACCCTTTAAGAACTCTCCTAAGCCCAAGGGTTGGCCACCATGGGCCTCGCTGGGGACGTGTGGCCCATAGGAGGGGAGGACACCCCAATACCTCGTTACCCAACAACACATTCGCCCGTAGGGCACAAGTGAGTTAGTTAAAGGTGGTGGCCTCCTATCCTCGAGGTTCCGAGTTCGATTCCTCGCAAGGCAACACACACTATATGATAACAAACCTCTCGTGTTCCCCTGTACCCCGTTGGGAACTGCCCTAATCCTAAGGCTTGGACACCTTGGGCCTCAGTAGGAATTTGCGGAATGTAGGTAGGGAGGCAACCCCAATACCACATTACCCAAAAAGAAGTTTTTTTTGGATTTTGGATTATTGGTAAGAAAACTTTAATACTACATAAAAATGGTGGTTCAAAACATAATGGGCACAAGTACCATAGCGTAGAGTAGAAGCGGCTTCACTGGAGAAGCTGTGTAACTGTAGTGAAGAAATGTCCCTGTAATGGCGGCAGGGAACTCTAGAAGTGGCAGCTACTGTGCGGAACTATTGCAGCACTGGTACTGGAGCAGTACTATTCACATAATGGGCCTTGGGCCAAAACATTGGGTCTAAGGGCCATGTATGGGAGAAATGCCCACTAGAATACTGGGCTACGTAATGGGTCTGCCTCTACCAAATTAAAGAGGTATTTTATTAGCATTAATAATAAATTAGGCTTCATACCAAAAAAGTTATGAAAAATATTTTTTAGGGATAAATGGAATTTTCTAGAAAAAACTAGTTTATTTCAGGAAAATAAATAAATAACATTTTATTTATTGAATATATATATATATATATATTGAAAATTAATTAATCATAATCACTAATTCCAATTTAAATGCTATGTTTTAATGGTCATATTTAGAAAATAATATTTCATAGTTCGATTATGCTCAATGTTGCATATTTTGTATGTTACTGAATAAAATCATTATTGGTATTCCAGTTTTTTACTTCTTGAAAATAAACTTCTTGAAATGTAACATCGTAAATATGGTTAATAAAACATCAGCTTTAAATAAGATAAAAGGAAATATGAAGATCATCTTAAATAACTCAAAACATGGATTATGAATAGGATAACATTAGTGGTAATAGAAAATTTATACATCGAAGAGAAAAATAACTCCAAATAATTAATATATAGTAATAGAGAATATGGTCATGATGAGTTAAACCATCACAAAACCATAAATATTTAATGGGATAAAATACTGTTGATTTCTCAGAATAAAAATTAACGAGATAATATTTTTTTATTCAATAACAATTTCATATATTTTAGAAATTATTTATTCATCTATATTAAGAACATAAGGAAATATACTTACATGAAAAGTAAAATATCATCTCTTATTCAATTTCCCCCCCAATATCATTTTTTCCTCCATATAATGAGTATTTGAGATGACAATTTCCAAAAGGACTTCAAGTCCCTCACATAATTCCATAATAGGATAATAATCCTCCACTATAGACTCTATATGTCAACCATAACCATATTTGTTCTCATAAGATATGATAATTTCCCAAAATGGTTAAACAATATTAGGAATAAATAAAATGGTTTCCTTTAAAATTATACTATATTATGTTATAATCAATCATGATCATTCCATGTCTAATTATACTTAAAATTATTTAAAATATTCCCAAAAAACGTGAAACCAAAAAATATGAAGTAATTGACCAACTATTATTCCAAAAAAAAATAATTTTTTCTCACAAAACTATTAGATGCTAATAAATTCATATATCTAAAAGAAATATTCCCTAACAAGATAATTTATAAAAATAACCATATTCACACAATATGGTCATATATTATTCCAAAAGATAATTCAACCACAACTATTAAAATAATATATTATTTTAATCCTAAGGGGTTTATATACCTCAACCAAAAAAATTCACCCCATGATATCATTTTTCACCTTGAAATTTAATCACTTAAAACCTTTTAAGGGGAATCTATGGCATTGAACATATGATCAACCATAAAATAATAATCCAATTAGTGTAAGCATTAGTCTTAACATAACCTCACATGAAAACATCAAAAACTAAAAAGACATCTAAAACCACATATATTACCAACAATGATTGCCATTAATAGAAACTCATGTATCCTTTGTAAAACACATAAACATTACATTTCATACAATGATGATGATAAATCCAAGCCAATATTTTCTATCCAAAACATACAATATAAAAAGGAAATATGGGATTACTTATATACCCATAGAACATTTTAAGTTTAGTGTTTTATAAAATTATGTCAATCTTTAAAAAACATTGGTTCATAAAAACTGGTTCATAAATAGCAACATCATCTCCCAGTACATGTATGTAATCATATACCATGTTATATCTTTGACATCTCTCAAAAATTTCACCACATATGAAACCTTTGGAAACAAAAAAATTGAATCATTCTACATAACCTATAGAAAATGAAATATAATAAGGGTGAGCTATAGTTCACAGGAAGTCTTAAAATAAAAATTTCCAATCGAATTTCATTAGTGAGTGTCTGATTAGAATAAATATATAATAAAATAATCATATTCCAAAATCTTAAAATAATGGAATTCAATCCCATGAAATCTTATATAATAAATCCTTAAATAATTCATTAAAAAATGTATGATTAATTTTAACCAATAATCATAAGAAATATGATGCTGGTATCCATAAAAAGAATCATTAAAAATGATTGATTTCACCCATAAAAAGTAAGAAATCATTTTAATTAAACATTAAATAATTATATTACCTTATGAAATAAAGTATTTACATAATTCCCCAAATAAATCATGGATAAAACATATATTAAACCAAGATAATCATTTTCATATCATGAATATATATAGAATAACCATTTTTGTTATACATAGAGTAACCATCATAGTTACACTTGAAATAACCATCTTGTTTTTACTTATAGAAACCATCAAAACTACACTTGAAATAACCTCTGTAGTATTAATTTGAATAAAAAATTATGTATAATTCCATTATATATTAGTGAAATATAATTATTTAACAAAATACAATGCTTATAATAACCATTTTATTATATTCCCATAATCATTTAGGTCTAACAAAATAAGTTAATTTCGTACCATTACCCATTAAAATAGATAGCTATTACAGGATCACCCAAAATTTCTATATATTGGAACCACCCCTAATATTATACATTTCCCAAGAAAAATAACAAAATTATTACATAGAGATTTTATTTCATTATAAAAATCATTTAAGAAACTATTATTACTTTTATAAATTGAAAAAAATGTGGAAAAGAAATTTGTTCTATGGTCATCTATTTGAAACAAATATAATCCATCCAGAGAATGAATATATATGGAATCATTACAAAATTTCCCAGAAGAAAAAAATCAGTGTCATAAGTTTTTTTAATTGAAAAATGGAAATACCAATTAATTATCATAAAAAACATTCTTGAGGTCATTTCATTAATATTAAAATAATGGTAATTAATGTGTCTCTCATTACTAAGACAAAAATAAGAATTTTCTTTAATATTAAAATGAGGATTCAACCCCAACATTTAAAAAAATTTCATGAGAGTTGAAAAATCCATTCATGTTGTAAATGATATAAAAATTATATTGTTTTCATAAAAATTGAAAAGGATAATTTAATTTTAAAATATTGGAAACCATACAAAAAATTCCCTTTTAAAAAGTCTTCAAATAAGTACCAACATAATGAAAAATAGCTCTAAGAAATAAATTATTTTTATAAATGAAGATTATTTAAAACAATTAAAAATATACATATCGATGAAAAAAATTTCTGGTATAAAAGGAAATAAAAGATAAGTACTAATTTAAAATAATATTTAATATGTTTTTTTAATAAATAAGGGAATAAATGGAAATTATGAATGTAAACAACATTTATAAGCAAAGGATAATAACATAGATGTGGTTCATGAAAATATGATCATTTAATTTACTCCAAAAGTATCCTTGAACGCAAACATTAGTTAAAATAATGTATATTGTGCCATATATACTCACCACTATTGCAACTCGTCAATCATAAGACTCGTGAATGGATAAAATATAATAAACAATTAAATATACTAAAAATTAGGATATTTATGAAATTAAATTTCACAAAGGTTATATTTTAACTTCATAAAATAAGATATGTTTAGGTCATAAACAAATATACTAATGGAACAAATTTTTTGGTTAATAATCTTTAAAATGACTAAACCGCTGAATTGAGAATTAATATATAATCATATTATGTGTAAAAAATTAAAATCCTTAAAAAAATATGGTTAAATATGAAAATAAAAACTTTAGAGATCAATTAATATATAATCATTTAATTAAAATTTCAATGGAGAAGAGTTATATCCTAATGAATGGAAATTTAGTTATAAAACACATTACCACTTGGTAATATCCATGTCAGATAAACTTGTGTATAATAATTCAAATTGAATCAAATAATTAATTTCATAATTAATTATTTTTTATATAAAATATACATGTGTATTTTTAAACATAAAAAATTAAATGATGATCAAAATAATAAAATATACCTCAATGAAATAAAATTGAGAGGAACTCCCTTAATTGGAGTCTAGGATTTCCATGTATTTCATGTAAACCCTGTATTGTAAATGCCTTTTAATTATTTTATTTCTTTAGAAAAATTTATTGGTTTAATCCCATAACTTTAAATTATTTATTTTTATATTTCTTAATGACATATTTAATTAGATAATTAGTTATCTATACATTATTTTCATTGGTAGCAATCTATGTTTAATTTCATAATCACTTCAATGTGATGACCAAGATAAAAATCATTCACTATTATTTCATCTATATAATAATAAACCTGACATAATTATAATTTATATTTATAATTTATAATTTTAAATAATATGATTAAATTTTATTTATGAAAAATAATCTTTGTTAAGATCATGGCTATGGTAGTCTCTATATACATGTGGGTAATATTTCGATTTTTTAATGAAAAATATAGATAGAATTTAATTATTATATTATATATAAAAAATTATAATACTATAATAAATTTATGATCACTTATTTTTATGTAATTATTATATTATCCATGTGATATTTTGATGAAAAATGAGTCACATCATTTCAGGGAGGATGTCGTCCACAGAGAATCATGAAAGATGTTATCATTTTTCAGTCAATAGAATGGTAAGAAGTGAAATGATGTATTTTCATTGTGATTGAAAAATATGTAATTAAAATAATATATAAGTATTAATTATATCTTTATAACCAGTAATGGGTAGTGGTGATGGAAAATGAATTACATATGCCTCTAAGGTGGTAGTCCACCGTACACACTGACGATGAATTCCTTTCCCATTTGATGGAGGTTCAAAATGGATATATTTTATTAAATTAAAATAATATCACCAAAGTATATAGAAAATTCTAATATTATTATTTAATCATGGTAAAAGAATATTTTAATGAGGTTTAAGGAAAAGGAAAACTGAAATAATCAGTTAATATTGATATATCATTTTAGGACAACCTCTTTTTATTAACACCTTATGCACACTATGGTTTGTATTATACCACAACATAGGCCACATGAATGTGGGTATGTATATTATGAAGTTAATTTTTCTGATATAGGCCAATAAAAATGGGTTTTTATGTGAAATTCCATGTGATGAAGGGATATCATTTATAAGAGAAGGTAAGATTACCCATGGAATTTCAAAAAATCTTATTATAAATTAATTTTGATGTCTATATGGATAAAAAATTACAATATAAAGAATAATATTATTATGATTCTAAATAATCACCTAAATATTAAAATTGGACATTTATTGACTATATTTATACACTGATATGTTATTTTAAAATTCATGTTAACCCTTTTTAAAATTACATATACAATAATGATTTTTTACAATTTTGAGGGTCATTATAGTTACTAAAAATAGGAAAAAGTAACATAACAAAAAATGATTGATATTATATAAAATAAAAAATAGAATTTGGAAAAATATAATTTTTTTTTTGAAATTTTATTTCATTTATAAAAACATTATTTATTATCTAATTTCATTAAAGTACATTTTACAACAATTAATTAATTTGAATTTAATAACATAACAAAAATACTAAAATTAGAACCAAATATTTTTTTACATCACTAATATAAAATAATACTCTTAATAAATTCATTTATAACATTAATTATCTAAAATTTTATGTCTTTTAATATTTTTAATATCATTTATTTTAAATTTTCATTAATGGAATAAATACTCCATAAACATTGAGGAAGGATTTATTGAAATTATTTTTCACTAAATATTAGAAATAAAATATCATTACTAAGATAAATCCTATATATTTGAAATTAACATTTCATCCCATTCATATTTCGTTCATCATAATATTTAAAATATTATATTTTTTAAAAACAAGAGTATTACATTTTTCACTTTTCATTACATAAAATATTATAAAGGCCGTAATATGATGAAATTGGAAAAAAGTCTATATAACAGACTACATGATATTTTAAGAGGATACATACTCGTACATTACAACTATAAAATGTTTTATGGTTATATTATTTTCAATGTCATATTATTAGTAACCCTCAATTACTTTATTTATCCATAAATGTGGTATCAACAATTATTATAGTTATTATACATATTTAATAAAAAATGGGACCTATATTAAAAATTTGTATGAAATAATTCCCAATGTGGAATCTAATTATAAAAATTAAATACAAATAAGTGGTTGAATTTAATTTATAATTACACCAACAAAACATGACCAAAATGTTTTTTTTTTGAAAAATAGCCTTTTTAAAAATAAATTTGTTTCATAAAAAAATTAAATATATATATACATTAAAACCCAATAATAGATTTCTAAATAATAATGAACTAATTTTATTTTATATAAAAAAAATAATTCTATTTTATTTTTGAATACATTAAAATAACTAAATGTTTTTAATAAAAATCAATATATTTCACTATTTACATAAAAATAACACTTTTCAAAAATATTAAAATATTTCAACCGATGATAATTTAGATAATTACATTTAAAAAATTATATTTATTTTATCAAATAAAATTTATAAAATTTTAAAAATAAAATATTTATTATATTCATTCAAAAAAATCAATAAAAATTATTTTTTATGATGACATATTTTTGAACAATTAAGTTAATCTTAAAAAAATTGAGTTCTTATTTCCTAGGCATTAAAAAATAAGTTTCATTATTTTTATAACATTTATAAACATATTTCCAAATTTTTTTAATCTCATTCAATATTTCCCTCATAAATCAAGTTTAAAACATTCATACATAAATAATAAAATTTTATAGTTCAATTATGCTTTGTGCATTGTGTTTTTTTCTATTGAACATAATATTTATTTTTATTGTAACACACTAATACATTTTTATATTTTCATTACTAAATAAATTTTTTTTTCTTTCTTGATTTTTACAAAACACCATGTTAATATTAAACTACAGTCAATAATAAGTTGTCTTTCATTACAAACAAATATTAGTTTTACAGAACAATAGTATATTAATAAAATATAATTATATAACATAACATATATACAAGATGTTAAATTAAAGGATATAAATAGTATTAAACTGATTTTGAAATTTATATATTTCATAAAAAAATTTCATTCATCTATGTATTTTCTATAAATGATTTAATAAAAAATACAAATATTCAGATTAAAGAAGTAATTTTTAAAAAATTATGTTCTGCAACCCTTTTTTAGAGAACCCATCTTAAATTACATTTTTTCATTTTAATATACTCAATTTGAAAAAATATACTTCTTCTATTAAATATTAATATCATAGTTTACTTTCTATGAATTTTTGGTATTTTTCTATAAAATTTCATTATTTTGATGAGTAGTGAAAAATACGAAATTTTAATTGAAAAAATAATTATCGACAAAATTTAAAGTTTTAAATATAAAATAATATTTTTTTAAACTATAATTAGATTATATTTATATCAATTAATCATATTTTGATTAATATGGTGTAATTTCACATTAAATTTGGACAGAAATATACGTCAATCATTTGACTGTTTTTACTTTAAAAAATCACTTGTCCATTTTTCCAATAAGGATTAACTTAAAATTAATTACTAAAAATTTTGTGATATAAATTAAAAAAATGGATTCTATATTTATTTGGTTCAAATTATGTTAATAGGATATTTTTCATTTTTTTTATATTATGTAATGTAATTTTTTTTAATTTTTTTATTAAATTAGTTAAGGGCTAATCATTTAATTAACGGTACAAATAATATTATAATCTAACCCTAAAACCTGTAAAAAAAACCTATTTGATGACTAAATTAGACCATGTAACCTATTTTTATAAATGGAATCATTTAATGGACAGATGTCTATGAAACATACAAAGATAATATAAAAATCAAATAATGTGAAAAAATGTCACTCTTATTTTACATAACCATATTAATTTTAATATAGAGGTAACATTGAATATAAATACTCTCTATAAATATAAATGATTCAAATACACCATAGTAGTTTATTTATAAATTTAACATATTATATAATTATAATTAATTGTAACACAATAGTGACGAATAAATTATTTTATAAATAGAAATATCAAATAAATGATTTCAAAATGTTTGAAATAAATATAATTTGATTTAATTAATGTACTAAAAAAATTATACGTTATTACAACATTTTAGGAGTATATTCGATGATTTTTTTGAATTTATCTATATATTTTGATTTTCATTAGTTTTAATGTTATAAATAATTTCAAAATTGATAATATATATATTTTATAAAAATAAAAAATTTATAAATTATTTAAAAAATTTAAAAAATAAATAAAATAAAAAATTATAAATATATGGTCTAAACTTCAATAACATTTCCATTTATTGAAAATTTACACCATGTTTGTAAAAGTTAATAACCTTTTAATATTTCAAATTTTATTACCTCAATTCAAAATAAATTTATTAATTAAGTGCAAATAAAATTTATAGGGTTTAAAATAAAAAACAATTAAATTTTTTTTGGATGAATAATATTCAATCCTTATCACATTAATATCTATTTTGACATTTTTTATGTACAATATTTCATGAATGTAATTTATATAAAATTTATAACCAATAGAGTTACAATTTATCACTATCATTTATTTTAATAATTTTTATGTGTCCACATAGTGCCAAAATAAAGCTATGAACAAATCTAATTGTATATATTAATATTAATGAATCATTTTTAATTAAATAAATTTATATTTAATTTATTTTAGTTATATAATTACTTTAAAATAATTATGAAATCTAAAAATATTTTTATTTAATAAAAATAAAAATAAACTATATGATTTTTATAATATTAATTTTGATTTATTTTAAATTATTCCCTATGTCTGATGAAATTAATAGATCTATAGTATTCTTTATTGATGTTTTAAATAATTATATTTGAATAATTTTTTTTATTATTTTACTTTATGTCAAATTAAATGAATAGTATTAAATTTGTAAATAATGATATCGTATTGAATTAATTTATTATGATTATATAAAAAATATTAAATAATAACAATTGGATAATATATCAACATACATGTAAAAAAAATTTCATTTATGGTAAAATTGTACATATTTGGGACTATAATAGTATTATTATTGTTTAATATTTGAGGAGATTTCAAAAATTCCTCTCCTGTATCATTTAAAAGGGTTCCCCACCTTCTAATTTAATCAAAACACTAAAGCCATTTGGCTCTAAAAAACCATGACCACTTATCCTCCGAACATACCTAAAATCATCTTAGAGGACTTAAAATAGGTTGAAAGCCTTCCTAAGAGTCCTTTTGTTCAATTCAATTTCATTTCTTCTTCTACATCCTCCTCCTATTATATTTCCATAATAATGTTATAAATCCAGATTCATTTACATTATTATCTGTTATTATGATTATGGGAAAACCATATTCCTTCTTTTTTATGTCCTATGAATAACATTATCACCAACCATGTGTACGTATATCATACAGTCTCCACATCATGGTGTAATTTAATATTCAACACTACATTATTTAGATGGGTATAATGATGAGTAAAATGGAAATAAGTAATTATTATAACATTATAATGATTTTATTATAAATAATGTACAATCCAATTACATACCAATTAATAATCAAGGTAATTATATCATCACTTGTGCAAATGTACGACCTACTATCTCTACGATACAATGATATTCACTATCCACGTTAACCATTAAAGAATGATAATAAAATTTATATGATGATTAAAAACTAATAATTATGAACATAATATAATTATGTATTTTAATAAAATACATACTATTCATAACAAACATGACTTAAATATCAAAAGATGAATGGGAAAACAAATAAGTTAACACCTAAAACAACAGAAATACTAAAATATTATTAACAAAATGTTATAAGAGGATCATATATGATTCAAAAATATGGATTTTGCTTTCATATATTTTAATAAAATACTATAATAATTATACAAGAGGCTAAAACACCATATACTAAAGTAATGTACAAGGTAAGGGTCCATTTCACAATCCCATTATTTTTCGAAATTATTTATGTTTAAGTATTTAGAAAGACATATTTATCATCCATGTAAATGTTTTGAAATAATGTTTTAAAAAAGATAATTTTAAATGGTTTATGTAGGGGTTAATTTCACAATCTAATTATTATTCCGGATTATTTATATATAAGTATCTACTGGGACACATTTTCCAACCATGTCCACATTTCTTAAAAATGAATTTTATATTATTATCGAAAATTGTTTAAAGTAATTGTTTACCAATGATTTAATATCTTATTTTGTTTTGAAATGATCATTTCTATAGATTACCAAATAATGTACTTAAGGAACATTTCTAAAAATTATGTATTCAAGGTTTTCTAACTTATACATAAAGAGTGGATATTTTCACCATCGTGAGGCCTTCATATTTTGAAGAATCATTTATAAGCGTACATGGTTATTCTCCAAAGAAATGTTATATTTTATAATTTCATGGATTTGAAATTACTTCGAAATGAAAATGGATTTTATCTTAATGATTTTTAATGATTTTATTTTATTATTTTGCATTTATATCGACATTAATTATTAGATCTTGTGTTTAATTGAGGTTGTTTTAATGTAGTAGAATATATGATATTATATTGAATGGTTAATGATATATTTGACAACGTATGTTCTATTTCGATACCATTCATATCGTATTTTTTTATTGATATTTTGGATTCTATTTTAAATACAAATGTTTTTGTTGGTTACATTTTATCCTTTTCATAATAGGATTTCATTAGACTTTTTAAGTGTTAGGTGGGGCTTGTTATATCCACTCGATGCATCGGTTGGTCTAATGAGACAATTATGATTGTGTTTTTTATAATTTCATTACAAATTATGTATGGGATCTTTGCTAAATCCTTGACGGTATGTTTAATATGTCCCACATTAGGAATTCCCTCATTATGTCATTAAATCATACATATTAATATTAGACTAGTAGAATATTCATGTTTTTGTTAATATATAAATATTTGATTTACTTTTTCCATATTATGCTCAATATTATGTTTAAAGATCTTTTTTTAGTTTCTTACATTTCATAAAATGTTTTTTCCTATTTATGGAATTTTTTGGTGTATTATTTAACCTTACCTAGAATCTGAGCGCACCCCGTTATTATGTTTTACATTCCCAGGATTAGAAGAAGTGTTTATGATTGATATACATAGTTAATATAAGAGAATAATGGTGTTTAAAAATAATCATCTTTGGGGCGTATTATGTTTTGTTTTATAATGAAAAGATAATGTATCTAATCTATTTTATATTAATACTAAACTAATAGGTTCTTCAGATAATGATTCCTTGCGAAAATTCCAATTTATTAAAATAATTTACGAGCTCCAAGATTCTGGTGTTGGGGAATTACAACTGGTATCAAAGGATTTTTAGCAATAATCATGGATAATAGATTTGGAATACCTAGATTAGAAAACATAACCATATGAATGAATTTTAGGATATGTTTGAGTATTTGAAGTCATCCATTATATTTGGCAATGGATAACTTAGGATAATCATATGGACTTATGGATTGAGGAGAAGATGTAAAATTTTTGATATCCTATAAATGATTCTTCATGACTATTTCACTATGATTAGTGTTTCTCACAGTGGGCATTCATTTATGATCAATATTTATAGTCACCATGTTTATTAAAGTAATTGTTATACTATTTATAATGATGATACTAAAAAAGGAAAATCAAATGATGGAGGTATTGAGTGAAGTGGAATGATTACAATTATTTTGGATTTAATTTCATGAATTATTACATCAATGGTTCTATTGTTATAAGATTTATTATATATATATGGATTGTACTAAAATACATCTTATTTATGGATTTGGAAGCATACATTTTTTAATTGAGTCTTTAATGTGTTGAAATATTTTTTATTTTATAATGTGGTGTTCATTTTGTTTTTGGAATCTGATGTTATGATTGATTTTGGAAATTTATTGATCATTTTTGACACTGAATATGGATGGATGTATTTTGGATGAGTGTTAATGTTATAATGGAGGATGATGATCATTGGATATTATTGTTTGAGGATAAGAAGTTTCCATAATATTAAACATAATAAGGTTATTTATGGATTTTTTAAGAATATAGTTTTATAAAAAGGACAACCCGCCTGTTAGGAGACAACTTGTCACATCAGAATAGAATTCTGAAATTGAACCGAAAAATAAAGCGTGACAAGGATATATTGCTTAAAAATAGCTTATGTGTAGTATCTAGATATTATAAAATAGTTTTATTTTTTTATATAGTATACACAAATTTTTAGAAAATAATACGATTAAGATAAATATAATTTTTTTTAATTTTATTATCTATTGAAGTGAAAATGAGTTTGTGGAAGGGATTAGTTAAATGAAGAAACAATAAATATCAAGTATGTATGATTCCTTGTGCTATTAGCCTATTTAGTAAATTAATTCATTATCTCAAGTGAAAGGATCTTCTAACCACAAATTATATCCTAGTACTTTCTCCAAGGGATCAAATGGTCTTTTATATCAATGCATACTAAGAGCTTTGTGATTTTTAATATTATCCTAATCATGTTCTTTATCAGTCTAAATCATAATAATATGGTATTATTTTCGTATCATGTCTATATTTACCTCCATATGACCCTATTATGTGTAATTTATACTGACATGCATATTTAAATTTATTTATTTTTACGTGGGGGTCTCATTAATAATTTTCTAATGTGGGATTTAAACAATTATTTTTTAAAATGTCACACCCCATGTTTTTTATAAAGAGATTAAATTTGTGAGGATACAATTTATCAAATGAGAGAAGTATATAACACCAAGTGACATTATAATATTTTTATTTCTAAATAATTATTTTGTAGACAAATTTTTATACATCATCAATTTTTGTTTATTCTACCGACAATAATGAGTTGTCTTCTGTTACACCCAAATCATAGTTTTACTAGACCACAATATATTAATAAAATAATATTATTTAATATAATATATAACATAGCTGTTAAATTATATTTTATGATTATACTTTACGAAATTTTTAATTTTATATATTCAATATAATTTTTTAATTCATTATAATTATTTTATAGACATGATACATGAAACAAATTCAATTCATCAGATAAAAGTTGTAATTTTAAAAAAAAATTTGGTTTGCTGCATTTTAATGGAGAAACCATTTTAAATTAAATACTCAATTAATTTACATGTTCAACTCGAAAAAATGAAATTCTTATTCTAATGATTAATAACAAAATTAACTTTTTTTAAATTTTCGATAAATTTTTGATATGTTTCATGTTTTTATGAATGGTTAGAATTACAAAATTTTATTCGTAAAGTTTTTTTAAAAAAAATAATTATTATTGTTAAAATAACCTTATAACATAGTTTTTGAGATTTAGTCATTTAATGGAGATATCTCTAGGAAAATGACATAGATGTAATATTAATCTAATAATGTGAGAAACTGCCACACTCTTATTTTATATAATTATTTTAATTTTAATATATACAACTAGATATAACATTAATTATAAATATTATTTATAAGTATAAAAGAATTAAATACAAAAAATTAATTTATTTATAATTTCTATTGATTATATAATTATCATTAATGATCACACAATAGTGATGCTTAAATTATTTTGTTGTTATAAATATCAAATAAATGATTTTAAAAATATTAAAAGAAAATTTAATTTTTATTAATTAAGGTTATAAACTAATTTTATAGGTCACTATGACATGTTAGGAGTACATTAAATGAATTGTTTTTATTTTATCATGTTAGATTATTTTTAATTAGAGACAAAGTTGTGAATAATGTCAAAATAGACACTTGAAATTTTATTAAAATAATATGTTACTAAATTACCTAAAAACAACAAAAAAAATTTAAATGGTTAAAATGGATATAAAATTTACAATTATATAAAATTTACCACACATACATATACATTAATACAAATGTAATATTTGATATTTTATTACTACAATTAGAATTAAATAGGTTAAATAAGGGTTACTAGAAATTATATGTTTTAAAATAAATCCAAAATCTATATAAAAAATATTTTAGTAATAATATTTGTTACTTGTCATATTAAGGTAGATTTTTAGTTGTTTAATGGACCCTTATCCTGGAAAATAAATTATATAATATTCAAATCAATGAATGTTACAAAATATCACTATCTTGTATTTTAATATATTTTATGTGTCCTTATTGGGCCAAAATGATGATATAAATGAATATAAATGTCTACTTTAATGTAAATAAAATAATTTTAATATATTAATTTTAATTTTAAATTTTATAAGTTATATAAAAACCATAATAGACTTTTATTTTGTAAAATAATATTTATTTATTTTACCTAGAAATAGAATAAATGATTTTAATAATATTAATTGTGATTTATTTTGAATTAAGAAATGTTTATAATACATTTTATAGTTCTATAAGATATATTGATGATGTTTTAAATTTTTATATTCTAATTGAGACTTTTCCTTACTGTATTTTAAGATTAATTGAATGAATAGAATTAAATTTGGAAATAAAGATATCTTCTAGAATTATATTATTATTTAATTTTTTTAAACAAAAGATAAATGATCATAAAGGGATAAGATATGGTTGAAAATGTATTCAATTTTTCATTTATAGTATTTTGTTTTTTTATTCAAGAATATACTTATTATTTTTTAATATTTTTGAGTTTCCAAAAGTGCCCCTCCCCTCTCATATAAAAGGGAAACTCTTCATCTCTTTTAATCACACCTTTAAAGACATTTTTATGGGAAAAACCATGAAAAATTATCCGAAAAGAATAAATAACTTCATCATAGGGGGAATAATTGGGGGACAAATCAATCCTAAGGAGTCATTTTGGTAAAATCAAAACGATATTTTCAAAGAAGAGTAAATCATTATACAAATTCAATTAAAATTCAGAGTATATTCTACATACTCTTTCTATTTATTCGTAAATAAATAATAAATACAACATACAATACAATCTTATAGGTTTTTATGTATATTATACACCCTTATATGTCCTTTTAACCATTCTATGAATTACAATATCATAATGAATGAGTGCGTATGACTTACTATCTCCATGTCGTGGTGTATTATTTTATTCTATGAAATTTTATTTGGATAGGTATAATTCCTAGTATAGTGGATATAAATAGTTAATATAACATGATAATTATT
Organism: Viscum album; assembly: GCA_963277665.1. Classification (NCBI taxonomy): domain Eukaryota; kingdom Viridiplantae; phylum Streptophyta; class Magnoliopsida; order Santalales; family Viscaceae; genus Viscum; species Viscum album. The sequence goes on from OY728122.1 coordinate 78,825,648, forward strand.
ATTCATAATTAATATACCATACAATTCCATACCATTAAACCATTAAGGGAATGATATCCTTGCTCATGCAAACATAAAACCTACAACCTCCACAACATGGTGATATACATTCTCCATGTTAACCATTCATGAATCACTCTAAAATTAATATGATGAATAAATATAATAATTTTGAAATTAATTTCATTATCCATATGAATCAAATACATATCATTCATAAAAAACATGAATTACATGACCCAAAAAAAATGGGTAAATAATGCAGTTAACAACTAAAATAATGGAAATAATGAAATATTGTTAACAAAACAATATAAAGTGATAATAAATGATATCAGATATATGGATTTAGTAATGGTATAATATAATAAAGTACATTTAACCATTTTACATGAGTTTAATACACCATTGTCTAAAGGAAATTACAAGATAATAGTTAATTTTATAACCTCGTTACTATCTGAAATTGTTTAGGCGTAGGTACTAACTGGGTCATATTTGACAACCATTTCAATGTTTCATAAAAATGTAATCAAAAGGAATAATTTTATATTTCTATATAAGGATAAATTTCACAATGCAATTATTATTCATGGTTTTTTATGTGTTTATATCTAATTAGAAGCATTTATCATCCATGTCCACGTTTCAAAAAATGTATTTTAAAATATTATCAAAAATTAATTAATGTCATTTTTATAAAATTTTTATTTTCTATAATATGTTTTTAAATGAATCATTCCATAATTTGATAAATGATTTACATTATTACCATTTCAAAAAATTTAGTAAATTTTTTTTTTACAAATACGGCATGAGCGGCTATTTCCTTCGTCATGATGCTTTAATGTTTTAAAGATTCATTTACATGACTATAATGTTATTTTCAAAAAAAATTATTTATTTAAAAAATTACGTATTTTAAATGATAAAAAATGGGGTTACTCTCAAATAGTTTTAATGATTATATTCGATTATTTGCATATATTTAAAAATTCTTTATTGAATATGATATCTAATTGATGTAGTTTTCTTATGATACAATCTACCATACTATATGGAATGGTTTAAAATATGTATGGTTGTGGATGTGCTATTTTGATTCCATTTATATCTTATGGTTTATGTTTTGTCATTTCATAAAGTTGTTTTTATACAAAATTTTAGGTTAGTTTTGTTTTACACCTTTCATAAGAGGGTTTCATTGGACAATGTATATGTCAGGTGACGCCCTCTGTAGCCCCTTGATTAAATGATATGACTCATGAGAAAACTATGTTTGGGATTTGTCTAATCAAGTTCCTAATTATGTTTGGAGTCTTGGGAAAATCATTGAGGATATGTTTAATATGTCCCTCATTGTATATTCATTCTTTTATATATTTGTTCCTACATATGATTATTTGACTGGATGAATATCCATGTGAATTTTTATATGATAATATTTGATTTATTCATTCCATATTATTCCAAATATTATGTTTAAATGGATTTTCATTTAGTTTTATAACATTCCTAAAATGTTTATTCTTATTTATGAAAGTTTTCATTGTATTGTTTATCATTACTGAGCATATGAGCACACCCCATTCTTCTGTTTTATTTTCCAAGGATTCCAAGATGTGTTTTATAATTGTTATGCAGGGTTATTATCAGAGAATAATGGTGTACAAAATCATATTTTCTTTCATATTACGTTTTATTTTGTTATTTAAGGATCATTTATGTAATATATTTTTATTCATAAATAAACTGATCGGCCCTTTGAGATTTTATACCTTATAATCTTTCCAATGTATTAAAATATTGCACGAGCTCCTGAATTCTAGAGTTGGGGTGTCACATTTAAAATAATGGGATATTACCTAGTATTTCGTGAATATGGCCATTTTATTTTATGAAGGAGTTGTTTGAATATTTCAATTAAAATTTAACCATGTGAAGAAATTTACCAAAAAAAAAAAAATTACATTCACCATAATTTTTAGAAATGTAATTATTCTTTTCACCATATCATTTTATTGTCCCACAATAATTAAAGATAAACATTAATATTTCCCTATTTCATATAATTTTGTTATTTTGGGTATTAATAATAATTAATGACCCTTGATTTGTTATAATTTTTTCCATAGTTTCCATGTTTCTTGTATTTTAATCATTATACTATTGCTGGTATATTAAACTGGGCCTTCATTTCCTACAGTGTAATAAATGGTCTCTTTATGAACATTGAATTGTTTTTGGTTTTTTAAACTCTTTTTTAATATATTAATCTTTTATTACCCCCCTTAATAATTTTTATTTAGTTATTCATTCAATATATTTCACATTTGGTTAGTTTAAATCCATTACACTATGTCCTTTTTATTTTTTTCATAGAGCGTATAACATCATTATTTTTTCTTATCACCAAGGAAGTGGGACAATTTTGAAAAATCAATTTCCAAATAAGAAGTATTACCCCTTTCCCTTATGATTATTTTATGTGCTCTTAATCATTATTTCGTACATATGGATAGTTATAAAATCCTTCAAATGGTTTTATTTTCTTATAATCTTACATTATATAACATCAACAATTTTTTATGTCACCATATCCATGATATTATTATCCCAACACAATTTATAATTTATGGGTATATAAAACTACATCTTGATAATTCCCATGACATGAAATCATATATATTTTTATTTATATATTTTTAATTTATTGAAGAATATATTAATTTTTCTATCAAGATTTATTATAAATCAAAAATCAAACATTAAAATCCATGTAAAATTCAACACATATATTAGAACATCTATATTATACATTTTCTTATTCACTATAAATTCATCATTTTTTATACATAGTTCAAAAAAATAATTATTATGAATGATTTTTTTGTTTTTTCCACTATATTAATTAAACTTCATCATTCATGACTATATTTTTAATCATTGTAGACCATTGATCAGCTTCTCTTATTAAATGGTAGATATAAAAACAAACAATTTCAATGTAAAAAATAAAGCACAAAAAATATCTTCTCATTAGTGTTGACCCATTATTATATAATAATAAAATAGTATACTCCACTAAATAAATGTTTTCGTTTTCTATTTATGATTTTAATGATTATTTGATCCTTTTGGTTAACCACAGACACTTGAATAACGTTATGTTATTATCCAAAATTTTGAATTCTAATTATCTACCATCATGTTTTTTGAAAATCCATCTCATATTTATTTATATATTTCATTAATTCACTTTATTAATTTTCCATCAGAAGGTTTGTTTGATCAGTTTGACTTTTTTCGCACCATTTTTCTAAATTAAAAAAGGATTTGAAGACAATAATTCAATAATTTTGTATAAAAAATATATTCATTTTAATAAATAAATTATTTGGTATAAAATACATGACACATGAATTCCTTTAATCTAAAAGAGATTTTCTTTTACTAACTAATACAATTCATAAGTTAATTAAACAAAATTATTATTCCTACATATGGTACCAATACACAACATACAATACTTCCATGACATATTTAGACTAATAACAATAATACTTCACATCCCATAATAAATATATTTTGACACACAAAAGTATATATTTATATGAAATTAATTTATATTATTTTAATCATTTTTTAAATAATTTTTCATATTTCTGACATTTACTAACCCTGAAAATTAAAATATAAATGAACAGCTGGTGATATATATCAAGAAAATGGTGAGCTAAAGTCTATGGAAGTTTGGGAATAATAGGAAATAAAAAATGACACGAATCAATAATAGTATATGAATGAGAATAATGGTTTCTATGAAATCATAATCATAGAATAATAGTAATTTGAAAATGGAATGATAGGAATGATACATGTAATGTTGAACTATTATAATAAAGAAACAGTCATAAAAATGAATCATGTATTACTAACTCGACATAAAACATAGTTATGAACGTCTATATTCCCATGCCTCCAAAATATTACCTTACATGAGGATAACATTACCCAATGTATCCAAGGGATATACATTTTTTTATCACACCCATACCATAAAATTATATTAAAAATCATATATTCCATAAATCAAATAGTGTACAATTATTATTCATCAATTAATTATCATTTATCAGATAACTTTTCCTAAAAATAAATGGTTTTAATAAAAATCAGATACCTCTTGTGATAACATAAAACAAGTGGAAAATGGTGGAAATATAGGTAAATATAAAAGAAAAAATTGATAATGTCAAAGAAAATTAAAATATTAAAGAAGTAAAAAATACAATCAAATTTAAATAAAAAATTTGATTCAAAATTTAATTTGAGGGAAATCTATTAAAGACTTCAGAAATTTATTCCCAAATGTATTAAATTTTTTAAAAGTCAATATAATGAAGAAAAAATTTATAAAAGAAAATTTAAATAGCCTAAAATTAATAATGATAAAGTAACATTTATATGTAATTTAAATTTAATTCAACGATTTTGAAAGATGATAGTAGAAATGAACATTGTTCAATTGGAGGATATAGAAGTTTCATACAGTTTTTTAATCCACATGAATTGGATATTTTAAAAAGTAACTTCCCAAATGTGATAATAAATACTATAATACATATATTTATATATAATGAAATTATGTATTAATTGTTAAGAATAATGAATTCAAATAGTACACCATGATATTTTAGAATAAATTTCACTTCAAATTTATTGGAATTCGTAGATATCTTATGTTACACTATCCCCAAGTATAAATGAACATGGATATATTATTTAAATATTTAGACCTGATGAATAATTCCTAGATGTTAAAATTCACATTATAAATAAGACTATAAAAACATTTTGAATTAAGAATTATTATTTTATATAATAAAATATATTTTTAATTAATCATTTTTTAGTATTATCATTACCTAAATCAAAAAAAAAATTACTCCTCCATAAATGTTTTTTTCAATTTTCATGATGAAATAATATAAGTAAATTATACTAATTTACAAAATTTTATTATAAAAAATAATTTTTTTAGGAATTGTAATGTCAAAATTAAATTGCTGATTTTATTGAGAAAATTTAGAAAATATTATTTCCCTGGGAATAGTGAATAATACCAATTTATTTTAAACATTCATTTCATTTCAATTAAAAATCCCATTAATATTTTTAATTTTATCTAAATCTAATTTAATTATCATTTATTTAATAAAATATAATTATTTATATATGAATTAGTATTATATGGGATGTTGGTATAAAAATAATTTAAACTTAAAAAAGTGTTTTATAAAAAAAAATTTATCACACATTGTAAAATACATATAAAATGAATTTCTACCACATATAGATATTTAATTTGGTAAAATGGATTCCATAATTATAATCATTAATGTTAATATTTTTTGTTAAGGAAACATAATTTTTTGTCATAACAATTAGGAAAAATAGTAAACATAGTATTTTTGGATATAATGAATACAAACACTAATTTTCAGCTATAATTTAATTAGAAGAATAAATTTCATCCTTTATCACCACATTCTGGAAATTTATTGGTGTATGGTAAAATTTCCATGAATGTGTATTATATATAATTTTATGATAATAAATATACAAAATGTCACTTATTTATTTTAAAATATCTCTTATGTTTACACATAGGAACAAAATAAGGTTTTAAAAAAAATTAATAATTTTTCATAGAATACTAAAATTATTTTACTGATGATAATTTATTTATTATTTTTTGTGAGATTGTATAAATATATTAAAATCTTATATAATGATGACATAATATTTCTTTAATTTTAATAAATAAATTCTTTTTAAAATATTAGATGTAATATGCTGTGAGGGAATTATATTATTCCATGAATTAAATATATCTATAAATCATTTTAGCGATGATATAAATGTATATATTCAAATTACACCTTCTTCATGATTTAGATAATGTCAACATAAATTAAGGATTCAAAATGTTCTCAATAAAATTTTAAAAGAAATATTTTTCTTTGATTTAAAATTTTTATAATTAATATATTTAGAAAAGTAATTAGTATATTTATAAAAATTTACTCTAAATTTTATTTATTCCCAGTATTTATTTAATAAAATCTATAATTTCAAGTAATGATTAGAGAAATCATTATCAAGTAACTTGTCAAAAAGAGTTAATATGAGTTAAAAAATAGATAAGGGTAAAAAGAAAAATGAAAACTGTATAAAATTTTATTGGATGATAGTATTTTGACCTATCATCATCATATATTTTAATTATATCTGTTTCTATCCAATTTAATATGAAATTAAATTTATATTTATTTAATATTTTTATAAATTTCAAAAGTTCCCCCCTCATTTAAAAAATGGAATGTTCGCTCATCTTTTTACCACACATCCAAAGCCTTTGGGATCATCCAATCAATGCCTGAATACCTTAATTAATCACATCACCATATCCTAGATGGCTTATTTTGATTATAAAACCCTCCAAGGAATGTTTTTTGTGTTAAAATAACGAGTATATTTGAAGAAGTTGTATCATTCTTAATAGATATTTTGTATTTCTATTCACACTTCCTTAAATTCATATCAAACCATGATAATATCAAAAGATATTCATTTACAATGTTAAATATTTAATTTTTTAATAGAATCACCTACATCCACATATTTATTACAAAAAATGTAAAATGAAACCATTTTTCATCTATATAAAGGACTAACTCCTCGCAAACTATTGTTATTTATTTACAATCAGCCCCTATCACATACATTATAATGTTATATTAAATAAAAATATTTTATTTATTAAATAATTACCATTTTTTAAAATTACTATATCATATTTTTTCATGCATCTAAATTCATTTAATGATGATAATGTTACTCGTGCATACGTGTCGATTACCATATTCTTTTTGCTACGTGGTTTGGTCTTCATTAAAAAATCATATGGATTGTATATTTAGGTATATATAAATAAATAATATGATATTATGGATATAATTATAAATATAGAAATATAAAATAATATTTACCTTATTTCCCTCATGATAAATGAAATATGAATACAATCATAATGTATACATACAACCTACCATTTATTTTATTGTAATATAGTTCATCTTCCATAACCATTATTAATTATTGGATTTAAAGTTTAATTTTATATTAAAAAAATTATTTCATGATTATTACACAAGGTATTATGGAAAATTAAAATATTTTACCATATTCAACATTCCATAATCATTATGGATATTTGAAATCAATACCATAAAAATGTTCTCCTAAAACATAATTAATAATGTAATTAAATGTACCATGGTAAAAAATTATAGTAACAATAAACATGTAATTTTTATAAATAAATTAATAATTATCCTAAAATTATTATTTATGAATACAAATAATTCACATGATGAGTCATACATGAGGTGAGGGATTTAATCTCAATTTTCTTCCATTGTGTAAAATTTTAATTTTGTAACCCTAATATATATTACATGGTGTATATAGTATTATTTTACAAAGTATATCATTTATAATTCATTAATAATGGTATATTAGGTTTCCAATAAATTATTTTCATCCAATAGGAATTGAATTTAAAGTTACCATTTGGTAAGGGATTTGAGAACTCAATTACTTTTCATTGGGTTATATTAATTTTTAATTAAATTGATATTATAAATTTATTTGTTTAATGAATTATGATTATGATATTTTGTGAATGAATTTTTTTAATCTTATTTACATTTTATTAACATAATCAGTTTTTTTATTAATTCAATCTTTAATGGTATGATATTTCTAAGATATTGCATCTAAATTTTCAATCCATTAATAAATATTTGGTATTAAGAACATATTTATTTTTCTGAGGTGTGTATAAATATTGTTTCATATGTTATATAATGAATATATTTATATATGTTATTTAATGATTTGTTTTATGTTTTTTTTCATTGTTGTTATGATTCAAAATAATCCAAAGTGGTAATGGTTGATTTTACTATATCAATGTTATACGTGTTGGTTATGTTTATGTCTTCATTGGGTAAATTATTATAAGTATTTATCTTTAACCATGAATATTTATTTATTATATTATCATTTATATATATTATATTTTTCATTCTATTTTCCACATTTTATATACTCAATATATCAAAAACCGTTATTTATGGAAACCAATAAATTCTAATCATTCGCGAATCATTTTATTCTATATCGATATTTTCATTAATATTTTATAAGTAAAATTTCTAATATACTCTAATTATGTAATAAATAAATTTTTACCAATTATTTATTCTTAAAATGGTTTTAATGGAATCTTCCTATCATTTTCTAAATGATTTACTTTTTTGACATTGTTTTCAAAATGTTAATGGAATATATTTTTTTAACGTACAATGTTATATTTAATTTCTTAATATCATGACCATTAAATGCATATAATTATACAATAGAAATACATATATATATTAAATGGATATTTTTGTCAAAATTGTTTGGAAATTTTTTGTTAATAAAAGTTAATTTCAATGTGAGTTGGGTATTTTCCTCTAGAATTTTTAAATTCCATTTTATGGTCTTTCAACTAATCCAATAAAATACACATTATTTTATTAATTCTCCACTATGAAAATTTTCTAATTATACAATTCTTATTCATTCCCTAGATGTTTTATGAATGGTTAGATTATGTAAAATATTTTCATTTCATATTAAATTTTTGAAAATATAAATTATTATGATGATTTTTTGTTGAATTGTTACTATATATATTTATATGAGTAATTAATTAGAATTTATAAGCTCTTGGAGGGGAATTATATTTTCCATCAATTAATTGGTATGTCTCACATGAAATAATCGGTTGGGTATTTCTCTAAGGCCTTACCCATTGTTGACAAATTTCAGAGCATGAGGCCTTAATAGTGTGTTTATGATGTACAATACTATGTTTTCCATATGTATTACATTAATTATTGATTTCTATGTGATTATATAAATTTTTATTATATCCCTGTATTTACATAATTTTTATGTGATTATTTATATTCTATTATTTCAACCTTATTTATTACTACAATATTATTCTTCTTGATTAATTATTGATTAAATAGAATTTGATTTTATTTATATACATTCCCATATTTTTTATTCCTCATTCAATCCTAAAATCTTATGATGTACGAAACCATTATTGAGTATTTTTTCTCAACGTTTCTCTTTTTTCCATTCCCAATGACATGAAGAAGTAATATTTTAATGATTTAAAAGATGAAAAATATTAACTATCAATATTTTGTATTTTTTTTTTTGAAATTAAATTTTAGAATCATGTATATACCTACTTTACAAATATTATTAAATTATTTAGTCCATTGAGATGTGATCTATTATATTTTTCCCCAATGTAATAAATTATCCTCTCTCTCTCTATGAAACTTTGACTAGAACTATTATTGGTTCCATCAGATTAGGTTTTGTAGAAACCCTTGGAATTAAATTTAGGAAAACATATATTAGGGAACTTAACCCTTTGACTAAAATTGAGGTTAATTCCATGTATCATATTAAAACATAAAACTTTTATAATTTAGTTATTTGGTAGTATTCCTAGAATTAAAATCCTATCTAGAAAATTTATATTATCATGGTTTTAGAATAATTCATATATGCGTAATAACCCCCAAATATGTTGTCCAAGTATATTTTGGACATAATTCCTCAATATGGTGAGTGTCCGTTATTGGACACGAGTTCTGAGCCACACATGGTTTATTCTTGGGATTGTTCGCATTTTCTCATTGATACATTTTTTGGAATCAATGTATAGAACCTATTGTATTACATTTTGATATGGGAAAATCTTAATGGGTACTGGGAAGATAAATCTATGATATTTTACATGATTAATCATATAGATAAAACTTTTGAGAATATTTTGTTGGGGATTTAATATGATTAAGGCTAATTTGGGATAAATTTATGGGAATACTACTACTTGTATTAGTATACATTTAAGTGAAATGGTTTTTTAATAATATGTTATTTATTTTAAGTACATAATTTATATTTGTATAGATAGACGTTAGGGTTTATATGATCTTTGATGATGAGGTAATTAGGGGTTATTAAAATTTTGTGACAGATGTTATATTGTTTAGATTAGCACTGGATTGAAATTTGATTTAATAATTAATTTTATTTTGGTATATACTCATCATATTTTTGGAAATGATATAGAAATCATATTAATAAAGTATTAGAAAAAGGACATTGTGTGTGTCAGGTGTCAACCCATAGAATTTTATGAGGCCATGGGGGCCTGATCCAACAAATTACAAGAGACACGGGAACAGTGCCTACCACTACCCAACATGATTTCTTTTTTAGTTTGAAATTACTTTTCAATAAATGGTTTAGTTGATAAATACTATTATAATTTGGGAAACATAACATATGATCAAATCTTGTTGAATATTTATGATTTTGATAACACTAATGATATTTTGTGATCTATTTTACTTGTTTGCGGTGTATATAGACTTTGGATTTAAATAAATTAATTAATTAGGGAGAATTTTATTACATTTTCTATGATGTAAAATAAATGGAATTAGATAAAAATTGATATAAATACATCCATTGATTTTTATTTTATTGAGTTTACATCATATATGGGGTTATTATTTAAAGTATAATCTATGTCAAGCCATTGGTATTATTATTTAATTTGGGATATTAATGTATTATATCTTCTTATGATGGTTTATTGATTTAAGGTATTATCATACATTCCATTAAACATTTTGGTATTATTGATGATAATTTGAATAGATTTTTATTCATTTTTGTATTTTTTGATCTCTTAGAATTTGAGTTCAGTGCATTAAGAACTAGAAAAAGTCAACATCAACACTCATCACATGGAGAAAAAGATGATATTGTGGTAAAAATTGGTCATTTTTTGAAATTATAAATTTATTGTACGTATAATTACTTGTGATCTATGAACATATGGAAAAATAATTCCCTAACACTAGGAAAAGGATCACGAAATAAAAAATTTATCATATTACCATAATTTATAAATAATCAATTATCTTTTCACACATCATTGAATTATAGTTTTTAGGTAATTAAATTAATCATGATTTTGATCTCCATCTCTCAATATAAGTCCTTGTGCATTATTATTCTCTTCCATGTCTATATTTTAACACCCCACAAATGTTTTCATTATATATAAACCTGAATATATGATATTTCAAGTACCATATTAAATTTTTTATTTCATTCTATTTAATAATTTTATGTATACTTTTATATTCAATGGGGTTTTAAGAACAGTTACACCATTGATGATCAAAATAGATTTGCGAGGGTAAAATTAATTTAAGGGGGGAGAATCTAACTACTTAAAAATTTAGAATATATTTATCTTTAAATAAATTTTATTTCATTGATATATTGTATTACATGATACACCATGTTTAAATGAACCACAATATACTATTTAAATTTTATCATCACATGAAACTCAATAAATAACTTTCGTTTAATTGTGTTTTAATGTAATTGTTGGTTTCATAACCCAATCAAACCAATGTATGATTTCATTTAAACGTATTTCTTCTATAGTCAATTTCAATTTTGAGTTTACTTTGAGTAGAAATATTAATCATATATAAGTATTACATAGTTAATATATTTATTTGGATAACATTTTTTTAAAATAATATAGGTAATTTAAATAAAAATAAATTACAATTTTAATGTATTTATATATTTTAAAATAATATATTAATATAAACATGATAAAATATATTTTATCATATTACTCTAAATAATATGAAAAAATATGATAATTTTTACATAATTATTCTTTTTGAACTTATTTCATAGATTAGAAATCATTCGTAACAAAAAAATATAAGTGATTATTTAAAATAACTTTTACATGGAAAATTTATAGTTTAGAAATAATATGTTAGAAAATTATTTTTTATTAAATAATGTATGATTAATTATAAACCATAGTTCATAATAATTTTGATACAATATTTAGAACATATATTATTATTAATCTAGTAATAATAGTTAATATTAATAATAAGTATTAATATTTTATGTTGAAATATTAATTAGTGATATATTGATAACATAATTTCATGAAAATAAAATTAATAAGACTATTGTATAAAACATTAATAAAAATATGTGTACAAATATATTTTCAAATGAAAAATAATTTTATATTAACGTATTATAAAAATAAATTTCTATCCAATTTCAAGACAAGGACCTCCTCAACCACAAACTTGTGGAGGCATATGCATTCAACACGTTTGGGAGAAAGTCTAGCTAGATAGTCTTGGGAGTCAGGTGAGTGTTTGGGAATTCACAGTGCCCAAAGGTCACACATAAGGAGTTCATGGTGCACACATAGGATGTGTTTGGTTTATAGTCATGCCTTGCAGGTCGGCATGACGATGTGTGGTGTTTTTTGTGGTTGTGTGTGGGAATAAATATACCACTACCCATGACTAACTGATTTTGGGAGAGTTTGATATACCTGTGAGTGATCAAATGGATGAATCATTAATGTGGGATCGAAAGAGATGGAAAATATTCACAAACAAATAAAATTTCCACATATTTCACCTTCATTTTATAAGATTAATTACATTTATCTGATCTCTAGGGGTATTATATTATCCCTTGTTTTCAGTTAAAATACAACTATTTCTTCCCTAATTCAACTCAAATGATCTTTTTTCTTTAACCCAATATAAATAACCTCTAGATAGACTAACTCATAATCACCCTCATTTTTTATTTTGTCAAACTACAATAAAATGAGGTATCCTTCATCTAATATCCATCATCCTATATAATACTTGTATCAATATATTTATTCTTTTTATAATAAATTCCTACCACTAACATCATAATAATTAAAGTGTGGTTCTTTCAGGTAGCCAAATTAAAAAATATCATTAGACATTTGCTTGTTTTATGAAGTCTTCTTGACCAAGCATAATATAATGTTATAGAATGGATTTAATAAATAAAATTATAACCCAATTTTAAAAAAATATCTAAACACAACGAAATATATAGTTCATTTGAAATACTTTTGGATCTTTGTCTTCTCCTAAGGTCTATAATAATAATAATGATGAGTTACATATCGATATATATATATATATAGTTATTTATATATATTATATCAGTATCATGCATAACAAAGGACTTAGGAACAATTATAGTATATATATATATATATAACTATGAACATTCTCAGAAATCCATGTGTTCATGGCCATTGATATCACACTGGATCCTTGATCATGGTTTCATGTGGACATATACGATGATATGTGAGTGTGTTTGCGTGATTGTGTCTATGTAATTGTGTGTGTGTCTATGTGAGTGTGAGAACATCATTATAAATAGAAATATCTAGAATATATATATATATTTAACATCCTAACCCCTGAAACTCATAGATGGTCTCTTACTTTATAACATTAGCATGCTTACAATGAATCAAATCCCAAAGGACTGGTCAATGTAGTTTCTATGGAAACTAGATTACATACATGAACCACATTTTATAGTTTGAATGGAAAAAAACATAATTAAAAACAAAATAAAATTCTCGACATCCTTGAAACTCACTCTATGAATTCATCTTCAATTCCTATGGAATGTAATACTAAATAAGGGTGAGATCAAATTCTAATTAAGGGTAAAATACAAAGGAATTAACAATGAATCAATGAGCATAATCAATATATAAGGGTAAATAACAAAACACACACTACAATTAATCAATTAACTAATAATAAAATGTAAGCATATATTTTTTCAATGATAAAATCCTATGGAAAATAATGATTGAAATGAAAGAAATTCTTAATTAGGAGATGTCATGTTTCCCCTGAACATGAATCATTTACAATCAAGACCATTTATAAAATTCATTAATATTGGTAAAAAACAATTTTTTTTGGAAAACCATAACTATACTATAAATACCTTTCACAAGGAAATTTAAAATGTACTTGTTATAATTGAAAATGGTTTGTCCAAATAATTTTTTACATTAAAAATATTATTTTATCAAGGGGATTATTTTCAATTATCCCAAACCTGTTTACATCTATTCAAAATTATTTCACATATATTAAATATTATATTAAATTAATAAACTGTGTACCTTATCATCAAATATCTGTATCGATTAAATAATATAGATTTGTCAACATTTATCTTATTAATCAAATAACAGGAAAAGTAAACACCATTTTTAGAAATTGTGTATGATTTTGGAAATATTAATATTTATCACACTAAACTGTGTATGTTTATGATATATTTAATTTATAACAAAAATGATCATAATGATGTGATTATTTCTAGAGAAATTAAATAATCATATAATAAAGATAGATTTCAAATTTAACTTTTAGAAATTTTTATTTATCATGTAAAAACAACATGGGTAAGATAATTAAAATTGAAACATTAAATAACATGAATAATAATATATTCATGATAATAAATTAAAATGGTAAATTATTTTCATCACATATTTTTGAATAGGTGAATAATGTCAAATAAGTCTCCATTGAATGTAAATTGAGACGAAATACTATACCAGGAGTTTTACTTTTCACGTGTGTCTTTATCTTCTTTAATAAAAATCATATGTTAATTATGTACTTTTATAATGACCTTTTTAATGTTTGTTATTAATTACATTGTCAATTTATATATAGTTACTTAGTTAATCCCTTTTATGTTGGAAGATTTCACCGTATTCTATTTATCGTTTAGAAACGAACTTTTTTTGATGAAAATGGTCAATGGGGTCATTATTTAGAAATATATAGAGTAATAATAATAAAATGATAATAATATTTATAGATAAATTATAATTTTAAATCCAATCATGTAATATGGTAATGAAAAATGAACAAATGTTATGTTCAAGGAGATGGTAGAAAATTTGTACACATGAGTGACATTTTTATTTTTCAATGATCATTATGGAAAGAATAAAGGTAATGAATACAATTACATATTGATAATTTTTTAAAAATTACAATATAATTTTGTCTTGTTAAATTTTATATAGAATTCTTATGATGCAAAAATATCACATTTCTTTGAGGATGAGGTAATCTAAACCTCCTTGAACAACGTTATCACATATTGAGTGTGTGGAATGGTAATAATGAAAATGATAATTTATATTCTTTAAAATTTAATTATTTCATAGATATAGTAATTTTATCATTTATATAATATATATTTATTTAATATTTATTTATATTAATGAATAATATTTACTGATAGGAAGTTGAATACATCGTTGAGAGAGAAAATATGCCCTACGTACTCATGAATGTTATTTCCATTTTTGTGTCATATTAAAAGATTGAAAAGTGAATAATATACATAAATATAATAATTCAAATATAAATTTATGGTGATATATATCAAATATGTTTATTAAAGAATCATAATACATTAAATGTAAAGAAAGAATAAATCAAATCGCATTAAAAAGGTGACAATCCATTCGTCCACAATAGTTGTTATTATATTCCCAGAAAATGGATAGAATATAGTTAAAGATTATGTAATAAATCTAGAGCATTAAAAATTATAAATACCCTATATATTATTTGTATAAAAATTAAATCCATCATTATTACATAATATTAATGGTGGTAATAGATAATTGAACGACATGGGTCTGAAACCTAGTAGATCACCATACAGTTGAACGATGATTATGTATCACATTTGATGGAAGATTGTTGTTGTAGGTCATTAAAATATGATAAAAAACATCATATTTTAATTATGATACATATTTTATTACATATTCATGTTATAATAATAATTTAAGTAGTATAGAAATAAAAAAATAAAAATTATTCATGAATAACGTTACCTCTTCTTTTAGTAACCCCTTTTAGATTATACCAAAATACATCCTCAACTGTATTACATATAAAATTGAGGATTATATGATATGAGGGTATGTTGAAATTATATTATACAAACATGATATTTGAAATATATATATATATATATATATATATATATATATATATGTGTGAAGGGGATGAGTGGCCTTTTATAGTTGGGGATTAGTGTCAATCTTATAAATATAAATAGGTAAAAAATATTTGGAGGCATCCCCAAAATAATGTTCCTCCAATAATAAAAAACTAAATAAAAGGGGGGATATGGGTAATATATGGAAATATAATTTGTTTTTGAAACATTTTTAGGTCATTTCTCCACATAAGAATAATGTTTGACCACTTAGTAAACTCATTTTCATCTTAATTGATATAATTTGTTTCATTCCATTCGTTAATATATTTAAAAAAAATATTTTAACAATATATATTGTAAATTAATATGCTTCCAATTTTGGAATCCATGTTTTCATTTTCATATCACAGATTTAGTTAAAATTAATTTTTAAATAAGTCTCACAATGGTGATAGGAAAGTGAGTTTTTAAAATGAAAATGTCCAAAAGATTAAGATTTTTATATATAATAAATCTAATTTAAAATAATTCAAATGATATAAATTTTATTAAATGAAAAAACATTTGTCTAATTATACATTAAATAATTTCACTGTATAATATATGACTGTAAATTATATATATGAAATGTCACTTTTCAATTATGATTCATTATTTTTTAACGTTTATGAAAAAAAGTGGCTTCTTAGAAACAAGAACCTAATAAAATTCAGACATTTCTCTTTAAAAAACTGATGTTTTTTCGAATAAAATTTATATATGTTTCAAATTTTAGTTTTAAGACAATTTCACCATCAAAAGTGTGAAAAAATATATTTAGAATAATTAATATTTTCTAGGTGTAAAATTGATTTGTTATTATCTTATTTTAATTAAATATATTGGGTGTGCTTTAAAACCATTATCTTAATATAGAGTATATTAAGTTCACTCAATAATAGTGATTAATTTAATTTATTATTATAAAATTGTTTTTTGACATAAAAATATTTTTTTAAAACATTACTTTTATATTGAATATGTTTTTATAATAATATTTTTTATTTGGTAACCTTATATTTTTATAATCATTTGTATAAATGATTTCCATATTTTTGTATGAATTTTAATACATGTAATTCAATTTGATAATTGATAAGATATTATATTAAATAATAATATTAATAGTACATTTTATTTTGATAAATCTTTATCATGCATGCATGAATGCTATTAAATTAATTTTTTATTTTCTGTAACATAGTAAAACGTTATATTCTGTGTACCAGTATTTAATATTAGTGTCATTTGTAGTGTAATATTAACCAAGTTTTTCATATAAATAATATATTAATATTTTTTAAATAATTATAAAATGAAACTATTATAATATATTGGTGTGTTAAATTCTCACCACTTTAAAAAAATCATATCCTCACAATTCGATCATGTTCTGGAAATGAGTAGTTCTTTAGTTGAAATTTTTTTGTTCAAACATCCAAATAATAAAAGGTTTAATAAAAAAATTAAATAATATATTAAATGATGTAAAATGGGGATATATAACATGGTTCCCATGTATGATAACATAGGTGTAAAATAGAAATATTTACACTGAAGAAGTAATTAACTATCCTGTTTTGAAAGAGAGTGATAGATAACATGTTCAAGAGAAATGTTTCGACCCTAAATCCATAAACTAGATGATTAAAATAAGAAATTTATATCATAAAAGTTTTTATTGGTGGAAAAAATAATTTTTCAAGGATATTTTCCTATACTTGAGAAATTACTTAACTCACTATGAATATAAGAAAATATACTTACATGTTACATTTTTATTTGATAAATATAATATAATCATTTTGTTATACCGTGAACTCTTCATACATCATCTCTTAGAAACATTTTCATCTTAATTTAATACCTTAAGCTAAAAAACCTCACCTAAATAACTTGTATCCCATTTAATATATTTTTAACATTCACAAAATATTGTTATCTACCAATTTAAAAATAATTTCACTTATTTTTCACAAATGAACTTATTATTATTCATGAAGTCGCTTCTAATTGTCACAGACCAAAAAAGTGTATAATTTATTCATTTATAATCATTAATCATTTTAATAATCTTAATTAACATATTAATGAATTGAAAACATTAATCTTCCTTATTCATTACGTAAAATATAGGTTATTTCAAATATCACTTTAATTAAAAAATTTATACTCTATCAAATATATCATAAAAACTTTTTCAGTAAATCATTAATGATTTAAATGGTAGGAAAAAATTTTTAATTTACATTATCCGTATCAATAATCTCATTATTTATTTATCTCAAAATTAGAAACATATTATGTTTTTTCATTACCTTAAACAAATGCATTGAAAGAAGTTCAACTTGTCACTGAATCACTTTTCTTGGTTGTTAGTACTATTCATAATATTCTTTCAAATCCTAAACAAGAATATATTTCAATAAAATCCATATATATTAAATTATTCGTATGACTAATAAATCATTGATAAAATAATTTAATAGCATTACACAATGATCCAAATACATTTTAATATTAATCATTCAATATCTATTTTATCAATAATATATTATTTTCCAAGATCCAATAGAATCTTGTGGGTATATTCATTAGATTATTGGAGAATTTATTATCATTTTTACTTAAATTCTTATTGTTGATAAAATGAACATTGAAAAATTATTTCTTCCTCGTGAAATTTTGATAATGGTGAAATTATTCTTTACACATATTGAAAACACTATTTCCTCTTAAAAATATATCAACGTGTTTCTGTCGACAGTTATCACATGTAAGAAAGTACTTCTTTCGTATCTTCCCATTATCCACAATTTTAAAAGTTTCCACTTCTTCTTATTATTCCTTCTGAAGCCACAATACATATAAAACTCTTTCACATTCCCATCATAACATGATATTATGTCCTCATAAGATGATAATTCATGGTATACATTTTACCTTTGGAATATTGGCATCAGATGATAAACGTTATGATCATTATTAGTATTTGAATCACCTTAATTGGTGATGTTTTTATTTATTTTCTAGGTTTTATTTCTAAATTATGATGTACACAATATCAGGTCATATAAATATGTAAAATAATAGATAATCAAAATATTTGTGAGATATGTAATAAAAATTGAAAAAACTATGTGTATCTAATATCATAATTATAAACCCAATTTCATTGGGGGTGATTTTCTATACATATCCTAAAATTATATATTAGGGTTATATTCTATATTAAATTATTTCTTAAATTTAGTTTCCAATGATTCTATTAAACATCACTTAATCCTTACTATAATTCCCCAACCCTAGAAGCCTAGATCCAGTGCCTTAATTTATTAAATTTTCATGATTTAATGGAACCAAATAAAAAGGGCCGACTAGTATTACAGTTTTACGAAACATATTAATTTCATGAAACCAATTTTTCGAAAGGTAATTGTAAATAAAACATAAATCAAATCAAAATAAATTTATATCCTTCCTTGAAACACATTCTAACAATTCATCATCAAATCCTCATTAAATGAAAAAATATGTGAGCTCAGATGTTCAATGACTGATAAATAAAGTGGAAGTAATAAAGAATCAATGTGCTTAAACTGTATGGATTTTATAATAACTAAACACACATTCCTTTTAATAAATAAAATAAGAATGAAATATATCTATTGATTTTTTCATAGTGAAAATCCTTTCAAAAATAACAACTATAATTAATGAAATTCATAACTATCAGGCATCAAATTT
This sequence comes from Viscum album, assembly GCA_963277665.1. Classification (NCBI taxonomy): domain Eukaryota; kingdom Viridiplantae; phylum Streptophyta; class Magnoliopsida; order Santalales; family Viscaceae; genus Viscum; species Viscum album. The sequence goes on from OY728122.1 coordinate 78,845,550, forward strand.
ATTTGGATCATAAATAAATTACCATAAAGGCATTTCAAAAATATGATTTAAAACATACTACGTAAAATCTTATTTGGTTTTTTCAACCATATGTCTACTTTTAAATCCATTCATGAGAGAGTTTAAAATGTATTAGTTATAAACATGAAGGTTTTTTCCAACTACTTTTGTCCCATGAGACGACTGATGTATCTAGGGGACATCGTTATTGGTCCCTATAATGTGTATTTTCATTAGAAATCATTCCTCCAATATTTATATATAATATAATTCAAAACAAAGACATTATCGTCCATTATCTATATTCAATGAAGAATAATGAATAATCAACAATTCACCAATTAATCATATAAAATTCAAAGTATAAACCATATTTTAAAATGGTATACAATTTATTAAATAATAATATCCATATCACAATAATATGGAAATTTAATTTAAAAGTAATATACAATAAAAAAGATCATAGATATGTTATTTAGTAAATATAAATTTAATAATCACAAAACAAAGCATTATTGTAAATACAAAATTTACCCCATTTTTTTCATGTAAAGACAACGTGGCTGAGTTAATTCAAATTGAAATTTAATATAACATGATGATTAATGTATTCATGTAATTAAATGTTAATGAGGAAGTATATACACCGCATAGAAGTGAATTAGTTAACAATAACTTATAATTCTCAATAAAATGTAAATTCAGATGAAAGATCTTTACCTTGTGTCTGACATGTCACATGTGTATCTATTATATTGTGTAATAAAAATATGATAACTATTTATTTTTTGATATTTTTTAAAATTTTTATTAGTACATATACAAATAAGTTACATACATATAGGTAATCAATTTAGATCATGTTTTATGTTTTGAACATTTATTATTTCTTGTTCCAAAAAAATGTAGGAAAACTATTCTCATAAGCTTCATTATTTAAACATTTAAATAATAATAATTATTATATTGTAATAATATTTATATATATATTATACTTTCAACACCAATAATCTAATATGTTGATGTCAAATCATATAACACTATGATCCTGGAGACTGTATGTTTTATTTATGCATGTGTAACATTTACATTTTTCAATAATCATAATAAATAGAGGGAAAGTAAAATTTATATTTCTTCAAAGATCATTATATATTAAATGAAATATAATTTAGTCATATATAATTTTATACATTCATATTTTGATTCAAAAGTAATCCCATCGTTTTAGGTGGTGGAAATCTATATATTAATGAATGATGTTATCGGTTTTTCAATGTGGGAATGGATGATAAAGAAAATGATATATTATAATATATAAATAATAATAATTTTCTTTAATATAATAATGATTTAATTTATATAATATATAATTAGTATTTTTTATGTATATTAATCCATAATATTTTGTGATAGGAAAAGGAATACACCGTTCATAGAGACGTAGGTCTATGTCTACATGAACAATGTTTCCATTTTCTGTTAGTTTTAAATAATAATTATAATTAAATTCATTATATTACCATTATAATAAAAGTATCATTTTTATTTCAAAAATATTAATTTTGACAATTATACCCAACCATAACTAATTCCACATAAAACATGAATAAATCACATTGCTTTGAGGAGGCGGTAGTCCACGTGTCCATAAACAATGACATCATATTCCCAAAATATGGAAATTATGATGGTTTTTTTCTATTGAATAATATCATAATTTTTATTATATTATAAATTTCAAACAAATATATTATATATACAATATACTCATAATTATTCCCAGCCTTGATAGTTAGTATGGGAAGAACGAACGACATCTGTTTGGGAGGTTGTAGTGTGTCGAACACATGAATGTTCATTGTATATCACATTAGATTAAATTTAATGTATTATTAAGTATTAAAATTAATATTAAACCATATAAGAGTATTTTGGCTAATGATTTAATTATATAAACCCTATATAATAATAATTTAATGTGTATTGAAAAAAATAAAACAAAACTGCTCATTGAAGAATGTTACTACTTCATTGGGTAACTCCTTTTAGTTTATTATGAAATCCATCATTGGTTGGATTAATTCTAAATGTATGGATTCTTTTATGTTGATATGTATATTTGTAGATGATATTGCAATATTTTGAATGATCCAAATTCATTGATTTTGTTAACGATGTGAGGGGGTTGAGTAACCTTCAATAGTGGAGAAGGGGTGGCATTCTTGTACATATAAAAAGGTAAACACTACGGGGAGGTATCCCTAAATAAATATTACACCAAACATTATTTAAATTATATAAAATTGATTATATTACATAAAAAATTCCATATAATTGGGTTATTACAATTTTCTAGGTCATCGAGCCGGTTAATATTAAATCTTAACAACTAAGTAAACTCATTTTCCCATAATCACTATAATCAATTTTAATTTCATTCCCTAATATTTTTGGCAAAAAGCAATATTTTCATTAGTAAAAGATGTTAACTATTTTCATTCCAAATATTGAATCCTTTTTTACAAAATTCTAATTACATTAGTTATGAAAATAAATTTTATAAAAAATCACATACATGTGATGGGAAAGTGGGGTTTTAAACTGAGAATGCAAAAATAATTACTATGTTTATATATCCAAAATAATATTAAAACAGTTAAAATTTAATGAAATGTACGAAACGATATAGAAGAGATCTAATGATACATTAAAACTAATTAATAAAATATAATTTTTCCTTTTAAATGATTTTGATGGAATGTGAGTGTTCAAATAAAATTATATATTTTTTACCATTCATTATAAAATTAAACATCTCATACAAACACCAAAAAATAACCTAAGATGATATTATAACATTAAATTATAGAAATTATTATTTTCAATTAATATTTAATAAATTTACAAAAAATCTCTAAAAAATTTGTCCTCCATTAAAATTTACAAAATTATATTTAGAAGAATACAAATATTTTATGAGTAAAATTGGATTTGTTATAATCATATACATATAAAATCTATTCAATGAGTGTAAACCATTTTGTTGAATATATAACATAATAATATCACACAATAATAATAATTAAATTAATATATTAGGATAATACTCCTTTATCACATGAAAATATTTTTTTAATAAAAAAATTTCCTTTATATTCAACTGGTTCATATATTCATTTCTAGTAAATTCATAAAAATTAATTATATAAATATCCGAAAATGATTTTTCAAAATTTATGTAATCATTTTTATACATTTATTTTCAATATCTCATTGATAAATTTCTTATATTATAATTATTGTTATTTTATATTATATTTTCGTAATACTCAGTCTTGTGTGTAATGAAAACAATCGAACGAACTCGATATAGTGTGTAGCACAATCAAACATATTGTTTCATGTATTGAAATATTACCTCAGTGTTTGGTGTATTTTAATAATAAATTTTTTCCTTTCACAAATAATAATTGATACCAAATTAAATTTATTCTAAAAGCTAAATATTATAATGTCATCAGGTGTTACAATAAAATTGTATCATTTAATACAAAAAATTAATGAAAATATTAAAATATATTATGAAAATTATTTTAGATTGTGAATTTAATTTATTAAACATTCTTAATTTATGAGAAAATAATATGGGGAGATATTCCACTACCAATAAGAAGAGTATGATTTTCAATAATTAGGTTAAGGTTCAATTTTTTTGGAAGCCATTTTCAATATATAAGTGTGTCACAACCCATCCCTCGGAGCCCGGGCCGTGACTACCCCAAAACCGCCTTCTATAGGCGAAGGGTTGTCGAGTAGCACCAAACGCGGAATTCCCTAAAAATGAGAAGGCAATTCCTTTATAAAGTGTAAACACACACAATAGAGCACATAGTAGGATAAAAAACACTAAGAAAATTGTATACCAAATGAGAGTGTCGAAAGTAATGGGGATGGAATACAAGTCCAACAGGAAAGTAACAGTACAACTGAAAAAAAGTACAAAAGACGAAAGGTAAAACAGCTGCTAGATCATCCACCAATATGTCCTACCTGAGGGTAAGTACAGATAGCCTCCACATCACTCCACATATATCCATCTCCTCCATGTACTATCAAGCCACGTGGTCCACCTCCAGGTACCATCCATTCCGGGTACACATAGCCTCGGTCAATGTTGTCCATCATCTGCATCCAACACAAAGAGGTGCAGGCATATCCCGTGCAGTGGTGAGTATAACGATACTCAATAGGAACCCCGATACCCTCAGGATCTCACAAATCCAACAGGGATATACCACAATGTATGAAATCAAAAAATAACCCCAATGCGTATATGCCTATACATATACCTAATTTATCAAGTGATCCATCTCAATCATGAGGTAAACACAAAGTTACTGACTCAGCTCAAACCAAGATTTTAATTACAAAAACAATAGCTGCTGGAGAACTCTTGCTCAATCGAGTATAGTGGGCCTTCCGCGACACCAAGGCGCTTCCCACTAACCTTAGACTACTGAGTTACTTCTTCTGTTGAGTACCATACGTCTACTATGTCACCAAGGCGCTCCCCACTGTGGGTATGCAGTGTCACCAAGGCACTCCCCCTTGTATCCTGTTGATGTACTCCTCCTATCGATTACTATGGGTCTGCTATGTCAATAAGGTGCTCCCCACTGCGAGTCTGCCGTGACACCATGGCGCTCCCCTCTGGGCTAGTAGAGTCACTCTGAGTCAAAATGGTCAGTAGTATTTAGGTCTCAGCCAGCTACTAGGTCTCTTCATTCTGCTTGCTCACAACAGGAAGGATCCACTCCACATTTTACTGGTCTATACATAAAATATCATGTGGTACCAAGAAGAATTATATCAAAGTTCTGACAGGTCACATGGGTCTTAACACAACAGACTGTGCGTTAATGGGACGCCCGGTCTGTGAGTTATTATCCTTTTAGTTCTGGGGGCCATGTTGGATTCGTGCATGATCCAACCAGACCATATCTCAAATATACCCCAAAATCTAGTTGGGTATACTCAAAGGGACTATAATACTCCAATATTTCTAACATCATTGACAGTTTGTCAAACGGACGTTGGGTGCCAAAGATATGGCCAATGAATGTAAATGGTTGGTGTTGGGCTCGGGTCCGGTCCTACCCAGTCAGACCAACCCTGCCTGACCCAGTATGGGCAGACGTAGTCTGGGTCAACCCCATCAGACCTATTGGGTCTGGTGACGCCCATTTAGGGGGCCAGCCTGTTAGGTTCAGCCCGGTTCGCGGGTCCATCCCAATAGATCGCATGGTCGGTTCAGCCCAGGCTTGGGGCTAGTTTGGACTGGGGAATTACGAGGGCGCGGCCCAGTGCAGCTAGTCCCGATGGGCGCGGTTGAGCCAGTTTATCTAGGGCACCGTGAGGGGGTCGCGGGCTGGCTCCGGAGGTCAGCGCGGCCAGGGTTCAGATTTGGTCGGGGGGCGACTTGGAAGGCCAGAAGGCAAGCCAACGGGCAGCCCGTAAGGCCAACAGGAGGACGGGTTGGGCGCCAGGGGGGGCAGTGGGTGGCCAGGTAGGGCACCAGGTGTGACGGTGGGTGGCCGGGCAGGGCGCGGTCACGCCCGGCGGCATCCGGGAGCCAGGGGGCATGGGCTGGCGGTGGTGCGGCCGGGGTGGCTTGGCCGGAGGGTCGTGGTTTGGCTCGGAGCATTGGAGCATCGTGTCGTTGGTCTAGAGCACCAGAGCACCGCGGGGGCAGTGCAGTTTGTAGATGCTGCGGGTAGTGCGGCCATTTTTGTCACATCTTTCGTTGTTCTATCGCCTCATCATCATGCTTAAGATCTTCATAAAAAATAACAGTGGAGGGGTCGGGCCATCTTGGATTGGCCCGCACCCTCCGTATTTGGGGTGGTATTAATTTTCTCATCAAGAAGTTACATAATGAACAACAACTCACCCGCAAACAATTCTATTCCTACTAATGAATAAGATTCAATGAAAGTCTTAAAATGTAAAAACCCCCTACCATTATTTGTCATTCTTTGTTTGATGGTGGAGTCGCAGAAACTAGATGAAGAAGTTCATCATTCATCGCTTCTACTATACACATCCAATCTCGAGCTGCGTCGGCTCATTGACGTCAATGTGGAGGGTAGGATGGTTGAAGACATCCCACGTCAATAGAAGCTCCGAGGAAGATTTTAAAGAAGGTCAGAGTTCTTTGTTCTTCATTCGGAGAGTTCATCCCTCTTCTCCCAAGATTCCACCAATGTGCCAATGAAAAATAATAATAGATAGGATTATCTATTATATCGTTGGCACATAATTCAAATGGTGAAATAAAGTAACTTGGCTCCCCCTTAATTAATTCATGATTGTTGGCACAAAATAAATTAGGGGAGTTGGCACAAATTAATTAAATGGAAGGTGGCTCTATGAAAGAGGGAGGGTGTGGAGATAGTCTCCCTCATTAAAGAGGGGAGTTTAGTGGTTTCCTGCTCTCACCATCGATAGTGTATTTTAGCCCCCTGTGGTCCCCACATCATAAACTCTGATGGGAGGTTAGGTTTGGGTGGGCCCCACCACCATAACCTCTCACGAGTGGTTAAGGTGTGGTGGTCCCACCTCCAACTTCCATGAGGAGGTTTTAACCAACAAACAAGCACATAGCGACTCAAATAGAAATAAAGTGAATTTCACTTTATTTATTATTTTCCAAAAAAACCCAAAAACTATCTTTTATTCTCAATCCAATACCGTCAAAGTGAAAGTCTCCTTTAACAAATACCGGTGCTGCGAGTTCAACGGTGTCCTCGGTTTTCATTCTGAGCACCGGTTCAAAAGTTATAAAAACCCACTCATACATTAACTGAACGTACTTGAACAAAAAATAAAAAATTCATTCCGGGCCTCAGAATCATGTGCCCTTAATTTTCATGAACTCGTAAAATTCCCATTTATATATGAAAAAAATATCCATGGAAATTTTAGGCACTTTACATTCTCCCCACCCTAGGTATTTATATCCCCATAAGATACAACTCAAACTAAGGGAACATGTGAGGTTACTGAGCATGCATCTGAGCCTCCCTCTCCCATGTTCTCCCCTAGAGGTTCATGTGCTACCAATAAATGTGATCCAAAGGTTTGGACCGGCCACATAGGACCCGCTCTTGTCAATACTCAATCTTCATGGGAACCTCCGTGAATGTCGCCCCATCGTCGACTTCTATATCTCCATGGTTGATGATAAGAGAAGGGTCGTGCACTTATCTCCTCAGTTGAGATACGTGGAAGGCATCATGTACCCGGTGCAACTGAGGTAGAAGAGCCATGTGGTAAGCACCCTCACCAACCCTGCTGAGGACCTGGAATGGTCCAATGAATCTCAGAGATAACTTTTCTCCTCAGCCAAATCTCTATAAACCTTGTCAAGGTGAGACCAGTAGAAAGATGTGGTCTCCATCCTCGAACACTATAGGTCTCCCTCTCCTTTAATCACTCGACTTCTTCCTGCATTGTGTAGTCTTAATCTACTACTAAATGATCTGCACCTTCTCTATGGTAGCTCGTACCATCTATGGTCCCACCATTGATGACTCCCTTGGGTCTGTCAAGCTCAACGGTGATCTACAAAGTTGCCTATATAATTCCAGAAAAGGTGACATCCCTATTGGGGTGTGATAACTATTTTTGTATGAAAACACCACCAAATTTATGTGATCCTCCCAGCTACGACTGATGTTGAGGACACAAGAACACAACATGTCCTCTACGGTCTAAATGGTTTGCTCAATCTGGCCATCCGTCTAAGGATGGATGGTGGTGTTCAGACAATGTTGTGTCCCGAAAGCCTCCTACAACCCCTTCCATAGCAGGAAGTAAACATTTCGTCATGATCGGAGACAACAGAAGAAGGAAATCCATGTAGCCTCTCAATCTCCTGCACATAGAGGCATACCCATGTTTTATAATGAACCCTACTCTCTAATCGGTATGAAGTGGTCCGACCTGGTGAGTCGGTCAACAATCACCCAAACTGAGTCATGATCTTTGGATGTTCATGTAAGTCCTCTCACAATGTCCATGGATATCCCATCCCACTTCCACTCCGATACCTCCAAAGACTGAACAAAGCCTACAGGTACCTGTTTCTCTACCTTCACTTACTGACATGTGAGGCATCGAGAGACAAACTCTCATATTGCCTTCTTCATACCTGGCCACCAGTTCTGTAATCGACGGACCCGGTACATCATCTCCACTCATAGATGTACCGCTAATGGGGATGTGTGGAACTCCCATATCACTTCCTCTGAAAGTGACCCTATTACCTTAGGACATCCTCTAAATATGATGACATGCTCCTCTCCTTCAGAAAATCCATCAGGTGCCTGCCCTGTGGATATCTGAGCGCCTCGTGTCTCATAGTTAGCATCTCCACGTTGTGCCACCAAGAGTCACTGGAGAATTTGGGGAGTGACTGTAAAAGACTGATGGAAAGTTTCTCCATCTCTATCCACATAGGATATCTGCAAATCTGCCAGCTTCAACATCGCCTCACCTAGCAGTTGTATACCAGATCTCTTGTAGAGTGCATCTGCTACAATGTTCCCCTTTCCAGGAGTGTAGACAATCTCGAAGTCATGGTCCTGGAGGAACTCATGCTATCTACGCAGTCTCAGGTTTAGTTCCTTCTAAGAGAAGATATTCCTGAGACTCTTGTGATCAGAGTACATGGTAAAAAATTCACCCATCAGATGGTGTAGCCACATCTTCAGGGAGAAGACCACTGCTGCTATGTCCAGGTCAACGGTAGAAAATTTCTGCTTGTGGTGCCAATGTGGCTGAGAACCTTATGATTTCACTACTCACTCCTGCATTAGGATACACCCGAGTCCGGTCCTTGATGCTTCATAGAGGACCACATACCCAACTCCTTCCTCCGGAAGCCTCAATATGGGGGCACTAAGCAGCCTCTACCTCAACTTTGGAAAGCTCTTCTAGAATCTCTCCGACCACACGAAGGGTTTTCCCTTCTTCATTAAGGCTGATTGTTGTGCTGAAACTCTATAGTAGTTTGGAACAATCCTCTAGTTGTAACCAGCTAAACCCATGAAACTTCGTACCTCCATCACACTCCTGGGTAGCTCCCAAGCAAGTACCGCCTCAATCTTCGCTAGATCCACTACAAATCAAGCCTCCGAGATAACATGTCCCATGAAGTGAACCTCTTAGATCGAGAACTGGAACTTTGAGAGATTACTATATAGCCGGTTCTCTCAGAGTGTGTCAAGTACAACCCGGAAATGGTAGGCATGCTACTCCTCAGTAGTCAAGTATATCAGAATGTCATCGATGATGACTATGACAAAGCGATAGTGGCAAAACCGAAAAATCATGTTCATGAGTCCCATGAACACTGATAGGGAATTGGTTACACCGAAAGGTATAAACATGAACTAGTAGTGCTTGTACTGACATCTGAAGGCTATCTTCTGCACATCCTCATCTCGAACTCTATGTTGGTGATAGCCTGATCTGAGGTCTATCTTCGAGAACCACCATGATCCCTTCAGCTGATTAAAGAGATCGTTAATCCTCAGGAGTGGGTACTTGTACTTCATGGTCACCTGGTTTAGGGGAAGGTAGTTGAAACAAAGAATAAAGCTTCCATCAACCTTCAGGACCACCAGAATCAGGGCCGCCTAGGGAGAAACACATGGCCAAATGAATCCCTTCTCCTGTAAGTCCTCTTGTTGTACTCACAGCTCACGAAACTCCACAAGAGACATCTGTTATACTGGAGTAGATATCGGTGTCATCCTGCGGTACAAGTCAATGTATAAGTCCACCTCTCTATGAGGAGGTAGTCCTGGAACATTTTCAGGGAAAACATCCGCATACAGGTCCACCACTACTGGAGAGCTCGGACTATCCACATCAACTGCTCTGAGGGTAAGGCAGACCAAATGATGACTGATTGGTTTCACCCTCCTTTGAGCATGTCTGTCCTGTGCTACAAAGACTCCCTTCTATCCTGTGAAGGTAAAAATGGTCCCATCCGTGCGGATACACCACACATTATGCCTAACACAATCGATCTGAGGATTTATTGTAGATAACCCGTCCATATCCAAGATGAAATCGTAAGTCCTCAATGCTGCTACTAGGAGATCCCACCTGAAGATCTCGCCCCATAGAGTATTCTCACACTATCAGAAATATTGCATAATCATCGAGTCTACTCCTGTAAGAGTCTCTAGCCATTACTATCGAACAAACAACTCTGTCAGAATCTCTGAACTATGAACGAGGGCAGTGGAAATGGAAGAATGACTGGCCCCGGTGTCTATAAAAACTATAGCTATGATGGATTAAACATAGATCGTACCTCGTATAATCTCTGGAGTGCTGTGATCATAGGCTTCAGTTGCCTGGAGCTGAGCTCACCCCTGTCCACCTACTCCCTTTGGTCGGGTGGACCTCCTAGTGGTGGTGGCGGTAACACCTCAAAACATCACCCAATGCCAGCTGCACAGCCAGCTCCTCTACCCCGTCCACCTCCTCCATACAGACCGCCTAGATCGAATCCCTACCACTGCATGGGTGTTCCTTCAACCATATGATGATAATATAAACGGCGGGTTGGAATGTCATGAGCCATGTGACCATGCTCGCCGCATCAGAAACACGGCCAACTCATAGCATGTGTGTATCTTCTCTGGGTGCCACGCACAACTTTTTCTGAGTCATACGGTCATCCACCAATGGTTTTGGTACTCTTATACCTCTACGATATCATTCTATTGTCTGCTATAGATGAATACACTGCAAGTCTACTAGTGGTGGGTCTCAATGTTGTAGAATGCTCAGCATGTAAAATGTCTACTAAGAGGGATCACTCCAACATCCATGCCTGCATCGGGATACTGAGTGATATCACTAAAACCCTTATCTCTCTTAAGTCCCTTCTCGACGGTCTGGGACTTGGTGAATGGTTCACATTTCATATCTGTGGTGTAGCATGAGTGGTCGGTGAACCTCACTGAGTACTATGCCACTGTTATGTTTCCATACTGCAAGTGAAGTAACTCATGTATTTGACCTACACGTATTGTGGCATTGACAAAATCCTCCAAAATAGGCTCTTGAAGTATGTCCAGAGTAGTGGCGCCTCATCATGCATCAGAGCATTAGGCTCCACCATCTGTCTACTACTTCTTGTAGAAGGCTAGCAGTAAGTATCACCATGAGGTTAGTTGATGTCCCTACCAGTCAAAAAACTTTCACCACAGCCTCCAACCAATCCTCAGCTACATGTGGATCCTTCTCTCCCTTTATCCTGGGAGACCTCTAGCATTGGATCTCATGAAACGCGCTCAAGAGGCATACATCGCTTACTGCTGGGGCTGATAGCATCGGTGGCCCGAAGGGGTGTGGTACCAGTTGTCCATCCGCTATGATTTGGCCATTTCCTGAGGCCTCATCGGTTTATAGGCTATCTGCACATAGAAATCTTGGGGAACTAACTGGTTGTCTACGGGGACACATCATGAAAGAAACAAATAATACATGGTCAAAGTTTATACCTGGTGAGCCGACCAGGTTGATTTGACTTAAAGAAACCTTTTGAAAACACACACGGAATCAGTGTTTTCGTGCACTGAGTAAGAAATCAGAATTCATGGTCATGGTGTATGGATATGTCCTCTACCACGCCAACATTGGACTCCCTGAACTGAAAACCATGCTCAGTACCCTTAACACAATTACTTCCCATAAAATATCAGAGTCATAAGTTATTTGTTATAACTGACACATCTGATACAAATTTGTCAAACCCGTCCCTCGGGGCTCATGTCATTACTACCCCAGGACCTTATACGGGCCAAGGGCTGCAGACTAGCACCAAAGGCGTAATTCACAAAAACTAGGAAGGTGTTGCTTTTATAATGTGTAAACACACACACAAGAAAAAAAAATCTGGATTTGAAACACTAATCAAACTGTATAACCAAAAGAGAGTGCTGGATGTAAAGGGGCTAGAATACAAGCCTAACAGGAAAGTACAAGTACAACTGAAAAAAATGTACAATAGAAGAAAGGTAAAACAACTACTGTATTTCCCACCTGGAAGTCCTACCCGAAGGGTAGGTACAGAGAGCCTCCACAGCACTCCACATCCATCTATCTCCTCTGTGTACCGTCACGCCACATGGTCCTCCTCCGGGTACTATCCAGTCCTGGTACACTCAGCCTCGGTCAACATTGTCTGCCGTCTGCATCCATCAATATGAGGTGCGGGCATAGATCATGCATGGGTGAGTGTAACGATACTCAGTAGGGACCCCAAGACCCTCAAGGTCTAAAAAATCAATCTAGGATATACCACAAAGTATGAAATCAATATATAACCTCCCTTTGGTATATTCCCATACATATACCTAAGTTATCAAGTAATCCATCTCAATCATGTGGTAATCAAAAGTTACTGACTCTGCTCAAACCAGGATTTTTATTATCAAAACCACGAATGCTGGAGAACTCCTGCTCAATCGAGTACAATGGGTCTGCCGCGACACCAAGGTGCTTCTTACTAACCTTGGACTACTAAGGTACTCCTCCTATCGAGTCCAGTGGGTATGATGCGTCACCACGGAGGTCCCCACCATGGGTCTACAGCATCACCAAGGTGCTCCCCACAATGGCTCTGCCGCGACTCCATGGTGCTACCTACTGGGTAAGTAGAATCACTACAAGTCAAAATGATCAGCAGTCATCAGGTCTCAGCTAGATTCTAGGTCTCCGCACTCTACTCGCTCACCACCAGAAGGATCCTCTCCCTGAACTATTAGTCGATACTCCAACTATCACAATGTACAATGAATATGTATCTCAACGGTCCACCACGTCACAGGGGTCTCATTGTAACAGACGACACGTCAATCGGATGCTCGATCTGTGAGTTATTAGCCTTTTAGTCCCGGGGGCCCGGTTGGATTTGTGAACGAACCTACTTGACTATATTTCAACTATTACCGAAACACTAGAGGGGTATAATCGAAAGGAGAACCGTGCTCTGAGAATACCAGTGTCATTGACGGTTCATCAAATGGATGCCCGGTGCCAAATATATGGCCATAGAATGAAAAGGGTTGGTAGTGGGCTTGGGTCCGGTCCGACCCAGTCAGACCGACCCGGCCTGACCCAGTCGGGGCTGACACAGTCGGGGCTGACTCAGTAAGGGTTCACCTAGACCAGGTCAACCTAGTCATACATGTTGGGTCTGGCCTGACCCATTGGGTGGTCCAGCCTGTTAGGTTCGACCCAATCTGCTGGGCCTAGCCCATAAGTCCTTGTGGCCAGTTCTGCTTGGGCTTGGGGCCGGTTCAGCCTGGGGAGTCGCGAGGGTGCTGCTGGGTGCAGATCGGCCATAAGGGAATGGTTGCGCATGTTCGTCCATGGCGCCATGAGGGGGGTCGTGGGGCAGCTTGGGAGGCCAGCAAGGTCGTGGCACTGGTTTGGTCAGGTGGCGACTGGGCAGGCTGAAAGTTGGTCGAGAGGCAATCGGGTAGGCCGGAAGGGCGCCAGGTAGGCCCGCATGTGGGTTGGAAGGGCTCCTGGTAGGCCCACGGGTGGTCAAACAGGCTAGCAGATGGTTGGGGAGGGTACCAGGCGGGCCAGCAGGCGGCAGGCCAGGCCAGTAGGCATCTAGGAAGGTCACCCGGTGGGTTGGGCATGGCGTGGCTGGTCTGGGTGGTAGCTGAAAGATAGGTGTGACAGGCCAGTGGTGGTGCAGCCGGGTGGCTCGGCCGCAGGGCTATCGTTCATCCTAGAGCACTAGAGTGCCATGGGGGCAGCGCAGTTTGCAGAGGACACATGTACCACACCCTTTGTCGGTGCCACCTTTGTCGTTTCGTCAACACGTCACCATTCCTAAGATCATCACAAACAAGAATGGCGGAGGGATCAAGCCATGTTGGTTTAGCCCACACCCTCCACGTTTAGGGTGGTATCAATTGGCTCATCAAGAATTAAAAGGATGAATGAAAACTCAGCCACAAACATCTCCTTTCCAACCATTGATGATGATTCAAGGAAATAATTAACATGTAAAAACCCCTACCTTTGTTCGACATTCCTCATTCATTGATGGAGTTGAGGAATGTATATAAAGAAAATCTCCATTCATCTCATCCACTATATGCTTCCAATCCAGAGCTGCGTCGGCTCGTTGACGATGATGCGGAGGGTAGGTTGGTTGATGACGTCCCACATCGGTAGAACCTCCAAGGAAGAAGTTGAAGAAGGTGGGCATTCTTCATTCTTCATGGGGAGAGTTCTTGCCTCTTCTACCACGTTTTCCCCAACCATCTAAAGAAAAATAATAATAGATAAGTTTATCTATTATTTAGTTGGCACATAATTCGAATGGTGAAATAAATTAACATAGAACTCCTGTAATTAATTCATTAGTGTTGGAACAAATTTACTTGGGAAGTTGGCACCAATTAATTAAATGGACGGTGGCATCATAAATGAGGGAGGGTCCGGAAAAACTCTCCCTCTATAATTAGGGGAGTTGAGAGGATTTCCTCTCTCACCATTAATAGTGGAATTTAGCCTCGTGTGGTCCCCACATCATAACCTCTCATGGGAGGTTAGTTTCGGGTGGGCCCCACCACTAGAACCTCTAATGGGAGGTTAGGGTGTGGTGGTCCCACCTCCAACTTCCATGAGGAGGTATTAACCAACAAACAGCCACATAATAGCTCAAATTAAAATAATTTAAAGCTCACTTTATTTATTATTTTCCCCAAAAACCCAAAAACTATCTTTTATTCTCGACCCACTACCGTCGAAGCGAAATTCGCCTTAAGAGAATATCAGCGCTCTGAGTTCAACGATGTCCCATGTTTTCAATTCCGAGCACCAGTTCAAAATTTATAAAAACCCACTTGTACGTTTACTGAACGTACCCAAACAAAACTTCTGAAATTGAATTTGGGAACACCGGGCCTCATAATCATACGCCATCAATTTTCACAATCTCTTAAAACTCCAACGTATTAAAGAAAAAATCTACCACATAAATTTCTGAGTCATTCAAAGTGAAACAATATTTATTTATAACACTTTTAACTTTTTTAAATACCCTTGGTGTAATGGAATTTCTATTTTATAAACCTATATTTCCTTATTATAAGGGAATTTTTATTTTAAAAACCCTATTAAAGGTATTTTTTATAATGTTATATATATATATTTAAAAATACATTTATATATTGAAATATGTATTCCAACAATTTCATATTATATTTTGAAACTATTATCATTGGAGAAAATTGATTTATTATATTTTCAAAAAAATCTATGTGAGAATAGTTCTTGTATTTTATATAATAATATATTTTTGGTCTTAATGTTATAAATTTATGTATAAAATGTTCTTATAAATGTATAGTTGTTATTAATTATTTTATAAATTATAATATAATAAAATTTTCATTAACATTTCATTGATGTTTTTTTATGTTTAAATTTAAAGGTATTTATTTTTATTTTCTTTCAAATAATGGATCTCTATTATGTATGTCTCTGAACAAATTCTTAGAGATATATCATAAAAATATATTTTGTTAAAAATTAGAAGATATACAAGTATTTTCTTCATCGAATAAAAAATATGTTTCTTTTTAAAGGTTTTAATCAATTATAAATTTGAAATGAATCCTTAATTAAAATGACTTATATCAAATTTAACACATGGACATAAAATGAGATGATGATGAATGGAGTGATCCCACAAAATCAATGAAACATTATCATAAAATTGATACTACATTTGGACTCATGTGTTTCATAGGGTTTTCAAGAAATATTTTACTCCATAGAAGGATATTTCTCTCAAAGTGTTGTTATAATGGTTTAAAAAGAGAAATCTCAAGTATTATTTCACTGGTCATTTTATTTTGAAAGTAATCAGGTTTTCAAGAAGATGTTTTTTTAAAGATTACAAAAATATTATCATATTGATATATCATTAAAATCATGGATTATTTTCTTAAATGATTATATATTATAAGATATTGTTTTTAATTTATATAATTAAATTCATTTTCAATGTAATGTTTTCAATGTAATTTATTTAAAATATTTATTAAATAACATTAAAATTTATTTTATGATCCACTTATAGGAAATTTTATGCTCTCTTGATGTTTTTAAAAATGATTTTCATAGGCTGAGTAGACGTAACAAATGAATTTGGTTTTATTTAAGGAGATAGCCCAAGATATGTCAAAATATTTTTTTTTATTTTTATTTATCTTTGATATGATTTACATTCTATATAACCCTAAAAAATCTAAACAATATTTTTTTTGATATGTAAAGACTTTATATTTTTAGATACATTATATAAAAATATATATAATTTTTTGACACATGATCTGGGTTTGTGGGTCCTGAGCTATTATAGATTGTATTAAAGAAAAAATTTAGAAAAAAATGGAGATAATGATTTCTTCATTTGAGGATAATTAATGATTTCAAGGTTTTCTTCTTGATCTCCTTTGAAATTATATTATTTCCCACAGTTAAAAATATAGAAGTCATAACAATATTATTTTTTCAAATTCCGAAAATGAAAATCTAGAATTATACTATGTATAATGAGAATAGTTTTGAGAGATCAATTACTTTAAGGGGGATAATATATCATACTATGAAATTTAATAAAAAATATTATTTGAATTGTGATTATATTTAATTATTTTATTGATAACTAAAAAACTAAATTATTATCTGTTATAGAATTAGATTATTTTTATTGTAAATTTATATTTTTATATAAGTTATGTATAAATATTAAAATTATAAAACATTTTCATTTCTAATATTTTTCAATGTATTTTTTTTTTATTGAAAAATAAAAACTCTATTTTAATGAAAATATAATGAAATTTTAGTATATTTAAATTTAAAAAAAATTATAATATAAATTAGATAACATATATTTTATCATTTTAATTTTAAATTATATTTTCATTGTTTTTTTTATATAATAAATACTTTAGACTTTATTTCATAAATTATAATTGGTTTTGGATAAAAATGTATGATTGATTAAATGCACTTTTCTGGGGAAATTTATTTTTTTTAAACTATTATGATTAGAAATTAATATTTTATAAATATGATATGAATAATTATAATCTTATTTAGTCAAATTTTTTATTAATTATTTAGAATAAACAATATTATTACTCATTTAATAATAGAAAATATTAGTAATTTGTATTAATATTTTTTGTTAAAATGTGTAATAGAAAATATATAAGTATCATTATTTTATGAGAATAAAAATATTAAGAGTAAAGTAAAATAATATTCTAAAAATGATTGTACTGATATACTTTAGAAGAAATATTATTATAAAATAACTTATTATAAATATTATGAGCCAGCCCGAAGCATTCCAAGGACCATATAAACCACATTACTATGAGTCCATATTGGTCAACCACATGGGGGAGGATTTCTACATGACCATTCATGGATGGAAAGTGAGTTTTTTTGTCATGAATGTCACCCAAGGATTTCACAAAGGGTGTGAATGGTTAATTTATAGGTAATGGTGTGTTTATAGTTCTACCAAGCGGATCAAAATGATGATGTGTTCTGGTTTGTGTGTATGTATGAAGCTTTTGATCCTTGATACCATATAACAACCCATTATTGGAATGTTTATTATAAAAGTGAGTGGATGAATGCTAGATATGTTGAGGTGGTATCATGGAAATCAGACACTATTCACCCATCATTAAAATTTCCGTTCATATCCGCATTTTTTGATGAAACAAATCTGGGTCATCTGTCCTCTCTGTTTATCATCTTTTCATATTGTTGATATTAAATAAAAACCTCAACAAGGATTTATTTATTCATTTGTGATGAATGTATCATTTTGACCTCAACACTAATAACCCGTCCATGGAATTTCCTAAATTCACTATAATTGTTTCTAATTTCTAACTACACGAAATTGTGTTATCATTCTACTAATATCACATAGCCTATATAAAACATATATTATTTACATTATTTATTTTATATTAAATAAAATCAATGTACAGTTTGACATTTAATGTGGGATTCTTTAAAGCCATAAAATTAAAAAATATCACCTGTCGTTGCATTGTTTCCCGTAGGATTCTCGAGATACCATGGTAGAACAATCAAGAACATATTTAACACACACAAACAGATATATATATATATATATATATATGAAACCATCTTATTTGAACCCATGAAAATCTACAATTTTATTGAGATCATCTAGGATTTTAGTCTTCTCATTAGGTCTATACCACTAACACTGATGAGATAGTTTTATATATATAATCAATCAGTATATTTTATATTATAAAATTCATGAATCTTTTATGTTATATATATATAACATTAAAAATTCTCATCCATCCATGAACTCATTGTCATTGATATCTCTGTTAATCTTGGATTTAAATTTTCTAGTTTACATATGTGTGTGTGTGTGTGTGTGTGTGTGTGTGTGTATACATTACTGTAAATAGAAATTACTCTATTTGGAATATATATTTAAATTATTTAATATAAAAAAATAGTGAAAATAAGATTATGTATAACGTGCCTTCTTCTAATATATAAAAGAAACATTGAAACCAAGTTCATGAAATTGGAGAATAAAAGGGGGAGATAGTCTTCTTCCACCTTGTAGAAGATATTCAATAAGAATTAATGTAACCGTTTACATTTTATGAATATAATTTTTTCATATAGTGGAAATCTTATTTTTTATAAAGCTTTAATAATTATTCAAAACCCAATTTTTAATAGAAATTCCTTTTTAGACCCATATTTTTCCATTAAGGTAGTTACTATTTTTAAAGAAATTATAAAAAGTTGTTTTAGATAAATTTATTTATAACTAAAAATATTTTTTATGGAAATATTTATTTCATAAAAATATAATTATTTTATAAAACTCCAACTGTGGGAGAAAAAAAATTTAATAAATTTCAAAAGTATATTTTAAAAAAAAATTAAATTCATAATTTTATCCAAAAATATCAAGTGGTTCTTAATGACATTATTTCATTGATAAAAATATCATTTAAATTTAATGATGTTTTTCTTGATTATATAAATGGTATACTACTATAATTTTCATTAACATTAAACTACAAAATTTTTTAGCATACTTTTCATGTTATTTAGTTATATTTACCTTCAATATATTAATATATATTATATAATTTTCTGGGATAATTCTAATGATGCATTCTGAAAAATAGATTTTTATAATGTATATATGTTAAAAATTATTTTCATCTTTCAAATTAACTTATGTTGTTTTAAATGTTTTAAATAGATTAAAAATGTAAATATCATCCATATTAAAATTATTTTCTATAAAAAATAACTTGGGAATTAAATGAGAGGATGGGTAATGGCTGTAGCCAGTGAAATAAAGTGAGGGTTGACATAAAATTGGAAATTATTATTTGTTTAAACGCTTCTAAAGAATTTATATGATATATTATACTCTTTAAAAGGATATTATTTTCTAAGGGATTTTATAAATATTTTAATGGAGAAATAAAATTATTATTTTAAATGTCATTTATTTTTTAAATTAGAAATGTTTTCAAGAAGTTATTTTTAATAGGTTTATGATTATTATATATTATGGGTATTTCTTAAAAAGCCATGTTTTAAATTTTTGGAAAAATATTTAATATCAAATGTTTTTTATTTTATATAAATAGAAATGTATTCAATTGAAAATTTTTATAGTAATTTTTAATTGATTTAAACCCTAGTTACATAACCCCATAATGGAAAATTTAATATCACCCTATTTTTTTAAAATGATTTTCACGGGCATAGTAGATGTTTGGTTGTTGTTCTTTTTTTAATGATCTAATTCAAGTGATGTCAAAATACAATTTTTGTAATTCATATTAAAATATAATATGAGGTAAGGTTTTTCCTAATCTTCCATCATCGATAAAAAACATCATTGGTTAGGTAAAGGATTTTATACTTTTCGATTGATTTTAATTATATATATATATAACATTTCTTCTTTACTAGATTCAGTATTTTGGGGCCATGATATTACAAATTTATTTATATCTGAGCATTATAAATGTTCCATGAAAATTAATTGTTTTAATAGAAAATTTTAATTTTTATATATTATGAATAAATATTAAATATATAATATATATTGGTATTTATGCATTGAAAATTTTTTAAAAACATTACATTCATAAAATAAATATTTTTGCCCAAAAATGATTTTATTGAATATTATGAGAAAATAAAATAAATAATTTCAATAATTTTTGGAAATTATATTACACTAAATGAACTTAATTTTTGAAATTATCCTGTTAAAATAATGTTAGGTATAAATTTAGGAATTTTTAGAAAAGATATATTTTTAATTATATTGTTAAATATAAGGATTTTGTTAAATTTTAAATTTAATATCATTAAAAATGATCCAAATTATTATTAATTTGATTGAAAAAAATGTAAGGCTCATTTAGTTATAAATAATAACAATAATTATATATTAATCCATATTATAATTGATCTAGATATAAAAATACTTTTAGACTTGTAATTCATTATTATTGGAAAACAATTTTCAATGTAATTTATATGATATATATAAATTGAATTGTCAAAACATATAGATATATAATATTGTAATTGATTCTATATTTTGAAACTAGAAAAACTAATTTTATTTAATAAGAAAAAATTGATTTTTTCATAATTAATAGTAAAATTTGTAAAAATTAATCACCATGAGGAATGTGTAAATTGGGTTATCCCTGGGTAAAAATATGTGATGAGGCCACAACTTGTTATCTTTAATCTTATTTAGATGCGGTTATTTTGACCCTTATCACCTTACTGAAAATATATATTTTTCTATGGGTCACTGTTCCATCAATGTAGCCTATATAATAATTTATGTAAACAACAAAAATAGAATTTTCAATTTCTTAATATTAAATATGTCATCATTGTTCACTTTGGGAAAAAAGAAATATTTGAATGGATATTAACAAATATTTTGAGAATAGTGAAATTATTTTCATGTTGGGGATATATTTTTAATTTTTTGTGATTATAATGTAACCATAAATCCTTACGCAATGTCAATAAAAAATTATATTAATTAATATAAAAATTAAATAAATGATTTTGAAATTATTAAATATAAATTTATTTATTTATTTATTATTTTACATGACATTAATATGTGAATATATCATGTTTTTTATGTTTCAAAAATCATTATTTTAATTCCCTCACTCTTTGTATATACTTAATGTCAAACTAAATAAATGGTGTCAAAATTGAAATTTCTATTATTTTTTAATAAATTATATTTATTGAATTAAATATTCAAAAATGAATATTATTAACCTCTTTATTTTTATATGTTGAAATAAATAATATACAGTTAATTTATTTATAAATATTTTTTATAGAAAATATATTGACCCCAGTATTGTAAAAAATTTGATGTAACAAAAACAGAAAAAAAGAATTAAATTGGATTAAAAAGAATCGGTAATGGTTAAAAAAACTAATCTCAAAAGGTCAAAGTTTTATTTAATCAATGGATTTAGAAATATAATCATCACATCTTCAAATTATTTTAGTTTGTATCCATTTCAACAAGATAATAATTTAATGAGTAATGAAATTACAAAAGATCCCCTCACATCACATAAAAAAGGAACCTGTTATCCACTTTTATACCCACATAAAAATCCTTTTGGTTTGGTAAATCATAACAAAATACCTTCCTCAATTCCCTTACCATTTACAAGATTGAATTTTTTTATTAGAAACCCCTCTTAAAAAATTTTTGGGTGTAAACCTAATGAGGTTGTCTGAAGAAGATGTATCGTTCTTAATCGAGTGTTTTTAATTTAGTTTTACACCTCTGTAATATATTTTTAGAATATATTATATAGTAACATCAATATATAACATATATTGTGATTTTATAATGTTAGTGAAATGACATATATACATCTTATATTCCATTGTATGGGAAATGGAAATATTATTCATGTTTATGGTGTACTACCACCTCGCGAACTGATGTAGTTCATTTTCTATCATCACCTATAATTGATAATAATACTCATGGATTAAATGTATATATATGTTGTTAATGAAATATTTATCATTCTATAAATCTAATATGTCATATATATTTTTACCTTTCAACTCATTGAAACATGATAACGTGGCTTGTGTCTATGTTTGAATTACCACCAACACAAAGCATTGTGATTAATTTTTTATTACAAATATACATTGATAATATAAATACATGTATTTTTATATTTAATATAATATTTATGATATAATTTCTATTTTTAAAATTAAAAATAGAACCTCGTTTATTTCCACCATGATCATTACAAAATGAAAATGTTACTCATCCGTACGTATGACCTACCATTCCCATGATTTTAAGGTAGTTATTTTTTCATAATAAAATTTTGTGATTTGTTTAAATTTATAATTTATGTACAGAAATTTTAATTATTTCATGATTTTTATTCTAGATATGATGCAGTAGTTACCTCATTTACTATAGTGATCTAAACCAATCCAATTAGGAAAATTATAATGAATAACATCAACACATCCTACGTGGACTTAATTGATAATATAATTAAATATAATATTGTAATAAATAAAATAAATTGAATAATGAACATGAAAATGGTTATTAATCATGTAAATAATTAGTATATTTTTACTATTCAAGAAGAAAAAGAACTTTCATGGTGAGTCAGATCCTTGGTAAAGGATTTAATCCAAATTTCCCTTTTATTGGAGTATTTTAATGTTATAAACCTAATTATTTTATACTGCATACACTTAACTTTTTTTGTTATTTCATTATTCCTTCATAAATAAAATTAATTTATGTTTAAAATAAAATTATTTCACCCATGTTCATTTTACATGGATATTCCTAAGTGGTAAGGGGTACATAAGTCAATAAAGTTTCGTTGGAATATATTACCTATTCACTATCTTCAATACAAAAATATTGTGTATATAAAGAATATGTATTTTCACATTTTTTATATCCAAATTTATTATGTGAACTTGATTTTGATACACATAATCAATTCATTTTACAATTTTCAGTTCAACTGTATGATCCTCATAAGCTATTTCATCTCAATTTACATTTCATTTAGACATATTTTCTATTGTTCCCCAATTTTTAGTTATGAGTATTATCTACTAAAAATTTTATATGTTATACTAGGAGATTATATATGTATAAATGGAATATAGTCATTCATTTTATGTAATTTTTTTTATTGCGGTCATTATTCAATGTCACCAAAATGGTCGTGGTTTATTTTATAATCTCATCATTATCTGGGATTGTGGATGATTAAGTCTTTATTGGGGGAATTATTTTACTGTCTAATCCTAAACCAAAAATATTTCATTATCCAATTATTATATATATAATTTTTATGAATTCATTTCATTTTATTCTTTTTATTTACTCATGATATAGACGTCATGTTTTTTATTGAGAAATAACATGGTTTTTCTACTTCCCTAGGAATCATTTTCTTCCATGTCATTATTTCCATTAAAATTATTAAAATTATATTATTAATTTTCAATAAAGAATTATAAAATAAATTTTTTCTCATGTTTTATATTATATAAAATTATTTATATGTAATCTACATGTTATTTTCTAAATAATGTAGTTTTTTTATTTCAATCAAAAATGTGAAAGGAATCGTTGTTTTAAAATACATGGTATGAAATGAATTTCTAGAAAAAAGAGCACTCAATGAATTGAATGTTATTTCACTTGTATCCATTATTATTTTAATGTAATAAGATTTCCCTAATTTTGTATAGATTTTTAATTTTGTAATGGTAGTTTCAATGTGATAATGATATTTTACTCGTGAATGTTTTTATTATTTTTATGTAGTTTATATTCAGCAATGAAAAAAAACTATTATTTTATATATTATCCATTGAGGATATTTTTTAATTATAAAATAACTATTCATTTTTAGATTCATTATTATTAGTTTGACTATGGAAAATATTAACATTGTTGATGATAGTTATCAAAAATAGGACAGCTTATTCTGATTATGTATTGAAATTTTATTGTCCCAGATCCTAAAATGAATGTATTGACATGGTATGTGGTAGGAAGAAACTTCTCAGGCCCCATGAATCATTTTAGGTTCTTAAGTGAAGAAATCATGTTGGAATTTGTCCAGTTCAATACACATTAGACTAATATTTCTTAGTATAAGACCTTGATGTAAAGATTGTGTTTTGAGGCACTATATATTCCCTCATTATGATAATTTTTTACTAATTTTCATGTGATTATTTTATTATTTATTATATAAATTTATATGTTTCAAATTATTATTATTAATTACACATATATATTTTATCAATATTTATTTCAACCATATTTTTATTCATTCTCATGTTATTTACTAAATGTCATGTGATTTTAGTTATCTACTATTCCATGTTCCTTAAGAATTATTTAATGATGATATATTAAATTGTATATTTCACTAATTTGGAATTTCATCTCACCAATTATTTTGTATCCTTTCATCATGATTCGAAGAAGAAATATTTGAATGAATTCAAGGATATAGAATATTTACATCAATATGTTTTATTTCTTGGTTTATAAATGTAATGTGTGATTCAAGTGTGTATCTTATTTACCAATTCCTATAAACTATTATATCATTTGGGATACCATCACTTATATATTCTTGAATTTTAATAATGTATGCACCATCACTAGGCTATAGGGTCAGGGTTGTTACATCATACCCAATAAAGAGATAATTTATATAGAATCCCCTTACCTTAGGATTTTTATTTCATCAACATGCTTATACTTTATATAAAATAAAATTATGATTGTTATAGATTTTTTTTATGTATTTTTATTTTTTGTGTTATTATTTTTTAATTATTACAACTAATATTTATATTTTAACGTCACATTAAAAATAAAATATGTCATGAAATATTTTATGGAAGTATTCCATATTCAATTCATTATTATAGTATTATTATTTTTTCAATGAGATAAATTATGTATAGATTAAGAATAAATAAATAAATTTGAATGTATGTATATATATAGTGTATACTAACCATTCGTTAATGTAGTGATATGAAATGTTGGGAAACATCCATATTGGTTGTAGGACCAACCTTGTACGAATGCATCAATAGAGGGAGAGAGATATAATATATATATATAATAGTTTTTAATTATCAAAATTGGAATTAAAAAATTGACAAGATTGAGACATATAAAGTAACTACTCTAAAGATGATAGATTAAAAATGGAAATGTGATTTGAGGAATATAATAACAAAAAATAAATAAATAGAAGGTTGATTTTTATCTTCGTGGAGGATTATAGTTGTATAAAAAGACTAATGTCATGAGGTTTTGGGTGAGCCATAATATTTAAATGATACATTGGGATATTAAAAATATGAATCTAGATTGATCTTGAATAATGAGACATTATTTTATATGGTATTTTAAAATGTTGTGAGGGGTATTTATATTTAGAAGGGATGGTAATTTTGAGGATAATAATGTATATAATTTAAATTTATGAGTAATCCATGAAATGACTTACCTCCATATGATAGATAATATTATTATAAACAATTTTATATAAACCTATAAATTCAAGACATAATGCATGATTTTTTTCACATTGATGTTATTTTTACATCATTATTGTATCATATTTACCCACATAATGGTTAATTTGATTAATTAATTTTAAAAAATATTGAAAAATTTACTTAACGAAATTTCAACATCAAAATTAAAAATATGGAGAGTATTTTATAAAAATATATATCTAACAATGATAAAAAATAATAAAAATCCAATAAAATATGAAATATCATGTTTTTATTTCAAAATAATATTCTAACCCAATTCAATATATTCTTTGAAGGTTAACAAATTTAAATATTGATTTTAAAACTAAATTTTATCATTTTTGAATAATTTTTTGAAAAAAATATCACATTTTGTTATTTGGAAAATACTATTTTATATGTTTCATAGTGTATTTCTATATTCACCAATAAATAAATCTACTTATGAAAATTAAAAAAAAAGTCATTGTTGAAAAATATTGCTGTGATGGCTCTATATTTTAAATATAGTATATTAAAATAAATTAAAAAATGTACTAAATTAAAATTTTAAATTTAATTTAAATTATTACGCTTAAAAAATTATAAATCATTTTCAAAATTATGAATTTATTTGAGTTAGAAAGATAAAATTATAGCACAAATATTCATTTATAATTTTTAAATTTTTTTATATTTTTATTTATTTAATTAAATTTTAATTTAAATAATTACACCCACATGTTATTTTTTTCATTATCCAAATTACAATTCTAACCATCATATTTATAATGATAATATTGTATTTCACTACACTATATATTCCCCAAAAACAATAAAAATATCGGTCCCATAGTTTTATTTCATGGTTTACTATAATTATTTTATAAAATGGCTATCTTGATTCTAAAAATTCTATTCCTTATTATATATTATTTAATGAATTTTTTGTTAATGAGAGACAACAACACATGGAATTCCTATATTATCTTCATGTTGTTTAGATCCCATTATTTTAAAATTATACTTTTTTTTATTTTGTAGAATATATTTATACATTGAATAGAATTTTCTATGTTAATGAAATAAATTAATGTTTTTATATCATGCATGTGACCTTTTTATGTCATTTCTTACACTATAAATAAACAACATTTTAAATATGACACATACATAAACACACACACACACACACATAAATTAGTCTGGAAAATTTAATATTGAAAACCATCCGTAATTGTAATCAATTACGACTCCATGAAATATTGAATATTCGTTTTACTAACATTATATTATTATAGGGTGTATAGTACATTAAATTAATATCAAATTCCACGGTTTTCCAAAAATGGTTCAAGCTTACAATTCACTTACTCAACCCAATTATCAGATATGAACATATTTATTGGACCACATAATTTATTTTCAGAACTTTAGAATCTTTAAAAACATAGAGAAATCATATGTATTATTAATATAATACTTGTAATGAAAGGGAGATTATTGATTAATGTGATAAATTATTATCTCTGTGAATTGATTTAATATATGAAGAATTAAATATCCCCCATAATGAAATGTAAAATTAATACATTCCTTTTAACTTGTCAATGTAGGATCATCTTTAATCTCTTTTCCAGTGTAAAATTGTTCAGGTTTCATTTTAGAATATTAATGTTTTTATTTGACAATTTCTATTCATCATTGAAACTCAAATAATATGTGACTTCTATATCTTATTAATTAAATATGTTTCTCATAGTTTGTTCTACCCAAGTTAAAATACAAACATCTTTTAAAAATAATATAATTCATTTATATTTTCAAAAGATCAAATCATTTACATTATTAAAAATATGTGATTCATTAATTATATATTACTTAAAATAAAAAAATATTATTTTTTTCATTTTTCATTTTTTTTCACTAATTTCAAATTTAATAAAACATTTTATTTTGACAGATTATTCATTTAAAAATATAATTATGGCCTATTATAATATTTTAATACACTTAATGCGATTTATTTCTTCTATTCTAGGATATGAACATCAATTTTATAAGATCCAATGTTATTACTTTTTTGATACATAATTATATATGCAACATGATTTGTTTTTTTTTCATCATTTAGTCATTTTTTGATACAAATTAATGTTTCCATTTAAATTTTTTAGTTAACGTAAGATTATAAGATAATCCCCAATATCGTGACTTCATAGGTCACACCTTCCACATTGTACATTCAAATGATGAATTTGATTCTCCACATTCACGGATGAATTTTTATCTTTATAAAAACCATTTATATCAAGGAAGGGTGTCTCCTATTACCAAAAATTATACATACAAATAATTTAGAATTACTAAGTTATATCCGATTAAAATAAAAAACCCCTTCTTAAGTGATTAAATCTTCTACAATATTTATCTCAAAATAAAATTAAAATCCCATCTTATGTTCTTAAAACCTAAAATACAACCGTGATAGCTATAAACAATTTCTTTATAAAACTTCTCCATAACTACTATTGAGTACTTGTTTTAGCATATTTTTTTCATAATTATTGATAAATCAATTATCTGATGACAATTGTGTGATGTTATACACTTTCCATGTTAATTGTTTTTTGTTTTTTTCTCTCAATTATAATTTAAATATATAATTTTTTTAATATATATTAAAAATTTTATATGTTCTAGATTTCAATAATTTTTTACTCTAAACCATTTATTTTTTCTTTTTGATTATTAATGATCCTTATTATTCTTAACATTATTACATTTTGAATCAATAAAATGAAGTAATTATAATTTAAAGAATTACAATAATGGGTTGAATGTTTCATAAGTCTTATAACTATTATGTAAAAATACACCAACCAATCATAGAATTTATCACGACCCGTCCCTTGGAGACTCTTCCGTGACTACCCAAAGCCTGCGTCACAAAGGCTAGGGGCTGGCAACTATCACTGAATGAATTATTCCACAATTTAGAGGAATTCTCATAAGTAACTATACACATGCACCCCAATCCCAATCAATGGTACTATAAAGTAAAAACCCAAGGAAACTGTGCATGAAATCCACTATGTATAACAAAACTAAAGTGTAACAAAAAGTAAATTATAATGTGGATTCATAGTCGAGTATACAAGCCCAAAAAATGAAAAATAGAACAAAAGTAAAACTCCAACTCCCTAAAGCACTTCCACTGGGAATCCTTACTAAAGGATAGGTGAAAGGTTCATGTCTAAAGCTGTAGAAGTACACCTCTTCTGTCTGATCTCACAGAACAGCACTAGGCCATAGTCCTCCCTGGACTCCATCAAAGTTCAGCCATCTACCCAGGACATGAATCATGTTGGAAAATCACTTATAAGGGTTATTAAAACAATACTTATTATAGTACCCTAAAACCACAAAGGTAAAGAAAAAGAGAAAAACCACAAAGGACTTCACTGTCAACACTACTCAGTAACATTCCCATAAATATACCATTAAAATACCGATATAAAAATCTCATCCACTCAGAAAAGATGTGGTCACAACCACAAAAACAGCTTTCAGATTCTCATTGAAGGCTCAATTCATAACACATAAACTAGGATATCACACTCCATAAGGTCATCCATCCCTAATGGCACCCATATTATATATGCACTCCATCAGATAAAATCCTAAAATTCTAAATGGTACATTTGAAAAAACGTGTTCCATCAAGAATATTCAACTAGGTCCGACTCTAGAGCATGACATTAGAGTTTTAGTCATCATAATAATGTGCCCTATGCGAGTCTAAGGAAACCCATGTGAAGAGGCCCACACCTCGTCATTGTGCTCAGTTGATGGAGCATAGCTCTAGACTAACATGTGATATCTCAGTCCCTTTTGTAAGGTGTGTATTGTACATCAGTATGTCGTGGGAGAACTAACTCCTATCTGGGTATTATATTCCTCTAGTGGGTGGTCTCACTCCTTGCTATTGTGTGCAACAACAGAGGTAGCTCCATCACTAATCGTGTACATGCACCATCCATGGTAGGGGAGTACTACAAAGTGACAAGAGTATTTATTGCCTAGTGCATGAGGGGAGTGATACATATGAATGACATGCACCCTATATCAGTATGGGATTACAACTTTGTATATCAAGATCAATCACCCTCCTTGGTAGGGATGTACCACTCAGTTGCTAGAGGACCTTCACCATAGTAATATTGGGGAGTACCGACTCAGTCAGTATGTTCATTATGGGGAGTCCCGCACCCTAGTACTTTAGGTGAGTACTATCCCAAGACTGGATAACCCGCTCTCAAGCATGGTAGGGGAGTATCAACTCTACTGTATCACTGTCTAAGGAGTACCCGCACCCTAGAATGGTAGTATAGTACCAAATCCTAAAACAGAGTACATTCTCCAAACACAATAGGAGAGTAATGACTCTATATTTGTTATATATGGAGGATTAATTCTATATACCAATAGGGGAGTACCAGATCCATGGATCGAGGATGTGCTCCCCAGCATGGCAGGGGAGTAATGACTCTTCCTTTATGAACATCCATGAGAACCCACACCCAAAAACACTTGGTGTCCTGTATCTACCAAATTAAAGGGATAATTAGTACATGTGCCTGGATTCATCAAGGGAGTAGTAATCCTAATATCTCATTATAAGAATCATCCCTATTCTCACAAATGTCTACCCATACTGAGAGATCCTACTCTTCATACCAATGATCTCATCCTCTAGAATTATCAAAAAAATCAAATCATGTATTTCAATTGGACTATCTCATCCCAAGGGTCCCAACACCATATATTACCCATAAAATAGATTATCCATTTAGATTTTAAGGATGTTTTAGTGAAACTGGGGTCGGTTGCATCTATATCTGATCGGACTCGATCATCTGACTCAGACCAACACGGTTCGGGGTCCACCGAACTGACTCGGGACCAAACTGACCTAGACAGATTGGGCCCGACCCACTAGATCCATCCCGACCTGCATTAGAGTGTTCGAATCCGTCATCATGGATGCATATCTAATACATCTTCCCAGTATCATGTGGAACTAGTGAGTGCTACTCCCTAGTTCAACGGGTCCACTCGTGTGGATTGAACCTCTTGCCCAACCCACATCATGCCAAAAGTCCTAGAGGCAACGTGGTCAGAACTATTGTTTTCTTCATGCGGCTACTGAAACACTATCATTTTCCCTAATCCAACGGTACACCGACCGACCCTATACCACTGTTGGGTCCCTGATAGCATCTTCCTCATACCATTGAATGCACTCCGGTGGTCTGTTCTTGGACCATGATGGATTTCCATATCCCTCGGGCTATATTCTTCATCGTATGTGGTTAAAAATCCTTATTTCATTTCCTCAACTAGGAAGCTCTTGCCCAGTGGTATTTCCCGCACCACCATGATATGATAATCACTATAATCATCATTGTGACAAGAATGGTTGTGCAACAACCAATTGTTCATCACCTATGAAGAACGTGACAAACATACATCAATGGGGAGAGGAAAACCAATCAACAATGTGATGAATGGACCTCCACCTTCATTCTTCAAGACGTTGATCCACTCCCATTAGAATGATAAATAGGGAAAATCAATTACAATTATTTTATAAAATGATTTACTCGCCAAAATAATCTCCATAGGAAAATACCTCCCCTCAAAATAATTGAACTGTGTGTCAACCGAATCTTGGGTTGATCAGCGTTTCTCATTTAAATCCAAGAACGTGGAAAAGAAAAGAATTAAAGAATAACCCATACATGGGTTGTATCATTCCTCAGTGATGAACGAGGTCACTATTTTAGTCGTTATTTGGTCCTTTTTTATGGTCCTTGGTCGATCATCATTGATGTCGATCGGTTCGAAGAGGGGGTTGGCATAATTCGTTGTCACCAACCAGAACTTCGGAGATGAACTGGGATTGTGCAAAAAATTTTGTGTCCACTTATTAGAGATTAAAGGATGAAATTTGAATTATTGTTTCTATTATGTTTCTATATCAATTTTTTTTCATTTAATTAAATAGTGTATTCAGTTTTATTTCATTTCACGTCATTTTTCTACAATAGTTTAAAATGTTTGAAAATAAAATA
Organism: Viscum album; assembly: GCA_963277665.1. Classification (NCBI taxonomy): domain Eukaryota; kingdom Viridiplantae; phylum Streptophyta; class Magnoliopsida; order Santalales; family Viscaceae; genus Viscum; species Viscum album. The sequence continues at coordinate 78,877,487 of OY728122.1, forward strand.
AAGCATCCAATTAATATTATTTTATCTTTTTTAAAGTCCGAAAAATATCATTTCCAGTCATCCTATGCTGGTTGATGTTATGTCCATTCATAGGTAATTTCATCATTCCAGATGCAATGGTCCCTCATATTTTCAATCAGTACACCCGTTTTGATGTTTCCAAAATCATGTACCCGAGTAATTATAACTCTCTTAAAAAAACACAAAAAAAAGATAAAATTCACCCTCAACACGTGTCAGTGATGGTTGAACTCCCCTTGTGGGAATCACACCATCATGATCTCAATAATACACTCATTTTTTCAATCCGAGTTACCATTTATGTGTTATAAGGATTTGAAAATAAAATAATTTTTAATTAAATATTTTATTTACATCCAAAAACTATCACCCACTATTGGCTAGTGCCGACCAACTATAGTACCTTTCTAAATGAATCCTGACATTCTGATTTAAATAGTTCCCTCCAAATTTCCATCCCAACACTTTTTCAAATGATTAAAAAACTCATTGTCATGATTAATTAAAAATAAATAATTTTTTGGGAAAATCTCATATGTCCACTCTAGGTCATAGAATTATGTGTCGTCTTAATAACCGATGTCGAAAAAATACAATGTAATATTAAAAAAAATGGAATTAATTTCCATTATATTCTCCCCACCATAATAATTTTTTCCCTAAAAAGAAAAACCCTATCCTAAAGGGAAGAAAACTATGTTCATCTTGGGTCCCTACACTCCAAACAGTCATGGACACTAAGGAACCACCAAGATCAACCACATTCATGTCCATCCTTATCTAGGTAAACATTATGAAACAATGGGAATGTGTATCTTTAGATACAAATGGATGAAAAAACATTATGCACTCTGATCCATTTGTAGTCATCGGGTCTAGAGACTCACCTCCACGCTAACCTGACTTAGATACAAATATAATCCCACAGTTCACATCCACCCATAGATGAACTATTCTAAAGCCTCCACAAGAATTAGTCATTCAAGGTTGCTACTAAATGAGAAGGGTTATTTATAAATGAAATCGGGTTTCCCACGAGAGAATGATGGGTCTTAAAATTCCTTATGTCTACATCTTCTTGTGGCCAAACAATATTCCAAAACTGGAACTCTACCGTAGTTACTAGTGTTATTCCACCTGTGTATGGATGGTAAACCTCCATTTCATTCTATTGAAACATCCTGGAGTCTATCTCTATCTACTTGGAATGTTGTCAAGCATGACTCTTCTTGAGATTCCACTTTGTGTTGCCTTTGCTTTCCTTTCACTGAAAGGAAAATAAGTTTTCATCATCGTGGACACACTGCATCCTTTCCCTAATATCATCAATATTGGTATGAATTTTACTAATTCATACCCATAATAATGTCATAAGGTATCAAATCCACAAATATGAGATCCCAACCGCAAATCTCACCTCCATGAGTCAGGTCACAGTTTTTGTGCCAATGTGTGATCAATGGGTCTCCCCTAATAGGAGTCTCTAAGCATGATGTTCAAGTACATAGTCTAACTAGAACTTCAATTTCTCAGACTAAGCTCATGTAAAAAATGGATGAATTGAACAAATGAATATTTAAAAGGAATCCAAAAGACATGACACGTATGATACTACATATTCCAACTAGAGATTCTGGGTTATAAGCCATGATTGCATGCATCTTTCCACTTCAATGTCCTCCACCTCCCTGATTGTGGCGTGGACCACCTACAGGTGGTGTCTACAAAGCTGCAAACTTCTTGCAACCTCCTTCTTCTCATCTATCTTTTCTACCTTGCCTTCCATCTTGTGTAACTCCTTACTCCATGATCGATCTCTACCAAGGAGGGTCATCATCAGACTCCCACTCAGAAACATAGTGGGTCCAAAAATAACTACTGGGAATCCATTGGTCGTTGCAATCATAACACCACCTCTCATGTGGCTGGCCTTCCCCATAGCGTTGCTCCTTTGCTACCGACCAACATGTTTGTGTTTGGGTATGGGTATCCCTCCTACACCATGATCCTATTGCCTATAGTCTGCTTGCCCTAGAAGATTCCTCTACCTCATGACATATGTTTTTGGTCACATCTATCTACTCCTCCTTCAAATAGATTTCAAACAACAGGGATCTCTCCAGCACACCATCATATAGAAAAATTATATGAGGTATCACTAATGCCCGGATCTTTCAGAGTAGTCCATGCTCGATGTTCTAGGCCAAGACGTAAGGGTCCAATGCCTTACCTATAGAGTATTAAGAAGGATCCTTGAATCTCTTTATGTACTCGGCTATGGTCATGTCGCCTTGTTGTAGGTGCAACATATCTTATATACACATAAAATGTGATGTAACTCGAAAGAACTACTCCATGAAGAGGAGATCAATGTCAAACACTGTGAGGCTATCCTCATCTTTTATCTAGATCATTAAGCTCTACCATTTACCCACTAATCCTTCTAGAAGCCCCACGGATAGTACATCCATATGGTCAATAGGCATCCTCACAAGGAAGAAGGCTCGCATAATTGCCCCAAGCCAATCCTCAACTACCGTAGGAACTTTCTATCCTTGGAACCTTGGAGGTCACTAAATCTAGAAGTCGTGTTTCATACTTAGCCTATACACATCCTCTACTAGTAGAAATATTAGAAACTTATGATTGATGGGTGGGTGCATCACAGGTTCCCCACTCAGAGTTAATTCCACAGATTCATTTCCCTCTACTAAAGCATCCCCTTAGGGTGGATCATCATCATGATCTGATTGATGGATCCTATATCTCTTTCAACATGGTGGAATCCAAAAATATATCAAGATGAACCATAGTAAATGTGTATATCTAGAGATTTGAGTCGAGAATGGCATGGAAAGTACAACCATTACTACATGAATCATGTAACCATTATTTCCACAGAACTAGTATTCCATGTACCACATCAGAAAAAAGTAGCTGATAGTCTAGGTGTATGGATATGTTGGCCTCCATAGTTTCACAAGAGTCCCTATATGGAAATACACACTCTAAGCCCAAAACACTTTTCCCCAAAACCAAAAAAAATAGATTGTTGGTCTTTAAAGTAGAACGAACAACTTATGATACCTATTTATCAAAACCCGTCCCCCTAGGCCTTTGTCATGACTACCCCAAACCCACCTTCCAAAGGCTTGGGTATGGTAAATAGTGCTGAAGGAATTATTACCCAAGTGGGAGGCATTTTCTTGAGTACATATATACATGTACACAACTCCCAACCATAGGTACTAGAATGTATAAACCTTGGAAACCATGCATTCATTTCACTATGTAAATCACAACTAGTTTATAGTGAAAAGTAAAGTACATGGTTGTAGCATGGGGTAGTTTATAAACCCACCAAAAAGAAAACAATAAAATGTTAATCCACATGTCACTGATGCTTGTTTTCTAGGAAGCCCACCTGAATGATCTGTGAAAGGTAGTTACGAGAGGTTGTAGAAGTGCAACTCAGCTGAATAATCTCACTGAAAAGGACCAGACCCTAGTCATCCTTGGACTCCATTAATAAGTATGTGATCTGGACAAGACAGAACCTATGTGGGAAAATCTTGTGTAGTGGTGAGTAAAACATTACACAGTAGGGTACTGTGAAAACAAAAATCTTGAAAAAAAATTAAAATCCCACAATTGAATTCACGGTCATCTCCACTCAGGTATATGCCCCAATATATATACCATTAACATCATGATATAATAATCTCATCCACTTAGATATCATTTGGACCCAACCACACAACCATCTTCAGGTTTCTCACTGAAGTATGAAGTCCTGAAACAAAAACTATGAGGTCACACACCATGATCATAGTCATCCCTGATGGAAAACATATGACAGATGCACTCCATTGAGTACAATAATACAAATCCAAAAGGAATTTCCTAGAGAAAATGTTTTAATTGGAACATTATACTATTCATGAATCTAGTCCCCACCACTAAAGGATTAATCGTTATAGTCATGTGCCCCATGTGATACTAAGGAAACCTATGTGGTCAGGCCCACTCCTCATAACGTTGCTCAAAAGAGGAAGAATTGATCCAAACTAACTTGTGATACCTCATACACTCCATTATGGAGTGGACCACAACTCAATCCGTCAATGGATCACTAAATCCATTCTTGGAATTGTTGTCATCAAGTGGGTCGGCCCACTCCCTGCTATGGTGTCTGGAAGTGGTGGGAGGTCCATCTAAAATCGAGAACCCATAACCTACTCGGTAGGGGAGTAATACATAGTGACTAGATGACATATGCCCTAGTGTGATAGGGTTGTACTACTCATGATGGACATGCACCCTATATTGGCAAGGGAGTACAACTTTGTATATCGAGGAACTGCACCGTACCAAGTAGGGGAGTACCACTCAGTGGCTAGAGTACCCACACCCAGGTAATATAGGGGAGTACAGAATCTGTCCTTATCTTCTCTATGGGGGACCCGCACTCTAGTAAACTAGGGGAATGTAGACCCCATGATAGATGACCTACTCCCTGACATGTTAAGTGTGTAACGACTCTGTCGTAGAACTATGTAATGAGGACCTTCACCCTAGAATGGTAGGGGAGTACCGACTCCTACAATAGAGGACCCGCCCCAACCTTGTAGAGGAGTAATGTCTATATATGATTTAGATGTGGAATATCTCTGCCCTAGTCCAATTGGGGAGTACTTAATCCAAGGATAAAAGAATTTCTCTATGTCATGACAGGGGAGTACCTACTCTTCCATTAAAACATCTCCATGAACCCTCTCCCTAAAATATGGGGAGTCCCATATCTATTAATTCTGAGTGATAAGGAGTACTTCTGTCTTGAATCATCAATGGAGTAACCTTCCTAATATATCATAATAAGAATCACCCTAATTCTACACATGGTTTTCCCACACATGCAGATCCTACCTTTAAACCAAAGAGTCCATACTATAACTTTCTCAAAAACACACACATATATTATATAAAAATGATCACCTCATCCCATGGGATCCAACACCATGGACGAAATGTCAAAGAGATAATCTGTTTAATAGTTATGGCCATTTCAGCAAATCTGGAGCCAATTGCATCTGGGTCCAAGCCGACCTGGTTATATTGACCTGGCCCAAACCTGGTATGACATGCCCCTGCCCTCCATGCTATGTGCAGCCCGCTAGAACCATCTTGGACCATATTGAAGTGGGTTGGATCCCTCATCTCGGATGCGGCTCTACCACATCTATCTAGCAGCATGTGGTGCCACCTTACACCGCTCCATGAGAAAATAGGTCTCCTCATGTAGACCATACCTCTTACAAAACCCACAGCTTGTATCATATACATTTCACACTTTGGTCAGATCTATGGTTTTCATCATGCTATTGGTGAATGGCTACTATTGTAGTCACCTCGGTGGCGAACCGAAATCCATTTCCAGGGACCCCCGGGGGCACATCAGTAGCTGGTTCTTTGATCTAGAGGATTTTCTGGATCCCTCGTTTCATTTTCTTCATTACATGGGGTTCAAAAATAAATTTTCATTTCTGATACTAAGACGTTATCATCTAGTAGTATTTCTTAGACCTCATCTATCTGATCGTCACTTTGGTCATCATTGCACCTGTAACGATTTTACAAAGACCCACCCTTCATCAATCCACCAATAACACAAAGAAAACACGTCAATAGAGAGTTTAAAATCAAAAAAATAATGTGGAACGTACCTCTGCAGTTGTTTTTCACGATGTTATCTACTCTCATTAGAGGGATCAATGGGGAAAATGAAATAAAATTTATTTTTGAAATGATTTACTCCGCAATGATAATCATGATAGAAATATTTCTCTCTCCTGAACGATCAAACTATGGGTCAACATGTTCATAGGTTTATCATTTATATTGTTTAAAACCAAGATCATGGAAAATAACTAAATTAAATAACAATCCTATTTGGGTTCTTATTGTTCTTGGGAAAATCACAATGTCATTTCATTCTTCATTTCACGATCCTCTTTTTATAGTAGTTGTTCGATCATCATTGGTGATTATTTATTGAAAGAGGGGATGGTGTACTTCGTCCTCACCCACTAAAGCTTCTGAGAAGAACCATAATTTTTCCAACAACCCTACATCGTCTGAATGTCTTTAAAAGGACGAAATGCAAATCAGTATTTTAGTTATGATTCTGTTATGAAGTCGTTTTACAATTTCATTTAATGAAACAACGTATTCAGTTTCATTTCATTACAATATGTTCTGTTGCAATGATTTCAAAATTCCAAAAAAAAAATATAACATCCACTTTATTTTATTTTAACTTTTTATTAAAAATTCAAAAAACAGTATTTTTCAGTAAACCCTCATTGGTCGATGTTAGGTCTATTCATAGACATTGTCGTTGTTCCAGATACAATGGTGCTATCATGTTTTCAATCCGAGTTCTTGTTTATAAGTTTCCAAAACCTCATACCTGCACCGTTTGAATTCGCTTAAAAAAACCAAAAACTAGCATTCACCCAAGACCCATGCTGGTTGAGGTTATACTCTAACTAATAGAATCACACCCACAAAATATCAACAGTACACTCAGATTTTCAATCTGAGTTACCATTTAGGAGTTATAAGGATTTAAATTTAAAATAATTGTTACTTAATTTTTTTATGGAAAAAAACTAACATTCACTCTTGGATCACATCAGCCAACAGTAGACCCTTTCTAGGAATTTCATGATATTATTAGATCAACAGTGCCATTGGATATTTTATCTGACCACCGAACAAGATATAGCAAAATAAACAAGCATGTTTTATTAATAAACATTAAAAATATTTGAAAATCCATTCCATCCACACCGGGTCTTATAATTATGTCTCATCTTAGAGCCTAGTCTATTAATAATATAATTTAATTTTTAATAAAATCATGCAATTCTGGGCCATTAAATAATTTTTTTAATAAATCATAGTTGAACCCAATATAATATTTTTCATCCTTCAATACAATTTTAATGTAATATAGATATCCTTTTTTCAGTTGATATATTTCATTATTAATTATAAAATTAATTTTATTATCCATATAAAGTTGGAAATTAAATATTTAAACTCTATTAACTAATTTTAATTCCATTTAAATTAGTGATTCATCACCCACATTTTATATTCTGGGCACCATCACTAACGTTTCATTCCCATTAAATAATTTAGATATCATCCCTAGAAATTTTCCCAATTCATTCTTTTACATGAATGACATGAATTTTTTCTCATCATTCTCTTTTTCTGGTGAACTCTACTTCAATAAACATTGTAATAAAAAAATTTCTCAACATGATTACTATATGATGAACCATATTCTCTCTCATATTCATCACTCTCATCTACATTGATCTTGGATCAAATTTTATTCCCTTTAATCGTTGAAAAAATTTCCATTCCTTTGGATATATCTTGAATTTTGTATCCATTGAAACATAATTTATAGCTAAATTATATCCTCATCATCATCTTATTTTAACACAGGATGATTGAAAATAAATTGACATACTGAACCAAAATTTAAACATTTATATAGATATTTCCTATGATATTTTCTATTTCTTATTTGAAGGTTCATAAATATCGTCAACAATATTATGATAATCATAAATTCATTTTCATTATCCAAAGACTAAACTTCATCATACTACTATTTTTTCTCATAATTCTCATTCATCAGGTATTTTAAAATAATTTATATTACTTACTTATATCACATCTGAAATGAAACTATTTTTCTCATCACATAAAAAACCAATAAATCATGAAATCAATCTAATATAAATGAATAAAAATATGGCTAATCAAATGTTTAATATTTATATCAAACATATCAGATAATATATAAAGTAACTTGTTTATTATCATAGATTATTTTATAGTTCCTCAAAAACTACATATGGGGTAAACTACTGCATTATATTTAGTAAATAAATCATCCATAGTTTCTCCTTAGATAAAAAAATTATTTATATTAGGAACATTAAATATAAATATTTTCATACACTGTTGTTATAGTCTATTTATAAATATTTCTTATCTTTTCCATTATACGATTATCTATATTTATCGATAGATATTTTATGAATTAATTTTTTAATGTTTTGTTAATATAAAATTTCAATCATATCTTTTAACTCAATAATAATTATATATACTCATGTCATCAATAAAATCCCCCATTAAGAGATAAATTAGAAATTATTATTGGGAATATCAGATTTATTTTTTTACATAAGAAATTAAGACTATGAATCCCCAAGATCGTGATTTTGTATTTAGTACTTCTAAATGACTTGCATTTTTTTGTATTATAATGTCAATTAAAATTTTCAAAAAGCATTTTACATAAAATAACATTTTCATAGATTAGGATTTAGAGAATTTTAAAATTATATTACACATATCAAATTTTAAATAAAATAATGTAAATATATTACTTCATTTGTGCTAACTCAATAATAAAATATAATGAATTTATTAAATTTAACCAAACATGTGAAAATTAAATTTAAAACATAGGGTCTATATTTAAATTTCCCAATAATGGGTTTTGAAAATAATTTGTATATAATTTTAAAATATTCATTTTGATAAAATAAATACATATAAATTGGATTTCAAAGTATATAATAAGTTAAGATAAATTTTAAAATTATTAATATCTAAAGTAATAATATTTTGAAATAATTATGTTGATTTCTCCATTTTAAAATTATACTTTTTATGGATTATTTGTAATACTCAACATGAAATAAGAAAATAATACAGCCAGTTAGTCATATCACAAGTGGGACAACATCCCCAAGAGGGAATTAGTTCACTCCCTATACCAAAATGTTAATTTTTTTTCAAGACATTGATATAGTGGATACTTAAATATTCTTTTGGCATTAGGGAGTATGTGAAATTATTCTACATGTCAAGATAGTGATGTACCAGGGAGGTCAGTGATGCTATTAATAATTATCATAGATATTAAGGTGTGAGTTTTTGTCATGATGGAGTCATAATGGTAGTGGTGATGTTCTCAATAAGGTACATGCTGAAAGTGATCTTAGTGATGGACATGTGATAACTGGACATGTTGTGTGGGTGGTGTCACCCATACAGACGTTCTATGGCTGATGTATATACAAGTAGGTCTAGTGTTGGTATCATTATATGGATGGGTAGGTGATTATTTCTAGATTTGTTTTAGTTTATAGGCTGACACTCAGTATTCTGGGAATAATTAATAGAATTTTTTGTGATGTATTTCTTATGTGATGTACATGCTTTCAATGGATGGGTTCAAAATGGGTGTCCACATACATTATGTCATTTGTGTTAGGTCAAATTGGGTCTTTAGGTAGATGTGGAGATGGTGTTCAAGCATTAATTTTTTATGGGACTGTATGGATATGGTGTTTGGGTTTCATTAGGGACATGCCTTTAATATTTGTGTATTCATCCCATGTATATGGGCATGTTTCATTTAAAATTTTTCAATTAATTTATGCGGTGATGTTTTTTGGTTAATATTTCCATGATCAAAAATATTTTAGTACACTACACAACACAGACAACTAAAATATGTAGATTATATATATTTACTAATTTTTTTACAATCTAGCCATGAAAAAACATTCCCAAAGTGGAACTCCCAACTTGTTTACATTCCTCTTAATCACCATTTTCCATTATTTTTATGTTTTTAACTCTAATTTACTTTTACAGTATTATAAATGTCTCGATTTCTACCATATTTTTTATTATTTTTCATGTAATTTATTAATTTCAGTTTACTATTATATCCATTTTGTGTTAAAATGGCCATACTACTATACTAATATTGTTGATCTATTTTTTCATTTATTCCATTTTTATCTTAATGTTTTATATTACTTTTTTATTCATTTTTTAATTTTTATTCATCTCAATGAAATTATTGTTTAAGGACAAAATAAAAATTTAATTGAGTAAAATTTAAATTTTTTATTTTCCAACAAACTAAAATCTATTGGGGAGAAGTGTCAAACCCCTAGAGAAGGTTGGTGACCAATTTTATTATAAATTTTCAAAACAACCACAATGTTGTTAGTAGTTGGGTAATGATTCCATTTTTTACATTTTGAAGTGTTTTAAATGTTATTTTGTGTTTTTTTATAAATTTATAATAAGAAAATAATTATTTAAAAAGGACATTTTTAACTAATGATTATGCTAAAAAAATAGAGATCTAAAAGAAATGAGCAAGTAAACATATTAGAATGACATTTGGTAATTTTACGCTACTAGTTGTAAAATGTAAATTTCATCAAAGGATACTATTTTATCACACCATAAAAAATGTTAAAGAATATTCCCTTCATTGATATTCAAAATATAGTATATTGACTTATGAAGTTCGCCACTCTATGAATCAATTGGACTGCTATGAAATTGATTAAGGAAAAAACTAGAATAAAACTCACCATCAAAATCCAAATGCAAATAACATTAAGGTTATTATTAATACATTCATGATCAATATCTCCAATTAATAGTGAATTTAGTAATTCAAAACATTGACATATGATCATTTTTTAAATTTTTTTATCTGTCTCAATGATTGCTTCTAACTTCACAAGACGAAAGCATGCGAGCCAATCATAATAATGAACTAGTATGATTTAGAACATCCAGGATAAAATAATAACATATAATAGTATTGTTCTTAGGGACTATAAACATTTTATTTTAACCAATAAAATTTATTGAAAATAGAGGAATGATGAACTCCCCCCAATTCCTTCTTCCTTCATCCTATACTCATGTAGCTCCTCAAAACCCCATGAAATGGATATCCAAGAATCTCTAGTAAGTGCTCTGCTCTCGTCCTCCATGAGATCAGTAAAGAGTTGTTAAAATGGTTCATGTCTCAATGTTCATTACACATTTCTCTATTTCTTAAAATTATCTGTCATCTGTTTCATATCGGTATTGCATCCACCAACATAGTGTTGTATTACGTAGTTCAACCGCACATGTGTGCTTTTTGGTGAATCAATCATTGTTTTAGATTTTACATTATAAATAAATCCTTGTATGTTATTTGAATGTACATGGATGTCATTCCATAAACTAAATGTATATCTATAAGAAAACAAAGAATAAAAATTAAGTAGTTTAAATAATAATAGGAAACTATTAAACTATTAAAGAAAATGATAAATTATTTATAATTAGTTTCAATCAAATAAAATATTAATTGATTTTGATTATTTAATTTTAATAAAATTATTATTATTATTTTATATATTATTATTTAGTTATAACATTAATTTAAATTTTTTAATAGATTTATAAATGGTAAAATATTATTACAATAAATATTATAAGAAGTTAACTATTTGTTTTACTAAACATTTTATTACAATCATTAATTTATATAAATTATGAAATGATTAGATTATAATTTATAATGATATTTATTTAATTTTAAATTTATAATTATTTTCAATTATTATAAATTTATTTATTAAATTAATTAGATTAATTTTTATAATTAATATCAATAAACATAGTTAATGTCAATAATTATTTTAACTTTTTATTAAATTTCTATGATAATTTAATTACTATTAATAACTTTTTTTATTAATTAAATTATAATCAGTATTCTTTAGGAATGTTATTATTTATATAATTGTTAAAATAATTTAATTAATTAATTTTGTTATTGATCATATTTTACATTAAATATATTATAAATTTTTTTAAGTTTTATTATTTTGATGATTATTATTTATTTTATTATTATATTTTTTTAGTTTTTAAATTTATTCTCTCCCCCCCATACCTCATCACCATATCACAGGGGGAGATATTCTTATGAGATTCTTCAAATGGAGTTGTGGAAGCTCTGAAAGAAGGTAGGTGAATCAGAACCGACTTCATGGAAATGCGAGATTAGCTCAGGTGGAAAGGGTTGAGTTTGGGGAAGGCCTAGAGTGGCTTTGAATGATATGCAGGGAAACACATATTATCTTGGACAACCTAATGTGTGCATGTGGGATAGAGTTTGTGGTGGAAAATAAGTGGGTTATCTACTATGATGAATAAAAGGGTAGGGCATCAGTTATTCTTCACGTATGATATTATCAAAAATATTCAAGTGGTGATTCACTGCATCAGTTTTCAGATCTGGTGGAAAGGATGGGATTTGGATTCAATTTTTTGTTTGATTTCATCCACGTTTGAATCCAACCTATTTTTGGGATAAACAGTGAGACAGGTGGATTGCGAGTCTCCAATGAGACTTCAGGCTATGAGTGTTGATGTTGGTATCTGGATGAATGTCAGTAGATTAGAGTTTCACTATCGATGTGTGGAGAAAGGGTGGTCAACATCAGTGATAAAAAAAATAATGGGTGTTGGTATCACCGAAAGAAAATGGGATAGAGCAACTATGTCGGTGAGACCATGGAATAGTTATAATGATGGTGAATGTAATGCATCAGTGAGTGGTAGATAGGCCTACACCAATAGAATAAGGGAGTGATGTAAGTATTGGGATGAGGAAAATGGATAAAATTGTCCATCAGTATAGGTATCAGTGCTCTATCGACGGTTAATAAAATAAAGTGTGATATCGGTGAGACTTCTCAATGACTGTGAAAAATAAATAGAAAATTAGTGACTCAATAAAAATTAAACACCAAAACAATGAATAAATTAAAAATTTAAATTAATTAATATATTTATAAGAAACATTAAATACTAAATGAAATAACCTAAACATAAACAAAATGTTAACTAATTAATTAATAACAAAAAACTAGAAATAAAAACTAACATATCATCATGTCGCTAAACCAAATTGATACATTATTGATTTTAATTTATATGTTAAAATGGATTAAAAGAATAAATGAAATAAAATTAAATATAGGGTGCATATTAATTGGCACATGGATGTGCATCGGTGTCAGTGAGACATACAATTATCAGTGAGATTGATAGAAGACATGAAAAAAATAGCAATGATAAAAATGAGACACTGACACCTATAGAAAACCTAAAATTCAAACTATATACACAAAATTAAATAATTAAGGAAATTAAAGATATAAGGTAACTAATTTAGTTATCTACATAGAGATAAAAATTAAAAACTAATTATTTTATCAATTAAAAACTTATGTACTTATCTCTTATTAAAATCTGGCTAAATTATTAACATGAATAGGTATGTGATTTATTATAATGGAATTTATAAAATTAAATTTAAAAGATGTAATCAAACAAACTACATTGAAAGAAGTTATTATGTTAATTCAATTTAATTATTCATGAATAATGATGAAAAGATTAATTTAATGACTAAATTGAATAAATAAAAATAAAAGAAATAATTGATTATTTAATAAACATTTCATATTATTTAAGAGTCCAAATTATTTAAAATCACTAAACCAATAAGTTAGATATTATAATTAAAATATTATGAATTTTAGTTAATTATATTAATTCTAAAATTATATATTTTTGTTATAAAATTTGAATAATCAATAAATTTAATTATAGAAATACCAAAGACATGATATTCAGTAAAAATGTTACATTAAATAATTAAACTATGTGGGAAAACTATGTCAAATTAAGGCCACATCAAATCCCCCAACGCCTAAAAATTATTCTTCTCAAACAATCCTAGGTTTTATTATATTTTTGAAATATAAGTTTGATTTAATTACTCAATTCAAAATTAAATATGTCAAACAATTTTAAAAGCGAGGACTAAAAACTTTTATTAGTATTTTAATAAGAAATTTTCAAATGATGTATTTCCTATAACAAACTCTTACTAATAAACATGAAATCATTGATTCATCTACCAATAAAGGTGTCATGCCACATTTGTGATACCCCTTGATGACTTACTTCTATTTGTGTTTAATTTATATGTTTAAGATTGATAATATGTTTATAATAAGTGGAATTAAAAACATAAATAGAGGATCATTATACTTGGACATTCACCTGGGTTCCAAAATAATGTCTTTTTAATCATGTTATTCATTCAACGTATATGACTCCAAAAAAATCAATTGTATTAATCTTCATCGGGTGTTCATTATTCCCCACACCTGAATGAACTCATTTTTCACCATTCAGACATTATTTAATTTTTCTCAAACCACGTATCTTGTGTAGAGAACCATGAATTTGCACTTATTCAATGTTTGTAGAGGGATTTATGTAAACATAAACACAACTAATCTCTAGGGTCTCAGAGATTCATCGTGGGATCCTAAATAAAAATTTTACATTAGTGTCATTGAATATATATTAAAACCATTTAAACATTCTCACTAACATGATTACTTTAATAAATAAATGAATTTGAGTCCCCTATGATCAAATTCAAACTTCCAGTTCTTAGTTTTATGATCTCAACCACAATAAAATGTATCCTATATCATTCTGAAAAATAATTCCTAATCAAATATTCATAAATAAACGAAACATTATCACCCAACAATCACTCTCCCTCATATATTTTAAACATAAACCAACTTTCAACTACTAGAAAAGTTATTTTTTTATGAAAGACCCATTCGAGAACAGTGTGAATCCAAATGGTCTAAAATAGTGAATGAATTTTGAAAACAAATTACCCATTTTTTAAAACTAGTATATAGATGGATTCAAATGGATAAAATTCATTAATAGCACAACGTAGCTCATATTGGGCTTACCCCCTCCCCCCAAGTTAAAAGACATCATTTTCCCTAAAGATGAATTTAAATGTGGAGAAGACTACATTTAGATTGTTAAAAATCACTGAAAATGTCCAATTAAGTATATTAATCACATGTTTCAAGGGTCACAATGAAGTTCAAAAGAATGTGTTTTCCTTAAAAATTACTTTACAATAGGATCACAAAATTATCAATTTATTTTGTGACAAATTTTTTCAATTAATTTCAAACATTATCACGTAAAAAATTTAAATATATAGCGATTTGGGTGTAGCATGATCCAAATTTTGATTCAAAAATATTTTTAGTTGAGGAGTATAAATGCATTCTAATCACCAAAAAAACAAGTAGTCAGGGGTAACTCCACGTAACATAATTTTTATATAGTGATGTGATTATAAAATAAGGAATTAAACTTTTCAGTCCAAAGTAACATGAACTATATTTTTTAAAAAATTATCACTCTTTCCCTAAATATATTTTAGCATAAAAATTTATAAAAGTAATCCTCCAGTAACATAGAACATGGAGTTAAAATTCCAGTAAATAAAAAAACATGCAAAATTTTTTTTCCAACAAATATATAAGAAGTATACTAATTATTATGTCGTAGAAAATTCAAAAGAATTTTAATCAAAGGGAAAAATGAAGTATATATTTTTAATAGCATTACACATGTATATAAAAAATTTATTTACTCACTGAAACTAACTCCAATGAGTAATCAAAAGTCATATATCAGTGCATCAGGTGCATCAATGAGTCTATGAATCAACGAAATTAGTTAAATTATCACTTGATAATGATTTTTTAATGGAAACTGGAGCATAAACAAGAATGGAGTAGTTATTTGAAGGAAATTCCTTTATTATATTGGTCGAGATATACATCAGCAAGGGTATTCCACTCTTTAGTGACACAAAATAGTAGAATTCATATTATTCTGGAAATAATATATAGTAAGACCAAGAAACAAGAATTGTATAGGAAAATAGAGTAAACAAGGATCAATTTATTCTAAATCAATGTATGAAAAAAAATGTAAAAATAAGAAAGGCCATGGGTGAATCCTAAGAAGCATTGTGTTTAATGTCTTAATTTAAACTATTATCGAGATTTGTTCTCAATACTAATGGAGGAAACCATGACCTTTGTATTTCAATAAAAATAATTTTTCATTCTATAATGATTAACCATCATGTGAATATTCTCTTCATAAACTATCTCAACAGCTACATACTTAAGAATTCTGAGTATAGTAAAAAGACCGAAATAATTTGATTTCCTTTTTATAGGAAAGGGTTTGAGTCCAGAATTAAAAGGGATGAATTTTGATTCAAATTTGAGCTAATTTTTTTGAATGATAGCAGGATGAATGATTTTACTACTCTCTTTTTAAATTATAGAATTATCATTTTACACTCTCTTTATTTCATCTAACTGACTCAACTCAGAAAAATTCCCCTCACCATCACATTAACAAAATATTTTCAGCCATAAATACCCTAAAAGTCATTCGTTGTGACAACAAAGGTAATTGAAAACAATTCCTAAATAAAATAATATACAGAGACATAAATATTGGGGTCTTGAATGTTGTTATATAATCGCATAAATATTCATACAAAATAAGAGACCAGTATTTTCTAGAATGTGATATAGTTTTTCTCAAGAATATATTTCATCGCCCAGTTAGAAATATCCACTTTTCCACGAGACTTTGGTTGTTAAAAAGTTATAATATTATGAATGATTCCATTTTTACATCAAAGCCTTAAATACATAGTTTTTAAAATGACTTCCGTTATTAGTAATGATGTCCTTTGGTACTTCAAATGTGGAGAAAATATTCTTTTTGACAAAACATAAAAAATTGTTTTCATGATTATTAGGAAGTGCTACCACTTCAAACCTATTTGAAACAAATTCTACGTAAAATATTATGTACTCATTCTCAAGAGATGATGGAAAACGATCCCTGAAGTCTAAACTCCAAACATAGAAAATCTCTACGTCTAAAATACATTTTTGGGGCAACTATACATTCATGTCAACATTTTTTAACCACTAACACCTATAACATTCAACTAAAAATATACAAGAATCATTGAATAAGGTGGGAAAATAAAATCATGATTGGAGGATATTTTGATCTCTCCATTCACCACCATGGTGACCTCCCATGGCAAGGAGTGAATAATATATAGAATAGATAGAATTTATCATCAGGCATAGATCTCTTAATAATCTAATCAGCATACCTCCTAAAAACTAGTTGTCATCCAAAAGGTAATACATAAGTTCCACGATATTTTTTTCTTCGGATATTAGAGTGATTTTTGGAAAATACCTTTGCATCAAGTAAATAATAAAATTTTGAAAACAATGTTGTTTTTCTAATGGAAACAGTATGTAATTTCTCATCAGGAAAGGAAGAGTTGATCTCTTTTGGATATTTATAATGAGTGTGTTGAATCGTAGAAATATGGTCAATAACTAAATTTTTGGCTCCCCTCTTACCTCTTATATCTATATAAAATTCTTTTAATATGAGGATCCACTAAATAAACATTTTTTTGGTTTATTTCATGCAAATAAATTACCTCATTGAAGAATGGTTAGTGGAAATGATGACTTTTGAGCCTTATAGGTACTGCCTAAAATTATAATGAGAAAACAAAATGCCTAAAAATTCTTATTTATATGTGGTATAATTTCTTTAGGACTTATCTATAAGTCTACTAGAATAATAAACAACATGAAGTTTCTTATTACTGATCTATCTAAGGAAAGCTCCAACTTCCATATCACTACCATCACCCATTAGTTCAAAAGGGAGTTTCCAATCTAGTGAAGTGATACTGGGTGATGTAGTCAGTTTTTCTTTTAGAATATTGTTATATTTAAAATAGATTTTTATCAAAGTGGAAGGGATAATCCTTGACATGAAAGGAACAAAATGGCATAGTGATTTTAGAAAAATAATTGATAAATCATCAGTAGAAACTGGCATTCACTATGAAATGTATAACACTATTTACATTCTATGGATGTGGTAGTTTTTAATGAATTCTATTTTGGAAGTATCAACCTCCAAACCTCTATTGGACACTTTATGTCTTAACACAATACCTTATGTGATCATAAATTAGCATGTATCCCAGTTAAGAACTAGGTTATACTCTAAACGCCTCTCGAAATCTACCTCTATGTTTCTAATGAATGAATCTAATGTACTACACGTAATGGATAAATCATCTATGAACACCTCTATGATCCTCTTAGAAATTTCATAAAAGATAGGCCACATGCACATTTTAAAGGTAATATGTGATCTACACAACGCAAAAGGATTCCTCTAATAGTCAAATGTACCAAAGGGGCATGTGAATATAGTTTTCTCTGAGTCCTCTAGGGCTACATGAATCCTGTTGTAATTGAAATACCCATCCATGAAACAAAATAATTATTTCCTAGAAAACCTCTCATTAATTTCATCAAAGAATGGAATTGGAAAATAGTCCTACCTTGTGGGTTCATTAAGATTCATATAAACCATACATACAATCCTTTTGGTGGGTTTCATTCTTTAATTTCTTCATTCTTTTCATTTTTAACAATAGTGAAACCTCCCTTCTTAGGGAGTAAATAGATCAGATTTACCTAGGTACAAAATGAGATAAGATATATTATACGAATGTCTAGATGTATAATTATTACTTCTCTCATAACTTCTTTTAAGAGATGATTCAATGTTTTTGACACTATACCATAGGTTGGTAGTCAGAATTTATAGGTATTTTATGCATACAAAATGAAGGAATAATTACATTGATATCATTTGTGGTCTATTCTATGGTACATTTTAATTTCATAATCACATTAAAAAATAATTCATCTTAATTGACATTTAGCTTGGCAGAATTGATTATTAGCATTGTGGAATTTTCCCTTCAGAATGAATATTTATGATGTGTTGTATGTGGGTTATGTTCATGGTGGGGTGTGTTTTCACTAGAAGGAAGACTATTGGTCCAAGGAGAACCATGGTTTTAAACATATCTCTTATAAGGGGTTTGAAATGATAAATGATTTATAATTACCATTCTATTTTCAAAATTTACAGTGCTGATGTCCAACGTTGATAGCCCATTGTTTGTATTTTCCAACGTTGAATTTAATAGATTTATCAGAGAATAGTCATCAAGTTTTATTATTATTTCCCCATATACATCATCAAAATGTGCAGGAAAATTGTCGGTAACAATAGATTCATCGCTAAATTCACCGAAGAAGATCATAT
This sequence comes from Viscum album, assembly GCA_963277665.1. Taxonomy (NCBI): domain Eukaryota; kingdom Viridiplantae; phylum Streptophyta; class Magnoliopsida; order Santalales; family Viscaceae; genus Viscum; species Viscum album. Next base: position 78,896,576 of record OY728122.1, read on the forward strand.
GTTTAGAATAACATGATACATCTTCTGTTGAAGCAAAAATATTACTGATATCTAGTTCTGCAAAATTTTCCAAATTATGAGTTTGAGAAGAATTTTAACTTTGAAAAACATACAAAACATGATTTTCAGATTCCAAATTAATTTCTCCATCAGATAATTTTTTATCAGATTCTACAGGATTTTCATATGAACATTCTACTTCCATGTACTCTATCTTGATGTAAGTATCCAGGAATGTTGGTCTTTTCCAATTTTTGAAAAAGTTAAACACTCCTCTTTTCTTATCCAATTTTAACGATATTCTGACCCTTAGACACAAAAATTACATCACCAGTAGTGGAAAATAAGGGCCTACCAAAAATTATGGGAAATTCTTGGTCCCACACTTCATCAATGAAAAATAAGTGAGCGGGAAGAAACCACTTCCCGACTACAACTAGTAGACCATTTACCCTCTACATTTGATGAATAAAAGAAAGGTAAGCCAATTGAAGTATGAATGAGGTGGGATGAAAGTCATAAAATTTCAAATGTTGGGGTAGTGATTATGTGGCCATGTAAATGCTACCACCTAAGTCACACATGCAGTTATGTTGATCATAATTTCCTAAGGTACCTATAATTAAAAAACTACCTCTTTCTTTGAGTTTAAGTGGGATATTCATTTAGAGAACAAAAATTAACTCTTTACTTAGTCTGCAGGTAGAAAATTATGCATGTTTTTTTTTGTTTAAAAAAATTATATGATTTCATGTAAATTGGATTTGAATTAAGGCTTTAAGGAAAGGAAAGTTCACTTGATGATTGGTCAAAATCACATTGAACTAAAGGAGTTTTGATTTGGTGTTACATTGAGGTTTCAATTTCTCAGGGGAAGGGATTGGTGTGGAAAGTTTACTAAGGAATGTAGGCATATCCATAACTTCCTCAACATCTCTTTCTTTTACTTTATTCATTTTATTTTAAGAAGAATTACAACCATGACTTCCAGGTGTGTAATTCAAATTTTGATCATAGTAAATACTTTTCTATTAATTTTCAAATCAGTTAAAAAGCATATTTTTGTTTCCATAATCTCACAGTTTTTTATTTTTGGAATATTCATTGTCATTTTCAGGTTTAGATATAGTATTATGCCCAATTATTTTTACAACAACCATGGATTTATTTCTAGTATTATGGTCAGTTGTGCTATGTAATCATCTTTTATCCTTAGAAGTAAATTCTCCAGCTATTTTCCCCATTGAGAATCCACATTCTGTATTCACTCATAATTTTGAATATTATTTGTTTCATATAAGGATTTATGTTTATTTAGTTAAATTTTAAATAGTTTTTATTTTGAATCCATTGTATTAAAAATTAATTCTAGTTTTGATGATACTTTATTTTCATAGATTCCATGATCATTTAAACACCCTCCCCTCAGTAGATTTTGAAAAAAAATATTCTAGGTTGGTCATTGTAATTAATGGAAATGTATTTCTTTATTAGGCCTTGTTTCGTCTTGGAAATATTTTAATAGTTCTTATATCCCTTGTTAAAATTGTTTGAAAAATGATCATCTTTTGGAGGCATCATAGGACCACAATTTACAAAATTTGAAATATCTTCTTTCTGAGCTGGTATGTCAATTTTGGGACAATTGATTTGTGTGATAGGACATCCCGCATAGTGAAATTGGATCTATATGAGATTTTTTAGTGTTATAATAGCACACTGTGTTAACATATTGTCCAAAATTCTGGTTCCTTGATGATTCCTGTTGGTTTGTGATTTCATCTACTTCAGAAAGAGTATCATTTTTTGAACCAATGTTAACATTTTTATTCACTCTCATTCTTCAGGATGTTTTATTATGGGGGTTCCAGGAAATATTATTGATGATTTTTCATAACACATCATCAGTTTTTCTATTGTTTCCACCTATATCTGGATCAGTTTTGTTCTGACCCGGGGAGGAAATCCATTCATAGAATGTATCCATGAGAATTTCTGATGGGAGATGATGATGGGAACATCGCCTAAGAGGACCACTGAGTATATCCAAAGACTCATGAAAGTATTCTCCACCCTCTTAGTAAAATCTTGTGATCCTAGTTCAAGTTTATCATTTATGTATTTTTGGAAGATATTTCTTTATAATAGAATTGTAAACATGAACCTAGTTTTCAAAAATGGTCTCATATAAACAAAAATCCCAATTTATAGAGTTCCCTTTTAATAAAAAGGTAAATAATATCATTCTAATGTAATTATATGTATGTCCTATAAGTAGTATTTGTTGCACAATGTTGTAGAGATCTCTAAGGAAGGAAAGATAATCCTCATTAGAGAGTCCATTGAATGCAAGAAATATGGAATTGTGGGACTATTTATGTTAATAATTTCAAGATCTAGGTGTTAATATAATTGATGATGGATTACAAGACACTAAAAAAAGATGGAAATACCTCATCCCACGACTTTTAAATTCATCTAAGAGTTCAGGATGGTTTTGGAGTTTGTTAAAAAGGACTCTATTATCTAGAATCTCCAATTCAGATTTATTTTTCTTCTAAAGAGCAGTAATGTATTTGTCTATTTCTCTATTGAAATGCTCTAATCTACCAACAATAGATCTAGTTCCTATGTAATAGACAAAATCAAATAAATTTCAACAAAAAATTAAAAATAGTACGTAATAGAACTAAAAAATTACCAATGTAAAGGATAATTAATGTAATAGTAACTATATGAACACAGTAAATAAAAGAAATTGACAGAATAAAATCTTTTTTTAAATAATTTTCCCTTTTTCATTTTTTAGTTCTTTTTGTAATTTTTCTAATTAATTTTTAGATGGTTGTTCGAAACCATCCCCTGCAATAACAGCAAACACTCGACCAAACTGTAATTGTAATTGAGCCAAGGTTTAAAATTTTTATTTTCCTACTTTCTAGAGACTACTGGTGAGCAGGTTTGAACCCATATGGATGGTTAGTGACCAATTTTCATTAAATTTGTTCAATAAAAAACAACTATTTTTAGAATCAGTGTAAAGATACAATTTTTTATATATTTGAAGTCATTTAAATGTTTTTTGTGTATTTATGAAGATAGTGTGAGAATCTAATGCATAACATGGGACTAAGTTTTCAACTAATGATAAAACAAAAAGAAAATAGTGAACTAAAACAAAATATCATTTAAAAATATCATAATTACACTCTGATATTCTATTCTACTAGTTAAAAAAGTGATATTTTTTAATTTATTATTGTGGAATCACACCTCAGAAAAAGATGAATAACATCTCTCGCAAGGAAAACAAATATATAATAGATTAACTCTTAGTGTTTTACACTATATGAATCAATTAGACTACTAAAAATATGTTTAAGGAAATAAATGGAATAAAACTCACAATAAATTATATTTATTACCTACACTAGTTTAGTGGTGCATGGTTGACCTATACAGAATACAGTTTAGTGCTCTAAGGCTTTAGTGAAAATAAACTACGCTGTTGTTCACAGTGGAGGGTGTAAACATATTTATTAACCATTAATTTTTTTACATTTTCTATTCATATTTTGATGACCTGAAACGAAATAAAATATTTAAACAAATATTTACAGGAAGTGATGATAAGAATACTAGAAACTAGTATACAAAAACAATATATAAATGAATAAGGAGAAACCGATCAACGATTTACTACGAAATTCTAAACAACTAGTTTTTTAAAAAAGTATTTCGTGTCTCTAAAAAATTTAATTGAATAAAACCTCAATGAAAAGGGTGAAGAATCTCTATCTTTAGGGAATTCAGCACACAAAATACTGATCATAGGAGTCCACCACTCCAAAATCAATCAATCTTCAAACATGCTTGATAAAGGAAACAATTGGGATAAAACTCATCGTAAATCTCCAATTGAAACTAACATTATATTTATAATAAATAAATTAAACATCAAACACTATGATTTATCTTGATGTTCAAATATGAAAATGTTGAAGTACGAAAAATTTTAAGAAAATATTTAGATTCAATCTCACTAATTGATTCTAACATCATAAGAAAAATGAATGTGAATAAATCAAAATAATGATCGAGTAGGATTTAGAACACCCGAGCAAAAATATTAACCTATAATAATATTATTTTCAATAATTGTAAGCATTGGATTATATCCAATGTAATTGAAATAAAACAGATCAAATAAGAAATCCCTCGAGTGCTTACCATCTCCAGCTCCTACTCGTGTTGCTCCTCAAATCTCAAAAAATGGCCCTCCAAGGATCACCATGATGTCCTCTACTATTATGCTCCCTGAGATCAATCATGAGTTGTGAAAAAGGTATTTCTCTAAATTTTCATTCTTGGATTCTCTATTATTTTATGTTCTCTTTCATATGATAGATATCACCACTACCATCCACTAACATTGTGTTATACTACATAGTGCAATCGTATACATGCGCTTTTAGGTGAATCAAATGCCATTTTATCTTTTCCCTTGTAACTAACTCCCATTATGTTAGTTGAATGTACATGGACGTCATTGCATCACCTTAATGTATCTGTACAACAAAATAAAGAACAAAATTTAAATATTTTATATAATAATAAAAAACTTATTAATTGTTATTATAAATGATAAATTATTTATAATTAGTTTCAATAAAATATTATTTTAATTGATTTGATTTTTTAATTTTATTAAAATTATAATTAATTATAAATTATAGAATTATTTAATAAAAAAATTAAATTAAATATTTTAATAGATTAATAAAATATTTAATATAGTTATTTTAATTATTTTTTATGTTTACTATTTATTTTATTAAATATCTTTTTATAATTATTAATTTCTGTATTTTATAATAAGATTAATATTAATATTTTAAATTTTTTTATTAATTTTTTTATTTTGTATATATTTTCAACTATTATTACATTAATTATTAAATTATATATTATATTTTATTAATAATTTATATTAACTAACTTAGTTAAAGTTAATAGTTACTTTAAATATTTGTTAATTTATAATGATAATTCACGTAATATTCATGAATTTTTTATTAATTAAATTATATTTATTGTTTATTAGGAATTTTATTATTTATTTAATTGTTTATCAAATTTATTTAACTATATTTAATTATTATTTATCTAATTTTTATTTATATTTATAAAAATAATTACTTTAGTTTTATTGTTTGTAGAATTATTTTTTATGTTATTATTATATTTTTGTAATTAATGATTTTATTCTCCCCCCTCCCATTAATTCTCATCACCATCATGCAGGGGGAAAGTTCATGTGGGTTTCATCAAAGGGAGTTGTGGTGGCCTTGACAGTAGGGAGATGAAGTTGATTTGACATCGTGGAGTGCGAGATTAGCTCAAGAGGAAATGGGAGAGATGGGTGAAGACTCAAAGCAGCTTAGAGAGATATGAAGGGCAACAGAGATTGCCTCAGATGGAATATGGTGAGTGAATCAGATAGGGTTTACCACAGCCAATCAGTGGGTCATCTTCTTAGATAAAATAATGTGCAGAGCTTCAGTTATTATACACATAATAGATACTTATAAATTATCAAGTGGCCATTCATGACTTCAATCTTCAAATCTTGTGCAAAGGATTGAATTTGACTTCATTTTTGTGTTTGATTTCTTTCAAGTTGAATCTGATCTAGTTTTTTTTTAATAGTGAGACATGTGGGTTGTGATTCATTAGTGAGACCGACATGTTGGCGGCGACATTATTTGTTGGAGGATAACTACTGGTAGATTAGACATGCACTTTTTGTTATTGAAGAATGGTAGGTTTACATAAGTGATTGGAAAAATGATGTGATATGGTCTTATCGAGAGAAAATGGGCTGGAGCATAGGCCATTATGATACCATCAATTTCTGATACTAATAGGGGAAATAAACACATCTATCAGTGGTGGTGATATAAAAAATGATAGAAGAAGGTAGTTTCATCAATTTTTCTATGATGAAATTGGGAAAACCGTGCATCGTTGTCCATAGAAGAATGCTACCGACAGTTAAAAAAAATTGTGTTATTGTCAAGACATCTCACCAAGAGTAAAAAGTAAATAGAATGTCAGTAACTCAATAAAATAATACACTAGAAATCAATAATGAAATAAAAAAATTAGAAGAATGAAAATATTTATATGAAAAATTAAAAACTAATGTAAATAAAAGAAACTTGGAAAAAATGTTTTCAAATTATTTTATTTTAGAAAACTAAAAATAAAAACTAACTAACTAACAGCACACTAAACTAAAGTGATACTTGATTGATTTTAAATAATAAGATAAAATGGTTTAAAATTATGATATAGAATAAAATTAAATATAGGGTGTGTAGTACATTGTAGTTGTATTTTCATAGGTGTTAGTGAGACATACAACTGTTGATGACCCCGAGAGGTGACTTGAAAAAAAATTAAAAAATAGAACTGAGTCACCGACATCTATAGGTGACTTAAAATTAAAATTTCATGAATTAAATTAAATCATTAATGAAATTATATATTTAAATTAATATATTTAGCTATCTTGATGAAGATATATATTAACAAAAACCAAATTTTACTAAGATAAAACATAAATACGTAACTTATATTAACAACAGACTAAATTATTAAACCGAATAGTAATGTTATTAATTATAAGGAGAACAATTAAAATAAATTTAATTGTTTCAATAAAAAAAATTTATTATGTTAATTTATTTAAATTTTTCTCGAATAAGATATGGAAAATTTAAATTAATGACTCAATTTATTAAATAAAAATTAAAATATTAATTTATTTATTAATAAACGTGTCATATTATATAAAATTCATGATTATTTAAAATTAATAAACTAATAAGTAAGATATTATACTGAAATGATTAATAAGTCATAATTTATTATTTTAAAGACTAAAATTACATAATTTGTCATCAAAATTGATTATTTCATAATTTTGATTATAAATATATGACAGTGTGAATATTTAGTAACACATATTAAATTAAATAAGTAAATCATTAAAAATAAAATAAAAATATTTGGAAAAAATATTTCAAATTAAGGCCATATTAGTTTATATCATGTCGCTTTTTTTAACTTCATATTTTTTCTTTTTCCAACCCATTTTAGTATAATGATATTATTTATATTATTTATTTTTTTAGTATCCATCATTAACTTTTTATATAAAATATATCATATATGTTTTATGTAAATTTCATTTTGCATTATCCCACTACGAATTCGAAATCTATATTTTAAATAATAATAATTTTCATAATTATAATATTTATGGTTATAAATCAAATTATTTTTATTATATTTAACGAAATATATTTATTTATTAAAAATGTGTACTTAATATATTTGATAATAAATTATAATACCATGGAGAAATAAATAATTTACAATATAATGTATTTTTAAATTGTTATTGTTTTTTTTGTAAAATATAGACCATTTTTTGGTGTTAAAATATTATTTCATAATTTATTGATTTAATACAAATATTAACCAACATTGAAATTATTTTTTGTATTTAGAAACCTTTTATTATATCAAGTAGTTTTTCACATGCTTTCAAGATAATTATTTATAACAATTCTATAATCCTTTTCAAAAAAGAATTTTATTCAATATGAAAAAATCAAATATATCAATTTATAATATTATCTAAATAAAATTAATCCATGTTTTATAAATAAAATTTTTTATTTAATATGAAATGATAATTCAATTATAGTATATATCTTTTTTTTATAATATTTATTATTAAAAAATTTTCCTAATAGTTTTTGATCTATTGTGTAAATACCAAATTAAAATAAACATAGTTATTAAATTATTTGACATGTAAATTTCTTCCCACCATAATTTAATTTCTCTCTTGAAATTTTTTGTTTGATAAATAAAAATTCTAAAATTATATTTTCAGAATTAAAAAAACTAGAACCATGAAATTCGTGTACTCTACCACTTAGACAACATAAAATCTACAAAGATGTTTAGACCATTTCTTTGATACACAATTTGAATCCCCGAACCTGGGATTCTGGATGCAACACATATAAATGTAAATTATTTGTTTTGTTTTTTAAGAGAAAACTACAAATATAAAAATAAAAATTTACATACCTCGAACCTTTCTGGTCTAGGTTTTGGAGAATTAGATAATTAAACAACATTTTATCAAAGAAAAAATTGTAAAAAAAGAAATAGATTTCTTCTTGTGTGTTATCATTGTAAAAAACGATAATCCCTTCATAAAAGTCTACGAAATTTACGAAAAATAAATTTTTTCCATAGGGTGATAATATAATTTTCTAATTAAGCGGATTTAAAAATAATTTGTATGTTCTTTTAAAATATATCTTTTGAATATTGAAATTCATTGATATAGGTCTTCAAATCCTATATTAAGTCTATATAAATTTTAAAACCACTAATTTAGAATGTAATAAAATTTTGAAACAATCATTGGGATTTCTCTATATGTAAATAATATTTATATATATTATTTGTATTACATATAAGGTAATTTGAAAACCATTAGGTCACATAGTCATATAAGTCCTGGGAAAATATCACCTAGAGGTCATGGGTTCACCCCACATACCTTAGCTTATCATTCAAAACGCTTGAAAAATTTTCAAGAAGTCATTTTAATGTCCCTACATTTATCCATCATAATCCTAAATAAATTCAATAATAATACATAAATTATTTTCTTTAAATACAGTAATCATATATACTTCGTAACATGTTATAATGATATATATTTTTATGATTTTATAAATCATGAACATGGATAAATCTAGGATTAAAAACAATTTCCCTTATTTTTATTACATTAATTTACATTCTTGATAAATTAAATTAATACATTAATAAAAATGCATTAAATGTCAATAATATATTAGATGTTTTCTAGATGTAATTCTATTAATGATATTAAATGACCTATAAAAATAATGTTCACATAAAATATTAGTTTTTATCATATAAATCATAATACAAATAATGTGTATGCATAAAATTATAGCTTATATACAAAAAATCAACTTTCCTCATCTTATTTATAAAAGAACAAATTTAATGATTTAAATAATAAAACTACATATTCAAAATAAAATATTAATTATCAAAATAATAATTTCGCATAAATATATATTTGAATATAAATATTTTAAAATTTATAAAGTTCCTTGAATATAACTATATAATTAGATTTCATAAAAGAGTTATAAATTAAATCATGTTTTGAATATAAAATAGATACATTGTTTTTTAAAAAAAATACATAAAATTAATGAAAAAAATAAACTATTATTATCAAATATAAAAGTATAAATATACATTGAAATATATATAAATATATAGAGATTTTTAAATAAAAAATAACCCTTCTCTTATAATCAAAGTTACAACCATGTCTTAGACACAATGTAATCCAAGTGGAATGTGACCATAAGACAATGCATAAACCTAGAAGGTGTATAGAACTTGAGAAATGTATTAAAAATAGATAAATAGATAGTAAGAATTAAACTTCCATTCATTATCTTCAAATAAAATGTTTTAAATATATTTATACAATCATTCAATTATGTTATTTAACCTTCTGATGTGAGACACACATAATCCAATGAATGAATATTATTGAATCTTTTTTTGGAATTACAAAACACACACACAATATATATATATATATATATCTAATATATATAATTATTAAAATTCCTATAATCTAACCATGAGAAAAATTACATGAATTTGAACTGCCAATTTTTTCCACAACCCACTTGATCAACATTTTCATTTCATTATTTGTTTTTATCCCTTTTTTTATAGTTTTATGCATTCCTCATTTCTTACCCTAATTTTTATTATCTTTTACAGTACTTTTTTTCACTTTAGTATTATATAATTTTTTTGGTTGACATGCCACATCTATTATATTAAAATTATCTATTACTATTTTCATTTTATACCATTTTTCTCCACATTATTTATTATTTATTATTCATTTGACTTTATTAATTCATCTTGTGGCCCTTTATTTTATATCACATCTCTTTTTTTACATCACATTATTTGGTTTTTTCCATCCCCTATTACTATTATGATATTATTAATATCCTTTCTTTTTGTAATTATTATTTATTCAATTTTTTATAAAATAAAACATATAAATGATATATTTTTTTTATTATCAAAATAATAGTTTAAATTACAATTTTTAAATAAAAATATGATTCAAAATTATAATCATTATTTTTATAATTTTGAATAATTAATTTATATTTTAAAAAAATATTTCTTTAAAAGAAATTCATTTCAATTATTTTCTAATAAGTTTTATTTCATTTGATGAAAACCTGATATATAATATTTTTTTGAATTAATTTATTATTAATTTAATTATTTATAAGATATGAATCATTTTTATGTATTAAAATAATATTTCATCATTAAATATTTTAATAAAAATAATTTCCATGATTCAAAATAATTTATGTTTTTAGTAATTTTTTATTGTATTTAAATTTATTTTTCTTAATTTGAAAATAATTATTTATAATAATTTTATAACCCTTAAAAATAAGATTATGATTAGTTTTGAAAAATAATCCAATAAATATAGTTAAAATATAATTTTGAACAAAATAAAACGGCATTTTATATTATCAAATATTAATATAATATCAAATATTATTTTGATTATACAAAAAAAACTTCTTTTTATACATGTTTTTATTCAAAACATTATAAATGGGTTAGAACATAATAAATAATTACATAATTAAAATAAAATTACTATTTAAATTTCTTTGGATCTCACAAAGCCCAATTAAATTAGAGAGTTCCTAAAGGTATTAATATTAATGACTACATGGGTGATGGAGTGGAAGTAGTAAGAAGATAGACTAATGGTAGATGCATACTATAACATTCAAGTTTTTTGTGATATTGGAAACTGTAATTCTATATCACTGGTAGATAAGATGGACTTTATATGAGGAAAGATAATCAAAATATGAATAGTGAACAGATATATCCATTTGAGGTCATGGAAGCAATAGAATATAGATAGAATCATCTATGAATATTGGACAAGGTGTGTGCACACCAGAGAAGATCATTTAGTATCGGAAACCAGAAGAAAAAATTGATATACAATATTTATGTAGATCATGATAACATTAGTTGATATACTATAATATGAGAGTGAGTTTGAGTTAGTTGATTTTTAATATTAATGATTGTTACATAAAGATAGTAATTTAGAATTAGTTCTTGGATTAGGGTTCCATATTAATCTTTCTAATCATTTGTAATTATTGTTCAATATTTTCATAAAATCAGTCCTTTTATTAGTTCTTATATAAAAAAATTGGTGGTTTTAAATTTCATTAGGGCAACTTGTGTGAGTTATTTTATATATTATAATCACTTTATGTGGGTTTTATTCAAGTGATTTTACTTCTTACCTTGAATTTCTAGTGAATTATATTCCTTTAGGTTTATCAAAAGGTGTTCATAGACCATAAAATTTGTATAATAGGTTATTATTAGTGTTATTCTAAAGGATAATAACCTGGTGAAGTGGATTTAGATAATGGTTTGTTGAATAATTTTTTCCTATTCATTATATTATACAAACAGTTTGCAGTTCATAGCCACGTATTGTATATTTCACTAGAAGTAGAATGTCTTAAAAATATCTGGATGAATGGATTTAAAATCAATTATCATCTTGATAGAGAACATTAGTGTAATTAAATTAATATTTTTGAAGATACAGATGTATGAATTCCTTCTAAAAGATGAACATTATATTTTTTTTGATTATATCCAGATATAAGCTATTAATGTTTTAGAATGGGAGAGTATTTTTATAAAATAAATTTTTATATATGAATTACAATTTCATGGGATGTTGAATATAACATTTGGTTTTTGAAGAATGTTTCAAAACTGATGCATGCATTAGATGACATGTATTAGAAGCCTTTACAATAAAAAATGATTTTTTACATAGATCATTCATCGTATGAATATCATAATGGAAATGACCTCTAAATATTTGAAAAAGTCACTTGAAGGAAACTTGAAATATAATCCATATGAGTAGTATCACATATAATAGGGCTTCCCTTTTTATTAATTGGGAAAAATAGGTCTCATAATGGAATATTGTGTTATTCAATGGGATTAAACTATAAAATATACCTCTACTAGTTTATTTTATATCCATTAATGAAATATGTGAAATTATTTCTCATAATAATTACTAGAAAATTCATGTCTTATGTGTTATGATCTAGAGATCCCCTCCATGATAAATCTTAGGGAATAAGCCCCGTGTAATATATCTTTATCTGGTATTTAATGGTTCATATACTAGATTAAATTGATCTCAATAGAATTATAAAATGTGATGTTTCAATATATAAATGAAACACAATAATTCTAGATTTGAAGGACGAATAGAACATTCTCTAACTTATGAAGAACCTATTTTCTGATGGGAAACTGGATGATGTAGTATTCTTTATAAAATTCACATATATTGGGTAGAATATATTGATGGATCTATGGTTAGTGGAAGAATATTGAAGGATGTGATGATTTGCCTCACCAATTCACCACTTGAGGAATTTCATGTTATAGAATTAACATTGGTGAAACTATTCCATCATTTTCTTAGTCATCATCATGGGAAGGGGATGAAAATATACCATTCCATGGGATTTAAATTTTCTAAAACCACACGAGAGTAAATTGAATGGATTGTGTATTTTGAAATTAATGTAATTTCTCTTTTTGAATATAAAGGAAAACACAAAATCGATTGAATTTAGCAATGGTACATAAGTATATTTGGAGTATAGTATGTGTGCATTCTGATTGAGCGTCACAATTCATTGAAAAAATCATCGATGATTCCAAATCCAATTGGTGTGTGTACTTTATAATTATTTTTTATAGAATCATCATATTGAGGGGTATGTTGGAGAATGATATTAGATTCATTTTAAAGAGTCTATGGCCAGAAAATATTAGAGAGTAAGAAAGTATTGTGTTCCTTAGAATATTATATAGGAAGAGAAATAAATTTGAGAATACCATTATATGGACACCTGAGAATAATGTAGTTTTTTTTATAATGACTAGGTTATTAATGGTGTTGTAAAGGAGTATGTTAATTCACATTGGGTTCCACAATGTCTTTTTAGTGGAAGATTTAAATTAAAATACATACTTAATCAATATGTGTCTATTATACCCAATTAGAATATATATTTTATAAATTTTTATTTCAGTTGGAATAATAAATTCAACCACCTCATTTTATTCAATGAACATTTATATGTCTATACTAATTCCAAAGAGTGATAAAATCTTGAGGAAAAGCCTTTAAATCATAGATTATTTTCTACAGAGATGAAGATTTTTCTTATTAAATAGTGGATAAAAAATCATAAAAAATCATAATAAATTGAACTGGGATGTTTATTAAAAAACTAATGGATTTATTGAAACCTTGAAGGAAAATTTTATGGGAGAAAATTATAATCAAATGTGGATGTCCTGGTGAATATATTACAGGATATTCTAGATTTTCAAAATAATTTTGTTAGCATTATATAATTAGAATTAGTAGACTATCTTAATGAGTTACTATAATAAAGGGATCTAATTTAGATGGTTCTAACCATAATAGACATTATAGATTGATCTTGTATAAATAGGGATCGATAATTTTATGTTCATGTTTATGAATTTGTTTAACTAGATATGAGATATGATGGAAGTAAAGGTGAGGAGAACTATAATGGAGATATCACCAGGAATTTGTATGACAATAAAATTTCTTATTTACCAATAATAGATGATGGAGATCATATAATCCTATGAGATTCAATAAGTTAAAGGGTCTCTAAAAATAGTATGTTTTCATATAGGGATGAAATATTTGTCGTCTATGTGTCTATAATATCGGAGATGGTAGATATTCCCATTGTGAAAATAGTTCTTAAAAATTCATGGTATTATGAGTTAAATGAAAATCTAGAAGGTAGAAGGTGGTACAATACTATAATATATTTCTAGGTCATCCAATAAACTAGTGTATTTGATTTATCAAATATGATTTCACTAGATGTTAATATCATGTCTATATAAATGGATGTAGGTTTGGTTTCATCTGATATAAATCACATAGAATATTTGGATATGTGGAAAAACATTCCTCATCATGATTTAGATAAAAAAAATTAATTTAGATTCCTATTGGTTTCAATGTTCATATTAATAAAGGAGGTATATGTTTACTCCAACATACCCTTTATAGATAGATGTATGATCAAATGTGATGGAACATGAGTATTAATGACTTTATTGAGTTTTTTTGTTTATCCTGATCAATATTAGTCATTGATATTATGAGTATTGGTTCAGTGATGAGAGATTTCTTATCCCACTTCTCCATGTTAACAAAATGCTGATTTCATGTCCAAATAATGAAATTTCGATGAAATTAATGATGAGTTTTCAAATACATATGAGTGGAAAGATCAATGTTTTCCAAAATAGATATTTGGATTTAGTATCTTGATGGACTACTGTTAAAATACCAAATACTGACATAGGTAGATTATATATGTAGTATTATATATAAATTCAAGATGATGGATGTACACCAAACTAAATAACCACTTGATGGACACATTAAACCTGGAAATGATAAGTTAACATGAATAGAAGATGAAATAAAGTTCTTTCTAAAATCCCCATTTATATTTTTTATTTTGAGGCTAATATATTCCCAGGGGGTACACTTCTATAAACTATTAATGTTGTGGGAGACATTAACATGTGTATTCAAAACTCTTGGTGGTATAAATGGGAAATATTGATGTGTATTTTTTTAAGGGTTATTCAAAATAATTAATTTTTATTAGAATCTATGACTATTTATAAGTTGTTGTAGAGTCATGGATTAGAAGATATTTAGACACATGGAAGATAACCTGTTGTATCATTTATATTCTTTGGGAATGATAATGAGTTTTATGTCAATGATATAGAAATTTTTTTCACTATCAATAATTGAAGAAAAGTACATCAATTTTATGTAATATAGTATGGATTTAGTGTGGATAAACTGGTTTCTTGGGCATCATTTAAATTCCCTAAAATTCAGGATATGGTTATTTGATTAATAGATCATGGTTCAGTTATCATATATCCAATGTATCATTCATAGATGTATCATATTTATTTGAAATATCAAAATATCCATATGATATTAGAGTATGTGTTAAAAGAGCTATGTAATATCAAGGTCTTTAAAACAAAATTTAATCCATTATGATGAAGGCCCCTTCCATGGATGTTTTTTTGGTGATGTATAAAAATTTGATGTGGGTAATGTTTAAATGGGGTCAGGAAAAAATGTTACTGAAATATTAATTTTTAGAAAGGAAAATTTGGAAGTAGATGTACACATATACACAGGGGAAAATTAAAATGCATCTCATGTGGGGGGTTACAGGGAGTTTGAGAATAACTTTATAGATGAAGAAATTAAGAAAACTAGAAGGTGTGAATTTCCAAATTTCATAATACTAAAAATTATTTGGATGATGGAGTTCTAAAAAAAGAAATATGATTTATCATTATATACTAACTTTGAAAATTAGAAGGTGTATTGACATTGAAAATGATATTTCAAGATCAACGGTATATATTCATGGATATATATATATATATAAATAATCCATAGGGGAATAGTACTCTATAATTTGATGGTGAGGTAGTGGGAGACCATAAAAACATAGAGGCCACTGCATATGTATAAGATGAGGTAAGAGGATACCGAAGAGGAAGATATTGTATTAGATATTAGAATAACATTAAAACTTACACTATTTAAATAGATTATGATAACTTTCACCGTTAAATTATACTATGATAGTTAGATTGATCAATATAATATCGTATTATTATAATAACTACATCCTTGAAAATTTTAAATAATAATTCCATCAGGATTAGAGGACAATCTTATCCCACAGATTTATTTTTTTAATCTTTTTCATCCTTTGTTGTAGTCGTTCCAACCATCATTATTTGTGTTCAAATTCTTGTTGTTTTAGGATTTAGTTTAGTGACATGTGTATAATTTATTCCATGTATTGGTCATTGTACATGGGGTGTTTTCCATTAATTTTACATCCAAATGTAATGTTTTGGTGGATTATATTCTGGTTGGTTTACAAAAATGGAATTTTCAAGCCAACATTTAAAATTTCAACTATATCCACACCCAATTGTAATAAGTATAATTTCAACCTATTCTTCCGAAAACTAATATATTTAACCATCCTGTATAATAATTAAAAATATATAATTCAAATGATCTATCAGGAAAATAAAATTCACAACATCAATTTTAGATAATACACTATAAAATTACAATCACATCATCCAATGATAACCCATACCCCGGAAATAGTAATTGAGGAACCTCTAATTAAGGAAACAATTATTGATTCAGTAGGGCAGAATATGAAAATAATTTTTTTCTTTATTGATTTCAAAAATCACTATTCAATATTACTTATTTATATAAATTACCTTTTCTCAAATATTAAAAACTTTGATGATTTATAGAAAACAAATAATATGGGACACAATCATTTAAAATTGTTCATAGATCAAATATCAATGACTAATTCTTTCATATGACTTCAAAAAAAACCCATGCACACATAAATAAAATTGAAAAAAATTAAATATAGATTCTTAGGATATGATATATTACTAATTACAATAATTCATCTCAACATTCTCAAGTTCCCATATACATTTTTTTTTAAAAAAATATGTCAAATAAATGTAAAATATCGTATAAATTCAATTTCCACTAAAACGTTGGCCTTTTATTGGGTCTCATATTCAATATTTTTTTATTCTAAATATATCTTATTTTTAAATTGAATCACTAAGGAAATATGTGAAATTTTTTTTCCCAACCAAATCAGAACACATTTATCTTTAAATATGATCCATTAAATTGAAATTGATGTAATTAATCATTAAAAATCAATTAAATATTCCTTAAATTAAATATTCATAATATCTATTCAATCAAACCCCAAATGGGATGACTTAGTTATCCTTCAGTGTCCTCTATTTATTATGAAAATTCCATAACATATATATTATTGAATTTTATTGAATTTTGAAATTTATAATGAAATTTCAAAAATCATAGTTTAATGTGTTTTCAAATAAAATTTCACTTCCAGATGCCAAGATGGGGTAGTAAGAGTATAAAATATTTAAATTAGTAAAATAAATAAAGATAGAGAGAGTATATTTATTATTATAGATTGGATATAACATAATAATCATCTTATGAAATCCATTTTAACCACTTCATTGGTTTGTAACATACTTATAATTCATAGCATTTTATGAGATGTCACAACCAATGAAAACTATGTTTTCTTGAGTAGTATCATGTCCTTCTTTTCTTCAGGTTAGGGAGTAGTACAAGTATCCAATCATTTCTTTTCAAGATGTGTTTGTAGTTAAAAAAATCGATTTTATTTAAATAAACATAAACCAAATTAGAATTGATATAGTGCATTTTTAATAACGAAATTATTAAAACACAAATTAAAGAACTGTATTTGAATGATGATGCTCGTTCAATAATTCAATTAGATCCTAAAAAAAGTCTAGTTGTTTGAATGTTGAAATAGTTAAACATATATCACAATCATTGTAAAATATCATTCTACAAGAATATTTCAAATTTTTATCATTTCATATTGAAATACATGAGTGCTATTATTTTAATTGATTTCTAAAACACATTGATTATATATTGATCAAAATAGTAAAGGCTTCACGATTTCCATAATTTCATTAACTCAATAAATTATTATATCTATTTCACGTAAAAAATCAACATGTGATGATGTGTTATAGTTCTAATGCTGGTATAATATAAAATATAATATGTTATTTTTTGGGAATCAATTTTCATTTCTTCATAATGAAATTTTATAGTAATAATTCTCTCTGAAATCAGTCATAATAAATCAGCAACATTAAAATACTCAATGTGTCAATTCCTAATAGGTTACAAATGATATAAAACTATTTTAATTTTTATATATCAATTTTATGTTCTATATAAATTTATGTCCCATGATCATATTTTACAATGTTTTTATATGATGATACTCTCTCATATAAATACATAGTTTTCATTAGGGTAACATCATACATTTCATAAATATTCTAGTAAAATGATTATATATTCAATATTTTGCATAAATATAATTCACCTTTAAGTATTACATATAATATAAGCCCAAAAAACACTATCTAAGTAATGTAACGTAGGATTAATGTTGTCTTATTAAATTCCATGACACATTGTTGGATCAGTGTTTTATATCAATCAAGTACTTTTATCTTCCATCATAATTTCATATAAAATGAAATTCAACATTATTTTGATTGAAATATTATCTTTTAACTCAAATATAAAAAAATAATAACAATTCTTAGGATGTTAAAATCCATTATATAATGAATGAAACATAATATTAATATGTTGGAAAGCATAATATAAATGGGGATTGTGTTATTGATGGAATTCTCAGTTGGAATTGAATTTCATCCATACAGGACATCCATTATTGATGACAATATCTTACATTGAAACTCATAAGTCATTAAATTTCCATTACATTTCATACCAATTTTTAATATTAAAAAAATTATAAACATAAACAAAAAATAAAAATCCAATTATATACATACTGTTATTCATATCATGATAATAGAATATTTATATCATGGAGCCAATAATATCATCTTATTTATAGACCACAGAATGAAATAAAATATAAATATTTAAATAGTAAATAATTTAAACTAACTATATAAACATATAAAATTATCAACAGAAATAGTTATGAAAATTAAAACATTCTAACTATATAATCCCTTTATAAAAAATTTGAAACATTTTTTTAATTTTTAAAAGATTATATCATTGAAATAAATAAATATTCCTAAAACATTCTTCCTTTTAAACTTATAAAAAATAAATCAACTATTATTCAATTATATTTTTTGTATTAATCTATATTATATAGAAAAAGTAATCCAATAAGATTATTATAGTTGGGAATATCAAAATTTCAAAATAATAACATGAAAACATGATTTATAATCCACTTTCACGAAAATAGACCGTCCCACAAACATTACATTCTAAATAATATTAAGATAATTCTCATCTACTATAGTTTCAGCATTAGTAACCGACCAATATTTTATATCATAAAATTAATTATCCAAAATTAATAAATATTTATATTTAATAAATTTTATATCCTATTTAATTAATAGGACAAATTCTGAAAATTATTTTCTCCATTAGATGCATGGTCTACACATCCTCCTTGGATCATTTTAATAAATATTTTAATGATGAAATTTTTATGTTCTATTTAATGGTTAGAAAATACTCTATAATTATTGTATCATTGGAATAACATTATTTAATGGTTTGAAAGTATTAATAGTTTCTTTAAAATGGGGAATTATAGATTCTATATTTAATGGTGTGATTTTCACTATTGATATAGTAATGGGTTTAGTAAAAACATTACCATAATAATCACTAGTACTATATAATGAAATGTTGCGATTCTTCATAAAATACATATCTTCGTCCTAGGTCCACATCTCTTTTAAAACAAGTTTTCCTCCAATTATGTTTCATACTCATGTATTTTATCATTATATAATTTTTAAACATTATATATATCTTTATTAGAAATAACTATTATTAATTTACAATTATATTTAACTTTGATAGTAATTTCTACCTCCTTATTAGTTTTTTAGGAATATATGCATTATCCATAAGAGTTGTAAAGTTCATATATGATTCCCATTCCATAATTTTGAAACATCCAACTAATCATTAGCAGACTCCTCAGTTGATTAAAGAGTATTAAATGTAAATATATTTTCTAACCTCATTTAAATCGAGAAATATATCCACGTTTTTTCTTTATTAAGGTATAGATTTGTTAAAATTTACAATTCCTAACACTATAAATTTTAATCATTATGAATTTCTAGAACATAGATTCCATATTTTATATAATCATATTAAAATATGGAAAATGTTTCTTCAAATTTTGAATCATAAAATTTCCTTGGTTTGTAAAAGTTTAATATGACTCAACATAAACTTTCATACCACTTCCTTTATTTAACTTATTTAAGATACCCTATTATCATAAATCATCTTGGAACATTAATTCTTTTCATCCACTTCATGATTGATCCATAGCCTTGAGGAGTATATTATGATATAATAAAAAATATCTACGATTTTTAGGTGGAATATACTTTCTATATTAATCTTCTCAGGATGGGGGATTTTATCTTAGTTTATACTCCTTAAAAATTATAAGGACATAATTTATATATTCTTTTTTCAAAGGATACTATGTATTGTGTATCATACCCAACTATCATTATATTATGTGGCCCTCATCTTGAGGTATTTTTTCCATCTTCTTATCAACCAACATGTTTAATCTATAAAAGAGTTTTCATATAATCCTTATATACACCATTTATTTTTTTACATTATTTTACAATTTTAATACAAATTTCCATTTTCAAAATCATCCTAATAATATGAAAATGTTCCATTAATATAATGATATTTATTAAAAATACATCTTATATCATTACATTATCATAATAACCTATTATAGTTGAAACTATTAGCTCTATAACTTTTTAATAAATATATGATGGAAATTAAGTTGAAATGACTTACCCATTAAGTCCTAAAATTCTAATAAGTAATTTTTTTTATTTCTTCAACAAAAAATTCCTTCTCATTAAAATAACCATTTATCTTACACCAAAATTAAAAATATAAATCATCTTGAACATATTGATTATTTTGGGCAAGGATAAATTAATGTAAGTTCCATTAAATTTTTATTTTATGTTGTCATGATTTGTTTTTTCAATAGACATAATTTTAAAAAAGATCTATTTGAATTTTATACTAAATAATGTTTCATTGTCAAAACACCAGAAAATAATCATCTAGATATCAAATTAAAATATATAGATTAGAATAAACATTAAATTTATTTACCATTCCTAGTTTAGTATCCATCCAAACAAAAACGTCTTTGTATCCCACTAATCCATAATAACATCATGAATAACTGAATCCATTACTTGTTTTATAAGAGTATGGTTATTTTTCCTCCATGGTCTTTTAGGATTGGAATAACTTAGTTGAGAATTATATTTTTTTTTCTTCCTATTATGAGTCAGGGGACAATCCCTTCTATATGATACCTCATGATTTTATGAAAAATTTATTTTTAATTTTCATGTTGAAATTTCGATATAAATGAAATGTAACTGTGAAAGATGATATAAGGGATTTCATAAATCTCTTATAAAATGTGAATCCTTAAATACAATATGAATGAAATATAACTACTGGGATGTAATAAATATAATTATAATTGAAAACCATGTCAGGTAGGGATCTAAAAACGAAATTTACAAGAGTATAATATTGGAAAATCAATAACATATATTTGTATTAATGGTTGAGTGATTATGTTATGTGATATAGAATTCTACAGGTTGGATTTATAGTGGAAAGTAAAACAAAAATACTATTGTAACATATTGTCAATTATAATAACATATAATATAATTAATATAATCTATTATTTATATCCTTGCTATATACAAATTCCATCCTTTATAAATTTGTGTACTTGACATAATAATTTTCATTAGCTAATGTACCACGCATTATTTATTCACACGATATCTTTATGTCAACACATTCATCAATACACATCATCCAGATTTATGAATTTTATATCACATTAATTTTAATAATAAAATTTTCATTCAAAAAATTGAGTCTTGATGCATTATATAATTCAATGCTACATGTATTAAAAAAGATAATTCAAAACCATGATTTTATGTATAAACCTTTATATATTTTCACAATTTCTTCAGTTAATTAGTATAATGAATAATAATATTCAATATATGGTCATTGAGCTAATCAATAATTTATAAATAATTCTATATAATTAATTCATGCATAGATAGATCATTTATTTTGTAACATATCAACTTGAATTGACCAAACGTGTTACTCGATCTGGTCCTCCACCATGACTGAAGATAATTCCTGATCCCCAATGTTTGAAACTAGTGCCTCTACTTCAAAGAGAAAATCATAAGAATGGTTTTTTATGTTAAATAATATTAGTAAAATATATGTGAATAATAATAATATGGCTTGGTACATCCAGAGATTATACTTTCAGGCATATCAAAAAAATAAATAAAAACATTTTTAACAACACAAACAAAGTTAAACCATGAAACATAAAACTAGACATAATAAAAAGGCCATATTATTTTCATCTATGAATATACACCATAATCACCAATAGAAAATCATTTATGAAATATATAATATAAATAATGAAATTATTTCTAGAGTATAGAATAATCCTAAATGAATTTTTCAATAGATCAATATCCTAAAAACAAATTAATAACTTGATCAACGGCATGAATATCTTTATTTGACCCATGTTCACTCACCTTATATAAAAAATACCTTTTCAAACTATGCAAAACTGATACAAGATAAAAAACTAGTAACATGTATATAAGATGAATGATTCATATCTACAGACATGACTGTGTAAGTGAGGTTTGATTTAAAAATTCCAATATTATTTAACCAAATAGTTTTTGAAAATGATATTCAAAATATAATCAAACACACTAGTATGAAAATCATTTTGAAAATAAGGGTTTTTAAATTTCAAATCATATCAAAATAATTATCTTTTCTTTAAAAAGTTAGAATATTCATAAGTTGATGCCATTTTTGGATGCATAAAATTTTCTACCATTAAAAAAATATTTAAATCCTAAATAATAAAATCATTAATTACTCTAAAAAATAAACTTTTCAAACCCCCATTCATACCAAATGGTGGAATCCACCATTTTAAAAATGGGGAAAATAACATTTAATTGTTGTGATAATATTAATTTACAATCATAGAACAAAATAATTATTCATCTATTAAAAACATTTCGAAAAATATTTCATTTCTAAACATGTTGGAAAATATGTCTATCTTATGATTAAATAAATATGTAATACACAATAAGAACCACCATATCGAGAATGAATAATTTAATGAAACACAGGGTTTCTTTAATACAATGAGAAAAAATGTGATATAATCAATGGATAGAGTGTGGATCCCATAATTGAATCATGAACTAGAAATCATGCAAAATTCCCTGGGACTCTATGTAATCAGATAATGGACCATGTATCTTAATCACTAAGCTAGATTTTTGAACCTATCTATTATCCCAATATCTTTCAAGGTCTGGTCGAGCAACATTATTTATCAGTGTAGGGACTCAAAATCCATATCATATTTCCATTATTGAATAATTGGACAATAATCCCAAATAAAAAAAAGACTCTAATTTTGGGTAACATTCATCAATTTCTTCTACATATTTACCTAGGTCCCTAATGATATCAACCAAAAGGAGGTGGGGGAATAATAAATCACAATATAATCACATATATTATTTCTTAAACATTGAATAAATAACACACAACCTCTAAAACCAGTTAAATATTATTCCCCTTTAACATCCATCAATGCTTTAGATAATAATAATCAATCAACATCCATTGAAGGGGAAAATACATGAATTGGTACAAAACATATCTATAAAAATAGTGGTGTAAATTCAAAAAATAAACTCACATTGTAGAGTTTTGGTTGAGCCATTAAAGAAAAAATTAAATTCTAAGAGATAATAAACCATCCTTGTCACACATAAATGATCAAAATATTGAAATAATTATTTATCTTTTGAAACAAACATTTACACCCTATGGATTCACATGAGGAAAAAATATTTTGAATTTAATAAGAACCATTGAAACATGGTTTATATACATTGTAAATCAAAATAGTGTTAAAACCCTTCCTTTTTCTTCAAAACCATTTAAAAGGATCCATATATTACATTTTAGAAACTCTTGGAATGCATCACATTTCAAATCAAATTATAAAAAGATATATAATATTATTTTACTTAATGTATAAAAAATAATGTAGACATTTGATAAAAATTTCATGGGATTTCCATATGGGTATACTTTAATAAATAATGTATTTAAATGGCTCAATCATTTCAATAATTTCTAAATAATAAAATTTCAAAAATACACCTACATGAAAAATGCATAAAAATACACATTCTAATGTGAGATCCAAAAGATGCAACAAAACATACATTATAGTCTATAAACCATAAAATCATCAATTTATGATCAACCATAAACTCAAATATTATGTCCCATATATGATACAGTTCACTAATGAAAGGAAAAAATTAGGGGAATGTATGATGGCAGGATATGAGAATAATAAATGATTTAACATAGAGAAACACATTAAATCTATATGGGGGAGCTTAAAAATCCATGGGATAAGGGAAATCATATAAATAAATCCTATTAGTAAATATGAATGATTAGAGGGGAAAATAAAGCCCAAAAGAAGGCTCAAAATTAGTATCAATTGTAGAAGAATATCATAAAATTCAAATCTCAGACTCAATCATCATATCATCACCTCCACATTCATGGTGTCACCTACATCCCTCAAACAAAAGTAATACCTTGGTCTCACAGCCCATTTCCTGACGTAGAATGACTTCAATGGTCACAATGGGAACATTCCTTTTCAAAGAAATCACAATAAATCGAAATCATATCACGGTGCAACATACCGATTTTATATCCCCACATTCGAATGAAAAAAATCCATAATACTAAAAATACACCCAATAGAGTTCCCCTCCAATGATTGAGTTGGATCCACATTAGAAATAGTTCTGAGGAACCAAAAAATAGTTATTATGACAGGACCCACTTATGATGATAAATGACTACTATGACTTTAAAAACTAGACATATTTATAAAATGAAAAAAATTTATGAAAAAATTCTAATATAACATCATATTATATAACATTAAAAACCATATTTTCATTGGGTGTCAAAATTCTCCCCACCATGTAACAATTTTTTTCTAAGAATCGTGGTCTAAATTTGGATAAATGATAATAAAAAATCATGACACTGCCAATTTGAGTGTTGGTAGGGATAAGGAAAATAAATAAGAGAATTTTGATAAAATTAATCCATACTAGAAGAATCATGTCAAAACTAATGATACTATGTCTCCATGCCATAAAAAATCTCCTTGCATAATTTACAACTCAATAAAAACACCAAAAACCTAATGATCATATAGACCTAAAATATATATCTCTGTCATTTAGAATTTATCTCAAATAGTGTGACTGGGAATATACACTCCTACAAAAATGATATCTCAATAGAAAATAACATTCTAAAAAATACAATAATGGAATAAATAACCATCTATTAAAAAAATCCATCTAAAAATCGATTCAAAATTAAATAAAGGAAACACATCCTAATAGATACCAACTTGAACCATATTTTTTATAAAATAATACAATGACAATCCATAAAATTTTAATTGCATATATATATATATATCATTAACATTTATCAATAAGTGTAATCCTTGGGTCTTAATGAAAATTTTTTAATAGCACGAGACCGATCTCAGGGAATTCTACTCTATTGCTAACAAGATAGAAAACCCCCAAAATGGAAACATTCTAACCGAATAATAGTTATAGAATATCTTATAATTATATAATCTCTATCTTAGTTACCCATGAACATACTCAAGGATTCCCATTTTCTGGTCATACAAATATAAATTTTTAAAAATGAATATAATTGAATAAAAAAATCAAAATGTATAAACAAAAAATGAGGAATGAATATAACCATAAATAAAAACCCACTCAAAAAGGGTGGAGGAAAATTATAAACATACATCAATATATGATTACTTCAAAAATAATCCTATTGATCATGTAGAGTGTTTAACAAAAATATATGATAAATGCACTCTTAGAAATTTATAATGCTTCCAATCCACCACATCATGTTATAATACTTGAACCACTTCAATAGAACTATTTCCTGGCCAATATAGAGACTTATATAATTGATATTACAGTTTAAAAATTCATTGAAGACTCAATTCGTAGCATATAAATAACTATGATGATTAATTGGTAAATCCCTACACCATTCACGCACCTAATGAAAGATCCTAAATTAATCACCTCCAAAAATGAAATTCAAGGTGTATTCAAAGTTTTATAGTATCCCTAAATCCTCTTGAACTAATCCACTACCTCATGAAAAGATATATATTTATATAAATTAGATGATTGATGATTCAATAAGCCTATGAATTCATATGGTTCCTACTCTACTAAAATATTTAGTGTTTGGCAAATTTCATTGATCAAAATTGTTACAATTCAATGATAAGTGGTATTTACATAAGTATCATATCGTAGGATATACTATCCATATTCCATAAAAACCTTTATGGAAGCGTATTGTATGTTATAAAAAACATGAACTGTACCAATCCATGATTCAAAAATCAACTCACACAATTCTAATATAAAGAAGTAATTAATCTCAAAAAAAAAAATAATAGAAATAATAGTATTCAAAAAATTAAATTTCATTATTATAAAATCAACAAATAGAGTCTACAATTTTTTTTAAAAAAATTTATTTTACCCCTTGTAAATTTTCCAATATATTTGAAATTTCCATGAAGATCCATTTCAAAATTGAAAATTATGGTTTACCTATTTGTAATTTTCAAAACAAAATCATAGGATTAAATTACCATCAATATTTTGAAAATTAAAAATGCACAAGGGATTCATAAATTTAATATTTATTTCAAAAAATACATGATAATTTCTTCACTAGACCATTAGTTTTAAAATAATTCAAATCCATTAATATTTATTCCAAAATTCCATAATTAAAACAACCATTTTGGAAATTATCCTATAATTAAAAATCCTTTCTAAGTAATCGGTTTCACAAAGTTTTAAAATTAAAAATATTTTAATATTTTTTCTATTAATGAACCAGTTTTTCTATATCTAAAATCATAAAATTTTATAAAAATCGATCTTTTATAGTGAAAAAAGTATTCAAACACGAAGATACCCTTCATTAACAAATCATAAAAACATATGTGTTCTATCCCCAATAAATGAAAATAAATTTATCAGTGTATTTGAATAATATAGTTACAAAAATTACATCATAGAGGCATTCAAGGCAACACAAAATTAGAAAACATTGATTCTGAGATTATGCATTGATAATGAGGAATCTTCTTAAATGTTTGTTGAACCATGTTCACAAGGTCCACATGATTTCCCAAAATGCGTGATAATCCTTCTAAACTCTATATTCTGTATAATTTCATAAAAACATAATCCCCAAATATTCTTATATAACTCAATGGGGTAAATATATTTAAAAAACCATGAATAAAATACAAAGATATGACTTTTAATAACATCCCACATAAAGACATGTTTCATTATGAATGGTGGTTATCAAGAGCCTACTCACGGCCAACCACCTAATTTCCTATAATCATGTATATATAATAAGTTACTTAATTATAAATGGGGATATTTTGAAATTGGGTGATGAAGAACATACTCAACTATATGGATTTGGGAAAAAAACTTTCATAAAATCATGATGTAATAAAACTTTTAAAAAATAAAT
This sequence comes from Viscum album, assembly GCA_963277665.1. Lineage (NCBI taxonomy): Eukaryota > Viridiplantae > Streptophyta > Magnoliopsida > Santalales > Viscaceae > Viscum > Viscum album. Next base: position 78,924,504 of record OY728122.1, read on the forward strand.
AAATCTCATCACACCTTCACAATATCTCATGAAATACCCCCATTCACAAAAATCCCAAAACACTATAATAATAATCAATATATATCCCATTAAGTAGAATATCTTAAGCATTTAAAAATAACTAGATGATCAAATTAAGGGAGTGTAGTCATTAAATTAATTCAATTTAAAATGATTCAACAATTACATTAAAAATTACTTTTAATACCATGTCACAACAATCCATCCATATAAAACATCAAGGGTGAACACCTTATGATCTGGGTTTCCACTATAAAATCAAAGTGTACATCTCTTACGACTCATATGATAACTAAACACCTATTAAATTTATATAGAACCCTTGAAACATGGGTTTCACCCATTGGAAATCATATTATGGGTAAAAAAATAATTTATTATGAAAACCATTCCAAATGAGCGATATATGAATTTTCTAAAATACTTATTGAACATCAAATTTCTATTTATATTATAAAATAATTCCTGAAAACATTATTTTATAACAAGTATATAAATTAATGAAAACACATTATAAAAAATTAATTGGTAAAACCTATTGGTAAAATTTAAAATGTTATGTATTTAAATTAATAAATCATTTCATGATTTTAAAAAACAAATTTTACAAAAAAAACCTGACTTAATAAATTCGAATGACCTCTATAATCCCTAAAAAATAGAAGAACCATTCATAGAATAACCATAAACCATAAATTCATCTCCCATGATCATTTAGTATCTTGATAGAAAGTAAATCCTATGGTAATGAAATATGGAATTATTAGAGAAAAATAAAATATGGATTTACCTATGAAAAAACCTAAAAATCAAGGAGGAGGATCTGAAAAATAAATGTGATGTAAAGGGAAAATATGTAGGGGTTTTCTTTTGAACATGATGAAATATTAGAGGGGAAAAGGAAGCCAAAGGAGGCATAAAATTTACAATTGATGTATTAAAAAATAATTAAAATAAAACATTCATAGGAATTTCATAGAATGAACACCCCTATCACAGTGTCGCATTCCTCCCCCAAGACTAGAATAACAATGGTCTCACTATAAATGAAACATTTTAGTGTGACATCCAAGGTTACCACATGTGCTTCCCCTCAGTAAAAATCATAAACAACCAAAAATAAATTTTGGATTCACACACCTATGTCACAGAATGACCCACTGTAGACAAAATAGAAGGATACAAAAAAACACATATCACTATGTCACACACATTAAAGAAATATACTAGAAAAAAAATACCAATAATGGAATTACTAACTTATGTATCGATCTGGATGTTCTACATTCCAAAACCATATATCATAAGAATATTAAATATTACACAAAAATTCAATAAATAACCAATTATTATAAAACATTAAATATAAAAATGGCATAGGGTTTCATATAATATTTTATTCATATAGGATAAGATTAATAATGGTATATAAATATGTGAAAACCTATACATAGATTCTACTAGTTCTGTGCCCGAGCCTAATAGGCCACATGAACTCAGGTGCGTCACCTTGTATGCTAGAGGCTATTGACTGTTAGTGATGGTGTAGGGGTAATACAATGCAAAGACCATACCCCATTGTCAGATTAGCACAGTGGATATAAGAAATAGTAATCTGTAGTAGAAGAATAATGTAAAAAGATAGATATTGTAAATTTTGGAAACGTAAATAGATATTATTTGAAGACAGAATAACAGAATATAATAATGAAAAGACTCATATGAAGAGACCGACACAAAGATTTGTGGAATTCGATAGCAATGAAATGGATGACTAGATATAATAATTCTACACATTAGTAAAAAAGATCAAAATATAAAAAATTGCTCCATAAGTATCTGAAGCCTAAGCCTGATCCTCTACTCTTAATATCTAACTATGATATACAAGTAGGCATCTAATATAACGGCCATTACCCATTCTAGTACTTATAGAAATATAGTGTTCTCATATTCCATGGGAGGCCCAAGTAGGGTGTTTGATAAAAATATGTGTAGGCACCACCAATGGTTTCTACATGTAATATGAGAAGGGTCTTCTAAATATATTATCCTTAGGTAATAATAGGAAAGTAAAACAATTTTGAACAATCACATAACCTCCCAATCAAGTTCCAAAAGGACACCTAAAAGGTGTACCCGCTTCACCCCATTACTGGTATGTATGATCATGTCACATTATTTATATATATATAGTATCATAATACATATACTTATAGATACAAGTTTGAGAGGATTGGGACATAACCCTTCATCCTCAAATTCCAGGGGAAACTCTTATAGTCTAACGCAAGTCCCAACTCCAAGTGCTCTCATGATCCCTTGTTATGAATGTACTGGAAGGAATTGTACATACTCACCATTATCCTTAAGATGGGTAGCTATAATAGTCTATCCACATGCTACAACTACTGTAAGGATTGTGATGTACCCAAATGCGTCCATCGGTAGGGGAGCTCTCAAACTATATCCCCTAGTGCTAGTAGAGAAGCTCCCACAGTCTCCCCTCTAAAGAACACTCTTGGTTCAATACCTCAAAATTATGTATAGAATAACGATTTTTCATACCTAAAACACATGATTCCTTAACCACTCATGAATCACATTATAATTTATAATCTTCTTCACCTTAAATAAGATTGTCTTGAGGCATTACATCTTGTGTCAGGTCCTCGAGTATTTTAAAATGAAACCAAGGCATGAATTAATATGCCACCTATCAAATGAGTAAAAAACCATTCATTTTTTCCCTTATCCATAATTATATCATTCAATGTATCCCATTTATTATTTATCAATTTACACAAGTGATCGAAGAATTCATGGGTTCAACATCCTTTTATTGTATTAATTTAAAAAAACAATAAATTTTATATGGTTCCTTTCTAATAAAACATGAACAAGGTAAATTCTATTCCATCCAATGAAATAACACCATTATAACAAATTCATTTTAAAGGGAATTGAAATATTACCCAATCCACCATATAAAATCTAATCCTTAAAATTTTTCTAAATAAGGAAAATTCTTTTATAAGACATATGGATCAGGAGTAAGGCCAAGTAAAATATAAATTTCTAATTTCCGAAATTCCAATTGATAATTTTTCAAACACCATTGAGGCACCATGGAATAAATTTCTTTAATATATTTCAAACTATCATTCATTTATAATTATTTTTGATAGATAAATTGGGTTTCATTTATTTTGATCCATTTGGAAAAAAATATCCTCTTACTAGTGTCACACCTATAAGTGTCCATATAAAGTATGAGTGATTTATAATACCTTAAAAAATTACCAATAAACCTATATAAAGGAACTATGGTTATCCGGACATGAAGAATCAACATAATTTAAATTATTGAAAATGCTCAGGTTATGGCATGAATGTATAAATACCAAATGACCATAACTCTAATGGAAAATATGAAACCACCTACTATGGGGTTGTGGATGAATAATATCTTGATATGAACCGCAATTTCAATGATGGTTGGAATATATCTTCTTTTTAGTCCAATATCCGAAAAATATTCGGAATGATCTTTCATCAAAATAGATCAAAATATGGAAAGATTTACTAATGAAAGAGAGGTGTGTGATGTTAGAATTACCTTGTGCTATTCAAATAATACAACTAGTTGAAAATCATACACATAAACAAAATGATATAGGATAACCAACCATAGTATTATTTTGATCTCAAATTGGGGAGATCCCACTTCATAGCCACTAGAGATAGGAATAATGGACAAACATGTTTTATAATAATGATTGGAAATTGTTTTTTCACAAAAATAAATTGGGGAAACATGGTTTAGGTGAATGGTGTGAAAACGGTTCGCAAATGATGTAGTAAGCCTTAATCCCAAAATTGTATCAAGAATAACAGTCATCAGTCTAATCCAGCACAATTACAGGAAAACCATGTGGACATTTTGGTGCCCATGCCTATAGCTACAATGTTTAGTCAAACTATGTGGTCAGTGTTGTAGAGTTTATAATAATTGTGTGTCCCATATTGTAGCCAATTTTCCTGGATCTCCAGGCTCAAAACTCACCGGAGGACCCCCTCAACCCTTCCCCAGGCCATAGTATACCTTTACCATGTTTTATAGAAATATTCTAAATGACAAACCAAAAATATTTGGAATTTTTAAAACGGATAGTGGTTACAATATCCTATCCATAGATAAAATCATCCTCGAATTCACCTTATGATGGTAACGATATTATATAAGTACAGATTATTGTCTATTATGATCATATATCAGCTTCCCGCTCCGTGGTATTATTCTGTACCAGGTATTTATATCATAGAATCTATACAAGAACGAAAAATATGCTTCAATGATTCTTCAAGCTCTGATCAATAATGTTAAATGGGTACTCTCAGAAGGAATCATCCATATCCAATTCGACATCATCTAGCTAAAAGATAGGAGTTGGGTTTGGATGGAATCAGTGAAGTTGAGATACAGGAAATAAATCATGCATAGATTATTACCTATCTGGAATATGCAACTGGAATGCCACATGTATGAATCACCTTACAACCTTGAAGGGTATAACAAATCTTGAAATGGAAATATTTCAGGTACTCGACCATCCTACACTACTTGAGATTGAAATCATATAGAGTGATTATGTAATTTATTATTTTTTGGTCGATGTACACCAAAAATGTTCTCCCAAAAAATAGTGTCCCCATTGCATAATACATGGAAAACTATTGATTTATCGAGGTCATGTGTCAGGAAATTACATTCCCAAGGCCCTAATTTATGAGAACCAAATGCAACAAATCGCACATCCTACATCAGAAAAAATCAAATGATGATACCTGATGTGTCAGAGTAGACATTATATCCCTTTCTAGCTCCAACTGAATCAATTTTGTCACTCAATTGAGTCAACCCTTCAACACTTAATAAAATTCATCACAATCTTTAGTATATTTATATTTTGCATCCATCATTTATTGACGGTAGTCAGAACTGCATGGCATGATATATTTTAGTTGAATAATCTGTAATATCTGAAACTCCCCTATAAAATCATACTATTCAATTTTTTTGGGCTAATACAAATAAACCATAACAACCACTTTCTCTAGGTCAATTGAAACTCATCAATCTACAAAAATATGACCCTAGAAGTGGACTTTATAGATCCCAAAGATTCATGTACTGGTCTTTTACTAGATTTGATTCACTCATAGTGTATTCAACATGTTCTCAAGATGAGATACTTCCTCATGTTATGAGTGTGGATACACCAAAATATCATCAATAAAGAAAACCAAAAATTAATCCAAATACTGGTGGAATACATGATTCGTAGAATCAACGAAGACAATAGGTGAATTCATAAGTATTAATGGAATAACCATGTACTCATAAAGACTTTTACTACTCATAAGTGATGTTCAAGTTATGTATGAATTCCTAACATTAAGATGATTATATCCCATAATTAAATCTTTCTATGAGAACAATTATTCTCCATGGAACAAATCAACAAGGACATCTCTACTAGGAAGTGGATACCATTTCTTAATAGAATGATAAATCAACTCAATGTAATCCACATATAGCCTAGGGTTACAATATTTTTCCATGGAAAAGTGGACCTTTAAACCCCAAGGTTATGTAATGGGCATATGAAAACATTCATCTCTAGATCCCCCAGTTCATTATTAATCCCCAAAATCTCTATAGGTTCTAAATTTTATAGAGCAATGGTCAAAGGTGTTCCTCCTAGAACATAATCAATATTAAAATCGATCTCTTGCACCGAAGGTATTCCAGATAATTCTTCAAGAAATAAATATATATAATGATCCACTATAGAATGATTTTAAGTGTGTTGTAAACCTTTTTCATAATTATATAGACTATAAACCTACAATGTCATGTTACCCAACCTCTACTCCTTGGGTCGTAAACACGAAGCATTAACATCCCTTTATCCATTATGCATGTCCATAATTCTCTATAGTTATGTAAATAGCACGCTCCGATGATAAAAGTAGATGTGGGATTTATAATTAACTATATAGTCGATTCAAATGATTTCATAAATTATTATCTTGTTAACAATGTACAAGTTCCATATAAATAGGTAAATTCCAATTATAAAGGGATAATTCTTAGAGTGGTGAAGAACCTATGAATGGATACCTAAGGGTGTATCTATCATCATGACACTGTGATAATATTCAATGTCATGACCCAAAATCTCCAGTGATTGTCTCTAAAATAATCATGTGAGATGATCCTAAATCAAGAAAAGATGAAACTAATGTTGAGGATACTGGGACAATAACTCATAATTTTGATGTTCCGGTGTTTTTCTCGTACAACATTGGTTGTAATAAATGTAACTCACATGTCTCATGACCCTGATTCACATCCTATCTTCTTTGAGTATGAAAATCCTATTGATTATTTGAATCATGTGTCTAGTTGCATCACCCTCAAACACTACCTCAACAAAAATGACTTCTATTTTTCTACCTACCAAACTATCCTGATATTGCTGAACCATGTCTTAACTGAGGTGTAGGTTTAGTTACATGCATGCATGGAATGGGAGGGAATGTTGTCACGACCCGTCCTCAGGGCCCGTGACGTGACAACCCCAAGACTGCATTCCATAGGCCAGGGGCCAATGACTAGCACAAAAGGCGTAAATCCCTAAGCTGGGAAGGTGTTGACTTTATTAAAAGTAATCACACACAATAAGAGTACACTAATGGAGGAAAAACACTAAGAAATACTATATACAGAAGAAGTGCTGGAAATTAAAAGGGCTGGAAATATGAGCCCAACAGTAAAGTACAGTTACAACTGAAAGCAAGTACAACTGAAAACAAGTAAAGAATCCACTAGGTCATCCTCTGGTGTTCCTTCCTTGAGGGTAGCTATAGATCACATCCTTAGCACTCCATATCCGTCCATCCACTCCATGCACCATCACTCCGAGTGGTCCACCTCTGGGTACCATCCAGTCCTGATACTCACTACCTCAGTGAGTGTTGTCCATCACCTACAACCAAAACAACAAGGTGCGGGCACAGCCCGTGTAGGGGTGAGTATAACGATACATAATAGGGACCCTGACACCCTCACGGTCTCATAAAATCCAACATGGATAAACCACAAATTATGAAATCAACAGATAACCATTACTTAGGTATATGCCCATACATATACCTAACTTATCTAGTAACCCGTCTCAATCAGGTGAAAAATCTCAAAAGTCATTGACTCAGCTCCATCGAGGATTATATTCTAGGTGTAGTATCATGTAATAGCCCAAATCATACTGTCTGTACCTCAACTGATGGTGTACTCCTCTATCAAGTATAGTGGGTCTGTTGTGTCACACGGAGGTGCTTCCCACCTTCCTGGATGGGTGGGAAACTCCTCCAATCGAGTACTATGGGTCTGTTGTGTCACACAAAGGCACTCCCCATAGTGGGTCTTCCATGCTCACACAGAGTTTCTCCCCCTCGTAACATGCTAAGGTACTCCTCCTGTTGAGTACCATGGGTCTTCCGCGTCACACAGAGGCGCTCCCTACTATGGGTCGGCTGCATCACACAGAGGCACTCCCCACTGGGCTAGTCGAAACACTTTGAGTCAAAAGGTCAGAAATCTTTAGGTGTCAGCCAGAAACTAGGTCTCCATACTCTGCTCGCTCGTCTCTGGGAGGATCCACTCCACGAGCTACTAGTAGATCATCCAACTATCACAAAGTCCCAATTATAAGTATCACAAAGTTCTTCCTCGTCATAGGGATCTCAATGCAACCGAAAATGTGTCAAACAGACGCGCAGTCTGTGAGTAATTGACATTTTCGTTCCAGGGGCCCAGTTGGTTATTAGGGTGAAAACTACCCAACCATATCCCAACTATGTCCAAACCTAAAGTGGGGTATTCCAAAATAACCTTCTCGCTCTATGATTTCCCTCGTCACAAGCGGTTCATCAATTAGACACTCGTAGCCCGAGATATAGGAGAAAACGGTGAAAGCAGGCCAATGTGGGTCTGGTTCCGGTCCGACCCAGTCTGACTAACCCATCCTGAACCGGGTCCAGACCAGAGTTCGACCCGGTCCGATGGAACGGCCTGACCCGAGTGGGAAGCCTGGCCCAAGAGGGTGGCCCGATCCGAATGCGGCTTGGCTCGAGGGGGCGATTCAAACCAAAGGTGTCCTGACCCGAGGGGGCAGCCCGGCCCGAGGGCGGCCCGAAACGACTGGCTAGTAGCCCGTGTGCCCTTGATGGATGGCGGCCCGCGTGGCCCTGCTAGATGGCCTACGTGGCCCGACTAGCTGGCCCGCATGGCGCGGTTGTCCATGTGTGTGGGGGGGGGGGGGGTTACACTACCTGTCTTCCGCAACTGTCGGTGCATGCCTCCAGCCCAGTCTCTGCAGGACCCTTCGGGTCCCGCCTGTAGCGCACACTGGCAGCTGGCTCAGCCTGCTGCCCTCTTCTATCATTCTCGGCTTATGGCCCAGTTTTTCTCAGGCATGGCATGACGGCGTTGCACCAATTTCGTCCAGACGTTGCAGCCTACGTGGCCACAACTCCTTCTTCTATTGCGGTGCCATGAAACCGCACACCTCCAGCCCTGTCATGGCCCTCCTGGCTGCGGCCCAGTTCTCTATGCAGTGTGATGGCGCTACTTCCCTCTAGAGACCCTGTAGCCTTCGTGATGCATGTTTCCTTCGCGGTCATCCCAACACTTGTCGGTTTCATTTGTGGTTGGCCCAACACAGGTCGGTTTCCTTTGAGTTCGTCCAAATGTCTTCCAGTTTCCTTTGCGGTCAGCCCGACGTTGAACGTCGTTGCTCTACCTCCATTGATAACTAATGAGAACAACAAGGGGGAGGGTTGGGTCGTGTTCGTGCAGTCCGAGCCCTCCTCTTTATTGTGGTATCAATCGGCAATTCTCAAACCATAAATTGAACAATGAAGAATAGGGATAAATTCTACTCAAATCCCTTTACCTCACATTTCGATCGTTGATGGTGGAAGGAGAGGAATGTAGGATGTCAATTCATTGACGTTGGGTAGCACCTGGGGTATGAAACTGAGGAAGAATCATCTTTTCCATTCTTCGTGATCATCTCCTTCTCTTTTGGCTTGGTCATAGATCGATGAAAGAGATCTTCATTCTTTAGTGGATGAAGAAGAGGCATTCTTTGTGGGTGACGTGTCTTCATTGGATAGTTCTTCCCCTCCACAAGCTCCACAAAAATGCTATCCAAAAATAATAAAGGAATCATCTATTATTTGTTGGCACAACCACACAAATAGTTGTGTTTAATTAAATGAGAAAACTAATTTAATAAATTGTGCGGAATTAATTCAAATTCAAATTAGGGGAGGTGGAGTGTTTTAATTAAATGTAGAGAGGTTTTAAAATAATTAATGGGTAGTTAACGGGGGGTTTAAAACCCATGTGGGCCCCACCAAGGATATCCTCCCAAGGGAGGTTATGTGTGGGTGGGCCCCACCACCATAACCACTCATGAGAGGTTACGGTGTGGTGGCCCCCACCTCTATCCTCCTCTTGGAGGTTTTAACCCCCATAAAATAAAAATTAGTTACCACCTTATTTTTTTAATTTATTTTAATTTTCCAATTACAAACATCCATTCCTAACCAACTGATGTCGAGGTGAATGTCTTTTTAAAATAATATCGCTGTTGCGACTTCAATGGTGCCCATAGATTTAAATTCCAAGCACCAGTTCAAAAGTTATAAATTTCTGCTCATATGATTACTGAACATACCCTAACAAACCATTAAAAATTGATTTCGGGTCCATCGGGGCTCGGAAGGAGGCACCGTAAATATTCGTGGACTCGTAAAATTCCCATGTATTTAAAAAAAAATTCCACAAAAATTATGGGACTTTACATTTTCTCCACCTCTGAGCTTTACATCCCCGTAATATACAACTCGACCTATGGGAACAAATAGGGGTACTGAGCACGCAACTGAGCCTCCCACTCCCATGTTCTCTCCGGGAGGATCCTGTGCATCCATCAAACATGCACCAGAGGTATATACCATCCATGAAGGACCCACTTCTGTATATCCTTAATCTCTACTGGAACCCCCATGATACACTCCCCTTCATCGATGTCCAGCTCTCCATGGCTAATGATGTGGGAAGGGACATTCACGTATCTTCTCAGCTGTGATACGTGGAATACGTCAGGCACCTAGTGTAACATAGGTGGAAGAGCTAAGCGGTAAGCCACCTCACCTACTCTATTGAGGATTGGAATGGTCCGATTATCCACGGAGATAACATTCCACCTTGGCCAAACATTCGTAGACCTCATCACGGTGAGACCATTAGAAAGGTGTGGTCACCATCCTCGAACTCTAAAGATCTTTTTCTCCTATCAGCATACGAGTTCTGCCTTCTCTGAGCAGTCTTCATATGCTCCTATATGATCTGTACCTTCTTCGGTGTAGCACGTACCATCTCTAGTCCCACTAGTGTTGACTCCCCTAGGTCAATCCATCATAGTGGCGATCTACACAGTCGACCATACAATTCCTCAAAATGTGCCATACTGATTGTGGAGTGATAGCTGTTGTTGAAGGAAATCTCCACCAATGGTAAGTGATCCCCCAAGATATGACCAAATTCGAGGACATAATCATGGATCATTTCCTTGAGGGTCTGGATGGTCCGCTCAATCTGGACATCTATCTGAGGATGGATGGTGGTGATCAGATGTAGTTGCATCCGAAAATCCACCTACAACCCCTTCCATAGACGGGAAGTAAATCGTGCATCACGGTATGGGACAAAAGAAAAAGGTACTCCATGAAAATAGACAATCTCCTACACATAGAGGTGTCTCAATATCTCTACTGAGACCTTCTCTTTTTTCGATAGGACGTGGGCTGACTTGGTGAGTCGGTCAACAATCACCCATATCGAATTTTGACTCCTGGATGTACGTGGAAGACCCGTCATGAAGTCCATGGATATCCCATCACACTTCTACTAAAGGACCTCTAAGGGTTGTACCAGGCCTGCGGGTATGTGGTGTTCCATCTTCACTTTCTAGAAAGTGATTTATCGTGAGACAAACTCTACTACCTCCTTCTTCATAGGTGGCCACCAATTCTGTCGTCTAAGGTCCTGGTACATCTTCACCACTTTTGGATGTACCGCTATAGGGGAAGTGTGGAACTTCCTAAACACCTCCTCCTAATGTTACACTAGTACTATGGAACATCCTCTAAAGAGGATGACATGCTCCCACCCTTCAGAAAATCCATCAGGTGCCTTCCTAGTGGATATCTGAGCATGTAATGTCTCACAGTCAGTGTCTCCACGATGTGCCTCCCTGAATTGCTGAAGAAGTGGATGAGTGACTGTAAGAGACTGTTGGTATGCTGCTCATTCCCTATCTACATAGGTAATCTGCAAGGCACCCAGCTGCTCTGTCACCTCTCCTAGAAGATGTATTCCAGATCTCCAACTGAGAGCATATACAACAACATTCCCCTTCCTAGGAGTATAGAGTATCTCGTAGTCATTGTCATGGAGGAACTGAAGCCAATTACATTCTCTCAGGTTCAGGTCCTTCTGGGAGAAGATATACATGAGACTCCTGTGATCAAAATACACGGTAAAATGTTCACCCATAAGATTGTGTCGAAACATATTCAAGGTGCAGTCTACTACTGCTAACTCTAGGTCATGGGTAGCATAGTTCTAATCATGTTGTCTCAGCTTCCAATAACCATATGTGATCATAGCTCGCTCATGCATCAGGACACACCCAATTTCCTTCCCTGATGCGTCGTAGTAAACTATGTACCCTATTCCCTACTCTGTAATCCTCATGTTGGACGCAGTAGTCTACATATGCCTCATATTCTAAAAGCTCTATTGGCATCTCTCCGACCACAAAATGGGTTTCCCCTTCTTTGTCAAGGCTGATAGTGGCGTTGCAACTCTGGAGAAGTCTGGAACAAATATATGGTAGTATCCAGCCAAGCCCAGAAAACACCAAACCTCCATCACACTTCTAGGTGGATCCCAAGAAAGTACCACCTCAATATTCGCAGGATCAACTACAACTCTAGCATGCGAGAAGGCATTTCCCAAAATATGAACCTCTCGAATATAATACTGGAACTTCGAGAGCTTTCCATAATGTTGGTTCTCTCTGAGTGTGTCCAATACTACCTAAAAATGGTAGGCATGCTCTTCCTTAGTAGTCGAGCAGATCAGAATGTAATCGATGAAGACTACGACAAAGCAATCGAGGTATGGACGGAAGATGATGTTCATGAGACAAATGAACACTACTGGAGCATTGGTTACGCGAAAAAGAATAACCAAGATCTCATAATGGTTGTACTGTTATCTAAAGATCGTCTTCTTCACATCCTCTTCTCGAACTCTGAGCTAGTGATAGCCTGATCTGAGGTCTATCTTCGAGAACCAACATGATCCCATGAGATGATAATAGAGGTCATCAATCCTTAGGATAGGTAACTTGTTCTTCACGGTCACCTGGTTCAGGTGACGGTATTCAACACAAAGTCGCAAGCTCCCGTCCGCCTTCATGGAAATTTGAATCGGGGTTGACCAGGGAGAAATACCAGGCCAGATGAATCCCTTCACCTGTAAGTCCTTCAGTAGTATAAGCACCTCACGATGTAGAATGAGAGCCATCCGATTTGCTGGAGTAGATATCGGTGTCGTCCTGGGGTACAGGTCAATTTTGAAGTCCACCTCTCTACGAGGAGGTAGTCCTAGAAGATCATCAGTGAAAACATCCACGTATTGGTCCACCACTATAGGATAAGTCACACTCTCCATATCTATTACTCCGAGGGTTAGGCAAGACAACTGGTGAGTGGTTGGTTGTACCCTCCTCCGAGTAAGTCTATCATGTGCTACAAAGGTTCCCTTCTCACCAGTGAAGGTAAAACTAGTCACATCCGTGTGGACACACCACACTTTTTGCCTAATACAGTCGATCTGGGCATGGACCATAGATAACCAGTCCATACCCAAGATGACATCGTATGGCCTCGACGCAGCAACTAGGAGACCCCTGCCGAAGCTCGCACCTCCTAGAGTAAGCTTTCACTACCAGAACCAATGTGTAATCATTGAATCAGCTACAATAGGAGTCTCTAGCTGTAAGGATCGAGCCAACGGCTCCATCAGAATCTCTGAGCTCAGAATGAGGGTAGTAACAATGAAAGAGTGACTTGAACCTGTGTCTATAATATCTGTAGCTATGATGGAATAGACACAGATCGTACCTCATATCATCTCCAAAGCACCATGGAAATATGCTTCAGACCTGAATCTGAGCTCTCCCATGTTCACCTTCTCCCTGCGGTCGGGGTGTACCTCTTAGTGGTGGTGGTGGAAACACCTCAAAATATCATCCACCACCTGCTGCTCGAATTTCTCCTTTACCACGTCCACCTTCTCCCTGTGAACCGCCTCAATCAATCCTATACTTCTGCCTGGGAGGACCCTCAACTGCAAGTTTATCATCTAAACGGCAGGCTGGACTGTCACGATCCATGTGACCATTCCCATCGCATGAGTGATATTTCCTTCTCCTTGAGGAAAGTCACTGCCCCGAGTGCCCCACACAAAAGATCATGAGTCTTACAGTCGTCCACCCGTGGGTATGGACTTAATGGACCTCTGCGTCATCTGTCTACTGCCCACTGCAGAAGACTCCTCTGCATGTCGACTGGGAGTGGGTCTCACTGCTGGTGACTGCTCATCAAAAAAACTCTCTACTAGGAGGGCTCTCTCCATTACCCAGGCCTGCCTCGGGATACTGATGGAGATCATCAAGGCTCTGATATCTCGCTAAGCCCATTGTCGAAGGTCCAATCCCTAAATAATGGGCCCCACACCATATATGTGGAGTAGCGTGAGAGGTCAGTGAACCTCACTGAGTACTACACCACTGTCATTCTACCTTGCTGTAGATGTAGTAGCTCCTGTATCCATACTGCTGGTAGGGTATTTGGAACATGCTCCCCGTGAAACAGGCTCTCGAAGCCTATCCAGAGTAGTTTCACCTCGTCATGGACCTGGAACATCAGGCCCCACCAAATTCATTCTGCTTCCTGATGGAGACTCGTAGCATGTATAACCATGTAGTTTGTTTGTTTCCCTACTAGCCTGAAGACTCTCACCATAGCCTCCATCAAATCCTCAGCCACCTATGGGTCCATCTCTCCTTGGAACCTGGGTGGCCTCTGGCATTGGAACTCATGCATCATTCTCAAATATCATGTATCATCAACTGCTAGTGATGGAGGTATCAGTGGCCAAACAGAAATTGGTACCACTGTTGCCTCCGCTGGTTCCTCCGTTAGTGCCTCAACTAGAAAGGGGCCTTCCACCGAGTCCTTTTCTCTTGGTGGGATGTCAGAGCGTACGACTCTCGGGGCTCTGTGAGGAGGCAAACTGAAAGAAACAGATGTGACATGGTCAACATATTATACCTAGTGAGCTGACCTTGTTGAGCAGACTTAAGAATACTTTTGAAAACTCACACGCAATAAAGTGTCTTCGTGCACTATGTTGGAAATCTGAATTCAGTGTCCAGGTGTATGGATACGTTGGCCACCCACACCAACACTAGAATCCCTGAACTGAAAACCACATTTAGTACCCTTAACAATATTGTGTCACAAAAAGGAAATTTCAGAGTCCTATGTTCTTCAGTAGAACTGAATCTTCATGATACCATTTTTTCACGACCCATCCTTGTTGACCGTGCCCTGACTACCCCATGACCACCTTCCATAGGCCAGGGGCTGGCGACTAGCACTAAAGGAGTAAATCCCTATGCTGGGAAGGCACTGACTTTAGAAAAAGTGAACACAAATAATTAGAGAAAACTACAGGAAGCCAAACACTAAGAAATATTCCATATAGAATAAGAGTTATAAAGTAAATGGGATGGAAATACAAGACCAACAGTAATGTGTAGAAACAAATAAAAGCACGTACAACTAAAGGAAATTAATGCTGCTACTAGGTCATCCACCAGGGTTCCATCATGAAGGGTAGGTACAGATGACCTCCTCAACACTCCACATTCGTCCGTCTGCTCTAAGCATCGTCACCTCCGAGTGGTCTAACTCAGGGTACCGTCTAGTCCTGATACTCTCTGCCTCAGTCAGTGCTGTCCATCGTCTTTAACCAACACAACACGGTGCAAGAATATACCCTTTAGTGGTGAGTATAAAAATACTTAGTAGGGACCCCGAGACCCTCAAGGTCTCATAAAATCCAACAAGGATTACCCACAATGTATGAAATCAATTGATAACCATTACTTAGTTATATTCCCATACATATACCTAAGTTATCTTGAAACCCATCTCAATAATGATGAAAATCACAAAAGTCATTGACTCAGCTCAAACCAGGATTTTATTCTAGGGGTAGCATCAAGTTACGACCCTAGTCATACAGTCGAAACCTCACCTGATTGTGTAGCCCTCCTCTATCGAGTATAGTGGGTCTACCGCGTCACACAGAAGCACTTCCCACCTTCCTGGACTACCGTGGTTCCCCTCCTGTCATGTGCCATGGGTCTACTACGTCACACAGAGGTTCTCCTCACTGTGGGTCTATTGCTCCCACACAAAGGTGTTGCCCCTCTTAGCCGGCTAATGTAATCCTCCTATCGAGTACCATGGATCTGCCACATAACACAGAGGTTCTCCCCACTATGGGTCTGCTGTGTCACACATAGGTTCACCCCACTGGGCTAGTCGAAACACTCCTAGTCGAAAGGTCTGTAGTTGTCAGGTATCAGCCATCTACTAGGTCTATGTACTCTGCTCGCACATCTCTTGGAGGATCTGCTCCATGAGCTACTGGTTGACACTCTAACTGTCATGAAGTCCCAATTATAAGTATCTCAAAGATCCACATCATCATAGGGATCTCAATGCAATAGATAGTGTGTCAAACAGACGCCCGGTCTTTGAGTTATTGGCGTTTCCATTCTAGGGGCCCAGTTGGGTTTTAGGTTCCAACCTACCCGATTGTCTCTCAACTATGTCCAAACCTCAAGTGGGATATGCCAAAAGAACCGTCTCACTCTATGATTTTCATCTCCATAGGCTATTTTCCGATCGGACACCCGTAGCCCGAGATATGGACGAAATGGTTAAAAACATGCAAAAGCGGGTCCGGGTCTGGTCCGACCTGGTTGGAATAACACAGCCCGACCCGGATCTGGACCTGAGTCCAACCAGGTCCGACCAGGTCTTAGGGGGTGGCCCGGCCTGAGTGGGCGACTCGACATAAGGGCGGCCTGACCCGACTGGTTGGCAGCCTGCATGGCCTGGCGGGCTTGCGGCCTGCATGGCCCTGCTGGCTTGCAGCCCGCGTGGCCCTGCTGGCCGACCTACGTGGCCCGGCTAGCTGGCCCTCATGGAGTTGTTGGCCGGCCCGTGTGGCCCGACTCACCGGCCCGAGTCACTAGGTTTTCCACGCATGGGGGGGTTACAGCCCCTGTCTTTCGCAATGGTTGGCGAGTGGCGCCGGCCTAGTCACAGTGGGACCCTTCAGGTCCCGCTGTTAACGCTCACTAGTGGCTCACTGAGCCGGCCTCCCTCCTATATCTGTCACGACCTATGGTCGTGGATCTTCTCCGGCATAGTCCAATGGATCTGTGACCAGCCTGTCAGACTGCCACAGCCTACGTGGTCACGACTCCTTCTTCCAGCGCTATGTGATGGCACCACACCCCTCCGGCACTACCACGACCCACCTAGCCGTGGCGCAGTTCTCTACACTGCGCGATGGTGTCACGCCCCTCTGATGAACCGATAGCCTTCGCGTCGTCGGTTTCCTTCATGGTAGGCCTGACGCCAGCCTGTTTCCTTTGTGGTCAACCCGACACTGGGTGGTTTCCATTGCGGTCGGCCCGAAGCAGGCCAGTTTCCATTGAGGTTGGCCCGATGCCAAAAGTCGTTTCTAAGACTCCATCTTCAACAAACGAGAACAACAAAGGGGAGGGTCGGGACATGATCGTTCGGTATGGTCCCTCCTCATTATTGTGGTATCAATCAGAAATTATCAAACAATAAATTGAAAGACGAAGAACGGGGATAAATTCTACTCAAATCCCCTACCTCGCATATTGATCGTTGACAGTGGAAGGAGTGGAATAGAGGGTGTCGATTCGTTAATGTCGTGAAGTTTCCGGTGTTGGAATACAAGGAATAAGCATTGTCATCATTCTTCGTGATCGGCTCCTTATCTTTTGGCCCGATCAATGATGAAAGAAAGCATTCTCCATTCTTCGATGGATGACGAAGATGCGTTTTCTCATGGGTGACAGTTCTTCATTGGAGAGTTCTTCTCCACCCCAAGATCCACCAAAATACTAACCAAAAATAATATAGTAATCATCTATTATTTTTTGGCACAACAACACAAATAGTTCTGTTTAATGAAATGAGACAAATAATTTAATTAATTGTGTGGAATTGATGAAAATTCAAATTAGGGGAGGAGGAGAGTTTTAATTAAATGAAGAGAGGTGTTAAAATAATTAATGGGGAGTTAAAGGGGGTTTAAAATACATGAGGGCCCCACCAATGATATCCTCTAACAGGAGTTTATGTGTGGGCGGGACCCACCACCATAACCTCTCATGGGTGGTTATGGTGTGGTGGCCTCCGCCTCTAACCTCCTCCTGGAGGTTTTAACCACCGAAATATAAAAATAATTTATCACAATATTTTTATTAAATTTATCTTAGAACCCCAAAACTAACTTCCATTCCCAATCAACTGCCAATGAGGTGAAAGTTTTCTTAAGCGAATATCTTCGCTGCGAGTTCAACAGTGACCTCAGATATCAATTCCATGCACCTGTTCATGAGTTATAAAATATCGCTCATCAGATTACTAAATGTACCTAAAAAACATCACAAATTGATTCTAGGAACACCAAGCATCAGAATCAAGTGCTATAAATCTTCACGGACTATTAGAATTCCCATGTATTTAAGAAAAAATTTTCCATAGAAATTCTGGGTCTTTACAAAAGTCCCACAGAAATGATGGAGATGATTCATCCTATCACAGCCTGTTCACACTAATAGATCATAAAAACACTGTTTTTTTAGATCCCTATATTTCTGGACGGGGGAAAGATAAAGGAATTATTAGATCTAGGATCATGACAAATTATTCCTCTATGAGAATCCTAAAAACGAATATTTCACCTATAAGACTTCCATTAGAATCCCTAGGTGATGAACTACTATGGATCGCACCATAATCTTCTATTAGATTCTAGTATGTGAATAATGGATAGTGCGGATCTATTAAATTTCGGTCATCCTGAATAAATTGACATTGGATTAGATAGTTTAGTATGTCCAATTACAAAATATCATAGTAGTAATTAGGTCATCTGTAGCTAGAGAAAGAGTGAAAAGTTGCATATTAGTAAAACATGAAGAGTACTGCATAAGAAACATGGTCTCATATTTAAATTTCATTAATTATCTAGCTATGACATCACTCAATATCATTGGAATGAATTAGTCATATAAGATCATCTAAAAATCATCCCAAACCATCTCTCTATGCTGATATTCCTAGGTGATGGCATCCCACCACTTAAATAGCTGAATTTTATACCCTGTACGAAACACCCTTCACCCGACACTATGAATGGGTCTTCATATGCTCAAATATAGACAGGATCGCCTCAAACCAAGATTTCACAACATTTAGCCTTCGACCCCCTAAGATGGCCAGAGGATGAAACTACAGAATCTTATGGGTCAACTCTGCCATACTCTGGGTAGAACTTACTCCACAATGCATACCAAGTCTCATACGTAGAAAATACTATCCAAACAAGGAGTTAGTGCCCTCATTTGGAATCATAATAAGAGCCACATGTGGCTCTATAAAAAGAAATATGTAGAGAACAAAAGTATTATGTACATGGACATTACATTACATTTGCGGAATACTTAATACACAACAAAAATATAAACACAAGGACCGTAATAGTATAGTGTCTTTGGAAACTCAGAACGTAATCTTCTAATCATGGTGAATGATCTTCAACATCTCCCATAAAGATCTTCCCCTTTTGTTTTCTTACCTAAAACCATTATTTATATCCTAGGGAACAAAAAATATATAAAGGGTGAGATAAAATGCTCAGTAAGGGTAAGCATGGATAAAATAAAACAAATCATAAACATTTGAACTTAAGAACATGAATATAATGTTTAAACAAAAAAATATTGAGCAAAGACATAAAACATGGAAGAACATAAGGCATATATCATAAAAAAACTTTAATCATGAAAAAATAGCATGGGAATAAAACATGTGATGGTGGAAACCATTAAGCACATGATATGATTTCCATAGTAGCCAAGGCATTGCTGCCAAGACCATCTTAGTGGACAAAGTCACTTTCTGAATCGAGTTCACTCCTCGTTCCAGTCATGTATTACTGAACCGGATTAACATACCATTCTAGCCATGTCTATCTCATGACATATAAAATATTTACCCAATTCATTGAAGGGTGATATAGATCCCACCCATTTAATAATGAAATCATTCTTTTATGTGCCACAAAATCATAAATCACACATCATAGCATAACCCATGTAATAAAATGGGATTCTTAATCATCATGCCATCATAACATAATCCATATAAATTTGATAACATTTCATAATATGAAAATTGAAACCATTTATATCATAGAGACATAAAAATTTGATATTATTTCCTTATATGGAAAATAGTTTTGAAAAAACACTTGAAATGAATTCTTGAGGAAAATATCCTTTCTTCTTTAAAAAAATTTTATTTCCTCAAAATTCCATGAAATTTTAAAATAAAAGGGTTTTTTTGAAAATAATCATGTAATATTTTAGAGGAAGCTTCTTGAAAATGAGGCGTTATGAAACTGTAAAAATCTGTTCACGCCGTATAAGTTAAAAATAACATTCTCCTCGTACTTTTGTCGAAAAAGTAAAAAATGTACCTCGTAACATAAACAAAAGAAAGATTCCTTATATACCATGTAGTAAAAGTCAAAAATGGGTAAAAAGGACATTGAACATATATGAAAACAATTTTATAAAACACGGACATGGATAATATAAATAACCACAGTAAATACTTACGAATAAGCAATCTCGGATAAAAATGATATTTTGAAAATTATCCCTTACCTTAGGTCCGATATGCTTCATACATATCCGAACCTCCTGTATAATGATTCAAATATTTTCATTGACTTATTACAGAATCATATTAATTTTTATGATATCATATATGTTTCACTTATGACATTATATTACTCGTTCTTTTGTAAATTCCATATTAAAGCAACATTTTTGGTAAAATCATTTCATTTATCATATGTGTTTCATCTTGTCATTATTGATATTATTACTTATATCCTGATTTACATATTTCAGAATGTAAAACATGATTTATATATAATATATATTCATCATATACATATGTATATTATAGATCGATAAATGGAATGAAATACACCGTTCATGGAGACGGTAGGCCGTACGTACGCATAAACGCTGTTTTCGTTTCCTTATTGAATTGAATGAAACTAAATATATGACATACATATATATATACATTAATCCATTAGCATTATTATTTCATATATTTCATTATTATTCATTATATAAACTATATGATCATTCATGTACGGTTAACATGGAGAATGAATATCATCGCATCATGGAGATGGTGGTCCTTACGTATGCACGAGCGATGATATCCTTCCCATAATTATTGAATAAAATTTGAGTGGATGGTATAATATAAAAGAACTGGTATGATTTTATAATAAGAATATATAGTTATTCTTTACATCATTATACCAATCCATGTAAGGTGTTGGTGGAAAAATAGATTTCACCATGGCGTGGAGACGGTATTCCATACGTACACATGCGTGGTGATTTCGTTTTCCGTAGGACGGATAGATGGTGAAATAGGGTAGATTAATACATATAATAAAATATCATTATATGATTTATACTTATGTTATTACATCATAATGAATCAACTAATGAAGAAAAAGTGGAATAAGAAATAAAGTTGAAAAAATTGGTAGCGGACATTACCTCTTCTTTGAAGCGCCTCTTTGAGAACTCCTCTTAGGGAACTAAAATTGGACTCTGATGAAGGAAAAGACCTCTAGGATGTTTCTAGGGAAGTTTAGAAGAGAATTTGGTAGGGTTTGGCCGTTCTTGAAGGCTCAATGTGGTGTGAGGAAGAGAGGGAGGAGGTTCCCTTTTATATGGGAGGAGAGGGGCTCCTTTGGAAAAACTAAAAATATTATTTTATTATAAAGCCATATTCGGTTTTAAATAGCTCCAAATTGATTTATTTCGAATATAAGGTGTGGATGGGTCTAAATCCTCTCATCCAATAGAATTTGGACAAGATTAATTTACTATTTTAACCTTATCATTTAGATTTAACATTATGTTGGATAATTTTACTTTTACAGTGTCTTTTTGTGTCCTTACACTATAAGGTTAATAAACTTACTATTACAAGTTTAAATAAACCCAAGTTGTTTATTATTAATATATATAACCTTATATAAGTCTTTTGGCTGGACCTTAGATTTTTAGGAATAAAATAAAAATTAATACTATAATATTTGTTTTAAAAACTATTTTATGTCAATTTTGAAACTATTTAGAAATTGATTTTTATGAAAATCATAACAGAATGATTAGTTCTAAAAAAGTTAATTAAATCAATACTAACATGTCATATAAACCTATAAAATTAGTGGAATTCATAAAAAGTCTCAAATTACATTTATTTGGGTATTTATAACATCAATTATGTCAATATTTCATTATTAAGTTAATTACTGAATCATCTTTGTGTCATAAATAAATTAACTTATTTAATGTCTAGAAATTACAAATAAAATACCATTATTTAGTAAATATTAATATCTTTCTAAATAATACTTATAGTCGAATTTATCTTATGTATAACCCTATATTAAAAATTATTGACTTGTTAAACTTTGATTTTAACTATTTTAACCCTTATTTAAATAAATTAATAATAAATGTCCTAATCTAATCAATGTGGGCCTAAATTGTAATATTCTCTTCCTAATGTTGTTTTTGGTGGAATTACACTTATCCAATATAATTAGGACTTGTGTTAGGGTAATAATAATATCATTTTTACCCTTAATTACCCTATTTACTTTTAACTGTGGTAAATAAAAGTAAAAAATTACTGTTCACCAGAAATTAATTTCATCCCATTGAACCACATTTTACATAATGACATCAACCGTGTCTCTTGGATTTTTTAAATTCCATTCACAAATGCGGTAAAATTACGTTTTATGTAAATTTTCATATTCTCCTAGGAGGTGGGTAAAAGACGGTCAAAAGTTCAATAAAATTTATATATATATAAAATTATTATAAAATGACTCCAATGAATTACATTGAACTTATATACGTATTATGTGTCAATTTTGACCTATAATAAATTTAAATAAAATAAATATTTATTTAAATAAAAAGTCGGTTTTTTAAATAGTAACCGAGTGTTTTCACTATTCATAAAAAATTGAATGTGTTTAAAAAAATACCAAAATTTCACCCTAGGCTTATTTCGATATTTTGAATCCAAAAATGATGTCCATTTTGAATGTTGAAATTTAAAAAATTTCAAAAAGTGGTTATTACAATTCATAACGGCTAGTTTTAATAATATGTTAATAGCATATCGTTGTTTTGTGACACTCGGTATTGCGTACAACACACGCTATCGAGGAAGGTCGTGATTGCGTGTAATGCAGCCAAGTTAGGGTTGCGTGTTGTGCAAGACTCCTTTTTTGTAACATAAAACACAAGACATCAATAAAATTAAAAATAATATTTTTCATAAAATCTCGGGGTGTTACATTCTACCCCCCTTAAAATGAATTTCACCCTCGAAATTCATCGGGGTTATAAATGGATTACTACTCAAAATATTCTTTAATAGAAACCCAAATTGTAAAAAGGAATACCAATCCCGGTCTTTAAAAACTAATGTATGAAACATAACAGTTACCCAAATTAACTAATAACCGGGTTTCCACAGAGGAGAACATAGGTTAAAATATGGATATGGAAGAGAAACCAAACCATCATGTTCTGATGGAGAGTGGTAGAGAACATGGCTATGAAAAATCCAATAATCACAAAGATATAGATTTTTGATGATCTAAGGTACCATCTGATTCATTGGATATAAGGGAACTAGGGCAACATTTTTGGTTTTCAAGGCCATTTCACTAAAGTTTATGAATTAAAAGAAATACTTACATGATTTTTGTAAAATATCATTGTTTTTCGTGAATTGAACAATTTCCACTTCATCCCTTAAAGAAATGAAGTTGAATTTATTATTCGTGATGTGTTAGCAGATCATGTGATAGAATGATGGGTCATTCCATCTGTTTCAAACAAAAGTTTAGAAAAAGTTATAAGTCCATCTCATGGTTATTTTTATCATATATGGTTCCAAAAAATAAACTTATACTTCATATATCATACCGCTTAACAAAATAAAACTAGTTTCTTCTAGCCAAGGACTTCCTTTAGGCCAGTGGTAGGCGATAAAGGCCAGTCGCACTTCAGTTGTGGTTTCGATTCCCATAGACTTGTCTGACGCGATGGGTGGTCGCCCGTCCTGCAGGATGTCCGTTTTCTAAAACTACGTTATTATAACACCCCATCAATAATATCGAAAAAACTTCTATCCATAAACAATACTATCTTATGTCGACTATAATCCATTCCAATCATTAGGATTATCCATAATACTGCAGTCCACTCTCATAATATAGTGAAACGATTACTAGAGATATCATATAACAAGCATGTTAATACCATCGTTGATCCCAATATATCATAAGATATGTCTTGTTGGTCACATTCCAAACATTCGAAGGCCTTAATCATGTGTTTTCTTGAAAAATGAATACCCATTGAAACATAGTGAAAACATGAATGGTGTAAAAAGTTAACACTTTCCACATACCAAAATCCTCAAAATTATATATATTCAAACCATGATATCACTTAGTCCTTATATAAATCATGAGCTCATGAATACAATCAAACATCTCATTATCTTCTTATTCCTTCATTATGCACATATCATCTACATTCCAAAAATATCTGAATAGCTTTCCATGGTTACCAGTGTCATTCAACATATACTTCCAAATACTTTAGGAAAAACAATAGTGTAACAATCCTTAGATGATTCTTTATTCCATAGTACCATACATTATTCTTTATAAACATACAATAATTACACTAACTTCTTAAACCAATGACTGAGATTCATCATTTATTTCATCTCATATTTCATTTTTAGTCTCTTCATCATCATTCACATAAATACTACTCATATTAACTTGCTGATTTTCTTCATGAGATTTTCCGTTAGGGAATTTGTTTGCATAATGCCCATACATTCAACATTTAAAACATCTAATCATTGTTGATGTCATAGAAATACCATTATCCTTATCCATGGTGTTTACTGAATATTTTATTTTCCACTTACTGGCTTTGTGTCCTTCTATTCCACAGCAAAAGAATCTTCCAGTTCCTTTGAATCAATCTCCCTGATGCCTCTACCCACATGATTTACATGAGGGAAATTGAACTTTATTTTCTCTATGATCATCATGAAACTCCATCTTTCTCTTATATTCCGTGTCAGGAAACATACCAAAGTTGATATTATTGATCATATTATTAGATTTATGATTAGGAATAATAACGATGTTTGGACTTCCAAATCCCGTTTCATTTGGTTGCTCATGAAGAATATCATTCCATTGTTCGTTATATCCTCCATTATCTTGAATCTTCCTGTTTCCAGCCATTTTCTAAAACCCAAAAAGAATAGTGTGAGAGGAAAAAATCATGCTAGGGAAAAAACATAGTAAATTGGGAGTGTCCTCAATATCTAACATCTTAGGTAAAATTCTAAGATATTTACCATAGTTCTTGGACAATATCCTATACATATACTTATCCATAGGGACATCCCTAGAAATACCATAGAAATATCTCTAGGGATCTCACTAACGTTTTCTCATCCTAGTATCCAAAGGTTGACTAAACCTTTCCGTTGATACCAACTGTAGATAACCCAAGGTTGACGTACATGGACATTACATTACTTTTGCGGAATACTTAATACATAACAAAAACAAACACATAGGGACCGTAATAGTTAAGTGTCTTTGGAATCTCAGAACGTAATCTTCTAATCGTGGTGAAAGATCTTCAATATCTCCCATAAAGATCTTCCCCTTTTTTGTTCTTACCTAAAACTTTTCTTTATATACTGGGGAAAAGAAAACATATAAAGGGTGATCTCAAATTCTCAGTAATGGTAAGCATGGATAAAATTAAACAAATCATAAACATTTGAACATAAAAATATGAACATACTGTTTAAACAACAAAATCTTCAGCAATGACATAAAACATGGAAGAACATAAGGCATAGATCATAATGAAACATTATTCATGATAATATAGCATGGGAATAAATCATGTGATTGTGGAAACCATTAAGCACGTGATATGAATTCTATAGTAGCCAAGGCATTGCTGCCAAGACCATCTTAGTGGAAAAAGTCCCTTTCTGAATTGAGTTCACTCCTCGTTCCAGTCCTGTATTACTAAATCAGATTAACATACCGTTCCAGCCATTTCTATCTAATGAGATATAAATTATTTACCCAATTCATTGGAGGGAGATATAGGTCCCACCCATCTCATAATTAAATCATTCTTTCGTGTGCCACAAAATCATAAATCATACATCATAGCATAACCTATGCAATAAAATGGGATTCTTAAACATCGTGACATCATAACATAATACATAAATATTTGATATCATTTCATCATAAGAAAATTTAAATCATTTAAATCATAGAGACATATTACATGAAAAATACACATATGAAATAATGTCATCTTATATGGAAAATAGTTTTGACAAAACACTTGAAATGAATTCTTGAAGAAAATATCCTTTCTTCTTTAAAATAATTTTCTTTTCACAAAATTTCATTGAATTTTAAAAGAAAAGGGTTTTCTTGAAAATAATCACTCAAACTTGTAGAGTAATCTTCTTGAAAATGAGGCGTTATGAAACCATAAAAATCTGTCCACTCCGTATAAGTTAAAAATAACATTCTCCACGTACTTTTTTCGGAAAAGTAATAAAAGTACCTCGTAACGTAAAAAAAAGAAAGATTCCTTACATACAATGTAGTAAAAGTAAAAAATGGTTAAAAAGGACTTTAAACATACATGAAAACACTTTTATAAAACATGTACATGGATGATATAAATAACCTCAGAAAATACTTACGAATAAGTAATCTCGGATAAAAATGAGATTTACAAAATTATCCCTTACCTTAGGTCTGATACGCTTCGTACATATCTGAAACACCTGTATAATGATTCAAATAATGTCATTGAATTATTATAAAATTATATTAATTGTTATTATATCATATATGTTTCACTTATGACATTATATTACCTGTTCTTTTGTAAATTCCATGTTAAAGCAGCATTTTGGGTAAAATCATTTCATTTATCATATGTGTTTAGACTTTTCGTTCATGATATTATTACTTATATCCTGATTTACATAATTAGATAATGTAAAACATGATTTTTATAAAATATATATTCATCATATTCATATGTATATTATAGATCGATAAAAGGAATGATATTCACCATTCATAGAGACGGTAGGTCGTACGTACGCATGAACGATGTTTTCGTTTCCTTATTGAATTGAATGAATCTAAATAGATGACATACATATATATATACATAAATCCAGTATCATTATTATTTCATATATTTCATTATTATTAATTATATAAATTATATGATCATTCATGTATGATTAACATGGAGAATGAATCTCATCGCATCGTGGAGACGATAGTCCGTACGTACGCACGAGCGATGATATCGTTCCCATAATTGTTGAATAAAATTGGATTGGATGGTATAATATATCAGAATCATTATGATGTTATAATAACCGTATATAGTTATTCTTTACACCATTATACCCATCCATGTAAGGTGTTGGTGGAAAAACAGATTTCACCACGGCGTGGAGATGGTATTCTGTACGTACGCATGCGTGGTGATTTAGTTTTCTGTAGGATGGATAGATGGTGAAATAGGTTGGTTTCATACTTATAATAACATATCAGTATATTATTTATACTGATGTTATTACATCATAATGAAACAACTAAAGAAGAAGAAGTGGAAGAAGAAATAAAGTTGAAATAATCGGTAACAGACATTACCTCTTCTTTGTAGTGCCTCTTTGAGAACTACTCTTAGGGCACTAACATTGGTCTTTGAAGAAGACCAGGACCTCTAGGATGTTTCTAGGGAAGTTTAGAATAGAATTTGGCAAGCGTTGGATGAGTATGAAGGCTCAAAGTGGTGTGAGGAAGAGAGGGAGGAGGTTCCCTTTTATAAGGGAGGAGAGGGGAACCTTTGGAAAATAGAAAATATTATTTTATTATAAAGCCATATTCAGTTTTAAATTGCTCTAAATTGATTTATTTTGAAGCTAATTTTGGGATGGGTCGAACTCCCCTAATCCAATATAATTTGGACAAGTTTAGTTTACAATTTTAACCTTATCATTTAGATTTAACATTAAGTTGGATAATTTTACTTGTACTGTGTCTTTTTGTGTTCTTACACTATAAGGTTAATAAACTTACTATAACAAGCCAAAATAACCCAAAGTTGTTTATTATTAATATATATAACCTTATATAAGTCATTTTTCTGATCCTTATATTTTTAGGAATAAAGAAAATAATAATATAATATTTTTTAAAAAAACTATTTTATGTAAATTTTGACTCTATTTAGTAATTGATTTTTGTGAAAATTATAACATAATCATTAGATCAAAAAAAGATAATTAAGTAAATAATAACATGTAATATTAACCTATAAAATTAGTTTAATTCATAAAAAGTCTCAAATTACATTTATTTTGGTATTTATAACATCAATTGTGTCAATATTTCTTTAATAAGAGAATTACTGCATCATCTTTGTGTCATATATAAATTAAATTATTTAATGTATAAAAATTACAAATAAAATACAATTATGTACGAAATATTTTTAGATTTCTAATGAATATTTATAGTCAAATTTATCTTATGTATAACCCTATATTAATAATTATTTACTTATTAAACATTGATTTTAGCTATTTTGACCCTTCTTTAAATAAATAAATAATGAATGTCCTAATCTAATCAATGTGGGCCTAAATGGTCATATATTATTCCTAAGGTTGTTTTTGGTCGAATTACACTTATCCAGTAGAATTAGGACATGTCTTAGGGTAATAATAATAAATTTTGTACCCTTAATTACCCTATTTACTTTTAACCGTGGTAAATAAATGTAAAAAGTAACTATTCACCAAAAATAAATTTCATCTCATTGAACCACATTTTACTTACTGACATCAACCGTGTCTCTCAGATTTTTGTAATTCCATTCACAAATGTGGTAAAATTATGTTTTATGTAAATTATCAAATTCTCCTAGGAGGTGGGTAAAAGACGGTTAAAAGTTCAATAAAATTTTTATATATGTAAAATTATTATAAAATGACTCCAATGAATTAAATTGAACTTATAAAGGTATTATATGTCAATTTCGACCTAAAAAAATTTAAATAAAATAAATAATTATTTAAATAAAAAATCGGTTTTTAAATAGTAACCTAGTGTTTTCACTATTCATCAAAAATTGAAAGTTTTCAGAAAAATACCAAAATTTCACCCTAGGCTAATTTCAATATTATGAATCCAAAAATGAAGACCATTTTTAAAGATGAAATTTAAACAATTTCAAAAAGTGGTTATTATTATTCATAACAGCTAGTTTTAATAATATTTTAATAGTATATCGTTGTTTAGTGAAACTTGGTATTGCGTACCACACACGCTATCGAGGAAGGTTGTGATCTCATGTAATACAACCATGTTAGGGTTGCATGTTGTGCAAGACTCCTTTTTTGTAAAGTACAACACAAGACATCAATAAAATTTAAAATAATATTTTTCATAAAATCTCAGGGTGTTTCAAAATACTAGTGGCTTATGTCTTGGATTTTCAATAACATGATCATCACCACATTCAGGGTGAACGACTCGAGGTCAGCGTGGTGGTATAATTCTCTAGTTCCAACCAATAATATCAAAAAATAATCATGAAATATAGATGTATTTTTTCATTAATTTATGATATTTCCTAAATCCTTCCTCTATGAGTGAACCCACCTCTCTTTATACTTCAAAATCAAGGATGATATGATGGAAGATGCCACAATAGGCCATAAAAATGGATAAACACCCACTAACAAAAATTTAGGCTGGGATCATTTCATAATTTTGTGTTTGGATTTTTCAAGAACAACCCCAATGGATTTTGCCTCTTTATCATGATTACGAACTTTATAATCTTTTATAATAATATTTGATGATTTTAAACATTTTATTTTAATATATAGACACTTCTAAAACTATCAGTGTAAATTGGATAACCTATATATTTCCTATATCCACTAGATATAGATGAATTTTGAAATTTAGGATATAATACATGAGGAACTATATTAGAATTATTATTAAAATATAATTTTTTCAATGCTTTTACCCTAACACATTGAGAGTGTCTGATACTATTGAGATCATCAACTTATAACCAGAGAAATAGTATATTGAGGAATATGCCACTTATTTAAATAATTTGGATAAATTTTCACCTAATGTACATCATAATGACTATCTTAAGGAATGTTTATATGATGGTTTTTAATAGAGATATTATATATAATAGGGATTTTATGCATCAATTTATATATTAATAAGTTAGATTGTGAATCAGAGGTTAAGAAGCATATTTTGTTTATTTTTTCTCGTGGAAACAACCTAACTGGTCAAAAAAGATAGAGTAGTTTTAGTTGTGGTTTTAAGTGTAGGTAGAAATAACTATATTAGGGGTTTATATTACCTTATAACTAAAAAATATGGACACAATATTACACAAAATTCATAGAAAAACAATACAGTTGTATCAAATATTGTTTTTGGACACCAAAATAAGAATTATACTAATGATCCCTTGAATTATAATTAGTGAGGAATTTTTTGTCATTTAATCCAATTTTCTCAATCTCTGCATCATGAATTTTTCAATTTAATGATCGTATTGGACTGAAATAGAAATGGATTAGATGATAAGAAATTATAAAAATCTTCTTAAATATGAAATATGGTTCATGAGAAAAACATCAATGTCTATATAGGGGCTAGAATTTGAATAATAAAATTGATATGATAAATTATAATCTAAAATGTATAATGGAATTTTATTTATAGATAAATATGATAAACATAATTGAAATTAATATTGTATATTGTACATGAGACTTTATTTATTAATAACATTCTTTAATTATTTATGTAATTTATCCTCACCCCATTATAAATAGAAGTATAATAGATCAATATGGATTTTATATAAAAACATTCCACCCTTAGGATTTAGGTTTCACTCCATTCCAATTCATGATCAATTCCTCAGGAGCTGGTTGTGACAAGGTTGAAATTGTAGGGAATTATTTATTATATTCCTTAGCCTATCCTTACCTCCAAGGCTCCCCATGAATTCCCACCTATGTTACCTGTGAATTCCCCCTTGATTCCACTTGAATTTGGAAAATAACAGCATGTTTTCTGGTGGACCGAATAGGCTGCACGGTTGGGTCACATAGTTAACTAAATTGTGAATCCAAAATGTGTACAGTGTCCAACACATTAATTTTTTGTTTGTAATTACAATAATTCAATTTAGGGAGTAAAACCTAGTGTGCCTCTTTCTTTGTCCATTTGATCATTATGGACATGGAAGGCTCCAAAGCTCGCATAAGCTCATTTGGAACCCAATTTTGAAGGAGTTTTTGGTTCTGGAATATCAATATTTCTTCATGTAGTTGAAATATTACATTATTCCATCCATTTTCATAGGTTTTAATCTTTCCTTCATGAAGTTAAAAATGTCCATAATCAGGGCCTTTTTACCTATATATTAGTTTTGAATATCTTTCTTCAATCTTCTTTTTTATGCATCATTTTACTTCACTTATGGTGTGGTTGTGGTGTGATTGATGTTTCACAGAATGATTTGTGATTTTGGAATCTATTCAATGGTATTACATGTGTAATCATTCATTGATGAGTGATATCTTGTTGATTTACTTTTTTATAAAGATCCTCATATGTTTTGTGTGGAGAGAAACCCTTTTTTGATGGATTAGTTAGATATTTCATTTTTAAATTAGTATTTTTTTTGAAAATGGGTCTTTTTCATGTGTAACTCATGTTATATGATTTAATTACATTTTATAACATATTAAAGTGGATTGTTAAATGATTCAAGGGATTCCATTTCTATTTTTATTTGGTATTGATATGAATTTGGCCTCGAAAGAGGGGTTTGAATGGATTTTGTGTAAAAAACCTTGTTAAGAACCTTTGAGTAGATTTGAAAAAATAAAAAATATTTTATTAAGTTACAAAAAATTTGGAAAAGATGATTATGAATTTTTTATGTGGATGTATTTTCTAAGAATAGGGTTTTGAATTTGAATGTGATGATTTGTGATTTCAAAAGATTTGAGAATGTGTTATAAATTATTGGAATAATTTATTAAATTGTGAGAAGGGTGTGAGACATGTTAGTTGGCTATTCTGGTGTGAGTATGATAATAAAATGAATTTGAAGCTGAAAACGGAATTATATGACATTTTTGTGGGATTTTTGATATGTTTATAATTTTGAAATGGAATTTTCATATTCAATTGATATTTTATAAGATACAGAACTTCATTTAGAACATTGTGCGAAACCCGTGTATCTCGGTTTCTAGAGTATGACTAGTATGCAAGTGATTCATTAGTGGTATCATCCCTTTTTTCTAATAGCAAGTTTGAGGATGATAACACTAACTAAACAATGATGATGTTTCAATACCACTAGTCCATTCGATTTTCCCAGCCTCATGTGTATTGAATGAGAAGGTTATTGGTTATGTATACTTTTACACAGAGATACGATGTTCCTAGAGCCCCATAATAAGGTAGTCACTATGGGAGTTCCGATGACTAGTTCTCATTGGATATGTTGTACTTACTATCATAAAATAGTGGGTTTTTATTGTAAATTATTCCTCATGTTTGTCTTGTTTATAAGCGTTCATTCCATAATGTTTCCCTCTTGAAAAATGTTTTGAGTTAAAGCTGCATATTTTTGAAATTCTTACTAGAATTTATTATTTATAAAAAACAGTACAAAACATTTTTGTTTTAAAATGATAATCACATGGAATTTTTGTTTGTTGCCATCATATTGGTCATATGATCACATCATACATACACCATTGGGTGTAAGTAGACTAATTAATGTTTTACATTGCAATGTGAAATGTTTTTGGAGATGGCGGTTTGGGTTTCTAGCGGTCTCCTAGTGTTGTGTCATGTTGATGGCTTAAGGTAGATTCCCCATGTTAAATGTGGTGTTTATTTTTTTATACATTCTCTTCCATTTTTTGTGTTACTCTTAGGTATAGGATTTAAATTCTGTAATTATATTCAGAATTTCATGTAAAGGGTGGTTTGGGTTGAAAAATTCAGATTCATTTTCTAATACTCTGTTTGGATTTTTATGATTAAAAATTCATGAAAATCATTCCAAATAATTATTCACCATTATTTGGAACTTTTTCTAGACCATGGGGATCCGGAAATTCATTCAAGCTAGGCCATGGGCTGCATCTGGTGATGTTTTTGATTGTGACCAAATCAAGATTATCACAAAATAGAATCAGAGGATGTTTTCTCTTTTTGGGTCACGATCTTTTTGGAAGGATACTGGGTAGACTGGGGCTAGGAATTTCAGATCTCAATATTCTAGTTAGGAGTAATGTTCTAGGCTATCACACCTTATGTTGAGACTTGAGTCACCCAGGGAAGTTTTGTTTCTTCTGAGTCATTTGGTTCTAGTGGTTTTTTGTTATTTTTGGTAGTAAATGGGAGTTAAGCCAATGGACTCAATAAGCTCAGAGGAACTAGAAATAAATTTGGAGCCTTGTATATTGTCATATAAAACTCTCTATAATGGTCGTGTGACTAGATTATGGCTACCATCCAGATGTCTGAGTCTCCAATTGGCACTAGTTTCCCCTTAAATGGACATCGAATTTTATGTGTTTTGGAAAATCAATCGGGAAAATTGTTGTTTAAAATTATATTGAATGATATTTCAAAATGGTAATGGGTTTGAGTAAATTTTATGAGTTTATATTTTGTGGATTTTCATAATTAAAACATGTGGTTTATAGAAATTAATTCTTGGGAAAGCGGGAATTATGTTAAGGCGTGTTTTGGAGATCTATTTAAAATTGAGTTTTATAAACTATTAAAATGTTTCTTGAATGAAATGAAATATTTTTGGAAATTATATTTGGGGTTTAAAAATGGATAACAGTTTTGTAATAAATAGGAATTTGAAAGGTTGTACGAATTTTTGGAATCTTGTTTTAATTATGGATATATTAGTTTTATTAAATGATTATGTATGGATGAAAAGATGATTGTTGTGAATCAAGGATGATGTTAAAGTTGGTTGTGGAATTAAATTTTTATTATAATGAAATTTTTTGGTTTTTAAATGTATAAAAAACCTAGATTTGATCCTGGGTGTTCTCATGAGTGACAACATGAATGGGTTTTGTATATGGTAAAGTGGATGAGTTCCTATGATAGCAGGAGTTTGCGGCCTGTGGTAGAACAAAAGCATGCATGTGTGAGACCCATGAGGTACCATTGGTGAATGTGCAACCCACCAATCCTATTTCATTATAAAATATTTTATTGAAGGAAAATGTTGTGTCTTGATTACTTGTAATCTCTTGGTGTGTCAATTTTTTTTGGGAATGTTATTGTGGTATGTCTCATGTTTTTATCTCATCAATAAGATAATGTGAATTTATGTTTTGTGGTATTTTATGAGAAATGATTTGGGGATCCTTTGTAGTGGTCCCCATCATGTGTTCAATTCTATTTGTG
Source organism: Viscum album (assembly GCA_963277665.1). Classification (NCBI taxonomy): domain Eukaryota; kingdom Viridiplantae; phylum Streptophyta; class Magnoliopsida; order Santalales; family Viscaceae; genus Viscum; species Viscum album. The sequence goes on from OY728122.1 coordinate 78,958,888, forward strand.
GAATGTTTTGGCCAATGGGATAGCCATTTTGGGTTTTTGGGTCTGCTCATTTGCTAGTGTATGCCCCCATAAAGAGTTAGGGTATGATTTATGTGAGACTAATGGTGATTCATCCATGGAGGATCCTCTAATTGATTAACATGAGGCTATTATTCTAAATCATTGGAGATTAAGTCTAACCCAATTCTTTTTGGGTTATGTGGATCCTCTTGTAATGGAGAATTGTTGGGGATGTTGTATGCCCCCATAAAGAGTTAGGGTATGATTTATGTGAGACTAATGGTGATTCATCCATGGAGGATCCTCTAATTGATTAACATGAGGATATTATTCTAAATCATTGGAGATTAAGTCTAACCCACTTCTTTTTGGGTTATGTGGATCCTCTTGTAATAGATAATTGTTGGGGATGTTTGAAATAGAACTTAAAATATAATTTTTCATTCGTTATAAATTGTGAATTTTGACATCATTGTGTCTATAGGTTCTATGTGTAAGTAGTGTAAGGGATATACAACAAGGAAAAGAAAATTATTCTAGTTTTGATGGCGTTAGATATAGTATTTAAGGGAATTTTTTTATTTTATTGGTTTCTCATAGAAAGATGAATCAGGATAGTCCACCAGTGTGGCATATTTGGTGGTTCTGGGCTATTATGGCTATTTGTAGTAATCTAATGCATCATGTTACTTGAGTCAAGGTTGCACTCTTTATTGTGTGTATATTCCAATCTAGGGTCATGTTTGATGATGTTTTTCTATGTTGTTCTTGATTTTGATAGAGAATGTGTTTGTTATGGAACTTTTTAGGGCATATGAATAAATGACTGTGTGTTTTCTATAGGTAATTCCAAAAATTACCTATCATGAATGGAGGTGAAATTATTGTGTTCCTTCTGTAACTATTTTCATTTCAGGGTGATTTGGGTGATGAGTATGAATCATTGTGGCCCCTTTCTCATTAAAGGTGTTTTGTTATATTAAAGTGAGATTCAAAGTGTGTTATGTCCTAGAGGTTTTGTCCGAGAAGTGATGTAGTTTGTAGTGTCCTCGGATGAAGATGTTCCGTTCAGGGGGATTCAACACCTTACAGTGAGGGATGAGATGCTATAATGATATGATATCCACCTATAGGTACTGAAGTGAAGTATTTTTATAAAAAGGAATCCCCAAGTTTGTAAGGTATCATTGTTTAACATCTATCTATAGCGTGCGTGGTTCACAAGATTTGAGGTTTTGATGTAGTTATTTCATTTCAAGTGGTCATGTGTGGTGTAATGGGACATGGGAACCTTGTTACTCAGTTTTATGAACCTAGTCAAAGGATGAGTCCCATCATGGTTATAGGGTGTCATGGTGATTTTGTTTTCTCAAAGACACAATTCTTAAAACCCTGTGTGTGAAACTCTATGTATTTTTTTCATGTATGAAATATCTTTTATGCTCTTTTTGATCACCATTTTGGTTAAACTAATTCGAGGATGGTAATTCTTATAGAAATGGTGAACAAAGTATTGGTTCTACTAGTTTGTAGTTTCATAGATCAACTGGACTTACGGTGGAGATTTTGTCTTATGGGGTTTTTTTGTCAGCTCATTCTAGTTGGTTAAGTTAATTTCTTCTTATGGTGGGAATACCAACCAAGTATCATGTATGTTCTATTAGAAAAATTCCAATGTTTGTATACCCCTTATGGTGTGGAGTATTTGTTTCTCTCCATGTTGGTTTCCTGGTTCAGTTTCAAGAAACCAAGTTGTCTCTTATGGTTCAGATTCTGTTCGGACCTCCCCCTATTGGTGTTTATTTTAGTCCCGGGTGTTAGTTTGATTCTATGGTGGGGAGTCCATTTGGGTCACCAAATATCAATAACTCATTTTCAACCATTGTGTTGTCATGTTAGGAGGTAGTCTAGTTTAAATCTATCTGACCACCATATTCCTTTATGGGTTTTTGTTGGCATTGGAGTGTGCCCAACAGTTTCATTGATGTATGGTTGTGGTGACCTCGTTCAAATTCATATATTATTTCTGGTAAATTGGATTATCATTTTCTAGTAGTGTTTAATGTGTTTTGTATTGGGATGTGGTTTGATTATGTTTTTCTGAAACGATAATGTGGTTTCATGTTTGGTTGGTAGGATTTTCATATCGTTTGGTTGATCAACTGGAGATGTTTTAGATTTTGGTGTTGGGAGACCATTAGCGATGGAGTTTTTCATGACCTATCGAGTTAGCTCATGGTACTATTTTCTTGAAGATTTTATCCTTAATTTATATTCATTATGATCGACCAATTTTGAAAATGGAAATAGAACATGTTGCACGGTTTGACCACATGATTTACTAAACCATTTATCCATACCATGCATGGTGTCTAAAAAAGCAAATTGTTTATGTAATTCTTATTTTTCCCATATAGGATTAACCCTAGTGCACCACTTTCTTCCTCCATTTGTCCATTACAGCAGTGGAAGGCTCCCAAGCTCCACCAATCTCATTTGGAACCAAAATTTAATGTAGTTTTTGGGGATTGAAATTCATTATTTAAACAAGTGTAATCCTTCAATGTTCCATCCATTTCAGTATGGATTCCTCAAAAAATCCTGATGTTAAAAATTTCATTTATCTAGGTCTTCTTACCTTGGGATAATTTTTTAGTTTCTTAGTTCAAACATCTTGTTTGGAGTTTTTTTAATTCACTTGGGGTGAATCAGTGGTGCAATTGATGTTTCACACCCTGATTTGGGATTTTTGAAACTAACGTAGGTGATTCCAGGTGTAAGAATAATATTATGATTTATCATTTCTTGATTTCCATGTTTTTCATGTTCTTCATATGTTGTGTGTGGGGAGGAAACATTTTTGATGGAATTGGATAAACGTTTAATTATAATGAAAAATATTTTCTTCAAAATTTGAGTTTTTCATGTCTAACTCATGGGGTATCATTTTAGGTCATTTTATAACATATTAACGTGGTTTATTAAATGTTTCTAAGGAATAAAAATAAGTTATGCTTTGGTATTGGTGGGAATTTCTCCTCGAAAGAGGGTTTTCGAATTGATTTTGTGTGAAAAACCTTGTTATACTCCTTGGACATGTTTTGTAAAAATAAAAAATGGTTTATTGTTATAATAAATGTTAGAAAATTATGTTTATATGCTATTTGGTGGGTGTATGTTAATAAAGTGGGTTTTAAAGAGAAATTGATTATTTTTTTAATTAAAATGTTCAGAAAATGTTTTATAAATGGTTGGAGCGATTTATTAAATTCTGAGAATGGTTCGAGGCATGTTTGTGGTCAATTTTTGTGTAAGAATGATGTTAAAATGAATAACAAGGTGAAAAAGTAATTATGTGATATTTTTTGGGATGTTTTTTTTTTGTGATTTTATAATTTATAAATGGATGTTTTCTTGTGTAATTGGTATTTTATAACATGTGGAAATTGATTAAGAACAAATAGGGAAACCTGGGTATCTAGGTATGAGAACTTCGGCTAGTATGGTAATGATCTGGTTTTGGAATCATCATGATTTAACATAGAAATTATGATGAGGAAAATAATAACTAAACTATTTTGATGTTTGTTAACCACTTGGTCATTGGGTTTACCCCTACCAGTGGCTCGTGTATATAAAGGTTGTTGGTTATGGTTTTTTTTACACCATGACCTGATGTTCATAATGCCCCAAAACTAGCTAGTGCCAAGGAGTAATCCTATAACTAGTTGTAATTGGATATATTGTGCACACCATTCACATATTGTGGGTTTGGATGGTAAATTTTGAAACATATTTTTTTATAATAAGTGTTCATTGCTTAATTTTTTCCTCTTAAAAACTGTTTTCATTTTAAGATGCAACTTTTACAAATTATTATTAGTATTTCATGTTTATAAAAATCATTCATGTTTTTTTCTTAATTTTATTTTCAAATGTGATATTTTTTGGTGGCATTCTATTGGAATTATTCTCACACCCTAAAAACACATTTCGTATTATGTTGAGTTGTTACAGTTTTTCACAAGTATGTGAATTGTTTTTGGAGATGGTGGATTGGGTTAATAGTTGTCTCTTGGTGTGGTGTCCTGGAGACAACTTGAGGAAGATTCCCCCATGTTGTGTGGTTTTTTTGGGTACACTTGGTGATCCATTTTTTGTGGTCATATTGGTTCTTTGTTTTAAATTATGTAATTCAACTCTGAATATTTGTTAAGGGTGCTTTGGATTGAAAATTTCATCTTCAATCTATGAGCATTTATTGGATGTTTTTTTGATTAAAAATTTGTGTAAATCATTTCCAACAAATTTTCATCACAAACATAAACTTTTTCTAGCCCATGGGGATTTGTAATGCCCGTCGGGCTTTACTTTGAATTGGATTGTGCATTATTTTGTTTTGAGAGACTGGATTTGGTTTTTAATAGAATTGATTCCACATTTTCTATAATTAAAAATAATATATTAATGTTAATAATAACATTTTTGTGTTTTTAAAAGGAATTATAAAAATGGTTTTAGGATTAATATATTTTTAAATATTTCTTCACATAATCATTTAAGGGAGAGGCACATTTATATATATCTAAAATGAATGATTTCACCCATGAAATTTTAGCTAAATTGATGTCATTGAAAACGAATTGAGGGATTAAATTAATTTTATATATTTTATGTGAATGGAACATCCATTACATCTTCTAATTGATTTAGAAAACACAAAATTCATTTGGGGTGGTGACACCTTTAGAATCAGTGCTTATGAATCCAAACTCACCCCACCCCTCCCACCTCAGAATTTTCACTCAAACCTTTTTACTCCAAAATTTATATTATTATTTATTATGAAGAATTATAGTGCGTAATGAATTTAAAATGATTAATTTAACCTAGTAAATTTTTTGTATGATCTTCTTTTGGTGGTATTTTAGCCTTTTTTTAATGAATTTATTATTACAGAAATGCGAGGTTGTAGATTTTTATTATTATTGAAATTAGTTAGTAATGAAGAATAGAGATGTATAATATTTTAGTAATAAATAATTTATACTAAATAACATTTTTTAATTTGGATTAAATAATCATATTTTGAAATAATTAATATTTTATAGTAAGAAATGATAAACAGTTTTAATAAATTACGAATTCTCATTAAAATTAATGATTTAAAATTTCATAAATTTATTTATAAAAAGGAATAATTAAAAATATAAAGAGTTATAATGAAATAATAATCGATAATAATAATAATTATTATTAATTAACAATAATGTTGTGTAAATAGTCATGAATAATCATAATTAATATTAAAATATTAAAACTAATAGTATATTGTAAATTTTTTTTAATAATTAACATTTCACAGTTAGTATTAATTTACATTAATGATTTACAATCCAGATTTTATAATGGAAATTATAATAAATTTATTATAATTAATTGTAAATATAAAAAATGGAAATAATTACAAATATAAAATATTAATATGTATTAACAAGACTGATTTTTAGTTATGATTAATTAGTCATAATTAGAGTTAACGTGTTATATTATCTATTATTGAAGATTAACTCTAATGGGATGTATTATTTACAAATAATAATGATTAATTAAGATAAAGATTAAAAATAATTGATATAAAATAATATTCATGTAATCATAATTATGAAGTTTAAATTAAATTGTTTATATATAATTATTAATACATTTTGAATCAGTTCTATAAGTTACATTTTAATATAGAAAATTATGATGGAATCCATCAATGGATATGGTGATGTTATTCATAATGATCAAGTAGGATCATATAATATATGATCAATATGAGTGGTTATAATAATATATTTGTCTACCATTTATGATGTTCAAGAGAGAATCTATGGGTTACTAAACCAAAAACCACATTAAAATGTCTAGTCTATTAGTTTCATACATATGTAAAAGGAGAATTTACTATTTTATATAGCTTATCAATAACATGATGATAGGATTGGTCTCAAAAAACATTATTGTTCAATCAATAATTTAAATATGGTTTAATGGAATATTACATGGTTGTTCAAAGTGATGAGAATCAACATACATTTATACCATAACTGAGACCGACTGTAGGGGTTGAAAAATTCATAAACAAAGATTTTGATGTTGTTCAATATTTTGTGGAAGAAGTAAGAAAATGTTAGACTCTAAATATGGTTCAAATAAAATAAAATATTTGTGAATAGAATCATTGTGGAATGTTATGGGAAGATGGTGATGATAGAAAAAATAAATAATATAAAGTATATTCAATTGAAAATATTATGGTCATATATGATCTATAATAACATAAATAACATCCAATCCTATTTTCACTCTTAATGGAAGATATCCCAATTTTTATTTATTTTACTCAAATATTATCACATCATCAAGTAAATTTCAAGGATTTATAGGTGATTTATATTTTTCTGTAGAGAAAATTGTATATGTTAGACCAGAATTTCCAACTAATGCTACTCTAAAATGTTTACTGGTGAAAATCAAAATAGTGTATCACTGTAAATATTTATCTATGGCGTAGAAATGGGGGAAATAAATCATAAAGTGTGAAAATATTGAAATAATTATAGAATTGTATTGAGGGAGATATGTGGAATTAATTTCTAAGGACACCATATATATATAGTATTACACTCCACATATATTCCCTAATTATTGATAACTATCTTTATGGACAAAAATATTAAATAACATAATTAATATAAAACATTCAAATAAATAAATTTATAGTTAATAAAAATTAATTTATGTAATTAATTTTCCATCAATAAATTAGAACAATTAAATAATTAATTACTATAATATTTTTGGTAATAATATGACAATCCTTATATTGTTTTTTAGTTGATAATATGATAATTTTAATCCATCAATGCATCTTTATTAATTGAAATTTTTCAGTGGATTAAAGAAATTTGGAGATAAATATTTAAAAGTATTTTAAACATCTTCCAATTCACAATTTTTATTTAAATCCCACCTAAAAATCACAATAGTAAAGTATTTAAGTGATATTACTTTACTATCATGATATGAAAATTAAAAATTTTAAAAGACATTTAAATTCATGACATGATCAAAATTGAAATTATTAATGGAAGTTATATATTGACTAGAAACTAGATACATATTTAATGTTATATTCAACAAGTGACCTTTCATTCTCATGTTGGTGACATTCATATTTTCATGGTGAAAATGAGTTATAATATTTATAGATATGGTTTTATTTCATCCGGTATAGAGATTATATTGAGTGAGTTTACTCTAAAGGTTTTGGGAGTAATAATGTAACTATAAAAGTTTAATTTAAAATTATAGGTAACTAATACCATGATATTATTCTGAAAGAATTATCTTTACTACCTTTGCAATGAGAGTTGAATTGTTATATTAATTTTCATTCTGAGTCTAGTTTAATATCTATTCCATCTTAATATATGGTTTTGGTTAAATATAGTGTATTGAATGTTTAAGTAGGGTATATATAAGTAATATAATTTGTTATATTGAAGAACTCGCCTTTATTTAATGTAATGATTTTTATTCTATGAAATAATATGGAAACATGTGATTCTATGTAATCTTTTAAATGTATAACTAGATCATTCAATATTGTAGATTAAGCTTCTTGAAAATGAGGTGTTATGAAACTGTAAAAATCCGTTCACGCCGTATAAGTTAAAAATAACATTCTCCATGTACTTTTGTCAGAAAAGTAAAAAAGGTACCTTGTAACATAAAAAAAGAAAGATTCCTTACATACCATGTAGTAAAAGTCAAAAATGGGTAAAAAGTAAATTAAGAATACTTGAAAATTCTTTTATAAAACATGGACATGGATGATATAAATAACCCCAGAAAATACTTACGAATAAGCAATCTCGGATAAAAATGAGATTCGCAAAATTATCCCTTACCTTAGGTCCGATATGCTTCATACGTATCTGAACCTCCTGTAAAATGATTCAAATAATTTCATTGACTTATAATAAAATCATATTAATTGTTATCATATCATATATGTTTCACTTATGACTTTATATTACCCCTTATTTTGTAAATTCCATGTTAAAGCAGCATTTTGGGTAAAATCATTTCATTTATCATATGTTTTTCGACTTGTAGTTCTTGATATTGTTACTTATATCCTGATTTACATAATTGCAGAATTTAAATCATTATTTATATTTAATATATATTCATCATATTCATATGTATATTATAGATTGATAAAAGGATTGATATTCACCGTTCATGGAGACGGTAGGTCGTACGTACGCATGAACGTTGTTTTTGTTTCCTTATTGAATTGAATGAAACTAAATTGATGTCATACATATATATATACATAAATACAGTGTCATTACCATTTCATATATTTCATTATTATTAATTATATAAACTATATGATCATTCATGAATGGGTAACATGGAGAATGAATCTCATCACGTCGTGGAGACTGTAGTCCGTACGTACGCACGAGCGATGATATCTTTCCCATAGTTATTGAATAAAATTGGTGTGGATGGTATAATATATCAGAATAATTATGATGTTATAATAACCATATATTGTTATTCTTTAAACCATTATACCCATCCAAGTATGGTGTTGGTGGAAAAATAGATTTCACCACGGCGTGGAGACGGTGTTCCGTACCTACGCATGCGTGGTGATTTCGTTTTCTGTAGGATGGATAGATGGTGAAATAGGTTGGTTTCATAAATATAATAACATATCATTATATTATTTATACTGATGTTATTATTTCATAATGAAGCAACTAAAGAAGAAGAAGTGGAAGAAGAAATAAAGTTGAAATAATCGGCAACGGACATTACCTCTTCTTTGAAGCGCCTCTTTGAGAACTCCTATTAGGGCACGAAAATTGGTCTTTGAAGAATAGAAGGACCTCTAGGATGTTTCTAGGGAAGTTTATAAGAGAATTTTGAAGGGGATGTCCGAGCATGAAGGCTCAATGTGGTGTGAGGAAGAGAGGGAGGAGGTTCCCTTTTATAAGGGAGGAGAGGGGCACCTTTGGAAAAATTAAAAATGTTATTTTATTATAAAGCCATATTCAGTTTTAAATAGCTCCAGATTGATTTATTTCTAAGATAAGTTGTGGATGGGTCGAACTCCTCTCATCCAATATAATTTGTAAAAGTTTAGTTTACAATTGTAACCTTATCATTTAGATTTAACTTTAAGTTGGATAATTTTACTTTTATCGTGTCTTTTTGTGTTCATACACTATAAGGTTAATAAACATACGATAACAAGACAAAAGAACCCAAAGTTGTTTAATATTAATATATATAACCTTATCTAAGTCATTTTCCTGAACCATATATTTTTAGGAATAAAATAAAAATTAATAATATAATATTTTTTAAAAAAACTATTTTATGTCAATTTTGACACTATTTAGTAATTGATTTTTGTGAAAATTATAACAGAATAATTAGTTCTAGAAAAGATAATTAAATCAATACTAACATGTCATATTAACCTAGAAAATTAGTGGAATTCATAAAAACTCTCAAATTACATTTATTTGGGTATTTATGACATCGATTATGTCAATATTTCATTAATAAGATAATTACTGCATCATCATTGTGTCAAATATAAATTAAATTATTTAATGTCTAAAAATTACAAATAAAATACCATTATGTAGGAAGCCTTTTTAGATTTCAAATTAATATTTATAGTCGAATTTATCTTATCTATAACACTATATTAAAAATTATTTACTTATTAAACATTGATTTTAGATATTTTAACCCTTCTTTAAATAAATTAAAAATAAATTTCCTAATCTAATCCAAGTGGGACTCAATGGTCATATTTTATTCCTAAGGTTGTTTTTGGTCGAATTACACTTATCCAATAGAATTAGGACATGTGTTAGGGTAATAATAATAACAATTTTACCCTTAATTACCCTATTTACTTTTAACCGTGGTAAATAAAAGTAAAAAGTTACTATTCACCAAAAATCAATTTCATCTCATTAAATCACATTTTACTTTCTGACATCAACCATGTCTCTTAGATTTTTGTAATTACATTAAAAAATGCGATAAAATTATGTTTTATGTAAATTTTCAAATTCTCCTAGGAGGTGGGTAAAAGACAATCAAAAGTTCAATAAAATTTTTATATATCTAAAATTATTATAAAATTACTCCAATGAATTAAATTGAACTTATAAAGGTATTATGTGTCAATTTTGGCAAAAAAAATTTAAATAAAATAAATAATTATTTAAAAAAAGTCGGTTTTTTAAATAGTAATTCAGTATTATCACTATTCATCAAAAATCGAATGTTTTTAGAAAAATACCAAAATTTCACCCTAGGATAATTTTGATATTCCGAATCCAAAAATGAAGTCCATTTTGAAAGATGAAATTTAAAAAAATTTCAAAAAGTGGTTATTAATATTCATAAAGGCTACTTTTAATAATATTTTAATATCATATCGTTGTTTATTGAAACTCGATATCACGTACAACACACGCTGTCGAGGAAGGTCGCGATTGTGTGTAATACAGCCAAGATTGGGTTGCGTGTTGTGCAAGACTCCTTTTTTGTAATGTACATCCTAAGACATCAATAAAATTTAAAAGAATATTTTTCATAAAATCTCAGGGTGTTACAAAATAATAGTGGCTTATGCCTTGGATTCTCAAGAACATGATCATCACCACCTTCAGGGTGAACGACTCGAGGTCATCGTGGCGGTATAATTCTCTAGTTACAACCGAACATATCAAAAAATAATCCTGAAATATAGATGTACTTTTTCATTAATTTATGATATTTCCTAAATCCTTCCTCTATGAGTGAACCCACCTCTCTTTATACATCAAAATCAAGGATGAGATGATGGAAGATTCCACAATAGGCCATAAAAATAGATAAACACCCACTAACAACAATTAAGGCTCAGATCCTTTCATAATTTTGTGTTTGGATTTTTCAAGATCAACCCCAATGGATTTAGCCTCATTATCACGATTACAAACTTTATAATCTTTTATAAGATTATTTGATGATTTTAAACAATTTATTTTAATATCTAGACACTTCTAAAACTATCAGTGTAAATTGGATCACCTATATATTTCCTATATTCAATGGATATGGATGAATTTTGAAATTTAGGATTTATTACATGAGGAACAATATTAGAATGAGTATTAAAATATAATTTTTCAATGCTTTTACCCTAACACATTGAGAGTGTCTGATACTATTGAGATCATCAACTTATAACTAGAGAAATAGTATATTGAGGAATATGCCACTTTTTTAAATAATTTGGTTAAATTTTCACATAATGTACTTCTTCATGAATATCTTAAGGAATATTTATATGGTGGTTTTTAATGGAGATATTATATATAATAGGGATTTTATGCATCAATTTATATATTAATAAGCTAGATAGTGAATCAGAGGTTATGAAGGATATTTTTTTTTATAGTGGAAACAACCTAACTAAACAAAGCAGAGAAAGTAGTTTTAGTTGTTGTTTTATGTGTAGGTAGGAATAATTATATTAGGGGTTTATAGTACCTTATAACTAAAAAATGTGGACACAATATTACACAACATTCATAGAAAAACAATACAGTTGTATCAAATATTGTTTTTGGACACCAAAATAAGAATTATACTAATGATCCCTTGAATTATCATTAGTGAGGTTGTTTTTGTCATTTAATCCAATTTTCCTGATCTCTGCATCTTGAATTTTTCTATTTAATGATTGTATTGGACTGAAATAGAAATGGATTAGATGATAAGAAATTATAAAAATCTTCTTAAATATGAAATATGGTTCATGAGGAAAACATCAATGTCTATATAGGGGATAAAATTGGAATAAAAGAATTGATATGATAAATTATAAACTAATAAGGATAATGGAATTTTATTTATAGATAAATATGATCGAACATAATTGAAATTAATATTGTATATTGTACATGCTAATTTATTTATTAATAACATTCTTTAATTTTTTATGTAAGTGATCCCCACCCCATTATAAATAGAAGTATAATAGATCAATATGGATTTTATATAAAAACATTCCACACCTGGGATTTAGATTTCACTCCATTCCGATTCATGACCAATTCCTCAGGAGCTGGTTGTGACAAGGTTGAAATTGTAGGGAATTATTTATTCTTTTTCTTAGCCTATCCTTACCTCTAAGGATCCCAATGAATTCACACCTATGTTACCTGTGAATTCCCCCTTGATTCTACTTGAATTTGGAAAACAACATCTTGTTTTCTGGTGGACCGAATAGGCTGCACGGTTGGGTCACATGGTTAACTAAATTGTGAATCCAAAATGTGTACAGTGTACAACACATTAATTTTTTGTATGTAATTACAATAAATCAATTTAGGGAGTAAAACCTAGTGTGCCTATTTCTTTGTCCATTCGATCATTATGGACATGGAAGGCTCCAAAGCTCCCATAAGCTCATTTGGAACCCAATTTTGAAGGGGTTCTTGGTTGTGGAATATCAATATTTCTTCATGTAGTTGAAATATTACATTATTCCATCCATTTTCATAGGTTTTAATCTTTATTTCATGAAGTTAAAAATGTCCATAATCATGGACTTTTTACCTATATATTAGTTTTTAATATCTTTGTTCAATTTTCTTTTTTATGCATCATTTTACTTCACTTATGGTGCAGTTGTGGTGTGATTGATGTTTCACACAATGATTTGTGATTTCAGAATCTATTGTATGGGATTACATGTGTAATCATTCATTGATGAGTTATATCTTCATGATTTACTTTTTTATAATGATCCTCATATGTTTTTTGTGGAGAGAAACCATTTTTTGATGGAATTGGTTAGGTATTTCATTTTTAAATTCGTATTTTTTTTTTGAAAATGTGTCTTTTTAATGTGTAACTCATGTTATATGATTTAATTCCATTTTATAACATATGAAATTGGATTATTAAATGATTTAAGGGATTCCATTTCTATTTTCATTTTGTATTGATATGAATTTGGCCTGGAAAGAGGGGTTTTGAATGGATTTTGTGTAAAAAACCTCATTAAGCTCCTTTGAGTTGATTTGCTAAAATCAAAAATGTTTTATTGAGTTACAAAAAAAGTAGAAAAGATGATTAGGAATTGTTTATGTGGATGTATGTTCTAAGAATAGGGTTTTGAAATTGAATGTGATGATTTGTGATTTCAAAAGATTTGAGAATTTGTTAAAAATTATTGGAATAATTTATTAAATTGTGAGAAGGGTGTGAGACTTGATAGTTGGCTATTCTGGTGTGAGTATGATGATAAAATGAATTTGAAGGTGAAAAAGGAATTATATGACATTTTTGTGGGATGTTTGATATGTGTATAATTTTGAAATGGAATTTTCATATTCAATTGTTATTTTATAAGATACAGAACATGATTTAGAACAATGTGTGAAACCTATGTATCTTGGTTTCTAGAGTATGACTAGTATGCATGTGATCCATTAGTGGTATCATCCCTATTTTCTCATAGCATGTTCGAGGATGATAACACTAACTAAACAATGATGATGTTTTAAGACCACTAGTCCATTAGATTTTCCCAACCTCATGTCTATTGAATGAGAAGGTTATTGGTTATGTATACATTTACATAGAGATACGATGTTCCTAGAGCCCCATAATAAGTTAGTCCCTATGGGAGTTCTTATGTCTAGTGCTCATTAAATATGTTGTACTTACTGTGATAAAATAGTGTGTTTTTATGGTAAATTATTCCTCATGTGTGTCATGATTATAAGCCTTTATTACATAATGTTTCCCTCTTGAAAAATGTTTTGAGTTAAAGCTGCAAATTTTTGAAATTCTTACTATAATTTACTGTTTATAAAAAAACGTACAATATTTGTGTTTGAAAATGATTATCACATAGAATTTTTTTTAGGTTCCATCATATTGGGCATAGGCTCACATCATATATACACCATTGGGTGTAAGTAGACTAGCTAATGTTTTATATCAGAATGTGAAATGTTTTTGGAGATAGTGGTTTGGGTTGCTAGCGGTCTCCTAGTGTTGTGTCATGTTGATGGCTTAAGGTAGATTCCCCTCGTTAAATGTGGTGTTTATTTTTTTTATAAATTCTCCTCCATTTTTTGTGTTCCTCCTAGGTCTAGGATTTATATTCTATAATTATATTCTGAATTTCTTGTAAAGGGTGGTTTGGGTTAAAAAATTCAGATTCATTTTCTAATACTCTGTTTGGCTTTTTATGATTAAAAATTCATTAAAATCATTCCAAATATTTATTCACGGTTATTTGTAACTTTTTCTAGACCATGGGGATCCTGAAATTCATTCAAGCCATCCAATGAACTGCATCTGGTGATGTTTTTGATTGTGACCAAATCAAGTTTGTTACAAAATAGAATTAGAGGATATTTTCTCTTTTTGGGTCATGATCTTTTTGGAAGGATTCTGGGTAGACTGGGACTAGGAATTTCAGATCTCAATATTCTAGTTATGAGTAATGTTCCAGTCCATCACACCTTATGGTGAGACTTGAGTCACCCAGGGATGTTTTGTTTCTTCTAAGTCATTTGGTTCTAGTGGGTTTTTGTTATTTTTGGAAGTAAATGGGAGTTAAGACCATAGACTCAATAAGCTCAAGCGAACTAGAAATAAATTTGGAGCCTTGTATATTGTCATATAACACTCTCTATAATGGTCGTGTGACTAGATTATGACTACCAACCAGATGTCTGAGTCGCCCATTGGCACTAGTTTCCCCTTATTTTGGGATTCTAATTTTATGTGTTTTGGAAAATCATTCGGGAAAACTCTTGTTTAAAATTATATTGAATGATATTTAAAAATGGTAATGGGTTTGAGTAAATGTGATGAGTTTATATTTTGTGGATTTTCGTAATTTAAACATGTGGTGTATAGAAATTAATTCTTGGGAAAGAGTGAAATATTTTAAGGTGTGTTTGGGATATCTATTTAAAATTGAGTTTTCTAAACTATTAAAATGTTTCTTTAATGAAATGAAATATTTTTGGAAATTATATTTGGGGTTTGAAAATGGATCACAGTTTTGTAATTAATGGTAATTTGATAGGTTGTACGAATTTTTGGAATCTTGTTTTAATTATGGATATATTAGTTTTATTAAATGATTAAGTATGGATGAAATGATGTTTGTTGTGAATCAAGTATGATGTTAAAGTTGGTTGTGGAATTATATTTTTATTATAATGAAATTTTTTGTTTTTTAAAAGTGTAAAAAACCTAGATTTGATCCTGGGTGTTCTAATGAGTGACAACATGGATGGGTTTTGTGTAAGGTAAAGTGGATGAGTTCCTATGATAGCATGAGTTTGGGGCCCGTGGTGGAACAAAATCATGCATGTGTGAGACCCATGAGGTACCATTGGTGAATGTCCGACCTACCAATCCCATTTCATTATAAAAAATTATATTGAAGGAAAATTTTGTGTCATGATTACTCGTAATCTCTTGGTGTGTCAATTTTTTTGGGAATGTTATTGTGGTATGTCTCATGTTTTTATCTCATCAATAAGATAGTGTGAATTAATTTATTTTGGTCTTTTATGAGAAATGATTTGGGGACCCTTTGTAGTGGTCCCCATCATGTGTTCAATTCTAGTTGTGGAATGTTTTGACCAATGGGATAGCCTTTTTGGGTTTTTGGGTTTGCTCATTTGCTAGTGTATGCCCCCATAAAGAGTTAGGGTATGATTTATGTGAGACCAATGGTGATTCATCCATGGAAGATCCTCTAATTGATTAACATGAGGATATTACTCTAAATCATTGGAGATTAAGTCTAACCCACTTCTTTTTTGGTTATGTGGATCCTCTTGTAATGGAGAATTGTTGGGGATGTTTGAAATAGACCTTAAAATCTAATTTTCCCTTAGTTATAAATTGTGAATTTTGATATCATTATGTCTATAGGTTCTATGTTGAAGTGGTGGAAGGGATATCCAATGAGGAAAAGAAAATTATTCTAGATTTGATGGCTTTGGATATAGTATTTAAGGGAATTTGGTTATTTTATTGGTTTCTCATAGAATGATGAATCATGTTAGTCCACCAGTGTGGCATATTTTGTTGTTCGGGGCTATTATGGCTGTTTGTAGTAATCTAATGCGTCCTGGTACTTGAGTCAAGGATTTACACTTTAGTGTGTGTATATTGGTATCCAGGGTCATGTTCGATGATGTTTTTTTATATTTTTCTTGATTTTAATAGAGAATGTGTTTTTTATGTAACTTTTTAGGGTATATGCACAAATGAATGTGTGTTTTCTATAGGTAATTCCAAAAATTACCTATCATGAATGGAGGTGACATTCTTGTGTTCCTTTTGTAACTGTTTTCATTTTAGGGTGATTTGGGTAATGAGTATTAATCATTGAGGCCCCTTTCTCATTAAAGGTGTTTTGTTATATTAAAGTGAGATTAAAAGTGTGTTATGTCCTTGTGGTTTTGTACGAGAAGTTATGTAGTTTCTGGTGGCCTCGGATGAAGATGTCCCATTCAGGGGGATTCAACACCTTACTGTGAGGCATGAGATGCTATAATGATATTATATCAACCTATAGGTACTGAAGTGATGTAGTTTTATAAAAAGGAAACCCCAAGTGTGTAAGGTATCATTGTTTAACATCTATCTATAGTGTGCGTGGTTGAAAAGATTTGAGGTTTTGATGTAGTTCTTTCATTTCAAGTGGTTATGTGTAGTGTAACGGGACATGGGAACCTTGTTACTCAGGGTTATGAACCTAGTCAAAGGATGAGTCCCATCATGGTTATAGAGAGTCTTGGTGATTTTTTGTCTCAAAGATACAATTCTTAAAACCCTGTGTGTGATACTCTAAGTATTTTTTTTCATGTATGATATTTCTTTTATGATCTTTTAGATCACCATTTTGGTTAAACTCATTCGATGATGGTAATTCTTAAGGAAATGGTGAACAAAGTATTGGCTCTACTAGTTTGTAGTTTCATTGATCAATTGGCCATACGGTGGTGATTTTGTCTTATGGGGTTTTTTTGTCGGCTCGTTCTAGTTCGTTACGTTAATTGGATCTTATGGTGGGAATACCAGCCAAGTATCTTGTATGTTATATTATGAAAATTCCAATGTTTGTATACCCCTTATGGTTTGGAGTCTTTTTTTTCTGTCCATGTTGGTTTCCTCGTTCTGTTTCAAGAAACTATGTTGTCTCTTATGGTTCAGAGTTTTTTCGGACCTCCCCCTATTGGTGTTTATTTTATTCTCGGGTGTTAGTTTGATTCTATGGTGGGGAGTCCATTCGGGTCACAAAATATCAATAACTCATTTTCAACCATTGTGTTGTCTTGTTAGGAGGCAGTCTAGTTTAAATCTATCTAACCATCATATTCCTTTATTGGATAATGTTGGCGTTAGAGTGTGCCCAACAGTTTCATTGAAGTATGGTTGTGGTGACCTCATTCGAATTCATATATTATTTCTAGTAAATTAGATTATCATTGTTTGGTAGTGTTTAAGGTGTTTTGTATTGGGATGCGGTTTGATTATGTTATTCTGAAACAATAATGTGGTGTCATGTTTGGTTGGTAGGATTTTCCTATCCTTTGTTTTATCAACTGGAGATGTTTTAGATTTTGGTGTTGGGAGACCCTTAGAGATGGAGTTTTTCTTGACATATCGAGTTAGCTCATGGTACTATTTTCTTGATGATTATATCCTTAATTTTTATTCATTATGATCGACCAATTTTGGAAATGGAAATAGTATTAGGTTAGGTTATTTAATCTGATTTTTTTTTGGATTTCTGAGAGTGTAATAATTTTTTGTGGGGATAATTGTCACACTCATGCATTAGTTTTCACTACATTTCAGTTCTTGAACATCTCATCGGGATCCAGGTGTGACAAGGTAGAAATTTTTGGGAAATATTTTCCCTTTTCTAGGGCTTCTCATTCCCACCAAGTTTCCCCTTTAATTCCCCCTTTGTTCTCCTTGAATTCCCCATTAGATCCCCATGAATTTAGACAGAAATTTAAATATTTTTGGTGGATAGAACAGGCTGGACGGTTTGGCCACATTATTTACTAAACCATCTATCCATACCATGAATGGTGTCCAAAAAATAATTTTTTTTATGTAATTCTAATTTTTCCCATATGGGATTAACCCTAGTGCACCAATTTCTTCCTCCATTTGACCATTATAGCAGTTTAAGGCTCCCAAGATCCACCAATCTCATTTGGAACCAAAATTTAATGTGGTTTTTGAGGATTGTAATTCAGGATTTAAACACGTGTAATCCTTCTATATTCCATCCATTTCAGTATGGATTCCTCAAACAGTCCTAATGTTAAAAAATTCATTTATCTAGGACTTCTTACCTTGGGATAATTTTTTATTTTATTAGTTCAAACATCTTGTTTAGAGTTTTTTTATTTCTCTTAGGGTGCATTGGTGGTGAAATTGATGTTTCACACCATGATTTGGGATTTTTGAAACTAACGTAGTTGATTCTAGGTGTAAGAATAATATTATGATTTATCATTTCTTGATTTACATGTTTTTCATGTTCTTCATATGTTGTGTGTGGGCTAAAAACATTTCTGATGGAATTGGATAATCTTTTAATTTTAATGACAAATATTTTCTTCAAAATTTGATTTTTTCATGTCTAACGCATGGGGTATCATTTTAGGTCATTTTATAACAAATTAACATGGTTTATTAAATGTTTCTAAGTAATAAAAATAAGTTATGGTTTGGTATTGGTGATAATTTCACCTCAAAAGAGGGTGTTCGAATTCATTTTGTGTGAAAAAACCTTGTTATACTCCTTGGACATGTTTTGTAAAAATAAATAATTGTTTATTGTTATAATAAATGTTAGAAAATTATGTTTATATGCTATTTGCTGGGTGTATATTAATAAATTGGGTTTCTAAATATAAATGGATTATTTTTTTAATTAAAATGTTTAGAAAATGTTTTGTAATTGGATGGAGCGATTTATTAAATTCTGATAATGGTTCGAGACATTTTTGTGATCTATTTTAGTGTAAGAATGATGTTAAAATGAATAACAAGGTGAAAACGTCATTATATGAAATTTTTTGGATGTTTTTTCTTTGTGATTTTATAATTTATAAATGGAATTTTTCATGTGTAATTGGTATTTTATAACATGTGTAAATTGATTAAGAACAAATAGGGAAACCTGGGTATCTAGGTACGAGAACTTCGGCTAGTATGGTAATGATCTGGTTGTGGAATCATCAAAATTTCACATAGAAATTTTGATGATGAAAATAATAACTAAACTATGATGATGTTTGGTAACCACTTGGCCATTAGGATTACCCCCTACCAGTGGCTCGTGAATAATAAGGTTGTTGGTTATGGTAATTTTTACACCAAGACCTGATGTTCATAATGCCCCAAAACTAGCTAGTGCCTAGGATTAATCCTATAACTTGATGTAATTGGATATATTGTGCACAACATTCACATATTGTGGGATTGGTTGGTAAATTTTGAAATGTGTTTTTTATAATAAGTGTTCATTCCTTAATTTTTTCCTCTTAAAAACTTTTTTCATTTAAAGATGCATCTTTTAGAAATTGTTACTAGTATTTCTTGTTTATAAAAATCATTCATGTTTTTTTCTTAAATTTTTTTTTCAAATGGGATATTTTTTGGTGGCATCCTATTGGAATTATTCTCACACCCTAAATACACATTTGGTATTATGTTTAGTTGTTACTGTTTTTCACAATTATGTGAATTGTTTTTGGAGATGGTTGTTTGGGTTAATAGTTGTCTCTTGGTGTGGTGTCATGGAGACAACTTGAAGAAGATTCCCCCATGCTGTGTGGTGTTTTTTTTTGGTACACTTGGTGCTCCATTTTTTGTGGTCATATTGGTTTTTTGTTTTAAAATATGTAATTCAACTTTGAATATTTGTAAAGGGTACTTTGGTTTGAAAATTTCATCTTCAATCTATGAGAATTTATTGGATTTTTTTGTGATTAAAAATTTGTGTAAATCATTGACAACAAATTTTCATGATAAATAGGAACTTTTTCTAGCCCATGGGGATTTGGAATGCCATTCGGGCTTTACATGGAATTTGATTGTGCATTATTTTGTTTTGAGTGACCGGATTTGGTTTTCAATAGAAATGATTCCAAATTTTCTATAATTTAAAAAATATATTAATGTTAATAATAACATTTTTTTGTTTTTAAAAGTAATTATGAAAGTGGTTTTTGGATTAATAAATTTTTAAATATTTCTTCACATAATCATTTAAGGGGGAGACACATTTATATATATCTAAAATGAATTATTTCACTCAAGAAATTTTAGCTAAATTGATGTCATTGAAAACGAATTTAGGGATTAAATTAATTTTATGTATTTTATGTGAATAGAACATCAATTAAATCTTTTAATTGATTTAGAAAACAAAAAAATCATTTGGGGTGGTAACACCTTTAGGATCAGTGCTTATGAAACCAAACCCACCCCACCCCTCCCACCTCAGCATTTTCACTCCAACATTTTTACTCCAAATTTTATATTATTATTTATTATGTAGAATTATAGTGCGTAATGAATTAACAATGAAGAATTTAACCTATTAAATGGTTTTTTATGATATTTATTTGGCGGTATTTTAGACTTTTTTAATGAATTTATTATTACAGAAATGTGAAGTAGTAGATTTTTTTATTATTGAAATTAGTTAGTAATGAATAATAGAGATGTATAATATTTTAGTAATAAATAATTTATATTGAATAACATTTATTAATTTGGATTAAATAATCATATTTTGAAATAATTAAATTTTTATAGTAAGAAATTGTAAATAATTTTCATAAATTACTAATTCTCATTAAAATTAATGATTTACAATTTTATAAATTTATTTATAAAATGAAATAATTAAAAATATAAAGAGTTTTAATGAAATAATAATCGATAATAATAATAATAATTATTAATTAACAATAATGTTGTGTAAATAGTCATGACTAATCATAATTAATATTAAAATATTAAAACTAATAGTATATAGTAATTTTTTTATTAATAATTAACATTTCACAATTAGTATTAATTTACATTAATGATTTTCAATCCAGATTTTATAATGAAAATTATAGTAAATTTATTCTAATTAATTGTAAATATAAAAAAATTAAATAATTAATAATATAAAATATTAATATTTATTAACAAGACTAATTTGTAGTTATGATTAATTAGTCATAATTAGAGTTAATGTGTTATATTATCTATTATTGAAGATTAACTCTAATGGGATGTATTATTTACAAATAATAATGATTAATTATGATAAAGATTAAAAATAATTGATATAGACTAATATTTATGTAATCATAATTATGAAGTTTAAATTAAATTGTTTATATATAATTATTTATACATTTTGAATCAGTTCTATATGTTACATTTTAATATAGACAATTATGACGGAATCTATCAATGGATATGGTGATGTTATTCATAATGATCAAGTAGGATCATATAATATATGATCAATATGAGTGGATATAATAATATATTTTTCTACCATTTATGATGATCAGGAGAGAATATATGGGATACTAAACCAAAAACCACATTGAAATGTCTATTCTATTAGTTTCATATATATGTAAAATGAGAATTTAATATTTTATATAGCTTATCAATAACATGATGATAGGATTGGTCTCAAGAAACGTTATTGTTCAATCAATAATTTAAATATGGTTTAATGGAATTATACATGGGTGTTTCAAGTGATGGGAATCAACTTACATTTATACCAAAACTGAGACCAACAGTAGGGGTTGAAAAATTCATAAACAAAGATTTTGATGTTGTTCTATATTTTGTGGAAGAAGTAAAAAATGGTAGACTCTAAATATGGTTCAAATAAAATAAAATATTTTTGAATAGAATCATTGTGGAATGTTATTGGAAGATGGTGATGATAGAAAAAATAAATAATATAAAGTATATTCAATTGAATATATTATGGTCATATATGATCTATAATAAAATAAATACCATCCAATCCTATTTTCACCCTCAGTGGAAGATATCCCAATTTTTATTTATTTTACTCGAATATTATCACAACTTAAAGTAAATTTCAAGGATTTGTAGGTGATTTATTTTTTTCAGTAGATAAAATTGTATATATCAGACCAGAATTTCCAACTAATGCTACTCTAAAATCTTTACTGGTGAAAATCCCAATAGTGTATCATTGTAAATAATTATCTATGGCGTAGAAATGGGGGAAATAAATCATAAAGTGTGAAAATATTGAAATAATTATAGAATTTTATTAAGGGAGATATGTGGAATTAATTTCTAAGGATACCATATATATAATATTACTCTCCACATATATTCTTTTGGTTAGGTTTTTAAGTAATAAATTGAGGGAAATTTTTAATTTTTATAGTTATTGGGATTAGTCTTTCTGTATTTATTAAAAAATTACTACTTTATTGAGTAATAATAAATATTATTTATAATGACATGACATGAATGATTGTGAATTTTAAGATAACTAATATGATAGGTCTCACCTTTGATTTTTTTTTTGGTATTTATTCCATGTATCTTCACATTACCTTTATTTAAAAGAAATTATACAGATTAATGGAACATTTCTAATATGAATGTACAGTAATGATAAATGTATTATCCCTCATTTTATAAAAATTATATTTATAAAAAGTATAGTATTTCAAAATATATTATCAGATATTTTTAATTACTATTATTTATTATTACATTTTTATGGTTATGGTTTAGGGTCACCTTGAATAGATTCCTATAAATTTCTATATAATTAATAAAGATGTCAAGGTTGTGTTGCCTACATTATACTTTAATATTTTATATTAGTACCAACCTAATATAATTATTTGATAGTTATTATATGTATAATTTCTTCCAAAGATACTATGATAGAAACCTGTGAATCATTCCATGAATCTAAAATAAAGGCGGGATATAAACTTGAGGCAACATCATATATATCAAATCAACATGAGGGAAAAACTAGTGATATTTTATATAGAGGGAATTCCAATGATAAGGATTCATTTATCACAACATGTTTCGAATATTCCATGGAATATATTATAATATAAATGATATATTATGCATTACAGAAATATGATCTAGGATCTATTAATTTGAAAAAAAATACATACTCAAAATTATTATAGATTTTTTTAAATGTAATTATTCCTATAATATTCATGTTAATCATATTATATAAATTTCTAATCCTAAATAATGAATGGTATTATTTCATAAAACAAACCATTTTATTGTGAGTGGTGTGTTTCTAGCAACCCATTATATAGGTGACAATACCTCTATTCATACACAATGTCGTTATTGGGAACCATATCTGTCACCTACAATAATAGATATTTATGTTGAGGATTAACATGTACAACATAAGTGATATAATTATTCTTGTATAGTTAAAATTATCCCAATAATATAGGAATAAACCCTAGTAAATTAGCCTCAAGATACTCTTAATCTATATCACCAGCCATTGGATCTACATATCCAATAAAAATATCGAATGTGTTCTCCTAGTCTACTAGATCCTATCTCATAACAAGATTAATTTCCCATTTCACCATCTTTTCAGATTGATATTCCATATAAAAGTTTGATTCCCTTTGGGTTGTTACATTCATACACATTAATAACGGTAATAGAATCTAGTAATCTATCAAAATTCAAAGTGGACAAGGATCTATTGGACTATAATTTTATAATGATATATTAGAGCCACCTCATCCCAAATATTCAGAAATAGAGGATCAACCAGTAGCCAAATTTCTTTTAAAGGATGAATATAATCCTCTAGTTTATCCAAAATTATCAAGTCATAGAGGTCGAAGTAGTTGATACAAATGTGGTATTCAAACTCTGGGTTTTGGTACAGTCCCACCATAGATAAGTAGATTAAATGTATTATAATACTCATATTATTATACTTTACATGTCTTGAAATAAATTTATATTTCACTAATTATTCAATATTATTCATAATGTTGTAATTGCATTTTGAACATTATTCAAAAATATATATGTTGAAAATATCATTCATGCAATTTATATATGAATTATAATAAAATTATAACTATTAGTAATTTTTTTTATATTAATAAAATTTTACACTAATTATTGATAACTAACGTTATGGACAAAATTATTAAATAACATAATTAATATAAAACATTCAAATAAATAAATTTATAGTTAATAAAAATTATTTTATGTAATTAATTTTCCATCAATAAATTACAACAATTAAATTCTTAATTACTATCATATTCTTGGAAATAATATGACATTCCTTATATTGTTTTTTAGTTGATAATAGGATAATTTTAATCCCTCAATGCATATTTATTAATTGAAATGTGTCAGTGGATAAAAAAAATTTGGAGATAAATATTTAAAAGTATTTTAAACATCATCCAATTCACAATTTTTATTTAAATCCCACCTAAAAAACTCACAATAGTAAAGTATTTAAGTGATATTACTTTACTATCATGATATGAAAATTAAAAAGTATAAAAGACATTTAAATTCATGACATGATCAAAATTGAAATTATTAATGGAAGTTATATATTGACTAGAAACTGGATACATATTTAAAGTTATATTCAACAAGTGACCTTTAATTCTCATGTTGATGACATTCATATTGTCATGGTGAAAATGAGTTATAATATTTATAGAGATGGTTTTATTTCATCCGGTATAGTGATTATATTGAGTGAGTTTACTCTAAAGGTTTTGGGAGTAATAATGTAACTATAAAAGTTTAATTTAAAATTACATGTAACTAATACCATGCTATTATTCTGAAAGAATTATCTTTACTACCTTTGCAATGAGAGATGAATTGTTATATTAATTTTCATTCTGAGTCTATTTTTATATCTATTCCATCTTAATATATGGTTTTAGTTAAAGGTAGTGTATTGAATGTTTAAGTATGGTAAATATAAGTAAAATGATTTTTTATATTGAAGACCTCACCTTTATTTAATGTAATGATTTTTATTATATGAAATAATATGGAAACTTATGATTCTATGTAAACTATTAAATGTATAACTGGATCATAATAAAAATTAAATTTCTATTAAATGAAGTAAAATTACTTTTTCTGTTAATTAATGGGAATAATTTTCTCTTGTAAAATTTGAAGTATATATTACATCCTAAAAACATGATTAATGGAAAATGTAATTCTTAAAATTGAATTCTATATTAATTTCCACCAGTATAAATATTTAGTTATTCCTTTTTTGATATTATCAAAATTATTACTATTTTATGAAAGTTAATTAGCACAAAATTTAATTAATATATTAAATATTTCATCATAGAATTCTTCGATCACATACTTGTGTATTCCAAATAAAACATTTTACTTAAGAAATAGTTACAGATGGTATTAACCACTATGAAATAACACCAAAACTAAAAAATGTGTTTCATTGTTTTTGGATTAATGATGTTAAATATTTTTTTATCATGGGATATATCAATTGTGTTTTTATATATATTTTTTTATTAATATAATTTACTATTATTAGAAAATGTTAAATTACATTCCATTCTTATCTTTATCGATAATGGATTTGATGAGAGTGTATATATAATTTATGTAGAATCCATGGTATCAAATTTTTTATGGATATCAATATTAATTTAACATCAATTACCATTCTATTGTTGTGATGAATATAAGAATATATTAGTTGTGTTATAATTTATATAGATTATATGGTAACTATTGAGTTTCAATATTTGAGAATTAATGAGAAACAATACCCTCTACATGTCCCTAGGAAAGACAATTTGCTGTGTGACATGAAAATTTAGCATCACAACCATTTTGTAAATAATTTTACAATATATACTATCCATAAGATCTTAATGTATATCAGCTATTTCTATGCTTTAAATTTTTAAAATTTGACTAGATGGATTACAATTAAACATCTGACCCTGTGTTAATTACTACAATGTGTAATGAAAATCTAGTTACCTTATATTTTTTATTATAGTAACCCATACATTGAATGATCATTATTGGGTGAATATAATCTTTTATAATTAAATTATTACTGATGTGGATTACATAAATAGGTGGGAGAGTATAGATGAAAGTCCTGAGTAATCAATTTAATTATATATTTTTAACAACTATTGTATGTTATTTCAACCATTAAATTGGATTTTTAAAAGTCTTTTAGTCAATCAAACATCATAATATACATAGTTGATATGAATATTTAAAATTAAATAAAATAATAATATTGGTGGATTTTAAGGAAAAAAGATATTAAAGGTTATTTAATGGTATTCCTACCCTCTATGTAGGAAAAAACTAACAATTAATTCTAGGTGGGTATGATACAATTATTTCCTATTAAAATTTGGAAATGGAAAATAATTTCACAGAATTTATTGTGTAATTTCCATACTTTTCTTATAAGTATAAATTAATTTATCTTTTTATAAAGAAAATATAGATAAATATAAATTTTATCCATTTTTTTATAATTATTAAGTAAGGATTTGATAAAAATATGGGTATTTAAATTAATTAATATATACAATATTTTCAAAATCAATGGTGTCATAAGATGATCATAGGTTCACATTATTAATATTTAGGGATCTAAAATTTTTCCTTTAGGAGAAATGTTAAGTAAATATTTTTTACCTTAGAAAATTGACAATAATATCATACAATATAGGTCCTAGAGGATGTGATTTAATCATTTTTCATGATTGTTTCTATCTCATGGGAACATAATCTTCCATGGGTTAAATATTTCTTCAATAACTGGTATAAAGACAATAAAAAATATATATTGAGTATGTTTTATATTTTATATTTTCTTATTTTATGACTAAAATTTATTTATATTAAATTGAATTTATTAGTTATGAAATAATGGGAAATTAAGAGACATGGTAGAGCTAAGTGAACAAAACTTCATGTTCAATAAGTCATTAATGCTCGGATGAAATCCATCAAGAGTCTAGTGAAAAAGTAGTAAATCTATGTGATACCAACTATAGGATATTCATAGTCATCATATCATAGTAGTGTACTAAAACTCTAATGGAGCACCAAAAATATATAGTTTATTGGACAACGTTATTTTAATTAGGGAATTTTTATATTTTTATGCTCATTGAATATGGGAATTTTTGTGTAACTCCCATTCCATTGATCAATAATTATAGAGTTACATATCTCTGATTACTCTATATAGATTCAATTTATGATTTAATATTCATTTATATTTGAGGATATGATCTGTTAGTGGATTTAGACTCATATTTTTAGCATCATTAAATGCTACATCAGTATGTTCACTGATTTTTGGGTTTTCTCTTATCATATATTAATTTTCATTAGGAGTATTTAGTTTTGAAAAATTATGTGTTCATAGTGTTTAAGGAGTAGATAGAAGTTAGTTTTATGATAATATTTGTTTTCATGTATAATTTTGGTGACTTATATAACTCTTTCATATCAAATTAAGTGCATCTATTTATATTTTATGATGGTATTTTAATTACTGATTAGTCATGACTAAAATATGATGATAATTAAGATTAATTAAATAAAAAAATAATATTAGAATTTTTATGTGTTAAATAATTTATATACTTGTATTATGGAGGTAAATGTGAGATTACATGTATAAAATAATTATTAAAATGGAAAATGGTGTAATTAGTCATCAATTTGATTTCAACGTTATTAAATGAATTAATAAAAAAATATTTGTTGAATATAGATGTTTTAATGAGATTTTTTTTTTAATTTTTTTGTTTCAACAATATAAATTTATATAAATATTATGTGAATATGGAATGAAATATTTTTGTTAAAATAGTTAAAATAAAGATTATATGGTTGGGTTTTAATAAGAGATTTAGTGTATTTTTATATTTTAAATTATGTGTTTTTGAGAAAAATTCTTGTTAGTGAGTTAGAGAGATTAGTAATGTTTTAGGATTATTTAACATTGATTTTTTAATTTAGTACACTAATTTAAAATTTTAACAACCATTATTTTTCATCAAGTGATATATGACTAAATTTTAGTAAATTTTTTAGTAATTATCTATCGGGTTAAAATGTTGAATGTACTCTAGTGAATGACCATTAAATTGTTTATGGTTCAATTATCATAAAATAATTCTTTTAACCCTTGGATAATATTGGTGAAGTTCCAAGGCATTCAAATTTTATGTAATATTTAATATTTATTAGATATTTATTTATTACTATTGAACCCTTTATTTTTGTGTTTTATTTTTTGTTAGTAACAATTGATGGTAATAATTGTTATGAATCGATGATGAGAAGTTAAAGTCTAATGTTCCAAAAATTGGTTCCCCTATATGGTTGGTTTAAAAAATTGAAGATTGTAAAACACCTTAGGGGTTATAATTTGAACTACACTCATGTTTGATTTAGTTTAATATAGGTTTTTCAATAAGCATGATGAATTGAGTAGTAGTCCTTATATAGAATTTTTTTAATAGTGATATAATTCTGATGAATATATTGTATGGATATTATCTAATTGTTCTAGATTATAAATTATATTTGATGATGTTGTGTTTTACTCCTTGTAATTTTGTATGAAGAAACAATGTAATATGATGAGTAAGGTGTATAGGAGATGTTATGATCCATAGTTTATCAGTTTTTCTAAATTGAATAATTATATATTATGTAAAATGGAAGTAGGTCTGTGAGTTTCTTTGCATTTGTGATATTGGTTGTGATATTGTAGAAGAAATATAGTTATGAAGATCTAACCATATATTTATAATGAATGATAAATACTATTTATAAATAATTCAAACATGGATGATAATGTTTCAATGTAACTATGTTATACAAAAAATGGTTGTTGAATTTGATGGAATGTGATGACATCACCATCATCAAACCATTTATTGATTTTGAAGAAGAGTTGAATAGCATGAGGCAGTGGAATAATTCCCAAGGACGTTGATTTTAAGTTACTTATATTTTAAAAAAATTAATATATTATATGTTTTAGATTTTTTGGATCAATTAAAATTGATTAATTTGTTGAATGTATGTTTTCAGTATATTTTAAATGGTTGGAATTAATTTACGTAGTTATAACTCTCTAGCTCTGCACAATCCATAGTCACTGGCCTCATTATCCACATGTCATTGGGAAAACCTCCTTATACACTAGATTCATTAAAATCGAAATAATGTTTTAAGGGGCGATATCTCAGAGGCTACAATCTATGTAGTAAAATCATAATCAAAAAGCAACTATAAATAATATGGAAAAGGTGAGAAAATACATATGACAATAAAATTATTCATCTATAATGTCAGTCCTATAATAAAAAATAAAAAATATAACATTAAGGATAATAAATTTGTAAAATAATAAATGTATGAAAAATAAATTTCCACCATAACAATGAGGAACCACCCATTCTATCTGCAAAACATTAATGTTGAGCTTATGCACCACCTACACTTCCACCTCCACTAGACTATGGAGGAAAATAACATATCCTCACATATTCCATGAAGCATGAAATCTACATACATCATAGAGGGGATAGGTTTGGTGTGAATATGAATCATATAATCTTCCACGAGTGATGTACCTATATAATATATATAAATATATCATTCTTTATTAATAGAAATAAATAGAAAACAGATCACAGCACTCAAATTACTCCACTCTTAATCTACTATACATTAGCGAGACTTTATCAAACATAGATAGTGTCATATATAATTGATATAAAAATATTATAACACATAAGACATCCCTTGGTCTTCCAATCACTATCATATAAATTTTAATCAATTATAAACCCATAAATAGAATAACCACATGAAGTAAGACATAAGTAATTAAAACACCTCTAAAAACCATATCAAAATCCCTAAGGTTATCTGCACAATTTACCAACAATAGGACCAACAACCCTAAAGCACCCAAGGCAGAGAATTTCCCATCCTTATCAAATATCATCTTATTAACAAAAATATCCAATATTTATTGAAATAATCTATCTCCCAACCGATGATCGCAATCACCTTAATGATTTTGTGTCCATCTATGATATCTCCATCCCCCATAATGATAGTCCACATCATCTCCACAAATCCAACAAATATACTGAGTATACTACCCATAATGAGTGATGAGAACCACCTTATGGGATATTCATTTTTTATAATAACCCAACAACCTCATAAATTACTATGAGTTGAAATAACCATCCTCGCTACCATGGAATAGAGAGACTCTATCCTCAACAATGATAATTGTCAACCCCATATTAATGTTAATGGAAAAAATCAACACCACATTCCTAGTAAGGAACATAACTCGCAATTACATGAATTACGCACA
Source organism: Viscum album (assembly GCA_963277665.1). NCBI lineage: Eukaryota > Viridiplantae > Streptophyta > Magnoliopsida > Santalales > Viscaceae > Viscum > Viscum album. Next base: position 78,989,543 of record OY728122.1, read on the forward strand.
TCATGATCATAAGGAACCACATTAGTTATAACATCCTTCAGAATATGATAAACAACACATAACATCATGTCTGTTAAATATTAAAACCACATAACCAATAAAGACATGTTATTATAAGGCAAACCTATTATATATCTAATTGATTACCACTATAAATCCCTCATGAAAAATTGAATTTCATGTCATTAAATTCACAACTACTCACACAACCATACTGATAAACTTTTATCACATTATATATTAATGCACATTTAAAATTACAAGAATGTGTGTACCATATTATTTGAGTTTTAATGACTCTACGAACAATATAAATTCTAGTTAATCTATCCTCAAATGGATGAAAGTAATTAATATATATAAATTATAAATTTTTGTCATCACAAATTGAAAACAAGGGAATTTTTAGAGAAACAAAAATGTAACTTAAAGGTAGAAAGAATTATAACTGAATAAACCCTATAATGTACTACATTAAGAATATAACACAGTATAGAAATATCTCTATATGGGGAAGAATTAACCATAGGGATTGAGAATTCAATTTGGGAATACATGCTATATTGTGGCATAAAATTTCTTAAACCACTCACTTATATAAAATTAACACCAATTGAACAATTATTTTATAAAAATATGTCATAAAACATTTAAAGATCCTTTTTTAGAAAACATAAAATATAAAAAAATTGTTTTTTTAAACCATGGGTATTTTTAACCATTATATATCAACTATCTAAAATCACTAATTTGACCCATACATATTTAAAACTATACCATTCTATAGTTTTGGTTGAAACATACACATAATAGTGTATGTTTCACCCCTTGAACATCATATGGTTTTAACCCTGACGCACCTTAGTGCATCCCATCAACCTCTATGTATCAACAATTAGGGATCATATACATCACTAAATTTCAGCATAATCAAAACCAAAGATTATATATCATATATATATAAACCTTGCACATCCTTAAATTTAAAATTATTTTTTAAGTCTACTGTGGAAACATTTATATATCACATTGTTGACCTTTATGCATCACAGAAGTAACACATAAAAATTGGATGGTGGCTCTGTAAATTTTTTAAATCTCACCACCATTTTTGACCCCTTAAATATCCAGGGTACCACTACACAAGACATTTTAATAAATTATAATCTTACGTATAAATGTTTCATTCCAAAAAAATATTTATTTTAAATGATTTGACTACCCTTCAACATATTAAATTTACCTTTATAAAAGATAACAATTATTGATGGCGAACCTCGTGAATCATAATATAGCCAATATTACGATCCCAAAATAACTCTTAAAAATATTTATTTTTGTACCCATATGTTTTAATACTTATCCATTTTAAAAATATTATACTAAAACTCTTAAACGTATAAAAAATTATTATAAATGCCTTTATAATTTATAACATCATTCAATGTTATTGCAAAAAAATTATATCGTGAAAACTCACATAAAAACTAACCATGAGACTAGATGTACTATTGATACCAGATACCCTTACTATATTAACACACCAATGCATTGATAAGGTCTAGAAAAACATTGGTATTCAATGATCAAACTTTAATTACCAATCCTCACTATATATTACATTATAGTTACAGAAGCAATTGATTTATTTTAATGAGATTTTATAAAGACATGATGATTTTATCAAGTCATTGGGTTTTTCAAGATGAACTAACATGTCTAAGGATGTCTGGATAGAATATGAGGAAGTTAGAATTTAATATGAGATATTTTGATGATTAATATTTTTACAAATATGATCAACTATACTCCATATAAGAATAATAATAATTTTCCCATTACATATATATAAAATTGAAACCCTAGAACATGAGTTTTTTATAAATAAAAATATTTTTTGTAAGAATAATATATTAAAAAACTAAAATACATAATATTAAATAATTATAATGTAATATTAAGTATGAATTTCTAAAGGATACCTATAAATTATCCAAATAACATGTAATATAAAATCATAGTATCTGATGGATATGCTAGAGTAATCCAAATTTTCTATAAGAATAACTGAATGGTTTTTATGGTATATAATATTTAAAATAATGTTATTTAATTTATCTAATGTTATCAAAGAGGTACATTGACTCTAATGATGGTATGTAATAATAGTCATTAGTTTTCAAATTATACATATGATTAAGTTGTTATCATGTATTAATAACTCTAAATAATAGATGATTAACTAATGGATTTTAATTACAAAATAATATTAATACATTGTTTTTAAGAGAATCATAATATGTAATTTATAAAATAATTTTCAAGATCTTCATGTATTCAATCATCCAAATAATTTTTTTCAATCATGATTAATTTTGATATTTAAATGATCAGGAAATTATTTGTGATATAAATTTAGATTGTAATTTTAATTCTTGAATATAAGAATTAAAAAATTGATAACAATAATTATAGAGTTATGAATTCTCCACGGAAAAACATATCTACGTTTTTTGTAAAAATTGAATGATTTCTTTCATTATAGAATAAATATATACAAAATATTGTATTAAATGATAATAATTTTTAGTGTTTTAAATGAGGATTTTAGAATATCCTATTTCTATTAATTTGGGAGATTAATAATATGAATTTTTTCTATATTTATGATGTTTTTAGAATTTATAAGATAAAATTCATCTTAACATAACTATTACTCATTTATATTTATCAATATTAAAAAATATATAAGTAAAACTTTTATAGAGCTTATATACATAAATTTTTTGATGAATAAGAGAAGAGATTCCAACATGTTACTACTGATGTTTTTGATGAGTTTAAAATATGATAATAGTTTTTTATGACTCTAATATACCACAAAGGTTAAAAAATATAATGGAGACATAAAACCGATTATTTTATGATAAAATAATTTTTCCATTGATGAAAAATAATAAGTGAAAAATCATGATTGATTGTTATGAAAGAGAAGAAGTTAAAAAAATTACCTTCCTACACAACAAAGGATATTAGGATGTCTTTAAATATTGAATAGGATCATAAAATATTTTTCAACCCACATATTGAACGTTATAGTCAAATATAAGATTTTATGTAGAGTTTATTTAATTTAATTTTTAAGAAATTTCAATGGGCTACATAAAAATTTTGATTGACGTTGTGCATGTATTCTAGTTGGTGTCATATTGAAGGGGTAAATTCCATTTTCTTTTCCATTAATTGGGATTAATAATAAAATATTTTCTTTCTGTGTGCCTATGTTATAGTTAGTAAAATACAGTTAAGACTAGATTATAGAGTATGATTGATCATAATTATATTTTATTTACATTTTCTTCCTTTCTTATTTATTATGTCATTCATGTAGCCTAAGAGAGATATGAAGATTGGTGTTCCATTCACTGTAATAATAGAATTGGTATAGAAATGAGTATAAATTTTTGATATGTTGGCTTAAAATCCCCCCCTGGTGAACATACATTGATCAACTGTAATTAACAATTTGTATATAAGATAAGTGTGACATGTATTGTCTTTGGAAAACACTACCCAAAAAAATCATGATTAGTTAATAAAATGGGTTTATGGTGCTACATTCCGAAGGGATCACCTATCTAATTAGATTAAACCTTCCCATTCTTCCATCTATATTAAAAATATATCCATCTTGGAGTGCTCTAATAGGTACCTCTTGTTGCCTCTATAGAAGACAAATATTGGTATCATGGCTGTTTGTTGTTGGCCTGATATAGGGATAAATAAATAGTCATGTGGGAGGAAAATTTTCCACTTTTGAATATATTTATTATTTTATCATATTTAAGAGAAATATGATTCAATAAATAAGATTATTAATATATGTATTTTCATAATTGTTTTGATGAAAGTGATCCTACATATAATCATTACACTATCAATGTGACAGCATTACCACCACTATTTGTTATATAACATTTTAAGGGGAGAGAAACCTCTAAAACATGAGATTCTAAATCATTGAGTTTCAACTAAATATCCATCATTTTACTCACCAATATGAACAATAAATTACCCTTACTCTTACTAATAATGATGTGCATCCTAGAATATTCCTTTTTTTGTGGTGGAACGAAATTTTTTTTTATATTTAGGAATAACTAAAAACACATAATATTTATTGTACCAAGGAAAAATAGGATGAAATTGTTTTAGGGGTGGTATAACCTGACACTAATGACATGTTTTTGAATATAAAATCATTGGAAAAATATCTCTAAAAAATATTGAATGAATACTACACAACATAGTTAGTAGTTTATAAAATTAGGATTGTCATTTGAGGTGTACTAGATAAATATTTGATAGAATAACAACATATAATGGTAATGTCCAAAAAAATATCACAATTGCAGTGACTGAATTATATATTGTGAGTACTTAAAATTTTTTATGTTTCATTTTTCATGTGATCATATACTCAAAACATTTATATTCTCATTTTGATTACAAAAACAATTTATATAGATTTATTCACGAACAAAAAATTACAATAAATTTAAATAATTAGAAAAAAACATAAATAGAGTAGCCATTGTAGTTTCTCATTTTTGACGTGATTTTCACACTTTATTTATTAACAAAGCAATTAAATGTTATTTGATACTAATTTTCCTATAAAATATTACATAAATATTTATTTATTTATTTTTCATTTGTGTAACAATAAATTAATATCCATGAAAATTGAAAAGTTATAGCAATAAATAAAACAACTTTAAACCACAGAGTGAAATATAAAACACTCTTTTACATATGTAATGATTAATTAATATTAGTAATAATATTTCAAGAATAAAAATCCTACAATAAAATTATATAATGAGTAGTTACAGAATAATAAAAAATTAAAATAAATAAAAATATGATTTCAATAAAAATTAAAAAATATAATAAAAATATAGAACATTTCAAGTATATGTGTATAAAACAATATTATGTAATTCATCAGATTTTTATAAGGTTCGGTAACCTTAATAAGGATAAATCCCATTTGGTTCATTATCTTCATAGGGTTCAATATATCTATAATATACGTCTTTATAAGGATGGTCTATTAAGTTTGGATAACCAATAGAATGTTATGTGCAAACTATCAAAAGGTTCTTACTCTCGTTGAATGTTTTATGAATGCAACTGTATGGTTGTGAAACATAGTATTAATGATAAGATAATTTAACATTGTGGTTTAGAGAACCCCACATAATGTTAAGGAAAATATATCATAATATATTTGAATCATTCTACTGATAATTAATATCAATTAATTTCCCGAACGACCCATTCCCAAACTATTACTAATGTGCGTTTCAGTCAAAAATTATATTTGAGGACAGACAATACATTAAACAAAAATTGGTTAAAATTTATTATATATTTTTATTATGTGAAAGAATTAAATAAATTTCTTCAATCATGTTATAATGAATAAACTTTTAGCTTTTTTGTCATAATAACATACTTATATGAAGTGAAATGTTCAACTAAACACCATCTCAATTCATCATGATTAAAAACAAAACTATAATATGAAAAAAATATCCCCTGTATTAAAATTTTAAAAATGTTTTAAAATTGAAAATATTTCACACATTATTTAAAACAATTTTTTCAACCGAACCAAATTTACCACATTTGGTTTCAATATATACCAAAATAATTTTTTGTTTAAAAGATCATATCTCCACATATATTTATGCAATAAAAAAAATAAATACAAATGAAAAATAACAATAATCTAAATTAAAGGATATGGAAAATAAATTTAGTGAATCTCCCACTTAATATATGTTTTTTACATTTTATTTAAATAGATGAATCTATAATAGAATGTACATATTTTAAATCATCCATGTGAATCATTTAAAAACTGGTCGTAAAAAGAAGTGTGAAATCCTACTAAGGATTTTTAATCTATAATGTTCTACAAAAATAGGTTAATATATACAAGTAGTCATAATATTATCCCACATTGATTATATATTGTAGTAAACCAAATAATACAAATAATTGACCTTTTCATATTTGATAATTAAAAAAATTTAATTATATATTATTAAACCATAAAATATATTAACATTTGGCCATTTATGGACAAAAACTAACATCCCGTAATAATAATGTAGAATTAAAAACTAATAGTGTTAACATGTAGTGGGATTCTGACCATGGAATGATTTTATAATTTAAGAAGGACACTTAGCAATATATGAACACATGTTAGCATTAAACTAGTTCCTGATAATTTATATCGAAGTAATATTAAAAACATCCATAATTGCATGTTCAAATTTGTTTTATATTTATATTGATATAATATATTACTAAAAATGTATTATAATTTATCACCAGTTGTAAAAAATTCCAAATAGATTTAATCATTTTCATCTTGATCCATAAAAATATGTTACCTAACATCAATATGTATTTCAATATTATTTTTAAAATGTTATTATAAATAAAAATAGAATAAGAGTTATGAAAAAATTGGTAAATTTACAACATAGTCATAAAAATCATATAAGTTTTTCTTTACCCATAAATGGAAAAAATAATAATATATTACAATAATATATTTCTCATATACGATTGATAAAGAACCAAATAATTATTTATTTGGGATCCATGATACTATGATTTTTTCTAGAATGCGAAACAATGAACTAGTTATTTCTATATATATATTATATCCATAAATGTTATAAAAGTGATTTCATTTTTCATTGAATGAAGTGTTCAAAGAAAAAACAATCCATGGGTGAAAGAACTATTAACAGATTATTTTATTTTTTCATAACATTTAGGTTTCATTCCATAAGATCAATTTGAAATTTATCAAAAAATAATATAAAATATTATTATATTAGATAGTAAAGAAGTTAGATACAATAAAATACCAATTATACCTCTATAATGATTATTATAATTAATTTTAAAAATTTATCAACATCAAATTTACCTGATTTTATCTTAGTTATTTATTAACATTTACTTCTATCAAAACCAAATATTTTTACACGGTCTCTATATATTATTCTTCATTCAGAAAAATTAATTCACCGCTATGATTAATTTTATGGTAAAGAAACAATTCCAATTCACCCATAATCCTATTAAAAAATTCAATTGTAATTATTTCTAATGATTCCATACCTAATGTATCATATAAATATCAATAAATAATATAATCAATATAAATTTAGAAAATAAAAATTTCCTAAATTATTTTATTTTTAAATAATATTGAAATAAGATTATATTCTATAAAAAAAATTTAAAAAATTATTTATATAATATTTCATACCTGGTTTATGGAGAATTAATATGTGTACATGGGTTTATTAATTTTAAAACATTATTATGAATTTTATTATTTTAAAAACTCAGTGCATGTCATAAGGATACATCCACAAAAATAATTCGAGTTATTAAAAAAACTTTGGAATAAATTTTATATAAATTTAATACTTAAATAGAAAGATAATATATTAAAATTATTAGGGATTCTAAAAATGGAACTAGGAAAAAAACCATCATCATATTATCTTAGTAGTTATTATGAATATTATATTACAATAAATATTACGTTATTATTAATTATCTATCCATTTTAATAAATATGATTTCAATAAATCCGTTCAACATCAATAAAATATTATTTTTCTGGAAGTTAAATAAATTACATAAATTATTTCATAAAATTAATTTAATTCATCATTAATAGATAACATAAAATTGAAATAAATCAAATATTCATTAATATCTCTATAAAATAGTCTAAAATGAAATTATTTTAATCACAAAAATACCTTACTAAATTTTTAGTTTTAATTCATGAAATAGAATTTCCATTCACATTATGTAGTGGGTCGTATTACTGTGAATTCAATGTTCTGTAAAGAGGGTGAATCTCCAAATAAGGAGTTTATTTACATTTTGGGGTTCATTATCTCCAAAATTATAAACATTATACTCTTTATCCAAATGCTCAAAATCAGCACTGTTTTCATTCAATGAATTATCATAAAATTTCATAGGAATAAACTCTTCAAGCACCATGGGTTTTTTAATATCAAAAACATTAAATTTACTATAATTATAAAAAAATATCCCATCATATGATTTTTCACAAAACAATTCTATGTAATATTTTTTGTTAAGAATATATAATCTACAAAAAATACTCTAAAATTTTGAACTTTTGGTTTGATTCTTTAATTGATTTCATTAAATATTTTCATTAAAATAGGTATTAAAATAATACTATTAAACACGTGGAAATATGTATCAATATATTATACAAAAAATTATCTTGGGGGTTTTAACTCCCTTTACATGGTCGCATTATTTTATTTTGAAGATCTATTTTCCAATTCCAGAATAATATATTATTTTTTATCCTAGGGGATGATATTCTATATGAATAATATTTATCTTTATATAATGTTATAAATTATTGATTTTAAAATTATACACCCTTTTCAATTTTAATTTATAATTTCAATTAATCTCTTTTATTTGTTAAAAAATTACAGCAATTGAAAATTTGTGATATATATTCATATTAATGAAAACAAAAATAATCCCTAGTATATAGAAAAAAATATTTTATAGTGACAAATAAATAACTATTACCACTGATACTATAAGTACATATAGTTGTAGATCAGTAAATATTTTTCAGTTTAATTCGAAATATAGAATGAACTTAATTAATATGAAACACTATTTATTTTGTTTAATATTAATGTGAGATTAAAAAATACAGGTGTTTTCTTGCTTTATATTAACAATATGATGAATTTTTAGGTGATTAGATAAATTTTAAAGAATAATTATGTAATAATTAAAAATATACCCATTAGAAAATAATATTTCTTAGTATATAAAAATAAAAATAAAATATCTTTCTTAGTGGGTTCATAAAAATAGAAGAACTATATATTAAATTTTCAGTTTTCATGAAACATGATATAGTATCTTTAAAAACTAATTAGTTTTCATTTTGAAATTTCACTCAATGTATATTATCAGATAATTTATAAATAAAAATAAAATTATGATTGAATCCATCAAGATATATATATATATATATTTGAAATTATAATATATTTTAAAATACCGACACATCCAAAACAATTAACAAAACAATTTAAATTTCCATAAAAAGATAATCTACCACCCTAAAATTTTATGAATGATAAATATTTTATGGCATGATATGTAATGTGTCTTGAAATATATATATATATATATATAATGTTTCTTATCTCATACATCATAGAAAAATATCATACTAATTCATTTTTAAGATAATTTTCGTACCCATGTAAACCTTGGAATCATTGGGTCAGTAAAAGTGTTTTCTAGAACCCATATTATTTTAAAATGTTTATTAATCGGAAATTTATATCATAAGGATTTTGATATATATTCTATAATATTACCAAGAGAATGTTTAAATATTAAACATCACACACTCTCCAAATTTCATTTCATTATAAATCAACATAACTATTTTAGGATACACATTCTTTTGAGACTTTAAAAGAAATACAAGTACCATTTTGGTAATTGATTATTATAAGCCATACTAGTTATATATATATTTATTTTGTTTAAAATTTAATTTTTATCTTAAGTTTCACGTTATTATAACAAAATAAAAATAACTATCTTTAAAAATTAATTTTCATATTTTAATTTTTTATATTGATTTATATTATTATTAAAATTTATTTCATGAGAATACTCATATTTAGAATGATAAATAATATGTTTAATTTTTTATTTTTTGAAAAGTAAAAATATACATAAATTATATAATTACATATAGAATCATTATTCCATATATTTTTATAATCATATAGAGTAATCTCGTTTTATTAAATAATATCTTTATACTTATTCATATATTCATTGTATATTTTTTAAATTATAAGAATATAATATTTTTATAATATAATTTTTAAAATATAATTCATCAACTAATTTTTTTTAGAAATAGATTTGGGTTATTCAATATCAAATTTACAATCCTAATATGAAGAACTCAATAGTGTCATAATGTCCAAATCCTTTTTAGACCTAAAATCATCACTTGAATATGATTCCTCGAAACTGATTAATCATGTTACTAGGGCTCTCTTAACCATATTGTTCATATTTTTTTCTTTACTCTATTCATTAATTTTTTTATTTCATTATTAACATGATATTTTAATAGACATTAACTACATATTACTATCATACTTTATTATAAATAAAAACACCTTTTACATTTTCCTTGTGAAAAAATCCGTGGAAAATCCATTATAGTTCATATAGAATATAATTTCATCATTTTATATAAACATTTAAAATAGTTGTAAACATTATCATTATCATTTTTTAATGTATCAAAATATGATGAGTTTATTTAAAACTTCACACAATTAAATAAAACAATCATAATTTTAGTTGATTCTTCATGAAAAAATTTCTTATTTTCCAATATTTATCAATGTGAAGCAACTATTAATTCATCATAAATATATACCATAGATTATTTATTTCTTCTATTTAATCATTATTTTATTGAATTTTTTATGTAAATATCAAAGGGATATTTCAACAAGCATAATGTTATCTAATGTTTCACCGAATTCATTCCATCCATTTATACTAATTTTAAATCTATGGAATATTATATTATTATATTCATCGTAACATTTTTTTAAATTTCTATATCCACTTATAAGTATTCAAAATTTAGTTATCTTATGTTTATCATATCCATAATCACATTGATAGAGTATTTTATAAAATCATTTTCTATTTTTACATGAATAGATATTACTAAACAATTTCCATTCACTTTTAAAATATAATATATTCATTACCTTCTAGTTTAAGAGATTATGAATAACATCAGTAATAGTCAATGTTTGTTTTTTAATTTCAGGAAACGTGTCATGTATTACTATTAGGGGAAAGTAATCAATGCATAAATTCTTAAATTATTCTATCATAATTACTTGCTTATAATCATAATTATTAACATCCAAAATATAGGACTTTGTGTAATCCATAAATCCTTCTAAGAATAACAATCCATCCCAAATTAATATAAATCATAGATGGTTAATTCAAGGATAAATGATATCTGAATATATATAGCAGTACTAATAATACATTTATGGTCCATGATCTGATACAAATTATTAATTACTAATATAAGGATGATTGAATGGTCAAGTGGGGGTGGGGGTGATTTGATCTCTTTTTAAAATATCTTAGATATTGTAAATGTAAAAATAATTCTTCTTTAGAAAATAATAATATGAAATTTATTTTTATTGTAGTTCATATAAATGTGATCCGACATTTAGTCTTCACATTCTAAAAATAGAATTTGGAAACCACTAAATTTTGTATAACTTTTTAAGGAGAGTAAAAATACTAATAACATAACTCCTATACATATATATTCAAAACCCAATATCAATCATTTTTATCACTTGAAGGAATATCCTAATTACCCAGTCATTTTCTCTCCTAGAAGAATAACAAAAAACATTCATTTTAAATTATTGGATGAATAAACCTGGCCTTTTTTAGACAATAGACCAACTAAGAACCTCACCCTAATTTCAAAAAAAAATTGGAAAAATTAAATATACTTTATGTAATTGTGTTATAATCTATAGATAGTACCCCATTTTTTTAATTTTGAAAAATCAACCTAAAATAATTCACATGAAAATAATTCATAACTAAAATTCCATAGAAACTATAAGTTAGAAAATGATGATCTAAATATCGATACTTCATAGATCATTTCTTGATAGTAGTATAATATATCATGATGATTCCCAACTAAAATAATACCACTATAGTATTGAATGAAATGTGAAATGTAACAATTTTAATTTTTTCATGCAATGATACTCTAATAATCTTCCATATATTGTGTATCCTCGACCCATCTATCATTACACTATTTCTCAATGTATATATAGATAGTTTTAGTTATGTATTATAAATTCAGAAAAAATTAGCTCCTGAAAGATAATTACAAAATAACATTCCTTTTAGTAAAATATTTTTTATGCAGTAGTATTCATCTTTAGGTAAAAATGTAATTGAAATTTTTTAATATTATCTTTCAGGATATTTTTCTAACAAATTTATTTTTTTAATGAGGATACAACACTCAATTAATCTCCTATAAAATTAACCCTCCATATTTTTAAATAATAATCCTTTAGAAATAACCTGATCCTGTTTGGTTTTTGAGGTTGATGTTTTTTTATTGGCATTCCATTTTTAGTTTTGTAAGTGTATATTAGAGACATTGGGTGATTAATGTTTTGTAGAAGTTTCATGATGATTTTGGTGATGATGAAGGTGGTATGTGTATATATTATACCACCTAGGGAGTGGATTAGATAGTCTCAATTTTCTTTTTCATAATGTCCTCAGACAAGAGTGAGTGGATTAAGTGGATATCTTGAATTTACAAAGAATTACACAATATTATAAAACAATTTTTTGGACAATTGTGATTATAGTTAATAGATCACATGGTATGGGTCACAATGAAAAAATGTAGATATTCTGGATTACCCTAATGACCATTTGATATTTAAATGGGAAGCATCTGACAGAATGATTAATAATATTTTTTATGGTTGGTACACTCTGAGGGAGTAAAATATGGTTGTTTAGAAAAGGATTTAATTATAATTCTGAACAATTGTAAATTTCATAGTGGACATTTCCTATAAGAAACCACTAATACAATCACTAAGAGTCATTAATATTTTAAATATTATCTCTAGATTTCTCTCAATATTGAAAAAATAAAGAATATTTCATGAATTAAAACATAAATTGTGAGTGCGGAAGAATGAGTTTGTGTAGTATATATGTGGATGGGATTCTATAAAGACGTTTTGTGGGGTGTAGTCCATGATGGGAATTCATCATGACCATACAATGAAGTATAGTCCTAAATAATGTTATTATGAATGAATTTCGTGAAATGGTTGTGATAGGAATAGAATGTTCGCGAGGAAAATTTTCACGTGGGTCTATAAAGGGATATTCCCAGGGTTTGTCTATAAAGGGGTTTTGTATCTCATGAGGGAACTTCATGTAGTGTAGTTTGTGTTTTATGAAGGGTATTTTTTAATATGTAAGGTTAGTACATGGGGAATAATTTTCTACATTTTTACTTGATTTAATATTATTTTGGATAAGTATATTCACATGAAAAACACACATGGACATTTTAATGACTGCTGAGCGCATTAGAGATTCAAACTCTAATATTCCCTATTCAAACAAAAGGATTTGTTTCTAAAGAAATATATGAAAACTTAATGTCATTAATATTGGGAATAGTTCATAAAGATTTTTGTGAAAAGAGGATTAAATATAAATTATCTAATAGATTAAATGTGTTATCCTTGATTTCTTAGTAAAGGTGGGGCACCTGTCATGAAGTGTTGATGGAAAAATTAATGAAATCATAAAAAAAATATAGTAATTATTTTTAAATTTTTATATGACTAAGGAATCATCCTAATATTATCTTTAGGCCATTTCTTAGTGGTGAAATAAGTAAAATTCCTCATGATCCATTATATTTGTTTATTAGTGTGATTAGGGAACGTAAATTACAATAATTATATCTTATAATTTTCAAACTAATGTGGCGAAAATATATTTCTAATGAAACAGAAAAGGTTGATAGCCTAATTTTACCCTCCTGTCTCAGGACGTCTCAAGGCACAAAAAGTTATTATAGAGAATAATATTTAGGTTTTAAATATATCATCATCAATTCAATTAGAAACTTTTTTACTTAATTCTAATTTTGATCCTTTAATTGATGAATGAAACCACAAGACTTGGAATAATATAATGATATCACATCATTAATTTTTCTTGGATGGATATAGATTCCCAAGAAAAAAATCAATATTTGGAGCTTTTTCAGGTTAGATCTATATTAAAATGGTGACTTGTACTTTTGAAAACTCCATGTGAGATAAATTTTACAATATATATGATTGTGATGTTATAGTGAAAATGATATGATCTTTTTCCTCCTAAAACGATTTATGTATTTAAAAAAATTTCAAGGTTATAATATTGATAGATTCTTCAACAAAATAATTTATGTTGTTAAATATATTTATGATAATTGGGAATATTTAATGAATAATTATTTTTAAAGAATTTTTTTTCAATGTTTTACACATATATATAATTGAAAAGATTCATATTTTGAATATAGGTACTTTTCTGTTCTATATGTGCCTGCTATCTTAATTTGTTGTCTTGCATATAAATGAAAATCTATTCAAAAAAGGATATAAAGTCATGCATTTAAGTTAGTGGATTTCAAATCCTAGTAGTATTTTGAAATCTATAAAGTTGAAATGGATAATATAATATAGATGATTAACAACACCATCTTGTAGTTATAAATTCCAATAATGTATATTATATATTTGAAAGAATGATTCACATTTTTTACTAGTGTAGTATAGTTCGTATTACTGCAAAAATGGCCCTTTGATGATTTGAAGATGATGAATTTAATTAATCAGTTACAAAAATTCCTCAAACTTGAATCCCTAATTTATGAGACCCTAGGACTGGGAGTTCATATGATATCAAATTTCCATGTGATGTGTTTTATATGAAATTTTAAAAATTATAAAAATTACTATATGAATAAATATTAAATGAAATTTAAATTTTTTATATAAGATGTTATGATGACTACTATTAGGAAGGACCTCAAATATAAATATTATATAAACATGAAAGCGGGGCTGATCACAAAATTTAAAATTGAGCGAGAACAAAAAAAAGATAATTTTTATATAAATATAATTTACGATGTTACCAATCTTAAAAATAATCCTATGATTTTTTGGGTCTTCTAAAATAATAGATTTGATAGTTGTGAGATGAATTATATAATCATATATCTAGTCATAATAATTTTGAAAAAATAAATTGACTTTTACAATAAAGATTGATGTATATAATATGTTGATTAATGAAATTAAAGAAATCCTATTTTAAAGAAAGATAAATATTTTTCCCCTTGAATATGAGATTGATTCACAAATAATTAGACAAGAATACATAAAAAATATAGTGATCCATATAATAAGATATATATTGGAAGGATAACATGTTGATAATTGATATAATGATTCATGTGAGTCTCTAATGGTTTCAATTGAATTATGAATAAAAAGTGTACATAATTGACGGATAATATGTGTTCATTTTTGATTTTGAGAGATGAAAGTTAGAAACTATGATAAATTTTAATTAGACAAAGAAAATGGTTTCTCATTCTTTCATTAAATCAATGTCACTAGAAGATCTAATAAATTTTTTATCAAGATAAAGGAGTTCAAAGAGGAAAGGAAAGTCCATGATACTCAAATATATTTCATGAACTGAAAAGTTATATAATAGCTGCAGACATGTTACAAAATCAATGATAGAATTTTTTTTAAAAACTAATAGAGTGTCAAATATGTTGCTAATTTGACCACACTATGTCAAACATTGAATAAAAAGTTTTTATTTGAATGGGGATGATCCTGGTAGTAAAAAAAGGATAGTGAGACCATATACATCATAATATATAACAAAATAATTATATGGTGGTTTTTTTCTAGAACTGTGTTTAAATCAATTGACTGTAAGAAAAATGATGTGGGAATAGTAACAATAGAGATACATTAAAAATGATTATAAATCAACTATGAAAAATCCATAAAAAATATGTAATCAATATTGTATGAAGGCGGTTCTTGATTCATGCTGAAATCGAAAGACCATCGCATGAGGAAGAAACTGCATCCGTTGAAGATCCGAGGAGCACTGGACCAGGCGACAGCCAAGTCATCCTCCGAGTCGAAACAGATCATTAGCCGGCGACGATCAAGAAGCCCTACCACCGCCTGGGATTGAAGACCCCATGATTCGAAGATGAAATGATCAAAAGCGTCGACCGAAGTTCGGCGACCCCTGAAGCGAGCGACCATGGTCGATCTGTGAAGGTCAGACGCTACATTGAACTTCTGGGAGGAAATATCAAGGTGATTAGAACCTTAAAGAAGGTCTGGGACCATAGGGCAAAGCGGGGTCGGAGGGAAGGGAGGGAGGAGCTTCGGGTTGGTGAAAGGGGAAAAGGGTCGAGCCGGCGAGGAAAGAAGACGCACCCCCCCTCCCCCTGGCGAGGAGGAGGGGGCTGGAGCCGCTGGCATCAACGGGCTAGGGCATCGCCGCCGTCGAGGAAGAAACCTTCGGACCGCTTTAGATTGATGTACTCATTGTGGATATATTGTGACATAACAATCCATTTTCAAGTCAACATTGTGCCTCTAATATTTATGTTGAAACAAAGCATAAAGTGTTTTAAATAAAATATTGTGATGGTACTCTCTTATGTAATGACATAGAGCTAACAATAATCTATACTAGTTATAATGTATTAGAAATACAAATTGCATTATTGTGGATAATGAAAAAACATCTGGAATTAGAGTTATGGTCACATTATTAATAAATAAAGTAATACATATCTATGATATGAGATATAGTGCATAAACTATGTCTTTAGAGAGACCTTGAAGTGACATTTGATAAAAATGTGTTGTGAAACAGTAATAAAATCCATATTGAATGAAAATTGAGAGGTCATTTGTTCTACTTGATTTAGTCAACACTAATGCGAATGGTTAATAATTATATCTAAACACAATGAGTAAATATATTATTCTATTTAAATCGATAACATTTGAATAATGACATGTTCAATGTTTAGGGAATGAAATAGGGAAGTGATAGAATGCATGAAGTGGTATATAAGAAATGTTGAAAAGAAGACCAATAGAATAGTTAAAACACTTAAGTATGATAATAGAACAAAATATATGACTATATTGTTTGAGAAAAATCCATAGAAACATACTATAAGGAATGAATTATAATCCATTAGAAATCCATAGAAAAATAAAGTGGTTGAATAAATAAATCAGATCATGGAAATTTCACAAAAATCACTCACTGAAGGTCAAATTCATCACCAATATTGGAAAAAATTAATAAATGTTAATGATTACACTCATAATTGGGAATTTATAATGTAACACCCCAGGTAAATAAAGAGTATGACATTTTCACATTTATCCATATTTGTGAATAAAATATTAATAATACTTTAAAGGGAACGCTATGCTCAATGGAGTACCCAATATGCAACAACAAGTTCCTTTGAAATCATACGTTGAACTCTAATAATAATATAATATTATTTTAAATGGTATTTGAACCATAGCCATTGTATTGAAAAGAATGAATATAAATAACTAATTTACGATTAAATATGTTTGTTAAATGTTTTTACTTTTATCCAATAAATTTTAGAGGCTTAAAATACAAATAAATCCAATCTTAAGCATTGAATACACTAGTATTTTTAAAAGATTCTTTTACTACCCTTTTGATGGAAAAACATTTTTAAATAAATATTTTGACAATTTTATGAGCTCTATTTTTCAAAATAAACATATTATTTATGATTGGGACATTTAAATTTACATTGGGTTAATTTTTGGTATTTTTCTTACAATGTTCATTTTTCAATTAATAGTAAAAAATACTGCATTTTACATCAAAACTTCTTTTTCATATAATTTAATTATATGGTTACATTATATTTTTAATTTTTATTTAAAGTGTAATTAGAATATATTTTTACCATGTAATCCAATGGTGGTCATTGGGATTAATTTCACTTTTTAATTAGGCATAAACAAGTGCAAAACTTTTCATAAATATGGTTTCTAAAAACCCGCTATTTGTTTTGACAACGGGATGTTTTTTTTAAATTAATTATTGTAAATTATGTGATTGGAATTTGGTAAAATTTATTACATATTTGGAATCAGAAGGTCCAAATTATGTAATTAAGACTCTATTGTTTTTTGACATTATGAATAGTAACGACTGTAATTATCTTTAATTATCTTGATTAATGAGTAATCGGGTAGTTAAAGATAATAAAATAATATCATAATAATACAAAATGACAACAACATGTGTCCTAAGGATATTGGTTATCTCATGACCGACCATGGGATTCCTTGTGCCAAACTTGGGGGGCCCATGGAATCACTTTTGTGAGAAAGGGACTTTTTATCTTTTTATTTTTAAAGAATGTTAAATTTAACAAAGAATGTATCACCTAAGTAAAATATTTTTATTTTTGACTAAATAAATGATATTTTGGACTATAAATATTCATTGTAAAGATAAAAAGATTTCCTACATCATAGTATTTTTTTATAATTTTTAGACATTAAAAAAATTAAATTATTTATGACATCATGATGATTGAGGGATGACCTCATTATTTAACGATTTAAATAAAATGGAATGATAATGTAATATCTAAGACCTAAACATGTCCAAAACCTATTGGATGAGTGGATTTTGAACCCTTATCACCTTATCCTCGAAATACATCAATGTGGGACCTTCAAAATCCGAAACTCTTTTGAAAATAAAGTAACATTTTGTAACATTACAAGAGTGCCCCTCCTCTAGTCTTATAAAAGGCCCCCACCTCTACATCCTTACCCACACTCCCATAGCCTATGGCTCTGCCAACACCTGCCCATTTTGTCTCTCCACTTCCCTCTCTTACTCCTTGAAGCCTCACTTTGAGCAGAAGTCTTCCCAAGGAATCCTTTGAGATCAAACCCAAGGGAGTTACCCGATTTTAAGGAATATAAAGAAATGAACAAGACAAGTTGGACTTGAGGTAAGGGATCCCACTCCACTCTTTCACCAGGAAAGACACCTGCAGGTTGTTGTGGGAGTGTCCTCTTCTTCTTCCATTCCCCATTCTTCAAGTAGCATATCAACTCTTTTTTCATTATGTCATTCCTTTTAAAGCTCGTATTTCTTGTTATTGGGATGTTATTTTATATTAATCTTACTATAATTTTTATGTTCATGTGATTAGAGACCTTATTCTCTCTCATCAATCCATTTTGGAGGTTTTGAGTGGCGCCGTTAGGCTGCCAAATTTTTGTAAGAGATCTAACCTCTCTCTTTCTTTTTAAGTACTCTCCTTTATGTCACTTCTCTTAAGCTCCTCTTTTTTATGATGGGGGATTCCATTTTATATTCCTCTATCTATAATCTTTAAGTTACTATGATGAGATTCTCTATTTGATCTCATCAATCCATTTTTGTATGTTTTATGTGGCGTCGTTAGGCTGCCGAGTTTTCATATGGGATTCTTCATCTCACTTTTATTCCCGTGAGATTTATGCTACATTTTCCATAATTTCCTTTGAGTGGTGTATGTACTGCCCATTATTTTACTCATTGTGTAATATAATTTCTTTTATGAGTATTTACATCAATGTTGTATTGTCCTTCTTTCACGAGGTGTATGTTTCGAAAGATACCCATGTCGGTAAGGGAACCTTTCACCCTCCTCTTTTTAAAAGACTTCTTTTGTTTGGTCTTTTAATTTACATATTTTTATGTTGGGATATGTTATCATATATCCTTATTGATGTAAATTTTATGTCCATGTGATGAGATACCCTTTTTTTATCTCTCATCAACTCTTCTTTATGTGACACAGTTAGGATATCAAAGGAACTTCTTAACCCAATTTCGATTTCTTTGGGTTCAATATGTAGCTATTGAATATGTCATCCTTTGAATATGTGTGAATGACCATTGGTTATTTTACACTTAATATCCACTTATATTTGGTGTATTCGTTTGTCACACATAATTATGTAATTGATTTATCCTTAAACCAAGGATACCATCTTTGTAAGGGACTCATCTCAATCTACTTTCATTGAGGCATATTATGTTTTATACACAACCTTCATTTATAAGGTGTATAAACCCCTTTTACTTTTACATTTATTCAAAAGGAATCTTTTTATATGAAGTGTTTATTAAATGACAAAAGGGAATTTTTTTGGTGTATGTATGCGGCGACAATGACTTCTCCGCCATCATGACCATTATTTGAATTTCGGCTCCCTCTACAATCCATACCTTATTTTTAAAAGAAAAATAAATACCATGTTTTACTTTTCTTTTATTTTGGTATTGAAAATGGTTTTCATAATGTTTTTATATCAATGTGTTGTATTGATATCTTGTGATTGAAAGGTGGAAATGTTATGTTTCCTTTATGCATGTTTTATGTGATACGATTAGGTTGAGGTTCTTGTGAATTATTATGAAGGTGGGTGGTTCCGTGATAAACTAAGGGCGGGTGAGCCCGATATAGCTCTCCAATGCATTGGGTAATGTGAAGGACTGAAACGTAAAGGTTTCTCCAAAGAGATTTAGGGAATATATTGTGGTGGGTATTCCAAACGTAACCAAGAGGGTTTCTCCCTATGTAAGAATGTTATGAATGCCTCAAGTTACCTTTTATGTCTTATGATTTATATGATTTATTCATTATTTGATGAGGTATATTAAAGTGCCTATGTTTTATGGGTAAATTATGATTTCCTTCTTATGTATATATGAAATCATGTTTATTTTCCATATTTCTATAACCCTTACTGAGCTTTTTATGCTCATCCCATGTTTTTGAAAAAAATTTCACAGGTCAAGGGAATGGTACATGATGTGATGATAGTGTCAAGGATGTGTCAAGAATGAATTCATGTTTTGTTTTAAATATGTTTCTATTTATGGGAAGAATGAATACTGTCTTTTATGTAACCACTTTGTTTAAATGTGGAATGTAATGCTAGTTTCATGATCTAATTCTCTAAAACTCTAAACCTGAAAAGATCCTCAATGTGTAATCTTGTAATAACTCAAGATTAAGTAAGGAATAGCCTAGGTACTTATAGTTGTTATCGAAGGTTGGTTTATATAAATTTAGAGGTTAGGGTATTCTTTAAGCATAAGTGGCATTACCATAATGGTTTGGATTTCAGAAAGAGTCCTAGTTTTAGTTAAAGTGAATGAGTAAGTTTATCTTAGTGTTTATCTTCCTCATTAGTACATGATGGTTTTTTTTATATACTCACACTGACCTTTTTGGTTTTAGTAAATGGCTGGATCTAGCAGGCACCAAAGTAACTGTGGATGTGAAGGAAACTGTGATAGTTTTTTGAGCATGTAACTGAATGATATGGGAGCTGCAATGATAACTCTTGTGATTATCCTCAACCAACTATCTGGAGTCATGATTGACCACCTAAACCTTGGTGATTTCTCTAAGGCATCATATATGAGAGAAACAAAGCCGTATGTAAGTACAGGTAATAATCATAAAGGTAAGTGTGTTCAAAAACCTATGTGTCAAAGATGTGGAAATAAACACCTAGGAAAATGTTTCAAAGGGACAGAAATATGCTCTAGATGTGGAAATGAAGGTCATAAAGCAAGAACCTGCCATGGAAAAAGGAAGCATCCAATTGACTCAAGGAAAGAGAAAGAAGTTCATTCTGAGGGATCAATTGAATGTTTTAAATGTGGTGTGCATGGTTATTATGAAAACACATGTCCTACAAAGAAGTTTCATGAATGGGATCACTAAGAGCGTACAAATGTTTGTTTACCAATACATAATGCCATTCCAATTGAGGATGAAGAAACTGACAATTACCAATCAAAGGTATGTATTATTTCATGACTATTGGTTTCCTATTTTGGAATCATAGGATATGATTCATGATTTTTTTTTGTAGGAAATATGTATTTTGAAATAAGTTGGAAAGGAATGGTTAATGGATCATGAAGAATGTTGAATGAGTAAGATGTCAACATATAAGGGCTTCAAGAGTTATGGTGAAATTCTTAAGAGTATTAAGTCTCTTTTGATGATGGGGTTACATTAGAAGACTTTTTATATAATGTGTAATCCTGATGTTTAATATATGAAAATTTTATTCAAGGAATAGTTATTTTTCTTTTGTGGACATAGTTATAAAGAACAATTTGGGTTTATATGATCCTTACTTTTGAGGTAATTATGGGTTACTATATGTTATGATAGAAGTGAAAGGCATGAGATAAAATTGATGTTAAATTATGTTATGGTTATTTTATCTCTTTTTGTGGAATGATTTGAGAATTATATAGTTTTGGAAAAAGGATAACACGCAGACCGTGTGACTACCCGTCGCGTCGGACAAAGCTACAGGAATCGAACCCACAACCAAAGTGCGACTGGTATTTATCGCCTACCACTAGACTACGTGAAGTCCCTGGTTAGTTTGACTGATTCTTTTTAGTTATATGATTTTATGAATTAAGAGTAAGTTGATTTTGATTTATTTATGAAAATTATTAACCTATCATGGATTATATGTGATTAGGTTAATTACTTTTCAATATGAGACTTTAGGAGCAACTGATGTTGTTTAGTGATAAATGTTACGATTTAACTTGGAAGACTATGTGACTAAATCCTTAAAATATTTGGGTTTCAATCATAGATTGGTTTACTTTGATGAATTTTATGGACAAATTGTTTATCGGATTGTCCTTGTTGAACTTTGGGTTTTGTTAGACAAATTTTGGAGATTAAGCATATATTTTATTTTTATAAAGGGTTATCCTTTTCTAGATTATCTGATCTTGTACTAACCTTTTTGGTTTTGGTTTTGGTAAAAGTCTAAAGACATGGGAAGTTTATAGTTCTCTTTGGTGTGTTAGGTGATTCTCTAGAAGTTGATTATAGTACTTTTAATGTGAACAAGTCTTCCTAAATACTCGTCTTTTGGAGAAAATATGAGTTTCTGTAAGGAATCTAATAAAAGTTGAAAGTCAACGTGATAAGTGATTATGTTTCATTTTGAATAAATTCCCCAATAAAAAGTAACTTAAAACAAAAATTTTGTCTCTTAACTATTCCTACTGGGGAATCGAATACCGTTTAACCCATCACAAGTTTGTGATTTTCTTGTGGTTAACTTTCTCCTAAACATGTTTTCTATCACTCTCCATCAAAACATGACCCTATGTTTTCTCCTCCATGTCCATGTTTTCCTACATGGAATCCTAGACTGGGTTAACTTGTGTGACCTCTATACTTCTCTTTCTTTATTCTAAAGTGATCGTTTTACTTACTCTTGTTCCAGTGTGGGATTTTCAATGATGTTTCCAAGCCCAGTTTTATAATTGCGAGGACGCAATTCCAAAAAGGGTGGACGGATGTAACACCCCAGGTAAATAAAGAGTATGAAATTTTTACATTTATCCATATTTGTGAATAAAATATTAATATTACATTAAAGGGAACGATATGCTCGATGGCGTACCCAATATGCAACAACAAGTTCCTTCGAAATCATATGTTGCACTCTAATAATATAATAATAATATTTTTAATGGTAGTTAACACATTGCCGTTGTATTGACAGGAATGAATATAAATAACTAATTTATGATTAAATATGTTTGTTAAATGTTTTTACTTTTATCCAATAAAATTTAGAGGCTTAAAAAAATGAATCCAATCATAGGCATTGAATACACTAGTATTTTTAAAAGATTGTTTCACTACCCTTTTGATGGAAACCCATTTTTAAATCAAACTTTTGAAAAGTTTATGAGCTCTATTTTTAAAATAAAAATATTATTTATTATCGGGACATTGAAATTTACATTGGGTTAATTTTTGGTATTTTTCTGACAATGTTCATTTTTCAATGAATAGTAAAAAATACTGCATTTTACATCAAAACTGCTTTTTCATATAATTTAATTATATGGTTACATTATATTTTTAATTTGTTTTAAAGTTTAATTAGATTATATTTTTACCATGTAATCTAATGATGGTCCTTGGGATTAATTTCACTTTTTAATTGGGCATAAACAAGTGAAAACCTTTTCATAAATATTGTTTCTAAATAACCCTCTATTTGTTTTGACAACGGGAATTTTTTTAAAATTCATTATTGCAAATTATGTGTTTGGAATTTAGTAAAAAGGATTACATATTTTTAATCATAAGGTCCAAATAATATAATTCATACTCTTTTGTTTTTGGACATTATGAATAGTAACGACGGTAATTATCTTTGATTATCTTTATTAATGAGTAATCGGGTAGTTAAAGATAATAAAATAATATCATAATAATAAAAAATGACCACAACATGTGTCCTAAGGCTACTGGTTGTCTCATGTCCAACCATGGTATGCCTTGTTCCAAACTTGGGGGGCCCATGGAATCACTTTTGTGAGAAAGTGACTTTTTATCTTTTTATTTTTAAAGAATGTTAAATGTATCAAAGAATGTATCACCTAAGTAAAATATTTTTATTTTTGTCTACATAAATGATATTTTGGACTATAAATATTAATTGGAATGCTAAAAAGATTTAATACATCATATAATTTTTTTTATAAGTTTTATACATTAGATAAAGTAAATTATTTATGACATCATGATGATGCAGTGATGACCTCATTATTTAACGATTTAAATAAAATTGAAAGATAATGTAATATCTATGAACTACACATGTCCAAAACCTATTGGATGAGTGGATTTCGAACCCTTATCACCTTATCCTCGAAATACATCAATTTGGTACCTTTAAAATCCGAAACTCTTTTGAAAATAACGTAACATTTTGTAACATTACAAGAGTTCCCCACCACTCCTCTTATAAAAGGCCCCCACCTCTACCTCCTTACCCACACTCCCAAAGCCATTGGCTCAGCCAACCCCTGCCCATTTTGTCTCTCCACTTCCCTCTCTTACTCCTTGAAACCTCACTTTGGGAAGAAGTCTTCCCAAGGAAGCCTTTGAGCTCAAACCCAAGGGAGTTACTATATTTTAAGGAATATAAAGAAACGAACAAGACAAGTTGGATTTGAGGTAAGGGATCCTACTCCACTCTTTCTTTTTAAGTACACTCTTTGATGTCATTCCTTTTAAATATCATCATTCTTGTTATTGGGATGTTCTTTTATACTAATATTACTGTAATTTTTATGGTCATGTGACGAGAGACCATATTCTCTCTCATCAATCCATTTTGGAAGTTTTGAGTGGCGCCATTAGGCTGCAAAATTTTCGTAAGAGATCTAACCTCTCTCTTTCTTTTTAAGTACTCTCCTTTATGTCACTTCTTTTAAGCTCCTCTTTTTTATGTTGGGTGATGTTCATTTATATTCCTCTTTCTATAAAATTTATGTTAATATGATGAGATACCCTATTTGATCACATCAATCCATTTTTGTATGTTTTATGTGGCATCCTCGGGCTGCTGAGTTTTCGTAAGGGATTTTTCATCTCACTTTTATTCCCTTGATATTTATGCTACATTTTCCATAATTTAATTTGAGTGTTGTATGTACTGACCATTATTTTACTCATTGTGTAATATACTTTCTTTTATGAGTATTTACATCAATGTTTTATTTTCCTTCTTTCACAAGGTGTATGTTTCGAAAGATACTCCTGTCGGTAAGGGAACCTTTCACCCTCCTCTTTTTAAAAGACATATTTTGTTGGGTCTTTTAATTTACATATTGTTATGTTGGGATATGTTATCATATATCCTTATTGATGTAAATTTTATGTCCAAGTGATGAGATACCCTTTTTTATCTCTCATCAACTCTTTTTGATGTGACATTGTTAGGCTATCAAGGGAACTTCTTAACCCAATTTTGATTTCTTTGGGTTCAACATGTAGCTATTGAATATGTCATCCTTTGAATATGTGTGAATGAATTTGATTATTTTACACATAATATCCACTTATATTTGGTGTATTCGCTTGTCACACATAATTATGTAATTGATTTACCCTTAAACCAAGGATATCGTCTTTGTAAGGGACTTAGTCTCAATCTCCTTTCATTGAGGCATATTTTTTTTATCCACAACCTTCTTTTATACAGTGTATAAACCCCTTTGAATTTTACGTTTATTCAAAAAGAATCTTTTTATATTATGTTTTTTTTAAATGACAAAAGGGAATGTTTTTGTCGTACGTATGCGGCGACAATGACTTCTCCGTCGTCGTGACCATTATTTGAGTTTTGGTTATACCATATTTTTAAAAGAAAAATAAATACCATGTTTTACTTTTCTTTTATTTTGGTATTGATAATGGTTTTCATAATGTTTTTATATCAATGTGTTGTATTGATATCTTGTGATTGAAAGGTGGAAATGTTATGTTTCCTTTATGCATGTTTTATGTGATATGATTATGTTGAGGTTCTTGGGCATTATTATGAAGGTGGGTGGTTCTGTGATAAACTTAGGGCGGGTGTGCCCGATATAGCTCTCCAATGCATTGGTTAATGTGAAGGAGTGAAACATTAAGGTTTCTCCGAAGAGATTTAGGGAATATGCTGTGGTGGGTATTCCAAACGTATCCAAGAGGGTTACTCCCAATGTAAGAATGTTATGAATGCCTCAAGTTACCTTTTATGTCTTATGATTTCTATGATTTATTCAGGATTTGATGAGGTATTTTAAAGTGCCAATGTTTTATGGGTAAAAAATGATTTAATTCTTATGTATATATGAACTCATGTTTCCTTTCCATATTTTTATAACCCTTACTGAGCTTTTTATGCTTATCCCATGTTCTTGAAATGTTTTTCACAGGTCAAGGGAAAGGTACATGATGTGATGATAGTGTCAAGGATATTTCAAGAAAGAATCCATGTTTTATTTTAAATATGATTCCGTTGATGGGAAGAATGAATACTAACTTTTATGTAACCACTTTGTTTAAATGTGGAATGTAATGCAAGTTTGATGATCTAATTCTCTAAAACTCTAAACCTGAAAAGATCCTAAATGTGTAATCTTGTAATAACTCAAGATTAAGTAAGTTTTAAGACTGGGGCCTTATATATAAGGCCCAAATAATAGAGTATCCCAGAAGATATTTTTTATTCAAGGAAAACATCATTAGAAATTCAATTTATTTCTATGTAATTGCTACATCTAAAATAATTATTTAAATATAGAAAATATTCTGATGTTGAAAATATAGGAATAGTTCTAGGATACTAAAAATATTTTATCTTATATAAATGATTGCTCAGTAGGATGAGTAAAATTATGGCGAGTAGTTACATCGATTTCATTATGGATAAAGATATAAAGAACTCTATATGTATAAATAAAGAACATTTTGTGAATGATAAGAAAAGTAAAATGATGTTGATAAAGTAATGGAAATTTTTAAGGGTTTTGTGAATGATGAATATTCAAAGGTTGAATTACAGTTGAAATTATTGTTAAAAAAAGATACCCTAAACATAAAAGGGGAAATGAGAGAACATATATTATTCCATAAAATAATATAATGGATAGATCCTATAGAAAATATTAATTACAATGATAATTTCTGAAAAAGATTCTTTACTATCTATGGTGGAATTTAAATAATTTAAAAAATATAAAAAAACATTTGTTAAAGTATTGAACGAAGAGACGGATCATATTAAAAAAATAATACAATGGAACATATAATGATTTCATAATATCATAGTTTGATTGGAAACAAGGGGGTTAATTTTTTTTGATAAATATGGAAACATGATTCAAAATAAGGATTGATTGTTTTGTATGGGATGTGATCAAATTGAAGGTTATGATATTGAAGATTGTTTTATATAGTGTCTCAACATGATTCAATAATACTATTATTCTATATGTATATTCATATAGTCTTAATTATTTATTAATATGAGGATTAAACACCATTTTTAATGTTTTTCTTCTAATGTTATAATATGTTAAATATCCTGCTGGTTTCATAATTTATGATAATGAAAAAATGGTGTTCTAGTGGATAAAAGACAGGTATTCTCTAATGAAAAAAACTCTATCATGGTATACCTTATTGGATATGTAAAAAAATATTTCTCAATTCAAATGGGGTGGTTTAGAATAGTACTTATATTGAATCATCATACAAATCATAACACATGGTGCTTTTGTACATTCATTATAACATAATTTTTTGAAGAAAAAAACATTAGTGGAATTATTTTATAACATTAAAAGTATAATGATCAATATTTATATGTATGTTTTACTTACTAATTATATGCGGATTCAAGTAGATAATATGATAACAGATAACCTTTTCTCTCAAACTATGCTTTCAAGAGATCTAGTTGAGTTTGATTGTTGTACAAGCCATGATTAAGAAAAATGAAAATGGAAAATCAATAGATCTTATCTTATATAGGAGGGAAATAGAAAAAATTTATAAATAATGAAAACAGATTCATATATTGTTTTTTATATAATCAGGGTTGATTATTTCATGGTTTATGGAAAGTAAGATCATCTTGTAGTAGTTAAATGAATCAGGATGTTCATCCACAGTACAATGAACATTTATCTTATTCTTAAATATAAGAAAATATCATAAATTATATTAATTTTTTGATGATTATTGAGAAAGAGATGTTCTAGATTATAAATATAATAATGGTGATTAATTAATCATAAGTAGTAAATTTATTCAAGGGATGAGTTAGAATAGGGAATTCACTTCACTGAGTATAGTATATGTAGAATATATCACTTTAAAGAAGGAATGTAATCAACTATTATTGGTGAAATAATATTTACAAGATGTTTTTGAGAATTTGATGAAGGATATGGTAAACTATTGTGACAATAAGAGTGAAATTGTCCTCAAAAAAATATTTTTTACCACCATCACACTAAACATATAAAAATATAGTACCCCTTTATTAATGGAATAGTGGAACATAGAATAATCAATCTAAAGTTATGGTAAACTAATGAGAATATGGTAGATATAATGACCAAAACAATTTAAAAATATATTATTTTGATTTATAGGATAAACAACATCTTTTAACTACCTATATGAAATTGGGGGGGTTCAAAAGTACCAATCTCCCCTTTAATTTATCTCTTTCAAACATTATGTTATGTGATTCTGGATTTTTGGGAAGACATGTACAATAGTGTGTAATATTTAATGTAATCTACATGGGTTTATTATTAAAGAGGTTTAAATGTTATTGAAATTCCATGGAATAATTCAGTGGAATATTTTCATCTTTTCAAGTGTTTATTGTTTTCTATCAAGTAGGTTTAGAATAGATATTATCAAATTTATGGTGGGTATGTTATATTAAGATATGGGATTTATGGAATTATCGGAGGATGTGGATACTATTTTGAACTATTTTTTTTAACACCAACCATTTCTAATATAAAATTATAATGATTGATAACTTATTCTAATACAAGTTGAAGAATGTGTAGTTTTCAATTTCCACTATGATTTCAAAATATTAGAATAGTGGAGAGTTTTGGAAAAATATTGTTTTTGATAGGTTCATTATATTAGTGTTTTTTATTTATAATAAATTATTAGTTTTACCAAAGAATCATTTTTTAGAGAAAATAAATAATATTTTTCTAGATCATTCTATAATAGAATTGTTTTTACATAATCACAGAAATTTATGGTGTAAAAAATTGGATGTTTAGAAGAAGGTCTATAAGGATTTCAGGGTAGAGGATGTAAGATAATGTTGAGAGTATTTTTCCCATAAATTACAGTATTCAGGATGTTTATTAATTATTCTAATTGTCCCACTATACTGTGTGGTGGGTGCACAGTTGACACGAATACATATATAGGTTTGTGATATCAGAATAGTGTTTTCTGATTGAACATGATGGCGGTATATGGAATACATGTAAATTAAAATGGTATTAGAATATAGATTTTTGGTCGATCAGTAATGTATTACATGATAAAAATGTGATTTCTATTAAATAAGGATCATAATGAAAGTTCATGTTGGGAACATTAATATTGGATTATGTGAAGGGTATTTCAAAAAGCATTAAAAGACATTTTTCATGTTTTTTATTTTCACATATGAATTTTCCTATTTTTACAACAATTATCCTTTAATTAAGAGTTGATAAAATGTTATATAAGATCTAAATATTACTCATTAGATGAATAAAAGAATGAATTTACCATGAAGTAGGATCCACATTCTGAGAACAAAATGATAGGTTTTGAAAGACATTTTTTGGAGATGAGTCTACAAATATGGTTCGTGAGTATTTTTTCATAAAAGCAAAGTGTATTGGAACATTTCTTGATGTTCTATATTGAATCACATTACCATGATGAAATTTTTTGAAGGGGTTTAGATCTGAGAAAATGATTTATAAGGGATGATTATAAGTGATTTCTATAGATATGGATCACATATGATTAGTTTGTAAATGATGAATGTAGCTCGACATAGAGCTCTGTGAACCACATTCCATGTTCCATGAACGGAAGTTTTTTGTATGGTTAGATTGTGATGAATAGTATTCTAAATTTTCACATTATATAAATTTTTCATGGAATGTTATTTCAACATAATGAACTTATATGGCTATTTTATATACTGAATACTATATTGTAGAATAAAACTCTAGGTTTTATGACAAATGTCATTGCATACACTATTAAAATCATGAAAATGACAATTATGTCATTAAAATTAAGAATAATTTATCTTGATTAGTTCATAAATAGTGTATTATGGATGTGCTCTAATATAATAAGTTTGTTATCTTTTAACTCATTTTATATTAATTACACCTGTAATATAATTCCCATAGATGGAAAATTATAATCCACAAAATATAGGGAATTTTAATGGATTCTAATATGAGTATAACATCCTTACTATTTTCTACATAGACTATCCCTTATTAGTTAACAATGTAAAAAAAATTTATGATCTATTATATTTATTTTATTGTGTATTCTATGAGTTTTTTTATAGATAGACCATATTGAAGAGTTTTATCTAGTTTGGTGAAATTACTCATTTAAAGAAAATGAAAATCATAACAACCTTATTCTACTTCCTCCACTTAGGGTCTCTCTTAGAACAACAAGATCTATGAAATGTGTTGAAAAATTTTAAAAACACATTTATATATGTATCTTAATTTAATGAATCAAAAAATATTTTCAAAATAATATATAGGGAAATTAATTATTTATGGAGTAATTTTAGAAACATTTGAACAAAAAACCACTAAAATAATATCCAGTAAATCAAAATACAAAAAAATTTGTAAAAAATAATTTATTATTTTTTTATGAATAATAAATCTTATCTCAAAATATTCTATATTTTTTTATATAGGATTGATAATCCAAATATGTTTTCATCTCGTAGGATACAATATATTCATTGGGTTCAATATTACTATAAGGTATATATTCAAAGGGTTGAACTCAAAATCATTGTAATACCTTTTTTAAGGTAATTAAAGAAAATAATAAGTTTTAGAAATTTACTATTAATTATTATACATGTACTCATAAGGTTGAGGCACATAGTGATAATTATAATAAATATTTATAATAATTTTGATACTTACTCTCTAAATATTAAGATCTACATTTAATATTATATTTAAAATAGAGAAATTAGAATTAACATCCATTTGTTTTGAGTTAGATTAATTCCTCAACTCATAGTGATGTTTATTTATCTACTACTTTATTCATAATATAATGAAACATATGAGAATACCAATTTAAAAATAAATAAATGTTAATATTTTTCATTTAAAAGAAGTGAATTCTTTAAACACAATTTCTCAAAAACGTTAAATAGAGTAAAATTAGATATTGGTAATTATCAATTAATAATTAAGTGAAGTGGAAATGATCCACTTTAATATGGACTCCACCTTGTATTGGATTCAGAACATTTGATGGATTACTGTTTTTAGTTTCTCTTATAAAGGAATCATAAAGTAAAATTTTACAGTGGATGTGTCTAATTATGATATGAATTAAATACCTTCTAAGTATCTAAATATTAAAAGAAATAAGGGGATGAGATATATGAATACGAAATATCTCTTTCATATATAAGAATAAATATTAACATATAAATGTTGTAATGTTCTTAAAATAATACCAACTCTAGATAGAGAATATCTATTTAAAAATCAACAATTAAATATTTTACCAACACACCTATATAAAATGTTTCACAACATTTACATCAATAAATGGTTGTTCATATTTAGGGATAATATTTTTCATTGGAATAACCATTTAAATTAGTAGATGTATGTACCATAATGGATTTATGTAATGAATAATATGTGTTTATGAAAATAACTGTTTAGTATTTTCTTAATGATTTTTTTCAGTTTTATAGATTTATTTTTAGAGTCTTGAAGGGGGTTCACCAAAACTAATAATGATTCTAAAATAATGGAACAATAAATAAATGAAAAGTTGATGATATATATATATATCTCCTCAAACATATTGAAAAAAATATATATAAATGTCAGGTAAATAGATGTCTCCATTAAACCTAAAAATAAGCTTCCCTAAGAATGTTAGCATAACAAAGAATTCATGATAAAAATATAATAAAATTTCTATAAATTATATTATATCATTTTTTAGGTTATTATCAATTTGGAATAAATGAAAATATAATTAAAAAGTTTGAAATTTTCTTATAAAACAAGATCAATGTTCGTGAATATTATATAGAGGGAATAAAAAACATTTTGATGGAGGAATATGGTCCATTAATGATCAATAGAACACTCTTCATCTGATGTTTCATAATATTTTTTTCAAATTCACAAATATATAATGAAACAAAATGTGTCCTCACAAATATCTATGAGAATATTATATGGATTTAAAATTTCTAAGAGGGACACTGTTATTAAAATACCCCATTATTTTGTAATGAATATATTAGGAATATCTAACAATATATCTACTATAATATCATTTAAAATGACAACCCATGATCTAGAAAAAATGATATTTGGTAATTATATTTTCATATATTTTGTTTTTTAGAATGAATAATATAGAAAAATATGTGTGGAGTAAACTTATGAGAAAGTCACCACAATATCAAAGATTAATGAAATCATGTTATTGAAAATTTTCATTCTAAAATAAATTCATATAGAGAATAAAATTTCATTATTGATATTCCATTATTAATGATTTCTAAATTTTTCAAATAAATTAAATGATGTTCATTGGCTATTATTTATTCTATGGAATATTTTATATAAGGTTATTGATTATTGTAAAAATAAGGAAATTCATGGAGGAAAAATAAGCACCAGGCCATGGGGGATCAGGACAATGTTGAAAAAAATAAATAGAGGGAAGATAAAAAAAATTACCTCTAATAGGTTTGTATGGTAAGAAAAAATCAATTAAAATTATAGTCTAGTTTTTATTTCAATTAAAGAAAGATTGTATAAGTCGACAGATCATGTTCATTGTGATAACAAAGAATTAATACAACAAATGTGATCAAATAAAAAGATTGAATGGATGGTGATCATACAAGGTGTTACAATAAAAATAAAAATCTTAAATAAATTACCCCTAAGAATCAAAAGAATTATTTAACATCAAAACTAATAAACTCATTCTATTATAGTAGAAGAGGAAACACCATATAATATTTCATTAAAACTTTTATTTTTTATTGATATACACAAAATGATGATACTATGTAATGAATTAATATGTGAAATAAATAATCATCTTTTCAAGGGTTAAATAAATATTAATTATGTATAAATTTTATTTCATGGGAGGTTTCTAAACTATGGTGAGGCTAGGATTCGTTAAAATTTATGTGGATGGTGAAAATAATACAAACATATATTAAAATAATGTTTAATCTCACTTCCCTTATAGGAATTAATGTTAACCAACAAATATAAAACCAGAAACCACATGTGTTTTAATATCCTATATATATAATGGAATTCCACCAAAAAATATCTAATATGGAAAATAACATTATAATTCCCATGGTTTATACCTATTTAAAAACATAAGGGAAACATATAAATATGTATCACTTTATTTATGTTAAAATGGATTTTGTTCATGGGTTGATAAAAAATATCGCCCCAATAACTCTCATCGAGAAAATTTATAGAACAAGAAAATTCTCAAATATATTATGTTTTATTTTCATTATATTTCTATCAAAAGGTTATACATGTAATGAGAGAGTTTTAATGATGAGTGTGGGGAAACAATTAAAACATGGTGAAAATTCCACCCAAATGTTACTTATTTTGCGTTGCATGTGTTCATAAACACATATAATTAAAATGATTCATGGATTTAAATTTCAGACGTTATTATCTTCAATATATATTTTATTAAGGTGTAACCATTGACGGGATGAATAATGGGAATGCCTTTAGTGGTTATTATTTTATATGAATATGAAATTTAAACAATGTTATTGAAGAAGTAATTAATGTGTAATATTTTCTCATTTTCTAGTATTTTTATTAAAGCTTAAAATTTTAATTTTTGAGGATATTTGATTAAGGAGTGAAATAAATTAGCATGTGTTTTTAAGACTACATGGCTATCCATATCAACTATTGGGAAGTTTATTTCTCCCTGTTGTATTATATATTGAAAATTCTCCATGTATATTTTTTTATTAGTAAATAGTAACTCAAATTTTTTTATAATCAATTTTATCTATTATCAATAAAGGGAATAGAAGAAAAAAATGGTGTATGAAATATTGAAATGGATTTTCTATATGGGTATTTAAAAAAAAATCTACAGGGAGAGACTACTGAACCCATTAGTGTTGTGTATTATTATGTTCCAAAAAGTAATAATTAAAATATCCATTGATAATAGAATATTATATTAGGTATATAAAATTTCCCAATATTTTTTCTAGTATATAATTTTTTTTTACATTAGATGATGATTGAATAATACCTTAGAGGTTGGAGTTTGATTCACACTCATATTAGATTCATTATAAATAAGGATTATCCATAAGGGGGTGAAGTAATATAATATTATTATATGTTAATGGAGGAAACTATTGATGTTATACCAATGATTTTAATGCAAGAATATTATTCATATATTATATATTAGAAAATTGGGTGGATGTTTGAGGGATTATAAACTATTTTAAGTTTAATTTTTCATGAAGTGGAATACATAAAACTAAGAGGATAATATGATTTAGATGCATCATATATCTTACTAAAGGTGATATATATATATATACAAATAAAACTATAATCTAGATAGATAGTTTTCAATTTTCTAGAAATCATTATGTAGTATTAAAAAAGAAATAAAGTTGAAAATATATTTCATTGTATTTATCATGATGACTACTCGTTAAAAGATATTAATATTTGAATTAATTTGTGTTAAACAATGTAGGTTGGATTGAAAAATATGTTATATTTATTAAAAATAGATGAAAAAAACATTATTGATTTATTTATTGAGTTTAGAAAATAATTGATTAAATTGAAGTAGTTAAATAATTCATTAAATACATGTTTTTTCCACGGATTTAAATTGTATTGAATATTTTATTTAATGTTTTTGGTTTTTTTGAAGAATTAAAAAAATAGTAATTTGATGATGTTTTGAGTTTATTCAGAAAGGATGGAAATAATTCATACAACAAATATATTGGAAAATTATATAGATGATTTTTATAGAAGTTAAATAATTTTATTGATGTTATATGCGATGTTTGAAGATGAATTTGAAAGGATAAATATGTTTGGACTGAGGTCAATAAAGATATAATTGAATTCTAGAAGTTTAGAAGTTGCAGCTTGTTTGAAATTTGAAAAACTATTATCTATGTAAAATTAATTCTGATTATATATAGACTCTGTAGGAATAAGATCATGAAAACAAAGCTTTTTATTAATAAAAATTCACTATAATAGAATAATATTTGGTAATTATGAGCTATATAAGATAAAATAAGTCATATATAATATTGATTATTAATTTTTGATGGCTATGTATGGGTAAGACATACTATGCATAGGGGATAATGTAGATTTTGATGGATATGAACGAGTAAATAGACACTAAAAAATATTAATTAAATGGTTCTTAAGGGTGTGTGAGGGTAAATCGGATGTTTTGTAAGAGTGAAAAGTGTTTTCACTATGTTAAAAAATTATATTGTGAAGATATATAAGAAAATGATATATTTTCTAGAAGATATGTAAGAGAATCTTAGGTCACGTGTGAATATTAGTGATACTGTAAATGATTAACCAAATGAATTCATATAACATGTCAATTTAAAGTTCACTCTGAGGATTATAATAAAACATAATTTATTACATCGTTTTCAATTTTTCATGTATTCAATAACTATGACAATTTATTTTCATTTTAATTAGATATTATATTAGAATGATAATATTGTGCTACGAAAAAAATCATTTGATAAAATTGATAATTATTTAATGTAATCATGCACATGATGATAAAAATAATATAGGAATTATGTATGTTCCATGGAAGGATATAGTTGAGTTTTGAGTAGATAATAAACAATAAAAATATTCATGAATTAATTGATATTTAAAAATTAATAATTCAGGGTTTTTAAAATGGGATTCTAGAAAATATTTTAGGTGATGATTTTAGAGAATCAAAAAATGAATGTTGACTCATTCTGTTAAAATCACGAGAATTGGAATATTAAGATCAATATAATTCATTCCTTATATACTAAAATATTCAAATATTTGAATTTTTTTGGAAATATTTAGTTTATGTTTATGTATAGAATATGAATTGAATATGGATAGGATATAGTATGTCTTATTAATAATAAATTTCACGATGAGTTAAATAGATGAAAAGGATAGCCTATAACATTATACCATAAATTTCAATGTACTTTTTTAAAGGAAAACCCAATACTAATGTGATAGAATAATTATTGTAATGATGTGTTCAATTTGGTTATAGATGAATTGGTCCAATGACATCCCTATTACCTCTTTTGATATTTATAATAAAAAATACGTTTTTGTGTTTGAGATAATAACCCCCATATTGTAAGGGATAGTATAAATTATATGATTAGGACTTATAAATAATTTTTTATCAATTATTATTCCTTGGTTTTTTATTATTTCTTTTATTTATCTTAAGCCGTAGACGAGGTTTTGAATTCCAATCACCTTAACAAGTGTGTAGGTAAAAGAAATTTATTAAACTGGGGGATAAGATAGATACGTTGATTCACCATGGCCATTTTCTACTTATAGCTACACTATTCCTATAGGATTGAAAATTTTGTGATCTTAAACATTAGTAACGTCTAATAAACAACTATTCTAAATTCTGACATGGTTTTTCCCTAAATGATGTGATTTTCCTAGTTGACTTTTATTTTATAAAAAAATTATTCATTCATGGACCAATACTTACTATGTATTTAAGTATTTTATTTATTCTAATTATCCTTGACATATATATGAAAATGTCATTCCTCTATCTATGTTTAGCCACTTGTAACGATGATATATCCATAGATAGTAAATGGTTGGTTAGGGAATTCTAGAGCTCATTCTCTTAGAGGATCAATCAAATAAATAATATAGCTGACCATTCATTATCCAATATTAATAATCCTTTGAATATTATGTGATTCATTAACAATATAATTATTGTATATGTTTTTGTTCCTCATTCTATATTAAGATAGATCAATTATTTTTATGTGTTATTTTTTAGAAATCAATTGAATGTATTGTAATTTTAATTCTTATGTTATTATGATCTATCTTACTAATTTACTCTTCAAACAACCAATTATAATAATTTCTCTCATTCTATCAAATTATTAATTTTGGAATTCAATTAAAGTATTCATCTATGATGTATATTCCTTGATTACGTAAACAAACATAGTCTTTCGTGGTTAGTGATTATTTCTATTTGGATTATTCGTTAATGGAATATTTTTTAATATTTATTTTTTATATAATGGTGATTGATGTGAGTTAAAAATAGAATAATTATAAGAAGTGTTATGTCATAAACCATCATAATTTATTCCATTCAAACCCCTTTCTATAACCTTTTATAGTGAAAATTTCTCACAAACGAACATCACAAAAGCCATTGGTTAAACACTAGTGTCCCAAGAGGGCATTATGAGTTATGGTAATTAGGGTAGCAGTTGATTCTAAGAAAATAAGAGGCTATAATTGAGGTTATAGGTAGAGGTTTATTTCAATGTTCTATGTTGATAGTGGTATTTCTGTTCATATGGGATCTCTCGATAAGTTAATAGAATAAGTGTGGGGGAATTGATGGTTTCTAGAAAGTTTCTTTTATTATGTTCATTTAATGTTAATGGGTGATTTTAGTTACATAAAATGATGACAGATTAAAAACATGAATAATAAAATGTGACAGGCATGGTCTAGTCCTGAAATGGTGGATATACATTAGGTAATGTTGTCATACATGTATATTTGTGGAAATGATTAAGGAGGAAACATATAGAAAAATAATGACTACATTGATTATAGCCTCTAACTACCTGGAATGTTCTATAAACTATTTTGTGGATACGGTTTTCAATAGAGTTAAATATCAATAAACACGTAACCCTAGAGTATATAAATTGAATAAAATTTGGCAGATGTTAATTGGTTTATTTAGAGAATTATATACTGCATAGTGTGTATCCTAGATGTTCATGTTCTATAAAGTCATGTAAAACAACATGGTGTGTAATTGATTACACGTGAATCTATACAATGAGATATACAATGTATATACATTTATGTAAGATAAATATAGTTTTACACCACATGTCATGATGGAGGTGGAATGTGCCTAATTGAACTACACGATATATATAAATATATATAATATATGTTGTGTCATATAAATAATTTCTTTCTATAATCCTTTTTACACCTTGGTGTCTTAATTAAAGAAGTAAATACATTATTTAAGGGTTTTTTAAAATTTGTAGAGTGATGGTATGATCTAATTAGTTAATAGAGACCAATTATTATATGTTTTTTTCATTTTTATAGATATTTTTATAGATATATATGAAGTAGTGTGGGGAGATATTTATATAAATCATGAGTTCAGAAACATCCCTAGTGTAACATTGATATCATAGTCTAGTAGGTAACTACCATTTATGAAAATGTGAGGTAATTCCACTTATATAGTAGAAAAAACCTTCAGTTGATTCACATACCACATGAAAATGTGTTGTTCCTATAAAACCCCAAGCTTCCACGACACGCTTCCCTTTGAATAATGCAATAGCGTGTGTTGTACGCAACATCGAGTTCTAACACAACACAACCAATCAAACTATCTGTTATGAATAGTAATACCCACTTTTTGAAATATTGTAAATTTTGTCTCTCAAAATGGACTCATTTTTGGATTCTGAATATCGAATTTAGCCTAGGGTGAAATTTTGGTACTTTTCGGATAACTTTTATATTTTGATGAATGGTGAAAATTAGATAATTTTAGTTAAAAACAACTTTTTTAATCAAAATAATTAATAGTGATAAATTATGAATTTGAGTGGCTTTAAAGTATATTTATAATATATTTTTACAATTTAATTCAATTTTGGTCATTTGACATTATTTCACAATTAAACCGGACCTAAATAAGTATCCATCTTTTGATAGTTATTACATCTTAAAAACACACTTTGTTTTGACTACAGGAATTAATTTTAAATTAATTTCTGCCAGTTCTGTGATTTGAATTTGGAAAAATGGATTCCATGTTTGGAATCAGGAAGTCCAAATTGTGTAAATAGGTATCTTTTATTTTTAGACATTCTGAATAATTACTTCGGCAAATATTTTATTTACCATGGTTAAAGGGTAAATCTGGTAAATAAGGGTTAAAAAATAATAATATAATAATAATATATTACCCTAAAATGTGTCCTAACCTTATTGGTGGATACATGTCCGACCATTGGAATCTTTGGGTCGATTTTGGGACCCCATGGAGCCACTTGTAAGTGATAATGACACATTATATTAATTAAGTTAAAATAAATACAAAAATGACATAAGCATGTATCTATTAGAAAAAAAATTTATATAGAGATATATATGTTGGATTTTCGATTATAAATATTAATAGAAATCTAAAAAGAGTTTCTACATAATTATATTTTATTTATAATTTTTGGACATTAAATAATATAATTTATTTATGACACAATGATGACACAGTAATTACCATAATAGTGAAAAATTAAAATAATTGATATTATAAACCCCAAATTAATATAATTTGAGACTTTTTATGAATTAAACTAATTTTATAGGTTACTATGACATGTTAGGATATATTTAATTAACTTTTTTCTAAGTAATCATTTTGTTATGATTTTTACAAAAATCAAATATTGAATAGTGTCAAAATTGACATAAAAGAGTTTTTAAAACAAATATTATATTATTAATTAATATTAAATTCCTAAAAATCTAAGGTTCGTCAGGAGACTTGTATCATGATAGGTGTATCATTAATGGACCACTTTCGAGTAGCTTGGTGGTATATAGTATGTTTATTAACCATATAATATAAAAATACAACGAGACATTGTAAAAGTGAAAATAATTAACTAAGAGTTAATACTTAATGATATGCTTAATATAGTAATGAAAACCTATTTAAATCCTATTGGTTGAGTGGTTTTAGACCTATCACCACCATAACCTTTAAATAATCCACTTTAGAGCCATTAGAACCCGAATATGAATTTATTATAAAATAATATTTCTAGCTTTTCCATAGGTGCCCCTCACCCCTCTTATAAAAGGGCACTCCACCTTTTCATTAATTCACACATTCAAAGCCTTTTGTTTCGGCCAAATCCTGCCCAAATACTCTCTCAACTTCCCTAACTTCATCCTAGAGGCCTTATTTTAGTCTGAAATCCAACCTATGGAGCCCTTTTGATCAAATCAAAAGGAAGAACCTGAAGAAGAGGTAATGTTTTCACTACCCTCTTTCAAGATCCTTTCTTCTTCAACTTCATCTTTCATTGTTATTTCTATTATAAAATAAAAAATCTATTATCTCCTATATGATGTGATTTATTATAAATAAGGTACATCCATATTCATTATTCTATCCATCCTTTGAATGACATGTCACCATACATGCGTACGTACGGATTACCGTCTCCACGACGCGATGAGATTCATTTCCATGTTCACCATTCATCGATGATTATAAAAAATATATATTACTAATAAGTATGTAATATATGACATTATAATACTACTGGATATATATATATATATATATAAGTATTTATGTACTTACATATATCATATTCACATACTTCCGTTCAATACTATATGAAAATGGAAACAATGTTTAAGCGTATGTACGGACTACCGTCTCCATAAACGGTGTTTTCCATTTCATATATACATCTATTATAAATTTTAATATTCTAAATATATATGATAAATAAATCATGTTTTATATTCTGGATGTATTTAAATCATACAATCAAGAGTAATAATTTAAAACACGTACAATAAAGAAAGCGATTATTACCAAAATTATTAATAAAACATGGAAATTATTATTAAATGGTATGTATAAAGT
This sequence comes from Viscum album, assembly GCA_963277665.1. NCBI lineage: Eukaryota > Viridiplantae > Streptophyta > Magnoliopsida > Santalales > Viscaceae > Viscum > Viscum album. The sequence goes on from OY728122.1 coordinate 79,031,163, forward strand.
CATAAATGAATAATTTATTATATCATATATATTAATATGGATCAGGTATAATTTAATAACATGCTATGTTCTTTGTAAAGGAGGTTAAACATACCCTCGACAAAAGGAAAGTGCAAGGTAAGGGGTTTTCATCTCACTCCTTATTCCTGTGAGATTCATTCCATATTGCCACTATTACCTTTTGTGTGGTGTATGTACTGCCCATAATAGTATTCTTTGTGTAATAAACTTTAATTTATGGGTAATTACATATTCATTATATGATTCCTCTTTCATGGGTTGTTTGTTTCATATGTTACCAAATTGGTAAGGGTTAATTCATCAATCTCATTATTATCCGAGATCGTTTATGTGTAAGTATTTACTGGGACATTTTTATCATCCATGTCCATTTTTCATAAAAATGATTTCAAAATGATGATTCTAAGGATTTTTAAAGGTATTCTTTATCAAGATCATAATTACAAATGTTTTTTAAGATTTATCTTTCTAAATATCTTTAATTAATGTCCATGTTTCCAAATTATTTTAAGGACTTATTTATATGGACATGAATGTTTTGAAATGATATTTCTTTTCAAATGTTTCAAAGTGGTACGGGACACTTTGATTCCAAAATCTCTTTTAAATTATTTCCTTTATAAATATGTGACTTTTAAATTATTTTACAAAAGAGATATTTCCCTCAAAACGTTTTACTCATCATTTTCATCTATGTCAACATCCTTTGATGGATTTTTGTATTATTTGAAGTTAATTTATTATAAAAAATTACCATTGAAGGTTTTGTGATATTTTTGACTGTGGATGTGTTATTTTTATACCATTCATTATTTATGGAGAAAGTATTGACATTTTATATACTATTTTTAATACGAATGTTTATGTTATGTTTAAACCTGTTCATATGAGGAATGCATTGGTCTTAGTAAGTGACAGGTGGAGCCTGCTATAGCTCCTCGATGCATCGGTAGATCTCATGAGACAAACTAGTGTCTTGGCACAAGGCCTTGGAAAAATCTTATTTGTAGTCTTGGGACAAGGCCTTGGCTATGTTGTTATGATAGTCTGGTAATATGCATTCCATCATTATGAAAGTGGTTATTGATATTGCATGTGATTATTCGATTAGTAGAATATCCATGTTAATAAGTAAATGACATTATTTCATTTTATTTCTACCATATTATGTTGATGTTCAAGTTTAAAATTCATTTGTTTTAGTTATGCATTGCATTAAATTTTTATTCTTTTTTATGAAAGTTTCTGTTTTATTGTTTACCCTTACTGAGTGTTTGAGCTCACCCTTTTATATGTTTTATTTTTCCCCGTATTCCAAGATGTGTATTTTGATTGATATGAAGGGTTAATCCAAGAGGATAATGGCGTTCATAAAGATTATTTATGTTGTTTTATATGTCTTAATGTGGAATGTAACATTTATCTATGTAATCTATTTTCCAAGAATGCTAAATTGATCGGTCCTTTGGGACTTCATTCCTTGTAATCATGCAAATGTTATGTAATAATGCATTGACTCTGGGTAACTGGGGTCGGGGCTTTACAATTGGTATCAGAGGATGTTTAACAATAACCTTGGAAACTAGACTTAGATAAACTCTGATTAGAGCACATAGCCCTAAGATAGACTTTGAGTATTAGTATTGAAGAACTTCCCATAATTTTTCTATTGTAAAGATTTTGTGAGTTTTCTGAGGAATATATCCCTGTCTGGATAAGAGCAGGTAGAGGTGGAACTAGCATAGATGTACATAAGGGTAAAACCCAAAAACACAGCTTTGAGCTAGACTCAAACAGGAACTGGTGCACGACAATGGGCCTTGATGCACTCTTGGTTACGCCACTCCCGGGGATATTCTTAGGATAATTCTCATTTTCTTTACGAACCATTATGAAAGGTTTATGAGTATATACATCCTCCAAGAAAACATTTTTATGATTATGGATTATATCCGTAAACTATTCAATTTATGTTAAGTGTTTTACAAGTATGCAATTATGTATTTTGATTCATTATATATTCTAGTGAATTCCATTGTTTAGAAATGGCACCCAGTAGAAGGAATGAGAACCCAAACAATACGCATGATCCAAAGATTAAGAAACATCAAATCTTTCATGGTCTTTAGCCAGAATTAAGAAGGGAAATAGTCTCCCACGTGCTATCATCATATGAAGAAATCGTATCATGTGTTGATAAGATAAGTAAAGAATTCTCGGAGTCCTATGGCTTTGAATTGAAGCTAGAGAAGGAAAGTATGGTAGAGAGAAGAATAGATAAAGGAAATAAGGTAAATAAGGATATTACAATATTTGATAACTGTAGAAAGAATTCCCTTGGAAAATTCTTAAAGGGAATGGGAGTATGTTATATGTGTGGAGAGAAAGGACACCAAGTACGCGACTGCAAGGGTATGAAAAAGGTTTCAAATGTACAATGCTTCATCTGCAAGGTGTTTGGACACTACGTGAACCAATGTCCCAGTCATTAGACTATGCCGCAAATGATGCTATTGGGTAATAATCAAGTTATGATAGTACCACAGATGAAGAGGAATAACTAGTGTTATTAGGTTTTTTATTTTGTAATTATTTAATTGAAGTGTTGTATCAATGATGTACTGGAAATAAATAAGGATTGTACTTCATTACTATTTCATTAAGGATTTGAGACTTTATGGTACTAAGAAAAGTGACTCTAAAGAGAATTTAACATTTTGGAAATTACATGTTTGATGGAAAGATAATCCTTAATATGGTCCTAATATTGAGGTGCTGATTTTGGAATAAGATATGGTTGATTTGAGTAAATTATATTGGATATTCATGACTACCTTAAAACTGATTAAAGATTTTTATATTCTAGCATTGTTGGAGTTTGCAAAATTTTTGTATGGAAGAAGTATATCCAGTATTCTATAAGGAATAAGGGATCATGAATGTAATCAATAAGGTTTTATGGTAATTAAAGATGTTTCAGTGTTTTAAAAGAATACATGGTGAAGGTATTCACATGCTATTGCAGGGAAAAAAGGATCTACATTATGTTTAACTTTCATATAATTTTGGACTGAGACTTTACATGAGTATTTTAGAAAATACTAAATGATGGAAGGGATTTTGTTCAAAATGTTATTTTTGGATTTTTATAAAAGGACAATAGGCAGACCGTGTGACGACCCGTCGCGTCGAAAAAAGTTTCGGGAATCGAACCCACAACCATAGTGCAAGGGGGATTTATCGCCTACCACTGGACTATGTGATGTTCCTGGATGGTGTAATGTAGTTTCTATTTTTAAAAGGTCTAATATGGTAATTATAAATTTATTATATTTGGAACCCTATACGATTAGGATAAATAGATTATTTTTGAGTGGTATTATGTTTTGGGGTGATAGATGAGTTTGTGGTAGAAATTTATTAATGGATAAAATATCTAATTATAAATTAATTATATTTTCTTATGATCTTATAAAATATCAAAAATAAATTCCTAAACATTAGTAAAAGGAACTTAGAACAAAAATGATGTCCTAGATGGTACCTGAGTTCATCCAAAATTTATGGATTTGGGATTACTGGCCTTTTCATATCCATGTTCTCTACCACTCTCCATCAAATATTGATGGTTATATATTTCTTGCATATACATATTTTCCTACATGGAACCCTACTATGTGTTATTTTTGGTAACCTTCATACTTACAACTCTTTATTTTCAATAGAGGCCTCATTAATCCATTTTTCGATGTGGGATTTCAACAAAGATATTTTGAAATGTCAACCCATGTTTCCAATAATGAGTATAAATAGCGAGGATGAAATTTATTGAAGGAGGGGATACTGTAACACCCCAATATTCCATGGTACGCTTCCCTTTGAATAATGCAATAATGTGTGTTGTACGCTACATCGAGTTCTAACACACCACAACCAATCAAACTATCCATTATGAATAGTAATACCCACTTTTTGAAATTTTATAAATTTTATCTCTCAAAATGGACTTTATTTTTGGATTCGGAATATTAAATTTAGCCTACGGTGAAATTTTTGTACTTTTCAGATAACTTTTATATATTTATGAATAGTGAAAATTACTAAATTTTAATTAAAAACAAATTTTTTAATCAAAATAATTAATCATGATAAATTTTGAATTTGAGTGGTTTTAAAGTATATTTAGAATATATTTTTAAAATTTAATAAAATTTTGGTCATTTGACATAATTTCACAATTAAAACGGACATAAACAAGTATCAATCTTTTGATATTTATTATATATTAAAAACACTCTTTTTGTTTTGACTGCGGTAATTAATTTTAAATTATTTTCTACCACTTCTGTGTTTTGAATTTGGAAAAATGGATTCCATATTTGGAATCCGGATGTCCAAGATGTATAAATAGGTAACTTTTATTTTTATACATTTTGAATAATTACTTCGGTAAATATTTTATTTTCCATGGTTAAAGGGTAAATCCGGTAAATAAGGGTTAAAAATTATATTATAATAAAAATAAATTACCATAAAACGTGTTCTAACCTTATTCGTGGATACATGTCCGACCATGGGCATCTTTGGGCTGATTTTGGGACCCCATGGGGCCACTTGAATAGGATAATGACCCTTAATATTAATTAAGTTAAAATAAATACAAAAATGACATAAGCATGTATCTATTAGAAAAACAATTTTTACATAGGGTTATATAGGTTGGATTTTAGAATAGAAATATTAATTAGAAATAAAAAACTACTTCCTACATAATGATATTTTATTTATATTTTTTATACATTAAATAATATAATTCATTTATGACACAATGATGATGCAGTAATTAACAATAATAGTGAAAAATTAACATAATTGATATTATAAACTCCCAAATAAATATAATTTGAGACTTTTTATGAATTACAATAATTTTACATGTTACTATAACATATTAGGATTTATTTAATTACCTTTTTTTGAAGAAATCATTCTGTTATGTTTTTTACAGAAATCAATTATTGAATAGTGTCAAAATTGACATAAAAGAGATTTTAAAACAAATATTATATTATTAATTGATATTAAATTCCTAAAAATCTATGTTTTGGCCAATAGACATATATCATGATAGGTGTATCATTAATGGACCACTAGAGGGTATCTTGGAGGTATATAGTAAGTTTATTAACCATATAATATAAAAATACAAAGAGACATTGTAAAAGTGAAACTAATTAACTAAGAGTTCATACTTAAAGATAATGTTAATATAGTAACTGAAACCTGTCTAAATCCGATTTGTTGAGTGTTTTTAGACCTATCCCCACCATAATCTTTAATTAATCCACTTTTGGGCTATTATAAACCGAATATGAATTTATTATAAAATAATATTTCTTGCTTTTACAAAGGTGCCCCTTTCCCCGCTTATAATAGGGAACTTCGCCTTCTCATTCATTCAAACCTTAGAATCCTTTTGGTTCAGAATACCCCTACTCAAATACTCTATTAACATACCTAACTTTATCTTAGAGTCTTTAATTTAGTTATAAAGAGATCCTAAAGAGCCCTTTTGATCAAATCAAAATGAAGAACTCGAAGAAGAGATAATGTTTTCACCACCATCTTTCAAGATCCTTTCTTCTTCTACTTCTTCTTTCATTGTTATTTCTATTATAAAATAATAAATACAGTATCCCCAATATAATATGATGTTATTATAAATATGGTACATCCATATTCATTATTCTATCCATCCTTTGAATTACATGTCACCATACGTGTGTACGTACGGATTATCGTCTCCACGACGCGATGAGATTCATTTCCAAGTTCACCATTCATTGATGATTATAAAAAATATATATTACTAATAATTATGTAAAATATGGAATTATAATACTACTGGAGATATATATATATATATATATTTATATATATAAGTATTTATTTACTTACATATATCTTATTCACTTACTTATGTTCAATACTATATGAAAACGAAAACAGTGTTTATGCGTACGTACAGACTACAGTCTCCATAAATGGTGTTTTCCATTTCATATATGCATCTATTATAAATTTTTATATTCTAAATATATATGATAAATAAATCATGTTTTATATTCTGGAATTATTTAAATCATAAAATCAAGAGTAACAAGTTAAAACACGTACGATAAAGAAAGCGATTATTAGCCAAATTATTAATATTACATGGAAATTATTATTAAATGGGTAGTACAAAGTCATAAATGAATAATGTATGATATCATAAATATTAATATGGTTCTGTTATAATTTAATAACATACTATGATATTTGTATAGGAGGTTAAAAGTACCCTTGACTAATGGAAACTGCAAGGTAACAGGTTTTCATCTCACTCCTTATTCCCGTGAGATTCATGCCATATTGACACTATTACCTTTTATGTCGTGTATGTACTGCCCATAATTGTATTCTTTGTGTAATACACTTTAATTTATGTGTATTTACATTTTCATTGTATGATACCTCTTTCATGGGTTGTTTTTTTCATAAATTACCAAATTGGTAAGGGTTAATTCCTCAATCTCATTATTATCCAAGATTGTTTATGTGTAAGTATTTACTAGGGCATTTTTATCATCCATGTCCATTTTTCATAAAAATTATTTCAAAATGAAGATTTTAAGGATTTTTAAAGGTTCTATTTATCAAGTTCAGAATTTCAAATGTCTTTTATGATTTATCATTCTAAATATTTTTAATTAATGTCCATGTTTTCAAAATGATATAAAGGATTTATTTTTAAGGACATGAATGTTTTGAAATGATAATTCTATTCAATAGTTTCAATGTGGTATGGGACACTTTGATTCAAAAATATCTTTTAAATTACATCCTTTATAAATGTGTGACTTTTAAATGATTTTACGAAAAGAATATTTATCTCAAAAAGTTTTACTAATCATTTTCATCTAGTTCAACATCCTTTGAGAGATTTTAAGCTTATTTGAAGTTGATTTATTATAAAAAACATCCATTGAAGGTTTTGTGATATGTCTGACTGTGGATGTGTTATTTTTATACCATTCATGGTTTATAGAGAAAGTATTGACATTTCATATGCTTGTTTTAATATGAATGTTTATGTTATGTTTAAACCTATTCATATGAGGAATCCATTGGACTTAGTAAGTGATGGGTGGAGCCCTCTATAGCTCCTCGATACATCAGTATGTCTCATGAGACAAACTAGTGTCTTGGCATAAGGCGTTGGAAAAATATTATTTTTAGTCTTGGCACGAGGCCTTGGATATGTGGTTATGATAGTCTGAAATTATGCATTCCGTCATTATGAAAGTGGTTATTGATATTGCATGTGATTATTCGATTAGTGGAATCTTCATGTGAATAAGAAAATGAAATTATTTCATTTTATTTCTGCAATATTATGTTGATGATCAAGTTTAAAAGGCTTTTGTTTTAGTTATACATTTCCTTAAATGTTTATTCTTATTTATGAAAGTTTTCGCAGTATTTCTTACCCTTACTGAGCATTTGAGCTCAACCCTTTCAATGTTTAATTTTTCCCAGGATTCCAAGAAGTGTATTGTGATTTATATGTAGGGTTAGGAAAAGAGAATAACGGAGTTCATAAAGATTATTTATGTTGTTTTGTATGTCTTAAAGTGCAATGTAACATTCATGTATGTAATCTGTTTTCCAAAACTACTAAATTGATTGGTCCTTCGGGACATCATTCCTTGTAATCATGCCAATGTTATGTAATCATTCACTAACTCTGTGTAACTGGGGTCGAGGTGTTACAGTTACTCCTTAGGTTTTGTTACCTACTCGACAAATTTTCTATCTGAATAAATGTTTATGTGCCCCCAAAAAATATTTGACGATAGCATGGGTGTTTTGGGACCATGAAGTTTAGAGATAATTTATGTGGAGGTAAATGAGTTTTAGAGAAATTCAGTTTTTATGGTGATTTTTTCCTGCATGTTTTGTCCTTTTATATCTTAACAAAAAACACCAAAATTTATTAAGACACATAATATAACTAAATGAATGGAAAATAATAGATAGTTTCTTCTATAAAAAATCCATTATATGAACATTTTATGACAGAGATTTTCAGATATAATCTTTATGTTAAATATGTATCATTACATTCTTACAATGTTAATTGGAATGAGTGCGCGGTGAAAATAAATCTACCTTTTTTCTAAATAATTACAAAATCATAAGATAGAATATTGGAACCCCCAATTTTCATACATAGGTATCACATCATATTTGATTATTATTCTTTATATAAAATAAAGATACATGTTATAATCATATAGTTTAAGTTCTTTTTGAAACGTGGGTAATGAATATCTAGTTAAAATGATAAATACAGAATCCCCCAATATTTTTGTTCATAACTAGAACCCTTATTAGAAAAATCATTTATAATACCATTCTTCATAACCGATTAAATTATAATATAATAAAGAATTATATGTATTTCTCGATATGGGTAAAAAAGGTAGATATATATGATCAAATAAGAATTACATATTCATAAGTGTATGAGAAGACAGTTTTAACATTTCTAATCCAAACCGTTCATATCATTAATCAAATTCTTTATTCGTGTAATAATTCTTAGCAGTTTATAAGACATGATTAATAATACAATCAATGAACAAGATCCATTAAATAAAAAAAATTCTGATGGCATGAAATTTTTTAATAAAAATAATAATATAAAACCATAAGTCAAGGACACACACCATGAAATTCCTAACATTTCATGATTGTGTTAACCATCTATGTACCTACTTCAGTCTTTGGATATCCTCCCATTTTCCATATTTTATACCTGGGATAACCACCCATGTGCCCTTTGATCCCATATAACATTATTCATTTCCCAATTAATTTGAGATAGATATAGGAGAGAAACAATACATAATTAAAATAATTCATGTTTGTACGACAATATCAAAAAAAATTCTCCAATAAAGAACCCATGACAATAATGGGATTCATAAAAATTTCATCATATCATAACCCATTGAAACCAATTAAGTTTCGTAACACATTTTCATCACAAAAATAAGACCCCAAGGGAATGAATAATGATGGTTTTGTTTGATCATAAACCCAATAAGTCTTTTTTAACAAATAAGGACACAAAATTCATTGTAATATTATTTTTAAATAGAAAAATGATCATTTCATGATTGAAATATACATTTCATTTTGAAATCACTTTTTTAAATATTAAATATTCCTAATTTTATTGCGAAAGTATTTTATTTTAAAATAACCATGTATAAAATTAATGGAATATTCATATCATTGTGTTTTCATGATGTTGAATTTTTTCAATTCATATAAGGGAAAATAAATCACTCCTTCTATACTTTTTTTAAAATCCCATAATGTACCTCATCCGTTAAATGATCATAAGAATCCTTTAGAACAATTATTTAAAAAATACAACATGTGTAAATAATATATTATAATCCATAGAGTAATAGTATAAGAAATATTTAAATTAATTTTAGAAAAAAATGATTGGGGAAAAATTTTTTCTAACTAAAGGACTAAATTAAGTTAATTTTCATACAAACAATATTTTTGGTTTCATGAGCACTCAAGGTGTTTATAGTGAATGTAATATGATTATTATCATAAAAATAACTATAAAATAAGAAAATTAAAAAATTAATTTAGAGGTAGTTCGTAGTATTTAATCATCAATAACATTATCATAATCAATCTTGAAAAAACTATATAATTTTAACATAATACCATTTTGAATTTTGTAACCTTTTAATCATATGCCCCAAAATTTATATATTTTTAAATGGATAAGTATATCCCAATGATTTTCATACAAAGTGTAATTAAATTAATTGCTGTGAAATATAAAAACCCGACGAATGAAGCAAGTGGTGTATAAGGAACTTTTGAAACCAAAATAAATGTGAGACAAAAATTCCTTTTCTGATGTTTTAGTTTTGTTGAAAGAGTAAAACCTCTTATATAATAAATTATTAATTTTTAAATGCCTATTATTAATAAAATAATTTATTATTATATAATTTTTTTATATACATATGTTTTGAGCCATCCATAGTGGTAGTGATATATAATGTATTACACCATTCATATATATTATAGACCGTACGTACATGTGAGTGTCATTTTTTGTCTTCAAAGGATGGAAAATATTAGTGAAAAAATAAAATTTCTCCTTTCTAAAATAAATATTAAATAATATAAATAATATATATTAAAAATATTAATATAATTTAACATCCAAGTGAAATATAAATAGAGAATAACATTCTTCACTTCGTGGACGTGGTATTCCACACATTGGCCGGAGAAACATTATCATTTTCCATATGTTTGGAAGGTAATAAATTAGATATGATATTATAATTAATGAATAATAATAATTATTCTATAAATTACTATTTTATATTTCATCCCATCATAATGATTATCCCTAAGATATGGTGATTAAAAATAAATTGCATTGCTATGTGGAGACGATAAGTCATATGTACACATGAGAGATACTTTCACTTCCCACATGATGGAAAGTGGGTGTATAATGGAAGTTTCTAAATCATACTAAAATTTTAGAATATATAATATTATAATGATATTATTTTATAAATAATATCATAGATATAGAGGAATAAGGCAATAAATAAATTTAAAACGGTCTGGTAAGACAACAACCTCTCTATTGGGGGACCACTAATGGATCCTTTCATAAGAAACATATTGATTGATTATCGGGATATGATCACGTACAAAATATTGATACAGATGTTGAGACTAAAATATTTTAAAGATTGATTATCAATATGGATCAATGTGGTGTGAAGAACAAATAGAAGGGGTGTCATTTTATAAGTGACGGAGATCACACAATTGGAATTTCAAAGAATATAAAATTATAATAAATACATTCTCAAAAAAATGTTTTATAATATCATACACATTTATATTAGATGAAATGGTATAACATATCTCCTCCCAAATATCATTTTTAAATATTTTTTTGATTTTAATTTAATTTTATTTAATATAATCTTGATAAAATATCATTATTTTGGATTTTAAAACTATTTATTAAATTCGAATTAAATGACATAAATAAATATGTCAAATTATAGTACAATTCATTAACATAACAATTACATATTAAATTAATATAACAAATTATTTTAACACATAACTCTCTAAAATTATATATGTTTTATTATTTTTAAAATCATTTACTATATTCATTTCATAAACTAGTTAAATACTACATTAGTGTTACATGATCATTTAAGGCCATTAAATAATTAATACTAATATAAAATCAAAATTAATAATAAAAACTATAATTACGCTCAAAATTAATATATTTATTCTCTCATTACTATTTTTTCACTATTTTAATTAATAAAAGATATTTAAAACTAAGACATATACACCTTCTAATTGTCATTGTTTTAAATATTATAAATATAAATTTCCTGGAAAATGATTAAAGTGATCATGATAAAATTAAATTCATCAAAAAATTTCATGACTACTGGTTTAAGGGTAAAATTAAATTCAACCCAAAATTTATATGAAAAAATATGTCCTTATCACAGTATTTAAATCAACAAAAACCAGAATAACCTTATAATGAGGTGATAAATTTTTCCACAATTATAATTCATATTGTCCAAAAAATTTGAATTTACCTATTAAATTTTTTAATACTAATAATTATTTGAAAAAATGTTTTTTAAAAATTTCAAAACCAGTATTTCTTAGAAATTAAAATCCATATAAGTGCACATAATGCGATAAAATCTATTTTTTTCAAAATAATGATTTTAATCAATAATCTATTTTTCTATCCCATGCCGATAAAATATTTCATAATTTTTTAGAACATTATATTGATTATATTATACATAAAATTCCTTAAAATTGATGGTAAATAGTTATAAATTTAATTTATTGGGTTAAATATACATGGCACACATAGAAACAATTTTTCAGCAAACCGTCTCTTTTATTTTAAAATGATTTCTTATTTATTTGATAATTAATTGATATCTGATGAATTAGTTTAAAAAATATGTATTAATTAAATTTTCATAATTATGTTATTGATATTTATAAACACATATCCAATAACTAGAGGATAACATATAAAAATAAAATTTAAATAGTATATCGTCGTTCATTTAGACTTATTGTTGTGTGTTGCACCAGATATCAAGGAGATATTTTTCATTAAAAAAAATATATTTCAAAAAATCTCATTGTGTATATTATACCAACTTAAAATAAATTCCACCTTTTAAATTCATCACCTAGATATAAATAATTGAGTATATCAATATTTCTTATTGTCCTTGAGTTTCCACTTAGCATCATAAAATTGGTGGCATCATCACATTGCATTGACACCGTTTGTGGTTTTATTTCATGGAACTCTCTCCCCTCTCTCTATAATCCAGAATCTCAAAAAGCTATTCCTCATAAGTGATATCATTAAATAGGGGTATGAACTCGTAATTTAGTAATTTTCCTAATGAAGATTGTACATCCTTAAGAGATATACATAGAATGCATCAGGAGTGTGCGAGAGATTTAGTGGGAGTGTCAATAGATAATCTACTATCCCAATACGATCAATATTTTTTAGGTAATTGATATAACAAGGGATCATTTCCAATTGTTTAAAAATAACATCACACTCTTCAAATGAGATATTATTAAGAACACCTTTTAAACAACATCAAAATCAAATGATTTTTTATTATTTTCAGCATTATTCTATTGATGATTCTATCATTCACTTATATAATAATATATATATGTGTCTCTAAACATTAATTAAATAATTTAAATAGTTATCTCATATTGACTATATGTATGAAGATGATACACCATATTTTATGTAAATTCGATATGAAAATTATGATGAAGACATTGCCCAAACATCAAGGTAAACTATTGATTCCAATATAATGAAATTGAATATGGAACCTCAGGATAACATATCACGACATTATTATATATATTTTACATATTTACAGAGGGAATAATCTATAATGAAATTTATGTGTGATAACTTTGTTTGCAGGCAGACAATAACTGATATATCATTTTCCAATTTAGATATTTTGGGGAGTCCCATGATAATATCCATAGTGATTTTTTTTCATTTACAATATGGTACGGGTAATAGTTGTAAAATCAAAGTATAAAAAAGTCCATAATTATAAAAATTTTCACATACCAAGCATTGTGATAAAAAATATTAAATACCACTCTATGTACAGTCACACCAGAAAAACACCTTCCATTATCTATAAATCATTGTACTTATAGTATGGAATAATTAATTAACTATGAAAATTATTTAATAGCAGCATAAAAAATAGTATGTATGGTACAAAAATAGGCTTCATGAGAATTATCACTCCATAACAATAAAGGTGATGCTCAAGAAAATTTATCTCCATCATTTGTAGGTCAACATCTATCTTTTAATCCAATTTAATACGTACTTTGATAGATAAACGAACATGTATTTTAGATGTATAATAATTTTCCCATTATATTAATAAATATTTCATAATCCTTTACACATCATAAAATATTGTATCTTGTAGAATCCAAACCATTGATAATCTAGCATTCCCATTTGTTCTCAATGCATCAGCCACATTGTTTTAATTCCAAAAGTCATAATGTATTGAGTTTCAAAATCAATAATCATCTTTGACCATGTTTTGTAGTTAATTTTCATCTCTAATTAAGTTAATATATACATTAAACTACTCTTATCATTTGGTAAATAAAACTAATTTTCATAATGATATTACCTAAAAATATTTAATGAAAAATTTCCACACCTAACATCAATTCATCAGTTGGGAAAATGATTCTCAAGAACCATCAATTATTGTGGGGAATAAGGTATAACCACATCATATTTCCTAAGGATACATCCCAATCCATTATTTGATGTATAATAATATATTTAAAAAAAATTCCCACTTCATGGTTATGTAGGAATATTTTCACTGAACAATCCTCTCTTTAGTTCATTATGACATTCCTCACATTCAACTATATAAAGGAACTTGGATCTCTTTGCAGTTAACATTCTTAGTTGATTGGATAGTCCTGAAAACGTTTACACATAAAAATGACAATATTAATCCAAACCATGGAATATATGGATTTTAGTAACAATTTTTTGAATGGGACTATATTCAATAGATTCATTCATTGATAAATCCAGATATATACCATATCTTGATAGTATACGACTGAAAAATTAAACTTCATGTAAGAAAATTTCACAATTTTGATATATTTCTAATATATTGTCCTCATTTAGGGTCATAATTATAGTCCTTAAATAATTTCTATTATCTTTAATTCACCATGAATATTTAAAAATATCATCTAAAAACACTTTAAAAAACGGATCAAGGTAGCCTCTAAAAAATCTATTCATTAAATCCATGATTGTAGGAGGGGAATTGGTAACATAAAAAGGAATCTATATATATTCATAGTGTCAATACCATTATTAAAAAATTTTCTTGTGTATATCCTCCACTGTGGTCCTAAATTGATAATATCCATCATGATGCTAAGTCATAGATAAGTATTTCTCTCAATGAATTTGATAGAACAAGTTATCATTATAGGGTATATGATACTTGTTCCTCATATTGATCTTATTTGGTTCTCGATAATTAGTGAAATGTCCCATATATCCATGTATATTATTTGAAAAAATAATATGATCATCACAAGGTGATAAGCTTTTACGAATTAATCCAATTTCAAAGTTCTCCTAGATTTTATTTTCAAATCCCAGCAATTTAATTGGGGCCATTCAGTTGACTGTCCTTGAAATAGGAGACGAATGATCCCTGGGTTTTAATGAATACTAATCATAATTAATGAGTGGAAGACTAGAAAACTATTATTGAAAGACATAAAAAAATAATTTCACAATTGGAGTTTATTGTATGTTGTGTTTATCCACACCCATCTGAGATAAGAACTACTTCTGAAGATGAATAAAGAACCATAAAATGGATTTTATTTCTATAAAATATTATTATTTATCATCACTATAATATATTATTTATGGTTGGTTCAAAAAATCCAACGTGACTTCCCTTCCATGGAGATTGATCTGTGATTTTTGTAAAGATGCCCAATCCATGCATCGAGTATCATAGAACAACACCAGATTGTGGATAACATGATTTTTATGAATCAAATTCCTACAAACATGAATCAAATAAAAATCATTGACATGATATGTGATCATTGTACAATACGTATTTATTACTAGTAATTAAATATCTATTAATCTAGTTTGTTCTACAAAACCCATGGGAAATTTCTCATCAATATGGAGGGTGTAGAATCAAAATCTAATAATACATTAGTAATTATAGTGTTAGTGAAAAGTGTACCTTTAATCATGGAATCATTGCACCATTCAATAAAAATAGTTACATGATGATATTTCCCATTTCCTCTTATATTAAGAGGTTAAGGATAATGATCATCCTCATTACCCTTAATATTCATGAAACAATTAGAATAATTGCCATAGTCTAAGAATTTTATACATTTATTATGTGTGGTGAATTCTCTGAAGATTTCTCTTTACTAGTATCATTAGATAATTTCTTACCATCAATTTAGAATTCAGTTCATTGATCATATGTTTTGATGAATTAGAAAATTTATTATTCCCCCTAAGATAATTTAAACCTTGATTTGTTCTACACACATGGAATATAGAAAGGATCATATTATTCTCTTCATGGTTAGTATAATTTCTATGGGATTCCATCATTATTTTCATTAAAACACCATGAGATTGTTTGGTAACTCAAATAACTATTTCCCCCTAAAATAAAATTGAAGAATATATTCAAAACTAAAAATTTTCATTAAAGATATTTCGCTTTGGAGACTTTGTTTTATGCTACCTAGTATTTGGATAACCTCATATTCAAGATTAATGATAATTATAGAAGCATACCTTGCATATATTGTATTATATTCCTCATAAGTACTAATAGATTCATTACCCTTCGTATTTAAAACATTTAGTAAATCATCTATGTCAAGGATTGTTTTTATCCCATTCTCCAAATATTGGGTTGTTTGACACTTTTGAAATATCATATTATCCTAGGGTAAATTCTTGTTCTAATAAATCCAGCACCCTGCATGAAATATTTTCTCCCTCATCCTCATCATTATGCTCTATTTTCAATCCAATAATTCTCTAATATCTCATGGAATCATTATATCTCATTGATGGTAGAGGAATCCCTTTCTCTTTTCATCCCTTCTGGGGAATTTGGGGAAGCATGATCTTTTCTTCAATGGACTCCAGTTTCTAGGTTCAGGTTACAAATACCTACCGATTACGTGTTCCATCATTTTATAGGTTATGGAGTCATGGATGTAGTGATGTAGTTAACTATCCTCAATCATAGATCATTTATAATTATTCTTCCTTCCAAGGATTAATTCTTGGATTCATGGTCCTCTATTACCATATAATGTGGGAATTTGGTATTTTATTTATTCATTCGTATTATCTATGTGGATTTCGGTAATGGTTTTCCCTCATGTATATTCTTGGTCAATATCACGTTCCTACCACTTCCCAACTTTTTTATTTCATTCCTCTATATCATATATAGCACCATTTGTTCTTTTTTTTTTATATCCCACCATACCATGAATTTTATTGATGCCTTAGTGGTACTATTTTCTATGGAGGTGGATCTCCCTTTTCCTCTAATGGAGTAGATCCTTCTCTAGACCAGAACCATGTTTCTGTGATGGGAGAAATCCATTTATCGGAATATTTTCCATAATTACATGTGTTGTCATCTCTATGGTCTCTCAACTCATGGTCATAGAAATAGGTTCACTTTTTCTCATCTAATGGTGATCTGGATTCCTAGACTCATCTTTCTTCATATGTAGATGATGTCTAGGTCAGTATTCATTATCATGTATTGGAACCTTCTATAGGGGATGCATTTCAAATATTACATGTGTACCACTCACCTCACTTATAAAAGGGAACCTAAAATACTTAATTCTTTATACCTTATAATCATTTTTATTCATCCCATAAATACATGAATCAATCGAAAAATTTTCTCCTTGAATCCTGGAATCCTTTTTTTTGTGATGAAATTCAACATAGGTAGGCTATTTGTAAAAATCTGAGGATACCCAAAAAAGTTATAATGTTCTTCAATTTTAATTTTTTTATTTATTCCTAAACATGCATGAATTATTATTAAAACGTTATTATATAATAATAAAAGTTTATTAAATATACTAATCGATTTTTATTTCATGTTAATAACCTACATCCATCTATTATTTCATCAAATGGGTTACAAAATTATCATTTCTATGTATGATGGACTACCGCCATGCGATCTGATGTCATTCATTTATCCTGTAATGCTTTTGGATATAAAAAATATATATTATATTTATAACATTATTATACCACTATAGAAGTTATACTATATATAAATTTTTACTACAAAGTAGATATGATAACATAATTTGTGTGTATGGAGGACTACCTCCGTGTGAAGTGATGTTATTTTTTTCACTAATGCTTTACATTATATATAATAATGATAATGATAATTAATTTATTCAATATAAAAGACATAATTATTATTAAAATAACATATTTACTATTATGAAAATATAATATATCATTTTCTTTATGGCATTTTCACTCATAAAAAGATGATAAAATCTATTGTGTACCTGTGGATTACCACCTTCTCATAGTGATGTCACTCTCATTTCCTTACCATACCACATAAATGATATGTCTAATTATATTTCACAAATAATTTCGGTTTTATTGATATTTTAATCCATATTAAAATATAAAATATTACTTACCTAATTTATATATAGATCGTTAGACAAAGGAACCATTTTTCAAGCGTACATAGGACCTACTGTTTCCATTTAGTAAAGTACTACATTTTAAAAAACCATATTTCATGAATGATATTAAAATTATAATTGATATATAAATATTATTATTATTTTATTATTAATATTTTTCATGTTGTGGAATGATGATCAATGTGAGACAGCTAGAAAAAAAAATCAAAACATAAATGAAAAATGTTATTATTTTAAGAACAAATATTTAAACAAAAAAACTTTAAATAAGAAGGTAATAAATGTACAAATGTTAATAATATATATAATAGTGATTATAATTATGGTTTTATAATATATTTATAATAATATTATATTTATTATATTACTGTATCAAATGTGGGTGAGGAAATTTGAGACTTAAGGTCTCTTTAATTTTAACAAGAAATATTCCAATTCACAACACATTAATTTTTTATGGTGTATATACGAACCCATTGACATTTTATATAATTATTATTATATTTTAATGATATTAATTTTTTATTTGATTTTATTTTTTATTTTTTATTATGATTCAAATGGTCACTAAAGTATTAATGGATTTCAAACTCACTTCTTACATCAGTGAGATACATGACATATTCACCACCTGTTTATTATAAGTGGTTTATATATTGTCCATTAAAGTATTTTAAAATTAATATAATGATCATTATATTAATTTTTAATCCATTTTACTATCTATGTTTCATATACATCTTAGTTCAAAATACACCCAAACAGGAAGGGATCATTGTAACAATTTTCCTTCTTAGAGACATATTATATAATAAGCACCTATATTTATTATGATTCATATATAAAACCAACTAGAAATGTAATATAATTAATTTATTTGTTATCATGATATTCTATGTTTCATTTACAATAATTTTATCATGGGGATTACTATTCCATGTTTACAAAGTGATAAGTTTTGTATGTTACAATATCATTGTTTATCAAGATTGCACATGATTATGATTCCACTAATAAAATCTTATGATATAAATATCAAGAAAAAATATATTTTATTATCAAGAAATTATTTATTTGGAATTAATTTTTTCCTTTAGTTTTACTGTATTTATTTACTCAAGAGTTTAAAATAATTTTTTTTTTAAAAATGACCTTTATTTCCCTCTTTAATATAAAACCCATTTTTCATAAAATCCCATGCTTTCTAAATACAATTTCATAAATTCTTTAACATTTTAAAAATTATTAGTTGGATTAATTTTTAACAATGTTTACATTTTTATTAAAAAAAATGAATGGAATATTTTATTTTTATTTTCCATGAAAGATTGTTTTTCTAGGATTTTTACATTGTAGTAGAAGTATTCTTTTTTAACATATATAAAATTTATTGAAATAACTGTCATCATGACCATCATAACATTGAATATTACTTATAATTTTTATATAGTTATTTATAAAAAAAATTATTATTATTTTGAAAATTTTAATTTTTTAAAAGAGATTTTTGAGGAAAATGATTCTGACAATTTTTATGATTTTTTTAGTTTTAATAAAAAAAGATTTTTAAAGGAAGTTTATTTTTATCAAGGAATTTTCAATTTATTATTTAAGAATAATTACCCATCTATTATAACATCATTTAATAAAAATTATGATTTTAAAGGGATAGTATTCAGGTATTTGATTTATATTATTTCTCTCAAGGGTTTATCATGACAAGATGTTTATCAAACCTGTCTCTCTACCATAGGTCATAACATGATAAAATTCATTTAAAACCACTTCTTTTTGCATGGCATATATTATGATGAAATGATTAAATGAATAATAAAACATTCAATTTCCCAAAAGTTCTAGTATAATGATATGTCCATGAAATCCATTTTATTTCTGGAGTTTTGGATTAAAAACAATTGATAATATTATGGAACACATATACATGATTTTAATTATGATTAGGGTGGGTATAATAAATACATATAATTAATTGGGTAATGAGGGATAAATCAAGACTAAATATGTTATCCATGACTTACATTACATGATCACAATGTTTTTCATGAACCTGATTACATGTTCATAATGTGAAGAGTAAACCCATTTAGATGCCTATAGGGTCATGTGAAAAAATGTCTTTCATGTCTATAATATTTTTTGTGGATCAGGTTACTTTTCTATATTTTTATTTGAGGGACTGATTTCATTACTGTAACCCAATTAGTGAACTAATATCTATTTATGCATGTTTAAAATGTTATAATCTATTTTTTATCTAACAAATATATGTCTTAATCCTATTTCAGGTTCTAACATATAATGTTATGTGATTCCATTGTGATTTAGGTGTTTTAATCTTAAAACATTTATACCATGTCTCAATATTATGATCCCTGATATGTAGGGTATGATTTTTAAATGTTACGATTATGTTCTTATACCCTTATAATGAAGTTATTTTTACTTGTACCACATGTTTCCCTTAAAAGTCATGTTATATCTACCATTATTATGTTACATTTCCCCATGATATGGAAAATATTTTATTTAGATTTGATTGTGAAGATTAATTTTGTGGAATATGATTTTTCTTATAAGTTTAATATATTTCACTAAATTAGATGATTTTTTACCTATCCTCTGAAGACACTAAATGTAAAACCCCGAGATTTTATGAAAAAAAAAATTCTTCTTAATTTCATTAATATATTTTGTTGTACGCTACACCAAAATGAGCTTCCACAACACGTATAATTGAATTTCCTTGCATTACACGCAATCACGACCTTCCTCGATAGCGTGTGTAGTACGCAATACCGAGTCTCACTAAACGATATATTATTATAGTATTATTATGAACTAGCTGTTTTGAATAGTAATACCCAATTTTTTAAATTTTATAAATTTTATCCTTCAAAATGGACTTCATTTTTGGATTCGGAATATCAAAATTAGCTTAGGGTGAAATTTTGGTACTTTTCGGATAACATTCATATTCTGATGAATAGTGAAAATTACTATATTTTAATTAAAATCAACTTTTTTAAAAGAAATAATTAATAGTGATAAATTTTTAATTTGAGTGGTTTTAATGTATATTTAGAATATATTTTTACTATTTAACACAATTTTGGTCATTTTATGTAATTTCACATTTAAACCAGACATAAACAAGTGTCAATCTTTTGATATTTATTGTCTCTTAAAAACACGCTATTTGTTTAGACGATGAGAATTAATTTTTAAATTAGTGAATGTAAATAATATGTTTTGAATTTGGTAAAATAGACATCATTTTTGAATTTATAATATCAAATATATCTTAGGCCTAATTTTTGGTATTTTTCTGGAAACTTTCATTTTTTAATGAATAGTGAAACCACTAAGTGGTAGTTAAAAAAATGGATTTTTCATAAAACATAATTTTACCACTTCTGTGAGTGGAATTTCAAAAATCCTAGAGACACGGTTAATATCATGGACTAAAATGTGGTTCAATGAGATGAATATATTTTTTGGTGAATAGTAATTTTTAACTTTTTTTACCATAGTTAAAGTTAATAGGGTAATTAAGGGTAAAAGTGTTATTATTATTACCTTAACGGGGGTTCGCGATGGAACCCTAGAGCTCTTCTTCCTCGCTGACGGCGGCAGCGGCGACCGCGGGGATCCCTCCTCATCCTTTGGGGGAGGGATTCTCCCACACCCATGATATGCATCCTTTTAGGCCTTTTTCGATCCCTGACCATCTCCCTTCTTTTCCGACTATTGATTTAAGCCCAAAGGTTGCGGAACTCATTCAGGGCTGCCTGAATCTTCAGATCTCGAACTCTGAATTCGCTGAATCTCATGTGCTTCTGAACATCACTTTGGTTGCGAGATTTAAGCAGCGAAGCCCCTCGGTGGATTCATTCGACAGACTCATCTTCGACACCTGGGATCTCCAAGAGCGGGCTACAGTTGGCTTGATTGGAAATCGGCATATCATGATCCGCTTTGCTTTCAAGGAGGATCTCATCCTCGCCTAGTCTAGGGCGCCTTTGATTTTCAATGGATGCCGCTTCATCTTGTTCCACTGGTCGTTTGAATTCCACATGAACCGTGACCCGCCTTTCGCGGCGCTTTGGGTGAGTTTTCCTAATTTACCATTACCTTTTCAAAATCCTGCTATAATTAAGATGCTTGATAATATCGTTGTGAAATATCTTTGTTCTGATAATCGTACGAGTGCGGTGAGTCACCCTGTGAATCCGAGGGTTTGTGTGGAGATGGACGTGTCGAAGGCCCCATTTGAGTTTGTCTGGATTACGATCGGCAATCAGTACAGATGTAAACAGAAAGTTATCTATGAGGAGTGGATGGACTTCTGTTCTAAATTTAGGAGACTTGTACATGTCTCGGAGTAGTGCCGGCAGAGGTCTTCTTCGAGGGCGAGTTGGAGAGAGACCATTCATCCAAGGGAGGTTGGGAAAAATGATAATTGGGGCTCTCCCAATGGATGTGCAGTAAAGGGTGTGCGGGTTGATGGAACATCCAAGGTCGAATGCAATGCTCCAGAAGAGTCCAGTGGTCCATCGGGTGCTGTTATGGTGGCCCGGAGTGAGGGTCTGGACAAAGACAACAGAGGGGCTGTCTCATTTGCTGCTGGCATGGGTTTCTCTTGCGGTGATATACAGGGGAGGTAGGACAACTTGCTGCTCAGTCCTGCTAATCCAAAAGTTCATGATGTTTTCAGTAGGTTGATAGGAGATCTCAATGGGGGGAGGTGTCCTGGTTCTGTCCCCATTTTCATTGCAGAGGATGAGCAAGTTCAGTCTCGACCTGCAGATATTCAGCAGGTGGAGGCTCAGACTGAATCTGGAAGAAATAAGGAGATCCATCCCATGGATGGCTCTTTGGGTAGTGATATTTTCAATGAACAGTCGGTTGGAGTGGTTAATGGCCAGATGGTGGGTATATCGGGAGGCAAGGAGGCAGTGGATAGGCTTACAGTGCCTGTGCAGGCTGGGGATCCTGCGGAGGTTGCTGATGGATGGGTTTGGACCTATCATGGGATGAAATCTTACCATGTGAAAAAGGCTGATGGCATTGCTGTGAGCAACTGCTTTTCTGGTCTTGTGGATGCTGAAACTGAGGTGGATCAGGTTCAAATCGCGCCTGGATTGGGTTCTGGCTAGGTGCCTGCTGCAGCTCTTGAGTTGCATGGCAGTTCTCCAAGGATGAAAAGCTGTAATCTGCAAGCTGGGGATAGTATACAGATTGGGAGGTCTGGAGATCTTGAGAAAGTGGCTCAATCTCAGTGATTAACACTGGTTGGTCCTAATAGTCATGTGGAGCTGGAGCAAGGTGTGAACTTTTGTCCTCGGATGGTGTGCTTACCTGAGAAATGGGGGGATATTTCTGATATTGAGAAGGATGTTGATGGCAATGTTCGTACCTCTTTTAGTGATGTTGTCCAACATGGGAATAAGGTGATGGCAGAGTGTGTGGGTAACTCTACTGCCCCTCCAAAAAGAAGACAATGGAAAGATTATTCTTCTTTGGCAAGGCCGATGTCCACCAGAGCTTATTTGAGCAATGGTAAGGTAATACATTCTTTTGATGCTTTTGTGAAATTGGAGAAGATGAATCTCAGACGGAAGTATGTGAAGCTGATGAAGCAATTTGAAAGTTCGGAATGGGAGTCGGCAACTGCAGATGAGGCATTTTATTATGGGGATGGTGATGGGTATGATGGAGGGTATGGTTCCTAGCTTGTTTTCTTTTTACAGCTTGTTTGCTGTACTTTTTTTCTTTTATTTAATAAATGGTCTGGGACTCTTCCTGGGCTGAGCCTTCCTAGTATTATTACCTTAACACATGTCCTAATTCTATTAGATAAGTGTAATTCGACCAAAAACAACCTTAGGAATAAAATATGACCATTTAGACCCACTTGGATTAGATTAGGACATTTATTATTAATTTATTTAAAGAAGGGTTAAAATAGTTAAAATCAAAGTTTAACAACTAAATCATTTTTATTATAGGGTTATACATAAGATAAATATGACTATAAATATTAATTAGAATTCGAAAAATCTTTCCTACATAATGGCATTTTATTTGTAATTTTTAGCCTTAAAATTATTTAATTTATTTATGACACAATGATGATGCATTAATTATCTTATTAATGAAATATTGACGTAATTGATGTTATAAATACCCAAATAAATGTAATTTGAAACTTTTTATGAATGAAAATAATTTTATAGGTTAATATGACATGTTATTATTTATTTAATTAAAATTTTTAGAACTAATAATTCTGTTATAATTTTCAGAAAAATCAATTACCAAAAAGTGTCAAAATTGACATAAAATAGTTTTTTAAACAAATATTGTATTATTAATTGTTATTATATTCCTAAAAATCTAAAGTTTGGCCAAGATACTTATATCATGATATTTGTATCATTAATGGACCACATGGGGGTCTCTTGGATGTATATGTACGTTTATTAACTATATAATATAAAAATACAAAGTTACATGGTAAATGTCAATCTAATTAACTAAGAGTTAAAACTAAAAAATAAGGTTAATATAATGACCTAAACATGTCTAAATTCTATTGGATAAGAGGATCTAGACCCATCCTCACCTTATCTTAGAAATATATCAATTTGGAGCTATTAAAAATCAAATATTACTTTATAATAATATAATATTTTTAGTTAATCCAAAGGTGCCCCTCTCCTCCCTTATAAAAGGGCACCTCCTCCCTCTCTTCCTCACACCACATTGAGCCTTCAAGCTCGTCCAAAACCTGAAAAATTCTCTTCTTCACTTCCCTAGAAACATCCTAGAGGTCCTGGTCTTCTTCAAAGACCAATTTTAGTGCCCTAAGAAGAGGTCTCAAAGAGGTGCTTCAAAGAGGAGGTAATGTCTGTTACCGATTCTTTCAACATTATTTCTTCTTCCACTTATTCTTCTTTAGTTGCTTCATTATGAAGTAATAACATCATAATCACTCATATACTGATATGTTATTATAAGTATGAAACAACCCTACTTCAACATATATCCATCCTATGGAAAATGAAATCACCGCGTGTGCGTACGTACGGAATATCTTCTCCACCCCATGGTGTACTCTATTTTCCAACACCACCATACTTGGATGGGTATAATGGTGTAAATAATAACTATAAATTATTATTGTAAAGTTATATTTATTATGAAATAGTATACATACACTCAATTACAATTTGACAATCATGGGAACGATATCATCGATCGTGCGTACGTACGAAATACTGTTTCCATGATGTGATGTGACTCGTTCTACATGATGTTAATTGCATAATGATTATATAATTTAATTTAATGAATTAATATGATATATAATACACTAATAACATTCTAAAAATGAGGTATCTATAACCCAAAATGAAGAATATGAATTTATTCGACAAAAGACGCATAAGAACAAAAAGTAATAAACACCTGAATAACAAGTAGAAATGAAATATTACTAATACTAAGCTAAGAATATCACCATATATGATATCATAACAATGATTATAATTCTGGAATAAGTCAATGACATTATTTAAATCATTATACAGGAGGTTCGGACACATACAAAGCAAAACGGACCTAAGGTAAGGGAAAATCTCGCAATCTCAATTTTTATCTGAGATTGTTAATACTTCATTATTTACTGGGAAATATTTTATCATCCACATCCATGTTTCCTCAATATGTAATATTATTTCCATCCACCTACAATTTTTTAAATCTAATTTTACCCTTCAGTGAGTTTTTAGTAAAAGATATGAAAGGAATTTTTTTGTCGTTTTTCGTATGAGGTACTTTTTGACTTTTCCAAAAAAAGTACAAGGAGAATGTTTTTTAACATATAAGGCATGACTAGATTTTTAAAACATTATTTCCAAGAAGATTCCTTTACATGTTTTAAAGTTTATTTATAATAAACTACTTTTAATTTTGAATTGTATGACATGTTAATAAATGAAAAGTGTTTTTGAAGTAGAAATGATATTTTCCTCAAGAATTGAGTTCAAGTGTTTTATCAAAATTATTTTCCATCTAAGATAATAAAGGGATCTGTGTCTATCCCTATTATTACATTTATTTGATAATGTTGGGATGGAATTATTTTTATGAATTCCTTTATCTTATATGAATTGTTTTATGATGTCATGATGTTTAAGAATCCCATTTTTATTACATGGGTTATGCTATGATGTATGGTTTATGATTTTGTGGCACACATAAGAATGGAATCATTATGAGATGGGTGGGACCTATATCTCCCACCAATGCATTGGGTAAATATTTTATTTCCCATGAGATAGACATGGCAGGAACGACAAGTTAAACCGGTTCAGTGAAACAGGACTGAAACGAGGAATGAACTCGGTTCAGAAATGGACTTTGTCCACTAAGATAGTCTTTGCAACGAGTCTTGACTAATAGAAAATGATTCTCTATGATTATGTGTGTATGACACAAATTTTCATGTTTTAAGATATAATTATTGGGATTACATGTCACTTCTATGATTTATCCCTTGTTATGAAATTATGATCTCTTTTGAAGGTTAAGATTTCCAAAATTTTATGTTCTTATGAATATGATGGGATTGATATTTCTTTTGTTTACCCTTACTGAGCATTTGAGCTCACCCTTTTTATTTTTTATTTTCCCCCAGGATTAAAAGAAAGGTTTTAGGTAAGGAAACAAAAAGTGGAAGATCATTATGGGAGATGTTGAAGATCTTTCACCACGATTTGAAGATTACGTTCCATGTTTCCAAAGACACTAAAATATTACGGTCCTTGTGTGTCTATTTTTGTTATGAATTATGTATTCCACGAAAGTAATGTAATATCTATGTATGTCAAGCTTTGGTTCTATACAGTTGGTATCAGAGGAAAGGTTTAGTCATCCTTTGGAAACTAGGATGCGAAAAATTTAGTGAGATCCCTAGAGATATTTATAAGGTATGTCTAGGGATGTTCCTAAGGTTAAGTATAATTATAGGTTATAGTCCTAGAATTATGGTAATGATCTTAGAATTAAACCTAAGATGTTAGATATTGAAGTTACTCCCCCTTTATTATGTTGTTTTCCCTAGCATGATTTTTTCCTCTCACAATATTCTTTTTGGGATTTAGATGATGGCTAGAACCCAAAGGAACAGTGTTGATCAATGCAATGGACCATGCAATGATTGTCCTCCTGAACAAACAAATGTTATGGTAGATGGAGTGGAAAATCTTATTGATATACTTACACAAGCTATGAATCATTATGGACTTCCAAATGAGCAGAGAAGGGAACAATATTCTATTGAGTCCTTCATGAGGCAACGCCCTCCTTCTTTCAGTGGGTCTTCTGATCCACTTGTTGCTGAACAATGGATCAGTACCATTGAAAAGATATTTTCAGTTCTTCAATGTTTTGATCATGATAAAGTCATCTTAGCAATATATCGTTTGGAAGGTGAATTTGATCAATGGTGGAATCTTATCAAGAATATGAGTCCAACATATGATATTGAGTCCATGGAATGGGACGAGTTCAAGAACTTATTTTTCAAAATGTACTTCCCTCATATTCTTAGAAAAAAGATGGAGAAAGAGTTTCTTGAACTAAAGAAAAAGGATGATGAAACTGTTGGTATATACGAAGCGAATTTTACAAGGCATGCAATGTATGAATCTGGATTTATCATCCAACCAGAAAGTAAAGTTGATCGATTCTTTAGTGGCTTAAAATGAAATCTTCGAAGGGCATTAGCTATAAGATACTTTAGTAGCTATGAAGAAATTGTGAGTTGTGCTATCAAGGTAAAACTATATGTTGGTGTAACATATCCATCTCATTGTGTTGACATGAAATGTAAGATGGAGTTCAAGGAGAAATCTCAGAACAATGGTGAAAAGAAGATGAATGTTTCTTTATGCTCAAAGTGTGGAAAGAAGAATGTTGGAGATTTCCTAAAAGGTACTAGAAAATGTTTTAAGTGTGGAGAAGATGGTCATCGAGCAGTTGATTATCGAAGTAATGGGAAAAAGGTTGTTAATGATGTGAATAGATAAAAGACTACAGTGAACTCTCCACCAACACTTCAATGCTTCATGTGTAAGGAAATGGGGCATTATGCTAATAAATGCCCCAATCCAAGGGTTAGCGATGATCGACATGAGCAACTACTTAAGGAAATGGACAAAGGGAAGTCACATGCGATCAATATTGGCGATGTTGAATATGAAAATGATGTGGTGGAATGATTAAGTGTTTATGTAATGGGATTCCAAAATAATGTTGTATATAGTATCATGGAATATTGGAATATTTATGTATTGATCTATTGTGGTTTTCAAAAATTTTATGGTACCGGTAACCATGGAAAGTGATTGAGATATTTTTGGAAATAATATGATATGCACATAAAGAAGAGATAAGGAGAAAATGAATTGTTTGACAGTCTTCATGATCTCATGACTAATATAAGGAGAATGTTATATCATGGTTTGAGTATATAGAATTTTTGGATTTTGGTATATGGAAAGAGTTAACTTTTGACAGCATTCATGTTTTCACTAGGTTTTATTGGGTATTAATTTTTCAAGAAAATACATGATTAAGGTATTCACATGATTGGAATGTGACCAGAAAGATATATGGGGGATAAATGATGGTATTCACTTGCTTGGTTGATGACCATTCAAGTAATTGTTTTCTTTATACTATGATATTGGGCATATGTATTTTGGATAACCCTAAAGATTAGAATGAATTATGTTGGACATATGTTAGTATTGTTTAAGGCTAGATTTTTTTTATAATGTAGTTTTAAAAAAGGACAACCTGCAGGACGGGCGACAACCCATCGCGTCAGACAAGGCTGTGGGAATCGAACCCACAACCGAAGTGCGACTGGCCTTTATCACCTACCAAAAGCCTACAGGAAGTCCATGTTTAGTAGAAAATAGTTTTATTATATTATACAGTATGATATATAATGTATAAGTCCATTTTAGGAACCATATATGATTAATCTCGCTATAGATAGACTTATGTATTTTTTTGATAACTTTTCTAACCTTTTGTTTAAGACAAATGGAATGACCCATCATTCTATCACATGATCTGCTAACAGATCACGAATGTCAAATTCAACTTCATTTCTTTAAGAGATAAAGTGGAAATTGTCCAAATAACGACCAACGGTGAGACTGCACCAAAATCATTAAAGTATTTCTTCTAATTCCAATTTCATCAACTTTAGGGAAATGATCATGAAAACCAAAAATGTTTTCCTAGTGATCTTATATCCAATGAATCAGATGGTACCTTAGATCTTCAAAAATTTCTGGCTTTGTGATTGTTGGCTTTTTCATACCCATGTTTTCTACCACTCTCTATCATAACTTGATGGATAGATTTTTCTTCCATATCCATATTTTCACCTATGTTATCCTATATGGAAACCCAATGATGAGTTAATTTGGGTAACCGGTACGTTTCATACTTTATTTTTTTAACGCCAAGTTTTGGTATTCCTTTTTTCGATGTGGGTTTCTATTAAAGGAAAATTCTAGTTGTAAACCATTTATAACCTGGCGAATTTCGAGGGAGAAATTCATTTTAAGGGGGGTAGAATGTAAAACTCCGAGATTTTATGAAAAATATTTTTTTAATTTCATTAATGTATTGTGTTGTATGCTACACCAAAAGGAGAATTCACAAAATGCATCCTTGACTTGCCTTGCATTACACACAATCGCGACGTTCCTCGATAGCATGTGTAGTACGCAATACCGAGTTTCACTAAACCAGATACTATTATAATATTATTATGAACTAGCTGTTATGAATAGTGATAACCACTTTATAAAATATTATAAATTTTATCTTTCAAAATGGACTTCATTTTTGGATTTGGAATATCGAAATTATCTTAGGGTGAAATTTTGGTACTTTTCAGATAACTTTCATATTCTGATGAATAGTGAAAATTACTAAATTTCAATTAAAAACAACTTTTTTAATCGAAATAATTAATAGTGATAAACTAATAATTTGTGTGGTTTTAAAGAATATTTAGAATATATTTTTACAATTTAATACAAAGTTTTTCATTGGATGTAATTTCACATTTAAACCAGACATAAACAAGTATCAATCTTTCGATAGTTATTATCTCTTAAAAACACGCTATTTGTTTGGATGATGGGAATTAATTTTTAAATTAGTTAATGTAACTGATATGTTTTTAATATGGTAAAATAGACAGCATTTTTGAATTCATAATATCAAATATATCTTAGGCCTAATTTTTGGTATTTTTCTGGAAACATTCATTTTTTGATGAATAGTGAAACCATAAAGTGGTAGTTAAAAAACTAAATTTTTCATAAAACATAATTTTACCACTTCTATGAGTGGAATTTCGAAAATCAGAGAGACATTTTTAATATCAATGACTAAATTGTGGTTCAATGAGATGAAATTTTTTTGGTGAATAGTAACTTTTTACTTTTTTACCACGGTTAAAAGTAAATAGGGTAATTAAGGGTAAAAGTGTTATTATTATTACCTTAAAACATGTCCTAATTCTATTGGATAAGTGTAATTCGACCAAAAACAACCTTAGGAATAATATATGACCATTTGGGCCCTCATTTATTAGATTAGGACATTTATTATTAATTTATTTAAAGAAGGGTTAAAATAGTTAAAATCAACATTTAATAACTAAATCATTTTTAATATAGGGTTATACATAAGATAAATTTGACTATAAATATTCACTAGAAATATAGAATGATTTCCTACATAATAGTATTTTATTTGTAATTTTTAGACTTAATATAATTTAATTTATTTATGACACAATGATGATGTATTAATTATCTTATTAATGAAATATTGACATAATTGATGTTATAAATACACAAATAAAGGTAATTTGAGACTTTTTATGAATAAAAATAATTTAATATTTTAATATAACATGTTATTATAGATTTAATTAGCTTTTTTAGAACAAATCATTCTGTTATATTTTCACAAAAATCAATTACCAAATAGTGTCAAAATTGACATAAAATAGTTTTTAAATAAAATATAATATTATTAATTGTTATTATATTCCTAAAAATATAATGTTCAGCCAAGATACTTATATCATGATAGCTGTATCATGAATGGACCACTTGGGGGTCTCTTGGATGTATATGGTATGTTTATTAACTATATAATATAAAAATACAATGTGACATGGTAAATGTCAATCTAATTAACTAAGAGTTAAAACTAAAAGATAAGGTCAATATAATGACCTAAACATGTCTAAATTCTATTGGATGAGATTATTTCGTCCCATCCCCACCTTAGCTTCGAAATATATCAATTTGGAGCTATTAAAAACCGAATATAACTTTATAATAAAATAATATTTTTAGTTATTCCAAAGGTGCCCCTCTCCTCCCTTATAAAAGGGAATCTCCTCCCTCTCTTCCTCACACAACTTTGAGCCTTCACACTCGGCCAAACCCTGCCAAATTCTCTTCTCCACTTCCCTAGAAACATCCTATAGGTCCTGGTCTTCTTCAAATACCACTTTTAGTGCCCTAAGAAGAGGTCTCAAAGAGGCGCTTCAAAGAAGAGGTAATGTCCGTTACCGATTCTTTGAACTTTATTTATTCTTCCACTTATTCTTAATTAGTTGTTTCAATATGAAGTAATAACATCAGTATCAATAATATACTTATATTTTATTATAAGTATGAAACAACCCTATTTCACCATATATCCATCCTATGGAAAACGAAATCGCCGCGCGTGCGTACGTACGGAATACCGTCTCCACGCCGTGGTTTAATCTATTTTCCACCACCATCTTACTTGGACGGGTATAATGGTGTAAATGATAACTATAAATAATTATTGTAATGTTATATTGATTCTGTAATAGTATACATACACTCCATCACAATTTAATGATCATGGGAATGATATCATCGCTCGTGCATACATACGGAATACCGTCTCCACGATGTGATGTGACTCGTTCTACATGATCTTCATTGAATAATGATTATATAAATGTATTGAATGAATGAATATGATATATATTACACTAATACCATTCTGGAAATTAGGCATCTATAAACCAAAATGAATAATAATAATTTATTCGACAAAACACGCATAAGAACAAAAAGTAATAAACACCTGAATAACAAGTAGAAATGAAATATTACTAATAATAAGTTAAGAATATGACCATATATGATATCATAACAATTAGTATGATTCTAGAATAAGTCAATGACATTATTTAAATCATTATACAGGAGGTTCGGACACTTACGAAGCAAATCAGACCTAAGGTAAGGGAAAATATCGCAATCTCAATTTTTATCCGATATTGTTTATACATCAGAATTTACTAGTGAATATTTTATCATCCACATCCATGTTTCCTCAAAATTAAATATTATTTCCATCCACCTACAATTGTTTAAATCCAATTTTACCCTTTGTTGAGTTTTTAGTAAAAGATATGAAAGGAATCTTTTGTCATTTTTCGTACGAGGTACTTTTTTACTTTTTCGACAAAAGTACGAGAAGAATGTTTTTTACATATATGGCATGAATGGATTTTTAAAAAATCATTTCCAACAATCTTACTTTAAAAGTTTTCAATTTTATTTTTAATCAACTTCTTTTAGTTTAGAATTTTATGACTTGTTAAGAAATGAAAAGTGTTTTTGAAGTAGAAAGGATATTTTCCTCAAGAATGGAGTTTAAGTGTTATATAAAAATTATTTTACATCTAAGGTAATAAAGGGTTCTGTTTCTATCCCTATTATTACATTGATTTGTTTATGTTGTGATGGAATTATTTTTTTTAATTCCATTATCTTATATGAATTGTTTTATGATGTCATGATGTTTAAGAATCCCATTTTTATTACATGGGTTATGGTATGATGTATGGTATATGATTTTGTGGAACACGTAAGAATGGAATCATTATGAGATGGGTCGGACCTATATCTCCCTCCAATGCATTGGGTAAAGATTTTATTTCTTATGATATAAACATGGCTGGAACGACAGGTTAAAAAGGATTAGTGAAACAGGACTAAAATGAGGAATGAACTCGGTTCAGAAATGGACTTTGTCTACTATGATAGTCTTGGAAAGGAGTCTTGACTAATAAGAAATGATATTCTATGCTTATTTGTGTATTCCACAAAGTTTCTTGTTTTATGTTATGATTATTGGGATTACATGTCACTACTATGATTTATCCCATGTTATGAAATTATGATCTCTTTTGCAGGATAAGATTTCCAAAATATTATGTTCTTATGAAAATGATGTGACTGATATTTCTTTTATTTACCCTTACTGAGCATTTGAGTTCACCCTTTTTTACATTTTATTCTCCCCCATGATTAATATAAAGGTTTTAGGTATGGAAAAAAAAAGTGGAAGATCTTTATTTGAGATGTTGAAGATCTTTCACCACGATTAGAAGATTACTTTCCAAGTATCCAAAGACATTAAACTATTACTGTCCTTGTGTGTCTATTTTTTTAATGTATTATGTATTCCGCGAAAGTAATTTAATACCTATGTACATCAAGCTTTAGGTCTCTACACTAAAATATTATGGCCTTTGTGATTTTTTGTGTAATTGAATATAATATTCCCAAAAAAAAATTTAATATCAATGTATGAGAATCATGGGTCTCTATAGTTATTTTTATAAGGGACGTTTATTTATCAATTGGAAACTAATATTATAAATATTTTGTTATATCCCAAGGGATATTTTTATGCATTTTTATAGCAATGACTCTAAGTATAAGTAAAACGATGTATCTATATATATTAAATTATCCTAGAATTTCGGTAAAGGATTGAGTGAGTGGTTTAAAAGAAATTGAATCCATGTCAAAATACTACAAGTGGATCTGGCTCTAGAAAAGTGTTAGACATGGTTAATAGCTTCAAAAAGGGTGCATTGATTCAGATGTGATGGTTTCATGGTGCATTAAAAACGGATTTATTACACACCTAGTTTGATACTCCAAAGGGATATGATTTGGAAATTCATAAACCCTTTATGAACCACCATGAATTATTTAAATAGAGGATGACTGTGAATGAACCCAGATAAACCTATAGTTTCATATATTAAAAAGTATGTGTCATTATTTTTCAATCCAGGGCGTGATTTTCAAGATTTTTTTTGTTTCACATTAAGATTATAATTTCATAAAATATTTATTTATGTTTTAATCGATGTTTTGAATGGTAAGTAACTGGTTTTACAATTAATGTGAAAGACAATTTTCTAATAATAATCTATATGGGATGATAACATGAGTGAAAGATGTTATGATTTATCCAAATCAGTCATTATAAAATATGATTAACCAAAATCAACTTATATTACTCTCATACTCACTAAAGAAGGTAAATATATAGTTCATTGATAATTTGGGTAGTTTATACTATGGAGGAATGAATATTTAGTATTCTATATGCTGATAATGTTGAAGGATTAACTCAAGGGAATATATCAGAGGTTTAAAGAGATTTTTTGGGTGTAGAAAATAAGAACAGAAATTATGTTTGTGAAAAGGAAAAATGAAAATTCATTTATCTAAATGGATGATAATGATGTTCTCTCTAATGTATCATCAGCTGGTGAATGTTTTAAATTTGGATGTTTTTGGAATAATGAATATTTATTTCCTAAGGGGAATTCTCGAAATGGGAATCTGCAATATTATATGTGTAATTATTATATTTTTCAAAATGAACTGACTAAAAATGTCATATGAAATTAAACATATATTAAGGAATAATATGGATAATCTTGGTTAATGGTTTGAGAAGGAAGTGGGATGATTTAATTGATTATTTATTGTAATTACTGAATTATAAAATATACATGTATTGTTCAGTAAAAGTATTTTGTTAAAGATATGCACTAATTTGATGAATAATACTTATGAACTAGAATGTTGATTTCATAGAAATGTAATATTTTTAAGGAAATTAATTATTAAAATAAGATAACATGTAAAAAATTCCAATTTTTTAAAAAATAGAGTTTATTTTTGGATAAATAGATCCTAAATATGGGAAAATTTAATTGGATAGTATTGATGACCTTAGAACAGATAAAAGATTTATTAAAAAATTAGTTCATGTTATCATTAATGGGGTTTATTAAATTATTTGATCTATGGAATATTTACAATAATATATTGTTTTATTCATGGAAATTTTAATAATGAATGTTTTAATTAGGGTTTTATGGTAATTGTGGTCATTACCAAGCTTCAAGAGATTATATGACAATGGTATTCACATATTTTCAATAATCACATTTATATTTCTAAAAGTTATTTTGATGATTATTGGTTAATTTGGTAAATTTGGTGACCTACTTTTTAATTTTTTAATTTCCTAAGGATCGTATATTTACCCATTTATTGAAGGAGTATGTATAATTTTTTTTGTGGTTTTAGAGATTAATGTATTATTTCATCATATAAAGATTTATCCATATTTGAGAACTGGTGTTAATAATTTTTAACTATATATATAAGTAATTACTTATCATTCATTAATGTATTTTATTTATTGCTTCATTCAAGAAAACATTATATCTTTCATTATGAGAAAATGTGTAAATTGATAAAGGTACAACCAAAAGATAAATTTTTTCCATTGAAATAAATAGATATCATGTACGTATTCATATGTTCTAAGACTAGATGTAAAAGGAATTCCTAAACATTGGGAAAAATATATTGAAATATAATTTTAAGCTACTATAATTATATATTATGATATCAAAATCCTTCATTATTGCTATTTGGGTTATGATTTTGGTGTCGTTAACCATCTCCAGATAACCCACATCTTTATGATCAGTGATCTCTATCACTCCCTAAAATTGTTTACACTTTTTTCCATGTCTATATCATCACATACCACAAATATTGTCATATTTTGAGACCTAGTATGTGTTATTCCAGATTAATTTTTAACAACCCATTCTCTTTTTCGAGAGGGAATTTTAATAAAAAAAATTATGATTTGTGATTTTATGAAGTAATTTTCAAATGTTAAACATTTTATGACTGATACAGATATTGAGGGAAAAAATAATTTGAAGGGGTATATAATGTAACACCACGATATTTTTAGAACTATATTTTTACTGAATTTAATATTTTTGTAATTTTCCCTCACACACATCACTATATTTATCTTACATTACAATAGACACTACGTATAGAAAAAATATTATATATTTTTAAAATGTTATTATGTGATAGATATCACATAATCATTGAATGGTACATAAGAATATGAGTTACAATATTTTGAAAATATATGGTTTTTATAGGTATATCAAATGAATTAATTGGTTACTATTTTTTTAATAATGAAACTAAAGGAATTCCTTTTCGGAAAAACTATTTTCAAGAAAAAAACATAATTTGAAACAATAAATTAAAAAACCACTTTTGGTAAATGATTTTAATTAAATTTATATACTATATATTCAATAAACTATTAAAATCCAACTAATTTTTATATATAATAGAAAATAATTAATCAAATTTCACACTTAAAACTATATTTTTCTAAAATATACTTTTTTCACACTTTTCTCACTAAATTATAAAATTAATTAACACTTTTAGAGAAAAATTGGATATATAAACCTCATTTTTGAATTCATAATATCAAAATAATCATAGGGTTAATTATTAATATTTTTCTAAAAATAATAATTCTTTGATGAATAGTGAAAAATAAATAATTTTTATTGAAAACGACATCATAATTTATATTAATTATAAAGATAAATTTTATTTTAAATTTCATTTAATGTAATATTAATTAATTTATATATCTATTTAGAGTATTTTTCCATTTTAATCGTTTTCATATTGAAATTTGATATAAAAATTGTAGCACCCTGACCCAAGTTACCCTGAGTCGGTGCATTATTTTAATACATTGGCATGATTACAAGGAATCAAGTCCCGAAGGACCGATCAGTTTTGCAGTATTAGAGAATATATTACATACAATAATGTTACATTACACATCATAACATACAAAACAACATAAATAATCCTTCACGAACGATATTATTCCCTTGGCTGAACCCTGCATATCAATCACAATACACTTATAGGAATCCTGGGAAAATAAATCATAGAAAGGGGTGAGCTAAGATGATTAGTAAGGATAACAATACAGGGGAAACTTCTCTAAATAAGTATAAACATTTAGGTCAATGTATAACTAAAAAAAGTCTTTTAAACTTCAACTTCAGCATAATATGGAAAAGATAAAATGAAATAATTCAATTTACTTATTTACGTGGATATTCTATTAGTCGAGTAATCACATGAAATATCAATAACCACTTTCATAATGATGGAATGCATAATGCTAGACTATCATAACCCCATAGTCAAGGCCTCGTGCCAAGACTACAAAATTGATTTTGTCAAGGCCTTGTGCGAAGAAACTAGTTTGTCTCATGAGACCCACCGATTTATCAAGGAGCTATAGCGGGCTCCACTCGCCACTTATTAAGCCCAATGCATTCCTTATATGAACAGGTTTAAACATAACATAAACTTTCATATTAAAACTATCATATGAAATGTCAATACTTTCTCTATAAACCGAGAATGGTATAAAAATAACACATCCACAGTCAAACATATCACAAAACAATACATATAATATGGAAGTTTTGTATCATAATAAATATACTTCAAATGAGCTTAAAATCCATTAAAGGATATTGACATAGATGAAATCAAAACTATTTCAGAGATATATCTCCTTTTTTGAAATCATTTAAAAGTCCCGTAATTATTAAACAAAAAATTTACTTTGAAAATATTCTTATAAGCTTCTAAGAGATGATTTTATGACTTTATAACAGCAGAAAATAGCCACATCCACCGTATAAGTTAAAAAGACATTCTTACCTTAATTTTTTAGAAAATGTTAAAAAGAACCTTCTTTAGAAAATGACGGAGAGATTCCTTTATAAAATTCTTATAAAAAGTTAAATAAGGGTATAAATGAATTTAACCCATCTTCTATAAAATAGTAAGAGGGTTTTTAGATACATTTTTAAGAAACATAGATGTGGATGATAAGGAGGTCCGGATAGATAATTATGTATAAACAACCTTTGATAATGAAGTGATTGTGAAATAACCCTTACCAATTTGGTACATTATGAAACATACAACCCATGAAAGAGGTATCATACAATGAATATGTAAATAAACATAAATTAATGTTTATTACATAAATATTACAATTATGGGCAGTACATACACCACACAAAAGGTAATAGTTGCAATATGGCATGAATCTAATGGGAATAATGAGTGAGAAGAAAACCCCTTACCTTGCACCTTCCTTTAGTCGAGGGTATTTTTTGCCTCATGTATGAAGACTATAGTATGTTATTAAATTATACCAGAACCATATTAATTTTTATGATATAATACATTATTCATTTATTAATTTATACTACCCATCTAGTAAAAATTTCTATGTTATATTAATATTTTAGGTAATAATCGCTTTCTTTATCGTATGAGTTTTAACAAGTTACTCTTGATTATATCACATAGATAATGATTTAAATAGTTACAAAATATAAAACACGATATATTTATAATATATATATATAGAATATAAAAATTTATAATAGACGTATATACGAAATGGAAAACACTGCTTATGGAGACGGTAGTCCGTACGTACGCATAAACGTTGTTTCGTTTTTTACGTAGTATTGAATGGAAGTAAGTGAATAAGATATATGTAAGTATATAAATACTTATATATAAAAATATATATATCTCTAGTACAATTATTATGTCATATATTACATAATTATTAGTAATATATATTTTTATAATCGTCGATGAATGGTGAACATGGAAATGAATCTCATCGCATCGTGGAGACGGTAATCCGTACGTACGCACGAGAAAAAATATCATTCTTTTGTTATTAATATAATATATAATTGGATGTAATATTATACATAAAGAATCATTATCATGTTAGATTTATTATTTACATCAAATACACATCATTATTATACCCGTACATATTATAATGTATTGAATAACAATTACACCATGACGTGGAGAAGATAAGCCGTACATACTCACGTATGGTGACATGTCATTAAATGGGTGGATAGAATAATGAATTTTTTTGTTCCATAATTATAATATCATCACAGTATATATAATATACTAGAGTTATTATTTTAGAATGTAAACAACAAAGAAAAAGGAAGTGGAAGAATAAAGGAACTTGAAAGAGGGTGGTGAAATCATTACCTCTTCTTCGGGTTCTTACATTTGATTTGATCAAAATGGCTCCTTAAGTTGGCTTTATGATCAAACTACGGCCTCTAGGATGAAATTAGGATATTTGAGAGTGTATTTGGGCAGGGTTTTTCTGGGCCAAATGTCCTAGAAAGTGTGAATTCTAGAGAAGGGGGAGTGCCCTTTTATAAGAGGGGTGAGGGGCACCATAGGAAAAACATAAAATATTATTTTATAATAAATTCATATTAGATTTATAATATATGAAAAGTTGATTAAATAAATTCTATGTTGGGGATAGGTCCAAAACAACTCAACCAATAGGTCTTAGACAATATTACGTTACCATATTAACCTTATCATTTAGATTTAACTCTAAGTTAAATAATTTAACTTTTACTGTGTCTTCATGTATTCTTACACTATATGGTTAATAAACATACTATATACTACTAATCGAAGCCCAATTGTTTAATTAATGTCATATATATTATAATATAAGCCTTTTGGAAGAACCTTAGATTTTTAGGATGATTATATCAATTAATAATATAATATTTAAAAAAACAATTTTATGTCAATTTTGACACTATTTGGTTATTGTTTTTTGTTAAAATAATAAAAACATGATTACTTCAAAAAAAACATTTAATCATTCCTAACAAGTCATATTCACCTAAAAAATTCTTGGATGTCATAAAAATTATGAAATTTTATTTATTTTATTATTTATAATACCATTTATTTGATTCATTCATGAATAAGGCAGTTACTACATCATCATTGTGTCATAAATAGATTTATCTATTTAAAGTATAAAAATTATAAATAAATAACCATGATGTATTAAATCATTTTATCTTTCTTATTAATATTTATAATCGAATTTATATAATGTAAAACCCCATATTAAAAATGTTTTATTTATTAAACATTGATTTTAACTCTTTTAACTCTTCTTTGAATTAAATAATAATAAATGTACTAATCTAATAAAAATGGACTTAAATGATAATATTTTATTCCCAAGGTTTTTCTGGTCAAGAGAAACTTCTCCAATCGAATTATGGCATGTGTGAGGGTAATATTAATATCATTTTTACCCTTAGTTACCCTATTTACTTTTAACCGTGGTAAATAAAAGTAAAAAGTTACTATAAAAAAATTATTTTAATCCCACTAAATGACATTTTACTCCTTGATATTAACTATGTCTCTCAGATTTTTGAAATTCAGATCACAGAAGCAGTAAAATTACTTTTTATGTGAGTTTGCAAAAGCTCCTAGGAGGTGGTTAAAAGACGGTGAAAAGTTCAATAAATTTTTTATATATCTAAAATTACTATAAACTAACTCCAATGAAATAAATTTAACTTATATAGGTCTTATGTATCTATTTTTACATTAAATAATATAAATAAAATAAATAATTATTTAAATAAAAATTCAGGTTTAAACTATAACTCAGTGTTTTTCACTATTTAAAAAAAATTAAAAGTTTTCAGAAAAATACCAAAAATTTACCCTAAGATAATCTTGATATTATGAATTCAATAATGAATTCTATTTTCCCAAATTATAAACATTGAAGTTTCATTTATTAATTTAAAATTAATTCCCTCTATCAAAACAAAAAGTGGGTTTTTAATAAACAATAACTATCAAAAGATTGACAATTGTTTATGTTCGGTTTAAATGTCAAATTATTTCCAATGACAAACGTTGGATTAAATTGTAAAAATATATTCTAAATATAATTTAAAACCACTCAAATTCATAATTTATCACCATTAATTATTTCTATTAAAAAAGTTGTTTTTAATTAAAATGTAGTAATTTTCACTATTCATCAAATTATTAAAGTTATCAGAATAGTACCAAAAATTCACCCTAAGCTAATTTTGATATTCTGAATCCAAAAATGAAGTCCATTTTGAATGATAAAATGTATAAACTATCAAAATGTGTGTATTATAATTCAAAATGGCTAGTTTGATTGGTTGTAGTGTGTGTTAGAACTCGAATTTGTGTACAACACACGCTACTATATTATCAAAGAGAAGCGTACCATGGAATCCTGGGGTGTTAAATTCTCCCCTAATTTAACTAATTGTGTCCTCGCAATTTATTCTCGATATTTGAAACATGGGGTTGACATTTCAAAATATCCTATTTGAAATCCCACATCGAAAAATGAATTAATGAGGACTCTATTTAATATAAAGAGTGGTAAGTATGAAGGTTACCGAAAATAACATATACTAGGGTTCCATGTAAGAAAATATGGATATGGAAGAAAAATTTAACCATCAATATATGATGGAGAGTGGTTGA
The DNA here is from genome assembly GCA_963277665.1 of Viscum album. Taxonomy (NCBI): domain Eukaryota; kingdom Viridiplantae; phylum Streptophyta; class Magnoliopsida; order Santalales; family Viscaceae; genus Viscum; species Viscum album. Next base: position 79,072,982 of record OY728122.1, read on the forward strand.
GAAAATGGCTATGAAAAGGCCAACAATCACAAAGCCATAAATTTGTGACGATCTAAGGTATTATCTAGGACAAAATTTTTGTTAAAAGTTCATTTTATTAATGTTGGGGAATTTATTTATGAGATTGGATAAGATCATATTGATATATACTTACATTATAATTAGAGTTTTATCCATTAATAAATTTCTTCCAAAAACTCATATTTTACTATAAAACAAAATACAACTCAAAAATAATCTATTTATCCTTATCGTATAGGGTTCCAAATATAATGAATGTATAATTCACATATCATACCCATTAAAAAACTACATTATAAAATCCAGGGACTTCACATAGTCCAGTGGTAGGCAATTAATCTCAATCGCACTATGGTTGTGGGTATGATTCCCTCATCTTTGTTCGATGTGATGGGTTGTCACAAGGTCTTTGTTTTGTCCTTTTATAAAAATCCAAAAATATCCATTCAAACCTAATACATTCCAACATTTAGACATATCCAAAATATTAATATCCATACTCGAAGTCTAAAATTTATAAGGAAGTTAAACACAATAAAGATCATTTTTTCCACGTAATAACATGTGAACACCTTCACCATGTATTATTTTAAAACATGGTAACATCTTGAATTACCATAAAACCTTATTGACAACATTCATGATACCTTATTCTTTATAGAATACTAGATATACTCCTTCTATCAAAAATGTTTTAAACTCCATCTATGAAAAATCATTAATCTGTTTCATGTTATTCAAGAATATCAAATATAATTTACCCAAATCGACCATATCTTATTCCAAAATGATTACTTAAATATTAGGACCATATTTAGGTTTATCTTTTCATCAACCATGTAATTTAAAAAAGTTTGACTCGTTGTATAGTAACTTTTCAAGTACCATTAAATCTCAAATCCTTGATGAAATAGTACTGCAGTACAATCCTTATTTATTTCCAGTATATCATTGATACAACACTTCAATGAAATAATTCCGAAACAACATAAGATCACTAGTCATTCCTATTCATCTGTGGTAGTATCATAACTTGATTATTATCCAATAGCATCATTTTCAGCATAGTCTGAGGACTGGGACATTGGTTTGTGTAGTTTCCAATCTCTTTGTAGATGAATCATTGTACATTTGAATCCTTTTTCTTACACTTGTAGTCTCGTACTTGGTGTCCTTTTTCTCCACACTTATGACATACTCCCATTACATTCAAGCATTTTCCAAGGTGATTCTTTCAATAGTTATCACATATGGAAAAAAACTTCTTTACCTTCTTCCCTTTATATATCCTTCTCTCTACCATCCTTTTCTTATATGGCTTCCCTTCAAAGCCATAGGACTTCGAAAATTCATTACTCATCTTAGCAACACATGATACTATTTTTCCATATGATGATAATACGTGGGAGACTATTTCCCTTCTAGATTGTGGCTTAGGACCATGAAATATATGATCCTTCTAACTATTTTGATCATGTGTATGGTTATTTTTCTAATTCCTTCTATTGGGTTCCATTTAAAAACAATGGCATACACTAGATTAGTTTATGAATAAAAATAACTAATCCCAAACCTATAAAACACTTAACATAAATTAAATAGTTTATGGATTTAATCCATAATCATAAAAATGTTTTCTTTGAGTAAGTATACTCTCATAAGCCCTTAATAATGGTTTGTAAGGAAAATGATAATTATCCTAAGCATATCCCCCGGGAGTGTCGTAACCAAGAGTGCAGAAAGGACCGATATCGTGCACCAGTTCACGTTTGAGTCTAACTCAAAGAGGTGTTTTCTGGTTTTACCCCTAGGTACATCAGTGCCAGAGCTGCCTCTACTTGCTCGTATCCAGACATGGATGTATTTTCTTGGAAAACTCACAAAATCACTACATTAAAAAAATTCTAGGAAGTTCATCTGTACTAATCCTAAAAGTCTATCATAGGGTAATGTGCTATAATTAGAGGTTATCTAAATCTTGTTTCTATGGTTATTTATAAACATCCTCTGATAGAAACAGTAATTTCTCGACCCTATTTACCCAGAGTCGGTGCATTATTTTAATACATTGGCATGATTACAAGGAATCAAGTCCCGAAGGATGGATCGGTTTAGCAATCTTGGAAAATTGATTACATACATGAATGTCACATTACACTTCATTGCATACAAAACAACATAAATAATCCTTCGTAAATTCCATTATTCCCTTGGCATAACCCTTCATATCAATCACAATGCACTTCTTGGAATCCTGGGAAAAATAAAACATAGAAAGGGGTGAGCTCAGATTCTCAGTAAGGATAACAATATAGCGGAAAATTTCATAAATAAGCTTAAACATTTAAGGCAATGTATAACTAAAAAAATTATTTTAAACATAAACAACAGCATAATATGGCAAAGATAAAATGAAATAATTCCATTTACTTATTCACATGGATATTATACTATTCAAATAATCACATACAATAACAACAACCACTTTCATAATGATGTAATGCATAATGTCATACTATCATAAACACATAGTCAAGGCATTGGGCCAAGACAACGAATAAGATTTCGTCAAGGCCTTGTGCCAAGAAACTAGTTTGTCTCATGAGACCTACTGATGCATCGAGGAGCTATTGCAGGATCCACCCATCATTTATTATGTCTAATTCATTCCTCATATGAACAGGTTTAAACATAACATTGACATTCATTTTAAAACTACCATACGAAATGTCAAAAATTTCTCCATAAACCAGGAATTGTATAAAAATAACACATCCAAGGTCAAACATATCACAAAAACATCAATACAATATGGAATTTTATTATCATAATAAATAAACTTCAAATAATCTTAAAATCCATCAATTGATGTTGACATAAATAAAATCAAAACTATTGGAGAGAAATATCTACTTTTTTGAAATCATTTAAAAGTCTCATAATTATTAAATAAATTATTTACTTTGAAAATATTCTTATAAGATTGTAAGGGAAGCTTCAATGACTTTATAATGGCGTAAAATAGACACATCCACCATATTAGATAAAAAGACATTCTTACATTAATTCTTTCGAAAGGTTAAAAAGGACCTTGTTTGGTAAACGATGAAAAGATTCCTTTACAAAAATCATATAAAAATATTAAAATGGGTATAAATGACTTTAACCCATATTCTGTAAAATATTAAGAGTGTTTTGAAATACATTTTTAAGGAACATGGATGTGGATGATAAAGAGGTCCTAATAGATAATTACGTATAAACAACCATGGATAATGAAGAGATTGTGATATAACCCTTACCAATTTGGTAACTTAAAAAACATACAAACCATGAAAGAGGTATCATACAATGAATATGTAAATACAAATAAATTAAAGTGTATTACATAAAGAATTCAATTATGGGCAGTATATACACCACACAAAAGGTAATAGTGGCAATATGGCATGAATGTCACGGGAATAAGGACTGAGATGAAAACCCCTTACCTTGCTCTTTCCATTAGTCGAGGGTACGTTTAGCATCCTTTATGAAGGCTATAGTATGTTATTAAATTATACCAGAACCATATTAATATTTATGATATCATACATTATTCATTTCTGACATTATAATACCCATTTAATAATAATTTCCATGTTATATTAATATTTCATGGAATAATCGTTTTCTTTATCGTACGTGTGTTAACTTGTTAATATTGATTGTATCACATAGATCAAGATTTAAATACTTCCAGAATATGAAACTTGATTTATTTATCATATTTTTTTAGAATATAAAAATTTATAGCAGATGAATATATGAAATGGAAAACACCACTTATGGAGACGGTAGTCCGTACGAACGCATAAACGTTGTTTCCGTTTTTACATAGTATTGAACGAAAGTAAGTGAATAAGATATATGTATGTACATAAATACTTATATATGTATATATATATATATATCTAGTACAATTATTATGTCATATATTACATACTTATTAGTAATATATTTTTTTATAATCGTCGATGAATGGTGAACATGGAAATGAATCTCATCGCATCGTGGAGACGGTAATCCGTACGTATGCACGAGAAAAAATATCATTCTTCTGATATTAATATAATATATAATTGGATGGAATATTATATAGAAAAAATACTTATCATGTTATATTTAGTATTTACATTAAATACACATCATTATTATACCCATCCAAATAATAATGTATTGAATAACAATTACACGATGACGTGGAGACGGTAAGCCGTACATACGCACGTATGGTGACATGTCATTCAAAGGGTGGATGGAATAATGAATTTGGTTGGTCCATAATTATAATAACATCACATTATATATAATACACCGGAATTATTTTTTTATAATGGAAACAACAAAAAAAAGGAAGTGGAAGAAGAAAGGAACTTGAATGAGGGTGGTGAAATCATTACCTCTTCTTCGGGTTCTTCCTTTTGATTTGATCAAAAGAGCTCTATAGGTTGACTTTATGATCAAAATAAGTCCTCTAGGATGATGTTAGGATATTTGAGAGTGTATTTGGGAAGGGGTTGGACGATCCAAATGGAATAGAAGGTGTGAATTAGAGAGAAGGGGGAGTCCCCTTTTATAAGAGGGGTGAGGGGTGCCTTAGGAAAAACATAAAATATTATTTTATAATAAATTCATATTCAATTTTTAATGGCTCAAAAGTTGATTATTTAAACTCTATAATGGTGATATTTTGAAAAAAACTCAACGATTATGTTTTAGACAAGTTTAGGTTACCATTTTAACCTTATCATTTAGATTTAACTCTAAGTTAAATAATTTAAATTTTACCGTGTCTTCTTGTATTCTTACACTATATGGTTAATAAACATACTATATACTACCAATCTAACCCCAATTGGTTCATTAATGTCATATATATAATTATATAAGTCTTTTGGCCGAACCTTGTATTTTTAAGACAATTATATCAATTAATTATATAATATATTTTAAAAACTATTTTATGTCAATTTTGACACTATTTGGTTTTTATTTTTTTGTTAAAATAATAAAAACCTGATTACTTCAAAAAAATACATTGAATCAATCCTAACATGCCATATTAACCTAGAAACTTCTTTAATTCCATACAAATTTTGAAATTATATTTATTTTAATATTTATAATACCATTTATTTGATTCATTCATGAATAAGGTAATTACAGCATCATCATTCGGTCATGAAAAAATTTATTTATTTAATTTCTAAAAATTATAAATAAAATACCATGATGTAGGAAATCTTTTTATGTTTCTAATGAATAATTATAATAAAATTTATCTTATGTAAAACCCCATATTAAAAATGTTTTAGTTATTAAACTTTGATTTTGACTCTTTTAACTATTCTTTGAATTAAATAATAATAAATGTCATATTCTAATCTATGTGGACCTAAATGATAATATTTTATTCCTAAGGTGGAATTTGGTCGAGATAAACTTGTCCAATAGAATTAGGAAATGTGTGAGAGTAATATTAATATCTTTTTTACCCTTAATTACCATATTTACTTTTAACCGTGGTAAATTAAAGTAAAAAGTTACTATTCACAAAAATTTATTTAATCTCATTGAACCACATTTTACTCCTTGATATTAATCATGTCTCTCGGATTTTCTAATCTCATCTCAGAGAAGCAGTAAAATTATTTTCTTTGTGAACTTCCAAAAGCTCCTTGGAGGTGGGTAAAAGACGGTGAAAAGTTCAATAAAATTTTTACATATCTAAAATTATTATAAACTGGATCCAATGAATTACATAGAACATATATAGTTATTATTTATCTATTTTGAAATTAAATAATTTAAATAAAATAAATAATTATTTAAATAAAAAATCGGTTTAAAATTGTAACTCAGTGTTTTTCACTATTCATCAAAAATTAAATGTTTTCAGAAAAATACCAAAACTTTTCCATAAGCTAATCTTTATATTCAAAATTCAATAATGAAGTCTATTTTACCGAATTCAAAACATAGAAGTTCCATTTATTAATTTAAAATTAATTCCCGCTATCAAAACAAAAAAGTGTTTTTATGAAACAATAACTATCAAAAGATTGACAATTGTTTATGTCCGGTTTAAATGTAAAATTATATCCAATGCCCATCATTGGATTAAATTGTATAAATATATTATAAATATAATTTAAAACCACTCAAATTCATAATTTATAACTATTAATTATTTCGATTATAAAAGTTGTTTTTATTTAAAATTTAGGAATTTACACTATTCATCAAAATATGAAAGTTATTAGAAAAGAACCAAAAATTCACCCTAAGCTAATTTTGATATTACAAAACCAAAAATGAAGTCAATTTTTAATGATAAAATGTATAATATTCAAAACAGCGTGTATTACAATTCAAAATGGCTTGTTTGATTGGTTGTGGTGTGTGTTAGATCTCAAAGATACGTACAACACATGCTACAATATTATTCAAAGAGAAGCATACCGTGGAATCATGGGGTGTTACAAAAACATTATAAAAATATAAAAAATTTCTCTTTGAAAATCCACTTTCTAGTCAATTCTCAATGATTATTTTTATAATAAATGTTTACACATTAGTTATTTCAATTTAGAAAAACTATATTCCATATTTGGAATAAAAATAAAATATATTATCATATTATTTAAAATTATTTTTTGACCTAAAAGAATAATAAAAATATTAAAAATTAATTACTATTCTAATATTAAAAATGGGTTGATTGAGGGTTAGTAGGGGTTTAAAATAAAAACATATGTGTTAAATTTAATAAAAATGATTCTAAAATATTTTTTTGAAACATTTGAACCCTTTAGTGACAAAGTATTTTGATGAATTCATTGTTTACCCTTTTTCATGTGAAAAACGTGGGTACACCATTTTATTTTAAAAAATTACTTGTGTGCCACTCACCTCACATATAAATGGTCACCAAATCTACCTATTTTTTCACCCCATAATCCATTTTGGTTCCTCACAAACCTATCAAAATAAAATAGTAACATCCCGCATCCCATCATAGAATCATTATTTTATTTATCAAACCTTCCTTGGAGGCCTTTTTATTGGAAGATGAAAGAGGATACCCGAAGAAGAGGTAATGTTCTTCCATGTATATTTTTATTTTATTTCATTATCCACCTCATTAGGTTGTCATTAAAAAATAATTATATAATAGATTTAGTATCTTAAATAAACTAATATTTTATTATGACTCACAGCCTTTAACCATCCTGCCCCTTCTCCATTGACTTGGGAATTGGATTAAGAGTTTTTGGGCTATAAGTGGCATCCCCAATACACCAAAGGCAATAAATAAATATAAAGGACTTCATTAAAAATTGTTTGTGATTTCTCCATTGAAAATAAAATCACAAAACTAAGAACACAATTACCAAAAACGATTATATGAAGTAGGAGAACGATGTATTACAACTCAATGAAATACCAACGGATAATAATAACAAACTAAACCATAATCCATATCAAATTTAAATGTGGAAAACAAGACCAATATCATATAATAAATTGGAATAAAAACCAATAGAACTCAAGACCACAAGACCTGACTCCAAATACCCAAATATGATACAAGAACTAACTCCACAATCTTTTCCTTGGGTATCATGAGGCATCTTCGGAGAAAATAGATATTGTTCCTTAACATGTGCCTCGATAAAAAATATCACCAAATTAACAAAATTTACCAAATAAGGGGTGAATATATATAGCAACCCTAATATTTTTTATCACACTTTAACATAATTTATTACATAAAATCATCAAATTATACAACATAGATGATAGAGAGATATAGTTTCACTGTCTCTTAGGAACATTACATAACATCTTAAAACATGAAGTACACATATTTATTGAAAAATTCTTTTACATGAACACAACATTTCATCATACTAAGCATTTCATGGGATAACCTGACGACATGCCAAAAAAAGTGTAAGATATAAAGCATAGTAAGGGAGTAAACATGGATTATCATGAATAATATAGTACATTTTAGGCAATATGAATTTCAATGGAGCATAAGAGAATTATGAAAATGAAGAAATGATATAGCATGATTATCAAATCATTAAAATGTGGCAACAACATTTAACCTGATTATAGCATCATCCAAGGCTTATTGCACATGGAGCATGAGTAAACCCTCATTTCATATAAATTATCAAGAGTAAAACCTCATTTCACTAGACGTATAATGATACAAATCTTTACCCAATGCATTGTAGCGCTATCAGGGCGCACCCTTCTTAATCATTTCATTTCATGCATAAGTGGGCCACATGAATCATATAACACTTGTCAATTAAACATCATAATTTATTTCATGATAAAGGAATGTGGAATTAATAAATTAAATTATATAATCAACAAGTAAATGTGTATAAATTTGAATACCCTTGATAGAGGAATGGGCCTCGTATTCACTATACAATGGCTTTGTGTTGGAAAATCACGATGCAATTTCGGAAGCGTAACGACATGACATAAGAATTTGAAAATTTTTTGAGGAGAGTTGAAGGGGTATCTCATCATATGTACATGAAATGGACATTAAGGGGGTAATATGGATACATGTCCCAACATAAGTATTGGAGTTTAGATTCATAAAAGATAAGAATTTCTTGGATGTAAGTGTAGAGAGTTAAATCCCTTACGAAATTTAGACATGGGAATAGGTGTAGATGGGAGGAATTAATGAGAGATAAAGGGGTATATAATCATTAGAAAATAAATAAGGAAATATATGGGAGGTGAAAAATCATTCCCCAACATTTTTAATTTAAAATAAAAGGGCACAACAACATAATGACATTTGGGAAAAAGTGTGAAAGGAAGAAATCCCTTACATGGATGTGTGAAACAAAAGGATTGTGAGAGGTTTTAGAGAGGCATATTGGGTGCTTTGGTAACCTTCAGGGGATTCTAGAGAGAGGAGTTAATGGGTTGGTTGATCTCAAAATGAATTGAGTGGACAATACGTGGGTTCTTTGGAGGATTTATAGAGGAAAAGAGAGGGAATTCTTTATTATTTAGTTTTCAGACACTACACATTAAAGTAATCAAAACCACAAACAAACCCCTGTTTTTTCCAATGGTATTTTCCAAAGGGTATTTGAAAACAATATTTTATAAGTCCAATCTTCTAACTTCTTAAAATATTAAGATTTCATATGTGGATGATAGTTACACTCTGAAGAAAATCAATTTAAAAATATAGAATGTTTTATAATCCTTGGAGGGTTTACTAAAGGTTTGAGAAACAAATCAAACAACCCTAAAATAACATTATTTAAATGATAAAACAAATATTCAACGAAAATCCCATTTATAGTATTTTATTGCATCCCTATTGGGCCATTATGTTTTCATATAACAAATTATATAATTTAATGATATTTAATTTTTACCCAAAAATTAAATAATCAAAATATTATAAAAAAATCACCCTTGGATAATTTTGACCTCTTTATTCAAAAAATAATATTAATTTTATCTAATTATTTATTTAAATATGTGAATTTGTTTTAAAAAATAGGCATTTATCGAAAATTTTAGGGTTTTCACAAAAAAGGCATTCAAACCTTAATAAAAATTTAAAATATATTTCTAAAAATGAAATGGTCATTTATTTTTAATTAAATATAATTTAATAAATATAATTTATTAATATTTTGTTTAATTAAAAATTCCATTATTTCATAAAAATAGATTTCTTAATTTAATTTAAATTAAAGTATTATTTATTCTTTATAAAGTAACAATAAAAAATTGAATGTATATTGATTATTCTATACCAAAAATGAACATAATAAAAGTTATAGGTTATTGTTACATAACCTCTTATAACACTGGCATATGACTTAAGGGTAAGGTGTGTGATGGTGACATACTCGAGGGGTGGCTTGGATATCATCGCTTTGGAGGTATTCTTTATCAACATCAACTTCGACCATAGGTAGTTTTGTTCGAGCTTAACATGATGAAGCTCGGTTTGGGCTTTGTCAGGAATGAAGCCCGATGATACGACCTCCTTTCCGAGCTCTGAAAAATGGTCTTCGTACAATGTAATTCTACTAGATGAGTCCATCACTTCCCCTTTCTTAGTAAATTGGATTTATTGAAGCCCTATATTTATACTAATCAATTGATCACTATTCGATGGCTATATTAGAAAAGGAACCAATTCCTAATGGTATTTTGAAATTCAAAAACCTAAAAAAGGAAGTTCATATTTTATAAAATCATTTTACATAATAAGACATTTAATTAGGTCAAGAATAATTTCTATTAGTAACAGTCTGGGTTATTACAATCTTCCCCCTTAAGAAATTTCACCCTCAAAATTTAGTTTTCCCATGCTAAAACAGATGACGATAACTATGCTTTATCACTTTCTCTAATTCCCACATTCCTTCATCAAAATTGGGGTTTCACTACAAGACCATGATGAGGGGAATTGTATTATTTCATAGTACTTTTTTCTTTAGGATCTAAGATCTTCACCTAATTATATTCACATTGGAGGTCATTCTCCAATGGTACCACGTCTGGATTGAGTACATGTGATGGGTCAGTTTTTATACTTCATCAATACTTATTCATGGAATACATCATGTACTTCAGATAGGTTTGGTGGTAGTACTTGTCGATAGGCCACTGCTCCAATGGAATCAAAGATCTCAAAACGGTCGATGTACCTTGGTATAATAATTCCCTTCTTCCCAAATCTAATAACTCTCCTCCACAATGATATGCATTGGAATACTGTGTCACTGACATAAAACTATAGGACTCGTCGATGATTATCAGTATAGCTCTTTTGTTGACTCTATGTAGCTTTAATATAATGTTGTATGGTCTTAACCTTCTCTACAATTTCTTCAACAATTTCGGGACCTAGGAGTTTTTTATCCCCAACATCATCACCACATTTTTGTGTTCTTCACCTCTTCCCATAAAGAGATTCATAAAGAACCATTTCGATGCTTGAGTACAAACTATTGTTGTATGAATACTCAACTACAAGAATATATTGATCTCATCATCCATTAAAGCCCATTGAGCATGCTCTCAACATTTCCTCATGTGTTTGGATAGTCCTCGTAGATTATCCATCGTTTTGAGGGTGATAAGGCATACTAAAGGTCATCCCAGTATTAAGAGCTTGTTGAAGACTCTTCCAAAAACATATAGGTGAATCTTGGAACTCGATCAGATACAATCGATAGTCATACTCTATGAAGTCATAACAAATCAATGATCTATATCTGTGTCAGTTGAACTAATGAGAAATCCTCTTGAATTTCAATGATGTGTGCAGTCTTTAAAAGAGGATCCACAACCACCTAGATAGCACTATTTCCTTTTGATATCTTTGGATGTCCAGTGACAAAGTCCATGGTAATGTTCTCTCATTTCTATACTGGTATGGGTAATGGTTGCATCATCCCCTTTGAATTCTGCCTCTTATCCTTCAATATCTGACCTTTCCATCACTTTAATGTATACTCAGTGATCTCCCTCTTCATGTTATCCCGCCAATAAATTCCTTTGAGATCTCAATACATCATTGTATTTCCTCAGTGAATGGATTAATTTGAACTATGTTAATCATCCAAATGTACTTTTATTAAATCCTAATTTGATATAACATATATTCTTATCCCAAATCTGAAAATTCCTTCTTCATTAACATTGGACTCTGAGGATTTTACTTTTCTAATAGTTTCCACTTTCTTCGGAATTCCCACATTATCCTTTTCAGCATCCATTAAACTTTCTAATGGATATAGTTGAGTGATAATTTGTGAATGGATAGATGATGTTTCCTTCTTTATGATTCCAATGTATATCTTCATCAAATCTATGAGGATAGAATAATTCTAAATTCTCATCAACGAAATAACTGTTGGGTCATTTCTTCTAAGAGCATCTACCACCTTTTTCGCATTCCTAGGGTGGTAATGGATTGAGTAGTCATCATCTTTAATCATCTATAACCATCTTCGTTGGCTCATATTCTACTCTCTTTTTTTTGTAAATATATAATCAAGGCTTTTGTGATCCATGTATATTTCACACTCCCCTTATCAAGAGTTAATGCCACCAAATTTTCAATGGAATGATTACTACAGCCATCTCTAGATTATGTGTTGTATATTTTTTCTCATGAACTTTCATTTTTCATGATTCATAGGTAATGAATTTTTCATTTTGCATCAACACACAACCCATACCCTTCTTCAAAGCATCACTACGTTCCACAAAAAGTTTTCCACTTGTGTTTATTGAGAGCATGAGGGTAGTGATATGCCTCATTTTCAACTCTTAGAATCTCTCTTCGCATTTATCACATTAAGAAAAATGTACTCTTTTCTGATTTATCTTGGTAAGAGGGGTGGGAAATCATAAGAAATTTCTCACAAATCATCAATAATATCTATCAAACAATAGGAAGCTACAGATATCAATTACCAAGGTTGGCCTCGTCCCTCCCTCAATTATTGTCTTCATGGAGGGATCCACAACTATCCCATTGCTTGTGATGATACGACCCAGGAATGAGACCTCCATCAACCAGAACTCACATATAATTCACTTTTCATGGAGATTCTCCTTTTGTAAGGCCTATAGTATACTGGTAAGATGATTCTCATGCTCTTCCTTGGTTTCAAAGTATATTAAAATATAGTCCACAAAGACTGTCACAATTTGGTTGAGGTAATATCTAACGAATCTGTTCTTCACGTCCATGAAGATTCCTATCGCATTATTTAGTTCGAAAGGCATTACTATGAATTCATAGTTCCTGTATCTTGTACGAAAAAGCAGTCTTGGGGATATCCTCCTTCTTCACTATTTCATGATAATATCCCGACCACAGATCCACCTTGGAGAGGTATTTTTATCCACATATCTGAATGAAAAATTCATCAATTCATGGTAGAAGATACTTTTTTATCATTAATTTTTTTCTAGTGATAATCACTGAAAAGCCGCATTGACACATCCTTCTTCTTGAAGAAGTGGAATAGTTCCCCCCATGGTGAAGCACATGGGTGTATAAACCCTTTATCCATATTCTACTATAGTTTTTTCTTTATATCCTCAATCTCCACAACCGAAATTCTATACAGAGTCTTGTATATTTTCCACACCCTAGGTATAAGATCCATTGATAATTCAACATCTATTCTAGGAGGAAGACTATGTAATTCCTCGGGAAACATTTAGTGAATTCCCTCAAAATAGGCATGTATTCATGGATGGTTTCTTCCATATAATGAATCACTCAAGCCAGATACGCATGATCATAGGGTAGTAATATACATGCCTGATATGATGGTTCTAAAGAAGATTCACCATATGCCTTGCACTTGTACAGAATCAGGTGTCGATTCTCCATATGGAGAATCATTTTCCTCTCATGGAAATTAATGTTGGATCTACATATAGAAATCCAATCCATTCTAATAATTACATAAAATTACACTAAAGGGATATTTATGAGGTTATCTAGGATGTTCAATCTGAAAATTATAACAGAGGAGGAGTTATATTCATGGGATCCAATGATTTCCCAATTTTCCATTATCCTCGACATCTTTACTTCCATAACTTGTGTTGGTGTTGGGATTATTCTACTAAACATTTGGGATATAAAAGAATGTGTAAAAACAAAATAAAAAAGTATAATTTCTATTATTCAATAAATAACTAGTGTACATTTTACCATATCATTGTTGGGGTCTACTCCAATAATAGTGATGGAAACATCTCTCCCTTTCTTTTTTAGAGGTTTTTGGTTGCCTTCAAAAACCCTTGTCTTAGGGTACTGGTTTGCAAAGTGTCCTGGTACATTTTAGTTGAAGAAATGAACAATGCATTAAGGGTCGAATGAATCATTCCACTCCACTTTCACAACCACATATTTTTCTTTTTTTATTTAATGTCCAAGTGCCCATATCATCAACACCTAAAGAATTTCCACATCCCCTTCATGAAAATTATGATGTGCTTCATTATGAATCTTTGGCATGGGGGTGCGGTAATTTTTTTCGCACTATTGAACTTATCTATGAGTCCCCCAGAATTAAATTCCATCTTATGGTGCTTACCCCCATGATTCCCTAGAGATTATCCAATCTCCATTTTGACATTAGGGTCACAACGAACAATTTCCTCATAGATTTCTAAGTCATGGATCAATAATGATTTCTGTATGCTAGGTTTTATCCCACAAATGAAGTGGTTAACCTTGAATTTAGGGGTAACAAAAGAGCCAAATGCGCATCATAGTTTTCTTTTTATGTTTGCCTCTTATGCTCTGAGGGATTGATTGTCTTTTTGATTGAGGGCATGGAAGTCCCTTTCCATCTTATTTTGGAGGGTAATAAGAAAATATTTGATGAAAAACATTTTCTTGAAATCCTTCCATTCCAATGCCTCGATCTCCTTCACAGGCTTCGAATTTCTGATCAATTTCCACCATTGATCATCTTCACCCCCTATTTTTTAATCAGCTAGAAGAACCTTCTATTTTTCAGAACATTGAAGGATGGAGAAGATCTTTTCTATGGAGTTGATCTTTTGTTCGTCAATTGAGGGATCATATGATCCATTAAATGTAGGATGCCCCTCTCTCTTGAGTTTCTTGATAGCGATGTATACCTTCATAGGGGGTGAATGTTCATGTAGACCCATGTATATATTCAAAACATTAGTTAAATAAGAGAGTATAATGACAATTTTCACTATTCCTGCATCCATCAAATTGGGAATCTCACTGTAGTAGTAATCACATTGATCTTCAAATCAGTTGTTTTCTCATATTACAAGTAATTGTCTGGAATAAAATGAACGTTCTAGAAAAAACATAAAGTGTAATCCAAAGACAAAAAACTGTTGACTTATAAATTACATTTATATCCTTAGCTTATTAATTTATTGGATTCAATCTATGTTACCAAATATCTAATTCCCAAAATATATTCATAGAAGCATTTGTTTTATTCCCTTAATAATGGTTCATACTAAGATTATGTGTTTACCAAAGAATATACCTAAAGAGTTCCATATTCAAGAGTGAAACATGGCCGGTTGTTGTTCACCAGTTACTATTTGTGTCTAGCTCAAATCGGTGTTTTTTTGTTTTACCCCTAGATACATATGTGCCAAAGCAGCCTCTACCTGCTCGTATCCAGGTTGGGTTGTAGTTTTTTGATCAACCAAAAACTCAATAATCACCAATAATTAGGGATGTTTTCATTATATGTAGACTAATACCTAAGGATTTCACTTGGTTTTTCTAATCCTAATCCAAAAATTAACTAAACCTATCCTTTGATACCAACAATAACAACCCTACTCGTTATTTCACACAAAAATTAATTTACTACAAAAACTCTTCACTTGATACAACATATAAGATCGATATGTCTAGTGTATTTTTCTATTAGGAATATTACATAACATCTAAAAACATGAAATACACATCTTTATTGAAAACGCCTTTTACATGACCACAACATTCCTTCATACTTATCATTGCATGGGATAATCTGAGGACAAGAATAAGAAAATAGTTAGATATAAATCCCATTAAGGAAGTAAAAAAGGAATATAATAAACAATATAGATCTTGTTAGGAAATATTCATATCAATGGAGAATAAGAGAAACATGAACATAATGTAATGATATAGCATGATTATCATAACATGGAAAAGGGGAAACAACAGTTAACATTATTTTAGCATGAGTTAGGCTCATTACACATGGAGTATGAATAAACCCTCATTGAAAATGAATTATTAGGAGTAAACCCTCATTGTACATGATGTATCTTGATATAGAACATTACCCAATGCATTGGAGTGATATCAGGGTTCACCCTTTTTAATCATTTCATTTCGTGCATAAGTGTGCCAATGGATCATATATCATGGATTCATTAAAAATCATCATTTATTCCAAGATTAAAGGAATGTGGAATTCATGCATAACACTCTAGAATAAATAATTAAATTTTTATAAATTTTAATACCATTTTTCGGGAAATAGGCTTGGTATTCCCTACACAAAGACTTTGGCTTGAAAAATCACTGTGCAATTTCGGCAGAATAATAGTGTGACATAAGAATTTTTCAAAATGGTTTATGAGAGTGGAGGGGGTGTATCATCATAAGTAAATAAATTGGAAATTAAGGATATCAAATGGATACATTTCCTAACATATTTATTGGAGTTTATATTCATAAAACAAAAGATTTTATTGGATGTAAATGAGGAGAGAAAACACCTTATTGAATATGGGCATGGTAACAGGTGTACATGGGAGGCATTAATGAGAGAGAAAGGTGTATCTCATCATTAAAATATAATGAGGGAAATATATGGGAGCTTCTAAATCATGCCCCGACATTTTTAATTGAAAATAAAAGTGCATAACCACATAATCAATTTTGGACAAAAATGAGAAAGGATTAAATCCCTTACATTGAATTGTGAACCCAATGGCTTGTGGGAGGATTGAGAGAGTATTATTTGGAGATTAGAGAACCTTGGGGGGTTATAGAGAGAAAATGGAAAGATTTGGTAGAGATATGAAGGCTTTTAGTGGAGAGGATGTTGGAGCATTGGTGGGTTTATATAGGAAAAGAGAGGACATTATTTTTTATTTAGGCTTGAACAATACATTTTAAAATAATAAAAACCACAATCCAACCCATGGTTTTTGCCCATGGATTTTACTAAAGTGGAGTGAATAACAATATTTTAAATGGCCAATGGACTATCTTCTTAAAATATTAGGCTTTCCTAGATGGAGGTGAGTCACACTATCAAGGAAATCAATATAAAAAGCTAAAAGGGTTTAAAAGGCTTGAAGGGTCCACTAATGCCTTTTAACATAAATAAATCAAATCCTAAGTCAGAATATTTTAATTTTAAAACATATGTTGGTCAGAAAACCATTTATAATATTTTATTACATCACTATTGGGTCATTATGATGTCATAAAACACATTATATAATTTAGAAGTATTTAATTTTTACCCAAAAATTGGACTGTCATAGAAAATTATGAACAATTTACCATTGGAAAATTATGATGTCCTATTTATTAAAATAATATTCATATAACTTAAATAATTTTCAAAATATTTTAATATTTACTTTTAAAATTAAATGCAACATTTTTCAAAAATTCATGTTTTTTTGACAACAACGGATTTCAAAACGTAATTAAAATTACAATTGTATTTCTATAAATTATACAATCCTTCATATTTAATAAAAAGTAATTTATTAATAAGATATCATTAATATATTATTTAACTCAAATATAAATTAGTTAACCAAAATAGATTTCTTAATTGAATATTAAATAAAAATACTATTAGTTATTTAAAAATTAACTATTTTAAAATGAATGTATATTCTTTATTATATACAAAAACATGCACATAATAATAGTTCTAGGGCCTTGCTACATATCCCCTTATAACATCTACTTATGATTTAAGGGTAATATGTGGGATGGTGAAAGACTCTGGGGGTGGCTCAGATTACATCTCCCAGGTGGTAATCTTTATCAACATCGACTTCTCTTGTAGGCAGTTCTATTCGAGCTTAATGTGTGGAAGCTCTGCTTGGGTTGGATCAAGAACAAAGCCCAATGAATCCACCTTGTTCCCATTCTCTAAAAAATGGGCTTCGTATGGATTAATTCTACTGGATGTGGCCATTTCTTCCTTTGTGTGAGTAAAATGGATTTTTTTGTAACCCTATATTTATACTAATCAATATATTACAATTCAACAGCTGTATTTTAAACGATTACATTTCATAGCGGTATTTTGAAATCACAAAACATAAAACCAAGGAGGTGTATATTTTATATAACCATTTTACATAATAATAAATTTCAGTAGATCCCGATGAATTTTCATTAGTAAAATTTTTTCTCGTAACATTATAAAACCCTATTGGTTTTCCCCAAATGACTTCACTACTCACACCACAAGGATAGAACTTGTTATCACATTTATATAAAATATTTTAATTTCGAATTTTTTGAAAATTTTCCCCTCAAAAACGAATCCATTTCAAATAATAAAAATTCTGAACTAAAAACATTATTCTATGGCTCTAAACATATAAAATTAATCAATACCATTTCACAAATATGATATTTTAATAACCTATTCATTCCATACATACATACATACAAAAATTCATGCACATGAGATACTTCTATACTCATGAGTGGACTCTCTTATATCCATAATGTCTTCATTAATATTACAATTCCATTGGGCCCAAATGGAATGGACCCCTTATCTAGGGTTGCCTCCATTGTACCACAATGGTACACACCCCTTGTTTCAGGTCACATCAAAATCATGAACTCACACTAACAATTTAATCCAAAATACACATTACAATCCATTTCAATGAAATTTTTAATATTTTAAAACCATTTATATAAAAAAAATTCCCTGAATCAAAAAAAAAATTATTATTTTAAATTCATCATTTTGAAATCATGAAACAAACCAAATTGCACACCAAACATATTTCAAAATTTCACGAACATTCACTAAAAAGTGTTTATATAGAGGATTTCAAATTAATTTCACAATTAAATTTAATAAATTAAATCAACATGAAATACATCCTTCTAGATCTAATAAATAGGGGTTGATAGTGAATCCACCTACCTTACAATATTATGATAAAATTAATAATGGAATATGTTATTCGTAAACATGGATTGAAACTCTAGAAAACATCCTTAGATCTTGTTCTCTATCTTCAACACATTAATATATCATTATTGTTTTCATAAACTATCATAGATCTATCACCATAAGATTATATCTATTAATCAAATAAATGGAAGAAGATGAATAATAAAGAAAACAATGATGAATGATAACAAAACATGTAATCTGGCACTCTATCTCACAAAGATTAACCAATGGATTGATCCCAGATCACAAGGAAGTGTCTCCATGTCAATTGGGAGGAGAGTAATTCAAGTTAGGGTCTGTGTTTGGGTAAAATGGGATGTTATGATGCAAAACCATATTAAATGAAAAAAAGGATCTCATTTTTAGTGGCATGTATGTTCGTAAAACATTTAGGAAAACCAAATAAAATCCATGATCCTGTTACATCCTCCAAACACTCCTTGCACGGTTGGATGGTAAAGTAAAATAAACTGTGTACCAACCAATATTAGCCCCAATATTTTAAAAAGAATAGTTTCAACATGGTAATTGTATAGTATTTTCAAAACATACACTAATTGTGTGCCGTACTAGTGAATTGTGCTTCCACTTTTATGGTTTTTTATATGTATATCATCGTTTCTATTAACAATTCTCAAAATGTGCACCTATATAATACCCCAAAAAACATTTCAGAACTCCATTAATAATTCTATAACATAACCAAATAAATCTATATACATAAAATAAATAAATAAATAAATGGTTATTTTAATGAAACTGGGGTTGATAAAATCATCTCCACATTCATTAAATGGGTTACAAAATAATCATTCGTGTGTATAAGGAACTACCCCCTCAAAAACAGATGCCATTAATTTTCCCATTTCAACATGTCATGGATCAATATGATTATGGATATAATATATATATATATATATATATGATATTAACAACATTATTATATCATTTGATTAATTATATCATATATACATTTTTACTTCATATGGGATACGATAACTTTTCTCACGTGTATAGTAGACTACATTCTTGTGGAGGAATGTAATTTTTTTCTAATAACACTTTACATTTAAGATATTAAGGGTAAATTTAATGAATATGTGTGATATAATGAAATATTTATCCTTATTAAAAGATAAAAATGTCTTTTCTATCATTCATTTTTACTCATTGAATGATGATGTCATCCTTCATGTATGTGTGCACCACCACATTCACATATAGTTGTTACTCTATTTTCATTACCATAACAAAATTATAATATGTATATGTATATATAAATAAATAATATTGTATTAATGATATATAATCATTACAGAAATATGAAATATTACTTATATCCTTTAAATATTGATCATTGATAAGTGGAAACATTACTCATGTGTACATATTACATACCCTCTCCCGGATCGAAACGCAATTCATTTCTAAAAACCATACATCATATTGGACTTAAAAGTATAATTTTTTTATAACTGTATTAATTATTTCATGATTTTTATTTTGGAGAAGTTGGAACCATGATAAATGTATGAGTACTTCATATATCAAATACAAATAGAAATGAAAAAAGGGTGGTTATTACTTGGAATGTGATTTAAACAAGTAATGGTTTATAAAGGGGCAATAGAAAGTCTTAAATAAATAATATATGATGTAAAATATTTAATATTGGTTCTATGATAAATTTATAATAAATTTATATTTTTTATAGGGAAGGATAACATCTATACAAAGGAAGTTTAGAAATAACATAATGGATTTATATCCTCTCTTTTATTTATTAGTGACTTATATTAATTCACTACCTATTCACTTTTTATTATTTATATAATTCCAATATGACATGTAATATCATAAAGAACCTAATTTTAATTATATTAAAAAATTTAATCATTGATATTATTTATTGGGATTACGATTTCAAATAATACTAAAGTAGTAAGAGATTTTTGTATACATTTTAATTTTGGTGGGATATATTCCATAGTTACCACTATATATATGTTGCATATTTATTTTTCATTAATTTATTTTATGTTTTTTATAATTAATATAATTTGTATTTGCTTATCTTTTTTAGTGTCTCTCTTTCACGGTGTTTATAATTCAAAGGTTACTAATGATATAAGGTATCATTATCACAATTTTCCTTCTTTAAGACATATTATATATTATGAATATATATTATTTAAGAGGGTAATCTATAGTCCATTGAAAATATAATATCATGAATATATTTATTATCATGATATTATACATACTATATAATTGTATAATTACATGGTTCTTATGATTCAATGGTACCAAAGTGGAATGGTTTCTTTGTTACAATATCATCCTTTATCAGGATGGCTCATGATTATGCTCCCAATAATGAAATATTATGATCTAACTCTAAATAAACATATTTATTTTATTGTACTCTAGATATTCCAAGATAACATATGTTTCCCTTCATTTTACACAATTTATTTACTCACTATTTCAAAGTATAGTTTTCAAGATAAATCATTTTTCATTTCAAGTTATATTGAAAAATTATTTTTATTCTAAAACCATATTTTCTAAAAGTGATTTCATTTTTTTTTTTAAATTAACTAAATGATTTTGTAATCCAAATTTTTCCCATGATATAATTTTTAAAAAATTGTTTTAAAGGAATCTCCTTTTCATTTTTTGAGTATTACTTTTTCTAACCTATTTATTGTGCAAAAGAAATGATTTTTAACTTATACAACATATAAGAAGTTACCAACCTCACAAAAATTATTCCATTGAATAATACATTAAATGTTTAAAAGTTTATTTTATAATTAAATTTTATCCATATAATCTATAAATTTATAGTTTTCAATGTTATTTTAATAGAAAATCATTTTCAAAATATGTTATGAATTTTATATTTTAAAAATAATAAAATTCCACATTCAAAAAAAAGGTTTTTCTCATCCTAAAATATTATAACTGATAATTCCAAATAATTCCCCTTCTAATATGATATCATATTGGATAAATTAGGATTATACAAGGATATGAACCACATATGAAAATCTTATTATTTCTCTGAATGGCTTATCATGACAAGATGTTTATGAAACAATATTCTCTTCCATAGTTTATACCATGATAAGATTCATATGAGACCCACTTTTTATCCATATATTATGATATGATGAAAATATTCAATGTCTTTGAAACCTATCTATTTTCCAGATTTTATTATATAATGAAATTTTTATGAAGCCCATTTCCTTTCATGGGTACCGATATGATGAATGTTTTGTGTTCTTATGGAATACATAAGTATTTTTATATGATGGGGGAAACATATATACACCCCAAAGTAATTTGTTAATGATTTATAACACATAAGTAAATATTTTTTGGATGAACATGATTACATGTTCAATATTTAATTCATAAACCCTATTACATGTTCAAAATGTTATACAGAAATTTGATTACAGCATTATAGTGTTAGGTGTGGACCTATCTTTATTATTTATAATAAAATGTGTGGGCCTGGTTAGATGTTCATAATTTTGTGTGAGGGGCTGATTTCTGGTCCTTAACATAATTATTCTTCCTATATCTATTCATACATGTTCAAAATGTTGTATGATATTGTGTATGACACAAATCATTTCCTTATTCTATTGTTTTTATCTCATGCATCGTTTTCATTGATTCTATTATGATTCATGTCCTGGGAACATACAATCATTACGGCGTGACCAAATATTATAATATTTGGTACGTTGGGTGTGGATTTATAATGTTATGAACATGTTCTCACACACAAATGTTCATGTCAAGCTTATGTGTCTTCCTTTTTAACTGTTACTATGATTCTGAGCTGTCCCTTTCTTATGTTTCATATCCTAATATTAAGAAGAATGTTTTTATGTTGGGTATATTTATGAAGATTACTAAAGGGAAAAACATTTATGGTATATGTTGAAGATCTTTCCAAATTTGATTATTGTGTCCCTAGTCTCTAAATAAATTGAAATATTACGGTCCCTTTTTAGGTGTTTATGTATTTTATTTAATATCCTTCAAAAAAGATGTATTATCTATGTTTAAGTAGTATGGGTCTTTATATTTATTACTAGAGGTAATGTTTAGTTATCCTTTTGAAACTATGATAAAATAAATTTAGTAATCTCCCTATGTATACTTATTTTAATATTGCAAGGGATGTCTTTAAGGAAAATTTTATGGATGATAAAAATTACAGAAAAAATTATTCAATGTTTGAGAAAGGATAGAGTCAGTAGTGGATTTGGGTCTAAAAAAGAGGATCAAAGGGGTAATAAATCTAAAAATTGTGCTTTTATTTGGACATTATCATAACATGGTGCACAAAAGTAGGATTTTTACATACCTACTTTGAAAATGTCTAAGCATATACATTATAAACTAAAAAACTCTTTTGAAACCATCATTAAAGATTTCAATATATGATGACTATGAATGACCAATGATAAAAATAAGGTTTCATATATTTTATATAAGCTTTTGTGATTTAAATATATTATTTGCGATTTTAATGATTATTTGGTTTCTCATTGTGATTATTGTTCCCCACACTATTATTTCTTTTATCTGTTAATAGAGGGAACCTGATGTAATTTAGTTAACATTGAATGAGATTGACATTTTTCTAATAAGAATCCAAATTATATAATGACAAAAATGAAGGATATTTTTATTATTTCAAATAATTTTCTCATGAATCAAGATTAACAACATACACCTTAACTAATAAAAGGACTCAAAAAAAAGATAAGGCTATAGTTCACTGATTGTTTGGGTAGTGGAAACCAATGAGAAAAGAGGATTCATTTTACTCTATGTCATGAATTTAGAAATGTTTACTTAATGTAATGTATTAGTAGAATTAAAATATGTTTTGTGTGTAAAAGAATCACAACAATTATATAGCTAAAATGAAAAGTGAAAAGTTTGGTCAACAAAATTTTAACATCTCGATATTTTATGAATTTTTATTATTAAAATTTAATTTCAATTTTTTGATACCATGTGTTACATGGGACAGAAATTTAAGATTCTATCACATGAAAATATAGGTTAATATTCTATTACATGCAACACTTGGTTTAGCATACATTACAAATGAAAATGATTTTTAATTAAACTGTGATATATTATTAATATTAATAAAAAAACTCATTGTGACCTATTTGTTAATATCTGATATATGAATAGTAATAATTAATTTATTTAATATTCAGTATAATGGTTTTATATAAATAATATATATTATTCAATAATGTTTTTATAATAATTGAAATTACAATATTCTCAAAAAATGTCCTATTATTTTCCTTTTGTGACTGATAATAAATTTACATTTTGAAAATTTTATGAAATTTATTGGATAAAAAAATCTTTTTTAAATTATCTTATCAAAACTATCCTTGGGATAATATATTTAAATATTCAAAAAATTTTGATTCGTTTATGAATAGAGAAAAATATTGAATTTTTATTTTAAATGCCTTTTCATTTAAAATATTAGTAATGTGAAAATTTGTTTTAGATTTTTTTTTGAATGTGAATTTAGATAAATAATATATCTATTAATCCAATTTGGGTCACAATATTCTATTTAATATTTATTTTTTGTTATAAAAACATTGTTAACATTTGTGTATTTTTCTTTAAAAACCCATATTTCATGTCATTTATAATGCCCCAAACCCAGTTACCAAAAGTCAGTGCATTATTTTAATACATTAGAATGATCTGAAGGAATCATGTCCCAAAGGACAGATCGTTTTCGCAGTCTTGGAAAAAAATATTACATACTTGAATGTTACATTACACTTTCTAACATACAAAACAACATAAATAATCCTTTATTAACGTCATTATTCCTTTGGCGTAACCCTGCAAATCAATCACAATACACTTCTTGGAATCCTTGAAAAAATAAATCATAGAAAGGTGATCTCAGATGCTCAGAAAGGATAACAATGCGGCAAAAAAATTCATAAATAAGAATAAACATTTAAGGCAATGTATAACTAAAACAAAAGTTGTCACACCCGTCGTTTCTAATTTGTTTATTTTAATTAATTTTTCTAGGAATCGGGTAGTTCACGTCGAGGCCCGACATAAAATTTCTATGTTCTTATTTAAAAACATATGTTTTGACCTTGACTGCTTCCAGCACGCTGCGGTCGATGCTGTGTGACCTTGCTCGGATCGTCGCACGACCCCATCTGGTCACTGCATGCCTTGCCGATGTTCAATTAACGAAATAAGGTGAATTAAGAATGGTTTAAATAATAATATTATTATTAACGTCTCTTGAAAATATTATTATTAATATTATTATTTTGATAATAATTTATGTGAGTATTATTTCTATTATTAGCATTTTATTAAGGTGATTATTGTATAGTTTAAAATTTTATTTTTATTATTTTTGTTATTATTATTATTATTATCATTATTGTTATTATTATTATTATTATTATTATTATGACTGTTTCAGGTTTAGCGTCGTCGGACGCACGGGCAGGGCACGGTTCTGAGACCGCATGGTCCGCCCGAATTTCAAAATGAGTTAAAAACATAATCGGATAATGAAATAATAATGAATAATGAAATAGAAGTAAAAATGAAAATAAGAAGTGTAAAAAAAATAAATTTAGGTGTTGTTCTAATGTTAATAATAATAATGTTGTTTGAGAATATTATTATTATTATTAGTGTTAAAAATATAAAATTTACCACTTTTTTACTAATATGGTGATAATAATTATTATTCATAATATTATGTTATGTTATTACCATATTCTTATTATTATAAAATTACTAATACCATTAATGTTGTTATTATTATTCCCATAAATTATAATTGATAAATTAATTCACAAGCGAACACAAAATATAGAGAAAAAATTAACTAAAATGAAATTGTCTTAATAATGATAATAATGTCGTTTTTGTAATTTGAAAAAATATATATATTTTTATTACATTTATGAAGATAATATTATTATCTTTCTTTTATTATTATTATTGTTATTTTTTTAAATTATTAGTAGTTTCTATTTATTTTTATTTTTTTACTTTTCTTTTCTTTTCTTCCTAGGGTTGCGCTACACTCTTCCCGTCCATTTTCATTCTGCCACAACACCCTTCTTTCCCCCATTTGGCTTCACCCCCGGTTCTTCTTCTCCTTTCCACAAACCGCAGCACCCCTGCTCTAGGCTCACGCCACTGCACGAACTCCCATCGGAGACCTCCCCTGTCGGCTTCTCCTTCCCGTCGCGTCGCAACATTTTGCACAGACTTTCCTCCCCCGTTTTGTTTTTCCCCCATCGAAGGCTTCCCCCCTACCTTGGCACTGCTTGCGTCGCTCCCCTCCCAGTGCGAAATCTTACCTCCGGTGCCCTAAACCCTCGCTCCGGCTAGGCTGTCTCGCCTGCAACCCCACCCGGCCCTCCTGTTCAGGCGCTTGGCCTCCCTGGTCATCCAGCCACACTGCACCGTTTCTTTCTGCCAGCCACCGGACCACCCCTTCCGGCCAGCCTTCCCCCATTCTCATTGTCACCCAACCTCCTAACCAGCCCCCCTTGCCTCTTTCCCTTCCCTCGTCGGCCGACCCTTTTCCAGTGGTCGGACCTTCCGGACGATTCCCATTAGCCCAGTAGTATCCTCCCCTTCTGGTTAGGCCTCTCCCCTACTTTATTTTTTATTTTATTTTTCTATATTTGATTTGTTGGTTTTACAATGAGTTTTGAGTCTGGTTTTGAGGTTTAATTGTTTGTTTTGGTGTTTTAATTTGATGTTTTTGGGTTCGCAATGGGTTCCTTGAGGTGCGAACGGCACGCATTTGTGGTTGCACACAAATTTTTGGGGGTTTCACCAATCGAGGTAGGTGGTTCCCTGTCTAATTATTGTCTGATGAATTAATTTGCAATGTTTTTTATGTTTTGCATATTTTTAATTAATCATTGTTGTGTGAATTATGTTTTATTTGATGTTTGATTCGCATTGAAATTGTTTAGTATATTGTTCATATTATTGGGTGTTTTCTGATGGGAACTATATTAGTGACTTTTTAATTGTGCAGTTATCTTATTATGTGGTGTAAGTGGTGAAAACTATTTTTTTACATGGCGTTGGGTGAGTTTGGTCATAAAAGAAGTTTTTGCATGAGCTTAGTGGTTAACGTTAAGCAGTTTTTTCTAAATTGTTTTATAAGATTTTATTTTTGGCATGTTAAACTATGTGGTTTAGACAACGGTGTTTTTTATGGTATAAGGCGTTTCCGTCCAACATTTTTGTGGTGACGGTCACACTTTTTATTGTATTTGAGTGTGTGCAGTGTTGGAAGGTGTTTTGGATTTCTAACTGTTTACCCTTGTGTGTGTAAAACCATGTGACACTCTTTTTCGATTGTTTTGTAAACTTTTTAAGTGGTTTATTAGATTATGTCAATAGTGTGAAGCGCATTTTGAAAACATTCTTAGCATGTTTTTTTTTCAAATGGTTTTTGTGTGTGAAAATGGGTGTTTTGGCGTGTGTAGTATATTAATGGGTTTGAGTGTATGACTATGACATGTGGCATGAACTTTGAATTACATGAGCACAAACGGGAAGCCTGGGTTCTAGGTGGGTGGACTAGACTAGCGTGCTAGTGATACAGGAGTGGCATCGGCCCAGTTTCACTTAGCGGGATTGACACTTACAACACTAACTAAACATTGGATGATGACTGGAGACCAATATGGTAGGAGGTGTTTCCCTACTAGTGGTTCATGCACGGGAATGTGTGATATGGTTCACCAAGATGTGAGGTTCTAGGGTCCCACTTCTCGCTAGTATCGTTAGGGTCTCCCATGTATTGAGCTCTTCCTCTGCTTTCTACTCACCATCGGCACCTGGTGTGACGTTGGGATTACCATGAAAAGTTTGTGTGTGTGTGTGTACGTGTGTGCGTGCATTTGTGTGTGTGCGTGTGTGTGTGGGTGTGCGTGTGTGTGTATGTTAATTTATGATCTTTTCCTTTTAGAGAAGTTTCCCCTTAAAACTATTTTCATTAAAAGTCTTTAAACACTTATTTATCTTTATTCTGTTAAATTGAAAATGACTTTGTATTTTAATAATTATGTGTGGAACCTTTTCTCGGTTGACTCCTACTGGGATTTTAGCTCACACCCTACATACACCCTTGGTTGTATGTAGATTCTGTTTCATCTACTTTCCAGGTTGTGACTTCATGCTCAGCGATGGTGGTACAGGTTGCAGTTGGTCTTCTCATACAGAGTGGTGCTGATGTGGCCTCTTATTTTCCGGGAGGATTGAGTATGAGTTTTAGTTTTCGTTGTAGTCTGTTCTTTCTAGTTCTTGGTATGAGTTGTAGACATTAAAAATGTTCATAGTTTAAAGGTGTGTTTGGTTTTCCTTTTTCCAGTTTCAATTTATTTATCTGGATAGTTGTTTTTCTTTATTTTATTTTGGGTAAAATCATTCCCACTTGCTACATACGATAGCTGGGCACTTGTGCCAGCCCGTGGGGATTGGGAACACCCTTCGGGCCTTTCCACGGAACGGGTTGGGCGCCGGGTCGGATAGCGACCTGGCCTGGTTCGTGAAATAATGTTATCAGATGGAAAATTTTTGATCTCTTGGGTCATTTTATTTTGGGATAGAGTCACAGTCGACTTGAGTTAAGGTTGTCGGGACTCGACGTCCTGGCTACGAGTAAGGTTCCTGGCCAGCACACCTCGTGGTGGGACTCAAGTTACCAAGGTATGTTGGGGTTTGTCTGAAATTTTGGTCCTTACGGTTAATCTTGTCTATGGGAAATGAAAAGGGGTAAGGTCAGTGGTCCAAGTGAGCTCGCAGGGTCTGGAAAGCCATGTGGAGCCGGGGACGCTGTCCTAGAATGCCCTCCATTCCAGCAGCGTGACTGGCGTGTGGCCGCCAACCATACGTTCCACCCACCTACTGTCACAGGTTTTTTCCTTTGCGTTATTTCTTGACTCATTGTTTTTTGATTTGTGGATATTTGGTTTTTAAGTAAAAATGTTTTGGTCCTGGAAAATGTTTTCAAATGAAGCGCTTTAAAAATGAAATAGTGTGTGAGGTTTGGAAGGTGTGGGTTGGATGTTTTGGTTATGAAAAATGGAATGGTTTGATTTTAATCCTTGGTGTTCTCATGGGAAACCACATGCATGAGTGTATATGGGAAAAAGGAAATGGTTAATGGAACGAGTGGATGAGTGCCTGGGTGGACATGAGGTGGGCGACGGTGCGGCACAAGAACATTCATGTGCGCGGCCCATGGGACACCATTTGTGTTTGTGCAACCCACGGGCTTTACTTATTTTCAAAATGTTTTGTTAAAGGAAAATTTGGTGTTTTTAAATAACCGGTGATTTTGTGGTGTGTACTTTTATTTTTTAAAGTTTGTACATGAGGCGTTTCGTGCCGAGAATCATTATGACTGATTTGTGTTTTGATTTTAAATTCTTATTTGTATGTTGGTATGCAAGCGTGTGGTTATAAAATTCTTTTGAAGTGTACAATTGGGAGCCCTTGGAGTGGTGTCCCCTGAATGTTTGGTGTTTTCTAGTGGTATGTCTTGACTGTTGGACCAGTTTGGTTGGGTCCATAGTTTTCTTTCTTGACTAGTGTATGTGCCCCCCATAAAGTGTTGACATGTGATTGATGTATGACTACGGGGAATTCCCCGTTGGCCGGCACTCCATTATATCGAAGGACTCTCTTTTTTAATTCTAGAATTGAACCCACCTCTACTTTATACAACTATGTGGATCCTCTCATAGTGGGATGAAAGATGCGAGGGGAGTTGAACAGAGTTTTGGTTCTTTTAAGTTGTCTGAGTCTTCGGGTATGAAATTTGATGTCGTTTCGTTTGATATTTTCCCCTAGAAAAGGCGAAAGGAAATCCAATGGGGAAGGGTGATGGCGGTTTGGTATTTTCAGTGTTGGCCAGTGTCTTGAAGGGATTTGTAGTATTTTAATCGGTTTCAAGGGTCATGTTCAGAGATGTCTTGTAGTGTAAGTTCTATTTGATTGCCAAGGGTGGAGTTTGACCTCATTAATTTGAAAGTTATGTTTGGAAATGGTGAAGGAGATTCCAGTGGGGAGGGGTGGGAGCAGCCAAGAGTGGTTGGTGCAGGCCACTATTCTAAATGACCTTTGGTCATTTGATGGTTTTGTTTAAGAAAGGGTCTACGTTAGGCCACTACTGTGGCAGACCCAGTCACATGGGGATGCTATGGTCAACTGTAGGAATCACGTGTTGTTTAAGACTCAGTTTGAAGTCTCTCTCCATATAATGTTCCTCTCAACAGAAATGATCATGTTCAGGTGACGATTTGTGGTGTCGTGTTCTCATCCAGTGTGACAAAGGGTGATGTGCATGAACCATTTATGCTCTTGTGTTGGTGAATATTCAGTGTATGATCAGTTGGATGTCGTAATGTGTTGTGGTTGCTGATGTTTCCTCGGTTGTAGTATTGTTTCATGTGACACCAAAAGGAGAAGCTCTGTTCAGGAGTCTTCAATTTCTGATTGCGAGGCCGGAGATGCTTCAATCGTCAGGGCTCCATCCATAGGCCTCAGAGTGAATATGGCGCGTGGTCAGGAACCCCAGGGTAGTAGGAAACCTGGATTTCATTTCTGTCATCGGTGTTGAAAGTGAAAGCAGCTTAAATTGGTTTCTATTGTTGTTTCCTTTCGAACGAACCGTCTGGCTACGTAAGGTTTCAGTGTCTATGCGGAGGCATGTTCTCCTCGACGCTTTATAGTCTGGGGGGTTGCATCCCACTGGATGCAATCAATTTAGTGGTCCTTATAGGAGTTTGTAGAGTAAATATGTCTCGAATCTTAATAATGTTCATCTAAGAATTTGGAAATGAAGGTTTTTCATGAGTCATACTTTTGATGCCCGGTAGTTGGTCCCCTCCCTCCTCGCCCCTGGTGGTGGGGTGTTTGTTCACCATCAAAAATTTTCAAAGTTATGTATCCTCTATTCATTCTAATGGTGGTGAGACCCATGATGGGTCTCGCACAAAGGCCTATTGAATAAATCGGTGTTTGCCTTTCGTGAAGGGTGGGGAGTCCGCCCGGACCTCCCAATGTTGGTTTTCTAGTCTCACCTTGGTCGTTGGTAGGTTCTTAATGCAAGGGAATCCGCTCAAACCTCTCAGTGTCAGTTTTCTTGTCTTGTTTCGAGCGTCAGTGACTTTCTAATGGTGGGGAGCCCCTCAGGCCTCCCCATGTTGATATTTTTCTTCTGCTTTTAAATATGTATTGCTGATAGGTGATAAGAGTGTCCCTTGGACGTGGTTTGACTTTGTTTATTCATTCTTGCCAAATGGTGTGGTTTTCATTTAATAGTTCATGAGGAATTTCGGCTTGTAAATTTGATTTATGTGGGTATGAGTGCTCATCTTTATAAACAATAAACTGGAGGTTTTTCATCTCTTTGGGGCGGGCGACACATATTAGAAAGTCTTTTTATGTTTTTTTTTGATGTTGTCTTTCAGTCACTTTCTATGAGCACGATGTTTCTCTCTCTCATTGATTGATGTTTGTGGGATCCTATTTCATCCTTAGTGGGGTGTCGTTTCCTACTTTGGGTATCAACCATAGTTGTGGCTTTCTAGGGATGGAAATCTTTGTGGTGGGGAGAATTGTCACACGCGTCGTTTCTAATTTGTTTATTTTAATTAATTTTTCTGGGCATCGGGTAGTTCGGGTCGAGGCCCACTTAAAATTTCTATGTTCTTATTTAAAAACATGTGTTTTGACCATGAATGCTTCCAGCACGCTGCGGTCAAAGTCGTGCGACCTTGCTTGGATCATCGCGCGACCCCATCTAGTCACTACATGCCTTGCCGATGTTCAATTAACAAAATAAGGTGAATTAAGAATGGATTAATAAAAATAATATTATTAACGTCTCTTAAAAATATTATTATTATTATTATTATTATTATTATTTTGATAATAATATAAGTGAGTATTATTTATATTATTATCATTTTATTAAGGTGATTATTGTATAGTTTAAAAATTTATTTTTATTATGTTTTTTATTATTGTTATTATTATCATTATCATTATTATTATTATTGTTGTTGTTATTATTATGACTGTATCAGGTCTAGCGTCGTCAGACGCACAGGCATGGCATGGTTCTGAGACCGCGCTGTCCGGCCGACTTTCAAAATGAATAAAAAACATAATCGGATAACGAAATAATAATGAATAATGAAAGAGAAGTAAAAATGAAAATAAGAAGTGTAATAAAAAAAATTTAGGTGTTCTTCTAATGTTAATAATAATTATGTGGTTTGAGAATATTATTATTATTAATTGTTTTAAAAATATATAATTTACCACTTCGTTACTAATATGGTGATAATAATTATTATTCTTAATATTATGTTATGTTATTACCATCTTCTTATTATTATAAAATTACTAATACCATTAATTTTGTTATTAGCATTACCATAAATTATATTTGATTAATTAATTAACAAGCGAACACAAACTATAGAGAAAAAATTAACTAAAATGAAATTGTCTTAATAATGATAATAATGTCATTTTTGTTATTTGAATATATATATATAAATATTTATTATCTTTATGAAGATATTATTATTATTTTTCTTTTATTATAATTATTGATATTTTTTTTATTAGTTTATTTTTATTTTTATTTTTTTCCTTTTTTTTCTTTTCTTCCTAAGGTTGCACGACCCCCTTCCCGTCCATTTGAATTCAACCACAACACCCTTCTTTACCCCATTTGGCTTCACCCATCCTTATTATTCTCCTTTCCACAAACCACCGCACCCCTGCTCCAGGCTCGCGCCACTACACGAATTCCCGTCGGAGACCTCCCCTGTCGGCTTCACCTTCTCGTCGCCCCGCCGTATTTTCCCTGGACTCCCATCACCCCATTTTGTTTTTTCCAGGTCAAAGGCTTCCCCCTACCTCAGTACTGCTCTTGTCGCTTCACTCCCAGGCCGAAATCTCACCTTCGGAGCCCAGAACCATCCCTTCGGCTGGGCTGTCTCTCCTGCAACCCCACCCGGCTCTCCTGTTCATGCTCTCGGCCTCCCTGGTCATCTAGCCGCACTGCACCGTTTCTCCCTGCCAGCCGCCCGACCACCCCCTCCACCTAGCCTTCCACCATTCTCACCACCACCCGACCTCCTGGCCAGCCACCAGCCAGCAGCCCCCCTTTCCTCTTTCCCTTCGCTCGCCGTCCGACCCTTTTCTAGAGTTCGTACCTTCCGGCTGATTCCCATTAGCCCGGCAGTATCCTCCCCCTCCGGTTAGGCCTCTCCCCTACTTTATTTTTTATTTTAATTTTCTATATTTTAGTTTTTTTTACAATGAGTTTTGTGTTTGGTTTTGAGGTTAAATTGTTTGTTTTGGTGTTTTAATTTGCTGTTTTCTGGTTTGTGGTAGGTTCCTTGAGTTGCGAACGACACGCATTTGTCGTTGCACACAAGTTTTGGGGGGTTTCTCCAATCAAGGTAGGTGGATCCCCGTCTAATTATTATCCGATGAATTAATTTGAAATGTATATTTTGTTTTTCATATTTTTAATTAATTATTGTTGTGTGAATTATGTTTTAATTGAAGTTTGATTTTCAATGAAATTGTTTAGAATATTTTTCATATTATTGGGTGTTTTCTACTGAGAACTCTATTAGTGACTTTTGAATTGTGTTTTTATCTTTTTAAGTCGTGTAAGTGGTGCGAACTATTTTTTGTACATGGCGTTGGGTGTGTTTGGTCATAAAAGAAATTTTTGCGTGAGCTTAGTGGTTAACGTTAAGCAGTTTTTTCTAAATTTTTTTATAAGCTTTTATATTTGGCATGTTAAACTATGTGGTTTAGACAATGGTGCTTTTTTATGGTATAGGGGTTTTCCGTCAAACCTTTTGGTGGTCTAGGTCACACTTTTTAGTGTATTTGAGTTTGTGCGGTGCTAGAAGGTGTTCTAGATTTCTAAGTTTTTACCCTTATGTGTGTAAAACCATGTGACAATCCTTTGCGGTTGTTTTGTAAACTTTTTAAGTGGTTTATTAGATTACGTCAATAGTGTGAAGCGTGTTTTGAAAACATTCTTAGAATGTTTTTTTTTCAAATGGTTTTTGTATGTGAAATTGGTTGTTTCGGCATGTGTAGTATCTTATTGGGTTTGAGTGTATGACTATGACATGTGGCATGATCTTTGAATTACTTAAGCACAAATAGGAAACCTAGGTACAAGGTGGGCGGACTAGACTAGCGTGATAGTGATACGGGAGTGGCATCGGCCTAGTTTTACATAGCTGGATTGACACTTACCACACTAACAACAAATTGGATGATTACTGGAGACCACTATGGTAGGAGGTGTTTCCCTACCAGTGGCTCGTGCATGGGAATGTGTGATATGGTTCACTGAGACGTGAGGTTCTAGGGTCCCACTTCTCGCTAGTATCTTTAGGGTCTCCCATGTATTGTGCTCTTCCTTTTCTTTCTGCTCACCATCGGCACACAATGTGAAGTTGGGGTTACTAGGAAAAGTGTGTGTGCGTGTGTACGTGTGTGTGTGAATTTGTGTGTGTGCGTGCGTGTGTGGGTGTGTGTGTGTGTAAGTTAATTTAAGTTGTTTTCTTTTAGAGAAGTTTCCCCTAAAAAACTTTTTTCATTAAAAGTCTTTAAACACTTATTTATCTTTATTCTATTAAATTGAAAATGTATTTGTCTTTTAATAATAATGCATGGATCCTATTCTCGGTGGAATCCTACTGGGCTTTTAGCTCACACCCTACATACACCCTTGGGTGTATTTAGATTCTGTTTCTTCTACTTTCCAGGTTGTGACTTCATGCTCAGCGATGGTTGTTCAGGTTGCAGTTGGTCTTTTCATGCAGAGTGGTACTGATGTGGCCTCTCTTTTACCGGGAGGTGTGAGTATGAATTTTAGATTCTATTGTCGTCTGTTCTTTTTAGTTCTTGGTTTGAGTTGTAGACTTTCAAAAAAGTTCATAGTTTAGAGATGTGTTTGGTTTTCCTTTTTCCAGTTTCAGTTTATTTGTTTGGCTAGTTGTTTTATGTCTTTTATTTTGGGTAAAATCGTTCTCACTTTTTAGATACGATACCCGGGCACTTGTGCCAGCCTGTGGGGATCGGGAACGTCCTTCGGGCCTTTTCGCGGACCGGGTCAGGCGCCAGGTCGGATGGCGACCCGGCCTGGTTCATGACAAAAGCCTTTTAAACGTGAACTTCAGAAAAATATGGCCAAAATAAAATGAATTAATGCAATTTATTTATTCACATGGATATTCTACTAATTGAATAATCACATGAAATATCACTAACCACTTTCATAATGATGTAATGCATAATTCCAGACTATCAGAACCACATAGTCAAGGCCTTGTGCCAAGAATACAAATAAGATTTTTTCAAGGCATTGTTTCAAGAAACTAGTTTGTCTCATTAGACCTACCGATTCATCAAGGAGCTATAGTGGGCTCCACCCATCACTTATTAAGTCCAATGCATTCCTCATATGAACAGGTTTAAACAAAACATAAACATTCGTATTAAAACTAGCATATGAAATGTCAATACTTTATCCATAAACCATGAATGGTATAAAAATAACACATCCACAGTCAAACATATCACAAAAGATTCAATAAAATATGTATGTTTTGTATCATAATAAATCAACTTCAAAAAATCTTAAAATCCATTAAAGGATTTTGATAAAGATGAAATCAAAACTATTTGAGAGAAATATCTCTTTTTTTGAAATCATTTAAAAGCCACATAATTATAACTTTTACATTGAAAATATTATTTTATGATTTTTAGGAAAGCTTCAAAGATTTAATAACGGAAAAAATAGCCGCACCCACTGTATAAGTTAAAAAAAGAATATTATTACCTTAATTCTGTCGAAAAGGTAAAAAAGGACCTTCTTTGTAGAATGATAGAAATATTCCTTTATAAAAATCTTATAAAATGTCAAAAATGGTGTAAATAACATGAACTCATAGTCTGAAAAATACTAAGAATTATATGAATTACATTTTTAAGAAACATGGATGTGGATGATAAAGAGGCCCAAGTAGATAATTACATATAAACAACCTCAGATAATGTAGAGATTGTGAAATAAACCCTTACCAATTTGGTAGCTTAGGAAACATGCACTCCATAAAAGAGGTATAATACAGTGAATTTGTAAATACACATAAATTGAAGTTTATTAAACATTGAATACAATTATGGGCAGTACATACACCACACAAAAGCTAATAGTGGCAATATGGCACGAATCTCACGGGAA
Source organism: Viscum album (assembly GCA_963277665.1). Taxonomy (NCBI): domain Eukaryota; kingdom Viridiplantae; phylum Streptophyta; class Magnoliopsida; order Santalales; family Viscaceae; genus Viscum; species Viscum album. Next base: position 79,109,219 of record OY728122.1, read on the forward strand.
TAAGGAGTGAGATGAAAACCCATTACCTTGCACTTTCCTTTAGTCAAGGGTACATTTATCCTCATGTATGAAGACAATAGTATGTTATTAAATTATAACAGAACCATATTATTATTTATGATATCATACATTATTCATTTATGACTTTATACTTCACATTTAATAATAATTTCCATGTTATATTAATATTTCGGATAATAATCGCTTTCTTTATCGTACGTGTTTTAACTTGTTACTCTGGATTGTATCACATAGATCATGATTTAAATACCTCCAGAATATAAAACACGATTAATATATCATATATATTTAGAATATAAATATGTATAATAGACATATATATGAAATGGAATACATCATTTATGGAGACGATAGTCCGTACGTACGCATAAATGATGTTTCTGTTTTCATATAGTATTGAATGTAAGTAAGTGAATAAGATATATATAAGTACATAAATACTTATATATTTAAATATATATCTCTCAATTAGAATTATTATGTCATATATTTCATACTTATTAGTAATATATATTTTTATAATCGTCAATGAATGGTGAACTTGGAAATGAATCTCATCACGTCATGAAGACGGTAATCTGTACGTACGCACGAGCGAAAATATCATTCTTTTGATATTAAAATAATATATAATTCTATGTTATATCATATATAAAAAAACATTATCATGTTATATTTATTATTGACATCAAATACAAATCGTTATTATACCCATCCAAAAAATAATGTATTGAATAACAATTTCACCAGGACGTGAAGATGGTAAGCTGTACGTACACACGTATGGTGACATTTCATTCAAAGGGTGGATAGAATAATAAATTTTGTTTTACAATAATAATAATAACATCACAACATATAGAATTTATATGAGTTAATATTTTGGAATGAAAACAACAAAGAAAATGGAAGTGGAAGAAGAAAGGAACTTGAAAGAGGCTGGTGAAATAATTACCTCTTCTTCGGGTTCTTCCTTTTGATTTGATCAAAAGGGCTCTTTAGGTTGGATTTATGATCAACAAAAGGCCTCTAGGATTAATAGAGGATAGTTTACAGGGTATTTGGTAATGTTTTGGAGAGCCAAATGTCTTATATGGTGTGATTTACAGTGAAGGTGGAGTTCCCTTTTTTAAGAGGGGTGAGGGGGACCTAAGGAAAAACATAAAATATTATTTTATAATAAATTAATATTCGGTTTATAATTGCTCAAAATTGATTTATTTAGATGATAAGGTGGGGATGGGTCTAAATACACTGAACCAATAGGTTTTAGGCAGGTTTGGGTCACTTTATTAACCATATCTTTTAGTTTTAACACTTTGTTAAATAGTTTTACATTTACCATGCCTCTTTGTATTTTTATATTATATAGTTTATAAACTTAATATAAACGTCCAATAGACCCCCCAAGTGGTCAATTAATTATACACCTATCATTATATATGTATTTTGGCCAATCCTTAGATTTTTAGGAATATAATATAAATTAATAATATAATATTTGTTTTAAAAACACTTTTATATCAATTTTGACACTATTGGGTATTTTGTTTTTGATAAATTCATAAATGCATTATTACTTGGAACAAAATTCATCTAACCAATCCTAATATGTCATATTAACCTAGAAAATTATTGTAATTCATAAAAAGACCCTAATTACATTTATTGTGGTATTTATTATATCAATTATCTTAATCTTTCATTAATATGGTAATTAATACATCATCATTGTGTCATAAAAAAATTAAATTATTTAAAGTATATAAATTATAAATAAAATACCATTATGTGGGAAATATTTATATCTTTCTAATTAATATTAATAATCAAATTTATCTTATGTATAAACCTATATTAAAAATGTTTTAGTTATTAAAAATTGATTTTAACTCTTTTAACTCTTCTTTAAATTAAATAATAATAAATGTCCTAATCTAATCCAAGTGGTCCTAAAGGGTAAAATTTTATTACTATGGTTATTTTTGGACGAATTACACCTATCCAATTTAATTATGACATGTGTTAGGGTAATAAAAATATCATTTTTACCCTTAATTACCCTATTTACTTTTAACAGTGGTAAATAAAAGTAAAAAGTCACTATTCACCAAAAAAAAATTATCTTATTGAACCACATTTTACTACTTGACATTAATTTAATCTATTGGATTTTTGAAATTCAACTCATAGAAGCGGTAAAATTTAGTTTTATGTGAATTTAAAAATTCTCATAGGAGGTGGGTAAAAGACGGTGAAAAGTTCAATAAAATATATATATATCTAAAATTATTATAAACTAACTCTAATGAATTAAATTGAACTTATATAGGTATTATATATCTATTTTGACTTAAAATAAATTTAAATAAATAATTATTTAAATAAAAATTTGGTTTTAAACTATAACTCTGTGTTTTTCAGTATTAATCAAAAATTAAAAGTTTTCAGAAAAATACCAAAAATTCACGCTTAGATAATTTTGATATTTAGAATTCAATAATGAAGTTCATTTTACCAAATTCAAAACATAGAGATTTAATTTATTAATTTAAAATTAATTCCCACTGTCAAAACCAAAAAGGCGTATTTTTAAGAATTAATAAATATCAAAAGTTTGACACTTGTTTATGTCTAATTTTAAAGTGAAATTACATACAACGACAATCATTGTATTAAATGGTAAAAATATAATATATTTATACTTAAAAAACATTAAAATGTATAATTTAACACTATAAATTTTTTTCATTAAAAAAGTTTTTTTCAGTTAAAATATAGTATTTTGCACTATTCACCCAAATATGAAAGTTATCAGAAAAACATGAAAACATTATTGAAAATAAATACTTATCAGTTTATTATAAAGTAGAAGTTTATTTTGTAAAATTGAAAATATAAAATTTTCAAATATTGGATTTAAAAAGTCTTCTCCATTTAAAGGCGGTAAAATTGCAATTTTGGAAAAATACTTCTTTTATCTAAAAAATGTATTTGTTCTTGTATTTTGTCAAAGAAACTCATAATATGGATTATAAAATTATAAGGATTATATAATGTTTAAAATTATGTTAATACTATTCATAACCACTTTTGAACGGCTAGTTTGGTATGTCATGGTGCGCTTGAACTTGGTGTTGCTTGTAGTGAAAATTATTGAATTAATTTGAAGAAATAACATACTATGAAATCTTAGTGTGTTACATTATTCCCTCCTTTAATAAATTATGTTCTCACAATTTGAAATTATTTTTCAAAAATAAAAGGTTTAAAATAGAAAATACATTTGGTAAAACCCACATTAGAAATTATGTTAATAAAATTTAGTCTTACTAAGAGGAAAAAGGAAATGAAAGGGTCACCCCAAAATTATGATATCAATTAGGAGAAAATTGGTGGCAGGAAAAATGTAAATATTTATAGGTAGTTATTGAGGTAATCAATCAAAAACAATTGTAAAATCAAGAGCCTTAAATTCTTCAATATATGATGATTTAAAATACCATCGGTTCAACAAAACATATGGTATTAGGAAAAAATATTTTTGGTTTTATGATCTCTTCACTAATGTATAAGAATTAATTTCTTCATATAATAATAGAAGAAGAAAAATATATACTTGACAAGTATAGTCCCATCCTTTAACTAATTTCTACCACAAACTCATCTTTCACTCTAAAAGATGATAGAACATAAATATAATATTCTATTTATCCTATTCATATAGTGTTCAAAAAAATGTATTTATAATTCATCTACCAAATTTATATTTAAAAAAAAGACTACATTATTCAATCTAGAACATCACGTGGGCCACTGATAGGTGATACACCCTTGTCAACCTTTAGTTACAGGTTAAAGCCTCGCTGCCTTTTCGGACACAACGGGTTGCCGCCTGACCTCCGGGTTGTCCTTTTATGGAAATCAAAAAATAATCTCAAACTAGAATTATCCAAAATACTTTTTTTCCAAACTCACAGTCCAAAATTTATAAGGATTTTAAACACAATGAAGATCCTTTTTTTGTGTAATAACATGTGAACACCTTCACCATGTATTCTTTTAAAACACTTCAATATCCTAAATTACCATAAAACCTTATTTATTACATTCATGATCCCTTATTCCTTATAGAATACTGGATATACACTTTCTATCCAAAAATGTTGTAAACTCCAACAATGATGTAATACAAAAATCATTAATCAGTTTAAAGTTAGTCAAGAATATCAAATATAATTTATCGAAATCAATCATGTATTATTCCAAAATCACTACCTCAGTATCAGAACCATATTATGGATTGTCTTTCTCTCAATGATATATTTTCGAAAAATTTAACCTGCTATTGAGTAACTTTTCATGGTTCCACACAATCTCAAGTCCTTAATAAAATAGTACTACATCACAATCCTTATATACACCATAATTATTATAACTAGTACATTGTTGATAGAACACTCAAATGAAATCATTCTATAATAACAACATAAGAAGTATAATCCATCCTCCCCATCTTTGGTTGTATCATAACTTTATTATTATCCAATAGCATCATTTGGGGAATACTCTGATGATTTGTAAATTGGTTTGAGTAGTGTCCCAACTCTTTACAGATGACGTATTGTACATTCAAAACCTTTTTCAGACCCTTCCAGTCATGTACTTGGTGTCCTTTTTCTCCAATCTTATAATAAACTCACATTCCCATCCGGCATGTTCTGGGGTGTTTCTTCCCACTGTTATCTCATATGGGAAAATTCTTTTTTCCCACTTCCCATTATCCATCTTTCTCTCATCCATCCTTTTCTTCTCTTGATTTATTTAATATCCATAGGACTCAGAGAATTATTTTATTATCTGATTAACACATGATACTATTTATTCATATGTTGAGAATCCATGGGATACTATTTCTCATCTAAATGTTAGATTAATACCGTGAAAGATTTGATCCTTCTTACTCTTTGGATCATACGTATTACTGGAGTTCAAATTCATTCTATTGGGGGCCATTTCTATACAATAGTATAAACTAGGTCAGTTTATGAATTGAAATGAATAATTCCAAACTTGTAAAATAACTAAAATAAATTGAATAGTTTATGGATATAATATATGATCATAAAAATAATTTATTTGTGGATGTATATACTCATAAGCCCTTCATAATGGTTTGTAATGAAAATGTGATTTATCCTAATAATATCCCCCGGGAGTGTCGTAACCAAGAGTGCTGCAAGGCCTATTGTCATTCTCCTGTTCCCGTGCAAGTCTAGTTCAAAGTGGTGTTTTTGGGTTTTACCCCTAGGTACTTCAGTGCCATATCCACCTCTACCTGCTCGTATCCTGATATGGAAGTATTTCCTAGAAAACTCAAAAAATATCTACAATACCAAAATTCTAGGATGTTCTTCTATAATAATCCTCAAATTCTATCTTAGGGCTATGTGCTCTAATAATAGTTTATCCAAATCCAGTTTCCAAGATTATTTCTAAAATTCCTCTAATACAAAATGTAATGACCTTACCCCAGTTACCCAGAGTCGGTGCATTATTTTAAAACATTGGCATGATTACAAGGAATAATGTCTCGAAGTACCAATCAGTATAGCAGTCTTGGGAAAATTGATTACATACATGAATGTAACATTCCAATTTATAACATTCAAAACAACCTAAATAATATATTATGAACGTCATAATTTCCAAGCCTTAACCCTGCATATCAATCACAATACACTTCACGAAATCCTAGTAAAACTAAAACATAGAAAGGGATAAGCTCAGATGCTTAGTAAGGATAACAATACAACAGAATCATTCATAAATATACATAAACATTTAAGGCAATGTATAACTAAAACAAAAGTCTTTTAAAACATGAACTTCAGCATAATATGGCAAAAATAAAATGAAGTAATGCACTTTACTTATTCACATGGATATTCTACTATTTGAAAAATCACATGCAATATCACAAACCACTTTCATAACGATGGAATGAACAATGCCCGACTATCATAACCACATAGTCAAGGCCTTGTGACAAGACTACAAATAAGATTTTTTCAAGTCCTTGTGCCAAGACACTAGTTTGTCTCATGAGACCTACCCATGCATCGAAGAGCTATATCGGGCTCCACCCTTTACTTATAAAGTCCAATACATTCCTCATATGAACAGGTTTAAACAAAATATAATCATTTATATCAAAAATAACATAATAAATTTCAATACTTCTCCATAAACCTTGAATGGTATAAAAATAACACATCCACAGTAAAACAAATCACAAAACCTTCAATACAATATGGAAAATTTGTATTAACTTCAAAAAAGTTTAAAATCCATCAAAGGATGTTGACATAAATGAAAATGATTTTTAAAACTGTTTGAGAGAAATATCTCTTTTTCATGAAAGAATTTAAAAGTCACACAATTTAAAAAGGAATAAATTTAATGACATTTTTGAATCAAAGTGTCCCACACTACTTTGAAACCGTTCAAAGTAATTAATATTTTAAAAAAATTAATGTCGATTTAAATAAATCCGTAAAACCATTTTGTAAAAATGGACATTAATGATAATGGTTTAGAAGATTAAATCATTAAAAAATTTAAAATGATGTTTTAGTAAAAATTACCTTAAAATAATCTCTTTGAAAACTATTTTTTGAAACATAGACATGGATAATAAATATTTCCCAGTAGATACTTACGTAAAAACAATCTCGGATAATAAATAGATTGTGAAATTAACCATTATCAATTTGGTAACATATGAAACATACACCTCATGAAAGAGGTATCATACAGTTAATATGTAAATACACATAAATTAAAGTGTATTATTCAAATAATACAATTATGGGTAGTACATAAACCACACAAAAAGTAATAGCGAAAATATGGCATGAATCTCACAGGAATAAGGAGTGAGATGAAAACCCTTTACCTTGCACTTTTAATTAGTCTAGGTTATGTTTAACCTCCTGTATGAAGACTATAGTATGTTATAAAATTATAACATAACCATATTAATATTTTTTATATCATACATTATTAATTTATGACTTTATAAAAACTATTTAATAATAATTTCCATGTTATATTAATATTTCAGGTAATTATCACTTTCCTTATCGTACCGATTTTAACTTGATACTCTTGATTGTATCAATTATATCATGATTTGAATACTTCCATAATATAAAAAATTATTTATTTATCATATATATTTAGAATATAAATATGTATAATAGATATATATATATGAAATGGAAAACAATGATTATGCATATGTACAGACTACCGTCTCCATAAACCACTACGACAAAATGTTTAGTTAATATTTCGAAACTAATACTAGATAACAATAAGGATATCTCTATGGGAATCTCTAAGTATAAGACTAAGGATTATTAAATGGCTACAAAAATAATTTCAAAATTTTGTAATGGATAAAGCAAGAAGATTCCACGTGAATACATCTCTATATAGATATTACAAGTGAATGTAGCTCTAGAGAAGAGGTTCCTAGGGGTAACAACTCTAAAAATGTATAATTCATATAAACACAATTTTCACTTGATGCATGACAATGTGTCTTAATTGAAACCTAGTTTGATACTCCCTAGGGTTGAACATTGTAAATTCCTAAACTCTTTATGAACACTCATGAAGTATTTTTGGAGATGATGACTATGAATGACCTAGGATAAAGCTAAGTTGTCATATATTAATCAATTTTTCATGGTTTAATCCTTATATAAGAGATTTTTCATGATTATTTGGTTTCCCATTTTTATTTTCTCTTAGTCAATAATCTCTTGTTTATGTCAGTCATATTAACTCGAAGGAACTAGGTTGACATTGAATTTAATGAAAAAATGATCTGATGAGCCTCCAAATTGGATTATGACTGGATTGAATGATATTTTTATTATGCCTAATCTGTAATCCCATAAAATGATTAGCAATGTTCATCATAACCAACTCTCAGACTCACCAATGAAAATATATATAGATTTCACTGAGAATTTGGACAGTGAAAATGGTTAATGAAAGGATATTTAGTTTCCAATATGTTGAGAATGTGTGATGAATCCCAAAAGGTACTATCTCATAGGGATGAACATGTTTTTGGTGTGGAAAAGAAGTATACACATTATGTTTACTAAGAATTAAAAAAGAGATTTTTGGCTTATGTAATGAATGATAATAATGGTCTCACAAATGTATCATTTCTTGTCTAATGATTAAAATAATTAAATTAGGTTAAATATGAAAATTAAATTCCTAAGGGGAAATATCATGAAGAGAGTCACAATAGTTTTCTGTTTAAGGGTGATATTTATCATTATGAAGAGACTAAAAAAGACATACGAAAGGAATAAGTGTTGAGGAAAATGATGATGAAGCATAGTTATTTATTCAAGGAGTAAGTGATATGATTGACACGATTTTTTATTATAAATCACATATTATGAATCATGAAATATTTAAGGATTTATTATTATATGATTTTTATTAGGGATATTCAGGAATATTTTGAATAATTCTAATAACATAGAAATGTCATTTAAGGGAATAATGTAATTTTATGGAATACAAATGACTAATGGAAGATAATTCTAAATATGTTTGTAAGGTTGATAAAATATTATTTAATTTGGATAAAGATATGATTACTCTAGATTAAAAAATCAGATATCATTGAAGAACTCAAAACTAATAATGGATTAATTGAAAAAGTGGTTTAATTTATCATCAATGGTGTTTAAAACATTGTTGGACCTCTAGAATATGTTCAACAATATATGGTTTTAGTTAAGGAATGAGGCAACAATTATGTTCTAAATGAGGTTTTATGGTTATTACTATATTACCCATTATATTTTACCATATCTGGCCAATGATTTTACATATTTATTATGTAATCATTCAGAGGTTCTAAATGAAATTTATCGGATTCATCTTGTGTTTGGGAAATTTGGTGACCTTATTTATAAATTTAGAATTTTGAATGGGTTATAAGTTTAACCATTTTTGTAATGTATTATTGGGGAAAATTGATGATGTTTTAGAGATGAACGTATTAGATCCATATATGTGTATTTATCCATATTGGATAACTTTTGATAATTTTTTTTAGTGATAGACAGATTGAATTGTCATTATTTTAAGGATTTTATTTAGTGCTTCAGACCTGAAAAATTCATCACTTAGAGTAAGAGATGAATTTGAAATTGTAGATAACAAATCTTGACGTACATGGACATTACATTACTTTTGTGGAATACTTAATACATAACAAAAAACAAACACACACGGACCTTAATAGTTTAGTGTCTTTGGAAACATGAAAAAATAATCATCTAATCATGGTTAAAGATCTTCAATATCTCCCATAAAGAACATCCCCTTTTGTTTTATTACATAAAAACTTTCTTTATATCTTGTGGAAAGGAAAACAGTAAGGGTAAACATAGAGAACATAAAACAATCCATAAACATTTGAATGAAAAACCTAGATCATAAAATCTAATCATCAAAATCTTGAGCAAAGACATAAATCATGGAAATATGTAAGGAATATATCATAAAGGAACATCAATCATGAGAAAATTGCATGGGAATAAAACATGTAATTGTGAAAAGACATTAAGAACATGATATGATTTCCATCGTATCCAATGCATCGCTGGCAAGACCATCTTAGTGGACAAAATCCCTTTCTGAATCGAGTTCACTCATAATTCCAGTCCTATATCACTGAACTAGATTAAATTACCATTCCATCCATGTTTATCTCATGAGATATAAATCCTTACCGAATTCATTGGAGGTAGATATAAGTCCTACCCATCACATAATTAAATCATTCTTTTGGTTTCCACAAAATAAACATACATCATTCATAATATCCCAATGAATAAAATGGGTTTCATAAACATCATCCCATCATAAAATAATCCATATAAATCAATGGATATCATTTCATCATAAACATAATCAAACCATGTAAATAATAGTAACATTATAATTGATTCATAACCATATTAAATAATGTAATCTTAGAGTTAAAATAGTTTCAAATAAACACTTGAAATGAATTCTTGTGTAAAATATCTTTTCTTCTTCAAAATAATATTCTCCTCACAAAATTCCATTCAATATTAAAAGAAAATGATTTTTTTGAAAATATTCATGAAATATTGTAGAGTAAACTTCATGAAAATAAGGCGTTATGAAACTGTAAAAATACATTCATGCCGAATAATTTAAAAAACATTCTCCTCATACTTTTAATGAAAAAGTAAAAAAGTACCACATATAGTAAACAAAAGAAATATTCCTTCCCTAACACAAAGTAAAAGTCAAAGAGGGGTAAACATGACATCAAACATAGATGGAAGAATATTAAAAACCTTATGAAAAACATTTTTTATGGACATGGATGAATAATATAACCCCAGTAAATACTTACGAATAAACAATCTCAGATAAGAACGATATTGGAATAGTTATCCCTTGCCTTAGTTCTGATATGCTTCGTACATATCCAAACCTCTTGTATAATGATTTAAAAAATGTCATTGACTTTTTAAATAATAATATTCATTGTTATGATATAATATATGGTTCACTTATGAGTTTATATTACCCGTTCTATTGTAAATTCCATATTAAAGTAGTGTTTTGGGTAAAATCATTTTATTTATTGTATGTGTTTAGAATTGTTTCTATTGATATTATTATTAATTATATAATTATTTACTTACATCGAGAATTTAAATCATGATTTATATATCATATATATTCAGTATATATATACATATACTAGATATATAAATGAAATTAAATACACCATTCATGGAGACGGTAGGATGTACGTACACATGAACACTGTTTTGCATTCCTTATTGACTTGAATGGAAGTAAGTATATGACATATATATATATATATAAATAAATTATCTTTATCATGTGATATAGTTCTTTATTATTCATTATATATACTTTATAATCATTCTAGAATTGTTAACATGTAGAATAAATCTCATCGCGTTGTGGAGACGGTAATTCGTACGTACGCACGAGCGATGATATCATTCCCATAAATATTTAATTGAATTATAGTGGATGATATAATATCTCATAATCAGTATGATGTTATAATAACTATATATAGTTATTCTTTACACCATTATAACCTTCCAATTAAGGTGGTGGTGGAAAAATATATTACACCACGGCGTGGAGACGGTATTCCGTACGTACGCACGCGCGATGATTTAATTTTTCGTAGGATGGATAGAAGGTGAAATAGGGTTGTTTCATATTTACAATAACTTCTTTATATATTAGTTATACTGATGTAATTACTTTATAATGAAACAACTAATGAATAAGAAGTCGAAGAAGAATGAAAACTCGAAAGAATCAGTAGAAGAGATTACCTCTTCTTCGACACACCTCTTTTAAGAATCCACATAAGGCACTAGAGTCTTTCATTTGAAAAGACCAAAACCTCTATAATGTTTCTATGGAAGTTGAGGAGGGAAATGGGCTGGGGTTTTCCGATCTTGAAAGCTCAAAATTCTGTAAAGAGAAGAGGGAGGAGGTTCCCTTTTATAAGGGAGGAGAGGGGCACCTTAGGAAAAACTTAAAATATTATTTTATAATAAAGTCATATTCGATTTATAATAGCCTAAAATTGATTTATATCAAATCTAAAGTGGTTTTGGGTAGAAATACTCTCAACCAATAGTGTTTAGACAAGATTAGGTTAATATTTTAACCTTATCATTTATATTTAACTCTATGTTAAATAATTTAACTTTTACCATGTCTTCTTGTTTTCATACACTATATGGTTAATAAACGTAGTATAACAAGCCAAACGAACCCCAAATGGTTCATTTTTTATATATGTAATCTTATATAATTTAGTTGTTTCAAACATTTTTTTTTATGTTAAAGTGGGTTTTCCAATGAAAAGTCAATGTTTTCATATAAAAATAAACTATAATGGATTGGATGAATTGAAAATCAAAATTTTATTTCAATTTGAATTTGTAAAGATTAAAACATTTCAAACCATAAACCATTCAATTAGAATGATTTGAAATATATAATTTATCATTGATCGTTTTTGAATATGAATTTTAAATTATTCAATAGATGCAAATGCTTTTTATAGATAAGTGGCTTCATATACAACTTTTTTTTTAAAAAAATTGGTCAATATTCATTGGAATTTAAAATAATGGATATAAATTAGGGTTTTTAAAATTCCAAAAAATTATCCTTTTGAATATTAAAGGTTTTCATGAGATGAGATTTGAAATTTTAAATTAATATTTCATAATTTAAAATTTATTGGTCTCTTTTTGAAGTTTTCTTTAACGACACTTTTTTCAATATGGAATTTATAAAAATATTTAAAAATTGGTTTTAGTGTCAAAAAAAATAATTGAGTGATTTTATAATGGGATCCCCACCATTTTATATGAAATAACTCAGACTAGGAAACTATGTATCTGTGTCCACTAGGAGATAATATTACAGTTCCTGTGTAATATTTTTTTATTCTTGTGACAATGCATCACTTATAGTTGATCCAAGGTGATCTTGTATCTCAACCCATTAAGAATGGGGAATGCGGTAGAAAAGTATAATTGAACTATAAACAGGTATTTAATTATCAACTAATCTATCAAAACATTGTGTCTTAATGAATCTTTTCAGATTTAGTTAACAAAATATGAAATGTTGTATGGTGATTTTCTAACTCCCACATTGGGAAAATTTATATTTATGTAGAAAACTATCATCCTCAAAAGATTCATCTCATAAATAGTTATTATTGTATATGGTTTTTTATGACTCATCCCCTTTCTCTTCTGGACAAACTTCTATGTTTCTTGAACTACTTTGAGCAGCAGTCATCACATACTAAGAACGAGTGATCATTTTGTGATCCCCTTATTAAAATTATCAATAACATTCACATTTTATTATGAATATATTAGTATTATATTTTTATTTTTTAACTAAATGAATATTTTTAAACCTAATAGAATTAATTTGAATATAAAATTCATGCACCCTAATCATATGGTAATAGTGTATGAAGATGGATTTAAATAGTTTAATAAAATGGTTACAGGAAATTTATACGACCCTTCTCAAATCCTATGTCTATATTATTATTCTTACCATTCGAGAAAAGATAATCCGGAAGACTTGGTGGAACATTTTATTCTTATGTAACAGATAAGATCTTTAAATCTTGGACTAAACAAGGGGAAAATGAACATGCAGACTGATTGGGTTGATACCACATTTTAGTGATCATTTTATATGAATACGAGTGTAAATGAAGAAAATTATTTTTTGGATAAAATGATAATGGGAATTGAATATGACTTTAATGATTCTCTCAATTTGTCTCAGATGTTAAAAAGATGTTCTAAAAGACCATTATATACTGGTTTAACTAAATACACAACATTTTCATCTTTATTGAAGATATATAATTTGAATGCTGGAAATGGATAGACCGATACTAGATTTACATAACAAAATGGTCTTCTAAATTATATTAAACCAAAATAAAATTAAATTTAATAAAAATGTACGATGCTAAACAGATTCAACATTCAAAGATAATGATCTCTTAAAATATACATTCTGGTCCAAATGATTACATATTGTTAACAAGGTCCATGAATTACTCACCAGAAATTTATAAGTGACCTATGAATTGATAAAATACAGATGAATCAAGTCCTTCAAAATCTATGTGGTTATTTACAATCCCTCTATATTTTATAGGACTATATTGATTTCCAGAAATAACAATAAAATCGACATGGAATATAGATATAAGAATTAATGGTGGGAAAAAAGATCATCCATCGGACTCTATAGTAGAAAAAATTGGTTATGACTAACATGAATTTTGAAATGATCTGAGGAACCTTCATTAAGCATTATCTCAAGATTTAATAAATAATTTTGGTTTTCATAGTAGTTATCATAGTACAATGATAGTAATTTTTGTAAATTATAACGTGTCACAACAGTTTTACATGAAGTCTAATTTCATTGCGATGTAAATACTGTTATCTAGAATGAAATAAATAAGTAATGATACTGATGTCTATTTCGATCAATTGATCATAGATATAAAATTGAGGTGGGATATTCCTGTTATAATGACTGATTCTCATATAAGATAATAACTCAATATGAGGTCAATGTTTAATGGGGAGATAATTTAGATTTCTACTAATGGAAATTTTCTAGGATATAAAATAGAAGGAATTATGGGGTGTCCTATTGTTTATGAATATAAACCCTCGGCCCGGTTGAAATGTTCCTTGAAGACTGTGCATTTAGAGGATCGTAAATTTTTACATCAACGACATTAATATCAATCATATAAAACTGAATTTCAATAGAATATCAAATGAGGTACATCACTATCTCCATGAATTGGTGATCAACTATTAGATATAGTAAAATATTTTGAAAATATTTTTTTTGTAAATAATTTTAAACTCCATATGATTTTTTTTAGAAAAAATATATCAATTTTCTTTGAGTTAGAGTACTATAATTTTCAGTACATTAAAAATTTTCATGATGTCATGAAAGTATAGAAAAAATTATCTGATATTGTTATTTGATAGTTACTTTTTTTCATGGAAGAATATTATATCAAATCAATACTATATTTAAAATGATTAACGTGGGTATAAAAAATGGGTTATCACTAGAAAAATTGAAAAATTGAAATTAAGAAAAGTTTAATAATTTTCATGAAAAATTGAAATTTTATATCAAGAAAAATTAAAAAATTGAAAAATTGAAAAATTGAAAAATAGAAAAATAGAAAAATTAAAAAATTAAAAAATTGAATAATTGAATAATTTTCAATAAAATTTGATTAATTAAAAAAATTGTAAAAATAAATTAATGGGTTATTTCTCTCGCAAAATACACTCTATTAAGATAAGAAAAATTGAAATTTTATATTTTCTTCATTGATGTAAAAGTTTGATATGTGTATTCATAAAATATCTAGATTTTATTTACAATGAATAATTTTCAATTATAGGGAATAAAATCACATTACTACATTGTTTTTATGAAATAAATAATTCATACTTCCTTAATTCCCATTCTATTTAAAAATGTGTGTCATACCAAAAATAGGCACTACTCTTTCAAAGCCATATGTTTTAAATTTATAGACCCAATGATGGTTCCAACTATTAACAAGAAGGTTATTCTATTAAATGAATTATAGATGTTCCACCCACTCTTATTCTTTGATATAATGGTTCACCTAATTATCCAAATTTGTTATATAGGTTCAACTATGTTGTAACTTCCATTATATATAGATATACCCCAATGAATGGTATATAAATATTTTGAAATGGTAGGTGAAGAATAAATCTCACCAAGAATTATTTATTGCAAAACGATATATTTTTGAAGAAGCAATTGAATTTTATATTGATTACCAATTAAATGTTGATGAAATCAGTATCTGAATGTCTCATCACAGTGGAATCCATATGAGATAAGGGATTTAGAGAAGAGAAGTCATTACCTTTACCATTATAGAGAAGGAGAAAGCATACCCTTAATTTTTACATAATAGTTAATATTTTGATTCAAACATTGAATCCCAGAAAACAATTCATTAATATTTGAATACATAAATGGATGATGGATACATATCAAATACAGATAATCAATAGTTTTTTGGATGGTTGTGAGAATATATTTATAAAAAGTTACCAAAATATCCCCATTAAATTTTATAATGACATCAATGACTATACAGGAGACCAAATGAAAATGTTATATCTTACACTAGTTTTATAATAAATAGTTATACATTCTATTCAAAGAAACATGATGACTGTAGTGTAATGAAAAATAGTGTAGTTATGATTCTTGCAGAAGTGATGAACATATCTAGTTATAAAAAAGTTTATGTGAATATTTTATACATTATCATTATTTAAAATATATTTGAGTGGGATTATTAAATATTTTAGTGATCATTTTCTATTAGAAAATGTTTAACAACAAGTTTGTAGTGAATGTTTCTGAACTAGGTTTCATAAATTTATATTTTAATGTGAAAAGGTATAGGATAAACCATTTATAATGACATCAAAAAAATAAAATTATTATATGTCTCAAATATATTGAAAAAAAATTGGTCTATTTTCATTATTTTGAATAAAAAACTATTGGTTTTGATGAAGATTCAATTGAGGACGATCCTTTCCTTGGGAGATCAAAACAATTTCATGGAAGAAGACATGTATAAAATTTCATGCCTGTTATTAGGGGCCATAAAAAAGGATTTGGATTCTCTATAAAGGATCTAAATCCATTATACCATTAAAGAAAATAAATTGAGATCAATGAGAAAGTTGTGGTTTTTTAATATAATATTATTTTCCTCATAATATGTTATTATCTCTATTTTGTTAACATAATATAATTTAAATGGTTGACTTATCATGCAGATATTGTCTTATACACATGATAATGATACCAATCATGGGGAATAACAGATTGTTGATGGTGAAACTACAGAATTAGAACTAGATAAACTATATGATTATAAATAAAGGAATAAAAATTTAGCATCATAGTGCTGAATAAAATTAACAAATAAATAACTAAGGGTATAAATTTTGAGGTTGGTTTTAAAAAATTCATAAACCATGTTCACCACAACATGCCAATGTTTATT
The DNA here is from genome assembly GCA_963277665.1 of Viscum album. Taxonomy (NCBI): domain Eukaryota; kingdom Viridiplantae; phylum Streptophyta; class Magnoliopsida; order Santalales; family Viscaceae; genus Viscum; species Viscum album. Next base: position 79,126,038 of record OY728122.1, read on the forward strand.
AGTTATATTGGGGTCAAAATAGGGATGAATTTGTGGATTGATATATATTTGTAGTGACATGTGAAACATATAAAGTAGGAAACCCATTGAATATATATAATGGTAATTTCCTAATATAATTTATTACTTTTAACAAATAATTATATAATGAAACATTGATAAAATTTTCATTATTCCTTCACATGATTGTTTATTTTTTTGAAAATTTCCATTAAAATGTCTCTAAATAGCTAATCAAAAATCCTATAGATGCTTCAAGACTCTTTTTACCAATTTACATTTTTTGGATGATGAGGGTAATTTAAAGCCCCACCCACTAGTTAGTTATGCACACATAATAGAGTTGGATACCTGGAACCCATTCATCATTTGGTGTCACGAGAAATAATTTTAGCTGCATTTTAGTCGATCATTTATTATTTAAAATTATTTATTTTTTTAATTTTATTCAAAATTGTTAATTTATGAAAAAACTTAGGATTCTTGAAAATAAATAATGCACATCAAAACCAATATACCCCTATCATAATGCATGTATTGGTTATGCTTCCCTAGATAAAAATTTGGTAATTATTTTAAATTAATAATAAATATTTTATGTTTTATAAAAGAACATATATTCTTTTTCAAATATGTATATTGATGAATCAAAATATAAATCCACTTTTATCCCCGGTCGTGCGAAATGGATGGAGGAACACATAAATTTGGAAGGTAAACTAGTTGATTGATAAAAATGAAGTATGGGAAACATGTGTAAGTGTGATAAAATAATAATTTTGTTTCATTTATAATAGTAATACATAAAATATTTATTTAAGTGCATATTTTATAACATGGATCGAACAAAATAATTTACAATGGCATTACTGGAAGAAAAACTCTTTTAAGTATATTTTATGTGTATAGAACAATATGGTAAAATTTGAGGTGTAGGTTTTGGAGTGTATCATTAAATATATTTTATTAAGAAAACCCCACAAGAGGATATATATATATATATATATATACAATGTCAAATTTATTTAATGAAAAATTAGATTCTTTTCATGACATTATTATCCATTTTGGTTTGGCAGCCCAATATATGGAAAAGGATCCAACTAGCCATGTAGTGGAACAAATATATACACATGAAATACCAAATGACCCAACTATATTCGAGGCTAGTCATTCTTCTCAAACACATACATTACCCAAAGAAATAAATTTTTTACATTAAAAATCCCCCTAAATTATAATATAACATCATAACAAAACATTATATTCCCACAATAATGTAGGGTGAAGTTGTATGTTATTTCTATATGTCAACACTCACGCACCACCTTGTTGTTAGTGGTACGATGTGTAATATCTCATGATACAATATACACAATAAATATATCCAAAAATATCACATGATAGTGGGGATTGAGGTTTCTCAAGAGACAACCACAGATTTTCATGTTCCACATGATGATCTGGATATTACCACGGTCCAAGAGGCTACTGGGACTTTCATAGTATGTCTATATAATCATATAAATATACTTGAGGTTTTTCAAAACTATTTTTTTTAAATGAAAACCCAATAAATGTTTATGATAAATGGTATGAAGTGAGGTATATTATTATATAACTACAATGTGATCGTAAAAAGTAGTTCGGATCGAGGAAATCTATTGAATGGAAAAATAAAAAAAAGCCTTCTGGGAGTACTGTCTCCCCTATAGTACCATTGTAAAATTTATTATCAATGAAAAATCATACATATATCACATTTAAGATGAGGATATGTATTATATTGAATATGAACAAAAAATATTTGGATCTATTATTACATACAATGTTGGGGTTAAGAGTAAAGTTGAGATTATCATGTTTGAATGGTCGGCAGTCTCATTTGTGAATATACACATATGTATATTTTCCTAATATGATTTTCCAACAAATGACATAATCTATTAGTTAAATTTATTAGATATTGTTATTTTATAGATTAATTTGCATAACGAATATATAAATTTAATGTAATGTGAAGCACGATTTGAATTAATAAATGCATGTATCATTCCAATGAATGGAATTTTTTTGTGATGGATAAAATTGATAAGAAAAAAGATGTGCTGGAAGATGAGTTTGAGAAAAAAAGATGACAAACTCTTTTTATTCCAACTATGTGGGGTTAAACACTATAATCTAGTCATATTAAATGTTTTTTTATGTTTTTCATAACTTATTAGTTTTTAATTCTTTACGATGCCCTTGATGATGATGACAATCAATCTGGAAATACCAAATAATTATTTTTTACGTCCAATGCTTGCATATCTGAAACACCAACCATACATGATGTGTATTGGGTATTTTTATTTAATAGTGATCAACATTATACATTTAAACATTAATTTATATATTTTAGACAATTTCTTAACAATAAGAATTTTATGATAGGGTGATCATTAAATATCTAATAAATCATGTTATTAATTAGGTGATTGATTACAGGAAGCCTTTGGATTTTTAAGAAGGAAAAAATTAGGGAATATATAGAAATATAAAAATATCAAAACAAATTACTAATTTTGGTCAATGATTCTATAGTCTCTAAAGAAATATAAAATAGATAATTGTGGATATTATATTTTCAAATTTATGTGACCGGTCATAATCTGTGAAAATTCTAGCATCATAGAGTAGGTAATTTTTCATGGTAATTACAATTTCATTAAAGGTGTTTATTAATCATTTATTTTTAAATATTTTCATATTTCAAATAAGATTTCTGAAAACCATAGTTATTAAAAGAATAGGTAAATTTGTTTAGAGTTGAGTGGGTATTGTACATGGTGTTGTAATGTTTTCCAACAACAAATTCAGGTGATTACATTCTATTATTGTGATCTATTATGGAAATTGACCTTAGAAATATATTTGGATTGTAAAACATTGGTATCAAAATTCTTATATATTATTTAATCTAGTTCTCAAAGAGAAGTATAATGGTGGAAGTAAATATTTTTAGAATCAAATGACCAGAATAAATGGTGTTATAATGTATATCGACATTATGAGGAGGTGAATTCATATATATTTAGAATATAAATATATATAATAGATATATATATATGAAATGGAAAACAATGTTTATGCATACGTACGGACTACCGTTTCCATAAACACTACGGCAAAAAAGGCATTTAGCGGCGGTTTTTTTTTCATTTCGAGGCGTTTTAAACCACCGCTAAATCGATTGGCGGTGGTTTTGAAAAACCACTGCTAAATCATGCGTTGGTAAACTATTTTACGGTGGTTTTCGAAACCATCGCAGAACGTTTCGCGGTGGTTTTTTTGGCGGTGATTTTTTTTTTTTTTTTATTTTTTTTTTTTTTTATTTTTTTTATTTTTTTATTTTTTATTTTTTTTATTTTTTTAATTTTTAATTTTATATATTTATTTATATATATATATAAATTTATTTATATATTTATTTATATATTTATTTTTCGTATTTATATATAAATTTATTTCGTATTTATTATATATATTTATTTATATATTTATTTTTCGTATTTATTTATATATTTATTTAGAATTTATTTTATTTATTTATTTTATTTATTTACTTATTATATTTATTTATTTATTTATTTTATGTATTTATTTTAATTTATTTTTTTTATTTTTTTTATTTATTTTATTTATTTTATTTATTTTATTTATTTATTTATTTATTTATGTTCTTATTTATTTATTTATTTAGTTAATTTTTGTATTTATTTATTTTATTTCGTATTTATTCTATTTTGTATTTATTTTATTTATTTATTTTATTTTATTTTATTTATTTATTTATTTACTTTCGTATTTATTATTTTTTCGTTTTTATTTTATTCCATATTTATTTTATTTATTTATTTATTTATTTCATATTATTTTATTTACTTTATTTATCCATTCATGCACATCCCATGCACACGCACATGCACATGCATACCCATGCAATATAAATAAATTCTGCGTTTGGTGAGATTTGAACCCCTAACCTCTTGCATATATTCCAAAGACTTTACCACTCCAGCAAACTCGCCATGTGGTTAATAAACAAAATTTAATATAGTTATATATATTAATTGAAAAAACAAATAATACATAAATAATAGATATAAACTCAATATTAATAAATAATAAATAATAAATAAAAAAAATAAATGAGGAATAATAAATATAAATAATAAATAAATATAAATAATAAATAATAAATAATCAATAATCAATAATCAATAATCAATAATCAATAATAAATAATAAATATTATATTATAAATAATAAATAATAAATAATAAATAAATATAAATAAATATAAATAATAAATAATAAATAATAAATAATAAATAATAAATAAATATAAATAGTAAATAAATATAAATAATAAATAATAACTAATAACTAAATATAAATAATAAATAATAAATAAATATAAATAAGAAATAATAAATAAATATAAACAATAAACAATAAATAATAAATATAAATATAAATAATAACTAATAACTAATAACTAATAAATAATAACTAATAAATAATAAATAATAAATAAATATAAATAATAAATAATAAATAATAAATAATAAATAAATATAAATAATAAATAATAAATAGAAAATAATAATTAATAAATAAATATAAATAAATATAAATAATCAATAATCAATAATCAATAATCAATAATCAATAAATATAAATAATAAATAATAAATAGAAAATAATAAATAATAATTAATAAATAAATATAATTAATAAATAATAAATAATAAAAAAATATAAATAATAAATAAATATAAATAATAAATAATAAATAATAAATAATAACTACTAAATAATAACTAATAAATAAACATAAATAATAAATAATAAATAATAAATAATAAATAAATATAAATAATAAATAATAAATAGAAAATAATAAATAATAATTAAATATAAATAATAAATAAATATAAATAATAAATAATATATAAATCTAAATAATAAATAATAAATATAAATAATAAATAAATAAAAATAATAAATAATAAATAATAAATAGATATAAATAAATATAAATAATAAGTAAATATAAATAATAAATAAATATAAATACTAAATAATAAATATAAATAATAAATAAATATAAATAATAAATAATAAATAAATATAAATAAATATAAATAATAAATAAATATAAATAGTAAATATAAACAAATATAAATAAATATAAATAATAAATAATAAATAATAAATAAATATAAATAATAAATAATAACTTATAACTAATAACTAATAAATAATAAGTAATAAATAAATATAAATAAATATAAATAATAAATATTACATAATAAATAATAAATAATAAATAATAAATAAATATAAAATAATAAATAATAAATAAATATAAATAATAAATAATAAATAATAAATATAAATAATAAATAAATATAAATAATAATTAATAAATAATAAATAAATATAAATAATAAATAAATATAAATAATAAATAATAAATAAATAATAAACAAATATAAATAATAAATAATAAATAAATATAAATACTAAATAATAAATGAATAATAAATAAATATAAAGAATAAATAATAAATAATAAATAAATATAAATAATAAATAAAATATTAATAAATAAATATAAATAATAAATAATAAATAATAAATAACAAATTACAAATAAAAGATAATAAATAAATTAAAGTATATTATAAGTAATAAATAATCAATAATAAATGAAACACATGAAAAAGTATGAAAAGACGCGATAAGGGATGAAAAATCATGAAAACGCTTGAAAAAGGATGGAGAAGCATATGAAGAATGAGGCATTAGAAAAAATGAGAACGCATGAAAACTCGTGACAACTCTGGAAAACTCCTTAATAATTCAACATAATCATCATAATAATCCATAAAAAACCATTGATAAAGATAACAAGTCATGGAAACCCAAATAAACAGTAATAAATGGAGCTACCGTTAAAACCCGTCAAAACGGTCATAAAGAGACAAAAACATTGGACTCACATTAACGGAGATAACTTATGATCTGAGAGTCTATTTTAGATCCGCGACCTGTCAAATCAATGATACTGAAACGCTCTTCAACCTGAATGGCGAAAGAGTCGAAATAGATAGACAGATCGTATGTTATGACCATTTAAAAAAAGCTGACGGAGAAAGGGTGCTAGAAACGAGGCATTCAAAAACATAACAAACCCGATACCTACTAAAAAGGCCATAACATATGATCTAGGAGTGCATGTCGGCGCCGCGACCAGTCAAACTGAATCTCATGGAACGAGCTATGATCTGGCAGGTGGAGGAGGCCGAACTCACACGCGGATCGAATGTTAGGTCTGTTTAAAGACATGTTCGACGGGAAACCAGTGACGGAAACGGGGGTTTTGAGGCCATCAGAGGGGTTTGGGACGAAAAAACCGACAGAATCTTGATTCTGTCAAACTAGTGCGTAGCTCTCTTAGCAGGCTTCGATTTGATAAGTGGTAGAGCCCAAACGGACAACCGGAGCGAATGTTATGGCAGTTTGAAGTTGGAGAACTTTTTTCAACTTTTTTATAACTCTAATATCTTCCACACCTTAGAAAATCTCTCGGTTTTGATTATATGTGCCTCTAGATCTCTTCATGAGCTTCTATTTTACTGGTTGTGGCGCTTCAACGGACACCCGGATCAATAGTTATGGTCGTTTTAGTGATTTCGGGGTTTCTCATGTTTTTTTATTTTTTTCATTTCATTTCACGGTGGTTTTACCGAAACAGCCGCTATGTCACGACGGTTTTTTAAAAAACCAATGCTAATCCTCAAATAAAATTAAAAAAATTAAAAAATAATTAAAAAATAAATAATTTTTTTTTCCGTTTAGCGGAGGTTTTTTCGTGGTTGTTCTTATAACCGCTGCGAAATGGAGACCCGAAAACGCGTATCGCGGCGGTTTTTAAAACCGCCGCGAAAAAACCGCCGCTAAATAGCGGTTTTCATGTACTTAACGGTGTTTTCAATTTCATATATATGTCAATATACATATTTATATACTTAATATATATGATATATAAATCATGTTTTATATTCTAGAAGAATTTAAATCATGATCTAAGTGATATAATCAAGACTAACAAGTTAAAACATGTACGACAAAGAAAGAAATTATTTACCGAAATATTAATATAACATGGAAATTATTATTAAATGGGTAGTATAAAGTCATAAATGAATAATGTATGATATCATAAATATTAATATGGTTTTGGTATAATTTAATAACATACTATAGTATTCATACAGGAGGTTAAACGTACCCTCTACTAAAGGAAAGTGCAAGGTAAGGGGTTTGAATCTCACTACTTATTCCGGTGAGATTCAAGCCATATTGCCACTATTAGCTTTTGAGTGGTAAATGTACTTCCTATAATTGTATTCATTGTGTAATAAACATTAATTTATGTGTATTTACATATTCATTGTATGATACCTCTTTCATGGGATGTATGTTTCGTAAGTTAACAAATTGGTAAGGGTTAATTTCATAATCTCTTTATTATCCGAGGTTGTTTTTACATAAGTATCTACTCGGACATATTTATTATCTTTGTCAATTTTAAAAAAATAGTTTTCAAAGGGATTCTTTTAGAGGAATTTTAACTAAAACATAATTTTAAATGTTTTAGTGATTTATTCATCTAAATCATTCTCATTAATATCCATGTTTTCAAAATGTTTTTAAGGATTTATTTAAATGGACATGAATGTTTTTAAAATATTATTTCCTTTGAAAAGTTTCAAAGTGGTATGGGACACTTTGATTAAAAAAATGTATTTAAATGTATTCCTTCTTAAACTGTGTCAATTTTAAATTTTTTCATGAAAAATATATATTTCTCTCAAAGAGTGTTAAAAATCATTATCCCTTACGTCAACATCATTTAATGGAAGTTAAACTTGTTTTCAGTTGATAAAAATCTTCTATATTGTATTGAAGTTTTTGTGATATGTTTTACTGTTGATGTGTTATTTTTATACCATTAATGGTTTATGAAGAAAGTATTGACATTTCGTATGATAGTTTTAATATGAATTCTTATGTTATGTTTAAACTTGTTCATATAAGGAATTTTTAGGCTTAATAAGTGATGGGTGGAGCCCGCTATAGCTCTTTGATGCATCGGAAGGTTTCATAAGACAAACTAGTTTCTTAGCAGAAGTCCTAGACAAAATCTTATTTCTAGTCTTGGCACATGGCCTTGACTATGTGGTTATGATATTCTGGCATTGTGCATTACATCATTATGAAATTGGTTAGTGATATTGCATGTGATTATTCGACTAGTAGAATATCCATGTGTATAATTAAAGGGAATTACTTCATTTTATTTTTTCCATATTATGCTAAAGTTCAAGATTAAAAGGATTTTTTTAGTTATACATTCCTTTAAATGTTTTACATATTTATGAATGTTTCCGTTGTATTGTTATTTTTACAGATCATCTGAGCTCACCCCTTTCTATGTTTTATTTTTCCAAGGATTTCAATAAGTGTATTGTTATTGATATGCAGGGTCAATCCAAGGGAATAATGGCATTCCTATTGGATTATTAATGTTGTTTGGTATGTTATAAAGTGTACTGTAACATTCATGTATGTAATATATTTTTCCAAGATAGCTAAACTGATCGGTAATTCGGGACATGATTCTTTGTAATCATGCCAATGTATTAAAATAATGCACCGACTCTAGGTAACTGGGATCGGGGCCTTACATCATGTCTGTGGAATTAATTTGAAATTAAATTTTTCTATTTTTGACATTGAAATTGTGAGAAAATTATTCCATATTTGATTTAAGAATAATTTAAATTATATATTATTTCAAATTATTTTTTGAAAAAAATTTAATATAATAAATATTAAATATTATTAACCTCGGTTCAGGTAAAAATGGGTTTATATAGGCAGGGTTAAATGAATAATATATTTGTTAAAAATAACCTCAGACATGTCTAAAACCCATTTTATATACAACTTTTGTCTTTATATAATATATTTAGATACTTTTCTTTTTTTAACGATGTTTAATTATATAAATGTTGGTACAACATTTTCATTTCAATATATTACAAGGGTTCCTCTCACATCACTTTTAAAAGGCCACCCCTCTCGTCTCTTCATACCACATTAATAGTATCTTTGTTCAAAAACTCAATACTAAAAAAATATCCAAAATTCCCTCTTCTAATACAAGGATCTTTATTTTGAAATAAAACCAACAGTGGAAGGATTTTAGTGAATATCTATGGAGGGTACCTGGAAAAGTGGTGATGTTCACAAATAAGTTCTTTTATTTTATTTTTTCATTCAAATAATTATTTTCTTATTAAAAAAATTGACATATAAAATTAATATCTTCCATATATATATATGTTGTTTTTTTTGACTTAATTACCTAAATCCACCTCCTCTTCCATCAAATGGGTAATAATATAACTATTATTATGTATGAAATACTACCACCTTAAGAGCTGATTCCATCATTTTTCTATAACCACCTATCAAGGTTGGGTGTGCTAACGAATATAAAGTAAATATATGATATTTATAACATAATTATACATGTTTAGTAATTATAAAATATTTCCATATTAAAATTCTAATCATTAGGGGATACGAAAAAATTTCTTGTCTGTACGGCGGACAGCCCCATTACGAAGCGATGTGGATTATTTTCACTAACGCTTGACATGGAAAATAATAATGATAATGTAAATTAATATATGTGATATAAATTAAATAATTTTGATATTGGTGATATCATTATTTTTATGAATAGATAATTTAATATTTTATTTCTTACCTTTTCACTCAATAAAAAATTACCGCATCGTTCGTGTATGTGTGGGAAACCGCATTAACAATGTGATGTGATGATATATTTTCATCACCACACCACATGGATGATATATATAAGTATATACATAGAAATAGTGTTTTATTTATAATATTATTATCATTACTGAATTATAAAATATTTTTGACATTATTTTCATAATGATAATCAAAAAAATGGAAATACTACTCAAGCATTCCTGTGGCACACCATCTCCATGATTGTAACATACTTCATTTGTCAAAACAAGATTATGTAATTAGTATTAAATGAATATTTGATATATGAATAAATAATTATTTAAGGATTTATATTCTATATATGATTTAACTATGACCAAATTAATTGTATGAAAAATGAAAAATCAAAACATATTCAGAAAACCAAGCAGTTAATATATAAAACATGACATTAACATGGAATAATTAATAATTGTGTAATAATAATTTATGTAAACCATAAAGTGTATGATATTTATACTTATGGTGATTTAATATAGGTATAATAAACATATAATTACTATATAAGAAATTGAAACAAGTACGATGGAAGTTGAGACTTACTGTGAGGAATTTTCGACTCACTTGTATTTTCCATGAGAGAAAAGTCATATTCACAAAATGTTTCTCTTATATGATGTATATAATTTAAATGAATGTATTTTATGATTTTTATACTGAAAATTCTTGGATTTCACAAATCCATTTGAGGATCACTCTTTCATGGGTTCTATGGCTTAAATGTATGCAAATCAATAAGCGCTTTCTCTCTAAATTTTTCTTCTTCGAGAAATATGTTATTTTATGGACATATATTCATTTATGATGTATATATATATATACCCTTAACATGTTAAATAATGAATTTAAGTTTTATAAATATATTTTAAGAATAATTTAATTATTTTGCTTAAATCATATTACATTTCAATATTTCTAATGTGGTAATGATTTTATGTTACAATCCCATGTTTTATCATGATTGTTTATGATTATTTTTTTATGATAAAATAATATAATCTATTTACTGAGAAAATCGGTAAATTTATTCTCCAATTGTTATTCATGATATTAATAGTACCATTTGTTCACTTCTGTAACTTAATATATTTGAGAAAATGATTTTATTATAATATGACTTTATTTCTCTCTTCAGTTACAAATTTGTTTTCCTACAAATCCATGTTTTCTACTTATTTTTTAAAAATTGTTTTAATATTATATTTTTATTTTTAAAAAATATTTTTACCCATGTATTAATTTTTATAAAATTAAAATTTAATCAAATATTAATATCATTTTTCAAACAATCAATTAATATCATTTACTGAAAATGTGAATGGAATCATTTTTTAACATGTATGGAATGATAAAAAATTCTTGCAGTCTAGACCATTATTTTATTTGAATATTCCATTATAATTTATCAAGTATATTTTTAAAAAATGATTTTTAATAAAAATACTCCTAAAAATTTATTCTCAAAGTGGAAGGGATATTTTCCTCAAGGAATGATTTTAATGATTTTGAAGCATCGAAAATATGTTTTCACGGTTTTTTTAAAAGAAAAGGATTTTTATTATATTTTGTCAATTTTTAGTTTAAATTCAATAGGAAAACATTCTATATACAACTTTGTCATTTAGTAGAGATTTCAAAATGTGTTGATAAATTTTTCTTTTTTAGGTGATTTTATTTGTGCTGATAAAGGACAGGATATCATGCACCTATCCAACATCAGAATTCCATAAGTTAGGAAGATCCTTTATAAATTATCTCACCACATATCAAAATTACAATCCAGATATATGGATGGGATCCCACATACACTTTCAACACATATCCATATAGTCTTCCTCATGGCCTCTCATAGGTTGAGCCCCCCCCATTCCTCCTTTGGGCCTTGTCCCACCCTCATACATACGGTCAGGTCCAACATGACCAAACCCACCTCCATTCCCCATTTTTCTAACCAATAAAAATAATAATTAAAAATAATAAATCATTGAAAATTTTAAACAACAAAAAATTAATTTGAATAAATAAAAAATATATATTTAATATTTTAAATTAATAAGAATTTTTTTAAAAATAAAATATATATATTATAAATATTAATAAAATGTATATATTAAATAAAGTTACATATAATGAATAAATTGAAATAATTAATTATGTGTTAATTAAAAGTAAAGCTAAATTTTATTAATTAAATATTTTTTAAAAAAATTAATAACTTTTGTTAATATATGTAATTAAAAAATCTCAAAAAAATATTATATATTATTTATTGATATATAAAATGAATAAATTTCAATAATTAAACAAAAAAATTAAAAATCATTATATTAAAAAATATTTTAGAAAATTTTTAATGAAAAGTTTTTTTATTGAAACTAATAAATTTATTATATATATTTATAATAAATGGTAATAAATAAAATATATTATATAAATAAAAAATGTATAAAATGAAATAATTAAAAACATATTTATGACTTATTCCTTTTTTATGATTTTTATACACAATTATTCATTAATAAATTAACATTGAATGGCTCGAAGGCCTTTATATTTTTATTTATTTTGGATAACCCCCACTTTTGATCATTAATATATTTAATGACAATATATATATATATATCAACATAAAAGTTATTTCTTTAGATAAGATTTATATAACATTAAATATTTTTCCAAACATTAAATAACTAATATATTTAATAAAGAATGATTTATAATTAAATATTAGTGTTAATAAAAAATTTTGATGAATTTTATTGAGAAATGGTAATTAATTATATTTTATTTGATTTAACAATTTAACATCTATAAAAACGTGTGTTACATTTATTTCACACATAAATATATGTAATTTTCTGGTTTATATATACAACATAGACACAAATATTTACCCAATTAATGAAATTATATATAAAAACACCGACAACTAATATTTTTATAATGTATTCAAATTTTAATATTAATTTTATAATTTCATTTAGTAACATGATTAATTTAATATATCATGTTTTTTATTGGTGATTTTTAAAAAAATTATTACTATTATGTATTGTGGATTATTTTTTAATATTTTTTTTAAAAAATGATTCATTTTCTTAAATTAATTTTTTTATATATATTTAATATGTTTTAGTATTTTAAATGTGTAATCATTTTAATTTCAATATATATATATATATAATTTTTTTAATAATTTATATTATTTAATAACACTAATCCATTTATTCAATATTTTTAAAGAGTAATCATTTTTAAATATAAAATATTCAATTAATCATGGAGAATTATAGGGTCCATAAACTCTTTCATGGAAATACACTGAAGGAGTTAAAGAATGTTATTTGATCATGGAATTACATTTCTTCTAAATAAACAAATTTCCATCAAGAAATTCATATTTGGTAGCAGCTTCGATTTCACCAACATCAGGACATGTTGACCACAGATCTATCGTGGATGGTGCTTGTAGAGATGCATCAACATCAGAACTGTTGGAGAGGGTGTTACAAGTTACATTTTAAGAGATGTGATAATGAGGGATGGTCAAAGTGGGGTAAAAATGACTTTAAACATACAAGGAAAAATATTAAACACTTTAGGAAAGACATTTTTTATGGACATGGATGAAAAATATAATCCTAGTAAAAACTTATGAATAAACAATCTCAGATAAGAACGAGATTGGAATAGTTATCCCTTACGTTAGGTCTGATATGCTTTGTACGTATCCGAACATTCTGTATAATGACTTAAATAATGTCATTGACTTATTACAGAATCATATTTATTTTTATGATATCATATATGGTTAATTTATGACTTTATATTACTCGTTCTTTTGTAAATTACATGTTAAAGCAGTGTTATGGGTAAAATCATTTTATTTATCGTATGTGTTTGGACTTGTTGTTATTGATATTATTATTACATATATCATGATTTACTTACTTCCAAAAGGTAAATCATGATTTATATATCATATATATTTAGTATATATATATACTATATAGATAAATGAAATGAAATACAGTGTTCATCGAGAAGGTAGGTCTTAATTATGCATGAATGATGTTTTCCTTTCCTTAATGACTTGAATGGATGTAAGTAGATGATATATATATATACATAAATCCATTAGCTTTATCATGTTATATATTTCATTATTATTCATTATATATATTTTATAATCATTTTTTAATGGTTAGCATGGAGAATTAATCTCATCGTGTCGTGGAGACTGTAATCCGTATGTATGCACGAGTGATGATATCAATCCCATAATTATTGAATTGGAGTGGAGTGGATGATATAATATCTCAGAATCAATATGATGTCATAATAACTATATATAGTTATTCATTACACCATTATACCCATCCAAGTAAGGTGGTGGTGGAAAAATAGATTACACCAAGGCGTGGAGATAGTATTCTGTACATACGCACGCGTGGTGATTTCGTTTACCGTAGGATGGATTGTAATGGCTCGAACACCTCTGGTCCATTCCTTTGGCAAAATCGATGTGGTCAACATGACGTGCATTATAATGATAATTTTTAATACTGGTGATAATGTAAAAATATGTTAAATAATAATGATGATGGCATAAATTGTTTGATTAATTAAACTACAAATAAAACAATCTTGATTAAATGATTTAATTGATGTTATTATTTTTAATGATGTGAAGTGGGATGGTGTGTGACCCATTAGACGTTGATAAATGAAACATTCAGTTTATTATTAATTGAGTAATTGTTGAAATTAAATTTGAATAATAAAAATGGTTGTTTTGTTATTAATATTATTCATAATATTAATAATAATGAGAAATTAATGAAATGAGTCATGTTATTTATTGCAAACAAATAAATGAAGATGCGCAGAGGAACCGAGGTGGTGCATTAATAATATTATATGTGTGTTATTATTATGTAAGATAATAATAAAAACAATGATGTAAATATGTATATATATATGTGTGTGTCTGTGTGTGTATATATCAGGATAATTAAATAAAATGGTTTTAATTTAATAAAGGATACTGTTTTTAAATTAATTGGAATTAAATGGGGGCACAAAAATCATGCAGTAAGATTGCGTTACGATAAAAATCTCTTTCCACCCCTATATTGTGATGATATTAATTATAAGTTTTTTATAATGTTTAATAAAATTTCAATAATAAATGGTATGTTATGGGAATAAGGACGAGGCGCATGTCCCCATGTATCTTTACATAATTTATATAATAATTAATATATTATAATAATGATAAATGAAATGAAATAAAATGAATTCTAATGAAATGCATGGGGAGGGGAGGCGTTAATTCCCCAATCCCCTTTTATAATTATACAATTTATGTATTATTATTTTAACAGTTTCATAAATAATAATAAAATAAAAATAATTAGGAGGTTCCACCTTTGTCTGGTGCGAGATGAAATTTGGAGAAGAAATGAGATTGGAGAGAGAAAAAAAAGAATAAGATAAATAATATTGAATGAGATAATAAATGAAAATAAATAAATGGAAAAAAATAATGGGGGTGTGATGTGTGTGTAAAGGAGGCATAAGGGGTTCTTTTCTTCCCTTTAATGAATAATATTCATATACTTATATTATTATCATAATAGAATGAAAATAAGGGTGATTGATGGGTGGTGGTGAGATTTTAGCATGAAATCAATAGGGAGGCAACTTTTGAGCAAATAAAGCTTCAAGGAAAACATATAAATAATAATAATATAAAATATTATTATTATTTTGGGTTATATAATCTTAATTCAACTATAACTTCTTCATATGGTGTCGGAATGACGAACCGTCAGTAGCAGTGTTATCCTGAAATTAAGACGGTCATTTTAACTCCAATGATGAATACCTTTTCATGACTCATTACTCAGGTCAACGAAACACCAAATATTAATAGAATTATCATTATTATTAAAACGCAAAGAAACCACGTGACATGTCATGTGTTGACTAGTCAAAACGCGTAACAGGTGTACAGTCACACCGTGTATTCATTAATACACGCTGCATGATGTTTTACCTATTCGTAGCCTATATAAGAAAGTTTCACGGATTATTTCCAGACTGATCGCTTCTTCTTCGCATGACGACCCTCTTGGATGATCGAGAAGTCTTCCTCCTTTAACTTCTTCATCCGGACTCCAATCGTCGATCCGTCAGTGGTTGTGGGATTGTGTCAACAAGGAGAAAATCGTACACCTTATTCAGTTCCCTCTTCTTCGACTTCCCCTCCATTGTTTCCAACTGAGGAGATTGCTGATAATTGACTGGAATGACGGTCTTTGACGAACAACTCTAAAATGCTATGTTAAACCTCTGTTCTTGTATTCTCTTTCCAATCCTAATTCTCCTATTTTCTTTCCATGCTACGGCATGTGATATCTGTATTGACAGAGTTTATTGTGTTGTTGATTCGGTGGTTCCGCGACGTTCTTGGTGGGTGCAGTCATTCTGGGAGAAGCCTTATGATCATGGTGGGTGTGTTCGTAGAAGGACATCAGAAACTGTTGAGGTAGGGATCTCACCTTCGTCTCTCTAAATTTTGCATCATGCAGGGTGGGTGTCCTCTTGTTTTCAAGGGATACATTTGAACCAGTTAATAAAGATAATAACTGTTTAAAGAATGGGGATGGGGAAGTTTGTGTATGTTTTTATTCTATCTTTTTTTATTATGTTATTATGTTGTAAATTAAATTGGCTTTTAACTAATAAAAATCACGGTCATTGGGGGCCTTTTCTTGGACAATTAAATGTTCCCTTATCCTTCTGTATTTTATTTTGTGTGTCATTTTCTTCATAATATGGAATTGGTTAGCCACGTAAAGCTAATTGATTAGATGAAAACTCGAAACCCTTGTGTGATCACCCCGATACAACAAAACAGAATAATGAACATGTTCGTGTTGGGTTGGTTTTGTTATGGGATGTGTGTAGTGGTAATTTTTGGGTTGTTGTGTAATATGATGTTTGGAAGTGGGGCCACAATGATGGGTGGTGAATATTATTAAAGTGGTTAGTAGTAGACTATATATGAGGGGAAAAGAAATGGAAATGTTAATTGTGGAAAATGAATTTATATGTGGAACGTGGGAATAAATGAACGGTGGGGTTTTGTGATGGAAGTGAATTAAAGATGGATATGAAAATCAAATTGTTAAGGAGTTGGTATATGACTGCTTATGTTTTCCCTAACTTTTTTTGTGGTTGGAAGGGATGAGTTTTATGAACACTCGATTTGGTTTGGATGTTGATAGTTGCCCTATAGTTAAAAGAATTGACAACTAAAGCTATTGAACATGAAAATATAAATGGGGTTTGGGGATTTCTTGTTGTGTGCATACTCTCGTGGTAGCAGTGCTAAGGCATGTGCTTAGATCTTTTGTGTAGAAGACTTAGGATGGGCTGAGTGGTTGATATAATTATATAAATATGAATCTTTCTATGTTTCTTTATGCACCCCACCCGCATTGAGCACTATGTGCCGAACACCCGTGGGACAGGGGGTGTTATTCCAAACATCCAAAGGACATTGTGGATGGCTGGTTACTGTTCTTCCCTGTGCTCCCCCTTCCAGGTTCTATATCCCAAGATCCTCCGGGCAGGTTACGATAGATGATTCCCAACAAACATCGTGATGAGATGTGATGTGGTTCCGAGGTGTTTTTAGGTTGAGATGTGGTGACGGTCGTGGATTGTGTGCTGGCGGGTTACTATAAGCTTTGTATGGCCAAGTTGTGACACTAGCTCGATCATCGTATGGCCAAGTTGCGGCACTAGCTCAGGAAGAGGGGGAAGCATTAGAGCGTTAGCCGTGAGGGCTTGAGTAGTATCCAGTGGGAAGGTGGTGCGGGGTACACATACTTTTATAATATTACTATTATACTCTATTGACTTGTGTTACTTGGTGAGTGTTAATGGTGAGGATGGGTATATAGATTCCTTGCTAGGTTTTGGTTCTTCTGTTTTCTCATGGGGCATTAGGATGTCTACCCACTTGTGCATGAGAGAATTAGGTTTCCCTACTGAATATACTTGTATACTCACCATACATTTACATTCAGGTTTCCAAGAGGACTACCAGGGCCGTGTGGGACCCTACTAGTCGGGACAGTTGGAGTTGTTGCAGTTTTCTATACTCTGGTTTCTTTTGGTATTGTACTTTTGAGATTTCTTGTACTTGTTATTTGTTTCAGAATTGTTTAAACATGCATGTGGTATTGGATTGGGTTTATTTCTATACTCTTGTTCTTTTCCTTTTGGTGGTTGACTTTTCCTATTTCCCGATCTTAAATAATAAAAAGGGTAATGCCTCCCATATTTGTAAAAACACATACCCTTGGTGCTAGGCGCCACCTCGGGGCCTTTTGGAGGCGGGACTTGGAGGTCATTATCTCTCTTTCACCATTTCCAACTCAGGAGGGGAATATTTGATGGAATGGGGTTGTGACAGAATAGTATCAAAGGTGATGGTTGAGAGATAGGATGATGTATGAAGTTAGGAATAGTGAGGATTGCATGGGATGATAGGGAAACCGTGTTGGCTGATATTGGTGTGTGACATAGGCTAGGGAAGACCAGCCATGAAAAGAGATTTTAGGTCCCCCCGTGATCCGACGCAAGGACACTGAGCTTACGAACGACCAAGTAAGAATACATTTATTATAGGGTTGAGACCCTAGGAAAGGTACATGCATCATCATGACATCTGTTTTTACTTGATTTGGGTGTTCTGGGAAAGAAATTTAAAATGATAAAATAGAACGTACAAATAATTTCCTTGATACTCGGGAATAGGAGTTCCTTTTTCTATGTACAGTTATGGCGCCTGGACGTCATCCGTGGGTGACTCGGGCAGTCGAGGCCCAGCAGATTCAGGAGGTCGATCAGCAAAGGATTGACCGAGAGAATCAAGTTGACTTGTTCCAGTGCACATTTTGTGCTTTCCAGTGACAGATCTTGAAGAAATATGAAGGCAACACATCGGATACGGAATTAGAGAGTTTGTTGGAGGAACTTGTGATCACCTTTGGGCTGATCATGCCTCCACTAGAGTATTGGGTTCCTCTGGCAGTAAGCTAGCTGCGAGGAGCAGCACATCATTAGTGGATTCTTTACCTAGGGGAAGGGAAGGAGACAGAAGTTCTATGGGCCAACATCGAGAAGGAATTCCGAGAGTAATTTCTTTCCTCGACGAGGAAGGCTGAGAAGAGTCAGGAGTTGCTGACCCTCCAACAAGGAAGCATGACAGTGCGAGAGTTAGGGATCAATTTCAAGTATCTCCTCCGTTTTTTTCCAAATCTCTTTCTGGATGAGGATTCCCGAGCTAGACATTTACAGGAGGCACTTCACCCCTCTATTCGGTGCGCGGTGACCCCTTTCACCTTAACATCATACCTGTAAGTACAGAAGAAGGCAGAGATAATCGGGAGGACGCACTCACATGTAGATTAACTGCAAGAGAAGAGTCACCCAATTCCGTCCAAGAAGGAGGTGGTCAACAGTAGATCCCCAGCAACAGGACCTTCCATGTTTCGACCGAAAGGGAGCATACTTCAGTAGGTCCCATACCAATCTCACAATTTCCACCCATTTTCCATGGTCTAGGGACTAAGGTGCTTTTCATGTGGGGATTGTGGGGATCTTAGCAGACATTACCCTTTCCATACTCGGTACTGTGGGACCTACCAGGTTTAGCCCCAACCCCAGTAGCAGTTCTCTGCTCGACCCTTCCAGTAGCAACAGGCTCTAGTCCCTCTGAGGGGAGATGGAGCAGGTGGTGGCCAGCCATAAGGAGTTTCTCAAGGATCCCAATCGATACGTGGTTGAGGAAGTGTACATCCACATAGGGTAAGAGGAGATGGGCGTGGATAGTTTCATGCAGTATAGGTGGCATCTCTAGAAGGACCAGGGATCTATAGAGATGTGATTGGGTTTTTTTGAACGCTCTCATTTATGTTTTGTTTTGGAGCATTACACTCCATTGTTGGAATGTTTTTGTTTCTCATTATTTGGGCCTGGACCTTGTTTTTGTGAGTTTTTAATGCTATGTTGTTTCCCTTTTTTGTTTAAATGTACGTGAAGAGCCCTATCATGAGGGGAGGGGAAGACCTAATCCCTAATCAAGACGCATTAATGTGGATGCGATTAAACCCATATAGGCGAGTCTGTGCCGCCTAAAGTGGATAATGTCTCGACATGGGAGGAATAATTCCCCATGCCATGTGTTCGGGCGACATGTTTTTTTCATTTATGCGGTATTGGGGGAGCGTAACTTTGAAAAATCCTAATATATGGAAGTTGGAAGACCTAATTCTTAATCGGGATGCATTAATGTGGATGCGATTAAACCCGTGCAGGTGAGTCAGTGCCGCCTAAAGCCGATAATATCTTGACATAGGAGAAGGAATTCCTATCTCATATGATTAGGTTTGTTGGTTGGTTTCATGTTATGACGAGAGCCCTGAGAGGTATCTTGTCGGGTGGTTGATCAAATCCATTCTTTCTTCTGGGTTGTTTTTTTAATTCTCGAGGACGAGAATGATTTGAGAGGTATCTGATGTAATGTGCCGGACCCCTCCGGTCCATTCCTTTATCAAAATCGATGTGGTCAACAGGACGCACGTTATAATGATAATTTTAATTACTGGTGATAACGTAAAAATATGTTGATTACTAATGATGATGACATAAATTGTGTGATTAATTAAACTAAAAAGAGAATAATAATGATAAAATGATTTAATGGATGTTATTATTATTAATGATGTGAATTGGGAAGGTGTCTGACCCATTAGTCATTGATTAATAAAACATGAGGTTTATTATTAATTGAGTAATTGCTAAAATTAAATTTGAATAATAAAAATGTGTGTTGTGTTATTAATATTATTCATAATATTAATAATAATGGGAAATTAATGAAATGAGTCATGGTATTTATTGAAAACAAATAAATGAAGATGCATAGAGGAACCGAGGTGGTGCATTAATAATATTACATGTGAGTTATTTTTATGTAAGATAATAATAATAACGATGAAGTAAGTATGTATATATATATATATGTATATATATCGGGATAATTAAATTAAATGGTTTTAATTTAATAAATGAAACTGTTTTTAAATTAATTGGAGTTAAATGGGAGCACACAAGTCTTGCAGCGTGATTGTGTTACCGTAAAAATATCTTTCCACCCCTATATTGTGGTGATATTAATTATATGTTTTATATAATTTTTAATAAAATTTCTATAATAAATGATATGTTATGGGCATAAGGATGAGGTTCATGGCCCCATGTATCTTTACATAATTTATATTATAATTTATATATTATAATAATGATAAATAAAAAGAAATAAAATGAATGCTAATGAAATACATGGGGAGGGGAGGCGTTAATTACCCTTTCCCCTTTTATAATTATACATTTTAAATATTATTATTTTAATAGTTTAATAAATAATAATAAATGAAAAATAATAATGAGGTTCCACCTTTGTATGGTGCCTAATGAAATTTAGAGAAGAAAGAAGATTGGAGAGAGAAAGAAAAAAAAGAATAAGATAAATAAGATTAAATGAGATAATAAATGAAAATAAATAAATGGAAAAAAATAAAGGGGCGTGATGTGTTTGTAAAGGAGGCATAGGGGTTCTTTTCTTCCCATTAATGAATAATATTTATATACTAATATTATTATCATAATATAATGAAAATAAAGGTTATTGATGGGTGGGGGTGAGATTTGGGCATGAAAGAAAGAGGGAGGCAACTATTGAGAGTATAAAGCTTTAAGGAATACAAATAAATAATAATAATATAAAATGTTATTATTATTTTGGGTTATATAATCTTAATTCGACCGTAACTTCATCATATGGTGTCGGAATGAAGAACTACCACGACAGTTTGATACTGAAATTTAAATGGTCATTTTAAGTCCAATGATGAATACCGTTTCATGACTCATGACTCAGGTCAATGAAACACCAAATAATAATAGAATTGTCATTATTATTAAAACGCATGGAAACCACATGACGTGTTGTGTGTTGACGAGTCAAAACGCGTTACAGGTGTACGGTCACTCCATGTATTCATTAATATATGCTACATACCGTTTTACCTATTTCTTTCCTATATAATAAAGGGTCGCGGATTATTTCTAGACCGATCACTTCTTCTTCGCACGATGATGATCTTGGATGATCGAGATGTCTTCCTCCTCTAACATCTTCATCCAAACTCCGATCGTCGATCCGTCCGTGGCTGTGGGATCGTGTCAGTGAGGAGAACATTATACACCCTGTTCTGTTCCCTCTTCTTCGGCATCCCCTCTACAGTTTCCAACTGAGGAGACTACTGATAATTGACGGGAATGACAGTCTTTGACAAACGACTCTGAAAAGGTATGTTAAACCTATATTCATGTATTCTCTTTCCGATCATACTTCTCTCATTTTATTTTCATGCTACGGCGTGTGACCTCCGTGTCGAGGGAGTTTCTTATGTTGTTGATTCGGTGGTGCCATGGCATCCTTGGTGGGTGCATTCATTCTGGGAGAAGCCTAGTGATCATGGTGGTCGTGTTCATAGAAGGACATCGGATCCTATTGAGGTAGGGATCTCACCTTCATCTCTCTAAATTGTGCATCATGTGGGGTGGGTTTCCTCTTTTTTTCGAGGGATAAAGCTGAACCAGTAAATAAAGATAATAACTAGTTAATGAATGGGGATGGGAAAGTTTATGTGTGTCGTTATTCTATGTCTTTTTATTATGTGATTATGTTGTAAATTGAATAGTCTTCTATCTACTAAAAATAACGATTATTGGGGTCCTTTTCTTGCACAATTAAATGTTTCCCTCTCCATCTAGATTTTATTGTGTGTGGAATTTTCTCCATAATATGGAATTGGTTATCCACATAAAGCTGATTGATTAAATTAAAACTCGGAACCCTTGTGTGATCACCCCAGTTTAACAAAATGGAATAATGAACATGTTGGTGTGGGGTTGGTTTTGTTATGGGATGTGTGAAGTGGTAATTTATGGGTTGTTGTGTGATATGATGATTGGATGTGGGGTAGCAATGATGGGTTGTGAATATTATTAAAGTGGTTAGTAGTGGACTATATACGAGGGGAAAATTAATGGAAAGGTGGAATGTGGAAAATGAATTTATATGTGGATCTTGCGAATAAATGAACAGTGGGGTTTTGTGATTGAAATGAATTAAAGATGGATATGATAATCAAATTGTTAAGGATTTGGTTTTTGATTTCTTGTGTTTTCCCTAACTTTTTTTGTGGTTGGCAGGGATATGTTTAATGAACACTTGATTTGGTTTGGTTTTTGGTAGTTGCCCAATAGTTAAAAGTATTGAAAACAAATGTTGATGAACATGAAAACATAAGTGAGGTTTGGGGATTACTTGTTGTGTTAATACTCTTGAGGTAGTAGTGCTAAGGCATGTGATCAGATATTTTGTATAGAAGCCTTAGGATGGGCTGAGTGGTTGATATAATTATATAAATCTGTATCTTTATATGTTTCTTTATGCACCCCACCCGTGTTGAGCACTACATGAAAACACTCGTGGTATGGTGGTGTTATTCCAAACATCCAAAGGACATTGTGGATGGATGTTTACTATTTTTCCCTATGCTCCCTCTTACAGGTTCTATATCCCTTGATCCTTTGGGCAGGTTATGACAGATTTTTCCCAAGAATCCTCAGGATGAGATGTGATGTGGTTCCCAGGTGTTTTCAGGATAAGATGTGGTGATGGCTGAGGATTTTGTGCTGGTGGGTTATTATGAGATTCGTATGGCCAGGTTGCAGCACTAGCTCGAGCTTTGTATGGCCAAGTTGCGACACTAGCTCAGGAAGAGGGGGAATCATCTGAGCGTTAGGTGTGAGGGCTTGAGCAGTATCCAGTGGGAAGGTGGTGTGGGGTACCCATACTTTGATAATATTACTACTATACTCTATTGACTTGTGTTACTCAGTGAGTGTGACTAGTGAGGCTTGGTGGATAGATTCCTTACTAGGATTTGGTTCTTCTATTTTCTCACGGGGCATTAGGGTGTCTCCCCACTTGTACACGAGAGCGTTAGGTTTCCCTATTGAGTATACTTGTATGATCACCCTATGTTTACTTTCAGGTTTCCAGGAGGACTACCAGGGCCGTGCGGGACCCTACTAGTCAGGATAGATGGAGTTGTTGCAGTTTTCTATACTCTTTTTTCTTTTTGTATGGTACTTTTCAGGTTTCTTGTACTTGTAATTTGTTTCAGAATTGTTTAAACATGCATGTGAGATTGGTTGGGGTTTATTTCTATACTCTTGTTCTATTCATTTTTGGTTGTTGACTTTTCATATTTCTTGATCTTAAATAATAAAAAGGGTAATTCCTCCCATATTTGTAAAAACTCATACCCTTGGTGAAAGTCGCCACCCCGGGGCCTACTGGAGGTGGGACTCGGGGGGTCATTATCTCTCTTTCACTATTGCCATCTTAGGAGGGGCATCTTTGATAGAAGGGGTCGTGACAAGGATAGAAGGTGAAATGGTGTTGTTTCATATTTATAATAACATATTAGTATATTAGTGACACTGATGTTATTATTTTATAATGAAACAACTAATGAAGAAGAAGTTTAATAAGAAAAAAACATGAAAGAATCAGTGGAAGAGATTACCTCTTCTTCGACGCACCTCTTTTACACTTCCGCTTAAGGGACTAGAGTTTGTCTTTTGAGGAGACTAGAACCACTATATTGTTTCTAGGGAAGTTGAGAAGGGAAATGGGCAGGGGTTGGCTGATCTTGAAAGCTCAGAATTATGTAAATATAAGAAGGAGGATATGCCTTTTTAAAAGGTAGGAGAGAGGCACCATTGGAAAAACATAAAATATTACTTTATAAGAAAGTCCTATTCGGTTTATAATAGCTCCATATTGATTTATTCCGAAGCTAAAGTGTGGATGGGTCTAAATCCTCTCAACCAATAGGTTTTATACAAGTTTATGTTACTATTTTAACCTTATCATTTAGATTTAACTCTACGTTAAATAATTTTACTTTTACCGTGTCTTCTTGTTTTCTTACACTGTATGGTCAATAAACTTACTATAACAATCCAAAAGAACCCCAAGTGGTTCATTATTAATATACATAACCTTATCAAAGACATTTGGCCTAAACTAAGATTTTTAGGAATAGAATAATAATTAATAATACAATTTTTTTTTTAAAACAATTTTAAGTCAATTTGGCACTATTTGGTAATTTATTTTTTTGGAAATCATAATAGTATGATTAGATCGAAAAAATAATTAAATCATCAATTATGTTAATATTTCATTAATAAGGTAATTACTGCATCATCATTGTGTCATGAATAAATTAAATTATTTAATGTCTAAAAATTAAAAATAAAATACCATTATGTAGGAAATCTCTTTATCTTTCTAATTTATATTTATAGTTGATTTTATCTTATGTATAACCCTATATTAAAAAAAATTTAGTTATTAAATTTTGATTTTAACTCTTTTAACTCTTCTTTAAATAAAATAATAATAAGTGTCGTATTCTAATCCAAGTGGACCTAAAGGGAAATATTTTATTCCTATGGTTGTTTTTGGTCTAACTACATGTATCCAATAGAATTAGGACATTTGTTAGGGTAATAATAATATCATTTTTACCCTTAATAACCCTATTTACTTTTAATTGTGGTAAATAAAAGTAAAAAGTTACTATTTACCAAAAATTATTTATATCATATTGAAACATATTTTACTCCTTGATATTAACTGTGTCTCTCGGATTTTCGAAATTCACCTCACAAAAGCAGTAAAATTAAGTTTTATGTACAATTTCTGATGCTCCTAGGCGGTGGGTAAAGACAGTAAAAAGTTCAATAGAATTTTTATATATCTAAAATTATTATAAAAGGACTAAAATGAATTATATTAAACATATATAAGTATTATGTATCGATTTTGACCTAAAATAAATTTGAATAAAATAAATGATTATTTAAATAAAAAGTCGGTTTTAACCAATAACTCCGTGATTTCACTATTCATCAAAAAATTGAATATTTTCAGAAAAAACCAAAATTTCACTGTAGTCTAATTTTGATATTCTGAATCCAAAAATGGAGTCCATTTTTAAAGATAAAATTTATTAAATTTCCAAAAGTTTGTATTAATATTCATAACTGCTAGTTTATATAATATTTAAATAAAATATCATTGTTTAGTGAAACTCGATATTGCGTACATCACACGCTATCATGGAAGGTCTCTATTGCATGTAAAGCAAACCAAGTCAGGGTTGCGTGTTGTGAAATATTCCTTTGTTGTTGTGTATAATAGAATCCAACCATATTTCATTTATACATTGAATATATATATCCACACACTAACTCAATGTTGCGTAGAATATCTTTTAAAAAGGATCTTGAAATTTTTTGTAACACGATCCAAGAATAGTGTTGCATATACTGTATGCTAACACAGTGTTTTATATAGAACAAGATAATATTGGTGTATCATACAACAGAAGACATCAAATAAATTAAAAACAATACTTCTAATAAAATCTCGAGGTGTTACATAAATTGATCAATGCTAAACCAATTAATGAAAATTTTCCAAATAAATAAAATTACATTAAGTACATTTTTATATTTTCTCAGTCTAGATGGAAAAGTAATTACAAAACATTAGGAAAATGATCGTGTAAAAAAAATTCTGATATCGTATTTTTTTATGATATTAATGTCCTTTTTTATTCCTCTTAGGTTTATTTATTTTTTTTTTGTAACATTATCCTAATCATGTTTTATATCATTCTACATATGTATTTGAGTTTTACTTTTCACTTAGATGTCCATTCTTCCAAATATCTACTATAGTCTCCAATGTTAAAACATACTTATCAGTTACATTAGGTAATATTTATGTTTCTAACATTAAATTTTTAAGTGAATATTTATTATTAATTTTTATGGTGTAGTTTTAAATGGAAGAAGTTTAAACTATTAAACTTCTTATTACTAATATGGATTTAAATGGTCAAATTCATTTTCTGGGGGTAGAATGTATCGTCAGATGATTTTATGAAATATTTTTTTAATGAAATTAATTTTTTTGATATATGGGTTACAAAAATATCCATTTTTATATTTCATTACACAGAATATTGAGTTATTCATGTGTAATACATAACACTGGGTAAATCTTGCATTATACACGACATCGAGTTCTAAAAAAACTGTAACATATAATAAATATTATTCAAACTCAACCATTATAACCTTGATATTTAAATGATAAATATTAATATTAATAAATAAATTGAAAATATTAAGTATAATGTTTTTTTATAAATAATTTATATTATTCAATAAATTCTTTATATGCTTTAAGAATTCTATTTTCTCAAAAATGTTCTTTTTACTCCATTTTTTACAATAATTAAAATGATTTTTTAAAATTTTAGAAAATTTATTGGTTTTAGAATAAAATTCATTTTTAAATCATTATATAAAAATAATCTTATGGTGATTTTTTTTATAATTTCCTAAATAAAAATTTGTTTTATGAATAATGAATAATACTTACTCTTAATTAAAAACATCCTTTTTTATTAAAATATTTATAAATAAATTATATTGTATATTGGTTTGATATTAAATTTTGTACAATGATACATTAATTAATACAATTTAGATCATTGAAATTAATTTAATATTAAATTTTGGGATAAAAAATTTGTAAACATTTGAACATTTCTTTTTTAAAAACTCAATCTCTTAATGTGTATGTGGGATTAGTTTTAAATTAATTTTTTTTCCATAATTATTAATGTAATTTATAAAATTTCATTAAATATATGTAATCATACTAATTTATATTATCTAATAATTTCAAATAAATATTTTACAAAAATCATTAGTCAAAAATCATTACTGATGGTAAAGAAAAAATCCGTTTACCAATGCTTAAATTAAAAATTAAATTGTAAAAATACATTTCCTACACCCATTTCATGGAAATATTTAATATATATATATATATATATATATTATTCAAAATAATTTCCCATTTTAAAAAAAATAATGATGAAAACTTGGGTACATCTTATTCTTTCAAAAAAATAAAATTGTTCCACTCACATCACATATAAAAGGCCACCCTACCCCCTCGTCTCTTCTCACACCTTCAACGCCATTTGTTTCGGAAAATAAATTCCCAAATAAATTACCAAAATACCATCCTCTCATCCTAGGACCCTTAATAAGTTCATAAATCCAATCTAGGAAGGATTTTCATGCAATCTTGTGGAGGATACCTAATGAAGAGTTATCGTTCACCAATGTGCATTTTTAGTTTATTCCATCATACATGTATTTCAATTATTATTAAACCATGATTATATAATATACACAATATCATACATATTATAATTTTTTATATAATATTAATGACTTAAAACCTTCTCATCTTCCAGTAAATTGTTTATGAAATCTATTGTTCGTGTGTACAGCGTACTGCCACCTCATGACTGGATGACATTCATTTTTCCATTTCCACCTCTCACGGATAGGTATATTAATATATCTTACGTATATATATATATGATATTTATAAATTATTGGTACTACTATAGTCATTATATCATGTAAATCTTTGTTACTTTTCATTTCATAGGGATACAATTACATCGCTTGTGTGTACGACGAACTACCGCCTCACAAAGCGATGCAATTCATTTCCACTAACACATTACAAGGAAAATAAAAAGGGTAATATTAATGAATATATGTGATATAAAGGAAATAATTATTATATTAATTAGATATTTATCATTATGTAATTAAATTATATAATTTTTTTATTACCTATTGAATCAATGAAATATGATAACATCGTTCGTGTATGTGTGGACTACCGACTTCATTAATCAAAGTGAATCACTATTTCCATAACCAGAACACATATATGATATGTATAAGTATATATAAATAATTAATATTTTATTTATTATATAATTCTCATTCTAGAAATCTAAAAAAATTTATTCCTCTATTCCATAATGACCATTGAAAAACTGAAATGTTACTTGTGCATGTGTATAGCCTACGATCTCCATGATCATAATGTACATCAGTTATCATAACCATACATTATTATTGGTCTTAAAATTATATTTTCTTTTTAAATATTATAATTATTTCATAATTTTTATTCTATATATAATTTAACATTTTTCAAATTAATTGGAATGCAAATAATAAATTGAAAAAAATAAGAATAACCAAACAGTTGTTACCAAAAATGTGAATTCTATGTACAATTTTTAACAAATGGGTAATAAAAGTAAATAAGTAAATCATATGTAATATGAATTATATAATTATGGAACAATAAAATATATATATAACATATATTTATTATAAAGGAGGTTCTATGGATTTTAGAGGAAGTTGAGACTTATAATAAAAGATTTTCGTCTCACTTTTATTTTCTATGAGACAAGTTCTATAATCATCATGTATTTAGTTTATGTGGAATATATAATTACCATGATTTTTTTAGTATTTTTCCCATGAAAATAATTTTTATTTAAAAATCCATTTTACTATCTCTCTTGAATGTTTTTATTGTTAAAAAGTAACAATATTAGTATTGGATTTTTTGTCTAAATTTTTCTTATTTGAGATATATGTTAAGTTATACACCAAGCATGATTTATGAGGTGTATATAGAACCTATATGAAATGCCATGTCATGAATTTATTTATCCTAATTAAATTTTATGTTTTATTTAATGATTTTTTTTATAGTGATTTTGTTTCAATGTTTTAAAAGTGATATAGATTTTAGGTTACATTATAATAATTTATCAGGATTGTTTATAATTATGTTTCCAATGAAAAAATGATATCATCCATTTCCCAATAAAATAAGGAATTTTATTCTCATATAGTTATTAAAAAAATTAATACCTACATTTTTAAACTATTTCGTACATTAAGTAATTTATAAAAAGTTTATACTGAAATCTAAATATCATTCTCTCTTCTGTTGGAAATATATTTTCATCCAAAAGGATATTATTTTTAATGTGTATTAAATGAAAAAAAAATCCTATAAACATGACCATTATTTTATTCTAGTATTAATTTATAAGTATGCAATGTTATTTTCAAATTAGCAGATTTTCAAAAAAAATTATATTCTAATAAGTGTTTTTCAAAGCGAAATAGATATTTTCCTGGAGAATTTTTTTTAATTATTTTTAAATCATTTATTATATGTTTTTAGGTTAATTATAAATGAATAGGATTTCTAAAATATTTTATGAATATTTTGTTTTAAAATTTATTTTCAAAGAAAATTAATCATCCTCAAGAAACATTCCAACTACATTATCATTCGATATCATTCTCTATCAGTGACCAGAACCATTGATGTAACATATTCTTTTTTGGGGATATCAACCATAGACACACTTCTTATTATTTATATGAATGATTTTTATTTATGATGGTTTGATATTTATGAATCTATTTTATCATCCATAGGTTATACAATAGTAAAATTCATGTGAAACCTACTTCTTTCTCCATTATCCATAAGATGTTGAAATGGTGAAATAATTATGAAACATGTCTCCTATTAATATGTTATGATATAATTAAATTTTTACGAATTCAATTACCTTTCATTAGTAATGATTTGATAAATGTTTTTTGGTCATATGGAACACAGATGTATCATTTCCATTATGTGATGGTTGGGACATATATCTCCATCAAATTAATTTTGTAAATCCTTTTATCTCATTAGATAATAGTTGGAAACAAGTCTATGGGATTGATCCAATATGGAAAATAGGCGTTCCTGGTTCCACTATGGGAAAGAGGTCTTTCCAAATCCTCTTTGGAAAATAGGTGTGTCTGAATATATAATGTTAAATATTTGATGATTCATGATCCAATAGGTTTATGTTATTGGAATTTAACCATGCCATATGAAATAGTTTTCATTATTTACCATGATACCACACTTTATGACTTGATCTTACGGTTCATGATTTTTTTTTTTATTTATCTCCCTTCTGGTCTATGTTTTGAAAAAACAAATTATTCCATGAAACATTTTTTATATATATGAAAGGTTGGGAATTGATATTATATATTTTTAATCATGATAATGTACCACTATTCTTATCTTGTTGTTTTATATGATTATAGATTGATATCTTTTATCTTTACCCTTACTTCGTATTTGAACTCACCCATTCTTATATTTCCTTACATAGGACACAAATAAATTTTTTGGAAGGGTATTCCTTAAAAGAGTACAATGTTAGAAGTTATTTTTGGGAGATATTGAATATTATTCACCAAAATATAATAATGTTTGCCTATTCTCCCAATACTATGAACTAATATGGTATTTATGTTTATGATTATGTAATGAATTTAATGGTAATATAAAAATAAGTAATAGAAATCTATGAAAATACCAGGTCATTATAGAAATAGATCAGATTAATGATATACCTATGGTAACAAAAAATGTTTAATTTTTTAAATTTGGAATGTATGGTAATTATAAAAAATTATGTTCTAAAGGGAATGCTCATGAAGATAATTAGAATGGATGTATAATTAATGGAAATATTAGTGATACTGAAGAGAATTCAAATTACATATGAAATGAATCATGTGTAATGGAATTAGGTCATGATGCTCAATTAATGGGTTGGGAAGTGGGATGAGTGAAGTGACTATGTATTGTAATTCAATAATTATTAAATATATAAAAATAATTCAATATATGTTTTTCATTAAGTACATGCCAGAAAATATTGAATAGTATTAATAACCTAGAAAAGGGATTTAATGGATATGTAATATTTTATGGAATACACATTGCTAATGGAATATAACCATTAAAATGTTCAGAGGATAAAAATTGTGTTATTTTTTGATAAATACATGATTGATATGCATAATTTAAATTAGATAGAATTGATCAACTTAGAAATGATAATGTATTTTTTAATGGTATTTCATGTTATCAACGATGGAGTTTACAACATTATTTAATCTATTTAATATTTTTAATAATCTATGGTTTTTTAGATATTAATTTGGAATCATTTTGGTTTTCATTGAGGTATTAAGGTAATTCTGGTGACAACCAAGATTCATGGGGATTTATGCCAATTTATTCACATATTTGGCTTGTGACTATTAAGAGATGCTTAAGGATATTTGGAGGACTAATGTGGTGTTTTGAAAATTTAATGACCTTATTGTCAAATTTTTTATTTTTTATGGGTTACAAGGTTAAAAATTTATGGAATTCTTTTAGTTGAACATTGGATGTGTGTTTAGAAATTAATTTATAAATTTTTCATATGAAGATTTATTCATATTTGGAAATTAGTTTTGTAATTTCTTAACTAGAGATAGAATGAATGATTTAGAAATATTTTATGAATTTCATTTATTGCTCCAAACACAGAAAATATTTCAACTCTTAATGTAAGATATGACATATAAACTGATCAAGAAACAAGATAAAGATTATATTGTGCCTATGAAATGAAAAGATACCTAGTAATTAACTTTTCATATGATCTCAATATATATGGAAAAGGAATTATAAAACATTTGTAAAAGGATATTCAATTTAAAATTTTCCCATATATCATCATTTTTAGGATATCAACGAACATTTACATTACTCTTCATTTTATGGTCATGTCATCGTTAACCTCTTGTGGATCACCCGCGTTCTTATCATCAATCATCCCTATCACTCTATAATTATTTAATATTTCCTTCCAAGTCCGTATATTCAATTTCCACATATTTTATACTATTTGGAAACCTATTATGTGTTATTCCCGATGAATTTCACACATCCATTTCTCTTTTTCAAGTGGATGTTTTTTAATCATTTTAATGATATGGGTTTCTATACTGGATTTTTTAAATGTTAAACCATAAATGACTGAGGAATCTTTTAGTGGATAATTTCATTTTATGGGGGGGTATAATTTTATACCCTAATATTTGGGGGGAAAATAAAATTAATTTAATATTTGTAATTTTTACCATTACACGTAACACTAAATTTTCTAGTGTTCTAGGCAATAATGAGTTTAAACAAAACAAGATATATTATTAAAAAAATTATTATCTGATTGATATCACAAAGATTATATAGTTTAGTGTTTTAATATAAATAACCAATTTATGAAAATATATGGTTTCAACATTTATATAAAATTAATTCCTTTGTGAACATTTAATAAAAATGAAAATAAACGAAATCATTTTCTGAAAAAAAATTATAAAGGAAGTTTGATTTTGATTAATACAATAAACAATATAATTTAAGTGAATTATTAAAATATAATTTTGTATTATATATCCAATATAATTTATAATATTCACTTTATTTTTTTCTAGAAAAGGGAAATAACAAATCAAATCCTTGACATAAAAACTATATTTTCTAAAAAGTAGTGTTGTCTCCTTTAGCACACATAATTTTTAGAAAACTAATTTGGAAAAAAAATTAAACATTATTTGAAAAACTTTAATTTTAATTTTAAATCATCATATATAAATTATGTTAGGAATAATTTTTTGAAATTTAATGAAAATATATATTCTTTTGATAAATAATAAATAATACTTAATTTTAATTGAAACTGTTAAATCATTTAAATTTTTTTATAGTGGTAAATTATATTTTTAATGTAGTTTAAAGAAAAATTTGATTACTTTTAGATCTATTTACCCAATTTATTTAATTGAAAGAATTTTCATATTAATATTTTATATAAAATTATTATTTACTTTCATTCATTTTCACTTTCAAAATATGCTTCTCATTGTGTCTGTAGGTTTAATTTTAAATTAAAATTTTCAAATTATGTAATTTTAATTTGAAAAAAAGAATTAAATATTTTTAATCATAACTAGTTATATTATATAATAAATTTATGTTAAATTTTGACCAATATTTACAGTGAAAACTATAAAAAAATAATTACCATGATTAAGGTAAAATGGGTATACCTAGGTGTTAATCTAAAAATATAATGGTTAAAATTATATAAAAAGTTTCCAAAATATAATTTATGGAAATATTTTGAACCTATAAATTATAATTCTTATTAATAATTAAATTTTGAAAAATATTTCATGTGAATGGTGTAGGTAATAATTATGTTTCAAAAATAACATTATTCCACTCACAACACATATAAATTGCCATCAAATTTCCTCTCGTATACACCCTTTAACCCCTATTTTCTAACATTACATGACCAAATACCTTACTAAATTTAATAATATCATATTATATTTCTTATTGAGGGATAAATTCCATCCTATGAAGGATTTGTTTGCAAAACTATAGAGGATAACCAAAGAAGAGGTATTGTCCATCATCGGGTATTTTAATTTTCTTTCTTACCCCATATACTTATATTATTATTAAACAATTATCATATAATAAAATTACTATATTTAATACACTTATATTTTTTATGTTAAGTTCATTACCTACTAATATCAAAACATTCATCAAATGGGTTATGAAATCATCATTCGTGTGTACAGTGAAAAATAGCCTCCTGAGCTGTTATCATTCATTTTTCCATCACTTCCTATCACGATTGGGTATGTTGATGGATATAAGGTATAACTATAAATGATATTTATAAATTAATTATTCCCTTAGTTTCATTATTTCATATATATAATTTAACTCCATGAGGGATACAATAATGTTTCTCATGTGTACGGTGGTTTACAACCTCGTGATGCTATATGATTTATTTTTAACTAATGCTTTAAATGGAAAATAATAAGGATTCATTTAACGAATATATGAGATATAAATGAAATAATTATGATATTAATTAATTATTTATCATTCTGAGAAAAAAAAATTATCACTTTGTTTCTAACCATTTCAGTCACTGAAAGATGATATTGTCACTTGTGTACGTTTGGACAACCACCTTCAGGTTGCGACGTGACTCTCTTTTTATCTACGTACCACATGGATGATATTTATAAGTATATTTAAAATTAATAATTTTTTTAATATTTTAATAGTTATTTGATGATAAAATATTACATACCTACTTTCCATAATAATATTTGAAAAAATGGAAATATTACTCATGTGTATGTATGAATAACTGTATCTTTTATTGAATATACATCATTTCTCAAAACCATATATCATTTTTTGTCGTAAAATTATAATTGATATATAAATATGATTATTATTTCTTAATTAGTATTTTTTATATGATGGAACTCTGCCAAAATTTATTTGTACATAAAATGAAAAATCAAAACATACATGAAAAACTACGTTGTTACAACCCAAAAATGATTTTCGTAATTAACTATTAATAAAAAGGTACTAAATAATCATATATAAATGATATATTTTCTAATATATTTAATTTATTTATATAATATATTTATAATTAAAATAAATTTATTATAATGGAGTATTATTCTTGTACAGAGCAATTTGATACTTAAGGTAAGGGATTCATATCCGCTCTTTTACTTATGGGATATATATGGAAATTGACCACTCATTTATTTGGAATGGGGTATAAAATAAAAACTTTACATATCATGTTATAAATATACACTAGTTATGTATATTAAAAGTTTCCTTTTATGTTATTATTTATCGGGTATTATGATTCAAAATATCAGTAATGTGGTAAGGGATTTCCATGTCACTTTTTTCTTCTATGAGATACAAGTCATATTCACCACTTATTTTTTATGTGTATTATATATAATGCAAATGAATTTATTTTATATTTCATACAATTAATTTTATTTGAATGTAAACATACATTTTAATACAGCTCTTTCACGAGATGTGTGGTTCAAAATATACCCAAACAGTAAAGGATCTTTTTACAATTTCCCTTCTTTGATATATACGTTATGTTATAACCCAATCTTATTTCTGAGGTATATATAAATCCCCAATAAAAATTATTATTTGAATTTATTTATTATCAATATAATCTAATTTTCGGTTAATTTTATTCTTTAATTAGTCCTATGATTCATTATTACTTGAGTGATAAGACTTTTTTGTAGCAATCACATCATTTATCGGGATTACTAATTTATATGCCTCCAATGATGATATATAATGATATAAATATAAATAACCTTAATTATTTTATTATACTATGGTTATTTCTGAAAAATATATTTTCTCACTTAATTTTCCACTATTTACAGTCTAAACATTTCAAATTATTGTTTTTAGAAAAATCATTGTTATTTTTGTTTTGAGTCGAAAAGCCTTTTTTATTACAAACCCAATTTTTATAAAAATGATTTCAATGTCATTATAACATTCAATAAATTATTTATTAATTAACGTTTTTCCAACATTTTAATTTTTTAAAAATGGTTTCAATGTAATCATATTATTATCTTTTAAATAAGGCACATTTCAATCCTTTTATAGTGCGAAAGGAATGTTCTTTTTAACATATATAGAATGTAAAAAATGACTTCCTATCATGACCATAATTCCATTAATGTTTACATTTAATGATTAAAATGTTACTTTCTAAAAAAATTAATTTCATTTAAATTCATAGTTTTTTAGTGATTTTAATAGAATAAATTTTTACAATATTTTATGGATTTTCCAGTTTAAAAATTATGTGATTTAAAAAAAGGTTATTTTCATCAAAGAATGTTCCATGTTTTCTTTCAAATAATTCTATATATATGATGACATAATATGATATAATGTTAATTTTTTGGTGATATATACCCAGGATACCATTCTTATTCTTTCTCTAAATGGTTTATCATGACATTATTTTTATGAAACCTATTTTTCTTCCACGGGTAATACCATGATAAAATTCTTATAAAACAGAGTTCTTTTTCCACAGGATGATATGATGAAATAATTCAATGATTACAAATCATGTCTCTTTTCCACATGCTATGATTGGATGAAATGTTTACGAAACCCATTTCATTTCAAGGTTTATAGAATAAATAATGTTTATTTAAAAAAAATTGGTGTCGACACCTTTTAATTGTTGAAACAATAGAAAGAACCTTTTTGGGTAGAGGAGACCCATTATATGGTATATAGTTCGATTGGGCATTAAAACCCATTATATGGCCTCAAAGTTCCATATTGTTTTGGAAAAATTCCTTTTTGGTGAATAGTACTACTACAACACACAGACTGCGAGAGTATCATTGCCACTATAGTTCCGGCCATCACAATAGTGTCGTTAATGCTATAGTTCCAGTACTTCTACATTATCACTACATTTCTACTAATTTATAATCACCCAATGGGGTTTTAACCCCCATCCTTAATTTAGTATTATGTGGTTATTACCACACATACAAAAACACCCACTACATATGAAGGTTTTATAATATTATGACACATTTATATTTGAATTTCATTATGTGATGGATGGGATCTATAACACCCTAAAATTCATTAGGTAAAAATGGATAACGTGTGAGTAAATATTTTGGGCATGAACCTGATGACATCTTCTCAATTTTATGTGTAAACCTGATTACAAGTAAAAAAGTTTTTTTGTGGACCTATCTTTCATTAACATAGTTTTGTGTGTGTCTTGTCCATAAATTTATTTGTGGTATTGATTTCATATCCTTAACATTATGACTGATCATGGCTGTATTTATACATGTTCACAGGGTTATAAGATGTTTTTTAAGACACAAATTTGTGTCTTCTTCTAATAATATGCTTTCATGGATCATGTTCATTGAT
The DNA here is from genome assembly GCA_963277665.1 of Viscum album. Taxonomy (NCBI): domain Eukaryota; kingdom Viridiplantae; phylum Streptophyta; class Magnoliopsida; order Santalales; family Viscaceae; genus Viscum; species Viscum album. Next base: position 79,163,917 of record OY728122.1, read on the forward strand.
TCTATTATGATTCATGTCTTATGAACATCCAATATTTAATTTTTCAATAAATATTAGGACCTTTGATATATAGGTTATGGTTTTTAAATGTTATTATCTTGTTCTCATACCCTTATATCCATGTTATTCTTATATATATCATTTTCATACCCTTACTGAGCATCTGACATCACCCATTCTTATATTTCATTTCCCCCTGTTAAAAAAAGGATTTCAATAGAATATTTTTTTGAAGAGTACTAATGGGGAATATCTTTATGATATATATTGAAGATATTTACCAAAATTAAAATATCATGTACCTAGTTCCCGTATATAGTAAATTATTATAGTTCATATGTGTTTTTTGGTTTAATTCCTTAAATATTTATCTAAAAAGATGAAATTTATATTTTTTATAATCCTAGGCCCCTATAAAGATAGTATCATGACCTCAATATGGTCACAAAAGTCCCATCTCAAAATCCATGTAGATATCATCCCACTTATACTCTAGATCCTCAATGGTTTGTGTTAAAACCATTGGTACCTAATGATGAACCATTATCTATTGAAATTTGAGGCATTGGGAGATGAACTTGGGTACACTCTGCTACATCCATAGACACCAAAACTGAAGTTGAAGGTCTTGGAAAATCATAATAACTCATGTATTTACTTCTTAAGTGAATGTATGAAACTCTATTAACATCTTCTCTCATAGTGTGACCAGTACTAGTATCCATCCTCGAAAAAAATTCCTCCCATATTAAAAAAATTCTATAAGAATCATGTCTTGTGGTGATTTATTACTACTTGAAATCACAATTGATATGAAAAAATAATAATTCCCTAACACAATTGTGTTGTAATGTATTAACAACCATCAACGTTGGATATTCTCCTCCACCATCACCCACAAGTGAAGACTGTAATAAGGCCAACATATCTCTTTACATTCTATGTTTCCTTGAATGGTATTTACTATTGATAGCATCTACCACCTTTGTTCCCTTTTTACAAGTATGGTGTATATAAATATCAAATTCCTAAAATAATACATCCTCTTTTCCCCATTTTGTGAACATTATTGATGAAAATAAATCTGAGACTCTTATTTTCAAATAGATGATGAATCTCTCCGCCATAAGATAGTTTCTTCAAGACAATAGGGTGAAAACTACTAGATCCAGTAAGAAATCATGGGTTCTGTAATTCTGATCAGACCTCTTAATATTAAGAACCAAAAAAAATATTTTCTACCCCTGCATAGAAATGTATCCATGCCTACCTCGAGAATCATATAAGTACACCATGTGTTGAACACCCTCAAATTTCAATTTTATGGTGGGGGTTTCCATAATCCTCAAGAAAGACACCTAATAACCTAGATAATATATCCATATCAAAATGAAATTATTCCCCATTCATGTAAAAGTTGTTAGAGATTCCCCAATCCTAGTTTATTTTTGATGAAATCACTAATAATAGGCTTCCATGAAATCTATTCACCAAAACTCAATCATTCTACTAGGATGCTCCATATCTAGAACATATAAGATCTTTGTTGAGTATGTTGAAACTCCCTTATCTAAGATGAAATGTCCCATGAAGTTGAACTCATCAATCCATAACTTATACATTAAAATGTTTCTCTAAATATAGTGTTCCTGGATTACATCCAGAACCATCCTCTTATGCATTATATTATCCTCCAATGATTATAGGTATATGAGGATTTCATCTACAAATAATTCTATTAATCGGTCCTAGAAGGTATTCAAGATCTTGTTTATGAAAAAATTTGAACACTTTTGGGGTGTTCGTCACACAAAATGGCATCACTATGTACTCAATGTTCCCTTAGTGACATTGGAGATCCTCCTTTGGTATGTTCTCCTATCGAACTCGATGCTGGTGATAACTTGACCTATGTTCGAACTTCAAGAACCATTAATCCATTTTTTATTGTTTATAGTGGTCCTCAATTCATAGTAGTGGATACCTACTCTTGATTTTCCACTAATTCAAGGGATGATAATCTATAAATAACCTATATATATCATCTTCATTCTTGGAAAACAACATTGAGGATTCCTAGGCGGACATAATAGGTTTAACAATTCCCTTCCTCTGTAGAACCCTCAACTTCACCCTCAGTAGTCGTAGCTCTATATGGTCCATCCAATAAGATTTTTTGGATATGAAGGAAGTATTAGGGTGTATTTATATTCCCAATTTCTTCTCTTTATACGGATATATTCTTGGCATGTCCATTACAATGATATCCTCATAATCCTCAAATTTTTAAGGAAACATTAATCTCATAACATTTTCTTCTCTAAGGATTATTCTATCCAATTGACGGGTAATTTTTTGTATCCTCCTACATATGATCCCTGCATAATTTTCATAAAATTAATTCTCACCAGGGAAGGAAAACATCTTCCCAACTTTTTGGATACACCACATCTTCTATTTGAAACATTAAATCTATACACGGACCATAGAGATGTTGTCTATACCAATAGTGACATAATAAGGACCTATCAAAACTATAAAAATTTACCACATAAATCTATATCCTTATAGAGTTAGGTAATAATTTTTTTACATGTTATTAATTACTAAATATCTCCTAAGTTGATTCTCTATCTGTAAGTGTTGAGATAGAGGCTCTACTAGAATCAATGACTCTTGAATATGGTAATCAAGAAAAATATAATTTATTGTGAGTGTGTCTATAAAAATGTGTCTAATGAAGAGAGGATACAAATCATATCTAAAATATTGTCTATAACAACATGATTATAATTATCCACCAATTATTGTTATAAATGTCCCAAACTGCTAGCTCACTATGCTTGATGCAGACCACGTAGAGGTGGTGGCTTAGTTAGAAGATCATAAAATTAATCTCCTCTAGTTGTTTTCATATATCCTATAAGACATAAACCACACTATGGATTTCCATACTCATGTCTCTTCCTCTTACTAGATGGTTTTTCCACAGCCTACAACTTTGCGGCTCTATGATGGGTTATACCTTCCCATTTGACATTTCGTCACCGGTCATAGTAGTAACATAACCATTACATAGTATCACCAAAACCTTTTTGTGGAACATGAGACACTTATCCACAGGTCTATGTCATAATATATTGGTAAATTTAGTTTCATGGACCTTAAGAAATCCATTTCCCTCGTATATCAAACAACTCAACATCGTAATGAGTATTGACTATTATTGATAACTATTGACCCTCAGATAAAAATTTATAAACCACAAGGGAACAATTTAGTAATTCATTATTTCATGGAACATAAAGGGGTATCACATCAATTCTTATATTTTGGTGAGCCTTTGTTCAATTTTTTAGGCCAGATCAAAATATCATGAAATATATCGATGTATTATTATGATAGGTTGGTAAACCATGGTAAATACTCTCATACATTCATGGTATCATACTAAATATCAAGAATCATCTGAATAAACACTACATGAATGGTCATTAGATGTCACTCCACTCTCAGGATATGCTCTAATTTCATCAATGATATGGTCAACTGATCAAATATATGAGTAACTAGACTCCACTATCAGACATTTTTATCACAATTTAAGGATATCCTCTAGGATAACCATCTGATCAGGAGAGGCCCCAACCATGAATAATACTCGTGAAAATGTCTTTATCCAGTCATCTATATCCTATGGATTTATATTACCATAAAAACATGGTGGTATCTACCTCTAAAACTCATTAATCACACATATCTTTTGTGCATCACCTACCAATACATATGGAAGTAATTTCAACTCAACATGGTGGGGGTGAATCTAACTAAATCATCAGAGGTAGGTCAACCAGTTTCTAAATGGTTGGAGGTACCATCAACTATCCACCTATAGAGGTCATCTCAATATGAAGTCCTAGAATTGAGGCATCTTCACTTATCATCACGATCCAATTATTGTATTTTCATTTTCAATCATCATAGAGGCATCATGAAATAGTCCAGATGCACCACGATTGGTGAATATATCTATAATAATTACTCAATATGGACAAGGAAACCACAACCCATTCTTATATGATGCATATTCCATTTTAATCCATGTAACTTATGTCCCATTTTTCAATGTTATCAAGCTTCTTATTTGAGTCCTTCATTATGGATATCTTTATTGTTGTATCATTACTCAGTTTCTTATCCTGAATGTTCATCTTAAAACATTAAAATTATGTTTCTATAGTCTCAAACTAATACATATAGATAAGATATCTCTAAACTATGGTCCAACAAAATTTTTTATATAATTCCAACCAATAACAACCTAAAACATTTAATTCATCCTCATTGACTGTAATCTATGTATGACACCACAATCCAACTACGAATATGATAGGGGTTGGTGCCTAGAACTGAGTAGGCATATCACACACATGGAAGGCCATAGGATAATGTACCAATGAACATGCATACATATAGAAACATCCAAGTAATATAGTAAAGTAAAATAATTTTAGGAACATAGTGTATGAATTATCATACAATATCCCACATATAAGTATTAACTATGTTAAAAATGTTTATGGTGGAAAATAAAGCTCCAACAATAAAATATAAGGTCTAAACCACAAATAGGGGTATCTATATACCATGGAAAAACATTCTCACCAGCTATCTTTATTACCCAACACCACTTTGATCCATCAATTACTCATCATCCTTGAACTCTATCAAATGTACTATCATTTTCCTAATCACAAAATGTGCAAGGAGATCCCATATGGTAGTGAGCATATATATCCCCAATAGAACAACCCAAAATCACATAACCTAAATAATCAGTATATACTTAGTCATATAATATCACTAAATGGGGGATTAAAAAATAATGAATAGAATTAATGTAAAAAAGATATTCTCATCCAAGGTACTCAAGGCTTGGAGTCTTGTCTTTCCCTACGAACTAGAAAAAGTCTACCTTCCAAACTCTAACTTTTAGTAGTCTCAAGCATTATTCATGGTCCCATAACTAGGATAACAATGTGGGATCCAATCTAAATAAATATTGGTGAAATACCATACACCATTGGGTGATCCATTTCCCATATATGACTAATATATGGGTGAAATTATAATTATTGGACTGAGGATCCATGCCCCAGTAATGTGGTTTGAATACCTATGATTTTCTAAATCCCATAGAGAGTGGATCTAAACCAATAACATACACACATGGGTTAGATTCTATAATTTATAACAATCCTAATCCCATCAGGTGAGATACCTCACTCTCCATCAGGATTAAGTGGGGGAAATCCATTCCTATATAATCATTCAAATGTTCCCTTGAATTACACAGTGTGTATAGTGGGACACACGAAGTGTCTCACTGGGATTAATTGTGCCCATTTATATCAATATAACATGGTGTATTTTTAGTACATAAATCTCTCGTTTCTGTCATACATGAGTTATAGTGTATGACCCCTCAATAATGTGTCATTTTTCATGTATGTGCATTCTGCCAGTACTCGTGTACACTGAATTCTTCTATGTAATTATCTCTTGTCCTTGTACACATAACATATCCATTTCCATATAACCTAGATGGTGAATTATGAGATGATTTCATAGGGTTAACAATTAATTTATACTTACCACATATTTATGTTATATTTTTTTCAAATCAAATCCCAAGAACCATATAGAGGGGTCCATGTGATGTGTGTCCTTCCAAAGTACACATCATGTCGATCAATTTTTTTTGAAATTATAGATCTTCATGTGAATAATATATTAACTCAATTTCCTCATATTCAACTATAATTCTCTCCCATTATTCATAGATTCAAATTGAATGAGTATTCAATGTCATAAATTAGTATCTTTTTCCACTCATTTTAGGGAAATATACTATTGTTATTCCCTATGTCATCCACATGTTAAAAACGACATGGAAATAATCCAAGATCCTACATTGATATTATTTCATCAATATAACATATCTATGAAATATATAATTCAAATACTAATACCAAAACAAATGATCCATGTAAAAAACAAATTATTGCCCCACAAAATGGTTTCCTTGATATAGGTGAATCATCAACCAATCGAATAATGGTGAAGAACATAGTACATAGAGACTAATCCATAAAACATGAATATGATAATGAGAAATGGATATTTTCTATTTTACACTATTCATTTCTAGAATAATAATTACTTTGATCAACTTAATTAAAAAGGTAATAATATTGACAGATGCCATGTTGAACATTGGTTCTGGAATAGTTTTTTGGATGAAAATCCATAATTGGTGTCACTATCCATAATAGGGAATTTTTTCAAACAAAAAATTCCCTAACATGAATTTATAATTATAATTTGAGGTGAAATTCCTTCACTTTAAACAATTGAAAAATCTATAATTTGTTTCATCATCTAAATTTATCTCGACATTTGTTCTTCATTGATCCCTAATTCTGAGATCTCTCTCTCACACACTCCCCATGACCCATAGCTACAATCACAAGATATATATGGGTAACCCTAAAGATGATCTATATCAAGGATTTAATAGAGGGTGGATAGGTTTAAGAATATTTATTAGTCTACTAAATTAATCAATTTATTTAATAAATTTAATTTATTATAACATCCTACCATTATTGCGCATAACTAAAACTATTAATATTGATAGAACATATACAAAGCCTAGTATAAAACCTAAATTAATGAATTTATGAAGATCCTAGTTTTTACATATGATACTCATTTAGGTCAATATATCATCTTTTATAAAAAATTGTGAAAATGCGAATAATATATTTAATATTTCTAATATATCAATTTTCTGCCCCAATTGAATTTTTAATTCTATGCCAAATCTTTAGATGAAACCATGGAAATTATTTAAAATATTCTAATTTTTTATATATATAGAAAATGAATTCATTATGAATATAATTTATTGTATCTTAATACCATAAATAGTTTCAATTAAATTTTTGTAATTCATATGTAATATCACTTGGATCAACATATCTTCTAAAATATTGGCAATGAGTTAGATAACATAAAAAACCTCATCTATGTCACATATTTTGTTCCCTCGTCGTTAGGAAAAAATCCTAGAACATATGATGAAATATGTGTGAAACATTATGAGTTTAATGATGTGTAAACCAATTACTGGATGAGTAATATTATTTTTATAGTTTTTCCCCATAGAATGTGAACATATAACTTTTAATTAATAGGAGACACATATATTAACTACACAATTAATGTGTTTTTGGTAGGGTGAAACTGTGTGTGTTATAAAATGATTACACCTGATACCTAGAATATATCATTTCATGATGTGTTCAGTCTTTATTAGAAGGTACATGAAGTGTAATGACATTGAGAATTATTCAACCCCATTCTGCCTATCAAGTCCAGTCACAGGAAAAATCCTCAGACCATATTTTAAATATAAGTAAAAGGGTTACTGGAATATAGTTCATCTATATCCATACATCAATTCCAACCAGAAAAGAACAGCTACATATCATATTAATCATAATCCCCATTACATCCATAGTGAGGTGTATCCTCTATAGTAGCTGATTCCCACTCTGTGTTTGTTTCATATACCTTAAATACCATGGCATACTTCCTTTTATGATCCATTTTCTCTACAGTGAGTTCCTCCTTACATGATTTCATGTTAACATGAGCCTTTATAAAACTATGGACATATCCTATTTCCCTCATGGATGAGTACCTAGTGGAAAATGGCTTCGAAAAGTATGAATAGTCCCTTCTGGGACTCCTCTTTGGTGGATCAGTCATAGCTCCCGTAATTTCAGACATCTTATTCCTTCCAAATTGAAAAATATCACTGAAAGAAGGTTTTTCAACACCTCTACCACTATCTTGATTACTGTTTGAGACATTCCACCATTTATTAGTGATATTCACAAAGGCCTAGTTTTTTCAACTAACATCTTTCATCACCAAGATTCCTTCTGAGGTTTTCAAAAATTTCTTTCCAATAATCTAAGATATCCTATTATGATCTATCACAATAAGGAATTGATAGTTCACCTCATTAAAAAATACATAATGTGACCCTTCTTTAAAAAATCCTATACTTCCCTTTCCTACTTGTTGGACTAATCACCAAGGTCATGAATTTAAGTACTTGATGATCATCCAAAAAAATGGGTGACTCCTCCTGCTCCAAGCCTTCAAACCTTTTCCCAAAAGTCACTAATACACCTAAGACATGATTATACTTATCCATTCATCCTTCCATAGAGATCATATTGTCATAATCTAGTTACAGTTGAAAAAAAACATCAACTCCTTCCAACAAGGGAAGATCCCCAACACCAAGATCACTTTTTATAAGCTTAAATACCTGCTTCACTATTAGATTTAGGATCACTTACACCTCCTTCATTGCCCAAGCAGGCATATTATCCTCTGTGTTTTCATCTTTTCACACCTCCCCATCCATGCTTGTACCATTAAGTGCATCGCTGAGGTAGGGGATCCCAACATGATCTCCCCGCTCAGTAGAAACTCCTGGGACTACACTCACATTGTGCACTGCAAGCCCACCCTTTCCCCGGTTCTCACAGCCTCGCACTATCAAAGATATCATAGGATTATCCGTGACTATAATTTGAGTAAATATAGAGACATCACCACTATCAGTGCATCACTCTTCCACCTCCTATGAAATGCCATTCAATATTCTGCAATGAAAAACCTAATAATGATGACCAAATCGACAGCATGCCACACAATAGCTCATCCATGACTCAAAAAGGGATTCATGTATCCAACGTAACTCCTTGCTATCCGTGATCCAGACACAATCCACTGGTGACCTTGTGACTTCTACTTCCACACATATCCATGGACATATTGGGTGACACACCAACACAGTTTGATAATCAAAACATAGAAATACTTATCATTTTCTTGATTTCACATAATATATAGGGAATTTGAAAATAAAGAGGAAGGATGGGGAGACATACCCAAGTCATGATTGTTGCTGGGTCTCGCTGCATATGAAAATCGAAACCCCAATTAAATTTCTAGAAGGTGGATCTATTGCATCTTTGAGGGGACCAGGACCACAAATCAATCAAGTACACCTTCGAACCCAATATGATCATTATAAATAAAAAAATGTTAAAAAAATTAAAAAATTCATAATAAAATAAATAAATATTAATTATATATAATTTAATATGTGACTACTCTAATACAACTTGATAGTTCTAGGGTATAGTGAATGTGGTTAGTCACATGACTAATACTTGTTTTTCATCTCTTTATTCATATTTCAACCCAAAACTGAGTGAATAGAAACCTCATAATCCTTGAGAGAAAATATTTAATATTAAATTTATAATTAATTTATCAATAAAAATTGATAATATCATGGTATTATTTATCTATTTTAAAAATATATTAACACTCTTATTATTTCGTCATTATGATGAGGTATTAATTTTTAGAATCACTCTACTGGTATCCACACATGATCCCTGAAAAAAAAATTCCAGGGATAAATCGTTGTGTCCTAACACTGAATATTTATTGCATTATATCTTTCCTATTTATCATGATGACTATTAATTCTAGAAAATAAATAATTTTCCTATGTTTCATTGAGACTTTAGAGGGGGTGTGAGTATCAGTGATCTCTATCCTTTGAATAAAAAGTTATAATGATCTCTCCTGATATTGAGAGAATTTTTTATACATATGTATTTTGTAAAACAAATCTCCAATACTATATAGGACATAAGTAATTTTTAATAATCATTTCAAAGAATATGTTATTGAATATAGGCTCTAAACCAATCTAATAATTCTAAGAAAACATTATATTAATTATTTTAGTGTTATTATAATTATTATTATTATTTATTTGATCTTCACAGAACACATATATATATAGATATCATTTCTTATTGACCATTAACTCATCCCATAAATTCTCCATGAAATTTATCAAACCATGAAGAAAAACATTTTATTTAAATAAATAAATAAAACTGGATAATTTATTCAATAAATATTTACGTGATCAATATAACCTGAATAATTATTATTCCTCATAACTTTAGAATAATATTTATTTTATTTTTAAATTCCAATATAATTTAACTAAGGATCTAGATAAACTTATTTTTTGACCCTTAGTGAATCATTATATATATAATTTGGTGAGCTAACCTAAATTAAAATATCTATATATAGAAATGCATCAAATACCCCCTAGAGAGAGATATTAATTTTACAATGATAATATACTCCTAAAAATGCTCAATATGTAATGTAATTTAATGGTATCAATGTCTCTCCACGAAGTATCCATTACTAGTTTCGTCAACCAATATGATTAATATATCATTATTTGTATTTCCTAAAATAAACTCATCGATAAAACTTTTATTGGCGTGGAATTGATTAGAGTGTCTTGTTTTAATTAAAGGGAATAATATATTTAGTGTCATTTACTCATAAGGGATAAATATTTCATTGACATATTAATTAATGTTATGTCACTTTTGTTGAACCAAATTCATCCTCCCTCACTACGAATATATGTATTCATGGTTTTCATCAATATATATATATATATATTTATTTATTTATATCCAAATCATTACATACATCAATAATAGTCTCATTTCTATGATGTATTTGGAAAATCCACTGATAGGAATATCCAATGAAAAATATAACATGTGAAATTCCTATAGGATGGAAAAATCTCATAACCTTTTCCATTGGAGATTACCTTGTGACATCATCATGAGAAGAAGTTTTAAGGTATTATGATCCCCCAACAACAAATATTCAACATTATCTTTGTATGTAAGATTGATATTATACATCCATTGAACATTTACTTATGAATATCATCATGAACTTCAATGTTGTCATCACAGTAATGAACTATAATAACCTTTTTATGAAATATAATCTGAAAAGAAAATATATAATTTCAGTTATATAGAATAATATTCATCATGTGATAAGATATTTATTAATATTTTGAAAAATTATGTATATGTAATAAAAAATAAAAACTCGTTCTTCTAATGGAACAAACTCTAATAGGTTATCCCCAAGATATATGGATAAAATTTATCTAGGCTCTCATCTAAGTTGGAAAGTCCAAATGGATAAACATTTTTAATTTTTATAACCAAATAACATGGAATAATGATAAATAGTAATGAATTACATGAGAATGATGATTTGTAAATTACATGCAATAGAATTCATCGAACTATCCCAAAAACATCCAAATAGCCATAAAAGTGTATAATGATATACAAAGAAATATTTATAAATGAGTTAGGATTGTAAATTATTTACTAATGAATCTTAATAATGACGAAAAGACCGTAAGTATATATAAACCCCCAAATATAAATAATTTGATATTCCAAACAATGTCTTAGAGTCTAAAAATGAGGACCAGTGTGTAAAAAATATTTTAAAAAGTTTCATAGACATCACTCACACCATCAACAGAATATCCCACCCTATGCTCAAAACTAATTATATAAACCCATACATTTATAGATAGACATAACTTTTTAATATATGAATATTCACAAAATAAAATAATTATTTATTCAATATTTTTTAGGTCTTTTATCTTTCGATGTTTGGATGTGTAAACAAATAATTCATAAGAGTCTACCATTATATATTAAAAAAACATACACCATTCTTATATATATAATTCTTTAAACCTTTCTTCATAAAATAGGATAATTTAGCATTATAAAGGGTGAAAGATATTATTAGAATGGGTAAAAAAAGTAATATTTTAATGATCATATAAGCATAACATGAGTATAAGGATATAAGAACATGAGAACAGTATTTTAAAAACAAACCCTATACAACAACAATCATAATAATGATTCATTGAATAAAGCTTGAATGATCATAAGACATCAAACATATAGAAATCATGTAATATGATCAATGATAACAGAAAATTAGTATAATCCAATATTTGGAGGTACTAATAAGTTTTTAACATTATAAACATGTATAAATAGAAATTAAAACATTCATTAATTTATGGAAATGAGATCAGAACCTCGCTTAAAAATATAGATATGATATCTGGTCCACACATAATCTTATAGAAATAAATTATTTTTCATTTCATGAACTTGTGGATATAAGAATTAGTTCCACAAATGAAATTATGGACATGAAAACCACATCTTCACTTAATATAATGGACTTGATAAAAAGGTCCATGCATAAAATGTTGAATATGAAATAAAGTTCATGCATAAAATATTTACCACATCAGTTGTCCATCATCATCTAATTAATTAGAGGGAGATAAATGTCCCAAAAATTACATAATAAAAATCCTACATTGGTTGTCAACAATGTCATTAAACATTCATTATATCATAACCTATAGAAGAGGAACTCAATTATATAAACATTTCATCATCGTATAACCCATGGAAAAGAAACAAGTTTTATAAAAATAAAATCATCAAAATCAAAAACCATCCAGAGAAATAAAATAGAAGCTAACATTGGATAATATCTCTATTAAACCAAAAGAATCGGAAATTTTTTTATCGTTTATGAATAAAAATTCTATAAAAAGATCATCACATACATTCTTAAGGAAAAATAACGTTTTTATATTTAAATGACTTATTTTAAATATAAAAAACCTAAAAATAATGGAAATCATTTTATTTTAAAATAATCATAGAATCACGTAATTGAATATTCAATTAATTTATTCTTCTTGATGATAGAAAATTCTAACCAGGCCATATTAGTTATAAGAAATATTCTTTTCATGATTTGGTAAAAAGTCAAAAAAACATCATTTAAATATATATATATATATATATATATATATATTCATTTTAAAAAAAATTAAAAACGTAAAACATTAGTGAATGTTAATCAGTAAAAACATTTTTAATTTTAAAAACCATCTTTAAAACATTTATATGTATTAAAAATAAATTTCAAAAATTGAGAAAAATGATGCTGATTTTTCTTAAAACTGATGTTTTGATATCATAAATATTTAAACTGAAGAAAATCATAACATTCTATAATTTCTCAAGAGATAAAAATATTGGAGTAAAATGAAATGGATTTATCATATATGGATCATATAATTTTGTTCATGGAAATTCATGTATAAACAATCCCAAATAAAAATGGATTAAAACATAAATCCATTACCACTTTGGAAAAAATTGAATTGTAAGAACCATGAATGAAATAATATTATATGGATAATTATATCCTCATAAATAACATATTGTTAATTATAAAATACATTAATGGGAATTATATACACCACACAAAATAAAAATATTTTGAATATGCAATTCTTCCCATGGAAATAAATGTGAGATGAAAATTTCTTACTATAAGTCTAACTCCCATTGTATACATTGGAAAAAAATTTATAATAAATATATTACATAACCGTACTCATATATATATATCATAGAACATATTATTTAAATATAATATTTTATCACCCATTTGATAATAATTCATGATTAAAGTCAATATTCTGGGTGATATCTGCATTTTTTTTTCTTGTTCGGTATTTTTGGTTCGTATGTTTTGGTAGAATTACCATCATCTCAAGAAATTTTATCATTATATATATATTTATTTATTTATTTATTTAAATATATATTTATATGATATTATAATAATTATATAAAATTTATTTTGATTTATAAAATTTTGATATATAAAAATGAATTACATTGTTCTGGGTGGGATTATTTCGTACTTATATATGAACGTTTTTTTTGTTTTTTTGACTGATTGAACTAAACAGAGTTAAATAAAAAATAATATTTATTGAAGAATTATTATATAATATATATAATATATATTAATTTATTTCAGCCTTACTACCACCAATTTAATATTGAAATGAAAAATGAATCACATAGCTTTGTTGAGGTGCTTGCCCACACTTATGCATGAATGACATTATCATTTGAAAAAGGATTTGAAGCTATAAAAGGTAGATAAGATATTATAAATATATAAGTATAATAATTTATTTATTATCATATATATATATATATATATTAAACTCTTTCTAATACCCATTGAAAAATATCATGATGAAAAATGAATTGTATCTCTGCATGGGGACGATATGTCATATGTAGGCATAAATGATACATTTATTTTCCATTTTATAAAAAAAGTTGGAATACAGGGTGATTGATTATGAAATTAAAATTATAGAATATTTCAGATAATTAATTTCTTACTTTTGGAATAATATAATAGATTTATAGGAGGTAAAATAATAGTAAAAAATATATATTGGTTATGGTGATTAAATATTCTTTAAAACTGCTCTTTTAGATCTCCTCTTAAGGGGTTTAAAATTTATTTTTTGAAAAAGAAAGCAAATATATAATATTTCTAGGGATGCTTAATTAATTAATTGGTATATTTTGGTCAAGATATAAGTCACATTGTTTTATTAATAAGACAGTGGAGGGGTTCCCTTTTATAATTAAGGGGTGAGACACTATTGGCCTTCATTAAAATATTAAATCAATACAACATAATATCGATTTCCAAATGGATCCAAATTGATTAACATTTAATATAATATGATTATAAGTCAAATTAATCTCATAAAATAAACTTCTTACAGATTTTGATGACATTTTTACACTTATCTTTTTTATCCCTTCGTTAACCCTTTAAATACTTATCGTAATGTTAATGTTTTCTACCCATAAAAGATTAATAATGTTACTATAAAATTAGAAAAGATCCATAAATTTACAATTGATTATGTTAAAAACCTTATCCCATATAGTTTCTTAAATTTATGTTTTTTATTAATTTTATATCATTTAATACATTATTATTTATTTTCAAAATTATTAATGTCATTTTTAACACAATTAATTTAATTTGAAATTATATAAGTCATAAAATTTTTTGAATTTAAATAAAATGATTTATAGACTCCCATATATGTCAAATATAATTATACAATTCGTGGGAAAAATTACCCTGTCAAATTATATCACTTAAATATATTGAAAATCATTTATTTAATTTTCTATTATTTTATGATAACCAGCATCATGTTACATAAGAATTTATGGACAGTATATAATTACAAAAAATAATTAATTAACATTTATCATAAATATAATTTAATTAATCTCAATATAGACACTTACATTTATTCATAACATTCTTTTTCCCCAATGTGGGGACATATGATATATTTAAAACCAATAGAATGACATTTTGTAACATTCTCTGATTTAAATAGTATATATTTCATTTTGACGGGCATGATTCCACTAAAACAATAAATTTAAAACATAATGTTATATGGGTTGAATTATAATCATTCAATAACAATTAGGGTGAATATTTTTTGTCTTATAATGTAATTTTAACATAGATTAACCCAATTTATCCTTTACAAAGATTAAAATGTTTATGATGTTTATTATTAAAATTGAAAAAAAAAACTAAAATGGAAAAATTGATAAAAGTAAGACCCAATATTTCAAAATATGGAATCTAATTCATAAAATTTTGTTTCATATATTGTAAAAAACTAATTTCAAAATAAGCATGCAATACAAAGGGAAAACGTATTAAAAAACAATTTTTACAAGTAAATCCTAGTTTATGCATTTCCCTTGATTAGAAAAATATTTAATGAATAATTTAAAAATTATTTATTATATAATATAAAATATAAATTGAATTAATTCTCCAACTCCGATTAATTTAGTTAAATAGAATAATAATACATTGCGCAAAAAAATGTTTTTTATAAAATTATTTATTTTTCGTTTAAATTATTATTATTTTTATTCAAAATCAATTGATAAATAATGATTTAATTTTAAACATATATAACCCTTAATTTTTTCATAATATAGTTATTTTTATTCATACCTTCCAATATGATGGTTAGGTTATAATAAATAATAGTATATCATTGTTCTTTAAAACTTAGTGTTGCATGTAATGTTGGATATCAAAAAAAAATTAAATTTATTTGGAATATATATATCTCATAAATTACATGGGTTTTATATTATTACCCCATTAATGAATTTATAACTCATAATTTTTCTCAAATTGGGTTTGATATTATAAAATTAATTTATAAAAACCCAAATAGTACAAAAGGAATAATAAAACGTCCCCTCTAAGGGAAATTGGAAAACATAAAGGTTACATGAAATAACATAAAATCATGTTCCCAAATAATGAAAACATTTATGGGAAGATAACATGTGGAAATGAGAGATAAAAATCACCCCCATAAACTAAAAGAGAGTAATAAATTCCATGGTCATGAGAATGCCAAACACTACAAATATATTACATAGTAAGTGGTTAAAAGACAATCAATTCATCGAATTAAAGGAAATAGGAAACATTTTAATATTAAGATGATTTTCATATTGTTTATAAATTCATTCACAATATTGAATAAGAACGTAAATAAATACAATTAATTGAGAAATAAAATTTCATCCATTATCCAATTTCCACCACAATCTAATATATTTCTCAAAATTATGAGTATTTAAGATGAATTATATTTCATTCTGGTATCACTAATATTAAATTTTATAGAATCAAATGATCAATGAAAATATGATAATTAATTCATGTTGTATTGATATTTACAAAAACCAAAATTATTAGTATAGATAATGATAAATCATACATCAATCCAAAATTTCAAAATAATTAAATCCATAAATATTTAACCTTCAGAATTCTCTTAAATGTTACTGACCAAGATAAAAACCCAAATATGATTTTATCTCATATCATTCCAAGATGAAATAATAATTTTAATATCTCTAAAAGCCTCATAAAAAAATTATAAATGTTTATCTTATGTTATCCAATATATACCAATAATTTCCAAAAATAAATTCCTAGTAAATTTCTATATGTTTCAAAAAGAGAATCCACCACTAATTTCTTAAACAACCTCTCATATTTTTAAATATATTTACATTGGAGGTTTGGGTTCATCGTTGAATTAAAAATTTCTCATAGGTTGATTCATAATATCAAATATGATTTCTTGATTCCAAAACTATGTGTGCAATATATATTGGGAGTGATAATTAATTCATAGAATCTCATTAAATCTAACTAAATGATAATATTTTCATAGGTAATATTCATTAAAACATAAACATGGATTTCAAAAATTATAAAGTGAAAGACTAGTGTTCCTTAACTATCGTGATACCCCTCAATTATGGTAATTTCATAAGATTTCCCTTTTTTCCTTTGACATTAAAAGTATTTTTTATATTATTATATTCATTATCCCTTTTAATATTTCATTAATTTTCATATCTAAAAAAATATTTCTTGAGTAGAAATAATTTTTGATTTGTGTATTCTGTTGACTTCTAAAAATATTAATTTAATTCACTAGACCCATTAATGAGATTTTACATTTTTTATTGTTGGAAATGATTCCCAAAATTGGATCATTTTTTTGTTCATTCTAGTCCTTCATCTAATTTATCCTTTTCAATTGTTTCATTAGTAGGAGGATGAAATTTTTTCTCCCCTATATGTGACAAACCACCAGATCATTCATAAATCTCTATCTTCCTTTCCTTATCACCATAGGCATTAGGCCTTCTACCATCCATTAACACTTTTAGGGTACCGCTATTTCAAATTGGGACATTAATTAAAATCTAAAA
This sequence comes from Viscum album, assembly GCA_963277665.1. NCBI lineage: Eukaryota > Viridiplantae > Streptophyta > Magnoliopsida > Santalales > Viscaceae > Viscum > Viscum album. Next base: position 79,181,715 of record OY728122.1, read on the forward strand.
TCCCTTTATCTAGGCTATACAAGTATTCATAGTGTAAGTGATGTTAAAGGGTTAGATTTAACGGTGCTCATAGAATGGGATGATAAATTCCCCCTTTATCAGGGATTTTTTAATCACTCATAATGGGTATAATGTTTCCACCCACCACCCCCCGAACCCCCCACCCTTTATCAGCGCTTCCCCTACCTATTCCCCATTTATAAAGGATTCCTCACACTACCCCTTTATTAGTGATACCCCACACCTTTATCATAGCTATAGATAATCCCACCTCCAGTATGAACCCCTTCCACTAGTGAGATTAAAACATGAGACCTCCATCATTCACATCAATGCCTTTTCCACTACCCTATAGTGTTTCTTTTACATTTTAATATATATATATATATTTATTTATAATTTTTTTGGTATATTTATATATATTTATATATATGTTAATATATATAAATATATAGTTATATATATTTATTAAAATTGATATAAACTCAAAAAAAACATTTAAACGCACAAAAATGTTCAAAAACATTAAAAACACTAAAACCACTAAAAAACTAAAACAACCACCACATCTAATACAAGAGTCTACATAAACTAAAAAATTAGTCAAATACAATTTCTTTTAATTATATTATATATTATATGTGGTCCAAAATGAATAGAATCGCAAATTAGAAGTTATATCCATTTTAATTTTATGAAATTGTGGTAGGTGGCAAAAAAACATTGTTTTGGAGGCCTTCTAGTCCATTTGTAGGATGAAAAACTATAAATTTTACTTAAATCTCAGTCTAAGACCCATTTTGGCATATATATCATAAAATTATTCAATTTAATATTCGTTGGATCCCAAACAAAAACATAAATCAAAAGTTCTGGCCATATGAAGTGTGATTTCAATTTCTAACTTTTTTTAAACTATAAAATGTTTTATTGCTTTGATTATCACAAAATTAAAATCTAACATTGTTTTATAACATTTAATAATATTTTATTTGATTGGTTCTGGAGGAAAAATAGAATCCTAGATCAATATTTATTATATTTTTAGGGTTATATTATTTTTATTGGGTTTAAAGTGTTTAAAGCGTGTTTAACATTTGACTGCCTTTCTTAGGGACATAACATATTAACCAAGTGTCTATTTTTCATCTAGAACATATAAAATAGAATTATATAGTGAAATACAAATATTGGAGTCTGGTAAGAATCGTCAATCAGATCTATTGATGCCATAAAAGGTCTAGAAGTCCTCCAAATGGAAATAACTTCTACTAGGGGCATCTGTTAATGATTTTTTTAGAATATACCCTTTATGAATTATACTAAAAAAGTAATCATAAAAGGGGTATTTATCAAAACTTTTTAAAAAATTATGATAAATACCACACTTTTATCAATGCTTTTTTAGAAGCATTTATAAAGACCACCCCCTTATCAGTTCTTTTTCAGCATCGATAAATGCCCATTTTGATATTCCTTTATTACTGGAGATGAAAAATGGAGGGAATTTTTCAAATATTTATTAAAATAGATAATAAATTTCCCCCTTTAAATTTTATTTTTTAGAACTATTAATGGCACCCTTTAATAATGATTTTTCCAGTGCTGGGAAATACAATTCATAAAAGCTCTTTTAGTGAGTGCTATTAACATCGTAGCACTACAGAAACCGTGTTTTGTAGTAGTGTACGTAGAAAATTTTACTCATATATTCCAATATACATTATGGATAAAACATTATATGTATTAACATTGAAAAAATAAATAATTGATCAATTTTACATTCATGTATCTTTATTAAACTTGAATCGTATCTTGAATGTCCTATAAAAGATTACTCATAAGTACCAATGGATTCATCATCCTTCAGAATGGGACCAAGTTATTCCTCCATTATTTTAGTATATAAATAATGAGATATGTACATAATATAACATAATCCGTTAAAATTTTCTAATTACATATATTCTATTTCATCCAACGCCCTCATATTCTTAAAAATATTTTACAATTCGTATGCATTACCTTCCAAACAGTAAACAGTTAGGACAATGTTTTCATCATCTAAGCACTGGAGAGTATAAAATATTGTCTAGATCACGTTGATCCCTTATTAAGACTCTAGTGGATATTGATACCCATAAAAGTAGGTTGGATGTTGTATCGAAAAATATTCAATAACATGTTTCTCCATCCACGATATATTCATAAGTTGAACATGATCAGTGTTACCACTAATTTATTGAGAGAGTTCAGTCAGAATAATAACAATATATTGCATCCTAGCACTTTGTACATTTGGTTTCCCTAGTGTATGTTCTTTTTATTGGTCGTCACATTTATTATTCAAATGATATCATTAAGTTCCATCAAATTATAAACCCTAAAAAAGAATAGTGGGATAATTGATAATTATAAAGTAAAACACCATTATCATGAGTTATAATTCATTGAATGTCTAAATAAATATAACTTATTTTCATTTTATAACACCATGGGTTTATCATAGTTCATCTATGATCATTTCAAAATAATTATGATTTTATAAAATACATAAACCACACAAAAATACAGCCTTTAACAATGATAATATAGCCAATTTTCTGTGCAAAAAAAGTGCTACCAATCAGAGCCTGATTAAAATCCAATGGATTTTGTCAGCCATTGATAAGTTATGTTATTGGGCAACATTATCAGCTCTAATTATGAACTGATTTAACAAAAAATTATCAACACTGGTAAAGGACCTCATTATTAGTGCATTTATTTAGTTCTGAAAAAGACCCTTTAACATCACTAGAAAAGGATAAGATAAATGGATCATTTATCAGTGATAAAAAATTGTTTCTAAAGGAATCTGTCATCAACACTACTAAAAGTTATGATAAATGATCCCTTTTTTGTAATTTTATAATAATTGATAAATAATCTCTTTTTGATGGATTTTAATATCACTGATAATTGATCCCTTTTTTAGTGAATTTTTATAGCACTAAAAAAGGATCCATTTGGCAATAATTTTTTTTAGAAATTATAAAGGGGCATACTTCTAAAGTGTGCTATAAAAAATAGATCACACTACAACATCAAAAATAAAAAATAAATGAGAAAATATATAACGTTACTAAGATAAAATTTACATCCAAAATAAAATAAAAAACTATAAGATATACATTTCAGACATTGGTTTCTAAAATTACATGATTAAGTAAAAAAACCTTATATATTTTTAAAAAATCAATATTTCTTCGTTTTTATCCCCAAATCCTCCAATCATGCTATTATTTGTCGAATAAAAACCCCATTTTGACAAAAATGAATATATATAAGAAATAATTTCTTATGATAGCAAAACTATAATGATCTCAATTAAACAAAAAGTTTCAATATTAGAATAAAAACATATTCTTTTATTCATACCTGGAACACCATGTATTAGATTTAGATATGGTTGATTCTTAAAAATCACACTATTCATTCTCGTTTTAAAAGGAAGGTACTCTTGAATTGGGCCTCATCTGGGGTGATAAAAAATTGCATTCGATGGAAGACATTTCAAGAGGAATTTCTTTTTCAGAACAATCCCTCGACTTTCACACCATTTATTGTTTATATTCATTAATTTCCATAGTGGAAATGAAGAAAATAAGTATAAGATAAAATTTATAGGGAAATAATTAAAGTAATATCATAAAAATAATATGAAAACAATCAATGTTAATTATTTCATTTTTCTAAATGTTATATACTTTATAATCTAAAATGACACTTTTTTATTAAAAAGATACAAATTGAGTCTTATAGTTCACATCTTGATTAGATTGATGTGCAGTCAAGTCAAATATTTGAAACATTATTTTTTCATAATTTTACTAATTTTATAAAATAATCTGAGCATTTGTTCTTGGTTTTGGATGATTGATGTATGTTTTAAACTAAAATGGCACTTTTGTTATGAAAACACAAACTTCAAACAATATCAACCATACATTTTTCAGATAGATGTGCGGTCAATTACTGCATGTGAAAAATGAATTATGGATCATTCTCATAAATATTAAAAATGAAGTATTCTTAATTCATCTATTTTGGTTATGTGATGTGTGATTTAAACTATGATACAAATTTTTAATTAAAAACATGCACTTTGAGTCATATCAACCACATTTGTGTTAGATTTATGTGGGATCGTTTAATATAAGTGAAAAAATCATAATTGGATGTCTTCCTAATGTTAGAAAAAATCCACAGTTGTTGATTGGTTTGGAAATTTTATGTGTGTTTTAAACTAAAAAGGAAATTTTTTATTTAAAACAAAATCTTCGAGTCATATCGACCACATCGTGTCTCGTATTGATTTTTTTCAATTAATACAAGATATAAATTAATTATGATTTTTTTTTATTGTTTGAAGAAGAAATATGATATCATATTACTTTTTTTTCAATTAAATGTGTTTTAAAAAAAATTCATCTTTATTATTAAAACATTCACTTTGAGTAATATCAAAAATGTCTTATTTTAGATTAATGTAAATTAAATTACTATGTTTAAAGATTTAATTATGGATATTTTTTTAATGATTTAAAACAATCCTAGATCATTTTCTTGATTTTGTCTATTTGATGTGTGTTTAAATATAAAATGGAACTTTTTATTGAAAGTATGCACATCAGATAATATCTAGCACATCATGTGTCAAATTTATTCTCAGTCAATTAATATGCATGAAATTTGAATTATTGATCATTTTTCTAATGTTTGAATGTAATATGAGATCATTTTCTCATTTTTGGATATTTGATGTCTGTTTTAAAATCTAATTGAACTATTTTATTAAAAACTCACAATTCAAGTAATATCAACTACATGATGTGTAAAATTGATGTGAGGTCAATTCCTACCTATAGAAAATGAACTCCATTTATATTTTATATTGATTGAAAACAATTTGATTTTTTTCTTAGATTTGGCTATTTGATGTATGTTTAGAACTAAAATAGAAATTTTTTATTTAAAACATGCAATTAATGTCATATTGACCACATCATGTGTCATATTGATGTTCGTTAAGTTCCGATATGTGAAAAATTAAATATGGATCATTACCTAATGATAGAAAACAATTGGAGTCCTTTTGGTAAGTTTTGGCTATTTTATGTCATGTTTTAAACTAAAATTGATACTTTTTATTGACAAGAAGAACATAGATACATATAAACCACATCATGTGTTGGATTCATGTGATTTAAATGTTTTTTTGTTAAAAAATAATTTTGGATCATTTTTATAATGTTTCTAAATAATATAAGATCCAATTTTGGTTTCAGCTATTTGAAATTTTATTAAACTAAAATAAAACATGTATATTATAAATAGACACTTCAAGAGAAATCATCCACATCATGTGTCAAATTTATTTTAAATAATTACTTCAGGTTAATAATGAATTATGGATCATTTTACCAATTTTTTTTTAAAAATAGATCTTATTTTCTCGATTTGAGTGTTTTGATGAGAATTTTAAACTAAGATGGAAATTTTGTATTGAAAACAAAAACAGAGATTCATATCAACCACTTCATGTGTCATATTGATGTGTAATCAATTCGTACACATGAATTAAAAATTATTGATTTATTTCAGAAATATTGAAAATATTTCTAGCCCTTTTTCTTAGTTTTGTATATTTTATGTGTGTTTTAAACTAAAATTGAACATCTATATTGAAAACATGCACTCATAGACATATCAACCACATCATCTGTGCAAGTGCAATATGGTCAATTACAACCTGTGAAGAAGGAATTATAGATAAATTTTGAATATAATATGATCTCATTTTCTCTATTTTTTCTATTTGATGTGTGTTTTAATCAGAAAGATCACTTTCCTATTGAAAACACACATTCTGAGTCATATTGACCACATCATGTGTCAGATTTATGTTATGACAATTAAAACATCTAAAAAATGAAATAGACATAATTTTTATATTTTTGTCAAGTAATATGAGATGTTTTTCTCAGTTGTGGATATTTGATGTGTGTTTTAAACGAAAATGAAACTATTTTCATGAAAACACACATTTCGAGTCAAATCGGTCACATTTTGTTTTAGATTCTTGTGTCGTCAATTATAACACATGAAAAAAAAATTTGATCAAATTTGAAATTTTTAAAAACAACAGGAGTTCATTTTAATTATTTTGGATATTAGATGATGGTTCTATACTAAAATTAATCTATTGTATTGAAAACATTCACTTCACATCATATCAACCAAATTATGTCTCAAATTAATTTATAAAAAAGTCCAGCACATGTAGATTTAATTATGGATTATTTTCATAATGTTTGAAAAGAATACATAATTTTTTGCTCATTTTATTGGAAATTTGATGTGTGTTTTAAATAAAATGAAACTTTTTTATTGAAAACATGAACTTTGAGTCATATCGACAAAATAATGTATCGTATTGATTTGAGATGATTTCCTACATGTCAAAAAAGAATTATGGATCATTTTTCGTAAATATTTAATCTATCTAGAGATTATTTACTCAGTCTTAGTTATTTGACATGGGTTTGGAACTAAAATCAGACATTTCTATTCAATAAAATGCAATTTGAGTCATATGAGTAAAATTGTGTCCTAGATTGATATTTGGAAGATAATTACATGTAATTAATTAATTGTGTAATATTTCCCTAATATTTCTAAATAATCAGATATCATTTTCTTGGTTTTGTAAGTTGGATTCAAGTTCTAGAATAAAATGATAGTTTTAAATTCAAAAAATGAACTTCATGTGATGAAAACCAAATTTTGTGTTGAATTGATGAGTTTTGAATTCATAATGGCCAATAATGATTTAAAGAACATTTAAATGAGGTTTAAAAACAATCTAATCTTGTTTTCTTGGTTTTGGCTATGTTTCGATTTTTAAACCAATATGAAAATATTATTATAAAAACACGGACAACAAGTCATATCGATAACATCATGTATTGGATTGGAATGTGGTCAATTACATCTTGTCAAAAAAATTATTATGTATCATGTTTGTAATTTTTTTTAAAAAAAACTGGGATTTCTTTCTATGTTTTTAAAATGTGACATTTGTTTTAAAATAAAATGGAACCTTTCTATTGAAAACACAAAAATTGAGTTTCATCGATCACAAACATTATTTGATGCATGATTTAAACAAATAATACACAATTGTATTAAAAAATTCACTTTGAGTCATAAAGAACACATCAGGTGTCGAATTGATGTGTGGTCAATTCATATAGGTCGTAAATGAATTGTGGACCATTGTACTAATTAATTAAAACAATCCTAACTCCTTTGATTATTTTTGGATATGTGATGTGTTTTAAATTAAAATGATAGTTTTATATTAAAAACATGAAATTCAATTCAAATTGAAGACACTATGTTTCAAGTTGGATGCAATCAATTCCTATATATGAAAAATAAATTCGGTTTTTTTTTCTAATGTTGGGAAATAATCGGATCTTTTTTTTCATAGTTTTGGTGATGTGATAGAATTTTTAAACTAAAATGGATGCTTTATTTTGAAAACATTCACTTTGATTCATACCGATCCCATCATGTCTAAGATCAATGTGAATTCAATTCATAGATGTAAAAAATAAATTATGGGTAATTTTGGTGATGTATGTTTAAAATTAAAGCTCATTTTCTACATTTTGGCAATTGGACTCATGTTTTAAGCTAAAATTACATTTTTTAATGAAAACGGATACTTCGAGTCACACTAACCACATCAGTTGACTAATTGATGTGAGGTTTATTCTTACACATGAAAACTAAATAATGTATTGTTTTACGAATGTTTGAAATATATGGAATCTTGTTCTCTCAATATTTTCCATGTCATGTGAATTTAAACCTAAAATAAAACATTTATATTAAAAACACATTCTTCAGGCTATATCGACCACAACGTGTGTCATATTTATATTTGGTCAGTTCCTACACACGAAAAATTAATTATATACTATTTTACAAAAGATTTAAAATAAACTAAGCTTGTTTTCTCAATTTTAGTGATGTGATTCATGTTATAAATCAAAATTTCACCTTTTAATTGAAAATACTAACTTTGAGTCATATGGATAAAAACTTTTCTTATATAGATATGTTTTTGTTTCAAACATGTCACAAATGAATAATGGGACAATGTACAAATGCTTGAAATCAATCTGAGCCCTTTTTCTTGATTTTTTCCATTCGAGGTGTGTTTTAATCTTAAATGACATTTTTGAAATTCAAACAGATACTTTTATTCATACTGGCAACATCTATATTTTGATTGAGGTTTATTCAATTCCTACATGTGAAAATTTAATTATGGATATTTTTTCAAATGTTTAAAAAAATCAGATCACATTTTCTTTGATTTAGATATGTAAATAATGTTTTAATGTAAAATAACACTATTATAATAGAAACATATATATAGGGTCAGACCAACCAGATGTTGTTCGAGATGTGTGTGAATTTAATTCCTACACATGTAATAAGAAATTTGGTTTATTTTAGTAATATTTGAAAATAATCGAGGCTATTTTCATTTGTTCTGCAATGTGAAACATGTTTCAAATGAAAATGTCACTTTTATATTCAAAAAACTTTTTTTACGTCAGACTAAAAACATAGTGAGATTGATTATTGGGACTCAATTCATACAAGTTAAAAATTACATAATGGTTATTTTCCTATAGTATTCAAAAACTATGATTTTTTCCTTGGTTTTGAGCTTGTGATGTGTGTTTTAAAATAATTTTTAAATTTTAAAGAATATGTATCAGATAAAAAATATTCCGAAATTATCTTTAAATAGTAGATAAAATGATGGGAAACTAAACAAAATATGTAATATTAAGTCACCTATTCACAATTTCATTATACATTCTATCACTATGTATTCTACCCAATCATTTCTAAAAAACTTATTTCCTCCATTGTTCTTATTCTTGAAAAATATAACCAAAGTAATATATAATGATTATGATACTAATAATTCACACAAAAAATATATTTCTAGGGTCATTTCGAAAACTAGATCATAAAAGTAGTAAGAAATTGCCTAAATTTGATGTACAAAAACATTTAAAAACCATGTACGTTTATCACTCCTCTATAAAGAAATTTATTTCTTCCCTTGATTATTTAGATTTTTGTAAATGTTGGTCATGATTAGAAAATATAGAAAAAAAATTGATTAAAATTAAATTTAATGTAATTTTAATTACCTTCTGAAATTACCTATTTAGGGACTCTAGTCTTTCAATGGTATATGATATTTTTTTAAACCAAAATATATATAATCATTATTGTTATCTTACATTAGAAACTACAAAAACATTGACCAAAATAAGTAAATTGTTTTGAAATATGTTTTTAATGATACATCATTCTATAAATATCTTAATATGTTTATATTTGAAGTAATCTATTAGATTCTTATTTTCAATCACTGACCTCATACCATGATTTAGCATATATTTACTAATCGCCCACTCATTGTAGATGGGGTCTGGCTTAGTGGTAATCACCCATTAATTCTACATGAAAAATGGAGGTTAAAAACCCCTTGGGCATAGGTACTATAGCAGTACTATAGCGTACTGTAGCAGCGGCAGAACTGTAGCAACGATGGGCACTGTAGCGCTGGCAGGGTACTGTAGCAGCGGGAGAGGACTGTAGCAGCACGGGTATTATAGTAGTACTATTCACAGAATGGTCTTTGGCTGAAAAAATGGGTCTACGGGCCATGTAATGGGACAAATTCCAACTAGGCCTTCGGGCTATTTAATGGGTCTCCCTCTACCCTATTAAAGTAGTCTTTGATTTTCATTAATAATAAATGAGGATTCGAACCCAAAATTTAAAAAAAACTAATCTCCCACTCATTACAATATTCTTGTTAAAACATAGACTAAAACATATAACTCAAATTTTATCTATAAAATGATAATTTTAATAAATTAAAAATTCAAAATATATATCATGTGTGGGCATTTTTATGGAAAACTCTGAATAGGATCCAAAAAAATAAATATTTTTGTCATCCATATTGATTGCGATAAAAATCCAATGCAATAAAAAACTAAAAAAACTACTAATGAAAAAAAAATTATATGATTATATTTTTGAGTTTAACCCCTTCATTGTAGGTATTAAAAGTGTATAACATCTGCAATTTCATTCTCAAATTCCTCATTTATATTATCATTTTTCTCTAATTTATTTTAATTATTTTGAAATTTTTTAAATTGAAATGATAAAGGGACTAATTAATCCAAATCGTGGTTGATTGAGTTTTCCCTTCATATATTAGTACTATAAATTCAAATAAAATATATGAATTTTTATTAACATTAATGAAAATATTACATCATTTTTTTGAAAAACATATTATAATAATTTACCTTAGGTTTTTATTCACAATGGAGACTCCCCACCATTCAAACTTGATAATCTCATTTATAATATCAAGACGAACATTGTCTTTATAGACCATTCCAAATATGTCTTCTTAATATGGAATGTAAGAATCATATCCATCATTTAATGTGGTTCATTGGAGAAACTATAATGATAATATGTTTTTTACTGAAACTAGTGGGAAGAAGGTACTCTCGGGATGCGTTTTTGTTTTCATGGTAGATTCACTTGATTTTCGTGATCTATTTTTCTGTTTCCCATTGTTTTATCCATCAATAATTCCATACCTCACAATAAACCTTCTTGTCATCAACTGTTATAGGTTTTTCATTTGATAAATTTTTTAGGACAGAAATCATGTATTGTTACATGATTATATAGCCTTCCTACAAGACTTCCAAAAGAATATCATTGATCATTGTAGTATTCAGATCATCATCTGCAATAAGAAACCTTGTGCTCAGCACTTGATCTATTTCATTCCCTACAATCATATGATCTATTTGGATTTCTCCATTTATATCATGACACATGGTATATAATACACCATACCCCTCATGAAAATGTATTTTATGGGTATTGATAGTTATAAATCATATACAAATATACCCTATAGCGTGTTACTAATATAGTGCCTTTATGATTTGTTTATTAAAATTTAATAGAAAGAGTAATGAAAAAATTGATTGCCTCGAGAAATATTTTTGGTTGAGGGGAATGACTGGTCCCAAAATTAGTTGGGTCATTTGGTTATTCTTGTGACAATTTTTTTCTGCATCAAATTCTTTTGATCAATTCGAATATATTGGCCTTTCAAACTGGGCCTAACAATACTATCATGAAAAACATCTATTTACTCATGAAATAATTTCAAAATATGATTTATATCTTCATGAGTTTTGTTTCTAAATTTTTTTTCAATTAGACACTCCAAAACATACACATCTAACGTGACCATATTGTTCCAACAACTTTAAATCTACTGAAATCATTTTTTCATTCCGTAAGATCACTTTTGATTCATGTGTCCAAAAATTATTAAAAAATTTAGGCTTAAATAGATATTTTCTATTATATTTCCTTAAATTATATTGAATTACTATTATTTCATACATACACATGTCTCCCATACTATTTTTATGTTTTCATTCACAAGTTTATCCTCCTTATATACATGGGAATCCATTAAAAGCATGTAACATGGGATAAAAGATGATTGTAATTTTTATTCATCAATATTAATGTATATAAATGAACGTATGTTTTTATATATAAAATCAATCATTTATTTATGAGTAAAAATTCATAAAAATAAATTTCCAGTGAAATGGACCCCATCCATGCATGCAGGTAGGGGTACATTGGTTTTATTTCTTGTTTTCCTATTTTCATCACATTTTTATATTTCAATGATTAAAATTGTAGAATTAAATTGGGTTCAATAAATAATTTAAAATAATATATTATAAATTAAAATCACATAAGAGGATTTCTCATCATGATTACTGAGGAAATTAATCAATGTTAATGGCATTATAATGTGTGTATAAGTAACTGGTGATTCCTGATTTACATTCGCATATTCATCCTTATGATGAAACTTTCTACGTAGTGTATTGGAGAATCTATAAGAAATTATTGTGGCCATTAAGATATATTTATTGTTAAAAGCATATAAATTAAACAAACTATAAATGGGATAATGGAAATTAAATCAAAAATTTAATATATAATAGTTCGATAAAAATGAGAAAGTATAACATAAAATTACTTTAATATCTTCCCAAAGGGGTTCCTTTTTTATATACTAGAAAGGAAACCATGAATCTATATAAATTGGAAAATTCATTCTCATTATGACCCCAATATAACTAATAAACATTATCTAGTTGGTTTTAATAGGTTTCCAACATTTACCCATACAAAACTGAAATTGTATACCCTTACTTTTTACCTTGATAAATTTATTAAACACTATGATGTTGCTTCCTTATTATTGTTTTCATCAACATGGTGTTGTTCCTCAAAAAACTATATAGTTTTATCCCCAATGGACTATTCTTCCAAAATATTCATAACATCATTAAATGTAAAATTCATTATCTATGCCATTAAGAAAAATAAAATTATATTACATAAATACTTTTGAGAACATATAATATTTTTAGGAAAGTCATATTATATTAATAGGCACATTAACCTTCTCATTGAACTCTCTTTATTTTAATTTATGTTTGAAGTGATTTGGTTCCTTTATTAAAAATCCAAATCCCCTCTTTTTTATCTACTATAATTCTCAAGACATTTTCAATATTGGGACCACTATTAATTTATTATATCCCCCCAATGAAAGGTTCATCCTTGAGTAAATTTCCATCTAACCCGTCAATTGTATTTCTCTCCAATGGGATAGTTGGACAATTTTGTTTTTTACGATCTAAGAAAGAAATACGTTCACAACTTGTGATTCAATTATGAATGGATCATACTTATCCCCTTCCACATATAAATTCACCTTCATTATGTCGTTTCCATAAATCATCATTGCACTTTAATTTCCATCCCATTGGCAATTAGAACACATCACTTGAAGTGTTTTATAATCTAACTCATATCTATATTTGATTATTCTTGAATACAAAATATTCTATAAAATTAGATTTCTATTATTAGAACTATATATGGGAATCACATCCAGAATAACTGAAAGTCCACTATTTTTCATTGTATTGTGCTCATCTTGTTCTTTTTATAGAATGTATAATAATAAATTAAAAAACCAATGTACGATGTAATATTTTCATTTGGTCTCCTTTATATCCATCTAATCTATTTAGAAATTGAATTTTGATTCATAGATATCTCATTTATAAATGATCTTTGAACCATCTTATAAATAGATGATTATGTGTGTATGATATCAAAACATCATCATACCTTGATGGATTTAAAAACCTATGAATTTCATTGTGCGATGAAACATATAGATCATCATATTCACTATTATGAAATTTTTTAAGGTGAGAGTTCTCCAAATCATTGATTTTATTTCTAACAAATTCTCTTTTTAGAATCCCTTTAACCCTAATACCCTCTTAGTAAATGGACATTCGGATACTGATACTATTAATATTTGACAGGTAATAGACTCATACTTCAATATGTTTATCAACAATATATCATTCCACAATATAACATTTTACAAAAATTGATTCATGATGTACATTTTAATATATTTATATACCATTCTATGGGTTATATTAATCTGTATGGGACATGACCACATAGTTGAGCCTCTCAAACCAATTGAACCAAGGGTTGGAGAACTATATATACGATTTATGGTGGGAATGACATACCCAATTCACATAATATTACAATAACCAACTTAATCATGCTTAGAAACATCACTAAGTATAAAACATTATTACTTATGGATTTTAAAAATATGCATACATTGGTAAATTTATATCATAAATTTTCCGGAAGAATACAGTGTAAATCAACGAGCATAAAATCTTACATCAAAACATGGAGTCATGAGATTTTAGTCCATATACCATTAAATTAGTCATTTACATGGAATTTTTTATATTTGATGAATACCCCATATAAATTTTTTAACCATTAAAGGAAATGAAAAAATATTAATATTTTCTATCTGGATAGAGTTAAGCTAGAGTAAGATGAAAATTATGACTTCTAACCATCACCGGTGCTGACTCTTCTATTATCCCAAAGTATATCATGTCCATTCAAGCCTTGATAATATTTTTTTTTAAAATTTATTAATGTTCCAATAACACTATTAAATACCTTTTTTCTGAATGCATGGAATCCATAAAATGTATGACATTTAAACAATTCTAGAAAAAATAGCTTAAATAAAATTGATCTCATTTTCTAACCTAATTTCAGAAAAAATTGAAAATGTTTTACTAAAATAATGTTTTAATATATTTTAATATATTTAATATTTAAACAATGATTAATGGAGATGGTGTTATAACATGTTCAGTATTCCCATTGATTTTTGTCATCCAAAATCAGTATTTATATCATTGAGGTAAAAATTTATGATGTCCTAAAAAATGGATTCAAGGATTGTTTTAAGTGGACAAATTGGGGTCAATCATCATAAAAAAGACACCCCAACATTTTTTTAATTCGATGTCCAATCCAAATTACATTATAAGAAAAGCCATTTATTTTCCCTTATAATATACCCCTTAATGTGAATTATTCATATCTATAAGCATCATATAGTGTAACACCCATATACGACATAAATTTAAGAGCATTGATAAATGGATCCAATTAGAGATCAATATCATTATTAGGTTGTTTTTTTCATATATGAAAATAGACAACATGATTTATTTTCCCATCATTCATAACCATATGGAAAGTTATAATTTAAAATCATAAATGGAAATATACTGTGAGTTCTACATTGTATGCAAAAAAATTTATTACATTTATAGTAAATTCAAGAAAAATGTTTATTAGCTCATTTACAAATTCTATATACACATAATAAATTTTCTTCAACTGGGGAGAATCAACTAAATGATGTAGTTTCCCATATTTAATTCATGTAACTGCATGAAATGTCAATTATCTTATTGTTTCTTGACATCAATATAGTATTCAAACCAAATGAAAGATAGGATAGCACTATAAATATTTTTAATGGAATGATTTATCTTTCTTATATAGGTTTTCACCTCTCTTGTTGCACGTTAGAAGTGATTCATAGTCCTCGAAAAAATATGGAATTATTTGGAAAAGAATGTATTTTTTAGAGATCATCCATATTGATCATAGAATGTGTTTAGCAGTATATGTTTGACAAGGATGTTCATTTTATTTCTAACATATCATTTAGGAGACTAAGTCGATCTGTCACTCTTGTGTTTCTCCATCCGAATCCATCTATCAAATTTTATAACATCACAATAGCAGACAATTTTTTTATGTACTACAACTAGTATAAAATGGTCTCTATGAACAGATATTTAACTTCAAAAACAACTTTGGATAATTATGATATTCATCATCAATTTATATTATCATTTATTACATAATATCTCCATCTTCAATTACACTAGTATTCCTATCAAATGATCTATAAACCGTAGTGTATTCCCAATTGGTGTAAAGATTCAGTTTTACCACATTTTTTGCCAAACATTTATAGCTTTTATCAATTTAATGACAAGTCAAATGTTCTTCCAACTCTTCTGGAATAAATTTTTATTAATTACAATTATATTAAACAAAAAAAAATTATTTGATAAGGGTCATATTCATTCTCTATTGAATAATTGATAAACTCTTTAACTCTATATTCATAAATATTTTTTATACAATTACCATTCATCCATTTCTGATTCATATACAATTTATTAGGTTAATAAAATATTATTTTTGTATAAAACAATACATAGAATATATTCCCATTAAAAGGTGAATATTATATATAATTATAATAAGGGGAACCATTAATTTCCTTGACAGTTTTTGTATTATATTTGGATATAATGTTGGATTGTTTTTTAGACTTGGAATTGATATGGCATGTGATTACGATGCCCAGTGTGCCCAAAATAAATTTTTCAAATATATTAAAGATATAAAATATAACGACTACAACTTTTTCCAAAAAAAATAGAATAACTCTCTAACAGGGGTAGATAACAAAAATGTGAGGGAACCATTGAGTTAATAAAATATGTTTTACCCTAACCGCGATATAATATTTTTTGATCTGGGTCATTATTGAAAAATACATTAATCGTGTAATTAAATGACAAGAATTAAAAAACACAAATTATTTGGTTTATTTTTCATGTATCAACTGACATCTCCTTTTTTTATACAGCTATAGAAATTATCTCAGGGATGGACACTAATCTGTGTACACATTGGATCCATTGGATGAGAGCCTTCATGGAGAAACGTGATGGATAAGGATCAAATCATGGATCATTTCACAAACAGAGTTGGAGGATCTCAACAATGAACAAAATGCATCTGTTTTTCATCAAATATCAATCAAAACACTATGTAGGATTTTTTTCCGTATGGTTTTTCCTATCATTCCACAATACATGGAAAAAACTGATCAATTCCTGGAATAGAATTTATTTTTTCTTCACTACTAGGTACAATTTGATGGAATTGTTTAATTTCATTATTGATTTAACCCACTACAGTCATCCTCTATAAAATAATGAATCGAGGCCAGAAAATTAATAATAATGGATTATTCCTCACTTTTATAGATTATAAATTTTCCCCTGTGTTCTTTTCACATTCGTTATGGGCGATTTTTAACCCTCAGATCATTGAATTCCCATTATCTGATCATTACACAACTGTTCCTCGACACAATAGTTCAATAATGTTGTTTTTTTCATGACCAATGGAATTATTTCATTATGAATATTGTTTAAAATTATTGGTGTAGGATTTAATTTGGTATTTGGGGTCTATTTCACTTAGCATTGACACGTGAAAAAATTGCTTGGCTATGGGATTTTAAAAGAGATTTGAGGCTGATTTTCCATCTACTGATGTTGTAAAAGTCATTAAAACATCCAATTTTCAAGTTATTTTGATAGTGGTAGTTCTAAAAACACACACTTAGATTCATAAGATACCTATAAGGATGTAGAAAATCCCTAGCAATATAATGTGTACTTCGGGTTATAGGCCTTGCAATCCCCCTTGAATATGGAACTAGGGTTTCATCCATAAGAATAGATCACATGGTGTGTGACCCTTATCCCATGGTGCATGATCCCTCCCATGTGGCTCGATGTACACATCATAGCGTACATAGAAATGGGAAAATTTAGTCAACAAGATGGCATGTTTTGTACGTTTTCAACATCACGGCTTGGCCTTCATGCGCCAGTACATGGACACTGCCTCAGTACACCGGCCTAACCAAGGGATACTAGTTGGATACAGTCTGTCTCTTTGCTATGTTTACACCTTCTACACACTATGTATTGGGAGACTAAATTCAATGTGAGTATCTTCAACATAGGTAGGAATAGTGATAGCTGGAAATACCATGTTACCCATAGTAAAATTTGTGTACCCCATCAAAAATTGATTATGGATATTCATTTTCATAGTTTGCAATATAATAGTTTGTGTGTGGTTCCCTCAGTCCTATTACCTCAAGGGTACTGTGTGCAATTACATCTATATCACAACATTGTGATCCCCTTTATAATTCAAGTATCATATATTGTTTTTGTATATCTCCATTAGATTGAAGATAAACCATCTATCATCTTTTGTTCCTTTGGTGGTGTGTTCGAAATAATTTTTACCAACCTGTGTATGGAATAGTTCCTCCATGTAGTATGCTATATTGGTAGGGTTTTTTGATTTATTATAAAATGATATGCCACATAGTGGTTTGATCCAGATTAGGTTTGTGGATTCCCCTGGAATCTTTAGGATTGTCCCTCAATCTAGGTATCAGAGTCTTCTTACTCCAGTCGGATTTCGGTAGGCAGGGTCCTAGGAGATAGACCTCTTCATCAAGCATCTCTAATTATACTTCACTCACTAAGTGGACACTCCTAAAAGGAGTGTTTCATCAATCAGAATATTGGGGCTAGCAGTTGGTTCTGACCACCAGGTGGTGCTGTGTCTTTACAGAGTAAATCAGGGTGTCTCTTTCATACATTGAGTTTTATATCTTGTATTGTTCTAATGGAACTTTTTTATTTGTGTTTAGTGTTTTCTGTGTGTCCTACAGAGTATTGTTTTACTCACCCTTAAATTGAATTTTTTCACATGTGTTATGTATATTGAAGATTCTAGCATGTTTGATGGTGTATTGGGAGGAAGGGGAGTGGGTTGATAATATACTGATCTTGAACGACTGGGTGATTTATAGGTATTGTTCTTTTTAAATTATACATATCCAATTAAATAGGTTGGACTCTTTAGAGTTTATGGTTGGTCTTTAATTTGGAACCCTTTTCCACATTCAATACTTTTAATATCATATTCTGTTGTTGTATCTCAGATGTATGCATTCAATGTTTTAGTAGTTTTATATTGTAGTATAGTGAGGTCTTTTAGATGTGATAATGTGTACATGTACTTTAGGATAATGAATCCCATTTGTAGGATATGTCTACTCAGCATTGGTCACCAGTTCCTAGCCTATTTGGAGGTGATCATTGGGTAGTCACAGGTCCAACCATAGCGATTCATGTCATTAACAAGAGGTATCAAAGGATTATGTTCTATGTTAGGACTGAAGTTAGTCATTTTTCTTTGGGGAAATAGGGTTTTGTTTTTTTATTTCAACTTTCAGGCCAGGGACTCTAGTGTTGATGCATTGGATGATGTTTTAATACATCAAGACTCTAATCACTTACCATTGGACTTGTTACTATAAACATTTGTTTAAGGAAACAGATATGGTACATGAATCATATATGAATGGCTTTATTTTCTGTGTCCATCTTGATTTGTTTGCTGATATATACACTTTTGACTGTGAGAAATCCTATTTACATTTAGGATTCTTCCACAAAGACAGCCATACCGGATTTCACTTCGTGATCAAAAGGATGATCTTTCTAGTGATGTGGCATTAACACAAAGGAATTTACTAGAGATATCACCTCTAGATGGTTTACCAACTATATCATCACCCATTGAGTAGCAGCTAGATCTATCAATACTAGATGGGGATGTTTGATGTTTTCTGGTGCTTCATGAGTATCATTAGCACCTACGTCTAAGGATTCAAGTGATCTAGACCCCTATAGGAATTAGGAATAAATAGAGGCAGTCACACATGTTTCCCATGTTATGAGGACACCGAAGGATGAGATACAAGTACTCATAATGACACTTGTTGAAGGCTCTGTTGGTTTATGGGGGAATATTGTGACTCATTCACTTGATGAGGAAGCTCTCTACAAGATTGAAATTGAGTGTATCATTATGGAATATTTTCATCTTTCCACACTGTTATTGGTATTCATAATGGATCTTATACATATGATGTAGGGTAGTATGACCATAGTGCAGTACTTGATGTGGTTTTCAAATCTCATGCATTTGTCCTTCGATATGGTGTTGGGAAATTTCTTCAGAGATCAGACCTTTGAATATGAATTATGTCAGCACATTATGGAATAAATAGTTTCCATTTTCATTTCCACATTTTTTGGGATGCTAAAGTGATACTTGTTGTTGGATATCATTTTACCGGTGTAGACCCTGATAGTGGGATCATGGAGTGGGAACTCTGTAGCTAAGACCTCGTCAACAAGAACCTGGTAGTAGTTAGGTATCCATGTGTGTTAGATGCATTATGAGGTGATCAAAATATATAGGTTCAGTGTTTCTAGGATCTCAATGTAGATCAAATCATCCGAGGGATAAACGTTGTTTCACCTAAGACATTCAAGGACATCCGAATCGGGATTTTTTGGCCCATCATAGAGATAGTTAGGAGACATTCAAGGGACCAACGAGGAAGAGAAATAGGTAGAAGAAAGATGGTTTTGTATTATGTGGAAATGGAAGTGTGGCTTATAGTACATTAGGAGGTGGTCTAAATGTTTGACCTATTACCACCACCACCTGAGGTGGTTTATACCATGCCCAGGTAGCCGGTGCATAGGGATAAGGCCTTCTGCATGCTATAGAGTCCTATGACCCTATGGTTCTAGGGATGATACAAGTTACAATTTTTTAATTCATATCATAGCTAAATAATTAATAGAAACATGTTCTAGTAATTCCTTATTTTCCACTACATGGGTATGATACTTAGATATATCATTTAATCCTTTGGATCAACCCTTAAAATTGGATACTCTGAATTGTGGTGACTCAGTGATTGTAAAATTGTGTTGACAGTGATATCTAATGCTTTTAGGTGACAGTTTTGTAAGTGTTATCATCACTGCAACAATGAGGCCTTATGATGTCATTATAGGTATAGACAGGCTATCCACAGTTCATGCCTAGATTGACATCATTAGGAAGAGTATTTGGTGTGTCTTCAGTAAGAGAAAGTGGTTTTCCTTTGGGATTAAAAATGAATCTATGGAAGCGAATGATGATATTGGGAATTGGTTGGTGCATCCAATTACTCACTAGTTAGTTAATGGGACTTTTCGAGTAGTGAATTCTTTGGGATATCGGTTTTTTATGGTGGTGGAAGAGTGTGAGGATGTCTTTACTATGGACATTCTAGGTATACCTCCCTAAAATAAACAGACTTCTACATAAATTTTCATCCTAGTACAAAACCAATAACTACACAATCATATTAGTTGGCTCCCATTTTGTTTCAATAGATAAGGCTACAGTTGGAGGACTCACATGAGAAGGTATTTGTGAATCCCAACATTTCCCCATGGGACCCCATATTTTGTTTGAAAGAAGGTGGATTGGTATAACATCCCACCTTTTTGTCCCATAAACATTCATTACATTATACAAAACCGATGATCTTTAAGGCTTAGTGTCTTGGAAAACAGGAACATAATACATGAAAACAACATAAATTTTTTTTCTTTAACACTTGAAAGGATTATCCTTATGTTCATCCCCGTTTCATTACTACATCTCATAACCTAGAGACATACATCAAAATAAAGGTTGAGCAGAAGGCCCAGTAAGGGAAACAAGAGAATAATTTTACATGTGAACTTGAGATACTTCAATAAGGTCGTGAAAAAAATATTAAGGCATGAGAAAGAAATCATGAGGCATATCATAATAAAATTAAAGTTTTTCATAACGTGAATATGTGGCTAAAACATTTTACAAAGACAGTCATTTCTGTTTCACCGAGGTCCATCCCCAAGGTGTCAATAAAAATTACCAAGGTTATTCACCAAGGTATCAGTCTAAATGGTCATCTCTATAGATTGCGTCTTTACACAATGCATTGGAGAGCTATTAGGGTGCACCCTTAAATTTGTCTTTATCATCATGTGAGCCACATAGATAATCATCAATCATTTCATAAACAACACATATAGAATAAAAGAAATGGGTTTCATTTCACAATCATAACGTTTTAAAAAACTACTTTAAAGACATGATCCATATGTCACATTAAACCCACAGAAAGGAAAGCGGGTCTCATGTATGTAAATACCAGAATTTAATATAGAAAATTATGGTATATATGTGAATACCCCTTTAGAAGAAAGATCTTTGAGTATTAATTTAATAAAATAAATAAATTTGAGAATAATAGAGAGTCATTTTGAGACGGAAATTATGTAGCATAACAGCTATGTTACGTGGTTTTAAAAAACATTGAAAAGAGAGGGGACATGGGTCAACCACTCATAAATGTTCCATAAAATAGTAGGGGGACAGAATATAAGGGATTTAAGAACATGTTAATGAAAATTTAATGATATACAATGTGAAATGAAGAACATGAAAGGAAGACAAAAATAAGATATCTCTTATGAAAATTCAGCAGCCTAACAGCGTCACTTAAACATCAAAAAAATGAATTGATGAGATCAGAAAGGGTCTATCATAATATGAACATAAAATATCAGTATGATAGATATATATATCATACCCCAAGATAATAAAAATAACTTGAAAGACTTTACATGAAAGTAGAACATTGAAAAATGGGAAAGGTGAACGAAACCCTTAAAAATTCAGCAGCCTAACGGCGCCACTTAAACTTTAACAAAAAATGAATTGACGAGATAAAATTGGGTCTCTCATCATATGAAAATAAAATATCAGTATGATAGATATATAGATCATAACCCAACATAATTAAAAGAATCTTTAAAGACTTCACATGAAAGTATAACTTTGAAAAAGGGGAAAGGTGAATGAATCCCTTAAAAAATCGGCAGCCTAACGGCGCCACTTAAACATCATCAAAAAATGAATTGACGAGATCAAATAGGGTATGTCTTAATATGAACATAGAATTTCAGTATGATAGATATAGAGATCATACCCCAACATAACAAAAGGAAATTTAATGACTTGACATGAAAGTAGAACTTTGAAAAATGAAAAAGGTGAAAGAATCCCTTAAAAATTCGGCAGCCTAACGGCGCCACTTTAACATTCTTAAAATGAAATGATGAGAGAATGAGGGGGTATCTCATCATATGAATATGAAATGTGAATTAATATGAATATAATAGAACATCCTTCAACATAAGATCATGGAGCATAAAAGAAATGACATAAAAGAGATTACTTGAAAAGAAAGAGAGAGGTCGGATCCCTTACCTTAAAACATAACTCTTAAAACTCAAAGGTTGGGACCTTGAGGGAATGGGGGCACCTTGGTAGGACTCCTTGGGAGGTAAGGATACCATATAATTGTTGGGGGAGACTTGGGTGTCGAATGGATGAGAGGATGGCTTGGTATTTATAGGTAAAGTGAAGAGACAAGGTATTAATGGCCAAGGGACACCTCATTGGTGGTTTTGGAAAAATCATTGGATTTCCCATGTTATTTTCCCATGGTATTGGACACATGGGTCACCCCATACAATAATAAATCACCTTTGGTCTACAAACCCTTAAAACATCTCATGTCATTATCATGAAACATTTATGATGTCATTAAACCTACAGAAACCCTAAAACTGTATTTTTACTATTCACTGAAAATTCAACTTTCTTAGAAAATCCCAAAATTTCGCCTTAACCAAATATCAATGCTATGATTTCAAAAAATAACTCCATTTTATAAAAATAATTTTATAAATTATTTTAATTTAATTTTTAAATAAATACACTATTCACCAAAAATTCATTTTTTTCATAAAGAAATCCCCAAAAATTACCTTAACATAATATCGATGCTCTGAGTTAAAAAATGAAATCCATTTTATGAAAAAAAAATTGAAATATTTTTAATTTAATTTTTAATTAAAAAACATTATTCACCCAAAAAAACTAATACTTGAATAATAATTTTTGAAACCATTATTTAACCATTTTATTGAATCACATTACATAATCAAGGTGCCTAGATTATATTAATAGTTTCTTTAAGTGAGATTACCAATCAATATGGTCACATTACTAATCCTAAGCATTAAATCACTATTCATAATTTACTATTCATCAAAAATTATGTTGAACTTATTAGACTCTAAATTTCGTACTGAACATAATTGTAGAAGACAATTTTTTAAAAATCATTACACATTTTTAATTATTTAAGGTTTACATAAACAATTTTTAAAATATCCTTTCTCTAAAATTCACCAAAAATATGCATACTATATTTATCAGGACATTTGAAAATTCATAAAATTAATCATAAGAAGATGTCAAAATTTTATTTAATACAAATGATTACAGATGTTAGTTATTGTCTCCTTATATTGCCCCTTATCACACCAGCATAGGACCTAAGTGTAAGTTGTGCTATGGTGAGAGAATCTGAGGGAGGCTCGGGAAACATCGCACGAGTAGTAATTTATATCAGTTTGAACTTCTCGCGAAGGAGATTCCATTCTAGCTTCACACGATGAATTTCCGCTTGTGTTTGGTCTAGAGCATAGCCCAGTGGTGCTACCTCCTTCCCAAGTTCCATTAGATGGGCTTCGATTGGCCCGAGACTACAGGATAAGGCCATAGAATCTATTTTCTATATTAATTAACCAAGGTCACTTGTATTTAGAGACAAAAGTCGCAACATTCATTTTTCAACGGTCATACTGACTAATAGTCATATAATAGTCAAAACCCAACTATCTCATTTTTATTACACTAATGTTATCCAATGAAAGAGTTTTGTTGAGTATGAAAAAAATAAAATAACACACAAAATTAGGGAACAAGAATTATTCAAAAATTTGGGTCGTTACAATCTTCCCCCCTTAAGAAATTATGTCCTCGCAATTTTTAAAATTGTGTTTTAAAATTTAATTGAAAGTCCCACATCGAAAAAAGAGTCAGTAACAATATTACTTTAAATGAAAGAAAATTAAGTACAAAGGCCACCAGAGTTAACCCATACTATGATTCAATGTAGGAAAACATGGATATGAAGAAAAACAAAGGGTGAAGATCTGAGGGAGAGTGATAGAAAACATGATTAGGAGAAATTTAACCACAAGAAAATCACAAACTTATGATGTGTGTAAATGGTATTTGACTACCTAGTAGGAAACGTAAACCAACAACGTTTTTGTTTTACGTTCCTTTTCATAATTTTGAGGAATTAATTTACTATATAGAATAAAACACAGGGAAAAGTACCTACCATTAAGTAGAGATTCATCCTTTAATAAGTTTCTACCAAAACTAATCTTTTCTCCAAACGATGAGCATTAAAAAACACACGGTCTCATAAAAACACAAGAATCATCTTCTTGAGAGTCACGTAATCCACAAATGATTAACTATCAATTTCTTCTATCTTTAAACATTATCCCAGAAACATAAGGTGTAAGATAAAACAATTATTCAAAAAGAAATAATCCCATTGGAAGAGAAAATTCTTTAAATCTTCATAATTCCACAGTACTACCCAGAGTTCATCATAGACCATTCCATAAATAAATGTCCTTAAAATTCCTCAAAAAAACCAATCTAAGATTGAAACCCAATTATAAGAACGATCTCATAACATAGTCTTCTAAGATAGACTTTATCATTAATATTCAAACAACATCAACCACTCATATCATCTTATAACAAAATTAACTAACCTAAACATATTTTACCCATGATAGGTTAATCATTTCTATAAGTAACCTAAATTACTATAAGTCCACCTTAAATTCATCGATTCTTCAAAATATATGTCAACCTTTACTCCATAACAAAAATACCATAGTAATCTATTTACCTCGGTCATATAGGGTCCCAAAAATAGTGAACGACTTCCAAAATAATAATCATCTTTTAATCCCCTAATCATCTCTATCATATTAATAAGGCAATCATCGCATTTCCAATCA
Organism: Viscum album; assembly: GCA_963277665.1. NCBI lineage: Eukaryota > Viridiplantae > Streptophyta > Magnoliopsida > Santalales > Viscaceae > Viscum > Viscum album. The sequence goes on from OY728122.1 coordinate 79,207,175, forward strand.
CATTTGTTGTTGGGAAATGTTCTTCCATTTCCCACCAATAACTTTGAAGAGAAAGTATAATTAGGGGCTTAAATACTTAGCAAATAATCATGAAAAAAGAACTTAAAGCATATAAGGATAACTTGTAGAAGAAAAGTACACCCTAACTTGTGATCCCCTAGGTTTCAAACTAGGTTATCCATGATCATATATTCTTATGTGAATCTTTATTTTATTTTATGTTTGTTCCTTTAATAATGGGTCATACTACGCTTATGAATTTACCCAAGTATATCCCCTGGGAGTTTCGTAACCAAGAGTATAGCAAGGCCCATTGTCGTGTACTTTTTCCCATTCGAGTCTAGCTCAATGCGGTGTTTTTGGGTTTTACCCATATGTACATCTGTGCCGGAGCCACATCTACCTTCTCATATCCGGACAGGAATGTATTTTCTTGTCATCCCCTTACTCAGTAGTCACCAAAATACTAGGATGATTTCCTTTATTTAGACTTTTATATAGGGTTCTTCCTAAAGTTTTCATATCCTAATTTCCACAAATAACTAAACCTCCCTTTGATACCAACTATAACATCCCACCTTTTTTCACATAAACGTTCATTACATTATACAAAATTGAGGATCTTTAAGGCTTAGTATCTTGGAAACCCGAAACATAATACGTGAAAACAACATAAAACATTCTTATTAAAAACTAGAAAGGCTTCTCCATAAGTTCATCCTACGTTCATTACTACATCTCATTATCAAGAGACATACATCAAAATAAGGGGTGAGCAGAAGGCCCAGTAAGGGGAACAAGAGAAACATTTTACATGTGAACTTGAGATACTTCAATAAGGTCATGAAATGAACTTTAAGGAATGAGAAAGAAATCATAAGGCATATAATAATAAAAAAACTTTTTTCATAACTTTAAGATGTGGTTACAACATTTAACAAAGACAATAATTTTCATATCACCAAGGTCCATCCCCAAGGTGTCAATAAATATTACCAAGGTTATTCACCAAGTATCAGTCTAAATGGTCATATCTAGAGATTAAGTCTTTACCCAATGCATTGAAGCGCTATCAGGGTGCACCCTTAAATTTGTATTTATCATCATGTGAGCCACATATATCATCATAAATAATTTCATAAACAACCCATATTGCATAAATGAAATGGGTTTCGTTTCATAATAATAACATTTTAAAAAAACCACTTTAAAGACGTTATCCTTATGTCACATTAAACCCATGGAAAGGAAAGCGGGTCTCATATATGTAAATCCCAGAATTTAATATAGAAAATTTTGGTACATATGTGAATACCCCTTAAGAAGAAAGAGATTTGAGTATTCACTTAATAAAATAATTGAATTTGAGAATAAGAGAGAGACATTTTGAGACGGAAATTCTACATAATAACGGCTATGTTATGAGGTTTTAGAAAACATTGAAAAGAGAGGGTACATGGGTCACCCACTCATAAATGTTCTATAAAATAGCAGGGGGATAGAATATAAGGGATTTAAGAACATGGTAATGAAATTTTAAAGATATGACATATGAAATTAAGAACATTAATGGAATAAAAAATAAGATTTCTCTTATTGGAATTTGGCAGCCTAAAGGCATCACTTGAACTTTAAAAATACGAAATGATGATTTAAAAAAGGGTATCTCATCATATGAACATAAAATATCAGTATGATAGATATAGATATCATACCCCAACATAAAAAAAATAACTTGAAGGACTTGACATGAAAGTAGAACTTTGAAATATGGGATATGTGAACGAATCCCTTAAAAATTCAGCAGCCTAATAACGCCACTTAAAATTCAACAAATAATGAATTGACGAGATCAAGTAGGGTATCTAATTATATGAACATAAAGTAATAGTATGACAGATATAGATATCATACCCCAACATAATAAAAAGGAACATTAAAGACTTTACATGAAATTAGAACTTTGAAAAATGAGAAAGGTGGATGAATCCCTTAAAAATTCGGCAGCCTAACGGCGCCACTTATACTTCAAAAAAAAATGAATTGACGAGATCAAATAGGGTCTCTCATAATATGAACATAAAAGTTCAGTATAATAGATATAGAGATCATACCCCAACATAACAAAAAGGAACTTGAAAGACTTGACATGAAAGTAGAACTTTGATAAATGAGAAAGGTGAAAGAATCCCTTAAAAATTCGGTAGCCTAACGGCGCCACTTTAACATTCTTAAAATTAAATGATGAGAGAAAGAGGGGGTCTATCATCATATGAACATGAAAAGGGCAGTAAGATGAAAAACTTATTCTGGAAATACTTCCATTCCAACGTCTCTATCTCCTCCTCAAGCTTCTTATTTTTGATCAATGTCCCGCATTGATGAGCTTCACCCTTCATATGATAAGCTTCCAGGAGAACCTTCTCTTGTTCAGAACATTTAAGGACGAAGAATATCTTTTCAATGGATTTGATCAATTGTTCGGCGATTGAGGGATCTGATGATCCATTAAAAGTAGGAGGCATTTTTCTCATGAATCTCTCGATAGAGACGTGTTCTTTCTTAGGGGGTGTTGAATGTTCCTCCTAACCCATGTTTCTATTCAAATCTTGAGTTAATTGAGAGAAAAGTGTTGAAAAGATCCTGATTCCTGCTCCCATAATATTGGGCATGTCATTATCACAGTCATCACATTTATCATCAAATCGGTTGTTAGAATGAGTCCTCATATTACCAGCCATTAGCTAGAATAAAAGGAAAGATAGTAGTGACACATAAAGGTTAATCCAATGAAAAAACTGATGACTTATAAATAACATTTATTTCCCTAACTTATGAATCCATAGGATTCAATCTATGATATTCATGATCTACCTTATATCATATATTCTTAGGGGAATTTTTTAATTCACTTAATAAGGGTTCATACATGTCTTGGAAATTCTCCCAAGCATATCCCCCAAGGGTGCCATAAAAAAGAGTGCAGTAAGGCCTGTTGTCATGCCCCAGTTCTCGTTTGATTCTAGCTTAAAGCAGTGTTTTCAGGTTTTACCTTAGGATACTTATTTGCCAGGGCCACCTCTACCTACTCGTATCCAGACAGGGATTTATTTTATTGATAAACCATTTACTAAATACTCACCAATACATAGGGATGTTTTTCATATACATATTATTTTCTCTAAGTCTTCACTATGGTTTTCTAATCCTAATCCCTAAAATAACTAAACATATCCTCAGATACCAACTATAAAAACCGTTCTTTTAAAAAAAACATAAACCAGATTTATTACATAAACATCACATGATACAACATAGACAATCAAGTGGTCTAGTGTATTTGGGGATTAGGATCATTAAATAATAACATAAAACAAGAAATACAAAATCTTTTTTGAAAACATCCTTTACAAGACCAATATGTTCCAGAATACTTAGCATTGCATGGGATAACCTGGGGACATGCATAAGAAAAGGGTGAGCTATAAAGCCTAGTAAGGGAATAAACATTGAATAACATGAGGAATATAATAAATTTTAGACAGTAGTAATGTAAATGGATCATAAGAGATTCATGAACATAAATTATTTATAAATAATGAAAATCATAACATGGAAATGTTGCAGCAACACTTAACATGGAATTAGCATGAGCCAAGGCTCATTGAACATAGAGCATGAGTAAACCATCATTGTACATGAAGCACAATTAAACACTCATTTCCCTTGAATTATCATTAGTGTACACCAATATCACATGAAGTATCATTACACTATACTTTACACAATGCATTGGAGTTCAATCAGGGCACACCATTCTAAAACATTTCATTTAATGCATAAGTGTGCCACATAGATCATATAACATGGAATCAATAAACATCATAAGTTATTACATTCTTAAGTTTTGTGTAATAAATACAAGAATTACCATTCAATATGTATATGTTCATAAAATTGAATACCCCTAATAGAGACATGGGTATGGTATTCACTACACAATTATCTTGGTTTGAATGAACGTAGTTCAATTTCGACAGCATAACAACGTGACATAAGGATTCATGAAAATGGATGATGAGAGAGAAATGGGTGTATCATCACGTGTACATGAAAAGTACAGTAAGGGGGTCCAATATATACAAATCCCAACAAATGTAATGGAATTTAGATACATAATATTAAAGAATTACCTGGATGTAAAAGAGGAGAGAGAAATCCCTCACGAAATTTCGGTTTGGTAATGGGTGTATATGGGAGGCATTAATGAGGGATAAATGGGTATCCCATTATCCAAATATAAATAGATAATTATTTGGGAGTTTCAAAATCATACCCCAATATTCATAATTGAAATTAGTAGGGTATAACAACTCAATGAAAATTGGAGAAAAATGAGAATGGAATAAATCCATTACTTGGAAGTGTGATCCCAAAGGCTTGGGTGGGGCTTAAGAGTGGCTTCTTGGGAGCATGGGGTATCTTGAGAGGATTCTATAGAGAGGTGGAAGGGTTGGGTCGATCTCCTAATTCATTAAGTGAATAGGAAGTGGGAGATTGGGTAGGTTTATATAGGAAATGTGATGGAATTCATTATTTTTTAGGTTTGGGACACCCCACAATAATCTAATCAAAACCACAAATCATCCCATGGTTTTTTCCAAATTTATTTTGCCAAAGGGGAGTGTAAAACAATATTTTATAAGTCTAGTTTCTGATCTTTTTAACATAATATGGTTTCTTATGTGGAGGTGATTCACACTCTCAAGGAAAAAAATGTAAAAAGACAAAATGTTTTATAAGGTATAAAGGGTCCACTAAAGCATTTTAAAATAAATCAAAAAATTCCAGAATCACATTATTTTAATTTTAAAAAATATATTGGCCGAACATAATGTTAATAGTATTTTATTGAATCACTATTGGGTCATTATGATGTCACAAAACACATTATATATTTAAATGGTGTTTAATTTTTACCCAAAAATTCGACTGTCTCAAAAAATTATAAAAAATTCACCATTGGATAATTTGGATGATTTGATTCCCAAAATAATATTCAGTTTATCTAAATAATTTTCTAAATCTATTAATTATTACGTTTAAAATAAAAACTAACATTTATCGAAAATTCATGTATTTTGACAAAAACACCATAAAACCCATAATAAAAATTAAAATTTCATTCATAAAATTATATGACCATTTATATTTAGTAAAAATTAATTTAATAATAATTATAATATTATATTGAAATATTTTTTAACTGAAAAATCTATTCATTCATCAAAATAGATTTCTTAGTTTAATATTAATTAAAAATAATAGCTGTGATTTAAAAAAATAATCTTCAAAGTAACAATAATAAACTGAATGCACATTCTTTATATAAAATAATGTACATAGTCAGAGTGCTAGGGAATTTATTCATAACATGTTATAACACCTACATTATACCAATGATTATGGGGTGCAATGGTGACAGACTCTTGGGGTAGCTCAGATGACATTTCTCCGGTGGAAATATCAATTAACTTTCACTTCTCCCATAGTAGGTTATCATCAAGCATAACTTGTTCAAGCTCAGATTGGGATTGGTCAAGATAGAATCCTAACGATTCCATCTCTTTTCTGAGCTCTGAAAAATGGGCTCTGTACTGGGAAAATCTACTGGATGAGGCCATCGCTTCCTTTTCTATGTAAATTAGATTTGATAAATCCCTATATTTATACAAATCAAGTGGTCATTGTTCAATGGATATATTATCAACTATCTCAATTAATAATGGTATTTTAAAATCCAGAAACATAAAACCAACTATGTTCACATTTTTAATAAACATGATAAGAAATTTAGTTAGATCAAGAGGAATTTCCAGTAATGAATATTTGGGTCATTACACAGTGTGGGTCCATCTGGCTGTGACACATGGGTTTCATCATGATCTAAGGATTACACAAAATGTTCCCTTATAACACTGTATGTGAACCCATATATTTGGTTTTATGTATACATTGGATAGTTCGTGGACACAGGAAATACTACATTGCCTAATGGCATGCCGTGTACGTGTACATGGACACGGATTGGCGTACATGGGCTGATATATGGACACATCCTCAGTATACAGACACATCTAAGAGACGCGATTTTTAAACCATGTGTCTCTATAATCTGATTAGTCCTTATACATTTCATGTATGTAGATACTAAATTTCATGTGATTATGTTCGACATGGAATATCATAAGGTTAGGCATACACATCGTGTGCCACCAATACATGTCGAGTACCCCTTCCAAGAGTTTTTGTGGCACATTTTTATTTTATTTTGTAATATAATAGTTTGATTATGCTTCCCTTGGTTATTTTCCATTATGTTTATAGTGAATAATTACATCCATATCATAATATTATGTTTCTATAGAAAGGAAAAGCCTTAGATAGAGTTGGGGTGTCCCTCAGTGAGACTGGAGTGCGATCCTTTATTATCTTTTGTTCCCTCTGTAGAGCTTGTTGAAACATTTTTGCTTCCATAACTAGGTTTTTGATCCTCTATTAAAAAATATGTATCATTATGGTTCATTTAACTGTTGGAATATGATCCCCAACATAGTGTGTTGATCATGATTGGGTTTGTAGTGTCCCTCAGTTGTTCGAGGCATGACCCCCTATCTATTTATCAGGGTCTCCATAGACCAGTGGGATTTCATTGGTCATGGCCTAATGAGATAGAACACTTTGTTGAGTGTCTCTGATGATAGTATGTCTTGTTGATTGGACTCTTCCCGAATTAGCACTTGTTCCATCAGAATCATGTGGCTTGCAATTAATTATTAATTCTAGGTGGGATGTCGTATTTCATAAGTATATCTAGGTGAATTAATTATATAATTATTTTTATATTTTATATTGAGCCAACAGTAGTTGGTTATTTATGTTTATTATTTTATGGGTGTCCTATTGAGTATTTTTATACTCACTCAGGCATTGGATTCCCACGCACATGTCATGTCTTATGAAAATGACGACCATTTGGAATGTGTTCAGGGAGGATCAAGAGTAGGTGGGTGTAGCTAGTTTATTCCATACTGAGGCTTTTCACATATATATTACTTCTTGTATTAGTAATATCCCTTGGAGCAAGTTTCATTTTTTTGTTTGGGATTATATTTGGCCACTTCTTCCACTACAATTACTTTTACTATCATACTCTATTATGGGATATTAGTTGTATTCATTCATTTTTTTAGTATTTTTACATTTCATAATTTTTAGGTCCTGGGGATGTGTGTGCATTTAAGTATTTTAGGCTAGTGCCTACCATTTGTGTGATTTTCCTAAACAGAACTATTTTCCAGCCCTTGGCCTATTAGAGGCAGGCATGGGGTAGTTACAGGTTGGAAGTAAGTGGGTGTAGTCTGGAAAGAACCCAACATTTGAATATTTTCAGTTATATTTCATTACTTATTATCATTTTACACGAGGGTAAATTTAGAAGAAAAAACCTTGGTGAAACAACTTGTTGTTGGCCTAGGTTCTAGATTTTATGTTTTATGAGGCCAAAAAGTGGTAGTAAATATGGTGTTTAACTAATCTTTAAATATTTTTGGATGGAATATCTCCCTCGAAAATTCTTGTTCATTTTCGTCATTTAAATATGACATGGATTTTAAATTTTTTTTAAAATATATTTCTTCAAAATATTCATCGTCTTCTAATCACATGATTTTAGAACTATGTCATGGAGCTTGGAATTTCATGAGACAAATAGATGAAACTATTATTTATGATAGAAGTGAAGTTATATTCCTTATTACTATAAATTTTTGGAGATTATTATAGAAGATGTATTAAATGAATACTTATAACTATATTGTCCTATAACCCAATGACAAACCCATATTTCAAAAATATTACTATTATCAATCATAGGAATATTCCACATATCCTACAATATCCATAAGCTATATTAAATTTCTTTAAAAACAAAAAAAATACTTTCTATTATTAAACTATCTAAAAAATTAGGTTAGCATGGATTTCACATCATTGAGATCCAAAAGATTCTGATTTCTCCTCTAACTATAACCCAGATCACTGGAATATATCTCCCATATCTAGTTGTCAAAACCATCTTTGGAAAATCTAAAAGTTTATTCACATTATTAATAAATTCCATACCACATATATGGTACGTATTGATTATAATAATCATTATAAAATTATTCCATAAACATCAAATCTTTTATGTGTCTAGGATAAATGGGGGATAAATTTGATATTTCTATAGGAAATAATAAAAACAATACTAATTATACATAGTATATCAAAATAATAGTAATATTGTGTACATGTATTAATAAAATAAAATGATGTACACGAACCATGAATATTTTCTATCAGTCCAAGCATCTACATCAAATTATTAGTGTATGATCTTATTTCATAATTGTAACATTAAAATTTCACAAGAATCATTAAAAACTAAAACCCACCTATTATAGGTGTGAGTTATCTTCTCATAAAAATGAATGATTTTTATTCATTGTACCACTCATTTCATTGCAAAATATCATAAATTTAATCACAATTCAACACCTAAATATTTAATTTTTATAATTCATATGAAAAATCAATCAAACTCATATCTAATATTCCCATAATATCATATTGCACAAGTTCAAAACCAAAATTATCAGTTTTATATCCATATTACATATGATCTAATCTGTACCCCTCAAACATCAAGTATCTATTGTAATATCATCAATTATTTACTAAATTAAATAAACTAAAAACATTCTAACTCATAGAATAATTATACCTAAAAGAAATCATTACCATGACGAAACATTGTAATAATGAATGAAATCATAACCCAAACGATAATCATTTATCCAATGAAATCACAACCAAATTTAATTTTCCCAAAATAAAAAAATTTAAAATTATAATATAATAAAATGATATTTAAAAAGTATCTGCTCACCAAAACAAGATATTACACCTAAAATAGGTCATGAAAAATCATACATATTTATTAAAATATAAGGAAACTCATTTATGTCCACGAAAACCATTAAAACCAATGAAACACATAAATTATCAGATTCAAAAGCCAGAAAACCATTTTCTTCTGAATAAAAAACCCCAAACACTAAATGAAGACATAAATTTAATTTTTAAACACTTAAAAACACATTAAAATATCCCATTACATAAAAAATTATGTAAGTATGAAAAAAAATCTATTTATCATACACAGATTAGACATTATTCAATAATAATTATTTTTCCTCACAATAAAAAAGACAATATATAATACAACTCAAGAAACAACCAACATTAACTATTTACATAAAAAATTACATTGAATAATATGTATCATTCACAAAATAATTTCAGTATCTTTTCATCTAAAAAGTAGTTGTTTTTAAAATAACAGTACATGGAAGTCATAAAATATAGATATATACATGAAAACCATAAATATATATTATCCATACACATAAAATCATTCAAAATAAAAAACCTGAGAATCACATATTTCTTCATGAATCCTTTTTAACATATAATATTTTATAAAAATATACTAAAACGATTTTATATTATAAATTAATTAATTAAAATAATAACATGAAATAATAACAAGATATATTTTCCCCTTTACTCATAAAATGATATGAATAAAACTTCTCATAGTAAATTTTCAAATCAAGATAACTTTAGGACTAGAGCCCCATTAAGATGGTTTTGGAAATTTAGAATTATAATTTTGAAAACAAATCCACCTACATAAATAAAATTAAATTATTAAAATTTTATATAAATAAAATATTAATTTTGAATTGAGACTCCTATAAAAATATTTTCCTCTCAAACCTAATATTATTACCTGACCGTTTCATTTCCATTTATAGACACCCCCATAATGGTTATATCCTATGAAATTCAATCTCCTATTAACTCTCTTTATGTCTAAAAAATGTGTTACACTAGAGAAGAAACATAGTATTTATCTTCTTCGTAAAAATCACTTTATATAATTCCATTATCACAAGATCCCCTATTACCATCCAAAATAATCCTTAAAGGTGACGACCATATCCAAAATGGTCACATGTGTGATGGAGGTAGGATATTGAGAAAGAGGAGGTTCATGGAAAACCATGATGAAAACTAGGTTAAAATAAAAGCCAATACACAACACTTTGAACAAAATTTCAATAGAGAATGACCTATATGACCTATAGTAGGTTAAAATAAACAATACATAGACACAAAAAAAAATTGGACTTATCGGAGGAGGACAAACAATAGTGGTTTATTCATTGAAATAGCTCCTAAACATGGAACCAAGAGACCCCTTAACCAAGATAATGTCACAATGCCACACATCACAGAACCGGAACAAGAAAGTAAAGAGATAGAATGAGTAAAAAATGGCATACCATAGATTTCAGAGATGATTCATCTTAGAGAATAATTAGGGGGTGCGGCGGTAGATATGAAATTACATCATAGCATGAATGGTGGGATGGAAAATAGTCTAGTTACATTTCTTTTTAAAATATCGATGATGGTTTAATTAGGGATTCTAAAAGATTCTATTAAATAAGGTTTAATGGGAACTAAAATAATAAGAAAATGTAAATATGGATTTTATCAGTGTTTTTTTAGTGCAAATAAAGATTTATAATTATAATTATAAATTACTATATTTTTAAATACACTTATAAATATTTGTATATAACTACAGATATATGTATATCATTATATATATTTATTTAATTTTTAATATATATATATATATATATATATAATAAATACATTAAATATATATATAATTAAATTAAATATATTCATTATTTAAATATATTTTTAGTAAATTTATAATTATTTAGATAAATTATTATTTGTTATAAATTATTTAATTACCTTTTAGAGAAACTCATGTTTATTTATATAAAATTATAAATATCTAATTTCATAAATATAGTAAATGTACATTTATAAATATATCTATAGATAAATATGGTTTTAAATATATTTATATTAACTTATTTATTGTTATAAATGTTTTTTTTGTCATTATATATATATATATATATATATTTATTTATTTAATTATATAATTAATAAATATAAATATAAATATAGTAAACATATACATTTTTTAAATATATTCATTATAAGTTTTTGTAAATAAAAATATATTTTTATCATTATTAATGAATATATAATATTAAATTCATGAATGTTGAAAATGAGAGAAATTGAATAATTGAGAAGGAGGAGACATTAAAAAACTGATAAAAAGGAAAAGTTTTATTAATTATAAAAATTACATAAAATGGATATATATTGAAATAATGATGAATATATATTTAAAATATTAAAATAATGTAATTAAACATATAAAAAAATATTAGAAAATGATTAAATTCTAAAAAAATGAATAAATAATACTAATTGTAACAATATTAAAAATAAATAAATACAATTTACTGATTAAAAAATTATTGAATAAATTATAATATTAAATGAAATTCTAAATGAAAAATTATAATTTTTTGAAATAACATATTAATTTAGGGTATGGGATTTTCTATATGATTTCATAAATTATGTGAATATTTGAGTGTGCGAAATTAATGTGATTGTATACATAAAAGTTTGATATATGTTAAATTGAAAAATATTATTATATTATATGTAGCATCTATTAATGAAATAAATTATAAAAATAAAAATAACTATATTTAAAAAATTTAAATCTGTTATTAAATAAATAAATAAGATGATGATGTTTTCAGTGTGCCTCTATCATGACGTCAGTGATGAATAGGGATTCTACTTCTTTATGGTGATTCAACAATGTTTGGGACAAACTACTCTATTATTAGGACTAAATCTAGAAACACAGTTTCCCAATGATCCACAGATAAGAATTTTTGTGATTCAAGATTGTGTCTTTGATGTCCAAGAAGACCCCTATATTAATCATAAAAAATTGGATGCATCTTGGTTGTGATCCTTCTCCTAGTTTCAGTTTTTTTATTTTGGTAAAATATAGAAGAAAGGAAATTTTATGTGTGTCATTGAAAAAGAATAATCCATATCTCATCATCATAATCTTGATATGGTTTCTCTCATCGGATGTCCAAATCATTTATGGAGGTTGGGAGCATGGAGGATCAATGATTTAGAAAGTCATATCTCTCCCAGTGGGGGTTTCAATAATTGGGTCTATATATCAATTGGTTAAGAATTCTTCCACCTACTTTTACCTTTTGAGGATATGATGTTGAATTCATGGGAATTTGGATCTCTTCCCGTTATGATTGGCTTCTTGCATTCAAAACACTTTGGTTTTAATCTCAATTCGGCCGAGAAGAACACAACTGAAAGGAATGTATGAGAATTTATATCCATCAATAGATTAAATGGAATCCAATTATTTTTGTATGAAATTTCACTTTTATCAAAAATAATATTAAATTCTATAAAAATACATAAATGGTTCGGTCTAGGAATTATAATCATATTTTGTTTAAGGTGGATCTTAATTCCACTCCTCTTGAAAATGACTTCCTCACTAATATCAAGGAGTAATTTCCTTTGAACATCATGTACGAATGATTTCCTAGTTTTTGTCAGGAATGTAATGTTATAGAGAAAAAAGGATCTAGATGACAAATTAAACATTACTACTCTCTTTGTTATCAATTGGATCCTGAAGACAATGAAAACAAGAAGTTAGGGATTCATGTTAATTTGGGTGATATCCCTATGGTTTATGGAGAATAGGTTAGATCGTGCTATGATCAACAACCTTATAAGGAATATCTTTTTGTCAAATATTCAAAAAAATGGAATAAAAGATCTTGTTATCTAGGGTTTCCTCCAACCCAATGTATCAAAATCATGGTTTCACTTCGTAGAGGATGCAGAAGGCAATGGGAAGATGATTGGCCTTGAAAAATCCTTTAAATATGCTCTCTATAAAGTTATTATGATATAGAAAACTTTTATGGAGAATTTTGATGGCCAATATGATAGTGAGTATGTTGTGTAGGTCACTATTGATTTATATTTATTGCAATAACATTTAGCTTCAATCATAGGTAAATGGAAAACCAACGTTGGGTCCATTTCTCTGAAGAGGACCATGAAATCTATGTATCATAATGGTTTATATAATGATGATTTTGGAATCTCTATCATTTGTGTCTCACCTAAATTACAGTGTGGTAAGAAAAAATTAGAGACTAGTGAATCTAGTGTCAAAACTATTAGTAAAGAATTGGTTCATTTTAGTACAGTATGATATTTTAGGAAGATAGATGATCCCACTAATGTCTTTCGATCTGTTGATGAAGCATAGGGTACTTGATCAATGGCTTTCGATCTGGATCCTAGAATCTCCAATAAAAAATTGAGTAATTTTTTGGGAGGAGCAGCCTTACCAGGTGTTCTGTAAATGGTGGTAATGAACATAAGTTAAGGAAAATGTTTCTTCCATTAACGAGTTATGAATAACCTGATGATGTTAGGAGCCCTCCATCAACAGTTTGACTGGAAATTTCAAATTTTATGGAAACAAAGAGCTCATTTTCTTAGGTTGGTGGGAATGTTATTAAAAACAATTCATTCAGATAACTCACTACCGAAATTAGTGAATATTAGTGATAAAAAAGTTATCGTGACTATAATGTTTTTGAGAGTTTGAATAATTTTTATGATACTCAAGTGGATGAATATTGTGAACCATGGTAGTGGGTCAATACATTGAGAAGGGGTTGGTATACCCATGGTTGGGGAGTGAGAATTCCTTATAAAAGTATGAGTACCTATTCCCATATAGAATAAATATCTATAAGAGGGATGAAATTATTTGTATAACCCCATCCTCCTCCTTAGAACATCATTTTTGTCTTTTAATAAATGTGCTTCTACAACTTCGTCCAAAAAAAATTATTTATATAGATTATTTATAAAAAAAATTATATTTCTTAAAATTGAAATGAATACATATTAAATATATAAATTACAAACATATAGAAAAATTTAAATGTTAATTAATAAAAATTAATTTGTAGATATTTAAAATGGATAAAATTACAACCATATTGACCAATGAAAAATTGGAAATAAATAAATTTGAAAATTTTGAAAAAAAATATTATTATTACTTAATAAATATTTCTAAAATTAGATAAATTTGAATACATATTTATAAATAATAAATATTATATAATGAATAATATAATAAAATTTACAGATTGAATACATAATATATATTAAAAATATTATGTTAGTAAATATTTGACAAAAATTAATACTAAATGTTGAAAAATTACAAAAATATCATGTTTGTGTGGGTTGTATATAAAAATGCATTAATTTTGTGTTTTTATGTGTGAAATAAATTTAACACACATTTTATATATTTTAAACTAACCAATCAAACATAATCAATTAAATTTCAACAATTGTTTATAATTTTTCAATATTTTTAATTAATATTAATTTTTTATTGTAAATTCATTTTAAATATATATATGTCTTATTTAATGTAATAAAACATATTTAATAATATATAAATCATATTATAGAAAATATTACATATTTTGATATATATATATAAACATATATATAAATATATTTCAATATTGAAAATATTAAATATATTAATGAATAATTGTCTTTAAAACCATTAAAAAAGAGTATGATATTAATATTCTTTTAATTGTTACATTTTATTTATTTTCTATATTTATATTTAATATAAATTATTTATTAATATTTTTAATTTATATATATATGAAATATAATCATTTATATTAATAATTATTTCATGAATAATTTTTTTTATAATTTTCTAAATTTTTCAATAATTTATTTTAATTTACTAAAATTTATTTATTTTAAATATCATTATTTAATATTTAATATTTAGGAATATTTATAATTTATATATTTATATTAATATTATCCATTTTTATTAATAATTATTGAATTGATAAAATTTTTAATATATTTATTTAAAATTTCTCATTATTAATTTTTTATTTTTTTAACTATTTGAATTTAATGATTTTATATTTAATATTTAATATATAATATTTATTAATCTTTATAATATATATAATTAATTAAAAATTATATAAATAGTAAATTTTTTTAAAAAAAATTTAAAAATATTTTTTAATTTTATAAGCTTAATTATTTAAATTTTTTTGAAGTTTTCGTACCTGTATTTTTTATTTGTTTTTAATTTATATATATATTAAATTAGGGTCATTACCTACATGGAATGTTGGATCACATTGTGTATTGGCGCGAATGGGGAGGTAGGTCGGATATGTCAAGTAGGACCCATCCAATGAGTTTGGTGGTAGGATAAACACATTGTGAGGCCTAGGGAGGGATGACTCCCATGTGTGCCCCTGTCTACAGGAACGAGACCATATAGGTGTGTCTGGAGGGTTTATGTGTGACCCCAACCCCATAATAGGCTTCTCGTGTTGGGATGTGGCAACATCTATTATAAACATCCCACAAAATCTCCACTATTTCGATGTGGGACTCACTTGTACGATCGAGACCTGTATCATCGCTATAAAATGTGCCAATAAAAGTTACCATTTATCTTCACTACAAACTATGTCTAGAATAAACCCAAAATTGTAGTAGCGTTAGACATATATTTGGAGTTCCCACTAATGTTTTTTCATATTGAATTCTGAAGGTTAACCAAACCATACTCTGATACCAACAATAGTAACCCATTCTTTTCCTACAGAGATGTCATGTCTTAGTATATGAATATTCATTACATAACATAATGATCCACTTTAGAAACATATTGTTATAGTATATTCAAAAATATGGAAACCTAAACACTGATTCATAATAGTCTCTCATTAATTTCTTCATAACTAGAACCCTTCTTAGATATCTCATTCCTAAAAACATTCTTTATAACCCTGTAAAAGGAACCATAATAAAGGGTGATCTTATTTGATTAGTATGAGTAAACAAGGGATATATTAATGATCATATAATCATAACATCTACATAATGGTATAAAAATAGGACCATACCATTTGAAAAACCATATAATGCATATCAAACATCATTATCTTTAGTCATGGAATAAGGATTGACAGTTCATAAGACATGAATCAAAGAGAAAACAGTCAACATGAGAAATTAGAGCATACAATTATCATATTTCATGATTTGGTGGAATACATAATAATTTAAATTGATGGAAATGATTAAATAGAAATAGGACTCCGAATTAAGTTAAGGATAATAAATCAACACCTCACATAAACATATGTACATGAAACTATGTCCACACATACACTTATGGAAATGAAATCATTTCCCACATATGAATTTATATACAAGAAAACCAGGTCCACAAATGAGCTTTTGGACATTAAAACTAGGCCCTTTCATTATCTTATGGACATTAAATCCAATTCCACACATAAAATTGCCAACATGAAATCAATTTCATGTGTAACATATTTACCTAATGAGATTTCAATCCTTAACCAATGCATTTGAGGGAGATAGTGGTCTTACCCATTATATAATGAAAGTCATACAATGTTTTTCAACAAATATTTTTAAATATTTATCATATCAGAACCCATGAAAAAGGAAATGGTTTCTCTAAATAGTTTATCATATTATAACACGAGGAAAGAATATTTTTTATAAAAATAAAATAATCATAATAATAAAACATCTATAAAAAGATCATGGATGGTACCATTGAATTATATCCCATATAAAACATAAGAATCCCGCAAGTATATTGTCACGAATAAAAGAACTTCCATATATTTTTTTAAAAACATTTAGTAGGAGAATTACCATTCTATTTTGTAGTCATTTTTTAAAATAACAAAAATCTCAAATATTATGGAAAATAATTTCTTTTAAAATAATCATGGAATCATGTAATTATATCTTCAATGCACTAACTGGTCATAAAGGTAGCATATTATAATCATGTAACATAAGTTAAAAGAAAACATTCTATTAACATTTTTTTTTCAAAAATGTAAAAATGTACCTCGTTTTGAAAACAATATAAAGATTTCTTAAAAACAATTTTTTATACATAAAAACAGGTGTAAAAAAGACTTTAAGAAATATTTTGAGAATAATCAAAACATTATTTGAGATATTTTAATAAAATAGGGAGCTAGAATAAAAATGTTTTTGGACCAAAGAAAGAAATGGAGTCGAATTCCCTTAAAAAAGATTTTTTGATCCCTTATATAATTAAACTGAACAGAATGATTGGAAAATAATATATTCAAAAGAGATAAGCATAGGAGAATAATATTAAATTGATTCATCATATTAGAAACGTATAATTTCCACAATGTATATTCACCTGTAATCAATCCTATTTAAAATATGATTAAAACATAAATCCCTTACCACTTTAGAAACTTTTTAATAGTAATAACCATGATAGAAAGAAACATAAATTTATTTCTATATCCCCATACATATAATAATAATAATAATAATAATACATTAATCTTCATTATCTACACTACACACACAAAAACAACTGGTGAATATGGCATGTGTCCCATGGAAATAAATGTGAGATAAAAATCCCTTACCTTAGGTCAGACTTCCTATAAAAACATCATAAATTGTTGTATAATAAATATATGTTTATTAAATATAAATTTAAGGTCCATTATCATATATATAATACAATATATTATTTTATTATAACCTTCTATGTCTTATTATGAACAATTTGTTATTAAAATCACCATTCAGGTTGATATATGCTTCATATTTCTTGTATGTTTTGGTTTGTTAGTTTTGGTCCATATTTTATGATCATGTATCCACAAAATATAGAATTTTAATCTGGATATAAATATCATATATATTAATTATATATATTTTTTTAGTAATTAAAAAATTAAAGGGATAAAAAAATAGATACACTGTTTGTTGAGACAGTATGCTGAATGAATGCATGAAGATTTTTTTCATTATTTGAATTAATTCAAAAATGTTCAATATAAAATTAATTTTATAGATTAATTATTATACCAAAAACATAATATATATATATATATTAATTATCTATTTATTACAATTACATTAACACAAAAATGAAAAATGAATAATTTTGCTTCGTGGTTGTGCTAGTCCACTCATTCGCATGAATGATGTGATCATTTTCTAAGGGTATGGAAATAAAGAAGGTAGATATGATATTATAAATAAATAAGTATATCTATGTTATAAATATTATATATAAAAATTAAAAAAACCATAATACAAATCCATAATAGGTAATGATGGAGAATTAATTGTATTGTTATGTGGAGATGTTAAGCTTCACAAATTCAAGAAGAATGTTCTCACAAAAAATACGATATAAAGAGGGTGACTAAATGTGGTTTAATAAGAATAATAAATTTAAAATAAATTTAATATTGTTAATTTATTATCTTATTAATAATATAATATATATATGAGGTAAAATATAAATTAAAAATAATGTTATCAGTTGTGGAAATTACCTTTTCTTCGAAATGACAACTTTTGATCTCATCTTAAGTGATCTAGGGTTGGTATGTTGAAAATAAAATAACCTATATAATATGGATAGAAAATGGAGAGGATAACATGGCATAGTATTTTCATCCTATAATTCTCAATGTGGTGTAAATAAGACAAAGGAGGGGTTCCCTTTTATAATTGGGGGGATCTCTTGGAAATTTTAAAATATTAAGTTAAAATAAAAAATTTTGAGGAAAAAATGGAAAAAAATTTATGATTGTGATTCTAAATAATCTCATATAATAATATTTTAGTCTGTTCTATTAACATTTTTCTCCTAATTTTTTTTGTTTTAACCCATTCTAAATCTTTCTGACAATTAGAGAAATATTATTATTTTTTAACATTTAAGGGTTAATAATACTACTAAAAAATATAAATGATTCATAAATGGACAATTTTCGATATATAAAACCATATATACTTCTGTTTTAAGAAGAAAATATATTTTTTGAAATTTTTATCATTTAAAAATATATAATCATTTATGAAATATTATTAATTTCATTTTAAACACTATTCATTAAATTTGACATTAGGAACATAATAAACATAGGAATTAAAATGAAATTGTTTAAAACCTCTATAATATGTCCCACAGTTCTATAAAATTCAAGGTACATATTAACCAATTTATATTATATCACCATTAAATATTTTTAAATTACTTTATTTATTTTTTTCCAGTAATTGGGGAAATAGTACATTAGGGCTTCATAAGAATTTTAGGTCATTATATAATTAAAAAATCTATAAATAAATTTATATCATGAAAATAATTTCATGAAACCTAAAATATAAATTTAAATTCTTCCATAACTTTTTTTTCTTTATTTGGAAACTAAAAAAATTTAAAACTAAGAGAGTGAAATTTTATACCTATCGTTTATTTTAATATTATATATTTCATTTTCATATAATGGTTTCCATTAAATAATTCCAGTTTTATCCTAAGTTGATAAGGATAAAATTAAATTCATATAATAATAATTATAATTAATAATTATGGTCATTACATTTAGTATAAACAAATATTAACCTGATTTATTCATTATACTGGTGATAATTTCATCCACAGTTACTATTTAGATTGAAAAAATATCGGAGGAACCAATTTAAATAATTTATACATCATGATTATAAATATGTAATCCATTATATAAAATTGAATTTATAAAATTGAAAAAAAAATTAAAATTATTGTACAATAAGTGATGGATCATGATTTTATAGAAAAATTCAGTTTTTCGGATAACCCATGGTTTGTTATTGTACCATGCACAGAAAAAATTGAATTAAATATTAAATTTTTTATACAATTCTAATATATTAATTTCATTAATATAATTCACCATTAGTAATTAATTTAATTTATTAAAATGAAAATTCAATTCATACGTAAAAAAAATAAAGAAAAAATATTTCTTATTTCATTCAAATGGGTTTTATTTACAATTTTAATAAATTAATATTTAATGAATTTATTTTGCACATATTTGACCATATATTTTTCATAATATAGTTAGTAATATTCATACCTACCAATCTAAGGTATTAGTGATATTAAATATTGTATACTGTAGTGCATTTAAACACATTTTTCTGTATAATATAACTATATAAGAAATTTGATTTATTAGAAAAATAATTCATAAAATAACACGGTGTTACACTACATTTGAAATAACTTGGATTTTATATGAACCAAAATTGAAGTCTATCTAAACTACCTATCACATTCGGGATAATGTGAATCATGTAAAATTGATTAAGGTTAACCTTGCTAACTATCCCATTCAAGGTAACAGAAAGGTGTATAATAGTGTCATGGTACCATGACCCCATCCAATTACATTAACTTGTTCATCGTTATTAGGTGTACATAAGAACCATTCATTCAATAATAAATATACCACACATCCATATATAATTTAACCACAAAATATTAAAAATATTTAACAACATAATATCACATAAAACCCAATATGATAATATATATTTATAATAGACCGAAAGAGTTAGTTAAAGAAGGTTGGATAAAAAATAAATTAATAAACCTTAGTAATTAAATATCCCACTCAAGGAAATTACATAACATTATTTATCATCTTCCAAAAAATTCATAGATAGGAAATTTAATAACACAACATTGCAACATATAAATATAACCAAATAGTCAAATAATATCAACATTATTGAAAAAGCATTTTCTGATATTTTATTAATAATAAATCATTAGTTTTGATTAAATCCATTTAAGACAACAATTTTTACAACCCTTTTCTTATGTAATATTAATTATAGGGTTGGTTTTCCTAAAAATGTATTTGGAGTGAAATTAAGTAGGATCCAAGGAATGATTTTTTTCATCCTCTTTAATTTTATGATATATGTATGGCTATAATAGAATTAGTTCTTAGGTTGTTCTTCATATGAAATGTGAAATTAGAAATGGAATGAATTTTAATACCTTAATATCACCCAATATGGACATCCATCTATGAAAAAATATTTAACAATAAGAATATTTTCCATAATACCAATACTATAAAGAAGGATATTGATCCCATTCCTATAAAAATTAAGGATATATTGTATGATACAAGTGAATGGAGGCCTTACCTCATAGAATTAAATATTTTACTATATAATATTTTCACTAAGACAAAGGATTTTTAATACAATATTTCGAGTGAATAAGAGGGATAGGATAAATTGTGTAAGGATGAAAACAATAATATTTATGGGTAAATACCTAAGGGAAAGGTTCATTTGGTGGAAGAGAGGATTTGAAAAGAAAAATGTGCACTTATTAATAGATCTTTTTAAAAAACACAACAATTTCCAGATATTAATACATTATAATCTCAGTGGCCATGATAAAGATAGATGTACCACACGTGATCCAAAAAGTACCCAATAATAATATATTAGGTACTCATATCCTTTTGTAAAACAACCATATCTCCTTTTTCTTTAAACTCCTATTGAAACATCCTAAAACCCAATTTTACTCAATATAAAAAAGATAAAAATTAAAATGATAATAATTTTGAGTGAATTACATATCCATAGATACATGGTCTATAAAAACATTTAACTATTGTGATAATAATCTATGAGAAGCTTCTTCCATCTTCCTAATAGAACAATAAAGACTACTAGATATTTATTATAATATCTTACTACTATGTTTCACCATGGTTATTTTCAGATTTCTATATAACCCAAATTATGAGAATAAAATTACCATGTAACACCTTTAGAATATATTAAATAATTCATATAAGAAAACCTTTTATAGAATTCATCAAACTCTAACATATTTTTTTAATAAATAATCATAAATTATGGGTCAGATTATACTTCCCTTGTTTTTACCTGGGTAAATCATTTAGAATCCCATCAAATTTTGGATTTAAAGTCTGGTGATAAGGCAAATATTTATTTTTACCCAAGATCCCAAAGGGACGAACATACTCTAAGGTTATTTTCCCCTACTTTCTCTATCATTGGTGAAACAACCATTATGATACCAAAAGAAACCATTAGTCACCCACTTTCATCTCTAATTATCATCTTCATGGATTAGAATATTATTCATATCACCTTTTTGGTTTTAGGATTAATTTTTAAATAATTTACCCACGTTTTAACTTCCCTTGGAAAATGTTAATCCTGATTATTAAGGATTTTTCTATCTTGGTACAACATATGGGAGGCCTAAATGATCACCCATATTGAACCTCAAACTATTTTATTTGAATTAAAAATTGGTAGTTCTAATTGTTTGAGAAATATTATAAGGATATGTGATCATAACATGAGACAAAAAATACCATAATACCAGTATCTAACATGTCAACCTCTCTGTTGATGGTTTTGGATGATTTTTATGAAAATTATTAGTGGACATAAATACTAAATATTACCTTTAAAACAAAATCTTGTTGAATCCCTTTGCAAAACCAATACATAAAAAATACGTCCTTATTAAAAAATATTAATTTTTGGTATTCTATGATGAATAAAAATATCTTTGACATACAACTTCATATGATTTTAAACTAATTTATTGGAAAAATGTGGCAGGTCATTTTAATTTGATCCACAATTACCCAAACTATATCATTGACTTTTATGAAATGGGGTAAATATTTTTAAATAACTTTTTTGATCTAATCTTATTCTCATACTGAAAAATATAGTTACTAAACAGTTTGTATAGTAATATTTTGTTATTACTACACCTACTAACAGGTAAGGAATATTGAATTATTTCTCGCAATGCATTTCTCCTTGTATGGACACCAAAATTCGTTAAAATATTCAAGGTAAATTTTCTTGATTCAATGGTCTATTGATCATCTCGATGAGTGTAAATCCTTCATTACATCATCTCTTCTACTCATAAAAATCTTGATTACCCATAAAGAAGTATAAAATAATGGGGATCATGGAACTAACTATTTTGTATCTACCGGAAATATAGTTTCTCTTTAATAATGACACTATCAAGATTAAATGTCTACAATTCATTGATGTCTTCCATGATATATGAATGGAATTTAATGTGGTGTAATCACCTTTTACTATTATATTTAATCATATATAATTTTATTTCATACATGTGGGTCATAAATATCTATTAATTCTTCTCATATACAACCTTTTTAGATTTGATCTTCTTATAAAGGTAATCTTCTACAACATTCACCTTATAAGAAGAAGAAAAATAATAAAAAATGAATGAAATTACATTATCCTTAAACACTACAATTAGATTAAATTTTATTAATTAAATATGTATTTTAGGTCCATGTGAGTCATTAATACCACAAATAACACACCAAATAAGCAGAGCCTCGAATGTTTTTGTGTGTAATCAACAAAATATAATTCTATGTCATGTGTATGGTAGTTCATTCGTTATGATAAATCTATTAAGAACTGTATTTCACTAAATGATGATCCAACCTAAGAAAATAACCATTTCCTACTAAGGATGAATCACAATATACCTCAACAACCTTATATAGTCTATGTTTAATATGATTATAATCCATGGTCAACATCCTATTATATTTCAAAATTATTATTCCACCCTGATTAAAACATATAAACTTGTCCTCCTTCCTAATAAAATAATTCATCAGATATACTACCCTAGAAAATCCAAGATGATGTGGAGATAGTACCCCATGGCCTATGGAAAAATTATGATCTCAAATACATTCTATTGTATCTTCCATGTAATATGTGAATAAAACATGTAAAATTTTATTATGAAACAAACTACAGAATAGACATGAATAATGAACATAAATTTTAAGATCTAGAAATAATATTTTAACAGTTTTGTTAAAGATAAATGATCTTGTAATGTTTCTAAAATAATGGGATGATGTTAGGAATTCTCTTCCCAAGGTATGGAATAAAATGAGATATAATCCAAAAATACCACAATAATTGATTCTAATTGTGGATGAAATACCATCTTTATGGGTTTTATAAACAAAATTGGAGCATTAGTCTAATCAAAAGTATTGACTATGTCCCCAAAAATATCATATAAGATTTATAGTCTTAGTAATGTCCTCCAATATAACCCACGTCATATGGTATACAATTCTACCTTCTAGATAATCAAGTTGATTATCTATTCTGGGTAAAGGGTAAATTTTTATAATAGTGATCATATTTAGTTTTAGATAGCCTATAAATGGAATATAACCCCATCATCTTTATTGGTAATGTTTAATAGAGTACCCCAAAGGAGACATTCTTTCCTTAATGAACCCCTTTAATTCAAGTTCCTCTACCATGATATTCAACACCAATAATTTCTTAATATCCATTTGATATGAAGGGATGGAAATGGGTCATATTGAAATGAAGATATTGATAGTAAATTCCACATCACACTTTGTTGGTAATCTGAGAATGTCACCAAGGAAAGAATTCAAGTAAATATACAAAACTTGTGGTATATTAGTTTTCTCTTTGAATAATATACTATAAGAATTAGAGTAATAATTAATGTGGTGATATCCCAAACCTACCCTTATTCCGGATTAACTTATCCATCTTGAAGCACTTACTTCCCATCAATGGTATACTTTTTTCTAAGGGATATGTGAAATATACCCTTTGGGCATAAAAATGAATAAAATAATTAATTTGAATTAGTTAATACATCCTCACAATATCATTAAAAGAGTGCATAATCTATACTATAAGATTTAAGAAATTAATATATGTTACAATTACTTAAGCACATGAAGGATAAATATTGTTTTATTAAATTATTTTTCCCTAATGAGTGTAAAGGCACATGTATATGTAGAGTATGTACACGTTAAGCCCAAAAAAAGCACTAAATTGCATAAATAAAATATTTTTATGTACATGTATCAAATAAAGAAAACAAATTTGGTATAGTGTACCCCAATATTACCTATAACATTATATTGATCAACCACAACATTAGTGGTTGACTGGTCTACCATATAAAGCATACTCAAAGCCATGTGCAAACCCTCAGGCATGAACTCATGTACTATAGCTAAATGTTCATTTCTATGATATCTTCCTTCTCAACCCGACCACTAGAAAGGTAGATTATTAACTCTAATTTATTGATCTTCTTATAATTCTTATGTTGTTGGTTCAGATGAGGTTACTAAAAAACACTCTCATATAAAGATTGAAGGCATAAAATTTGATGATTATTATATTGAATATTTAAATATGACTATTTCAATATCTTCCTTGATCTGAATGACCATTCGACAGATGAACCACATGCACTACTACCCCAAGTGTGTCCCCCAATACCAATGTGTAAGAGTTAAGTTACAGTTATATTATATATTATGAAGTTATTGACTAGCTACGATTAAAAAATTATGTTATAGTTAGATTTAAAAAAACTACCATTAATCATCTGTAAATTATATGTTATTTGAAAATGAAAAACCAAAACATGAACCAAATAAGTCAAAAAAATTAAATTTTAAAATTATAGTTAAAAAACATATCTATGTGAATATAATATTCCCAAACAACCTGTATTTGATGAATACAAGAAATTACATGAAAAACATTACCGAAACATATCATAAAAATTGGAACACTAAATGAAGGATGGAACATTAGATTAACACAACTTATGACTACCTATAATATAAATGACACTACATTTGGAATCAATATCTCTTTTATATCCAGTAAAAATAACAAATTTGGGAGATACAATAGTTATTAGCAGATATGTGTCCAAGAAAAGCTATATAAGTTAGGCAACATGTCTACTGATATGGTCATGTTGGGTGTAAGAATAAATATTATTAAAACCCCTATTATGATTTCTTAATATTGAATTGATATATTTGGTGTTTTCATAAACAATTCTACACTTGTGGGAATATACATGATAAATAGTTGGGAAACATGAATAAAAGACATTTCAATTGATCAATGGTAATGAAATTTATAATCTAATACAAGATAAATCTAACAAAACCATATGACTAGTGGGTCCATACCAATACTACCTACTTCAAGTTAATAATCAGAAACTGGTATACTAATTTGATTCATCCATAGAGAGAGACTTATCGACGGTAAAATAAATGGCCAATCTTTTCAGTTGAATCTTGTATCATGTCCATGGGAAAAGAGGAATGGGTGTAACAAGTTATGGTAATCTTGCATCCCATTTCAAAATTGAATAGGACTATAAGTGTAGGGATTAATGACAATTTCTAAATATTTAACATGTTTTTTAATAAGAATTACCTTCTTTTAGTTTGTATAGAAAAAAATATATTACATCCACATAACAAAACAGTTTATAATTAATGTGTAGCCCATTATATATATTAAATTGTTAATGTGATAGAGAAAATATTAAAAACCATGTCATAAATCATTCTTATCATAATAAATCAATGAAATAAACATTATTATAAACCGTATCCATATATTGAAAAACATAACAATGATATTTTTCATCATTGTATTCCTAAAAACTAATTTTTTGGTTACCACAACATGGGAGTATTTCCATGATCAATATATAAACAATCATATTAACACATAGGAACTGTATAATTCAATATGGAATATAACAATGTATTAAAAAATAAGGTTCTCTCGTTTAAATTTATAATCATATAATAGTGAAACATGAAAATTAAATCCCAAAAAACCACGGGGTAATACACCATAAAATTTTAAGGAAGAAGGTTTTTTACCATATCAATTTCTAACCCAAAATTCATGAACAAAATGCATTCCTAGACTAAGACATAAACTGAGTGTAGAGTTGTATGACAAGACAAATACATTTCCAAAATATTGAATAATTGTTTTGTTAATTCTATCCAAAAATAATTTTATGGGTTTGATATTTTATTATTCATCTCAAAAAACACATTTAATATTAATTCTAACATTCAAAATATATAGGTTTTATCCATGTAAATATGTTTCAAGGAGAAACAATTTTATTTCATGGAATGTATTATATGGTCATAAATTAAAGAGAAAAAGGAATAAAAGTATGGGAAAGATCTAATTTTGATAAAATTACACAAAATTTGTCATTTAAAAATTATGTCCCATCTTTTATTCAGAAGCATCCTTAAATCCTTTTATATATGATATTAATTTTCATGATTGGAGGATATGTACTTAACAAAACATATAATTAATTTTATGAGGAATCACTTCTTCCCACAACACATTCCCAACAACAACATCAACAAAAATTAACCCTTTTAACTAGAGTTTATCTGTGATTATTTGACTTATAGCTCATTCAGGTACTAGTGGGAATTTGTGATTCAATTTAAATGAAATATTTAGATTTCAAGGACTAACCATGATAAGGAAATATTTAAAAATGTCACATTTTCAACCCTATAACTCTCCAAATACTATCAAATAATCAAAATACAATCCAAGAGGCTCCCAAAAAATTCCACAGAGGCTATCTATACTTTAACTCTCATTAAACTATAACTTATTGAGAAGATATATTTTTTAATTCTCTACAAAATAACACTTCCCATTTTAGAAATACATATCATCCCATGTATAAAATCCACACTAAATTTTTTATTACAAACTAAATTTCATTTTCAAATCATCATTCAAATTCCATTTTAATATTTAATCATTTTATTTAAAAAAATTCCCATTTTAATATATAAAAAGGGAAAATCTATTTTTCATAAATCCCAATTCCATGTATAAATATAGACAATAAATTACATTTAAAAATGCACAGTTTTTTTTCATTACAATTAAATACCGTAAATATTATTTTAATAATTTATTCTCTTTACATGGTCAAAATAAGAAAACTCTCTAGAGGTATTTATACCGACAAAACATGTTCCACTTGGAAAAATAAAATAAATATTGTAATTTTCAAATTAATCATTTTTAAGACATCCCTAATAAAAGAATAATTCCAAAAAACAATATTCTTGCTAATAGATAAGATTTCAAGCTCTAGGTTACATACTCACTTATAAAAACATATACATTATTTCTAATAAAAAAATTTCAAAAATCATAGAAATAGAATAGTAAATAGGAATAAAATAGTTACATTATTTGAAAGTATATATATAAATTGATGCAAGAATTTATTTTATAGATAACAAAAATAATTAAGTGACAAGCTCAATAATTAAATATATTTTAAAATCACCATAATTAATTAAAAATGGTACTTCAATTAAGGAAAACTGACCATAAAAAATAGTAATAAAACCATCGCAATCCTAAAATAAACTGGTGATACAAATTAAAATATTAACCACCAATAGATATATAAATATCTATAAATATTTATATATAGAAAATATATATATATATATGTATGTATGTATTAATGATGTTTAAATTTAGAAAAAAACTATAGTTAAATCTAGTCATAAGATAAACAATTAAAACAAGTATATAATATGAAATTACACCATATAACTTCCTATCTGTTAAAGATTTTCAAGATGCACCCATCAAAAATTGAGATTAACTACCGATTGAGGGTTATACACACATTATAAATTTTAGTTTATCGTATTCCTTACATGAGAATGAAAACCACAATCAAACGTAGATTTCCTAAACTAGATATCCTTGTTAACTAAAAACTCGACCATAAAGAGGTTTATGGTGCCTTTATAGGGATTAATTATCATTTCCCAATTCCCTAAATTATAGTCTAAACCTCAATATACCTAATCTCATATAAGCTCAAGACAATACATTAGTACCAATTTGTGAGATATATAATTGAAATGTATATATGATGTTGGAACCATATACACTATTACCCCTAGTAGATTTCCCTGGTTGGTATGGGCAAGATACTAGTTCCATGGGTCAATGATACATGATGGGTGTTTATTTTTATTTATTTATTGAATTTATATTTTTTAGTTGGATTATATTAAAAATCTACAATGACTCACTCAAATGTTTAATGTGCTAATTTAATCCAAAAAAATGAATTAAATATATAATACCACATGAAAAATGGAAACATATTTCACAAAAAATTATCTTAATGAATTTATCAAAACCCGAAATCTAGTAGTTGATACATACAAAAAAATAAAATTTAAAAACATAAACCAGACAAGGCCTGAAAAAGAGAGAACTAAAAAATGATTTCTGGTAAGCCCGGAAGAACCCTTGACTTCCTAAAATATCTTAAAAAATAATTTTGAAACAAATTCAACTTCATTGTCTAACATAAATTTCAAGTCTTATTGACCCAATAGATAATATTACATGTAAGTACCATGAAATAAGTGGATGATGGGTTTCATATCTACCAAGGTGTCCATAAAGGGTGTTAGCATAAATACTCTATTGGGGACCACCACTGGTGTCTTCAAATATTTGTGATCCAGTTAGGGTGTTCAGAAAATTACCTATACATTTTCGTATATATATAATAAATAGTTTAGAATCCATCATACAATAAAAATCAGTAAATAACTAGTACAGAAATTTATATAGTAATTCAATCTACATATGATAACCTGTAAACTAGATGGTTCTATACCTGTATTATATTCTTCAAGTTCATACCCTAAATATAAATTAGTAATCAAGTCCATCCTCAATGGTTGGAAAAATTAGTACATTTATTACCTTATATATTTTATGTGATTCACCCGTACATATGGAATGGTGTTTTAAAAAAGGTAAAGGCTAGAATGACCTATCCCAAGCATAATACATGTTCAAGATAGTAAAAAATCTTACAGTCTACCCTACAGAATATCAAAATCAGAATAATAGGTATAGAAAATATTATATCCCATCCAATTATTGAATAGTTCTATAGGGGAATTGATTCATGAACCATTCCCTATATTACATATATTCTCTAGTAATGAGTACCTACTAGCAGTTTATATGAAAATACTAAATAATTCCCTTGAAACCAAAAATTAAAATCAAATAGATAACCCTATTATATAAAAAATAATAGTCATGTTGTACAAAATATTATAGTCCATATTTGTAAGAATTCTCAGTATAATAATTCAATGACAATCTAAATACTATAAACCATATCCATATTCAATAAAATATAATAATGATAATATTCATCATACATTTACTAAAAAAATTATTTCATTATTTTTAAAACATGAGACTATTACATTACTCAAGTTAAATGAATTCAGATTATCAATAATTAATTATAGTAGTCAACATTGAAGGAAAAAAATGATTTAATAAATAAAGTAAACTATGTGGATTTATACTCACATAGTTTTAAAATGTGCTAAAAATATCCCAAATGAACCACTAGGGTAAGACACCATCAATTTCTAAGGAATCCAATGTTTCATCGAATTTGTTCCCAACCAGTCATGGACGAACTAAACATAATATTATATTAAGGCATACATGGGCTAAGGCCTAGAATAAGACACATGACAATATGGGTTTAAACAATTATAATACATCTCCAAATAAGTGGTCATTTTTAAATCATAGTTTTCCATTATAAACATCATTTTTAAACCTTTATAAATACCATAGTAGTTGTTAAGAATCGTGGCTAGTTTCATAAATTTCATTTTTCATTGAGGGTCCCATAGAAATTCCCTCACAATTCTCACATTCCCCAATTTTTTTACTTCCTGCATCCAAGAGTCTCACTTGAAAAACATAGAATATATTTTTTTAATTCTTAATGTCACTAGAACAATCCCTATAATATTATCATGATTATACTTTCACATGGTGAAAATGATAATATCATCAATAAATACTAAAACACATTTTTCTAAGAAGCATCTAAACACAATATTTATCAAATACATGACTATTTTAGGTGTATTTGTAATTCTGTAGGGTATAAATATGATCTCATAGTATCCATATCCTATAGGAAATGTCATCATCAAAATATCTCTATTCTTCAACTTTTGAAGATGATATGAAGACTGGAGTTCTACCTTCGAAATATATAGATCTCTTCAATGTTGATTAAACAAGTCATCAATCTATTTAAGGGGGTACTTTCTCTTTAAATTGATCTTGTTGGGCTTCAGAAAATTGATTCACAAAAATCTGCATCCATCCATTCTATTTAAAAGAGAATCTGTGTATTTAAAGGACATTCACTATATCATATTAACCATTTGACTAGATTCTTTCATAGATATGTCTTTACAACATCTAGTTTTACCAAGGATATAATATTAAAGCATTTAGAAATAGGATTTTCACATGGTATATTTTATATAGGAAACTCAACCTCACAATCTAGAGGATATTCAAGAAAGCCTACCGAAAATATATTGTTAAATTCCCTTAAAATGGTAATTTACTCAATGTTGATAATTTTATTCACTCATCCATT
This sequence comes from Viscum album, assembly GCA_963277665.1. Lineage (NCBI taxonomy): Eukaryota > Viridiplantae > Streptophyta > Magnoliopsida > Santalales > Viscaceae > Viscum > Viscum album. The sequence continues at coordinate 79,238,712 of OY728122.1, forward strand.
TGGGAAAGATATGATTCTTCACTAGGTATAATTACCCACAATATGAAGGGATTTTTATATGGAGGTTCATAATCTTACTTTATTTTCTATAGGATCATTCGATGGTCAAGAATATAGAAAAAGATTTACATTTCACAACAGCTATGGTGATCTTTATATAATGACAACCAATCCATTACTATTATAGAATAAAATTACATTAAGGAATTAATTTTGATATTCACTATAATAATATTCTTATAGATGATAATATGAGAACATTAAAGTACATGGGTTGCAATGACCACACCACTCTTTGATTTTATGGCTATCTCTAGATAATGGTATCATGTTTGTAATTCAACAGTTCAAAAGAAACTTACTGGATAAAATAGAATAATTAGAACCATAATTAAATGAAAACTTTCTATCCCTATGTGAGTTGGATGATTTTCTTGTAGGACTTCATTTTCATCTTCCTCCATAATGGTAGTGATGGAGTAAGATTTCCCTTGCTCCTTTAGATTTTGTTTTTGAGGAAGTTGATTACCCTTGTTGAACAATGGTTTAATTCACAAGAATACATCATTCCATTAATCCAAATATTTTAGGCATTGAACCACAGATAGGGTATTATGAGGTTATTTCTTATAATCTATAATGTTGGTCATTTTCTTCATATCCCATTAACATTCATGTTCTTGGGGACCTTGTAACACCCAAAGAGTTTACAATATTTTCCTTTTAGAATAAAATTAATTTTTGTAGAAATATTTAGTTATATGAAACGTCAAGATAATCATTAGTTTCATACACTATAATTTTTATCTTTCTCTATATAAAACACTTTGGTTAGAATTTGTTCCACTCAATACTAAATTTCCTCGATGGTGTAATAAGAAAGAAGAAAAATATATTATGAAATAAATAATTATAATAAGATAAAAAAGGCATTAAACATGTTGTTATTAATATTTTGAACCAAATTATTAAGATATATTTTTGAGTTCATTGGTTACAAATTAATAATAATTTAATATAAGAAAAAATTTAATATAATGTGAATGATTTTATAAAAAACTATTGTTAGGATCATTAAGATATTTTATCTTAATAAACTAAATTAATTGCCATTATTTAATTATATTAATTTAATATACATTTTAAATTAAAAAAAATTTATTATACTCATCTAATAGATTTTATAGTAATAATATAGGAACAAACCGAATATTTCAAATAAAAACCTATATTTTTATAAAATTGTATTATCACCTATTAATGGAAAACCTATTTTAAAAATAAATTTTGAAACTTCTACAAAATATTTTCAAAAATAATATTTATTTTTTAAATGAAACCATTAAAATTATGTTAGGGTTAATATTTTTTATTTTTTTGTGAAATTTCATTTTTTGAGGAAAAGTAAAAAATATTGAATTTTATTTCAAAAATAAATTTTTTGTCAAAAATATTTAAAAGGATAAATTGATAAATTATTATTTTTAAATAAAATTATATCAATAATATATCAAATAATCCAATTTAGAGAATTATAATCAATTTGACCTTGAAATTGGATATAAAAACATAACAATCTTTTGAACATTTTTTCTTTAAACCCCTCATTATCGTCTCGTTTGTGAAATTAAATTTAAATTAATTTACTTGAAGTATATTCTTTTAATTTGTCAAAATAAATTTAATAAATTTAATAATAATAATTTCTAATTTATAATAAGTTCAAATTTATTTTTGACCAAAGAATTTAGTGAATGTAATTGAAATTAATTACAATGATTAAGTTAAAAATTAGCTTCACAATGGACTTAACCTTAAACTTAAGAGCCAAAGTGACATAAAAATTATCTAAACCCCATTTTTTGGAATTATTTCAAACCTACACTCCATTTTAACAACTTTGTAAATTTAATGGAGACACCTTTTATAAAAAACATTGTTGGAATTCCCTTTCTAAAAAATCACAAGAACACCACTCCTCCATTATAGAATGGTAGTCCTCCCTACACATCCTCAAACCTCATAAGACACTTTTTATCAACTAATATATAACAAAATAGATCCTAAAAATCCATACCCAAAACCTTAAATCCTCACCTTGGGAAAAAATCCTCCGAGGAAGCCCTTTGGTGAAAAACAAAATGAGTTACCCAAATAAAAAGTAACATCCTTCCTCAGTATCTTTAGTTTTATTTATATCTCAATTATAATTATAAAATGATTACATAAAAACAGAATTATCCTCAATATATATATATATACATATATTAATTTTTTTACCTAAAATTATACACATTTCCATTTAATGGGTAATGAACATATCATTTTGTGTAAGGATAACTAACGCCTCATGAAATGAAGTTTTTCATTTTTCCTTTTCCACCTCCTAAGGGGTATAAATTAGGATTTACATGCTATTTATATCTGAAATATATGAGAATAATAATTTAAATATGATTCTATAATATATATATATATATATATTACCTTTATTCCTTTTATTTTGTTGGAATATGATAACATCGTTTGTGAAAGTGTGGAATACAACCTCCCCAAAGTGAGGTGATTCATTTACAAGATACATGGACTGTATAAAAGAAGATTTTAATTAAAAATATATGGAATAAATGAAATATATATTTTATTAATGAATTAACAAACTTCATATAAATATAATTTATCATTTTATTTATTACCATTTACACACACTAAAAAGTGATAACGTTTTTTGCGAACATATAGACTACCACCTTGTCAACATGATGTGATTAATTTTACATAAAAATAATTATATATATAATAATTTATTATTAAATAATATTTTATTTATGATATAATTATAATTATGTAAATATATAATGTTACCTACTTTCATTTCATAATGATCATTGAGAAATGGGAATGTTAGTTAGGCATATGTACGAATTATCATGCCCTTGAATGTAGCGTTGGTTGATTTCTCATAACCATATTTCATGATGGGTTTTAAAAGTATTTTTTATGTATAAATATTATAATTTTTTAATTATTATTATTCTAGATATTTTTATATAATAACCATATTGACCATATTTGAGCAACCAAAGTCATTTTCAACCATGAACCAAATTTGGTTAAAACCCTCGATATTTACTTTTTGGTTATGTATTTGTTTAAAACATTATAAAAATTTAAATAAAATTAATGATATACACAAAAATTTTCTATACCAAGTAAATAAATAACCTATGTTAATTATTCTGGATTATAGAGACACATGTAACATTTCAGACTCAATGTAAGAAATTTAATCTCAATTTACATTCCATTGTGACTTATTTTGTTGTTATGCACCAATTCACTTTTATATAGTGTATATACTACCCCTTGAAATTTTATACCATGAATATAATTATTCTCATGACAATATAAGTTTCCTTTAATACAATAAAAAAATATGATTCAAATGTTTCAAAGTGGCATGTGACACTTTCTAATGTCAAATGATTATTTTTCCTTAAGAATGTTTTAGTGAAATTTCAATTGAATTACATTAAAAATTTCAGCAATACTTATTGTTTTGTATCCTAATATGAAGAATTATTGATAAATACATATTATTTATTAGTATGTATACTTTATAATCCATATTTTCTAAATCAATTACTTGTTATGAGGAATGATTTGGACATGCAATGTCGTGTGGGGCCCTGACTTTATATAGACCCTCAAAGAATCAATTGGTTCACATGAGACAAATCAGTTGGAAAAATTATACAAATTTCTACCTATGGATTTAAAAAATTTATTGGATGGTTCTTTAATGTATAGTTTTTCATGTTCCTTAGACATTAAATTTAATAAATAAGTATTTCCCCACTCTGATGAAGTTATTATTTTTCCATGAAATTATTTATTTTATATTATCTATAGATGACATTATTTCTCAGTATATAGATTTAAAGGCATGATTTATCAGTTATTTAACATTCAAATTTGATTTATTCTTATTTATTCATTATGTTTTTAATTATACATTCCCTTACTGACCGTTTGAGCTCACCCTTATTATTATTATTTTCCCCAATTTATGAACATGAATCCTTTGAACGAGTTTCAAGGATACAGTTTATTAGTGTTTGTCATGTATTAATTTATATTTCATATTTCCTAATGTATTATTCATATAATTTATATAATATTTTTTTCTAAAACATCAAAACTGATCGGTCCTTTATTAATTTATTCCTTGTAATAATTCCATTATAATAAAGTAATGCATCGGCTCCATGATTATAGGGATAGGGCAATAAAGTTGTTATCAAGGCTATTTAAGTATAAAACATGGAAAAAAGTTTCAGTAAACATAAATTATAGAACATAAATTAAAGATATAATTTTAGGATAAATATAGAATAATAACCTTTAATTTTGGTAAGGTAGCGATTTTCTGGGTCTTCAAAGAAATACATAATGGTCTGGACACAACATTTTGATGTTGTTCTGGAACATATGTACATAGAGGTAACAACATCAAGAAGGTGGGTTGGGTCTGACTTGGATTAACCCATTACATGACAAAGGACCTTACTATAAAACTAGTTTAACACTCTTGAGGGATATGCTTATGATAATTCAAATTTTATTTACAAAAAATTATGAAGGATTTAAAAGTAAATATGTAACCAACGAAACCAAACATTATGATTCTATGATTTACGATGCATAAATTTATTTTATATTTTATTCTGAATTTTATATTATAGTTTATTATTGAATATACTATTTTATAGTATTTTTTTATTTATAAATGGTTCCTATAAAAATGAATGTGAACATCACCAATGTACATGATCTAAAGCGTAGCACAAAAAATATCTTTTATGGTCTTAGGGAAATATTTTATTAGATAAATTCTCTCTAGAAAATTTTTATCATATGAGCACATAGTACCATTTGACAATGATATGGACAAATAATTCTTCATATACTATGGATTCGAAGGAAAGAATGAAAATAATGGGACGGTATGTAAAAAATATGTATAATGGGAAAAGTTGAAAGAAATATTTCCCCACATGTGATAATTATGGAAGGAAACACCCTGGCACTTGCTTGAAGGGAATGGGAGATTTTCATAAGTATGGATAAAAGTCCACTAGGTTAATGATAGAATGGTAATGGAATTAAATTCCAATTTTCAATTCTTCCACTATAAGGATAAGGGGCACTATGCAAATCAATCTCCCATGTGTTAGAGCAATATACCCCATAAAAAAGTAATGAATCATGGTCATGATTATGATATTACCAAAGATGGAAGGAAATTATTAATTGGATTGTATATGGATGGAATAAATTTGTTATTTTGGTATTTTATCATTGATGTACTAGTTATAAGGTTTTTGAAATATGAATGTATTTTAATATAGTATTATTTCATTAATGATTTCATATTATATACTAAATTTCACCATGAAATTTCATTTAGTAGAAAGTAAATTTTTATTTGAAAACACATGGTTGAGGGATATAGAACAATTAATATCATCCTAATTTTAATTCAATGATGTTTTAATAAATACATGATTAATTTTTGAAAAAAATAATTCAGATAGTTTTAATTACCTAGGAATAAATTTATGGTTTGTAAAAAAAGTGATTTTTTTTCAAAATTTATGTAATATAGAACAATTTTTATTTAAAGTAATATATCTAATAAGACGCGCCTTACTAATAGAATAAGGAATAATGAATTTTTCTAATAAAGTTTAATGGTAATTCATGTTTTTTCCATATTTTTAGATAAAACATGATTAAGGTGTTCCAATATTTGGTATCTCATGATTGAAGAGCTAATTCATGTTGATTGACTAATGATAAGTTCAATTTGTATATTTACAAAAATTATTTCTAAAAGTATTAGATCATAAACATTTGGAAAAGATAACCATTTGTAAAATGGTTTTATTTAATATTTTAATGGGGTATTAGATATTAAGGAATTACATCTCTATATGAATAATATTGTGCTAAGAAATGAAGTTCAAATAGTTTAAGGCCTAACAAAAGGATAAAATTGTGTTTATAAAATATAAATGTATATTTAATTAAATTATTATAGAGTGAAAGAGTTGCTAAACTGTAGGAAAATTTATCTTAAAACAAAAAAAATCTTATTATCATCATTTTTTATGATATCAATGTGCTTTTTCATAATCGTGGTTTACAGATTTCTTCTCATCAACTAAACATTTTCTCTATCACTCTTCATAAGAACGTGATTGATACATTTTTCTTTCGTATCCAAGTTTCCATTTCCCACATATGTTATCTTAAAATGGAACCAAATTACACATTCATTGTACATACCATTATATCTTATTAATAATCTTTTTTATTAAACCTATTCACAATGTGGGTTTTTCCGAAATATATTATCTTCAAATATCAATTCCTTGATTACTAAGATAAATTTTGAATTGTGAGGATGAAATTTATTTAAATTTGGGATAATTTTACACCCCAAGACATTATAATATTTTCATTTTAGAATAAATTTAATTTTTTTCCTAGATTTTCGTATATGAACATAATGTTATGATTATGTGACATGAATCCTAAATTTTATTCTTCTCTACATGGAACATTGAGATTAGCTTAGGTAACATGTAAGTCTGAATTTTCTCAATGTCTTTTGTAAGATGCAAGACTAATAATTTATTTTGAAAAAAATGATTATAATTCAATAAAACCTAGAGATTAAATTTAGGGTAGTGAATAAGATTGAATAACTTTTTTAATTATATAGTCCAATTCATTGGTAAAAATTTAATTATAAATGAACATAATAACCAAATGAATATAAGGGTAATATTTTTATAAAAAAATATTATTAGTCTCACGAGGTAATTTTATTATAATAAATTAAATTATTTTCAATTAGTGATTGATATTAATTAAATATATAAATTTCATATTGAATCAAATATTTTGGACATCAATCAAATATATATTATAGGAATAATATAAAAACATACCAAATATTACACCTAAAATCTATATCTTTATAAAAGTAGTATTACCTCCTATTAATAGAGATCCTAATTTAAATATAAATCTTTTAACATTTATATAATTTATATGTTAAAAGACATCATTTTTTTAGGATAAAAATATAAATTAGTTTAGGGAATTTTGTATTGTATTTTTCTGTGATGTTTCATTTTTTGATTAATAGAGAAAAATATTGAATCAAATTTATTTATTAGTAAAAATTACAATAATTTTTTGTTTTAATGTAAAATTATGTCAATTATATATCAATAAATAAAATTTTGGTCATTGGAAGAAATTTCGACATGAAAGATATAAAAAAAATTTAAACTTTCGAATATTTTATATTAAAAACCCAACATTGTCATCTCAGGGGAAAAATTTAAATTAATATATGACAATTATGTCATAAGAATTTTGAAAATTTGATTCCATATTTATAATCATAATAATTCTTAATTTCCTATTCATTATTCTTATTTTTCACTAATAATTTTATTGACGGCAGTTAAAATTATTTAGAATGATTAAGAGAAAAATCAACTTAACGTGCGACTAATGCATAAACATGTGAGAAAAAATGGCCTATAAAATTTAAAAAAAATCCATTTCATGGAAAAATATTTCCATATACTCCCTTGTATTTAATTTGTACCATTATTGGGGCCACATTTCAAAGGAAAATGTGGGTAGAATTCCCTTTCCAAACATTTAGAAAAATTCTACTCCTCCAACACTATAAAAAGGCTCTCACACAAAAAATTTCTCACAGTTATAAATAAACATTTTATGGACCAATATATTCACAAATAGATCCTAAAAATACATACCATCGTCCTATAAGAAACACATTTGGCATAATTCAATTGAAGTATTTACTTTGGGGAAAACCAAAAGGAGTTACCGGAATAATATATAACGTCCTTCCTTAAGCTCTTTAGTTTTATTTCATTTTCATTTATCCTTATTACATGATTTTATAAAAAAACCATTATAATAAATATTCAAATATATTTTATTTTAATGGATTAACCTACACTAACACAGACTTCCATCTAATGTGTAATGAACATACCATTCTTGTGTACGGTGGACTATCGCCTTACAAAATAAAGTTCTCTTTTCCTTTACCAACTCTAATGGATTGAAATTATGATAGAGAATATGTTTATATATGATATATATTTTATTTATGATTTATATATTCTTTATTAATTTTTATATGGATCATTCCTTTATGCTTTCCAATTTTTGGGAATATCATAACATCTTTTGTGGAAGTGTGGACTACAGCCTCCCCAAAGAGAAGTGATTCATTCACAAGATAAATTGATTGTATAAATGATGGTTTTAATAAAAACTATGTGAAAAAAATACATATATATATTATATTAATCAAATAATTACACTTTTATAAACATAATACATCATTTTCTTTATTATACTTTACCCACACTAAAAAGTAATAACGTCAATCGTGGACTACTGCCTCCTCAACACAATGTGATTCCTTTTACATAACAATAATTCTATATATAATTATATATGAATAAATAACGTCATAATTAGTATATAATTAAAATTATATAAATATATTATGTTACTTAACATTTTTTAATAATTATCATTGGAAAATTGGAATGTTACTCATGCGTATGTACGACCTGACATCTTCCTAATTGTAACATTGGCTCATTTTTTCATACTCAAATTTCATGAATAGTTTTTAAAGTATAAGTGATGTATAAATATGATAAATATATTAGTATGATTATTTTTATGATGTTCATATAATGACCCATTTGACCATATTCGACCTACCAATGTCGTTTTAACATAGGAACAAAATATCTCCAAACACACGACATAAACATAATTTATTAATTAGTTGTTTAAACCATTTTAATTAGTTATAAAAGCTTTTATAAACCTTAAAAATTTATTAATTAATTAAATAATAATCATAATATTATTATTGATTAATATAAAGACACTCATGACTAGTCAGACACATGGTAATGGATTTCGTCCCAATTTTCATTCCATTGGGACTTATTTTTTTGTTATTCAACAATTCACTTTTATATAGTGTATATACTTTCCTTTTCCATGTTATATACTAAATATAAATATTCTCATGATATTATAATTATCATTTAATTGAAGTGGAATAATTTTTCAAATGTTTCAAAGAGGTATTAGACACTGTTCAATGTTAAATGATTACTTCTACTCAATAATTTTATAATAAACTTTTAATAATAATTCAATTCAAAAATTTAAATAACATGTTATTGTTACTTATCAATATATGTGTAATTATTGATAAAAATTTATTATTAATTAAATGAGGATATTTTATAAGGCATATTTTTTTATTTTATTTCTCAATTTCTGGAATTCATGGGGCATGCAATGACAGATGTGGGCTGAATTTTATGTAGCCCTTGGATGCATCGACAGGATATCAGATGACAAATAAATATAAAAAATTATAAATAAATATACATTAAGTTTTAAACTATATGGATCAAATAACATGATATCATAGGTTTTCATTTTCCCAAGACATAATGTCTAATATTTAATCATTTCTCTCATTCAGATTCAATTACAATTTAATTGTGAGATTATTTCTTGGAGATTTTCTATGGATAAGGGTTGTTCTTAGACTATTGATTTAATATAATGTATTATCTATTATTTACCTTTCCTTATTGATTTATTTCCATTAATTAATTATTCATTCCACTCTATTTTCCCTTACTCAGCATTTTTGCTCACCCTTGTTATGTTTCTTTTCCCCATTTTAAGAACAGGAATCATTTGAATGAGTTTAGAGGTTGTAGTTTATATTTAATTGGAATGTATTATATTTTATATCATATTTACCAACATATTATAGATACAATATATGTAATCTAGTTTTCCAAAACTACATAACTAATAGGTCATTCTGAAATAGATTGCTTATAATCATGCCAATAAAATAAAGTAGCGCACCAGATCAAGGAATCTGTAGTTCGGATGTTATAGGCCTTGTCTCTCACTGAAGAATCATTTCATTATCCCTTTGATGCAATTGCCAGGATCCTTATTCTCACATCCTTGAATTTATGTTGGTCGGATATTTCTTCTGCAATCCTTTTTCATATATTTTTAAAGTCTAATTTTCTCTTCTCACAGCCATATAAGTGGGGACATTCTCTGAAGTTTATATCCAATTTTCGAAAATATATAAATAAAATTACATTAATCCAATATTCATAGATATATAGATCATTTAGGAAAACCAATTTTTTAAAAAATAAATAATTTATCAATTTTTTATTAATTATTTATAAAAAACATGAGTAGTGTCTTGAAATCCTTTAGAAATTTTTCTTGTAATTTGGGATAGATTAACTCCTCTTTTTTTAATCTGGAATAATTGTCTCTCTATATTTATTTAATGTGCTAGTGTGAAATAATTGTTATAAAATAACATGCTAAAGTCAACCAACTCCATTTCATTAATTTAATCGTTCAGATTTTTATTATTTTTAAGCACCCTCCATCGATCATCCTCTCTATTAAAATATTAAATTTATAAGGATACCTTCTAATTATTATTATATTGAGGAACAAAAAAAGGATATTATCCAATTATTTAACCCACTATTCTAGGATAATTGGATCATAAGATCCACTAAATGTAGTTGGTGGATTTAATATAAAGGAATATATTTCTAGTTTTAACATTATTGGGTGAATGTGGATATTCCACATGGTTCACATTATTGTATATAACCCAAGAATGAAGGGTCGGAAAAGCCATTAACTTTTTAACTCCAACTCTTATTTTATTGGGTATGTTATTAATTAAATAGCTACAGTTTCTTACATATTGATTGTTGCTCCAATTTCTCCTTCTTCCATGCATCTTCATGTATAGAAATGGTCTAAAAACATAAGTTAATAAATCATGAATAAATAATTTATTCTCATGTGAGAATTTCCTCACACATGAAAATTTATTCTAAAGTCATATCTATTGTGATTCCTATGGTTATCCTTTTTCTTAAAATATGATTATTGAATCATGTAATTTAATCATTTTTATAATTATGAGGAATAAATACTATACTTATATATCCATAATAATGGTTTGTATATAGTTTTTGATTAAGAAAATAATATCCCTATAGAGAGTCAAACTAGGTGTGAGATAGGGCCTCCAAGTTGTGCACTAAGTGACAAATGAGTTAATAACTAAATTTTCAATTTTTTTGTTGTAACAAATATGTACATATTTATAAAATTCATATACACTTGTTGTAACACCTCATTATTTATTGAAATATTTATTTTTAAATCAATATAATTTCGTTGATAGCTTGAGGTGAACGCATCACTGATATTTTAAAAGCAAAAGATGTTCTATAGTGTATACGAATTACTGCACCAAGTTAAATCATATCAGAAAATATTATTGTATGACCATTATAACATAGTAATTAAATTGGCAGGAATGATAGTATTAATCAAATTATAAGATACGTATAATTTATTTAATCAATAAAAATTTATTGATAAATTCATATGAAATAAACACTCAAATATAGTATTATTTTTATAAGTTTTTTACAAATTTGAGTTTGATTATTTTTATGAGAAAATAATATGATTCATTTCTTCATATATTGAAATAATATTTGATAAATATAAAATAATTCTTAAAATTATCATATAAAAATTATATTATGTTAGTTTTTTTGTATTCCATTCTAAAAGATTTAATTTCCAACCGCAAGGAAAAAATATCAACTTTTTAAAAGATATCAATTTATTTATATTAAAAATTCACACAACAATTTATATTTTATCTCAAAGTAAAATATTTACAATTTAATTATATATAATATTATTAATTAACTTTTAAAAATCCTTACAAATAATTTTTCATAAGTACATTTTATTGATTTAAAGGCATTTTTAAGAAAATAGTTTTTCTTTGCATTTTGTTAGTTTATTTTAAATTAATTTATGAAATATAATTGTTTTAAATTTTTAAAAATGAATTATATATTTTGAATCAGTGATTAAAAATTTAATAAGTATTATCCTTTTATTATGTTTATAATGATTATTCACCATAGTAATTTTTAATTCTATGGAAAGGGGTAAATAATGTAATTAAGGGTACAAATAATATCATAAGAACTATAAAATGAGCATAAAACATGCCCAAAATTGTAACTAGATTAATTTGGATGAATAATATTCATCCATAGGCATTATTGGTTCGGTTATGTGACCATTTATGGCTATTTTTATGAGATTATGAGCATTATAATATTTTATTTAATCAAAATTTGAAGATGCCATATTCTTGTTTTTAATAACTATAAAAATATTACTATAGGGTTGTCTAGAGGATGTGATAAAGTATAAATTTAATTTTTAAAGAATTTTTTTTGGTTTAATATTGGTAATTTTTTAAATATTTAGTGAAAATTGGTATCTTAAATGCTTACACAATTCTGATGTTGTAATTATTCAATTAATTGAAAATTAAAATAAATTAAATTAAAAATATTAAAAGTAATATAATTTTAATTAAATTAACATGATATATATAGAAATTTACATATATGAAATATCAGGGATTTATTAATCTTTTTGGTTAAAAGATATATTACTATATGCATATTCTTAAAGACAAAGTAATGAATAGGGTCAAAATTGAAAATAATTATATTTTCTGAATTTAATTTTTCAATAAATTATTTAAAAACCATAAAAATATTAAATAATGATAAATGAGATAATATATTGTCTAATAACCATCCCCATTTTATTTATTTTACATTTTGAAGGATTTGACTCTTGTATATCCTTTTTATATTATAGAATTTTTGGAAATTCTAAAAGGTCGAATCACCTAAATTAAAAAAGGACACCCATTCCGTCACCTATTTAAACTAATTTGAGACTTATAAAACTCCCAATTCTGATATATATTACCCTAAAATACTTAAAAAAGCTATATATGTTATATTCCTTCCAAAATTTCATCCATAGATCACTTATGGATAGATCTAAACGAAGTTCGTTGAAGAAGAGGTAATTTTCAATACCAACCCTTGCAAGTTTATTTCTTCTTATAAATTAAATGAATGTGTTATACCCATAATAAAATAATAACTAAATAATAATAAATATACATATATGTTATTATTACTATGTTATAACCACATTCCAGCATTTATCCTGCCTAGGAAAAATGAAATCATTGTGCTTATGTATGTATGGCATACCATCTCCACAACGTGGTGTAATTCATTATTCATTGCCAATTTACATGGAAGAATATAATGATGTAAATAATGGATATATAGGAAATTTATGAAATTATATTTATTCATTAAAATCTAAATATCATCCATTTCCCTACACATTCACTATTAGTGGAATGATATTGTCGCTCGTGCATACGTACGGTCTACCACCTCTCGACGCAATGTGATTCATTTTCGAAGGTTAAAATTCATTAATATTTTTAAAAATTAATTTTAGGATTAAATTATATATTCTTAACATTAATATAATTATGAATATTATGGATATATATCCCATATAATATAATAGGAGATTTCCGGACAAAACAGGAATGAGAAAACAAACAAATTAACATCAAAATAGTAAAAATAATGAAATATTATTAATTAATAGTTGATTATTTTTAGTAAAAGGATCATATAAAATTTAATTAATATTAATATGGTTCTATTATAAATTATTTAAATTTATAAAAACATTTTACCAGAGTATTGAACATGTTTATGGAAATTTATTTAGCTATAAGGGACTTCATCAGACATTTCTTTCATTGATTCTTATGTTGATTTTTTGGCCCAATATTAATTTATACGGGGAATGTGACACAAATTTGTCATGTTATATAAATATTATCTTTATTATTACAAATATATTTAAATTTTATTTATAAAAAAGTATTATATCATGTACCTTACAATTGAACTGATTACAAAGTGGTAAGGGTTTGTCATCCGAAAATTTTTTCCATGAGACATATTCCACATTCACCAGTTATTTCTTTTGTATAGTGTATTCTCTACCCCATTGATATATTATTTCATGAATTTATTTTACTTTATGGAATTTTATGTTTCATTTTATGTTATTTCTTTCATAGAGATTACATTTCAAAAGATACCAATGTGGTAAGGGATTATTTCACAATCACATCATTATCGGGGATTGTTTATTTTTATGTATCAAATGAGAATATTTCACTTCCATGTCCATGTTTTCAAAAAGAATTGAAATATTTTTACAATTATATAATTATTTTATAAATTCATTTGTAGCTCTTTGAACTATTTAAAAAATGTTTTAAAATGAATCCTTTTATCGTGATCCTAACAAGGTGATTTTCGACATTAAAAAAGTGGAAAAGGAATTTTTTTAACTTATATATAAAAAATATAATTTAAAAAAATAATAACACATTAATAATTTTCATTCTCCATTATATTTTTACATTATTCTTTTAATAGATGTTTCTTTCTTTATTACATGGGTGGATTTTATATTTTAAAACTTATTTTCAAAGTAAAAGGAAATATTCCCCAAGAAAAAACAAAGTAATCTAATAAATTTATTTTTATCTATGTCAACATAAATTATTGAATCCTATATTTGTTATGTAATAAAATGATACCATTTGAATTTTTATTTGGAAGGATTATGATCAGTTTTACATGGGAATATATTGATAATATGTATATCTAGTTCTTTTAGTAAAGGAAAATATTGATTTTATTATGGTTTGTTCAATTAGTTTTATTAATTATACATAGGAGAAGTGTATTGAAGATATTAAGTCGCTTTTAGGGCCCACCATTTCCCATTTATTCAAATGTTGGTCTCATGTGATAAACTAAATCAGGTATTGGCCTAGGCCTTTACAATTTATTTTTCAGATGTCCTGGATGATGCCTCGATGGTATGTTTCAGATTTCCAATATTATTAATTCTATAATAATGATTTCTTTATTGATATTCCATTTAATTATTAAATTATTTATAATATCCTTGGGTAATTTTCAAACACATTTGATTTATTTATATGGAATTATTTAATCATCATTTATTACGGTCATATTATATTAATGTTATTGATTAAAGGAAATGTGATTCATTTATTTAACCTTAAATGTTTATTATGATTATTGATTCATGATAGATTATATTATACTTAATTCTAAAAAATCATTAATATCACCATTATTTTACTTCAATTACCTAGGAAGCCATCAAGTATATAATAATTTTTATTTAAGTATTATCTAGAGGGAATAATTTTATTCTACCAAAAAATTATGTTATAAATTATGTTTTCAACTATAATATGGTAATCATGTTTGTGTGTAATTTACAAAGACTAATTAACCATTCATTCCTTCTAGATGAATATCCTTATGTCTTATGCCAGTTTAATAATGTATCCATTGACTTTGGACTACTGGGATTGGGGTCCATACACTTGTAGTATCCAAATAGGGATTTTATTTCATAGAAACCATGTGATTCTATACATAAAGAAAAAGAGGATTTTTACCATTATATAGACTTATCCTTATGGTTTTCACTATTTTATTCTAATCCAATTAACTAAAATGTGATCTAATTCCAACTGTTGAAACACAACTTTTTCTTACATTTCTATTAAATCATTTTAAAGATAAATAAAATAATCATAATACAATCCATGATCTAATTATTGAATATCTTTTGTAAGTTACTCTCATATATCGCTTATACATAATAAAATATTTAGCATTACTTAAATCCTACTGCTTTATCCTAATAAAATATATAACATTCTCCTTAGTACATGTATTCACCTGATGATATATATCAAAAAATGGGTGAGCTAAAATACTAGTAATGGGAGGGATAATGTAGAAGTAATAAGATACATGAATCAATAGTTTGTGGGTGAAAATAATCAATATAACTATATCATTATAATAGGATCTTCAACATAAACCTAAGGGAATCAATTGAAATTATATTAGAATGTTTCATATGAATTATAGTGAAATATTATAACATAGTGGACAAATTCAACACATAGTTACGAATGACGGCAATATCATGTTCATGCATAACATATGTGCATAAACTATAACATCATCATTGATATCAAATATAGAATCATGTTCACACATAATATCATCAGATATATCACATAACCTAATACATTATAGAGATATATAATTATGCTATAAAGACTCATAATTTTATCGGTGGAATTTCCCTTTTGAATATATCATTGTGTCATATTTAATAATTTAATATTATATAATTCACATTCCCCCATAATAAAACCATCTAAATTTTATTATATTAACTTAAATATTACATTTAGATAATAAATATGGACATTATGATTTAATGTATAATAATGGGACACAAAAATGAAAATAATATAATAGTAATAGAAACATTTGATTACGTTACGTCCCCCATAATAATAGTACTCATGAACAACTGAGTAGAAATGATGCTGAATATTTGTGATGAAATATGAATTTTGAGAAATAACATATATATAGGCACTGGTGGTACCAAATATTTGACCTCAAACCTCTGGGAGGAGTCCTATGAATCCAAAAAATGGTAAGAATCAGAGTTATCATATGGCAAGGACATATATATGGGCACTGGTTGTACCAAATATTTGACCTCAAACCTCAGGGAGGTGTCCTATGAATCCAAGAAATGGTAAGAATCATAGTTATCATATTTCATTAACACATTTTAGACATTATCCAAAGTACATAACCCTATATTCTAAGTAGTTATATCATTACACTAATCAGGGAATACATTTTAAGGATTCCTTGGATTGTGGAGATTCATGATTCCAATGATGTGTTTTTAACATCCCCCTAATCCAAGATGTGCTATGATCGGTGTGAGAAACAATCGATAAAAAGTATTCTTCCTCATTTCATATAGATTTGGGGATTATTTGTTTGGAAAGCCTATTCAGTCATTAATATAGTGCTCAAGTATTTTTAAGGATTCCTATGTATCCTAATTGTGAAATGAATCAAGGTTATCATAGTTCAGTTACTTCTCAATCTGCTGGTGGATGAGGAGGGATGATCATCCCAAGGGAGAGATTGGGTCCCAATGGTTGGAATGTTTGAGACATTTTCGGACATAGGATGAGGTGGATTCTCATTTTATCTTTGGCCATAGGAAGGATTCATATGTATCATGGGGATGGAATTAATCATAGTTTCCATAGTTTAATAAGTTGGGGCTTATAGACTAAGACATCCCTTATATGCAGGTCATATCATTATATACCACTGATCAGGTCTTAAATGAT
Organism: Viscum album; assembly: GCA_963277665.1. NCBI lineage: Eukaryota > Viridiplantae > Streptophyta > Magnoliopsida > Santalales > Viscaceae > Viscum > Viscum album. Next base: position 79,256,158 of record OY728122.1, read on the forward strand.
GTGGTTTCCCTTGACATTGTAGAGGATTATGAAATTAATGATATGAACATTTAAACTACCTAATCCCACATGAGCTATTCTTAGTGTAAAAAATAAGGGATACCAAATAACCAGTCTCACTGGTTATGGATTCTTTACTTATGCATCGTGACAACCCATTAGAGGTTTAATATAGAGATCTATCTTCAAGAGGGAAACTGACGTATCCTGGTTATACAAGAACCAGATTTACCATAGTTCAATAAAAATTGGTCTTACACACTGATATATCCCCTTGTGGAGGTTGGGAAAGGTTATCAAGTCCTTGGATACATGCATGGCCTAGTCTTCTTGTCTGGCTAACATGTGTTTAGTATCTTTATGACATGCATTGATTATCTACATGACATGTTATAGGAAATACTCCTGAAATTTCCAAAAAAAATCTCCTTATCCAATTTACTTTTTCAATGGGACATCATATAATATATATTTCATGTCTGGAGGCCATCACATGACCATGGTTGATTTATCTAGATGAAATCACAGGACCTAGATGGTTGATCATGGAAGCCATCTCATGATCTAGAATGACATGCTTGGAGTGCCTCGCATGATCCAACAATCATACCCTAGTTTTTCCATGAAATCTAGCTAACTCTCTTAGAGGGAACCACAATAATCAGTGTGACATGTATGGAGGGTGTCACATGTCCCGACTGACTTTTCTAGGCTTCATAATGAAATTCAGACGACATTTCGGGAGACATCACAAGAGCCTGATGACATACCCAGAGGACATCACAATATCTGGATAACTTGTTCAGTGGATTTTGTGATATCCATTTTACATTTCTTGATTCCATCTCGAGTCTTTGTTGACAAGAACTATTGTCAATATATGATTTGGGTGACATGTGTAGAGGTCATCGCGAGGTTTGGATGGAGATCTTAGATGGTTTTTTAAGACTTGGGTGGTATTAATAGGGGAACCATGTGACATTCTATGACATGTATAGGGAACATATCCTATTCAAAAGATTATACCAAATGATCGTTTCATGATTTGGGCGACATGACACGGTGTTATCTCCTGACATGGGTGGTTCATGGGAATACCACAATGATCAGTGTATATGTCTTTTCCATAATCCTACCATATTTTGACCTTCTTCCATCCTTTTATTTCATATTCATTATATTTGTCTAGTGTTAACTTTTTTATGTCTCACATGACTAATAATGTATGTTATATTTTCTTTAAAACAACTACCTGAAGTCCTTCGCCTAATCTATGGGTGATAATATGAAGTACCCATGCTTTTTGCATGATCTTCGTAGGTGGTTCCTTGGAATTTAGCTATCAGAAAACCATTATGATCATGAGATCAGCCTCTATGATAAATCTGATTTGATTCTTTAGTACACTGGTTTGAGGATCCAAGGTTTCATTTTTTCATGATGATGTGAAGGATTTATAGGCCTCACTACTCATATTATTCACCAATTTGCACAACGCGTGTCACAAAAATCTATGATGGAGTATGTGGACATCATTGATGTCATGAATTATCAATTAGTCTTATCAAAGGGCATACAAAGGGCATCATATAATTTATAGTGACCATGACAACATCCAAAAGAATTTCCATTTATTATATTACGATTTATTAATGGCGTCTTACTGAATATTTATGTGTTTATGAGGAACATATATATTGTCAATATGAAATGAATAAGGATTTTTGAGAGAACATGACTCCTACTGAAATAATATCATGTGATTTTCAAAACCATTTCTAGGACCCTTCATGAGGAAATCATTGGTTTCAATTGGATCTTCATGAGATCATACTATCATTCCAATCGCCATTTATGAGGTATTGTAGAGCGTAAAATTGTTTCACAATATTTTATGACCCAAGTGGCTCCCACATTTTACCTATTGTTTCCATATTATTTTGTAAAATGCTTGGGGACCGTGAAATCATGCATATGTGTTATTGAAGGAAATCACTCTCCCCACCAGTCAGGTGTCTCATGACCATAAAAATGGTAATCTATTGATGTATGAAAATTTTATTCATATACCCATCTGTTTTCATTATATATCCAAATGGTGAGTGAGGGATCACTTGGTCATGTCTGAATCCCTTCATGTTTTAAGGATGACCTATCATTGGGCTCTCACGAATTGAGATGGACATGTTTATGGGGGTTTATGTTGCCCTTCCAACCACCATGGAAACATTGCATGATGTTTATGACTATTAGAGGCTTAGTAGTATCCCCATTTATTCCCATGTTAATTTTACATGGTCCTTGGATCTCACAAGGTTTATTGAGTGCTGTCAAGGATTATCATTCTCCACATTAGTGATGTGTCACATAACCACAAAAATGTCTTACAGTGACGTGTGAGCATTATCATGAAAAAACATTGAATTGTTTTTGGAGACAAAGGGATAGTGTGAGACCTCCTAAACATATTTAAATACCTTCATTTAATAGGGGTGACATGCCAACAGGCTCTTGCGCTCTCAGGAAGACATGTCAATGTGGATTCTCGGGTGTCTCATTAGATGGAAGAGTCCATCATGTGAGTTTTATAACATCGATAGTCTCCCTAATTTATATATTTTATCCATATTTTCTGGGAATTTTGGGATGGTTTGTCAGGAATCCGTCTCCTAACAATTTTCATGACCAGGGGGTACTAGTCTTGTAGTCGCCACATGATCACTAATTTTATGGGACTCCTTTTAAAGATAATAATTACTTATCAAAGGGGATATGGGTAATCATCCCTAGGTTATGAATTATTGTTTTATCCTTCGAATGGACTTCTAATGGTATCACGATTACATTTCATTTGGGGTACGTGATATCTACCTAACATTTTCCACATTCTTATTCCTTTTCATTACAGGGAAAATAATACCTATATTCAAGAAGTTTGTCCCTTTTTAATTTTTAGATTCTCATTTTTTAGGAATCAAAAAATAACAACACCCTCAGTTGGGACATCTGAATGGATAAGGTCTCCCTTCTGAAGAATGAAAATTCCATCCTTAGGCTTCACTGCTATCGCCAATCGTTATCTTGGATGATGCTTGGTCATCAAAGTAATTTTTGGTAGTCCATATAATTCTTAATAAATATGGGAGTGGAGAGAGATTTTTTCAAAAAAATCCACACTTTTCAGAGCTTTTCCACCCTACCCCTGTCACATAACCATTTTTCCAGACCCTTCCATAAGAAAAGATCACAAGATCCATTCACAAGACCCTCCCGCAACAACTACTTGTCAAGATATGTTTTTCACAGGTGCATGTTCGAATAAACAAATAAATAAATTATGGTAATTGATTTTACATCATCAATAGGGATGAATGGATTCCATTGAAGGGTTTTCAAGATCTTCTATCTGAATATTATGATCATTTTTTACTATTTTTCGGCTCATGTGACCATGTCATGGTCATGCAGTCAAGATTATTCTGAGGGGTTACACAGTTGAATAATGTTATGAGGGATTATGTTTTCTAAAATATCTTCATTAACTAAGTGATTCGTGAATCATTTATGTGATTCATGAATTCCCCAATAATTCATTCAACTCTAATGAAGATGGTGCAATTTTATGTCTTTTCATTGACAATATTTTATTAAATCTGTATGCTATATTCCACATACTTTTGTTTATTTAGGATCAGGATCCCATCATGGGTCCTCCATTGTGGATAATCAATGGGCCATGATTCCTAGAAATTTCAATTCTAACCCTCGATACTATGGGAATTCTAATAATGAGGTTCTTAAATGGCTTCTTCCATCCTAGATCCAAAAATATCCTTTCTCACTACATCTTCTGCTATACATTTTTTACTTGCAAGATGATGTTTTCAATACTTTGTTGTACTACAATCTATCATCATTATGGGTGTTAAATTATTTTGACTATATTAAGACGAAAATTTTTGCGGATGGATGACTAGTAATAGATCAATCTGAAGGGTTGTATTATATTTTTGAAAACTCTACCTTGGGTATGGATGTCTATGACGTTTATCTCAAACCCATTTTTTAGAGATATTCAATTATATTAGTATCTTTTGTGAACAAATAAAGTGGTTGATATACCTCAAAATAAGATATCAATCATATTAGTAACATTTCTAATAATGGGGTGTGGCTATTATGGGCTTAGAAAAGCTGCTTAGTGTATTTTGACTTGTTATATGTCATACATATTTATTAATAAATATAGATTTCCCAATTTATTATTTTTTACCCGCCAGATATTCTTCATGAACTGGTTACACATTGTGTCCAAGAACTAACAAATTACAACTATCCCATAGTAAGTAGGGAATTAGCCTAGGGTATATATTCAATCTGGGTGGGATACCACCACTTAGAGAGATGTATAATGAGTTCTGTCCTATTGTAGATCTCTAGGGTGATCTTTCATAAACACATGTTTTGGTGTGGGGAAAGCTCATCATTACGAAGGAAATTTATGAAATGAGTTTATTATGCATTCACTTTTCTATTTAAAATATTAGATGAACATTTTCATTTATCATAGACATGTTAGGAAAACTATTATATTTCCCCATTGGCTCCCTTCCTGATATTTTTGTGATCGTGCTGGTTAGTATTGGTCCATTTGGGAAGTCAGTGATCATTCTTCATAGGGATACCGAGTTAATCCATACATCTCTCCAAGATAATGGCTAGTAAGCTTCTTGGTCATGTTTCTGAATGGGTTAGTTCTCCCCACAGGGGAGGCACATTCAGTAATCTGGCTCATTGCACTATTGACAACATTGTGTATAACAGTTGGACAACACCTTAATATGGTGGGGTTAACCCTTGCATGCCTCTACCAACTCTAGGTGCACATTCATCAAGGCATCATCCCCTATACGATCAGTCGTATGTTCTGGTTTTTTTATTGGAGAGAAGATAATTTTTATTTCTACAAATACTACAATGACTCCCATATCCTCAGTGGCTCATCTTATCCCAGGTTCCTAAATATATATGGGTTTGGGGCTTTATCACTAGGTATCAATGAGGTTACCAATGTTTTGAGTCGATCTGATAGATTTGATTTCACCCCTTATTCTTCCTTCACTAGGCCAATCATTGATAATGGTGGTGACTATCTTGATGAAATATTGTACTAGATATCTCATTTAGATGGGGTTCTTATAGTCATGATGGATGAGTTGATCTTCTTCAAGCCCTATACACCTTATAAGTTTTCGAATTAGTTTGGATGCAACCAAAGGGTCTCCCCTATTCCCTCGATTATTGTGTGATGAGATCGAGACTCCAAGATCATCTAATATTTCTAGATGATATTAGTGCATGAATACAATGATACTAATTTCATTCATTTATATTATAATTTTACTTCTTTTATTTCCTGATATTATTCCAAGTCTTGGGTATCATCTTACATGGGTGGTGTGATAAACCAACCGGTCTACCTATTAGACAGACAATTTGACTAACAGTCACAAATTTCTATGCTTAAAATGGTGTTGATCAAAGACTAGGGAATGAATTTGAAGAATTATCCTCATCCAAATGTTGACCAATCTGATTGTGATAAATAATCTATTAAATAAATAATCCCTCCCTCACAAGAAATAGTGTATGATTTTGTTTAGGGGATGATATGTGGAACCTCTGCGCTTATTTCCTAACCTTCTCAGCTGGTCTATCCTTATTTTGGTGCACCCATCCAACCATTCGAAAAATATAATATACATAGTAGGAAATTATTGTAGTAGATTCATGCATTCTGTGACTTCCTAGGCACTGATTCAAAATAAAAGGTTCCAAGAGCCCAGTGGGACACATGGCCTCAAGCACATCTCCACAAATCGAAGAAGCTTTCGATTTGTAGTGAGGGACTAGAGTGTGTATGTTGGGAGGTTCCCCCTTTATTAAAATAGTGTTGAACATTGAATAATTTATGCATTGGTTAATATATTATTCAATATACGTTAACAACTAATGAATAAAATATTAATATATATACAAGTATAAAAAACCAAATCTACTTCAATAATTGAAGATGATATTTCATGTCACTAGGGAATAGGAAAAAAATGGATACAAGATATTAAAAATAACATTTTCCCCAAAGTATAATGTAAATCAAAACACTATCCCAAGCATGCTGATCTTGGCTTGGTCATATGCTATCAAGATCTATCCTAAACAGTAATAAATCAATTGTTCTATGCCAAGTGACTCCCATTAACAACACCTTCATTTATGAAATTTACCTCGAGTACCTACCAGATCCTGGAGAGGGTCTGAGATAAATCTCATTGTGCCACCACCAATGGTGTGTCTACAATATATGTCCCATGTAATTGAAATGTAACAATGTTCTTTCATGCATATATAAAAAAATTAGTATAATATTACTAAATACCAAATTACCTACTTCAATTCCAAAATGGTGTCTAAACGTGTAACCAGTTCACTATTTGATTATAACTAGTTTATAAATAAGTCACATGATATCCATAGTTAAGGTTCAAAGATTTAACAAGGAATGATGTAAATATATTTAATTATAATGTTACATTGTAAGAAAAAAGGTAATGTAGACCTCAACGACCACCAACTAAATAATGAATGAAGCCTAACTAAGGGTAAGAGTGTAATTAGAGGAGAATAGTCCAAGTCATTCCATAAAAATATTCTTACTGAGTCAAAGGATTTTATTCGAGGTAAAATGGGTCTAAGCAATGATTGTGCCCAATTGGATGTAAGCATGTCTTCTACTTGTCAATGATGTATCAAAGGAGTTTATCCATGGAATCCTCTATTAAATTTGATGGATCCTATAGTGTCATACTAAGAATCCAATGTTATATGAGGATTGTGTTCTATGTGGGTTTCAACCTCAGAAAAATGTATCCTTGAATCGAAATAGGGTTCTTGAGTGCTCATAGAATTTCATATGGAATCCAACATAATCATAAGTCATAAAACATTTATTTCATAACGATGTCATATAATATTTTATGTGGTTCAATCCATTACCATTATTTATTGTGATAGGTATAATTTACCACGAAACCATTTAATCAAGTCTTAAATAATAAATAAGTCCATTTTGTTCAATACATTTGATTCATTAATGCGGAAAGTCCAAGTAGCAATAAACCATTAATTTAATTCATTTGAGGAATTTTCAATATTTAAGTTTCAATGTGCTACGTTCAATGAACATGTTAGGGGGTGATACAGACATGCAACCTATTATTCAATGAAATATAATAATGTTAAGTCATATATGTAGTATACTTTCTATTTTCAATTTTCCAATTATTTAACAATTTGAATCACTTACCTTAGGTGGCTTAAGTGGTTAGTATACATAGAACTTTACATTGTGAAATTAAAATTTTAAATTAGGAATATTAATATTGAAAGGCTTACCCTTTGGAGGTTCAATCCAAGGTATACCTGAAAAGCATCTTTAACATGTCAAGACAATAAAATGAAAGTTTTTGAAAAACACCCTTCATGGATGGAAGAATGCATGGGTGTAAAAACTAAAAACTTATAAAAAAATTATATATTCTAACCATATGGTTCTAGTGATTATAAAAATTCCATAAAAATTTAGTACACGACACCCAAGGAAATAGGCAGGCCCCACAAGACAATTCAAAAGTCAACATACTTGAGTGGTGAGTTAAAGACCACCCACACTAGGCTTGAATGACTCTCCTTGTTTACTAGTAGACTCTAATTTATCTTCTAATAGATTATATCTATGAAAAGGATAAAAAAACTCACACTCTATCATTGGGTCGAGAACAAGAGAGACGAATAACACCTTAAAAAGGCTCATGTACTTACCATTGTACGCCCAACATGATGAACGGATGGTCGAATGGATCTCGGCTGAGGGAAATATCATGTTCCCTAGAATAGGACATCAAAAAGAACCAAAATGAGAGAAAATTGTGTTTATCTTGATCTAAATTATTATAGGAGGAAGGAGATGGTTCAATTTGATCATTTAGGGTAAAATGGAAAAATTAAGTAAAATTTTGCTTGTGCATAATTTTTATTCTCGGTTTTCCAAATTGTGCACCAACCATGCATGGGAACCTATATGAATTGGGGTACCATGTGGTTATTCCACATGGTTATTATACAAGGATAGGGAAACTATGCACTAATCATGTCATATGGATTACAAAAAATGCATCTCATTTGAATGGTTAGATCTAACTGTGTGCCCTACCCACACGGTTTACTCTAATCATGTGATAGGGTCATTTTTTCCAAGGAATTGGGTTCTAGGCTTTAAACAAGCCTCATAAACTCTTAATACCTTCTCTAACTCTAAATTAATCCATATTGGTTACAAAATAAAGAGTTACACATAAACATAAAGGTTCCATACATGAGTGGGACACTATGTTCTTACACTCATTCCACCTTAATAGAAATCATCCCCAAGTTCACCATCCATGGGTTGTGAAAAATTTTATAATAAAAACTCTTGCCACTAGGCACATATGTCATCCTCCCACTCCCAAGTATCATCTATCCCCTAATCGTGTTTCCATATCACCCATACTATAAGGACATACTCAACATAGAGATCATTCACATTATATTCAACAACGCAAACTATATACTCTTCAAAGGTTGAATTAGGATCAGTATTAACTCCCTTCAGATCAATTGTATGAGAAGTGTCGGCATGATATTTTTGAATTAGTGAAATATGAAAGATGTTGTATATAGCCTGATACCTCTTAGGTAATGAGAACCAATAAGATATCAGCCTGGATCTCTCTATAATCACAAAAGGGCCCTATATAATGTGGTGAAAACATCCCTTTATGTTTTAAATACTTCTTCCCTAGATTGGGTGATAACTAAAGGAAAACATTATCCCCAACCTCAAACACCATAGGCCATTAGTGGTGATCAGCCTAACATTTCTATCTAGACTGAGTACTATTCATATGCTTCCTAAACAGCTCATCTTTCGATGATGACTCTTTTATGATATGAAGAAGTTGTTGGGCTTCCTCACCTACCTCTAGCTAGCAAAGGGGTGAATAGAACAACGTACCATATAAGACCCTAAAAGGATCCATATTAATTGTTTCATAAATACTATTATTATATGTGAACTCAACAAGAAGGATATGATTCTCTTAAGAACCACAGAAATCTAGGAAACATGATTGGAGGATATCCTCTAAAACATCTATCATCGGATCTGATTCACCATCGGTATGAGGGAAAATTTATGTGCTTATAATATCCAATGTACCCATAGCTTTCTACAAGCCATGATAGAACCATGATGTGATGTGGGAATCCATTTATAAAAAAACAGTACGAGATAACTCATTTAGTCTTATGATCTCATTGACATATATTCATTATATCTCATCAACTAAGAATGTATCTTGAATAATAATGAATTGAGACACTTTTTTATCCTGTCAATGAAAACCCATATAGCCTCGCTACCTCTAAGGGACCATGGTAACTTGACTACAATGTCTATGGAAAAATCTTCCAATTTTCATTCTGAGGTTAGAAGTAGTTGTAACAATCCTATAGGGCTTTGGTACTCCTCCTTCACCTACTGACAGGTGGAACGCCTATTGATAAATCCTTCTATCTATAGATTTATTCTAGGCCACCAATACTAGCATCACATATCTCAATACATTTTGGAAATTCCTAGATAAACCTCCAACTGAGAATCATGGGACTCCTACATCAACTCCTCTATCATATCTGTAGGAACCATTAAATTCCCAAGAATATGTAGGATGTTGTCTCTATCTATAGACAAATCCAGAGGTAGGTTATCTCTTAATATACAATCATGGAGAACCATGCTCTTAGGATTTGAAAATTGTTTGTGCTTCACCTTCTAAAGGATAAAAGAGGTGATGATCAAAGATGATAGGTAAGACATACTAAGAATGTCATGAAACTCCATATGAAGCACAAAATATAGGTCCATTAACATCCATTCATCACTGGATTTCCAAATGTCCTATGAAAGAGTCTTCCATCTCAACATATCTTTAACCACATTTCCCTTCCCAGATTTATAGGCAAGCTCAAAATCGAAGGACTGATGATATTAATACCATCTTTGATGTCTGAGTTTCATGTAACACTGGGTAAAGATACAATTGAGGTTCTTATGGTTTGTGTACACCACAATGTTCTCCACTAAAAGATAATGTCTCATACAATGCAATTCATAGAAAAATGCTGCTAATTCAAGTTCATGTGTTGGGTAGTTTCTCTAATGAGGCCTCACATAAAGAGAACAACATTTCAAGACTTAATCATTCTATGTTAGCACTAATCCAAGGACGATGCCTAAATAATCAAATAATATATTATAATATCTTCCTAGATCTAGTGGAATTAGAATAGATGATGAGACACACCTTTATTTTAGCTCCTAAAAGGATTTATCACACACTTATTACCACAATAACCTAACACCCTTTTATTTAAGGATAGTAATATGTGAATAAAGATGTGATAAATCCTATATAAAATTCAAATAACATCTATCCATCCTCATGAAACATCATTTTTCAATCATGTTCCTGGACTACTCCTAAGAAACTATAACTCTAAACTTTTCTGGGCCATTAGATACTCCATATTCCAATATTATATGACCTAAGAAGTTAAATGTTTTTATTATGTAGTGAAATTTAGCAATCATTGAATAAATATAATTCTCTCTCAGTGTACTCAAAATTTACTCATGTCGATTGGAATTGTCTTTATGAGTATGATAAAACACAAATATGTCTTTCATACAGACCCTGACAAAAGCATCAATATAGGGATGGAAAACCCTATTAATCAGGTCCATGAAAACTATAGGCATGTTTGTAAGATTGAATGTAAAAACAAGGTACTCTTACAGACCATACCAATTACATAATGCTATAATATGTGTGTATAATATTATTAGCCTGACATTGTGATATCCTAACCTCAATCTTAGAGTAGATCACATCTCCTCTAAGATAGATAAGTAGAACATCTATTCAAGGTCATGGATATCTTTTTTTTACAATAACCTGGATTAACATTCCAAAATCTACTCATAGACATAAAGTTTCATCCGCCTTATTGGAAACAAATCACGGGTAAACCCCAAGATTATTTATTAGGCTATATAAAACCATTGGAATGTAGATCCTGTGACTACAACATGTGTTATTGTATCTTCTTAGGTGCCATCCTATATAGAGGAATTGAAAATAGAGATTATACTGGATCATTCATGATTGTAAACTCTACCTCCCTCTCTAGAGGCAATATTGAAAATCCCTCAGGTAAAATGCCCAGGAAACAATTCACTACTATAGGGAAATCTGATTGTTTTAAATTTAGATCCTCCATAAAGATATTTCCAATATAGGTTGTCACTCCAACTATCCGAAGATAATCTAGTCATCTGTACCAGTCAGTACATCCCACTCACCCTTATGTAGATAACTACTTCCCTATGGTTATTTAAATGATACCACGATGTGATAGAAGTCTACAAAAACATGATATTGAACAAACTAGTAAATCATGATAACGAAATAGAAGCCTATAATCATGATGAAAAAAAGTTCCATGAGAATGGGTAACTACCTACCTCAAGGGGGATATCCCTACACTGGTGTATGCCCTCAGATTTCTCTTCAAACAGTGTTTCTAAGGTCAATACACCATAGTAATATTGTATATTTAGTTTGAGACTCTTTATAATAGATATAGAGATAAAATTGTATGAAGTACCTATATCAAATAATGTAGATCCTGTAGTAGATGCCATTAGAATAGTACAGTGTACCATATATCATCTTGCTACCTGATCCTCGGGTATCAACTATAGTGCATGTAACTTCCCAAATCCATGACCCTATACAATGTATCGACTACCATGATCAAAAAAAAATCGGTTGGCACTACTAGTGATCAGGGGTCCTTCTACCATGACCATGACCTCTTCCTCGTCAAATCCTACAGGTGCTATTCCAACTCTCCACCGAACATGGTGCAAAAAAACCTTCTCTTTAAGGTGGATCTTGCACTAATCCTTCTCCACTCGATGTTTGTGGAAATATCCTAGGGAATCATTTAAGATTCCCCAAATGGAAACAATACCGGAACTCCATTGGCTCTCTATCCTTATAAGGATTTATGTTCCCCCATACACTACACTGATGAAACACAATAGAGCTACCAAAATGGGTTCTCAGGTCATCACATCACTAATGAGAAACCACTTGGGAATTTTCACTTCCACTGGGAGAACTATTGGTCGGTCACATCATAGATTCTCTATGCTTGGTGAAATTGTTTTACCTTAGGTTGTGATTAGTGATAAGAGCCTAATTTGATTTCTTAGAAAATGTTGGCAGGTGACAGAAATTCACCTATGAACATATGTCATACACAATCCCATCCTCACAGCATCTATAACATTAAATCTTATTGCTAGCTAGAAGTGGTGAAAAGCATTGTTACATAGTGAAATGCTTTGAATACTCCATAACTAAAATATGAACTTTCTAAGATACATGAATTCTCTATCTCTTTCTAATCTCAGTGTCCAAGCAAATAAATAGTCATAGAATTCAATCTAGAAATCAACCCATTATATGCCCTAATGAAGACTAGCCTGGGTAATCACATCCCATGAGTGCTTGGATGAATCTTGTAGCATGTTAGTAGAATGTTTTACCATCTTCTTAAGAGGAGTATCATAATTATCAATGATGGATTGGATTTATTCTATACAAGACTCAGTAGCTTGTGGACCACCGACCCTAGAGAAAGTAAGAATATGTTGATTCTAGAACTCGTGATTCAGATTAGTCATCATAGGTGCAACTCATGAAGCACCATGAATGGATTGCATCATATGTAGGCCATGAATGGATTGCATCAGATGTAGGAAAGTATCAAGAACATGGGTGTTAGTTCCCATATCAGTTATTGTATGTGGTGCCTCAAGTGTAACTCCTAGTGGTATGGCTGGAGGCTCAGGGCCCAACACATTAGGATTATGGTCGTCACCACCCTCCTGGAATATCATAAAAGGACATTATGGCATCATTGTTCTATAAATTCATGGAACACTCCTCTGTTTAAATATTATGCAGATATATAACATCACTTGGGTATGTTAAATTCCAGAATACTCACTACCCATGGAATAATACACCAATTACCCTCATTTATGGAAAGTTACTAGTATGTTCCCAAATATATATTTCCTTTCAGTTTATATTTAATTGTGAGATTCACTCCATTACCTTTCATAAACATGACTGGGTGGGATGAAGATGTGTAAAATTTCATTTTTTATGTCATTTTTCAGGTTAAAATGGATATTATTTCCCGTTGAATTAGTCTATATACTCATTATCACTAAAACAACACCCATTTATATATATCTTAATGGATTGACTCGGTAAATTAATCCTCCAAAAACATGAGGGTCTATAAACTTCATGAATTGTGATAGGAAATCACTCAATTGAATCCAAGAGTAATACAAGAATAAGCTAACTATCAGAGCATCACTAAACACTCATAGGCATATCAAGAAATTATAGGTTGTGAAATACACCTATATGGCATGGAAATATATATGACATCAGAATCATGGTTTGCTATAATGATTCATGTAACAATGATCCTTTCCATCATATCATTGGACAGAGTATGAAAGAAATTATCTAACAGAGTAATAATGGTAACCTCGACACATCATGTGTGTCACCCAATGGTGAAATGATATCAACTATAAAAAGAATGTAGAACAACCATTTTATTTTAGGAAACTCACCTTTTACCCAAACATGGGTTTGCGACACCCAATAATAGATTATGACCAAGTTAAAACATTCCAAATCTTGAAATAATTATCTCTAAATAGTATGTTAAGAATGAAAACCCACTATGAAAATAGTTTGTGTCTTCCTAGACCTAGATTCCACATAATAAGTGAACCAAGCCCAATGGGCCACATGGCCTCAATTAAATCTCCACAATTCTAGAGGCATCCTACTAGTAGCGAGGGCCTACAATGTGTCTGTGGGATGACTATGACCTCGTTACTGGAGTATAGAGCAAGAGAAAATATAAACTGTTGAAAATAGCAGATGAAATATAAGTAAATAGTGGAATAATATAAAATTATTAGATAGAAAAGGATAAAAAAACTAAATCAACTAGAATAATGGATGATGATATGTTATGTCACTATAAAACTGGAAAACCATGATATAAGGCAGTAGGGATAACAAGTTCTATAATAAGGAAAAAAGTAATCAATAGCCTATTCTAAGCATCCCATGCTCGACTCAATAATATCCTATTAAGCTCCATCCTAAATAGCAAGAAACCTAGTGTTCAATGTTTTGTTCCTCCCATTATCAATGCCTGCATTCATGTAATACACCTTGAAAATAAAGAAGTGCCCGATGCGGGTGTGAGAAAAATATCACTGGGCCACCACCAACAGTTTCTATAACATCCAACTTAGTTAATAAAAATGTGACAGTTTGAAAGTAGTCATATATAAAGTAATATAGAAAAATATAACTAAATACCATTGACCATACTTCAGCCCTTGGATGATGTATGATGTGTAACCAGTTCATTATTTTATTATTACAATTTTATAATTAACTAACATGATTTCCATAGTAATGGTATTGAAATGTAACAAGGAAACCTGTAATGATATTTAATAATGAAGTTCCAAGGTAATAACCAAGACAATGTAGACCTCATGGGTGGATAAATGAGTAATTAATGAAGCCTATCTATTGGTAAGAGAGAGTTCCAAGATGCATAGTCCATTTCATTTCATAATAAGATTCCTACTAAGTATAAGGAGTTCATCTAAGGTAAAACATGGATATAAATTACTGGGTTCAATGGGTTGTAACCATAGAACCTACTTTTCAATGTTATATCCAAGGATTGTATCCATGTAATCATATAATAATACATTTGGGATCCTAAATTTCATACAGTGAATCTATATTTAGATGGGGATTGGGTTCTAGTAGGGTCTCAAACTAAGAAAGTTGTATCCTTGAATCGGAATGGGGTTCTCGAGTCCTCAAGGAATTCGCTGTAAAATCCATGGAAAGCTTCATTCAGACCACTACCATTTGATGAATATTTCATATAATAGTTCATAAGTTTAAATCCATTACCTTTAATTAGTGTGACAAGTCTAATTGAGCATTCAACCATTTCATCATGTCTAAATTAATCAATAAATCCATCTGGTTAAAGTCTTGCCTTTCATTATTATGACAAGTCCATGTAGCAAGAGGCCAATCATTTAATAAATTTGATGCATTTTCTAAAATCAAGGATCATTCAAATACCTTCCATTAACATGATCTGGGGTGCTAAAAATATGAAACATATTATCCATTTATATTTAATAAGACCAAGTTATATACATTGTATACTTTCTAATTCCCATTTAACCTTAATTTATCAATTTCAAGCACATACCTATGGTGGGATAAGTGGTAAGTATATAGGGTACTTTCCATTATACAATTTACAATCTAAATTAATCCATTTAACATTGAAAATCATACCCTTAGAATGGTCAGCACAAGGCACGCTTGAATGGTAGCTCAAAAGTATCAACACACAAAATTGAACTTGTTTTTATAACATCCTACATTGGATGGATGGATTTGTGGGTTTAAACCCTAAAAACTAATCATATATTGGGGAAAATCATAAACATATGGCTCTAATGATTTTATTCATGGCATATAAATTCAAGAAAATGACACCCGATGAAATCAATGGGACCCACATGAAAATTCCAAAATCAAGGAACATGAGGGATGAGTTATAGGCCTCCCACCATAGGGGTGTATGACTATACTCATCTAGTATTAGCCTCTTATTTGTCTTATAATGGATTATATATTAGAAATTGGTAAAAATGCTCACTCCCTGATAACTAGTTCAAGAGAAAGAGAGACTAAGAATGGCTCAAATGGACTCCAGTAATTTTCCTGTCACATCCAACAAGAATATAAAAATCATGATTTGATCTTAGAAGAGGGAGATCATTATCCCAATATTAGTCCTTCAAATAGCTCCAAAATGAGTGAAAATGGAGTTTACCTCTCTATATATTCATATAAGAGGAAGGATGATGTTAAATTAGATCATTAATGTTAAAATCGTAAAAGTTCCAACAATTTAGCATGTGAAAAGTTTTTTAGAATGGTTTTCCAAACCGTGTGAGATGTATCTATCCATAAATGCTGACTACCCACCCAATTAGATCTTACCATGTGCCCTACCTGCATGGTATACTCTAGAGATGTGATAGGGACATTTTTTTAAAATATGGGTTTTGGTCCCCAAACAAGCCCATGAAACCCTTGGCACCTTCACAAATTCAAAATGCATCTATATTTGGTAAAAAAATATATATTTATACTGAAACATAATGGATCCATAACTAAATGAAAAATGGGTT
The DNA here is from genome assembly GCA_963277665.1 of Viscum album. Lineage (NCBI taxonomy): Eukaryota > Viridiplantae > Streptophyta > Magnoliopsida > Santalales > Viscaceae > Viscum > Viscum album. The sequence goes on from OY728122.1 coordinate 79,272,731, forward strand.
CTTACACCATGATTATTAGCACTACTTTCAAAAAGTTTGGGGACCAGGGGGAACACCTTCAACGACAATTTCAGGAATTGTTGTGGATGGATTTGATCCCCAACCATTGTACACAGTAATGAGGCCAATTATCATAACCTGAAAATATTTTCCCACCAATGATGGGATCTTGGGTGATCTTGTAAATGAGGATCCCCTTACAAAATATTTGAAGGAGTATTTAGAGTCTTCGGAGATATGTCACAAATTTATATATCATATTCACGCCCAAATAGACTCTTGGATCATGAAGATGTGTATATATGAAGAAATAATCACTTTCTTGAGGTATGAATTCTCAATATCATCATCCTCAATGGGAACTGCTCAAAAAAGTGTTCAAGAGATAAGTACTTTAGTTGATACTCTCTATCATGGGGAAAAATAAAAAGAAGCAAGGTGAGTGGAACTTCAACGTTCGATTGACATTTCTTTCTTGACACTTACCAACATGGCCAGCTCAACTGATTTATTCTTATTTTAGTTGGATCATTGAACTACATTCTGTTTTTGATGAGATTCTTAGAAGGACTCTAAATTGTGGGGATTCCTCCTACTTCATGCTATCATTGAATGGATTTTCTAAACATCGATGTTGTTGTCGATTCTTCTTCAATTCATGAATTTCATGATATGTTGTTCAACTATTTTTTTATGAATTTTGAATGATACCAATACTATGTAAAATATAAAGTCAACATGAATTCTTGTACTTCAATGTTGAAATTATAAAAGATTCTTCTTAATAAATGTTCATGAATTCCCAACATCATGAGATTCATTATTGATATGTCTGTTCTAGCAATCTTGAGGTTACCTTATTCAAAAAAGGATAATTTTGGAAGAATATATGCCCCGTAGGGAGAATTATAGATATTTTCCCGAAGCTGATTTGATTTGTGGGATCAAATTGATTTTTTCTAAAGTCCTATGGTGTTCAATACAATAATTTCCAATTATTTCATACTAAATCATTGTCATGTTGTAGTTTAAGTTCTTTTTGTTTAGATATTATATCAAAATATTTTAGTGTTTTTAGATTTGATCTTATATCACCTTAGTTTATGGTCATTTAGGTTAGACCATCAATCATCATTGTTTAGGGTGTTTTAACTCATACATTTTATCCCTTCAATTTTTGTGTCTCTTAACTCAGACATTAGGATGAAATGCATTTTAAAGTCTTACATTCATTACATGATCAATGGTTAAGGAATATGGTCCATAATTTCTTAGAATGACACAATAAACACTATGATGATGAATTTTATCATGGTATTGTAGAGTCTCATGATGATTATATCTCCTTTCCTACAAGGAGGATGTTCTTCTCATTGGTTGGTAAAATACCTTATGTTTTCATAGCACTATCAATGAGATGTATCTCTACCCTTTTAAAAGGGTCATAGAATTTATACGAGGTTAATACTATCCAAGGGTGAAATACTATGGATTCTAGATCCACATAGATATTTGGAATATGGGTGATATAATTCATAACCAAAATTTTTCTAGCCTAAATATGGAATGGGATAGACATGTTGGGGTTGACCCATATCACCCTAAGATTTTTGGTTCCTCCATAGTATTTCAAAAGATCTAATGGATTGAGGCTATTTTCATTCATATGGGATATGACTCTTTTTTTTTGGATGAAACAATTATGAATTTAAAGATTGGTAAAGAAAAGATGAAATAAACTCGTTTATAATGGCCATCAAAGATTCGTGGAGACTAAAATATCCAGATAATAAGGATTGTTAGAGGAATAATGCTATCTAGGAAGGGTTATGGAGTCCTAGGTTTTTTCAGCACTTAATTAAAAAGCTCAATACCTATAATTTGTTGTTTTTAATCATGAGGTATGGGTGGTAAAAGATTCAGGAATGGATTGTCTCATTCCATTTTTGAGAAAGGGTGAAAAATGGCATGAATTAATGTTTATGTTGTTGAATTCAGTTCAACATTATAGTACAAGGATTGAAAATCTTGTTTCAAATTGCATCGGTCATGAGGATTATATGGTGACATCATACCATGAATGGCCTAAACACACCAATGTGTTTATTTCATCCATGGTGACATCATGTCTCTCAAGGATCAGAAATCCCTTCTTGTAGAGTGACACATTTGTTTGAAAAGCATTTGAACATATGCAAGATCCATAGAAATAAAATAATAGTAAAAAAAGGGTCTCTTGAAGCAAGGTATCCGTTCCAAATTCTCATGGATGTTTTATGGTGATCCAAGGTGCTCAAATCATGAATTTTTATTTTTGGAAATTGTAATATTCATAAATTGTTTGAGCACCATAAAGTTGTTTCACTACCTAAAAAACATATTCTCATGGATAAGGGTTGTAAATAATCATTACTCTAACTTTTTCCTAAACTGGGGGGTCTAACGAGCATATATTGTTTTTTACTAGTGATATAAAGTAAGACCCATATATTTAGTAATGTTTATTTGAACAAAATAATTCCTAACCTCTGAAGATGAAGTGTTTTTCGATAAAATACATGAATTTTATTAGGCATCCATTAATTTATTTTTAACCTAAAATGTTTTTTGTCTCTTACACTAGTAGTTTATGGTATTCTGATTTGATCCATTATGGGTTACAATTTAAATTCATATATATTTAACCATTGTGAATGATGTTTGTTCTAATTATGTACATGGACCTAATATGAGGTTCGATACATATGTTCTCAATTAGGATACCTAGGGTAAAGAGCACTCCAACATCCTTCGGAGTGAGAGATAAAAATTTTCTAAGTCACAGATCGAGCTTCTAAGTTCATGAGAAATTATATGGGATTATCATAATGATGATGGACTTATACACCATCATGTGTGGAATTATTCCATGGTGATGGAAGACGCATGAAGGTTAAAAATATGTACATTGAGAACCAGGATTTATCTTATTGGTATGTTTGATCCCTTGTCCATCGATAGCATGGTCAAGCAAGGAGACCATATTTCTATTCCAAGGATAGTGAATGGTTTCTATAAAAATGAGGTTCTTGAGACTTGAAGTGTGATTTATGAATTAAGGTGCTTATAAGATGGAGGAAGCACCTCGTGCTCTAGATGAATGTTTTAAGGATCATGTGGTCATTTGATGATGGATGATAATGGATGATGGACTACGTATTTTAACATCATGTAGTATCTACACACACTAATTTTCATAGTTTAATGTTATATTTTTTGTAAATATGAATTTCATTTTAACATCATGCAGTAAGGACATTTTTGTTGTTCAGTTTTAATTTTATGAAACAAGTGTGGTTTCTTTTAATTTAAAAATCATGCGATAAGGATTTTGGAACCAATGTGATAAATTGTGCAAGATATATTACTTGCACATGTAGGATGCACGTAGATCTAACTTACACATTGGAAAAAATGGTCTTTAATGGATCATATCCTATGCGGTAGGGGTTCATATTAATATATTGTTGTATCTAGTCCCAAGAGTAGGGTTTTCATTGTCACTATATATCATGTGATTACAGGAACATGCCACACATCATTCTTGAATAGGAAACACTCTATGTAGGTCTAACCCATGCACATAGGTTATAATTTTTTCAATTTAGTGTAATGGTTAGTCCTGGGATTTGAAATTTGGGTATCACTACATATCCTTTGGTGACAAGAATCATTCCACGCGTGGTTGTTGAAGAAGTATATTACTATATTAGTCTGTTCTATATATAGATAGAGGGAATTTTTAGGCTTATTTTTTGTGATTGTACCTATGTTCAAATATCTAAGAATCACTACATATACTATGACAAAAGGAATCAGGTCACTTGTAGTTTTTGAATTGTGGTTTGGTTGGAGACAAATCAGTAATAATTGTAGACCATCCAAGTGAGGTCCAAAGGAATGTACAATTTTATGTCATGAAAAGACATCATCTGTGCAGTTTAAAATGATGTGGTGAGGACACATGGTATTCCATTTATGGTCTTTTATTCTGGAAAATGATAACCCTATCATGAGATGTTATTTCTTTTTAGTGTTAGGAGTCCTTTACAGAAATTACTAATCACACACGATCAATGATCATTGTGAGAAACAAGGAATAGAAAAGGATATTCTCACCATGTAGAGGTGATTGTAGATATGATAAGTTCATTTTGTATCATTTAGTGTTTTCATGAAGATATAGTAATAATTATTCCTACACATCTTATCAAAATGAGAATCATGTCATACGATGTACTAGAAACTCATTCAATTTAATTTCCTATGGCATGGACATCAGTTGGGCAGTTTAATGTCATGTGGTAAAAACATAGGTCACCTGTCATGAATGGTGATGGTTTTCATATATTCGTGCAATTTTGTGTCATCTGGTGGGGACAATTTCAATGAATTTTAATTCCAGGTGGTAAGAATGAGGATAACCCGATGGGAAAGGAAATGAATATTGTGTATGGGCCCAATACTAGAGGTTTGGGAATCACTGTTTATCATGTGATGATAGGAATCAAGCCACACATAGTTTGTAGATGAAGATTTTATCTATGTATTTATAACTCTCACATGGTGACTGGAGAATTTCGCACTTATTTTGAACCAACCAAGATTGGTTGTGATGAATAGTCTATGAGATGATGATTCCCATGTAATTTAACATCATTTGGTGATGAAATATTTCATGAAATTTATTATCTTTTTCTAAGGAGCTATTCTATAGAGTTTAGAATCATGTGGTCAGGATGTGATATGTTCTTCCCTTTAAAGAATTACTACTAGTGCTTGGGTCTCCCATTTGGAATGAAGATGAACCTTTAGGGGATCCATGTAGTTTAACATTTATGTGGTGAGGATGTCCTCCATATATTTCAGCATCATGTGGTTTGTACATGAGACATTTTGTCTTTTTATGTCAAACTACTAGGAAATTGAACATGATGAAATCAATGAAAAGTTTTTCTTGAGAAATATCCCTTTGGTGTGTAGTTTGAAACTATTCAAATCCATTGTGTAAAATGAGTAGACTCTATTGTGATAGAAATTATATATGATATAAGGCCCTAATATTTTAGGTTCCGGATTTGGAGCCTTATTTCCTTATATTATTTGGGTTCTGAGATCCAATAGTACTTCTCCTTGGGGGAATAAAATGAGGTAGCACTTTTCATTAAAGGTTTGTGGAATCCAATTCTAATGGACATAAATGTTGTACAATTTATGAAACCAGTTCTCCTAAACCATTTCTTTCTCAACCAGCTACTTTTCTTACCACTCATCATTCATGTGTTATCTGCAAATGGTATTTACTTATGAGGGAAACTAGACTTATATAGGAAACACTACCTCAGTAACATATAAAAACAATGAGTATAGTTTTTTTATCTAGAAGTTTGGGATGTGGTATGTTCATACCATAAGGCATGGATAATATTTTTCTCAAAATAATTCTTTTCATTATTCACTATATTCCAAAGTATAATTAGCAAGGCCTTCTTGAAGTCCTCTGTCTTCCAATTGTTCACTACATGATATCGAGATGAGTGATTGGACTTGATATTGTAATTAGTGTAAAATTTCTTCAATTCCATTGAAAAGATCCTAGTTTCATTTTCCATAAATAGTTTTCGAGGTACCCAGAACCTAGTGATGATATGGGAGTTTAAAAAATTTTATGATATTTTTCATCTCAAAATCCTTTGGGGGTATTGCCTCAACCAATTTTGTGAAGAAGTCAGTGGAAGTATTGATGTACATGAACTAATTAGCTTTATCCAGGGGATACGACCCCACAATATCCATTTCCCTTACAAAAAATGGCCAGGAATATTTAGTTTTATGTAGAAATTATGGGGGGTGATTGATGAAGATCGCATGGATCTAGATTTCCTAAAATTTATAAGTGAAATCCACACAGTCTTTTATCAGGGTTTTCAAGAAATAACCTCGACTCTTGACTTGGTGGGAGAACTTGGTCCTAAACTGATGAGAACTATAGGAGCCTATATAGACTTTTTCCATGTCGTCTTGAATCTCTCTTTTTGTTAGGAATCTAACAAGGATTCTATCAATACCACACTAGTTTATAAATTTTATCTCATTTGATTAATCTCACATGGTAAATTTCATTACATGATGTCTAATTTTTTATGTTCTGGATTTTTCAACTAAGAGAGTCCCATTTTAGAGATAAGCAATTATTGGATCCACCCTTAGAGGGGAGGATTTTTGTTCATCACACTATGTGGTGGTGTTGACCTAATTGATTTCTTCCATATCGTAGACGACGATAAATATGACCATTCTTTAGTGCACGATATGGAATATTTCTTCCTCTTAATTAGGGTTATCCAGGATAGTTCCTATATTAGCCAATGCATCTGTGAGACCATTCTATGATTGGGGAAAATGATTCAATGTGAGAAAAAAGGTAATTCTATGACTAGTCCCTTGATGTTTCCAATAAGAGGATTTAATTATTCATTTTTTGTGGAACATTCCCCAATTTTATTCAATATCATGTTTTTTGAATCTACATACATATTCAGGTAGGTTATCTACAACTGTAGGACTAGTTCCAATCTAGAAATGAGGGCTTGGTATTCAACATAATTATTTTTTTAGCCTTTGGATAGTGAGAAATAGTAGGAAAAATTGATCTGTTTAGTAATACAAATAAAATCCCAAAGAAAAATTGATTGAGCTTCAGGTATTCCAACCTTTATCAAATAGAGCATCAGAAGGTTTCATAAAAATACATCTCCCATGTCACAGGAGAGTCATGGGAATATAGAACCTCCTCATCTATGAGTTCAATGTCTACTGGTTGACATTCTAGGTTTGGATGTTCTATGAGGAAATCAATTAGGGAATTCCCTTTCACCGCATTGTGTGACACGAACTGGTATTCATTTTTTTATAGAAATACCACCCATATATCAAGCCACCCTTTTATAAATGATGTCCTAGGATATTTTTGAGAGGATCAATACGAGGGACCAGATAGACATCTTGGTGATTCATACAATTCCATTGCTTTTACACTATAAAGATGAGTGTGAGGTAGTTCTTCTTGGAATTTTTTTATCTCTTTTGATTAAATATAACTCTTCGGAAATATTAATAGTTACTTTTCCAACATCCAATATCATTATTTTGTTTCAGGATTAAACCATGTTTGAATTCCATGGTATCCTAATATAATAAGATTTTATTATCCTCCAATAGTGGAATCAAGACTAGTGGGTGCATTAGATACTACTTGAGACTTTTGAAGGCTTCTTAAGAGTCCCCATCCCATTGACTAGTGGTTTCCTTCTTCATTGGCTTATTAAAAGAGATATAATAAATGGATATGTTGTCTATGAGTCAGTTAATGTAGGGGAGGATACCTTGGAGTCTCTTTATTTATTTGAGAGTTGTGGGGGTGAAATTACTAAAATAGAAGTCGTCTTATATATTATGACCTTGATTCCATGGTAGTATAAATTAAATCCAAGGAACATCATTAATGTTACCCTAAAATCTTATTCCAGTGGATTAATGTTTAGATTGTGCTATTGCATCTTGTCAAAGACAATTTGAAAATCGGTGAGGTGATCACACAACATGTTGATATGTGGTTCCATCATTCTTTAAGCTAAAGTGAATTAGTTTATAGAAAAAATATCCCTTGGGGTGCTCAAAATGTAGTGTATTCTTCATCTTCAGGGGTCATATTTCTATAATTGTATCCTGAATACCCATACATGAAGGAAATATCTTATAAGCCAGTAGTTTCATCAATAATGAGTATTGTGATCGGTAATCGGAATTATTTATTTAGAATATGTAGATTATGGTTATTGAAATCAATGTAGTCCATAATTTGACAATTATTTTTCATTAAAATGAAAATATTTGGAAGCCATATTGGGTATTTCAATTCTCATACGTAGTTGGATTTGATCATTTTTTCAACCTCTTCCTCTACATTGGTAGCATGAGAGGGGTTCATCCTCATGTCTGCCAGCATGAAGCCTCTAAATTCATTGGTTAAGACAAGATAGTGCATAGACACATTTGTATTCAGTCTAGGAGTCTCTGTATATTTCCAAGAGAATATATATTAGTGTTCCTTTATAAAATTAGTACACAAATATTTCTCTTTGAGGTGTATAGCGTCACTAATTAATGTAGTCCATGGGTCATCTTATGTTCCCATATTTACCTACCTAATCTCATCGATGGTGGTGGAGGAAGCTTCCTAATATGTAGGAAGGGAATTTATGAGGTCATTCCAATGTTCTTACACCTCTGAGTCCTTTGAGGAATTCTCAAACAAAGACAACAATATTGGGTCATCTATGTCTCTATCGATGTGAGAGAGGCCCTATGAATAGACATTATCATCCCCTACTACCTAATTAAATATAGGGAGATACCAGAGATGTGTTTTTTTACACCTTAACTAGTGATAAGAGGGTCGTGGACCTATAGGTCTAGTTATATTACCTCAACCATATTTATGGGGAGCACATAGTAAATGTTGATCATATATTATAGATTTTTGGGGGCATTCCCCAAGTTGTTGGGGGTTTAAACCTATATATTATCATCCACCATTTTTTGTGATTATACCATTTTATATAACCCCACTTCAGTATATGTGGCTTCACACATCTCAAAGGGGGCACTATCACCATATTGTATGTCTACCTTTCCATCGATGGGATATTTCAAACACTAATGAAATGTTGAAGGTAACTCTTCATCTCTATGAATACAGGGCCATCCATGTAGGAACTTTTATGTGGTGCCTTGTTGGATAAATATGAACTCGGCATCAACTATGAGATACACAAAAAACCTTGATATTGAACTTCCAAATAAGTCTTTTCCGACTTTTATGATAACCATAACTGGATGGATTTGGGGGAGACAAGTCCCCATTTCTATATCCCAAAAAATAGGTGGTTCAAATCAATATGATATTGATCCTAGATTCTTTCAAAATCAGACCCTTTAATATATTGACACTATGGAGTTCACTCAAAAAATGGGGGTCAGATGTTTCCCTAGATTACCTCTTCATGTTCATGCTCTGTGAATAGAATAACGAAAATGACATCTACCGACATGGTCTCCATTTGATATACCATGGATACAGTGACTTATTTCTAGATTAGATATAGGATTTAGTGGTCCTCAATGAGTCCCACTATGATTTATTTTGAAATATAGAGCATATTGAGGATTAATATATTTATTGGGAAAACCTCCATCAATATCCTAATTTCATACATTTCTACCACAGGTATGCTCTTCTTGAGTTGAGTTTTATCATTGACACATGGCTCATGAGATGATACGTTTGGGGTGTTTAGTCCTAGTGCTTATTCATATGGTGAGGGAGAATCTATTGTGAGAGGTGCGGTTCATTCCAACATTCCCCATTGTCTAGGATTATTGGATAAATGCACCCCCACTATGTGGTAATTGGAGATAACTGGGATCAGATGCTAGATAGATGGTTTTCAAACACCTCCATGACTTTTTAGGGATTTCTTATTTGATTTTCCACATATCTTAGATTCATATATGTTCTCTATTGGAATTTGACCAAAATATTGGGCCATACCATGCTCGTTCTATCCCATATATCCTTGGTTAATATGATTGTGACCTAATGTTCTCCAGTTTGGTGTGGGGAACTCATACCCAGATGAATATTCATCATTATATAAGGTTTATTCCATGTATATAATTTTTATTTAACCAAATATGAGTTATTCGTTGGATGAGGGTTCCATTTAGTGGGGAAATTCCTATGATTAGGATGTTAGAGGGAAGAAATCTAAAAGATGTGGATCATGGGTTAGAGAATTATATGACTTATCCTCTTCTATTTACTCTTTATTATGATGGTCATGTCCTCCTTCAGGTAGAATATCTGATGTTACATCTCTAGGTGGCAGGACTATTTTGGGTTTGTGGAGTTTTTCAATGAGGGTGGCATGATCATGATCATATATTTTTTGATTCATACAATTTTTGAACTACAATACATGCCTGAACGAAATATTTTACTTATCACCAATTTATTTTGAGTAGGAAACGGTGATTCAGACTACATTCTCTAAGCAGTTATATGACAAAACTTATTTAGAATCTACTATGCCCTAAAGGACCCCTTTGGAGATGATGAAGTCCCCCATATTATAACCCAACCTTCTGTGGAAAGGGTAGTAGTTGACATGGTGTGTGAGTTCAACCTCAAAGTTTTTATTGGGATATGGTATCTTAATATTGTTATTTTCTGTGTCTTATAAGAAATAACCTATGAATTTTCATTTAGGAATGAGTATTATTCATTCATTATTTCCTCAAATCCTAGATGAACATGATTTCTTTGTGCTTCTTTCCATAATAGATTTTGAGTTTGATACCACTCAATTGAAGGTGTTCAGAGGATCAAACCTACCAAAGTTCTTGGATAATCAATGCTTTTAGTTTGAGAGTGACAGCTACAACTATCACATTACAAAGCCTTTTTCTCTATGCTAAGGGAATTAGTCTAGTTTTTTATTTTTCTTTTTTAATGGAATCATCCAAATGATGGGTTGTTTATATGAACTCATGGAATCCACTTCGATATTTCATTAAGATTATAGGTTTCTTTAACTCATCTTGGATATTTTCAAAACAGAGTTCCAGTAATTTCTCATTTGTGAGATGGATTTTTAGTTAATATGTTAAACCATTCCATAGACCTATAATGTTATAAAAACTCTCATTTTTGTGTTGTTTGATGTTTTTCAGGTAGAATGTTGTTGTTTTTCCTATTCAGAGATAAACTGATAAAGGAATTGAAGAACATGGTCTTCTCATCCAATAATGGATCTTACTAGCAGACTATTGTACCAAAAAAGGATTTAACATTCAAAATATGTAAATTAATACTCAGTATAGTTACCTTACCTTGAACTTAAGGGCCTATCATTGGACAACATCGGGATACCATGTGGGTGAGATGAATATTAGGGTCAAGAGCACCATCAATGGTAGAGAAGTTATGATTACTAAAATTTGGTTTTCAAGTGGTATCAACCACACAATTAGGATATGGATTCCTCTCAAGTTGTGAAGGTTTATTTAAACCTTCCATGTCATCAATTCAAGTACCAAGGGACGTGAGGGCATTTAAAATATCCATTAGTACAATTTTTTGAGCAACCTCCCATCTATTGGAATTTGGTGGGAATCTATGAGGTGGCCTTGCCAACATCCCCCACTGATTCTGGATTCATGGTTAAAAAAATGATTGACCTAGATTGGAAGAGTATACCTTCATAGTGGAAGGAATTCATCAACATTTTGGACATCCTCATTTATGTATAGAGAGGGTCTATATCTAGATCCATTATATTTCTCAGATGTCTCATTATTGTTGCATCATCACTTTCCAGATATATGTGAGGAGGAATATTTTCCACCACAAGAAGATGATAGCCTAAGAGAATATTTCTTTTAGTAGATCATCATTGATTAGTATGGGAGTTTTTGTCTTATTTTAATATTATTTCAACTATTTTTCCATGGAAGGAATTTGGATTCTTTGGGGTGGGGATTAGGATGTATCCACACCTTTCCCTTTTTATCTGGTTCTGTTTCACCATAGAGGTGGAAACTCAATATTCATAGGTGTCATGTTTAAGAGTATCCTTTTGTTTTCTGTGTGTGTTCCCATGGTTGGTGAAATTAGATCACCCTGCTCTTGAGGTAGGTAATCCATTTTTTAGCCCTCAACAATTTCATCATGATCTATACTATATTTTGTGTTGATCATGATTACATTTAAATATTTGTATTAGGAAATCAGCGTTGTTTCATTACTTTCAACACAATAGGATTCTTTTTCACTTCCTTCGTCAGGATCATTTTTCAAACACATTTCTAAATTAGTCCATTTTGGCTTGCGAACATCATGGGTTCGAATTTCCTTTGTCATACTCTCCCCCTATCCAGGCATGTGAGTAATGACCTTGAGGGATTTTATGGTTCTGATTTTCAAATGGGGCCTAAATAGTGTAGGTTTTTCTTTTTACAAGACGAACATAAGGGATGCTGACTATTGATTTTTACCTCCCAACCTAATGAATAATAATTCTATCTATGGTATTGATGATGGGAAAAATTCACATATCCCAATAGTATGGGGGTTATTCATTACCACAATTTTCATTTGTTGATCCTTTTTTAGGGATCTGTTTCTTTTAGTTGAGGATTGGAATACACCTTGGAAGGGAATAGAGATATAAATTCCCCTATTCAAATAAGATGAGGATGACATGAAATCACCATTGATTTATGAAATAACCTCCCAAGGGATGATAAACCCAGTGATGGTGATTGAGATATTTATCCCCACATCCTTGTGGGATGATTTTTTTCTTAATTTTTTGTTGATGTGTTCTGATTCATCATACGAATTGATGTTCTTGAGAGGTGCAAGTGGTGGTAGATATTCACCCAACCTAATGGGATGTGTTCTTACATGGTTGGATTTTATGGCTAATATTAATATGTCCCATTTTATGATAAAATATTATTCTCTTGTTATATCGTGGTGGGATGGTATCCCATGATGGGAATCATTCATTATGGGATGTTATCTAGTCAAATGCAACTTTGGATTCCATGTTTGAATGCATTCCCATTTTTAATGGGTCCATTTTAAACTCTTTTATATTTTCCAGTTCAGAAGTTCATGATATCTAAGCATCATTGAAGGAGAGGAATCATATTGTAGTGACTAAATGGCTCACATGTTACCTAGTCCCCTGATGTTTTCAGAATCTACGACATTACAAGATGCTATATATAAAAGGATATGTTGTTTTGGGAATATAGAGAAGTGAAATTACACATATTTATCCCAAAATAGGATATGCATGTGTAGTATTTCTCTTGAAAAAATATTTCGTAGATTTTTCTTGGTGGGGAGACAAAAAAATGTGTAGGTGTTTTTCATTATCTTTCCCCCATGTGTTCTGGGCCATGGAAAAGGCAACCATATCTAGCTAAAAATATAGTGTATTAATGATATGATGTTTATACTCATATCCAGAATAGTGTTGATGTCTAGACATTAGTCAATAATTAACAGGAAAAATATTTCGGTATATAAGAAGTATTAACTCCTTTTATAGCTCATCTGAGGCCTAATGGTTAGAGGTTGTGAGGGGCCTAAAAATAGTGGGGAGTTGGTTTCCAAATAACTCCCTCTGTATATTAATTTCATCCTCTTCATCCTCAGACATACACACATCTATTGGATCAAAACAAATATTGTACTTCTTAGAGTCATCTGCTACCAATAGTGTAGTGCAGTTGGAATTTGATGGGGAACATTATGTTATTAACCACAATGTTTCAAGGACCACTCTATATGTAAGATTTTATTATTTGAACATCTCTCTTTAGGAATGTTTCTGGGAAAGGGGAGTATTAACTCATCCATGGGAGATATCATCGTGGGGTGGTTGAACATGGATGATGTTAGGAGTAGAGTCTTTGTGATCCAACTACACCCTACCATGAGAAGGAATATCTTACTAATGATTATCATGTACATTGTTTGAAGAGTTTACAAACACCTCAGGTGTTAATAATGTGTCTCAAACAACCTCAAGGTCACTGGAATTGAGCATATTAGAGATATAAGACTCATTCTACATCATGTCTAGAATATGTGAATCTTCCTTCTAGATTTGTGAAAGGATATGATCCTATTATATAACGGTTATAGGAAATTTTTTAATTTATCTGCAGCTCTGGAAGGATGATCCCGGTACTAAGAAGATTCTAGAATATTACAATGACATTCCCCATTGTTGACAAGAATATGGTACTTTACCAAGGCATGTTCCATTCTGACATGGTGATTCTTGATCAGAATGAGAGTATGAGACCAATCCCAAGCCTCTGGAATACATCATTGGTATTTATAGAATGGATATGGGCCTACCATGTGGCATATTCCACTCTCATTTGTTGATCGCTAGTAGAAATATGAATATCAGTCCTGTCCGAATATTCATTCCCCACAAGTGTATGTCGACATACATATTGAATAGGAGAGGGGATATGAACCACCACCTGTGTTTCCTCTCATGGCTGTTGGGGCAATCATTTGTCAGTTGAGGTATGAATATTATCCTATATTTCAATATCTAGGGTAACATTCCATGATGATTCAGTAATTGAAAAATGATCTATTCCCGAGGAATGTTCCATTCTCACTTCATGGGCCCCAAAAAGAACAAGGATATGATCTCTACCCAGGGAATTTGGAGTATGTCCCTAGTTTTCTTAGACAATATTATGATCCCATTACAAGGCATGTGTTCCTATGACATCATGATCCCTTGCTAGAATAGGGATATGAGACTAATCCAGGGAATTTAGAATATACCACCAGGCTTTTTTGATAAGCATGTGCCCCTATCCCAATGCATGTTCCAATATTATCTTGTGATCCTCAGTTGGAACAAGAATGTTATCATGGTATGATGGCTCATCATTTACCGGAGTATGCATATAATCCTCCCCAATGGGAACATGAATTTTCACTTGATTTGGAGAAACCACTATGTCATAATTATTAGAGTACTATGTTGTCTTCACAATAGGTATAGTAATATTTTTATATCCATGTATATGTACCAGCGTTAGAATATTTCGGAAGAGTTATCCAGTTGTTTCTATGATGTAATATCATTTTAGCAATGTGTGTGTAGAGATATAAGCCTAAGAAATTTTCCATCTCCACTATATGTTGGAATATATCTTCATTTGAAGTGGTGTTATGACCCTTTTTTTTCCTCTCTGAACCACCACAATATTCTTATGGACATCATGAATAGGGATAGTGATATGAGCCTCCCCCATGCTTGCTTCTAGAATATTCCCACAGACCAGTTTCAAGTGAGAAGGGATATAAGATTTCACACTAGTTATTACTATAATATACCAATAGACAGCATTGGTGGGATGGGGATTTGATACCACTCATGATTATCTCGATACTTTCATTCTCAATGTGGCATCCCTATTTATCATTCAAGGGTGTCATAGGTGGAATGGTGTCAAATGGAACCTTTAAAAGGATACTGATGGGTGTTGGTGGAATGGTGTTGCGACAACAGTTTATAGGATCCCTCTTTATTGTCCCCTGAATCATAAGGGATCTATAATTTTCCATTGATCAAACTTCATTATATTATAAAGGATGTGATTTACTTACTCTGAGGATAAAATTCTAATGTAGTTGGTTATGGAAATATGGGAAACTAGTTTTACTAAAAATTTATTTGGATGTTGTGGACATTTTAGTTTTGATACATGAAGACCCTTGAAGGCATCATCAATGTCCAGGATCATACCATGCTGATGGTATTCACGAACCATTGAATTCAGCACCCTACACTAAAGTAGTCCAGTGGGTGAGGTCATTCTGAGGCCCATAGGGGTTTTATCCCAAGAGGATATTAGTTAATAATCATAGTATAAATCCATTATCTCATATCAGGGTTCTTTTGATGAGATAATTACGTGTAATAATTCAAACAATAAGGAATAATTTCACTGATTAGTTCAATATTGTACACATGATTCATTCTATATCAGATATTCTTAGTTAACATAATTTTACATTAATTCTTGCTCCATCCATTCTTCGCATGTGGACATGTTAAAGAATTGATGGAATGATTTCATAATAACCCCAATCACATAGGATTAGCCTTAACATTCATCACATGGTCAACCAGACAACATTCTATTTGAGAGTTTCATGTCAGTTTCTCCATTATTTTTGTGTTCCAAATAAAATTGTCTGATAGATAATAACCAAATCATTTTGTTATTTTTTATATTTAGGTTGGTTTAAGAATTTTTTTCCATAAAAAGATGTTGGTGAGTTTTTTCTAGTGGTGTTTGGGGGGGATCAATGTTATTCATAATCATTAAATTGTGCTAAAAAGTTGTTAATAGTTCCCAAAAACTCACAATGGTTCCTGAATCCAAAATTGGTTTTGGACCTTCTTTCCAAGGTAGGTGGTCAGTTGGGGTCGAATCATAAATATTCCAAGGAACTCACATTTGTCTATAGGATGGGAGGTCGGGATCATAACACCCTTTTAGGGGGAATTATTTATTATTTTGGGACTCTCTTATAGATTTTAGATATTCTCTAGGATCTCTTTCTAATCCCGATATGGGACTGATTACCCTTACAAAATTATCATTGATTAAGTATCATTATATAAAGAGATAAGGGGGAGTATTTTTGGTGAATCCATATATATATGTATTTGAGTTTCTTCATCCATTTCTCTTTGGTGGTTTGATTCTTATATGATTATGCCATTTAATTAAGAACACTAGTGTTCCCTATTATATAAGGAGGGGATTAATATTTTTTGAGAATAAGATTGGTCCATTTTGAGGGATCCTGTGTATCTTATTTTAAGAAATTAATCAAAACCCGCATATTTTGTAAAATTTGTGTAGTTTAACATCATATGTAAAGGCAATATTAGTGGGAACTGGGGAACCAGATAATTGAGATTGAACTTCAACGAGGCGTCTTATGTATCATAGTTATGGGAGGAATCAGATTTATCATACATCAGGCATTACCTTGGGACATTCTCCATGGAAGATACACATATATTCTAGGTAGTTATATAATACCACTAATTGGGTATTACACTATGAGGTCTCCTTATTTTATACAGATTCATTATACCGATGAAATGCTTATTGAAACTCCCTTTGACCAGCTATTCTATAATCATAATGAGAAACAGGGGGAAAAGTATTCATCCTCATTTCATATCGATTCATGGATAACATGTTATGACAACACATTATTTACTTATTATATTACTCAGGCCTTTGGAAGGATTCCTACATATCGTGGTTATTAAAGGAACCAGAATCATCATATTAAATTTACTTCTCAATCTGTTGGTGGATGAGTATGGAAGATCAACCCATGGGGAGATTGGGTCCCGATGGTTGGAATGTTGGAGACATGGATAGACTGTAACCAATGTGTATGTACATTTAAGCTCATTTTGTAGGAAGGAATCTAACATGTTCGTTTCATGGAAAATATTAAAGTCATCATGGTTCAATTAGTCAGGGAGAATAGACTAAGGCTTCCCTTATATGTGGTACATAACATATTTTCCCACTGATTGGGGCTTACATGATTATGTATACTTGGTATTTGTAGAGGTTTATGATGTGAATGATATGATCATTTCATCTCGCTAATCCCAAGTGATATATGTTCAGTGTGAGAAATAAGTTATAACAAATAATCAGCCACACTACTTTTCTATGAAGGACTTATGCATTGGGATATCCCTTTGGATGTTTAATAGGGAACTCATGCCTTAGGAAGGCATACTATATATCTTGCTTATGCAGGAATCAGATATATCATAGTTTAATTAAATTGGGGCTTAGACACTGAGAATTCCCCTTCCAGGGTATGGAAAAGGTTATTTAGTTTGGGGATAACCTCTTGGCCTAGTCAGGTAGTCTACCTAAATTTCATTGATTATCTTTTGGACATTCCTTTATTGTCTACATGACATTTAATATGATGTATTCCTAACATGTCTAAAAAAATTTCATGATCAATTTGAAATATCTACTGGACATCACAAAATCATGATTGTATTTCTAGATATTGTTGTATGGAAAATGATGACTTGTCTATAGGATATCGCAATACACGAAAAGTTGATCCTAGAATCCATAACATGATATTGGCTAATTCACATGGAGGGAATCACATTATCTAGCATAATTTCCTAGTTTTTTGTTAATGATGGATGACATTCTTGGATTGTGTCGTGTGAATCAGTGTGACATGTTTGGAGGGTTCCAAATGCCTAAGATGACTTTGCTGGGTGTCATCGTGACTGCAAAGGGGCATGTTTGGGGTACATCACAAGATAAAATAACTTACCCTGAGGGCATTGTAATATCTGGCTAACTTTTCCAGAGAATAACGCGAGATCCAGTTGACATTTCTTGATTCTTTCACAATACTTGTATAACGTGAAATAGTATCATTTTTTTATTTGGGAGACGTTTCTAGAGGCCATCATGAGGTCTAGATGGAATACCTAGAGGGTTTTTTGAGAATTGGTTGGCATGATCATGGCATACCATGTGACTTGCTAAGACTTGTCCAAGGTACTTCACATTATCTAAATAGTATATTAAAGGAGTTTCACATTATCTAAGTGACATGTTTTAGTGTTGTCATGCGACTTGGTTGGTTCATGCTAAGCACATAATGATCAGTGTATATGTTCTTCCAATAATTCCCACTTATTTTAGTCTTTGATCCTACCTTTAATTTCATATGTCATAGAATTTTTCAATGTTAATTTGTTTATGTATCATGTGACTAATAAAGTATGTGGTATTTCATTCACACATGCTTCCCAAATTCCTTAATGGGATTAAAGGGTGATCATGTGAAGTGCTTATACCTGTCACATGATATGTTTATGTGGTAACATGGATTTTACCTACCAAAATACCTTTTCAATTGTGAGATCACCATCTCCAAGGAATACACTAATATTCTTGAGTGCACAGATGAAAGGATCCAAGGATTCACTTCATTTATGTTGGGGTAGGAGATTAATAGGATTCACTAGCCTTTTTATTCTCCACTTTTCACTGTTCATATCTTTCAAATCAATGCTCGTTTCGGTGGATATCTTTGATGTCATGTGTTCTTGAGAGGTCTTACTCTTGGTCATTTTGGGGGCATTTCATAATTCTTAGTAACCACATGTCCATCCCATAAATGCCCCATTTATTTTTATATGGACAATTATAGGGGACTTTATTAATCATGAAATCTTACTGAGGGCCTTCCATATTGTCAAGAAAACATGTCTAAGGACATTTGCATGATCTGGAAGCCTTCTGAATGGTTTTCTCATGATTTAGATGATTTTTCTGGAATGTTTCGTGAGATAAGGGTGAATTTTTAAGTGGTATTTGTGAGATCATTCCATCATGACAATGGGATTTTGTGAGAAATTAAAGTGCAAATGAGCATGTCACATAATGTAAACGACTGCAAGAGGGTCCCACCTTTTTTCCTTTATTTCCTTATTTTATTTTTTGAATTATTGGGGATATTGTGATCATGAATGAGTGTTTTCATGGACAGTCACTATCCCCACCAGTGATGCATCACTTCACTAACAAAGGGTGTTATGGTGTTGTAGGAGAATTTCATGAAAAAACTCTTATGTTTTACTTATAGTCCAAAAGGTAGAGTGAATATGTACTTATACATTTCTAAAGCCCTTCACGTGGTGAGGGTGACATGCCATAGGTCTCTTGAGTAGTGATACATACATGTTTTCAGTGGTGTGTGGTGTCTTGTGAACCTCCAAGTGTATGTCACATGATGTGTAAAAACATTAGATTCTCGTACTTTTCCACCATTTATTACCTTTATTTTATATTATAAGGGCCTCGGGTATAATGAGTTATCTTGAGTGTTGTTGAGGACAATCACTCACCTAAACGGTGATACATCATGTGACCTAAAAAAGGTCCTATGGTGTTGTGCGAAAACTATCATGGTAAAAACCCTCCTACTTATTTTTTTGAGAAAAGGGGGAAGTGTGAGACCACTTAGACTTATCATAATCCCATAACGTAATGAGGGTGACATGTTAGTTGGCTCTTGCATGTCTAGGTGGACATGTCAATGGGGATTTCATGGTATCTCGCAATTTTCATGAATGAATCATGTGTGTTTTATAACTATAATAGGATATCACATTTGGATTTTATTTCACATCATTCTCCAAGGACTTGAGGATGGATAAGAAAATGCCTACCACCTAACAATTTTTGTAACCTAAGGGTTATCTTTTGTTAGCTTCCACGTGACTAATGATTATCTTGGATGACTTCGTAAGAGAAAATGGACTTCAAAGAGGGGTTATATGGGTATTGACATAGGTTATTCTCTACACATGGATACATAAAGTGTCCTTCTGAAGATCTCACGATCGCCTGTCCTATGGGGGTTCACGTGATCCGTTTGATTTTCACTACATTCTTCTTCCTTTATTTTTTAGGAAAACAAATTATTTTAATTCCCTTATTTCCTCATTCGTGAATTTTTCTACCCCAATATGGTAGGGAAAAAATTATAATATAATTTTATATGACTATAAGTAATTTTTTAAATTCTTTAAAATCGATCATAATATTAACACTTTTAATTTTCAAATAAATTTGATTTTTATTTAAAAAATAAATTTTCGATATTTAAAAATTATATTTGGTTTTAATTTTTTGAATCTACATGTCAAAAAAAATTTGGTCAAAATTTCGAATTTTTATAAAATAGATGAATTTTTATGAAAAGTGTAATATGGAAAAATAAAATATTTAACATTATATGCTAAATACATGAATTTTTAGATTAATGATTGATATAAGAACGAATTAGTTAGAAATCACATGAAATATTTAATAGAAATTTTCTAATGAATTAATATTATCGGTATTATTGAGAAAAAATAATAAACAAATGATTATAATATTCAAAAACACCTCTCTCCTACCCTTATAAATATGACCCATTTTCCTCAAATCTTCTATGACTTTGAGAGTTCCTAATTTATTCTCAGTTACCTTCCCAATTCCATCATCTATCAATACTTCTAGTCTCATCCAAATACTATTCAAGAAGCCTTAAGGGGTATCATAAATTGATACAATGAATTGGATAAGTAAACTCTAATCTAAATTTCATTTAATTTTATTATATATGTACCACACACATATGATCACATTCTTCAAAAAATAGTGACATATGTAAAAAAAAATACTAATATGTTATTATTATGGTATAATATCAATCCTATAACCTCAGTTCATTCATTTATTAAATTTAATTGTTGTTCATAAAATGGTTGGTTCACCACCTCCCTAAACAACATGGTTACTTTTTCTCCACCACCTTAAAGTATTGTTATAGAAATAGTATTGTGGTTAAATATGATAATAATATGTTTATTATAACATATTTTAATTTATATATTCTTTTTATATATATTTAATTACATAAAATTAATCTAGTTATCGTGGTCAATAAAATTTCCTCAATTAACTATGTAAAAAATGTTATTGTCTTTAATAAGTGAATTGTCCCTAGAAAATAACAAGATTGTATATTTGGGGAAAATTAAAATTCCTAAAATTAAATGAATACCATTACATTTCACTTTTGAATTTATAGTCCCATTTTCATGAAAATAAATAATTATCCTCAAGTGATCCGACCATGTAATCAAAAAATGATATCTCTCATAACAATAAAATTATACTTTATAGCTTATTGAAATGGTTGTAAATAAAAATAATATAATTATAATAAATTAAATATAGATATAAAAGGTTATTAATTATGTAATTAATGAATGAAATTTTATTATTCTAGATATTAAGTGAATGTGTTGAATGCTTATGGAAAATAAGGTAAGGGATCTCTCAAAACCTAGCTTTTCCTTTTGGTTATAACATTTATATCACTAAATCAATTTTTCTAAAGTGACCCAAGAACCACATACATAAATATTTCATAATTTTGGAATAATATTAAATAAATTTCATGATAATACATTCCATATGATCGTAATTTTTATCGCATTTAGAGAATATATACATAATCATCATCCATGAAAGATCTTCAACATCTCGACAAATGATATTCCAACATTGTAATATTCATAAACATGGACCACATTATAAATCTCCAACCACAGTCATCGAGAGTCAATAAATTATTACATAAAATTTTCATGATCAAAAGAGATCATGTATCAAATGAATGATTAGATTAGCATCCTTGGAAGTAATAGATACATACACAGGTTTTACATTACATCACTAAAAAACAACAATGAGTCCCCTTTTAACATGGTCATGTCTCTTAACCTATCACTGCAGGTCAAGAAAAATATAATTCTTCACATCCTATGAAAATGAAAAAATATTAAATTGGTGAGATCATATGCCCAGTAATGATAAAAATATAGCAGAAACTATCATAAATAAGCATAAACGTTTAACTCAATGTATAAGACTAAACCCCAATCCTTTTAAACATAAACATCCAAATAATATGGAAAAGATAAATAAATTAGTTCAATTTACTTATTCCCATGGATATTATACTAGTTTAATAATCACATGTAATATCTACAGTTTATTTCATAATGAGGGAATGCATAATGTCGTACGTCATATCCACATAGTCAAGGCCTCATTCCAAGATTGAAAAAAAAGATTTTGTCAAGGCCTTATGCCAAGACACTTGTTTGTCTAATGAGACATATTGATGCATCAAGGGGTAATATTTTGACCCGCCCATCACATAATATGTCCAATTCATTCTACATTTGAAAATGGTAAAACATAATCTAAACATTTGTATTGAAACTAACATTCAAAATGTAAATACATTAACCACAACCTTGAATGGTATAAAAACAGCACATCCAAAGTCAAACAAAACTCATTAAATAACATATGGATGATTTTATTATAATAAATTGACCTCAATCATGAATAAAATACAATGAATTATATTCACATAGATGAAAATAATCATTGAAACTATTTGGGAGAAATATCCCCTTTTTCTTGAAAACTTTTAAAAGTCGCACTATTTTTCAAAGAAGTCATTTAAAATAGATTTTTGAATCAAAGTTTCCCATACCACTTTGAAACAATGAAAGGAATTTCAATATTAAAACATTCATTCCCATATAAAAAATACTTAGAACCATTTATAAAACATTGACATCATTGAGAATTATTTGGAAAATAAAACTATTAAAACATTTACCATGATATTTTAGTTATGGTTCATAAAAAAGAGAGAAGCTTGAATAAAAATAATTGAGGTAATAAAATCATTACATTATCATGAGAATAAAGGGAATCATGATATACTATGTCAAATTACAGTATCTACACCATATTAATGTGAATTGGTGCATAACAACAATGAAGTCTCAATGAAATGTAAATTGAGATGAAATCCCATATAAATACCATATTCATAGGTTAAGGATAATTCAATGACATAATTATGTGTGAAAAATATAAATAAACTCAATATGATTCGATATTCAGTTTAACTCAATCAGAGTACATTCACACATATTCTTGTAAAAACAACACCAATAACTGGGATGTTTAACTCAATGAATAGAAGTTGAGTTAAGATTACTCTTATCTAGTTCATATCAATGACTTGGGAATTTATAAATGGAGTTATTATATGTATAAAAAGTATATACACACATAGGGGAGTGGAAATTACTACATAAATAAATGAATAGTGATTTCACACATAATCATGGAGTAAAATATTCAATGAATGTTGCGTAAAACCCAGTGAGTGGAAATTGAAATTAGAAATTACCTTACCAATTTTGTACCTCACGAAACATAAACCCTTGAAATAAGGATAATAAAATGAAGTTGTAAATAACCATAAATTAAATTATATTACAAAAAGAATACAATTATGGTAAGTAAATACACAACATAAAAGGAAATAGTGGCAAATATAACATGAATCTCATGGGAATAAAAAGTGAGATGAAAACCCCTTACCTTGTACACATCCTTAGTAGAGGTTAGGTTAACCTCTTGTATAATGGTGAAATAATTGTTATTAAATTATAAAAGTACGACATTCATTAATATGATATCATATATGATCTTTTAATATAGCTTTGTTAATAAAATTTAAGTAGTATCATTATTTCGGGTGCTAACTGATTCGTTTTCCTTTATATGTTTTGTTACGTAAGTCATGTTGGATATGGAGAGGTTATATTTCATTAATCTATAGAATTATATTAAGTTCTTTAATATTATTTTTAATCATAAACTGAAAATTTTTCCTCAATGGTTACGATTCAGAATTAATCTCATCACATTCGTGGAGACAGTAATCTGTACGTACGCACGAGAGACAATACCATTCTATTGATGGTGAAATCGTATGTAATTGGATGGTATACCATATATACAGAATCATTAACATGTTAGTTTTTTTATTTAAATAAATTATACACATCATTATAACAATAAAAATGATGAAGTGTCGAATAAAAAACTACACCACGACGTAGAGACGGTAAGCCATACATATGCATGCATGGTGACTTTGATATTCAAGGGATGGATAGAATAATGAATATGGTTATATAATATTTCTAATAAAATAAAAATATATATAATCTAGTGGTTTTGTTATTTTGGTATGGAAAAAACAAAGAATGAAAAAGTGGAAAAAGAAAAGAACTTTGAATGATGAGATGAAATTATTACCTCTTCTTTGGGTGCTTCCTTTTGATTTGATCCAAATGGCTCCTTAGGTTGGATTCATAAAAATTAAGGACTCTAGGTTAAATTGAGGGTTGTTGAGAGGATATTTGAGCACTTTTTGGCTGAGAAAAAATGGCTTTGTAGGTGTGATTTTGAGAGAAGGTTAAGTAGCCTTTTATAAGAGAGGTGAGCATCAGTTTAGAAAAAGAATGAAATATTATTTAATTATAGAGTCATATTCATTCTACAATGGCTCAAAAAGGATTTATTTCGAGGATAAGGTGGGTTTGGGTAAAAAAAACTCTCATCCAATAGGTTTTATATAGGTTTATGTCAACATATTAACCTTATTATTTATATTTAACTCTTTGTTGAGTAGTTTGACTTTTACCATGGATTCTTGTATTGATTTAATAAATAGTTAATAAACCTAATATAAACATACAATGGAACCCCAAGTGCTAAATTATTTATATATATTACAGTATATAACTCCCTTTTATGAACCTTATATTTTTAGGAATATTATATCAATTTATAATATAGTGTTTTTTTTGAAAACTCATTTATGTCAATTTTGACACTATTTCGTATTTGGTTTTTGTGAATGTCAGAAAAACATTATCAATTTGAAAAAAAATAGTTTAGTCAACTCAAACATTTCATATTAACATATAAAATTTGTATAATACATCATATGTCTCTATTTAAAATTATATTAATATTTATAATATCAATTATTCTATTCTTCAAATAATAAGGCATTTACTACATCATCATTGTGTCATAAATAAATTTAATTATTTAATGTCTAAAAATTATAAATAAAATACAATTATGTATTAAATATATTTATCTTTATAATGAATATTTATAGTTGAGTTTATCTTATGTATAACCCTATATTAAAAATGGTTTGGTTATTAAACATTGAATTAAACACTTTTAACACTTCTTTAATTAAAATAATAATAAATGTCCTACTCTAATCAAAGCAAACCAAAAGGATATTATTTTATTTTTTATGTTGATTTTGTTCGATATACACTTATCCAATTGAATTAGAACATGTGTAGGGATAATTGTAATATCATTTTTTTCCTTTAATTACTCTATTTAATTTTAACTATAGTAAAAAAATTCAAAAGTTAATATTCACCAATAATTATTTTCATCCAACAGAACCAAATTTTACACACTGATTTCAACCATGTCTCCCAAATTTTTAAAATAAAATTCCTAGAAGCATTAAAATTATGTTTTCTACAAATAAGAAAATGTGCCTAGAAGGTGAGTAAAAGAGGGAAAAAAGTTCAATAAAATGTTATATATCTAATATTTTTATAAAATGACTTCGAAGAATTACATTGAAAAAATATAGGGATTATGTATCTATTTTTACTTCAAAATAAATTTAAATTAAAAATAATTATTTAAATAAAAAGTCAGCTTTATGCAATAATGTAGTGTTTTCACTATTCATCAAATAATGATAGTTTTCAGGAAAATACAAAAAATTCACCCAAAAGATAATTTTGATATTAAAAATCAAAAAATGAAATCTACATTACGAAATTAAAAACATATAAGTTGTGTTAATTAATTTAGTAAAATATTCTTATTGTCAAAACTAGAAAGCGGGTTTTTGAGAAGTAAAAAATATCAAATGATTGATATGAGATTATGTCTAATATAAATGTTAAATTACATCTAATAACAAATATTGGATTAAATTTTAAAAATATAATTTAATTATACTTTAAAATAGTTCAAATGTATAATTTAACACTATAAGTGTTTTTGATTAAAAATGTTCTTTTTAATTAAAAATTAAAAATTTTCATTTTTCATCAAAATATGAAAGTTATCAGGAAAGAACCAAAAATTTATCCAAACTAAATTTTTATGTCCCACTTCTAAAGAAGAAGTTTATTTGGTCATATTTAATATATAAAACTGTCAAATATTAGTTTTAAAAAGGGTTTTTAATTAAAAGGCTGTAAAATTTCATTTTTTGAAAAATATGTCTTTTATCTGAGAATTTGAATATGTTCTTATATTATGTATAAGAAACACATAATATGGATTTTAAAATTATATGAAGTATTTAAAATTCAAAATTTGGTTATTACAACTCATAACCTCTTTTTAAACATCTAGTTTGATAGGTCATGGTCCGTGTGAACTCGGGGTTGCGTATTATACATGCTATCATATTATTCAAATAGAAACATACATTAAAATATTGGGGTGTTACATTCTTCCCTAATTAAATAATGTTCATCCATGCAATTTGAAATTTTTCTTCAGAAATAAAAGGTTAAAAAATAGATGATACCTTTTTTGGAAAAACAACATTAGAAATAAGGTTAATAAAATTTACTCATAATAATAGAGAAAGGGAAATGAAAAAGTCACCACCAAATAAGGATTTAGAATAGGAGAACATTGGTAGAAATTATTATTAGAAGAAAATGTAAATATATATAGATATTGATTGAGGAAATCAATCACAAGAATTTGAATTTAAAATTGAGGTTCTAAAAGCTATAAATCTTTGATGATTTAAAATATCGTTAGTTCAACAAAACATTAGGTATTAGGATAACACATTTTTGGTTTTAAGAACCGATCCATAAAGTTTAAGAATTATTTTATTCATAGAATAAGAAAATGAAAGCCTGAAAAGTGGAGTTCCATCCTTTAACTATTTTTTACCACAAACTCATCATTCACTCCAAAAGATAAATATTCAACATCACTTTGTCACAAATGAGGTGCTAAAATCAACTTCTAGAGAATCACGTAATCTAAAAAAGATGAACTATATATTTCCCTTTCCTTTATACATTATCAAAAACAAAAAGTGGTTAGTCCAAGTTCAGATGATCCCAAATAAGGATATTCCTTTATAGAATGAAATACTACTCTTAATCTCCAAAATTATACAAACAATACCAAAAGTTCAAAAAAGAAAATTAAAAAAAACAATTTTACTTAAAAGTATTCAAAATAATTCAAATTAAATTTGAAACCCAAAATTCAGAATGATTTTATCATATACTCTTCCATGATAAATCTTAACATTTTTCTCAAAATAACATCAACTACTCTTAAAGTAACCTACATAAAAGTAATTAACCTATTAACACATTTTCTATGATAGGTTAACCATTTTTCATAAATAACCCAAATCTCTATAAGACCAAAAAACTAGATTATTCTAACTTATAAATACACCATTACTCCTCAAATTAAATCCCATAGTATTCTATTTTCCATAGGCATATAGTTATCCCAAAAGAACAAACATCTTCCAGAATAAAATTTATCACTTAATCACCAAATTGTTTTCCTGTTCTATGGATAAATAATGACTTCCCAAATTCATATATTCCTGATTCAATATATCATTTAACTAAATAGAATTTTTCCTACTAACTAGGGACTTCATGTATTATATGAGTAGGTGATAAATCTCATGCTCACTTTTGTTGTGGGTTTGACTCCCACACCTCTGTCCGACGTGACAGGTTGTCACACTGTCAGCATGTTTTCCTTTTTCAAAAACAATATAATCTTATAACATTCCCAAAAATGAGATAAATTCCTCAAATATAATCATAAAATATTTTTAGCACAAATTTTATCTCATAACATTCATTTTCTTCCCAAAAATAAATAACCTGTAATTGACACTAATTCAAGGATCATATAAACCTAAATTGTTCTTTATAACTATATCTATAAAATAAATGAAAATTATACACCAAATAGAATTTTCACATAACAAGCTGTAGGGTTACACATAAAATAGAAAGGTATTCAAAAGTAATCCCATCAACTAAGATCATTAATAATTTTAAAAAAATTTCATCCATTTATTTCCACATAGGTTCTTCCTTGATATAGAGGTTATCCTATAGAATAGGACATTGACTCGGGTAATGAACAGGTCCCCAAAATTTATGTAAAATGACTTTAAATAGATTCTTAGGATCATTTTTATGTTCTTACATAGTACTCTCCATTTTTTCTCATGAATTATTTACTTTATGTCATTCTTTCCCACACATAATGCATTTCTCTGTTCTATTGAGACACATTTCGGGGTGTCTCCTTCTACATTTTTTGCATCATGGAAAATGACCTTTCTTTTCTCTATGGTATCCACTGCTATAGAACTTATCATTATCCTTCTTTGTCTCCTTTGTTGATTTCCGGAGTTGGGTGATGTGTATGTTGTTGATCATATTTTTTGAAAATTGATTCGGCATGAACATGATATCTTTTATGCCTATAAATATTCCATTTTGTTTCTCATTTCCACCATTGTACCCACCTTGTATATCATGTTGAATATTACTATGAATTCCTTGTAATCTATCCATTGACTAAAACTAGAATTAAGAGTTTGAGTAAAAATAGTCATTAAATCATTTAGAGAATATCATGACACATTATTTTCAATATAAAACACCATAAGATCAATTATGGTTATTTATTCTGATCTTATATTAAAATCCTTCAAATCGGTTTGTAATGAAAACATGAATTATCCTAAGCATATCATCTAGGAGTGTCTTATCCAGGAGGGCAGTAAGGCCCATTGTCGTGAACCAAGATACCCCGGGTCAAGGTCGAAACTCTTTTCTAGAGTTTTTACCCCTAGGTACATCTCTGCTAGAGCCGCCTCTACGTGCTTGTATCCAGAAAGGGATATATTTCATAGAAAATGCATAAAATCTATACATTACCAAAATTCTAGGATGTTTTTCTATACTAATACTCATAGTCTTTCCTAGAGTAATTTTCTCTAATCAGTTTTTTTCTAAATCTAGATTCCATGGTTTGTACTAAACATCCTATGATACCAATTGTAACACTCCAACCCCAGTTTCCCATAGTTGATGAATTATTACATTACATTTTCACAATCACAAGAGGCCTTGTCTCAAAATACTAATTAGTTTAGTAGCCTTGTAAGTACTAGATATATATATAAGTTTTACATTACATCAAAAACAACAACAACAATGTGTCCCCTTTGAACACAATCATATACCTTAAATTATCCCTACATGTCCAGAATTATATACTTCTTCACATCCTAGAAAAAAGAAAACATAAGAAATGGGTGATCTCAAATTCTCATTAAGGATTACAATACAGTGGCAACCACCATAAATATGCATAAACATTTAAGGAAATGTATAAGTCCAAAACAAAAGCCTTTTAAACTTAATATTCAGTATAATATACAAAGATAAATCAAATGTTCCCATTTACTTATTCACATGGAAATTCTACTAGTCGAATAATCACAATTATTATCAATAGCTAATTTCATAATTAGGGAATGCATATTTTCGGACATCATAACCACATAGTCAGGTCCTCATGCCGAAACTAAAAATAATATTTTCTCAAGGCCTTGTTCCAAGACAGTAGTTTGTCTCATGAGACCTACTGTTGAATTTAGGGGATATAGCAGGCACTACCCATCACATACAAATTCTTATGCTTTCCTCCAATTAAAACAATAAAACATAATCTAAACATTTGTATTAAAACTAGCATATGAAATGTCAATACTTTAACCACACAAACCAAGAATGGTATAAAAATAGCACATCCACATTCAAACATAACTCATTCAGTACAATATAGAATTTTTTATTATAATAAATCAACATCAATATAGACTAGAATACAAAGATGTATATTGACATACATGAAAATAATTTGTAAAACTATTTCAGAGAAATATCCCATTTTTCTTGAAAACATTTAAAGTTTCACTATTTATCAAGGAAGTCATTTAAAAAAGATTTTTAAATCAATGTTTCCCTTACCAATTTGATAATTTTAATGGAATTTTAATTTTAATACATTCATGTCCATATAAATAAATCCTTAGAATAATTTTTAAAACATGGACATTAATGAGAAATATTTAGAAGAATAAATTATTAAAACATTTAAAAAGATATTTTAGTTATAGTTCCAAACCAACTAAGTTATGCTTGAATAACAATAATTGAGGTAATAAAAAATTATTATATCATGATAATAAACGGATTCAAGATATAATTTGTGAAAGAACATTATATACACCATATAAAAGTGAATTGGCGCATAACAACAATGAAGTCTCAATAGAAAGTAAATTGAGATGAAATACCTTATAAAGACCACATCCATAGGTTTAGGATAAATCAATGAAAAAATTAAGTGTGAAAAATTTATATACACCCAATATTATTGGATATTTAGTATAAATAAATCAGAGTACATTCACACATATTCTTGTAAAAACAACACCAATGACTTGGATGTTTAACTCAATGAATGGAAATTGAGTTATGATTACTCTTATAAAGTTCATATTGATGACTTCAGAATTTCTCAATGGAGTAATTATGTGTATAAAAAGCATATCCACAAAAAATGGGAGTGAAAATTATTAAATAAATAAATGAATAGTGATTTTAGACATAATCTTGGAGTAAAATAATCAATGAAGTTTGCATAAAACGCAATGATATGAAATTTAAATTAGAAATTCCCTTACGGATTTGGTAACTCAAAAATCATACATCCCATGAAAGAAGGATCATAAAATTAAGTTTTAAATACCCATAAATTAAATTATATTACACAATTAATACATTTATGGGATGTACATGCCCGACACAAAAAGGAAATCATGGTAAATATTTCTTGAATCTCAAGGGAATAAAAAGGTGAGATGAAACCCCCTTACCTTGAACTTTTTCTTTACTATATGGTAGATTAACATCCTATATAATGGTGAAATAATTGTTATAATATTAAAAAATAACAACATACATAAATATTATAACATATATTATCTTCAAATATTGCTTTGTTAATATTATTTCAATAGTATCATTGTTTCGGGTTTAACTAATTTGTTTTCCTTAATATGTTTTGTTATGTATGTTATGTTATATATGGATAGGATGTATTCTATTCATATCCCGAATTATATTAATTTCATTACCATTATTTTTAATCATAAAATGAAAATTATTCTTGAATGGTTACGATTGGTAACAAATCTCATCATGTTCGTGGAGACTGTAATCTGTACGTATGCACGAGTGACAATACCATTCTATTTATGATGAAATATTATGAAATTGAATGGAATATCATATATAAAGAATCATAAAAATTTATATTTATTATTTACATAAATTATAATCATTATTATACACATCCAAAGGATGAAGTGTTGAATAACAAACTACACCATGAGGTTGAGACGATAGGTCGTATATATGCATGCATGGTGACTGTGTCATTCCTAGGATGGATAGAATAATGAATATGGTTTTACCATATTTAAAATAACATAATATTATGTAAAAGGTACTGGATTTATAATTTTGGAATGGAAACAAAAATGAAATAGAAAGTGGAAGAAGAAAATAACTTTGAAAGAGTTTATGAAATTATTACCTGTTCTTCGGGTGCTTCCTTTTAATTTCATCAAAAGAGAACCTTAGATTGGATTAGGATCAATGTAAGGCCACATGGATGAAGTGAGGGTATATGGGAGTATATAAGAGTAGGTTTTTTTTTGTGACAAATGACTTTGGAGTTGTGATTTTTAGAGAAGGGGATGTACCCTTTTATAAGAGAGGTGGGGATCACTATAGGAAATTGAAGAAATATTTTATTATTATACAATTATATTCAATTTATAATTTCTCAAAAATATTTTTTTTCGAGTATAAGGTGGGTATGGGTAGAAAAAATCTCAACAAATTGGATTTATATAGGTTTAGGTTAACATATTATCCTTATCTGTTAGATTTAACTCTAAGTTAAGTAGTTTAACATTTACCATTTATTCTTGAATTATTATAATAAATGGTTAATAAACATACTATAAAAATAAAATATATCCCAAAGTGTTTCATTATTGATATATATAACCTTATCTATGTCCTTTTTCCGAAACATTGTTTTTTAGGAATATTATATCAATTAATAATATAATATTTGTCTTAAAAACTCATTTATGTCATTTTTTACGCTATTTGGTTTTTGGTTTTTGTGAAAGTCGTAAAAACATTCTCACTTCGAACAAAATTTATTTAATCAATCCTAAAACATGATATTAACCTATAAAATTATTTTAATACACAAAAAGTGTCAATTTGAAATTATATTAGTATTTATAAAATCAATTAATTTATTCTTCTAATAATAATTTAATTACAGTATCATCATTGTATCATAAATAAATTTAATTATTTTTTGTCAAAAACATATA
The DNA here is from genome assembly GCA_963277665.1 of Viscum album. NCBI lineage: Eukaryota > Viridiplantae > Streptophyta > Magnoliopsida > Santalales > Viscaceae > Viscum > Viscum album. The sequence continues at coordinate 79,305,528 of OY728122.1, forward strand.
AATAAAGTAACATAATGTTTAAAATCTTTTATCTTTCTAGAGAATCTTTATAGTCTAAATTATTTTATTTATAAACCTATAGTAAAAATGGTTTAGTTATTAAACACTGAATTTAACACTTTTAACTCTTCTTTAAATAAAATAATAATAAATAACCTAATCTAATCCATGTGGACCGAAAGGATATTATTTTATTACTAAGCTTTATTTTGGTTAAAATACAATTATTGAATAGAATTAGGTCATGTGTTAAGGTAATTATAATATCATTTTTACCTTTAATTACCCTATTCACTTTAAAATGTTGTAAATAATATTAAAAAGTTAATATTCACCAAAAATTATATTCATCCTATTGAACCAAATTTTACTTACTAATTTCAACCATGTCTTTCATATTTTTTATATTAAATTCATATAAGCCATAAAATTATGTTTTATGCAAATTTTCAAATGTGCCTAGAAGGTGAGTAAAAGATAGTACAAATTAATATCAAATTTTATATATTAAATCTAATTTTAAAATGACATAAATGAATTAAAGTACACTAATATATGTATTATGTATCTATTTTGACATTAAAATATATTTAAATTAAAAAATAATAATTAATTAAATAAAGAGTTGGCTTTAATCAATAAAGAAGTGTATTTCACTATTCATCAAAAAATAGAATGTTTTTAGAAAAATAGCATAAATTCACCCAAAGATAATTATGGAATTCCATATTCAAAAATGATATCTAATTTACCCAATTCAAAATAAATATTTTTTTAATTTATTTAAAAAAATATTCTCATTGTCAAAAAAAGAAAGCGGGTTTTTGAGAGGTAGAAACTTTCAGAAGATTGATATGTGTTTATGTCTAATTTAAATGTAAAATTACTTCCAATGTCCAAAATGGAGTAAATGATAAAAATAAAATCTAATTATACTTTAAAACCATTCAAATTTATAATTTAACACTGTAAATTATTTTGATTAAAAAAGTAGTTTTCAATTAAAATTTAGTGTTTTTCACATTTCATTAAAATATGAAAGTTATCAGAAAAGCACCAAATATTTATCCAATATAAAATTTTATGTCCCAGTTCTAAATAATATTTTTTTTTGTCAAATTGAATATATAAATGTGTCAAATATTTGATTTAAAAATGGTTCTCCATTAAAATGATGTAAAATTTTAATTTCTAAGATATACTTATTTTATCAGAAAAATTGAATTTGTTCATATATTATTCTAATAAACATATAATATGGATGTTAAATTATATGGAGAATATAAAATTCAAAATTTGGTTATTACTATTCATAATTGATTTTTAAACGGTTGGTTTGACAGATCGTGGTGCACCAGAACTCGATGTTGCGTACTTCACATGCTATCATCTTATTTAAAGAGTAACATACCATGGAATCTTGGGGTGTTAAATGCATATAACATTTCATCAAAACACATAGATAAGAAATAAAAGAAAATTTTATCTTATATGCTCAATAAGTGTAAACTACTGAGATATTAATCATTATAGGTTAAAATGACAATAATTTTTTGATAACATATTCTAGTGCATGTTATTAGCATAAAACATTCATACCAAAAAAAATAATACATAAGAACCTCAAAAATATATTAATATTTAGAATAATGATTAATAATGGTTTCAATGTATTAATAAATATCTACGAGGTGTAATATAGGCATGTGTAATCAAAAGAATATGAAATTATAATCTTGGGAACATAGTTGAATGCAATGATTTACATGCATCATCTTCAGAACATTTTTAGAATGTGATCATAAAAACTCATCAAATTCTGAAGAAAACATTTCATAATCATTTCCACAAAGATACTTATGAGCCAATCTGGGAGAAATCATTCTCACATTTCAATATATGAATAATGATATTTAAAATCATGGCCATTATTATCATCATCATCTCAAAAGATATCAATATCGCATTACCTAATAAATTGAATTTATATGGTGAACCCAAATATCACATAACCATAATTCATTCATATAAATTTCACAATAACATTTAAATTTCATTATATCATTAGTACATTTCCCATCGATAATAAAAAGGTTTTGTAAACATATCGTCATCATAATCATAAAAAAACTGGTGGAAAATAAGGATTGTATAATTGAATTGTATCCCTAATAAAGAATAATTAACATTAATGTATGTTATCATTGATTAATACTATATTACATACATCTCTAGAATATTTCAAGATGAAAATATAATTTTGTTTTTAAATAAATTATTTAAAATATAAAAATTTATGAAATATATATAAAATTGTTCTTTTAAAAGAAACTTAGAAACATATAAGTTAAGCAATAAATAATTTTGTGTTCATGATAGATGGAAATTCTATTAATTTTATGTACATTAACATAAAGGTACATTTTACATTGTTGGTAAAAAGTCAAAAGTAGCACCTTTAGAAAATGGAAAGAAAATTGATTTGAAAAAAGAATAAAAACAAAAAAATGGATCAATATTATTTTAGAAAATATTAGATAATAATCAAAAAATTATGGAAAAAATTTTAGGAAGCATGGATATGGAAGAAAAAGAAATTTGCCTAAAGATGGGAGATAAGATCATGTTTTCAAAAAACAATTTTCTGAACCATTTATATTATCAAAGAGAAAAAAATGGAACAAAAACATAAAATTTCTATAAGAATCTAAAGGGACAGTATAATGAAATAGATTTATCTGTTAATTCCCATATAATTTCATTAATGAAAATTCAAAAACATACATTCTTTATTAAAATGGGACTGAAACACAAATATCTTACCATAAATCTCTTCTTATTTTTTCATATTCAAATATAATATATAATAAATATATATTAATTACAAATATATTATAAAACCATATTCAAACATATTATACTATTTATTACTTAATTATATCACCTTATTACCCATTTATTATTAATTTTTTTTAAAATAAATATACCTGGTTATAATTGATTTATTTTTCATGGAAGTTACAATTTAGTAATTCTAGAAATTGTAATTTAATTTCAGTTCCATTATAACTATAATTATATTAGTCTTATGAATATAATATATATTTATTATATAAATGTTTAAAATCATCAATAAATGGTAGATATAGAAACTAATTTAAATCGTGCATGGATACAGTAGGCTATACATATTAAACAACACTACTTTCATTTCCAAATGAAATTAGGAAATAAAGGTAAATATTATTTTATAATTAAAAAAATATATCCTAATTAAAATATATATAAATACAATATATCCTTATTAATATCCATGAAAAAATCAAATCAAAAACAAATTTCATTTCTTTGTCGAGGGGGTAATCAATACTTGCTCATGGGAAACATAATCATTTTCCACATGATAGGAAGTTAATAAGTTATATATGGTATTATAATTTTATAACAATTATTATCATAAATATCAATTATAGACATCACACCACTCATAACAACCATCCATGAAATATATTTTTGTAAAATGTATTCATTATGTGGTTGTAGTAGGTCACATGTACACACTAGAGATATCTTCACCGCACATTTGATACAAATTTGGGTGAATAATTTTGGTTCCATATTCTTTATAGAATATATATAAAAATATATATTTATATTGGAATAAAAAGAAATTTTTTTTGATGAATTCAATATATTTAGAATAGGTAGAAGAAGAAATAAATTTAATGAGTTTGAGTAAGATGATTACCTCTTCTTCAGTAGGCCCCCTTTAGATCCCTTATTAAGAACTAATGGAATTGTTTTTAAAGAGTAAATAAACTGATAAATCACGGATTTTGTAGTTTAAATGATATAGGGATAGGTTTTGGTCGAGATATATGGAACATGGTGGTGCAAAGAAGAGAAATGAGGACTACCCTTTTATAAGTGAGGGTGAGGACACACTCGGATAATTGAAAAATATTAATATATATATATATATATATTAATAATCTAAATTATTACCGAGGAACCCAAAATTATATCTTAAGATGTGATAAGGTAGAAAAACACAACCAATCACATTTGGGTATGTTTTGGATAAATTTTTATAGCCTTATCTCCCAATTAAAGTTCTTCAAACTCAACTTATACATAACCATGATAACTCAAATTTTTTCCACGTTAACATAATTATGTGACTAGAAATAAAATTGGAAATATAAAAATATTTTCTAATGATGATTAAAAATTTTTATTACATTTTATCATATTTAATTTATACTTTTAGTATAAATTAATTGTAATATAAGGGCACAAAACTCATGAAAACATAGTTTTTTAGAAAACATAGGATTTAAGAGTAAAAATCATTTTTCCTTGAAAGAATGTAATAAATTGGTTATCAAATTTTTTTAGTGAAACAATAAAATAATCTATAACAAAATGGAATCTTCTAAAAATTTCATTAAATGTAAAAAATCCAAAAATAATTATAAATTTTATTTAATTATATCTTATCATCACAAAAGAAATCCTTGGGATACAAAATTAAAAATAAAATTTAAAAAGATGTTATTTATATTATTAAACCTATCATCAAATAGGGATATCCAATACAATAGATTAATGTCCTGAGTTAAATAGATTTTAAATCATAACCCCTTGTTTTTCAAAACATTTTACATAATTTATCGAGGTGACTAATATTTACAATGACACAACTCATAATGAAAAAAAACTCAAACCTATTAAATTAAATTACTATTTTTTATTCCAATGTAATAATTAATTTTTTTAAATTCTATTAATATATTATAAAGCAATTAATTTAAAAATTAAACTAAAAAAATATGAGGAAAAGTTGTTTTCCCAAAATAAATCTGAGGTAACTTTATTTACATAACTACAACATAATGTTGATTAAAAAAATATTGTGTTATTAATAATTTAATTGAACTATTTTTCCATTGGAATCATTTTTAACCTAATAAAACTCTTTTGAACTCCTGAATCAATAAAGTCGTTTTCAACAAAAACTTGTATATTCAATATTCTTATTAATATAAATCCTTTTAGAAAAATCCCAAAATGAATTCATAATATAATTTTTATACTAAAATATTTAAATTTTAATAATTTTAATAATTTTTATCAAATAATATTTCTAAAATTTGATGAAATTGATTATAATATTTTCCCCCAAATATTAATAAAACCATTTTTTGGATGAAATGTGTTTTTCGAAGAATGAAATGATATTACTAAAAATTTTGTAATTAGTTCCTAAAAAATTTACTTTTCATACAACCTTTATATATATTAAATAAATTATTTATTCCAATTTAAACTTACAATTATAAAGGCTATCTTAAAATTGTCATGTCTAAATAATAATATTTTAAATGATGTTCATTTAAACTCAGTGTTGAATATAAAGAAACCTCTTAAAGAAATAAAATTTATTTAAAGATAACTATATCCTTATATCTTCGGTTATTAGGATCTAACATCCATATAAGATTTTTCCCAGTAAAATGTATCTAACTAATACAAACTTTTGGGGATACTTTTGACTCATCACATCCTCAGTTTCCCACATATCATTCTCTTATTTAGGGTTTCAACATAAAAAATTAAAATACTTTGTGTTTGTGTTTCCTAGAACATTCTATTTTTTATGAAAAATATTAATTAGTTTCTCCTTATAAGAGATATATTGATGTAGTGGTACAACATTTGAGTTTAATTAATGTGAACAATCAGGTGTGTACTTTATCAGGAGATTTACATGGAACAAATTGTGAACTTCAAGGAGAATCGATGAATGTTCCAAATAAAAATTCACAATCAAAATATGATTAATAATATAAAAGGGATTATATATCTTGGGCTCAACATTCCTTTATTTCCAAATATTATAACCTTATCCCAAGGAGATATTTTTAGAAATTCATAATCATCAAATTTGAACTTTATATATCATGGATATTAGTTATCAATCCTTTAATGTCTACTATAAACAACCAATATGTGTTATTGAATGAATCTAAGATTCTCTATCATATAATATTCTAGCACAATTCCAATAGTATTATTTCTTCAATTTAATCTCAGAACGTTGGAGTTTTATACATCATTTAATAAAGGGCATCATAAGGAGAAACCTAAATGACTTAGTGAAATATATTATTGTAAGAAAACTCAAATAGATGAAAATACTGATCCCAATAACATTTGACCACAAGATAAAATTATCACAACATATCCTCTATGGTTTTAATGGTTTTCTAAAACATTCCAAATTTTTCATGGTCATAAGTTGTAATAAATACAACTCTAAATCTAGATCTATCTAGATACTTCACCAAAATATCATATTAAACCATGGATCCTGATAAGATAAAATTAAGTTTGATACACCATAAAACCTTATCACATCCTTTATGTTCATTCCAGCATGTTAATTAAGTGATTAATCTTCTCTTATAGAAATGAAGGGTGCTGAAATCATAAAGAATATGGGTGTAACCCAAATAGAATTATGTACTTTATGAGTTTTGTGGATCCAAATAATAAAATAAATAGTGGTGTTTTCCCATTTCCATTCTATTATGGGTAATGGTTATAAAATATCATTATACCTCTATCTATCAACCTTAGCTTTTTAACTTACCAAGCACTAAGAGACATAATTTTCATATCTCTCTTCATGTTATCCCACAAAAAAATACTAATTATAAAGTCTATACATCATTATAATTCCATGATAAATATAGAATGGTGATTTTTGACCTCAATCTTACAAAAATTTCCTCAAATATGTTATTTATGGGAAACATACTCAATTCTTGAACCTTATCCTTTCATCACAGTTGTGGTTGAACTCAAAAACATTTATTGCCTTTTTTAATTTTCTAGAAATTCTTTTTTTCCTCTTCATTCATCACATGGTAAGATGGTATAAAATTTATCAGATTAAGATTGATTGGTATATTTTCAATAGTATTCAATGTTTTATTTTCTAAATTTTCAAAAAATATTGGATCTCATTTAATCCTCGACATAGATAAGAAATAATGCTACTTTTGGAAAAAAGAATTATCTTCCTTGTTCTTATTACTAGGGTCGTAAGGTCTTGATCATTAATAGTTTTTAACAAATTAATTCTATATTATTTTCTTTATATTAAACTCTATCATGTTGAATATATAATTAATTCTCTTATGATCCATGTATGTAACACCAATTTTACCATAAATATAATTCTTCTATATATTTAATTGAAAAACTACAACTACCATCTCTCAATAGTTAGTTGGATAATTTTGATCGTGAATTTTAAATTAGCATGAATGGCATTCTATCACTATATAATTTATAATGTGGTCTGATCATTATCCCTTATTTAATTCATCTATATTGATTACAAAACCTTATACACTACATTATAGTGTGAGTACAAGTTCATTATACAACCTTCTATTTAGAACCATTATGTTATCTTCACATTCATCAATCCACCAGAATATGACCCCCTTCTAAGAGAAAAAACTGTTTAGATTAGATATTCATGAGAAATATCTCACAATTAATATTTAATATATGTCTAACCATAGAAAACTATGAATATTAGTAAATAGGGTTTTTGTTGGCCATTTCATAACTGATCATCATGCTCTCCCTTTCTCATTGAATATATAATAATATAAACTATAATTAAAATAGAATAATTATCTTGATAATCTAAAATAATTTATTCATTAAATCTAGAAAAAAAATATCATAATTAGTAATGTTCAGATGAACAACTATAAATTCATAACTTCCATTCTTCATATGGAAGGTTTCCTTAAATATATCCTCCTTCTTAACCCCCATTTTTTGTTATCTAGAATGATGCTTACTAATTGAAATTTTTTTACCTACTAATAATTGAACAAAAAATTCATTTAAATGGGTTAGTCAACACTAATTCTTGATATTGATCTTGTTACTTTACCAATCAAAATGAAATGATGCATTGAACCATATTTATTATTTACCAAAAGATTAGTTGAACTTAATGGTGAGAAACTTGGTCATATGAATCATTTATCATGATTCTATTTTAGTTGGTTCTTCAAATATTTAACACAATTGGGTCCATTATATATGAATTATTTGAAATAGTTATATCACTTGGTATGAGTTCTATTGAAATCTAAAAATCACTATTTGTATAGAGACAATGTAACTCTTCTATAAATACATAAAAAGTTCCATACTATTTAAATATCGTTAATTTTATGTTTCTCCACAACAATATAAGATAGAAACCCTTTATGGATTTGAATTAAGACATAAAATATAGATTTCATTTCCCTTGGATGTTAATATTCATGCTTACACTGATAAGTTATCACAGGTTCATTCAGAATATGAAATGTGATTTCCCTTCCATGGAAATTAATATGAGATCTATATAAATAATTCCACCCCATTCCAAAAATAAAATAAAATTAATGTTGATAAAGAACATGAGGTCTTTTGGGCCCACATTCCCACAAACTTTTATCATAGAGGACATAAAAAGATCTGTTGTGATCATCGTACAATTAAGAGTTTTTATGTCTAACTCAATATCAAATCATTGATCTAGTGATTTGGTTCCCTTAAAAAATATTAATATATATATATTATTGGATAATTCTCAAATATATTAATAATACATTGATCTTTATTGGATAAAAATTGTTCCTTTCTCCTAATAATTCTAATAAACTTCATCAGTTGTGAGAGCCAAGGCCTGTCCTTTATCATTTTTCTTATGGGATTACTGAGGTCCACTAACCTTGTTAGCTCTTGGATTAGGAAATTGAATTATATAATTCCCAATATCACTGCTTCTAAAGTATTAAACATTAATGAAGTATTATTTTTTCTCCTTAATTTAATTTGTTGACAGTTTCTTCTCTCATTGAGAATCACTAGCATGGCGGATTTCCATACCACATTAGAATAATTTCACAGGTTCTATAAACAAATTCTAATGTTATTTCCCCCATATTTTTGTATTGTAGCTGTTTAAAATTTATTTAAAACATGAGATTTACCATTAGAGTATCCATGAATCTGTATTTTCTAATTATTATCCCAAAAACAGAAAAACAATTGGCCATCCCACTAAAACATTTTACCTTCAGTGGACATTGAATGATTTCTTCATAGTTACAAAATAATATTTTGAATAATTCCTTTCATATACATGGTTTTAGGCCACTATAGAATAGATCATTTTTTCTCAAAGTTTCAATTATAATGATATAATCATACCTTAAATGCCTTGTAAATTTCTCTTCATACATAACAATGGACTCATCGCCACTAAATTTCAACTCGTAAGTGTCCCAATCCATATTTGTATGAATATAATGAATAATCCATCTACTAATATATATCCTATTATAGTAATATCATTCCAGGGATTTTAATTATTCCTTGTTTTTCATGTACTTGATAACAACCCGCCATTCAAAGACTTCATCTTCCAAGTGATTGACTATTAAGACGACATTCTCATGGTCTAATAACTGTTGAATGGATAATATATATTCCACTACATTTATTAATTGCTCAAAAACTAGTGGATCAGAATACCCATTAAATGAGGGTTTACGTTATTTTATAAAATAATAAATAATTTATGTTTCATTCCTTGGTGCATTAATTATATCTACATTATCTTTTTAACCATTCATACAATTAGAAATGTGAGTGAGCATAATTATAACATGTTGTATCCCATATCCCAAGTCATTTAGTTTTGAATGATTATGGCCATTTCATTAACCATCACATTAATTTTTCACAAAATTTCATATGTCTATAGCTACTGAAAGAATCCAAAAACATAGTGTAAGAATTAATCTATAATAGTCAGAGTGGAAAAATATATATTAATAAAAATAAAATCAAGATATTTCATAAATTAAGACACATTATTATAAAAATTTATCACCCTAGGTTTCACCTAGGTCATAAATTATCATAATCTATTTAAATCCATCATAATATGTCATAAATGAAATATGTGTGGATCCAAAAATATCCTATCAGAGCATCAACCCGGGTTCACAATAAGGGAACACTCACCACACACCAGAATGATGATCGTGATGTATTCTGCTAACTATTTATTGGGTTTTCACACTTAGATGCATCTTTTGAAAAACCATATCCACTTATATAATTAAAAGAGGGATTTGTTTCTATGAAAACAACATCATCTCTACCTTACTAAATTTTTAGGATTTTATCCAATACGTTGATTTATCCCGAGGTTTTTCAAAAAATATTTAGAAACCTAATATCTATGAAATTTCTAAAGCTTGATATCATATCAACTAAAATGAACTGAGAACATCATACATAAATATTAAATCAATTCAAAAAAATATCCAATACATTTCGCAATAGTAAATTTTTGAGTACCATAAAGGCTCAGTGTCTTTGTATACTAGATACATAATCTGAAAATTTAATGAAATACATTTTCCATATCCCAGAAAGTTCTTCCAACATAGTAATATCCTTAGATATACCCTACTTATATATATTATTCATGACTTGGGGAAGGGAAACATAACAAAGGTTTATCTTTGATGCTTAGTATGGGTAAACATGGGATATAACAATCATTAGAGGATAATTTTATCATAAGGGTATGATAATATATTCATGTTCATATTAATAACATAAAATATTTATACCAAAAAAAATATTACATTATTATCATTAAAGTTAACTAATTTCTAAAAGATTGATCAATAAGGATTTCAGAGCAGTAATCAAAATCATGGATTTATAATATAGGAATGTGAAATCATAAGAATAAGAAATCAAAATGTTTTTGGCAAAGATGATAAAATTCCTTTTCTTTCATAATATTCTATGAATAGATAAAACATTATCATACACATGAACTAAAATGTGGCCAAATCTAATCTAAATCATTTCCATGAATATTCCGATGAAAAATTATTGAATAAATCATAATCATGAAAAGTTATGTGAACAAATATATTTACAATAATTCACCTAATTTTCATCATTAACTCATGAGATATTAATATCATTTTACCTTTTTAATTGGAGGTATATATAGGACATAGACATAAAATAATCGTAATTTATTCATATAAATTTCACCAGGTCCTAAATTATTCATTATATCATCATAGAATAACCCATGGAAAAATAAATGGGTTTTGATAACATATCATCAATATAATAATAGAAAATATAATAGAAGAATAAGGATGGTATAATAGATACATATACCTTATAAATAATAATTATCAATAGAAGATTTTATGGTAGATGAAAATTTTATTCAAAAGACATCTGCAATAATTCTTGTGGAAAATATCATTTCCTATTAAAATAAATTATTTAAAATCTAAAAAATTTAAAAATATTATTTAATTTTCTTATTCAGAAATAAAATTAAAAATATTAATGTAAAATTATGACCATTTAATGATCATGATAGTGTGAAATTTTATTTATTCTATATATGTTAAAATAGTTATTCCATTCATAATTTCTATAAAAGGTCAATAGTACCTCATTCGGAAAATGGAATGATTGTTCTTTTTAAAAGAGAAGATAAAAATTTTATCATGGTTTATTATTAATTTGTAGAATATGTAGATATTGTTCCAATAAATTATTCAAAACATTTTAGAATACATGGATATATAATAGAAAGGGGTTTTCAACTGAAATATGATAAATAAGATCATATTTTCTTAAAAACATTTTCTATACCAATTAGAGTGAAATATAGAGAAAAATATTACTAAAACATAAAAATTATAGAAATAAATAAAGGATATTAAAAATTAAATAGGTTTATAAAATTTATAATTAATATTTTATTGAATGTAAAATCAAGTATAAACAATACTGATTAAAATGGAATTAAAACATAAATCCCCAACCACAAATCTTATTTTCATCGTACATAGTAAAATAAATTATATAATAAATATATATTTATTAAATATATATTAGAGAACCATATGAAAATATATAAAACAATATTTTATTTATATATGTCATATTATCACTAGTTTTTTAATAATTCTTTTTTTCAATCACTCTTCTAGGTGATAATTGCTTCATTTTTCAGGACACTTTTTGTTCGTCGGTTCCAATCCTTGTAAAATGATTTGGTTTCCATCATCTCCAAAATTGTATTAATTACATAAATATGTTATATATTCATTATACATATATTTAAAATAATATATATATTGTATATATAGACAAATGATTTTCATCATTCTTGGAGATGATAAGTCATATGTACACATGAACATTGATTTCATTTTATAATAAAAATAAGAGAAGAAGGATAAATATTAATTTATCATTCCAGAATCACAATTAGGTCATAAAATTAGATATTTAAAAATTAATTATATCCCTATTAATATAAAGGTAAATCAGAAACAAAAATCAAATCACATCACTTTGTAGATGTGGTAATCCAAAAATACACACAAGTGACGTTATAGTTTTCTAAATGATTGGAAGGGAAGATGGTAGGTATGATATTATAATTACAGAATAATTATTACTACATAAATATAATATATAAAAACTAAAACCATCATAAAAAACATCCATGAACTATGGCTAAGGGAATTTGATTTTATCTCTATGTGTAGGGATTAGTCCACATGTATGCATGGGTGATACCTTCAGTTCTCATTTGATGTAAAAGAGGGTGAATAATTTTAGTTTCATATTTATAAAAAATAGTTTACTTTGGATAATTTAAGATATTATTTTATTATTAATAACATATATAAAACCATGTATTTTTTACTCATGACATCATATCCAAAGTTATTTAATACTTCTTTTTTCAAATCATTGTTCCAGGTGACAGTTGGTTCATTTTTTAGAGAAGTATTGGTTTATCTACTCTGGTCCTAGTATTTTAATCATTTTTTCACCATCTCCAAATTTATATAATTATATAAATTTATTATATATTCATTATATACATATTTATAATTTTTTATAAATGTTATAGACATACAAATGATTTGCATCATTCATAGAGATGATAGGTTGTATGTATACATGAATGTTGTTATCATTTTAAAATGAAAATAAGAAAGAAGTATAAATATTATATTATCAATAAAAAACCATAATTATATAATAAAATTAAATATTTAAAAATTAAATATGTCTTTATTAACAACAATTTAAATTAAAAAAATCACATCACATCGTGGATGTGTTAATCCATATTTACGCACAAGAAAAGTTATAGTTTTCTAAATTATTGGAAAAAAAGAAGGTAGAAAAGAGTATGAATAATATTTGTTTCATATTTATAATAAAAAAATTTATATTTAGGATACTTTAAGTTATTATTATATGAAGAATAACATATATTTATAGGAGGAAAAAGAAGATATAAATTGAATGTGGTCGGGTGAGGTGATTGTTGCTTCTTCAGTTTTCCTACATTTTTTCAATTATTAAGGACTATTTGAATGATATTTTAAAAAGAAAGTATCTACTAATTCAATTATACTAAAGTTAAGAAAACAATTGGGTAGGTTTTGGCCGATATAGGTAGCTTAAGATTTTGTAATGAATAAAATTGATGGGTTCCCTTTTATATGTTGTGGAAGAGATACACTTGGAATTTTATAAAATATTAAATGATATATATATCATTTTCATGCAAAGTATCAACATAAAACCCTGAAATTAGAATATAAGATGTTATATGGTCAAAATAAACTCGTAAAATCAAATTTTTTCTATTTTGGGTAATAGTTTAACTATTATCACTATGTTAATCCACTTTATACTTATTTAAATCTTAATCATCATAACTAAAATTTCATTCTGTGATAACATAAATATATGATATGGAATAAAAGGGCACTTATAAAAAAATATTAATGATGAATCAAGATTTTAAATCCATTTTTTGGAATTAATTTCCATTAGGGGTAGAAATTTCTTTTAATATAAGAACATAAAACACATAAAAATAGTTTTTGAAAAAATACATGATTTAGGAGTAAAAAAATTAACTTGAAATAAATTAATAAATTGGTTTCCATGAGTTATTTAGTTAAATAATAAAAATTTAAAATTTTATACTTTTGAAGTTACCTAAAATATTATTTCATTATCCAACCATATTGTTAATTATAATGACCAAATGATAATTTTAAATTTGAATTAAATATATGTTATCTTCAAAAAATCTAATACAGGGTTCCCAAATTTGAAATAATGTTTTAAAATACATTATTTACATCATTACACATTTATTTTGTCAAATGATCTATTTATTGTGATAAATTCATGTGTTAAAGATAATACAATGCTTTACCACATGGTCTTAACAAGATTTAACTATTTTAACTGTTTCAAGAATATTTAGTATGTTTAATATTCAAACTGCAAAAAATTAAGTTTTCAGTATTCTATTATATTATCTAATTTGATTTTAAATATGGAATCCATTTTATCAAAATATTTTCACATGTCTAGGAGAATTTAATTTAACATTAAACCATCCAAAGGTAAGGGGAATTGATTTTCCATTAAAAAAATTCTTTAGTATAAAACGTTTTTATATGACGATATAAAATAAAATTGATTCAAATGAACATAATTATATTATTCATTATATAATTCATCTAATTTAACTTTTAAATCATTTTAAAAAGATAAACTTTTCAATTACATAAATGAAAATACATATTAAAATAAAAATGTTATCCCAAGAAGGATAAATACCCTAATAGGAGAGGTGAATTAGGGCATGAAAGTTTATAACAACTATATATTTAGTTATTGTTTCACAATTAACCAAAACAATCTTCTCTCCATTTCTCATAGAAATATATGAACAAAAATGAAATAACACATGATACACAATAACTTTACTTATTTCTACCTCACAAGGCTATGTCAAAGGTGAATACAACAGAAATGTTCCAATAAAAAAATCAACTAAGGATCATTATAAAAATAAGGTTTAGGATAGATTAATTTTATTACCTTGAACAATTCCATTATAGAGATTAGGGAGAATTCCCTACTTCCCAAGGTTATCCCCATCAGTCTATCCTTCGATAGATCACTGTAGGTGGAAAATAACACCTTCTTCCTCTTAATTTGGTCAATTATATTTAAAGGATAGATAGAAATTTTGTGGAACTTTAGTTCCATTTGATAGAAATAAATAATTCATCCTCAATTGTTGGTATATGATCTATAGATTATTTTTGGATGATCCTTCAATTTTATAAAAACACCATGAAGTAGAATATTCACATTCCGTACACCTAAGAACATTTATTTAAAATAGACATAGTAATTATAAACTCATGATTTGGATGGATCTCATATGTATGTTAGGTCTTCCATACACTACACTGGATATATTAATGATTAAATTTCTTTTTTATGTATTGTAGAATAGTGCATATCCTTTTTCTTTTCAGTCATCTTCTCAATTTGGAAATGAAATTGATATTGTTCATAGTGTAATGTAGGAATGTACTTCATTTCATAGGATTTTATTGTGATTTCTCTATGTGAGACCCTGGTGTGTATCCCCCTAGACAATATCCTAGCATGTAAACCCTTGTAAGAGATCCCGGTGTGTGTCCCCTTACATGAGATCCTGACACATAACCCATTTTGTGCTTTTCATGATATATTAGCATGTAACCCTTTTATGATATCCTAATGCGAAATCACTTTTATGATTTGAATGTGATAATTCCTTGTATCACATTTTATGCTTTGCACGAGATCCTAATGAGTTTCCCTAGTATGAGATCCTACCATGTAACAATTATGAAATATCCTGGTGCGAGGCCCTTTCACACATTGCGTCATATCTATGTGAATAGGAATTTTGTGCATTATACGATATCTGAGTGTGAGAATCTATTTTTAATTCCATGATATCTATGCACGATACACATCAACATAATGACATTGATCTGGGTAAAATACCTGTTTTCATTAGTCATTGTTCAGATCTGGTGTATCACTTACGTGATGTCAATCGTGTAAACTTCTTCTTGATATCTTTACAAAAAACGATTTCAAGAGACCTCTCAAAAGGACTCCTTCTCAGATGTTTCTCCATTTAAATTGACTAATCCAAACGTCATCACTTATTATGGATGGTTTATTGGTTACTTATAGGAGAGTGTCCAATACATTAACATTAATAATTGTAGAAAACATTCTATTCCATTGTTTTAGCAATCTCCATCACTCACTCCATGAGATCCCATTACGAGATCAATAAAAAATCATGTGATGGTCAGCGATGATGTATTCCAGTGCCTTGAGTGATCTATAGTGAGTTCCAAAGACAATCATGAGGTATTCATAATATCCCAGTGTGAGATCCAAAGTTCATCATCTGGTCACATGATTTTGAATGACTATAACATACCTTTATCATTTCCATATTTTACATGCCTTCATGCTCTTCATGAGATCTATCGGTGAGATCCTTTGACAATTGTGCTTTTTCACCATACACTTTTCAAGGTCTCTATATGAGATCATATAAAAATCATTTATACTATCACGGGGTCCTTTCAATATTTCTCACTCTATGTGATCAAGTATCTTACACTTTCATGAGATCATACATCTCACCCTCTACATGATTAAACTTCTCCTCCTCAGTGAGATAATACATTCATTCTTTCATGGGATCAAAAATTTCTCTCTTTCATAAGATCAGACATTTTATATTCCATGATATCAGATATTCCATGCTTCATACATTTTTCTCTTGTGTGGTATTCTATTTTCCTAACATTCATGAGATCAAAAATATCACACTTCAAACATATCGTGCTTCCATTAGATCAAATATTTCATGCTTGTGTGAGATCATATACCTCTTGCTCACAATTTATATATTCATTGACAACCAAACATTATAAACAACCTCAAAACATTTTAATAAAAAAATAAACTCAACTTACCACTAGGGGGATTTATTAAAACAATATTCCCCTTTGGGTTTGTGGAAAAATATCCCCCTTTTTATACCATTTTTAATATCTTTTAATTTTAAACCAAATTTATCTTCATGTGATTCAGATAGAGATCACTGATTTACTCAACACGCAGTCTAACACTACATGATCCATGATCAGTGTGAGAAACAAGATAGGAATGAAATACTCATTAGTGAATCACTTCATTCCCAATCTAGCCATCTGATTTTTTCACAAACCCCATCTATTGTGAGATATAAACTTTTATTGATCTTCTTTAGAATTATCAGATTTAAAACTCCCCCTAATTCATTACTCCCCCTAGTAGCTCCATCCATTATTTTGATTAATAAATTTTCTCCCCCTTCTTTAATGAACTCAATGGTCATTCCTCCCTAGCTCGGGGAAAGGGTGTCCAACATACAAACTTTTTCATGTTTGTGGAGTCAACTAAACTCCATGATCTAGTTTATATTAATAAAATTCTTCATTTGGTATAAAATTCATCAGAATGTCTATAACCATTAGTTTTGTAGGAACATACTCCAAATTCACCACCCAATGCCTCACCTTCTCCTGAATAAAATTATATATGATTTCAATGTGCTTTATACATGAGTGATTAAATATATTTTTTAAAAAATTTATACAACTTGAATTATTACAATTGATTCTGATCAGGGGATTCACTTCAACTCCATTTTCATCATGATATTTCTCCATCCATAATAATTATATGAAATCTTATGTAGGCACAATATATTCAGCTTTTACGGCTACCAACAAAATGAAATCTTGTTTCTTAATTAGAAAGGAAATACATGATGTGCCAAGATAGATTTCACCAAAAGATGTTGATTTTTTATCATCTGAAGAACCAACCTAATCTATATTTCTATAGTCTAATAACTCTTGTAATGATTTTTCATTTTATAGAAAACTGAAATCCATCATTCCCTTGATATACCAATGATTTATTTTCACCAAAATAAAGTGTTATTCCTTGTTATTTCTTTGGAATCATACTTCATAGAATGTGGAAAATATAATATCTAGTAATTTTCTTATTATGTACAATGGAAATCCAATGATCTACATGTATTCTGTGAAATTAACCACTTATCCATCATTATATCCTGATATTTTCAACTAGGTAGCTAACAAATTTTTCCTATCCTTTAAATAATCCATTCCAAATCATCTCAAAACCTCCTTATCATATTAGGATTATGAAATAAATGTTTCATTCATTCCTTGTGTGACTTATAATGAAAGGAAAAAGTCCAGTTCCCCAATTATTTAAATTTCTAACTTAGTTTACATGAATTTGGAAAATTGTTTGCATTGTGCTTCATCTGATCCACTAAAAATTATTTCCTTGACATACACCAGAACCATCATCCATTTATTATTTTCAATGTGAAAATATATATTTTAGTCAACACCACCATACTAAAAATGATCATCTTCAAAAACTGATCAAGCCTGGAATACAATTCTCTTGGTTCTTTAATCAACCTCTATTGTTCCTTCTTTAGCTGAAAACCCATATTATGATCTTAAGGAATAAGAAATCCATCTGGATGCTCAATATAAACATCTTCTTCTATAACTCCATTTAGAAATTAAAACTTTACATCCATCTAGAAAATATTGAACCAAATTTTTATTATTATGGACAAGAATAAAATGATTTTTTCTAGTCTAGAAACAGGTGAAAATGATTCGTCAACATCTATACCCTCTATCTTCGAGTACCCTTTTCACACTAATTCTTCTTTTTTCAAATCATTATTCCTTATTCATTCATCTTATTGTGAGATACCCATTTTCTAAGAATTAATTTCTTATCAATTTTTATCTAAACTATTTACCATGTATGATTATTTTTTATTTGGACAATCTCTTCATTAATATCCTAACACATTTCATATCTCTAATATATTCTTCAAAACATTTAGTCTCTACATAAGACAGAAAACATGCCTCTTTTAATGAATTCATTCATCATGTTTAAACTAGAGATTCTTGATCCCCAATAATTTTATTCGGTCTACTTCATCTCAACTATCCATATTTCTGGCTGATATAGATTTTATGTCATCTAGTTCAAAATCTATATCTTCTTCTGAATCATAATTCTCTACTTCAACTCACCTAGTGGTTCCTACCTCCTCATCAATTTCATCAGGGAAATGGTCACTATATTGAAGAAAATTTTATAAATTATCTACTATAGTGACATCATTGGCATAAACTACCTTTCCAACCCTATTTTTGAAAAATTTATTTTAATTTATTTTTTCATCATATCTAAGAAATATCCTCTCATCTTCCTGAGATTCAAATTTCTTTCGTTATTCTTATTGAGAATAAAACTTTTACATCCAAATATATGAATGTATTTTAATGTTGTATTATTCCAATAGAACAAATCATATGGAGTATTTTATTTCGTTAGACTTAACATATCCTTGAGGGATATATAAATTGATTTCAAGGAAGATTCTTTGAAGAATTTCTCTTGTAAGATCTTCTTAATAAGAATTTTTATAAATATATGGTTTATTATTTGATTTATCTTCTCAACCACTCCTTTTTATTAGAGTTGTCACGGCTAAAACTTGATGAATTATCTTATGTTTCTCAAGACAATCTTCTACCTAAATATTTGTAAATTTTGTGCCATTATCACCTTGACACATTAGAATCACATGTCCATGAATCCTTTCATATTTCCTCTGAAAAAACATTATGCAACTGAACACATTGTCCTAGTGGTAAATGAAAAATATCCATGTCATTCAGGTGAAATCATCATTAAAAATAATTTAATACCTCTTACCTTTAATGTATCTGTGTGTGATATGTCAGCATAAATATTCATTAACTAATCCAAGAACCCTAGTTGAATTTTGTTTTTTTTTCATGGATGTATTTATAATAATATTCAATAGTTTGAAATCATCACACATATGATTATGATCATGTGATATATTAGGGAGATATCAAGCTACATGACATTTCACTAGATCTCCTGAGGATGGTGGGAATTTCTGACCATGTCAATTATTCTGGAACCTATTTTCTTCTTCTCTGGATAAAAATAACATATCCTCTTCTCAACATACAAGGTCGATATTCCCATTCTTTCTTTTCCCCAATAGATCAACGTCACCATATATTCATTTAATGATACACATAATCTTTGTAAATCATATATCATTACATGAATCACCTATTTGACTAAAACTAAGAAAGTTGTGACTGGGACCTTCAATAAATAATACATCTGCATGTCTCATTTCTTATCCTCAAACAATTCCTTTTCCTACTCCAAAAATCATCAGGTCTTCATCATTTAAAAATTTTAATGCATCATCCTTGTCAAATTTTATTCAAGTAATAAAATCCTTATTACATATCATATAATATTTTCATCCACTATTAATGATCTATAAAACAGAATGATCTAATGATTTAAGGGAAATCTCATCCTCAATTGCTTTCTCTATTCTTGTATTTTTATTCATGTTTTTTACTTCATACACAGTGTAGATTGATAATTATGATCTTCCTCAGAGTATAATGCAAAATCATCTTGCAGATCTACAAAATGATTTTCTGTTTTCATCACATTTGATGATACATTGAGTTACTGATAATGACATCATTTGGTCAACTTTTTAACATTAATCTTCATTATTGATGATAAATATCTTACCATGTGTCTAATTCCTCCACAACAAAAATAGTGACCATCAAATGAAATCCATGAATATTGATCTCTGTATGGAATCTGTTATTGGTCTTATTCAATTAGGTACTTATTGGATGTGGAGTGTAAATTTTGAGAGTGTCTCATATATTGACTATAATTGCATATAATTCTTTGTACATTCTTATGTTTCACTAGTGAACTACTTTTTTTCCCTTGGGTTATCTAAATATTATGGTTCTAATTTATACACATATCGATCTTTAATCTTAGAGTTGGTGCTTGTGTTATGACATGAACCATTAATTATTTTTTTCAATCTAGACTTATTCTAGCTGTGTCATTTAGATCTATCATTTCTTCTCTAGATAACCCCTTTTATATTATTTTAGAGCATTGATCTTAATTTTTCATTTTTATGTGTCCTTTTTGACTTGCATTGGTTGGGATTATATTTTCTCTTGATCATTCAATTTCCATTGTAGGATAAAAACATCCACTTTATGTTATTCGATACATTTTATTTTATTTTTTCTTGTATTATTCAAAATATTGATTTCCTTTATCTATTAATGTATATTAATATTGTACTCAAAAAAATTTTATGAGTTCTCTGGAATTAATGACTAATGTTTTTAAACTTATTCATTCAACTAATACTTATCTTTTTCTATATTCCTCATATAATGTTTTTCATCACAAACCAATCATTTGACTTTCTTCATTTTGGCTCTCAAAACATTAATCTCCTCATGATTGGATCCCAATTAGGCATGTATATCAACTCTTTATTCAGCTTCTTCTTCATCACTTATTCTTTCTTCCATTTTCTATGAGCTACCCAAAACTGCCACAACAATATTATCTCTATAATCATTGTAGTTCTTAGGCTCTTAAACCTAAAATTCTTTAGAACTATCATTTTCTTGTGAAATAATATTATTTTTTATGAAATATTTTCTATAGAGTTTTTTATAACTTTGACATTGGCTGGATACTTCTTTATAGTAATTTTGACATCATCCTCATCATCTTCATGAAACATCAGGGGGATCCTTGTTATAACATTTCCAACCATCAAATATTGTATTCATGCAAGTGGGAGTTTCCCTATGAACTTTCCTTTTCTTATTTTTAGAATTGAGGAATGGAATGAAATCACCTCAAATATATCTTCTTCATCTGGTCCATCTTAAATGGGTAGTTTATTCATAGACTTCAACGCTACCTCGTTAAACATATATTTTCCAATAGAATCATTATCATCATTTTTAATCTCGTATGTGATAATAGTACAATGTAAACTATCAAATGTCATCTATTTTGGATATTTATCTTCCAAAATAGAAACTTTTCAATTTTAACCGTGGTGGAAGTCATCACAAGATGAGCTAAAAAATAATTATGTCTTAAATAATTTCTCTGAGACCATGCATATCTGCTACATAACATTCGCCTTGTCCAAAAATATATCTACAGACTCATTACGGTGAATTATTAGATCCTGTTACTTGTTCAATGGAACATGAAACTTTGATTCATTGACTTTAGAGTCACCCTCATAAATATTTAGCAACATTTAGCACATAGTATGTGATATTTTACATGAAATCACCATCGTATAGGTCTCATTTGATAGGTCCCCCCCAAAGGTGTTTATTCCTTTTCCGTCAATATAAGGCCCCAGCCTTAAACCTTACTTAATCTTGAGTTATTACAAGATTACACGTTGAGGATCTTTTCGGGTTTAGAGTTTTAGAGAATTAGATCATAAGACTTGCATTACATTCCACATATAAACAAAGTGGTTACATAAAGATAGTATTCTTCATTCCCATCAATGGAAACACATTTAAAATAAAACATGGATTATTTCTTGACACATCCTTGACTCTATCATCTTATCATGTACCTTTCCCTTGACCTGTGAAAAACATTTCAAAAACTTGGGATGAGCATAAAAACTCAGTATGGGTTATAAAAAAAACATGGAAAGGAAACATGAGTTCATATATAAATAAGAATGAAATCATACTTTACCCATAAAACATAGGCACTTTAACATACCTCATAAAATCATGAATAAATCATAGAAATCATAAGACATAAAGGTAACTTGAGGCATTCATAACATTCTTACGTAGGGAGTAACCCTCTTGGTTACGTTTGGAATACCCATCACAGTATATTCCCTAAAATCTCTTCGGAGAAACCTTAACGTTTCACTCCTTCGCGTTACCCAATGCATTGGAGAGCTATAACGGGCTCACCCGCCCTTAGTTTATCACGGAACCACCCGTCTTCATAATAATGCCCAAGAACCATAACATAATCATATCACATAAAACATGCATAAAGGAAACATAACATTTCCGCATTTCAATCACGAGATATCAATACAACACATTGATATAATAAAAACATTATGAAACCCATTTTCAATACCAAAGTAAAACATGGTATTTATTTTTCTTTTTAAAAAAAAGGTATGGCTTGTAGAGGAAGCCGAAACTCAAATAACGGTTACGACGGCGGAGAAGTCGTTGTCGCCGCATACGTACGACAAAAACATTCCCTTTTGTCGTTTAGTAAACGCTTCGTATAAAAAAGATTCCTTTTGAGTAAACGTAAAAGTCAAAGGGGTTTATACACCGTATAAAAGAAAGTTGTGTATAAAATAAAATATGCCTCAACGAAAGGAGATTGAGACGAAGTCCCATACAAAGATAATTTTTAAAATAAAATAGATACATTATGTGTATTCACTATAAGTACACATAAATAAAGTACAAATAAAAGATACGACATAATAATATAATGACATAATTTGAAAGTAGGAGATTAACCCAAAGAATGGAAATTGGGTTAAGAAGTTCCCATACCTCGTATCCGACTTGACCCGACCGTTCTTTAAACTCCTGAATAATAAACTTTAGTTAATCTCTACTTGATTATGAATCTTTTCCAAGTTCATTATTCCTTTTATACCATGTTATGAACATCATGTAATCATTTAAGTTAATAATGTTCATTTTGTCGGTATTTGGTTCTTAAGTCAAAAATAGACTTCTTACACTTACATGTTGTTAATTTGGTCAATGTTTCATTATATCCAGAATGGTATTCATGATGTAGATATCATATATGTCATATATATCCAGTACATACATGTATTTAAAATATTACATAATCATTTAGAGGTAAGAAATGAAATGCACCGTTCATGGAGACGGTAAGCCGTACGTACGCATGAACGCTACTTTCATTTCTTTGTCATATTAATGGAATTAAAACTAAATGAGAGGTATGTATATTTTAATTCCAGAATTATATTCATCATTTATATATATCATTAATTATATATATCCATTATATACATGTACTTTTAATAATACATTACATTTGGGGATAAGAAATGAAATGCACCGTTCATAGAGACGGTAGTCCGTACGTACGCATGAACGCTACTTTCATTTCTATCTCATACTTTAATGGAAATAAATGATAATTATATATAGGTATATTATAATTCCAGTATAATAACATATATAATATCATTAACGTTATCCTTTACACATCCCACATATGGTATTAACGAATCAAATCACTTTTAGGGGGCGGTAGTCCGCACTTCCTAAAATGAAGATATCGCGTATACCCATAATGGAAGCCATAAAGGTAAGACACAAATGAAAAATACAGAAGCATAAGTAAAACATAAACATATTACATATCATATATAAAAATAGTGACATCATAATGGCCACCTTTGAAGGTGTTAAATGAGTATTGAACAATCATCGTTTCGGGAGGCAGAATTTCGCCATCCACAGAAACCGTATGTTCTTTAACCATTTGATGTATTGTGTGAGAGTGTAGATCAAATAAATCTTATAACAACATCCTAGTATATTGAAGATACTGTTGTTGTTACAAAAGAAGTAAATAAAAAGAGTTTAGGGGGTTGGAGAAGCAAAATAAAACAAATGAACATGAGAGAATGAATTACCTTTAAAAAGTGTAACTCCTTTTGAGTTGAGCCTAAAGGCTTCCATTGAAAGGATTATGCCCAAAGTGAATCCTCTAGGATGAGGAGAGGGATGTGGAGAGAGCAAATGGGCAGGTTTTGGCCGAGCCAAAGGCTTGAAGAGTGTGTGAAATGAGGTAGAGGTGGGGGCCTTTTATAAGAGGAGAGGAGGGGCACTTTTGGAAAGTTAAGAAACATTACATTATTTGAAAATGTGTTTCGGTTTCAAAAGGTCCCACATTGATATAATTCGTGGATAAGGTGATAAGGCATCGAAATCCATTCATCCAATTGGTTTTGGACATGTGTAGTTCATATATTTTATTTTATCTTTCCATTTTATTTAAATCGTCAAATAATGATGTCATCACTGCATCATTATTATGTCGTAAATAATTAAATTTATTTAATGTCTAAAAATTATAAAATAATTACTATGATGTAGGAAATCTTTTTAGCTTTCCAATGACTATTTATAATCAAAATTTGGACTTGTATAACCCCACTTAAAAATTGTTTTCGCAAAACATATTATGTTTGTGTCATTTTCACTTTAACATTTAATAAAAAGTAATTTATGTTATTTCCCAACAAAAGTGGATCCATGGGGTCCCCAAGTTGACCCATGGCTTGTCTTGGTCGGCCATGACACAACCAATAAGGTTGGGACATGTGTCTAGGTCATTTCATATTATTAAAGCATTATTTATTCCTTAAACTACACTAATTACCACTAATCGCGATTAAAAACTTAATAAGTTACTATTCACCAAAAAATTATTTTAATCTCATTGAACCACATTTTACTTCTTAATGACAACCATGTATGTCGGATTTTCAAAATTCAACACACATTAGTGGTAAAATTTCATTTAACCGAAAAATCAGTTTGCTTGATTACCACTTAGTGGTTTCACTATTCATCAAAAATTGAAGTTTTTCAGAAAATTACCAAAAATTCACTCTAAGCTATATTTGATATTCCGAATTCAAAAATGAAGTCTATTTTACAAAATTCAAATCATATAAGTCACATTAATTAATTTAATAATTAATTCCCGCTGCCAGAGCAAATAGCGTGTTTTTACAAAACAATAAGTATCAAAAGATTGACACCAGTTTAAGTCTAATTTCAAATCGAAATTGATTCCAATGACCACCATTGGATAAAATGGTAAAAATATATTCTAATTTCACTTCAAAACCAATTCAAAACATAATCTAATCATATAAATAAATTAGATTAAAAAGTAGTTTTGATGTAAAATACAACATTTTACACTATGCATAAAAAAATTAACTTTATCAGAAAGGTACCAAAAATTACACAAAGTAAAATTTGATGTCCCGATTCTTAATAAGAGTTTTATTTGGTCCAAAAGAATGTATAAGAGTGATCAAAACTATATTTAATGACGGTTCACCATTAAAAGGTGATAAGTGAACCTTTAGTGAAAATTAGAGTATAAAAGCCTAAAATTGAACTCTTTCCGTATTTTAAGCCTTTATCTTTTATTGGGTAAATGTAAAAACATATAAAAACATATCTATTCATATTTTAGTTATTTCTATTCATTCCCGCCAGTACAACGGCTACTTGTTAGCTAACATAATATTATTATATTACTAGTGTGCTACGTGAGTTTCAAAGAAACTCATCGTTGTGTATCGGGTACGCTATCGAACATAGCAACCCCTTTTAATTAAAATTCATATTTAATTCTCTAATATTAATAAATATGAAAATTATTTATTCTTTAATTACCTGGGATGTTACATCCTTCCCCCCTTTTGAGAATTGCGTCCTCGCAATTTTATTCCCTTATCAAAATAAGTGGGGGTATTTAACCCTCATAGCATTTTCAGATTCCCACGTTGCCTCTTCAATCATGTGGTTTTTCCACAAAACCTTTACCTGGTGAATCACCTTATTCCGTAACACTTGCTCCCTGTGGTCAAGAATCTGGACCGGTTGTTCCTCATAAGATAGGTTCTCTTCCAGCTGAACTACCTCTGGACTCAAAACATGAGATGGATCTGGCATATTCTTTCTCAACATCGAAACGTGAAAAACATTGTGTACCTCGAAAGATAGATCCTTCCTCTGGTTATCTGCATAACTCTTCTGCCTACTCTGAGCTATTCTCATGTGTTTCTGAATCAACTGAACTTTTTCTGCCATCTCTTCTACCAATTCTGGTCCCATCAACTTTCTTTCACCCACTTCATCCCAGAAAGCTGGAGTTCGACACCGCTTCCCATATAATGCCTGAAATGGTGCCATCTGTATACTCGAATGGAAACTATTATTATATGAAAACTCAACCAAAGAAAGATGTTGGTCCCAACTTCCCTGATAATCCATAGAACAAGCTCGTAGCATATCCTCCAATGTCTGAATTGTTCGTTCTGACTGCCCATCTGATTGAGGATGAAAAGCTGTACTAAAATTTAATTCAGTACCCAACGACTTCTGAAGGCCTTTCCAAAAGTTAGAGGTAAACCTGGGATCACGATCTGATACAATGGAGAGAGGAACTCCATGTAACCTGACTATCTCCTTAAGATACAAACGGGAAATTTGATCTAGATAGAAAGTATCTCGTATAGAAAGGAAATGAGCAGATTTAGTCAAGCGATCAACAATAACCCAAATTGCATTATTACCTCGAGATGTCTTTGGTAATCCAACAACAAAGTCCATGGATATATTCTCCCATTACCACTCTGGCACTGGTAAAGGCTGAAGCATCCCTTTCGGTAACTGCCGCTCTGCTTTAACCCGCTGACAAGTCAAACACTTCACAGTAAAATCAGCAATATCTCTTTTCATTCCATCCCACCAGTAATACTCCCGCAGATCTCTATACATCTTAGTACTGCTCGGATGAACTGAAAACGGAGAACTATGAGCTTCACATAACAACTCTCTCTTCAACTGTGAATCACAAGGCACACATAACCTCTTCACAAACCTCAAAACACAAACACAAACTTATCCAAGAACTCATGGAAAATTTTATTCATAAGGTCCATGAATACAGTAGGTGCATTGGTTAACCCAAAAGGCATAAATAAAAATTCATAATGGCCATATCTAGTACGGAATGCAGTCTTCGGAACGTCTGCTTCTTTTACTTTCAACTGATGGTACCCCGACCTCAAGTCAATCTTCGAAAAATACTGAGCTCCCTGGAGCAGATACCACTTCATTCGATGGCCCAACATCTGCTGAAGTAGTTGCAAAGGATTTCACCACCCCTTTCTGCTTGTAGTCAAACTGCTTCCCATCACTCAAGCTCCTTGTCGGACACTCGTTTGCATAGTGACCCATCTCATTGCACTTATAACATTTCACTAACTGTAAATCAAATTTATTCTTACCTTCACCTTGATCCTTTTCAGTGCAATCACGAGCCTTATGTCCCATCTTACCACATCGGTAGCACTTTCCAGAATTCAGAAGACATTCCCCAGCATGCCTTTTTCCACATTTATCACAAACTGGAAACTTAGTTTTCTTACCATCAGACTTTTTTGAAGAATTCTTACCTTTCTCCTGCCACCTCGGTCTCTTCTTCTGCTGGTTGTTATAGAAAACTTGGTCATCGGCAAACTCCATTTCCACCTTCTCAGCACATCGAACAAGCTTTTCATAACTTTTAAACTCACGAGAAGCTAATGCCCTTCGATACTTTGGCTTTAATCCTGAGTAAAAACGATTGATTTTACTATCAAGGTCCCGGATAAAATTTGGAGCATACCTTGCCAATCGAGTGAACTTTTCTTCATAGGCAGCCACTGAGTCTTCCTCTTGGCTCAATTCCAAGAATTGCTTTTCCATCCTAAGTCGAACAGCCTTAGGAAAATACTTCTCAAGAAACATACCTTTGAATTCATCCCAGTCAAGAGCATCAATCTCATCGGCGTCCCTGATATTTTTAACCATAGACCACCACTGATCTGCTTCACCCTCCAAACGGTAAATAGCAAGACTAACCTTTTGATTGTCTGAACACCCCATGACATCAAAAATCTTCTCCAGTGCTTTAATCCTCCCTTCAGCTAGCACAGGGTCAGATGATCCTCTGAATGATGGGGGATGTTGCCTCATGAAATGTTCCACCACTGACATGTTCCTCTGCGGTTGATCTGGCTGATCTCGTGCATGGATACCACCACCATTTATAGCCTGAGTCAACTGTGCCATCACTGCAACAAACTGTTCAGTTCCGATTCCGACCATCTCAGGTTGCTGAATTGGAAGGTTGTCTTCCTCCTGATGTCGTCCCAACATAGCTGCTTTGTTTCCTCTGCGGAAAACCATTCTGAACACCGAAATATCTTAGGCGAAGCAACATGGTAATCTGTAAATGCTATATCATTTAAATCATATTATAATTTAACACTTTTCTAACTCCTAAAGTTGTCTAAACCGACCTCTGATACCAACTATAAGGCCCCAGCCTTAAACCTTACTTAATCTTGAGTTATTACAAGATTACACGTTGAGGATCTTTTCGGGTTTAGAGTTTTAGAGAATTAGATCATAAGACTTGCATTACATTCCACATATAAACAAAGTGGTTACATAAAGATAGTATTCTTCATTCCCATCAATGGAAACACATTTAAAATAAAACATGGATTATTTCTTGACACATCCTTGACTCTATCATCTTATCATGTACCTTTCCCTTGACCTGTGAAAAACATTTCAAAAACTTGGGATGAGCATAAAAACTCAGTATGGGTTATAAAAAAAACATGGAAAGGAAACATGAGTTCATATATAAATAAGAATGAAATCATACTTTACCCATAAAACATAGGCACTTTAACATACCTCATAAAATCATGAATAAATCATAGAAATCATAAGACATAAAGGTAACTTGAGGCATTCATAACATTCTTACGTAGGGAGTAACCCTCTTGGTTACGTTTGGAATACCCATCACAGTATATTCCCTAAAATCTCTTCGGAGAAACCTTAACGTTTCACTCCTTCGCGTTACCCAATGCATTGGAGAGCTATAACGGGCTCACCCGCCCTTAGTTTATCACGGAACCACCCGTCTTCATAATAATGCCCAAGAACCATAACATAATCATATCACATAAAACATGCATAAAGGAAACATAACATTTCCGCATTTCAATCACGAGATATCAATACAACACATTGATATAATAAAAACATTATGAAACCCATTTTCAATACCAAAGTAAAACATGGTATTTATTTTTCTTTTTAAAAAAAAGGTATGGCTTGTAGAGGAAGCCGAAACTCAAATAACGGTTACGACGGCGGAGAAGTCGTTGTCGCCGCATACGTACGACAAAAACATTCCCTTTTGTCGTTTAGTAAACGCTTCGTATAAAAAAGATTCCTTTTGAGTAAACGTAAAAGTCAAAGGGGTTTATACACCGTATAAAAGAAAGTTGTGTATAAAATAAAATATGCCTCAACGAAAGGAGATTGAGACGAAGTCCCATACAAAGATAATTTTTAAAATAAAATAGATACATTATGTGTATTCACTATAAGTACACATAAATAAAGTACAAATAAAAGATACGACATAATAATATAATGACATAATTTGAAAGTAGGAGATTAACCCAAAGAATGGAAATTGGGTTAAGAAGTTCCCATACCTCGTATCCGACTTGACCCGACCGTTCTTTAAACTCCTGAATAATAAACTTTAGTTAATCTCTACTTGATTATGAATCTTTTCCAAGTTCATTATTCCTTTTATACCATGTTATGAACATCATGTAATCATTTAAGTTAATAATGTTCATTTTGTCGGTATTTGGTTCTTAAGTCAAAAATAGACTTCTTACACTTACATGTTGTTAATTTGGTCAATGTTTCATTATATCCAGAATGGTATTCATGATGTAGATATCATATATGTCATATATATCCAGTACATACATGTATTTAAAATATTACATAATCATTTAGAGGTAAGAAATGAAATGCACCGTTCATGGAGACGGTAAGCCGTACGTACGCATGAACGCTACTTTCATTTCTTTGTCATATTAATGGAATTAAAACTAAATGAGAGGTATGTATATTTTAATTCCAGAATTATATTCATCATTTAGATATATCATTAATTATATATATCCATTATATACATGTACTTTTAATAATACATTACATTTGGGGATAAGAAATGAAATGCACCGTTCATAGAGACGGTAGTCCGTACGTACGCATGAACGCTACTTTCATTTCTATCTCATACTTTAATGGAAATAAATGATAATTATATATAGGTATATTATAATTCCAGTATAATAACATATATAATATCATTAACGTTATCCTTTACACATCCCACATATGGTATTAACGAATCAAATCACTTTTAGGGGGCGGTAGTCCGCACTTCCTAAAATGAAGATATCGCGTATACCCATAATGGAAGCCATAAAGGTAAGACACAAATGAAAAATACAGAAGCATAAGTAAAACATAAACATATTACATATCATATATAAAAATAGTGACATCATAATGGCCACCTTTGAAGGTGTTAAATGAGTATTGAACAATCATCGTTTCGGGAGGCAGAATTTCGCCATCCACAGAAACTGTATGTTCTTTAACCATTTGATGTAGTTGTGTGAGAGTGTAGATCAAATAAATCTTATAACAACATCCTAGTATATTGAAGATACTGGTGTTGTTACAAAAGAAGTAAATAAAAAGAGTTTAGGGGGTTGGAGAAGCAAAATAAAACAAATGAACATGAGAGAATGAATTACCTTTAAAAAGTGTAACTCCTTTTGAGTTGTGCCTAAAGGCTTCCTTTGAAAGGATTATGCCCAAAGGGAATCCTCTAGGATGAGGAGAGGGATGTGGAGAGAGCAAATGGGCAGGGTTTGGCCGAGCCAAAGGCTTGAAGAGTGTGTGAAATGAGGTAGAGGTGGGGGCCTTTTATAAGAGGAGAGGAGGGGCACTTTTGGAAAGTTAAGAAACATTACATTATTTGAAAATGTGTTTCGGTTTCAAAAGGTCCCACATTGATATAATTCGTGGATAAGGTGATAAGGCATCGAAATCCATTCATCCAATTGGTTTTGGACATGTGTAGTTCATAGATTTTATTTTATCTTTCCATTTTATTTAAATCATCAAATAATGATGTCATCACTGCATCATTATTATGTCGTAAATAAATAAATTTATTTAATGTCTAAAAATTATAAAATAATTACTATGATGTAGGAAATCTTTTTAGCTTTCCAATGACTATTTATAATCAAAATTTGGACTTGTATAACCCCACTTAAAAATTGTTTTCGCAAAACATATTATGTTTGTGTCATTTTCACTTTAACATTTAATAAAAAGTAATTTATGTTATTTCCCAACAAAAGTGGATCCATGGGGTCCCCAAGTTGACCCATGGCTTGTCTTGGTCGGCCATGACACAAACAATAAGGTTGGGACATGTGTCTAGGTCATTTCATATTATTAAAGCATTATTTATTCCTTAAACTACACTAATTACCACTAATCGCGATTAAAAACTTAATAAGTTACTATTCACCAAAAAATTATTTTAATCTCATTGAACCACATTTTACTTCTTAATGACAACCATGTATGTCGGATTTTCAAAATTCAACACACATTAGTGGTAAAATTTCATTTAACCGAAAAATCAGTTTGCTTGATTACCACTTAGTGGTTTCACTATTCATCAAAAATTGAAGTTTTTCAGAAAATTACCAAAAATTCACTCTAAGCTATATTTGATATTCCGAATTCAAAAATGAAGTCTATTTTACAAAATTCAAATCATATAAGTCACATTAATTAATTTAATAATTAATTCCCGCTGCCAGAGCAAATAGCGTGTTTTTACAAAACAATAAGTATCAAAAGATTGACACCAGTTTAAGTCTAATTTCAAATCGAAATTGATTCCAATGACCACCATTGGATAAAATGGTAAAAATATATTCTAATTTCACTTCAAAACCAATTCAAAACATAATCTAATCATATAAATAAATTAGATTAAAAAGTAGTTTTGATGTAAAATACAACATTTTACACTATGCATAAAAAAATTAACTTTATCAGAAAGGTACCAAAAATTACACAAAGTAAAATTTGATGTCCCGATTCTTAATAAGAGTTTTATTTGGTCCAAAAGAATGTATAAGAGTGATCAAAACTATATTTAATGACGGTTCACCATTAAAAGGTGATAAGTGAACCTTTAGTGAAAATTAGAGTATAAAAGCCTAAAATTGAACTCTTTCCGTATTTTAAGCCTTTATCTTTTATTGGGTAAATGTAAAAACATCTAAAAACATATCTATTCATATTTTAGTTATTTCTATTCATTCCCGCCAGTACAACGGCTACTTGTTAGCTAACGTAATATTATTATATTACTAGTGTGCTACGTGAGTTTCAAAGAAACTCATCGTTGCGTATCGGGTACGCTATCGAACATAGCAACCCCTTTTAATTAAAATTCATATTTAATTCTCTAATATTAATAAATATGAAAATTATTTATTCTTTAATTACCTGGGATGTTACAGTCAATGTCTTATTCCCTTCACTCTGCCTCTAATAAAGAACCACTGTCAAAACTAGCTAAAATTCTATGCATTTATTCCATAGAGACATCCATTCATAATGATCTGAAGTAGTGATGCATCCTATTATTCTTTAATTTAAAATTATTTTCATCAAATATATTTTGATTGGAAACCACCAGTATATCCCCATAAAGAGAAACAATGAAATTAACATTTATCTATGATACCAATTGTTTGACCAACAAGGGTAAATAACCTTTGAAGAATTGAATTAGGGTATGGTATATTAAAACAAATTCCCCTTTAGATCTAGTTTAATCATTAAACAAAACACACTTCTCTCTCTTTCCTATAAGGATATATCAACATAAATGTAATCATGACATAGACATAAAAATTATACGTGGATCACCCTCACTAGGCCTTGTACAGGGAGAATAAAATGGAAATTTGTTGATGTATGAAATCTTCTATGAATCATTTACAAAAATGTGGTTCTAACTAGAACACTTTATTGACCAATCTCACTCCATTTACAATGTTTAAGGATATTTCACTACTTCCCAAGGTTAATAACTCAATATCTCCTTCGATGGATCTCAATTGGTGGAAAGTATCACCTTCATACCCATTTTTTACTCCATATTCTGAAAAGGATCCATATTTAGTTTATGGACATATAGGTCCCTTCATTAGAAATAGTGAATGCATCCTCAGTTTTATGTAGATTCTCTATTTATGTTATTTTGGTCTGCTCCTTTAATTTTTTGAAAATACCTTGATGTAGCAATACCACTTTTCAAAAACCTGGAACAATATTATCTTAAATTTAGACACATTAATTAAATAATCAAACATTCAAAGAATCTCTTTTGGATGCTATGTATTCCTTTCAATACCTTTGACGTGTCAGGGAATAAAGTCCTTCTACAAGTATTATTAAATGGTGTGGATCCTCTTTCTTTTTCTTCTTCTTATGAATTTGGATATGAAATTGATACTAACAATAGGGTAATGTAGGTGAATATATCCATGTAAAATATTTTAGTGTGAATCCTCGGTGAAATACCCTAGCGTGTAACCCCATGTGTGGGATCGTAGAGCATAACCCCTTTTGCAAGATCCTCATACGTAACCACTTATGTAAAATCTTAACATATAACCCCTTTCTCACATTTTAAAATATCCCAGCACATAATCCTTGTGAAATACATTGATGTGTTACCCATTAAACACTTTATGTGAGATCCTATAATGTAACCCATTCCACACTTTTCATGGAATCAAGATGCATAAACCATGTGTGAGATCCTAGAATATAACCCTTGAGAAAAATCCCGGCATGTGTCCCTTTCATAATTTGTGCACGATCCCATTACATAACATATTAATTCTTTGTGCGAGATATAAGCATGAGATGCATTTGTGCTTTTTGTGAGATCCATGTATGATACACTTTCGTACATTGTAAGGGATCTGAAAGAAAGAAACATTTGTTTACTAATTTTTCGAAATCATGTGAAACACCTACACAATTTCAGTCATGTATAATCCTTTTCAGGATATCTATGTGAAACTCATTCTCAATGTCTCTCTATGAGACTCCTTCTTGGATGTTCCTTCAAATAAATCGATTAAGAAAAAATTATTAAATTCTTATGGATGGGTAATTGTGTATTTAAATGTGATAATATAGATCTATAACTTCACTGAACCTGGATAACCATATATTCCACTGCCACAACAATAAACATGACATGCTCTGCAAGATCCCATCACTATATCAATTTACAATCATGTGATAGTCATGGATGTGGACTTATAGTACTTTGCATGATCCATCATGAGATCCAAAAATAATCATAAGTGCTTCATAAGATCCCATTGTGAGATCCAAAGTCAATTATGAGGTCTAATTAATTCAAATGGTTGTGAGATACCTCTATCATTTCCATCTTTTCTTTGTCCCCATCTGCTTTACAAGATCACTCCATGATATCCTTTGAAAATCATTCTTTTTCATGAGGATCATAAAAATATATCAATGTAGGATCATCTGAAATCATTTTTAGCTTCATCAGATTAGTTTTCCCATTCGTACTCTATGAGATCATAAATCCTTTTCTTCCAAGATATTAGACATCTCTCTATCCATGAGATCAAAGTTCTCTCCCCCACAAGATCAGACAACTCTCCCTCTACAAGATAATCCACTAATGATTTTGAGAGACCAACAACTTCTCCCTTTTTTATATCATAAATTTTTCTCTTTTAAGAGATTAGACAATTCACTCTTTAGATAATTCATGAATGTGAAATATCAAATAATTCTCACTTGAAAAAGATCAGACAAGTCATAATTTAGGCCTTTAATGCTTTCAAAGTATTAGATATTTCACGCTTACTATAGATTCGATATCTCACGCTCACTATACTTGTATTCTTTGAAAACTATTGTTTTTCAACAACCTCAAAAATTTTCAACAAAAACAATCAACCAAAAATCATCACAAAGAGTAATTTTTCCAACAAAAAATGAATATTTTTCATTATTAACTTTAAAATAAATCTTCACAGAAAAATCCCAAAAATATCACCATAAGATAATTTTGAAATACTACATTATAAAATGATATCCTTTTATCGAATAAATTTCCTAAAAGTGAAAGAAATTATTTATAATATTTTCTCATTAAATGTAAAAAATCTTTTTTCCAGAAATGATTATTTAAAGCATAAAACAATTGTATATAAAATTGGGGACCTGTTTATAAATATATTTACATTATATTAAACATTTATAAATATTTTTTATAATGTAGTAGTTTAGGTTTATATTCTAATTTTAACACCTATATTATAATGTTCAGGTGTAAATAATAATAATTTTTTGTGGTTCATTTAAACATGGTCTTGTGTGTAAAGAATGTTGTAAAAATAATTCATATTTATTAGAGGAGACCTATGTCATAAAATTTTAATGATTTACATTATCTCACTCTATTATGTTATGAAATTAAAATAAATTATATACATATATGTCTCTAAAATAGATATCTAGCTAATCCCCCTTCCTTTGATGATGTAATACATCCCATAAATTAATTTCTTAAATTCCTTCTTAAAAATCAATGTCGGTAAAGGGGAGTTTTCTGTCTCTTAATACTTTTATATGAGACTTATTTAATTTATTTATTCCAATTCATGATTTAATTTCATTATGGAATATTTTTTGGTTATCCATTCTGTATCACCACTTATTTTCAATGAAAATTTCTTATGTAATATTTCTCCAAAATTAATTAAATGATTTATTAAAACACTGTTATGAATGATCATTACTTACACCAAATATATACAGATTATTATAAATTTTTATGAAAAGGAAAACCTTATTTTTATACCTTTTATTCTGATGAGATGTAATATATGGGATTAGGTAGTAAACCCTATCTTTGATGGGACTCTATCCACCATGTGATGATGTTTTAGAAGTTATCCTTGACTTATTATTATGTATTGTTATATATTAGTACCATTTTCCTATGTTTTCATGATCTTATGACACTAGTTTCATTATTTTATGCTCCCATTTGATTATTCATTAGACATATCTTTTATGATATAAAGTTATTTTACATGAATTACATGGTATGTGTCATTATCATGTTTATTCCTTACTCATATTTATATATCATCCGTTTTTATGTATTACCAATGTAATCCTATGAAATTCTATTTATCGAAGGGATTTTGGAGCTCATTAAGGATAACAAAAAGAACAATTTTCTATTTTAGTTTATGTTTTATGTATTATGAACTTTCTCTTCTAAAGATACAAGGCCTCATGACATTTTGATTGTGTTTATTAGATATTTGTGTTAAAAATAATGTAATAAAACATGTAAAAGGCATAGTTCCATATATTTGGTAACAAATTAAGTTATATTTATTATAGGGGTACAGTTCTAAAATAAATTATTTGGATCCATCAGGATATGTATAATTATAGTAAAATAACCATTAATTTTTTAATACTATAGAGTGAGTGGTTTCCAAAAAATTACAACACTAACTAGACACTACAAGTGGATGTGGATTTAGTAATGTTTTACCTAGTTTTAATAACCATGAAAGGGGAAAATTTTCTATTAAATATATCATCACATGGTGCATGGAAAACACGCCTTGTTGCTCACATGGTTTGACACTCCTGTGGGATTTGAATTGGGAAATTCATGAACTCTATATGAACCATTATGAAGTACAAGAATAAATGGTTAGCTTAGAGAACCTAATAAGAATGTTACCATATATTAACTAAATTGAAACCTAATGAGTTTTGAGTAAGGATTTACTAGTCACTTATATGTGATTTTATTTATCATCATTTTTTCTATTTCATATGTTTTTAGTCTGATTATTATCATCTCTACATGTTTTTAGATATTGTAAATTACTAGAAAAAAGTTAAATAGTAAAAGGTGTTACAATTACCCATTCATGGACAACAAAATTCCTATATGGTTATACTAATTAATATTTTTTCATATCATTCATGTTAAAAAGAACTATTCAAACACCACCTCAAAACAAGGGGTTGAGCTATCTATGAGAATAAAAAATGCCAAAAATTTTGCATTAAAAGTATTTAATACCTACCCATTCAATTTTTGTTGACATAATCCTCAATATTATATTTTATTACATCATTTATTGGATTTTTATGATATATTATGAATTTATTGGATGAAATTATATAAATCCATCATCAACTGTTAGGGGAGAGAGACTAATTTTCACATCATGATTAGTGCTCAAATTCTTTAAAAGATTAAGGAGGAGGGTGAATCTTAATTTGAATATTCTTATAAAGTGGGGATATTATTGACTAATGAATAGGAATATCTATATCTAATGATTGGAATTAAGGATGGATTCATTCTTGAAGACATACCCATTATGATGGACCTTGCAAATGTTTTCCCATAAATGTTTTTTAGTCTTCCTTCTAACTACGAGGTTATGTTATCAATTTAAATTATACCCAAATATCATCTCATGTATAAGAATCCCTAAAGAATATCCACCATTGAGTTAGAAGATCTGGAGAAGTTGTTCCAAGAGAATTTGGAAAGTGGTTTTTTTGCTCGAGTTCATCTTTGCGTGGTGTAGCTGTCCACTTCATCATAGGGAAGGATAAGTCAATGCTCTTATGTATTTATTATCATGAACTCAAAAAAAATGAAAAAGATCATGTGTCCCCTTCCATTGATCCAAAAATTATTCAACCAACTACATGGGGCCTATTATTTCTCTATGGCAGACCTTCAGCTGGGATATCACCAATTAATGGTAATGAAGTAAGATATAATCCAGACTACCTTATGAATAAGGTATGGTCACTATGAGTAAAAAAGGATGCCCTATGGACCCATTAATGTTCCAAAAAATATTCATGGTCCTATTTAATAGATTCATTAAAGATTACCTTGACAAAGTTTTGGTATTCATTAAATATATTATGTTGATATAATCCAAAATAATTGAGGAGAATGATGAGAATATTAATATTTTAATAAATACATTGTGGAAAAAAAATCTATATAAAATATGCAGTAAATGTGTGTTATAGATGGAGGATGTATCATGCATGGGGTATTTTGTCACCAATAATGTTACATTTTTGGTCCCTTCTATGATAAATTTATTAGTGGAGTGGCCTAGACCAACATATGTCTGGGATAACCATAATATCCTTGGACTTTCTAAGTGTTACGAATGATTTGTGGGAAAATTAATATTATTGTCAGACCAACTAAGAAAGATAACTCAAAAGGGTGTAAAGTTTGTAAGGATTGATAAATATTATGATAGATTAAAGGAACTGAAATAATTCTAATCAATACACTAGTCCCCATGTATCCCTCATGTGGAGAACATTTCAATGTATTCAGTGATTCTTCAATGAATGGATTTATCTATGTGTTATTATAAAATGATAAATCAAAAAACGCACAACTTAAGGTAGTTAAAAGTTCATGAGTAGAACTACCCAATGCATGATATGGGTTTTTGTGATGTTAATATTGAAAATTTCATTGAACTATATTTATTGGCAGAGGTGTAAACTATATACAATAATAATAGCCTCAATTATTTATTCACTCATAAAGAGATTAATATGCACCAGCAAATATGGTTATAGAAAATCAAGGACTATGACTGCTCAATTCACTTCCATCCTAGTAAATAAAATAAACTCTTAGGATCTCTATGTATAAAGGATATAGATATCATATAATGATGATAATTGAGTTGGATACAGTATTCTTATACATGTAAAGGATAGACATGGTTATCATAAAGGAAGAAAAATCATATTTCCCTTCTCAAATAATGTGTCAACAATCCCATATTGTGAAGATAAAGAATGATATAATAATTGAAATGGAATTATAGAAGAAGGTATAAGATATAATAAAAATGAAATACTCAAAGATAAAAATGGTTTAAGAATGAGTTAAGATTTCAGTTATAACTATGTGTACAATTAAATCCTTATATATTGAAAGAGTTATTGAATGATGCACAAAGATCAACCTTATCCATCAACTAAGGGTGAATGAAGATTTATTGAGATCTCTGATAACACTATTAGATGAAAAATATGTGTAAGGATATTGAAAAATATAAAATAAAATTTATGGTATGGCAGAATGTAAATTATGAAATAAAAAGATTCGAAGGGGATAGTGCAACCAAAACCCATATCTATATAAAAATTGGAAAATGAAACTATAGACATTATCACTAGTCTTATGAAGACATAAAGAGTAAATAATGCTTTATGGGTTTTTTCTGGGTCATCTTACAAGTAATTCTTAGATCAATTAAAATTGAGATGACTTATCATTAAAACAACATCCAATGATATTTTTCAGTAAAGTGGTGAGGCTTCCGGAAACACCACTACCGATTTTATCTAACTATTTTATAAGATTAACATATATGTTCTAAAAAAGTACTCAGCATACTTTAAACACTGAGAAAAACAAAAGTATGCATTTTCACCCCCAAACTACCCGCCAATCTATGTGTAATATCCATACAATAAGAGATATGTTGAATGAATTATCTATGTTCTTCAATGGGGGATTTGAT
This sequence comes from Viscum album, assembly GCA_963277665.1. Lineage (NCBI taxonomy): Eukaryota > Viridiplantae > Streptophyta > Magnoliopsida > Santalales > Viscaceae > Viscum > Viscum album. The sequence goes on from OY728122.1 coordinate 79,346,068, forward strand.
CACCATATTCCTATATTTGAGTTCTTTATCATTTATCATTTCAAATAAAAAATTCAAATAGATCCATATGAATCCATTTAGTTAAGGATATTTAGAACACATGTGTGAGGGGATGAAGTTGGTGAACACTAGATGTTGGATGCAGAAATTGTTAAAGAAATTATAGAAATCATCAATACCATTTAGCAGCACATCAAGACTGCTCAAAGTCAATAGTAGATATATATTGAAAATCTATGATGAGACCTAGATGGTGTGGTCAGAGAAATAATTTTACTCCATATATCCTCATGGTGTATATTCATGAGATTTTGGAAAAAGGGAATGTTAATTCCCATGCATATTGGTTCCATTGAGATTCTCAATCACATCAGAGTTTTGGCCTTTTGACTAGCACTCTAACAAACTCTTTATCAATTATTTTATGTATACTACATATCCCTATTTATAATGTTATAAAAAAGTCCCCCATATGTACTGAATTTAGATATGATATAGATTGAAAATGTTCTCTCTTATGAGTAGAAACCGGTGAAGATCTTTGACCATAGAGACAAAATTTTAAACCCTAAGACAACACATGTAGTAAATGTATTATTGATAAACCATAAGTATAAGTCGGTGACATTAGAATCAGAGGAATTCATGAAGTTGAAGAAACTACTCTAATTTTCACCTTTGCATATAAAATAAAATTATAATTGTGAAATTTCATAAAGGAAGAAGAATGTAATTACCAATAATTTTTTCAACCGAATTACCTTTTAGAATATATACTTTTGTCATATTTGTTAATATAATATTATATAATTCACATGAAAAATAAAATAAATCACACTAAATTTTAATATATTAATATGAACATTAATTTTATAGAATAAATATGGCTATAATAACTAAAAATATTAAAATGGAGAAAATAGAAAATAAGATAACAATAATATGGAAATTTTGGTATGATAAATCTCCTAGAATAGTCACACTCATGAAAAACACTATAGAAATGAAGTGGAATATTAATATTTCAGTACGAATTTGGAAAATTAAAATAATTATTTATCCCCAAGAGAAAACTAAATTGGATAAAGGTTGAATTAAATATAAGGCATTTATATAATGCATTGATCATTTAAAGCCATTAAAAATATTACCATTATAGTAGTAATATGACCCTTGAATAGTAATACCACAATTGAAAAAGTAATCTAAGCATTTGTCACAAACCAGATTGGGGTTCCATCCTACCAAACATCTAACTCGGACTATAAAGTGGCCCGAAGGGAATTCTCGATCCCCATGAGAAGGAAACTATTTACTAGTTATCAACATAATTATTTGGGAATGATTTTACCCGATCACATAAAAATAAACCACCAACATTATTAAATAAACTAAAACTGAGTAATCATTACCAAACATGGTCTAAAAATTAACATATTCAAGTTTAAAACATTTAATAAAAAATTATGAATGTCTACCCCAAAAATGGGACAACACACTATCCCAAAAACACCATGCAATAAGAGGTGCATCATCATTAAGCCACCATCACAACACCTATAAGGGGAAAACACTAGAATCCTGAACCACCATCTCTAAACATCTTTCCATTACCTGTGTCAAACATAAAAAACATTCTCACACCCAATGGTGTAAGTAGGATTTGAGACAAGGCCTTCTAGGATGGAACCCAAATACATAGATTCCCTGATATAATCATTATAAGACAATTCAATTCATGTTTTATGTATGAAAATATAGAAAAAAATTTATATAAGTTATTTTTATGGAAAAATATTCAGGAAAAACTATACATAAAGGAAAGAACTTTTAAAGGAAAACCTTTCCCTCTCACAATATTAGTTAAAAATAAAAATGAAGAATACATGAGGTCCACATTATGCCAACTGATTGAACTATATCATAAGAGACTATTGTGTTACAAGAGACCCCTATAGAAGATAGCTATGGTTGGTATCTTAGAACCTCGAATCTCAGTGAAATGTGGTATAGTAACCACACTGAACATCATTCTGATAAAAAATATACTAGTGTGTATATATATTCAATGTATATATATATATTCAATGTATAAAAGAAATATGGTTTGATACTATTATATGCAACATTGAGTGTGTATATATATATATATTCAATGTATAAAAGCAATATGGTTTGATACTATTATATGCAACATTGAGTGTGTGTAGATATATATATATATATTCAATGTATAAAAGCAATATGGTTTGATACTATTATATGCAACAACAAAAGAATCTTTCACTACACGCAACCCTAACTTGGCATGCATTACACGCAATCACGACCTTCCCCGATAGCGTGTGTTGTACGCAATACTGAGTTACATTAAACAACAATATGTTATATAAACTAGCCATTGTGAATAGTAATACCCACTTTTTGAAATTTTATTTTTCAAAATGGACTTCATTTTGGATTTGGAATATCGAAATCATCCTAGGGTGAATTTCATGTATTTTTCTGAAAACTTTCAATTTTTGATGAATAGTGAAAACACTGGGTTACTATTTAAAAAATGAATTTTTATATGAATAATTATTTATTTTATTTAAATTTATTTTAGTTCAAAACTGATACATAATACCTATATCAGTTAAATTTAATTCATTGGATTCATTTTATAATAATTTTATACATATAAAAATTTTATTGAACTTTTCACCATCTTTTACCCACCTCCTAGGAGAGTCTGAAAATTTACATAAAACCTAATTTCACCACTTCTGTGAGTGGAATTTTGAAAATCCAAGAGACGCAGTTAATATCAAGGAGTAAAATGTGGTTCAATAATATAAAAATAATTTTTTCTGAATAGAAACTTCTTACTTTTATTTACCACGGTTAAAAGTAAATAGGGTAATTAATGGTAAAAATGATATTATTATTACCCTAACACATGTCCTAATTCTATTGTATAAGTATAATTCAACCAAAAACAACCTTAGAAATAAAATATTATCATTTAGGTCCACTTGGATTAGATTTGGACACTTATTATTATTTTATTTAAAGAAGAATTAAAATAGTTAAAATCAATGTTTAATAACTAAAACATTTTTAATATAGGGTTATACATAAGATAAATTAGACCAAAAATATTCATTAGAAATATAATATAATTTACTACATAATGGTATTTTATTTTTAATTTTCAGACATTAAATAATTTATTTTATTTATGACACAATGATGATACAGTAATTACCATATTAATGAAATATTAACATAATTGATGTTATAAATACCCAAATAAATGTAATTTTAGACTTTTTATGAATTTAACTAATTTTATAGGTTAATATGACATGTTATTATTGATTTAATTTTCTTTTTTCGAACTGAACATGCTTTCATGATTTTCAATAAAATGATCTACCAAATAGTGTCAAAATTGACATAAAATAGTTTTTAAAACAAATATTAAATTATTAATTATTATTTTATTCCTAAAAATATAAGGTTCGGGAAAATGACTTAGATAATAATATATATATATATATATAACAAACCACTTGGTGTTCGTTTGTCTTGTTATAGTAAGTTTATTAACCATATCGTGTAAGAAAACAAAAAGACACGGTAAAAGTTATATTATTTAACTTAGAGTTAAATATAAATGATAAGGATAATATAGTAACCTAAACTTGTCTAAAACCTATTGGTTGAGACTATGTAGACCCATCCCCACCTTAGCTCTGAAATAAATCAATTTGGAGATATTAAAAATCGAATATGACTTTATTATAAAATAATATTTTAAGTTTTCCTAAGGTGCCCCTCTCCTCCCTTATAAAAAGGGCACCCCTTCCCTCTTCTCTTCAAACCATTTTGAGCCTTGAATCTAGGAAAAATCCTGCCCATTTCCCTTATAATATTTCCTAGAAACATTATAGAGGTTCTGGACTCCTCAAAAGGCCAACCCTGGTGCCTTAAGAGGAGGTGAGAAGAGGCGTGTCAAAGAAGAGGTAATATCCTTTACTGATTCTTTCCAATTTATTTCTTCTTCTACTTATTTTTCATTATTTGTTTCATCATAAATTAATAACATCAGTATCAATAATATACTGATATGTTATTATAAATATGAAACAACCCAATTTCATCTTTTATCCATCCTATCGAAATGAAATCACAGCACGTGTGTACGTACAGAATACCATCTCCAGGTCGTGGTGTAATCTGTTTTCCACCAACACCTTACTTGGATGGGTATAATGGTGTAAATAAATAACTATATATGATTATTTTAAATTATATTGATTCTGAAATATTATACCTACACTTCAATATAATTCCACGATCATGGGAATGATAACATCGCTCGTGCGTACGTACGGACTACCGTCTCCACGAACGCGATGAGATTCATTTTCCATGATTAACCATTCAAGTAAGATTATAAAGTATATATAATAAATATTAATTAAATATATTACATAATAATGATACTATATTTATGTACATATATGTTTCATTTACTTAATTCCATTTAATTCAATAAGGAAACGAAAACAGCGTTCATGCGTACGTACGGTCTATCGTCTCCATGAACGGTGTATTTCATTTCATTTATATATATTTTATATATATATATACTGATTATATATATGATATATAAATCATGATTTAAATTCTGGATGTAATTGAATCATGTTATAAGTAATAATAATATCAAGAACAACTTGTCTGAACACGTATGATAAATAAAATGATTTTAAACAAAACGCTGCTTTAACATGGAACTTACAAAAGAACGGTTAATATAAAGTCATAAGTGAACCATATATGATATCATAAAAATTAATATGATTATGTAATAAGTCAATGAAATTATTTAAATCATTATACAGGAGGTTCGGATACGTATAAAGCATATCAGACCTAAGGTAAGGGATAACTATCCCAATCTCATCCTTTCCGAGATCATTATTCGTAATTATTTACTAGGGTTATATTTTTCATCCATTCCAATAAAATTTTGTTCATAAAGTTTTTAATATTATTCTATGTATTTCTAATATCATTTTTACCCCTCTTTGACTTTTACTTTGTGTTATGGAAGGAAAATTTCTTTTGTTTACCGTACGATGAACTTTTTTACTTTTCCGACAAAAGTACGAGGAGAATATTTTTTTTAACTTATAGAGCATGAATGGATTTTTAAAGTTTTATAACACCTTATTTTCAAGAATCATACTCTAAAATATTTAATTACTATTTTCAAAAAAATCCTTTTCTTATAAAATTGCATGGAATTTTGTGAAAAGAAAATGATTTTTGAGAATAAAGGATATTTTCCTCAAGAATTCATTTCAAGTGTTTTATCAAAACCATTTTCCATCTGAGATGACATTATTTCATATGTGTATGTTTCAAGTATATTGTCTCTATGATTTACATGGTATCACTTTTCTTATGATGAATTATCTATTTGTTTTATATATATTATGTGATGATGGGATGATGTTTATGAAACCCATTGGATTATATGGGTTATGATGAATGTTTTAAGTTTATTTTGTGGAACAAGTAAACATGATTCCATTATGAGGTGGGTGGGACCTATATCTCCCTCAAATTCATTGGTAAAAGATTTATATCTCATGAGATAGACATGGCTACAATGGTTTGTTAATCTGGTTCAGTGATACAATACTGGAACCAGGAGTGAACTCGATTCAGAAAGGGACTTTGTCCAATAAGATGGTCATGACAGCAATGCCTTGGCTAATATGGAAATCATATAATGTTATTAATGTTTTTTAAAAATTAGATTTTTATTTTCAAGCTATTTTATCATTATTGATGATCCATTATGATTTATGCCTTACGTACTATCATGTTTTATGACATTGCTCAAGATTTTGATTTTTAAATATTATGTTCATGTTTTGAAGTTCAAATGTTTATGTTTTTTGTTTTATTTTATCCATGTTTAACCATACTGAGCATTTGAGCTCACCCATTACATGTTTTCTTTCCCCAAGTCAGGAAGAAGTTTATTATATAGGATATGCCAAAAGGGACTCCAGATATGATGAAATAAACAGGAGACAATGTTGATGCTTTATGAACCAGTTGTTTATGTTTCCTAGTTTCTAAAGACATTATACGCACACGGTTCTACAATGGTTTTGTAATATGTTGTAATAGGTATGCTTCAATATTAAAGTAATAACAATGTATGTAACGTATGGGTCGTTATAGTTGGTATCAGAGGCAAAGGATGTTGGAATGAATATGATCCTTAGGAACTCTCACATGTGTGCATTGGACGAAGCATGGCTCTTCGCCCAAGCGCTTCATGAGGAAATGGCTGCCACTAGGGATGGTGGTGTGTCCCACCCAATGGGTGTAGCCACTTATGTCATTCCTTGATAGGTATCAATTATTATCCACAGGAAGTAATTCCAGACCATTACAGTTGGTATCATAGGAAAGGTTTAGTTAATCTTTGGAAACTAGGATGCGAAAACTTTAGTGAGATCCCTAGAGATATTTCTAAGGAATTTTTAGGGATGTCCCTGTGATTAAGTATAAATATAGGTTATAGTCTAGGAATTATGGTAACGATATTAGAATTAAACCTAAGATGTTAGATATTAAAGGTACTCGCCCTTTATTATGTTGTTCTCCCTAGCATGATTTTTTCCTCTCATACTATTCTTTTTGGGTTTTAGATGATGGATGGAACCCAAAGGAACCGTGTTGATCAATGTAATGTAAAATGAAATAATTTTCCTCATGAAAAAACCAATTTAATGGGAGATAGAGTGAAAAATCTAATTTCTATACGTACACAAGCTAAGAATCATTCTGGTCTTCCAAATGAGTAGAGAAGCGAACAATATTGTATTGAGTCCTTCATGAGGCAATTTCCACCTTCTTTCAATGGGTCTTCTAATCCACTTGTTGCTGAACAATGGATCAGTAACATTGAAATGATATTTTCCATACTTCACTGTTTGAAACTTGATGAAGTTACTATAGCTATTTACCATTTAGAAGGTGAAGCAGACCAGTGGTGGACTCTAACTAAGAATACAAGGCCCCAAGATGAAATTGAATCCATGGAATGGGATGACTTCAAGAACTTGTTTTTCAGGAAGTACTTCCCTCGTATTCTTTGAAAAAAGATGGAAAAGATGTTCTTTGAGCTTAAGAACAAGGATGATGAATCTATTGGTATATATGATGCAAATTTTACAAGACTTGCATGGTATGAATCTGGTTTTATCAACCAACTTAAAAGTAAAGTTGATCAGTTTTTCAGTGGCTTAAAACCAAGTCTTCGAAGGGAATTTACTATAAGAGGCTTCAGTAGTATTGAAGAAATTGTGTGTTGTGCTATCAAGGTAGAACTAGAAGTTGGTGTAATATATCCATCTCATGGTTTTGACAACAAACGAAAGATGTAGTTCAAGGAAAAACCATAGAACTATGGTGAAAAGAATGTGAATGTTTCTTTATGCTGAAAGTGTGGAAAGAAGCATGGTGGAGATTATATAAAACGTTCTAGAAAATGATTAAATTATGGAAAAGAAGGTCATCAAGCAGCTGAGTGCCGAAGTAATGGGAAAAAGGTTTCTAATGACCTGAATAGAGAAAAGACTATAGAGAATTCTCCACCAACACTTCAATGCTTCAAGTGCAAGGAAATGGGGAATTATGCTAATCAATGCACTAATCCAAGGGTTAATGATGATCAACGTGACAAACCTCTTTAGGAAAAGGATAAAGGGATGCCACATGTGATCACTATTTGTGATGTTGAGTATGAAAATGATGTTGTGTAATTATTATGTGTTTATGTATGGGATTTCAAAATAGTATCATGGAATCTCATTTATAGTATCGTGGAATTTTGGAATATCTATGTATTGGTTTTTAATAATTATATGGTACCAGTAACCATGAAAAGTTATTGAAATATTTTTGGAAAGAAGATGATATTCATAATGAAGGGATAACAAAAAAATGAAATGAACTCATGACTGATATAAGGACAAAGTTATATCATGGTTTGAGTATATATAAATTTTGGGATTTTGGTATGTGGAAAGAGTTACCTTTTGACAGCATTCATGTTTTCACTATGGTTCTATGGTAATTTTTGTTTCAAGACAATACATGATTAAGTTATTCACATGTTTGGAATGTGATCAAAAAGATATATCTTATGATATATGAGGGATAAATGATGGTATTCACATACTTGCTATGTGAGCATTCAAGTAATAGTTTTCTTTATTCTGTGATATTGGACATATGTATTTTGGATAAGCCTAATGATTGGAATGGATTATGTTGGACATCAGATAGTATTGTTTAAGGATATAACTTTTTTTAAATATTATTTCTGGAATGTTATAATAGTGTAGTTTTAGAAAAAGTGATAACCTATAGGACGGGCGACAATCTGTCGTGTCAGACAAGGAAGCGGGAATCGAACCCACAACTGAAGTGGGACAGGACTTTATCACCTACCAATGGACTACATGATGTCCCTAGATAGTAGAAACTAGTTTTATTTTATTAAGCGCTATGATAGATGAAGTATAAGTCCATTTTTGGAACGATATACAATTAATCTCACCATAGATGGACTTATATATATATATATATCTTTTGCTAACCTTATGTTTGAGATAGATGGAATGGCATATCATTCTATCGCATGATCTGCTAACACTTTACGGAAGACAAATTCAACTTCATTTCTTTAAGAGATGAAGTGGAATTTGTTTAAGGCACAAAAAACAGTGAGATTGCACCGAAATAAAGTATGTATTTCTTCTAATTCAAATTCTTCAACTTTAGGGAAATGATCTTGAAAACCAAAAATGTTTTCCTAGTGTCCTAATATAAGATGAATCAGATGGTACCTTATATCATCACAAATTTATGACTTTGTGATTGTTGGCTTTTTCATAGCCATGTTCTCTACCACTCTCCATCAGAACAAGATGGTTAGATTTCTCTTACATATCCATATTTTCACCTATGTTCTACTATGTGGAAACCCAGTGATTAGTTAATTTGGGTAACTGTTATGTTTCATACTTTAATTTTTAAAGATATGTTTTGGTATTCATTTTTATGATGTGGGTTTCTATTAAAACTTTAAAGTAGTAAACCATTTATAACCCCGAAAATTTTTGAGGGCAAAATTCATTTTAAGGGGGGTAGAATGTTAAACCCTGAGATTTTATGAGAAGTATTATTTTTAATTTATTTTATGTCTTGTGTTGTATTCTACACCAAGATTATCTTGTGCTATAAGAACACTGTTTTAGCTTGCAATATACGTAACACTATTCTTGGATCGTGTTACACACAATTTCCAATTCGTTTGAAGTTATTGTACGAAACATTGAGTTTATTTATATATATATATATATATATTCAATTTATAAATGCAATATGGTTGGATTCTGTTATATGCAACAATAAAATAATCTTGCACTACATGCAACCCGGACTTGGATTACATTACACGCAATCACGACCTTCCCCGATAGCATGTGTTGTAAGCAATACCGTCTTTCACCAAACAACGATATGTTAAATAAACTATCCATTATGAATAGTAATACCCACTTTTTGAAATTTTATTTTTCAGAATGGACTTCATTTTTTGATTCGGAATATAGAAATTAGCCCGGGGTGAATTTTTGGTATTTTTTTGAAAACATTCCATTTTTGATGAATAGTGAAAACACTAGGTAACTTTTTAAAAACCGAATTTTTATATAAATATTAATTTCTTTCATTTAAATTTATTTTAGTTATAAATTGATACATAATACCTATATATGTTCAATTTAATTCATTGAAGTCATTGTAGAATAATTTTAGACATATAAACATTTTATTGAACTTTTCACCGTCTTTTACCCACCTCCTATGAGAGTTTGAAAATTTATATAAAACATAATTTTACCACTTCTGTGAGTGGAATTTAAAAAATCTGAGATACACGGTTAATATTGAGGAGTAAAATGTCGTTCAATAAGATAAAAATAATTTTTTGTGAGTAGTAACTTTTTCTTTTATTTACAACAATTAAAAGTAAATAGGGTAATTAAGGGTAAAAATGATATTATTATTACCATAACACATGTCCTAATTATATTGGATTAGGGTAATTCTCCCAAAAATAACCTTAGAAATAAAATATAATCAGTTAGGTCCACATGGATTAGATTTGGACATTTATTATTATTTTATTTAAAGAAGAATTAAAATAGTTAAAATCAAAGTTTAATAACTAAAACATTTTTAATATAGGGTTATACATAAGATAAATTAGACTATAAATATTAATTATAAGTATAATTAGATTTACTACATAATGTTATTTTATTTATAATTTTTATACATTAAATAATTTAATTTATTTATGACACAATGATGATGCAGTAGTTACCTTATGAATGAGATATTAACATAATTGATGTTATAAATACCAAAATAAATGCAATTTTATACTTTTTATGAATTATACTAATTTTCTAGGTCAATATGACATAGTATTATTTATTTAATTATCTTTTTTCAAACTAATAATGCTGATATGATTTTTACTAAAATCAACTACCAAATAGTGTCAAAATTGACATAAAATAGTTTTTAAAACAAATATTATATTATTAATTGTTATTTTATTCCTAAAAATCTAAGGTTAGTCCAAATGACATATATAATAAAATATATATTAATAATGAACCACTTAGGGTTTTTTGGGCTTGTTATAGTAAGTTTATTGACCATATAGTGTAAGAAAACAAAAAGAGACGATAAAAGTTATATTATTTAACTTAGAGTTAAATCTAAATGATAAGGATACAATAGTAACATAAACTTGTCTAAAACCTATTGGTTGAGAGTATTTACACCCATCCCCTCCTTATCTTAGAAATAAATCAATTTTGAGCTATAAAAAACCGAATATGACTTTATTATAAAATAATATTTTATTTTTTCCTAAGGTGCCCCTCTCCCCCTTATAAAAAGGGCACCACTTCTCTCTTCACTTCACACCCTTTTGAGCCTTTAAGCTCATACAACCCCTTCCCATTTCAATTATCATCTTCCCTTGAAACATTATAGAGGTTCTGGTCTCCTCAAAAGGCCAACCCTCGGGCCTTAAGAGGAGGTTAATAAGAGGCACGCCAAGGAAGAGGTAATATCCTTTACCGATTCTTTTCAATTTATTTATTCTTATACTTCTTCTTCTTTATTTGTTTCATAATAAATTAATAACATAAGTATCACTAATATAATGATATGTTGTTATAAATATTAAACAGCCTAATTTCATCTTCTATCCATCCTACAGAAACTAAATCATCGCGCGTGCGTACGTACGGAATACCGTCTCCACGACGTGGTGTAATATGTTTTCCACCACCACCTTACTTGGATGTGTATAATGGTGTAAATAAATAACTATATATGATTATTGTAAAATTATATTGATTCTGAAATATTATACATAAACTTCAATACAATTAGACGATCATGGGAATGATATCATTTCTCGTGCGTACGTACGGACTACCGTCTCCACGAACGCGATGAGATTCATTTCCATGATTAACCATTCAAGTATGATTATAAAGTATATATAATAAATAATCATCAAAGATATTACATAATAATGATACTGGATTTATGTACATATATTTTTCATTTACTTAATTCCATTTAATTCAATAAGGAAACGAAAACAGCGTTCATGCGTACGTACGGTCTACCGTCTCCTTGAACGGTGTATTTCATTTCATTTATATATATATTATATATATATATATATATACTGAATATATATATGATATATAAATCATTATTTACATTCTGGAAGTAATTAAGTCAAGATATAAGTAATAATAATATCAAGAACAACTTGTCCAAACACGTACGATAAATAAAATGATTTTAACCAAAACGCTGCTTTAACATGGAACTTACAAAAGAACGGTTAATATAAAGTCATAAGTGAACCATATATGATATCATAACAATGAATATGATTTTGTAATAAGTAAATGACATTATTTAAATCATTATACAGGAGTTTGGATACGTACAAAGAATATCGGACATAAAGTAAGGGATAACTATTTTAATCTCATCCTTATCCGAGTTTGTTATTAGTAAGTATTTAATGGGGTTATATTTTTCATCAATGCCCATAAAATCTTTTTTGTAAAGTGTTTAATATTATTCTATGTATGTTTAATGTCATATTTACCCCACTTTGACTTTTACTTTCTGTTATGGAAGGAATCATTCTTTTGTTTACCATACGATGAACTTTTTGACTTTTCCGACAAAAGTATGAGGAAAGTATTTTTTTATCTTATACGGCATGAACTGATTTTTAATGTTTTATAACGACTTATTTTCAAGAAGCTTACTCTACATGATTTAATGACTAATTTAAAAAAAATTCTTTTAAAATTGCATTGCATTTTGTGAAAAGAAAATGATTTTGAAGAAGAAAGGATATTTTTCTCAAGAATTCTTTTCAAGGGTTTTATCAAAACCATTTTCCATCTAAGCTTACATTATTTCATATGTGTATGTTTAAAGTATAATTTCTATATGGATTACATGGTTTCAATTTTCATATGATGAAATATCTATTTGTTTTATATGGATTATGTGATAATGGGATGATGTTTATGAAACCCATTTGATTCTTTGGGTTATGATGAATATTTTAGTTTTATTTTGTGGCACAAGTAAGAATGATTTCATTATGAGATGGGTGGGACCTATATCTACCTCCAATGAATTGGGTAATGATTTATATCTGATGAGATAGACATGGTTGAAATGGTACGTTAGTCTGGTTTAGTGACATAGGGCTGGAACAAGGAGTGAACTTGATTCAGAAAGGGACTTTGTCCATTAAGATTGTCATAGCAGCAATTCCTTGGATAATATGGAAATAATATAATGTGATTAATGTTTTTCCACAATTAAATGTTTTATTTCCATGCTATTTTATCATGATTGATGATCCATTATGATCTATTCCTTACGTACTACCATGTTTTTTGTCATTGCTCAAGATTTTGATGTTTAAATATTATGTTCATGTTTTGAAGTTCAAATGTATGTGGTTTGTTTTATTTTCTCCATGCTTACCCTTACTGAGCATTTGAGATCACCCTTTATATGTTTTCATTTCCCCAGGATATAAAGAAAGATTTTATGTATGAAAAAAAGGAAAATCTTATGGGAGTTGTTGAAGATCTTTCACCAAGATTAAAAGATTATATTCCGAGTTTCCAATGACACTAAACTATTACGGTCCTTGTGTGTCTATTTTTGTTATGTATTAAGAATTCTGCAAAAGCAATTTAATGACTATGTACATCAAGATTTGGGTCTTTACATGCTGTATCACAAAGGCCATTAGAACAAATCTCTTTTAATATCTCAAAAACAAGACAACCAATAAGAACCAAAGAAACAAATGAAACCTGACATCCCATGGAAAATCTAGTTTGGTCATAAGGTGTGCTAGATAAGAACTCTACTTGTAACCAGAACATCAAGTCCCAATATTTATAGCCCTGTTCTATCCAGACTCTGCCCCTAATAAAATGACACAAAAATATTGGACCATCTCTGATACCATTTTTTTCATGAACCATGATGGGGCTTCGTCCAATTTAACACTCGACATAGCCCTTGGGATTGCCTAAAGGATGTACTCGATCCCCAGGGGATGGAAACTAGTGCATGTGTATCAAAAAAATGATTTAGGAATGATTTTACTTGATCACATAAACAAAAAAACAATAATAGTAAATAATCCAATAATCAATAATATAATCAAACATAGCATAAAAATTTCAAGATTGAAGTTTACAACATTAAATAAAAACCCAAGAAGGTCTACAATAAAAAGTGGAAAACGTATTATTCCAAAACCACCATGAAGAATGATGAGAATCATCCTCAAGACACTACTACAACACCTATAATGAATAAACAATAGCATCCTGAACCACCATCTCTAAACATCATTCCATTACTTATCTCAAACATAACCAAACCTATTTACACACAAAGGTGTTAGTAGGGTGTGATTAGAATCCTTGAAGGATGGAAACAAAGAATATATATTCAATTCCTTAAGAATTAAAAAAAAATAATGATTGTTTTATGAAATAAAATCAATAAAACTTTTTTTAGATAGCATTTTATGGGAAATAATTTTAAGGAAAACTGTACATAATGAAAACAATTTAAAAAAAATTATTTTCCCTCACACAAGATTACCTCAGAAATAAAAATTAATTATACTTGTGGTCCAGTTTAGGTAGATGTATTGCACCATATCAAAAGAGATCTCCATTTCATAGTAGATCCATATAAGAACTAGGTATAGTTGGTATCTAAGAACATTGTATCTCATTGAAATGTCATATAGTAACCCCACTAAACATCCTTCTCATGCACAATTCACCAGAGAGGAGAAAAATACAAAATTATAATGGTCTCCAATAATTAAAAATATTAAGTTGGTTTTCTCATCGTCAATCCTGCTAGGTGAATCCAGGTTGATGCCACTTTTGATTCAATTGTATACTAGTCATAGTCCACCCACCTAGTTTCGTAGGATTCCCATTGTTCCCAATTCATATTTTACATATCATATAAAACTATTTTTCACATATACACAATGTAAAAATATAACCATACTTTATGAATCACTACCATCATAACAAAAACCACTTTTAAATCCAGATACACACCAAAACCATTCCAAATCACGTTTTTCACCAGTGGAACATTTTATTAGATATGATGAAAAATTTATAAAAAACCCATCAAGAATCACAAAAAGCGTTCACAGATGAAATAAATCAAATTTTATTTAGAAAAAAAACTATCAAACCATATTCATATCAAAAAAATTTAAAATATGATCTAAACCCCTTAAAATTTTATCAATAACCCTTAAGGAATAATGAAATGAAACACACATTTAATATGAAACAATTCCATTGAAACCCCAATTTTCTACACACACACACGCTATGAATAATTTTAAAAACACCTTCATCACCTCATACACAACATATAAAAATATTCCTGAAAAAAGTAATGAATATCAGAATCATCACGTAATGTTTAAGCATAGAGCCACCTAACTCAAAAAAGAAACTCCCAGAATCTGGTGAAATGCACAACTTCACATCAATCGGCACCTATAATGTTAAGATCGAACCACATATGTCAATATATATTCATAAAAATAAATATCTAACCCCAAATATGAGACCAAACCCACTAGAGATATGAAACCCTAAAGGAAGAGGGATAAAAACATAGAATAGAGGGGGAAATAAAGAAATAAGGGGACTTACATCATAAATACTTGAGGAATCACACCAAAGCCACCATGGAAGAGGAGATCTAAGGCATCCACAATGTTGGAGAGAGGAATATAAGGTTAAGAGTCCCAAATAGTGAGGATAGGGGTAAAATGGGGTAAAAATCAAAAATAGAAAATAGTAAAAGGCACAATTTTAATGACAGGGAAATTACGCATGGTTATCCCACACAATTTTCCAACCCATGCAAAGATCGTGAACCCCTCCCTACCTAAGAGGAACCTACTTCAGAGTTATCCCACACTGCTAAACAAACCATGTGGCATTTTTTGTGGTATCTTCTATCAAAAAATTTCAACCTACCACATTATTAATTATAGAATGATGCATTGTTTGGAAAACTATGCTTCAACGATGATCATCAATCATCTGAACAAAAAAAAATATTAATTTTTCATGAAAAATAAATGGTTAAATAATGAAAAGGAAGTATTCTAAAAATAAAAAGAAGAAAATACATAAAAATTAAAACCTTTCACTCCCAAAACTCTACGGAATACCCATGATCCAAATATGAACGCTAGAAAAGAAAAAAACTAAACCTATGTGTGACACCATTTAGAAGAGTAACCTCACTCTTAAAATTTTATCCTCAATTTTGGAAGTGTAAAATAATACTTGGGTATATTATAAAATTAAAATATGGAACATTTACATCATGATACAAGTAACTAAATGTTTTAAAAATGATAAAATAATTGATTATATTTTAATAAATCATATATGTTTTATTTTCATTTATATGTTGAATATAATGATTTAAAACAATTACATTAATAAAATGGATTTATAATTTATTATTAAGTGTTAATTATAATTATAATATAGTTTTATGAAACCATAATAATTATTCAAATGGTTGAAAAATTGAACATAATATTTAAATTGGAATTTTTAAATAAAATAATGATTTTCTATGAAAATAATATTTATCATATTTAGAAAATTATTTTCATTAATAAAATTTAATTTTCTTACTTTAAACAATAAAAATAGTTAGGGGAAATTTTTGCTCATTTTCTAAAATAGTTGATTTTTTTAGGAATAGTAAAATATAAAAAAAAATTACAATATTCAACAATTTATGATAAATGAAAGAATTATGGAGCTACTGGTGATATAATAACGTATTATTTTAGATCCACATGAACCATTTAATTTATATTGACATAGGTGTTAATACCAAGTTGTGTTTTGGATGAATTTATTGTTTAGATCAAAATAAGGCATATATTGAATGAAATTAGTAATGTATTGATCAAATTACTTGATTAGAAGTTGATAGAGAACTAGATGATGAAGTTGTTTTTGTAAATATAACAATTGAACCCCCCCCCCCCCTGCTTCAGAACCAGTCTATCAGCATGAGACCATTAGTTTTGCAAATTTGACAATCAAATTCCCCCATCAGACCTAGTCTACCATTATGAGATCATCGGGTCTAGATAATCTAAATAAGAGTTTGATAGCAAGTCAAAAACTGATGGGAATCAGTCTTAGGAAGAATTGGTCTCAATATTTTCTCAATAGGACTCTTATGTTTTTATGTCAAAGTACATCCATGTTTTAAATATGAAAATTCTTTTCTAATCATTAAATGTTCCACAAATCATGAATAAGTCAAGATAAAAAAAGATATGGTGGATGATATGTTTCGATCATATAGTCATAAATGTGAAAATCATTTATGTGAGAATAATTTTTGTGAGAAAATAGATATTTGAACGTGTTAAATTCATGGGATTTACAAAATTGATGATCACACAATCCATTATATATATTGATTCATCAAAAAAAAATTATCAAACATATCATTCTTTAGTTTATAAAATCATATTAAATGAATTATTTTATGGTACTAGACCATCAAACATCGTATTCCACTAATAAATTGGAGGGAATTCTACAGCTTTTTTGTTTTAAAAATGCATGGTATTTTTAAGGCATCAAATGTAGTGTTCTATGTGTGGCATACCATAGTTTTTATATTAATGGGGATGATGAATCAAGAGAACTACTAACATTTGTACATCATATGGTAAATAAATAATGATCCATCTATATTACATAGATGTTAATCAATCCTATATGAAGTAGGAACCAATTCATTAGACGATGTCTGACACCAATAAAACATTAGATGAAGAACATCGGTTGGACGCAAATTAGTAACATTGATTGGTTTTGGTAATCAGAATCAATAAATTAGGATAAGGAAACATACCAAGAGTTCCATCATAATAATGAATTAATTCGAAAATGTAATAGGGTTTGATTTACTACTAAAGTGGTTGCATGATACTAAAGTCACTAGAAATTGAAACAATGTAATCAATAATTTTCAACTAACCTGGACAATCAAAGTAAGAATTTTCTTGTTTTAATAATTGTTTTTCATTTTATCAAGAGAAAAGGGATACAGAAATTCGATGTTGTGAAGTAAAATTCCATTAGATGTATTTTCTTTACAAAATTTAATAATACTAAGGATAAGGCTGAAATAAAAATCAATGTCACAAAACAAAGAATGATCTAACTCAGAAAATCAGTCTATAAAATTGTTTGTAAATTTGATTAAGTATGAATTTTTTAGAATAATTAATAAGATTTGAAGAACTCCCAAAAGTGTTCATAATATTTTATGTAGTCAAATATGAATTTCAAATCAACATGAAATTTTAATATATGTGAATTTCATTGGGCAGAAAGGAGAATAGGTTTTCCTAAATTTTTTATGAAAGGATACCTATAAATATCAAGTTCATTGAATTCGTTCTTTAAAATATTCATGTGTTTGGAAAGAGAAATATCAATAAATTATCTGATAGTTATTTATATCCTAAAATGATTTACGTATCTGGATGAATATAAGGAAGATCCATCAAAGCAAATCCCATCAGAGAGAGTTCCACCTGATTGATACCCATTGGAGTAAGACCATCGAAGTGACATCCATCCCCGAAAGGTTCACTAGATATAGGTCCATTGAAAAATTAATTGATGAGTTTCATAATGTTTTTCAACTGAATTAATGAAGGAAAATAAATATATAAATTGGAAATTGCCCAATTAGATGGATTCTAATGGAAAGAGGTTATCGGATTGAGGGATATCAAATTGACTTTTGATAAGTATGTTTTTTTGGATATAAAATCTAGAAATATTGAAACATAGAAAAATAATATCTATTGTATAATAGAAGGAATATTCAAGACCTACCAGTTCAAAAAATAATTGTTGAATATCTTGATGATTGCACATATTTGAAGTTCATACATCATATATGTGGAGGAAGTGAATAAATTTATAATGTGGATTATAAAAGAATAAAAAAGTGAATATTATAAGTGACATCATAAGTTTTGGTGACAAGAAGGAATATTCTACAATTTAAAGAAACTAATGAGAAAATTTCAAGATATATTTGATATCAATGTTTCTAATTTTTAAGATCCTAATGATTTATAATTTGATTAACATTAATATATTTTTATATCATATGAAATGATCAAATACTCTACTTTCTAGAAAATTTTTTAAAATGAAATTTCCCTAAAATGTTTTTTAAAATTGAAAATCAAGAAAAAATAAATTGAAGAAGAATAAAGTAATTCAGAGGTAGAAGAAGATGATGAATATTTTAACACCATTATTTCCCTCCTCTATATTAATTAAAATAAGGGAATGTGGAATGGTAAAACAATAAAGACCCGAAAATTCCTTGGAACGTTTTTCTTAAAGATATAAGATTTTACGAGTCTGTGAAAATTTACATCACTTGATTTTGAGGGCCGGTGTTCCGGGAATAAATTTATGATGTTTTGTTTGGGTGCCTTCAGTAAACATAAAAGAATGATTTCATAACTTTTGAATCAGAGCTCAAAATTGAAATCTGAGGGCACCGTTGAACTTGCAGCGCTGGTTTTCGCTTAATAAGACTTTCACCTTGATAGTAGTTGGTCGAGAATGAAATTAAGTTTTGGGGTTTAAAAGAAATAAATTAAATAAAAAAAATGTGTGTAGCTTATTTTTATTTTGAGGTTAAAACATCCAAGTGGAGGTTGGGGGTGGGGGCCCCCACACCTTAAACTCCCATGAGAGGATATGGTGGTGGGGCCCACTCTAACATAACCTCCCATCGAAGGATAAATTTTGGATGGGACCACCGAAGTTTTCTAACCCCTTTAACTCCCATTAAAGTGGATAAAAATCTTAACCTTCCCAACTAATTAATTGAGCCAACTCCACCCCATTAATTAACTGAGTTATCTCTTTCAATTCAACACCACATTTTTAATTCATGCCAACAACTTTAAATAATATAAAATCTATTATTTCATGTGGTTGGCATCATTCTTTTGTTGGAAGGAAGAATTAATGAGATCTTAGAGATAAAACGCCAAGGAAGAAAGAAATCTCTAATGAGGAACGCCCTCTGAAGAATGACGAACACCTTCTTCATTCTTCATCCGGAACAAAGGAGGAAGCGTCGTCCTTGAAGAACTTCGACGAAACCATCCTTAGTTTCTTCATTTTCAACGTCATTGAATCAATGTATACCTTTCCACATCATCGTCAATGAACAACGAATCCGAGGTAGGGGTATGTTTTGATTTGAGCAACGTTGAATCTTCCTTCCATGATTGTTTCTATTGACCCGCTTGCTACCAAACTAATGCTGAAGGACCAGGCCAAACGAACAAGGCTTGATTCCTCTGATGTTCTTGTAAATGTTTGGTGTGTTCTTTGCATTCTTAAAGGGTGAGTAACAATGGATCATTGGGAGTTCCGTGTGCGATGCAACAATCCCAAATTGAAGATCGAACATCATGTTTACCTAGTGGAGGTGCGACGACGATAGCGGGTGACGGATCGAATTTGAAAGGGAAGGGTCGTCCCTCCACCGTTCTTCGAGCGGGTGAATCAAATCATGTTTTGGGAGTTGATCAGTGCCCGAAAACACGAGAGATGACTATGGGTCACCGACAAGACCTAGTGACTGATGTTTCGTGGAGAACAGACTGTCAAAATGATGATTGGACTTCACGGGAGGCGCACTGGATGGAGGTGTTGTTTCTGGAAAATTCTAGAATACATCACATGTATTTCTAACAAACACATTGTGTAGTACAGGCATTGTGTGGCTTGAGAAATGGAAATTTGACAAGTAACACATGGTGTGTGATCCTTACCACATGGCATGTACTCTCTACACATATTGGCAGAAGTGACATCACAGGACTGAGTGTGTATTACAGGGATACGCGACATGGGGTGGAGTACACAGGCATGTACTCCACCACATGGCCAGACATGGCCAGTGGCACAAGATACCCCGTATCCCAGTTACACGGGTTGGTGAACACAGGTTAAGGCCATGTACGGGCACATGGCTGGTGTACACGGAGCCAACCATAGTTTTATGGACACAAAGTGTAACCATACCACACTCCGTGTACTTTCTTTTCTACACAGCCATTTTCTTTTGACATGATCCATTGTACATGGGATGTACCCAAGGTGTGTAGATACGGACTGTAGCCATACCCCAAGATGTGTACTCACTTTTTTCAAGACCAACCTTACGACATGGGCCATTGTACACAAGAAGTACCCGAGGATAGAAGAAATGGCATATAACCATACCAACAAGCCATGTTCCTTTTTGGAAAATGGACTGATTATCTCGTATTTTTGTCTTGGAAACATATTTCTTTTTTTTACCCCCTAAGACAAAGCAGACCTTTTAGATACTTCTATATGGGATGATGTGGAAGTTGATGTATCGACTCTTGGATTTAGAAGCTAACCCTCCCAAAATCAAGTGTACTTTGTGGAAACCATGCAGCTGGCTGCGCTCTGATGACTATTCCTGAATCCTGTGTGGGTCCGACAGTTCTAACAACTCATCCACGATCCTGTGTGGTTCTAAAAACTCTGACTTCTATTCCTGGATGCTGTGTGGGTCTAACAAATTAGCTTGTCCTGGATACTGTGTGGGTCCAGGAGCTCCAAGTACTGTTCCTAGATCCTGTGTGGGTCCGATAGTTCCAACTTTGGGTCCTGGATCATGTGTGGGTCCAATATCTTAGATGAATCAGTGACTATATATGATTATCTCTATCACTCTACAAAAGTTTTATACAAGTGTGAGCTGAGTCAGTAACTCTTGTGTTTCCTCGTGAATGAGATGGATTACTTGATAACATAGGTATATGTATCGGCATATAGCTAAGTGTGGTTATCTATTGATTTCATCTTTCTATGGATTATCCTTGTTGGATTTTGTGAGACCCTGAGAGTCTCAGAGTCCCTACTGAGTATTTTTAAACTCACCCCTACACGGGCTATGCCCATACCTCGTTTTGTTGGATGCATTTGACGGATAGCGCTGACCGGGATGAGAGCACCAGGACTGGATAGTACCCGGAGGTAGACCATACGATGAGACGGTACACAGACAAGTCTGGCGGACTTGGGGTGCTGAGAAGGAAATTTGTACCTACCATTCTGGTAGGATCTATGGTGGATGATCCAGGAGCTGCTTTCACCATTCAACAGTTTTGATCCTTTTTCAGTTGTACTCGTACTTTATAGTTGGGCTCGTATTTCTGGCCCATTTTACATTCCAGCACTTCTTTTGTATACATATTTACTTAGTATTTACTTACATCTCATTATCTGTTGTGTATGTTTCCTATTTATTAAGGAAATTCCTTCCATGTTTTAGGGATTTTCGCCTTTGGGGCTAGTCACCATCCCCTGACCTATGGAAGCCAAGCTTGGTGTAGTCACGACACGAGCCCCAGGGGATGGGTCGTGACAAATTGGTATCATAGGGATGTTTTTATTTAGAACATAGGACTCTGGTCTTTCTTTTCTATGAGGAAATAGTTTTAAGGGTACTTAATGCAGTTTTTAGTTCAGGGAGTCTAGTGTTGGTGCGGTGGCCGATGTATGCATATACCAGGACCCTGACTTTTGATTTCCTACTCGGTACACAAAAAGACTAATTGTGTGTGTGATTCAAGAGTTTTATTTTTGATCTCCTTGAGTGAGATCACTACATATAACTTGTTGACCGTGGCACACCAGTTTCATTTCAGGATGCCTCCACGCAGACAGCCATCCGGGGGTCCAAGAGTAGTACGAGATGGCAGCCCACCAAGCGATGCGGCCTCAGTGTAGGACCCCATCGTAGTGGAGGCTCTACTGGTACCACTACCCATTGGGCCACTGATACCACCATCCCCAGTCGAAAATTATGGATGCCGCTTGAGCGCA
Organism: Viscum album; assembly: GCA_963277665.1. Lineage (NCBI taxonomy): Eukaryota > Viridiplantae > Streptophyta > Magnoliopsida > Santalales > Viscaceae > Viscum > Viscum album. The sequence goes on from OY728122.1 coordinate 79,368,816, forward strand.
CTGCATGAGTTCTAGCGCTAGAGGCCGCCATGGTTTAGTGGTGAGATGGACACACATGCAATTTAGGATTTGTTAGAGGCTATGGTGAGAGTCTGCAAGCTAGTAGGGACACCATCAGACATCATGATGATCTTTTCCATGAGTCTACTTCAGCAGTAGTAGGAAGATTGTAGAGTATGACGCTCTAGGTGCATGATGAGGCATTACTACTCTGGTCAAACATCGAGAGCCTATTTTTGGAAGAGTTTGTCAAAGCCACCCTACGTGTGGTGCGGATCCAGGAGCTACTACAAGTATAGCAGGGTAACATGACAGTGGAATAGTACTTAGCAAGGTTCACTGAAATCTTGCATTACTCCATAGATATGGTGTGATACCCATTCTTCCTGGCCGGGACCTTCGATCAGGGGCTCAGATGGGAGATCAGAGCGTCGATGATTTCACTCAGCATCATGAAACAGGTGGGGGTGTTAGGTAGATCCCTCGTAGTGGAGAGTTTCTCTGATGAGTAGTCACCGGTAGCCAGACCCACTACCAGGCATAACTTAGCGGAGTCTTCTGTAGCAGGCAGCAGATAGATGTCGCAGAGGTCCAAGAGTACCATACCATCTGGTTGGTGGCCTCAGGACACAAGTTCAGTTGTGTGCGGCACACGAAACAGAGCCATTCATTTGAGGAACATGTAGTTCTTCACATGCGGCAGGGAGGGTCACATGGCACCTGACTACCCGACTCACCATACTGATGATCACAAGACCGTTGAGGGACCTCCAATGTAGAGGCATATATTCGATCGAGGCGGTCCTCAGGGAGTAGGCGGGTGTGGCAGAGGAGCTTGTCGAGCAGCTGCTGGTGGATGATGTTTCAAGGTGTTACCGCCACCACCACCAAGAGGTACACCCTGATAGTAGGGAGTAGGTGGATAGGGGAGAGCTCAGCTCCAAGAAACTGAGGCATACAGCCATGGCACTCCGGAGATGATTCGAGGTATTATATGTGTCTACTCCATGATAGCTTTAGTTCTTATAGACACAGGTTCCAGTAACTCTTTGATTTCCACTACCCCCTTTCGGAGATCGTAGGTTCAAACAGAGTCGTTGGCTCGATCATTATGGCTAGAGACTTCTACGGGAGAAGGCTCGACAATTACGCACTGGTGTCGGCATTGTGATCTTACTCTAGGAGGTGAGAGCTTTAGCTGGGATCTCCTCGTAGCGGTGTCGAGCCCTTTCAACAACATCTTGGGTGTGGACTGGTTATCTACATTCCCTGCATATATTGACTGTATTAGGCACAAAGTGTGGTGTGTGTCCATGGGTGGGACCAGGTTCACCTTTATAATTGAGAAGTGAGCATTTGCAGTGCAGGATGAACTTACTCTTAGGATGGTGCTGCCGATCACTCATCAGTTGGCCTGCCTTACCCTAGGAGTAGTTGATGTGGATAGTATGAGCTATCTTGCAGTGGTGGACCAATATGCAGATGGTTTCCCTGATGATGTTCTGGGATTACCTCCTCATAGATATGTGGACTTATACATTGACTTGTACCTCAGGATGAAACCAATATCTACAACATCATATCGGATGGCACCCATTGAGCTTTGTGAGGGACGGGTACATCTAGAGGACCTTCTAGGGATGGGATTCATCCAGCCCAATGTTTCTCCCTGGGAAGCCCAGATTCTGTTCACCATGAAGGTGGATGGGAGCTTGAGTTTTTGTGTTGACTACTATCACCTGAACTAGGTAACCGTGAAGAACAAGTACCCACTCCCAAGGATTGACAACCTCTTTGATCAGCTAAAGGGAGCGCAGTGGTTCTCAAAGATAGACCTCAGATTAGGTTATCACCAGCTCAGATTTTGAGGCAAGGATGTGCAGAAGACGACCTTCAGATGTTGGTATGGCCACTATGAGTTCTTAGTTATGCCCTTTGGCGTAACGAATGCTTTAGCAGGGTTCATGAGTCTCATGAATAGGATCTTCTAGCCTTACCTCGAACACTTTTTCATATTCTTCATCGACAATATTCTTATTTACTCGACTACTGAGGAGGACATGCCATCCATTTACAGGTAGTACTGGACACACTCCGAGAGTACCAGATTTATGGGAAGCTCTCGAAGTTCCAATTCTTGATTTGAGAGGTTCACTTCATGGGGAATGTCATCTCAGATGCTGGAGTTGTAGTAGATCCAGTGAAGATTGATTCAGTACTTTCCTGGGAGCCACCCAGGAGTGTGAAGGAGATACGAAGTTTCCTGGGATTGGCTGGATACTACCATAGATTCATTCAAGACTTCTCTAGAGTTTCAACACCACTATCAGACTTGAAGAAGAAAGGGAACCCCTTCATATGGTCGGAGAGATGCGAGATGATCTTTCAGGAGATGAGGTAGAGGCAGACTAGTGCAACCATCTTGAGGCTTCCAGAGGAAGGAATTGGGTACATAGTTTACTGCGAATGATCAAGGACCAGACATGGGTGTGTCCTGATGCAGGAGCGAGCTGTGATCACATATGGTTCACATCAGATGAAATAGGATTAGTAGAACTATGCTACCCATGACATGGAGTTTGAAGCAGTGGTCTTCGCCTTGATGATGCTGCGGAACTATCTGATGGGTGAGTGTTTTTCCCTGTACTCTGATCACAAGATACTCAAGTATATCTTCTCACAGAAGGACCTGAACCTGAGATAACGACATTGGATTGAGTTCCTTCAGTACTATGACATTGAGATATTCTATACTTCTGGGAAGTGGAATGTTGTCGTGGATGCACTCAGCAGAAAGCTGTTATACAGCTGCTAAGAGAGGCGATAGAGCTTCTAGCTATGATATAGATATTCTTTTGTGGACAGGGATGAAGTATCCTATCTACAGTCCCTTACAGTCACTCCTCCACTTCATCAGTGAGTCAGGGTGGCTCAACATGGGGACACTAACTGTGATACACGACATGTTCATTTATCCCCAAGGCAGGCACCTGAGGGATTTTATGAAGGTGGGAAGCACATCATTATCTACATAAGACGTAATATGGTGCTACATTCACTTGAGGAGGAAGTGTTGAGGTAGTTTCACATGTCCCCTCTAATGGTACACCCCAGAGTGGCGAAGATGTACTAGGACCTATGATGATAGCACTGGTGGCCAAGTATGAAGAAGGCATTAGAGGAGTTTTTCTCTCAATGCCTCACCTATCAACAATTGAATGCAATGAACCATGTACTAGTATACATGGTTCAGCCTTTAGAGACCCCGGAGTGGAAGTGGGATGGGATATCCATGGACTTTGTGACAGGTCTTCCACGTAGATCCATGAGTCATGACTCGATTTAGGCGATCATCGACCGACTCACCAAGACAGCCCACTTCCTACCGATCAAAGAGCAGGGTTTAGTAGAGATCTTGGGATGCCTCTATGGGAAGGATATTGTGCGACTACATGGATTGGCTTCTTCTATTTTCTCTGACCGTGAAACACGGTTTACTTCCCGGTTATGGAAGGGGTTTCATGAGGCTTTCAGGATGCAACAACATCTCTGCACCGCCTTCCATCCTCATATGGATGGACATACTAAGAGGACCATTTAGACCCTCGAGAAAATGTTGTGTGCTTATGTCCTTGACTTTGGTCACAGCTGTGAGAATAATTTACCTTTGGTGGAGTTTGCCTATAACAACTGTTATCACTCTACCATTGGGATAGCACTTTTTGAGGCCTTGTATGGTCGACCATGTAGATCGCCACTGTGCTGGAGAGACCTTGGGGAGTCAGCACTAGTGGGACCAGAGATGGTACGAGCTACTATAGAGAAGGTTCAAATCATGTAGGAGCGGATGAAGACTTCACAAAGCAGGCAGAAGTCATATGATGATAGGAGACAGAGTTCTCTGGAGTTCAAGGATGGAAACCACATCTTTTTACGGGTCTTGCCTCGATGAGGTCTATGGATATTTGGCTTAGTTGAAAAGTTATCTCCGAGGTTCTTCAGACCATTCTAGGTCCTTAGTAGAGTAGGCAAGGTGGCTTATCGCCTGGCTCTTCCACCTTAGTTGCACTAAGTGCACGACGTCTTCCACGTATTATTGCTGAGGAGCTATGTGCACAACCCTTCACACATCATCGACCATGGGGATCTGGACGTCGAAGATGGGGTGACTTTTACAGAGGTTCTAGAGGAGATTGAGGATCGAAAAGATCGAGTCCTATGTTGATGGTCTATATCTCTAGTTTGAATTCGTTGGCCGCACGGGAACCTCCAAAAGACCACATGGGATCAGGAGTCTCAGATGCATGCTTCGTACCCCAATTTGTTCCCATATTTCGAGTTGTAGCATATGGGGATGTAAAGCCTGGAGGTGGGGAGAATGTAAAGTCCCAGAAATTCCATGGAAATTTTTTTCTTAAATACATCGGATTTTTATGAGTCTACGAAAATTTACGGCGCTTGATTCTGAGGCCCGGTGTGCCCAAAATTAATTTCTGAAGTTTTCTTCAGGTACATTCAGCAAACGTACGAGCGAGATTTTTGAACTTTTGAACCAGAGCTCAGAATTGAAATTTGAGGGCACCGTTGAACTTGCAGCGCCTGTTTTCACTTAAGAAGACATTCACCTAGATAGCAGATGGTCGAGAATGAAAGTTAGTTTTGTGGTTTTAAAGAATAAATTAAATTAAAAAAATTGTGTAGCTTATTTTTATTTGGTGGTTAAAACCTCCAAGTGGAGGTTGGGGGTGGGTGTCATCACACAATAACCTCCCATGAGAGGTTATGGTGGTGGGGCCCACCTGAACATAACCTCCCATGGGATGATAAATTTTGATGGGGACCATCCAATCTTTCTAACCCCTTTAACTCCCATTAAATGGTATAGAAATCTTGAACTCCCACCTAATTAATTGATCCAACTCCATCCCCATTAATTATGATAGTTATCTCATTTAACTAAACACCGAATTTTGTATTCATTACAAAAATTTAAAATAATATACAATCTATTATTTCATTTTGTTAGAATCATTAATTTTTTGGAAGCGAGAATTGATGAGCTCTTGGAGATATAACGCCAAGGAATAAATAACTCTCCAATGAGGAATGAACACCGAAGAATGACGGACAACTTCTCCCTTCTTCAACTAGAAAAAAGGAGGCAGTGCCATCCTTGAAGAAAGTTGACGACGCCATCCTCAGCTTCTTCATTTTCGACGTCAAAAAATCAACGTCCTCCATCCCACATCATTGTCAAAGTATAATGAATCTGAGGTAGGGGTGTTTTTTGATTTGATAAACATTGAATCTTCTTTCCATGATTGTTTCTATTGACCCTCTTGCTACCAAACTAACTTGGAAGGACCGGGCCAAATGAACATAGCCTGATTCCTCTATCATTCTTGTAAAGGTTTGGTGTGTTCTTTGCATTCGTCAAGGGTGATGATAAATGGGTCATTTCGAGTTCCTTGTGTGACACAATGATCCCAATTTAAAGACCCAACATCACGACGACCTAGTGGACATGCGACGACGATAGCGGGTGATGGATTGAATTGGAATGGGAAGGGTCGTCCCTCGACCATTCTTCGAGCGGGTGAATCAAATCTTGTTTTGGGAGCTGATCAGAGGTCCAAAAACACCAGAGACGACTACAGGTCATCAAGACGACCTAGTGACTGATGTTTTGTGGTGAACGGACCATCAGAATGATGATTGGACTTCACGGGAGGCACACTGGATGAAGGCACCATTTCTGGAAAAGTCCAGAATACATGGCGTGTATTTCTGACAAACAATTCATGTAGTACGGGCATTGTGTGGATTCAAGAATGGAAGTTGGAAAAGTAACACATGATGTGTACTCTCTACACAGATTGGCAGAGGAGACTTCACGGGACTCGTCGTGTATTTCGGGGATACACGAACATGTGGTGGAGTACACTGGCATGTACTCCACCACACTGCCAGACATGGCCAGTGGCACGACCTACCCCGTGTACCAGTTAGATGGGTTGGTGAACACAGGTTAAGGCCATATATGGGCATGTGGCCAACATACACAGAGCTGACCCTAGTTGATTGGACACGGCTTGTAACCATACCACACGCCGTGTAATTTATTTTCTACACAACCAGTTTCTTTTGACATGGGCCGTTGTACAAGGGCAGTACCTGAGGTCTGTAGACAGGGTGTGTAACCATACCACATGTTGTGTACTCACTTTCTGCATGACCATCCTTATGACATGGGCCATTGTACACAGGCAGTACCCAAGGATAGATGACATGGCATGTAACCATACCAACACGCCTTGGGACTTTTTGGAAAATGTATTGATTATCTTGTCTTAGTGTCTTGAACATGTATTTCTTGGTTTTCCCCCTAAGACGAATCTGACCTTTAGGATACTTCTACATGGGATGACATGGCAGTTGATGCATCGACTCTTGTCTTTAGAAGTGAACCCTCTAGGAATCAAGCGTACTTTGTGGAAACCCTATAGCTGGCTACGCTCTGAAGACTATTCATGGATCTTGTGTGGGTCGGACAGTTCAAATGACTGTTTCAGGATCCTGTGTGGGTTAGAAAATTATGAATTCTCTTCCTGGATACTATGTGGGCCCGATAGCTTAGCTGGTCCAAGATATTGTTTGGATCCAACATCTCCAAACTACTATTCCTAGATCCTGTGTGGGTCCGACAGTTCCAACTATTGGTCCTGGATCCTGTGTGGGTCCAAAAGCTTAGATGAATCAGTGACTACATCTGATCATCTCTATCACTCTATAAAAGTATTATACTTTTTTGAGCTAAGTCAGTAACTCTTGTGCATCCTCATGAATGAGATGGATTACTTGATAACATAGGTATATGTATGGGCATATAGAAATGTGGGTTTATATGTCTATTTTATATTTATGTGGAATATCCTTGTTGGGTTTTTTCAGACATTGAGAGTCTTGGGTACCTACTGAGTATTGTTATAATCACCCCTACACAAGCTATGCCTGCATCTCATTATGTTGGATGTAGATGACGGATAGCGATGATGGGGCTGAGAGCACCAAGACTGGACGGTACCCGAAGGTAGACTATACGACGAGAAGGTACACGGAGGAGTCTGGAAAACTTAGAGTGCTGAGAAAGAAATATGTAACTACCCTTTAGGTAGGATCTATGGTGGATGATCCAGGAGCTGCTTTCACCATTCAGCTGTTTTGTCCCTTTTTTAGTTGTACTCGTACTTTACAATTGGGCCTGTATATCTGGCCCCTTTTACATTCTAGAACTTCTTTTGTATACAGTTTTACATAGTATTTACTTCCATATCATACTCTTTTGTGTGTGTTTTAAGTCTATAATGGCAATGCCTTCTATGTTTTAGTGATTTTCGCCTTTGGTGCTAGTCGCCATCCCCTGGCCTATGGAAGGCAAGCATAGGTTAGTCACGACATGGGCCCTGGGGGACGGGTCATGAAAAATTTGTATCAGAGGGAGGTTCTACCGCAAAACATAGGACTCTGATATTTATTTTCTATGAGGAAATAGTGTTAAGGGTACTGAGTGTAGTTTTCAGTTCAGGGAGTCTAGTGTAGGTGTGGTGGCCGACGTATGCACACACCAGAACCCTAACTTCTTATTTCCAACTCAGTACACGAAAACACTGATTGCGTGAGTGTTTCAAGTGTTTTCTTTTTGATCTCTCTGAGTCAGTTCACTAGGTATAACTTATTGACCATGGATCACATGTTTCTTTTTAGAATACCTCCACATAGACAGCTAACCAGGGTTCTGAGAGATGTACGAGATGGAATCCCACTGAGTGACGAGGACTTAATGCGAGGACCCATCACAGCGGAGGCTCTAGTGGTACCACTGATACAACCATCCCCAGCAGCAGATGATGGATGCTTCTTGAGTGTGCTGCATGAGTTCCAGAGCCAGAGGCCGCCCAGGTTTAGGGGTGAGATGGACCCACAGGCAGTTTAGGATTTGCTAGAGGCTGTGGTGAGAGCCTTCAGGCTAGTAGGGACACCCACATACTTAATGATGATCTTTTCCTTGGGCCTCCTTCAGGCAGTAGCAGGCAGATGGTGGATCATGATGCTCCAGGTGCATGGCAAGGCGACACTACTCTGGGCCGTCTTCAAGAGCCTATTTTGGGCGGTGTTTTTCCTATCCACCCTACATGTGGTGCGGATCCAGGAGCTACAACATCTACATTAGGGTTGCCTGATAGTGGCACAGTACTCAGCTAGGATCACCGATCTCTTGCATTATGCACCAGATATGGTGCGGTACCCATTCTTCAGGGCCCAGAACTTCGTGATGGGGCTCATACGGAAGATTAGAGCATCTATGATTTCACTCAGTATCCCAGCACAGGCAGGGGTGTTAGAGAGAGCCCTCGTAATGGAGAGTTTCCTTGATGAGTATTCACCGGTAGCGAGACCCACAACAGGGCATCACATAGAGGACTCTTCTGCAGCACACAGTAGATAGATGTCATAGAGGTCCAAGCGGACCAGACCATCTGGTGGGCGACCTCAGGACACAGGTTCAGTTGTGCAGGGCACACGAGATAGAGCCAGTCATGTGAGGAACATGTAGTGTTTCAAATGCGGTGGGGAGGGTCACATGGCACTTGATTTCCCGAACCGCCGTACTGATGATCAGTAGAAAGTTGAGGGACCTCCTAGGCAGAGGCAGATATTCAATTGAGGTGGTCCTCATGGAGAAAGCGGACATGGCAGAGGAGCTGTTCGAGCAACCAGCAGTGGGCAACGTTTTGAGGTGTTACCGCCACCACCACCAAGAGGTGCACCCTGACTGTTGGAAGCAGGTGGACAGGGAAGACCTCAACTCCAAGAAGCTAAGGCATACGACCATGGCACCCCAAAGTTGATTCGAGGTATGATATGTCTCTACTCCACCTTAGCTATAGTTCTTATAGACATAGGTGATAGTCACTCTTTCATTACAACTTCCCTCGTTCAGATCTTGGATATTCTGACGGAGCCGTTAGCTCGATCCTTAAGGATAGATAATCCTACGGAAGTAGACTCGACAATTAAGTACTAGTTCCGGTAGTGTGAGATTACTCTAGGAGGCGAGAGCTTTCGCTAGGATCTCCTCGTAGTGGCGTCGAGGCCTTATGGCGTCATCTTGGGTATGGACTAGTTATCTACATTCCAGGAACATATTGATTGTATTTGGTGCAAAGTGTGTTGTGTCCACACGGATGGGATTAGGTTCACCTTCACCGCCGAGAAGTGAGCCTTTGCAGCACAAGAAAGACTTACTCGGAGGAGGGTGAAACCGATCACTCATCAGTTGGCCTGCCACACCCTTGGAGCAGTTGATGTGGACAGTCTGAGATATCCTGCAGTGGTGGGATAGTACGCGGACGGTTTCCCTGATGATGTTCTATGATTACCTCCTCGTAGAGAGGTGGAATTCTACATGGGATTGTACCCCACGATGGCATCAATTTTTACACCAGTATATCGGATGGCACCAGCTGATCTTCGGGCGGTGCAGGTATAGCTAGAGGACTTTCCGGGGATGGGATTCATTTGGGCTAGTGTTTCTACATGGGAAGCCCCGATTATTTTAGCCGTGAAGGTGGATGGGAGCTTCAGGCTTTGTGTCGACTACCATCGCCTGAACGAGGTGACCGTGAAGTACAAGTACCCACTCTCAATGGTTGAAAACCTCTTTGATCAGCTAAAGGGAGCACGGTGGTTCTCGAAGATAGACCTCAGATCTGGTTACCACCAGCTCAGAGTTCGATACAATGATGTGCAGAAAACAACCTTCTGATGTCGGTACGACCACTATGAGTTATTGGTTATGCCCTTAGGTGTAACCAATGCTCCAGCAGTGTTCATAAGTCTCATCAACATGATATTCCAGCCTTACCTTGATCGTTTTGTCATAGACTTCATCGACAATATTCTGATATACTAGACTACTAAGGAGGAGCATGCTTACCATTTACAGGTAGTAATGGACATACTCCGAGAGTACCAGCTTTATGGTAAGCTCTCGATGTGCCAGTTCTAGATTCGAGATGGTCACTTCTTGGGGCATATCATCTCAGAGGCTGGAGTTGTAGTAGATCTAGAAAAGATTGAGTGAGTACTTTCATGGTAGCCACCCCGGTGTGTGATGGAGATACAGAGTTTCATGGGGTTGGCTAGATACTACCAAAGATTCGTTCCAGACTTCTCCAGAGTTGCAACACCACTATCATCCTTGACGAAGAAGGGGAAACCATTCATATGGTTGGATAGATGCTAGCAGAGCTTTCAGGAGATGAGGTAGTGGCTGACTAGTGCCCCCATCTTAAGGATTCCAGAGGAAGGTGTTGGGTACATAGATTACTTTGATGCATCAGGGACCATACATGGGTGTGTCCTGATGTTGGAGCGAGCTGTGATTGCATATGGTTCTCAGCAGCTGAGATAGGATGAGAAAAAATATGTTACCCATGACCTGGAATAAGAAGCAGTGGTCTTATCCTTTAAGATGTGGAGGCACTATCTGATGGCTGATCATTTTGTCATGTACTCTGATCACAAGAGTCCCAGGTATATCTTCTCTCAGAAGGACTTGAAACTGAGATAATGACATTGTCCTGAGTTCCTCCAAGACAATGACATTAAGATATTCTATACTCCGGGGAAGGGGAATGTTATTGTGGATGCACTCAGTAGGACATCTGGTATATAGATTCTAGGAGAGGTGACAGAGCAGTTGTATACCTTACAGATATCCTTTGTGGATAGGGATGGAATAGCCTATCTATAGTTTCTTATAGTCACTCCTCCACTTCTTTATAGATTCTGGTAGGCTCAGTGTTGGTACGCTGACTGCAAGACACGACGTGTTCAGTTATCCACAGGGCAGGCACCTGATGGATTTTCTAAAGGTGAGGAGCACGTAATTCTCTACAAAAGAAGTACTATGGTGCTAGTGTCACATGAGGAGGAAGTGCTGAGGGAGTTTCACATGCCCCCTCTAGCGGTACACCCAGGAGTGGAGAAGATGTACCAAGACCTTCAACGACAGCACTGGTGGCCAGGTATGAAGAATGACGTAGAGGAGTTTTTCTCTTAATGCCTCACTTGTCCGCAAGTAAAGGCAGAGCACCAGGTACCAACAGGCTTGGTTCAACCTTTTGAGATCCCGGAGTGGAATTGGGATGGGATATCCATGGAGTTCGTGAATATTCTTCCACGTTCATCTAGGAGTCATTACTCGATTTGGGCGATCGTCGACCGACTCACCAAGACGGCCCACTTCCTACCGATCAGAGAGCAGGGTTTAGTAGAGAGTTTGGGATGCCTCTATGAGAAATATATTGTGCAACTATATTGAGTACCTACTTTTATTATCTCTGACCATGACACACGGTTTACTTCCCGGCTATAGAAGGTGTTGTAGGAGGCTTTCGGGATGGAGCTACGTCTAAGCATCGCCTTCCATCCTTAGATGGATGTCCAGACTAAGAGGACCATTTAGAACCTTGAGGAAATGTTGTGAGCTTGTTTCCCTAACTTCAGTCATAGCTGGGAGGATAACTTACCTTTGGTGGAGTTTTCCTATAACAACTTCTATCACTCCACCATTGGGATGGTACCTTTTAAGGCCTTGTATGGATGACCTTGTAGATCACTACTATGCTGGACACACCCTGGGGAGTCAGCACTAGTGGGACCAGAGATGGTACAAGCTTCCACAGAGAAGGTGAAGATCATTCAGGAGTGGATGAAGACTGCACATAACAGGAAGAAGTCATATGCTGACAGGAGAAAGAGTCCTCTGGAGTTCGAGGATTGGGACCACGTCTTTTTATGGGTATCACCTCGATGAGGTCTCTAGAGATTTTTCCAAGGGGGAAAGTTATCTTCGAGGTTTATCAGACCTTTCTAGGTCATCTTTAGAGTATGCGAGGTGGCTTATCTCCTAGATCTTCCACCTAAGTTGCACTGGGTGTCCGACATCTTCCACGTATCCTTGCTGAGGAGATACGTGCACGACCCTTCACACATCATCGTCCATGGGGAGCTAGACATCGACGATGGGGAGACATTTATAGAGCTTCCAATGGAGATTTAGGATCTATAGGGGCGGGTCCTATGTGGACGGTCGATACCTCTGGTGGGCGTTCTCTAGCAGCACGGAAACCTCCAGGAGAGAACATTGGAGCGGGAGGTTCAGATGCATGCTCAGTACCCCCATTTGTTCCCATAGTTTGAGTTGTAGTTTATAGGGATGTAAATCCCTGAGGTGGGGAGAATTTAACGACCTAGAAATTCCAAGGAAATTTTTTTCTTAAATACATGGAATTTTTACAAGTCTGTGATAATTTACGGCGCTGGATTCGGAGGCCCGGTGTGCCCAAAATCAATTTCTAAAGTTTTCTTGAAGTACGTTCAGTAAACGTACGAGCAAGATTTTAAAACATTTGAACTAGAGCTCGGAATTGAAATCTGAGGGCACCATTGAACATGCAGCACCAGTTTTCAATTAAGAAGACTTTCACCTCGACAGCAATTGGTCGAGAATGAATGTTAGTTTCGGGGTTTTAAAGAATAATTTATATAAAAATAATGTTTGTAGCTTAATTTTATTTAGTGGTTAAAACCTCCAAGTGGAAGTTGGGGGTGGGGTAACTACACCTTAACCACCCATTAGAGGTTATGGCGGTGGGGTCCACCCAAACATAACCTCCCTTGGGAGGATAAATTATGATGGGGACCACCCATGCTTCCTAACTCCTTTAAATCCCATTAAAGTGGAGAGAACTCTTGTCCTTCCCCCCAAATTAATTGATCCAACTCCACCCCATTAATTTAGTGAGTAATATTATTTAACTAATCCCCACATTTTGAATTCATTCCAACAATTTAAAATAATAGACAATCTATTATTTCATTTGGTTGGCATCATTATTTGGTTGGAAGGGAGAACTAAGGAGCTCTTAGAGATAGAACGCCAAGGAAGAAAGAACTCACCAACGAGGAATGACCACTGAAGAAAAATGGACACCTTCTTCCATCTTCAACCAGAAAAAAGTAGGGAAAACCTTCCTTGAATAACGCAGGCGACGCCATCCTGGGCTTCTTCATTTTCGACATCAACTAATCAACATCCGCATTTCTGAGTCATCGTCAACAAACAACGAATTTGAGGTAGGGGTGTGTTTTGATTTGAGCAACGTTGAATCTTCCTTCAATGATGGTTTCTCTTGACCCAATTTCTACCAATATTACACAGAATGACTGGACTAAACAAACATGGCCATATTCCTCCACCATTCTTCTAAATTTTTGGTGTGTCTTCACATTCTTCAAGGGTGACGAACAAAAGATCATTGTGTGTTCGTTGTGTAACGCAACGATCCCAAATTGAACACCCAAAATCACGACGACCTAGAAAAGGTGCGACGACGATAGAGGGTGATGGATCGAACCGGAACAGAAACATCCATCCCTCAACTGTTCATCAATCGAGTGAATCAAATCATGTTTTAGGAGACTATCGGAGGCCCGAAAACACCAGAGATAACTATGTGTCATTGGGATCACCTAGCGACCAATGTTTCAGGGAGAACAGACCATCATAACAAAGAATGGACTTCACGAGAGGTGCACTGGTAGGAGGAACCGTTTCTGGAAAATTCTAGAATACACAGCGTGTACTTCTGACAAACACGTTGTGCAGTACAGGTGTTCTATGGCTTGAGAAATAGACGTTGGACAAGTAAAACACAACGTGTGATCTCAGTCACATGACATGTACTCTATACGCGGATTGGAAGAAGCAGCTTCGTGGGACTTGATGTGTATTCTGGGGATGCACAGACATGGGGTGGAGTATACGGGCATGTACACCACCACACGACTAGACATGGCCAGTGGAAAGGGTTATCCCATGTACCGGATACATGGGTTGGTGAACATAGGTTAAAGTCGTGTATGGGCACATGGCTAGTATACACAGAGCTGAACCTAGTTGTTTGGACACGGTGTGTAACCATACCACACGCCATGTATTTTCTTTTCTACACAACCAGTTTCTTTTTACACGGGACCTTGTACACGGGTATTACTCATGTTCTATAGACATGGCATGTAACCATACCAAATTTCATGTACTCAATTTCTTCATGACCAGCCTTATGACACAGGACATTGTATACGGGCTGTACTGAGGATAGAAGTCATGGAGTGTAACCATACCAAAAAACCATGTACCTTTTTGGAAAATGTCTTGGTTATCTCATCTTTGTGTCTTGGACACCTATTTCTTGGTTTCCCCCCTAAGACATAGCAGACCTTTGAGATACTTATACATGGGATGACATGGCAGATGATTTATCGACTCATGGCTTTAGGAGTGATCCCTCCCAAAATCAAGCGTACTTTATAGAAACTATACAACTGGCTGTGCTCTGATGACTGTTCCTGGATCATGTGTGGGTTCGACAGATCTAATGACTGTTCCTGGATCCTATGTGGGTCCGACAGTTCTGACTCATGTTCATAGATTTTGTGTAGGTCTAGAAAAATAGTTGCTCCTGGATCCGGTGTGGGTCCAATAGCTTAGATGGTATTGGATTTTATGTGGGTATGATAGCCCCAACTACTATTCCTGGATCCTTTGTGGGTCCGACAGTTCCAACTACTTGTCATGGATCCTGTGTGGGTCAGAAAGCTTAGATGAATTAGTGATTACATCTGATTGTCTCTATCACTCTAAAACAGATGTATAATTGTGTATGTAGAGTCAGCAACTCTTGTGTTTCCTCGTGAATGATATGGATTACATGATAACATAGGTACATGTATGGGAATATACGTATGTGGGGTTATCTGTCGATTTCATATTTCACTGGATTATCCTTGTTGGATTTTGTGAGACCTTAAGTGTCTTAGGGTCCCTACTGAGTATCATTATACTCACCCCTATACAGGCTATTCCTACACCTCGTTGTGTTGGATGAAAATGACGGACAATGCTGACGGGGCTAAGAGTTCCCGGACTGGATGGTACACGAAGGTAGACCTTATGACGAGAGGGTACAGGGATGATTCTGGTGGACTTGTAGTCTTGAGGAGGCTATTTGTACCTTCCCTTTAGGTAGGAACTTTGGTAGAAGATCCAGGAGCTGCTTTCACCATTCAGTTGTTTTGTCCTTTTTTAGTTGTACTCATACTTTACAGTTGGGCTTGTATTTCTGGGCGCTTTTACTTTCATGCACTTCTTTTGTATACAGCTTTACTTAGTATTTACTTCTAGATCATAACCTGATGTCTGTGTTTTTAGTTTATAATGGAAATTTCTTCCTGGTTTTAGGGATTTTCTCCTTTGGTGCTAGTCACCAGCTCCTGGGCTATGAAAGGTGGGCATGGGGTTGTCACGACACAGGCCCCGGGGGACGGGTCGTGACCAAAACTCTCAAATGTGGAATTATGAAGGGACTACATTTTGTTCACAAAAAATTCCACGAAATCCAAATGGAATAGTGTGGGTCCAAAGAAGATGATATGAAATGTCAAAAACAAGTGAATGAAACATTGGGATAGATTTTCAGAGGACAAAAAGAATAAAATTTCAAGGAGTACAAGAAATAAAAATTATACCTCATCCATGTAGTATAATCATCACGTAAACTTAGTTGATAAATTTAGAAATGGAAATACACCATTAACTAATGGTGATGATGGTTAAAAGATTACATAAATTGAATAGATTATCCAATATATATATATATATATATTAACTAGAATACTCTACTTAAGAGGGAATGTTGGAAGTTAATGAAATATATTGAATGTATAACTTTTATGAATTATTATATAATGATTAATGAGTATAGGAGTATCTATTTTATTAGAGTATATAAAAGCAATATGGGTGAGCATAAAATAAAAAAGAAATGTTATGAAGAAAAATTAACTGGAAATGAAAATATCAACATGATAGAATCTACACTCATGGAATAAATATATCAGAAAAAATATTAATATAGATAACTCTAGGATAGTGATAAATGTTTTGAAAGATACATTAGATGAGGAAGAAGTGGAATTTTTGCAGACATAATATTTTATTCTTAAAACAAAAATTGATTTATGAAAAAAGTTTTGAAGATGTCCCAAATCCATTAATTGTTAAAAGTTGAAACATCAAAAGATGGAGAAAATAAAATTTTATAGAAGAAGGGTTGTAAGAAAAAATATTTCACTAAGAGAGAGAGAAATTCATTAGAAATTTATCTTCATGAGCCAATAGTTTCATGAATTTTGATGAAATAACAATGGCAATTTTATGAACAATTTTACTATCAGTTTAATAAATAATGATTCAATGGTAATTTTTCATGATGTGGAATTTTTAGATACATGGATTTTTCTTTTTGCTAAAACATGAAAATACTTGGAAACATGTATGAATCAAGGGGGTATATTGTGTGGAAGGATGACCAAAATTCTCTAAGAAAATGTCAGAACTGAAAAAAGAAACTCATAATGTGAAAATTATTGAAGTACAAATAAAGAAAATGAGAAGCTATAGAATGTTTATTACTTAATGATATTCAGGAAGTGTAAACATAATAATCCCCTAAAGAAAGAGATATTAATTATTTGGTCAGAAGAAGATTCCATGGCTAGAAATTGAAAAAAGAACAAAAATCATCTGATGAAAAGGGGAAGAAAAATGTTTCTAGTGGTGAGAGAAAATTCTATAAAGGATATCAAAATAATTTTATTTGAATAATCATAAAAAATTAAAGAGATCTGATCAGTATGGGAATAATACAAAATCTTGGTTAACTATCAATCTAGGATAAGAGGAAGGAATGAAGAAGTTGTTATAAACTCATTATAATAAAAAGGATACTGAATTTGAGGAAGATTTTACTATTTGCCTTAAATATTCAACAGATGAAAAGAAACATTCTATAAAAGCTGAGTAGTATGAAAAAACAATGAAAATTCAAAGATGAAGAATAAAATGTTAATAATGAGATATGACTCTCAGAATGAATGTTTCTTATAAGAAAGTATTAAGGTTCCCCCTTATTCCAAAAATAATTTTTCCTTTGTACTATCATGTAGGTAATTAAACAAGTTTAAATAAGAAAGCTGAAGTTTGAGTCTCTTACTCATTTTTAAAAATAATGTAATAAGGTAACCATATATGTGTTTTTTGGAATTTTGTGATATTAGACATGTACTTTCTGATATGTTTGTTGAGATGGGTTATGGTAGTTCTTATCTTAAAAAACATCCTCAAGAATTTACCCATATAAAAGAATTTGGAAATAAATATTAGAAGGTTTCATGCGAAATTTTGTTATCAACAATAATGATCTCCATGGCTATAAAGACTTATTTTTTACATCAGTTACTCCCACAATAACATAGATTTGTTTGGTGAAAGGGTTCATGTCAAGAAATTCATGTGATACTAGTGTTCTCCTAAAAATGAGTTCATGTTTTTGGTATGAAGAAAAATATTCATGAGTTTCCACTTTTATAATTATTATCAATGATGAGGAAAATATATGATAAGGGAGAATATATTATAAGTGGAGAGGATATCATAGGGGGAGAATACGAGTAGGGGATAATATGATGTTTTATTAATTGATTATTATTTTAAAATTTCCATTGAAAACAAAAACAAAGTGGGTTATTGTTAGGAAAAATTTATGATTTGGATGTATCTGTTTTCAATGGATCAAAATGTGGAATATATTTAAGGAAGTTAGTCAATTGAGTGAACAACATACTTGGTGAGAAGTTTTTATAAATCCTAACGATGAAGGGGTTTTCAATCTTAATAATCTACCCCCCCCCCATTATTCCCATTCTATTTGAATGATATAATCATTTTTTCAATGTTGATAATTGGAATGACAATCAGACCTAGTCTATCGGCATGAGATCATCAGATCCAAAAAAACTAGAATTAAAATTTTACGTAAAGTCAAAAACTGATGGGAATCAATCTCAGTAAGACTCAGTCTATAAAAGTTGTTGAGTGATACTCAAATGTTGCGATGTCATAGTACTTTGGTGTTTTAAATCATATTATGCTTGTATGCTCATTTAAAGTTTCATAAATCGTGAAGAAGTCATGATATATGTATGAGATGATAGAAGAGAGGTTTCGATCATAGAATCGTCATTATAAGAATAATAGTTGTGAGAACCAATGGTGTCAGAATTATTTGTTTGAGAACATATATGTGTAATCTTGTTAATGTCAGAGGATTTGATAATTTTTTGATTGAACGATAAATTGGATTGTATATTTCATCATAGAAATCAATGCAAAAAATTAATCATTAGGTGTAGATAAAAAAATAAATAATCCATTTCTAATACTAGTCCACTGAACATCATATTCCCCCAATCTATTGAAGGGGATTCTGATATTGACACATTTTACAAATTGGTGGTATCATTAAGGAATCATATGTAAAGTTCAGTTGGAGGTAGGCCAAAGTTGTTTACATCATGGAAATGATGAATCAAATGAGATCATAAAATTGACCTATCATAGGGAAAATAGATACATATCCATCAGTATAACATATATGCTGGCCCATCAGGAATGAAAAAGGAATTGATTCATCAGACAATGTTTGAAACCTATTAAACATTTGGTGAAAAACATTATGTGGAGGAAAGTTCATGAAATTGATTCATTTTGAAAGTTATATTCATTCAATCAGTCTGAGAACATTTGTGAATATTTATATCAAAATGAGGAATCAATTTGATTATTTTATAGGTGTTGAGTGACTACTTAAGTGGTTAGACACTACTGATGTTTTTTGAAATTTTAATAGCGTATTCAACCATTTTCAATTGACCTAGAGCATCAAAGAAATACATTATTTTTCCAAATTAATAAATTTCAATTAGATCAGGAGAAAAGGGATACCAAATTTGAATCTTTGAAGTACATGTCCATTAAAAACATTATTTTTATGAAATTCCACCAAAGTGATGATGAGGAAAAAATATCAATCGGAGTCACAAAACAAAGAATGATCAAACATAGAAAATAGGATCAGAAAATTGATTCAAAATTCAAAGATGTGTGAATTTTTTAGAAGAATAAATATGATTAGAGAAGATACCATAATTTTTTAGAATAGTTGAAGTATCTAGAGATGAATCTAGAATCAATATGAAATTCAAAAATATGTGAATTTTTTTGAGTGGGATGAAGGATTCATTTTTCCACATTTTCTATTCTGGTTTGCATATAAATAGTGAGAACAATACATTTTTACATGAAGATATTAAAATATTAGGAAAGGTGATGCTCTAAATGTTATATGACATGAATTGAGATCCAAACCCAAGTTTTGTTTCATGTTGAAGCTAAGGAAGATCCATCAGAGGAAGGTTTATAGAACAGAGTTCCACCAGACTGAGATCCAGTAAACAAATTAAATTGGGGAGAAATCAATTGGAGCAAGGTATAACAAATAATGTTTCCATATACGAATAATTTATGTGTTTATGATTCATTTTATATGAAATTAAAGTACCAAAAGGAGAAGAAAAAATGGTTAGAGGCCAATCAGATGGATACCATCTGATAGAGGTTATCAGATTGAGGTAGATCACACTGAATTTTTCTAATAATTTTTTTCTAGATATAAATTTTGGAAATAATTAAAATTATTGTATTCATATTTGTTAAATTTTTGTAGAATGTTTCATGACCAAAAAGTTCTTAATATAATTGTTTTTTATCTTAAAGATTTTACATAGTTTAATTTGATCCTGCTTACTTGTAGATGAAGTGTAGATATTTCTAAATAGGATCAGAAACATATAAGAAATTGAAACCTTTAACTATGTATCCTTACCAGTAATAGAAAATGTTTTTTTTCTACGGTGTAAAACCATATATGGAATAGAGGATGTAAAAAGTATAGTTGGGGAATAATCATGTATATTAGAAAAGTTGAATTGCAGTTTATAGAACTATTTTTTTCTTTTGCAATCTTTTTGGGAAGAAAATATTAAATTAATCCCTATTGGTGGGATTATAAAAAATAGAAATGAGTAGGTACTTTTACCAATCCTTTTAAAATTCAATTTCTACTCCATCTTTATATTTTTTCATATGAAATGTGAGGTTGATATTTATACTTGAGTGGATCATAACTCTATAAATTTTAAAAGGTTAATAATGATTTCAAAATGCAGTTAAGAAACCTTCCTATAAAAGTAATGGGGAGAACTAATTTACCCCCACATTTATTTGTCTCGTCCCTACTATGGAAAAATAACAGAAATCAATACCATATGTATTCTTGATGAAACATAATAAACTATTAGTTTTAATATTTAAATAGACTATTTTCATTTTAAACAACAATTTTATTTTATTGATAGGGGAAAGATGAAGAAAATGATTAAGGGGGACTAAAATGATGTAGACCAAGGGCATCCCTAATTACATAATGGTCACATCCAACAGTGACGGATTGAGTTCTAGTGTAGTCTATTAGAGGATAGTCGGATGGATCCCTTGAAGCGAGGAAGTCAACTACACTATTTCCATCATGCCAAATTTGAATAATTAGCATCCTGATGTTGTTCAAATTATTTCAATTACAGATCACATAAGAAATATACCATTGAGTGAATGTGAGACCTTTCAAAAATTCATATATACTATTGTAATCTCATTAAATAAATTTTAATGTGATTCCATTAGAATGATAAAGGTAAATACCAATGAGGATGGCATTTACCTCTACACCAAATCAATTCCATTGCTAATAGGAAGAACTAAAAGTGAGATGGAAAAAGAAATTATGATCACTAAAAATACTCTCCCCCAAGTCATACTACTAATGCTATCATTTAAATAACATTAAAAGGATCCTTAAGTTGATACCTAAATAAGGAAACCAAAGGGAGAGGTAAATTATAAACTCAATTTATTTAAATTTCAGTCTTGTTCTACCACCCCTGTATAGATTTCATACACGTAAAAATAGTAACAGAATTATTTGAGAAGTAATTTTATTGTATTATTATGGTTGTATCCATATTATATCCTAGCTTAGTTTTTTTCTAAAATTAAAACATAGTTCACAATATGGATGGTTCACCTCCTCGATGAATAATGTACATATTTATTCTACACTGTCTTCAATGTGGCTTATAGAAAAAATATTATGGTCATATATGATTATAATAATTATATTATAACATATTTTGATTTATTTAATCTTTTGATAATAATTTAATTATATAAATATAATCTTGTTCCTAATGGTCAGTAAAACAACGCAGTTAAACTAACCACTTAACATTGACATTTTTACTAATTGAATAATCCCTATTATAGAAACTTTAAGTATTTCTCATACTTTTTAAATATTTTGAATAATAGGGACACCATTTTTCTCTTGTGGAGTTTTGGTCTCTTTCTAAAAGAACTTCAATAATTTTCAACTAGTGATCTGACCTTGGAATCAGGAAATGAAATCCATATAAACAACAAAATTAGTCTCCATATATTAATGAAATGGATATAAATGAATATAACATAATTATAATAAATTAAACATAAATACAAAAGGTTCATAATTAAGTGATTAATTAATTTAATTTAATTATTTAAGATATTAAGTGAAAGTTCAGAACGACTTTGGAACATACATTAAGGGATATCTCTAAAACTCCATTTTTATTTAGGTTATGAAAATTATCTAACTCAATTTATCACTCTATTTTATATTATTTAACACATATAAATTATGTATATATTACTCTAAAATATATCCCTTCCTTATTCTCCCAACGATTTATGAGGTAATACAATCCTTAAGGTTAATTCATAAAATCCATATTTAAAATAAACCAAATTCAGGTGAAATATTCTATACCCTAATACTTTTATTTAATTAAAAATTAAAATTTTATTCCCACAAATTATTTCATCAAATGAAGGAATATTTATTGTATTACCATTCTAGTTTTCCACTAGTTTTCAATGAAAAATACAAGAATTCTCTTTCCCCAAAATACATTACCTGTTCCCTAAAACACCATTTGGAAATTTTATTAATATAATAATTCAAAACAATTTATTTGGTTTTTTTTCAAATGAACAAACCATATTGAGATCTATTTTTATGTACACATATATGAATATCCATAATGAATATTTCCTTCTTCTATTTGGAATGTTTATAAAATTTAATTTAATTTTTTATGTGGAAATATTTTGAAACACATTTATTTCCATGGGAAATTTTTATATTTATTCCATATTATTCATTTAATTTCCTAGAATGCATAATTGTTTCTATGTTCTGATGAGTATATGTATATAGGTCCCCAATTCATTGTAAAATGCTTTTGTCTCATTATATGTTATGAAATTGATTATCGAGTAAACCTAACCATGATGAGACTATTTCCACCATGTGATATTATCTTGGAAGATAGCCTTGACATGGGGTTATTTCATGTTATATGTTACATCCACTTTCCTACATGTACCTGATCTTATGATACAAGTTATTAATGTTATGCTTCCATGTGAATATTCAAGATCCTTCTATTTTATGATATCATGTTATGTTGTTTGAATCAAATGTTATGCCATGATATCATGTTTATTTCCATACATGGATTTATATCTCTCCCATTTAATTTATATATTATGTAGGTTATCCTATATATTTTTAGGAGCTCAAAGTGATTTAGGAGATCATTATGAAGAATAAAACAATTATTTTATTCTTTTTAATGTTTTATGAACCTTGACATCCAAATACACTAGGCGTTAGGATATTTCTTTTTTGATTATTAGATACTTATATTATAAATCTAGTAATAATATTTATAAAATTCCTGGGTTACTATATATTTTCCCGCATATCATATCATAAAAGGATCATAATCATACATGCCACAAGAAAATATAACATATACTAATCATAGTCTTCAAATTAACCCAAATAAATGAATATGTTTAAAAAAATTGTAAATAATACAAAAATAAAAAACATTTTTTGTGCCCAAATGAACAACATAAATCATATATTGTCATAAAACATCATCTTTCATCACTAGATAAGGAACCACTCAATAGGACTCTGTGTTGTGTTTTAGAAAATAAATCCTCTTTGATACATCTTTTTATTTTGATTAAAATTATCTAAATAAGGTAGAAACATGTATATCCATCTATACAAATGGGAAATAACAGTGGAAACAAGTTTTATAGACATTATAATAACATCCTTATAGAAAATAATTTGAAATAGGAGATAAACCACAAAAAGAAAATAATTGGGATTGAGAATCCCTTTACTTGAAATCTTGATTCATTTCATCACTTGTACACCCCTTATATAATAAACATTAAATTTATTTAAAATAATTAATATAATGTTATTATAGATCTAAATTAATTATATATATTTTTCAATGTAACATAGATAGAGAAAAATAGACCAGAAAAATGAGAGAAAAAGTTACGGAATAAATACCCTCTTCATGGTGTTACTTCTATTATATTCCACTATACCCCATGAATTATTGGTGTTTTGTGAATAAAAAACATCCATGAGGATTATAAGGTTCATAAGAATTGTAATTTTAGTTGATATATGGTTTTTCTAGGTCTAAATGAGGTTGTTTTCTCAGGGGAGGGAGAGGTTGTATTTATACATGAAGAGAGGGGTATTTTTAGGATAAAATTATGAATAAAATTGAATTTAAATGGTAAACATTATAATGTAGATATTATTGACATTATATTTCATATATTCATTAAAATAATTTTTTTTAAACTATAAGGATTTACAAAAAAATGAATTCATTATTTTTTTTGAAAGGTAAGTGTAAAAATGAAAAATTGTTACCTTAAAGGAATAATTTAGACTTTAGGCATTGGAATATATTTATTAGTTTTTTAATAAAATTCTATTGTGTATAAAAGGTCCATTTATCTCTCTAAATATGATTTGGGTAAATCTATAATTTTTATAATTTATTAATTTCCTATTACATATACAATGACGTAATTTAAAACACATCAGTTAGCAAAAACTATATTCATATTATTCTCCCAAAAATTGAAATACTTTTTGAAAATTCATAAGAAAATACCCCTTATATAATTCAAACATGGTGATTCAAAAAATGACATTAATTTGTCAAAATAGTTTTCAAACAAAGGTAATTTTAACTATTTACATACAAATTAACATATTTTTTTTGAAAAGAATTAAAATAAAATTTATAAAAAAATGTGTAACATTTCTCTATGTTTTTATTCATGATATTTCTTTTATGGAATGAAATTATTAATATTTTATAGAATTACTCATCAAAAATTTTATTTATGTTACATTTTATTATTTTGAGCTAAAATTACTATTTCAATTATCATGTTTCTATACCCAATGTTTTTTTAAAATTATTAATGGTACCATTAATATTCTTATAGCCACATTACAATTCCAAAGGACATATCATATCCAATAAATACCTCTTTATTAATCATTCATAATTCACCTCAATTCCTGTTAATTTTTTTTATTAAATATTTCATATGATTTCGATTGGTTTTCTTATATTTTCTTTCTAAAGAGTTTCTCAAGGGAGAGGTAATTCTAGCAGATTGAAATTATCCAAAATTCCCAATTTTAGTTTTTATATTTTATATTTTTTGTCCTCTTTTAATCATTGTAATTTACATTGGTTTAGTATTTGAATAATGTAATGATATCCATTTGTGAAATAATGTTATGTTGGTTGTTCTATGTTCTATAAGATTATAATATAATATAATATAATATGATATAGACTTATTCAGGAAAATAATATCATTTAAAAATATATCCAATTACAAAAACTACTCAATGAAAGTGTTTAAGATGTTCATATAGGTTAGGTTGTAGTTCTTCTTGAATTTCAACATCATGTCCCTCCATCAAAATTATACCCCATTTAAAAGTAATGTGGACAATCAAACACAGAATTTCTAGGGTGTCTTGACACTCTCAATGATTTAATGTTGATTATTTAACCATTCCCCATCCCTATAAGAAGATACTAGACCCCAAAAGGTTTTGGAATTTCAGAAATAGAAACCCCACATAATTTTACATGTAATGGGATAATTTAATAGAGCGTTGTGACCATTATTTTTTAGCATCATCACCATAAATTACATGAACTTATGATCAAAAATAGTTTGGTCAGTTGTGGAATTGTATCCAACCACTTCATACTTGATTGAAGTTGGTTGTTGAAGAAAAAAACTCAATAAATGAGTAAAGAACAACATAAATTCCTATTCCTAAGAATGGACCACCCCAATGTTTAAAAAAATCATGAAAACTATAAAATCTAACATTATTTCCCACTCAATTCCATTCATTATTTATTGATAAAAATAAATTTTTTAATATGTTTTACACAAAACATTAAATTTCTTCATAAATTAACTTGATATTAATTTAAATATATAAAAAAATGTTATAAACAACATTTATGAAGATAAAAATAATTATTATTCATGTTCAATAAAAAATTTATAGACTTCCAAAAATATAAGAAGGTTTCAAAATTTAAGAAAATTATTAAAGACTCAAATTTACTTACTTTTTCATAATAAATAGACAGGAAATGGTTATTCATTTTTTCTTAATTTTATTATTATTTGGAATCTCTAGTTATTTCTAACCGTAATGTATCAATAAAAGGAATTTACATAGAATTTTATGATACCATGTTCATGTCTACCAAACTATTTCTAATATTATATATCAGACATAAGATTTATTGGACCACTCATGGGAAAGGGAAAAGAAGAGATACCAAATGACCCCCTAATAACTCAGACTTCAACAAAAATTATACTAGCCATGAATATTTATGGGTTTCAACCCATGTATTGATATCCCAATACCCTATAAACTCGCATTTTCAATGCCTAAGAGCCATTATATTTGATTTACTACCATTTTTTAATTATTATGTCATAATAACTCAAGTGGTACTGGGTTGGGTATGCACATCACCACAGGCACAACTCCGAATAACCCAAGGCCAGAAAAAGCCTTAGTGGTTGTGATGAATATTAGTGAGAAAAGTTTTTCCCCTCTATATAATGATATAATATCTAAAGACCAATTTATAATGTGGTAAGACCAAAAATCATCATGCAGATCATGAGTGTAACTAGATAACAAGGAATCGCTATAAATGGTAAAAATACCATGGGAATCATTATTTTCTATGTTTATAATCAAACATGCATTAAACTAGAACAAAAAAATATCTAAATATCCATAAAATTGACTAGTACTAGACAAAAAATATTATAAACAAGTCTGGTAATCCAACTATTTCCTAAAGACTCAAATTACCTAGAAATTAATTGAGACTATATCAAAACCCATTGATGCATATAGTAACATTCTAAATATAGCATGAGAGTAGTGTCAATTATTTTTGAATATGTGTCATGTATTTCCCTCAATTTATTAGGAAGATCACCCTTAGGGATCCTAGAAAGAGTCAATCCACATACCACATACATGATACAACTATGTCATATGTTCAAGAAACCTTCCTTTACTTGGTTCATGATAAAAATGGCCCACACTTGTTTGGAGATGGGTTCATAATGTGTGTGAGTATGATAAGCCCATTATGGTGTCACTACTATCCCATAACCAGCAATCATATACTCATTTATATGAAAAAAACAAAATAAATCCAATGGAATATATATACAATATTTCCAAATTGTTAACTAACTTTAAATCATAAAAATTATAATAAATGTAATTTACTACCTATGTCGAGATGCTCCTTTCAAGAGAAATCTAATTCTTTCACAACCGATATATGTTACTTACCATAACTAATGCTAGGGTTAACCACCCATCCCATTTGGGTGAAACAGAATCATTTATAATAGATTTGGGACGTCTATGATTACCATCCCATTTAGGGTTGGTGAAAGGGATTTATTAAATTTAGGGTGTTCTGATCCCATACAATTCCATTAACCGAATAATTTTTATTTTTTGTACCAAATCTCCTTTTATTCAATCATAAACATATCCATTTTATATTATAATTTAGAAAACTATTTTAATTAATATTTACTAACATTATGGATCAAGAAACATAATTTAATAAATAATACAATAGAAAAACAAGTTTCCATAAATATATATGATAGTATACAGTACATTAATCATGATTAGTATTTAAATATATGACTCAAGGAAATTACAGTCCATGATTTTTCAACATTCTAAAAAGGAATCAAGGAGAAATTTTGTAACAAGCCATCCCAATATATAAATATAACCAAATAGTTAAATCTATATCAATATAATCCATAAAAAATTGGGGTAAAATTTTATTACAAAAAAAAAATTATTTTAAATTTAATTCACTTGTTCAAATGTTATTTCTGATCAAACAATAATATAATATGACAGGTGGAAGGGTTTTATCAACCAATAAATTTGGATTAATGGTCATTTTTGTTTATAGGATGATATTAGGACTCCTCATGAATCATAGAATTGACTTATGCCTAAAAATTTGGTATGGGGTTTCTGTTGACATGAAATTTGAAATAAAGGATTCCATGTAAATAGTTAATTGTCATCCACAATCATCTTCAAATGATGTAAAAACATATTATTATTTTTGATAGGTAGAAGGTTCCACTAGAATATGATTGATGAAAAGGAAAAACAACCCACTATTGTGAAAAAAATAGGAAAATAATGATGATAAATGTGAGAGAACAACTTACCTCATCATAGAAGAGATTTCACAAGATAATAGACACACATAGGATAAGGTTTGATGATGGGAAGATTGATATTGAATGATAGCGAAGGGAGAACCTGATATAGGATAAAAACCATCACATGTGGGGTAAAAATAATATATTATAGGGTTGATGGGGTTTAATGAAGGGGTTTAAATGAAAAAATAACCGGTATTGTGGAAATTTTCCAACACGGTTTTTGGGAACTTGATATTGAACCAGAGGAGATTCTTGGGACTTAACATAGACACATGCACCATAGGTGTTCAATTGTGTACCTTTTTCTTATCTAGTGTGTACCTAAGGCTTGTTTTTTCACAGCAATATCGTCTTTTTATTCCAATAACTCATGAATCATCTTAAAACCCACATTTAATCAAATTAATCCTAATGAGAATTAAATTAACTACAATTTAGGGAATATTAATAGTCTATATTTGTAATGGTCCGGACCTCTCCGGCCCATTCCTTTGTCAACAAGAAGGTCACGAAGTGTTATGGAGGGTAAAATGGACTTTTCCCACACTTTCCAGAATTTTGTAAGTACACGCTGTGTAGTGTGAGTACACGCTGTGTACCCCCTCGCTGGGTATACCCCGGGTTGAAGGTCGTGTCCTTACTGTGTTAAATAAATGGGTACATGCTTTGTATCCCATACTACACGCCGTGTAGTCCTTCCCCACATACTCATTACCCTCAAACCGTGTCCTAACTAGTCAACAGTCGTGTGCCGTGTTGGAGTCGTTTCCTTGCCGTGTGACATAAATGGGTACATGTCGTGTACCCCAATACTACACGCCGTGTAGTCCCTCCCTTCATATGTGTTACCCTCAAACCAGGTGTTGACCAGTCAACGGTCATGTGCCACGTTGAAGGCCATGTTGGAAGTCGCATAGAGACCATGTGAAAGGGCCGAGTACACACCTTGTAACATAAAGTACGCGTCGTGTACTTTTGTTTTTCTGGCCTATAAAAGTATTGGTCCCCTCATCCTTTTCAACTCACCCCTCTCCTCCCCTTTCCTGTGAGTAGAGCTCTCCCAAGAGACTCGAGGGCTCTTTTTCTACCATAACTTCTTCATCTGAGTTCGATTTACGATCCGTTAGCGGCCACGGGATCGTAATGACAAGGCGGAACTTCTGATCTTGGATCCTTTGTCTTCCCTTCGGCCTTTCCTTTCCAACTTCCACCTGAGGAGGTTTTTCAGGAATTTGATAGAAGTGAAGGACGCTGACGAATGTCTTCTAAAGTTGATCCGGGGGAGCATTGTGATCAGAACCATTTGAGGTAGGGATCTTACCTTCGTCTATCTAAATTGTGCATCATGTTGGGTGGGTTTCATCTTGTTTACGTGAAACACATTTGAACCGGTTTAAACGAAGATAATAATTTGTTAAATAACGAGGATGGGAAGTTTGTGAATGCAGTTTCATTATTTATATCCTATTTTATTATGTTGTGTATTAAATAGTATTATGCCTACTGAAAATCACTGTTGTTGGGGGCCTTTTCTTGTGCAATTAAATGCTGCCCTATCTTTCTAGACTGTTTTTGTGAATGTAACTTTATTGAATGTGGAATTTGGATAATTACGTAAATTTGGCTGATTTTAAATCTAAAACCATTGTGTGATCACCCCGGTTGAAAAACATGGAATAATTAACATGTGGGTGTTGTCTTGGATACGTGGAATGTGTTGGGAGTGTTTTGTGGGTTGTTGTGGATCAGGTGAGAAGCGGGGCTGCAGTTGGCTTGGTTATGGTTTGGTTTGAATGATATGTTAGTGATGGGTAGCGAGGCTGTGATAAATGGCATCAAGGGGTGATGATGTATGGTGTGGTTGTG
The DNA here is from genome assembly GCA_963277665.1 of Viscum album. Classification (NCBI taxonomy): domain Eukaryota; kingdom Viridiplantae; phylum Streptophyta; class Magnoliopsida; order Santalales; family Viscaceae; genus Viscum; species Viscum album. The sequence continues at coordinate 79,398,544 of OY728122.1, forward strand.
GTTATGGTGGTTGGCAGTGGGGCTGAAGGGCTGGGTTTGAATGTGAATGAACTATGGGTTGTGAATAATAAATAAAAATTGGAAGAGTTAAGAAATGGAGGGGCATGGTAATGCAACGAGAATAATAATCAATGGGTTGGTTGGTTAATAAGAATGGACTTGGTTGTGTTGCTTGTGTTTTCCTAACTTGATTTATAGATGGCTGGGATATACTTTATAAATGATTGATATGGTTGGCTGCGGTTGATTTCCCAGTAGTTAAGGAACTAAATAAATAATTTCTGTTGAAGCATGAAAACCTAAATGGGGTTGGGGTTGTTTGTGGTATGCATGCTTCTTAGTAGTAGTGCTGAGGCACGTGCTCAGTTCTCTGATTAGAAGCCATAGGTTGGGATGAGTGTTATATATATATATATCTGTAACTTTATGTTTTATCTCACCCCACCCATGTTGAGCACTTAGTGTCGAACACTCTCATTTCATGGGAGAGGGTTTTTCCCCCTTAATTACTAGCTCCTTCCTACTCCTTCTTCCCTAGACTGTGATGGCTTGAGGCGACCTTACACCCATGACACTTCGGGTAGGTTTCAATTGGGGCGGTTTTAGCCCAAGACACTTCGGGCGGGTTTTACTATTTCCCAAGAATCATTGGGATGAGGCCCAGGTGTGTGCGGGCAGGATACGTGGTTGTGAGGCCCATGTGTGTGCCAGCGGGATACGTGGTTGTGAGGCCCAGGTGTGTGCGGGTGGGATACGTGGTTGTGAGGCCCAGGTGTGTGCGGGCGGGATGTGTGGTTGTGAGGCCCAGGTCTGTGCGGGCGGGATCTGTGGTTATTGGGGCCCATGTGTGTGCGGGTGGGAAGAGTGTGGTAGCGTCTGGACATTCGCCGTTAGGAAGAGTAGCTAACTAGTGGGAAAATGGTGCGGGGTACCCAATACTCTTGTTCTTATATACTACTACCTGTTGTGATTTTGTTTTTGGTGAGTGTGGTTGGTGAGGTTGGGTGGATAGAATTACTTTCTAGGTTTCTTCTGTTGTTCTCATGGGACATTGAGATGTCTCCCTACTTGTGCATGAGAGCTTTAGGTTTCCCTACTGAGTATACTTGTATTCTCACCCTACATTTACATTCAGTTTTCCAGGAGGACTACCAGGGTCGTGCAGGACCCTACTAGTCGGAACAGTTGGAGTTGTTGCAGTTTTTGTAATCTTTTTTCTTTTGGTATTGTACTTTTGATCTTCCTTGTACTTGTACCTTGTTTCAGAACTATTTAAACATGCATGTGGGATTAGTTGGGGTTTATTTATATACACTTGTTCTTTTCTATTTTGGTGGTTGACTTGTCCTATTTCCCGATCTTAAATAATAAAAAGGGTAATGCCTCCCATATTTGTGAAAACTCATACCATTGGTTCTAGTCCCCACCCCGGGGCCTACTGGCGGCGGAACTCGAGGGGAATTATCTCCCTTTCACCATTTCCAACTCAGGAGGGGCATCTTTGGTGGGACGGGGTCATGACAGAATGGTATCAGAGATATGTGGTTGAGATATAGGATGGAGTCTGGAGTTACGCACAGTGAGGATCACATGGGATGGTAGGGAAACAGTGTTGGTTAATCTTGGTGCATTACATAGTCCAGGGAAGACCAGCTAGAACACGAGATTTTAGGGCACCCTGTGATCCGATGCAAGGACTCTGAGCATACCGAATGACCAAGTGAGTCTACTTTGATTTCCGGGTAGAGACCCTATGGAAGGTACATGCATCATCATGATTTTGTTTTACTTGGTTTGGGTGTTCTAGGAATAAAATTGAATAAAATAATAAAATGAATCCTTGAGAACTTCTTTTCTACTTGGGCTTAGGCGTTCTTTTTTTACTATACCGCTATGGCACCTAGACGTCAACAGAGAGGCAGAGGAGTTGGGCATGGACAGTTGCACGCATCAGAGTTGGCAGCTCCAGCAGGACCAGAGGTGGTGCGATGTATGGTTTGATTGTTCAGAACTCTTGTTTCTGCTTTGTTCGATTTGGGAGATTCACACACTTTTGTTGAACCTGGTCTAGCCCATGATTTGGGACTAGATGTAGAGAGACTTTACCTACCACTGGTGCTGAGTAAACTAGTTGGAGGCCAGACCAGGGTATCTTTTTTTTGCCGGGGATGTGGGATGATGTTGGGACCACATCAATCTAGTGGGGGCCTTTTTTTGTTACAGATGTAGCCATACGATGTCATCCTAGGAATCGATTGGTTTTTTTCTGTTAGTGTCGTTATCGACTACTTCTGGAGAAGAGTCGTGTTCTCCGACGTGGATGGGCAGCATGTAGATTTTGTTGGCGAGGGGAGCTATCAGGAGAGAAGCTGACGTGTGGAGCCTCTCCTTTCCTTGTTATCCGGGTTATCAGTGGTTCCTGCTGATACGAAGATGATGGATGTCCCTGAGGTTGTTAGGTAATTACTCAATGTTTTTCCCGAGGTGGTTGTGACTCTACCCCCCCCCCTGACATGACGTTGAGTTCAGGATAGAATTACAGCATGGCGCATGTCCGATTTCGATGGCCCCTTATGGGATGGCACCTCCGGAGTTGCAGGAGTTGTGTAATCAGATTGACGATCTGATGGAGAAAGGTTTTGTTTGAACCAGTGTGTCACCATGGGGTGCTCCAGTTTTGTTCGAGAAGAAGGAATATGGTGGTCTCAGGCTATTCATAGACTACTGAAGGTTGAGCCAGGTAACGGTCAAGAACCATTACCCTCTTCCAAGAATAGATGATCTCTTCAACCAACTGAGGGGAGTAGGTTGGTTTTCTAAGATTGATCTATGAGTTGGATATCATCAACTGAGGGTAAAGGATAGTGACATCACGAAGACGGCTTTCAGGTGCAGGTATGGGAACATCGAGTTTTTAGTGATGCCATTTGGAGTTAAAAATGCACCAGCTGTGTTCATGGGACTTATGAACATTGTCTTCCAAGAGTTTCTGGACCAGTTCGTCATTGTGTTTATCGATGACATCATGATCTACTCAAGATCATAGTATGAGCACGTTGAGCATCTCCGGACAGTCTTGGAATTCCTTCAACACCACCTGCTTTAGGGGAAATTGTCGAAGTGTATGTTCTTGATATAAGAAGTACACTTCCTTGGTAACATAGTGTCTCAGCATGGAGTGTCAGTGGACCCATCGAAGGTGGAGGCCATTGTTTCTTGGGTGGCACCCAAGAGCACGGCGGAAGTTCGTAGTTTCCTGGGGTTAGCAGGTTACTATATGAGGTTTGTTTTGGACTTCTCTCAATTTTTTGCTCTAGTGACAGGTTTGAATATGAAGAACCAGGTCTTCCTATGGAGAAAGTAGTGCCAGAAAGCTTTCAACAACCTGAAGTAGAAATTGGTCAGTTCTCTCGTAATGAGGTTTCCAGAGGAAGGGTTGTTGTATGAGGTGTTTTGTGTTGCTTCTGGAATTGTTCTGGGGTGCGTGCTGATAAAGAAGAAGTAAGTGATCTGTTATGGGTCTAGGAAGTTAGGGATTCACAAGATTAACTATGCCATCCATGACCTAGAGCTTGCAGCAGTAGTTTTCGCACTAAAGTTGTGGCAACATTACCTCTTTGGGGAGCTCTTTGTGGTCATCTTAGATCACAAGATCTTGTGTTATATCTTCTCCCAACGTGACCTGAACTTGCGGCAGTGGAGATGGGTCATGTTTCTCTAAGACTATGACTTCTAGATCTCTTACACTGAAGGAAATGGCAACATTTTGGCTGATTCCCTGAGAAGGAAGTCACATAAGGAAGTGGTTCGGGAGTCCACTGATGCTTGGAAAGTGATGGGAGAGTTGGCTTCCTTGCACTTGGATGCCAGGGTAGAAGGTGTTAGAGGGTGTTTGTTTCAGATGACGCTGTAGTCCTCCTTGTTACAGTTGGTGGAAGAGTTTCAGTGGGGGGACTTCGAGGCAGAAGTGATGTGGGATCGTGTGGATCAGGGAAACACTCTAGAAGGATGGTGAGAGGACAGCCAATATCGGATGCTTTTTTATGGAAGGTTGTTTGTTCCGGAGACGATGCATGAGGGAGTTCTCCGTGAGTTCCATATCTTGGCCTTGGCGGTACATCCAGATGCTTCAAAAATGTATCGAGGCCTGAGGGAATTGTTTTGGTGGCCCAGGGTGAAATGTTAAGTGGTGGAGTTTGTGGCCAAATTCCTAGTGTGTCAGCAAGTGAAGGTTGAACACCGTGTTCCTAGTGGTTTGTTTCATCCTTTAGATGTCCACTGGTGGAAGTGGGATGACATCTCAATGGACATCATCACAGGGCTACCCAGAGCTTAGGGTGGTTATGATGCTATCTAGGTAGTGGTGGATCGACTGACGAAATCAGGTCACTTCATAGAAATTAAGGAGTTGGGCCCAGGGAGTACCTTAGCACAGAGGTATGTAGATGAGGTGGTGTGTTTGCATGGAGTTCCAAAGACTATAGTCTCAGATCGGGATACTCGGTTTACCTCACAAGTATGGAGGGGTTTACAGCATGCTTTTGGCACCCAACTACACCTTAGCACTGCTTTTCACCCCCGGACTGATGGGAAGACAGAGCGGACTATCTAGAAATTGGAGGACATGCTACGAGAATGCGTTCTAGATTTCGAAGGATCATGGGTATGACACTTGCCTTTAGTAGAGTTTTCCTACAAAAACAACTTCCACTCTACTATTGGCATGGAACCGTTTGAGGCTCTGTATGAAAGACCATGTCGTTCACCCATTTGTTGGGCAGAGGTTGGTGAGACAGGTGCTCTTGGGCTAGAGGTAGTAAAAAGCACCAAAGAGAAATTATAACTTGTACGTGAGAGGATGAAAGTGGCTCTAGACCGACAGAAGTCTTATGTTGATCGTTGGAGGAGGCCCTTGGAGTTCGGGGTGGGAGATCATGTGTTCTTAATGGTTTCCCCTCGACGGGGGCAGCGTAGGTTTGGGAAAGGGAGCAATCTCTCACCTAGGTTCATTAGACCTTTTGAGGTGCTGAGGAGAGTCGGCGAGGTGGCATATCAACTAGCCCTTCCACCTCAATTGGAGAAGGTTCATGACATCTTCCACATCTCCCAGCTAAATCGATACTTACACGATGACTCTCACGTTATCGACTGGGGAGTGTTAGATATGGGAGATGACGCGACCTTCGAGGAAAGACCAGTCAGAATCGAGGATCGTAAAGAGAATTTTCTCCGTGGATGAACCATTCTGTTGGTTAGTGTGTTGTAGAGGCATGTTGGCCTTTAGGAGAGCACTTGGGAGCGAGAGGCTCAGATGTGTGATCAGTACCTGGATTTGTTTTGACTTGTGTTTTATTTGTTCTTCTGAGCCTTTTTTTGATGTTATACTTTGTACCTTTGATATATGGAATGCTCGGATTGTTGGTTGTGTGAAGTTTTGTTTCCTTGTTCCCTGGAAATGTGTAACATGTCCAGATGTGTGGGGAATGGATAAAAAACCTGACCCTTAATCGAGACGCATTAATGCGGATAATATTGAACCTCTGCAGGTGATTTAGTGCCACCCAAAGAGGATAATATCTCGACATAGGAGAAGGAATTTTTTCCCCAAACCACGTGTTTGGGTAGTGTGTGGGTTGTGCAGTGTTGGGGGCAGTACGAGTTGGAAAATCCTAATATATGTAACTGGGAAGACCCAATTCTTAATTGAGATGCATTAATGAGGATGCGATTGAACCTGTGCAGGAGAGTCAGTGCCGCCTAAAGCGGATAATATTTCGACATAGGAGAAGGAATTCCTAACACCTATAATTAGGGTTGATGGTTGGGTTCCTGTTATAATGAGAACCCAAAGAGGTATCTTGTCAGGTTCCTCTGGGATGGTTTTTGAATTTTCAAGGATCAGAATGTTTTAATAGGTATCTGATGTAATGGCCCGGACCTCTCCGGCACATTCCTTTGTCAAAAAGAAGGTCACGAAGTGTTATGGAGGGTAAAATGGACTTTTCCCACACTTTTTATAATTTTTTAGGTACATGCCTTATAGTGTGAGTACACGTCGTGTACCCCCTCGCCGGGTATACCCCGTGTTGATGGTCATGTCCTTGCCGTGTGAAATATATGGGTACATTCCGTGTATCCCATATTACACGCCGTGTATTCCCTACCCGCATATGTGTTACCCTGAAACTGTGTGTTGACCAGTCAATGGTCGTGATCCGTGTTGGAGTCATGCCCTTGCTGTGTAAAATAAATGGGTACATTCCGTGTACCCCAATACTACACGTCGTGTGGTCCCTCCCTGAGTACGTGTTACCCTCAAACCATGTGTTGACCAGTCAACGGCCGCGTGTCGTGTCGAAGGTCATGTTGGATGCCGCGTGGTTACCGTGTGAAAGGGCCGAGTACACACCGTGTACCATAAAGTACATGCCGTGTAATTTTGTTTTTTACACCTATAAAAGGAGGGGTCCCCTACTCCTTTTCAACTCACCCCTCTCCTCCCCTTTCCTCTGAGAAGAGCTCTCCTAAGAGACTCAAAGACTCTTTTTCTTCCATAACTTCTTCGTCCGTGCTCCGATTTACGATCCGTCTGTGGCCACGGTATCGTAAAAAATGAGGCGGAACTTCTATGCTTGGATCTGTTGTCTTCCCTTCGGCCTTTCCATTCTAACATCCACCCGAGGAGGTTTTTACAGGATTTTACAGAAGTGACAGACGCCGACGAACGTCTTCTAAAGTTGATTTGGGGGAGCGTCATGATCAGAACATATTGAGGTAGGGATCATACCTTCGTCTCTTTAAATTGTGCATCATGCGGGGTGAGTTTCCTCTTGTTTACATGAAACACATTTGAACCAGTTTAAACTAAGATAATAACTGGTTAAAGAACAGGGATGGGAAGTTTGTGAATGCCGTTACATTATTTATATCCTGTGATATTATGTTTTGAATTGAATAGGCTTTTGCCTACTGAAAATCACGGTCGTTGGGGGTCTTTTCATGCGCAACTAAATGCTTCCCTATCTTTCTAGACGGTTTTTGTAAAGGGATCTTTATTGAATGTGGAATTTGGATAATCATGAAATATTGGATGATTTAAAATCTGAAACCATTGTGTGATCACCCCAGTTGAACAAAATGGAATAATGAACATGTGGGTGTTGGCTTGGATACGTGGCATGTGATGGGGGTGTTTTGTGGGTTGTTATGGATCGGGTGAGTAGCGGGGGCTGCATTTGGCTTGGTTGTGGGTTGGTTTCAATGCTATGATAGTGATGGGCAGTGAGGCTGTGATAAATGGTATCAATGGGTGATAATGTATGGTGTGTTTGTGGATATGGTGGTTGATGCGGGGCTTCAGGGTTGGGTTTGAATGTGAAAGAACTATGGGTTGTGAATAATAAATAAAAAGTGGAAGAGTTAATAAATGGTGGGGCATGGTAATGGAATAAGAATAATAATCTATGGGTTGGTTGGTTAATAAGAAGTGACTTGGTTGTGTTTCTTGTGTTTTACTAACTTGATTTTTGGATGGCAGGGATATGCTTTATGAACAATTGATATGGTTGCTTATGGTTGATTACCCTGTAGATAAGGAATGAAATAAAAAATTTCTATTGAAACATGAAAACCTAAATGGGGTTAGGGTTGTTTCTGGTATTAATGCTTTGTAGTAGCAGTGCCGAGGAACGTGATCAGTTCTCTGATTAGAAGCCATAGGTTGGGCTGAGTGTTTGTTATATATATATATATATATATATATATATATGTGTGTGTGTGTGTGTGTGTGTGTGTGTGTGTGTAACATTGTGTTTTATCGCACCCCACCCATGTTGAGAACTTAGAGTCGAACACTCCCATTTCATGGGAGAGGGTGTTTTCCCCTTAGTTACTAGCCCATTCCTGCTCCTTCTTCCATAGGTTGTGATGGCTTGAGGCGACCTTACACCCAAGACTCTTCGGGTAGGATTCGATTGGGGCGGTTTTAGCCTAAGAATCTTCGAGCAGGTTTTACTGTTTCCCATGAATCTTTGGGATGAGGTCCAGGTGTGTGCAGGTGGGATACGTGGTTGTGAGGCCCAGGTGTGTGCAGTCGATATACGTGGTTGTGAGGCCCAGGTGTGTGCAGGCTGGATACATGGTTGTGAGGCCAAGGTGTGTGTGGGTGGGATGTGTGGTTGTGAGGCCCAGGTGTGTGCGGGCGGGATATGTGGTTCTTGAGGCCCAGGTGTTTGTGGGCGGGAAGAGTGTGGTAGCGTCAGGACATTATCTGTTAGGAAGAGCAGCTAACTAGTGGGAAAATGTTGCGGGGTACCCAATACTCATGTTCTTATATGCTAATACCTGTTGTGATTTTGTTTTTAGTGAGTGTGGCTGGTGATATTGGGTGGATAGAATTCCTTGATAGAATTCCTATGTTGTTCTCACAGGACATTAGGATGTCTCCCCACTTGTGCATGAGTGCTTTAGGTTTCCCTACTGAGTATACTTGTATGCTCACCCTACGTTTACATTCAGGTTTCTTGGAGGACTGCAAGGGCCGTGCAGGACCCTACTAGTCGGGACAGTTGGAGTTGTTCCAGTTTCATTACTCTTGTTTCTTTTGGTACTATACATTTGAGCTTTCTTGTACTTGTACCTTGTTTCAGAACTATTTAAACATGCATGTGGGATTGGTATGGGTTTATTTCTATACACTTGATATTTTCCTTTTTGGTGGTTTACTTGGCGTATTTCTCGATATTAAATAATAAAAAGGGTAATGCCTCCCATATTTGTGAAAACTCATACCCTTGGTTCTAGTCGCCACCACAGGGCCTACTGGAGGCGGGACTCGGGGGTCATTATCTCCCTTTCACCATTGCCAACTCAGGAGGGGCATCTTTTGTGGGAGGGGTTCATGAAAATATTTTCCGAATCATTGAAATTATGCCTTTTAAAAGGATTAAATATTGTAAAAATTCTTTTTTTCCAAAATAAATGGGGTTTGATAAACTTTATCCAAATATGTTTGGATGTATTGAGAAAAGATTTTATTTTTAGAAGAGAGTCCTTAGGGAATTTTAGTGTAGCTAATAGATTATTGGATATGCACTAAAGAAGATGAATCATATAGTATTACTCATCTATATAATAATACATGATATACATTTGATTCATATCATAGTAAATGATATTGACATATCACTAAAAGAATGGATAAGCTTGTATTGGGCATTAAAAAATATGATATATAATATGATATGAGATATTGGGTGAATAGTATTTTCCACATATTATAATCAATTTTCAAACAGGTATGAATCAATGATTTTATTATTTTTTAAATGTAAAACATATTATAATCATTGAAACATTCAATGTTTATAATAATCCGATAATCATATGTTATGGGTAACATATGTCAGATAAAAAATGTTAGTATTCAATGATCAACATCATTCATTAAATAATTGGAGTATATACTAAGGATTGGATCATATTGTTGAATGTTTTTCTGTCACTATTTGAGATTTGATGAACCATTTTTTCCTCCATGTTCTCCATTTATATTCATAAAAAATTTATCAGCATGCTTTTATATTGTGATGCTTCCTCTTGTACCATATGAGGGTTCCAATGGATAATGAATTACCTATGTAGGAAAGAGTATTTTGTCTATCACAATGTGGACTTCCTCAACCATACTCTATTGGAATGGAGTAAACTAGGTATGAGTTATTCCAATCTATTTTTTGTTTTTCATTTATATGCTGATTTGATGATTATAGATCTTACTTCTTATAGGGTTTCATCCATTGTTATAAGCCTGAAATGTTCCTAAAAACCAATAATCCCACTAATACTCTCTAATAAGTTTGATTCATGTCCTTATTTGGAAAATTAAATTTTTTATCTTTTATCTTGTATTTTATTTTCTATTAGTTAGCTTTGAAATAGCAACTTCTATATGAATCATAGAAATTTAAATCACAAGATAGTCTATAATTCTTTGATTTAACATTACTATAATATTTAATAATATAGTTGTATGATTCCTATAAATATCTATTTTCTATAGAATTTTTAAATATTATATCCAAATGATTCATCCATTCATCATTATCTCAAGAATTTTCACTAATTTTGAGTTCCCATATACATTTCATTGATTTTAAATAGGTTTTCAATAAATTAGTTTTTCCTTTTTATTCAATATAAACTTTACTCTTTAATCTTATTTCATTAAAATAAATCATGGTATTTACAAATTTCCCCATCACCATTACGGGTAACTTATTATGGGACACCATAATTATAATAATACTTTTTTATTTATCATAAAAAAATTAATAATCATAGAATCTGTAGCTTTCATGTCACTATCTATCAAAAATCATGGTATTTTGATTTTATTAAACATATATTATATTTTAGAAATTCATTGTTCATTATTCATCAGAAAAATATAATAGTCAGTAGTAAAAGTTTTTAACAAAATATCCTTGAAATTATTTATTCTGTGGTATGAAGCCACAAATGTATCTCACATATCATAGATAATATTATACATAAATGCGTTTAAACTAATCTTTACCTAGAGAACATATGATGGAATTCATATTCACAAAATTGTAATCATAAATTATCTTTATGTAATCAATATAGTCTCTTCTAAAAACTTTTATATTCTCTAATTTATCTTTACATCATTTAAAATATAAAACCTATCCTTTTTAGATGAATTTGTTTTGATCTCTTGCTTCGAATAGTTGGTGGCAATGAAGTAATGATGTTTTTTTAGTTAAATTATCATCTATTTTAAATGATTTAAATATAAAATTAATTTTTTCATAAAATATTGGAGATTATCAAGGTATAAAGAGAAATAAATGAATTAATATCCTAAAATTTAAGATACCAGATATTAGACTCATGGATAGCTATTGTGGGGGCTAATTTATCTTACCCAATTTTTATTAAGTATAATTAATTAATTGAAATTTTTGAAAACCTCCTTAAATAAAATTATTAAATAATAACGTCATTGGGGGTAATGATTTATATATTTTAAAATATTTCTTAAAATTGATTTCTAATACTCAATTAAATATATAGGAATATATAATATCTATCAAAACATGTTTACATAAACAAAATTTAAAATATATTATTAAAAATATCTATAGTCAAAGGATGAAGCTAATTTTTTTAAAAATTAATTTATTTTTTATATAATATTTATTTTTTCTTAAGTTTAAGTGAAGAAAGAAAGCATGAGTTTTTTTCCAAAAAAATCATACAATCATAATTGATAAGATATAATATGATCGAATTTTAGTAAATTCATAATAATCATTACTTAAAATAAAATTATTCCAAGAAAACTCGAATCAATAAAAGTATATTTCCAAAAAAGGGGTGATAACATAACCTATACCAAGGTTAAAATAATATAAATATTTATGTAGGTCTACTAATAGAAACTAAATCCATATATCATATTGGAAAAAACAATGTGATAAAATATATAAATATTTTACAAACCATTTAATATAATAAATTAGTGTATTAAATTTTAATAAAAATTTAAATTCATCAATGTCATTAAAAAATCATAGATAAAGAGATATATATAGCGAAATATTGAATAATTACTGATATGTATTTTTTATAATTCATCAATATTGAACTAGTAGTCCAACATAAATTCTCTATTATCTTTTCAAAGAGTAATATTTTCTCTATAGATTTTGAGATCCTATATTTCCTTTTAAGTAAACAATTTGAGAGTCATAAAGATGGATTTCATTTTATAAGTATTGAAAAATAAAAATCTCTATTCATTAAAGTTTATTCCAAAATATTTAACTTAATATTTGGAAAATTTAAATTTAAAAACTAATCCTAAATATTTCCCCATATGGACATAGATGTAAACATGGTATTTACTTCTAATCATAAAATTTAATAGAACAAGTACACATTAGTGCATTCACACAACGATATGGGTCAATACCTATTTTCAGTTATAGATTACTTCAAATCAAATTTAATAATGAACATTAATATTCAAATTGTTTAAACCAAAATTTAATGGTAAATAATATAGGAATGAAAGTGTAGAAAATATAGAAATATCATCAATATAGTAGAAATCATTACAGATGAAGACATACGAAATCTGATCAGTATAAGTAAAAAAGAAACTGATAATTGATCCCCTTCTCCAAAAGAAAATAATAGTTGAAAGAAAATAGAATAAAATGATCCACTGCGCCAAAAAATGTCATGTCATATTTAGTATAAGTAATTTTTTTATCCACTACTCTAATAAATGATCTTCTACTCAAAAATACATTCCTACAGCTCTAAAATATGAGCCATTACTTAAATAATACACATGATCACATATTAAAATAATATACATGAACCACTATCTAAAAAATGAAGTATCCACTCCACAATTGAATTACACTATCTACTACAAATAAATAAAATTAAATAAATTGATCCACTTCTCAAAAATATGTGAATGGTGTTATATTCCTCTAAATTTTGGTGTTACTCCACCATGTCACCTTTTATTTTGGATCGAAACATTATATCCCCATAGTGAAATGGTTCACCAATACCCTACTCATTGCTTTAAATGTAGTATAAATATGTCTGACAAATGGAAGTAAAATTATTGATGAACAAACTAAAAATTATAAATATAAATCTGAAAAATTAAAATTTATATACACGTAAGTTTACATAGTGGTTACTTATATACCATTTCATCAAAAACATACATTTAAATGGAATTTTCATCACTTCATAGAAACATGCTTATAAGATCATGGTTTCCATCACTTTACGATATGTATTCCTTCAATCTTATTAATATTATCTTTTATTATCATATTCATTCAATTGAACATCATAGAAACTGAGTCTAGATTCCATGTTACCCTTTTTGAGGTATTTTAATATCTTGAGTGAGGTTTGTGATATAGTTTTTCAACTACATAGTAATTTTCATAATTTTTGAAATTTTGAATCCTTGTAGTAACTCAGGGTCACATCCATTAACACTCAAAAATAGATCCTTTATAAGTAAAAACTCTATAAAATCCAAACCAATTGGATTTTTGAGTGATAAAATAAATAATTTGATATATTTTCCTTATGATGTTATATATATATATATATTAAAAAATATGGGTGTAGTTTTTTATTATATCATATCCATATAAAATTATTTAGTAGTATTTGTTGATAGATTAAATAGTGATGATATTTTATTTATTATTTCGATTTTGTAGTGTTTGGATATGATTATGTTATAGTGTAACTAAAGGTATTTATTTAGGTAGTGATGTGGTTGGGATGGATTAATATTGCCTATCATTGTTTTAAAAAAATGGTAATTTGAGGAATATTTTATTTAAAATTACATAGAGTAATATCAAGATGTCTCTTAGAACAAATTTTATAAGTAATATTTCATTTCAAGGGGGTATTCATAATATTCCTGAATTTAATAAAATATAGGTTATAAATTGGATAATTGGACTAATTCATATGTTGATGTGTAATTTGGATTGGATACTATAGGTGCTTATAAATTTTAGTCTGTATGATAAAACATGCACCTAAAATCAATATGGCTTGTCATGAAAAGTAATTTTATAAAAATTAAAGAATTTTACCTTTATATGGTGTAAGTAAAAGTTACTACTTTATTACATTTAATTATGAATATTTATGGCAGTAAAAATTAAAATTAATGTACATTAACAAATTCGATATTAATCATTTACAAAAAATTATGTGGTTTGAGATGAAAATTTGGTTGGGAATGAGTTTTAAGGGGTTAATTTTAAGATACAAGTAGTTATAAAGTGTGGTTATTAGTTTTTTATAGACTCATTAAAATATTTTTGGGGTCAAGAACCATCGTATTGATATGTATTCTCTTAATAGGGATTAATATCTAGTTGTTTCTATAAATAAGATGGGAATTATGATTTTCGAGTAATTTTAGTTTGTTTAGTATTGAGTTGTTAATGGAAATATGGATTTGGGTTTTTAATCTAGTAAAAATTACAATATATTGATTTTATAGTATCGAAACATCCATTATCGTGAGGTTTTACATATTTAGAGAGTTTGGAAGTAGTTTAGGGTGTACATTTTGAAACTTAATTATCAATATAGTATATTTAAATAACAATAGATCTTTATCAAGTGTGAAATTGTTATATGGAATGATTTAGAAACCATAGAACATGATGAAATTAATTTTTTTTATTCGTAATTTGTAAATAATTAACATTAACTATTCATGTGAGAAATGGATCCATAGTTATTTTACGGTTTCTAGAAGTTTTTCCTAGTTTATGGGTTTATGATACATGGTTTGGGAAGACCATATTTCATGTTATAACCTTTAAAACAATTTAGATATTCCCAAATACCAATAAAATCTATGAATGGACTTTATCAAATGTAGGGTCAATAAAATAAATTGAAAACAGAAAAAACTAATTATCAAATAAATATATATTTTTATCTTTTTGTTTATTTGGACGTTGTGATAAATAAAATTTAATCACATGAATAAGACTATAATATTGGATATTAGGTAAAACTATATAAATATATATAAAGTATAAAGTAGTTTTACATTATCTCTGTTAAGTGTTTGGAATTATATTATAATGATTATATATTATTTACTAGAAATTCAGTAGGGATGAAAAGATTCCATTTATTTGTTTTTTGAGGACCATTGAGCCTAGACTATGTTAAAACCCTAGTATACTCATAACATAAATGTTTGATTAATATTACTTTTTGAGATGAATTAGTATTTATAAGAATATTAATGAATAATATGGGTTGATTGATGATGGGTGGTAACAATTTTTTATTTAAAAAATTTATCCTTCATAATTAAGTTATGATATTAAAATTTTGTATAGGGAAATAGCATAGGATATATCTCTCATATTAATAATTGTGGTTTTTACACCATCTAATATTATTATAATTTTACTATACTATGTTTAAACCGTATCCTAAGTTAATACATAAAATTTTCACCTTTTTATAGAATTGGGTCAGACTACATTCATGTTATGTAATGAGATCTCAAAAAGTAAAAATATGCTTCAATGGCCCATTTTAATACCCCTGAGTGATTTATTTACATTCCAACCATGAATATGTATAGATTGGTGAGTCATTTGATAATTTTAGGTAACTAGTTTTAAATTTATAAACATCAGTGTATTGGAATAGTTCATGTATATATAAATGATAATGGTAATTATTTTATTGTAAATATTCATATGTTGATGTGTAATTATTAAGTTTAAATTGATGTTAAATGAGTAAAATTACTATATAATATAGATATTTAAATAAATAAAGTTAATTTGTATCAAAATTTTATTATACCATGGTATGAAAATAAAAAAATTCAATGTTACTTATATAAAAAAAATTAAAATAGTCTTTGATGAATTCTTAAGTGACAAGTTATCATGGATCAAGTAAGAAAAATTACAACTTCATTAAAAATATTTTATATATTATATGTGATTTAATTAAATTGAGGATAAATTGGGGTATTTTTCTTTATTAAGGATTATTAGTTCCATTAAAAGGGTGTATACTTTCATTGTTGGGGTAATTTAAAAACCATAATTTTTTATAAAAATTTATTATTTATATAGTATTCAAAATATCCTTTGAGGAATAAAAATTTTCTAAATTAATTTGGCAGTCATAATCATGGCCAAGGGTTTTCAAATCATCACCATAAATAATTTAAAAAACTTAATTAAAATTTTTGATGAAGTTTATAATTTATATTTTTATATTTTGATTTAATTTTTATTAATTAAATGAGTAGAAAAAAAATTAGGCATATAGTAGAGAAGTTAATATTTATTTTAGATTCATGATAGAATTTTTAGTATTGTAAGATTATTTTTATCATTTATGTTATTGAAGGGTATTAATATACAAAAGGTAAATAGAATCCCATTTTCTCCCTTGTGTTCATGACATTAAGAGGAACTAAATCCCATTAACATTTTTTCACATCCACATCTATGGAGATTTATCCTCACATCCATACATTGTTGAAGTCTATATATCAAGGTTATGATTACCAGCACATCTCCCTCTCCTAGTATTTTCCTATTTTATTAACTTGATAGTGAAAGGATTTCTATATCTATGTATGTAGTTATTTGGTGGTTTTTCTATAGAATGAAAAAACACATAATATTGAAGGTATTTTTTCTATATTTCAGGGTATCACTTTTAGGTAAATTGACTATGATAAATTTTTTGTGGGCATCCACTAGTTATATTGATTTTTCTCAGATTTAAAAACATTATATACATTTTTAAGTATTATTTTTATTAAAAAATTATGTTTGATTTATTTTTTAGGTTTTATTGAGTGGTTTTTTATTTCATTCATTGAATAAACTATAATATTTATTTTTTTAATAATTAAAATAAATATGATAGATTCTTATAATGTGAGGTATAAAAAATTGATTAGATTCCTATTATTTATCCATTTATAGGGACATCTTGAATATTTTTGTTGAAAAAATACATGAGTGTTTGGTTTCCATAGACTAATACTTATCATAGAAAATAAATTCTTTTTAAACACAAATGATTATAGTTAGGTCCCTTGAGATGAATCATCTTCCTACTTTTTGTTATATCTTTTTTTATGCATCATTCCCTCAAGTGAGTCTACTCACATAACAAATGATTATGTATCAATGAATGATCATATTTTATGTATTCTCTATATTTAGGCTTCGATATGGATATATCTTCTAGTACGTTTTCCCCTAAAACACTAGTGAAGACTATTTAAAAAATTTACTCTAATAAAAATGATGGTTTCAAAATATAAAATTTTGTATAGGAGTCCTTAGTTAATAAAATTACTACAAAATAAAATTAATATATTTATAAATTAGTGTAATAAATTATCTCTATAGACCATGAAGAATATATTTAAGTCCTGATGTAATTATACAATGTGGTTTTGAAAGGAATATGTATGAAAAAATTCATAAAATAGTATAAAAAATATATTTTCTCAGCCATATATTCTTTTTCTACTACTTGTTCTAGACTTAATGTAAATTTTATTCATACTCGGATGACGGTTTCACATAATCTCCTTATTGATTTAGCTCTAATAAATACTTAAGAGGTTAAATAGTGTGTTTTGCTTCTAAAATATGGTTTTTATTCCTAGAATATATCAACTCATGTTGTTCCCCCTAAAATAATAAATATTCATGTTGATAATACCATATCTCAAAAGATGTCTTTTCCCCTAAACATGAAAATTATGATTTTGAATGTGAAAGGCCCACGGACTTGAGAGATTTTGAATCCCCATTCATGATGATAATGGTGAGGATATATTTTCACTTTATTTTGAAAGGAAATAACATATTCAAGTGTAAATTTTCCTTCACATTAGTTCTAAAAATGGGAAAATCTTTTATTTGAATGGTTCAACATGATACCTAGGAAACATTCATACCCAAACAAAGACTAATCATCCAATCAAAAAAATATTTTTACATAATATGTTAGTAAAGTTATCAATTTGGATCAATCTAGCCTTTAGGAAACTCCTTCACCTTTTAACTATAATTAATAACAATGTTTATGCTCTCAAGAGTTAATTAAATTTCAAATACAATTGATATCATCATATAAATCTTATGAATAAATAAATGATTGAATATTTTCACCTAATGATCTATAATTTTCTAAAGACTAAAATGATAATATTGAACATATTTTAATCAAATGTTATGGTTTTGATAATATTAATTTAGAATATTTTTCTTCAGTTGTAAAGTTATTACTGAATTTATTGTAAGTCATATTTCATTTGGATACTTTTAAGATAACATTTTTCTTTAAAAGAATTTATTTCATAACCCAATTTCTCAAATCCTTGTTATTTTTTGGCATAATGATATTGGAGTTACCATATAGCAATAATACAACTTTATTCATTTCATTGATTGTTTTTTATTTTTCTTCTAAGAGGAGTGTCTAATTTTTTTAATACCCTCCATTTTTTCCTAGGTATTTCATTTTCCTTAATTTGGGTCATTTAATTAAAATTTTCATTTAATATTTTCAAAAACATGATTAAATTTCATTAATAAGTATACTTTGATTAATTTTATAATATTAGCAGCATATTTATTTTCCATATTTTATACTCTTATCTATTTGGGACCTCACAAAGAAAAAGGTCATTCAAACCTCAAGAATTCATTAACATTTAGTTTAAAAATTAGAATAGCCATATAGAAAAACTAATTATAAATTCAATCAACCAATCTAAAATATACAGATTGAAAATTTTTATTTTAATTCATATCAAATATTATCGAGTAAACACATATTCATGTCTGAATAAATATTTTTAAATGAGATCAACATAAAATTGTCTAATATTACACAAGAAAATAACCTCTTTAAATACTACATCAGGTATTTTATTATTCAATTTTTATCACCAATGAAAACTAAAATGGAATATAAAAAGTAAATTCAAAATATGTTTTAAACACTTTTATGGAACTGAAGGACATTTTCTTAATTTAAAACATCATTTTGATAATGAATACATTCTAAAACTATCATATTTTAAAGGAAATAAAAAGTAATTATAAGAACATTTTGAAATAAACTTCATCAATTAAATATTTATAGACTCTATACTCTCTATGATGATATTTTTATCTAAGAGTTATATTGTTCTTATAACATTATTAATTTCATTAATATATCTTATATTTCAATGATCAAGATCATTTTATTATGGATTTTTTTATATTTTCATCATAAAACATAATTTTTTTATTTTTTTTATTGGAATTAAATTCAAAATTGATTGAATTCTTCCACTTTTAATTCATTCATCACACACATTCAATTTTTAAAAATGAAATAAATATTTGGGTAATATAGTTTTTATGGTGTGGAATTTTTGTACTCAGTGCATATGTACTAAATTTGGATATAATATCTTCTTATTTGTTTTGATAAGAAATGAAGAAGTTTTAGGCATAAGAACTTGTTTATAATTTTACTATTACATATAGTAAAATATGGATAACATATTATAATCTCCATTATAAATTAATACATTCTTTACTTCCTATATTCTATTTAAATATTTAATACTATTTTATTTTCCTCTTCCATTATGTGAAAATATGATCTATTAATTATTCTTATTATAAAGTTTTTATCTTCCATTTATTGTAGATTTTTATGTCATTCGTTTTTTAAAACTATACTATATGGTCTTTTAATAATATATAATATAAAATTTTGAATGGTTTGTTACTTGATGAATTTTTTCCATTCACCCCATCGTGAAGGATTTATTCTTGGGAAAACATTTTATAAAGAGGACAACTATATATTAATGATTTATGACACTAGTATAACATATAATAAGTCATTATATTCTTTTTTAACACTAACTCATATGAAAGATGTTTTTTTCTAGGGGTTATGTCTATTTTTACTTGAAACCTTGATGATCATAATGAAAATAAACTGATTTTATTTAATATAATTTATTATGATTGCGGAAAATTTATATAGAGAATAAAAGTGAATGGTTATTAAATACATTAATATTTTCACTAATATCAAAATTGATGAAATGATTGAAACACTCACGTAGTATGAGGTTAAATTGAAATGTGATTTTGAAAAACAAAAGTAGACAAAAAAATTAATTACCATTAAATTAAAATAAATTATCATTCCAAAAAATAAATGTGATCCAAAACATAACAAAAATATGTTCTATCAACTAAAAAATATGATGTCTATTCTAGGGAATATATTCAAAAAATACTTTATTGAAAATACGTGATTTTCATGATAGATTCAAATAAAATAATAAACTAAAGGAGACATATGAGTTGATTTATTATGATTGAATTAATCCTAAACAAATCAACATATATATACTGTGAAATAATGGATGAACTCAAGAAATTTTATAAAGTGTAATGTGAATACCGCACTAAAGGGAAACAAATTTAGTGAAAATGATGACAAGTCAATTAAGTGTGAATCAGCAATTCAATTATAAAATATATTATATTTTTGGTCCTATGAATAACTTCATCAATATTAGTCAATTATGTGATGAATTATATTCTATCATGATTAGTAATAATTCTTGTAATATAACTAATAATAAAAAAACAGGTATAATTCATCGGTACACTAAATAATATGTTTAATATAAAAACGAATTATTTATCATACCAAATAATTTTATTCTGTCATCCTATTAAAAATGACCCATGATTATGGATTATGCATGTTGAGCATTTAAACCTTTGGACCCTAACCAGACTCTCTAGAGAATTATTATTTTAGGACCTTTCTATGATCATATTAGATACTAAAAAATTATATAAGCATTGAAAATTTAATATTTAATATAAATACAACCTAAAATAGGTAAACAATATGTCAACTTCTAATAGGCTTAGTTTATTAATGTGAACATTTTTGGGCCAAATGGTATCAAAGTATTCACATGTAGAATTTATAATTATTTAGTATCAATTGACTGTATGCAAGTGATTGTTTTTTATTTTACATAAAATGACTAATTTTAATAACATAAAATCATTGTCTCTTACCTTTCTTCATTCTCAATAACATAACGAGTAATAGGTTAATGGTTAAAATGAAGAAGTATATGAAGAACACCATCTTGGGGTTCCAATTGTTCTTCCTAGAAAAACAAAAAGTATAGGGTTTTTACTTTCTATATACAAGCTATTTATTTTTTCATACCTTTATTTGGGAGAAATTTGGACATATATGATGAAATTCGATTTAAGATCTAACAAAAGTGGACCAGCACATAGATCTAGATAGACTGGAAAGTACCTTGAAGAACTATAAGTTGTGAACCACTATTGGAGAAATATAGTCCATATTTTTTGGCGGTTGAGAACATAGGCTGTCCTAGTCAGAAATGTATTGAATATATGACAGGGAGATTGATGATCCATGAAACATCAAGGCCACATTTTTGGTACTCTAACTACACACCACGAACCTTGAGCTTGTTCATATGTAGGAAACACAACCAATACCAAGGAATGTTGTGTGGACACATGGATGTGATAGTACAAGTTGTGTATGTTTGACAATACACATTGTATTTAAATTGATTCATTGTTTTGAAACAATCCCAATATAAGAGAATGAACTAAAAATATAGTAAAAATAATGTTCACATTATCTAGTCTTCTTCCAATAATGTTATCAAATTTTCATAGAGAGAAGAATTAAATACATTGTCAAAAATATTTATTATGTGTTTCTTGTGTCATTAATTAAATATTACACTATATTCAATAGGATTATAAATTATATATAAATTTATTTTTCTTGTTAACATTTTAAACTAATACACATGGTTCCCACCATGTACCCTTTTGTACTAAATTAATTTTTAAATGAAAATAATTTTGTGTGAATTAATATATGATAGGTGTTATGAATAATTATATGTAATTAATATAAATTGAATTAATTGGATTAATTAATGATTAGTTATCTCAATTAACTATAAAATTAAATTAATTGGTAAGAAGACTGAAAAATTCTACATGTTTCATGTTATTTGGATGATCACGGGATTAGACTACCCCATTGTTATTGATTGATTTCTTTTAATTTTTTTGGTTAAATTGTTATTGTTAGCATGTGTTTAATCTCATAATCTTTATTATGAAGGGTCCTACATTCTAATGGATTCATTTATATAAAAATAAATTATTCAGTTCATTATATCCCTTCGTCTTGTGTGAGATAGAAGATTATATAAGGATGGAGCTCTCAATAAGGAAGAGGAAGTCCATGTTAAAGAGTTTACGGGAGACCTATTGAGGAAATACATATGATATAATTTTTAATACTATAATATGAACCAAGATATGATTTTAGGGTTTTTATCTTGGGTTTGAGGCTTTTTTTATCATTTAATAGATAAAATAACCATTAGATAATCTCACGATCATGCCACTAATATTTTATTTATATTAGTTTCATAGTAAAATTATTTATGTTTACAAATTCAACCAAATTAATCAATAAATTAATTTAAAATCATCCAAGATAGAATAAAATATAACTCGATTATACATAAAGTTTTTACTAGACATGGTTAATCACTTAAATAAAATCCACTTAATATTAACAAAAAATGTTATAAGTTAAAATTATTTCCACACATATGGAAAAATATCACAAAAATAATATATTATATTAGTATATCTATCAAATACTTATGTTAAAAATATCCTCACAGTTCAAAGTGCATGACTAACCTAGGGTGGGGTGCTTTCAATTATCATGGATCATTTACCAGGATGCTTTCTGTTGGCAATAATTGGTTTAAATAAATTGTTTAATACCCAGGAATTATATAGTGTAACTAATTGGAAGAAGTTGAAAAAATCGCAAAAATATGATTTTGTGATTGGGGAGTCCCCTCAATGGATCAAGGAACTATGGGTTAATGTATCTGGAATGTTATTCCTACCTAAATCCATTAAACTTGTATATTAGGCCCAAGTCTTGGTTATGAAAAGGGAAATATGGTTCCATGAAACTAAAAAATATAAGCTACAAAATATTATAAAACTCATAATGATAGCTATTAGTATTTTAAAAATATTTATAGATTATTAAAAATTTAATTAATTTTAAATTTATTAATCGATTTTATAATCAAGAAAAGTAATAATTGTCTTCTTAAATTTCTACAGAATTTAAAATCAAACGACTTCCGAAATAACACTATAATCTTTACAATAGAAGGAAAACCATTTCACTCATTAAAATTTCTATGAATAGTACATGAACATGCATGTTATACCATGCCATTAATAGAAATTATATGTGTTTTAAGACCCACTTCCTCTCTTCATTTCCAAATAATCTACTAAGTATGAATTTCCAATCTATTAGAAGAACGTGTATAATGTTATGAATGTCCAATGATTTGTGCTATCCTCAAAGTCCAATGATATTTTGAAGCAATATAAATATATCGATGCACATAGTATCATTCCTCACTTTAGGGATCTCTATCAAGATAAGGAAAGATTGTAGAGATTTGAAATCTCTAATGCACTATTCACATGAATTCTTGGAGAGTTGGCACTGGCTAGGGAACATATAATAATGATAATTGGCTAGATTTATCTCCTAGACCTCTTGGGTTTTATAATCCTTGATGAGCATTACATAGATCTCATTAAATTGTTACTACCTAAAAACATCTTGATTATTATTGTTATTTATAATATGAGAAAAATAAATATGGATTGTTCGGTACATAATAAACTTATTATACAAGTTGATAAATACTTTGGGTTTGAGAAACTATTGTTATTTATGGTAAGTGAGAAGAGGAGTAATATAGAAAATAGGATAATGAATTATTCTGAACCTATGTCCCAAGATCACTATCCCTCTAAGAAGAAGAAGATCCTGAGGCAAGGAATGAAATAGGATGAGGAATGTTTTTCATGATGTAAATAGTTCCATTGTAAGGGGAATTTCACCTAGAAAAATAAATAATGTGATATTCATGTTCTTTTTTAATTTATTGTAATGTTTTTATTTTTAGATTATGGGTATTATATACCACCTATTGTTCTCACATTAAAATTCAAATACATGAACCATGTAGATTTTCGAAGCTTTCCATTAATGAGGTGGATATACGGGTATCCAATAGAGTGAGTGTGGATTCTCTAGCCACTGGAGACTACTATCTCACAATACTGATGTGATATATTTATATTTTAAAGAACTCTTAGTATGTGCCTACTTTTATGAAGAACATTATTTAAATTTGGAAGAATTTGTTTTTTACTTTGTAAATAAAGGTTTCACTTTTATAAAGCTAGCTTTTTATTGGGTATGGAACAATTGAATATTAATATTTATATATTAAATTATGAAAACTATATATTGTAAATAGATAATAAAACAAACATGTGAGACTCATATAATGCCCAATTTTGGCATCACTGCCTGGTTTATCTAAATAAAATGATTTTGAAAAATCACTATTATGGTGGTTATTTAGACTATTTTTATATTAATCCAATTGAATGATTTCATTAATGTTCACATGTTAATATGAACAAATCACCTTTCAGTTTTCACGGTGATATAGACATAGAGACTCAAGATCCGATAAACATTTTTTTTTAAATTTTCAAGTAGAATATAAAGGTGCATTCTCATACTTTATTACTTTTTCCAAAAACATGAACCTGTATGGTTGTATATACTAAATGTGGCTTAAGTATGAATAAATAGATAATTACAAAGATTTCATGAATGAGGTTTATAATTAAATTGGTAAGAATATAAATACACGTTCACTGAATTATGGTAGTAAATATATTAACTAGGTCCTTATTGATATTCTATGAGGGTATTAGATGTTATCTTAAATAACTCCACCTTATACACCATGGTGGAATAGAGTTATTGAAAGGAAGAACCATGGATTATTGGATATGGTAAGTTTAATAATGATTCATCCAACAATTCCATTATCCTTTTAGTGATATTCATTATATATAGCTTTATAATTACGAAACTAAGTTCCAACTAAAGTGGAAAATGGTATTCCAATCATGTTATGGAGTAGATAGAAAAAAAAAATTCCACATGTTCATGATTTGGGTTGTGAGTATTTTGAGAAGTCTAAACAAATAAAAAAACATGTACCTCTAGGAATGAAGTTTATCTTTATAGGGAATCTAAAGGAAATAAAGGGGTTACTATCTATAAATCCCTTCAAATACAAAAGTAATTGTTGTGAGAAAAAAAATTTATCGTGAGTGGGATCACATAGGATAATGGGAGAAATAATAAATTCAATGAATCAAGTGATAATGATATGAAATAGTTGGTACAATAAAATATTCAATAGCTCTTGGTGGAAGATGTTGTTCCATAAACACAAGTGGTGTGTAGGAGTACTAGAGAAGTAAAAGAACTACAGAGATATGATTTTCTAGTCAAAATTTATGGTGAATCATTATTGGTTGAAAATAATGATCCTCTCTCATATAATTAGGAAATATAAATCTCATAATATGAAAGATGAAAATATCCAATGACTTCTCATATAGATTCTATTTTTCAAAACCTATTTTTCGATATGATCAATCACCTAGTAGATGTAAATATTATGGTGTTGAAAAGGGTATTCAAGAGAAATATAGATGTTAAAGGTAAATAAAATGTCTATAAAACATGGATAGTGGCTAAAGTGTCTACATAATTCCAAGGAACAAAATATTAAGATAACATTTCTATATTTTACATGATCAAAACAATCATAAGTTTTCTTGTCATAGAAGTTTACCATGATTATGAGATTTGGAAAATGGATGTCAAACATTTCCATTAAACATGAAAATTTAAATAGATTTGTATATGACACAACAAAAGTGGTTTGTGACTCAAAAAAAATAAAATAATGTAGAAAATTTTTATAGATCCATCTATGTATTGATGTAGGAATCTAGGTCATGGAAAAATCGATTCGATAAAGATATAAAAGAATTTAGTTTCATTAAGAATGAATGTGACATAGGTGTTTGAAAAATATTTAGTGGATGTAATATTATTTTAACATTAGTATATTATGATGTAATATTAATAATTTTAAATTTTATATTATCCTTACAATATGTTATTACGTGTTTGAGTAAGTGATACTACAAATAGAAATTAGTTGAACTATCCTACATTATAGAAATCAAGATCATGCATGATAGATCCAAGGGGATTCATGGACAATGTCAAGAAACATATGGTGACCAAATACTGAATAATATCATTATTAAATAATCCAAAAGGTGAAGAGTTATATTGTCACAAGTTATACATTATTCTAAGAAAATGATTCATCAAACATAAAAGGAAGGGGAAGAATGATTAAGATCCCATACAAATGAAATATGATCTATTATGGTTCCATGTTATGAGTGAGGATATATTTTTACTAAGATTTTATAATGGTAAATAGATATTTTGAATATTTAGGTGAATAATATTGTATTTTTTTCATGTATATCCTAAGAATTGGAGGTGAACTAATGATATATCCCAGGTATATGGAGGGCATGTAGAGCTAGTCATCAGGGGTTGCATAGATTTTTCATTTCAGAAATATTAGAATGATATTATGTCATAATATGGATATATCTTTTATCTAAATGAAGGATCAGTGAGATATAAGAGTTTAAAAAAAATGTTTCCACCGATTCAACAGTAGAGTCTTAGAATATTACAGTTTTCGATGCAACTAATGAAGCAGTTTGCATTCACTAGTTTTTCCTAAATATTGATTTAGTTCCTAGTAATAAAGACTCTATCATAGTTTACCATAATAAAACAAAAGCTTTTTCTCTCTTTATGGAGTTGAGGTCACACCCAAGGTAAATGAAAATAATTAGGAAGTTTCATCTCATGTGGTATTTTTCTCAATGAGGTGAGGTTTCAATAAGTAGAGTATCCACATAGGAAAATGTGTTAGACCCCTTGAACAATGATTTATATCATCAAATACATGAATATCATGTGATATCTAGGGGACTAAATCTTATTGTCAGTTTTATCTAGTGTATCGGTGAGTCAGTTGGAGTTGGGGACATAGAACAAACTTGTTTAGTAATTGATTACATTTTTTCATTTTAAAGATGGTTTTTTATCACATTATTATTTTACCCCAGAATGAAATTTATATGGGATAATTTCCTAATAATGGATGTTTTATTAAATGGTAATCGTAGTTCTACACTTTATTGAGAACCTAGATGTTCAATTAAATTATTCTTGAAGCTTTTCACTGTCCAAATGATTTTTTCAAACAAGAAACTGATCATACATTCTATCAGGGTTTGGAGAATCATAATAAATTTAGAAACCTTCTCATGGTGTTTAGCTTTGTTAATATTCATGTGAAGAGGTTGTGATAAAAATCATATCACTAGAAAATCAATATTTCAATGTGTCATTGGATGTTCCTATTTATGAACATTTATATTGATCCATATACAATTATATTATCATTAATTAATATCATGAATCTTGTGATTAAATGTTTTTATGAAAATCAATATGATATTTACTCACGAAGAGACAAGATAGTTCGGTTCATATTGAGTGATATTACATCAAAAAATCATTAGAAAATAAATTTATCACTTTTTTCGTGATAGAAGTTAATATCTCATAACCATTTATGAGAATTAGAATATACGCATAAATCCTTGTCTATAGTGTTAAATGGGAATGTTCATTTCCAAAAATTCATTGAAATAGTCAACGATCATATAGGTTTATGTAATTTCTTGCAACCTTCTTAATTTGAGAGATCATGATAAATGGATTATATTACACAGTATGCATTCATATTACATTGGATATCATTGATACATTAATTTATTTCTTTATGGGTTTCATTAAATGTTTATAGTTTCTAACCATATAATTTTGGTGGCTATGCCTAATGCAATTTAGAAAATGTACTAGAGGGTAACACACATTGTGTATCCACAATATTAGTTAAATTTAATAGTTTAAAAAGTTAGAATAAATTATATTTATTCATTTTTATTTGATTTCCATAAATTAATCATGGGTTATTCAAAAGAATAATTGTGTTAAATAATAATAAATAATTTCATTTAGTTTAGGAAATTTTAATACTAATTTAATTTATCATAAAATAAATAACTTTCCTATTCATTCTTCAAGGATTGTTAAATGTCGAAGCGTGAATGAAAACTAAGCTTGATAGTCTGATTGGAAATTGTGTTGACGAAATTTATTTATATTATAAATGAATATCATATATCAAGTGATTATTAATAATTTTATTTCTATTTCTTTACATTGGTTAAAATATTAGTATTAAATAAGGTAAGTGTATTGTTTCTGATTTCCCAAAAATAAACCAACCAAAATAAATATCCAATTATATCACTTTTAATAAGTCCATTTTGGTGTAATTAATGAAAATAGATCGACTTGATAAACCCCAAGAGTGAATTATCTCTTACTCCTATCTCAATTCATCGATAGAAAACTAAGATCTCTTCCTCCTTTAAGAAGAATATTTATGTGGTTAACCAAAAACATCAAAAGCGATCAAGATTGGTCATTTTAACACCCAATGATTTTAAATAGTCCTTTAAAGATTATGGATCACAAGTATATCACCAATATAGGGATTATTCACTTTTATCTTGTGGTGAAATAGTGGTACGATGCAATTCTGTTAATAAAATCATTAATAAAATTTGAATTAAAAGTTGATTAAATTGTATATCTACTAACAAATGAATTATAATTTACATGTGAAGATCATCGTATTCTGGTTCTGTCATTTTAATCTAGTAATGAGGTTTAAAATTCTCATTGTTTGCAATTTTTTGATCATGTGTGGAAATGATTACAAGAAAATTTAAACTAAAAGACAAGTTAATCATACCACCAAAGGATTCTACTATTGCACCTAGAATCGTCATTCTTTACCATATTCAATATAATGGTCGGAACCATTAGGGAATATGTAGAAACACATGAAGAATCTATATTGATTAAGAAATTAATGATAATTCTTCACTAAATGTTTTATATTTAGATATTTTCTCATAAATATAGAGATTATTATGACTTCACAATTGATATGTTTTAAAGAAAATTTATAGCCTTTTAGGTGATAAAAGGAGTAGCCAAGAAAATATTGGTTAAAATAAGGAAGGAAATTTCATTTTAAGAATTTGAAAATATAATTATTGGAGTGGATAAGGTAGGAATTGGTGAAGATGAAAACACAGAAGCATTTGATGACATTATCTCAATTCTATCAAGAATATTTATAAGATGAGAATATAGTTATCAAGGTATACTACCTTTAAAAATTTTAAGATATTGTAAAACTGGACACTTTTCTGCCAAGTTTCCTTTGAGAATAAAAAAGGCTGGTGAATATGGTTAAGAAATCAAAGTATCCTTAAAATGGAGAATCAATGAAAATAAATCAGCCACAATCAAAAGGAAATAAGATGATGTCATCCAAAAAATTTCAGAAGGAACCTTATTTCTCTTGAATAAGATGCTTCTTATAGGTAATAAATATATTATGACAATGAATGTTATAAAGAAAATTATAAATGATTTTTGATGACTCGCGAAGATGAAGAAATTAATTCTTCATAAGAGGATACTCAAACTTGTAAGGGGTTAGCTAATAACGAAAGTGAATTTGAAAAATAATACACAATGATAATCGAGAACTGAATATTCCTTAATTATATTGGAATACATGGAGATAAAAATTCACATATTAAGGGAAAAAACTTTAATGAAAACAAATTCATGTTGAGAAAGTTGATCTAGTTAAATAAATTCCAAGGATAAATATTGAGAATGATTAGAGAAGAAAGATCCTTGATGACATGAATTGTCACATCATCCTTAGGGATTTATATTTTGAAAATTTAACTATTAAATTTATTGAATCCAAGAATTAAAAGGACAAATTTAAGGTTAATTATGTAAAATTTATCATATAAATTTGAGAAATTTATTTACTATCCATGAAAAAAATCAAGGCTATAAAATAGTTGAAGGTGTGTTTAAATATAAAAAACTATGCACTTGTGGTGTATAAGGTATTAGATATAAAATAGATACTATTGATGGTAACTCATAATGTAACATCATGTTTATTAGTGTTTCTAGTAAAAAAAATATTTTTCCCTTCTGATGAATAGTCAAAATCAACTCACATTCAGAGGTAGAAAAATTCCAAAAATATATAAGTTGCCTTTAATTACTCAGGGAATAGAAAAACCAAAGGGGTTAGAGAAATAATTTAATTGAATGCCTAAAAAATATGTTTTACAACAACATATACATAAGTGTAAATTTTAGAATAGAAGGATGTTTTTTGTTTATTTTCTGTATTGTGTTATATTTGGTCAAAATATTATATTTTCCTATAAAGTATGTCTCTGCCAAGAAAAATGAGAGAGAATGATCCGAAGTGGATAAAACTACAAAAACACAAAGGGGCTAATCAATTTTAGAAAAAAACATGAGATTAAAAATAGATTTAAATAACTGAAAAACGAATATCGAATGTGTGATCAAGGACACAAAATGAATGAGTGTTAAATAATTCTACCAGAATAATTATATATTAATTTTATGTCAATGAAATTCCAAAAAAAAAAATACATACAAATAACGAGTTATTTTTAAGATTCATATAAATCATGAAAAACTAAAAATCTATGGATTATGGATAGTGGTTCATAATCACACATAAAAAGTGATCTGAATAATATGAACACAGTTGAATATTATGAAGGAAGAGTTTTTAACTTTTTTAATGGTAGGACAATAAAGATCGAGGGTGTTCATGTAATAAATATAGTCCAAAAGAAAATGAATTATAATAATGTTTAACTTAATCATAGGATAAAACACAACTTAGTGAGCATGTTCCGACTATTTGATTATTTCAATAAAAAGATACTCATAAAAAATGGGAGAATTATTAATAGGGTGAAAGAAAGATAAGTTTTTTCAACAGGGATCAAAACAAATGGAAACTTATTTTAGGTTAGAGAAGGAAAATATCATTTCTTTATCAGATTTCAAGATAAAATCAACTTTTTGTATAAGAGTATAATTAATCTTGGAAAAAAGTGCATGATAAGTTTGATTAAAGGCGTTTTTGAGAGAAATATTCCTACTTTAAAGAAAGACACGACCTCTATTTTTATAACATGTCAAAAGAAGAATATGGTAGTTAAAAGTTACAGAGAGGTTGAAATAAAAAACTGGAGGCCATTAGAGATTTCCACTCAAATGTTTTGGGGACCATGAGAAATAATTTAGAAAAATTTGAAAATTATTTCCCCACATTCATTTATGGGTTTACATGATTAATATTCATTATGTTTATGTCTCACAAATCCCAATCTTTGAGCATGTTTAAAATTTGCTGGAAATGTTATATGAAACAAATAGGTAATTATTTGAAAAAAATGAGATTTGAAAATGGGAGAAAATATTTCAATGGAAAATTCTCATAATATCTTGGAAAAAAATTCATAAGGAATTAGTTCAACACATCCTACCCTCCACAAAAAAATTGGATTGGTTGAATGAAAAACAAAAATGAGTCTTTAAAAAGAATACAAATATTCTAGCAGATAATGATACCTCATGGTACCTCTAGAGGAAATATATTACCACATTTTTAATAATTAAAAAAATTATTCTGAATTCATATTTGTCTCTATGTGAAATTTGGTTCAATAAGAAGCCAAATCTAAAACAAATTAGAGTGTTTGGGAGTCCGTACCTGATCAAGAGGAAAGGTGAAAACAAAGTAATTTTTTTTGATAAAACAGATGATGAAATTTTTCCTGGATACACAATAAATGGATTTTGGAATCATTTCTACAAAATGGAATCTGTGAAGCTATTTGATTGTGATGATGTGGGTTTTATTGAGAATGATGATAAGAAAATAAAATTAGTCAGTGATAATGATCTGATTAATGAAATCACTACATAAGAATTTGTAAGAATAAATAGAATGGATAAGTACATTCTTATGATTAAAATTATACATATTATATTAATCATGATGATAGATTTAATACCATTATATGTAATGATAAATCATGTTCATTTAAGAAACATCATTGGAGATAAAAATGAAGGTGTAACAACTAGGTGGAAAATTAAAGCATCTAGTCATATTTGTCTTATTTTAATGGTTGTACCCAAATAAATTTTATATCTTTAGATCATTAGGAATATATTTAATCCATGAATTATTATATAAATTATTTTGAAAATAATGATACATGGGATCTTATACACATACCCAAAGAGAAAAATATCAATGGAAAAAAATTTATTTTTAGAAAAAATATAAATAAAAAAGGTTAAGTTGAAAAAAAAAATTGATTTCTTTTAAAAGGATATTACAATGTTAAATGAATAGAATTTTTTTGTTAGATTTGGACTCTCAATAAGGGGTGAATTGATTTCCTATAAAAATTTATATCAAAAACCATTATTTAAAAGTTCCCTAGTTTAAAACAAAATATCCCAGCTAACCAAAGTAGTATATATATAAAAAAAATTTGGTCAAAATATTTCTTAGATATTTATTAGATCTTAGTTAAAATAATATAATTTCTAATTTCAACATTCGATAATAGCATACTAAAACAAAATACAATATGAAGAATTTCAAAGATTTATTATTAATGTTAATCTCAGATTCCAAAACTGATTACAAAGAAATAGAAAAAGAAACCTAAAATCACATAGAAAAAAATCAATAGGTTCTATCTCAAGATGGTACATAATCTTCTCCACTTGGTGATCACCTACCACCATCAAGATTATATTAAATAAACATTATCCACACACTGGATCGATGTAAAAATAGTATAAAACTATTTAGGTTAACTATACCACTTCCATAGTTTTCATGGGAGTGTAAAAACAAACAGGCCATGATGGGACCTCTTTCCCTCTTATTCATGGGAGTGTAAATATGATGGTTTTTAAAGATATCTATGTATCTTCCAGTTTGGATGAGGAGTCTGTGTGTGTTTATAAAATAGGGACACACACTGCTCTAAATGAACACAATTTTTGACATGTAGAATTAATAAATGAACTCAATCTTATGAAAATAATTGTATAAATATGAGTAATTTAATTGTTATTTAAAATCATCATTTACTTTGAAAATATAGATTTTAAAATTGTAACTGAATTTATTACTCTTTGAAAAATTAATTAAGGTCTCACAAAATTATCTTAAAACAATAATACATAAAAATATTAATTTATGATACATTTTATGAAAATAAATTTCCAATAAATTATTTAATTAATCATTAAATTATAATTAAATATTTGTCACTTACAAAAATTCCAACACTTAATTAATAATTTGTAAAACATTTATTTACTTAGATACTGAAATAATTATACCATAATTTCACTTCTAGGTTTCCTAAATATTATTTATTTGTTCATGGGTGTGGATTCTATTCATTTTTCCGGTATACTATTCATAAGCAACATATTACTATTCCTAAGGTCAAGTTATTATTTCATCAATATTGGTTCTTTAACATATATAAATAATTATTATTTCATTAATTATTTGATTATAATGTTTTTATTATGAACTATAAGTACTTTTTAAATGATTTTTACTATAATAAATTACTATAATATGGGATAAACACCATTGATAAAAAAAATCATTATATGCATGACTCTCTGGAGTACGTATCAGATGGTAAGGGTATACCCTAGTGGTTAGTAGTGTCATTAAGTTATAAATCACTGAGTCACTATGTGTGAGCTATGAACCCATGTTTTCCAAGGACTTTCATGGGATGGGTTTCCTGGTAGTTTTACTTAAATGATAAATGTATCTCTGTTATAGAGTAGACATCTGGATGGAATGTGGAATTGTAAGAAGGTTGACCCTTGTCTAGACCTAGGCACACTTTTTCAAGAGATGTGGTGACTTGTGTTTTTAATGGTAATTTAACCTATTTGTTATGAGAATCCCGTGAATGGAGTTTCACACACCTTTTATGGAATCTTAATGGACTATGGGTTAGAGACAATAATTCAATATCATGAATTAATCTTGAGTACACTGTCATCCCTACACTAAGCTTTTTTTCTTTATAAGATCATTCCTAGATGATAAAACCTATTGAGGTTGTGTTCAAGTAGTGGTATAAGTTAATCCATAAGGTGGGGAGTGAAAAATTGGGTTTTTGAGGCTGGTGACTCCCATTTTCTATTTCAATTCAGTATTTTGGTGGGATTTAGATCTCAGTGTTTGTTATCTAGATGAAGATAAGGGTATTCTAATGGTGGGAATTACTAGATCTGTAAAATTTAATTGTCTTCCATTTAAGATATAGTTTTTGGAACTTTGAGAATAGTTATTGGATAGCCCATAGATCTTGTTTCTGCAGATGATTATGTTGAGAGCATGGCTTCAAGTTTTACCACCATGATTATTCTTGATGAGAATTTTTGTGGTGGGAAGGTTTTAATGTTCCATCTTGTTTTGGACTAATATTTTTGGTAGAATTTTTTATATCATATGGTTATAAGGGGTAAAATTTTATTTTACCCTAGAATATGATCTCGAATAAAATTTTGACCATGTTTTGGTCCAATAATAAGATGATTACCCTAGGGCCAATTTTTGGTGTAATTCATGTTATTCGAATTTTAGCCAAATAATTAATAATTAATATCTATGCAATTAAATATTAATTTATCCATGCTAGTTCGTTCAAACAAATATTTTGACTAGAGAATCATATTGATATTTTTTCTCCAACATTGAGTCTAGAATGTGAAATTTTATTTTTAGTGAGGTAGAAACTTTAGTTCGGAACTAGGGAAGGCTCGACCCCCTTTTAAAATTTCTTTTTTTTTCCTTAATTTTCCATCCTTTTCTTTTTCTTTATTTATTTTCATATTTTCCCTAAATATTATCACATATTCCCCTAATTGGTCTCCTTCACCGTGTTTAAATAGAGGAAGGTAGATGTATAGATGAATAGAGAGAGGGATATAGGGAGCTATTGTCATGAAGTTTATAATGTGTTGGATCATCATTCAAAAAATGTGGATCGCAGAATTGGGAGAATCTTTGGGAGATTCTTATTAATGCTATGAATTTTATGTCTCCACCATAAATAGAAATAATTTTATCATTTTAATGTTTTAAATCCCTTATATAATTGTTTATATACCCTTATAGAATGATCTGTTGTTTTTGTTGATGAAATGGGTGTTTCAAAAATATGGGAGTTTTTCTATTCAGGAAAAATTGTGTACATGATGTGTGGTTCAAGGGACCCACGCAGTGTGTTCTTCCATTTTGGGGAAGATAAACTTTTCAGAAGAACACATCATGTATAGTGTATATACTACATGTACAAGTAATTGGTTGTGTAGCCATGTACCTAGTCAGGATGTCCTTGTAAAGGACACAAGGGCATATATAGTACATGTTTTGATCTCATGTGGTTCAGACAACATGTAGAAGTACATGGCCAGGAAAAATACATGGTTGGTCCATTTTAGGGACTTGGGAATGTACCACATTTTGGGTACACACTGTGTACCCATATTTAATTTCATGTACTTGGGTATTTACACACCTTGTCTGGTGGTAATACACTCCCATTTTGGGATTTTGGTGTACACATTATGTACCTAGGGAGACACAGTGTATGCTGCCCCTTTTGCAACCCTTTTTTTTGAGTTTTTCATATATTTTTTCTTGAGAGTCAAAATTTGACCTAGGATTAGTCCATTTTAATTATATTTTCAATTAGATCTTGTCTGTTAAACCAATGAGATGTTTTAAGGAATCATCAGTGGAATTTTAGGAATTTTTTGAATAGGTAGGTTCTTCCTCTAGTAATCATACTCATTGTCTCATGAGAGTGATACTTGATCTGATATGGTTCATGATTAATCTCCCATAACAAATGTCATTTTAGAATTTCCATTGGGGAAAAATTTCATGTGAGATGTTTCATTCAGTCATATAAGGCTATGATACTAGTTGTTTCTGAGGATCCCCTGTAGGATTCCCCTACGTATGTTTCGACCTAGAGGATTCCATATAGGATGCATGAAGATTATTTCTATACCAAGGGTCCCCTATGGGATGAATTATCTTACATGCTGACTTATGGAACCCCTATTTGGATACCTTTACCTGGACACCATTCATAAGATCCCATTAATGACTCATCTACCATCTCAAATAGTTAGAGAGGGTCCTTTGTAGGATTCCCTCACATGAGTGTTGTTATATAGATCTTGTGTTGGATACCTGAGACATGCTTGTCATTCGAGGATCCCCTATGGGCTTCCTCCCTTACCCTCCTAGACGAGGATGATAAGTATGATGCCTTCTCTTGTGTGTGTTCCTTGGGGACCATGAAGGATGCCTCTTAGTGTTTGACTTGAGGTTCCCAATGGGTTCTCTACTATTTGACCAGCCCTAAGCAAGTACATTTGGTTTTGGTAGAGATGGTAGAAAATGTCACCTTATAACTAGTGTTGAATTTATAATCCCTTAGGGTTGTGGTAGTAGTGTTGGGTTTAAGTGTTTGGTCACCCTCACACCTTTATTTATACATTCACTTGGTTATTGTTGATGTAGAAATGATTACCAGAGTTTCTTCCTAGTTGGTGGTTATTGAGCCAGATGCAAGGAATAATTATTTCTATAAGGTATTCCAAGACATTCTTTATAAGATCTGACTTTAAAGCCATGTTATTTTTGTATGTTCATTTGTATACCCTAAGGTACTACCTGGGATCTGGTTTTTGAGCCAGAATATTTTGTTATTATTTTATTCATATTAACTGAGTTGATTTCTGGAATCCGGTTGTTGATCCTACTACAATGATATACTGGCATGGCATCCCTAGTAACAATAGACATGGATGATTACACTCTCCTAAGTGATGAGGATGATTATTCTATCCTCAAGATATCATTTGATGAGGATGATTATTTTTTCCTCTTCTCATGGGTTAAATGAGAATGATTATGCTCCCATCAAACCATGGTATTTAATGGATGATTACCCTCTCCTACACTTGTGGTCTATAGGGGATGATTACACTCTCCTCAACCTATGGATTATGGTAGATGACTACACTCTCCCTGATTTGTTAAATAATGGGGATCACCAGAAGTTCTCTTTGGGATCTGTCTTATGATCCCTTTTCATTATATTGGTTATTGAGCATGGTGTCTCGCACCAATTATTGACATTAAAATTTGGATCGTGAGGGGTGGGTATGAAATAACACTAGTAATCTCTATTTTCAGATCACCTAATGTTAATAACCTTAGGGTTTATTCGAGTCAATGTAGTGACCGCCTATAGAACAGGACCTAGGGATTAAATAATGGAATATATTTATATTGAATGAGAGGTATGTAATTTAAATATTTTCCTTTTACTTTATGTTTTAATATACTTCTGAGGAGTCATTCATTAATGTTATTGGAGGTGAGTATGTGTGAACCAATGGTTAAGATGATTATCCCCCTATGTTGATGTTACTTTCATGGAGACATTTCTAGAATTGTCTGAAGAAGGTATCTGTTGATTGGGATTATGAACCAAGAGGTCAACATAATTTTTCATGTAATGAGGGAAATGACATTCATCACAATTCCCTTTTATAGGATATCCAAGTGATAGAGAATATGGACCCAAGCATCGACTTCTATTTGGTTTTATTTTATTTCCTTCACTATACTCATGAATATTCATAATTATTTATATATGTATATGTATGGAACTATACATTTATATACATAAATATATGAATATATATATATGGAAATCTATGGTTATCTTTCCCAGTTAACTAGGATTATGGACTCATGGTTGGACTATTGTCACACTTTTATTAGATTTAAATATATATTCAGTTGTGTCTCAGTTTGTATGAGAAAATTTTCTTTTTCCTGCACTTATACAAGCATATTTTATAGGTCCTTATTGGGGTGTCTTACTTAGATTATTACACACCCCTTCATCTTCACCTCAGTGTATGTGTAGACCTTATTTCTACTAGTTTAGGTTGAGGACTCATAACCAACCATCTTAGGGAATCGTTTTAGGGGAATCATCATTTCATTTATCAAACAATTAAATTTTTGATTTTATGTAAAATGTTATAGGAATTTTATTTTACATTTCTGTAATGAACATAATTTCCTTTCATCATGATAATTATTTTCAATTAATATTCTTTTATATGTGTTAAATTCTACTTTCAAAGATAATTACTTTAAAAAGATCATGTTTTAAAAAAAGTCATGTGTCATGGATATTATCCATATAAATTATTTTTAAATGATCCTTAATTCTTATTTTCAATGAAAATGAATTTAAAAATGTTTTCATTTATAAAATTGTTTTCCAATGTTGAATGGATATTTTACATTATAAAAAGTTTAAAATGATTTTTAAATCCTCCTTTATAATTTTCAATGTTTATTTTCAAAGGTATGGATTTCAAAATATTATGAATTCTTTGTTTTATGAATTTATTTTCAAAGATAATTTATTTTCCCCCTCAAATTTATCATGTGTATTTTCAAAATTATTTTGCATTTAAGATGTCATTTTTTGACGTTAAATATTTCGTAATGGTTATATGATCCCTGGATACCATTCTTATTCTCCCTCTAAGTGGTATATTTTCATAATGGAATGATTTTTATGAAACCTATATCTCATCCATGGGTTATACCATGAGAAAATACTTATGAAACCTACTTATTTTCATGTATTATGAAATGAAGAAATTATGAAATGAAGAAATGATTTTTAAACCAGCCTCTTTTCCTTAGGTTTAGTTATGATTAATTGTTTATGAAAATCGTTATGTTTCATGGGATAAGATATGATGAATTCATAATGATATTTTGGTACTCAAATGTTTGATTTTAATTATTTGATGGGTAGGACCTATATATCCCCCTAATTCATTGGGTAATGATTTATATATTATGAGATAGGTAGTACTAAAAAGGCTATTGAACCCAATTTATTATGGGACTTTGTCTGATGTGATGGTCTTGGTAGTAAACCTTGACAGCTATGATGATTTGTGGAGTGAAACCATTACACTATGATATCCTAGGTAGTTGTCCTTGAATACTATGGAAATAAGTGTCTAGGATTATTTGTTTGCTAATATTACATATCTTATTCCATTTATATTGTCTCATGGATCATGTTCTTTGATTTCCTTATGATTATTGTCTTATCAAATTCCAAACATTTTTCCATGACTCAATATTATTATCATTTATATGTAGGGTATTTTTTTCAAATGTTATGATCATGTTCTCATTCCCTTATTCCAATGGTATAATTATGTATCTCACTGCCTTTCCCTTATTATGTATATGAGATTACCCTTTATTATGTTTACTTTCCTAGGTTACGATGAAATGTTTTAAGTCAGGTACATCTAGGAATATTACTATGTGGGTTGATCTTATCGTAGATGTAAAATATAATTCAATAAATAAAAATATTTTTTGTCTAGTCACCAATGGAACTAAACCATTAGGATCTTCAAGAGTGTGTTTGTGTAATGTAATGAATATTCATCTAAAATATGTAATATGTATGTATGAAATGTCTAGGTTTCTATATCATGCCTTATAAACTACCAATATTTATTCAATGACTCAGGTTTATGTTCTATGACATTTTTGGTATAGTTTTTAAATGTTATTATCATGTTCTCATACCCTTATGCTCATGTTATGCTTTCTTATCTCCGTTATTTACCCTTATTGAGCATCTAATATCAACCATTATTGTGTTTCTTTTCCCCAGTTTATGATGATAGGTATTACATGTGATATGTATAAGGGTTATGATTATGAGGAATATTTAAAATATTATGCAGAACACTTTTGAACCATTTGTTAATGTTTCTATGTTTCTAAAGGAACTATAACATTATGATAATCTGGAGTGTTTTTTAATGTAATGAATATAAATCTAAAATTTTGTCATAGCTCTATATGAGATGTTTATGTTTCTACGAAATGTATGTTGTAATACCCTCCAAAATCACAAGGTAAAATGTGTATCTCGATCCACAATATTTGACCTTGGAAGTCCATGGAATTGTACCACCTCATCCACATACCTCTTATCCAAAGAATCCATCAATATTTAATCCCTTATTTCTATGAAGTGGGATGATTTATTTAAGTGATCCATAATTTACAAGATTAAAACACAAGATCCATGAACTCAGGGTACTTTTATGATTAAATCCATCAAAACTTTACCCCATTTCCAATTGGGAACATCCAAATGCTGTCATAAACCACTAGGAACAAGATTCTCATCCTTTACCATTCGATAAACAAAACACCAATACATAGACACCACAACCACTAATTTCATCTCAAGACACAAAAAATGTATCCCCATGCCTCATTAAATCATATATAATCATGATTTGTTCACCAAAATTGATCTATGAAACACATGAAGGACCCCAATGTATTGGCCTAGACTTTTTGAATGATAATTGTTTCCTAAAAATGTGTGTTATGTTATATTATACATAACAAACCCATATCTATTCAATAATGAACTGAATATAAATGGAAATATAACAATCTAGATTCCTTCATTAATGACTGTTAGAAGATATTAATGTTGGGAACTACACTCTGGCCAAAAAAATTAACATTATAATTATTTTTTTAAGGAAAATCTAACAATAGAAAATTTATATAAAAATAAGTGTCAATGGACTCAACCAGTAGAGTCATGTTGTTTTTAGCCAATTTCATAGAACATGGTAGGGTGGTATCATCACTGAGTTTCACCCTTGACCATGCCCATGTTGAGCTTCGACAATTTTATCTTAAAGGAAATTGCCTATGGGATAAGTCATGTTACTGGAGATTACCACTCGGTCGATGTTAGCTGATGCACCCCACAAAACTACCACAACCACACACCTTAATCATAGGGAATATGTGGTTGTAATAAGGGGTTATTTTTTAGTTCCATGGTTACCAACATTCTAATTCCATTGTATAAATAAAATTATTATCTCATCAATTCTATTTTAAGAATAGTTTTGATAAATTGATTTTTTAGACACAAATTCTACTTTTCCAAAAGAATATAAATCATTCATAATAAACTAAGGTAATATGAATAATATTTATCTTAATGGACTTGTGTGATAAAAACACTCTTATTGAATATAAAATTTAAGATAAACTTATTATGAAATTGATAATTTTTAAGTTTCTCAAACTATTTTATGCATTTTCAACCCTCTATTTCATTTAATAAATAAGTATTTTTATACGTAAATGTAAAACAATTATCATACATACAGAATTGATATTATAAAATAGAAATTATTTTTTGAATCATCACATTGAATTTATTTTAAGTGAATTAATGATAATTTTATAAAATATTTTAGTTTTTGTGAACAGTAAAAATAATGTTTCAGGTTTGGGTTATGTTTAACAACATCATAATTATGTCATAATTATTTCAAAATTATTTAACCACAATAAAATACCTAAAATTATTTATTTTAATTATACAATTTTTTTAATATTTCTTAATCAATTTGAAAACCTATTATTTACTATCTAATGTCTAAAATGGAAACATTAACATTAGAAAACTTATATTGTGGAAACATTACTTTTACTTTACAAAAAAGTAACTTAATAATATTTTCAGTTCTGGTGCATTAAAATAACATAAAAATGTCCAAAATGTAGAAAAATTTGTGAAAAGCTATGGGAAATCCCATGGTTTTTTATTTTCCACAACATTTATTTTGAAGGCCTATATTTGGGAATTAATAAACAAATCCTACACTTTTACTACAAATTACAACCAATTTCTACATTTCATTTCACTAAAATCCCATCCCCCACCATGACATGTTATTTTTAGCATCTAATTATTCCTATCATGGTGTCCTCAAACCCCAAATCTCCCAATCCTCAGGTTTTTGTAGTTACAATTCAAGGTAATGGAATTATCCTTCTTTCCTTTTTGGTTTGAAATACTTTTTTCATATTTGTCTTCTAAATGTTTTTGTACTCTCTAATATTACCATTTTGATCATTATATTTCTTATAAATTATGTTTTATCTATGGTATACTATTTTACCCTCTCATTTTACCCTTTTCTAATAACACATTTTATATTGGTTATTCTCCAAAATTTTGCTTCTCAAAATTTCTCTCTCCTCCTTATCAAATTATCTTTTATTTTCATTTGGTGAATACTCAAACATCTTTATTTTCTAGGGGTATTAACCTAGATGTTCATATTATTTATTTTATCTGTTTATATACCCATAACAAAAACCACACTCCCATTTCTTTGGATAAAAAACATAATGATCATGTCATTGTAACATTTGGAACACCAAGATTTGGATAAGATATCCCTTAATTATTATCCAAGGTTTATTTATGAAATTTTTTATTATAATCTATGTGGATTTCATTAGTTAATAAATATGATGTCTGCACTTTGATATCACTACAATTCACTCTTAAAATAAATTGATCTCTAGAGATGGCATGGTTCTCGATACCTTGGTGAATAACCTAGTTAATTTTCATTTACGACACAATGGTGATTAACCTTGGTGATATGATTATAAATGTCTGAGTTAAATGTTGCAACCAAATTTCCATGTAATGATTCAGGTTCCTCTTATAGTTATTTTCCTCAGGTTATCTTTCTTAATCCATAATGATATTCCTCATATTCTTATTGATATTCCTCAAGATCACATGTAAATTTTTTCCTTACTTATTCCTTTACTGGGATTTATGCTCACCCTTTCCATGGATTTGTGCCCCCAATTTATGATATGTAGTAATTATAACTAGGATGGACCGTTGAAAAATCTTATCATGTAGATTAGAATAATGTTTTACATTTTCATTTATTATGTACCTTATTTCCAAGAATCTAAACTTTAAAAGACCCTCTAGTTGGACAATGTAATGAAAATTAATGAAATAAAAAGGCGGTGTTCCATAGTTTGTATCAAAGGATTGTTTAGTTTTTTGAAATTTGAATTTAAAAATATTGGAATAACACTAGATAAAGGTTCAAATATTGGAAAACAACTTTGTATTTTTTTAAAGTATTATGTAATTTGTTTATCAGAAAATAAATCCATGTCTATAGAATAATATGTTGATGTTTCTCTAACATAGAAGTATCTACATGTAACGCCCAAAAACTCTAATTTGAGCTAGAATCAAAAGAAAATTGGTGCATTACAATGGGAATCGGTACACTCTTTGATTGACAATCTTGGGGGATATGTTTGAGTAATAATAAGATTTTTTTGAACTAATATAATGAATATATAGAAAATGTAATTCTTCTTAAAGAATATCATATTTATGCATGATGGTTTAAGACATAAAATTCATTTATAATTTTAATATTATTTAAAGAAACAAATTTCTCACTAAGGTTTTATTCTTTTTTAAAAAATATGGAAACAGGAGGAACTGTGTAAACAGAGAGTGCAACGGACCGTGTGCTTATCACCCTTTGATAGCTTTCAGAATGAAAGACATCATGAGGATAATGAATCCACTAACATGAAATATGAAAATTAATATGGCTCTGGACAAGATACCGGATTCACCTTGAGGGGTAACATTTTCTATAGATTCCTTTATGAATTAATGATGACCTTATTTCAATGGACCTATCGGCCCATTGAATTCTCAACAATGGTGAATCTCTATAAAAATGATCATCTTTGTACTCTGTTGTTTGGAATAAGAGAAATTCACCATGGCTATGAACCACTTAGAGTTTGAATCAAATTAGTGGTGTGCACTGATTAAAAACATGAGTTAAATAATAGTGATTGATGCTATGTAGTGGGAAGATTTCAAGGGATCTATTTTTAGTATGTTTTTCCCCTATTCAATGTGAATAAAAATAGATAAGGAATTTATATATATGAATAAGAAGGAAAATTAATATGTGTAAAGGAATGAGATGAAAATAAAAAACTTTATTATTACACCTATAGATTTGTTATGGATCCTAATAGAAAAGTTGATAGATTATTCAATGGAATAAGACACCCATATACCAAGGAATCTATCCAGTCGAGACAATGAATACTTTTAGGTCATAGTGGAGACTGCTATAAAGGATGAACTGGGGTTCAAATACATATAGTGGTAACATAAATTTAATGAAAAGAAGAGATATTTGGATCCAAACATAGGTAAGATCATTGATCATAAAAGAGG
The DNA here is from genome assembly GCA_963277665.1 of Viscum album. Taxonomy (NCBI): domain Eukaryota; kingdom Viridiplantae; phylum Streptophyta; class Magnoliopsida; order Santalales; family Viscaceae; genus Viscum; species Viscum album. The sequence continues at coordinate 79,442,628 of OY728122.1, forward strand.
GGGAAATATAGTGAAACTTTCCACCTGAAACAAATGTAGGAAGAAAAATTTGAGGAACTAACTTATTGGGATTAGAACATGCTACAAGAATGTAAAAGATAACCATATATATTTGAACTATCATAGTAAGGTAAAGCCACAACTTCTAACCACTAAGAAAAAAGGGAAGATGGTGTAGGCCCGACGTGACGTCCAATGCGATAAGTGTATACATCTTTTTCACTTTACCTATAAGTATTCAAATCAAAAGGAAATGGAGGGTAATCACTATCAACCCCAGCATAGGATAAGGGAGAAATGATTTTCATTTCTATCATAATGTATGAAGTAGAGGCTCCAAATGATGAGTTGGAAAGTACTCTCATTGTTCTCTAAAATAAATCAATTACATTTTTTATTCTAGTTTGATGAATTAATTCATTTACTAAAATTTTGAAATGAATATAGTAGAAATCAATGAACTTAACGAAGTATATTTATCAGTAAAGAGACATATATGGATTATCCAAGCATCGACTGTGTATATAAACTCTAGTATTTTTTTTGGAGAGCATAATCTCATCGTAAATCTTGTAGTTATTCCCATTCTAGAATTAAACGTTATACTAGGTATGAACAGACTCAAAATGAATAATGATTAGATCAAATAAATAAGAAATAAAATCTTAGTAGCCTGGATTGTAAAAAACTACATTTATTTTTAAAAGAGATATATCTCAACCTGAGCTTTTTCTACAAGCTCCACCCATATATTTTTTTGTGGAGATGATCAACAATGAGGAAGAAGGAAATAAATGTATAAGAATAGAAAATTTCCCCATCATTCAAGAATAAATTGAAATATTTCCTAAAACATTTCCTAGACCATATTTAGAAATATAGTTGGAGTTTTCCCTTAAAATCATACATTGATCCAAGATGATATCAAAGAGCTCATATAGAAGGGAAAATATGGAGTAGGATGAATTATCAAAACAACTTCATGATATTTTGGAGAAGGTATTTATTTAAATAATTGTGTATCCTTAGTAAGAACCTCTTCTATTTTTGAATAATAAGGATGTATCAATGAGAATATTAATTGATTATAGATAACTTAATAGGATCACAGGGAAGAACAAGTACCCTAAACTAGGTATTTCTGATTTATTTGACCAGCTCCGTGGGACTCGAATATAATCCAAGATTGATCTTTGATCTGCTTATCAACAATTGAGGGTGATTAAAGAAGATATTAAAAATATTTGATTCCGATAAATATATGGGAATTAAAAGTTTTTTCTTATTTCTATAGGCTTGAATAATTATCCCATTATATTTATGTATTTTATGAATAGATTCCTTAATGACAACCTTGATAAATTTGGGGTATTTTTTATTGATAATATTTTGATATATTAGAAAATTTTTCAAGAGTGTGAGGATTGTCAAATGGTTATATTTAAACCTCTATGGAATTAATGTTTATTTGGAATTTTTATAGAATGAGAATTTTTTTTCAATAATTTAAATTCATGATGAAAATTGTAACCAATGAAAGAGTCTCATTTGAACCTACTGAGACAAAGGTTGGGGATGAGTGGCCTCATCTTAAAATAGTATATGAGATTTTATGTTTCCATGGTTTAGAAAGATATTATAAGAGTTTTCTAAAAAAACTTCCAGGACATTATAATCCACTAACCATGTTATCTTGAATAAGGGATAAGTTCATCTTGATTATGTATTGTGAAGAATGGTTTTAGGAGATAAAGAATAGATTGGTTTTTTGTCATGTGTTTACACTACCATCTATTGAATTAGTTTTTATTATATATATAGATTCATCTCTGAAATGGATTGAGTGATATCTCATGAAAAATGAATGGGTGATTTATTATGCATCTCAATAGTTAAAACCTAATGAGAAGAATTGTCCTACACATGACCCAAAGCTTGCTGTAGTTATTTTTTCTATGAAGATATTGAGGAACTATCTATATGGTGAGAAATATGATATATACAAGGAACACCAATGTTTCAAGTATACTTTAAAAATAAAGGATTTTATCATGAGACAAAGGAGATGGTTGGAACTAATTAAAAACTATTATTTTAAAATTCATTATCAAACCGAAAGAGAAAACATATTTTATGATGCATTAGGTATGAAATAGCCTCTTGTGAAGGTAGTGATGAGAATTAAATGATAACCTTTGATCAAAGACCTCGTAAATTTGGACATGGGAATCATAAGGGAAGATAAATCATCTACCCCATACTAAATGATTTTTCAACCATCATACTAGATAAGATTATGAAAACTCAATGACAAGATCCTTTGATGCAAAAGATGATAGGGACTGTGAAGAGTGGGACATTTCCTAAGTTAAATACTGATCAAGAAGGTGTATTAAAATATCATACAAGGATATGTGGCCTATTTATTCTAGAAATAGGGAATTATTTGATGGATAAAGCTCAAATCACTACCTTGCCTATACATCCTAGATTATGAAGATGTTTAGGGAGCTTCGTTATCATTATTGGTGGGACAATAGGAAATGGGGTATTGTTTGTTGCACTATAAGGTTCTTAGTGTTTCAAGATGTGAAGGTAGAGTGGAAGCTTTCTAAAAGGGTATTACAACCACTACCAATACAAACATGTATGTGGGATAATATCACTATGTATTTTGTCACTAGTATCCTGGGAGCATCCAAAGGACACAATTAGATATGTCTTATATTGTAAAAACTAAACACAACTTACCATTTTATCGCTACTTAGGAATATTTCTCTCCTGTCCAAGATTCATAAATTTATGTAATGAATGTGGTGATATTTCATGGATTTCCACTTTTTTGGTTTTCTATCATGATCCAAAGTTTACATAAAAATATTAGAGAATTCGTCAACATGATCTGAGTACTGAATTGAAATTATAAATGGCATTTCATCTCCAAACTGATGGTCAATATCAAAGGATTATTCGAAAACTCGGGTACATGTTGAGAAAACTATCAATGGAATTTAAATGTGAATTTGATCAACATATCCCATTAGTTGAGTTCTCATACAACAACATCCTCTATTCATGTATTCAAATTGAACCATATGAATCTCTATATGGGAAGTGATGTAGAAAAACATTATGTTGGTATGATGTTGGATAGTGAAAGCTTATTTTTACTGATATTGTGCAAGATATTAAATAAAAGCTTCATGTTATCCAACAAAACATAAAGTTTATACAAAGACGGAAAAAGATCTACGCTGAAACCCATCGACGGGAATTGTTGTTTGATGTTTCTGAAAATGATTTTTTTCAAATATCACCTTGGATGAGAGTCATTTGATATTTTAAGAAAGGGAATATTTGACCAAGGTACATTGGCCCCTATTAAATCCATGATTTCATAGGAGTAGTTGCCTATCAGCTTTAAATTACACCAAATATAACTCACGTTCATGAAATATTCCACATATCTCTCTTGAGGAAGTTCATACATGACCCTTCAAATCTTATATATCCAGAGGCTGCACAACTAGAACAATTCGTCTCTTGTGAAGAGAATCCGGTGGTGGTCGTGGATCATAGATACAAGGTTCTTCACCAAAATACTACCTACCTCATTGAAGTGTTTTGTAGGAACCATAAATATGAATAACTGGCATGGGAACTATGTGAGAAAATAAGGATAAAGTACCCACACATTTTATCAACTGAGAGAACATGTTTAGATTTGGGGAAATAATTTTCTTAAGGGGGAGAATGTAATTAACAGACCTTTTAAAGGATAATCATTTCCTGAAAATGTGTGCTATATTAAATTATACACAAAAAACCCCACATATTATTAATAATGAAGTGAATATAAAGGGAAATGTAACCATATGGATTTGACCATTATATTACCATTGGTTAATTATGACCATTAGAAAACTTGACCATTTTGAACTATACTCTTGATAATAATTATTACACCATTATTAGTGTTTATAATTAATATTGTCAAATAATAAATGATATAGGAAGAAGAGTAGATGGCCTCAACAAGAAGAGTCATGTTGTTTAAATCCCATTTTTTAGAACATGGGGTGGAGGTATCTTCACTAGGGTTCACCCTTGACCCAAACCAATCTTATCTTTAACAAGTACATCGTGGAGACACTTTCCAATGGTAGAAGTTTACGTTAGAGGAGATTACCACTCAGTTGATGTTAGGTGAGGCACCCCATGAAACTGCCACCATCGTACACCTTACTTCCAGAAAATACTTATGTGTAATAAGTGTTATGTTTCCAAGCCTATGTTACTTAAACTATAATACCTTTCTATAAATAAAATTGTTATTCCACCAATTCGGTTTTATGAATAGTTTTAATAAATTTATTTTTCCCACAGAAATATTACATTTCAAAAAGGATTTAAATATTTCATAATAAACTAAGGTATTATGAATAATATATATACTAATGAAATATTATGAAAAAAAACTATTATTAAAAAATAAATTATTAGATAATTTTATTATGAAATCGTAAAAAAAATTAGTGTAAGAAATTTTAATATGAATTTTTAACCCGCTATTTTTTTAATAAATATGTATTTTTATATTTAAACGTTAAAATTATAAAACATAGAAAATTTTTATGAAAAATTAAACATCATTTTGGAAATAATCACTTAAAATTTAGGTTATTATGAATTGATGAGAATTTAATAAAATACCTTATTTTTGTGAATACTAAAATAGACAATTTGACATTTTCAGTATATTAAATGATTTTATAATTATTTAATAATGATGTAATAATTATTTAACTATAGTATTCAATATACAATGTTTAATTTTATTAATATATAGTATTTTAAGAGATATTAATCAATTTGAAATCCTATATGATACATTCTAAAGACTAAAGTAGAAACTTTGACATTAAAAATATTATTTTGTCGAAACATTACTTTTACTTCAAAAAAATAAGTAATATAATAAGATATATACATATTTTGGGTGAAAATAACATAAAATATGTCACAAATGTCCAAACCTATGTAAAACACCATGGGAAAGACAATGGTTTTTCATTTTTAAAAACCTCGATTTCTAAGGCCTATATTTGGAAATTTAAAAACAAATACTCAAATTTTGCAATAAATAAACACCCATTTCTCCATTTAACATAACTCTCAATGCATACTCTATAATTATATGATATTTCTACTTCCAAAGGAGTCCAACCAAGGTTTCCTCAATCCCTTAATGTCACAATTCTCAGGTTTTAGGAGTTACATTTCAAGGTGAGTGAATTATCCTTCTTTTATTTTCAATTAAAGAAAAAAATTTCATATATGACTTATAAATATTATGGTTAATCTCCCTTATAATCCTCTTGATCATAAAAATAAATCCAAATTATGTTTTATCGATTTTATACCCTTCTCCCCTATAATTTTACACTTTTCTAAAACCATTTTTTTACCTCTTATGTTGCTGAATTTACTTCTCAATATTTATATCTTTTCCCTAATAAATTATCTTTTATTTTAATTTTTGGAATACCCAAACATATTTATTTTCTATGGTTATAGAAGAAGTGTAAATAAGATTATTGTTATTTTGGAATTTAAACATAACAAACCCACAATCCTGTTGCATGGGCTTAAATAAAATAATGATCCTGTCTTTAATCACTACTGAAACACCAAGATTTTGATATGAAAATCATTATTTATTTTCCATGTGCTATTTATGAAATTTTTTATTATGATATATGTGGATTAAATGAATTAAGTAATGTGAAGGGTGTTCCCAGGTAGCACTCCAATAAATTGGGCAAATAATTTAATCAATATATATAACATCTTTTATAATTCCTTAGAAAATAATCGTGGTAATATTCATTTATGACACCTTTTTTATTAACCATGGTGATATGTTAATGAATTTAGTTAAATTTTGAAGCCACATTTCCATGTAATGATTCATTTTCTTTTTATTATGATATTCATCATTATATCTTTCTCATTCCATAATGACATTTTTCATGTTCTTATTTAAATTTCTCAATATCACATTAAACTATTTCCCTTTTTTATTACATTATTGAGCCTTATGCTCATCCATTCCTTAGATGTAAATCCCTAGGATATGACTTGCAGTAAATGTACTTAGGATAAACCAATGACAAATCTATTAAAGTAATTAGAATAATATATTATTTTTTCATGTATTATGTACCATATTTCCAAGAAACAAAACATTAAAAGATAAATTATTTATAAAATGTAATGAAATGTTAGGTAATAAAAAATGAGGGATTCCATAACCCTCATGCATCACAGTTGAAAAAAACTGCCCTCCCTAAGAAAAAACATCTGGTTTTAACCATCCTCTATCTATCCCACAAGATAATCTTCGTGGAAAACCTGATCTCACATCACCTCTTTCACTATGTAACCCCTCTAAGACTCCTCCAGTAGTTCCATTAGTGATTATGGAACTATCATCTGAAATAAAAAACTTTTATCACAAACCAACCTTGTATATAGGTTTATGGATTAAAACACCACCATTTATATCCAAGAATATATGTACACTTAAACAAAATCCTTACATTAATTCCTACTCAAATAAGTTTCCACAATATTTCCATTTCCATAGGTGTGGGAAGTCTAAAAATAAAAATCAAGTAGAAAATCCATCCACCTCTATTGTTGAAAATTCATATTGTGATAATAAAAGATGCACCTTAGGCTCATATAATTAATGAAGACCACAAATCACTCCACAATAAGGTAATGGTGACACAAATTCACCACAAACACAACTACTACTAGCTATAGATCATTGGTGGAATAGTTACACTAATGGGAACATAACTACCTTGAACCATAAGAGATCATCACTCTCTGATGCGTTATCATGCATCCCAGTCCTATTTGGTAAGCATTAAGAATCATCTCAAACATCACCCCTTCCTCTAAAAACTAATGCACTATAAAACTAAATATCTTATCCGATATGTTTTTAAACACTGAATGGTATTGACAACTCCACACAGAAGATTTTTCTTTTTTGGTCAATGTTGTTAATAGGGGAAATAATCACGAGAAATTGGGTACAATCATCTAATAATATCCTGAAAGACAAATGAGAGTAGGAAACTCACCCACGTTCATGGTTTTTACCCAAGAAAAAACATCCTCAACCATTGACGGGTCTACCGCCACACCCTATTGAGACACAACATGCCTCAGGAAGTGAGACTCTCACATATTGAACATACTCTTGGAAAACATAGATTTTGTGGTGCAGAAGGACCTTCAAGAAAACTTTTAGATTATTGGAATGACCCTCCTTAGACTTCAAGTATATAAATATATCATCGATGAACATGAAAATGAATAGGTCTAGGAATTCGTGGAACACATATTTCAAGAATCCCATGAACACTGATCATGTGTTTGTTCCCTTGAAAGACATGACATGAAACCTGATGTTCCCATACATGCATCTAGAGGAATACATTTTTATATCTCCCTCCTTCATTGGTAGAGTCATTTTTTCATTATTTATTATTATTAAACGCAATTTTTATAAAATTAAATTGATTAATTCATCAAAATATTTATTTTTTTAATGTTTTTTCGCATGATAAAAAATTATATAAAAATTAAATAAAAATTTGTAATATATACTGATCTAAAAAAACATTCATCATGTCGTGATGCAGTGCTCTGTGAAACATGATTTTTTGAACATGATTAAAGCTAATGTGGGGTCATGGATAAGTCAATGACCAAGACCAAAGTGAAGAAATAAAAAACATGGCTAAATCTGCGAACATTATTTTAGAAATTAACATTTAATGTTAGGAATACACAATTTATGATGTGAAAAATTTCAAAAAATAGAGGTACAGACCCACACATTACACATCGAAAATATGATTCATGATGTGAAACCCCTGGATGATACAAAAAACGAGTAGATAAATTGGGATTAATAAAAGGACGGCCTTTCAAATTCCAATTTAAGACACAAGAATAATTTTACCCATTAATTTTTCTAATAATGATTCCTTATGAATTCCACTAATCTCTATAAATAGAGGGACTGGGGGATGGATAGGATGGACTGCAGACAAAAAATTTTGGACGAGTAAACCCTGTTGTTTTTCTGATTTCCTATTTTATTTTACTATTTTTATTTTCTTTATATTCTAGGGATATATCCCCTCTACCAAATCAACATGAATTCCTTATCCCTGGAGGGGTATTTTTAGTGAGTGATCAAAAAATGGGGTGCTATACCCTTTTCAAATTGTGGGTTTCTATGCTTAATTAAATAAAATTTATTCATTCTTCTACCAACCGATTTTTATTCTTATTTAGTTATTAATTCCAAAAGCATACACATTACAGATAGATTCTATCAATTTTAATCTCCTTGGTCTATCATATATATATATATATACCTCCTACCAATTCTTGACTTTTTTCAATAGAACATGTTATTGTAGGGTGGTGAGTTTTTGCTGATTTCCAACTTGTGTATAGGGTTAAGGAGGGGACTATTGATTATTTTAGACTAACAACACCTAATTGGGTATTTCTCTAATTTATCAAAAAGAAATAATACTATATTTTACACCTGAATATGGGTAGATAGATTGAGATATTAATTTTGCATACCATCACTGTATCCATATTACTATGGGAGAGAGATGAATCAATAGAGGAATTTATCTCTTACCAGTAAGCAAAAGAATAATTGATAAAAATTATAAACAATGATAGCATTGATGTACGTCTATAAAAACTCACTCTTATAACCATATTTCTCAATTATTCTAAAATCATTCATTTAAAACATATTTTTTTCTTGATTTCTCATAAATAAATTAAAACCCAATTTTTCCTAAATAAGAAAAATGTGACAAAAATAATTTTTGAAACTCCTATTATGGAGACAACAATAAGGATAACTAAATATACTGTAAATATTTAATTAAATTGTTTCTGGTCATGGCCCATTACTGGAGTGTTTCATTCACCCTCAAATGGGGATACCCTGACCACAGATCGATCTTAGAAAAAAACTAGACCCTCTCTACTTAACTAAAAGATTTTCTTCCCTCAGAAGTGGATAATGATTCATGGCCTGCGCTGGTTTTAACCATTATTAGTATATATATGGCCTCATATTACTATGTTTCTTCTTAGTGAATAACACTAGAGAACCCCACTATTACACACCATGTCTTATAATCCGTTCTACATTAGATAATATTTTGGAATCCTCAATTCCTACAACATCTAGGGTTCTTTTTTATAAGTATCCATAAAAATAGAAGTGTCATGCTATAAGTATATCCATAACTCAACATTATTTCAAGGGGTAACATCACAAAATCTCCAAGAAAAACATCCAAAGACTCTCCAAAAACCTTGGTAAACTCCACCATCCCAACATATTTTTATTATATAAACAACTCATCCCTTAATGAAAGAAGGGTCTCTACACACCTATTGTCCATATAGAAACCTGACTCTCTATCAAAAACCACCTCAGTCCAACCACATCAATGAAAATTACTTTCCTTCATAATAAGATGATAAAAACTTTTTTAGAATTAAACTAGTCAATGACATGAATTATTTCATAATTTGTAGTCTAAAGAAAAAATAGATCCCTATCGGAATGATTTTACCCCATCGTCAATCAACACCCATAAAACACATCAGACAAGATGGTCTGGCCTTTGACTAGCATATTAATCACCAGGGAACTAGAAGAATATCTACATCTATTCCCAAGGCATGGACTGAATTGTGTGAAACAAAGGATTTTTAATCTCTTCAATCAATCATAAAGTAAACAATATTATTTAAAAAGATGATTGTAACTCTAATTATCTCTTGAAACTATGGAAATGATGCATCTACTGTGTGAAATAGACCATGCCCATCTCCTCTTTCTCTCAACTAACAGCCATGTCCATGACCATGCTTAGTTCATGGTCCATGAACTTGGGAAACATCCTATGCTCAGACTTTACTATCTACATATCACCAAAGAGGAGCATAATCCAACTTCACCTGCTGCTAAAACAACCCCATTGAAAACTGCAACTAAGGCTGCAATACAACATGAATTCCTCCAATAAACTGAGCTGAAAGAGTTACTGGGAACCAGTTCTAGAAATGGATATTAACACCAGAAAAAAACACACTGGCATAAAGTCCCTTAGAAAATCATGATGACCATTATCCCCAAAAGTCTAGAAAGGAGACTACTGATGTTTAATCCCTACTAAAGAGAAAGAATCGCAGGCCTATTCACTAACTTTATTTCCAACAAAAAAACTCTACATAGAACTAATATTGATTTTAAACCAATAAAACATATACTTCCTTCCACTCAACTAGATACATCTTCCACCAATGACACATAACACCTCACATATGAATAACTACCAATGGGATGTAACACTCTGATGAGACCCATAATAGACTGAAGGTGATATTTACCTCCTCCAATCATATTTTTCTCTGCATCAGAATTAATACCTTCATACTCACCCAAAACTAACTACTAAAAATCATACAACATACTCTACCATTGATTGTCCTCCTCAACTAGATCAACACTACAATGATCAACCAAATCCGCATGATGAACATCCAATGACTAAAAAACATGTGAATGAAGACCAGTATCCATAGTTAAAAGAGGAAATAAATATTTCATAAGCATATGTGGTATGGAATTTTATCAAGCTTCATTTAATTCAACATAATCCTTTTTATAATTCCCATAAAAAAAGCACCCAATCCAAACAAAAACACAATTCATCAGGATACATGTACCTATCTTATTTCCACCCCACATTGTTGTTAAATATGCTAAAAGAGTATGCACCAAAACAAGGAGGAAAAAATAATATGTCATAACTGATATCCCTAGCCTATTTTACATACCACGGTTAATTGGAACTGTTTATATACAAATACATACAATCCTCAATATGCCTAACTCTGAACTCCATCCCATCCATCAACCATCACCTTTGATAACACTTTTTAATTACCCCTCCCACTAAAGATACCTCAATAAAAGGGGATAGATAATGTCCCCATGAGTCCAAACTCTAATAGGCCCTGATTTGGTGACATGAAAAGAGGGTATAAAAATTTCATATATGGAAGGCATTAAAATCTACTATAAATCATGATCTAGAAATAGAATGAATCAACCACAAGTAACTCAATGGTATTGTATAAAAAGAAACACAAAAACCATCCCACAAGGAATGTATAAATAAAACCTATACAAATAAAAGTATCTAAAATTAAATACCAAAACTAAAATCTAAATAAACGACATAAAAATTCTCCAAAAATATGATTTAGTAATGCATATAATAGTCCATGTAATCCTACTAAAAACTTAAAAATTGAATTATATATATAGGCTAAGCATAAAATTATACACAATAGGGTAACCAAATTCTCTCAAGCACAAATGAAAGAAGAATACAGACACACTAGTGAAAAAATATTATAACCAAACGGAACCTAAATAGTTCATCTATCTAAACTTATCCTCACCAAGGAATGCTCAACAAATAACAGATCCATGTATAATAATACAATAGCATGCATATCGGTTAAGGGTACCCGACACAACATTCCCACTATTTTTTCTCTCTCGCATCCCATCATCAAATATCATTTAACTTCCATCTCATTCAGAATATAAATACCACTTCCCTAAATCACGATCACATATTATCTCCTAGAACACACCATGGACATCACATAATAACCATTACCGTAGTATGAGGGTATTATTAACTTTAAGGATAGTAACATAATTCCCACCTCCTACAATGCACAACCCCCACCATAAGATAACCCATAAAGAAGTCACACCACATCTCACCCAGACACACCTAATCCACAACCCCACAACATGGTCAAATATCATCTCACCTAAAGAAACTTGATCCATCACCTATTATAATATCATACATCCAATAATCTTATCTTGTACTTATCTTCTCCCATGGAATAGAGATAGGTAATGATCATATAGCCATGTAAAATCATGGATTCTGTTAGCCCTTTCCTTTATGAGATTTCAGTGTTGGAATCACCCATATGATGTTCTATGTATATTGGAGGGTGTTTGAGGAGTTTTTGGGGAGCCACTATTAAAAACAAATGGATGTAGTGTGGAGGTAGGCACTACATCATGGTAATGGTTGATATGGTGTTTTTTAATTTGGATGTGATGTAGGGAATCCATGGATGAGTTTCAACTTTACTTCAAAATTGGATTGTAGTTGCGTTTTGGGATGTTGGATGCAGTGTGGAAGCTTTCTTGATTGAGGGGGTAATGTGGTGTGGTGCTTATGTATGTAACATATCCCCCAGATCCACTATTATAGAATCTAGTCAAGGACATTAGAGGATCCATGTCCTAGGGTCTCAGTGGTGTGGTCTCTCACATTTCATAGTAGAATTATCTATGTCTGGAAGTTTTGTGGTGCAGTCTATGAGGTTGCACTATGGTCTATTAATTTTAACGTTATATGTCAATACATTCACCCTCTTTAAAACCAATTAATTTTCACTTATTCAACCAAAACTCCAAGATATATAGAGAGGTTCTTAGAAGGTTTTTAATCCCATTCTCATAGGGGTTGATCCTTGACACTTAAAGATAAATCAAAGGTGAACCATGGTGAGTTCTACTGCTAAACTATATCAGTTCCTTTGTACTCAATTTCATTAATATCTCATTTACTCTTTCCATGATATGTTTCCTGGTATTAATGATTCTTATGGGGTTTCTTATGTCATTTCTAGGTGTCTTTGTGGAATGAAATATTTGGGAAAACGTTGTCCCATGTGGAAAATGTGATCATAGATCTGTGAGTAGGTTAATTATCTGATGAATAAATTTAACAACTTTAGGGGAAGGGATTAACTATTTCAATTTCATTTAGGTGAAATCAAAGAGTTACCATGGTTTCTCACTTTTTATTTTAGTGAAATTTTCCTACTAAACATTTAACTAGATTAAAGAAATTGAATAGTGATCACATGTAAATTTTGTTTTTTTATACCATGATAATGGTTTGCATCTTATTTTTCATCATTTTTTATAATATATGTTACTATTTATAAAATTGTTTTTTGTGATATGTATTTTATTTTTTTAATGGAAATGGTAAATAATGTAATGTTGGATTTTCTTGATAAATTAGCCTAATAATTTATTAAGATATATGTTTGTAATACAGGTTTTTTCGTAATTTGACGGTAATTCAAAATGATGTTAATTCCATGTGAAGTTAAAATGATACATTCCATGTTGTAAAGGAATGGATAACGAATTTGGGGCAACATAATAAAATTTTTTCTCAAAATTAAAAGTAAAAATAAATGAGAATTATACTTCTCTATGTTTTTTAAAATTAGAATTAATGTTAAGATCATGCTATATATTTTATAGCTTCTTATATATTGATACCTTTGGTTTCCTTGGTTGGAACCAATGTATTATAAATTGGTTAATTCAATGTGTAATAAGAAATAAAAATTAATAAAGACAAATGTTTGGGTCTATGAGTTCATTTTTTCTTATAATGGTTGGATTCATTGTATTGGGACTATGAGGGCACATTTGTGTAAAAGGGATAAATTCCATGTTTTATGGATAAGTTTCTCTCTTAATTTTGATTCTCTTCTTACTACCTTTATATGTTTCAAGATATGATCCTCATGATTTTAACCTTGTATGGATGAGAATAGGATGGATGATGTGATATGGGATGGGGTGGCCCAGATGTTGTGGCAGTAGTTGACATGTATGACGGTGAGATGCATTGGGATATGCATGTGGTTGATAGGGATGACCGTAGCGATGATGGTATATGTTAAATATAGGATTACCCATTGATGTGATACTGATATCTATCATTATATTTTGATATGAATCTATTTAATGGATGATGTAAGGGTTTATTTTTTATTGATATTCCTTCCCACACTGCATAATATAGTTAAAGGTGCTTCATTGAATTTATTGATTTGGTAGCATGGGTTGATTTTTATAGAGTACATTGAATTTTGGAATGTTTTATAAAATTTAATAAATTACATAACCCATGGGTTTAGTATAGTTGGAATGAAAGTGAGATGTTACTCTAATGATACTGTGGACTCAATTTTGATTATGCCTGGAGGGTATGGAATTGAATCAGATGATTAATTTAATATAAACTATTATAATTTCAGTGTATAATTAATGGATAATTAATTAATTAACTAATAACAATAAAAAATTATAGAATTAATTTAACGTATCTCTTTATAATTATTTAGTATTTATAGGATGTCTAGTCCTTATCAATGGAATTCGGGTGTCTGAGTGATGATAATTTCAATTGATCATAAGACTACGTTATTCCCATAGTGTGGTTTGAAATAGATTATATATTTAATCTTTTATGATTTTTATAAGATACCCCACCCATGTCAGTTAATGGGACTAAAAAACTATGGACTCCAGGAGGGTATTTTCCCCCAATGTCCCAATTGGAAGATGGATGGATGACTACCCACTTCAGCCCTGCACTCTTCTATAGTTTGATATATGTGACAGTATGCATGGAGGTTAGTTTCTCATATATGTGTGTAGAGGGTTGTGGTGTATTGTTATTTATTTCACACATGAATCTCCAAATATATTATCCAAATGGTTATTATAAGTATGACATGTATATGTTTTTATGTCTTGAGGTACCTTACTCAGTGTGTGGGATGTGATGGCTTGAGTTATAATACCAAACATATGATACACATCCTATGGGTTGTATTGGATCTCAAAAACTACATGGTTACTATATGTTGATGAGATATGGGATTATTTGATGATATTATTCAAGATATTCATGTTTTTATACCTATAATTAGTTCCTATGGGATGGAATACATTTTCAAAGAGATGGATCAGGACGTGCATGTAACGTCCCTGACCCAAAAGCCACTAAACTGGTGCTCCGAGCCGGGTGGTTGCATAACCTTAAGCACGCCTCCTCGTACGCCAAAGGCCGCCGACTAGGATCGGGGGTCTATGTAGTAAAATGGGGAACTATACCCCCCATTTATCAGAGTAATCCACACTAGAATAACCAAATAGCGGAAACAATACCCAACAAACACGGAACATGTATAAAAAAAAATACCAACAGTAAATCTGTCATGTCATACTACAAGTGAAAATGTAAACAAAATCCCCAAATAAAGACAATAGCCAAAATCCCAATGATGGTCCCGACTCCATGTCCGGATCCTCCACCAAGTGCTACCCATGTCCACTCAGCTATCTAGCACGGACCCTTGCCCATGTACTGACCTACAAACATGAGGTCTGCTCGGGTCCCCAACGGCGGCCTGAGCAGGGTGTGAGTACAACTCAGTTGGCCACCACCAACGGTGTCTACAAAATATCTAGTATAAAAAGGAAGTGCATGCAAAAGGAAAATTAATGATAAATTCCAAGAAATTATTTAAGGTGACATTAACTAGTTCATAACCAAGCCATTACCACATTCATTACCATTCATTTAACACCAATCAACATCTCTTTCCATTTCATCACATTTCTATGGGTTAATCACATACATTATTTTACGTCGGTCTAAGGCCAACAATCACATGCAAGAGGGAAAACACATCATTATCCTATCTCACTAGGACTAACCCCTCATAGCAACCATATCTTCACCTAAATTCCTCAGTTTGGGTGGATGAAACCATTATAAAAATAGATCATCAGTCCCCTTTCCTAACCCATGCATTTAGGATGGAGTTTAGAGCCTCAGTCTTTACTCAACCCATGGGCATAGATCCTCAAGTCATACCCCACTCTACCAAGCCATTTGAACATTCTTATATAAGTAACAATCAACCATCTAACCCATTCCAGTTAACCCTTCGGTTTTTACCATGTCTTGGTGCATCACATAACTTATATTCCAAGTTCAATCATTCTTGAAAACATATTCATTAAGGTCTCTACCATTAATCACAATAAGGTCACTTGTTCAATCACATTCCCTAAGCCTAAGAGAAGCCGACACATCCAATGGATGGCCCCAATTAGGTCAAGTCCATCCCAACACATCCCATGGGGATCGTGAGGGTTCCCATTACACATTTCAAAAACCATTATTACTAATCATGCCAAGGTTATCAAAAAATAACCAAGGGAAAACAAGAACACAAGTAACCATGCACATAAGCACAAAATAACCAGGCACATAAACACAAAATAACCATGGGATATAACTTGTAGACCACCAACCTTAAATCTTTGGTTGAACGCACCAACAAAGGAGTCCTTAGACCTCAATCTAACTTGCCTTTGGAGCTTCAACCTAGAGCTTCAATCTAAAACCAACGGCACCAAAAACGCCTTATGATCGAAGGAGATCTTCCTCTTGGAGAGCTTGGGAGGTCCGATTCGTGTCTAGGGAGAAGAAGGAGGAAATGGAGGAGAAACTAGAGTGGGTTCTTAAAATCCCGAGATAGAAAACTTTTAATTTTTTTAACTTTAAGTGGCCGCATGGTTTAGCCGTATGGTTTAGCAAACCGTTCGTAAACCGTGTGCACGCCACTGCCTAGAGGAGGAAGGGCCACACGGTTTCACCTGGGTAGGCCGCACATTTTGGTAAACCGTGCGAATATTATGCGCTTGCCACTGTAGAGACCCTAAGTTTTACATACATGGACATTACATTACTTTTGTGGAATACATAGTACATAACAAAAACAAACACACAAGGATCGTAATAGTTTAGTGTATTTGGAAACTTGGAACGTAATCTTCTAATCGTGGTGAAAGATCTTCAACATTTCCCATAAAGATATTCCCTTTTTTCTTACATAAAACCATTCTTTATATCCTGGGGAAAAGAAAACATAAAAAGGGTGAGCTCAAATGCTCAGTAAGGGTATGCATGGATAAAATAAAACATACCATATACATTTGAACTTAAAAACATGAACATAATGTTTAAACATCAAAAGCTGTAGCAATGACATAAAACTTGGAAGTACGTAAGGCATAGATCATAAGGAAACATTAAGAATGATAAAATAGGATGGTAAAAAACATGCAATTGTGGCAACCATTAAGCACATGATATGATTTCCATAGTAGCCAAGGCATTACTGCCAAGACCATCTTAGTGGACAAAGTCTCTTTCTGAATCGAGTTCACTCCTCATTCCAGTCCTGTATTACTGAACCGGTTTAACTTGCCATTCCAACCATGTCTATCTCATGAGATATAAAATATTTACCCAATGCATTGGATGGAGATATAGGTCCAACCCATCTCATAATGAAATCATTCTTACTTCTACCACAAAATAAACTTAAAACATTCATCATAACCCAATGAATAAAAGGGGTTTCATAAACATCATCTCATCATCTCATAATCCATATAAAACAAATGGACAATTCATCATAAGAAAAGTGAAACCATGTAAATCAGAGAGAAATTAAACTTGAAACATACACATATAAAATAATGTCATCTTAGATGGAAAATGGTTTTGATAAAACACTTGAAATGAATTCTTGAGGAAACTATCCTTTCTTCTTCAAAGTCATTCTCTTTTAACAAAATGTCATGCAATTTTAAAATAAAAGGATTTTGTTGAAAATAGTCATGAAATATTTCAGAGGAAGCTTCATGAAAATAAGGATTTATAAAACCGTAAAAATCCGTTTGTGTTGTATAATTAAAAAAATCATTCTTCTCGTACTTTTGCCGGAAAAGTCAAAAAAGTACCTCGTAACGTAAACAAAAGAACGATTCCACAAATACCATGTAGTAAAAGTCAAAAATGGGTAAAAGTACTTTAAACATACATGAAAACACTTTTATAAAACATGGAAATGGATGATAACAATAACCGCAGTAAATACTTATGAATAAGCAATCTCGGATAAAAATGAGATTTGAAAAATTATCCCTTACCTTTGGTCCGATTTGCTTCATAAGTGTCCGAACCTCTTGTATAATGATTTAAATAATGTTATTGACCTATTCCATAATCATACTTATTTTTATGATATCATATATGGTTCACTTATGACTTTATTTTACCCGTTCTTTTGTAAATTCCATGTTAAAGGGCGTTTTGGGTAAAATCGTTTCATTTGTCGTCTGTGTTTTGACTTGTAATTATTCATATGATTACTTATATCATGATTAGTTATTTCTAGAATATAAAACATGATTTATATATAATATACATTCATAAAATACATATACATAATAGATCAATAAATGGAAAGAAATACACCGCTCATGGAGACGGTAGGTCGTACGTACGCATGAACGCTGTTTTCCTTTTCTTATTGAGTTGAATGGAATTAAGTAGATGAAATAAATATATATATACATAAATCCAGTGTCATTATTATGTCATATATTTCATGATTACTTATTATAAATACTTTATAATCATTCATGAATGGTTAACGTGGAGAATGAATCTCATCGCGTCGTGGAGATGGTAGTCCGTACGTACGCACAAGCGATGATATCGTTCTCATGATCGTGGAATTGTATTGGAGTGTATGTATACTATTTCAGAATCAATATCACTTTACAATAATCATATATAGTTATTATGTACACCATTATACCCATCCAAGTAAGGTGGTGGTGGAAAATAGATTACACCACGACGTAGAGACGGTATTCCGTACGTATGCACGCACGGTGATTTCGTTTTCCGTAGGATGGATAGATGGTAAAGTAGGGTTGTTTCATAATTATAATAAAATTTCAGTATATGATTGATACTGATGTTATTACTTCATAATGAAACAACCTAAGAATAAGAAGTGGAAGAATAAATAAAGTTGAAAGAATCGGTAACGGACATTACCTCTTCTTTGAAACACCTCTTTGAGTCCTCCTCTTAGGGCACTAAAATTGGTCTTTTAAGAATACCATGACCTCTATGATGTTTCTAGGGAAGTGGAGAAGAGAATTCGGTAGGGTTTGGCCAAGCTTGAAGGCTCAATGTGGTGTGAGGAAGAGAGGGAGGAGGTGCCCTTTTATAAGGGATGAGAGGGGTACCTTTGGAATAACTAAAAATATTATTTTATTATAAAGCCAAATTCGGTTATAAATAGCTCCAAATTGATTTATTTCGTAGCTAAGGTGGGGATGGGTCGTAATCCTCTCATATAATATAATTTAGACAAGTTTAGGATCCTATTTTAACCTTATCACTTATATTTAACTTTAAGTTAGATAATTTTACTTTTACCGTGTCTTTTTGTGTTCTAACACTATAAGGTTAATAAACATACTATAAGAAGCCAAACGAACCCCAAGTTGTATATTATTAATATATATAACCTTATATAAGTCATTTTTTCGAACCTTATATTTTTAAAAATAAAATATCAATTAATAATATAATATTTGTTTTAAAAACTATTTTATGTCAATTTTGAAACTATTTGGTAATTGATTTTTGTGAGACTGATAACAGAATGATTAGTTCGAAAAACGTTAATTACATCAATAATAACATGTCATATTAACCTATAAAATTAGTGGAATTTATAAAAAGTATCAAATTATATTTATTTGGGTATTTATAACATCAATTATGTCAATATTTCATTAATAAGATAATTACTGCATCATATTTGTGTCATAAATAAATTAAATTATATAATGTCTAAAAATTTCAAATAAAATACCATTATGTAGGAAATCTTTTTATATTTCTAATTAATATTTATAGTCTAATTTATCTTATGTATAACCCTATATTAAAAATGATATACTTATTAAACTTTTATTTTAACTATTTGAACCCTTCTTTAAATATATTAATAATAAATCTCCTAATCTAATCCAAGTGGGCCTCAATGGTCTTATTTTATTCCTAAGGTTGTTTTTGGTCTAATTACACTTTTCCAATAGAATTAGGATATCTGTTAGGGTAAAAATAATATCATTTTTACCCTTAATTACCCTATTTACTTTTAACCGTGGAAAAAAAAGTTAATATTCACCTAAAATTATTTTCATCTCATTGAACCATATTTTACTTACTAACATCAACCGTGTCACTCGGATTTTTGAAATTTCATTTACAAAAGCCGTAAAATTATGTTTTATGAAAAATTCATTTTTTTAACTACCACTTAGTGGTTTCACTATTCATCAAAAAATGAATGTTTTCAAAAAAATACCAAAAATTAGGCCTAAGATATATTTGATATTATGAACTCAAAAATGATGTCTATTTTACAAAATTAAAAGCATATCAGTTGCATTAATTAATTTAAAAATTAATTCCCGTCGTCAAAACAAATAGCGTGTTCTTAATAGATAATAACTATCAAAAGATTGACACTTTTTTATGCCTAGTTTAAATGTGAAATTACATCCAATGACCCACATTGTATTAAATTGTAAAAATATACTCTAAATATACATTAAAACCACTCAAATTAATAATTTGTCACTATTAATTATTTTGATTAAAAAGGTTGCTTTTAATTAAAATTTACTAATTTTCACTATTCATCAGAAAATGAAAGTTATCCGAAAAGTACCAAAATTCCACCCTAAGCTAATTTCGATATTCTGAATCCAAAAATGAAGTCCATTTAAAAAAATAAAATTTCAAAAATTTCAAAAAGTGGTTATTACTATTCATAACGGCTATTTTTAATAATATTTTAATAGCATATCGTTGTTTAGTGAAACTCGGTATTGTGTACTACACACGCTATCGAGGAGGGTCGCGATTACGTGTAATGAAAGGCAAGTCCAGGATGCGTCTTGTGTAAGATCCTTTTGGTGTAGTGTACAACATAAGACATTAATGAAATTAAAATGAATATTTTTCATAAAATCTCAGGATGTTACATTCTACCCCCCTTAAAATGAATTTCGCCATCGAAATTCATCAGGGTTATAAATGGTTTACTACTCGAAAGTTTCTTTAATAGAAACCACATCGTAAAAATTAATACCAAAACCAATCTTTAAAAACAAAAGTATGAAACGTAACGGTTACCCAAATAAACTAATCACTAGGTTTCCACATTGGTGAAAATTTGGATATGGAAGAGATATCTTCCCATCATGTTCTGATGGAGAGTGGTAAAGAACATGGCTATGAAAAAGCCAGCAATCACAAAGCCATTGTTGATCCCCATATATCATGAGATATGTCTTTTTGGTCACATTCCAAACATTCAACGGCCTTAATCATGTATTCTCTTCAAAAAAAATGAATACCCATTGAACCATATCAAAAACATGAATGCTGTTAAAAGTTAACTTTTTCCACATACCAAAATCCTCAAAATTATATATACTCAAACCATGATATAACCTTCTCCTTATATTAGTCATGAGCTCATGAATACTATCAAACATTTAATTTTCTCCTTATCCCTTTATTATGCACATATCATCTACATTCCAAAAATATATGAATAACCTTTCATGGATACTGGTACCATTAATCATACACTTTCAAAACTCAAGGAAATACAACAGTGTAACAATCCTAAGATGTCTCTTTATTCCATAGTACAATGAGATTACTTATACAACATTACACATGATAAACATGTAATCATTCCACTACATTCTTGAACCATTGACCGAGATTCAACAATTCTTTCATCTCACATATCATTTGTAGTCTCTTCTTCATCATCAACATAAATACTACCCATACGACCATACTGATTCTCTTCATGAGACTTTCCCTTAGGGCATTGGTTTGCATAATGCCCGTACATTCCACATTTAAAACATTTAACCATTGTTGATGTCGTAGCAATACCATTATCCTCATCCCTGGTGTTAACTGAACCTTTTCCTTTGCACTTGCTGGCTTTGTGTCCTTCTTTTCCATACCCAAAGCATCTTCCAATTCCTTTGAAACATTCTCCTTGATGCCTCTTCCCACATGATATACATAGGGGAAATTTAATTTTCTTTCCTCTATGATCATCATGAAACTCCATATTTCTCTCATAAGCTGACTCTGGAAACTTACCAAATTTTACTTTATTGATCATATTATGAGATTGCTGATTCGGCATAATAATGAAGTTTGGACTTCCAAACACCATTTCATTTGGTTGCTCATGAATAATATCATTCCATTGTCCATCATATCCTCCATTATCATAAATCATCTTGTTTCCAGCCATTTTCTAAAACCCAAAAAGAATAGTGTGAGAGGAAAAAAATCATAATAAAGGGGGAGTAACTTCAATATCTAACATCTTTGGTTTAATCTAATATCTTTACAATAGTTCTAGGACTATATCCTATATGTATACTTATCCTTAAGAACATCCCTAGACATACCTTAGAAATATCTCTAGGGATCTCAGTAACGTTTTCACATCCTAGTTTCCAAAGGTTGACTAAACCATTCCTCTGATACCAACTGTAGAGACCCTAAACTTGACGTACATGGACATTACATTACTTTTGCGGAATACATAGTACATAACCAAAATACACACAAAAGGACCGAAATAGTTTATTGTCTTTGGAAACTTGGAATGTAATCTTCTAATCGTGGTGAAAGATCTTCAACATCTCCAATAAAGATCTTCCCTTTTTTTCTTACGTAAAACCTTTCTTTATATCCTGGGGAAATGAAAACATAAAAAGGGTGATCTCAAATTCTCAGTAAGGGTAAGAATGGATAAAATAAAACATACCATATACATTTGAACTTAAAAACGTGAAAATAATGTTTAAACATCAAAAGCTTGAGCAATGACATAAAACTTGAAAATATGTAAGGCATAGATCATAAAGAAACATTAAGAATGATAAAAAGCATGGTAATAAAACATGCAATTGTGGCAACCATTAATCACATGATATGATTTCCATAGTAGCCAAGGCATTGCTGCCAAGACCATCTTAGTGGACAAAGTCCCTTTCTAAATCGAGTTCATTCCTCGTTCCAGTCCTGTATTACTGAACCGGTTTAACTTGCCGCTCCAGCCATGTATATCTCATGAGATATAAAATCTTTACCCAATGCATTGGAGGGAGATATAGGTCCCACCCATCTCATAATGAAATAATTCTTACTTGTGCCACAAAATAAACTTAAAACATTCATCATAACCCAAAGAATAAAAGGGGTTTCATAAACATCATCTCATCATCTCATAATCCATATAATACAAATGGAAATTTCATCATAAGAAAAGTGAAACCACGTAAATCAGAGAGAAATTAAACTTGAAACATACACATATGAAATAATGTCATCTTAGATGGAAAATGGTTTTGATAAAACTCTTGAAATGAATTCTTGAGGAAACTATCCTTTCTTCTTCAAAATCATTCTCTTTTCACAAAATGTCATGCAATTTTAAAATAAGAAGGACTTTGTTGAAAATAGTCATGAAATCTTTTGGAGGAAGCTTCATGAAAATAAGGATTTATAAAACCGTAAAAATCCATTTGTGCCGTATAAGTTAAAAAAACATTCTTCTTGTACTTTTGCCGGAAAAGTCAAAAAAGTACCTTATAATGTAAACAAAAGTAAGATTCCTTAAATATCATGTAGTAAAAGTAAAAAATGGGAAAAAGGACTTTAAACATACATGATTTTTTTTTTTAAAAACATGGAAATGGATGATAACAATAACCCCAGTAAATACTTATGAACAAGCAATCTCGAATAAAAATGAGATTTGAAAAATTATCCCTTACCTTTGGTCCGATTTTCTTCATAAGTGTATGAACCTCCTGTATAATGATTTAAATAATGTTATTGACTTATTCCAAAATCCTACTTATTTTTATGATATCATATATGGTTCACTTATGAATTTATTTTACCCATTCTTTTGTAAATTCCATGTTAAAGAGCGTTTTGGGTAAAATCGTTTCATTTGTCATCCGTGTTTTGAATTTAATTATTCATATGATTACTTATATCATGATTAAATAATTACATAATATAAAACATGATTATATATAATATACATTCAGAATATACATATACATAAAATATCAATAAATGTAATGAAATACACCATTCAGGGAGACGGTAGGCCGTACGTACGCATGAACGTTGTTTTCCTTTCCTTATTGAGTTGAATGGAATTAAGTAGCTGACATAAATATATATACACATAAATCTAGTATCATTATTATGTCATATATTTCATCATTACTTATTATATATACTTTAAAATCATTCATGAACGGTTAACGTGGAGAATGAATCTCATCGCGTCGTGGAGACGGTAGTCCGTATGTACGCACGAGCGATGATATCGTTCTCATGATCATGGAATTGTATTGGAGTGTATGTATACTATTTCAGAATCAATATCACTTTACAATAATCATATATAGTTATTATGTACACCATTATACCCATCCAAGTAAGGTGGTGGTGGAAAATAGATTACACCACGGCGTGGAGACGGTATTTCGTACGTACGCACGCGCGGTGATTTCGTTTTCTGTATGATGGATAGATGGAGAAATAGGGTTGTTACATACTTATGATAACATATCAGTGTATGAATGATACTGATGTTATTAATTCATAATGAAACAACCTAATAATAATAAGTGGAAGAAGAAATAAAGTTGAAAGAATCGGTAACGGACATTACCTCTTCATTGAAACGCCTCTTTGAGTCGTCCTCTTAGGGCACTAAAATTGGTCTTTGAAGAAAACAAGGACCTCTAGGATGTTTCTAGGGAAGTGGAGAAGAGAATTTTTAAAGTTTTGTCCGAGCTTTAAGACTCAATGTGGTGTGAGGAAGAGAGGGAGTAGGTGCCCTTTTATAAGGGAGGAGAGGGGCACCTTTGGAATAACTAAAAATATTATTTTATTATAAAGCCAAATTCGGTTTTAAATAGCTTCAAATTGATTTATTTCGTAGATAAGGTGGGTTTGGGTCGCAATTATCACATAAAATCGAATTTAGGCATGTTTAGGTTCCTATTTTAACCTTATCATTTATATTTAACTTTAAGTTAGATAATTTTACTTTTACCCTGTCTTTTTGTGTTCTTACACTATAAAGTTAATAAACATACTATAAGAATCCAAACGAACCCCAAGTTGTTTATTATTAATATATATAACCTTATCTAAGTCATTTGGCCTAACCTTAGATTTTTAGGAACAAAATTACTATTAATAATATAATATTTGTTTTAAAAACTATTTTATGTCAATTTTGACACTATTTGGTAATTGATTTTTGTGAAACTCATAACCGAATGATTAGTTATAAACATTTAATTAAATCAATAATAACATGTCATATTAACCTATAAAATTTGTGGAATTCATAAATATTCTCAAATTATATTTATTTGGGTATTTATAACATCAATTGTGTCAATATTTCATTAATTTGATAATTATTGCATCATCTTTGTGTCATAAATAAATTAAATTATTTAATGTCTAAAAATTACAAATAAAATACCATTATGTAGGAAATCATTTTATATTTCTAATTAATATTTATAGTCTAAATTATCTTTTTTATATCCCAATATTTAAAATGATATACTTATTAAACTTTGATTTTAACTATTTGAACCCTTCTTTAAATAAATTAATAATAAATGTCCTAATCTAATCCAAGTGGGCCTAAATGGTCATATTTTATTACTAAGGTTGTTTTTGGTCGAATTCCACTTATCCAATAGAATTAGGATATGTGTTAGGGTAATAATAATATCATTTTTACCATTAATTACCCTATTTACTTTTAACCGTGGAAAAAAAAGTAAAAAGTTTCTATTCACCAAAAATTATTTTCATCTCATTGAACCATATTTTACATACTAACATCAACCGTGTCTCTCGGATTTTTGAAATTTCATTCACAGAAGTGGTAAAATTATGTTTTATGAAAAATTCATTTTTTTAACTACCACTTAGTGGTTTCATTATTCATCAAAAAAATGAAAGTTTCCAGAAAATACCAACAATTAGGCCTATGCTATATTTGATATTATGAACTCAAAAATGATGTCTATTTTACCAAATTCAGAACATATCAGTTTCATTAATTTATTTAAAAATTAATTCCCGTCGTCAAAACAAATAGCGTGTTCTTAAGAGATAATAACTATCAAAAGATTGACACTTGTTTATGCCTGGTTTAAATGTGAAATTACATCCAATGACCCACATTGTATTAAATTGTAAAAATATATTCTAAATATACTTTAAAAACACTGAAATTAATAATTTATCACTATTAATTATTTCGATTTATAAGGTTGTTTTTAATTAAAATTTTGTAATTTTCACTATTCATCAGAAAATGAAAGTTATCTGAAAAGTACCAAAATTTCACCCTAAGCTAATTTCGATATTCCGAATTCAAAAATGAAGTCCATTTTGAAAAATAAAATTTCAAAAATTTCAAAAAGTGGTTATTACTATTCATAACAGCTAGTTTTAATAATATTTTAATAGCATATCGTTGTTTAGTGAAACTCGGTATTGCGTACTACAAACGCTATCGAGGAAGATCGTGATTACGTGTAATGAAAGGCAAGTCAAGGATGCATCTTGTGTAAGCTCCTTTAGGTGTAGCGTACAACACAAGACATTAATGAAATTAAAAAGAATATTTTTCATAAAATCTCGGGGTGTTACAGCCACTTTCTGGAGGAGGAGGGGTCGCACTCTTCTTGGGCCGACCACACGATTTTCCTAGGTCGTGCGCAAACCGTGCGCCTAGCCCTATCTTGGCCAAACTTCCTTTCTTTCATGCCTCGAGTCCCCAGAACACCTCCAAGGCCTCTCATACCTTCGGGAATCATTTTAAAAACCCAAAATCAAGGGATTTAACCAAAAACACAACAGTAACATACCTTTCCAAAACCCGGTATCTTATAACCTCCCATCCTTATAACGGCTCATCCTCGACCTGAGTTTCTAAGCCTCATTGATCCACTGAAGAGAAGAGTTCGGGCCACTGAGCCCGCATATCCGATTCTCGCTCCCATGTTTCTTCCTAAAATTTCCCATACTGCCATAGTACTCGTACTAATGGAAAAACCTTGCCTCGCAAGAACTTTTCACTATGATCCACCACACGAACTGGATGCTCTTCAAAGGATGCATCCGCCTTAAGCTCTACATCCTCAACATCAACCACGTGAGATGGGTCAAGGTGATACCGTCGAAGCTGCGACACATGAAACACATCATGCATCCCACCATACTGTTGTGGAAGAGCCAATCGATAAGACACTAGTTTGATCCTCTCCACAATGTCAAAAGGTCCCACATACCTGGGCGCCATCTTACCCTACTTTCGAATCCGTCGGTGACACAACCTTGGCGGTGCCCAAAGGAACCCTTTATCACCCACTCCCAACTTGAGAGGTCTATGCCTTCGAACTACATACAACTTCTACCTACTCTGAGCTGTATCCATTCCCTTCATGATCAACTGAACTCTCTCTAAATTCTCCTGCATGAGACTCGGCCCCAACAGCTCAGATTCACCAGCCTCTAGCAAACACAACAAAGTTCTACACAGCCTCCCGTAGAGTGCCTCAAACGGTGCCATCTGAATCGTAGCCTAAAAACTGTTGTTGTAGGAAAACTCAACTAATGATAGGTGTCTCTACCAAGAACCACCAAATTCTAAGACGCAAGCTCTCAACATGTCTTCCTACACTTTAATTCTATGCTCCGACTGCTCGTCCGTCTGCGGGTGGAAAGCCGTACTCAAAAACACCTGCGTACCCAGTGCCTTCTGTAACCCTTGCCAGAAACGTGATGTGAAATGAAGATCTCAGTCCGAAACTATGGTCTGTGGTACCCCATGCCACTACACTATCTCTTGAACATACAGCTCACCCAACTGGTCGACTGTAAAGGTCTCATGAATCAGTAAGAAATGAGCCACTTTAGTTAACCAATCCATGACCACCCAAATTGCATCATTCTTCCATGGTATCCTCGAAATACTCACAACAAAATCCATCATCACATCATCCCATTTCCATTCCGGAGTGGGAAATGGATGCAACAAACCACTAGGGCATTGATTCTCGGCCTTAACCTGCTGATAGGTAAGGCACCATTCCACAAAGCCCACAAATTCCTTCTTCATTCTAGGCCACTAAAATAGCCATTAGAGATCACGATACATCTTGGTCAACCCAGGATGCACTGCCCACTTTTATGCATTGAACTCACGCATCGACTCTTCCCGCATACATTTTGGCACAACCACATAATCATGAACACAAACAACACTGTCCATGCCGACGGCCCAACCAGAAGGTAGATCCCTGCCTTTAAGATTTTTCTTTCCTGCTCAAACACTCTAGATCATTAAGCTGAATTTCCTTAACTCGACCCAAAAGCATCAACTCCATCGCAAAGGAAGCAAGAGTGACCTGACCACTTTCCTCCTGGACCTCCAGGTGCATCTCTGTAAACAAAGCCATCACCTTCCACTCGGTGCTGGACTTTTGAACCACCTGATTATGAACCTTCCTTATCAGAGCATCAGCAACATAGTTTCCCTTTCCCGGAAGGTACACCAACTCATAGTCGAATGACTAGAGGTATTCAGCCCATCTTCGTAGCCGAAGATTCAGATCCCGCTGCGAGAAGATATACTTCAAACTCTTATGGTCAGTGAACACGGTAAACAGTTCCCCCAACAGATAGTTCCTCCAGCACTTCAAGGCATACACTATGACACCAAGTTGAAGATCATGAGTGGGATAGTTCCTCTCATTGGGTATCAACTGCCTCGACCCATAAGCCACAACCTGCTCACCATGCATCAACATATCCCATAGTTCGATTCCGAACGCATCACAAAACACGATGTACATCTTACCTGGCTCAGGTAAGGTCATGATAGGTGCGGTCATCAACAGCTTCTTCAACTCTTGAAAAGCATTCTCACAAGCCCCAAACCACTCAACCCTGATTCCCTTGTTGGTCAAGCCTGAGAGTGGTGCATCCAAGTGAGAGAAATCCTGAATGAACCTTCGGTAATACCCAACCAAACCAAAAAAACTTCGAACATCAGAAACACTCTTGGGATGCTACCAAGATACAACTACCTGCACTTTCTCTAGATCAACTGACACACCTTCCTCCGAGATGATGTGACCCATAAAATGCACCTCAGTTATCCAAAATTTACACTTTGATAGCTTGGTGTACATCCGGTGCTCTCGTAGCCTACCCAAGATGATGTCAAGATGTTGGGCATGATCGTCGTGAGTTTTCGAGTACACTAAGATATCTTCAATAAAGACAACCACAAACTGATCTAGATAGGGATGAAAGATCCAGTTCATAAAATCCAAAAACACTATCGGTGCATTGGTCAAGTAGAAAGGCATTACCACAAACTCAAACAACCCATACTGACTCCATAAAGTCGTCCGTAGTATGTCAGAAGTCCTCACCCTCAAATGGTGATAACCCGACCTTAGATCAATCATAGAGAACACTGATGAACCCCTCAAATGATCAAACAGGTCATCAATTCTAGGAAGAGGGTACCAATTTTTCACTGTCATCTGGTTCAACATTCGATAGTCGACACACAGCCTTAACGACCCATCGACTTTCTTTGAAAAAAGCACAGGAGATCCCCATAAGGATGTACTAGGAGGGATAAACCCCTTACGCTCTAGCTCCTCAATTAGAACCTTCAGTTCCCGGAGTTTTTCTGGTTCCATTTGTTATGGCAGAATAGAAATTGGCTCCGCTCTCAGCAGAAACTCGATCATGAACTCAACATCCCTCTTGGGTTTCAACCTTGAGAAATCCTCAGGAAACACATCCTGAAACTGAGCCACCATAGGTGGAAAAAAAAATTCTATTCCCCCATTTCACCATGATGAAGCATGAGACATGCCATGTGATCCATAATTCCACTCATCTGTTGAAAAACGGCCCTGCACGCCCTTCTCGAACATCCCACTCACCATGATGGACATAAGCGTCACCCTCAACTGACCTGAACAATACTATGCGACGATAGCAGTCTATGTGCGCCCGATACAACACCAACCAATCCATTCCCAAGATCAGGTCAGAACATGACATCTCGAGAATGAACATGTCCTAGAGAAAACGATACTTGCCAACATCCAAGGCATATCCCTTTCACTACTTGATATCCTCAACCCGCACTCCCAACGGGGTGTCAATTGACATATCTCCAAACACCCTCTCCACAGGTAAACCCAGCACTACCACGAGTTGAGCAGAGATAAAAGAGTGTGTGGCACCGGTGTCTAACAAGGCACTAGAAAATGTAGAAGCTACAAGGATCATACCTCGAACAGTCGACGGTTCTGCATCCCCATCACCTAGTGCAAGCTAAACTGCCTGAAGCTGACTTGCCCCTCTACCCTGGGATCTAGACTGAATGCCATGTGCTACACTTCCCTACTAGCGTGAGCGATCATGCCCTGGAGTTCCACGTCCTCCGCCCCTGCCAGTACGGCCCATGGAGCTCCAACTACCTTCCTGATATGGGGTAACTAATCCCCTTCCTGTATCCGATACCTGCCTCCAACCATCATTCTCACCTGTCTGCCGAGGATTCCTACAGAACCTCTGCACATGTCCCATCCTATCGCAAGAATAGAACTCCATTAGAGGTTGAGGACACGGACCACGCATATGCCCTGGCCTACCACACTGATAGTAGAACACCTGATCCCCACTCTGAGAGGCATACCCTCTCTTCCAGCCGCATTTCACACTTCCGCCATGCTGTGAGCCCTCATGGCCTCACTTCCAACCCTCGGTTGCTGCACTACTCTTTTTCCCCACTGGCACCACAAGACCACTACCGAAGCTCACTTCAGGTTCCCTTCAGAGATGAGTGCCTGATCCATCACCTCTGCAAACCTCTTCAGGAGAAAGATATTTACTTGAGACCTGATCTCATGTCTCAGCCCATCCCAGAAACAACTTACTACTACTGCCTCATCCCCTGGTAACACTTGGACAAATCGTCTCAGATCAGTGAAGTGACTTGCATAGTCCATCATTGATAGTGATCCCTGAGTCAGGCTCATAAACTCTATAGCCTGCTCCTGCCTCAAAGTCTCTACGTAGAAATGCTCCAGAAACATTTCCGGAAAAACCTTCCATGACATTCCCACAGCCTGCTCGATGTGGGCTTTAATGTCCCACCAATGCCTAGCCTAGCCTCGCAACATATAAGTAGCCATCTTTACCCGATTTTCTACAGAGGCCTCCAGATGGTCCAGTATCATCTGGATAGACTCCAACCAAAACTCTGCTGCCTCTGGCCCACCCTCTCTAGTGAAAGTCAGAGGGTGCTGCAGCTGAAACTCCCCGATCAGCTCACACATACTCAGTGCAACCTTCCCTGGGTCCCGATCCATCATCTTCATGAGGCGAGCCAAGTTCTCCCAGAACGGTTCCTCTCTAACTACATTGATCACCACATTTTCTTGTTCCTCTACTAGAGTAGTGTTCTCATCAACATCCTCTAGTTTCCCAATGGGTAACCGATGTCGTGGTGGCATTTCTCTATAATTCCAAACATGAGATTTAGCACAAATACCAAAAAACATTCACAACTGCAACAAAAGCTCTTTACTAGATAAAACCGCCCCAACCATCCCTACCGCGGGCCATGGTTCACATGGGGTAAACATCCATACACTACCACAAAACTCATACAACATTTTTCAAAATGTTTTTTCACTTCATTTCAAACCCTTACATTTTATTCACATCATTTACCCACTTGTTTTATTTCATTCTTCTCATTATTTTGTGATTTCATGAAATGCATGATGCACCCTACTTTCCTACCTCATACACCCATCCCATGAGTGTGCCTAATACAATTAATGTAACCTATATCCCTAGGTGCCTACAATGATGCATGGATGCAAATTCTCGTACCGTTAAGGCCACAATCCAAATATCATAAAACAATCACATTAAACCACATGTGCATCACCCAATGGTGAAATATCATCAACTATAACAACACAAAACCAAGAACAAAATTTCCCACCCAGGGTGACTTGGGTTTTCCCCCATACCTAGGTTAGCTACTCCCAAGAAGAATCTCATTACCAAGGCCCAACACATACTAACCCTTGGAAACCTACCCCAAATAACAAGACCGCAGAGAAGGAGAAGAAAGACCTCCTCTGATACCACTTTGTAACATCCCAGACCCAAAAGCCACTAAACCGGTGCTCCGAGCCGGATGTTTACATAAACTTAAGCACGCCTCCCCGTACGCCAAAGGCTTTCGACTAGAAGTGGGGGTCTATGTAGTCAAATGGGAAGACTATACCCCCTATTTATCAGAGTAAGCCACAACAGAATAACCAAATAACAGAAACAATACCCAACAAACATGGAACATGTAAAAAAAAATTTCCAACAGTAAATATTCCATGTCATACTACAAGTGAAAATGTGAACAAAATCCCCAAATAAAGACAATAGCCAATATCCCCAAGATGGTCCCGACTCCAAGTCTGGATCCTCCACCAGGTGCTACCCATGTCCACTCAGGTATCTTGCAAGGACCCTTGGCCGTGTCCTGACCTGCAAACATGAAGTCTGCTCGGGTACCCAACGGCGGCCCGAGCAGGGTGTGAGTACAACTCAGTAGGCCACCACCAACAGTGTCTACAAAATCTCCAGTATAAATATTAAGTGCGTGAAAAAGTAAAATGAATGATAAATGCCAAGAAATTATTTAATGTGCCATTAACTAGTTCAAAACCAAGCCATTACCAAATTTATTACCATTCATTTCACACCAATCAGCATCATTTACCATATCATCACATTTCCATGGGTTAATCACATACATTATATTACATGAGTCTAAGGCCAACAATCACATGAAAGAGGTTAAACACATCATTATCCTTTCTCACTAGGACTAACCCCTCATAACATCCATATCCTCACCTCGAAGCCTCAGTCCGGGTGGATGCAACTGTTAGGAGAATAGATCATCATTCCCCTTTCCTAACCCATGCATTTAGGGTGGAGTTTAGAGCCTCAATCTTCACTCGACTCGTAGGAATAGTTCCTCAAGACATACCCCACACTACCAAGCCATGTGCACATGCTTATATAAGTAACCATCAACCATCTAACCCATTCCAGTTAACCCTCTAATTATTACCATGTCTAGTTGAATCACCTAAATTCTATTCCATGTTCAACCATTCATGCCAACATATTCATTAAGGTCTCTACCCTTAATCACAACAAGGTCACTTGTTCAATCACATTCCCTAAGCCCAGGAGAAGCTGGCACATCCCATGGATGGCCCCACATAGGTCAAGTCCATCCCAACACATCCCATGGGGATCATGAGGGTTCCCATTACCCATTTCAAACACCATTATTACTAATCATACCAAGGTTATCAAAACATAACCATGGTAAAACAAGAACACAAGTAAACATGCACAAAAACAATAAATAACAATGGGATATAACGTGTAGACCTCCTACCATAAATTTGCGGTTGAACACACCCTAAATGGAGTCCTTAGAACTCAATCCAACTCTCCTTTGGAGCTTCAACCCGGAGCTTCAATCCGCAACCAACGACACCAAAAATTCATTCGGATCAAAGGTGATCTTTCTCTTGGAGCCCTTGGGAAGTCTGGTTCATGTCTAAGGAGAAGGAGGAAATGGAGGAGAAACCTGAGTGGGTTCTTAAAATCCCGAGATGGAAAACATGTAATTTGTTCATCTTTAAGTGGCTGCACGGTTTAGCCGCACGGTTTTGCAAACCGTGTGCACAACACTGACTAGAGGAGGAAGGGACACATGGTTTCACCTGGGAAGGCTGCACGGTTTAGAAAACTATCAGCAGACCATGCACTCGCCACTGTCTGGAAGAGGAGGGGTCGCACGCTTCATGGGCCAACCGTATGGTTTTCCTAGGCTGTGCGCAAACGGTGCACCCAACCCTTTCTTGGCCAGACTTCCCTTGTTTCGTGCCCCAAGCCCCCGTAACACCCCCAAGGCCTCTTATACCTTCAGGATGCATTTTAAAAACCCAAAACATGGGATTTAACCAAAACACAATAGAAACATACCTTTCCAAAAACTGGGATCTTACAGTGAAAAATTGGCGAATAGTGGAAAATACCTAAGAGGCTGTAGTGGAGTACCATTGATGCTTCATTGACGTATTATATGCTCTATTTTTTGTGATATTTGGTGAGATTTAACCATGGTGGGGATGGTAACATTATACACCTACTTAGGTGACGAGTTAGTTTCACTTTTGTTTACTATGCTTTTTCATGCTTTCTTTATCTATTACATGATAAGATCTTGCGAGGATCCTATTGAGAATACCATTACAGCCACCACAAAAATATAAAAACTAATTTTACGTTATTAGATCTACTTAAATATCAAGATGGATATTACTAAATTTTCGATTTATATGAGAGTTTTTGGCTTCATCATTGATGATGAGTTTTCTTTGGGGTACTTGTAATTTTCCTTTTAGTAGTTTCAATCCTGTATAATATTCCATATGTGGACATGGGATTACATATTATATGTTAGATCAGGTTTTTATTGGTGTATATGTCATATCTATCTCTTCAACAAGTTTCTATTAGATGAAAATTCCTACCATTGTATGTTTATTATGCTGTCGTTGTTAGTCACAAACCTAGGGCCCACCAGAGTCCGAACTCTAGTAGTCACTATCTCTATTGATTCATTGTAAAAACAAGAGGGGTACTCTTTGGTGGAGGCGTCAAGACATAGGGGTATCATACGTTTAGTTTGAGAAATAGGATGGATTTTGGAGTAAGAAAATGTGAAATGTGATGGGATTGTAGGTAAATGGTGTCATATATGTTTTTTAACTAATGTAAACATATGTTACTAGCTATGAAATGGGATTCTGGGTCCCCTATGATCTGATGCATGATCCACTAAGTATATTGATTCTTCTAAATGAAGTGATAATGGTACTGAGTTAGAAACATAGTAAAGGATCATGCATCATATTTCCTTGAATCTAGCTCTAAAATGGATAGACAATGGGATATTTCAAACCTGAAAAGAAATGAATTAATTAATTAATTATTTAATGTTACATATTCCATATTCTAGTTTCAGGAGGTCAAAGTCGTTGTTCCTTTTTTTGGAATGGATCCAACTCTACATCCTCATCATGTTAATGTTGAAGATGTTCAATAGGAAGTACCAATAGATCTCACATAGTAGCAGTTTACGAGGATTAAACATCAAGGAGAAACTCCAAGATTTTCAGTGCTAGAGTGTGAATAAGTATGAGGGTACCATTTTAGATTCAGTCACTGAAAACTGGTTGGAGGAGGATGAAATAGGTTTCAGTTCGATCTGTGCTTGGACAGAGCACTGGGTTTCATTAGATGTGATCATTTTCATGGGATAGTGAGGGAGTGTTGGTTAATATTAATCATGGATCAGTAGGAGTCATCTGTCTCATGGGAGAAGTTCCAAGACCTACTATGATAAGATTTTCACTCTTCAATTGTGAAGGCATCCAGACTCCAAGAACTTCTTATTGTTTAATAGGGGATTTCCATTGTGAGATATTTTTGGTCCCATTTTGGACCCTTCCGTATTATGCTTCAATCCTATAGTCAGATGAGGGGAATAGGGTGAGGCATTTAGAAAAATATTTTTGTGCAAAAAATCCAACATCAAGTCATCTCTTTAACATTGTGGATATATCGCAATGTGTTGCTAAGAGTAGAGGTCATTAAGAGGATACTATCAAAAAATGGCTCATCAAGATAACAGATTTGTTAGTATTCCTCTTAATATATAGCTACGGTATGAAATTCTTAGTTACCTATAAATAACAATTATTTTCCATTAGGGGAAGGTCCCTTCCCTCATTATCTTGTTTCCATTGGGATGGAGGCTCTCTAACCTATGCCATGTATCAGACACATATTTTTTTAATGGAGATTGAGGTCTTCATTAGTGAGAGTTTACAACCATTAAGATTGTTTAGTTTGTAGTGGGTGTTATCAATTAGGTCTATCTATTGAGTAAATTTCATCCAGTAAAGTAGTAATAGGGTTTTCTAGCTTCGGAACCAAAGAGTGGAGATGGGGCGAATATGGGATAGCCCCGATATGCTCCCCATCCAGAAATATAATAGAGAATCCCATGAGGTCATCTTCAATAGGGTCTAAGTGGTCATGAAGTAGGTTTTGGTCATCTTCATTCATTATAATTATCATCACCAAGTGGTCCAAAGAACATTTTAGGTACTCTTTGGTTGTTTTCTATATGGGTTCATGCTTTCTCTAATTCAAGAGTTTCACACTCCTTCATATCACCTACACATTTCTGTGCCTTGAGAATTTATGTCGAGAGGATTCCAATTTTCTTGGAATATATTATTCTAGTTGGAGGTCAAGATAACTTTTGTGATTTATGTAGAGACTATAAGCTAGTGATGTTGCTTCACCACTCATGGGGAGACTTCCTATATTTTCAAATAGAACCTTAAAACATAATCCTTAGTATGGATTAGTTGTATTTGGTGAAGTCTATACTTGATTACATCAAAAGGTTGATTTTACTCTATGTTTGAAATTAATTTCCATCTGATTTTTGGGTGAGTGAGACCCATGGATGTATTGTAGGTGTGTTAGATACTTATCAACCTTGATAGAAAAGTTGAGGTTGAGTTAGCTGGAGGTTCAGTCGATGGTGTTTCCTAAGGTTATGGAAGAGTATACTGATGTAATAACTGGTGTTGTTGTATTGTTGTCCCCTCAATGGGAGATTTATTTTAGTACAGATATACAACTAGGAATGTCATCAATCTCAATCTCTCTATATAATATGGTGCCTTTGGAGTTGTGATGTCTCTGTGGATGGATCAATGATCTATTGTAGTGAGGTTTTGTCCAGCTTAGTGTGTCACCTAGGGTTGCACCAATTTTGTTCATAATGAATGATGATGGTAGATTGGGTCTTTGTATCCATTATCATCAATTAAATTAGGTGACATTAAAGAAATTATATCCTCTTTCATGGATTGATTATTTATTAAATCTACATAACACAAAAAATTCGTTTTCAAAAATTGATTTGTAGTTTGGATATTATAATATTTGTGTGAATGATGGGGATATTCTAAAAATTATCATTAGTTTTTCTCATGGGAATTATGAGTTTATTGTGATGTTATTTGGTTGAATAATTCTCTATCAATGATTATGGGGTTGAAGAATGTTATGTTTTGAGAGTTATTGGATATGTTCATGGTTTCCTTCATCAAAAAAATCCTTATATACTCTGAATCATAGAAATAGAATACATAACATAAATATTCCATTTTAAGTGTTCTTCATCGTCAATATATATCAAATAATTTTTCAAAATAGTGAGTAATGGGATCTCGAAGTTCATTTTTATAGGAATGTGGTATCCTAATAGTGATTGGATGTGGATCCTTCAAAGATAGAGATAGTTGTTTAATGGGAATCATCCATGATTGTTGTCGTGGTGAGGAGTTTACAAGATATTTTAGTAAATAGGAGGATGTTCAAGGAAAATTTATCTCAATTTGTGACTCTTTTGATATCCCTTACCAGAAAGGATTGGGTGTTCTGGTGTACAAACTCATTTCAATCAGCTTTCATGTATAAGAAATAAGAAGTTTTCCAGTGCTCCAGTTCATTGTTTTCTAATAGAAGGAGTCCTATTTGAATATTTTCTATGATTCTATTCATTTTGGATTGGGTTGTATTCAGATGCATTAGAAAATAGTTTTTTCTTTTTGTTCTGGTAATTTATGTCCCCGTGAGTGTGTTTGTGTCACCCATGATCTCGAGTTAGCATCAATTGTGTTTTCTATGAAAGTTTTGGGAATATTACCTTATCCGTGAGAATTTTTTTGTTTTTACTAATCATAAGAGACTGAGGTATGTCTTCTCCTAGAATTTATTGAACATGATACAATAATGGTGGATAAAATTCTTATTTTATTACAACATAAATATTTCAGATACTATTGGAAATGAAAATTTTATAGATGATTCATTGAGTAGGAATTCATGTAGTGATACTTTGTGTGAATATAGAGATTCCTATAGAGTGACGAAAGAACACTCAAGAATGAATCCAGATATAGGAGATGTTGGAGGATGAGGTTTACTTTTCTAGATAGTAGTTCAATAATCCTTGGTGTTTTAGGTGGAGGAATCCATGTTTGGGGATTGTGAGGTGGAGCTATAGATAGACAGTGTTGCTTCTAGAGATTCTCCTAATAGTTTTTCTGAGGAAGAACCACACTATTTGTTATTCTATGGGGGTTTGTATTACCTTTTGTCATTTAAGATATATTTCTCTATTAGTTACACATATCATTGTTGGTGGTACATCTTTGTGTAATAATGATATAACAAGATTTGAGAATTCAGTTTGGGTGGACTAGGTAGATGAAATTAGTTGAAGAGTTTGTTTCTTGATGTTTGGTCTGTCATATGGTGAAGGTCAATCACCAAGTTCCACTTGGTTTTCTCCAGATGTTAGATGTTACCTAGTGTATATATAAGGACATCTTGATGAAATTATTTAGCAGTTTACCTCAATCTCACGGAGGCCACAATGATATCAAGGTGATATTGTATAATTGTTGAAATTAAACCACATTATAGTGATCAGGGAGTTGAGATATGTGGAGGTTTTGTTTAGCTGGTTTCTAGAGGATGTAGTGAGACTCTATGAAGTCTTAAGGATCAGATAATAATCCTTATTTTAAAATTATGGTGCGGATATATCATCTTCATTCATTCAGATCTTAGTGATTCTCTAGAACTACTTTTCATATGTGGAAGGATAGTCAAATAGAATGGACCCTCAGGAATCTTAAATGCATGTTGTGTTCTTGTGTTCTGTATTTTAGATATTTGTGGAAGAGGCATTGGATTTTGGTCATGTTTTCTTACAATGATAGTTTTCACTATTCCATTGGTATTTCCTTATTTTAATATTTGTATGGTGACCCTTCTATTCTCTATTAGGACAGACAATGGTTTGAGAGGCAA
Source organism: Viscum album (assembly GCA_963277665.1). Taxonomy (NCBI): domain Eukaryota; kingdom Viridiplantae; phylum Streptophyta; class Magnoliopsida; order Santalales; family Viscaceae; genus Viscum; species Viscum album. Next base: position 79,481,829 of record OY728122.1, read on the forward strand.
CAATTCTCATGCAATAACTAGTATATAATACAATAGATATGGTTTAGGTAATTTAATGAGATGATTATATTAGCACATGATCATTAAAAATTTCATGTCAATCATTGGATGAGACCTGTGGAGTTGGACATTTTAGATCATGTGTTCTTGAGAGTGATTCATCCACAGAGTTAGTGATGGTTTAGTAATGGGAGTTATATTTCACCCTATTTTGTTTGGACTTTGGAAGTGTTCAATCACATTGGATTCAGGGCATATCAGATAGCACATTTCTCATAGATAATATAGATACACGATGTTTTTTCACATGTCCCAGCACCACTATTATGTTCATGATGACTATCATGTAACCGATTGCGGTGAGATTGATTTGGATGGCGATTAAGCCTTTAAGGAGTGTCCTGTGGAAATCTGAGACCTCTACGATAAGGTTTTGTGTGGGAATTATATTCCCTTGGTTTGTGTTTTTTGGTATCATTGTGATATAGGGGAGAGTACCACATAATATGAGTCACATATATGTTCCTAGTACCAAAGTATTTTTTTGCTCAGTTCTTCTCTTTTTGTATTTATTTTTGTAGTTTGTTAATCCTTTTTTCAGTTTACGATATAGCTTTCTCTTCTATATTATTATCACCTTGTTCTTTTTTGACAAGTATCTTCATCAGATTGATTATTTTTAGCTTGTTGTTCTTTATTCATGAGTTTTCACCTGTTCTTCTAATTAGGTGGTTGACATATTATAATGGTGAGATCCATGAGAGGTTTCCCATGGGGTAGTTGTTTGGAAGAACCTTTTTTATTTATTGTATCTTTTGATTGGTTTTTAATTATTGAGGATAAGATTTATTTTTGAGGTATCTGATGTAAGATCATAGATTCTTCAATCCATTTCCATTGTTATTTTTTGGGTGTTTCAGGCACCCTAAGGGGGTTCCATGTGTTTTGGAGGGTATTTAGGGAGTTTTGGGTGATCTACAACCAAAAATGGCAAGATTGTGGCATGTAGGTAGGTGATGTACCATGGTAATATGTGTTTTATCTTAGTTGACTATAAATGAAGTGTAGTGGATCCAGGGAGGAGTTTCAGGTATACTACTAAATGGGGGGTAGTTGCGTCGTGGGTTATAGGATGTGGTGCGGTCCCTTTCATGGTATAGGGGGGGTGTTACATTGTAGTTCTTATGGATGGTTCAAACCCCAAAATCCAATTTTATTGGATCGGTTTTGGTGTCTTAGCCGAGCTTTTACTAAGTATAGATATAGTGTATTTCATAATAATGAATCACAGAATTATCTATGTTAGGTAGATTTATGGTGTGGCCCATGAGGTTATTCTTCGATATTCAAATTTTCAGGCTAATGATAAATTCTGGCTACCCATTCTAGCATCATTCATTTCCACTTCTCTCACTCTAACTCAAGTCGTCCTAGATTTTTTTTCCAAGGATTTGAATCTCCATATGATAGGGATTTATCCCCAGATCCTAGATACCAATCTATGGTGATCTAAGGTGATTTCTTCCTCTTCCCTCTATTAGATTCTCTCTATTTAGTTTTTTCCTTACTTTTTCCTCTTTTCATGTTATGGAACATGATATCTATAATTATTTTTGGGTTTTATCTATTATTATTTTTTGTGTTTTTTTAGAACAACAACTTCAGGAAATCAAAGATCCTCATTAGAGAGGTGATTGTAGATCCATGATTTTCTTATTTTCTTCTGTGAAGAATGTTGATTCCATTGAGGTAGGATATTACGTGATTTTATTTTATTTACATAAAACCATTAATTATCATGGTTTATATATTTTTATTATAGTGAAATTAAGCTAATTAATATTAACCTAAATTTAATAAATTGGATAGAAATTTCATGATGATGTTATTTCATTATACCATCACAACATTTGTATAATTTTTCCTAGATAGTGTTCTATCTATGATATACTTGTTAAAAAAATTCAAATTCTTGGGATTATCATGTTCTTCATAATGGGAAATAGTAAAAAACATATATTTTGAAACATTTGATTTATTATATTAAGAGTTTATTAAGAGTTATGTTTGTAATCGGATGTTTTATATAATTTGAAAGTAATTAAAATTGATGATAATCACATGTTAAATAAAACATTTATCTTCCATATGAAATTATAATTGATAAATATTATATAGAATAATAATTATTTGTGATGATGCAATGAAAAGGAATAATAAATCATCATTATACTTCTCTATGTATTTTAAAACTAGAATTAATGATACGAGCATGTAATAATAGATTTTTATTGCATGATTTCTTAGGTTTATATAGTTTAAACCAATAATTAATGAATTAGTTAATTGAAAATTGAATAAGAAATAGTTGTTTTGATAAAGATAAGTCATTGGTCTTGTGAGTTTCAGTTCACTTATAATCGATGGATGCCTTATGTTGGGGTCGTGAGGGCCTATTTGTGTACAAAGGTTGAATACCTTGTTTTGGGCCAAGTTTCCCTATTGATTATGCTTGTTTTATTACTCCATTGTGATGTCCACTATATACAAGCCATGTTATGTGATCCTAGGATAGATGATGTGATATGGAGAGGGGAGGACCAGGTGATTCGGCAGTAGTTGAGGCCTATGATAGAGATATGCATTGAGATATGGGTGTGGGTTTAATGGATGGAACTGTAGATAATGTAATGGGTTATTGATTGAATTACCCATTGATGTGATGTTGAGAACTAAGTTTATTCATTGATATGGATCTTTTTAATGGTTGATTCATAGGTTACTTGTTTATCTATATTTGTTTCCCCATATCTTGAGGAAGTAGTATGTTCATGGTTTAATTTATATTGGTGGTATTTTACGATGGTTTTCTTAGAGGACATCAAATTATAGAATTATTGATAACATTTAATAAATGAATTAACCCATGGGGTTAGTGTTTCTGGAATGAAAATGATATGTTAGACTTAAGAAACTACGAAATTTATGTAGATTATTCCATGAAGGAATTGACTTCAATTTGATGATTAATTTTATTTAATATATAATAATGTGAATGGCCAATTAATTATTTGATGAAAGGATAACTATTAAAATGAATAAAATAAATTTAATTTGTCATTTTATAATACTTATATGCTTATAAGATGTCTAGTCCCCAATAGTGTCAGGTATGTGTCCACGCGATGATAGTTGTAGTTGAGATCAGGACATGGGGATACCCAAAGAATCGTTGTGAGATATATTAGATCCTATATATTATATGATTTCATATTTTGTAACATGGATGTAGGTTAGGGATACTAATTCCCAGTTTTCATTGGGAGGGTGTTTTCCCCAACATCCCTATGAGAGGATGGATGGTTGACTACCCCCACTATCCCCACACTCTTATCTGCATAGATATATGTTCCAGTATGCCAAAAAAATAGTTTCCATTATATGTGTTTAGATGGATATCATGGATTGAAATTATTTGAAACAGATGTATCTGCATATATAGTATCCAAATGGTAATTATTGGTATTATTTGTTTATATTCTTATGGCTAGAGGTACATTACTATGTGTGTAGGATATAATGTCTTGAGTTATAATACTTGGGGTATACTACATGTCCTATAGGATGTGGTGGATCCTGCAAACTATCAGGTTACAATATCATAATTTTACATGGAATAATGTGATGATTTTATGCAATAGATGCATGTTTTGATACTTATACCATGCATTTTTTTCTGGATTACTTTTCGAGAGGGATGAATTAGGACATTTGACATTAGGTAAGTGCAAAAAACTAGTGATGAAGTGGTAGAGGTGTACCCTTAATTTTTCAGTCATATATTATATTTTTTTCTTTCAATAGATAATTAGTGAGAGATAGTCATGGTGAGTCTTGAGACATTGTATTTGTTTTTAGGTGATGAGTTAGTTTCATTTTTTTCACTATTATTTAGCAATATTTATTTATATTTTATATGAAAGGAAATAGGGAGGATACTTGTGAGTATATTTTTATGATCACCCCATATATATATATATAAATTTTTTTAGGTTAATATGAACATGTTGGAGATCAGGATAGATATTACTTACTCTTGGATTTTCTGGAGCAGTTTGGGCTCTGGGGTAACTTCTGAGATTACCTTTGCGTACTTGTAGTTTTCATTTTAACTATTTATGTTTAGTATGACATTTCATGTATACACATGAGTTTCCTTTTTATATATTTGATAATTTTTTATTGGTGTATCTATCTTATCTATATCTTCCATATGTTTATTTTAGAGGGTAATGCCTCCCACTGTATGTATATTATACCACCACTGATAGCCTCCAAAATGAGGATTACTAGAGGGGGACTTAGGAAGTCTCCATCTCCCTTATCTCATTGTTGGATCAGTTGGGGTACACATTGGTTGGAGCTGGTTTTGACAAGATATCAGTCAATCCATAAATCCTATATATTGAAAAAACCCCATGAATCTTTTAGTTTTCAGCACTTGGTGCTCAACATGAATGGGGTGCATATAGAAATAACAAAGAATATATATTTTATAAATATATGTCCACGTACACAAGACCAACCAATGGGTCCATATTATCCACTAACCAACTCACAACATTCCCACTTTCATTACAACCTTTTAATGGAGAAAACCACTGAACAAAAAAATCCACAAGCCATTTTCCATTTCTCATTACGAACCATAATCTTTTAAAATGAATAATCATTAATTATTTATCAAAAAACATATTCAGATAGACATCCCATTTTAATTCATCAGTTATCCATTTCTAAACAATTATCCCAAACAACCAATGTCATTGCAAAAAATATTAACTAGTTGTTCCATTACTGCACTTGCATCTAGCACAACACAACCATTCTCATCTCATCCACCACATAACATATAAAAACATCACCTCCCCACAACATGGATACATACCATCCTAATCATCACCAACATCACAACTAAACATCATCACCCCAAATCATGGCCTATACCCTTCATGTTGCAACCCCAATGCATGGCCTCACAAACCCATCAACCCTGCATGCCCCAACCACAAATTGTTGACCCACAACACAACCTCATAATCTCATCCACTTCATATTCCATATCCACACATCACTATGCTACATCAGAACCATATATCATCTCCCCATAGTACGTCCTCACAAACCAATCACATCAACACCCCACAACATGACCTCACAACCCCATTATCCCTACAATCCATACCCCCAAATCACCTCCACCCAACACATCCTCATAGACCCATCACAACTCTAACCCAGAGAATGACCTCACAAACCCATTATCCTTACATGCCATAACCTCACATCACTTCCCCACACCACAACCAGAACTAAACATCACAACAAATCAACTAACATTTTACATATTTTACAAGGGAATTTTTAGCAATTTCAATAATTTATTTTTTGGGCATTATCACACTAACAATAAATCCCCGGGAAACCATTTTATTAACCAAATATAAGTTGTTTTCCAATTTTTATTTCTTGGTGATATCAAAAAAACATAAATAATTTTTTAATAATCATAAAAACTAATTTAAAAGTAAAGGCTCCAATCCTACATGATTTTTAATGGGGCATAAGTCCCAAAAATTCACAATATAAATATTATAATATATAAGTTGTTAAAACGTGCATATCATACCACTTTTCCCTTAAATTCCATTAAATATTTATTATCTTTATTATGTAAGTGAAAACATCCCCCATAGGTACACAAGAGAAAACCCCTCCCACATGAAACACAATAGTATGAAATATGGGATTCCCTACCTCCTAAGAGATTTATGATCTCACTGCATACTGCATGGTGAAGGTAGAAGTACTTATAAATGACAAGATCACACAAAACACATATATCAAACTACAACAAATCAAAGTTCCATAAAAAATTCTTCCCAACCCACACACAAACCAAAACTACACCACCACAGTAAATATCTAAAGAATAATGGAAGGAAAAAAAATTTGGAATAGAAGAAAAATCACCATAGATCACCAACCAGCATCCACTAGAACACTAGGATCCAAGAAGGTTAAAGATGATTAAAAGATCCTCAAAAATAGCCTAGGGTTATAATAAAAATGATAGTATGGAGTGAGTTATGACTGAATAAAAATAAAAAAAATCTGATCGATGTTTAAAAACATATAATTCCATAACTTTCATGTCGTGTATTACTTACATGATGTGGATTTCATGGGTTTCCAGTTTCCAAAAAAAAATCAGTTTCCTCAACATCAAATATATTTGCATTTCCTGAATAACTTTCATGGAATGAATTCATATTAGGGATTCTTATTTATCTCACCCACAAGATGTGAATCCATCCAGATACACAAGGTATGAATTCCCAAAGCACGACATGAATCTAGTTAACATCTTGAACCACCTATTATAGTACTCTTGTACCTCTATATAGTGACCCAATTGTAACCTATAAAGATATTACAAATTTTTTAAGAATATTCATTACATTACACAAGCATGTGCATGAAAAATGTAATTGTTTAAAGCCTTTGGAAAAATTTAATCATAAATAGTCATCCATTAGTGATATACATCATCTCCCACTATTTTATTCACAACATACACCCTCTTTAGACATATCATACACAACCCATATCTTCATAACCTGGGTAATGAAAACATAAGAAAAGGGTGAACTTAGATGCTCAATAAAGGTAAAAAAGGGATATATATAAGCATAACAAGAGAAAATGGGTATGATAACATGATAATAACATTTTAAAACCATACCATACATTTCAAATATAAAAATCATGAGTCATGGAATAAATTTTCTCAGTTAATATGATATTAATCATAAGGGAATTAAAGAGTGACAACCATGTAAGCATAACATTTTTATAATATATTGATTTATAAAATAAAAATAATCATAGAAAATATTTACTTATTATTCAAGTATCATTTTTAGGAAAATCATAACTCATAAATGTTTTTACTAAATTGGGTCACTCCTCGTTCCATCCTTCTCTTACTATACCAGGTTCACTCCCCATTCTATCCATGTCTTACTGAACTGGGTTCAATCCCCATTATAACTTTTACTACTAAACCAATTATACTCCCCATTATATCCTATTTTATCACATAAGATATAATTATTTTACCAATGCATTATAGGGAGATATAGGTCCCACCAATAACATAATGAAAATCTAATTTATGTGTTCCACAATATCAAAAACATTCATCATGTCATAACCCATGAAATGAAATGGGTATTATAATATTTTCATTATATAATAACCTATAGAAAATATATATGTTTAATAATAATTTAATCATAGAATAACCCACGAAAATAAGTAGGTTTTATAAGCATTTCGTCATTATATAACCTGTGTAAGAGAAATGAGTTTCATAAAAATGATATCATCAAAAAAGAAACCATTCATAGAAATGATATGAATGGTATCCTTGGATCATATCCTAATTAAGTCAAAGGTGGAACCAATGGATGAAATCATAGATGGAAAATTGATTTATATCATTGATTTAAAACATTTCTTGAGTAAAATACCCTCTCAATTTTTAGAAAACACTTTTTTTTTAAAATAACTCATTTTGAAAATAATTTTTAAAAATAAACTAATAATATTATAAAGTAAGCTCGAAATAAAATAATGTTCATGACATTGGAAATTTATATTGATATCGTACACATTAAAATACAGATTCTCTTCACATATTCAATAAAATTCAAACAAGAATTTTTTTGGAAAAGGACAAGAATGTTCTTTTAAATAAATTCTAAAAATTTTAACAATGGTAAAAATTTATATAATAAATAATTTAAATAAATATTTTAAAAAAATTTATGATAAAATTTTTAGAAAATATGGTTTTGGAAGAAATTTTTTTTCTACAAAAAATAATATTTTTATTAAAGACATTATTTATGAAATATTGAGTACATGAATAGAGGAAAATGAAGTTAAAACATCTATTCTCATGAAATAAGTAGAGGAGAATAAAATTTCTATGATTCATGAGATATGGATCATTTGATATTAACATCATGAACACAATTATAAATAATCCCTATAAACAATGGATTGTAACATAAAATATTTATCACTTTGGTAATATTGAATTGTACGCCCTGTGAAGGAATAACATTAAATGAAACATAATATTTCATGATAATAAATTAATTAATGATATTACATATTAAAGGTTCTTTATATACACATCATAATATAAAATTGGTGTATAACGTGACATGAGTCTCAAAGAAGAAAAATTGAGATAAAAAAACTTTTCCGCTTTAATAATCTTTTGAAAAATAATCCTAAACAAATAATAAGATGAAATAAATCATTAAATATCATTTTAAAAAATTTATTATTTATATAACTTGTCAAAGAGAATTATATAATCCAGAAAAAAAATGTGTTGTGAATTTTCTTATGCCTCCTATAGATAAATGAGACTAGAGACCCCTTACCTAATGTCTTGAATTCCTTCGTACTCATTCAAATATCCTATATAACAAAAATAAGTTCATTAAAAATATATTAAGGAGATAATATCATATATATCATACCATATATTATATTATTATGACACTTTATTTCACATTTACTAATAATTTTTTTAAAGTTTTTCTTTAAGTAATAACCACATTTTTTTCAGGTACATTTTGATTTGATATTTTTTGTCCTATTGAATTGATAATGATTTAACAAAATCCATAATTATAAAAATTATATAAGTATTATATATATTCTTTATATATGTATTTATTTAAATACATAAAATTTAGGGCTAGGAAATGATATACACTATTCATGGAGACGGTAAGTCATACGTATGCATGAACGAGATTTCAATTTTATTATTAGATTAAAAGAACGAAAATTAAATGATATATAATATCATTAAAGAATAATTTTAAAAACATATATTAAATAAATTTCTATTAAAACCATCCTTAATACATTCCATGTAAAACATGAATGAATCACATCGCTTCGTGTGGCAGTAGCCCTCCGTACACACTAACGACGTTATCATATTCCCAAAAAATTTAATGAATGAATATTTGTGTGATATAATAATTAAATAATCATAATAAAATAATAAATAACATATATATAATATATAAATAATAATTACATCATTATTTTTATCCTTGATGGGTGGTTTTGGAAAAATGAATGACATTAGTTTAGGAGGCCATGGTTCACCGTACAAAAGAACTATGATTTCATAACCCATTTTAGGGAAGTGGATATGGATTTGAGTAATTCCATTTACTTAAAAACATCTCATAATATGGAATATAATTATACTATTATAGAATAATGATATAAAAATAATTTAAGGGTTTGGAGGAAGAAAAAAACAAAAATGATCCTCGATGAGTGTTACCAATTCTTTGGGAATTCTTATTAGGTTTGCACTAAAAATTCATCTTGTGATTGATTTATTCCCAAAATATGGATCATAGGATGATTTTAGGGGAGTTTTTTATTGATTTGGGTAGTTATATTTTGAGCCAAATAGGTTTTGATGTGTAAAGAATATACGAGAGTGTCAGGCCATTTATAAGTGGAGGAGAGGACACACATCACACTTTTTAAAAGAATTGAGTGATCCCATGATTTTAATGTCATAAGGGTAAAAAAACGAAAATTATGTAACCTTAAATGTGAAAGGGTCTAAATATTTCAATAAAATAGTTTTTAGAAAATTTTATTGGTTATCTTTACCCATATTATTTTTTCTTAAATCCCCCAGTAAACCCATTTTTATCTTAACCATGGTAATTAATTATTTTTGTATCTGCTATTCATTGGATGTAATTTCACATTTAAACTAGACATAAACAAGTGTCAATCTTTTGATAGATATTGTTTCTTAAAAACACACTATTTGTTTTAACAGCGGGATTTAATTATAAAATTAATTAATGCAACTTCTATGTTATGAATTTGGTAAAAAATACTTCATTTTTTAATTCGGAATATGAAATATAGCTTAGGATGAAATTTTGGCATTGTTCGGAAAAACATCAATTTTTGATGAATAGTGAAACTACTAAGTGGTAGTTAAAAAAACTGAATTTTTCATAAAACATAATTTTACCGCTTCTGTGAATGGAATTTCAAAAATCCGAGAGACATGGTTGATGTCAGTAAGTAAAATGGTGTTCAATGAGATGAAAATAATTTTTGGTGAATAGTAACTTTTTACTTTTATTTACCACGGTTAAAAGTAAATAGGGTAATTAAGGGTAAAAATGATTTTAATATTACCCTAACACATGTCCTAATTCTATTGGACAAGTGTATCTCGACCAAAAACAACCTTAAGTGTAAAATATTATCATTTAGGCCCACTTGGATTGGATTAGGACATTTATTATTATTTAATTCAAAGAAGAGTTAAAAGAGTTAAAATCAAAGTTTATTTACTAAAACATTTTTAATATCGGGGTATACATAAGATAAATACGATTTTAAATATTCATTAGAAATATAAAACGATTTCATATGTAATGGTATTTTATTTGTAATTTTTAGACATCAAATAATTTAAGTTATTTATGACACAAAGATGATGCAGTAATTATCTTATTAATGAAATATTGACATAATTGATATTATAAATGCCAAAATAAGTATAATTTGAGACTTTTTATGAATTCCACTAATTTTCTAGGTTAATATGATATATTAGTGTTGATTTAATCAACTTTTTTAGAACATATAATTCTGTTATGACTTTCAGAAAAATCATATATCAAATAGTGTCAAAATTTACACAAAATAGTTTTTAAATCAAATATTAAATTATTAATTGTTATTTTATTCCAAAAAATCAAAGGTTCGGCCAAATGACTTAGCTAAGGATATATGTATTAATAATATACAATTTGGGGTTCGTTTGGCATGTTATAGTAAGTTCATTAACCATATAGTGTAAGAAAACAAAAAGACACGATAAAAGTTAAATTATTTAACTTAGAGTTAAATCTAATTGATAAGGTTAAAATAATAACCTAAACATGTCTAAATCCTATTTTTTGATAGGATTTATACCCATCCCCACTTTAGCTTTGAAATATGACCCTTTGGAACCATTATAAACTGATTTTGTCTTTAATATAAAATAATATTTTGAGATATTCCTAAGGTGCCCCTCTCCTCCCTTATAAAGGGCACCTCCTCCCTCTCTTCCTCACACAACCATGAGCCTTAAAGCTCGGCCAAACCCTGCCAAAATCTCTTCTCCACTTCCCTAGCAACATCCTAGAGGTTCTGGTCTTCCTCAAAGACCAATTTTAGTGCCCTAAGAGGATGTCTCAAAGAGGCGTTTCAAAGAAGAGGTAATATTCATTACCGATCTTTTCAATTTCTTTCTTCTTCAACTTCTTCTTCTTTAGTTGTTTCTTGATAAAGTAATAACATCAGTATTACATACATACTGATATGTTATTATAAATATGAAACAACCCTAATTCACCTTCTATCCATCCTACGAAAAAATGAAATCACCGCGCGTGCGTACGTACGGAATATCGTCTCCACACCGCGGTGTAATCTATTTTCCACCACCACCTTACATGGATGGGTATAATGGTGTAAAGAATAACTATACATAGTTATTATAACATCATATTGATTCTGATATATTGTATAAACCACTTCAATTCAATTCAATAATTATGGAAATGATATCATGGCTCGTGCGTACGTACGGAATACCGTCTCCACGACGCGGTGAGATTCATTCTCCATGTTAACCATTTAAGAATGATTATAAATTATATATAAGAAATAATAATTAAATATATGACATTATAAAGCTACTGGATTTATGTATATATATATATATATTTATGTCATCTACTTACTTCCATTCAAGACAATAAGGCAAGGAAAACGGCGTTCATGCGTACGTACGGACAAACGTCTCCATGAACGGTGTTTTTCATTTCATTTATCTATCTATTATATATATATATATACTGAATATGTATGATATATAAATCATTTTTTATATTCTGGAAGTAAGTAAATCATGATATAATTAATAATAATGTCAAGAACAACAAGTCAAAACACCTACGATAAATGAAACGATTTTACCCAAAACGCTTCTTTAACATGGAATTTACAAAAGAACGGATAATATAAATTCATAAGGAACCATATATGATATCATAACAATGAGTATGATTCTGGAATAAGTCAATAACATTATTTAAACCATTATACAGGAGCTTCGGACACGTACAAAGCAAATCGGACCTAAGGTAAGGGAAAATATCACAATCTCATTTTTATCCGAGATTGTTTATTCGTAAGTATTTACTGGGGTGTATTTTATCATCCACATCCATGTTTCATAAATATGTAATATTATTTCCATCCACCTACAATTGTTTAAATCCATTTTTTACCCTTCGGTGAGTTTTTAGTAAAATAAATGAAAGGAATCTTTTGTCGTTTTTTGTACGAGGTACTTTTTGACTATTTCGACAAAGGTACGAAGAATGTTTTTTTTAACTTATATGGAATGAATGGATTTTTTTAAAACATTATTTCCAAGAAGCTTCCTTTACAAGTTTTCAAGTTTATTTTTAATCACCTTGTTTTAGATTAAAGTCATATGACATGTTAAGAAGGGAAAAATGTTTTTAAAGAAGAAAGGATATTTTCCTCTAGAATGGAGTTCAAGTGTTTTATTATTCTCCATCTAAGATAATAAAGTGTAACGCCCCGACCCTAGTTACCCAGAGTCGGTGCATTATTACATAACATTGGCATCATCATGAGAAAGATCAAGTCTCGAAATACCGATTAGTTTAGTAGCCTTGGAATAACTAGATACATCCATAAATTTTTACATTACATCATAAAAAAAAACATCTTGTCTTCATATCCCCTCATACTATCCCTGCAGGTCATTCATAAATTACTTCTTCATAATCCTGAAAAAAAAACATTGAAAGGGGTGAGCTCGGATGCTCAGTAAGGATAACATTATAGCAGAAGCTTTCATAAATATGCATAAACACTTAAGGCAATTTATAACTAAAACAAAAGCCTTTTAAACTTGAACTTCAGCATAAAATGGCAAAGGTAAAATGAAATAATGCCATTTACTTACCCACATGGATATTCTACCAGTAGAATGATCACATGCAATATCAATAACCACTTTCATAATGATGGAATGCATAATTCCAGACTATCATAACCACATAGCCAAGGCCTCGTGCCAAGACTACAAATAAGATTTTTCCAAGGCCTTGTGCCAAGACACTAGTTTGTCTCATTAGACCTACCGATGCATCGAGGAGCTATAGCGGGCTCCACCCGTCACTTATTAAGTCCAATGCATTCCTCATATGAATAGGTTTAAACATAACATAAACATTCGTATTAAAACTAGTATACGAAATGTCAATACTTCTACCACAAACCATGAATGGTATAAAAAAAGCACATCCACAGTCAAACATAACTCATTCGATACAATATGGAAGATTTTATTGTATTACATTAACCTCAATCAAGAATAATGAAGGATGTTGACATAGATGAAAATAATCATCAAAACTATTTGAGATAAATATCTCCCTTTTCTTGAAAACATTTAAAAGTCACACTATTAGTCAAGAAGCCATTTAAAAATAGATTTTTGAATCAAAGTGTCCCATACCACTTTGAAACTTTTTAAAAGGAGTTTTAATTTGCAAACATTAATGTCCATATAAATAAATCCTTAAAACCATTTTTTAAAACATGGACATTAATGAGAAAGATTTAGATGAATAAGTCTTTAAATCATTTTAAAAATGGTATTTTAGTTAGAGATTCCAACCAAAAGAGACACTTGAATACAAATAATTGTGGTAATCAAAACATTGTAATATCATGAGAATAAAGGGATTCATGATATACTATGTCAAAGTACATTATATACACCACATAAAAGTGATTTGGTGTATATCAACAAAGAAGTCTCAATGGAATGTAAATTGAGATGAAATCTCTTGTAAAGGTTGTATCCTTAGGTTAAGGATAAATCAACGACATAATTATGTGTGAAAAATATAAATACACTAAATATGATTGGATATTCAGTGTAAATAAATCAAAGGACATTCACACATATTCTTGTAAAAACAATACCAACGAATTGGATGTTTAACTCAACAAATGGAGAATGAGTTAAAATTACTCTTATCAAATTCATATCAATGACTTGAGAATTATCAATGGAGTGATTATGTGTATCAAACTTATATCCACAGGAAGGGGAGTGGAAATTATGACATAATCAAATTAATAGTGATTCCACACATAATCTTGGGGTAATATAATCAATGAAATATGCGTAAAGCCAAATGAGTGGAAATCGAAATCTCAAATTCCCTTATCGATTAGGTAACTTTCGAAACATACACCCATGAAAGAAGTATCATACCATGATGATGTAAATACCCATAAATTAAAGTATATTACACAATGAATACAATCATGGGCAGTACACATACACCACATGCAATAATTAAGTGGTGAACAATGGAATTCTAACGAAATCAAAAGTGAGATTAGAAAATCCCTTACTTTGTACTTTTTCCTTGGTCGATGGTAGGTTTACCTCCTGTATAATGGTGAAATAATTGTTATTGAATAATACAAGAATCATTTACTTTAATATGATATCATATATGATCTTTTAATATTGATTTGTTAATAATATCTTAGAATTATCGTCATTTCGGGTGTTAACGGGTTCATTTTACTTTATATTCTTTGTTATGTGAGCCATATTAGTTATTAATGGGATGTATATTATTCATATCCAGAATGGTATCAAGTTCTTAAACATCATTTTTAAATCATCAAATGATAATTATACTTGAATGGATACGATGGAGAATGAATCTCATCGCGTTCGTGGAGACGGTAGTCCGTACGTACGCACGAACGCTACTTCCATTTAATTTTTATTTTAAAAGAATAGAATCCAAATTATACATAGGTATATTAATATTCCAGTATAATATAATATTTTATATATGTTACTTAAGTTCATTAACACCATCCTTTATACGTTCCATGTGTGGTATGAACGAGTCATATCATTTTAAGGGGGCGGTAGTCCGCACTTCCTCAAATGAAATTATCGTATGTATATACAACATGAAACGAATAATGGTATGAAATAAAATGGAATTAAAGAAGCTTATATATAAAATATATATCATTAATATCATATTTAATTACAGTGCCATCCTAATGGCCACCATGAGAGGCGGTAAGATGTATTTGAACAATCATCGTTTCGTGAGGCGTTAGTTTGCCATCCACAGAAACATTATGTTCATCATCCATTAGATGGAGTTCTGTGAATTTGTAGTTTGAATCCTTCTTATAAAAACATCCTAGTATATTGTGGATACTGGTGTTGTTACAAAAGAAAGGAAATAAAAAGAGTTTGGGGGTTGAAGAAGCAAAATAAATGAAAATAATTTAAGAGAAAACGTTACCTTTAATTTAGGTAACTCACTTTGGTTGGAACCAAAGGACTTCTTGAAATGCTTTCTGCCTAAGGGGAAGCTTCAAGAAGGAGGAGAGGGATGTGGGGAGCTTATTTGGGCAGAGTTTGGACGAGCCAAGTGGCTTGAGAGGTGTGAGGAATGAGTAGAAGTGGTCTCCTTTTATAAGGGAGAGGAGGGGCTCTTTAGGAAAGTGTGAAAGTATTACTTTATAATATATTTGTATTCGGTTTATAATGGTCCAAAAATCATTTAGGTCGAAGATAAGATGACTCATATTCTAAATAACATCAACCAATAAGAATTTGACAGGTTTTAGATAATATTTTATTCATTATAATCTTATTTATTTAAATGATTTATTAATGAGGTAAACATTGCATCATTATTGTGTCATTAATAATTTAACTTATTTGATGTCTAAAAATTATAAATAAAATATAATCATGTAGGAAATATTTTTAGATTTCTAATTAATATTTATAATCTAAAATCCAACATGTATAACCCTATGTAAAAATTGTTCTTCTAAAAGATGTAAGCTTATGCCATTTTTATTTTTATTTTAACTTTATTAATATAATGTGTCATTATCACTTACAAGTGGATCCATGGGGTCCCAAAATAGACCCAAAGATGCCCATGGTCGACCATGTATCAACCAATAGGGTTAAGAAACGTTTTAGGGTAATTTAGTATTATTATAATATTATTTTTTAACCCTTATTTACCGGATTTACCCTTAACCATGGTAAATAAAATATTTACCGCAGTAATTATTCAAAATGTCTAAAAATAAAAGTTACCTATTTACACAATTTGAACATCCTGATTCTAAATATGGAATCCATTTTCCTAAATTCAAAACACAGAAGTGGCAGAAATTAATTTAAAATTAATTCCCGCTGTCAAAACAAAAAGCGTGTTTTTAAGAGATAATAACTATCAAAAGATTGACACTTGTTTATGTTCGGTTTAATTGTAAAATTATGTCCAATGACAAACATTAAATTGAATGGTAAAAATATATTCTAAATATACTTTAAAACCACTCAAATTCATAATTTATCAATATTAATTATTTTGATTAAAAAAGTTGTTTTTAATTAAAATTTAGTAATTTTCACTATTCATCAAAATATAAAAGTTATCTGAAAAGTACCAAAATTTCACCTTAGGCTAACTTTGATATTCCGAATCTAAAAATGAAGTCCATTTTGAAATATAAAATATATATAATTTCAAAAATTAAGTATTACTATTCATAACGGCTAGTTTGATCGATTGTGGTGTGTGTTAAAACTCGAAGTTGCGTACAACACATGCTACTGTTTTATTCAAAGGAAAGCGTACCGTGGAAGCTTGGGATGTTTTATTTTAAATTTTTTTGATGTCCCCATTTAGTCAAAAAGTTTAAAATATTTTATTTAAAAAGGGTTCACTATTAAAAGTTGGTAAAACTAAAATATTGAAGATGAATTTGTTCTTACATTATGTCTAAGAAACTCATAATATGGATTCTAAAATTATAAGGATTATATAAAGTTTAAAATTTAGTTAATACTATTCATAACCTTTTTTGAACGGTTTGTTTGGTAAGTCATGGTGCGCTTGAACTCGGTGTTGCGTGTAGTGCAAGTTATTGAATTATTTTTGAAGAAATAACACACTATGAAATCTTGGGGTGTTACATTTTCCCCTCCTTCAATAAATTGCGTCCTCGCAATTTGAAATTGTTCTTCGAAAATAAAAGGTTGAAAATAGAAAATATATTTGTGGGAAAACCCACATCGGAAATTGGTTTCCTAAAATTTAGTCATAATATGAGGAAAAGAGAAATGAAAGGGTCACCACCAAATTATGATCTCGATTAGAAGAACATTGGTGGCAATTAGAGACATATAATTGGAGGAAAAACGTAAATATTTATAGGTAGTGGTTGAGGTCATCAATCACAAACAAGTATAAAATTGAGGTCCTTAAACTCATCAATCTATGATGATTTGAAGTACCATCAGTTCAACAAAATATAGGGTATTGGGATCACACATTTTTGACATTTCAAAATATCTTAGTTGAAATCCCACATCGAAAAATGAATTAATGAGGCCTATATTTAAAATAAAGAGTGGAAAGTATGAAGATTACCGAAAATAACACATACTAGGGTTCCATGTAGGAAAATATGGATATGGAGGAGAAATCTAACCATCAATTATCTGATGGAGAGTGGTAGAGAACATGGTTATGAAAAGGCCAACAATCCCAAAGCCATAAATTAGTGATGATTTAAGGTACCATCTAGGACAACATTTTTTTTAAAGTTACATTACATAAGGAAGAGGAATTCATTTATGATATTTACTAAGAACATTATGAGATATACTTAAATTTTAAGTAGATTTTCATTCTTTAATAAATTTATACCACTAACTCAATTTTTCTTTTAAACGATGAGTATTCAAGAAGACTTGGTCACACTGGAAGAGCTAGAATAAACTTCTATAGAATCACATGATCCATGCAGGATAAACCATATATTTATATTGTCTTTGAAGATTAATCAAAACCAAAATGGTTAGTGAATGATCTAATGATCCCCCAAAAGGATATTCATATGCACTAATCTTAATTTCTAAAATTAAACCAACAATACCCCAAAGTTAAATAGATACCATTGAATAACCAATTGTCCTTAAAATCCTTTAATATAATCCAAACTAATATTGAAACCCAAAACATAGAAGAATTTGATTATGTAGTCTCCCATGTTACATTGTATCTCCAAATGACATCAAATACTCTTAGAGTCACATACTTAAAAGTAATTAACATCATCACATATTCTATGTTATAGGTTAATCATTTCCATAAATAACCCAAATTACTATAAATCAACAATAAAAATGTAGATAAAAATCCACCATTACTCTACAAATGAAACCTCATTGTATTCTATTTTCCTTGGGCATATAGTGTTCCTAACAAAACGAACATCTTCCAAAATAACATTTATCACTTAATCACCAAATCATTTTCCTATACCAAGGGTATTCATTTGATAAGTCATAAGAACCCAAATCATCTTATTATTGATCAATAAAATCATTTAACAAAAAAAAATAGTCATACTAACCAGGGACTTCACGTAGTCCAGTGGTAGGCGATAAATCCCAATCGCACTTTGGTTGTGGGTTCGATTCCCACATCTTTGTCCGACGCGACGGGTTGTCACACGGTCTACGTGTTGTCCTTTTTCAAAAACTATATTCTATAATATTACCAAAATGAGATAAATTTTTCAAAATAACATAATTTAACCACAAATGTTATATCATACTTTGCATTTTCATCCCAAATTATAATAACTTATCATTTTCTCAAACCCCAACGATCATATAAAACCAAATGGTTATTTATACCTACATCCACAAGAGAAGAGACAATTATCCCTCAAATATCATTCTCACATGGAAAACTGAGGGGTTACAAATACAAGAGAAAATTATTCCGAAGTAAACCCATCAACAAGGAGTGATAATACTTTTTAAATTTTTCTCCAACCATTTATTTCCACATAGCTTCTTCTTTGAGCAAGAAAATATCCTATAAAATAGGACATTCACTCGGGTAATGGCCAGGTCCCCTACATTTACGACAAATGACTGTAAATGGACTCTTGGGACCATTTTTATCTTCTTCCATTGTACTCTTCATTTTTCTTCAGCAATTCTTCACTTTATGTCCTTCCTTCCCGCACGTAAAACATTTCGTTGTCCCATTGAGACACTTTCCTGGGTGTCTCTTTCCACAATTCCTGCATGATGAAAATTGAGGTTTCTTTTCTCCATGGTCTCCATTGCTGGAGATCTTATCATTTATCACCTTTCTCTTCCTTGTTGAGTCTGGGAGTTGGTTAATATATATGTTGTTGATCATATTTTTGGAAAACTGATTTGGCATAAAGACGATATCTTTTACGCCTATCAACATTCCATTTTGTTGCTCATTGCCACCACTGTTCCCAACTTGTACATCATTCTCAAAGTCACTATGACTTCCTTGGAATCCAGCCATTGACTAAAACCAGAAAGCATTGTGTGAGTAATAGTAGTCGTAAAATCATTTAGAGATTAAAATGTCACCATATTCTCAATTTGAAACATATTAGGATTAACCAAGGTCATTTACTCTCATCTTATGTATATATTACTTAAATCGGTTTGTAAAGAAAATGTAAATTATCCTAAGCATATCCCCCGGGAGTGTCGTAACCAAGAGTGCAGCAAGGCCAGTTGTCGTGCACCAGTTCCCGTCCGAGTCTAGCTCAAAGCGGTGTTTTCGGGTTTTACCCCTAGGTACATCTGTGCCAGAGCCGCCTCTACCTGCTCGTATCCAGACAGGGATGTATTGCTCGGAAAACTCACAAAATCTCTACAATACCAAAATTCTAGGAAGTTCTTTTATACTAATCCTCAAAGTTCATCTTAGGTCTACGTTCTCTAATCAGAGTTTATCTAAATCTAGCTTCTAAGGTTTTTACTAAACTTCCTCTGATACCAACTCTAACGCCCCGACCCTCGTTACCCAGAGTCGGTGCATTATTACATAACATTGGCATGATCATGAGAAAGATCAAGTCTCAAAAGACCGATTAGTTTATTAGCCTTGGAATAACTAGATACATCCATAAATTTTTACATTACATCATAAAAAAAACATCTTGTCTTCATATCCCCTCATAATATCCCTGCAGGTCATTCATAAATTACTTCTTCATAATCCTAAAAAAAAATAAAACATTGAAAGGGGTGAGCTTGGATGCTCAGTAAGGATAACATTATATCAGAAGCTTTCATAAATAAGCATAAACACTTAAGGCAATTTATAACTAAAACAAAAGCCTTTTAAACTTGAACTTCAGCATAAAATGGCAAAGGTAAAATGAAATAATGCCATTTACTTACCCACATGGATATTCTACCAGTCGAATGATCACATGCAATATCAATAACCACTTTCATAATGATGGAATGCATAATGCCAGACTATCATAACCACATAGCCAAGGCCTCGTTCCAAGACTACAAATAAGATTTTGCCAAGGCCTTGTGCCAAGACACTAGTTTGTCTCATGAGACCTACCGATGCATCGAGGAGCTATAGCGGGCTCCACCCGTCACTTATTAAGTCCAATGCATTCCTCATATGAATAGGTTTAAACATAACATAAACATTCGTATTAAAACTAGTATACGAAATGTCAATACTTCTACCACAAACCATGAATGGTATAAAAATAGCACATCCACAGTCAAACATAACTCATTCAATACAATATGGAAGATTTTATTGTATCACATTAACCTCAATCAAGAATAATGAAGGATGTTGACATAGATGAAAATAATCATCAAAACTATTTGAGAGAAATATCTCCCTTTTCTTGAAAACTTTTAAAAGTCACACTATTAGTCAAGAAGCCATTTAAAAATAGATTTTTGAATCAAAGTGTCCCATACCACTTTGAAACTTTTTAAAAGGAGTTTTAATTTGTAAACATTAATGTCCATATAAATAAATCCTTAAAACCATTTTTTAAAACATGGACATTAATGAGAAAGATTTAGATGAATAAGTCTTTAAATCATTTTAAAAATGGTATTTTAGTTAGAGATTCCAACCAAAAGAGACACTTGAATACAAATAATTGTGGTAATCAAAACTTTGTAATATCATGAGAATAAAGGGATTCATGATATACTATGTCAAAGTACATTATATACACCACATAAAAGTGATTTGGTGTATATCAACAAAGAAGTCTCAATGGAATGTAAATTGAGATGAAATCTCTTGTAAAGGTTGTATCCTTAGGTTAAGGATAAATCAATGACATAATTATGTGTGACAAATATAAATACACTAAATATGATTGGATATTCAGTGTAAATCAATCAAAGGACATTCACACATATTCTTGTAAAAACAATACCAACGAATTGGATGTTTAACTCAACAAATGGAGAATGAGTTAAAATTACTCTTATCAAATTCATATCAATGACTTGAGAATTATCAATGGAGTGATTATTTGTATCAAACTTATATCCACAGGAAGGGGAGTGGAAATTATGACATAATCAAATGAATAGTGATTCCACACATAATCTTGGGGTAATATAATCAATGAAATATGCGTAAAGCCAAATGAGTGGAAATCGAAATCTCAAATTCCCTTATCGATTAGGTAACTTTCGAAACATACACCCATGAAAGAAGTGTCATACCATGATGATGTAAATACCCATAAATTAAAGTATATTACACAATTAATACAATCATGGGCAGTAAACATACACCACATGCAATAATTAAGTGGTGAACAATGGAATTCTCACGAAATTAAAAGTGAGATTAGAAAATCCCTTACTTTGTACTTTTTCCTTGGTCGATGGTAGGTTTACCTCCTGTATAATGGTGAAATAATTGTTATTGAATAATACAAGAATCATTTACTTTAATATGATATCATATATGATCTTTTAATATTGATTTGTTAATAATATCTTAGAATTATCGTCATTTCGGGTGTTAACGGGTTCATTTTACTTTATATTCTTTGTTATGTGATCCATATTCGTTATTAATGGGATGTATATTATTCATATCCAGAATGGTGTCAAGTTCTTAAACATCATTTTTAAATCATCAAATGATAATTATACTTGAATGGATACGATGGATAATGAATCTCATCGCGTTTGTGGAGACGGTAGTCCGTACGTACGCACGAACGCTACTTCCATTTAATTTTTATTTTAAAAGAATCGAATCCAAATTATACATAGGTATATTACTATTCCAGTATAATATAATATTTTATATATGTTACTTAAGTTCATTAACACCATCCTTTATACGTTCCATGTGTGGTATGAACGAGTCATATCATTTTAAGGGGGCGGTAGTCCGCACTTCCTCAAATGAAATTATCGTATGTATATACAACATGAAACGAATAATGGTATGAAATAAAATGGAATTAAAGAAGCTTATATATAAAATATATATCATTAATATCATATTTAATTACAGTGCCATCCTAATGGCCACCATGAGAGGCGGTAAGATGTATTTGAACAATCATCGTTTCGTGAGGCGTTAGTTTGCCATCCACAGAAACATTATGTTCATCATCCATTAGATGGAGTTTTGTGAATGTGTAGTTTTAATCCTTCTTATAACAACATCCTAGTATATTGTGGATACTGGTGTTGTTACAAAATAAAGGAAATAAAAAGAGTTTGGGGGTTGAAGAAGCAAAATAAATGAAAATAATTTAAGAGAAAACGTTACCTTTAATTTAGGTAACTCACTTTGGTTGGAACCAAAGGACTTCTTGAAATGCTTTCTGCCTAAGGGGAAGCTTCACGGAGGAGGAGAGGGATGTGGGGAACTTATTTGGGCAGAGTTTGGACGAGCCAAGTGGCTTGAGAGGTGTGAGGAATGAGTAGAAGTGGTCTCCTTTTATAAGGGAGAGGAGGGGCTCTTTAGGAAAGTGTGAAAGTATTACTTTATAATATATTTGTATTCGGTTTATAATGGTCCAAAAATCATTGAGGTCGAAGATAAGATGACTCATATTCTAAATAACATCAACCAATAAGAATTGGACAGGTTTTAGATAATATTTTATTCATTATAATCTTATTTATTTAAATGATTTATTAATGAGGTAAACATTGCATCATTATTGTGTCATTAATAATTTAACTTATTTGATGTCTAAAAATTATAAATAAAATATCATCATGTAGGAAATCTTTTTAGCTTTCTAATGAATATTTATAATCTAAAATCCAACATGTATAACCCTATGTAAAAATTGTTCTTCTAAAAGATGTACGCTTATGCCATTTTTATTTTTATTTTAACTTTATTAATATAATGTGTCATTATCACTTACAAGTGGATCCATGGGGTCCCAAAATAGACCCAAAGATGCCCATGGTCGACCATGTATCAACCAATAGGGTTAAGACACGTTTTAGGGTAATTTAGTATTATTATAATGTTATTTTTTAACCCTTATTTACCGGATTTACCCTTAACCATGGTAAATAAAATATTTACCGCAGTAATTATTCAAAATGTCTAAAAATAAAAGTTACCTATTTACACAATTTGAACATCCTGATTCTAAATATGGAATCCATTTTCCTAAATTCAAAACACAGAAGTGGCAGAAATTAATTTAAAATTAATTCCCGCTGTCAAAACAAAAAGCGTGTTTTTAAGAGATAATAACTATCAAAAGATTGACACTTGTTTATGTTCGGTTTAATTGTAAAATTATGTCCAATGACAAACATTAAATTGAATGGTAAAAATATATTCTAAATATACTTTAAAACCACTCAAATTCATAATTTATCAATATTAATTATTTTGATTAAAAAAGTTGTTTTTAATTAAAATTTAGTAATTTTCACTATTCATCAAAATATAAAAGTTATCCGAAAAGTACCAAAATTTCAACTTAGGCTAAATTTGATATTCCGAATCTAAAAATGAAGTCCATTTTGAAATATAAAATATATATAATTTCAAAAATTAAGTATTACTATTCATAACGGCTAGTTTGATCGGTTGTGGTGTGTGTTAAAACTCGAAGTTGCGTACAACACACGCTACTGTTTTATTCAAAGGAAAGCGTACCGTGGAAGCTTGGGATGTTTTATTTTAAATTTTTTTGATGTCCCCATTTAGTCAAAAAGTTTAAAATATTTTATTTAAAAAGGGTTCACTATTAAAAGTTGGTAAAACTACAATACTGAAGATGAATTTGTTCTTACATTATGTCTAAGAAACTCATAATAAGGATTCTAAAATTATAAGGATTATATAAAGTTTAAAATTTAGTTAATACTATTCATAACATTTTTTGAACGGTTTGTTTGGTAAGTCATGGTGCGCTTGAACTCGGTGTTGTGTGTAGTGCAAGTTATTGAATTATTTTGAAGAAATAACACACTATGAAATCTTGGGGTGTTACATAAAGGGTTCTGTTTTTATCCATATTATTACATTGATTTGATCATGTGGTGAGGGAATTACTTTTATGAATTCATTTACCATATATGATTTGTTTTATGATGTCATGATGTTTCAAGAATCCCATTTTTGTTACATGTGTTATGCGATGATGTATGATTTATGATTATGTGGCACACATAAGAAAGGATTCATTATAAGATGGGTGGGACCTATATCTCCCTCCAATGCATTGGGTAAAGATTTTATATCTCATGAGATAGACATGGATGGAATGGTAGGTTATACCGGTTCAGTGAAACAGGACTGAAAAGAGGGTGACTCGATTCAGAAATGGACTTTGTAGACTAAGATAGTCTTGGAAATGAGTCTTGACTAACAAGAAATGATTCTCTATTATTATGTGTGTATGACACAAAGTTTCATGTTTTATGTTATGATTATTGGGATTGCATTTCACTTCTATGATTTATTCCATGTTATGATATTATGAGCCCTCTTTTTTGCAGGTTAGGATTTCCAAAAGCTATGTTCTTATGTATATGATGTGATTGATATTTCTTTTGTTTACCCTTACTGAGCATTTGAGCTCACCCTTTTATGTTTTCTTTTCCCCAGGATATAAAGAAAGGTTTTACGTATAAAAAAAGATCTTTATGGGAGATGTTGAAGATCTTCACCACGATTAGAAGATTACGTTCCGAGTTTCCAAAGACACTAAACTATTACGATCCTTGTGTGTGTGTTTTTGTTATGTACTAAGTATTCCGCAAAAGTAATGTAATGTCCATGTACGTCAAGATACGGGTCTCTACAGTTGGTATCAGAGGAAAGGTTTAGTCAACCTTTGGAAACTAGGATGCGAAAACGTTAGTGAGATCCCTAGAGATATTTCTAAGGTATGTCTAGGGATGTCCCTAAGGATAAGTATACGTATAGGATATAGTCCTAGAACTATGGTAACGATATTAGATTAAACCTAAGATGTTAGATATTGAAGTTACTCCCCCTTTTATTAGGATTTTTGCCTCTAACACTATTCTTTTTGGGTTTTAGAAAATGGCTGGAAACAAGATGATTCACGATAATGGAGGATATGATGGACAATGGAATGATATTCTTCATAATGAAATGGGATTTGGAATTCCAAACATCATTATTATGCCGAATCAGAAATCTCATAATATGATCAATAATGTAAAATTTGGTAAGTTTCCTGACTCGGCTAATAAGAGAAAGATGAAGTTTCATGATGATCATAGAGGAAAGAAAGTTCAATTTCCCCTATGTAAATCATGTGGGAAGAGGCATCAAGGAGAATGTTTCAAAGGAACTGGAAGATGCTTTGGGTGTGGAAAAGAAGGACACAAAGCAAGTAAGTGTAAAGGAAAAGGTTCATTTAACAACATGGACGAGGATAATGGTATTGCTATGGCATCAACAATGGTTAAATGTTTTAAATGTGGAATGTATGGGCATTATGCAAACCAATGCCCTAAGGGAAAGTCTCTTGAAGATAATCAGTATGGTCGTATGGGAAGTATTTATGTTGATGATGATGAAGAGACTACAAATGATATGTGAGATGAAAGAATTTTTGAAGCTCGGTCAATGGTTTAAGAAGGTAGTGGAATGATTACATGTTTATCAAGTGTAATGTTGTACTATAGAATAAAAATACATCTAAGGATTGTTACACTGTTGTCTTTCCTTAAGTTTTGAAAGTTTATGATGAATGGTATGAGTAACAATGAAAGGTTATTCATATGTTTTTTTGGAAAGTGGATGATATGCGCATAATGAAGTGATAAAGAGAAAATGAAATGTTTGACAGTATTCATGAGCTCATGATTGTTATAAGGACTAAGTGATATCATGGTTTGAGTATATAGAATTTTGAGGATTTTGGTATGTGGAAAGTGTTAAATTTTAACTGCATTCATGTTTTCACTAAGGCTCAATGGGTGTTCAAGAGAATACATCATTAAGGCCTTTGAATGTTAGGAATGTGACCAACAAGATATATCTTATGATATATGGGGATCAAAGATGGTATTAAATCTCTGTTAATCGTTTTCACTATATTATGACAATGGACTGCAGTATTATGGATAAGCCTAAAAACTAGAATGGATTATGTTGGACATAAGTGAGTATTGTTTATGGATAGAAGTTTTTTTTCGATATTATTGATGGGATGTTATAGTAATGTACTTTTAGAAAAAGGAAAACCTGCAGGATGGGCGACAGCCCATCGCTTCGGACAAGGCTGTGGGAATCGAACCCACAACCGAAGTGCGACTGGCCTTTATCGCCTACCACTGGCCTACAGGAAGTCCCTATTTAGTAGAAAGTAGTTGTATTATATTAAGCAGTATGATATGTGAGGTATAAGTCCATTTTAGGAACCATATATGATTAATCTCACTATAGAATGACTTATGTATATTTAATAATTTTTTCTAACCTTTTGTTTGATACAGATGGAATGAACCATCATTCTATCACATGATCTGCTAACACATCACGAATGACAAATTCAACTTCATTTTTTTAAGAGATACAGTGGAAATTGTCCAAAGAACGACAAACGGTGAGACTATACCAAAATCATGAAAGTATTTCTTCAAATTCCAATTTCATCAACTTTAGGGAAATGATCTTGAAAACCAAAAATGTTATCCTAGTGCTCTAATCTCTGATGAATCAGATGGTAACTTAGATCGTCACAAAATTTATGGTTTTGTGATTGTTGGCTTTTCCATAGCCATGTTCTCTACCACTCTCCATCAGAACATGATGGTTAGATTTCTCTTCCATATCCATATTTTCACCTATGTGGAAACCCATTGATTAGTTTATTTGGGTAATCGTTACATTTCGTACTTTAGTTTTTAAAGCCAAGTTTTGGTATTCCTTTTTAAGATGTGGGTTTCTATTAAAGAAACTTTCGAATAGTAAACTATTTATAACCCCGATGAATTTTGAGGGCGAAATTCATTTTAAGGGGGGTAGAATGTAACAGCCTGAGATTTTATGAAAAATATTATTTTCTATTTTATTAATGTCTTGTGTTGTACGCTACACCAAAAGGATCTTGCACAACACACATCCTTGACTTTTCTTGCATTACACGCAATCGTGACCTTCCTCGATAGCGTGTGTAATACGCAATACCGAGTTTCACTAAACAATGATATGCTATTAAAATATTATTATAACTAGCCGTTATGAATAGTAATAACCACCTTTTAAAATTTTAGAAATTTTATCTCTCAAAATGGACTTCATTTTTGGATTCGGAGTATCGAATTTAGCCTATGGTGAAATTTTGGTACTTTTTGGATAACTTTCATATTCTGATGAATAGTGAAAATTACTAAATTATAATTAAAAACAACTTTTTTAATCAAAATAATTAATAGTGATAAATTATTAATTTTAGTGGTTTTAAAGTATATTTATAATATATTTTTACAATTTAATATAATGTTGGTCATTGGATGTAATTTCACATTTAAACTAGACATAAACAAGTGTCAATCTTTTGATAGATAATGTTTCTTAAAAACACACTATTTGTTTTAACAGCGGGATTTAATTATAAAATTAACTAATGAAACTTCTATGTTATGAATTTGTTAAAATAGACTTCATTTTTAAATTCGTAATATGAAATATAGCTTAGGATGAAATTTTGGCATTGTTCTGAAAAACATCAATTTTTGATGAATAGTGAAACTACTAAGTGGTAGTTAAAAAAAATGAATTTTTCATAAAACTTAATTTTACAGCTTCTGTGAATGGAATTTCAAAAATCCGAGAGACATGGTTGATGTCAGTAAGTAAAATGTGGTTCAGTGAGATTAAAAATAATTTTTGGTGAATAGTAACTTTTTACTTTTATTTACAACGGTTAAAAGTAAATAGGGTAATTAAGGGTAAAAATGATATTAATATTACCCTAACACATGTCCTAATTCTATTGGACAAGTTTATCTCGACCAAAAACAACCTTAAGTGTAAAATATTATCATTTAGGCCCACTTGGATTAGATTAGGACATTTATTATTATTTAATTCAAAGAAGAGTTAAAAGAGTTAAAATAAAAGTTTATTTACTAAAACATTTTTATTATAGGGTTATACATAAGATATATTCAATTTTAAATATTCATTAGAAAGATAAAAAGATTTCCTACATAATGGTATTTTATTTTTAATTTTTAGACATTAAATAATTTATGTTATTTATGACACAAATATGATGCAGTAATTATCATATTAATGAAATATTGACATAATTGATATTATAAATGCCAAAATAAGTATAATTTGAGACTTTTTATGAATTCCACTAATTTTCTAGGTTAATATGATATATTATTGTTGATGTAATCAACTTGGTTCGAACATATAATTCTGTTATGTCTTTCACAAAAATCATATATCAAATAGTGTCAAAATTGACACAAAATAGTTTTTAAATCAAATATTATATTATTAATTGTTATTTTATTCCAAAAAATCAAAGGATTGGCCAAATGACTTAGATAAGGATATATGTATTATTAATATACAATTTGGGGTTCGTTTGGCATGTTATAGTAAGTGTATTAACCATATAGTGTAGGAAAACAAAAAGACACGGTAAAAGTTAAATTATTTAACTTAGAGTTAAATCTAATTGATAAGGTTAAAATAATAACCTAAACTTGTCTAAATCATATTGGTTGATAGGATTCCGACCCATCCTCACTTTATCTTCGAAATATGACCCTTTGGAACCGTTATAAACTGATTTTTACTTTAATATAAAATAATATTTTGAGATATTCCTAAGGTGCCCCTCTCCTCCCTTATAAAAGGGCACATCCTCCCTCTCTTCCTCACACAACTTTGAGCCTTCATGCTCGGACAAACCTTGCCAAAATCTCTTCTCCACTTCCCTAGAAACATACTAGAGGTTCTGGTCTTCCTCAAAGACCAATTTTAGTGCCCTAAGAGGAGGTCTCAAAGAGGCGTTTCAAAGAAGAGGTAATATTCATTACCGATCTTTTCAATTTCTTTCTTCTTCAACTTCTTCTTCTTTAGTTGTTTCATGATAAAGTAATAACATCAGTATTACCTACATACTGATATGTTATTATAAATATGAAACAACCCTAATTCACCTTCTATCCATCCTACGGAAAAATGAAATCACCGCGCGTGCGTACGTACGGAATACCGTCTCCACGCCGTGCTATAATCTATTTTCCACCACCACCTTACATGGATGGGTATAATGGTGTAAAGAATAACTATACATAGTTATTATAACATCATATTGATTCTGATATATTGTATAAACCACTTCAATTCAATTCAACAATTATGGAAATGATATCATGGCTCGTGCGTACGTACGGAATACCGTCTCCACGACGCGGTGAGATTCATTCTCCATGTTAACCATTTAAGAATGATTATAAAGTATATATAAGAAATAATAATTAAATATATGACATTATAAAGATACTGGATTTATGTATATATATATATATATTTATGTCATCTACTTACTTCCATTCAAGACAATAAGGCAAGGAAAACGGCGTTCATGCGTACGTACGGACAAACGTCTCCATGAACGGTGTTTTTCATTTCATTTATCTATCTATTATATATATATATATATACTGAATATGTATGATATATAAATCATTTTTTATATTCTGGAAGTAAGTAAATCATGATATAATTAATAATAATGTCAAGAACAACAAGTCAAAACACCTACGATCAATGAAACGATTTTACCCAAAACGCTTCTTTAACATGGAATTTACAAAAGAACGGATAATATAAATTAATAAGGAACCATATATGATATCATAACAATGAGTATGATTCTGGAATAAGTCAATAACATTATTTAAACCATTATACAGGAGCTTCGGACACGTACAAAGGAAATCGGACCTAAGGTAAGGGAAAATATCACAATCTCATTTTTATCCGAGATTGTTTATTCGTAAGTATTTATTGGGGTGTATTTTATCATCCACATCCATGTTTCATAAATATGTAATATTATTTCCATCCACCTACAATTGTTTAAATCCATTTTTTACCCTTCGGTGAGTTTTTAGTAAAATAAATGAAAGGAATCTTTTGTCGTTTTTCGTACGAGGTACTTTTTGACTTTTTCAACAAAGGTACGAAGAATGTTTTTTTTAACTTATATGGCATGAATGGATTTTTTTTAAAAATTATTTCCAAGAAGCTTCCTTTACAAGTTTTCAATTTTATTTTTAATCACCTTGTTTTATATTAAAGTCGTATGACATGTTAAGAAAGGAAAAATGGTTTTAAAGAAGAAAGGATATTTTCCTCAAGAATGGAGTTCAAGTGTTTTATTATTCTCCATCTAAGATAATAAAGGGTTCTGTTTTTATCCATATTATTACATTGATTTGATCATGTTGTGAGGGAATTACTTTTATGAAGTCATTTACCTTATATGATTTGTTTTATGATGTCATGATGTTTCAAGAATCCCATTTTTGTTACATGTGTTATGCGATGATGTATGATTTATGATTATGTGGCACACATAGGAAATGATTCATTATAAGATGGGTGGGACCTATATCTCCCTCCAATGCATTGGGTAAAGATTTTATATCTCATGAGATAGACATGGCTGGAATGGTAGGTTATACCGGTTCAGTGAAACAGGACTGAAACGAGGGTGACTTGATTCAGAAAGGGACTTTGTCCACTAAGATAGTCTTGGCAATGAGTCCTGACTAACAAGAAATGATTCTCTTTGATTATGTGTGTATGCCACAAAGATTCATGTTTTATGTTATGATTATTGGGATTGCATTTCACTTATATGATTTATCCCATGTTATGATATTATGAGCCCTCTTTTTTGCAGGTTAGGATTTCCAAAAGCTATGTTCTTATGTATATGATGTGATTGATATTTCTTTTGTTTACCCTTACTGAGCATTTGATCTCACCCTTTTATGTTTTCTCTTCCCCAGGATATAAAGGAAGGTTTTAGGTATAAAAAAAAAGATCTTTATGGGAGATGTTGAAGATCTTCACCACGATTAGAAGATTACGTTCCGAGTTTCCAAAGACACTAAACTATTACGATCCTTTTGTGTGTGTTTTTGTTATGTACTAAGTATTCCGCAAAAGTAATGTAATTTCCATGTACGTCAAGATACTGGTGTCTACATAAATTAGGAACCAATCCTTACCAATTTTGTTCATAAACAAATAATAATTAAAGGATATGTGGATTATATAAATGTAACTAAATTATCACTTGTTTCCCAATTAGATATTTTCATAAAAATTGTATATTAATTATTGAAAGACATTTTTCATAATGTGGAAATTGAGTGTGTGGAGAAGGGTTTTATAAATCCTTGTTTTTATTTTTTCGTTTGTTTTATTTTTTAGTTTTTTCAAAAAAAATTCAAAAGTTCAAACATAAATAAAAAACCATTCTGTTTTGAATAATTTATAAAATTATTTTTGTTGTTTGTAATTTTATTTTCAATCATTCATCAACATGAAATGGAAACTCTATAGAATTTTTTAACATAAATTCATGTGTGAGGAACATTATAATATTATTGAACCTCACAATCGAAAATTCATAATGATTTGTTTTGTTATCCTTTGTTATTATTTCATAGAATTTTCATATATTTTAACGATAAATTGAAGTCCAAATCCATTAATGAATGTCCATATCTTATATCCCTTACCCAACAGACATTATAGACCCCTATTAATATATTCTTTCTAATAACCAATTTCATGACATTATTGGGTCATTTAAATAAACTATAATGTTCTTTAATTATTTTAGAAATAATAATATTATTCAAGTGAGATACATTCATGATAGTAGTCATTGTTCACTTAAAACCCCTTTGTGAAATTAGACTCTATTTTGGTGAAATTTAACATTTAAACCTTCTTATGTTTTATAGATCATGAAATTCCTATTAGTTAATCAACATTACAAGATATCATCAACCCTTACAACTCATATCATGAGTACAATATTTTTTATATTCATTAATTATGTGGGAGAGGGTGTTCTCAAGGGAATTCCTAGGAATATTAACAATTTTGGTTTCAATGAGAGAGTTTGTGATTTTTTTAGTGGTAATTTAGGTCTACATGTAATAATACATCATTATTTTACACATGTTTCCATATAATATCCAAATAAAAAATTAATAAAAAATAAAATTTAAACATGGATATAAAAAAAATTGTGAAAAGGAAGTTTATTCACTGTTTAAATTGTATTGACAATGATCCACACAGAAGTAAAAAATATAAGAGTGAGTTTGGAGTGAAATTCATGTGATTGTTTCATTGAGTGCATTAACTATTTTAAACATTCAAAATTTTAACATTATTTCTACTTAAGGGATCAAAAAATCCCCCTCTATCTCAAATATTTAAACATAAATTCCAACAAACCCTTGAACCTAATTGATTGACTGACTGAAAATTATCTTTTTTATTATAAAAAACACTTTAAATGGAAAAGTATTAAACCAAAAGGTTCAAAAAATAAATTATATTACAAGTCCATTTAATGAAAACATTATACTGAAAAAATCATTATCCCTACATAATTTCTAGTACATAGTGTTTACCTGAGTATCTAGATCATCCTTTAAAAGATATTCTAAATTATACACCATCTTTTCCAAATTTTGCATTACTCCCCTTAATTGATCATCCTTTTGACAAATCCTTTTATTATTATAAGATATTTCTTTCCAATCCATGTAATCTGATCACCACTAGTATCTACTATTAATGGCCTTCCTATCATCCTATCTACTTCTTATTCAAAATCACCAATAATTTAAAATGATTCCATCATTTCTTCATATAAATGCTTAATAAAATCTAGAGAAAATTTAAGAATTATATCAATCTCCAATTACTATCTAGTTATAGAATCCATGGAGGAAAAAACCACATGATCCACCAAATCATCCAGAATATAAATTTTAGGATACTTAGGGATCACATTCCATCATTTTTACATTCAAATTCTTGGAAGATCGTGTTTCCATTAGTAGTGGTACATATGAGTATTCCTTTCACCCTTTCTTATTACCTCTCCAATACTTCCTCCTCCTTGGACTAGGAAGCCAAATAAACTGAAAATAATCTAAATAATCACTTGAAAAATGACTAAAATAATAATTTATAGGCTCGTTAATGAGAACCATTCCTCATCCTTTGAGTTCACTAACCAAGCTTCAATAGACTCCTGAACTGGATCTTCATTCAACAATCCTTCAATGTTTTTTTCATGCTCAATAGCTACCACCTCCTTTCCTGGGGTTGTCCTGATCAAATATCCACACCCTTTTGAATATTTTAAATCATTTCCACCTAATTCTTACACTATCCTAATGAATTAGGAACCATTTTATGTTCTATTAGTTCCTTGGTCCCCTGAGATCCCTTTATTCCACAAGTTACAATCCCTAAACAGACAGCCTCATTATAGGATATTGTAATGGGATTCTTAGAAAATCTCTAGTTTTCCATTTGGGACTCACTTCAATATTTTTATCACTACTGATTCGCACATCCCCGCTATGAGGGACCTAAAAAGTGTTATATGGTATAGGGTAAAAACCCAAAACAATCACCACATTAGAACTCAATTTCTCCAAAAGAGCTTGTACAGAATGCTTGGGATTCCCCAAATCCATCCTCAATCGACTGAAAATTTCATTCCTCATTGGATTACCCTCCTCTATTCCATATTACATGAACAATGTATAATTTAGATCAAAATCTAAACTCAATTTCCTCTTACCAAAACAAACCTTCATCAACACTAGTCCCCAATACATTTCTGTTACCCCCTATGTCCATATTCTTCTTTTTATCAAGGTTCTTAATCCCATGCCTATAGGATGACATCGAGAGGCCTATTTTATTACAGGAAGAATAAAAATTGACCCAAAATTCATGAACTTAATATTGTCTATAATGGAACTCTTCACCTACAAAAGTGTATAACAAATCAGTGAACATTTTTACTGCATCAACTTCCACATAGACTCAGTAATAAAGAGGGTCACAAAAATCTCTTAGTGTATTATATAGGCACAAATATATACCAAATATATTCCATAAAATTCTCATAATTTAAGGGTTTTTAAATGGTAAAAGATGTTTATGAAAACTAACTAAAATTACCACTGATGGGGAGATGGGATTTATATGGAAATCAAAATTCCATCTAAAGAGATTGAAACAGGATCCGTTTTAGCTGTGTGGTGTACTAGACCAAGCTCTGACCAGGTCATCCTCCGATATAGAATGAATCATAATTTTTTTTTCAAGAAGACAAACCATTTTTCTATCATAAAAATCCCAAATCCTCATAATAAACAAATAAATTTAATATATATAAGGTCACCTATTATTTAACAAAGAAAATAACATCATATTCCAAAGGGATTCGGCCTTATTGAACATTGATGATAAAAATGAAAGATTAGGGCATCCATCGAATGGATCTAGGAAATTATGTGTAAGAACATTTTGATGAAATTAGAGATGAAGGTTGAGGTTTGATAAAGGAGATAATGTATAAGGTTTATCTCCCTAGAAGGATTTCATAGGTCCCTACCCCACCGAGGGAAGTATTGCATCTCGACCATTTCATACATTACTATTACATCAATTTAATAATAAACAACATAATAATATTACAGATAGAGTATCCAAAGGTTTAGTGTCTTAGGAAAACATGGACTTTACATAACAATTACAACATCTAGCATAAACATTTATTTAATTTCTTCTTCTCTAGCTTCTTATTGGAACATAACCTCTCCTTAGTACATGTAGCCACCTAAGTATATACATGAAAAGATGTGAGCTAAAAGCCCAGTAAGTGGATATATAAGAACAATATAGCATCAGTTGAGTGTAACCATGAAAAAGGAAAAAATATCATGAACACGAGATAAGAATAAATAAAATACTTGAAATATGGCATTGCATAAAAAAATAAAACATCATGTCTTAGTGGTTTACTACCACACATTCTTGGGAACCAGGATAGCATCTTTCTAACACATAATTTCATATTTACTCATGAGATTCATCACTTTACCCAATGCATTGGAGAACTGTATAATTCTGGGCACACCCATGTCATTTAAACATTCATATTGTGCTATATAATTCCCAGAGCACCCATCACATCATAACATTATCAGTTATCACACATTACACAATGAACATATAACATAAATGAACATAACTAACCCATGAAAAGGAATGGGTTTTGATTAGTCAATAAATCATTCCTTATGACATTTCCAATACTTCATACTTGGGGAGATTGTTAAGTCAACAAGGTTCCCTTATGACATCACCATTCCTTCTTGTTTTGAAAATCACAAACAGCTTATCTCAAAGAAAATCTCTTTTTAACCTGTGTTTTACATCTATAAGGAAAATTTCCTTCCCCAAGGAAATTTATCCTAACCTTGTTTTCATTGTTCATATCATAATTTTCATAAGTATAGAATTCGGTTTGAATCCAAAACCTCATAATCCTTTAAATACACAGATATGAAGCATTCTGTTTTAGGATCCAATTCTTAGAATTCTGGTTACGAACTCTTCTGAGTTCTGACTCTAAATTCTAATTAGAAATTCTGGTTATGAACTCTTCTGATTTATGAATCTGAATTATAATTAAAAATTATAGATATGAACTCTTCTGAGTTCAGACTCCGAATTCTAATTATGAATTCTGGGTATGAACTCTTTTGATTTCTCACTCCAAATTCTGATTATGAATTCTGGTTATGAACTTCTCTGAGTTCTGACTCTGAATTCTGATTACGAATTCTGGTTACGAACTTCTCTATGTTTTGACCTTGAATTCTCATGAACTCTGACTCCGAACTTTGGAAGTTCAGGTTCCGAATTCATGTGAATCCAGATTCCGTATTTCCATGAAATTTAATCTCTGGAATTCTATAGATTTCAGGTTCCGAATTCCTAGAAAATATAATCCAAATCTCATTGTATTATAGACTCTGAATTCAATTTTGGTTAGACTCTGAACTTTTATTTCTTACATTCTGAATATTTTCTTTTAGTTACGTAACACTATTTTTTATTACACATTATTTGTTATAAAATGATGTCGGGATTTCAGTTACTAACTATCCATTGTTTGAGTGACATGTGTACAGGTCCCTCCGAAATTCAAGAAAAAATATGACTGTTGGAGGAGGGAGCCAACCATTGAATCTGTTATTATAAATTGAATCTCATTTGAAAAGAGCTCAATACAGTTCGATGACTCTAGAGATTAAATGATGTTGAATTGATTTATTGACAGATACTTTCATTTCCTAGTGTGTACTGAAATTCTTGTTCAGTTTTTCGTTGTGAGACTCTAATTGTTGTTCTGTACAATTGATGGCTTCTGAGGATAGGAAGACAGAGGTGCTGACTACCTTGAAGTTGAGGGCTTCCTTACTGAGGACGATAGAGGTGTCGACTACCTTGAATTTGATGGCTTGTGGGGATATCAAGACAGACTCCGATATTCATATCAAGGGCTTACCCTAGTGTGGGTAAGACAGACTTTCTTGAAACTATAAATCAAGGGACCTTTATCCACACTTATTGGATACCCTTCACTTTGGGATAAAAGAATTACTACTCTTACTTTTTTTGTTACATGTTTTTTTGTTGTGTTTTTATTGTTGAGGAAAGTATAAAATTCTTATACTTCCTTATACTTGTACTCTGATTTAGTTACATTCTATAAGCTTTAAGGTAGAATATTCATCTTTTTAAACTTTCATTAAGTTTCATTTTCCAGAACCATCTTTCTGGATTCACATTCTTGGAATTATATTTTCAGAATCAAGAAAGTGTGTAGAACTAGAGGTTTTTTGAATCACCTTGTTTAACCTTGTTAAACATAACCATCATTAAAAGTTCCAAACTAATTTTTAAAAGTATACAATTCACCCACCCCCTGCCCCCTCTTGTATTTTGAGAATATATAGATACGACATACAGTATCTCCATTATTTCGATCCTACATTTGGTATTATAGTGTATTTTAGACTCACATACCATCTAAACAATTAGTATCAGAGGATTGGTTCAATCTGAATTAGTCTCACAATTAGATTCCAAAGACAATTCATCTTATTCTTTTTAGGAATCAGTTTTTTGGATTCATAAAGTTAGAATTCATTTTTCTTAGAGATAACTCTTATTCTATATTTTCCTTGCTTATGAATATTTTCCTTGTTTACAAACTTTTTCTATTAACATGATTTTTGTGGAAAGATTTTTCTTAAAGATGGGAAGAATCAATATTGGTTCCGTAGAAAATCTCATCCCAATTAGACCACCTATCTTTGATGGAAATGATTATGAATTTTGTAGAGATCATACAATCACTTTCATTATCAATACTAGTGTTGATAACTTTGTTATTCTTACTGGAGAATATAAAATCCCTGACATGGATGTTAGTACCTTCACCAATCATGAAAATTTTGAATATCAACTGAATTATAAGGTACAAAATACTTTTATTTTCTCTATGACTAGAAATATATATAGCCAAATTTCATCTTGTGAAGCAGGAAATTGTATTTAGAAGAAACATGATGTTAATCACTTTAGAACTTCCATAGTAATTGAATCAAGAAGATCCATGATTAGAGCTGAATATCATAGTTTTTTCTTTCCTTATGGAGATCCCATATGTAATGTGCAACAATGATTCATGACTATCATGAATAGTTTAAAATCCATGGGTTAGAAAGGATTATATGATGAATCTCTTGTCGATAAGATCATTGATATCATGCCAATTGAGTGGGAATCCAAGAGAACTATTATTGATGAGAACAGAAAGGTTACTCATATTTATCTTGATGAAGCATTTGGAACTCTTCTTCAACACGAGACTAGAATGAAGAGAGACACTGATAACATA
This sequence comes from Viscum album, assembly GCA_963277665.1. NCBI lineage: Eukaryota > Viridiplantae > Streptophyta > Magnoliopsida > Santalales > Viscaceae > Viscum > Viscum album. The sequence continues at coordinate 79,520,535 of OY728122.1, forward strand.
CAAAAATAGAATGGAAATGGAAGTGTTTATTTTACCACTTCTTCAAATCATATAAAAGCTAAAACTCCTAAGAGAGTTACCAGATCCAAATCTAATAAGGTTATTATTCAATCCGAATCTAGTGGAATTGAATCCTTAGGGAATGAGTTAGGAAATATTTCTCGAAGGATGAACAAGATAGCTGAACATAAGAACTTTCAATCCAGATATATAAAGAAAGAAAGGAAAGATATGAAATATTCAGAAGTTACATGTTATGAATGCAAGAGAGTTGTACATATAAGATCTGATGGTCCTATGCTTAGGAGAACAAAAATAAAGGAAAAGCATTATGATAGAAAAATAAATAATTACTTCAAGGATAAAGCTAAGAAAGTATGGAAAGGTGATGACAGCTAGAGTGCCAGTTGTGGAGAATCTTCAGATGAATCTTTGGATTATGAATCTTTTGGATAGAAGAATATTGGTCTAATAGCTAGATTACCTATTGGAAATCATTGCTTTATGGTTAAGGAGCACAACTTTGAATCTATGACCAGTGAATCCTTGAATGCTAATGATAATAAATATTATAACTCTTCTGATAAATAATCTTCTTCTGATGAAGATAATACTTTACCTACCCATGAACAAGTCTCTAGTTTTTCCAAAATTATTAAGATTGAGAATTCAAAACTCATGAAAATTCTTGATAAGGTAAATTCTAGGAATACTATTCTTAATAATGAAATATAAGATCTTTCTAAAGATCTGGATAAGAAAAATGTTGATTTTGAAAGTATTTTAAAAAATCTTAAGGAAGTAAATTCTGAGAATAATAAACATTATAAATATCTAGAAAACATAATTTCTAATAAAAAAATTTCGAGCCTAGCTATAGTTCTAAATCAAATGTTTTTGAATACAAGAACCTAGTTATCAAACTAAAATTCGAAATCTTTTCCTTGAGGAAGTGTTTATCAAACATTACCTTAGGTAGTGAAAATTTTGATAAAATGTATTCTCATATCCGACCACTAAGGAATAGTTCTAGTTTTGGTTATACTAGTTCTAAACCTATTTTTTGTGACAATTATTTTATACCTCAAAGTAATCCATTCTCTACTAAGTGTCAGTGTGGTGGGCATTGGGAAAAAAATTGTTCCCCAAACAAAACATGGTCTTTAGGATTTCATAAAGCCTATTTTTCTAAAATGATTTGGGTACCTAAATTTTTTCTTTCTGAGATTTCCAGATCCAAGCAAGTCTGGATTCTGAAAACCTAACTTTTTCTTATTTTCAGTAAAATAGAGAAAGTAAAAATAGTAATACATTGTACATGGATAGTGGATGTTCCCGGCATATGACTAGTAACAAAAACTATTTTGAAAAGATTATCAAGACGAAAGGTGAAAAATAACATTCAGAGATAATGCTCATGGAAAAATTATTGTTATAGGTAACATTGTTCTTCTTGGTAAAACATTGATATCTAATGTTTTATTTTCTAAAGGTATTAAGAACAACCTCATTAGAATAATCCAATTATGTGATGAAGTTTTCCTTGTGAATTTTAGGAATGACAAGTACCTAGTACACAATTCCAAGGACGAGTTTTTTCTTTCTGTCCATAGGCAGGAGAATGCTTACACACTAAAATTTGATGACATTAAGTGCCATGATCTACCTTGACTCAGTGAAATGGAGGATCATTTTTGGTTTAGGCATAAAAGATTAGGACAGTGTAACCTTAGGAACTTATGAAAACTTTCTATGAAAATATTATTTAAGGATCAATCTTAGCTTAGATTTGATTCTTCCAATGTTTGTGACCTTTGTCAACATAGAAAGCTACATAAATCAAGTTTTTAATTAATCAGTGAAGTAACAACTACTGATCCATTATTGTTTGGTGCATATGGATATCTTTGGTTCTACACAAATTGAAATCATTGAAGGAAAGTATTATGTATTTGTCTTGGTTGATTATTACACTAGATTTATGTGGGCCTATTTTCCAGAAAAGAAGTCTGATGATTTTTATTATTTTAAAAGTTTTTGTGCCAAAGTTCAAAATGAGAAAAACCTTCCATTGAGAACTATTCATAGTGATCATAGAGGATAATTTCAAAATTATGATTTAAAAAAATTTTGTAGTAGAAAAGGCATTACTCATAACTTATCAGCACCCAGAACCCCACAACAAAATGGTGTTGTTGAAATTAGAAATATAAATATTCATGAGATAATGAGAACCATGTTGAGTGAGTAGTCTGTAGCCAAACATTTTTGGGATGAAGCTGTATGTACTAATTGTTAAACTATAAATTGAATTTTGATTAGACCTTTTCTTAATAAAACTCTTTCTGAGTTATGGAATGGTAGAAAACCTAGACTTTCCTACTTTAAAGTTTTTGGTTGCAAGGTATTCATTATGAATTCTAAATATAATCTCCATAAATTCTCTCCAAAATCAGATGATGGAATTTTCTTAGGCTACTCCACAACTTCTAAGGCTTATAGATTTTTTAATAAAAACACTTGTACTGTTGAAGAGACAGTGCATGTGAAATTTGATGAAACTCATCTCTTTTTTTTAAACAACCCCAACCTATATATTCATATGGGTTTTCAAAAACTTATCATCATCCTTTGAAAGAACATCCTTCTAATAAGGAAAATTTTCAATAAGATACTTCTTAAACTTTTACACCAGATGATTTCCTACCCGAGTTGGTGAACAAGTTTTACAAAAAACAAATCAATTGTTTCTAAAGAATCATCCTAATGATAGCATCATTGGTGATGTGAATCACCTTGGAAGGACTATAAGTTCCTTAGGAAATGAAGTATAACATCTTGCATTCCATTCCAAATTAGAACCAAAAAGCACTGATAAAGCTTTAGGTGATGATTATTGGATAAAAGATATGGAGGATGAACTAAATGGATTCGAAAGCAATAAAGTCTGGACCATGGTTGAAAGACCTATGGAAACTTATGTTATTGTTGTAAAATGGGTCTCCAGAAATAACTGTGATGAAAATGGAATCACTGTAAGAAATCAATCTAGATTATTTGCTAAAGGCTATAATCAACAAGAGGGAATAGACTATGAAGAAACCTATTCTCTAGTAGCTAGACTTGAATCTATTCGTATTTTACTCACCTTTGTAGCATTCTTCAATTTCCAACATTTTCAAATGGATGTGAAACGTTCTTTCCTTAATGGTTATGTTCAAGAGGATGTTTTTATTGAACAAGCTCTTTGTTTTGAAGATACAAAACATCCTGATCAAGTTTTTAGGCTTATCAATGCTTTATATGGCCTTAAAAAGAACCTAGAGAATGGCATGATAGACTTACATGATTTTTCATTCAAAATAATTATCTTAAGGGAAATGTAGATCCATCCCTTTTTATAATGAAAGATAAGAAAAAAATTATGATTGTACAAATTTATGTTTATGACATCATATTTGGTTCAACTCATCAATCTTTAACTGATTCCTTTGCAGATCTAATGAAATCAAAGTTTGAAATGAGTATGATGGGTGAGTTAACATTTTTCCTTGGTTTTAAAATTTCTCAAAAACCATAAAGAATCTATATATACCAACATAATTATATTAAATATCTTCTTAAAAGTATGTATATGACAACACTAAGAGTATAAGTACTCCCATTGGTACCTCAAATACACTTGATCTTGAAGAAGATGGAAAATAAATAGATCAAACATCTTTTAGAGGTATGATAGGAAGTCTAATTTACATGACAGATAGTCATCCATACAAAATGTTTTCAGTATGCTTATGTGCAAGATATCAATCCAATCCTATGGAATCTCATTTAAAGGCAGTGAAAAGTATTTTTTGCTACTTAAAGGGAACCATGGATTTAAGACTCTTTTATACTTCTAGAAATAATACTGTTTTAAAAAGTTTTTCATATGTTGACTATGGTGGATATAGAATGGATAGAAAGAGTACATCTGGAACTTTTCATTTCATAATAGACTCATTAGTTTCTTGGTCATGTAAGAATCAACACTCAGTAGCACTTTCCACTGTTGAAGCTGAATATATAGCAGCTGCAATCTGTTGTGCTCAAGTGTTGTGGATGCAACACACACTCACAGAATATGGTATGAGTTCTACCAAAACAGAAATTTTGTGTGATAATAAAAGTTCCATTTCACTTAGTAAAAATGATTCACATCACTCTCATTCAAATCACATAGACATTAGGCATCACTTTCTTAGGAATCACACACAAAAAAATAGATATCAATCTTCAGTTTATCAAAACGCAAGATCAACTCATTGATATTTTCACAAAATCTTTACCCATCAATAGATTTGAATACATTAAACAGAATTTAGGAATGATAGCTGTAAGGTAATATTCCTTGGTAACTATCTCTTTAATCAATCTCCTTACAGTAATAAACTACTTTTCATAGGGGGAGTACATTTGTTAGATATTTTTTTTAAAATTTTCGTAATGATGTTTGTCATATTTTTTGTAATGAAGTTTCTCATATTTTTCATAATGAGGTTTCTCATATTTTTTGTAATGAAGTTTCTAATGTTTTTTGTAATGATGTTTTTCATTTTTTTAGTAATGAAGTTTTTCATATTTTTCATAATGAAGTTTTTCATATTTTTTGTAATGAAGTTTCTCATATTTTTCATAATGAAGTTTTTCATATTTTTCATCATGAGTTTTCTCATATTTTTCATAATGATGTTTTTCATATTTTTCATAATGAAGTTTTTCATATTTTTCATAATGATGTTTTTCATATCTTTTGTAATGAAGTTTTTCATATTTTTCGTAATGAAGTATTTAATATTTTTCATAATGAATTTTTCAAATTTTTTATAATAAAGGTTTTTTTTCTGTACTCAAAACTTTCATAATAAATATTTTCATAATGAACATTTTCATAATGAGGATTTTCATAATGAAAACATTCGTACATAATTTCTTTTTAGAGTTTTTTTTTCTGTAGCCAAGTTTTTTTTGGAATCTAAATTTCTTCAAGAAGGTTTTTCTTCAATATGATTAATCTTCCTAACAATCTGAAAGGTATGATTCTTTCTTGAGTTTTCATAATCACCTTTTACTTGAGGGTATTTTCTTTTGTTTTTAAAATTTTGCAGATTCTAGTTTTCTTAAATCTGAAGATTTTCCTTTAAAAATCTCAGAAGATCGGATCCTAAATTTTTTTTCTTATAGGTATCTTTTCAACTGTCAGATCTGATCAGAAGAATTCTCAGCTATTGAATTTAGATGGAAAGTTCAACACGCACTTCAACACATATAAAAGGGGACACCAGATGGTTGTCCCTCATTGGTTTTCAAGCATTTTTTGGTCGAAGATCTGCCCCTCGTCAAAGTCCCGTTCCAAACTTTTCATAAGTGCTCAAGTCCGAATGGATCATGAATTTCCTTCTCAAGAGATGTCTACTATCAATCCGATTGTGGAGTTTCAGGTATACACGGAGATTTTGGTGCATCCAAACTTCTTCAATAAATGTGATACTATTATTTCAAATAATATAAAGCTTAATGGATGGGAGAGTGTATCAATATCTAACCTAGGAGCTTAGGATGTTGTGTATCCAGATCTGCTCATTGAATATTATGAATCAGTTTTCTTTTTCAAGGAAGATGGCAGAGAAAAGTTTTCCATCAAGAGTTATGGAAAAACAAAAAAACTTTCATACACCAAGGCTACTAGCTTGGTAGGGTTATCCTATAAAGGATAAGTAGAATTTTGTTCTCACAAGTTATAGGATGTTCATGGATTTTTTATAAAGGTAAAGGCTTTATATTGTCTTGGACTTTCAGATGATAAGACTGCAAAGATTGCTCACTTGTCTACCAACAATCGGATCATTGAATTATGGGATAAGGGTTATATCATACAGAGAAATGGTGACAAGGACACCCTGAAGAAAATTGATATGTATATCTTCGATTTTTTAGTAAATCTAAGGAAGATCAATCTGATAGAGAACATTCACATTATGATAGATAATATCAAGAATGGGAATTTGAGAGCACAAATAATCATGTATCCTTCCCTACTCTCCAAATTGATTGTTCGGTGTCTTGAGTCCTTCAATATTCCTTGCAGTTCCAAGATGAGGAATTCCAAAGTTATGTTAGATAGTGATTACACATTGAAAAGAATGAATTTTGGTTTTTTAAAGACTCCAGAGAGTTTTATAATCTACCAGTAGTAGAAGCAGAAGTCGTTCTGAAGAATGCAGAAGAGGCTGAACTGTCGAAGAAGGCTGGAAAGAAAAGAAAATTGAAGGAAGTTAAAGCTGATGGTGAAAGACCTAAAGCTAAGGAAACTCAATCCGCACCTAAAAAACCCAAAAAGAAGAAAACCTATCTGGATGAGGTCGTAGCCTAATTAAGGGAGGATAAAAAATAATTGGAAGGAATGAGAACAACAGTTTGTTCTATATCCTGCTGAGGCCAAGGCTCTAAAAGAAAACACTGTTGAAGAGCTTGAGAAACAAGCCAAAGAGAATAATCTTAATAAGGACATGTCTGAGGCTGAAATTTGTCAATCACTTCTAATGGATACTAAAATTTCATCCAAGAACATTCATATTCTGAAATCATTCTTAGTAGAACCATTACCTGAGACACCGGGTAAGATGTTCATGAATCTGGAAAAATAACTTGAAAAGGTTGCTGAAGAAAAGGAAGCTATGGAAGAAAATCAAGAAGCTGAAAGTAGTGATAACACAGATGGTTTTATTAAGAATGTGGAGGAATTTCATTAAAAGTAACCCCATCTAAGATGTTATCTATGTGAAATTCTGATGAAGAGTCTTCAAAGCTCCCAACTCCCGTGAAGGATGAGGAAGATGAAGAAGATAAGGCTGAAGATGATGTGAACTAATTATCTGAGGAAGAGAGTTATAATCATCACTTCATTCATCCTAAGGATATTGAGGTAAGAGCCGAGAAATAAAAAATTGATGAAGATAATATTGTTCAGTTATCTAAAAGTGAGCATGAGTATCCAAATGAAGATGCTATTCTGAAAACCGACAAGGGGAAACAAGTGATTGTTGATACCCCCAAAAAAGCAATTCTAAGAAAGAAGGAACCGGGTGCATCTTCTTTGAGGAAGCTGGTTGAGCTAGAGGAAGAACCATCTCCAACCAAACAGTCAGATTCGGAATCATCCATTCTGGGACATGATTTTGTCATTCAATCTCCAAAGAATCTTGTAGACACCATTTTGATCTTTCCAACCATTGACTCTAGATGTAAAATGATCCAACATAACATGATTCAGAAATCAGATTCTATATCCCTGCTTATGGATAGGTTCCTAAAGATTGAGGCTGATTATAATAATTTCCTTCTCAACTATGAATCCCACAGAAAATCTTGTAATAAAATGGTCATCTGGTCAAAGAATATTGTTAAAGATTTGAGAGAGCATGATGACTTTCAAAATGATGTTAAGAAAACATTTCATACTCAATACAGTGAAATCAAAGATCTCACAAATAGATTTTGGGAAAAATATAACCCTTGAGTAGAATACCTGGATTTAGGATGTCATAGATCTGAATGGAATGTTGAATTATATTGTCCAAAGTCGGAAAACTTAAAGGGATCTCCAGATCGATATTGAAGAAATGCTAGTGAAGAAATATTACCTGTTAAAGGTTCAAGTGAAGACTCTGAAGGCTCAGAATGATAGGATCAAAGAGATAAAAAAACAATTAGAATAATTTCACAAGGATATGAAGAATCTGAAAACCATATTAAAGAGGTTAATACCCAAGGAGAAGGAAGGAAAATAGCTCAATCCAATCTTTTATTGTATTTTTTCCCATGTACAAATTCTTCCAACTATAATGAAATTGTGGTTGCTCGTTTTTTTTTGATGTTTGTACTAATATTTCAGGTACTATATTTTCTTCAATTCCCTCAAAATCTTTTTAAAAATCACAAAGTTGGAGAAGGAAAAATAATTCTAATTAAGGAATAAATATCCCTGAGTATGGGGGAGTTTTCAATTATGAAGATTTCCATACTCAATATAATGAAAATTCTCATTCCAGAAATCTAGAATATGATCGTTAGTGTTCCAAATCCTAAAGAGGAGTTAGTCGTATTCATCTTTACTAATTTAATAAGGGGGATATGTTTTATTTTCAAAGTCTAGAAAAATATTTTCTATGTCGTTTAATTCATTTTTGTAAAGATGTTTGGGATCTCCAAAAAAGGGTGAGATTGTTGAGTCAATAAGGCTTTCCTTATGGATTTTTCATTCTTTCGTACTTAGGGGAGATTGTTAAGTAAATAAGGATTCCTTATGACATTACCATTCCTTCTTGTTTTGAAAATCACAAACATAGAGAGCCAAATCTCAACGTACATGGACATTACATTACTTTTGTGAAATACTTAGTACATAACAAAAACACAGACACAAGGACCGTAATAGTTTAGTGTCCTTGGAAAATCAGAATATAATCTTCTAATCGTGGTGAAAGATCTTCAACATCACCCATAAAGATCTTCTTCTATTTTACCTAATGACTTTCTTTATATCCTGGGGAAAAGAAAACATAAAAGGGTGAGCTCAAATGCTCAGTAGGGGTAAACACAAGAAATATCAATCACATCATATTCATAAGAACATAACATTTTGGAAATCTTATCCTGCAAAAAAGATCATAATATCATAACATGGGATAAATCATAGTAGTGAAATGTAATCCAAATAATCATAACATAAAACATGAAACTTTGTGGCATACACACATAATCATAGAGAATCATTTCTTATTAGTCAAGACTCATTGCCAAGACTATCTTAGTGGACAAAGTCCATTTCTGAACTGAGTTCACTCCTCGTTTCAGTCCTGTTTCACTGAACCGATTTAACCTTCCATTCCAGCCATGTCTATCTCATGAGATATAAAATCTTTTCCCAATGCATTGGAGGGAGATATAGGTCCCACCCATCTCATAGTGACACCATTCTTATGTGTGCCACAAAATCATAAATCATACATCATTGCATAACCCATGTAATAAAAATGGGAATCTTAAACATCATGACATCATAAAAAAATTCATATAAGATAAAGGAATTAATAAATATAATTCCATCACAACATAATCAAATCAATTTAATAATAGGGATATAAACAGAACCCTTTATTATCTTAGATGGAAAATAATTTTGATAAAACACTTGAACTCCATTCTTGAGGAAAATATCCTTTATACTTCAAAAATACTTTTCCTTTCTTAATATGTCATACAATTATAAACTATAATATATTGATTAAAAATAAACATGAAAAATTATAAAGTAAGCTTGTTGGAAATAATGTTTTAAAAATCCATTCATGCCATATATGTTAAAAAAATCATTCTTCGTACTTTTTTCAGAAAAGTCAAAAAGTACCTCGTATGAAAAACAAAAAAAGATTACTTTCATATCTTTTACTAAAAACTCACCGAAGGGTAAAATTGGATTTAAACTATTATACAAGGATATAAATATTACATATTGAGGAAACTTGCATGTGGTTGATAAAATACAGCCCAGTAAATACCAAAGTATAAACAATCACGGATAAAAATGAGATTGTGATATTTCCCTTACCTTGGGTACGATTTGCTTCGTAAGTGTCTGAACCTCCTGTATACTAATTTAAATATTGTTATTGACTAATTCCTGAATCATAACCATTGTTATTATATCATATATGGTTCACTTATGACTTTATTTTACCCGTTCTTTTGTAAATTCCATGTTGAAGAGCCTTTTGGGTAAAACCGTTTTATTTGTCATCCATGTTTTGACTTGTAATTATTCATACGATTACTGAGATCATGATTACATAATTCTAGAATATAAAACCTGATTTATATATAATATATATTCATAATATACATATATATAATAGATCAGTAAATGGAAAGAAATACACCGTTCATGGAGACGGTTGGCCGTACGTACGCCTGAACACTGTTTTCATTTCCTTATTGAGCTGAATGGAATTAAGTAGATGATATATATATATATATATAAATAAATATAGTATCTTTATTATGTCATATATTTCAATATTACTTATTATATATACATTATAATCATTCATGAATGGTTAACGTGGAGAATGAATCGCATCGCGTCGTGGAGACGGTAGTCCGTACGTACGCACGAGCAATGATATCGTTTTCCGTAGGATGGATAGATGGTGAAATAGGTTTGTTTCATACTTATAATAACATATCAGTATATGAGTGATACTGATCTTATTACTTCATAATGAAACAACCTAATAAGAATAATTGAAGAAGAAATAAAGTTGAAAGAATCAGTAACGGACATTACCTCTTCTTTGAAGCGCCTCTTTGAGTCCTCCCCTTAGGGTACTAAAATTGGTCTTTGAAGAAGACTATGACCTCTAGGATGTTTCTAGGGAAGTGTAAAAGAGATTTTTTTCAGGGTTTGTCCGAGCTTTAAGGCTCAAAGTGGTGTGAGGAAGAGAGGGAGGAGGTGCCCTTTTATAAGGGAGGAGAGGGGCACCTTTGGAATAACTAAAAATATTATTTTATTATAAAGCAAAATTCAGTTTTAAATAGCTCCAAATTGATTTATTTGTAATCTAAGGTGGTTATGGGTTGAAAGAATCTTATACAATAGGATTTATACAAGTTTAGGTTCCTATTTTAACCTTATCATTTAGATTTAACATTAAGTTAAATAATTTTACTTTTACCGTCTCCTTTTGTGTTCTTTCAATATAATGGTAATAAACTTACTATATCAAGCCAAACGAACCCCAAGTTGTTTATTATTAATATATATAATTTTATCTAAGTCATTTGGCCAAACATTAGATTTTTAGGAATAAAATAACAATTAATAATATAATATTTGTTTTAAAAACTATTTTATGTCTATTTTGACACTATTTAGTAATTGGTTTTTGTGAAAATCATAACAGAATGATTAGTTCGAAAAAAGTTATTTAAATCCACACTAACATGTCATATTAACCTATAAAATTAGTGTAATTCATAAAAAGTCTAAAATTATATTTATTTGGATATTTATAACATCAATTATGTCTATATTTTATTAATAAGATAATTACTGCATCATATTTGTATCATAAATAAATTAACATATATAAAGTCTAAAAATTACAAATAAAATATCATTATGTATGAAATACTTTTATATTTCTAATGAATATTTATAGTCTAATTTATCTTATTTATAACTCTATATTAAAAATGATATATTTATTAAACATTGATTTTAACTATTTTAACCCTTCTTTAAATAAATTAATAATAAATGTCCTAATCTTATCCAATTGGGCCTAAATGGACATATTTTATACCAAAGGTTGTTTTTGATCGAATTAAACTTATCCAATAGAATTAGGAAATGTGTTAGGGTAATAATAATATCATTTTTCCCCGTAATTACCCTATTTACTTTTAACCGTGGTAAAAAAAGTAAAAAGTTACTATTCACCATAAATTATTTTCATCTCATTGAATCACATTTTACTTACTGACATCAACCTTGTCTCTTGGATTTTTGAAATTCCACTCACAGAAGCGGTAAAATTAAGTTTTATGAAAAAAATTCATTTTTCTTAACTACCACTTAGTGGTTTTACTCTTCATCAACAAATTAAAGTTTCCAGAGAAATAACAAAAATTAGTCCTAAGCTATATTTGATATTATGAACTAAAAAATTATGTCTATTTTACCAAATCCAAAACATATCAGTTGCATTAATAAATTTAAAAATTAATTCCCGTCGTCAAAACAAATAGCGTGTTCTTAAGAGATAATAACTATCAAAAGATTGACAATTGTTTATGTCTAGTTTAAATGTGAAATTACATCCAATGAACAACATTGTATTAAATTGTAAAATTATATTCTAAATATAATTTAAAACCACTCAAATTAATAATTTATCACTATTAATTATTTCGATTAAAAAGGTTTTTTTTAATTAAAATTTAGTAATTTTCACTATTCATCAGAAAATAAAATTTATCCAAAAAGTTCCAAAATTCACCCTAAGCTAATTTTGATATTCCGAATCCAAAAATGAAGTCCATTTTGAAAAATAAAATTTACAAAATTTCAAAAAGTGGATATTACTATTCATAACGGCTAGTTTTAATAATATTTTAATAGCATATCGTTGTTTAGTGAAACTCGGTATTGCGTACTACGCACGCTATCGAGGAAGGTCACGATGGCGTGTAATGCAAGGAAAGTCAAGGATGCTTTTGTGCAAGCTCCTTTTGGTGTAGCGTACAACACAAGAGATTAATGAAATTAAAAATAATATTTTTCATAAAATCTCGGGGTGTTACATTCTACCCCCCTTAAAATGAATTTCACCCTCGAAATTCTTCGGGGTTATAAATGGTTTACTCCTTGAAAGTTTCTTTAATAGAAACCCACATCGTAAAAAGGAATACCAAAACCAATCTTTAAAAACAGAAGTATGAAAAATAACAGTTAACCAAATAATCTAATCACTGGGTTTCCACATAGATGAAAATATGGATATGGAAGACAAATCTAACCATCATGTTCTGATGGAGAGTGGTAGAGAATATGGCTATAGAAAAGTCAGCAATCACAAATCCATAGATTTTTGATGATCTAAGGTAACATCTGATTCATCGGATATAAGGTCATTAGGACGAAATTTTTGGTTTTCAAGATCATTAAAAGAAATACTAACATGATTTTGGTACAATCTCACTATTGTTCGTTAATTGAAGAATTTTCACTTCATCCCTTAATGAAATGAAGTTGAATTTGTTATTCGTGATGTGTTAGCAGATCATGTGATATAATGATGGGTCATTCCATCTGTCTCAAACAAAAGGTTATAAAAGTTATCAAAAATACATAATCCCATCTAGAGTGAGATTAATCATATATGGTTCCTAAAATGGACTTATACTTCATATATCATACTGGTTAATATAATAAAACTAGTTTCTACTAAATAGGGACTTCCTGTAAGCCAGTGGTAGGCGATAAAGGCCAGTCGCACTTCGGTTGTGGGTTCGATTCCCACAGCCTTGTCCAATGCGATGGGCTGTCACCCATCCTGCAGGTTGTCCTTCTTCTAAAACTAAATTACTATAACATCCCATAAATAATATCGAAAAAACTTCTATCCTAAAAAAATACTAACTTATGTCCAACATAATCCATCCCAATCTTTAGGATTATCCAAAATACTTCGGTCCAAGCTCATAGTATAGAGAAAATGATTACTTGAAATGTCACATAACAATCACACGAATGCCATCATTTATCCCCCATATATCATAAGATATATCATGTTGGTCAAATTACAAACATGTGAAAACCTTAATCATGTATACCCATTGAACCTTAGTGAAAACATGAATTCAGTTAAAAGTTAACACTTTCCACAAACCAAAATCCTCAAAATTATTTATACTCAAACCATGATATCACTTAGTCCTTATATCAATATTGAGCTCATGAATACTATCAAACATTTCATTTTCTCTTTTTCCCTTCATTATGCGCATATCATATTTTTTTTTCAAAAATATCACAATCACTTTCCATGGTTTCTGGTACCATAAAATCATTGAAAACCACAACAGACCAATACATAAATATTCCAATATTCCACGATACTATATACAACATTATTTTGGAATCCCATTACATAAACACTTAATCATTCCACCACATCGTTGTCATATTCAACATCACCAATAGTGATCGCATGTGAGTTCCCTTTATCCTTTGCCTAAAGTGGTTGCTCATGTCGATCATCATTAACCCTTGGATTAGGGAATTGATTAGCATAATGCCCCATTTCATTGCACTTGAAGCATTGAAGTGTTGTTGGTGCGTTCTCTGCAGTCTTTTCTTTATTTACACCATTTGCAACCCTTTTTCCATTACATAGACACTCAGCTTCTCGATGAACTTATTTTCCACACTTAAAACATTTTCTAGTTCCTTTAAGACAATCTCCACCATTCTTCTTTACACACTTTGAGCATAAGGAAACATTCATCTTCTTTTCACCATTATTCTGAGATTTCTCCTTGAACTCCATCTTTCGTTTCTTGTCATAACCATGAGATGGATATGTAACACCAACTTCCATTTCTACATTAATAGCACAGCGCACAATTTCTTCATAGCTACCGAAGTCTCTTATAGCTAATGCCCTTCGAAGATTTGGTTTTAAGCCACTGAATAATCGATCAACTTTAATTTCAGGTTGGATGATAAAGCCAGATGCATACCTTACAAACCTTGTAAAAATCACTTCGTATACACCAACAGATTCATCATCCTTTTGCTTTAGTTCAAGAAACTCCATCTCCATCTTTGTCCAAAGAATACGAGGGAAGTACTTATTGAAAAATAAGTTCTTGAACTCATCCCATTCCATGTACTCAATTTCATCTCTTGGCCTCGTATTCTTGATAAGATTCTACCATTGATCAGCTTCACCTTCCAAACGATATACTGCTAAGATGACTTTAACATGTTCGGAACATTGAAGAACTGAAAATATCTTTTCTGTGGTACTGATCCATTTTTCATCAACAAGTGGATCAGAAGACCCACTGAAAGAAGGTGGACATTGCCTCATGAATGACTCAATAGAATATTGTTTCTTTCTTTGCTCATTTGGAATTCCAGAATGATTCATAGCTTTTGGAAGTATAGAAATAAGATTTTTCACTCCATATCCCATAACATTTGTTTGTTCAGGAGGACAATCATCGAATTGTCCATTACATTTATCAATATGGTTCCTTCGGATTCCAGCCATCGTCTAAAACCCAAAAGAATAGTGTGAGAGGCAAAAATAATTCTAGGGAAAACAATATAATAAAGGGGGAGTACCTTCAATATATAACATCTTAGGTTTAATTCTAATATGGCTAGCACAATTCTAGGACTATAATGCATACTTAACCTTAGGTACATCCCTAGACATACCTTAGAAATATCTCTAGGGATATCACTAAAGTTCTCTCATCCTAGTTTCCAAAGGTTGACTAAAACTTTCCTCTGATACCTACTGTAGAGACCCAAAGCTTAACGTACATGGAAATTACATTACTTTTGCAGAATACATTGTACATAACAAAAACACAAACACAAGGACTGTAATAGTTTAGTGTCTTTGGAAACTCGGGATATAATCTTCTAGTCGTGGTGGAAGATATTCAACATCTCCCATAAAGATATTCTTTTTTTACCTAAAACCTTTCTTTATATCCTGGGGAAAAGAAAACATAAAAGTGTGAGCTCAAATGCTTAGTAAGGGTAAACACACGAAATATAAATCACATCATATTCATAAGAACATAACATTTTGGAAATCTTAACCTGCAAAAGAGATCATAATATCATAACATGGGATAAATCATAGTAGTGAAATTCAATCCCAATAATCATAACATAAAACATGAAACTTTATGGCATACACACATAATCATAGAGAATCATTTCATATTAGTCAAGACTTATTTCCAAGACTATCTTAGTGGACAAAGTCCATTTCTGAACCGAGTTCGCTCCTCGTTTCAGTCCTGTTTCACTGAACCGGTTCAACCTGCCATTCCAGCCATGTCTATCTCATGAGATATAAAATCTTCACCCAATGAATTGGAGGGAGATATAGGTCCCACCCATCTCATAATGATACCAGTTTTATGTGTGCCACAAAATCACAAATCATACATCATTGGATAACCCATGTAATAAAAATGGGAATATTAAACATCGTGACATCATAGAACAATTCATATAAGATAAAGGAATTTATAAATATAATTACATCAAAACATAATCAAATAAATTTAATAATAGGGATAGAAACAGAACCCTTTATTATCTTAGATGGAAAATAATTTTGATAAAACACTTGAACTCCATTCTTGAGGAAAATATCCTTTCTACTTCAAAAACACTTTTCCTTTGTTAATATGTCATAAAATTCTAAACTAAAAGAAGTTGATTAAAAATAATCTTGAAATATTTTAAATTAATCTTCTTGTAAATAATGTTTTAAAAATCCATTCATGCCGTATAAGTTAAAAAAACATTCTTCATACTTTTGTTGGAAAAGTCAAAAAGTACCTCGTACGAAAAACAACAAAAGATTCCATTCATATCTTTTACTAAAAACTCACCGAAGGGTAAAATTGGATTTAAACTGTTGTATAAGGATAGAAATATTATATATTGAGGAAACATGGATGTGGATGATAAAATACACCCCAGTAAATACCAAAGTATAAAAAATCTCAGATAAAAATGAGATTGTGATACTTCCCTTACCTTAGGTCCGATTTGCTTTGTAATTATCTAAACCTCTTGTATAATGATTTAAATAATTTTATTGACTTATTCCATAATCATACTCATTATTATGATGTCATATATGGTTCACTTATGACTTTATTTTACCCGTTCTTTTGTAAATTCCTTGTAAAAGAGCGATTTGGGTAAAACTATTTTATTTTTCATCCGTGTTTTGAGTTTTAATTATTCATATGATTACTTAGATCATGATTACTTAATTCCAGAATATAAAACATGATTTATATATAATATATATTCATAATATACATATATATAATAGATCATTAAATGGAAAGAAATACACCGTTCATGGAGACGGTAGGTCGTACGTACGCATGAACGATCTTTTCGTTTCCTTATTGAGTTGAATGGAATTAAGTAGATGACATATATATACATACACTTAAATTCAGTATCATTATTATGTCATATATTTCATGATTACTTATTATATATACTTTATAATCATTCATGAATGGTTAACGTGGAGAATGAATCTCATCGCGTCGTGGAGACGGTAGTCCGTATGTACGCACGAGCGATGATATCATTTTCCGTAGGATGGATAGATGGTGAAATAGGTTTGTTTCATACTTATAATAACATATCATTATATGAGTGATACTGATGTTATTACTTCATAATGAAACAACCAAAGAAGAAGAAGTGGAAGAATAAATAAAGTTGAAAGAATCGGTAACGGACATTACCTCTTCTTTGAAGCGCCTCTTTGAGTCCTCCTCTTAGGGTACTAAAATTCATCTTTGAAGAAGACCAGGACCTCTAGGATGTTTCTATGGAAGTGTAGAAGATAATTTTTCAGGGGTTCTCCGGGAATGAAGGCTCAAAGTGGTGTGAGGAAGAGAGGGAGGAGGTGCCCTTTTATAAGGGAGGAGAGGGGCACCTTTGGAATAACTAAAACTATTTTTTTATTATAAAGCCAAATTCGGTTTTAAATAGCTCCAAATTGATTTATTTAGAAGATATGGTGTGTATGGGTCGAAATCCTCTTATCCAATAGAATTTAGACATGTTTAGAATCCTATTTTAACATTATCATATAGATTTAACATTAAGTTAAATAATTTTACTTTTACTGTGTCCTGTTGCGTTCTTACACTATAAGGTTAATAAACATACTATAACAAGCCAAACGAACCCACAAGTTGTTTATTATTAATATATATAACCTTATATAAGTCATTTTTCCAAACCATATATTTTTAGGAATAAAATAACAATTAATAATATAATATTTGTTTTAAAAACTATTTTATGTCTATTTTGACACTATTTAGTAATTGGTTTTTGTGAAAATCATAACAGAATGATTAGTTCGAACATAGTTAATTAAATCAACACTAACATGTCCTATTAACCTAGAAATTTAGTTTAATTGATAAAAAGCCTCAAATTATATTTATTTGGGTATTTATAACATCAATTATGTCAATATTTTATTAATAATATAATTACTGCATCATCTTTGTTTCATAAATAAATTAACTTATTTAAAGTATAAAAATTACAAATAAAATAACATTATGTATAAAATCTTTTTAGCTTTCTAATGAATATTTATAGTCCAATTTATCTCATGTATAACCCTATATTAAAAATGATATACTTATTAAACTTTGATTTTAACTATTTTAACCCTTCTTTAAATAGATTAATAATAAATGTCTTAGTCTAATACAAGTGGGCCTAAATGGTCATATTTTATTCCTAAGGTTGTTTTTGGTCGAATTAAACTTATCCAATAGAATTAGAAAATTTGTTAGGGTAATAATAGTACCATTTTCACCCGTAATTACCCTATTTACTTTTAACCGTGGTAAAAAAATGTAAAAAGTTACCATTCACCAAAAATTATTTTCATCTCATTGAATCACATTTTACTTACTGAAATCAACTGTGTGTCTTGGATTTTTTAAATTCCAATCACAGAAGCGGTAAAATTAAGTTTTATGAATAATTCATTTTTCTTAACTACCACTTAGTGGTTTCACTATTCATCAAAAAATATAAGTTTCAAGAAAAATACCAAAAATTAAGCCTAAGATATATTTGATATTATGAACTCAAAAATGATGTATATTTTAGAAAATTAAAAACATAACAGTTTCATTAATTAATTTAAAAATTAATTCCCGTCGTCAAAACAAATAGCGTGTTCTTAAGAGATAATAACTATCAAAAGATTGACACTTGTTTATGTCTGGTTTATATGTGAAATTACATCCAATGAACAACACTGTATTAAATTGTAAAAATATATTCTAAATATACATTAAAACCACTCAAATTAATAATTTATCACTATTAATTATTTCGATTAAAAAGGCTGTTTTTAATTAAAATTTCGTAATTTTCACTATTCATCAGAAAATGAAAGTTATCCAAAAAGTACCAAAATTTCACCCTAAGATAATTTCGATATTCCGAATCCAAAAATGAAGTCCATTTAGAAAAATAAAATTTACAAAGTTTCAAAAAGTGGTTTTTACTATTCATAACAGCTAGTTTTAATAATATTTTAATAGCATATCATTGTTTAGTGAAACTCGGTATTGCGTACTACACACGCTATCAAGGAAGGTCGCGATTGTGTGTAATGCAAGGCAAGTCAAGGATGTGTGTTGTGCAAGCTCCTTTTGGTGTAGCATACAACACAAGACATTAATGATATTAAAAAGAATATTTTTCATAGAATCTCGGGGTGTTACAACAAACACCTTATCTCAAGGAAAATCTCTTTTTACCCTGTGTTTTACTTATATAAATAAAAATTTCCATCCCCAAGGAAATTTAACATTACCTTATTTTCCTTTTTCATATCATTATATTTCTAAGTATAAAATTCGGTTTGAAACCAAAACCTCGGAATCCTATAAATACCTTGATATAAAGCATTCTGTTTTAGGATCTGAATTTTCAGAATTCCAGTTATGAACTCTTCTATGTTATTACTCCGAATTCTTATTACGAATTCTGGATACGAACACTTCTGAGTTTTGAATCCGAATTATAATTGCGAATTCTGGATATAAACTCTTCTGAGTTCTAACTCTATATTCTAATTACAAATTCTAGGTATGATCTCTTCTGAGTTCTGACTCTAAATTCTGATTAGGATTTCTGGTTACAAACATATCTGAGCTCTGACTCCGAATTCTGATTATGAATCCTGGTTACCAAATTCTATGTGTTCTGACTCCGAATTCTCATGAACTATGACTCCGAACTTTGAAAGTCCGGGTTCTGAATTCTTGTGAATCCAGATTCCAAATTTCCTTGAAATTCAGACTCCTGAATTCTATAGAGTTTAGGTTTTGAATTCCTATAAAAAGAATCCGAATATCCTTGTATTATAGACTCTGAATTTAATTTGGGTTAGACTCTAAACTTTTATTTTCTTACATTCCGAATATTGGATTTTAGTTATGTAACCATGTTTTTTCTTACACTTTTTTTTATAAAATGATGTTGTGCTTTCAGTTACTAACTAACTGTTGTTTCAGGGAAACGTGATAGGTCCCTCTGAAATTCAAGGAAAAATATGACCGTTGGATGAGGGCATTGACCGTTGAAGTTGTTCCTATAAATAAGAGCTCATTTGAAAAGAGCTCAACAATGTTCGATGTCTCTAGAGATTACATGTTGTTGAAGTGATTTCTATAGAAAGACTTTCATTTCATAGTGTGTACTGAAATTCCTATTCAATTTTTCTTTTTGCGACTCTCATTGTTGTTGTGTGCAATTGAGGGCTTCCAGAGATAGGGAGATAGAGGTGCTGACTACCTTGAAGTTGAGGGCTTCCATGCCGAGGAAGACAGAGGTGCCGACTACCTTGAAGTTGAGGGCATATGGGGATAGCAAGACAAACTCTGATCTTTGTATGGAGGGCTTACCCTATTGTGGGTAAGACAGACTTTCATTAATGTATAAATCAAGATACATTTATCCAATGTTGTTGTATACCCTTCTCTTTGGGTTAAAAGTCTTACTATTGTTACTTGTATTGTAACAAGTGTTTCCGATGTGTTTTTATTGTTGAAGAAAGTATAACAATCTTATACTTACTTATACTTGTACTATGATTTAGATAGATTCTATATTCTTTAAGGTAGAATCTTCATCTTTCAAAACATTCATCATGTTTCATTTTTCGAAACCATCTTTCCGGATTCACATTCTTTGAATCATATTTCTGGAATCGAGTAAGTGTATAGAACTAGAGGTTTTGTGAATTACCTATTTTAAACTTGTTAAACATAACCATCTTTAAATGTTCCAAAGGAATTTTTAAATGTATAAAATTCACCCCCCCCCCCCCTCTTGTATTTTGAGCATCTCTAGATACTACATACAGTATCTCTATTAATTGGATCCTACATTCGGTATTATAGAGTATTTCATACTCACATACCATTTCAACAGGTTTCGTCTCATAAGGACACATTCATAAACATTGGGTTCCCAAAAGAAAGAGGGAATAACATATATGTTAAAATAACTGTCAATCTTGAATGAGAAGTAAAAGGAGTGTTCTTAAAAGAAGAGTTCTTTTAGAAAAAATTTGTTTGACATAAAAACAAGGGACAAACATGAAAGTTGGCTTCGAGAATTTCCCCTTACCTTATATCTGAATGCTTCCTTCTATTTAATGTCCTGTATAATGAAATTATAATCATTAATTAGAAATCAAAAACCTATTTTACATTAATTTGGTTCATTATGGTTTCATTAAGTGATTTTATGTGCCTTTGGATGTGTTATAGAGTTTAAAAACATTATTCAGTAATGTTTGTTTTTATGGTTTTCTTGAGTGGTTCACTTGTATTCTTAAATTGATGTTCGGGTAGAACATGGTTAAACATCCATAAATGATATTCCATGTTATTAATGATATTAAAGGAGTATTAATGATCTTATAATGAATCATATTATATCCATGTGGATTAATCATTAGATACAAATTAACTGATGATTATTTGGGCTAATTTGAGCGATTTTTAGATCATAATGAACTTGTTTTATTTTATCACCATAAATATGGTCATAAGTTAGTTCCTGAACATTAAATAGGAGATAATACCTATAAAAAATTCTATTTCAACCATAAAAATGGTTTCATGACCATATATTAAGGTATAAATGAAAGAAGAAAGCATGTCGTTCTTGAAGGTGATAAATTAACACCTCACAAACAACATTTTGTTCAATAAAATAAAAGGAAGAGGGAAAGGGGGTTGGATGATATAATATCCCATTAGAATCATAATATTCCAGTATAATTATATTACTAGATTTATAATACCATTTTTATGAAGATAGGTTGGGAGAGATCAAGAAATTAACATGAACATGAAAAGAAATTAAAGGAGAAGAGGGGGAGAAATTACCTCTTAAATCCTACTCTTGAGATTATCCTTAAGGAAGATAAGATTGGTCTTTTGATGAGACCAGTAGCAATTGAATGCGGTATAGGTTCTAGGGAAGATTTTTGGGTAGAGTTTAGAAAAGGATTGGAGCTTTAGAGTTTTGAGGAAATGAAGGTGTAAAGGGTGGTTTTTATAGTGGAGGGGAGAGGGGATTCCTTAATATACAATTCATTAGTTTATTAATTTCCCCTAAGACAAGGAATAGTGAGTCTTGAATTACCAAGAATAGTAATTTTATCATGTGATCCCGAACCAAGTGGGCTTAAATCAGCATAGCATCACACATTACTCCATAATTAGCTTATTTAGCTTATTTTTCTAAATTACGGTATTTCACTATTCATAAAAAATTCAAGTTTTTTAGAAAAATACCAAAATTTTACCCCAACCATTTTTTGATGTGTAGAATCCAAAAATGAATTCCATTTTTCAAAAATAAGTTTCTAAATATTATTAATTTAATATTTAATTAAAATTGTGGTTTATTACTAAAAAACATTAAAACATTCATTTACTAATTCTAAAATATAGGTACATCATTCTTTCACTTGAATATTATTTTTATACTATCATAGTTAAAGTTACACATAATTAGGGTATATAACTATTCATAAGGGTATGTTACTATTCATAAGGGTAGGTTACTATTCACCAAAAATTATTTTTGTTTCATTAGACTCAAAAAATCATCTTGAACATAACCGTGTATGACATATTTTCAAAATTCCAAACACAAAAGTGAAAAACTTATGCTTAAAGGTAACATATCACTTATTAGTTAATTATTTTGTTTTTTCATGTTATTTTATGATATAATTTTTAAAGGTAACTACCATTTAAAAACTTTTAGTCGTTACAGGAAGGGGGCTCCTTCTCCACCATTATCATGGAGTGGGAGAAAACTTCTCAGAAACCCAAATTGAGATCACCCCTATCTTCACCCTTTGAACCTAAAATCAACATGATGGACGTATTATTGATTATAACACTATTTTATACCAATATATTACTTATAACCTAAGAGATAATATGGTTTGATCCCATGAACATTGAGAAATAAGCATAACTCAAATTTTATTTATTCCTGGAGTAAAGAGGTAAAATTTATATGTAATCTCGGCTATGAAATGGTTTTGAATTGATAATGAAGGTTTAATTTCATAAGGATAGAATAATTTAAGGTATTTAAAATTAAATTCTTGTATGATGTATGATGTTATTTTTAGTTTAAATAACCTAAAAAATTCCCTCACCCTTTTCTTTATAGTTATAATTTTTTATGAGTATGTTATTTCTTATTCATTGATTGAATTTTATAAAAAATTATATTAGTTGAGTCTGTTGAAACCCATTTTTCTTGGTTGGTATGAGTTGAAAATATTTCATTGAATGGTTCATAAGTATCTTTACTTAGCTGAAATTGTGTTTTATGTGAACTAACTTTGGTTTTTCATTGAAATTCTAAAAATAGGATTGTCTATTATTTTCTATTGAAAAATAATTTCGTACTCTATTTGAAATTACATTTTAAAAATTAACAAGATTAAAATATATATTTAATTGAAATTATTAATTGTAAAAAAATAATTTTATTAAGATGTATCCATGATTGTAATTCAAAATAAGAAACTTGTTTTTTTAAAACTACTAGGAATATGGATTCAGTTGTCTTCTTGGATATATTTGAGATTGTATATTTTGATACTTTGTATGTAAATGAATTAATCTAGATTTTCTTCTAAAAACTAAGATAATCACTTCAGTCTCAACTTTTCATTAAAAAAAATTCTTAGTTCCCTATGAAATGCATTGACATACATATTAAATTTCATATCATGTAGTATAAACATTAAATCACTTTAAAATAATTCCAACCAATTGGTACTAGGTTTTCTATGAGTTCTAGACCTCTACATGTAATATAAAATTTATAAGATATCGTCATACTGATTTAATGCAATCATGGAAGTGGTATTAGTTTTTAATAATGGTGGTTGTGCATTTTGTATTGAAAAACATTTTATTTTTCATGATGTGTTAATTTATCAAAATAAAATTCTAAAGGGGTTGTTTTTCTAATGATATTGAAATTTCATTTTTGAATTTCCCAAGAGTGTACTTTTTTATGTTTTTTGGGTAATGTAATAAGAAATATCATAATTTTTATCACTTTATTCATTAAATATATACCCTCAAATTGTATTACAATCTCTTGGATTACTACATTTTATCATTTAGAAAACGTTCTTGTGAACCAATTAAATCTAGTTCAATATTTTGATTTTAGTGACAAAAATGAATTTAGAATTTAATAAAGAATTTAGAGTTTCTAATTTTAATTGCTTTTATTTGACTTTAATCCATGTTTGAATTTCCAAACTATCTAACTATGTTTTCAAGGACAAATTCAAGACACCCCCAACACTTAAAATACATTCTAAGATCATATAAGTAGAAAATCTTGTTTCATTAGTTTTCTAAGGGTGGTTAAGTCACTCGTGGAAGGGTAGAGACTATATCCAAGAGCCACATATGGGTCCTCACTAACCTTGTATAACGTTTAATGTAGATATTTCTATGCAATGTAAGGTATCAGGCACTCTAAAGAAACAATGTTAAGGACCTTCTAGGAGTCCTTCTGTTGCATAAATCTCATCTATAAGACTGTGAAATGTATCCCCATATCCTATTATATTGTTTAAGAGTCAAATGATACACAAGTTACACTGAGTTTTGATTAAAGGGATGTTGAAAATATCCTGAGAAGAATAAGTAAAGTTCAATGCCAACTGAAGCTAAGAGAATCTTGAGTGAGTAAATTTAATTCAATATTTAAAAAATAGATAAAAACGGACACCAAATATGATGAAATTGAAATAAAAATTGAGATTTGGATAAGTCCAAAGTGAATCCATAGAAATTAATTCATTGATACTGACTAAGCCATGTTGAAAAAAATGGTTGATGAGATGCACAAATTTGATATGGAGATCAGCCTCAAAGGGGAATATGAACCGAGTCAACTAAATAAAGTATAAGATATTGAAGATATTTATTTTATTTATGTCACTAAAACTTGAATAAATTGAAAACATTTTCATTATATAGTTTTCTCTTTTTATGTTTTTGAAATAATGGGGCCTCAACTCTTATGAGGGTTATAGAAATGTACCTATATAGGGATGCATGGAAGGTGCTCAGTCAAATTCTCAAACCCACTAGCTAAGTCATCCTTAATCACAAATCCTAGTAGATGTCAATCCAATCTCTACCCCAAACTGATCTCCTTAGAAATCACCACAATAAGACCATAATTTCAAGCCCAATAAAAGTAAGTATTATTCCAAATATTATCATTTATGGAGTCATTTATTACAAAATAAAATACCAACATTAAAACCATGTCAACCAGGCTCAGAACCACTCTTGGATAAATGCCAAGACCAATTAAAGAATAATACTAGCCTTTTACATGGAATTAAATAATAAAATAGATCATAAACCCGCCTCATGAAGACCCCCTTGTAGTAGCGGATCCCACAAGTTTAATTTTTCTTCCATCGTACTATGATGTTTCAAAACACTTAATCTTTTGATTCTTTTGAAATAAGTTTGGAGATCAATTGTGTTATGATTATATCATTTTAATATAAATATTATTTAAATTTTTTTTGATAGGTGGGGATATGATGAGATATATAAGGGATGGGGGAATACAATGATAGAGGAATTACCGCTTTTATATAGGATTCCTAACTCTTTTATTCTTGTTTTTAGTTTCAATATAATCTAATTATGTGAATTGAAATTGTATCCTGATTCTTGTTCTAATTTTTTCTTATGTTCTTAATTCATGGTCTATTAGTGAATTGAAACCACCCTGATAATGTAGTATTAAACTATCATATTGTCTCATTGGATGTCTCATGGTTTGGCTAGCTCCATTATCATGTTATTCATAAATGACTGAACCTTTTGTGATGAGGCAGTGGGATTTCCCGGGAATTTTGTAGTGAATTTTCAATTTCTTCGGGTAGTCTCCATATACTCATTCAAATCTAAACCATATCATTTCTCCTCTCCTATCTCCATCAACCTTACAAATTATTAGAGTAGTGTATATTGAGGGTTGAATTTTATTTGATTCGGAACGGGTGAAGGGTGGTGGATTGTCTATAGTTTGAAATATACATCACATGACACTATAGTAGAGGTGAGACTTGGTGAACCAATTAGATTTTTAAAGTTACACAAAACCATACAAATTACGTTGAGGTTGGTGACCCATGAAGGATATTGAGTAGATTATCAACAAGTATTAACCAATCGATTTGGATAGTAAAGGACTCGTGTTGGTCTAATCTTGGATTGAAACATTTTTAACACTTGTTCATGTTTATTCATTTTATATTATTTTTATGCATAAGAAATTAATCATTACACCCAAATTCCCCTATATATATATATTTTAAAATACAATCATTAAAAAATATAGATAAGTGATTGAGAATAGTGGAACTAGAACCAAAACTCCTTGATGAAAAACCCATTCTGTGCCATTATTCTATATTATAGGTTAAGAAAACAATTATCATGGTTCATGAAAAATTTGGGATCAATAACCTTGTTATATATTCATTGGTTTGGTAATCATGGTTTCTTACCCCACGTTCTCTTGAATTTCAAGTGATAGTCTTGAAGAATGTTTGAAAATGTGTAGACCCTCCCGAAATATGGATTTAATTATTATATTTGATATCATTATGTTCTTTTTAGCTATTTCATTTCATGTTTTATTGACTTTATATAAACATATTTTAGTATATTTATGTAAATGAATAGATATATTCATGCATACATCAGTTTATTCATCATAGTGTTGATACATTGTTTGTAGTGTCATATCAATAATTTATGTTGGAACATTACATTGACACCATCATCAAAATGTAGCTTCACTTGTTAGATTTCAGGTATTAAAGGAATATATGATGTTTTTAATTTCATTTACAATAATAGGGATTCTATTTTGTGTTTGATTATTCATTCACCATGTGGAATCTGAGTGAAATTACATATAAGGTTGGAGTAGATTTTATATTTCACCCATTCTAGCTTTTGGTGTGGTGAATATCTTGTGGAATGTGATTGTGACGATATTTGTTTTATTATGGTGTATATTTCATCTATATTCAGGTATTTTTCAATGAATTATTTTATATTTTAATTCAATTATGGTATATAAACTTATTTATTTCTTTGGATAGGACCAATATATGGGTGAGTCATGTCAGATCATCAAGAGAATACATACATGACTTATTATTATATCCAAATAAAGTAAATCATTTCCCAATGGTGACCTAATATATGCAGTACTAATCATCAACCCTGGGGGATCATGGAATGACCTTTGGGTATTGGAATCCTAATATAGATACTATTCTAGTATCAGGGATAGGCTTTCTACAGGTTCTCATAAGAAGCTTGGATCGGGGCACAATATTGACATCTTCTTTCCTGATTAATCCTCTTTGTAAAAGGTATTTCACAACTCATAAACATGATCCTCCAAAAAAAACATGTAAGTTCAAACTCACAACAATATTTTCCCCCTCTATGAGGTTAAAAATAAATTTTTAATTCGAGAGAGTCCTAATGACTTCACAGTAGAAAAAAATGATCTTGAATCCACTCTCAAGCCTGACCCCCACTAAGAAACACTAGTGCAGAAAACGTTATTTACGTCGGTTATTTTTCATTTTTTGCGTCGGTTTTTAGCTAACGATAATATGAACGACGTTATAAATAATGTTTTTTACGTTAGTTATTTAAAAACCGATGTAAAAAACATAACATCGTGGTGTTTATCACGTCAGTTAATTAATAACCGACGTGAAAAAACAGGGGGGTTATAACATCAGTTATTATATAACCATCATGATAAACTGGGGGGAGTTTATCATGTCGGTTATGAAATAACTGACATGATAAACCCCTAGGAAATGGATTATCACGTCGGATATATAATAACCGAAGTGCTAAACCAGTCTGGGGGGGGTTTATCATGTCGGTTATTTAATAACTGACTTGATAAACCACTTTTTAGGACTTTTATAACCTCTATTATTAAATAACTGATGTGATAAACCATTCCAGAGGTGTTTATCACGTCAGTTATTAAAAAACCAATGTGTTAAACCCTTCACGATTTCATTATCACGTCGGTTATAAAATAACCGACTTGGAAGTCATTTTTTTTAAAAAAAATTGAATGCAGTCCTCTGCTCTCCCCTAGAAACAACCAGAAACCAAATAAATATTTCATACCACAAAAATAGAAAGAGATCAAAGTAATAATTAAAGCAAATTTAAGGACTTACATTGATAACATATAAAACTTACCCCACTTGAAATCATGCACCCTCATGTATAACCCCTGGACAGCCCCAAACACCCCGGGACAACCCCCCCACCCCACCCTCATGTATACCTCCCCACAACCTGGACATCCCTCCCCCACCCCATTGGGCCCCCACTACACCCCTGGACTGCCCCCCGACCCCCTGGACTACCCCAAACACCCCTAGACAACCCCCCCCCCCCCCCGCTTTTGAACAGCACCCCCTCACCCCACTTGACAGCCCCCACACCATTGGATCCCCCACCACACCCCTGGACTGCCCCCCGACCACCTGGACATCCCCAAACACCCCGAGACAACCCCTCCCCCCACCCTCCTTAACAACACCCCCTCACCCCCTCACCCCACTTGAAATCCCCCACCACACCCTTGGACCGCCCCTGACCCCCTGTACAGCTCCAAACACCCCGGGACAACCCCCCCACAGCCTGGACAACCCTCTCCCACCCCATTAGAATCCCCACCACACCCCTGGACAGCCCCCTGACCCCTTGGACAGCACCAAAAACCCTTGGACAACCCCCCCCCACCCTCTTTAACAGAACCCCCTCACCCCACTTGACAACCCCACCCCATTGGAGCCCCCACCACACCCCTGGACTGCCCCCGACCCCATGGACATCCCCAAACACCCTGGGACAACCCCCACCCTCTTGAATAGCAGCCCCTCACCCCTAACCCCACTTGACAGCCCCCACCACACCCTTGGACTTCCCCCCGACCCCCTGGACAGCTCCAAGCACCCCGAGACACCCCCCCCCCATCATGTATACCCCCCACACCCTGTACAGCCCTCCCCCACCCCATTGGAGCCCCCACTACACCTCTGGTCTTCTCCCCAACCCCCTAGACAGCCTCAAACACCCCTGGAAAACCCCCCACCCTCTGTATACCTCCACCCCCTGGACAGTACTTCCACACCCCCTGGACAGCCCTCTCACACCCCTGGACAGCCATCCCACACCCCTAGACAGCCCTCCCACCCCCCTGGACTACCCCCCACCCCACCAAACAACCCTCCCAGACCCCTGGACACCCCCCAACCCCAATGAACACCCCCCCCCCCCACACACACACCCTTGCAACCCCTCCCCCCAGACTAGAATCCGTACCAGAAAAACCATCATAAGTAGACCAAAGCAAGAAGTAGAGAAAAATTAAACATTCACATATATAACATTAAAAACATACACTGTCAACATCAAATAAAACTAAATCCAACCTAAATGACTACCAAATACACAATTACAATGACAATATTCAAAATTACATGTCACATTACAAACAAATAAAATTCAATCAAGCCTTTAAAAATAATTTGACCACTCTACTTGTAAGTGTTAGATGTCTTCAGTAGTATAGGGTTGAGGGTCATCAAAAAGCTACAGATGAAAAGGATAGTAGTTAATGTGTATAATGAATAAATCAAATTGAAATATTATGGAAAAGTTTAAGAGGAAATCTTACCAAGTCAAAATTCACAACTGTCCCAGTTGTTATTATTTAATATGTAAATCTTAACATAAAATATCCGCATTTGATGACACCTTGATGTTCATGACATGTCTGTTTGAATGAGTGTAAATTAAATATATTATTTTTATGTAATAAATCAAAAAGTACAAATTATAAATGGATATTTACCTTCACCTTTACAAATTTGATCTTTGCACTCCCTTTCTTTGTGTTTTTTCAAAAGTAGGCCCATGCCCTGTTAGAAAATAATACAAATGGGGTAAATTTAAAATTCATTATAATATATAAAACTTTTGAGAAATTGAAACTTAATTTTCCAATATATTCTTAAATCTTTCCCACACCTCATCATGGACAGAGCATATCCAATAAAGTGCTTTCTCCCTTGGGCAAAACCCCCTAACATCTAATGATCACTGATAAATGGAAATTTAACGTTAGTGGTTTTTTATGTTAAAAGATAATTAACTCATTGAGAGAGATGTGTATCATAACTCTCAAAAAAAGACATCATCCATCATTGTGTGACTATATTCTTTTCAAGTCATTCAGCAATATAAAGCATTATTTGTTCCTCATCCAATGCACATGCTTCAGGGGAAATCAATTGTGGGTCCATGAATCCATATACATCTGTCAGCTCATTCCTCTCACAAATTTTATAAATATACCTAATACAAAACATACATAAGTATACATTTTAAATAAATATAATGCAGGGAAAAGGTGTTAAGACTTACATGGAAAAAAATTTCACCACTTTGATGCCCAACTTATCTCTAGTAACAAGCTCCATGATATCAGTTTTCATAATCCCCACACTTATTTCATGTACACAAACATGAGCTTCCTTTGGAAACTCATAATGACCCGCCAACAAATTTTAATATCTTGAAAATCTGGAAAGACTACTAGAATATGTATCTGATGACGTAGTCATTTGTCTTTGTTGTTGTCTATACAGTATTTATTTTCCATTGAAGTATTCCTGTAAAAATAAATTGAAAAATACATTAGTTTTCAAATGATAAAACAACTTTAATAAAAAAAATAAAAGATATAACATTTATACCTCTATGGTAATAAGTCAAAGAATTATGGATGGACAAATTAAAAAATGGCTGATACTATGTCCAACTATCACCACCTCATCTATGGGTAATGGTACCCGAGCTAATCTATCTATAATATCTTGTACATTGACCCTCTGATTCTCTACCTCTAATTTTTGATGATGAACTATATCTACTATAAAATATACAAACCCATATGCTACTATACGATGTTGAGGATCATCAACATACAACTCGCAATAAGTAGGCAGCTGCGGCGGAGGAGTAGGACAAAAAATGGGGTTAGTAGGGTGAGGTGGGGGAGTGGGAGCTACTGGTAGAGGTGGAGGATAAATAATGAGGTCTGTAAGGGGAGGTAGAGGAGTGGGAGCTGCAGTCTGAAATTGTCTTTTCATGTCTCCAAACATAGACTACACCAACGCTCAAATATTTTCTTCCATCGTCGCATTATTATTATGAACTTCAACCTCCAAGGATTCTATTTTTTTATAAACCCCCTCAACGTTAGAAGTTGAAGAACGTGGCAACACTTTTCTTACCAATACACCTGCCAGATATCCTCTTACACGACCAGGATGTTCGGGATTTTCCAATGCTACAGATAAAATATCTTCCCTCCCAGTAGCTGTAAATGTCCCTGTGAACTATGCTCCTCAAGATAGTCCTGTATTAATTAATTTGAACATTTCTGTAATGACTGAAATTATATGAAGAAAATAGTTAACTTAAATAAATAAAATAGATATCTTACAATCCTCTCATATACGATTCTATATTCTTCTTAAAGATATTTCCCTTTTTTCCCTTCTAAGAACTCTTCCATTTTTCATGTCTAGATGGAGGGGATGGAGGGGCCACCTCTTCAGAGCTTGAAGACTCAGCTCTTAGTTATTGAAATTCTTCCACCATCATTTGTTCTTCCAAAAACGCATACCCTCCCCGAGATAAACTATGAGGGTGTACATTTTTATATTGGATCTCCTGATGATCTTTCCTTGTTTCCTATAAATTTAGAATAAGAAATAATTAACAAAACATTAATAAGACCATTTATATAAGAAAGCATATAAAAGTTTACATTGCCTTTACCAAAAATGACTCTTTTCTTCAACTTTCAAAAAAATGTCTCGATTTTCCTTCATCTATAAAAGTATATATATGAAATGGATTGTGATGACTCTTATGACCATAAATGAAATCAGATGAGAGGGTTGATTTGAAATCCCTTCATCTCCTGGCAGCCAACGATAAGCATTTCTTCCTGACTCCTCTACTGTCAGGAATATCAAATGTCATCTGATAAAGAAGAGGATAAACATATTATACATACTAGAAACATTTAAAGAATAGTAAAACAATAGAAAAAGATCATACCAAAATCGTCTCCCACAATTGAGAGATTATCACTTTATCCACACTTCTCCAGTCATCATACTAAATTCTTACTTTGCTCTTAGCCTGAGTTGCTAAAAAACTCTTAAAATCTTTTTCATTTGGACCTCTAAGAGAATCATTATCATTAAACTCAATGAGTATCCTCTGATCCTGCATATGGGCAAGTGTTAATTTTGGAAAACGTGTGTACCCGCGTTTACCAACCTTTGAACTCTTTGTCGTAATAAGAGCATGTGAATGTTCCTCCCCAGAGGTATGACCAATATGATCATCTCCAGAATCATGTGGTTGATAAACTGAATGATATGTCATTGTACTTCAAATCAAAAAAACAAACGTTAGTTCACAAATATACAAATTAAAATATTTTCATACTACTGTAATCAGAAAATATAAAAGTGTACTAAGTAACGTATTAGTAAACATTTGTAATATGGTAAGCATGTTAAACAATGGTAAACATGGTAAATATGTTCAAGATGGTGAACATGTTAAACATTGTAAACATGTTAAACCAGGAAAACCTAGTGAACATGGTAAAGTAATTGTCAATGAACAAAAATAATAGATATATAAATCATGTAATGGTAAACATGATAAATTAAACTAAACAAAATTAAAAAAACAAAAACATATACTTATTTTGTTTTAATACAAGTTTTAATAAACAAAAAACATATAATATATAACATTTTATGGAAAAAATAAATGTAGAAAAGAAATAAACATATGTTACCTCTAATTTTAGGAATGTACAAATGGATTGTTTTCCCAAATTCCTTCGTCGTGATGGCTACTTATGGAACAAGCCATGTATTCAACATGATCATCATTATGTTCTGTTAATCTTTCCATGGAATTAGGGATCTCACATAAATCAACATCTTCATCAAGTTCATCCTCACCAACATATTGTTTTTCCCTTGTAAACCAACAGCCCACTGCATATCTGATTGATCTACTACATTGATTTTTTTTTTCATGTGTTTCCATTATAAAAGAATCAGTTGTGTCTTCTAATCTATTAAGATTAAGAAGTGTCATTCAAAATTCATCGTGTTTGACTCTGTTGTTACTGATAAACCATTTACATTTAAAAACAATAACATTAATTTTATAGTAATCAACCTCCCATACGTCCTCAATCACTCCATAATATGCACTTGATGCGTAAATTGGGTTTTTGTCCTTAGCACTTGAAAAATGCATTGCTTCTGCAAACACTAATACACCACTATTCTGAACTACACTTTTGTTGTCGTGAGCTTTCGCTTGAAATGTATAGCCATTAATGTCATAATTGGACCATGTTATCACATTTAAACATGGACCAACCACTATCCATTTTAATGCCTCTGATATATCTGATCTACTAAGCAAGGCCTTTTTAATCCATGGCAAAAAAGTTTTGTTGTGCTCATTAAAAATCCACATTTCTCTCTTCTTTGGATGACATTGTTTCAACTCATTAATATGCAATGTGATATACGGTTGAGCATAATCTATGTTATTCAAGATGTATGATTCTAAATTCTTCTTCTATTTAGCTAAAATTGATTTGACTTCGAATCCACGAATCCCCTTTCCCTCATTATTAACACGTTCATTGCGAGATGGAGGCAAACCTATGTGTTGTGCCGCAGCCATTTAGCTCGTACAAAACTCTGCTACCTCCTCATAAATATACTTTTCAATAATAGAGGCTTCAGGTCGATATGTATTTTTAACATACCCCTTTAATATTTTCATATACCTTTCAAAATGATACATCCAAAGAAGATATACAGGTACACAAAGCTTTATTTCTCGAACAAGATGAATCATTAAATGCACTATTATATCAAAAAAAGTTAGAGGAGAATACATTTCCAATTGACAAAGTATAAAAATTGCATCCTTTTCCAAAATTTTCAAAGCATACACATCAATATCCTTTTTACAAATTGAATTGAAAAAATAACACATCTTCATTATAGTCTTTCTGACATGAATGGGAAATATTCCACGCAATGAAACTGGTAGAATTTGTTGAACCATGACGTGACAATCATGTGATTTCATACCTATCAACTTCAAGTCCTTCTATGAGATACAAATTTATACATTTTAAGAATAACCTTGAGGCACTTTGATATCATGAAGACATTGAAAAAATCTAATTTTCTCCCTCTTTGATAACGTATGACAAGTTGGGGGAAGAAATGTTCATCTTCCTTTAGGAGTGGGAGCTAACTCCAAATGTATTCCCACTGATAGTAAGTCTAATCTTGCATTCAACCCATCTTTTATCTTTCCTTTAATATCTAACAATGCTTCAATCAAACAATCACAGATATTCTTCTCTAAGTTCATGAAATCAATATTATGTTTAACTTCATAATAACTCCAATATGGTAGCTCAAAAAATATTGACCTTTTTTTCCAAATATGTCTATCATGGCCAGATTTCTGTGTCTTTCCCAATCTCACATCAAGGTTTTTCACCCTCTCAAAATACAAATTAGGTGATAATGTTTTTAGAGAAGTATCAAATTCTTGTTATCCATTAAATTCCTTTTTTAGTCTTCTATAAGGGTGATCTATAGGCAATACATTCGATGACCCATGTACACTATTTTCCTCTTATAATGCAATTGACAATATGACGTCTGTTGTTTGCAAATTGGACATGATTTATGCCCTTTAACACTATATCCAGACAAATTTCCATACGCTGAGAAGTCATTTATAGTGAACAGAAGCACTGCATGCAGTTGATAATATTCCATTTCATAAGAATCATACACCCTAATACCATCACCCCATACCAGTTTCAAATCATTAATCAACGGTGACAAGTAAACATCAATATCATTGCAGGGTTGCTTTGGACCAGAGATCATTATACTCAACATGACATATTTGAGCTTCATACAAACATCAAGAGAGAGGTTGTAAATTACCAATAAAATAGGCCATGAACTATGTGTGTTACTGTGGGTTCGGTATGGATTCATTCCATCTATGCACAACCCTAGTCTGATATTTCTAATTTCATTTCAAAATATAGAATAATTAGCATCAATTGTCTTCCATTGTGGACATTCAGCTGGATGATGTATTTTTTCATCACATACCTACTCATCAGTAGGCCATCTTAACATTTTTGAATCATGTGAATTAGCAATTAAACATTTGAAATGATGAATTATAGGAAGATACCCAAAAAACTTTTAAGGGATCTTTGTAATCTCTACATCAGCCAATGATTTTTCTTACACCTTATACCATGATGTCCCACATTTAGGACACTCTGACAAAAATTCATATTCCTTCCTATATATATTTTTAAAATAAGAAAAATGTATGTTTATATGAAAAAACTCATAATTTGAATGTAAAATGATTTTAAAATATAAAACAAATCTATGAGTATTTAAAAAAATATGCTTGAATATTATTTTTAAAACACAAAATAGTTAGATATAACAGTTTTAAATTCTATTGAATCCATGAAAACAATGGGGCCTTCAGTGGTTGATAGAAAATTGGAGAAAATGGGGTAAACCTGAGAATCAAAACATATTTAAAATAAAAATTCAGATGGAGAAAATCACAATGTAAAGCCAATCATCAGGGAACAATAATCATGTCATAATCTCAGAAACCACGATGCATTAGTCAATCCCCCTGGACACCCCCCAACCCTCTGGATAGCCCCCCACCCCCTTGGACAACCCCCAAAACCCTCTGGACAGGCCCCCACCCCCGTGAATAGCCACCCACACCCACCCACCCCCTTGGACACCCCCAACCCTCTGGATAACCCCCACTCCCGAGATAGCCCCCCACCCCTCTATAAAGCACCCCCCCTACATCTCCTGGACACCACCCCCACCCCTACCCCCTTGGACACCCCCCTTGGACAACCCCCCCCCCCCCCAACCCTCTGGACAACCCCCCACCCCCTTGGACAACCCCCCCCCCCCCCCTCCCCCCACACCCACACACCCCCTTGGACACCCCCCAACCCTCTGGACAGCCCCCACCCCTTGGACAACCCCCACCCCTCTAGAAAGCACCCCCACCCCTCTTAGACACCACCCCCTACCCCCTTGGACACCCCCTGGACAACCCCCAACCCCTTGGACATCCCCCCACCCCCGGACAACACCAAAACACTTTGTACAGGCCCCCACCCCCTTGGACATCCCTCCACACCCACCCACCCCCTTGGGCACCCCCTGGACCCCCCAACCTTCTGGATAGCCCCCACCCCCTGGATAGCCCCCACCCCTCTAGACAGCACCCCCACCCCTCCTTGACACCCCACCCCCTACCCCCTTGGACACCCCCTGGACACCCCACTACACTTTGGACAGCCCCCACCCCCTGGACAGCACACCACCCCTCCAGACAGCACCCCCACCCCTGCTGGACACCACCCCCACCCCCGAACCCCTTGGACACCCCCCCCCCCCGAACACCCCCAACCCTCTGGACCCCCCCCCCCCCCACCCCCCGTACAACCCCCAAAACCCTCTAGATAGGACTCCACCCCCTTGTATAGCCCCCCACACCCACCCACCCCCTTGAACACCACCCTGGACACCCCCAACCCTCAGGACAGCCCCCACCCCCCAGAAAACCCCCCAAACAATGGTTTACATATAAAAAATAGGCATGGTGAACAACTAAAAACACATGAATTTAATATATACTTTAGCATGAAATATATGGAATTAAATATTATTAAATATTGCTACTTAAATGATTGTATGATTATTAAAAATAACCATTGATATTCAACTAGTCAAATGATCACAATTTTTCTCGATAAATAATATCATAATGAGGTAATGGATAATTCTAGAAATCTTAAACATATTGTCAAGGCCTTGAAAAAGGCCTAAAAAAATACTAGGGTAAGCCCTCAGCAGAACCCTATTTTATTTGGAATCATGAGACATAGCGATGCATCGAAGGGCCATAGAGGTCAAAAACCATTAAATTATATGTCTAATAGATTCTCATATAAAAGAGGATAAACATAAGCAGCAACAACACATGAAATATCATTTCTGAATTCGTACATTTAATCAATAACCATTCTATGCAGTAATATAGGTGAATGAGATCATTAATTGTCAATGACAATAAAAATTACCATCAATGTTAGGAATTCGTGAAACAAAAACAAACTAAATAGAAGTCGTTGAGGCTTGCGTGAATATTGCGAGTCGATCTAATAGATCTGGGGATGATAAATAAGTTGATGATGGAAAAAAAGTGTTAAGAGGGTTCGAAATTGAAGAATCTTACCTAGTTTAATCAAAAAAAATCGCAAAACATAAATATAGACTATCCGAGAAAAAAAAACGAATGAAATAAAGTCATGGGAGGCTTACTTGAGTGTTGCGAGTTGAGATGATAGATCCGACGAGAGTAAACACGATAAAAGATGATGTAAAAATGAGTTTAACGCAACGAGATCAACAAGTCGATTAGGGTTTACCAGGTGAGAGAGACAAGTCGCCAGATTGTCGATCGAAAAATCGTAAATGACAATCCACGGGGCTGGTTAATTTTTTAAATGTTCTATAATGTCGGTTATTTAATAAACGACGTTATAAACTTTTTTATACATTTATAAAGTCGGTTATTATAATAACCGATGTTATAAATGTATTAGAGATGGATTTTTCACATCGTTTATTTTATAACCGACATAAAAAATCCATGTGTTGGTTATTTACTTCGGTTATATAATAACCGACGTAAATAATACATCAGAAATCACAGTTTTTTATGTCGGTTATTTTATAACCGATGTAACAAATTCTGTGGGTTGTTTTGTTACGTCGGTTATCAAATAACCGATGTCAAAATGGCCTCAAAAGCTAATTTTTTACGTCGGTTATTTTTTAACCGATGTAAAATATTCGTAGATATCTCATTTTTTACGTCGGTTATCAGATAACCAATGTAAAAAACACTACGCTTTAGTTTTTTATGTCGGTTAATTTATAACTAACGTAAAAAACGAATGCACGCGATTTGTAACGTCGGTTATTAAAATAACCGATGTTAAAAATTTACTCACCGCATTTTTTACGTCGGTTATGAAATAACCGATGTAAAAAACCATGTTTCATTGATTATCAAGTCGGTTATATATAACCGACATCAAAAATGGTTACATGAATAACATTTTCTACATTAGTGAAACTCTCCACCTTGATTTCTAATTTCCACACATTAATTTCTTAGAAGAAAAATGATTGAAATCCCAATATGAATCTTTTCTTGTAATTCATGCTCAAATCAAAAATCCCTATAAAGTTAATCCCTTGTTATATCCTATAAAAATTTCAAGATATCCTAGAATCAGGAGGCATACTCTATAATAGTCCAACAATGCTATAGAAATCCTTAAAACACCAAAATCTTATCCATAGTCAAGATTAAATAAAAAATATTCTTATAGAAGGTCTCTGGAACTCTCTCCATGTCATAATTTCTCCTCTCCTAAATTATAGGGTCAATGTTTATCACCTACTAAGTTCATCATTAAATAATTAAATCATCACAAAAACATTTTGATATGAGAGCATTCTTATTTGAAGGAATTCAATGTTAATATCCAATAATTGAAACTAAATTTACTATATATTAGACTCTCTATAGAACAAGAGTGACCTCTTGTGATATAACTAATGTAGCACCTCTAATCCATGAGTTGTTTAGCCTCTAGAGAAAGCACTATTAATGATCCAATAACAAGTGAAATTCCCCATGAAATGCTTGTAAATATATCACTCATCACCCACTTGATATGTAATGCATTGAACTCCAATCAATGAAAACTCAATCAATATCTTCTAATGACTTAGCACAGAATAGGCACACAACATGTTGCATTTGAAAATAATTTCTTACTTATTGATTAAGTCACAACAAGAAGAAAAATGAATATTTGAATGTTAAGAATAAAGTTTCTTCCAATTTTTTATCCCATAATAGGTCTCCCATTTTAATAATTCACATTCAAAAATTATTTCATACAGGACATTATATAAAGCATATATCGATCTAGTTGTACCTTATAGAGGATGGTTTATTCATGTCAATCTATAAATGATCAAAAACCTATTATAGAAATTTTTATATCATCACACCATTATTTGGGTTCTCTGACCTAACATTCTAAACTTAAATTCTAGAGTATTGTTTACATAAACTAAATATCAAAACCTCACATGTGCATGCTCAAAAAA
The DNA here is from genome assembly GCA_963277665.1 of Viscum album. Taxonomy (NCBI): domain Eukaryota; kingdom Viridiplantae; phylum Streptophyta; class Magnoliopsida; order Santalales; family Viscaceae; genus Viscum; species Viscum album. The sequence goes on from OY728122.1 coordinate 79,560,026, forward strand.
TTCAGTCCTAAGACAAACACTCTTCGATTTCATTTTATCACAACTCGGCCTCCCTGATCTATTAATATAAATTTTCATTGTCTTAATCCCCTCATAATACTCTTACTATATTCCAATATCACTAAAAATACTATTATATTTTGGGACCACTAAAGAAAATGACAACCATATCTACAAGGCAATGCATGTTTTTTCAATGTATTTTTTCCTCCATCACACACATCTTGGAAAGAAATCTAAAGTGATCACTCATTCTGAAATTATTCAAGATAAACACATTTAACAATTGTTATCTTATCAAGAATGTTCTAAAAACTAATTTTACACCATGTGGACATAGTTATAATGAATTAATATTTTTTTATTTCTTTTCCAATTAATGTTACCATATCACATTTTTTAACAATTCTACTATAAAATACTATGTGTTTTGATATTAAAATCTCTATTTTTTCAAAATTTTCTATTATAAAACTATAATAATTAATGTTATCAAAATCCATACTAATTGACATGAAATATTTAATAATTATTTTAATTAAAAATTGGCCTCCATCCAAAAAATGATTGTCATTTATATTCAAGATAATATCGTAATCAGTGGTTTAAAATTTAAAAAATAGTTATGATCAAATAATTAATTATAAAAATAAAATAAGTATAATAAAATCTTATCTTTTATTGAATTATATAGGGAATTAGATCAACTCAAAACCATTGAAATCAATAAAATCAAACCTGCTAGAAAAAATCATAAAACCAATGAAAGATATCAATTCGATTTTCCTAGAGAAACCCTAATTATGTTACTCTTTTAACACTAAAAAAATGTGTTAATGTGTAGGTATGAATGGAAATATTGAAAATTTTCATATTGGAGATATTAAACCATTCTTTTTAAACCAATAATGGTTCCTTATTCTAGTTTCCATGTAATAAATAAGTTTTCAAACAAACACATAAGAATATAAAGGGCTATATGGTTCACTAATTCATAATACATTAATAATAGGTGATATTTACCTGATCAAGTATGTTTCTCTATGTTAACATAATAATTTCTCATTTCCAAAATCAAGATAGGAAACTAACATCCTTTTTATAATACAACAAAAATATTATATTAACTACATTAAGAATTCACCAACCTGAGGTGATAATTCAATACTTATCTGGGGTGCATGCATCCATGTACTATTAATATAAAACTATAAATTTAAAAAATATATTACTATTAAAAATATAAATTATATTTTAATTAAAATTTTATAAAAATCTATTATACATATAAATCATTTATTAAAAATGAACCGATTTGACTCTTGTTCTACCCTAAGAAATCTAATTCTATTTTTGACCATACTTGTATAATTTATTATTATTATTATTATTTCATAATTACCCATTTACAAAAATATTTTATATTGAATTTGTCATGATCCCCTCCTACTAAATATAACATAATGAATGGAGAGGGATAATGGCCCCCTGAGTCCTGGGGATGTGTGGTATCTTACTCACTATGTTCCTTATTGTCAGCTTCCTCCTCTTCATGTTAATACATGTACTCCTACTTGATCATCATGCATCTCAGATTTGTGGCCTCTCTTCCTGACTTATCCTCTCCTTACATTCCCTCTTCTGAGCAGTGTATTCTTCACTACTTCATGTATCAAACTATGGGCATGATCTAGTGTGTGTATATTTTAGATCTGGGCTAAGACCTGTTGTTGGGTTTCTTCCTCTCCCAGAAAATCCCATTTGAATATAAAGCTCCTTCCCCTATTTTTGGGGTTTAGTTTTTCAGTCATTCTTTCTCTTCTTTCATTATTTTATTCCCCTGATCTCTCACTCCTCATTATATGGTCTTGACTCCCTATTAAAGCCTCTTCCGTTTTTTCTCCTCTTCCCTTCATGTTATTGTGTTTCCAACCCCACTTTGGTTTGGTGGGATTCTTTTCTTGGGGAGTTTTGGGATGTGTAGGTTGAATCGTGTCTATTTCCAATGAGATTTCATGTGTTCATAGTGAATTCAGTAGTTTGGGTTGGTGGTTCCGGATGAGGTCAAGCTTCTTCGTGGAGACTCTTCTACTACAAACTATGCCCCTGGATTCACCCCCCCCCCCCCTCCCCCCACTTATCTCCCTATTGATCTACAATTATGGATTCAAGAGGATTTTGGGATGTGTTTCTTGTTTGGTCGATGGGTTTATAGGGGAACTCCCTTCATCTTCCTTGATATTTTCTTTAAATGTACATATTTTTATTTTATATCGAAGGATAGGGTTTTTTCAGGGGAGTTTCTGGTGTTTGGTGTTATGTTCTTTTCAATGGTGATTTTTTTATTTTCTAATGCTGAGGTTTGATCTTTGAATCTCTATCTAAACATTGCTAGTGGTCGTTAGAGATAAGCCAGGTGGTACCGAGGCATGGAGGATAGAGTCATTAATGATGTTATATCTTTATTAGCATGTTTTGTTTTTTTAGGCTTGTGGTGGTGGATAGGGTGATGGTGAAGAAGTTTAGATAGATATAGTCGAGTTGATTTAGTTTCCTTGGTGGCATTATTTTAGGTGACGACAGATTGAATTTAGAAATAGTTGTATTGATGGTCTTGGTGCGAGGATTTGTTTCTATTTTATCATTTTTATAATTTAATTCTGTAATGTGGGATTTCTGAGGGTATTAATTGATGTGGATGGGCTTGTTTGTAGGTTCCCACTTACCCTAAAAGTGACTTTTCAATACAATAAAAATTATTTGTGTGGGAGTCATTACCCTCTACAATAATATAAGATCAGGATATAGAATGAATCAAGTGCATGAAATTTCATGATGTAATATAAAAATAATGGAATAAAACATTCCACAATTCTTGTATAAAAATTTAAAGATAAAAGTCACTAAATTAAATACAGAAATGTAATGCTAAAATATCGATATGGAAGCAATCCAAGGGTCTAAGCTAGTAATTTCTAGCATGGTCTGCATAATCCTCCTAGAAACCAGAAAACTAGTTTATATACATAGCATGAGAATACTGGTATACTCAGTAGGAAAATAAAATTCTATAATGAAAATGTGAAAGATTCATACTAATTTATCCATGAGAAAATAGTATAACATGTATCACCTAAACATGTCAAATATCTAACCCAAACCTCACCGAGGAATTCTCACCAAATAATGAAACCCATTTATAATAAAATAAAAAATGTACATTAATAAAGGGTCCCCCACACCACTTCCCCGCTAATTTTCATTATCATACACAAATGTTGTACATACTAGTTCTCCCATCTGTTCAATATAACATATTCAACCACCCCACAAAATAGTCACATCACTTCATACTCGTTTACACCTAGGCCCTCATCCCACCACATCGTCATATCACATATTACATGTAGACTCCTAGGCCATCACATCACAACCCTAAATGGAGTGATATGTTATCATAAACATGAAGAAAATTAACCTCATTCCCACCTCTAACCATGAACAACCCCCAACATAAGACACCCCACAACACTTTCACATCACAACTCACTCGCAGACATATGGACCACTACCCCACGGCACAGTCATATCACATCTCACCCGTAGACACCCGATCCATAACCTATAGCACTATCACACATTTAGAAATCATATCCTGAGCATATCTACTCCTATGGAAGAGATATTTGGAAATAGTTTTTCGTAATAAATCTATCCTCAACCCCAAGATTTCTCAAAAAACACCCCCCCCCCACAGACACACACATATATATATATGGGCTTCCGCACATGGTTTTCAATTTGGATGGCTCATGTACATAAATGGTAGGGAATAAAAAAATTATTTGTATATATACCCACACAAAATCCCATGTTATGGGTTCAAGACAAGACACTACCCTACTCACAACATCTCCACTTTCACAACCACCACTAAATGAAAAAACCCACATAACACCATCCATAACACACTTCCCACCTTTCATTACCAAACAATCCAATTTTAGTTAATCATATCATTCCCTTAATTATTTATCCACAACTATATTTAATCACACAACCCATTATTAATTTGTTCATTAACAATTTTCATCCCATTAACAAAACCATCCCAAGACATTTAAAACATTATTAAACAGTTATTCCTTCACTACATAGGAATCTACCACAACTCAACCATTCTCATCTCATATTCCTCGTAATAGAGTCACACATATCTTCACCATAGAATATCCTCATACCAAAAAAACATTTCCACCCCACATCATGAATTATTACCAAAAACACATCACTACGCCAAAGCATAACCTCTTCCCAACTGCACATCACCCCATATTGCATCACAACCACACATTGTCACCCCACAACACGACCTCATACCAACCACACATAAATCACCACATCAAAAATATTTTTATATTCCCCACAATACATATTCAATTAACTCGCTATCCCCATTCACAATAACCACACATCACTGACCTATAGCATAGATTTATACCAAGCCCACATCACAGAATATTTTATGTATTTTTCTAGGGTTTTTTTCATCAACTCCCTTTTTCTATTATAGGGTAATTATGACACATACTTTAATTCCATGGGAAACTATGTTTTTATATGAATATAAGTTCTTATCAATTTTTCATTTTGGTGTGATATCACAATTACATGCTACAAGGTTTCCATATAAAAATAATTTCTTTGAAACAAAAGGCTCCCAATATCCACACTTTTAAGTGGCGTACGAAGAACATTAATTCTTAATATCAAATCCCTAAAATCATGCAGATCAATCCCCTTTCCCATTCAATTTTATTAAAACAATTAATTTATCATGATTGGTACATTGAAAACCATCCCCTAAATATAAAAAGGGAAATGCCTTGATACATGATAAAATATGGTTAAAATGGGGGATTCCTTGTCTCAAAGAAGAATTATATATTTCTACGCATCACATGGAGAATAAGAAATTCATAAAAACTAGAATATTTCTTTGGAAACTATGGATTAACCTACAAAAAAGATAAGGATTAATAAAATGATTCTCAAATCATCTACGAATGAAAATAAACAAGTGACAGTGGATTTCCATGATTAAAATAAGACAAAAAACCAAGAATATAGGAAGGATTTCAACCAATCATACATGAACACCTACTGAAACCAATGAATTATGGTTTGGGGATATGGGGCTTTTAGATCTCCCATGATGCATAAGGTTCTATTTAAAATGATGGAAGGGAGGGTAGATGAATAAATGAATGGTCGTCTAATTAAAATGCCTAAAAACCCACAACACACCCCTCTCATAAAATAAATTTCTTAGAGTCTCATGGACTATAATATGTGAATCTGGTACAGGTCATGAATCCCCCATATTTTTTGTTATCATTGAAATTTAACTCACCATGAATCAAATTAACTTCACATCGTGAATTCATTTCTTGAATTGAATTCATTTTATTGATTTCCTCTATGACCACACACAAGTCATGAAACCATTTGGCTACAAAAGTCATGAACCACCAACTCATGATTTTAATCTAGTTCACATCATGAACCAACTATTGTAGTACACCTACAAATACAACCTCCACTGAACCCTTAAAAAATTACTCTAAACATTTTCCTACTACAACAACTATAAAAGTAAAAGGCTGGAAAGGAATGGTGAATTACATTAGATACCTCTCAAATGATTCACTTCCTTGATAATCAAAAACAAACTCGAAGAAAATAAAGGGATAATAAAAATAACTCACAAGATAACTATCAAGGATCTCGTCACTTATCATAAGTTATTACTGAAAAAACAAACCCAATTGAAACACACACACAAAAAATCCACAAAACCACATCCCAACCTGCCATAAGGAGCATCACCAAATCATCTGGTACCATCCAAAGGCCACCACACACCACAAAAATATCCATACAACCATCGCAATCTCTAAATAGACAAAACAAAAACTATGACAACTGAAAAACAAATATTCTCCAGAACAAATGAATCATGTAATTTTATCCTCTATTCCAAGTTACTACTTGAAAGAGCACTGTCGTGGGTGCCCTCAAATGATTAGTGTAATTTGGGGTACTTAGGTGCAGCAGAGTGGCTAATCAAGGTCGTCTCTCAAAAGAGGAAGTGAATTTAACAACTTATTAGAGGTATTATAAAAATAAAATAAAAGAGAATAAAATAACTACATTAAAGGATGGTGGTGGTTTTTCTATAGTTTATGAACCTAGAAGAAGTCTGCTGGAAGAAGATTGCATATTTTTTGTTTTTAATTTTGAAATGAATTTTCAATTAGAATCACACAACAAGAAGATGTTTTTTTAGAAATATATTTTAAAAGGAGTAATTGATATAACTCTACCTCTTCAATCATTTATTAATCATTATCATTTAAATTAATATTCCCTTAATTATGATCCCTTAATTTGTTAAATCTCGAACCCTACGAGAATTAACTTTACCTTGAATATTGAAGTGAATTTTAACCTTAGGCTAACTTCGGAACATGCAATCGCAACACCCTGCTTTGATTGATGTTCTAAAATTAGATTATGGTCAGTGGTAAATTAAGGCACATAACCACTCTGGAAATGAGGATTAATTGAGTTTAGGGATTATATTTGAACTCTACAACTTGATCCCATGTTGTTTTGAATTACCGGTTAAGGTTGCGCTCTCACAGTTCACACAATTCCCAACCTCGTGTGTTTTGTGTTAACTATTCAATTTCTTGCTTAGTTTCATTTAATTTAAAATCTCAATTAATAGATCATAATATTTTAATTACAGTAGCTCATTTATTCAAAATAAATGAATGAATAAAGATAGAGGTCGATCGATTACTAAAAATAACTACTCTTCCATGGGTGGTGTAGTCATCATGGAGACGTTTTGCATAAGCAACGGATTGAAAGGGTAGAACCCAATCTTGTCTCTACTCTTGATTCCAAACCAATTAAGAAGATTATGATAAGAAGAATAGCGATGAACACAGAAGATTATTTGAAGAAAAATTCAAGAAACAAACATGAAAGAAAAGAAATACAAAGAAGAGGTGAGAGAGGAGAGCCTTTTTGGAAGAGAGGTTTGCACAAAGGCTTACTTCTTCCAAGAGTTGTGAGGGGCTCCCAAGAGACACCCATTCGGACACACCTTCCCAAATCCTCTAACATCCCTCTCAATGAGTTAAAACCCCCTTTAAATAGAGTTTGTGAGGGGTAGGGATACATAACTTTTTAAGTGTGAAATGAAAAACTCGGCCAAATATTTTATTCCAACTTGAACCGCCCATTTGACCTCCAAAACGCGTGAATTGACCAGTCTTCCAGAAGTATTATTTGTTTCAAATCATGTCCCCGAGGTTTCCTAAATATTTGGGCCCAATCCAAGCCCGTATGTAGAAGATATGGCCTCCATACAGAACCCATTTCCATTCTGCCGAGTCCAGACCACCATTAAATTAATGGCTCATTTACTCCATCCAAATGCACTCGTTAGCTCTAGTGTCCTGAATAAAAGTTGTATAAAATAAAGTTAGGAACACTATTAAAAAATTTATTTTTCAAATAATAAATATAAAAATATTTATCTTCGAAATACTACAGTACACTATTAAGGGTAAAACTGGAATTTTCACCAAATTTTCAAATGAATGATCAAATCCCAAATATTTTATAAATAAACATATTTAACACAATGTGAGGAAATTATTTCATTTATTACCAATAAAATATTCAACAAAATAGTTTTTTATCAACTCCCCCACACTTAACCTTTTGCACTCCTTAGCAAAATCTCATTTCAAGTAAACATCAATATCAAATCAAAACCAATTTTGAAACACATATTTTTGAGATCAAACAATTACACACCAAGAAACAAAAGATATCATGCCTCATAAAAAAACCATTATTTCAAGTTCTCTATTTATACAATTCAATATATTTCCACTTCATTTATCCTCCCATGCACAAAACACTTACCTCTCTTGAATTTTCTCTCATCACTCAAATATCAATTTTTTTTCCAATGTCTTTCTCATCCAAACTCATACAAGGGTCACCATAGGCTTGATAGATTCCTACATCGCTACCCGATGTGATTCAAGGACATATATTTATCATGAGGACTTTTCAGGGTTGTTCTGTGGCTTTCGGTTGGTAGGATTAAGATGTGAAAAACTCTGAGGCTGAATGAGGAGGGCTTGACTCTTTTGAAGCAAAATTGCATTAATCTAATTTTCACTTAAATATGGTCTTCTCTTCAATCCCCATAGTATCAATTCAGCTCCATCATCATGAAAAGTCATGAAAGGTTTACACCATTCATCATTTCAGCATAAAAAATGTCAATCTTCTCAAACATGATTTTCTTGAAAGCTCCAGATGGGCACAGCTTTCCACCTCAATTAGAAGCTCCAGAAAAGGCACAGCTTAACTTGTCATGAAAGCTCTAGAAAAGACACAGCTTTCAATATAATGAATTTCTTTAGCAGCAAAAAAATCTCTTCATAATTTAATTTTCAACCCAAAGTATCACATAATGTGGTGGCACAACACAAGATAGCTTCCCCCACACTTAAGCTCAACTAGATTATGCAATTTCACTTCAAGAGTTAGTTGGATAGGGAAAATTGGATTGTAATGTGGCTTCACCTAATAGGTTTTTCATGGTTTCTTAGGGATACAAGGATTAAATATTCAAGGTATGCCATTATAAAAAAGTATTCTTTGAAATAGGGGCTTTAATACCAAACAAATGCCTCAATCATTTAAACATAAGTACCTCAAACCCTCATGTTTTGACAGGAATAGATCAAATTCTGGGTAAATCAAGTATGGTTTGGTTCTCTCAAGAAGTGAGGTGAATGTAAAGAATATGAAAATAATGGTTCAGAAGCCTCACTGGAAAGTGATTTCAAATATAAATACAGTGAGATGTGGCATGGGATTCAAAATTCGGTGTACTTTCCATGAAATTACAAAATATTTGAACATGAAACAAAGTCATTTCAGCATTCATTTAAGCTTAGTTTCAAGGGGTAAATTGTTTCACTTATTGATATGGATTTAAAAATGGTGATGAGAATCATTTCAGCTCAAATGTTTCAAAAACACACAGAAAATTGTAAAATAAACACACAAAATTTGAAAAACACACAAATTTTTTTTTTGGTTTTTTTTGAACAGGAAAGCAATTGAAATTACTAAACTAAAAGGTTCCCTCACCCACAATTAAAATATTTCATTATCCTCAATGTGAACCTATGAGATGATATATTCACATGAAATGCAGAATTTTTAAATAGGAAAAACAATATAAAAGTGAAAGGGTTAGGAACAGCCTGATGTGCTCAAGTGATGATGGGGTCATGCAGTGTGATAAAATCCACTGCATCAGTAGGAAGTCCCTCAATGTATCTCTTTAAACGTTTCCCATTGACTGTAAAGCTCCTTCCAGTGTCCTATTTAGTGATCTCCACTGCACCATAAGGAAAAACATTAGTCACAACATAAGGACCTAACCATCTGGAACGCAACTTACCAGGCATCAGCTTCAGTCGTGAACTGTAGAGAAGGACTTTCTCCTCAACATGAAACTCCCTTTGTTGGATCATTTTGTCATGATCTGCTTTTGATCTTTCCTTTTAGAGCCTTGAGTTCTCATATGATGACAGTCGAATCTCCTCAAGCTCTTGAATTTGCAACTTCCTTTGAATTCCAACTTGGGCCAAATCCATGTTGCATTTCATTATAGCCCAATATGCCTGATGCTCGACTTCCACAGGGAGATGACATGCTTTCCCAAAAACAATCCGAAATGGGGACATACCAATGGGGGTCTTGTATGTTTTCCTATAATCCCACAATGCATCATCCAAGCGCTTGCTCCAATCCTTCCTATTTGGCTGCACGGTTTTCTCCAAGATTTGTTTCAACTCCCGATTTGAAACCTCAGCCTGGCCATTTGTTTGGGGGTGGTATGGTGTTGATGTTTTGTGTGTCACTCCATACTTTCGAAGGAGGGAATAAAAATTCCTATTGCAAAAGTGTGTCCCTTGCTCACTAATGATGGCCTTTGGTACTCCAAACCTGAAAAAAAATATGTGCTTTGACAAAGTCCACAACAACATGAGAATCGTCAGTCCTGGTGGCCTTGGCCTCCACCCATTTACTCACATAATCAACAACAACCAAAATATACAAAAATCCAAATGAACTAGGAAAAGGACCCATAAATTCGATGCTCCATACATCAAAAATCTCACAAAATAGTATGGGTTGTTGGGGCATCTCATGTCTCAAAGAAATGTTTCCAGTGTGTTGGCAACAAGAGCATGACTTACAAAACAAATGGGCATCATGGAATAATCTAGGCCAATATAATCCAGAGTCCAAAACCTTCCTAGCTGTCCGTTGGGGTCCAAAGTGTCCACCACAAGCAAGTGTATGACAAAAATGAAAAACAGACTCAAACTCATGATCAGGAACACACCTCCTAATGACTTGGTCACTACACATGCACCATAAGTATGGATCATCCCAAACATAAAATCTTGACTCACTCTTTAATTTTTGGACTTTATGTTTCTTTAAATTTGTAGGGATTTCAGAAGTAGCAAGGTAGTTAACTAAATCAGCATACCAAGGATGCGTACTTGAGATGGTATAGAGATGCTCATCAGGGAAAGTGTCGCGAAGTGGTACCTGATCCAAGGTTTCATCCTCTAGTGTGTGAGTAAGCCTACTCATGTGGTCTGCCACCATGTTTTCTGACCCCTTTTTGTCCTTTATAACGATGTCAAACTCTTGAAGAAGGAGCATCCAACGGATAAGTCGTGGCTTTGCATCCGGCTTCTTCAGGAGGTACCTCAAAGCTGCATGGTCAGAAAAAACAACTACTTTAGAGCCCAATAAATATGAACGGAATTTATCTAAAGCAAATATGACAGCAAGAAACTCCTTTTCCATGGTTGTGTAGTTTTATTGGGATGAATCCAGTGTCCTCAATGCATAAGCAATCACATGTGAACGTCCCTCCACCCTCTGAGATAAGACAGCTCCAACCGCGAAGTTGGAGGCATCACACATAAGCTCAAATGGAAGGTCCCACCATGGGGGTTGTATGATTGGTGGAGTGGTCAGACACTTCTTCATCTCATCAAATGATACCCTGCATGAATCATCAAAATTGAAGTAAATATCTTTTTGAAGCAATCGAGATAAGGGTAGAGTGATCTTACTAAAATCTCTGATGAAGCGTCGATAAAATCCAGCACGCCCAAGGAATGATCGAACATCACGCACACATGTAGGATATGGGAGGGATGAAATAATGTCTACCTTAGATTTATCAACTTCAATGCCATGTTGTGAGACTATATGACCTAAGACAATTCCCTTTTCGACCATGAAATGAAATTTTTCAAAATTTAAGACCAGATTCTTCTCAATACAACGATGCAACACATCACCCAAACTAGAGAGACATTCATCAAATGAGGACCCATAAACTGTAAAATCATCCACAAATACCTCCATGAAGGTCTCAATGAAATCTAAGAAAATACTCACCATGCATCTCTGGAAGGTACCTGGGGCATTGCAAAGTCCAAATGGCATCCTTCGGTAAGCAAAGCTACCGAATGGGCAGGTGAATGTTGTCTTCTCATGGTCCTCTACTGCAATGGGAACATGAAAATAGCCAGAAAATCAATCCAAGAAACAATAGTGTGTCTTCCCAGCTATTCTCTCAAGCATCTGGTCAATGAATGGAAGTGGGAAATGGTCCTTACGAGTGGATTGATATAGTTTCCTATAATCGATACACACTCGCCAACTGTTTTGTACTCTCACAGGAACTAACTCATCATTTTCATTTTTTATAACAGTGAAACCAGTTTTCTTTGGTACAACCTGAATAGGGCTAACCCATTGTGAGTCAGAAATAGGGTAAATGATATTCACCTCAAGTAATTTTTCAACTTCTTTCTTAACAACTTCTAGGAGGGTGGGATTAAGTCTCCTTTGTGGTTGTCTCACCGGTTTAGCCCCATCCTTCAAGAGAATCCTATCCATGCAAATGGAGGGGCTAATAACTGATATGTCTTCCAATGTCCAACCAATTGCCCTAATGTTATATCTCAAAAGATTCAAAAGTTTTTCTTCATGTTCAAAAGAGATATTGTTAGCAATTATAACAGGTAATCTATCACCACTGAGCAAGTATGCATATTTGAGATTTGGGGGCAATGGATTGAGTTCCAATGTAGGTGGGTGATGTATGGATGGAGAAATTGATGCAATAGACATATCCGCACAATGAACATCAGTATCAGAATAAAAATCATCACAATCGGAGAATAAAGAACCAAATCCATCAGCATACTCAATAGCCATGTCATAATCAGAGTTCACATGATCAAAATCAGAATATGATTCCATTTCAAAATCAAATCTTAGAAAGTCTTGTTCCTTAAAAATGGGTGTAGAAGTATTCTTAGACATAAAACTATAACCAATACTCATAATCTCCCTAAGCATAGGACAATCCAATTCCATGATTTTTTTACTTGGTGGTTCAAAATGGGAGATAACAAAAGCAGAATGGTCCTCTGAGGGGTACTTCATGGAATCCATAACATTAAATATCACAACTTCATCTCCAAACTTCATGGAAAGTGTACCCTCATTGAAATTTATGATAGTTTTTGCAGTTTTGAGGAAGGGTCTACCTAAGATAATGGGGGCATGAGAACTTACCTGATCATCCTCCATGTTAAGCACATCGAAGTCTACTGGAAAGATCATGTCTCTTACCCGAACAAGTACATCCTCAAGAACTCCCGCTGGATATGTCGTAGCTCTATTCACCAATTGCACCACTACTCTTGTTGGCTTCAACTCACCAACCTACAAGGAAGAGAATACAGAGTGAGGAATCACATTTATTGAAGCTCCTAAATCACAATGAGCATCAGAGAAGTGAAACTCCCCTATAGTACATGGGATGGTGAATGTCCCGGGATCATTGCACTTTGTTGGCATTTCTAGAGTTGGTGTAATGAGTCCCGAGAAATTCCTTCCAAGGTTGATTCTCTCATTTACCTTGAGCCCTCTTTGATAGGTACAAAGTTCTTTTAAGAATTTCGCATACCTTGGAATTTGCTTAATGGCTTCAAGTAGAGGAATGTTGATCTCCACACGCTTGAATATGTCCAAAACCTCCTTTTGCATTGCTTCTTCAGCCATCTTCTTGGTTTGAACAACCCTGTTTGGAAAATGAAGGGGTTTAGGAGGTACATCATCAATATTTTTCTTACCTTTATCTTTCTCCATGGATTTCTCATCAGCTGGTATGTAATGCGGCTTCTCTAGAGTAGAGGTGAATCCTGGTAGAATGGTAGGTCCATATGTATCATTCATTTGCTTCCCACTTCTCAATGTGATGGCACTAACATTCCCCTTTGGATTTGGAGTGGGTTGGGAGGGTAGATTTCCAGAATTCTTACTCACAAGTTCATGGAGGGTGGTGGCAATCTGACTCATTTGAGTCTTCAACTCTCTCAGCTCCGAACCTTGACTCTTCAGCTCATTCTATTGATTAAGAACAATTTGTTTCTAAAGATCATCAGTGTTAGAGTCTACCTTGTGTTGGATATTCTCTTGATGCTAACTCATTGATGTTTGAGCTTCAAATCTCCATTGGGGTTGTTGGAAACCCTGTTGGTAAGGTGGAGGTTGCTGGAAGTTTGGTTGAAAAGGGGGCCTTTGTTGTTGTCTAGAGCCATACCTCATGTCCGCTTGATCTTTCCACCCTTGGTTGTATGTTGGAGCAAATGAATCAAACTTCTTTTGGGGATATGGTTGTTGTTGCTGCTAAAATGGTCTCCCAGGGAACACTGCTGCACAATCTTCTGTCTCTTGTAGTTGTGGGAAACAGTCAGTTGGGTGGCTTGTCTCAGTGCAAATGCCACCTGGCCTCGAAGGAGGGGGTTGGGATGTCTTTTGAGCCAATGCAATCTGTCTCACCATAGTTGTCAATTCTTCTAACTTAGTATCAATCAAATTACTTTCAAGAGAAGAAGGACTTACTTGATGTACTCCTCGAACATGTGGTGTACCTCTATCACCGAATTGTTGAGAGTTTTGGGCCATTTTGTCGATCAATGTTCGTGCAGCTACTGGTGTCTTGTCCACCAATGCTCCTCCAGTAGCAGCATCCACCATGCCCCTCTCCATGGGTGTGAGTCCTTCATAGAAGTATTGGATGAGTATTTGCTCACTGATTTGGTGATGTGGGCAGCTTGCACACAACTTCTTGAATCGCTCCCAGTACTCATACATTGACTCCCCTTGTTCTTGCTTGATCCCCGATATCTCTTTTCGAATGGATGTGGTCCTTGATACTGGAAAAAATCTCTGAAAGAAAAGACGTTTCAAATCATTCCAACATGTTACATCTTCAGGTTGCAAATAATACATCCAATCTTTTGCAGCTCCATCAAGTGAGATTGGGAATGCTCTTAATTTGATTTGATCTTCAGAAAAATTTCTTGGTTTGAGGGTTGAGCAAACCACCTTAAATTCATTCAAATGTTTATTAGGATCCTCACCAGAGAGACCATGAAACATTGGAAGTAATTGAATTAACCCAGATTTTAGTTCAAAGTCCGATTCGAGATTTGGGTATGCAATACAATTTGGTTGATAGTTAACATCAGGGGCATCCAATTCTCAAATGGTTCTATTAAGTTCATTTCCATTGTTTCCAGCCATTGGTTCCTCTTTTATGTTTTAATTTTAATTGCTTCCAATTTCAATGTTTCCAGAAGAGAGGAATTCACCAACTGGTTGAATATTGAAACATCCCGTAGACTGAGAATTTCTGATTCGAGCCCTAAGGCTACGTTCAATCTCAGGGTCAAGATGTAAGAGATCTTTGGGATTAGTTTGTGTCATAGATCAAATAAAAATGAAAAGAAAGAAGTTAGACCATAGTAAAATAAAAATGAGAAGTTTGAGTTGATGGTCCAAAAAGAAGTAGAAGAAAATAAAAGAAGAGGAAGAAAAATCAGATTGGGTAAAGAAGGAAGAAAGAAGAGAGGAAGATAATAAAATGTAAAATAAAATAAATACCTCTAGTTGGTTGAAATAATTACTTGCCTCCCTGGAAATGGCGCCAATTTTAAAGATCAATGTCATGGGCACCCTCAAATGATTAGAGTAATTTGGGGTACTTAGGTGCAGCAGAGTGGCTGACCAAGGTCGTCTCTCAAAAGAGGAAGTGAATTTAACAACTTATTAGAGGTATTCTAAAAATAAAATAAAAGAGAATAAAATAACTACTTTAAAGGATGGGGATGGTTTTTTTTATAATTTATGAACCTAGAATAAGTTTGCTGGAAGAAGATTGCATTTTTTTGTTTTTAATTTTGAAATGAATTTTCGATTAGAATGACACAACAAGAAGATGTTTTTTTAGAAATCTATTTTAAAAGGAGTAATCGATCTAACTCTACCTCTTCAATCATTTATTAATCATTATCATTTTAATTAATATTCACTTAATTATGATCCCTTAATTTGTTAAATCCTGAACCCTATGAGAATTATCTTTATCACGAAGATTGAAGTGAATTTTAACCTTAGGCTATCTTCGGAACATGCAATGGGAGCACCCTGCTTTGATTGATGTTATAAAATTAGCTTATGGTCAGTGGTAAATTAAGGCACATAACCACTCTAGAAATGAAGATTAATTGAGTTTAGGGATTATATTTGAACTCTACAAATTGATTCCATGTGGTTTTGAATTACCAGTTAAGGTTGCGCTCTCACAGTTCACACAATTCCCGACCTCGCGTGTTTTGTGTTAACTATTCAATTGCTTTCTTAGTATCATTTAAATTAAAAACTCAATTAATATATCATAATATTTGAATTATCGTAGCTCATTGATTCAAAATAAATGAATGAAGACGGATAGAGGTCGATCGATTACTAAAAATAACTACTCTTCCATGGGTGGTGTAGTCATGGTGGAGACGTTTTGCATAAGCAACGGATTGAAAGGGTAGAACCCAATCCTGTCTCCACTCTTGATTCCAACCCAATTAAGAAGATTAATATAAGAAGAAGAGGGATGAACACATAAAATTATTTGAATAAAAATTCAAGAAACAAACATGAAAGAAAAGAAATACAAAGAAGAGGTGAGAGAGGAGAGCCTTTTTGGAAGAGAGGTTTGCACAAGGGCTTACTTCTTCCAACAGTTGTGAGGGGCTCCCAAGAGACTCCCTTTCATCCACACTTTCCCAAATACTCTACCAGCCCTCTCAAAGAGTTAAAACCCCCTTTAAATAGAGTTTGTGAGGGCTAGGGATACATAACTTTTTAGGTGTGAAATGAAAAACTCGGCCAAATATTTTATTCCAACTTGCACCGGCCATTTGACCTCAAAACGCGTGAATTGACCGGCCTTCCAGAATGATTATTTGTGCCAAATCATGTCCCCAAGCTTTCCTCAAAATTTTGGGAAATCCAAGCCTGTATGTAGAAGTTATGGCCCCAATACATAACCCATGTCCATTCTGCCGAGTCCATCCCACCATTTGATTAATGGCTCATTTACTCCATCCAAATGAACTCTTTAGATCTAGTGTCCTGAATGAAAGTTGTATAAACTGAAGTTAGGAACACTATTAAAAAATTTAGAATTCAAATAATAAATATAAAAATATTTATCTTCGAAATACTACAGTGCACTATTAAGGGTAAAACTGGAATTTTCACCAAATTTTCAAATGAATGATGAAATCCCAAATATTTTATAAATAAACATATTTAACACAATGTGAGGAAATTATTTTATTTATTACCAATAAAATATTCAATAAAATAGTGTTTTATCACTACTCTCCATAGGAGGCACAAAATCTATCACACAGGTTTAATCAAATATATTATAATGCATCTAAATTATAAATTTGATCCTCCCATTTCCATATGTCTAAAATTTATCACACATAAATAAAATCAGTTCGACAAAAAATAACACATCTCCAAGAACATTGATATCCAAACATTACATAGAAATCAGAACAAATAACTCATAACAACTCTGGGTAATGGGCATTCATATCCATATCAAATTCCCAACTACTCTCCACTTGGAAAACAATTCCTCCATAATAATAAGTACACGGGGATAGTTTATCCATGCAATAACCTCTCTCAATGATTCTAGGACTCCAATAGGTTCTCTATGAATGTTGCTTCATCCTTGATATCCTACTCTACCCATTAAATGACATGGGAGACATTCTCAAGATACCAAAGGACCTGAGATACATGGAAGATGTAATGTATCGAATTTTCCATGAATTTTTTTAAAGAAAATTATATGGGATTATTTCCAGACTATGAACTGAGAAAGAATGTGATTCCAAGGCCCAGGGTGCCTAGAATTATTATTCAGACTATTTTTAAGTTTATTAAAAATAGTGTGTGGTTTTAGTATCTTTTAAATAAGTTCTCTAATTTGAAATCTGAGTGAACTGTTGTTTTCCATGTAGTGGGTTTGTATTAGGTAGGACATAACTTCGACTGGTGCGAGTTGAATGTGGAAAATATTTTTCGGGCATTTTGAAGAAGAATAAAAATAAACATAAAAAGATTATTTTATTTTTCTTTTAACATTTCATGGTGATGCAACAATTATATAATGAAATTATAAAAAAACTATATCATTTCATAAGTGAAATAGCATGGTGACACTATAACTCAGCGAAACAGTGATGTTGAAATGCATTTCTTAAATGAAAAACATGGTCGAGATGCGAGATCAGATTCACGATCCCTGTAGGCTCTACAAAAAAGGAAAGGAAACAGGTTGGAAAATCCTCTCATTGATGAATAAGTAATTATGGAAGATCGATAATCAGATTTAGAATAGGCATTAGTAGATTGACGAATGATGAACACGGGACTCACACTACATTAGTGATCAATCCAATCCTTGAGTTAGGGGTTTATTTTTCTTCGATATTCCTTCCTCGTACCTGTTTCCAACAAAAAAAAGTGGACCAACCCATGTACAGGTTGATCCATGGATCGATTTTTTATGTGGTATGGTTAAAAATGTGGGATTAATGTGATAATTAGATCTTTGTGATTTTTAATTCATTCTTCATGATCCTTATTACAAGAATGACTTTGGGAGGAAACGAATAATGGACTCGATCTGTTTTATGGGTGTTCTTATGATCGTTCCCTCCCTTATTCATGCGTTATTCACCGACGGGCCATGGTGTTCGCGTCCGGATTTTTCAGTAGGTTCTGAATGTTACCAGACCTCGAAGATACTGAAATATGAGTTTTAACCAATTCAGATGAAGAATGCGACCCATGGGTCATAAGCATGATTCTGTTTCAAGAAAAGGAGTAGTATTGTGCGATCGACAGCCCACGTAAGGAGAGCCGTTAGTGGCGGTTCCATCAGTGGCATGTAGTAGTGTGACTAACTGATAGCATATGGTTGTTGGCTCGATGAATACTAACAAAGAACCACACATATCTGTGCCATGGGTGGCATACAGGGACACCGACATGATGGTCCGTGGCAGGCTTCTACTGGACGTAGCACGAAGCCACATCACGTGACACAATGGCACGTCACACAGAAAGTAACATTGGTCCAGTTGGATAGTGGGGTGTTTCACACAGTGGCCAACCCCGTTGAACATAGGGGTTAGCCGCATTAACCAAGTGGGGTCATGACATCCTCCCCATCCATGTAAGACAAACAAGACATCTTGAGCAGGCTGGGCTGGAGTCGATAGACCGAACTAATAGTGGGTTTGTAGCGTGTCGGTCCGGCAATGGGTTGGGTCCAACCATGGTTGGTCGGGTCACGTGGGGCCCAGTTTGGGTCAGGTTGGCCCGACTGGGTTGGACTAGACTTGGTTCCAACTGGCCCCTTTTTACAAATAAACCCCTAAATCTCAAACCGTGTGTCTATTTTATTAGTCATTTGCAGTATTGTGACCCTCGCGATGAGGTGGTCCTTCTGAGATACTCTATCTGTCCTTCCATGGAAGATGGAATATGGCCTTTGGGCTTGATAATTAGGTTCTCCCTAAACAGTCATGCTAAGGAAAGAATCCTATAGCTGGTTGCAACCTAGAAGCTATGTGATTACCTAGACTGTGTGTCTTACCTAGAATATGTGTCTTATCTAGACATTGTGTCTTATCAAGGTGGATTTGATACTCCCTTGTCTCACCAGGTGGTAGGTCCTCTAGTCTTTGACGACACTCCATGTTTCACCTACACTCTGTGTTTTACCAACACTTCGTGTGTTACCTACACTCTATGTGTTACCAATAATCCTTGGGTTACATACAGTCTGTGTGTTCCTACGTGTGAGTACTATGGATTCTTATGATAATCATGTTTACACACTATAGACCAATACATGGTATGAGATGACTATAGTGACTCTCTTGATTTGACCTCATTGAGGATACACATTGTGTGCCTCTTTGGTAGTCTACTGGGTGTATTTCTTAGTCATCTTCTTTATGGAGTACTTTGTATGTTTCATTGTTGTGTACTTTTTGTGTGTCCTTTGTGGTGTAAATCATATTTCTCCTATGCAGTATACTTCATGAAATTTATTTATGGTGTTACCCTTTTGGTTTTGGGCTCCCTACTGAGTATTATTTTACTCTCCACTATATAGGATTCACCTGCACGGGTCGTGAGTTATGAAGATGATTGACATATTTGAAGGATTCCATGGTGGGCTAGGCATAGGGGTGATTTAGGGTCACCTGATGTATGTGGTATAATTCAGCATAATTTAGATAGCTTACTATACCTACCCTTCATGTAGGGTTTTCTGTGGATGAGATCTAAGAGCTTGTAAATTTCTATTTCAGTTGGGATTGTGTTCTGGGCAATTTACATTTTAGTTATTTTCTGTTACTCGGTGGTTGTATTAGTGGAACGAATATCTATTTACTCAGTGTTTTTAGTTCAGATCATTTGTTGGAGACATGTGTGTGTGTGTGTGTCTACATGTACTTATGAAAATGCCTCCCCTTTGTGGGATACACCTATTCAGTTCAAGTCACCTGCACTTTTCCTATGGGAGGCAGTCTTGGGATAGTCATGGCATCGGCCTCGGGGGAATGTTCATGAACGATTCATATCAAGGGCAGTCGGTTTTACTCGTCTATTGGGGAAACAATATTAAGAGTTTGGAGTTTGGATTTCAGGCCAGTGAACTCAGTATTGGTGTGGTGGTCGACATATCTATACACCAGGACCATTAATTATTCTTTCTGACTAGGTACTTGAAAATACTAGTTATATGAGAAATTAATGGCTCATGTGTAATATAGGAATTGAGTATGTTATCATTTCCTTATTGATTCATATTAAACTCACCTGGTATACTCTATTAAATGTGGTTCATTTTTATTTGTTTCAGGATGCCTCCACACAAACAGTTAGCTAGGGTTCCATGGACTGACCATGAGGATGTTATACCGAGATATGAGGTGTTGGTGGAAGGACTTTTTCCTAAAATAGAATCTCCTGGTGGTGTAATAGCAGTACCACCACCTGGAGGGCATCATTTCCTATTTCTTTTACCAGTAGAAGATGCATGTAGGCTTAGTGAATTATATGATTTCGAGAACCAGTTAACACCCATGTTACAAGGTGAGATGTGTACTCATATATCTTAGGAATGGTCTAAGTTGTTGACATGAGTCTTCCTCTGAGTGAGGACACTACCTAACCAGACGGAAGTCCTAGCCACGATCCTTCTTCAGGGATTAGCGGGGAGATAGTGGAGCCTAATGATTCAGATGCATGAGGAGTTGACGCTATCCTGGACAGACTTTGGGAACCTCTTCCAGGAGAATATCATTCCAGCGATGTTACGCTCTGTGCGTATATAGAAGCTACTTCACCAGTAGTAGGGAATTCAGTTAGTATTAGAGTACTCTAAGATATTCACATATCTTTCCCACTACTCCACCAAACGGGTGACCGAATCATTATTCAGGGCTCATACCTTCAAGAAGGGACTACACCAGGAGATCAGGGAATCGATGGTATCCCTTAGAATCAATACACATACTGGGGTGTAGGAGAAAGCACTACTGGTGGAGAGCTTTCTTACAGAGCAGGCGCCGGTAGTGGGAGCTACCACTTGGTGTCAAGTAGTTGGGTCTTTGGAAATATGTATTCGACATCTAATGAAGGGGTCTCAGTGGACCATAATGTCTTGGGGATGACCCTAGGATTATGGATTAGTAGTGAAATGCTCACAGGGAAAAGTGAGTTACCTGATGGATAGATTGTGCTACTCGTGTGGTGGTCGGTGGCATCTTGCTATAGATTGTCTGACCAGCCGTACAACCGACTAAGAGATGGTCTAGGGACATATGAGGCAGTGATAGATGTAGTAACATGGATTTCCTCCATGAGGAAGATGATGAAAAGGGATTGGATGAGTTGCAGGAGGTGTAAGGAGGTTCGAGTCACTACCACCACCACATTGAGTTGGTCCACCCTCCGCTCAAAGAGCTGGGGGACATGGGCGAGGTCATCTCCAGGATATGGAGGCTTAAGATCTTGAGACTCCTAGTATGATTAGAGGTATTATCAATGTCTTTTCCACCCTAGATACTATTTATATAAATTCACTCTTTTCTCACCATGGCCCTTGTTCGAGACATAGAGATTCCAGTGGAACAGTTGACTCAATCCCAATGCTTAGAGAATCTTACGAGGGGAGATTTGACTATCACACATTGGTGGCGACAATGTGCCCTTACTCTTGGGGGAAAGAGTTTTTTTGGGATATCTTTGTGGTAGCATCAAGGCCTTACGACATCATTCTAGAAATGGAATTTTTATCTATAGTTCATGATCAGATCAACTGTTTTCAGTGCCCAGTGCGGTGTGTCCATAGAGATGGGACCAAATTTTCCTTTTTTAGTGAAATGGAGGCACAATAAGCATTGGATGGAATCACACCTAGGAAGGTGTATCCGATCACACATCAGTTGGCTAGAATGACCCTCGATGCAGTGGATGACACAATTGGTCCATTTCCTATAGTGGTGGATGAGTACAATGAGTTTTTTCAGAAGATGTTCCAGGACTACCTCTTCATCGAGTGGTAAACTTTCAAATTGATATGTACAGCAATAAAACACTGATATATTCACCTGCATATCGGATGGATCCTGGAGAGATCTGGGAGTTGAGGTTGTAGTTAGAGGATTGTAGAGGAAGCACTTCATGAGACCTAGTGTTTCACCATTGGCAGCCCCATGTTTGTTTCCTAAGAAGTCATACAAGAGCTTTAGGTTATGTTAATACATCTAGCACATGAATCAGGTGACCATGAAGAATAATTTCCCAATACGGTGTATCTATGATCTCTTCAATTAGTTGAAGGGAGCGATATGGTTCTTAAAGATAGACCTCAGATCATTCTTTTATAAACTTCAGGTGCGAGATGAGTAAATTCATAAGATGGTTTTAAGATTTATCTATGACCACTACTAGAACTTAGTGATTTTTTTTTGGCATGATGAATGCACCAAAGGTGTTTATGGGACTCATGAATAGGATCTTCCAACCCTGTGTGGACTATTTTGTAGAGGACTTCATTGATTATATCTTATTGTATTCAGCATCTGAGGAGAAGCACGCAACACAAATCAGGATGGTCATGGACTTATTCCAATAGAACTAGATTTATGATAAAAATTCAAAGAGTAAATTATGGAAATGAGAGGACCACATTCTAGGGAACATAATTTTGGAGGCTGGATTTATAGTAGATCCAGGGATTATAGAGGTAGTGATTTCTTAGGATCCACCAAAGAAATTTACTGAGATGCGGAGTTTCCTTGGGTTGGCGAGGTACTATCAGAGGTTTTTATGAAACTTCCCTAGAGTGGAAGCACCCATTATTCCTTTGATAAAGAAGGGGAAACCCTTCGTGTGGATAGAGAAGTGTGAGGATTGATTTTAGCATTAGGGGAAGGGTTTGGTGAGTGCTTCCATCATAAGATGTCCAGAGGAGGGTGTCGACTATGGGGTGGTCTAAGACACATCAGAAACTAGGCTTGCATGTGTCTTAATGGTGGGGCCAGAAGTGATTGCTTATAGTTCAAGGAAGTTGAGACCACATGAGAAGAACTATGTGTCCCATGATCTAGAGTTTTCTGTGGTAGTATTCACATTGACGATGTGGAAACACAACCGTATGGTCAAGCAGTACATCGTCTACTCAGACCACAAAAAATATTAAGTATATCTTTTCATAGAAGGATATGAACCTAATAAAATGAATTTTTCTTGAGTTCCTCCTAGAATATGACTTTTAAATAGTCTATACTCTTGGGAAGGGGAACATGATGGTATATTCTCCCTGCCAGAGTTTGATTTCACAACTACTGAACGAGGCCTTGATGTAGTTGGCCTGGCTTCATATATCCCTTGTAGATGGGGACAAAGTTTCTTATCTCCAATTGACGGTGGATACCCTTCCAATCCTATATCATGTGTGGGAGGTATAGTTTTTAGATGTTATTGGTGATACTACATGTGCTCTATTGTACATATAGGTCTCCCTTTATGGATATTGTATAGGTGGGGAGCACGTTATCCTTTTAAAGTATGCATAGTTGTATCCGTGACATTATGGGATAATGTTTTGAGAGAGTTCCATACATCCCATTTGGTGGTACATCTATTCGTGGAAAATATCTACCGGGACCTCTAATGTTAGTTTTGGGGGATGGGGATGTAGAAGGCAGTGGCAAAGTTTGTATCTAGATGACTCACTTGTTAGTAAGTGAAGGCTGAACACCAGGTTCCAGGGCGTTTGACTCAACACCTTGATGTTCCAGACTGGATGTGGGATGAGATATCAATTTAATTCGTGATGGGTCTTTCACATATGTCCGTAGGGAGTGATACAATCAGGTTGATCTTTGATCGACTCACTATGTCTCCCCACCTCCTAGTGCTTCAGTAATAGGGTTCAGTAGAGAGATTGGGACCCCTTTACATACAGAAGACAGTTTGAATCCACAGAGTCCCATATCTGATAGTCTCAAATCAAGATTCACACTTTTTTATCCTGATTTTTGAAGGGATTGTAGGAGGAATTTGGGACTCAGCTACTATTGAGCACATCTTTCCTACCACAGATAGATGGCCAGATGGAGCATACCATTTAGGTTCTAGAGGACATGATACATTCTTGCATCCTTGACTTTTGATGAGGTTGGAAGGATCACCTCCCACTAGTGGTGTTCTTGTAAAACAACAGATACCACTCCACAATCACTATGGAATCATTAGAGTCCTTGTATGAGTGACCCTTTAAGTCAGCACTTTGTTGGACTGACCCTTGTGAGTCAGCACTCATGGGTCTGGAGTTGGTATAGGCCACTACAGAGACAGTGCAGGTCAACCTGGAGTGGATGAAGACTGCACAAATCAATTAAAAGTCCCAGTATGATTGGAAATAGAGACCATTGGAGTTTGAGGAGGGATTACATGTGATCCTTATGGTCTCTCCTTGATATGGGATACTAATATTTTGTCAAGGTGGAAAATTATCTTTGAGTTTCATCGATCCTTTTTTCATACAATATAGAGTGGGTGAGGTGGAATACCTCATTGCACTACATCCACAGTTAGAGTGGGTGGAAGACATCTTCAATGTCTCCTAGCTGAGGAGATACATAAATGAACCTTCACAAATCATTGTATGGAGAGCTAAATGTTGACCACAAGGAGGCTTTTGAGGATTACCTAGTGGAGATTGAGGATCGAAAGGAGAGGACCCTATGTGGTTGATCAATTAATCTTGTGCATGTTCAATGGAATCATGAGAATCTCAAGGACAACATGTGGTAGTGTGAAGCTCAAATTCATGCTCAGTATCGCAATTTTTTTATTTAAAACATGATTTGTCTTTCAGGTACATAAATCCTGATTGTTGGGAGAATTTAATGTCCTGTATTTTCTATGAAATTTTTTTAAAATTATATGGGGTTATTTTGAGACCAAGCACTGTGACGAAACATGAGTCTAAGGACCTAGGTGACCATAATAAATGTTTTAACTATTTTTAAATTTATTAAAAATAGCACTCATGTATGGTTTTATTAACTTTTAAATGAGTTCTTTTATTAGAAATATGAGGGCACAGTTGTGTCCAAAATAGCAGGTTTTTTTTAGGCAGGACCTAACTTTGACCGACGCAGGTCGACTGTGGAAAATATTTTTCAGACATTTTAAAGAATAATTAAACTAAAAATAAAAAATAATATTTTATTTTTCTTTAATTTTTTGTGGCAATTCTGAAATTATAGGATCTAGCAACAAACCAGTTGTTTCCTATCATAAATGAAACAACATGGATAAACTGCAACTCAGCGAAACAGTGACACTAAAATTCATTTCTTCAATTAATATCTTGGTAGGGATGTGAGATCAGAATCATGATCCCTAGAGGCACTATATAAATAAAAGGAAACATGTTGAAAATTCCTCTCATCAAAAAATGACGAATGGTGGTGGATAAACGATTAGATTTGAAACAGGGGCCAGTGAATTGATGAATGAAAAATACAGCACTCATGTTTCATCAGTAATTTATCCAATCCATGAGGTTGGAGTTTTATTTTTCATCATGATTCATTTCCTAATTATTTTTTCCAATGATGAATGTGGACCGAACCACAAAGATGTTGATTCGTGGCATGATCATTTATATAGGATGGTTAAAAATAGGGGATTAATGTGGGAATTTGATCTTGGTGATTTTTAATTAATTCTTTTTGGTCCATCTAATGATAAAGAATTTGGACAAATATGAAAAAAGGATTGGATCTATTATAACAGTGTTGTGTTGATCTCCCTATCCCCCATTCTTGTCTTCTTTGCAGATGGACCATCGTGGTCATGTTTGGTTTTTCTAGGATGTTCTAAAGGTGACCAGATCCTTTGAGTGATGGTAAGAAAATTTTGAGCCAATGGTGATGAAGAATGCAAACCAAGGGTCATAAGAAAGCTTCCATATCAAGAAATGGAGCATCGGAGTGAAATTGGAGACCCATGGAAGGAGGGCCACCAGTGGCAGTGGCTATGCACCCACCTGGTAGTAGACGGCTGCTGCTTGATGGCCAGTGGTGGACGACCCCACAGTTTTGTGCTGTAGGTGGAAGATAGGGCTGCCAGCTTGATGGCCAATGGAGGTCTTTGACCATTGGTGGCACAAAGCTGCATTACGCAGCAAGGATCCCTTGTCCTACTAGACTATGGGGCGGTTCACATAGCAGCTGACCACATTGAAAATGGTGGTCATCCTCATTGACAAGGCGAGGATGTGTCACCTGCCTCCTCTGTATGAGATGAACCGGCCTGCTTGAGCAGGTTGGGCCGGCCACAGGTTAATCCCAACAGGGGTGGGCCATACCCAATGGGTCGGGTCAACCCTCCAGAATGAGTCAATCCCCACTGGTCATGTCAGACCTCACAGGTCAGGTCAGGCAAGACCTGGACCCTACCAACCACTTTTTACAAAAAAACCATTATATCAAACCATGTGTCCCTTTGAAAATACGTTTATAATGTTTGGACCATCGTAACGATGTTCTCCTTTTGAGATACTGTAGGCATTTTTCTATAGATGTTGGAGTATAGAATTTCATCTCGAGACATAAGTGCTATCAAAACATGCATTCTAAGGACTGAATCCTATGGCTGGTTGCGACCTAGAAGTGATGTGATTACCATGATTTCATGTCTTAACTAAACTATTTGTATTATAGAGACTTTATATCTTATAAATACTGATTTGGGACTCCCCTATCCCACCATAGTGTGGGTCCTCTAGTCTTTGAAGACACTCTACATTTCACCTACACTATGTGTGTTACCAACACTCCATGTGTTATCTACACTCTGTGTGTTACCTACACTCCATGTGTTACCAACACTCTTTGTGTTCCCTAAAATATATGTGTTACCAAATCACTCTGTGTTACTACATAGGGGTACTATGGATTCTTAAAATAATCATCTTTTCAATCCATAGACCTATACTTGGTGTTAGCTGACTCTAGTGACTCTCTTAACTATACCTCTTTGAGGATACACTTTTTGTGCATCTTTAGTAGTCAACTTAGTGTATTTCTTAGTGACATTCTTTGTGGTGTTCTTCGTGTGTTTCGTTTGTATTGTACATCATGTTTTTACTTTGTGGTGTACTTCATTTATTTTCTTTGTGGTGTCACCTTTGTGGTTTTTGTCCTTAATAAGTGTTATTTTACTCACCCCAACATGGGATTCACCCACACATTTCGTGTCTTATGCAGACACTTGGTATCTTTGACAAAGTCCTTGGTGGGCCGAAGACAAGGGTACTTCAAGGTGACCTGATGAACGCGGTACGCTTTAGCGACATTCCCAAAGATTACTATACATACCCTTCTGGTTGTGTTTTTTATGGACACGATCTAGGAGATTCTACATTTCTATTTCTGTTGGGCTTGTATTCTAGCCCATTTAATTTTATGTTTTGTACTGTTACTCATCGGTGGTCTTAGTGTCATTTATACATGTTTACTAAGTGTTTTTAGTTCACCACATTTGTTTGAGACGTGTGCATGTGTACAGACACTTAGGATAATTCCTCCCCTTTTGGGGATATGACTATTTGGCATTAGTCACAAGACCCTGGTCAATGGGAGGTAGCCTTGGGGTTGTCATGGCATGGTCCCATTGGGATGGGTTGTGATAGAATATGGTGTGGATCCTCCTCCTACTAAGGTAGCAATTCCAACTGATATGCCACCATGATTACTCTCCCCAACACCTCAAAGAGTCCACCAAAACTTGGATAAATCATACTCACTCTTCCAATACTCCACTTCCCATGTTAATGTGAAACCTTCATGAACATATGGTATCCAACATCAAACTATAGATACCTCCCACTACGATTTGTATAAAACTTTTGTCTGTAATGTGTGGATTTCATTCTCTCATGAGTAATCTAAAACTTTTCTATCATAATATGCACCACATTGGGTGCAAGAATTGATTCCTCTCCAAGAACCATCAATCATTGGAAAGAACAACATGTATTCCCATACAAACCATTAAACGGGGCTATACCAATGTATGAGTGATAACACTTGTTGTATGAAAACGCAATCAAAGGAAAGTGTACTGCCAATGATCCATTGAAGTATAAGATGCACACCTATAATATATTATCCATTTTCTAGATAATATGCTCTTATTTTCCATCCATCGGAGGGTGGAAATAAATTTTGAGGCGTAATTGAGTTCAAAATGTATATTGTAATCCCCACTAGACTCATGAGGTAAAATGTGCATTTCAATTTTATATAATGGACCTTATAACTCCTTTATACCACACTACCTCATCCACATACATCTTATCAAAAAACACTCAGGGAACCTAACTCCTTGATCTCAAAGTTGTGGGATGATTTCGTCAACCGATCCATGAATAGCCAAATAGCAACATAAAATTCCAAAGATCACGGTATCCCGGTGAATAAATCCATTGATATATATTCCCATTTCTATATAGGAACATCTAGATGTTACAACAATATTCCAAGAACATGATACTTATCATTTACCTATTAGTAAACTATGAATTGATCCACATACTCTGCCACCACCCATTTCATCTTGGGAAACCAAAACATCATCCTAAATCCACCTTATATCATGGATACCATAGGTGTACCAAAAACAGGAACAATGAAACTCATTAAAGACTCCCTCATGAATAACTATTGGAATAAATAGTATCTCCTAAAGCATCATCTAGTTTGGATCATCCACTATCCATCCCTCCATGACATTCTATTTAATGCATCAGTCACAACATTCATCTTTACATGGGTGTGGGAGATCTCAAAATCATAATATAGAAGAAACTCCATCCAACTCTAGTTTTATAGATTTTTTTTTCTAAGAGAATATAAAAATCAAGGTCATATAATCTGTGAATACCACAAAGTACTCCCCAATGAGGTAATGTCACCAATAATTTAGTGAAAACATATTTTCTTCTAGCTCCAAATCATGGGTGGAATAGTTAGGCTCATGGGGACGTAACTACCTAAAACCATATGAAATTATTTCAATATATTTAACCAATATTCATCCCTAATATATATGGTAAGTGTCACAAAACACCTAAAACATAAAATACTACTTTGAAAAATAATGTTTTGGAGTACTAATCAGTTTCCCCTTTACGAAACCAAACAATTCCTGAAAATGGTTACTCAAAAATAATCATGGTCTTTCCGTGTCAACACGTTGAATTTTTGTTTCAACTTACGATAAATCAATCCCAAACCTTTGATAATATCCTACAAGGGAAAGGAAACATTGGGGCTATATCGCGTTCTTAAGGTTTTCCCAAGAAAAAATGACCTTGACCTTCAATTTGTCCACTTACACAACATATTGAGATACCACATGCTCTGTAAATGCACTGCTTATGTCCACAAATTTCTTTTAAACAACTTTCCCTAGATTTGGTTGAATTAAAGAACCTAAAAGACATCTTTGGGATAATCATCATGCCCCTACTCTGATTTTGAGCAGATCAATATGTTGTTGATGAACAAAAATATGAAATAGTTCAATAATTCATAGAACACAAAGTCCATGATCCCCATTAACATAGTTAGTGAATTCCTTAAACCAAATTACATGAACATGAAATCGAAGTTCCCATACCTACATTTAAAGGATAAATTTGGATATCACTCTCCTTCACCCTCAAATGGTGATACCCAAACCACATATAGATCTTATAAAACCAACTAACCCCTCTCGACTACTCAAAAAAGATCATATATCATTGGAATATGGTAAAATTTATTTACTTCTACCTGTTTCATCCTCTGAAATTCCATGTAAAACCTTAGAGTACTATCCTCCTTCTAGGAGAACAACACTGTACCACCCCGTGGTGACACACTAGGTCAGATGAAACATTTCTACATCAGGTCATTTATCTGAAATCATGTCTCCCACAACTCTGTGGGTGTCATCAGATAAAGATTCATCCAAATAGGAGAAGCACCAAGTTGTAATTCTATCATGAACTCAACATCACATTAAGGGGATAGCATCACAAATGTTACATCTTGTTTCCTTATTTTAGGTATTCATTGACCCTTTTTTGATCTCCTTTGTGTTAGGTCTTATTGTTTGGTCATTTAGGAATAATTTAAAAAAATATAATCCAAAACCGTTTTCCATGGTAGACGCATGGTTAGGGAAAATAGAGCTATTGGGCCCAAAAAACTATGAAACCTATTTTCATCCACTAGAAGGGGGATCACAGTTTTTCTAAATCATTTTTCTAGTCACTCTAAAACATGAAACCAAAATAGTGAGTGTTTCCATGGTTGGTGCAAGGTTTGAAGAATTCTGCACCCTCCTATGAGTAACCATGCACCCTACCTGTAGGGGCACATGGTTTGGGCACCCGATTTGTCTAACTATACATCACTACCCCCAAAACTATGCACATGGGTTTTAGTTCCCCAAAAAATTTATTAACAAACATTAGCTGATATTTAAGATTCATAATCCACCCACTCTACCATAATTAAAAATCCATATTTGTGAAGTCTCCCAAGAAGCAATTTTGGATCACCAAACCCCTTTTATTTGAGGATCCAAGTGTCTTTGATATTGTTCGATCATCTCTGTGTAGCTGGATCTCCTATGTTTAGTTTTATTCCAATAACTATTTCTATACTCCATAGAGTGTAATGGATCATCATTTTTTGTGGATCTAAACTTCTTTTTGATTGATCGTGATTCTAGGTTGTGCTTCTTGATGTCTTTCGCCTCATTCTTTGATGGTGATCCCATTTTGTGTGTTTTCTTTGACCGTGTGATTGAATATAGTCAGTTCCATAATGGTTTTTCCTATGATTGAAACGTAATAATTCTTTGTTTAATTAAAATTATATTTAATGGATTTTTAATCCCTAATTTTAAATTATTTTATCTATGATTTCAAATGGGTTAGAAATTGTGGATGGAAAACACCAATTTTAAATGTACGTGAAATGTGTGTTGGATGTGGGGAAAATTATTTCTTAAATTTTTGATTTATTTGATAAATTTATTTGATGCTAAATTTTTAGAAATATACATTAAAGTGAAAGATAATTTTAAATGTCATGAATTGATGAAAACATTCATTTTGGTTTTGAAATCTAAAATCCATGTTGAAAAAATAGAAATTGGGAAATTAATATTTGAATTGATATTAAATGTTTGATTTCATAATGTTTTATTGATTGATTGTATGAAAAAAATGTTATCCAAGGTGGTTGGTGGTAACAAGAACAAGAATTCATGGGCCTTGACTCACTAGAAATGGAATGATGGTGAATTTTGTTACTAAAAAAATGCAGAATGACTGCCTATGTTGGGTTCCCCTACAGGGGTCTACACTACACATGATGGTATCCCCTATTGGGGTCAATTTTTGTGTGAAGACTTGACTAGATCTATGATCATTATTTATATGTGTGAGGATCCTATTACCTCCAAAAGTGAAATATCATGGGGATTTCATACATGGTACTTTTCTATGATTTTCACACTCAATTATACATGCCTATGATTAATGAACTATTTTATTCATTCCACATTTTTTACATAATTATTTTATATTAAAGGTTTATTTCATCCAGTTTTGATATATCTACCACAACTTTTGATATGAAAACATGTTTTTATTTGAAAATATTTGAATATTATACCATGCCTTATTTAATTAAAATGATGCATAATTGGTTTATTTACTATGGAATTGTTTACAGAACACTTGGTGAGACCCTAATAGTATTAATAGATCACACCCTACCTTTTCCGTCAGGATTTTTTAGAATTTATTCTTCCAGGTTTGAGAAAAGGGAAAGAGACACTTGGAGGTGATAGATCATCTTGATCCATGAGACTATGGAGTGATGATGGTGACTAGTGGCATTGTTGTCCACTTGTTACATAGAATCTATTTTTTTCCATTTTGATATTTTTTATTTCATTGAACACTAAAGATGTTTATTTAATTAAATCACTATGTTTGGATTGTGTTATATGCAACACAATGTTAATAATTATTTACACATAATATAAAATTTTGATTTCTCTACCAGAAACAGTGAGGATAGATTATGTTATAAGCAATAATGACTTCCCTCGATGATTTAAGATACATGAAAGATCGAGCATTACTGAAAAATAATTTATTATTAAAATATGATTATTTAATATAATAATATATAACCATGATTTTAGATTAGAGTTTGTCAATAGTATTAACTAATATATGAAAATATATGGTTTACAGAATATAATATGATTTCATAGTTTACCAATTAATTATAAATGAGTATGAAGACGGATTTAATATAAAACAGAATATTATTATTTTCAAAACATTATTTTACCTTAATAAATTAAATATTCTTATATGTATAGAAATTAACTAAGTCAAAAATTCATTTCACATGGAATTGACATGGTTTATGTTTCACACAACATTGACTTGGCATATGAATTGGTGTACGTTACACAGAACTTTGACATGGCATATGTTGCACGCAACACTGAGTTTCTAGGGAACATATTTTTTTTATATTTATGTAAATGATATAATTACAACCCATACATTAAACATAGTAATATTAATAAATTCTTTTAAAATATTTTTTTATAATTTTTTTATAAAAATTAATCATATTAATAATGATACATATGATTTTTGGTAATGTCCTTTTATGTTAAAAATATATTCTTCTACAATGAACCAAATTTAATAATAAAGTTAATATTAGAAAAAATTAAAAATTAAATTATATAAAATAAACTAAATTTTTAAAGTTATAATGTTGAAATTATCCTATGGGGTTTATTTTTCTGAGAAACATCATTTTTGGAAGAACAGTGAAAAATAATGCTTTTTATTTAAAAAATAATTTTCTGATTGATTATTTATTCATGTTAAATGATATTTTAAAAACATGATGATTTATATAAATATTACATCTATTAATACAATTAAATTCATTATAATCAATTTCACATTGGAATTGAATACAAAATCTAAACCATCTTTTGAAGATTTTTCTACTTTAAAAAACTGTTATTTCCTCCTGTCTGTGGGATTATCATTAATATTAATTATTCCACTTATATTATATTAATTTTAAAAAAACAAATAAACACAATTTTATTATGTATAATATTTATTTTCTAATAATAAAAAGTTAGTTTTTTAAAAAAATGATTAGGAGAAGTGACTGAAATTAATCACATTGATTAAGGACTAATTAAGCTTTATAAGGGACTAAATCTTAATATTAAGGGCCCAAATGATCTATAAACATGTCCAAAACCCATTTTATGTAGATAATTTTTACATAGACCCAATATTGTTGATTTTTATTTATTTTATGACTTTTTTTAGTTAATAACATGTGAAAACCTAAATTGATTTTAAAAATTCCAAATGAGTCATTTTCCTTCCCTATAAAAATTCACCACCTCCAAAACTTCCTCGAACATCTAAAACACCCTTATTTTTTTCATTACATGCACAGTTATCTTCCTTGAAATCCTCCCTCCTCCTAGAATCCTTACCTTGGGTAAAATTTAATTTGATGATGCCTTTGGCATAATCCAAAAGGAGTTACCCAATTAAGAGGTAATGTCTTCTCTCAAGTTCGTTATTTTATTTTTATTCTACTCCCACTGAAACTCTATTTATTATATTATTATATATATAAAATAATATAACCAATATACTAGTATTTGTTATGTAAATCATTTTACCTACACTGATGCACATCTCCATCAAATGGGTAATGAACATACTATTTCTATGTATGGTGAACTACTGCCTCATGAAGCAACGATTGTTCATTTTTTTCATTAAAACCTATAATGGAGGAACTTATAATAGAAAATCCATTTATATATGATATATATTATATTTATAATGACTTTATGATTATTTAATATCTATTTGTAATATATATTTATACTTTCAACCTTTTGTAAATACGATAATTTCATTTGAGGAAGTGTGAACTACCACCCCCTCAAAGCGATTTGATTCATTCATACACTACATGGATTAAATTCAGGATGATTTTATTGAATATATATGATATATATGATATCATAAGGATACAATAATAATTATATATATTTATTTATTTATTTATTTTACTTTCTTTCTCTCGACATGATAATTATACATAAATTGTGTTCATGTGTACGTGTGGCCTAGCGTCTCCATGTACGATGTATTCCATTCCATACTTATATATTATATAGATTAATATAATAACCATATAATATATATAAATTATATGTATATCATTTTTAAATTCTGGAATCATAATATAAGTATAAGGACCAACAAAATAACAAATTAAGACACATATAAAAAAAGTGAGTATTTCCCAAAG
This sequence comes from Viscum album, assembly GCA_963277665.1. Classification (NCBI taxonomy): domain Eukaryota; kingdom Viridiplantae; phylum Streptophyta; class Magnoliopsida; order Santalales; family Viscaceae; genus Viscum; species Viscum album. Next base: position 79,594,660 of record OY728122.1, read on the forward strand.
TGAAACCTTGGCATTATATAGTTAACTAGATGGTAATATTAGGTCGTAATAAAATCATTTATGGAATTAAATAAAATTATATGGTTTTTTAAAATACATATAATAAATTTAAATTTATTATACAGGTGGTTTGAATGTGTATGATGCGACTCAAGACACAAGGTAATGGGATTTCATCTCACTTTTTATTTGCGTGAGATACATGCTTTTGTTCTCCACTATTTACATTATTATGGTTTAAGTACAGACCATGATTTTATTATATGTTTATTATACCTAAATTTAAGGGTATCAACATATAATTTTTATAATCTTTCTTTGATGGTGTTAATGTTTCAAATGTTACTAAATTGTTAAATTCATTTTATCTCAATTTGCCTTCTTTTAGAATCATGTTTGTTTATACACTTAAACTCTTTTTATAAATGTATATACATCGATTTTACATGTTATATCATTAATATACTTCTCTTCATGATATTTTATGCTTCATGTAATTTCATTTTCATACACGTAGAGTATGATCCCAAGTTACGGAGTTATACGATTTATTAAAACAATCTCATCTTATTTCGAGATTCTATACATTAATGTTTACTTTGATGAATTATTATGTTTAATATCTAAATAAATTAAATAATTTTATTATAATATGTTTATTGATTATATAGTCATTTATTGGTACAATTTTTTTCTCTTTATTACATAAGATAATTAAGAATTTTTTTTTAAGAATTCCCAACTTTACCCTCTCTTAGGTCAGAAATCTATGTTCCTTCAAAACCTTGTTTTCTAAAATTTGTATTGAATAATATTTTATTAATATCATATTATCATTAAACGAAATTTTTACCCTTTTTTATTTTACAAATTTTTAATGTAATATTCTTTTCACTTTCATTTTAGTGATTTTTTTCTAACCTTTTTACTGTGAAAAATGAATATTCATTTTACCTCGAACTACATGTATGGTTTTCCTCACCATCATTTAGGTAAATCATAATTTTCTTATTTAAAGGGTAAATTTTAATGATTTTTATTATTATTTTCATGAAAATTGGTTTTAATGATTTTTTCATGCTTCTTTCATATATTTTCAAGAAAAATGGTTTTCAAAATGTTTTTGAGATCATTTTATACGTTTTAAGAGAAAATGGTTTTCAAAACATTTTCACTCTTTATTTATATGTTTTTAAAATATTTTCAAATAATGTGTTTTAAAAAATAATTTATGATTTAGCTATATGTTTTCAAAGTATTTTCATTTAATTGTTTTCAAAACGTTTTCAAGAATTCCATATTATTTTTGAAGAAAAGGTTTTTGAATGTGTTTTGCAGATTATTTGGCATATTTTATAGAAAATGGGATTTAAAATGATTTCACGTTTTAAAGGTATTTTATAAGAAAAATATTTTCAAATTGTTTTGTGTATTAAAAAACATTTTCAAATAATAAAGTATATTTTCTTCAAGAAACATATTTGAATGTTATTTCCAAATTATTTTCCATCTATGATAGCATCGATTTCTATTACTCATGAACTTTTAGGAAATGATATAAAGGATAAATTAATATTATTTCTATGAATGGGTCACTCTTAATGTAATGGTCTTCCTGAAACCTATTTATATTTCATGTTTTCTATACATTTGAATCCCGCTTCTTTTTAAGAGTTATGTTTATGATGAAAATATTTAAAAACCTATCTTTTTTCAGAGTTTATGATAAGATTACATTTTTGTAAAATTCATTTCTTATCATTGGTTGTGATATCATTTTTATGATCTTATGGAACATGTATGTATGATTTCATTATGAGATGGGTGGGACCTCTATCTATCCCTAATGATTTTAATAAAGATTTATATCTCATGAGATATACTAAGATGGTCTTGGGAATGAAACATGATTACAAAGACGGCCAAGGGAGTGAACCATGACTACCAAGATAGAATGGGGAGTGAAACTATACTACCAACACGGTCTGGGTAGCTATTCTTTGGCTACTATGGAAATCATATTATATTATTATGTGTCTTCCACTATCCTATGTTTTATTACTATGTTATGATTTCATGGATTGTGTAATTAATTTACTTATTATTCATTTATTATTAACATCCAATATTTTTGTAATTATTCATGTATGTGATCTTTGATATGCAGGGTGTGATCTTTTATTTTCTTGATCATGTTCTTATATCCTTATTTTCATGATTATGCTTTCATATAGCATTTGAACTCCCCCCCCCATTCTTTTTTTACTTATCCACACGTTATGAAGAAAGATTTTACATAGATGTACTAAATTAGGAGATATTTATGGTAGATTTTGAAGATCTTTCACTATGATAGAATATTTTATTCCCTATTTCTGAGGACACTAAACTAATATAGTCCTCGGGTATTTATTTTCTAAATTTACTAAAAATTCATCTAAAATGATGTAATATCCTTGTGTGTCTAGCCTGGGTTTATATATTCATGATACAACCAAAGTTAAGGACTTGGGATGCATTTATGTTCTGAGTACATTCAGGTTTCATGGATTCCATTCTATTATAGTCTCTGATAGGGATCCCCAATTTTTCTCACTTTTAGAGAGGCCTCTAGGATGCACTGGGATCTCAAATGCATTTTAGAATAACATATCATCCATAGATGGATGAAAAAGAAGAACGATTTATATTGATTATTGAGTACATGATTCATGCCTACATTCATGAATATCGTGGATCTAGGGATTCTTATTTTGGACTATTGGAGTTCACTAACAACAAAGGATTCCAATTTTCTAAAAGAATGTCTCTTTTGGGGACTTATATAGTCATCCTTGTAGATGTCCATTTTTTGGTAAAATATTAGTTAAAGATCCTTGGTTGGGATGAGTTTGGACCAAAATTTTATGGATAAGATTCATTTTATATTTTAGAGAATGTTAATAGCACAAAATTGGTAATATTATTATAATGGCCATCCTATATTTTCATTTGTTTTTTTAGTTGATGACTAGGGGTTTTTCAGAGGTTCGCCTTTTTGGGTCATCGATGTCTTGGAAACTAGTGGAATCTATCACTATGGTTTGTGGGACATTTTTGGGCTCTTATTTAGGTGTAGAAAGTGTCTTACCATTTTTCACTTCCCTAGATGTGGAAATCGATACATAAGGTGATCCATTAATTAGGAAATTGGATGTATCCTTATAACCCATATCAAAAATTGAGCCTGAATGATCTTAATGTTGAGTATAATTTATCTGTGATGAAGTATACAATCACGATCATTTACACATAGAAACATTTATGTTGGGTTATGATGATACCTTTGGTCTAACCACTATGGCAGCATGGTTCTTGATTCACATGATATGTGAGAGTGTAAGGCACTAATGAGAGAATAGTGCCTTACCTCTTTGACATGAATCATTCATGAAATGATTTATGGGTATATAAATTCATTACAGTGGTGAGGATATGACTTCTTGTTGCCTATTTTATGGGTTTCCTTCTCCTTTTATATCTATTTTTAGTTAAATTTCATTTTAGGGTCATTTTGGGATAATATCAAATATTTTGGAAGCCCAAAGGGCTTTGAACAGTTTCCACATGGTTAAGTAAAACCATGTAGTTTGGACCAGAAAATTGTGCACCCTGTTGTGAGCCACTGGATGGGGACACATGGTTTTCCTAAACCATGTTTCTAGCCGCTCCAAAAAATTTACCCTCATACAGTGAGGGTTTTCATAGTTTTCTCATAGTTTTAAAAACCCTTCAGCCTCCCAGAAGAAACTGCTCACCCTACCAGTATGGGTGTATAGTTGGGGCACATGGTTTTTATAACCATGTATCCATACCAATCAAACTAATCATGTGGGTCTCAATTCAACAAAGAAATTATTAAAAAACACAAACCTATGGTTTATAATTCATAATCAACCTACTCAGCCATAATGTGAATTATTTGGTTTTGAAGGCTGCCAAGAAGTGATTTTTGGATCCTTAAACCATTTTTTCTTGGCATATGGAAGCATATTTGATTTTTTTAAATCTCATTAGGGTAATTGGATCTCATATATTGTAGTTATTTGAAATATATATGTATATCTTTTATACATTTTGATTTATCATCACATATTTTTGAATTTAAATACTATTTTGATGGATCTGGATTCTAGGTTGGCTTTCTTGAATTATTTTACCACACTATTTATTGGTGATCCCAATGTCGGTGTTTTCTTTGACTGTGTCATTAAAGGGAGGTGGTTCCATGATTCTTTTTTCTATTATTGAAACCATAAACGTCCTGGTATAATTGAAATTAGTTTTTATTGGAATTAAAAAACCTAATTTTAATGTATTTGATGTGTGATTTAAAATGGAATGGAAATTGTGGAAAGAAGACCTCATTTTTAAAGGTAATTGAAATGTTTGGTAGATTATATGAAAATGATGTCTTGATTCGTAAATTTATTTGATAAATTAGTTTTATGTTTACTTTTGAGAAAACATTCTTAAAGTGAAACATGATTTAAAATGCCATGAAATGATAAAAACCACTATTTTGGTTTTGAAATTATAAAGGCATGTTAAAAAATGAAAACTAGGAAATTATAATTTGAATTTATTTTAAATGTTTGATTTTCCATTTTTTATTTATTTATTATTTAAAGAAATTGTTATCCTTGTTATATAGGGGTAACTAAGTGAATCATTCTTGTACCTTGACTCTCTAGTAGTGGATTGATGATGAAAATTGTTACTAAAACAACAATGATATGATTTCCCATGATGGGATCACCTTATGGGCTATATAAATCCCATGATGGGTTCTCTATTGGGATGTATTTATCTGTTTATTCCTAACAAAATATGATATCATTATTGAGATGTGTGAAGATGATATTACCAGAAAAAACTGGCTATCAATGAGGCTTTCATATATGGTTATTCAATATGATTTTTTGCAGGATTATACATTCCTATGATTAGTGAGATTTTTTATTCATGCCAACTATTTTATATTTTTTTTATATAAATGTTTTATTTAATATAGTTTTGATACATCTACCATCTCTTTAATATGTGAGAACTTTTTGTTTTAAAAATATTTTAATGTTATATAATGTATTTATTTAATTAAAATGCATCATAATTGGTTTAATTAATATATAATTGATTATAGAACACATAGTGATACTCTACTAGGATTTATAGCTCACAAACTAGCTTTTCCATCTAGCATTTTTAGACTTTCTTTTTCATGGACTGAGCTAAAAGAATTCACCACTTTTAGATGTAGGTGGATGTTCATGATCACTTCGACCATGGAGTGATAATGGTGACTAGTGTAGTTGTTTTCCACTTGTTACATATGAGCATTTGTTTTCTTAGACTTTTTCATGTTGATGTTGTTTTTTCCTTTGAGTTGTTTATCTTTATTTCTAGGTATTTTCTTAATTGTATGTTTCTTGTACATATCATTTTTTGAGTTTTGATAACCTTGACATGTAACTTTTATCTTCAACTATTTTATGGGAAAATTGTTCCCTCTTTAAACATGTATGTTTCCACGTACTAGTATCCAACCCCTGGGGATCAGAAACTCCTATCAAACCATGTCAAAACTGGCTCAGGTATTTGGGTTTTGAGGTATCCATGATGGTTTATGAAAACAAACACCTTTATAAAAACATCCAAAAATAACCCAATATCTTCGGGATCCTTTATCATCCTAGTATACACTAATTTCAAAATAAAACTCAACAATATATAAAATAGTGGACTATACACACCAAATACCCTCATAAAAACTCCACTATCTAATAAAAACCACACAGTATAAATCCCCATCTGAGAACAAAAAATTCTTCCAGAAGTAGTTGATAACACCAAGAACATAATACAACGTGTCGATGATGGTGATGAAATCATATGACTGCATCTGATGAAACAAAAGATATCACTAGAACAAATGTAGCCTCATCATTAGTCTACACCCCTGACACACATCAAACAAGATGTTCTGGCATTCGATTAGAATTTTCAACCCCATGGGAATGGGAAGCCTCTCTATGCCTGGTCCTAGAGAATGTACTATAGTTGGTGAAACAAAGTAGTGAGAATATTATAAATCAAAAAAAAATCACAAACAATGAAACATGAAAGACTGAGCATGCCTAGAATTATCACTATCCCCTCTAGGATTGATGCATCAACGTCATGAAACTAACCATGTCGATCTCTTCTACCTCTCATTAAAGGAAACCTCCATGTCAATTCTTGGTATGAGGTTCCTGAACATGGGTAACATCCTAATGTATGAATATACCTATTCCATATATTCTTAGCATATCATAATCAATCAACCTTTATTGATGGTATGGTCCCCCTAAATTTTGTTATTAAGGCTAGCACTAAACCTTTCCCCTTCACCAAATTGATCTCAAAAAAACCACTGGGCAATGAATTTGGTGATGTCCATGAACCAGAAAAACAATCAAAATTTCCCCAAGCGTCCACAAAAATCACAAAAACCACAAGCCCCACAAGTCTTGAAAAATAACTGATAATGTAGATTCCTTGATGTTAGAAACCTCTATGGATCTAGATCCTGAGACCAAACAATGATAACTTTACTACTTAAAGAACTCTTCTCATTTCCATATCAAAGTAAACCTCCTCATGAGTGTATCCACTTGGCCAACTCCACATTCTTGGGAACCTCCGTATTTGTTGGAATCATAAAAGGAGTAATTGAATATTGGATCGAAGGAAAGAGTGCCTCATCAGTATGTATCAAATGAGACTCCTCATCAAGGAAAATATATTGGGAAAATGTAGAAGGTTATTTAACTTGGTCCTGAGCTCCAATACTAAAAAACTCCCCTACTGAAGATAAACATTCTTCTTCCTCTTCCCTACCTTCAATGTTTATTATAGGAACTCCTCCCATAACTCTTTCTAAAAGATGCCCCCAGAAACATCTACCTCCTTATTCTCACCCATATACAACATTTTCCACTAATTAATAGATCATATCACATGAATAACTATCAAAGGGACTAAGTAATCCACCAGGGCATAGATCAAACTAAAATTGATCTAAATCTCTTCCAACCAGCTCTCTGTCTCCACATCTGAAACACTACCCTCATATTTCCCTGAATCCTTCTACTAAAAATAAAAAAAATTCCCTCTTCCATTTACCAGCCACACCAGCAAGATAAACCTTATAGTGATCAATCAAATAAGTCTATGGAACCACTTTTTCCTAAACCACATTTGGATGATGTCTAGGAGCCATAATTGAATAGGATAAAAATACTCCATAAAATAGAGTAGTGTGTAATTTTGGTGAAAAATTATTCAATAAATTTTAATTTGTTTTTGAATTACCAAAACCACCCAATTAAAAAAAACATTTCACCATGATTCACGTACCTTTTTTTGGTCTCTACCATGCAAATAAGTCCACCTAACTTGGTCATTCAATAATATCTAACTATGTGCACTAGATCTTGAGGGGATAAAATTCCTTGTACTTGTTGGTTTCCCTAGCCTATATTATGCACAAAGATCAACTAACACCATTTCTATACCAACCCATGAAATCTTCATTATTCCTACATCTAAATTACTTCATATCTATCAAACATCAGCTCTGATGTCACTTTATTACTACCCCCCCCCCCCACCCCAATGATGCTATAATGAAGGTAGGGAGATAATGACTACCCAAGTCCCACCTCAAGTATCTCCAAGGTTAGAAACTAGAATCGAAGGTATGAAAATATCATAAAATGGTAGGCATTGCACATTATAATAATTCAATATTGGGAGACATAATAAATCAACTACAAAAAACTCCAAAATGTAATATAAAAATAAATCCAAAAACCTTCCCAGAGTGCATGTATAAAAAAAATGGTACATATAAATGTTTCTAATGTAACTACCCAAAATAAAATCTAAAGAATTAGTATAAAAATCCTAGGTTCAGATCTAGTAATATCCAACATGGTCCATGTAATCCTCTTAAAAACTAAAAATAAATTTTTATGCATAGGGTGAGAATTTAGGCATAATTAATAGGAAAACCCAAGTACTTTTTACACATGTGAATGAAGAATAATAATAGACCCATGAGAAAATATAAAACCAACATCACCTAAACAGGTAGCCTATCCAACCCAAGCCTTATTGAATCATGCTTTCTAAATATTGCAAGCCATGTATAATAACATAATAAGAGTCTTATCAATAAAAGGATACCTCACACTACTTTCCAACTAAATATTCACTATCACATAGAAGAACCTACATGATAGTGCTCCTGTATCATTAGAATAACATATACCACCACTCCATAGCACTGTCACATCACATCACACTCATAGAAACTTGGCTCACCACACTATAGCACGGTCACATCACATCTCATCTACAGAAACCTGGGTCATCACTTCAAATCCATAACCGTAAGAGTAGGGTATCATGAACATAAATGAAATAAATCTCATGTCCACCTCTTACCATGAATTACCCCCATCATAAGCTATCCCACAACATGTTCATATCACATATAACCCATAGACAGTTGCACCACCTCCACACATATCAACCACATCACATCACACCTGCAGACACCTAACCCATCACCTAGTTCACTATCAAACCATCGGCCATCTAATCCTATGAATATCTAATCAAATGGAAGATGTAGTAGGAAATATAATTTAGTCAACCTTCCATCCTCACCACTAGGATATTTGGAAAAACACCCCCTCACACACACACACACACACACACACATATATATATATATAAAGGTGTCAACACATGTGGCTCGATGTAGGTTGGTCAAGTATAAAAATATGAAGTAATATTCAAATTATATATATACATAACCACACAAAATCCCATACTAAAAGTTTAGAAAGAGGAACTAACCAACTCCCAACATTTCCACATTCAATTCCACCAAAAAATAAAGAAACCCAGATAACAAACACTATCCACAATCCACATCCCACTTTTCATTACAATCCAATGAAATTTAATTTAAACATCCCATTACATTAAAAATTAATCAATAACTGCATTTAACCACATTTATCATTGATAATTAGTTCAATAGAAATTTATATTCCAATAAAAAAACCCCCAAATCTATTTCAAACATTATTAATCAGTTATTCAATCACTATCCACGTATTCATCACAACACAAACATTCTCGTCTAATCCTCAACATAACAGAACCACACAACATCTCCCTACATAACAACATCATACCAACCACATATCACTTCCCCACATCAAGTCTTTTTTACCAACAACACATCACTACCCCACAACATGGACTCTTACCAACCACACATCACTTCATACCACATCACAACCACACATCACCACCACAAAGTATAGCCTCATAATAACAACACATCCGCCCCTAAATCACAACATATCCTTATCACCCCTATAACCCAACCTTAGATATCTCATCAGTCCCACATAGAACATCCTCACATCACCATATCATAGTAATTCTTTATTCCAACCACAAATCATTGAACATTTTACATATTTATCAATGGGATTTTTATCAAGTCCAATTCTCTATTTTAGGTTCATTATCAAAAAAGATATAAATCTTGGGTAAACCATTATATTAGTCCAATTTAATTGGTTAGAAAATTTCCATTTTGGGGTGATATCAGAATAACACACGATAAGGTTTCTATATCACAATAACTACAATTCAAGAAAAGGCTCCCAACAGCCCTGATTTTCAACGGGATGTTAAGCCCATCAATTCAAAATATAAACTTAATAATATCAAAGTCATAAAAGCATGTAGTTCAAAACTATTTCCCATTAAATTTGATTAAAAAACAAATTTATCTTGAATAGTCTAGTGAAAACCATCCTCAGTAGATTAAAAAATCATAATACCCTTCCACATGATACATTAATGTGAGAAATGACATATTACCTACCTCAATGAATCTTTTTCAACTTGTTGAGTTCTACAGGCCGAAGATGAAATGACCGCAAAAAATAATCATGCATGTGAAACTATGGATAAACCTACACCACACCCAAAGATCATCAAAATGCAGACTAAATCATCCTAAAATTGAAAGAAAAATTCCACAGTAGATTCCCTTGGGAAAAATGAGAGAAAACAACAAAAAAAGGTAAAATGGATAACCACTGATCACCTATGAAAAACCACTAAAATCAAATGATCAAGGTGAGAAAATATGGGAATAAAATATCTCCATATATTCCTAGGGTTCTGCCAAAATTAGATAATGGAGGACGGTCGAATGATTGAAGAGTTTTCAAAAACTCTTATAAAAACATAGAACCCACCCCTTCAATGATGTGAATTCCATTCATGAAATGAATTCCTTAGGTACACATGTATTAAGAGCCATGAATCTAGTATAGGGTGTGAAAACCCTTTGTTTTTTTACTTTATACAAAAAATTAATTCACTACTAATGAATTAATTACATGTAATGGATTCATTTCACGAATTTCCTCCACCACAACCTACATGTCGTGAGACTAGCCAACAGTACATGTTATGAATCACCAACACCTAATGTGAATATCGTTCACATTACGAACCACCAACTATAATAATCCTATTGATCCAACCTCCATGGATCCATTTTTTACTTCTTCCAATCATCCTCCAACAACCAAAACTGGCAATAAAATGTGCAAGGAAGGAATAGCCCATTACAACATGCTTCTATCATTTTCTTCCTTTAATTTATTTTCTATCAAATGTGGGTTTAACATACCTACTATGGTTATTTCAATTGAGTGTTTTCTGCAAAAAAATACTTGTTTTGTAAATTCAATTCTTCAATGAAATAAAATTTACCATCAACCATGAATTTTTTAAAAGGATGGATGGTATTTAAAGGCTCAATGTTCGCCAACTAAACCAGCCTCATGAAGCATGTCTCAACCCCAGACATCATCAATATAATGACCCAAACTATAATTAATTAAATTTCCCTTATTATTTCATTAAATTTCTAATTAATTTTTTTTGGTTATTAGAAACACATGAACTTCTTTGGTTTTATTATATCCTATCAGATTTAAATGGCCATTAATCATATTTGTCTTTGATAAAATATTATTTGAACATTGATGACATGATTATTATAAATATAAGGTTTTAATAAATCCAATGTACATAGAAAAAATAATTGATAGCCTAAACCAGTAGGATCATGCCCTATGAATCCTATTAATTAGTGCTTCTAAGGGGGATAGAATATCTAGGATTTTCCCTTGACCAATCCCAAGATGATATCCACTAACATAAATATGACTGAAATCATTTATGGGAGACATTTAAACTCATTTATATCATGGCTAAAACCATGCATATCGAACCACCCCATGAATGTCTCATCGTCACACACCTTGCTCTCATGGTGATTTTTAGTGTATTAAATGGACATATATCAAAACCCTATAAATATGTGTATATGAGTTATTTTTTATATAATAATGAATATATTTTCATCCAATTATTTTTACTTTATAAATGACTTTTATTTTGATACAATAAAATGCGAATAGTTACTTTGGTTTATATTAAAATTCAATTAACATATTTATTTCAATGAATTAATAGATTTTTGAAATAAATAATATTTTTAATAAAATTTTATTATTAAAAAATAGTTATAAAATATAAATGATTATATAATGGCTATGAATTAAAATTTAATTTTTATAAGGGATCAAAATTTGATATTGTCAAAAAACCCATAATTTCATAAAAAAGGTTGATTTTATTTTAAAACTTGAAATTAACATATCTATAAAAAATTAGATAAAATGAAAATTATTTTTGGAATTATAATGTGAAAATTATCCAATGGTTAATTTTTTCATAATTTTCTAAGGTAGAAAAATTTTTGTGTAAAAAGATAAGCACCAAATAAATATATGTTGTGTATTATAAAATCAAAATGACCCAAAAGAGATCTAATAAATACTATAAAAGTTGTACATGACCAAATATATGTTTTTAATTTAATATAATTTGGTTTTATCTTTATTTAATTTATTTTATAAATCCATTATGAATCCTCCCAAACATATAATATATTTTAATGTTTTAAATCCTTTTATTAAGAGTATAACTCATTTCCACATAATCAAGGAAATTATTTTATTATGTTAGGAACTTTTCCATATAAAATAATATAAACCATTCCAATTTAGAATAAACTAAGGTAATCCCCCATTGTATGGTATTTTTTGGTTATTTTATTATATACAGTCCAAAACCTCAGTTTGAGAAATGATAGAGAATTTAATACTCTTTTCCTACATAATCACACCCCAGATAAAATTTATCTTCAATAAAAAAACGTTATAACGTCCTTAATCAAACCTTATATCTCTTTAGTCCACCCAAGTTTCTCCAAATATCTCAAGATGTTCTTTCTAATCATTTGGTGGCACAAACTCAAGTAACAAATCCTCACCTTCTCTTCTCTATTCAATTCTCTTTTTTATCTTAAGGTTTCTATTTCCAATTCCTAATGATAGTATATTTATTTTTGTGTCCCTATTACTAACCATTTAAAGTAAAAATTATGATTGACCCTTAATCTCTGATCATCAAATTTTATGAATTTTTATGTGATGTCATTATGATGCCAAAATTCACTATAAAATTTCAATGCGCAAACAGTTGTTTATTTAGTACCATACCCATTTCCTTTCAAGGATGTTCACCTTTATACACCAATACATCAATGAAATGGGACATAAATTTATGTATTTGAAAATCCATTATTTTGGAATAAAATATGATGATAAATGAATCCATGTTCTATGATCTATGTGGAATACATAATCATGAGAATAATATTAAAGTGATGGGTGTGCCTAGAATTATATAGCGCTCTAATGAATTAGGTAATGTTTAGAATAACGATATATCAAGTTGGTACATGTAGTGAACCTGATTTGATTCTGATGTCTTGGAAGATATCATTGACCTATGTTTATTATGTAGTGTTTTATGTTGTTTCCAAATTTCCCATGTTATGATTATCTTGTTATATCTTGCCTTATTATTACTATTTATGATTATGAAACCTTCTATTCCCTATAGATATTCATACATTCTAACATTTATCCCAATATCCCATGTTTATTACCTAACTAGGATTTTTATCTCATCCATTTCTTATGTATGCCCCTAGATTATCTCGTGTAGTTTTGAAAGTAAGGGAATTCTAGAAGAATGTTAAGGAAGCTCTCAATAATGCTATGGTAACCAATGTTCAAGATGTTATTCTATATAACTAATTATCAAAGACAATAGACTTATCAATCCTATGAGTTGTATTAAGTGTAATTTTATGTAAAAAAATCATGAATTAATGTGTAATAATTAGAATAGTTGTCATAATTGGTATTAGAGGAATGGTTTAGTTATTTTTTGGATTAATATTAGAAAACTCTAGAGGAATCCTTAGAGATAAGACTAAGTATAATAAAACACCCCAAAATTTTTTAATTATAGGGTATGTGTTTTATCAAGAAAATAAATCCCTAGCTGGATAATAAAAGATGATGTGGCTCTTCCCTGGATATACCTTATCTTAAAATATCTAACAAGGTGTGTGAGGCATAATTAATCATCACCTATTACACGACAACAGGCCTTAATGCACGCATGGTTTGACACTCTCAGGGGATAAGGTTCGGTAAATTTGTGAGATCATTATAAACCATTTCTAAGGGTATGAAAAATGACTATAAGAATATTTGTTATGAAATAGATCATGGAAAATATAGAGTGAAGCCTACAAATTCAAATGTTAAGAAAATAAATGTAAGTTATAAGTTTTCCCTTTAATTTCATTAAATTCTATTTTATGTTTTTATAGTTTAAAAATAATCATCCCTAATTTTCCCTCTTATACTATAAAATTTTCTAAAATAGAAGTAATTCGGTAAACAGTCAATGCGATGAGAAATGTGATGAATACCCCAAGAAGATTCCCAACCAAATGGGAGTGGGAATCAAAAAATTTGTGAAGATGCCCTATAATCTCATTTAAGTTCTAAATAGAAATATAGATTGGGAGGACTGTCTAAATCGCCCTAAAAATGAACAAGATTCAATTGATTCCTTTATGCGACAAAGGCCTCTAACATTCAATGGATCGTATAATCCCTTATTTATGAAAAAATGGATCAACTCCATTGAGAAGGGCATCTCTATCCTTAAATATTCCGAACCAAAGAATTTTCAACTAGTTTTTTATCATATGGAGGGAGAGGCTTGTCAGAAATTGGTCAAGAATATGAATCCTGAAAAATATATTGAATTGATGGGGTGGAAGGAATTCCAAAAAATGTTGTTTGAGAAATAATTTCTTCATGCTCTCTATCTTAAAATGAAATTGGATTTTCTTTCCCTAAAAAAGATGATGAATCTATCAGGGTGTATGAGTACAACATCACAATACTTTCATGATATTCCTCTATGTTTTTCATTACCCACAAATACATAGTTGACCACTTATTGGTTTGGCGAAACCCTATTCTATAAAATTCCCTTGCAATATGTGACTTTGATAGATATTAGTAAGTTTTAAAAAGTTCCCTCAAAGTTAAATTGTATATTAGAATATCACAATGGTATCACAGCGATTAGGATATGAAAGTGGAGTTTAATTATAGAGTTTATATGGAGAAATATAATGGCGCTAATAAATTTCAACAATCATCTTGTCAAATTTTAAGAATGAAGCACACTAGTAATTGAATAATTTGGATAAGGAAATGATTTTGGTCTGGGAAAGAAGGGATCATAACTAACAACTATCGATAGGAGAAACCCGCTAATGCAGCGGAGGAGAGGAATAATCCAGTAAAACCTCATTACATTGTTCTTTGTTTCAACTATAAGGAACCAGGGAACTTTGTAATCAAATTCACTATGCCATGGGTTTTTTGAGACAACACACAACCTACAAAGAAGAATGGTTGATCTTTTTTCATCACAAATCTTGAGGTGTATCCAGATAAGTAGGTAGTGAAAGGTACACTACCTATTCATTAATTAATATAGAATGTAGATTTTTATTCTGGTTTTATTCATTCCTTAATATCACTAATGTTTTATAGAACTATTCAAACACCACTACAAAACATGTAAGACAAAATTTCAGTGAAAATGGTGGATGAGTCTTCTTTAGCATAAAAATCTCAATCAAGGATATTATTTCCCTATGAGAATGTGTATCTAGCACAAATGATTGAGTATAAGGAAATAATCATCCTCAAAGACATGCCTATTGTGAGGGAATACATTGATGTGGGTATTGAGAAATTTTCCAGCCTTACTCCTATCATAGAGGCTGATTTTCATTTGAATATATACCTAGTGAATTAACATTATCATAGACTCTGTACATAACGGTTTGTGTGGAACATGAGTAGATTAAGAAACAAATAAGGTTGAATTTGATTAAATGGGTTTATACTCCCAAGTGCATCACCGTGTGGTGAACAAATCCTCTTCAACAATAAGAATTATGGATCAATGCAGCTTTGAATTGATTATTGTGAGCTCAATAATATCAAGATAAAGACATGTATCCTCTACCATATATTTATGACTTATTTAATCACTATGTGGAGAACAATACATCTTTAAGGTGGATCTATGGTTGGGATATTATCAAGTAATGGTTAAAAATGAGGATATCCCCATGACTAGTTTTAATACAAGTTAAGGGAATTATGTGTTCATAGTAATTCCATTTGGACTCACTGTTCCTCTATAAAACATCATATAATTTATGAGAAGAGTCTTTAGAGATTACCTTGGTAAATTTTTGTTGTTATTTACAGATGATATTATAATATTCTCTAAAAATGGGGAGCATTAAGAGAATTTGATCACTGTCCTAAAGACCTAGAGAAAGGATAATATTTATGAAAGGTAGAAAAAATTTGAGTTTTGGTTGATGGAAGTCACATTCATTGGGAATATCAACACAAACAATAGGATATTTTTGGTCCCTTCAAAAAAAGAAATTGAAGCTTTGTCGAGGACACTGTATTTGACATATATACCCAGTATCTTTGGATTCGGTGGGTACTATAATCTATTTGTGATATTTTTCCCATGATGTTCAAACCCTAAAGTCAATATAACTCATAAGGGAGTAATGATTTATTGTAATGATGAATGTAAAGGTATATTTAATGAGCTAAAAAAAATGATTGTCACTACCCATGTGCTCAAACTACCCGTATGTAGACATATTTTTACGGTATTAAGTGATGATTTGAAGAAGGGATTCAGATATCTGTTAATAAAAAATGGAAAAATCATTTCCTATGATTCAAGGCAGTTGAAATTTCATGAACTGAACTATCCAATGTAGGATCTAGAGTTGGATACAGCAATATTCACTTTTAAAATATTGTATAATTCTATTTTTGGTATAATTGTGAAATATATAAGGCTAAAACACTCTCAAATATATTTTCACATAGAAAGATTTGAATATGTTCCAATGAATATGGTTAAAGCTGATCATGGACTATGATTTCCCAATTCGCTCTCATCTAAGGAAAGTGAGTAAAGTGGTAGATTATCTAAGTATAAAAGATCCAAAAATTATATCATCGGTGAGAATTGATAGTGATCCAATAATCATAGATTAGAAAAGGAGGACATGGTAATCATACAGGAAGGAACATCATCAATCCTTTCAAAAATTATGTCTCAAAAATATCTTGTAGAGAAGATAAAAGATTATCAAAGAGATTATGTTGTAATTATGAAGAAAGTAGAAAGTAAACCAAAATATAAATCATTGGTGTTTTATTTTAATCAAGAAGGATTTTGAAGATTTGGGAAAAGACTATGTATACCACTGAATCCTGATTTGATGGAGGATTTGTTTGATGATGCACATAGTTTAACCATGTCTATCCATCCTAGATGGACAAAGATATATATAGATCTCAAAGAACACAATTGGTGGGACAATATGAAAAATAATATCATGAAATTCACATCAAGATGTATTGTATGTCAACAAGTGATGGTGTAAATGAAAAAAATTTAAGTGGATGATGCAACCATTACTCATATCTACATGGAAATTAGAAAACATCACCCTGGAAATTATCACTAGACTTACAGAGACATCCAAAGGAAATAATTCTATTTGGGTTATGGTGGATCATCTTACAAAGACATCACACATCATTATGATTTGAGAGGATTTATCACTCGATCATTTTTGATAGATATAAATTAGAAAAGTGGCAAGGCTACATGGAGTACCACTATCAATTTTATTTGATCGAGATCCAGGATTCACCTCCAACTTCTAGAAATGTCTCCAACACTCTCTAAATACTGAGATTAAATTCATCACATCTTATCACCCCCAAAATTGATGGACAGTATCAGTGGAATATCTAGTTATTGGAGGACATGTAGAGGGAATGATTAATTAACTTCAAATGATGATGGGATCAACATCTTCCTCTAGTAAAGTTCTTGTAAAATAACTGTTTCCAATCAAGCATCCAAATTGATCACTATCAATACTTTTATGGGAAGAGGTTAAGAACACATGAATTTTGAGATGAAGTTGGGGAATGAAAATTTTTAGTTCCTAAAATGGTTCAGTAAAGTGAGGACAAGGTTAAGACCATTCAGCAGCACACCAAGGCTGCTCAAAGTTAAAAAAAAAAGATTGTTTCTAACAATCATCGATAACAACTAGTGTTTGATGTAAGAGACATGGTAATCATATGTATATATCCATGGATGAAACAGATGATAGTTGGAAAAAATGGAAAGCTTAGTCCAAGACATATCATCCCCATTGATATCCTTTCTCTCATCGGAGTAGTGGCCAACTCACTAGAACTCCCTCCTAACATATCTCATGTATATGATGTATTATATGTATCACTCTTGAGGAATTATATACCATACCCCTCACATTTACTCAATATAGAGGTGGTTCCATTGGAGAATGATCATTCATATGATTAGTAACTGATAATGATATTAGATCATAAAGACAGCATTCTATAACACAAGGCAATGAACCTGGTCAATGTGTTTTGGAGAAACCAAAAATTTGAGGAATCTACATGGGAACTATTGGAAATGATGAAATAGAGTTATACTTATCTTCTTTAGTGTTGTAAAAGATAATTTTGAAGGCCAAATTTCTTAAGGGGGGAAGATTGTAACCACTTGAACTATCATAACTGAAGTTTCCCTTATGATTCAATTAAATGTGTAATTAAGTATTGTGGTTATAGAAAACACCTGCACTTATTTGGATTTATTGTATTCTATAAGATTTAAAAGACCATTAACCATATTTACTCTAGATAAAATAGATACTAAATAGTGATCAATTGATTCATATAAATAAAGGTTTTTAAACAAATCCAATTTTCACAGATAAAGTGATGGCCTCAACTAGTAGGATCGTACGCCATGAAGCCCATTTATTAGAGCTTATAACGGAGATAGAATGATTTAGATTTTCCCTTGACTAATCCCAAGATGATATCCAATAACTTAAACATTAACAAAACCTATTTTGGGAGAATTTTAATCTCATATAGATCACGACACAAACCATGTATGTCAAACAACCCCATAAAGGTCGAACCATCACACATCTTACTCTTAGTGTGTTTTCTAGTTTATTAAACGGATAAGTATCAAGATCCTAGAAATATGAGTATATAAATTATTTTTTATAGAATAATTAATATATTTTCATCCTATTATATTTATTTTATAAATCAATTTTTTTATACAATAAAAAACATGTAGGATTTTGGGTTAATTTTCAAATTCAATTAACGAATTTATTCTTATAAATTAATAGATTTATAAAATAAATAATATTTTAGTGATATATTTTTATTAAATACTTTTTATCTAATATAAATTATAGTATAATTTTAATAGAGTCAAATGTAATTTTTAAAGTGTTTGAAAACTATTATTGTCAAAAAACCCAACATTTCATAATAATTGTCGATTTTATTTTAAAAGTAGATATTCACATATTTGAAAAATAATTTAGATAAAACTAATTTTTTTTTGGAATCAGAACTTCTAAATTATCCAATTATTATTTTTTATAATTTTCTAAGACCGTTGAATTTTTAGGTAAAAATTTAAATACCATATAAATATACATTGTGAATTATGACATCATAACCAAAATTGATGTAATAAATACTATAAAATGTATCCAATACAAAATATATTTTTCCATTTAAAATAATTTTGTTTTATTTTTATTTAATTTATTTTATAAACCCATTATGAATCTACCCAAACATGTAGTATATTTTTAGGTTTTGAAATCATTTCTTTAAGAGTATGAATCACTTACACATAATAAAGGGGTTTATTTTATTAATTTATGACCCAGTCCTTATAAAATACTGGAAACCACTCCCATTCGGCATAAACCATGGGAAAAATCCATAATAAGGTTTGTATTTTTTTATTTTATTATAAGGATTCCAAAACCTAAGTTTGTGAAATGATAAATAATTCCCCACTCTTTTCCTATATAAACAAACCCAATATCTCATTTCTCTTAAATAAAAATCCTTGGTTCAATTCTTTACTCTTCTATCCCCTCTCTAGAGTCCTTAAAAGGAATCCCCAAGCTCTAAATAAGCTTCTCCCAAGCATTTGGAGTCCCACAATAAAATAAGGGATTCTTACCTTATCTTAATTATTAATGTTTATTTTTTATCTTATGCCTTCTATTTCCAATTATTAATGTTGGGATATGTCTTTACATATCACTATTACTACCCAATTCATTTTGAAATTATGAGATAACCCTTTATCTCTCATCAACCCATTTTATGAATTTTTATTTGACATTTTTATGCTGTAGAAATTTCACCATGATTATTCCATAACAAAACAATTGTGTAGTGAACACCATACTCGTTTTCTATCAAGGGTGTTCAAATTTATACACTTATAATTATTTGAACTAGGAATTACTTGTATTTATTCCACACTCCTAAGTCATTAAATAAAATATGGTGATGAATGAATCCTTATTTTATGATATATGTGGCACACCAAAGCATGAGAATTAAATGAATGTGATGGGTGCACCTATAATTATGTAGCACTCCACCGCATTAGGTAAAATTTAGTCTCATGAGATGTCATGTTGGGATAGGTAGTGAAAATAATTCCTTTAAGGTACTTTTTCTATCAGGATGTATTGGTAGTTATCCTAAACCTATGTTTATGATTCAGTTTTTTAAGTTGTTTCCACATTTTCCATGTTATGATTATCATGATATATCATGCCTTATTATCCATGTTTATTATTATCACGGCTTCTATTCCCCATTAATATGAAAATTTCCTAACATGTAACACCTTATTCCATTTTTATTACCTCACTGTTCTTTCTATCTCATACCTTTCTTATTTATGTCCCCAGTTTATCTTGTTCAATTTTAAAAGCCATATAATTTTAGAATCATTTTATGGAAAATTTCAATAATATTTTTGTATCCCATATTCTTAATGTTATTTTATTTACCTAATTACCAAAAATAATAGTCTTATTGATATTATATGTTTTATTAAGTGTAATTTTATATAATAAATTTTTAATTGATGTGTAATAAATAAAACGGTTGTAATAATATCTACCTCAAAAATATTCAAACCAGGCTGGCAACAGTGTCGTGAATGTTGGGACCCATGAACTAGTTAATGGAATTGGTGTCCGTTCCATTGAATAGTTTCACTGGGATAACAAACACCCCCTTCAAGATCAAATTATTATACCAAAATTACATAAATACATAAATGGGACCACGAAAATCAAGATATAGGGGAGTGAATAGATAAATGATCCTCACTTTTTTTGAAGCTAGATGATCTTGGCCATTGTAAATTTATTTTGTGCTCTATATATATTATTGTTATCATTGATCATATGAGGGAACATCTTTGATCTTGATTTTATTATTTGATAGCATGGAGTTATAAGACTCTAATATTATGAGGGTCGTAGAAGCTTGCACAGAATCGTGACAATGGGTTTGGCCCATGAGGTTTGAAACAATGGCCAAAGCCTCTTAGGGCCACATACTAGAGAAAATATCTATATTTTAATAATTATTTTAATTCAATGAATATAGAAAACATAAAACCACTTGAAATGATAATCATCCACTTCATTTATGAATCACATGGGTTTTAAAATGGAATATCAAATCTGATTGATGGGCAGGCCATCAGATAATGAGACTTTATCAAAGCCATATCATTATAAAATTTCTAATAAAGAATCTTCTATATGAATTAAACAAAAAATTTATCAATAAGTGTTCAGCATTTTGTTTAGTTTCTATATCTTGTTGGAGGTAATATTGGTGAGTTAAATGGAATTAGAACAGAAATTTCATTTTCTATTATTTATTGGGTGTTTTTAAATTGTTTATATCATTCCTATTTCCAGTGCCATTCCATTTTATTTTACCATTCCATTTTCATCAAATTTTTATTGAAATACCATAAAACAGATTGGTATTGGAGCAAGAAGAATATTATTTTTAGTTTTTAAAAACATTTTCCTTTTTTAAATTATTTGAATTGTATAAATTGGAAAACTTTTTTTAGTGAAGATAAATTAAAATGAAAAAATTGGAAAATAAAACATTATTTCATGTTTCGAAAAATTAGGAAAGGCAAGTAAATGAAAATCACATGATTTATTATTTACCCCTTTTACCTATAATTATTTTACCACATCTTCTAATACATTTATAGAGAATTAAAATGGGAAACAATTTCCAAATCCACACATTTCCTTATTGAAGCAATTTCTTCCATTTGACATCACATATGGAAAATTTATTATCTTATCACTTCGGAAAAATGCTTCTAGATAATTATTCCAATATTTTAGAATGAGAATTAGTTTTATAACACTTATTTATATAATTTTATTCATGAATTTAAGTCTAATAAGTATCTAAATTATTGAATAACCACTTATTATTTTTTTAAATTTCTTTTCATAAGTGATACAAAAAATAATAATTAAATGTGGGATGAATCTTTCAAATTATTTTTGATGAATTCATATAGATTTCATACCCTTATTACACTAATGTCCCAAAATTTTCTAAACCATGATTCAGTTTTAAATATATGGGAAGAAAATCCAGATAGTGTTTCTATTTTGATTTTGGAGTATGGGCATTGGCATAGTTGGGAGTGATTATGAAGATATTGAATGTTCACAAAAAAAGGTAACACATATTACCAAATCCAACAACACAAGAAAAAATTGTTTTTAATTAATGTAAAATTCACTATACCAACAATGGTATGTCTTATAAGGGGTGAATATGACTTTAATAAAATATCATGTTTTAATTCAATAAGACAAATATCATGTATACTGGATCAGGTTTCTTGGTGAAAAGAGATTCTATTTATGATCTGATATGATTATATGTGAGATAAAAGCATACATGTGTGGGATATATTGTCATTTACATGGTTCACTATTAGAACAAATGATAGTCTAAAGAGTATGAAGCTCCCTATTCTATACTTAGTTCACTATGAAATATAATTAAAGAATGTGAAATAGCTCACTTCCCTTATCAGTGAAATTACTCAATGTTGAAATATCAACAATAAGGATAATAGGTAGATACAAATATTATTTTTAATCAAAGAAGAATTGTAGTATTATAATATTTTCAATATATACAACACTGTAACTCCTCCATTAACTTCATTCTTCCTCTACTCGGTTACCTATTTTTTTATTTTTTTCACCCTGCCATTTCATTCTTCAACCAGCTTCTCTTATTCATTCTATTTCCATACCCATGAAATAAATGGAACAATTCCATGCGATCAGGCATGCCTTATACTATCTTTTTCATGATTAGAGGATTTTTTATCATAAATGGAAAATATTGACTTTATTTTATCATAATTGTAAGCTTATTTCTCATATATGTATGCATAGTGGAGCTTATAGAAAAGCATAAATTCTACTTAATAAATAAATGGGTCTTGCATGATCTCAATCAAACACACATAAGTATATACATGTTAATTCCTGTTTGACACATATAAAACTATGAATTATCATATATTCCATTTTTCCAGGACATTGAGTGACCATGGGACATGGAACATGTCAATATCATATAGCCAACTCTTCTATACTCTATTCTCTGAGTGTGGAAAAATTTGATCAATGAATACATCACATGTCATTCATCCTTATGGATAATCACATCACATGTGCCTTATCTAGATATATATATATAATAGGTGTGTTCATACACTCCCAAAGTTTATCTCAATCGAAGGACCTAGTGTCATACTCATCATACAAGAGGAAAAACCTCATCTTGGTAAATCTTTGACCAACCACATGATCAGCAGTAAACATAACCACCAACATATTATCAAGTCCATATGTTTAATTTCATAAGTAGGGTATCATATTATGAAGGTTATCATGCAAGGTATCTCACTAGCCTTAGGAATTGGGACTCAAATATTATCCATGCACTCCTAGTATACAAAATACATATGTATGATACTTTATGTGGTCCACTTAGTGGGTCATCCAGCACACACAATGATTCAAATTCACTATATTATGTCTTATAAGCATAATTTTTATCTCTATATTAGAATCACACTCATGATAACCCTAATATTTTATCACAATCTATAAAAATATGTGATGAAAATTGGTTTCTAATAAAGTTGAAGTTGTACTTTGAGAGGTTGGTTATCTTTACACTTCACAAAATCTATATCTATAAAATCATTTATGTGGTAAATTTGAAAGAATAATAAAATGGAGGGTTCCTTTAATATGAAGCTTTTTAATATTTTTATCCTTCTTAATAATATTTAACAAAACCATCATATGCACTGATTTATCATATCATATATTATAATATTCTATATAAACCTTTCTTTCACATTTTCTAGGTTTTTAATACATTATGTTATATGTAATCCAGGTCACATCTATATGTGAACATAAAATAAAACAATCCTACTAAAATATTTAGTGAGAAACATATATTAATTAATACATTTTGAATAATGCTGATATTTAAGAATCATATTCTTAACTATTAAACTTTTGAAAATATTCAAACTTCATAACATTACCACTTTGAATTTTATGATTTTAACTTTTTTTTCTTATTTCTATGTTTATAATAATAAAAATTAGAACTCTATTCCATCAAAAAATTTCATGGAAATAATTTTACTACTAACATTTCTATTTATTAATATATCCAAAATCTCTTAACATTTTTTTTAAATTCACTTTAAATTTAGATTGGTTTAATTATTTTTTTGTTAACTATTAAATTATTTTTAAACATTCTCTCACTAGCCTCGTGGACATTATATTCTTTTAGGCATATATTTCTACGGTACAAAAACTCTTTTTTGTAAAAAAATAAAATTTATTCCCTTTTTGTAAGAATATTAAACAAATAAACTATATCATATGTTGTATTTTATGGCTTTTGAGAATTTTTATTTGTACGGAGACTATTAAAATAAACATTCGATATCACATAATGTTCAAATTTAATTTCAAAAAAATTAATACCTTCTAAAGACATTTCATAGAGTTTCAAAAACTATTTTAGGAATATCTTGTAAAATGTAATAATATTAAATTATTACTATCACTTCTAGACAACCCTAGGCTTCAATGAACTTGATTTTATTCTTGAAGAAAAATTGTTGAGTATTTCAACCAACTATTCTTCTCCCAATTTGAAATTTTTCCTACATGTACTATCAATAGGGAACTTTAGAACCTAAAAATTATATATTGAGTGCTAATTTATATTCCCAATACTTTTAGAATATCATGTAAATATTCTTTGAATTCAATCAACTCGTTCGAACATTTCTATAGATGACAATAGGATAAATTCCCAAACAAAAAAAACCCATTTTTAGTCTCTCCTTAAAGCAAGTTATAGAATTTATCTTATCATAACTATGTGTATCAAAAGAACCCTATCTCAATTTATTAAACAATAATTCTTTTCATGCTCTACACAAAAGAAAAATGAGATAAAATACACATCTTATGATGAGTTTTTATAAGTTTGAAGCGTACAATTTATCAATGAAGAAACTCATTTTCCCTATTATTAAAAACAAAATCAAATCCTTAATTATTTTTCATTATGACATCATATATATTTTAATTCTCTTAAAAAATACATTCAATATCAAATATCTTTCATAGTAATAGAATTTATTTTTATAACCATTAAATATTTTGTGAAACATTTTTTCTCACAAATTCATTTAGCATATTCAATAATTATGAATATTATTTGATATACTCAATCATATTGATTATATGTGACTAAAATCATTGATCTACCCAGTCGTATTGACTACATGTAGGGAGACTAAGATATCTTTTTACATTTTTCATCTAATTTCTTTGAAACATTAAATGTATCCTTCTATGGTTCCATAAGCATCTAGACTCACTTGTTGAACAATTTCAACACTTTTTTAATGAGGATGTAATTTTTCTAACACATGAAATCTCCTATAAGAATATTTTTAAGTCACCAATCATAGGGGTGTCATAATTTATGTTTCTCCTAATAAAGGATTGATCACAATGTTTATCTTGATTATGATGATGATATTATCTACAAAAGAAGATTTTATTATTTGTGTATCATGTATTATTAACCATTTAATTAGGAATTTTATTAAATTTTATCACACTAAAATGATGACCCCTTTTTAAAATCCATTAGACCCATTTATGTGACAAGATCAATATTTCACTATGAAATGAGTTTTTGTATCATTTTTCTTACCACAAGGATATTTAGGTAGGGAATTATGCCAATCATATCACATATGAATGTGGGTTTGTTGATAACATAACTCTTTTTCAAATACATGATATGGAAAAACCTAACACTATTCCTCCAATAACCTAATCCTATTAGGTTATCCTACCTAGTGTAACTCAAAATAAATTCTAATAACAAACTGAAGAAGGAAAATTCAGGGGAATCCATCTATGGCATGATCTACCCAAGTATGATCTAGTGTCCCTCATCCATACTTTCTTTACACACGATAATCCAAGGGAAACCAACTGTGGTATGACCTAACTAGTTGAATAATCTAGATATTGATAGGTGTTTCTTTGGAAGGAATCTCACATTGAGTATTTAAACGATATTTTAGTCTCAGAGTCTTATCTCATGTTTTTCCTTTTTTATGTATGAATTATTCTAGTAATTTATTTTTTAATATTATTCCATCCACTAAACCAATATTTTCAAAACATATTTATATTTATCCCTTTACACAACTGACAAGTTTTTATTACCCACCCTATATTAGAAATCAAACATATTTAGATGCATCATATGCATAAGGTACCTAAAAACTTCATGTAAAGGTTTATAATTATGTGGTACTGATAATATCTATAGGAACAAGACTATAAAGAAAAATAGGAAACCCCATTCACATTACTATACATGGAAAAGGCATCCAGGTTAATAGGTAATTTTAAACCAAGTCCCTATAAAAGGGGATACATTACTGAAGAGAGAACCAAATTCATCAAAATTATGAAAACTAATATTCACAAAGTATATTGAATAAATAAATTCAAGGAAATAACTTCAATTACGAACAAATTTCAAGTTATACGAAAAAAAATTCATTATAGAAATATTCCTACCATATATTGAAAGGATATATCATAGAATAAATTTTTCAAATAAATTTTTGAATAAAAACATTCATAATATAAAAAATTTATAGCTATGAATTAAATAGGGAATAACCATTAAATAAATGACAAATTCAATTATCTAAACAAGAAATAAACATTTATGAACAATTCATAAATCAAAGAAAATTGTAATCACTTTTATAATTTGAATAGTTAACATTATGAACATTCCATAATTTAGAATATAAGTATTTTATATTCATTCCAATATGAACTCTTTCATATTTCTAATTATAAGGAATTTACAATTTAAATTTATGATATATTAGGAATATAAACTATTTAGAATCCAATTTTTATTATGTAATAATTTTACATAATATAACTATATTATACATATTATTATTTAAACCATGATTATATCATTCCTAAAAACACTTTTCAGGTGTCATAAATAATATCCAAATAAATCCTCTTTAATTTGAACAATTCAAATTAACTAATTATAACCAATTTGTAATTTGAATATAAAAAATTTATATTTTGGATATATTTTAAAATATTGAACCATTAACACATTATTTATTATGATTTATAAATAAAAACATTTTTTTATATCCAAAAAATTATCATATAAATTGTTTAAAGGTATTTTAAATATTAACCTTTAATATTTTGGAAAAATAAAATTTTCATAAACATTTATGTATTTAATTATATACCATTTATGATCAATTTATTAATTTATAACAAATTTGTAATTAATTTATTTATTTATAAACCATTTATAAATTAAATATTCCTTCAATAAAAATTATAACGGATTATAAAAATTTTATAAAACATTAAAATCATATAATAATTTAAAAATAATTTTTAAAATATTGTCTATTTATGCTTATATGAGAATTAATTCCTATTTATGGGTATCATCACTGTACCCTTACATAGACACTCTATGTGGGGGTAATCTAATTGTGTATTACTTGAATATAGATAATATATTGGTTACCTTTACATAAGAATTCAAAACACATAATTACCTTTACGTGAACTCCTTTGTGTGAAGGTAATCCCTTGGTAACCTTTAGATGGCCTTAAGAAAACCAAAACTTACTTATCCATACTACATGTAAGGTTAACTGGTTGGTTACTATTAATTAATGTTAGTAAAAACATTAAAACTCTAATGTACTAGTGTATTGTGTAAGGGTAAACAATATCATAGCCATACTTAACCCATTACGTGTTAGGCTAGGATCATGTAACCCTTACAAAGATTGATCTACATAAGGGTAAGGAAAGATGAACCTTTTATAGACCAATAATCATAAGGGTAAATCCTTGTATTCCCTTATACATCCCAACTACATAATGGAAAGATCTTGGTTACCATTATGTATCCCAACTATATAACGGTAAACCCTATTATGAAGCCAAAATTTCAAAAAATGGAATTTTTACCAATTTTTCTAGTATCTTATTAATTTCATGTATTATCTCATGAAACATAACATTAATCTCTAAAATAAAACTAAATGGTTTTGTTAGATTCTAATAAAATTTATCATATCATGTTGATTTGATTAAGTACACTTATCTGAGGATCTCCATGGAAGATAGCATAAAACTACATATAAAACCAAAAATAAAGAAACATAGTAAAACACCTGAGTTGTTCTCCAAATATTCACTACATCCTTCGATCTTCATATAATGAGTTTGTTAAAGATCGCCATGTGGAAAAAATGTGCATCCCACTTTTATAGGTATCCATGGGGTAATATGAATCATTCCACATTCAAACGGGAATCAAATTTTCATTACGTTATTCTAGTCATATTCA
The DNA here is from genome assembly GCA_963277665.1 of Viscum album. Lineage (NCBI taxonomy): Eukaryota > Viridiplantae > Streptophyta > Magnoliopsida > Santalales > Viscaceae > Viscum > Viscum album. Next base: position 79,623,369 of record OY728122.1, read on the forward strand.
AAGGAGACTGATGAAATAGATCATTGGGATCTTGGGAGATTCAACCAAAATAACCTTGAAAACTCACACTCACTTCCATTCCATGGAAATATATAACATAGAAAATAAACCATACCCCTTGATTTTAATCTCATTTATTCACATGTTAGAACAAATGATTAAATTTCATTGTCATCTCAGGCATCATATTTATTTACTCATTTCACATTATAACACTTGTAATATATTAATAAATGATAGCTTATGTGGGGATTGTTTTGGTTGTATAGAACATACGAAATAATATACCCACTTCATAAAAAGCATAATTTTCATACAAACAGATATACATCCCATAAATATATTATATATAAATATGGATTTATATAATACATCTTTCAAAATACCAAACCGAGACATCCAGTGAAATCCAATTATATGGATTTGAAAAGGATGAGAACCCCTCATGAGATGGTCCAGTAATGACCATCCTTCATAAACTATCATAATCTCCACTACTCACGCAACTAAATGATGAATAACCCAACCTTAAAACTCTGATGAAACCTTCAATACCCCACACATTGAAGCATCAGACACCATATTAAAATGGATTACAAAAAAGGATACTAATTTGAAAAAATATAACCCAAAGGTTATTCAATATAACAACAAAAAAATGGAAATGTTCAAATCATAAACATGCCTAAAAAATAGCTACATACTCTATCCATAGGTCAAGTGAGAGTAACCTAGGACTAAACTCCTAGAAAGGGGGGTTATCAAAAAATCAATAAAAATGAAGGCCTTTGAGACATTCATGCATGTTGTAATGAGATAAGAGAAGAATGTAAACCAAAAAGGAACTAATATTTACTAAATAACTTTAATCCCATAGGGGATAGTCTAGAGGATGACCCAATAAATTAAACACACACAAATAATTACCAAATAACCCAATCCAAACTAAATGAGAAGTCTCACATGGACTACTCAATGAGATAAATCTATGTCCTTCCACTGAGACTTTTTCTCAAGAATACTCAAAAAATCCCATTAGAGAAACCCTTACATTCCAAACTCTCTGATATATGAACCAAAGATCTACTACAAGAAGATGGAAGGTCATTTGAATAAGAATATGTATAAGAATTCCCATCAAATAAAATTACAACCTTTCGACAAAATAATTTCAAAAATGGTTGTCTCCCCATCAAAATTGAAGTTCCGAAAGATTCAAACTCCATTAACTCAACTCATCAAAAACTAGAGACAATAGGGTAACCCATAAGAAAACTCCAGACCTGATAGAAATATATTACATATGGGAAAACATAATACAATACCATAGAGACAACAGGGTAACCCATAAGAAAACTCCAGACCTGATAAAGTCCACAAGTGGAATAGTATACATCAAAGAAAACTATAATAGTTGGCACTCTAACATCAAGATAAACAAATTAAGCAATCATAAAACCTTCATCATCAACTTAGTTATAGCATGAAAGGCTTGACCTAGAGTCCTATGTGTGGATATCTATTGTCTGGAAGATTCTAGAAATGCTAAAAAACCCCTTATGTGTTAATGATCCCTAACTATTTCAAGATACATAAAGAATCCAGTAGAACATTGGAAGATGGACCCAATGGCCATAATTGCTACAAAATTTAGGAGGCTTCTTACAATTTTTATTTGTATAACCTATCATTACATTCTATTATAAAAAAAACCCCTTATGTGTTAATGATCCCTAACTATTACATTCTATTACAATTTTTCTTTGATGTATACTATTCCACTTGACCTAGAGTCCTATGTGTGGATATCTATTGTCTGGAAGATTCTAGAAATGCTAAAAAACCCCTTATGTGTTAATGATCCCTAACTATTTCAAGATACATAAAGAATCCAGTAGAACATTGGAAGATGGACCCAATGGCCATAATTGCTACAAAATTTAGGAGGCTTCTTACAATTTTTATTTGTATAACCTATCATTACATTCTATTATAAAAAAAATTTCTTCCCAAAGGAAGTGGAAGAAACGAAACAAGAATGTCCTTTAATTTCACTAAACAGGGGTTCTTACTTGGATTACTTCCTTTTTCCCTAGTTGGTTCTTCCTCTATCACACCCATGAATAGAAGAAATCTACAATGAATTTAGTTCTCCTTCTAGTCCTACATCACACTATAATTTATGCATTATCAATGTTACTTAAGAGTTAATTTTGAAAGGAAATATAGCCTATGGTGGATCTTGTTGAAGTCCGTCCCGAAAACTCTAATCCATAAGTGAATCATCCCTGTACAAATGAGAAAAATAGGATTCCATGCCAATAAAATGTAAAGTTAACAAGAACACTATTTCATATCATTTTTTGGATAGAAATATATTACATATGTTTTGTAATATTTATTTATATTCTTCACCGATAAAGTCAAATAGATCATTTCTAAACCTTAGTTAGAGAAATTTTGTTTCCATATGAAAAGTTTTCATCACTGATTCACCCCCCCCCCTTAATGTTGGAAGTTAATTCAAGTGATCCATATAATTACTATCAAAAAAGTGGGTTTATCTTGAAAATATCACATCAAGGATTTTCATGGATTATTACAACTTCATCAACAATAAGTATTTTTTAACATTTGATAGAAAATGTTTTCACATATGGAAGGAATGAATGTTTCATCAACTTCTATCTCTTGGATCTATTATTCATGGGTCTCCATGTCAAGGTTTTATCATTTTAAATGTGACATGTAGTTGTTCTTTATCTACTAAAAGATATGTTGAGAGTGATGGGGATTCTAGAAATGTGTTTTTTTCATCAATTTCTGAGAAAGAGTTAACAAATGTTATGAAATGAAAAAATTACAAGGATATCTGGATGAAACTACAAGGATTATATGAAGGATATAAAAAAGAAAAGTAAAAAAATTACAGTTATACAGAAGTCATTTTGAGGATGTGATAATGAATGTAGATTATTTCTTTAGAAAATTTAAAATGTGAGTTAGCACTATCATATAATATGAAGAAACACTTGAATACTGTTAAATTATTAAGAAAATCATCAGATTTTTTTTAGATAATTTTGATTTTAAGATATCATAAACTGAAGATATATAGCTAGAGGACTTCACAATTGATATGTTTCAAAGAACATGTGTAGCATATGAGATGAACAGAGGATTTTCCCAGAAAATAAACCCAAAAAAGGAGAAGTAAATTGCATTTAAAACAATAAAAAAATATTAAGATCAATGGTGAGAAGTTTGGGCCTTATGAAGATGTAAACATGGAAGTATTTTACGACATTCTCTCTTTACTATAAAGAAACTTCAAAAAATGAAAATATAAGTATCATGTTACTATTTTAATGATCATATTAAATTCCTATGACCATATTACTCTTCCAATGTTCAGATTTCTTATAGTCATATGGGTTCCCTACATTTTATGAGCACTTAATATTTCATTCATTATTCATTCACATTGATTTTTTCTCAAGTTTATATATATTTTCATTTTCAATATGAATATTTCATTACTAATATTCTATTCTGAATAATAGTTGTCATGTTTTCTAGTTTTTTATATCATCATAATATTTAATATAATTAGGCCTATATTTATTATGAAAATGTAATTTCAAAGTAAAAATAAAAAATTTTATGGTTTTATTATGTTTTATGTTTTATATAATACTACATTTATAGTGGTGACATAATTATATATTTGGATGTGAAATTGCATTGATATAATTTTGAGTCATTACATTATTCTCTCCTTAAGAAATTTAATCCTCAAAATTTCATTTTACATACAATGGTGGAAACCAATGAGGTTAATTCAACATCATTGCTTCCAATGGTTCCCATGTTTCCTCCTCATACTTACAGTTATGCTACAAAACTTTGACCAGGTGAGAAATCTTGTTCTACAGAATATTTTCTCAGTAGTTCAGGATCTACATCAGATGCTCCTCATAAGAGATATCATTTTCTGATTTTACCACCTCTAAACTAAGTACATGTGAGGGATATTTTATGCACATAGTCAATAAGGATACACGAAACACATCATACACTTGAGAAAGGTTTGGTTTTAAAACTAGTAGATCGGTGGAAACTCTTATGTGAACAAGAATCACAATGGGTTCGATGTACCTAAGACCTATATTTATTTTCTTCTAAAATATCATGAATCCCTTCCATATAGATGTGTTTATGAAAACCTTATCTATAACCTCAATCTACCGATCTCATCAATAATATTTAGTATAGTTCTTTGACTATTTTAAGTCTCGGTATATTTTCGACTTTGAGCTGCCTTGATGTGTTCCTAAATGGTTTTGAACTTTCATACCATTTCTTTGACCATTTGAAGTGTTGAAATCGTTTTTCTATAACTTCAAAAAAAAACAAATTGGTGTCATATATCTCTTCTAAAAATATATTCATATGGATTCATTTGGACACTTGAGTGAAAGTAATTACTATGAAAGACCTCAAGTAGTCAAAAATATTTGTCACATGATCTTTTAAATTCCATCAAGCATGTTCTAAACATGTCTTAAAGTGTCTATATTTTCCAATAATATTGACCATTAGTTTGGGGTGATAATCCATACTAATTTTCAACTTAGTTTTTAGATCATGTTGGATACTTTTCTAGAACATAGAGGTGAATCTTGGATATTGATGGGATATAATAGATAGTAGTGCCCATGTTGTCTCACTACTTTTTCGATGTATAACATTTCAGTTTTATTTACTGAGAAGTCAACAGGAATAGAAATTTAATAATAATTATTTATAAAAAAACACTATGACCAATATAGCAATATTTTCTCTACATGTCTTCAAAAGACAAGTGACGATTTCCATGGAGATGTTTTTCAAGTTTCATATATGTTTGGGTAATTGTTTCATAATCCCCTTAGAATTTTGTATTTCAACATAAACATATTGGAATACCATGCACTTTGATGTATATTATTTTACCTATTTCTCCATATTGTCCCACCAATAGTGTTCTTTGATATCTTGATACATCTTCTTCCCCCTTAAGTGGATAGTGAAGGTTGACCTATGTGCGTCATTCAATGACACCTTTATCTTGAAATTTTATTGTAAACTTACTATGACTCAAATCATATAACTATTTCTCATCAATTTAGAACATTTATGATTTTCATTTTATTATAGTATATCTTCTTCTATACTTCCACATCATCCCTTTGATCATCCATTTTCTTCTCCAAAAATCATATTGGGGAAATAATTTGATCTTTGTAGGATGTTTCTCCATCCTTTATGACATACATGCCCATCCTTTACAAGTCTAATAATATTGTATCATTCTCAATTCTCATCATTAATATGGTTTTAGGATCCTTTCTATGAAAAATATTTTAAACTTTATTTTCCTTCCCAGGATGGTAATGGATTGATCAATCAAAATACTTGAACATCTCTAACGATATTCATTATCACATATTAACCTCATTTTTAAATATATATTTGACTCTTATAAACCTTATATATTACATATATAGCCCCTGTACTTTTATATAGAACATTAAATGATTTTATGAATAATTATAAATCATAGTACAAGCAAATGATCATAATGTCTAGTGTCTTGGAAGACTAGGTACATAAAACTAAAAAAATGGAACTAAATAAAACATTTATTTATTTAATCATAAAATTTATCTCATTAATTCCATTGTTCTCAAACATTTTCATAGAGTAACCTAGGGAACACATGAACAAGGGTATGAGTTAAATAGCCCAGTAAGGGAATAACTATTACCACCCCCAACAATGAAGTTTTATTAAGAATCCCAACAAAGAAGCCGTGGGCAAGGAAAAACAAATTGAACAAGTTAGGGGGGCCTAAAGTAGTGGAGTCCAAGCTGGTCTCCCCTAATTATGTTAATCCCCTCAGCTTTAAAATGATGAAAATTCACAAAAATAGACACATTAGTCTCTTGAGATTCCTCCACCATCGATGTGAAGTAATCTTCCACCATATGACCCTCTCACCACGTATGATTCACATGAATCCCCTTGTGTTCCAACTTTGACGGAACCCTACTGATAATATAGGAGATATCCCATGAGGATGAAATATTACCCTGCAAGCAATCAAGAATTACCGTAGAATCAGCCTCTATTATGTTGATATTCAGTCCCCACTGCTCATAGATACTGATTCCAGACCATAAGTCCTTAGCCTCCGCCTTTATAGAGATACCTTTCTGATATAAGGCTGCAAAAGCCAACACCACCTCCCCTTTGGGATCTCAGACCACTCCACCGCCCCTCATAAATCCAGACAAGTAAGAACCATCAACGTTTAACTTTATACCCCTATCTGGAGGAGACCAACATATCCATTTACCACTTCCCACAAAATCAGAATATTGAACCGCATCCTGTCGTACCTGTATAATGCAAAATAAATGATCCGTATTCTAATTTTTAATGCCAAAAACCAGATCAACCAGCAAACATTTCATCCTCACAGCAATATATTCCCATGAACATATCATGCCCTCAAATCTAGTTCTATTCCTGGCCAACCAAATACACCTGTAGCCTATATTCAGAATAACAGATCTTACCATTTTTTCCGGACTCTCTACAGTAGCTCCATGGAACCATCTTTTGAGGAGAGGAACATCCATGATGTTAGGTGTCATAAAACCAGTGAATTCACCAAATAATCCCCACACATCCCTAGCCCAATCACTCTCGAAAAAATAGGTGATGTGATCTCTCATTCTTATAAACCCTGCATCAGTGACATTTATAAACCATGTTAATACCCAACCATTTTACATTCTCATCTATGGAAAAGGGAATAACCATTAGAACAAAGCATTATCATATGGGATAGAAGGCATGTCACGTATGTAATCATAACATATAAACATGGAATAATATAAAAATGGAGCCATATTAATGTGTAACAAATATAAAACATTACATTAGCACAAGTCAAGGCTAAATGCCAAGAGTGTTTCACATAGTTTCACAAGTCAAAGAGAACTTCCAAGACCGTCACACATGGTAGCACAAGACGAGGCTAACCTCTAAGACCGCCGCACATAACATCTCATGAGACTCAAAATTACCCAATAAATTGGAGCACTATCTAGTAACACCCACATTAAATTTTCATGAATATGTATTACACATAAAGAATCATTCATAATCAATCAAATATAAACATATTGTTTACCCATGGAAATAGTTGGGTACGCTAATCATGTCATAAAGCATACCAAATAGGCATTTTATAAAACTATCCATAAAATAAAGGAACTAAAATATTCAATGAAATTCATAATATAAAATATTAATGTAACATATTAATTTATTTCATGTATAAGTTTCAACGTGTAATAAAATTATTTAATATATTTTAGCATTAAAACAATTTTGTGCGGTTTTAAGGAATATACTATATAGCCTTCAAAATAGAAAAAGGAAAAATCCGTTATATAAAACCAGAAGATAAAAAAATGTTTTCATAATAAAAAAATATTGATTTTATAAGCACAATGGTGGATTAAAATATAATATAGAGTGAACTTGAAATCGGTTAAAAATTTGGGAAGTTTCCTCAAAAACGGTTTGCTTATCAGGAAGTATTGAGGAGGGAATCACTAAAAAGCATGCATATCCCCAAAAGATAATGATGAATGGGTCTTGATAAAGGAATTTTTTACCTGTACACATAATTTAAAATGTTAACATAAAAATATATGATAACATTTTTTGGAAAAGAAATATAATTCAACACAAAGGAACAAAGGAGGTTTGGGTGGAATCCCTTACGGATTATCAGCATGGTATCAGATATTCTTAAGAAATATTAATGAGAGATAAAGGGGTTTCTAATCACTATAAATCATGTGGGATGTATGGTAGAGGTGATAAATCATACCCTATAATTAGTTCTTACACATAAAAGTTTATAACAAAGAGAACATTCTTGAATAAAAGTGAAATCAAGAGGATCCCTTACCTTAAGCCTGATGGTGTTCTCCAATTGATATTGATGACCTGAATAATAAAATTAGTATCATTAATAAATAATTACATAACCTATTATATATGTGAATGATTTAGAATAAACTTTTTATGTTCATTCATTACCTTTTTGATTGGTTCAATTTAATTGTTTGGGTCAATTTGTTTTCTTGGTTTTTATGATCACTTTACTTATTTTTTGGAATGGAGAATCATGTAAAATGGGTATGGTTGTCCATAATTGGAGTTATATTATATTATTGAAAATAAAGAAGGTTACAAGGTTGTAAATTTAATTTGGTTTGTTTTAGTGTGGTTGAATCATTATATAAAATATTAGTGATAACCTTTTTGGTTTATTGGTGGGTTTTCATCACTTCAAACTCATTTTGCCACAAATATTTAATATCATGTGCAAAAAATGATTATAGAAACTTGTATAGGATATATTAAATAATAATATTTTCTATCCATAAAAAAAATTCATGACCAGAATTGAAGATGTTAAAGGAGATTGAAACCCCATTATCCTTGAATTTGGTTAATTAACACATCTTAGATAGTGTCTTTACTACTAGTATAAAGGAAGAGTAAATGAGAGATGATAATAAATCATTCCATTATCATAAAACATTATGTTACATTTATGTTACTTTAGTTTTCATAATATTTTAATGAGGATAGGTAAGAATAGAAAATAAAACAGATGAACTTGAAAAAAAATGTAAAATAATTCAAAAGTGGAATTTACCTCTTGAATCAATCTTCCTTGAGAGCCTCTTAAGGGGAGAGGATGTGGCATTTTTAGGATAATAAGGGAAGTTAAAATTGGGGGAGGATCTTGGGGAGATATTTCAGTAGAATTTGGGCAATTCACAAGGATTGAGAGGAGTGGTGAGAAGAGGTAAGGAGGGGTGGTATTTATAGTGGAGGAGAGGAGGGTTTTCATAATATTTAATTCCATAGTTTATTAATTTTCCTCAAGAATATAATTAGTGATGATTTAATGAACAAAAATTATAATAAGTGCATGTGAGGTATAAATAATTGGGATAACATCAGCATAACATCATTCATGACTCTATAAATCTTGTATTTAGCTTAATTTGAAACTTATTGTATTTTACAATTCATCAAAAATTCAAATTTTTTAGAAAAATCCCAAATATTAACCATAATAATTTTTCAACATGTAGAATCAAAAATAAACTGCATTTTGGAAAATTAATTTTATAAATATGGTTAATTTAAATTTTAATTAAAATCATAATTTACTTGGAAAATACAGATTTTAAAACTTTAAGTGATTTTATAACGTTTTCAAAAACTACATAAGGTCTTAAAAAATTATCTTAAAAACAAAAGACCTAAAATGATAAATTTATAAACACCTTTTAGGAAAATAAATTTTATTTTAAATTAATTAATTATTCATAATTAATTATTTATAACTTACCAAAATTTGTATACTTTTACTATGATCATATTATCACTTATAAGATGCCTAAATTTTATTTATACATTCCTGGGTGAGGATAAAATCCTTTTAGATAATTTACTATTCATAAGGGTAGGATACTATTTATAAGGTTAGTTTACTATTCACTAAAAATTAGGTTTGTTCCATTAGACCCCAAATAACACACTGAATGCAATCTTGTATGTCATATTCTTTAAATTCATGACAAAGATGTGGAAAAATTATGTTTAATGGTCACAAAGTATTTTTTATCATGATATTTCATTTATACTGTGATTATACAATAAAGAATAAATATAAGAAGGGAATTCCATTGATAAAAAATTGGGTTGTTACATTATTCCCCCATATGAATTTTCACCCTTGAAATTTCATTTTACAGTCTAATAAATAAACAGGTGAGGGTAATTTTCTTTTATTTCCCCCTCCAGTTCCCATGTTGCCTCTTCGTACATACGGTTCCACCACAGTTCATTTCCTAGGTGAGTAGTCTTGTTACATAGAACATTAACTCCACAGTCCAAGATCTTCACTTGATACTCCTCATAAGAAAGATCATTCCCCAACTATACCACCTCTGGAGAGAGTAAATGTGAAGGGTTTGGGATGTACGTCTTTAAGAGGGATACATTGAAGACATCATGTACTTTTGACATGGAAAATGGAAGTGTTAGTCAATAGGCCACAACCCCAACATGATAAAGAATCTCGAAGGGGCCGATGTACCTGGGACTTATCTTTCCTTTCTTCCCAAATCTCATGACATTCTTTCATGGAGATATATATAGAAATATCATGTGTCCAATGTTGAAATCACAGTCTCATTGATGATTGTCTCCATAACTATTTTGTTAACTTTTGACGACATTGATATTCTACAAAATGGCTGTCATCTTATCCACTATTTTTTCGACCATTTTAGGTCCTAATAGCTTACACTCACCAAATTCATCCCAACACGCTTGTGGTTTTCACCTCTTCCCATAAAGGGATTTGTATGGTTCCATTTGGAAACTCGAGTGGAAACTCTTTTTTTAGGATAATTGGACCGGTGGTAGATGTTGGTCTCATCCTCCATTGATGTCCATTGAACATGATCTCAACATATCTTCTAGTGTTTGAATAGATCAATCATCTTGGTCATCATTATGATGATGATATGTCATACTAATGTTCATTTCAATGTTTAGAGCATATTGGAGACTTTTCCAGAACATCAAGTAAAATTTTATATCTTTATCAGATACAGAAGACGGTGGTACTCCATGCGGACTTACAACATTTTTGATATATATAAAATAAATTTGTTCCAATGAGACGTCCTCTCGAATTTCAATAAATATAGATATCTTTTTAAGATTATCCACAATTACCCATATATCATTATTTCCTATGGATTTCACTGGATGTCTAGTGAGAATGCCCCTGGTGATGTTCTCTAACTTCCATGTTGGTATGGGTAATTGTTTCATCATCCCCTTATATGTCTCTCTTTCATCCATCACTTGCGGACAGACCCTACACTTTGATGTATACTCAATAATCTCATTCTTCATATTTTTCCATAAAAAGTTCTCTTAGAGATCCCGATACATCTTTATGCTTCCAGGGAGAATAGAAACGGTTGAGATATGTGCATAATTAAAAATATCCTTCTTTATCTCGAGATATAATTGTACACATAGTTATGACCCAAATATATCATCTCATTCGTCATCAATCATAAACATATATGATTTTCCATTTCTAATGGATTCCACCCTTTTTAGAATTTCCACATCATTTCATTGAGCATCATTTATTTTATCTATCAGGAATGGTTGAGAAATAATTTGAGAAAATATTGATGATGTTCCTTCCTTAAATATTCCCATTTTAATCATCTAAAAATCAAAGAAGATTGGTTCCTTTTCAATTCTCATAATTGATAAAGGAGCAAGATCCTTTCTACTTGGAGAATCTACCACATTGTTTTCCTTACCACAATGGTAGTGGATTTAGAATTCATAATCCATGATGAACTCCATCTATATTCACTGGAGAATATTATGCTCGTTTTGTGTTAATTATTGTTTGACACTCTTTTGATCAGTATATATCTCACGTTTATCCTTATGCAGATAATGTTTCCATATTTTCAACTCAAAGATCACAGACGCCAACTCCAGATCAGGCATATTATAGTTTTTCTCATGGTCTTCTAACTTCTTAAGGCATAGGCTATCAATTTATCATTTTTCATCAGTACATATCTTAAGACCTTCATTGAAGCATCCTTGTACACCATAAAGAGTTCTCCACTTATTTGGAGTGTGAGTGTTTGCATGGTGATAATCCTCTTTTTCATCTCCTTAAAGCAGTCTTCACATTAATGAGTCCATACAAACCTCACTCCCTTATTTATAAGCTTGGTCATTGGTTTTGAAAATCATGATATGTTCTTCACAAATCATTGATAGTACCCAAATAGACCAAGAAATCTATGGATCTCCATTACAAATGTCGGCATGGGCCACACTTCAATTACCTTTTTCTTTAAAGTGTCTACAAATATCCCTTTATTGGTGATAAAAGGCCAAAATAATGATACCTCTTCCATCCAGAACTGACATTTATTATAATTTTCATACATCTTCTCCCTTCGAAATGTCTTCACCACAGTATTCAAATGCTCCTCATGTTCCTACATTCTCTTGGATTATATCAGAATATCATCGACAGATATTACCACTAATTTTTCAATGAAATCTCTAAATAATTTATTCATTATGTCCATGAATATTGTGGGAGAATTAGTAAATCTAAATTCAATCACTATGAACTCATAGTAGCCATAACCCATTCAAAAGGATGTCTTGGGAATATCTTCTTTCCTCACCTTTAATTGGTGATATCCTGACTGAAGGTCCAACTTAGAAAAATAACTGGCCCCAAAAAGCTAATCAAACAAGTAATCTATCCATGGTAGGGGATACTTGTTCTTTATCATGATTTTATTGAGCTCACGATAATCAATTAAGAGGAGTATGGATCTAACCTTCTTCATGATGAAGAGGACTAGAGCACCCCATGATGAAGCACTTGGGCATGTAAAACCCATCTCTAGAATCTCATATAATGACTTCTTCAACTCTTCCAACTCTATGTTGGCCATTCTATAAGGTTTATTTCATATTGGAAGAGATCTAAGAGTAATTTTAATTGAGAACCCAACCCCCAAATCAAGAGGAATACCAGGAAACTCTTAGAGAAAAACTTTAGTGTAATCCCCCATGATGGGCATATCTTTGAGCAGGATTCTCTCATTTGGCTCAATCATTTGAGCTAGAAATTCTTCCCCATAAGTAATTAATATACACACATTATTCAATTATTCTAATATAGATTCACCTTCATCCATAGACTTGTATATAATTGGAAGATGCTTCAGTGTGTGAAGAGTGATCTCCCTTTACCAACAGTTGATGTTGTCTTTGTATAATGATATTCAATCCATTCCAAGATAACATCAAACTCCACTAAAGGAAGCATGACAAATTTTTTGGGAGGTTCAGTCCACAAACATTTACTGGGGAGGTTTTATAAAACTTGTATGCAATAATTTAACCATTCACTATTCTTATAGATGACATATGCTCTCAATTTTGAGGTGGTGTTTGAATAGTTCTACTAAACATGAAAGATATGTAAGAATGCGTAGAACCAGAATAAAATAGTATGTTTTCTATTCTTGAATGAATAACTAGAATACCAGTCCCCACATTATTTTCCAAACCCACCTCAGTAATAGTGATATTATAATCCCTTGTTTTCTTGGAGGTTGTTGTTGATTTCCTTGAACAACCCTTGGATTATGGAAAGTGTTCGAATAATTCCCATGTTCCTTGCATTTATATCTCTGCACCACTAGCAGAGTGTTTATCTGATCCTTCCTTTATTCATCCACATTATTTTGATTTATCATATCCCATCAGCATTTCTTTAGCCAGGTGTCCCAACTTTCCACATATGAAGCAATTCGTGGTTCCTTTTACACAATTCCCAAGATGCTTCATGACAAAATTTTTACACATGTGATTGTCGAGATTCTTTCCATCATGGAAGTTATTTACGAAGCCACCCACATTAGATTACTTTTTCAACTTTTTGTTACTAGGCCGATGATATCATTAAGAGTCTTTGATCTCAATTTTGACCGTAAGGGAACAATATTCAAACTCCTTATAGCTATCGAAGTCTAAAATTGACAACGCTTTTCATAGAATCATATTTAGTACCCTAAAGAAGTGATCCACCATTATTTTTGTGTTTATGAAAAAATAGAGGTTTATATTGAAATAAATGTAATGTTTTCATCATACGCACTAATCGACTCATCTTCCTTTTGCTTGGGACCAAGGAACTCTATTTCCATCTTGATATGTACGGTTCAGGTTGAGTATTTTTTGAAAAACATTCTATTAAATTCCTCCCAATCTATGGAATCAAATTCTTCATGGGGATTCATTTTATTGATCAGTGTCCACCATTGATCAGCTTCCCCATCAATATTATAGACTTTCGGTATGACTTTCTCTTCTTCTGAGCACTGGAGGATTAATAACATCTTTTCAATATTGTTAATCCAATATTCTAGGAGGAGGGGATTTGAAGATCCAATAAACATGGGAGGACTTTCCACATGAATGATTCGATGAAAACTTTCTATTTCCTTGGATTCAGGATGGTGTTCCAAATGATTTATGTTATTACTCATAACTTGAGTCAGTTGAGAAAGTAATGTCATGAATTTTTGACCACCAACTCCAATCATATTTGGCATAACATTATGAAAATCTTAACATTCCATTTCACATTGATTTTTGTAAAGTGTTCTACTATTTCCCAGCATTAACAAAGAAAAATAATATATAATTAGAGGTCTTGAATACTTAGCTATTGATCATAAATAAAGAAACTTTGAACATAAGTGGATAATCATATAAATGACAATTATTTCTTAACTTATGATTCCATATGTTTCAATCTAGGTTATCCTTGATCTATTTCTTAACTTATATTCATATGGGATTTTTTTATTCATTTAATAATGTTTTGTACTAAGCCCATGAATTTACCAAATCTTATCTCATGGGAGTGTCAAACCATGAGTGTATTAAGGCCCATTAGAGTTCACCAGTTCCCATTTGAGTCTAGATCAATGTATTGTTTTTAGATTTTACAACTAGATACTTATGTTCCAGAGCCACCTCTACCTATTTTTATCTAGATAGGGATGTATTTAATTTATAAACCACATTCCCCATACTTACCAAAATTTTGGGCAGTTTTATTATACTTAGTATCATCCTTAAGGTTCTTACTAACGTGCTCTATTCATAATCTCCAAAAATAACTAGACCATACTTTGATTCCAAATATAGATACCCTGGACTTTTATGTATAACATTACATGATTTTAATCATACTTATACATTAGAGTGCAAGCCAAAGATCTTAAATTTTTGTGTCTTGAAAAACTAGGTACACAAAACTCAAAACATTGAACTAAATAAAACATTTCTTTATTAAATCTTCAAACAGAGCTCCTAACTTCCATTATGCTAAAAAATATTCATAGAGAACCCTAGGGAACACATGAACAAAGGGATGATCTAAATAGCCTATTATGGAAAGAACCAAAATATCAAACATTACCAAAAGGGATATAACACATGACATGATGGTATAAAATGGCATGCAAAATATGGAATCATAACATATAAACATGGAATAATATAAACATGGATTCATAGTAATGTGGAAGAAACATAAAAAATAACTTTAGCACAACTCAAGGCTAACCGCCAAGACCGTTTCACCTGGTAGCACAAGCAAAGGATAACCTCCAAGACCCTTTCACATGGTATCACAAGCCAAGGCTGACTACCACGACCGTCAGACATAACGTCTCCTGAGACTGAACATTACCAAATTCATTAGAGCACTATCTAGGCACACCCATATTAAATTTTCATGAATATTTTTTCCACATAAATTATCATACATAATCAATAATATATAAACATAAAGGTTACCCATGCAAAGAATTGAGTACCATAATCATGTCAAAAAGCACAAAAAATTGGCGTATCATAAAAGTGTCCATGAAATAAAGGAACTAAAACAAACATGGAAATTCATAAGGGAAAATAGTAATGTATCATGGTAAGTGATGTCAAGTACAAGTGAAAAAATTTAAGAAAATTATTTAATAAATTTTATCATTAAAAATTTTTCATGTGGTTTTAATGAAAATACTATAGAGCATTTAAAATAGAAAATAGAACAATCATTTATAATAATCAAAAAGTTAACCAAGATGGTAATAATAATAATAAAAGACTGATTTTATAAATACAATGGTGTATTAAGAATGAATATATTGTGCACTTGAAATTGGGTATGTATTCGAGAAGTTCTCTAAAAATAGGTTTTATTATCGGTATGTATTGAGGGGGGGAATAACTTTAAAACATGTATATCACTAAAATATAATGATGAAAGGGTCTTCATAAATGAATTTGGTATATTTAGACAGCATTTATAACATTCACATAAAAATATATGAACACTTCATTTTGGTAAAATAATGATAAGGCAGCCCAAAGGAACAAAGGAGGTTCAGGTAGAAGCCCTTACGGATTATCGGTATGGTATCAGGTGTACTTAAGAGAGTTAATTAGAGATAAAAGAGGTTATAATAACTTATAAATAATGAAGAAAGTATGGGGAGGTTCTAAATCATACCCCATACTTTGCTATTACACAAAAAAGGGCATAACATAGAGGATATTCTTGAATAAAAATAAAATATAGAGGGCCCCTTACCTTATGTCCAATGGTGTTCTCCACTTGATATTAATGACCTGAATAATAAAATTAGGTTAATTAATTAAAAATAATAGAACATATTCAATATTTAAAATATTTATTCTAACCTTTTAATGTTCATTAGTGGCCGTTTTATGTGTTAATTGTTTCAACTTCCTTGTTTAGTTCTATTTTTTTCTTGGTTTTTACGTTGTGTTTACTTATATTCATGAATGGATAATCATGTAAAATGGGGACAGTTGTCCATAATTGGAGTTATATTTTATTATGTAACATCTATAATGTTTCCTAGTCATAAATTTAATTTGGTTACATGGAGTGAATTAGAATCATTATATAATACATTAGTGATAACCATTTGGGTTTATTGGTGGTTTTTTATCTCTACGAACTCATTTTACATTATAATTTGATATCACATGTACAAAAATATTATTGAACCATAAATAGGATATATAATATAATAATCAGGTTCAACCATAACAAAAAAAATTCATACCTAGAATTGGTGATGGTAAAATAAACTGAAAACCAATCGTCTTGAATGTGTTAAATTAACACATATCAAATGGTGTCTTTACTACTAGTGTAAAAGGTGGGTAAAGGAGAGATGATAATGATTTTTTACATTATCAAAATAATCTGGTTCTATAAGATGTCTTGGATATGGGAAAGGATCTAGGTATAAGTTCAACTGAGGACTAAACCTCATGGTCAGGAGGAAGACTATGAAACTCTGTAAGGAATGCATCAGTATAGTCCACCACAATGGGAATATATTAAATCATGATTCTCTACTTTATCTCTATCATTTGAGATAGATATTCATGATCATAATGCAACAATATCAACACATTAGTAAATGGATACAAAAGATATTCATCTTCCTTCATACAGTTGTATAAAATCATAGTATGAATTAGGATATAAATAGTGATATCCCTCTTCTAATAGTTGATGTTGTACTTATATAAGTACATTTAGTCCTTTCCAAATATTGAATCAAATTCCACTAATGTAAGCATGAAAAAACTTTCTATGAGATTCGTTCCAAAAACATTTATTAGTGAAGATTATATACTTGGGATGTAATAATTTTCTAGTTTTTTGTTCTCATGGATAGCTCAACCCCCATTTTTAAGATGGATTTGGAATAGATATACTAAACATTCATTATATGACAGAATGTGTAGAACCATAATCAAATAGTGTGTTTTATATTCATGAATTAATAACTAGTATACCTATCACTGCATCGTTATTAATATTCAAATCAGTAGTAGTGATGGAATTTACCCTTCCCTGATCTCTAGTGCTTGAGGTTTTTAATATTGATTTTTTATAACAACATTTGGCATATAGAATTGGATTTTATAATGTGTGTTTTCCATGCATTTGGAACACTAGAATACAATCTTAATTATGATCATAACATTTCTTTCTTCCAACGTATTAGTGGTATTCTTCATCTCCCATCAAAATTGATTAGTCTGGTACACCTTATTTTTCGAACTTGAATCATCTCTTTATTCCATTTAGATAATTCTTGGTATGCTTTATCCCACATTTTTCTATACATGGGAAGTTGTATTTTATTTCCTCTCTTGTATTTATGCATTGTTCCTATCATATAAAACATAATTTTATTCATTTTATCTCTAGCCCCATGAGACCACTAAGAGTCACCAATATTGATATAAACATTAAGGGCATAATAGACAATAACTATATAGATTTTAAATCCATAAATAACCAAATATTTTCATTGACTCATCCTTAATCCTCTAAATAATTATTCCTCCTTAAATTCAGTGGTGATGGAATAGTTGGAATTATACGGTTTAAGTGTTATGTTTTTTTGTTCATATACTTTGATAGACTCATCTCCATTTTTATTTAATTCAATAAACTGCCTCTACATATTATGATATAGATTTTAAGGAAATTATTTATTGAATAATATTTTCTTTAATCATTACAATTCCATGGAATAGATTTCCTCTATGTGATTAGTTTTCTTTATCAGTGTCCACCACTAATCAGCTTCCCCTACCTGAAATAAATGGTTTGTATGACTTTATCTAAATTAGATAATTAGAGGATAGATAATATCATATCAATGGAGTGAATTCATTACTCTCCAATGAGGTTATTATAAGATCTACTAAATCTATAATCTCATTATTTCATAAAGTACTCAACTATAACTTTCTATTTCTTTAGAGATGGAGGGTCTTCTATATGATTCAACTTATAATTCATAACTTAAGTTATTTGAGAAAGTACATTCATGAAGTTATAAAATTCTTCTCCCATTAAGTTAGGCATCTCATGAGGGTAATCATTGTATTTTTTTATCACATTGGTTACTGGAATGGTTCATCCTATTTATCATAATTAACTAAAATAAAGGAAACACTATTATGGATGAGAAGACTCAAAGTAAAAATAATATAAAATGGAAACTATTAACATAGTAGGGATAAATTATAAATGGCAAGAATATATTAGCTTATTAGTATCTAGGATTCAATATTGTTTTCCATGCTAATATTATAATTATTTTTTCTATCCTAACAATTTATTCAAGTCCTTAATAATGGTTTATAACGAGTTTATGAATTTTTTCAATCATATCCCTTAAGAGTATCATACATAGTGTGCAATAAGGCCTATTTATCATGCATCATTTATAGTCTTAGTTAATACCCAATGTTCTCTTTTCAGGTTATTACTCTTAGATACATATATGTGAGAGCCACATCCACAGGTATTATAGAGACATGGATTTAATTATTGGGAATTTACTCACTCTATACTTCACCAAGATTCCAAGATATTTTCCTATATACAAAATTATCCATAGGGTTCTCACTAAATAATTACATTACTAATCCTAAGTAATAACTATACCATTATATGATACCAACCATAAAAACATACATCTTTTAAACATATTATTGTATAATTTTTAACTTTAATATCCAATAAACAAAACCTCATAATCTAGAGGATTAGTGTCTTTGGATGAATTGGTTAATAATACATCAATATGAAGCTGTGAGTAAAAAATAATTATTTTAATCTCCAAAATCTTCTCCAAGATCCCAAAAAGATTCTAAAACTACATAGGATAACCTATGGAATTAATAAAATAAATTGATGATATAAAAATATCATTAAGGTAATATATATGATGAAGAAACCTAGCATATGAGTCAAAAGTCATTACATGATATCCTGATATAAAATACTCAGCAATAATCTAATTGAATAAAGACAAAAATAATGTAGAATTATAAGATCACAAAAACATTGGAATGTGTAAAAAACATAAAATATAACATAATTATATGTCAAAGTTCACTTACAAGACAAAATAACATATTGGAAGTAGTCCCATAAAGGATTAGGTGTACTTCCTAATCTCAAACATATGATGTCATTAAATATAAAAATAAACCAATTAATTAGAGAAATATCAGGGTGAAGCCATCATAACATGTACATTATTCTATGTGCCACAAATGGAAATCATACATAAGGCATAAACATAAGAATTTCCCATGTAAATAAGTCGGTTCATAATCATGTCTTATAGCATAACCAGTTGGCGTATCATAATGGTTTACATGAAAGAAGGGATTAAAACAATATTGCAAGTGTATAGGTGAAAAATAATCATATATCAAGAAACAATATATCCATGTGAAGATAATATGTGAAAAAGATTGGTTAGGTGACTTGAGAAATATACCAGTTAAGTAGGGTTTTATGGAAAATGGAAAAGTGTCTTTAAAGAGGGAAAAGAGCATATTAATTTCAGTAAAACCCTAAATCAACTAAAAAAATTACATAATATAATCATAAATTTTGAGAAACCATGTATTGTTTAAACCATTTTATGGGGTGGTACATAAAATGGGTTAAGAAATATAAAAGTTCCCTTTAATTGGGTTTGACTATTGGATGAAATTTAAAAGTGGTATTCTAAAAAAGTATATCACCATAAAGGAAAAGTGAATTAAACTAAGAATATATGTGTAGGATATATAAATAAAAAATATAAGTAAATCTAAAAAAAATATATAGATAAAGTGGGGTGAATAGAGATAAATAATAACCCAATTAAATGGTCCCAAATATCCATATGTGACTTGACATGGGTATGATTCATTTAGTAAAAATGTTAACATTATACGCTTTGTTCATTTTCGAAGTTTTATCAGCCATCATGAACTAGATTCATTTTATTTAATATTATGGTTATGTTTCACATAAAGAATATGAAAAAATATATAATATACATAATTAGGTTGTTTTAAACCAATATAAGTCAATTTAAACCATTCGTGAATGCATTAATGGAAAACAAAAACACACTGTCCATGGAGGTAGTAAACTGACATAATATGTATGATGTATTTGATTTTTAGAATATTAGAAGAGTGGTAGTGGATATTACATGGATATAATTAAATTTAGTAGCTTAAAAATATGAATTTATCATATTATTATGGATAAGAAGTTCATGATGAGGTTGAATAAGGAAAGAAAAAAAGAATGCTCAATTGAGAGTGTTACCTTATCTTTCGGATGTGTCCACATAGGCTTCCACATAAGGAACCATAGTATTGGTCTTTTAGGATAAAAAAGTGTAAATAATGTGAGGGATATATTAGTGTTGAGTTAGAATGATTATGGGTATTCTCGAAGGCTTATAAGGTGAGGGGATAATGGTTGGTGAGGGGAAATATATATAAGGGGAGGATATGAGTGTTTTTTTAATATTATAATCATTTTTTATTACTTTATCACAACACTATAAATTATTATGAATCTTATGACTTAATAAAATAATTATTGCATGTGAGGTTAAGGAATTGGTTACTTACATCAACCACGACTCGTTTACTCGTATAATTTTCTTATCTATCTAACAACTATATTTTGTCATATTTCACTATTCATTAAAAATTCAACAATTTTTAAAAAATATTAAAAATTCACCAAACCATTTTTTAATCTATATAATCCAAAATTGAAACTAATTTTGTGAAAATAGTTTTCTAAATATGAGATATTAAATTTTTAAATAAAATCATTATTTATTTGTAAACTACCAATTTTAATATTTAGAGAATTTTCCGGATCCTTTAAAAAAATAATTATGGTCTCATAAAATTACATTATCATTATAATGAAACTTAATATTATTTTTAAAAAACATTTTATGAAAATAATTTTTTTAAATCCTTATATATTTTCTAAAAATGAAAATAAAACATTTATGTTTTACAAAAATATAAACACTTATTTTATTATTTTTGAACATTTATCCACTTGTATGGTGATATAAATATGTCATATTCTCATTTTAAAGATACCTAAATATTATTTTACACATTCATGGGTGAGGATACTATTTTAATGATCGGGTTACTATATTTAGTATTCACATTACTATTTCAAAGGTCATATTACTATTCCAACAATCATATTTGTAGTATTAATATGGGATCCCTTCTTTTTATAAATATATCATGTTTAATTGATGTTTAATTTACTTTTATTTTCACTCGTGGTTCTATATATTTTCATTTTAAAAATAATATTTCATTTCTAATAATTATTTATTTTTCTACAATGTTTATTATGGGTGTGTAAATTTTGGTGGATCGAACATATCCATGTTTTCATATTATAGCTATTATATTTTCTATTTTCATCTAAATGTAATATTTTCAATTATTATGTCCATATTTATTCTCTAACTATAGTGTCCATTTCAGAATAATAAAATATTTTTATTTTTCATTATGTGTTTCAAGTGCTTTATATAATACTAAATTACTAAATATGAAATAATTATATAACTAGAAGTAAAATTACCTTGATAAAATTCTAGGTCATTGTATAAATTGTGATTACCAAACATTTACCTGAGTCACCACCTGAATTAAAGTCACTGAAATCACCAAGGAAATTTGAACACCTATAACTCCTCAAAATCAAAAAATAGAACCTTCCCTCATTAATTAATTTAGAATTCTTGAATTTCAGAAAACACAATGCCCAAAATTCCAGAAGTAAGGCAGTAGAAAACTCATGGAAACCAATATTA
Source organism: Viscum album (assembly GCA_963277665.1). Lineage (NCBI taxonomy): Eukaryota > Viridiplantae > Streptophyta > Magnoliopsida > Santalales > Viscaceae > Viscum > Viscum album. The sequence goes on from OY728122.1 coordinate 79,645,883, forward strand.
TTTAGATCATGGGAGAAGAATATCTTGCTAGGCCAATACATACCCATAAGAGCAACCAAAATAACACTATTCTTTTAAACCAGGGGATCCTACAAATCACATATAGATCTAGTCCTAGTAATACAGAAGAATAAAAACCAAGAACTATATCTAACTCTACTCTAAGGGATACTAAATAGACCTTATAGTACATTGACACTACCAAAATAGGGCCATGACACTTTTTAAGTCATATCATCCCTAGGTTTTCTCTTAGGGCAGTATCTCTTATTAGGCCTAATGAACCCTTGAAAGAATAGTTGTCTTATCTTCCTCTAAATTGATATATTTCCAACTATACATCAAGGAATCTATTATAGAATTAAAAAATCATATTGGGGGGTCAGAAAAATAATGCTCTGGTCCTCATGAGTTATGCTAACATCTATTTGGGAAAAATAAAGAAAGACCTTATTAAACTCATCTATGTGAACCCGAATAAAAGTGTCATAAAACATCTTAAAATTGAAAAGCCTGATCTTTTATATACACTTTACCAAGAAATGATTAATTCCTTTATATGTGTTCAAGATTCATCCAAATGGATATGGTATTGTTCACATAGGAAACTTCATGAAGGTCATTATCTTCTAAATTCAATAAAAACATATTGAGGAATTTATCAAGAATTCATGGGATGAAATCTACAAAGGTGGTCACTTATTGTCTTCTAGTTGACACTGTTGTAACTTGCCTCTTTAGTACAAAAAAAGAATATGCAAGTCCACTGTGGACAGGTAGAGCTTGCATATTGACTCTCTATTTATTAAAATTGTTCTCTTAATTGAACTTCTCAACCTCAAATTTAATAAAATACATCACTAGACCCAATCTAATAGCTCTAATACCAATTTTTTGGGAGAAGTACCATGAATAAAGGCTCACTGTAGGCAAATATTAATGAAGATATCAGGATTATAAATATTCTTTAGGAAGAAGATGGGATAAAATAATTTATCACATACAAAGAGGTTTTTTCTAAACCATTTTAGTTCATTAATGAATTTATAACTGTGATAAGTAATTTATAAAAAAATCCAATGGGTGGTTCAGTAGTGTGTAAAATAATAAACATTATAACAAAGTAATTGAACTCACTATACATGGTAGTTTGTGTTGATTTTTTCAGTATCCGACCATGATAAGGGGTTCATGTACAATATGTTTATGGTATTGAAAATTCTACTTAAGGTATTCTAGGTTCAAGGAGAAATGTACGGAAATTTTTACATACACCACTACAATAATAATTTATAAATTATGAAAATTTAAGGGAAAATCCATAAACCACAAACCTCATTCTTAGGATGGTCAACATGTCCAATATCGAGATTTGATTCAAGTGAGAATGAATTAAAATAGAATAATCCCAAAATTCCCAAAAATTAAGAAAAATGAGATCACAAGGATATAGAATCTGATATAGTTTGATAAATGAAGAAGGGAAGAAAGAAGAGTGACACACATTTTGAGGGATATCAAACACATCTAAAGGAGTTGAAATTGGACCAATAATTGAGGAAATCCACCCATGGAAGAGGTCATAAGAGGAGGATCATGCTAGGGACCTGCTAGGTGAAATAAGGTTGAAACAGGGTGAAAGTCCATTAAGGGTTGGAATGGTAATTTTTAGTTTTAATGAGTTGCACAATTTGGCTATAAAGTTTGGATGACCATGAACCAACTGTGAAGTTCCACTTTCTAAGAACACCCACACCTCACATAGCTGGGTTCATATTTTGACAAACCATGTGCAACATAGGTGATCACCTTTATAATATTCTATAGACATCCAGCATAGTCATTCAACATCAGGATCACAGCTAAACAATCTATTTTACAACCTCTACAACCCTACACTAGGTTGAATAGTTTCTCCATGATGGACACACATTTTCCTCAAACTATACAAAAAAAGAAAACATTCTTCAAGGTTTGGGTCGCATTTTTAGTACTAATCATGCCCTAACTTGTGCCTCAATATGTTTCTCCCCACATAGACTCTTTGGATCCTTACTCTCTGTAAACTCATAAAAATTCATTTACACCTCTCGGTAAATAATCGATATAAAAAAATTTCAATTTTATGTATTACTATACATATATTTACATTCTGAAGATCATATTGGATTTTGGAACCTCCACCAAATGAAAAAATGAAATTCCTTTGAAAATTTCAGCCCTTCCATACATAGGGTGTTACAAACTCCCCACCATAGAACATTTCATCCCTAATAATTATTGGGGAACAATAAAAATCAACTTACATAATCGGGTCATGAATTTCCTCTATTACATCCATATTTCATTTTTAAATGCCTAATGAGCCTTCAGAATCATTTCAATAATACTGTACATTAGCTACATAAAACATAATGTAGTTTCTGTAACATCTAATGTTAAATTAAGACAACTATTATTTGAGACCATATAACCAAATACATGATCAATTTTTCATATATTTAATCATGTGACCTATGGAGATCACCACCATGCCTATTGAATCGTGTCCCAAGTGTTCTAATGAAAATCCCACTGCGTTTATCAATTTAAAAGAGCAGTTAAATTAATATTTCCCACCATAATCTGGTCGTTCTATATTTTTCTTTAAAAATCCTTTGATATCTCTTTTAATATACACATGTATCATTCTAAGGGAATTCTATATGTGATTCCTCACCCACGACAACAAACTATTAGAAAGAACTGATGTTGAACTACATTCAGTCAACTATTTCCAAAATACTCGACTCCAATAGTCGTTGGGTCACCCAAACCAGACTCAAAATACTTATCATAAGTTGTACCAATACTATTCTGATCACATTAACCAAAGTCTATAACTAACATCAGATTATATATCTAGAAAAAATTCTCATTTATTTTTTCATTCCATAGCAGAAACATGGGTTTATAACCTATCCAGTACCCTAGGATCATCACACTTTGACCATATAAACTAATCATGTCTGTATGTTCAGGGTAACCTCATAATTAACTACTAGAATTCAATGATATTATCCAAGGTAGTCCATTTTCAGTATCTTTCATGTGATACATTGTTATATAACTAAGACATCCCTATATCAAAACACTTACTAAGTCCATAAGTGGTATCACCCCTAGAAACCTTGTCAATGAATTGGTTGGGGTCCATCATTCCATCCAACGCCTTCCAATATTGGAATTCCAGTAACACTAAGGATAGCCCAAGAATATATGATCATTTAATCTCCCATAATGAAACTCTCAAGAGTCTATTTGTCAAGCCATAATGGAGTTTAATTTCACTCGTGATTTAAACAATTCTCTCTCTATATACCCTTGATGATGTCAACATAAGGGGAATGATCTTCACTAATCCAATAATACACTAAGACAATACCAATGATCAATAATAATACCTGAGACTCTCATATCATATCAAATAAAAATTTCTCATCATGGTTCACAAGAAAATGTATTCAACCATAGGTTAAATGAGTAGTTAAACCACTACTAGATAACTTCAATTTAAAGTGATCTACTAAAACTTCGGATTCATCATTATTTACTGACCACTGTGCCTTACTACTGAGGAATTCAATGATTGTTTCAAAAAAACATCATTGTAGTCCAACCTCAACACACCGTGTTACCAATGGGGGAATACACAACGTACCATTTAATTATCATCATTCCCTAAAAACATTAACACACATTAAATGCTTCCCATTCTTATATTTCTTATGTACCATGAGTATTATTCTAGAATCGCAACTCAATCCAAACCCTTATCTAGGTTTCTTATCAGACATCATCTCAAAGACTAGATAACCTAAAATACTATCCTCTTGGCCTTCCGTAAGTTGATATGCCCACTCCCAAATGGTATTCTACATTCATGTTACCTTTACATAGAATTAAATTATCCTTATAGTTGATGTGATGATCCCCACCTTATGATTTTCCTGGGCATAATTTAACTGAAAGGGGAACCCATCTCATAGAACACGCACCCTCACCACAGAACATGTCTCCTGGATGTGGAAAATGTTCTTATTTCAAGTGCCTATACAAAGAGAGAGGAACCATTCACTTATAACTTCACTCAAACATGTTATCTCTTAGATTCACTCATTACGTTCATCCAAAGTAACAATCATGAATGTCATCAACATCCAGAAGAAAATCCAAAACTAAAACTCATAAGTTGTGTTATCACACCTGATCCTTCTTAAAAAGTTATCCCAGACATTGGGATAACCAATCATTCCTATGAAGGATCAGGCCTGCATCACTATCAATAAGATTTCACACTTAGGTTACTCTAATCTGAAGATAACCTGGAACATAAATTTGTTGATCTCAAGACCCTTTCTCAAATAATTCCTAAAATGAAACTATTTAAGGTGTTATGCAACATTTTCACTCATCTTCATGTGGATTAATTCATAAATTATTAACTCTATTGGAACCTCATGTAAAAATTTATGATATAATGATTTTGAAACAACATAATAGATTCTACAAAATCCTATCATGAGATATCATATGCATGGATCAAATCAGGGTCATGTTATCAATACAACTATTAATAGGTTGATGAATCTTGAGTCATACTTCATTATAAAATTAAAAATTTCTCAATACCATCAAAACCATTGATCCTGACTGAGGAATGTTAACTTTCTGAACTATATCAATACCCAATTCTGAATACCTTTATATGTCATAGTTTACCAAATATCCACACATCTACCTGAGGGTGTTGTTCCATCACAAAGAGTCCTACATGAGACAATCCAAACTTGAACATAACCTTTCATTATAAAAGTAGAAGAAAGCATTTACCAAGGATAAATTACTTCATAGGGTGATATCTGAACAGTAATTTCCCCTTACAAAATCATAAAGTGTTGAGAAAATAACTAGTAATGATAAAAATGTCACTAGGTTTACAATCCTAGCTTCTAATCTCACTTTAAAAGAGGATCTTAAACTATGAACCACAGGAATCATCTACATTCCTATCAAATTTAATAATTTAAATTTCCCTACTCAAGGGTTGAAACTAAGATAACCACATTAAGGTTATTGGTTTAAGTCGTTTAAATGGATCCTCAATTGTCCCACCACTTAATGCATCTCATTGATTGAGGATATCAACTACCAACAATGAAAATTATTCAAATAACTTAATTCAGATGAATCCATGTAGAAAAATCGTAAAATTGTCTTATTAGTACCTATTAAAAATTTAATCAATATTTAATTAAATAAGAAGTTATGAAAACTAACATAGTTAAAGAAAATTTCAATTACTAACTATAAAAGAAAACACTATTCAGGTTGTACTAGACATTTTAATTAACTGACACCACATAATATTAAAGCTTGAATGTACATAAAAGTCATATTACCAATTTAAGGGGACTAATAAAGTATGATTCCACAATATGTTTATATGTAATAATATATAAGTGTCTGTAGACACTTCAAATGACCATCCCATTTTTATCACAATCATACCCACATGGTCTTAAATACCAAGGAATATATGGACAAGGCAACCTACAAGGTTCCCATCTGCCCAGCCTGAGTCCATCCAAGAGAAACCCAATAGCAATTGTTTTATTAAAGATTAATGACAAAAAAAGTGGGTTTATCACATAAGAATATCTTGTAATGGCTACCAACCTAGGTCAAATCCAGTTTATCTCATAATCATAAAACATCATTGCCGACCTACTTAGGTAAATTCTATTCTAAGATCCATAAGAAATAATCTAAATTTATAAAAGAAAATAAACTTCTTTAAATTTAAATTTATCCTCTGTGATTCATGATTTTATTTTTTTTATTTTTCAATGGTATGGTTAGATGAATTACTATTCCCATGTTATAAAGGTACTTGTCTTTACAAGTTACGATGGGAATTCATGTAACTACAACCTAATTTTCACCTTTAGTCTCAGAATATAAAAACATCATATAAAATGTCTTGATAATATGGGTTAACTTTCTCAATTAATAAAGCCCCATACACTTTAAAAAATGGTATTAGAGCACATTAAACCACAACCATAATTGTTTCATCCTTCAAACAAATGATCTATGGCTTAACCATGTCATAATGGGATAGTTATGGTTCCAACATCAAGATATACCGGAAAATATTTTTTAGGTTGATCCAGACTCTTTAATAACCAATTATTTTTCCTATTTATCAATATAATAATGTTTAGCACAATGTAAGTATAACATTCAAAGAAAAAATAAGAGGCAATAGCCAAAGTAGACACTAAAATAAAAATATAATAGCATAATTTATCCATTTGAATATACAGGTTTCTATAATGATTCATAAACAATACTTCCTTTCCATGCTGGGATAAGAGAAAACACCTCATATCTCATAAATCAGTAACCGGCGGAATGTGAACTAATTAATCGAGGTGAAATAATAATCAACTTTAATAAAAAAATCAAGGACATTCCTATCAATGTAAACTTGATCTTCCCCTTATGCATGGGGTGGCCAGCCCCAAACACAAGCTATTTATTAAGTGCTGACACATTTCTATTCTCTAATCTACCATCGCTAAAATATTAAGACAAAGGAAAATAATATCTAAGATACTACTTGTAGCTCCCCGAACCTGGACCCATAGAAATTTTTCCCCAATCTGTTTGGTCATAACAACTCAAGCGCACCTCCCCAAACACCATGGGTTGTTGACTAGCAGTTAGGGTCTACTGATGGTATGGTGGGGAGACTATACCCTCATAATCTGAGTGGCACAATGGAACATGATAAATAAACAAAAAAAGAATAATAAATATATAAATAATAAAGGAAGATAATAATAACTAAAAATCAATGACAAATGAAGAAAAATTCATTCATTAATGTTCTATAATTTACGTAAAAGGTCATATAGTAGATAATACATAAATAGAGATAATTAAAATAAAAAAATACTCAAGGTTGTCTTCATGAGAATCCTGGGCACTGGCTCAGTTCTGTGCTCCAAAGATCCCGTGTACATGAGTATTAGCACATAGCATAATCCATGATCTTGGGCCTAAAACCATGAGGTCTATTTGGGTAACAAACATGGCCTAAACAGGGAGTGAGATAAACTTAGTAAGCAACCACCAATGGTGGCTAATGCAATCTATTCAGGGAATCTAAACTAAATAAGTGTTCATATATATTCAAATTAAATAAGTGCAGTGAATATAAATGGAATCATGTTGGACTTCGGTTCTTCAAGGACACCTAGTCAACCATAACTGCTTCAAACTAATCCAAAACACCTATGGATGAAATTCATCATGTATATTGTAATATATATATATATATATATATATATAATTATGTAAGTATGTATATGAACTATATATGTGATAAATTATATATTCATATATGTAGATACAAAATACTAACCAGGACCAAGGGTGAAACTTTGGAATCCATGCATAATCATAATAATATCATAACTATCTCATTATTCAAGTATGGGAAAGTTTTCATGCATCTGAATGTTAGAGTTTAAAAAGAAAAATTAGGACCCCTGGTCATAATATCTACCATGCATTTATAATGAGAATCATATAAGATTCTACTTGATTCGTGATATTAAAGTCTTAGAATGAATTGGTGATCTACTTAGTACACACTCTTGATGTAAGATCATATGAACTATGATCCCATTAAATGCATTCCATATTACGAACCTAAGTATCACTAAAGGTATAACGTAATCTCATTTAACCAATGATCCCATCCATGGAAGTCTATATCAGAAGTTCAATTTTCTATAAAGGAATATGTGACATTATATACCACAGTATTCTATCCTAGGCATTCAATATCAAGAACCTAGTGTCACTGAAGGTGATTTATAATTCATTTAACCACTATGAATTTCCAAGGAATTCCATATAAGGAACCCACGTATCACTCATGGTGTATATATTATCTCAATCAGCCTATGAGCCAATCCAAGGAATTATGTGTAAGGAAACAAGGTATTTCTAATGTTTTATTTATTATCATTTAACATATGATCTCATTCAAGTCATTTTTCAAAAGGAACCCAGGTATCACTCTAAGAAAAGTTTTCATTCATTAGAATAATCAATTTAACATTTAAAATTGGTCATGGGTACAACCATGACATAATAAAAAATGGGATAAATAACACCTTTCATTTCATTATCAATTTAGTTTATAATTAGAACATATCACTTATAAAATACAAAAAGTCCATCGGAATCACCCATTCATGAACATTAATCATTGTGATAAAATTAATAAATAAAATTTTAATACAGTTAAATTAATAAGATGGGTCAATTCACAAAATCAAACAAAAGGTTATTTAATAAATACCAAGTGTTTTTATCTAAACCATTTTAGTTCGTTAAGGCATTTATAAATGTGCCAAGGCATTTAAAGAACACATCCAATGGGTGGTTTAGTAGTATGGATGAAAAAAATAAAAAATAAGAAAATGAACTCAACTTATGTGGTGGTTTTAATTTATTTCATTGACCTCCAATCATTCTAAGGGGTACATGGAGAATAAGAATTTGGTATACAGAATTCATTTTATTTTATTTCATATTTTAGGACCAAATTCTGGAATGTTCGGTGTGTCGATCAGCAATAATAATTTATAAATGATAAAACTTTAATGTAAAATTCATAGACCACCTACCACATCAATAGTATGGTCTTTATGTTCAATATCATGTTTTTATTTGATTCTAAATAAAAGGAAATAGAATAATCACCAACAGCCTAAAAATAGGGAAAATGTGCTCACACAGAAATGGAATATTATATGGAAAGATAAACAAATGATGTAAAGAAGATGATTGATATAATTACAGATGGATATAAAATTCATCGGATGGTGATGAAACCATACCAATAATGGAGTAAATCTATACATGGGAGAGAGAGGAAGATTGGTAGTGTGGGGGACTTTTTGGTAAAAATGAGGTTGAAAATGGGGTGAAAACCCTTTATGAGTCAGTGATGAAAATAGTCATTTTCCCCTTCTAATGAGCTTCATGTTTTGGCCACATGATTTGGAAAATCATGAAACAACATTGTGGTAATACATTCCAAGGACAACCATACATCACACATCTTAGAACGCGATTTGATAAACCATGAGCAGCCTTTACGCTTACCTCTGCCATATTCTGAATACAACCTATATATTCATGTAGCCTTGGGAAAAAAATTAAAAAATTCATGTGAAACCATCTTCACCCATTCACTATTCCACATGGTTTACCCTAGATATCCATGTAGTTTCTTTAAACAATTTCCCTATAGAAAATAAGTTTCACTATTTGGGCTACACGGTCGGTACAAACTATGAACCAATTGTGCGCTTCTATTTTTTTCTCCCAAAATTAATTCTTTGGACCATAATGCTCTCAAAACTCATACAAAATTCAGAGACACCACTCATTACTTAAACAAGATCCAAAAATAACACTTATAAGTGTTCCTATGAATAGATTTACATTTTGAGTCTCATAATAAATCATTCCCACCCACCAAATGGAAAACTCAAATTCCTTTAAATATTTAAACTCATAAAAAACATGTGATTTTACAATAGTTGATGATATGGTTTTGAATTGGGAAGTGGAACTATTATAGTGTCTGAATAACACTGTATAGTGTAACTTTGAGTTTCCATAAAGTGGGTAAAATTATGTTTCATTATTACCATTGATTAAATAAACCTTGGGTGATTCCCATGATGTTGATATGTGATATATGAGCTTTTAGTTTCCCTTGTGCATAATGTCTAGGCATGTAGGTTCACATTCGATGTATATACATTTTATTTTTAGGAATATTTGTTCTTTAATTAAATTTCTTGAATTGTGCTTTCTCTTTTGGATAGATTCATTATTGAATGATATATCTATGTTTTCGTGATATTATGGTATATATTTATTGGAATTAATTAGTTAAACTAATAATGTTTTTATGTTAGTATATATATGATTACTATAACTAATGTATAGGGGCATAGAGCTTTGGTTAGTACAGGGAGGGGTATACCATGGATTGAGGGTAGACTTGTAGGATAACCTTGTGTGATCCCATAGACTATATTAGGACTATTTATGTTTCTAATATTATCATTTTTTGAGATATGATTCCTTGAATATGTGGGAGTGAGATTTTAATGTTTGAGATCAGTGACCTGAGTTATTCGAACAAGACCAATATAAAATTTTTCAAGGACGATTAGTCTTTTTATAGAAATAATTGTAATATATACAATTTTTAATGACAATAAACCCCTATTTTGTTAATAAATTACATGTATTTTGATGTAAAAATATAATTTTCAGTACCTGTGTTTACTATGGATTTATGGAAGGATAAAATCCCCCTTTTAATGAAATAAATAATTTTTTCTTTGAAACACATAGAATATTTTAAGGAATATTTTCATAGTTAGGCATAGAGTCGACATGGAATTTTGGGGCTCATATAGCCTCAACATTGATATAATAAAAATATTAAATAAATTATATCACACATGTGTCGTTTTTCTAAAATAATGTAATAACTATTAAATTCTATCTTAACTTTTAAATTTTATACTGCCATTAAATCTATAATATGGGTTTTACCCTAGGTAAAACCAATCCTTTATGTGTCTTAGATGTTTATTTAAATTTAAAACTTATGTTGTTAGTTTTTTTTTGAATGTAGTGAGGTATTTTATTAATTCATAATTTAATTTTTTCACTTTTTTAAAGAATATAAATGATTGTGATAATTCTAAATACTGTTTAAATGAGAATGGTTCTAAGATTTGGTTATGAAATTGAACTTAGAAATCAAACCATTACATCAATTTTCATTGTACCTAAGGTGGGAAGTTTCTTACCTCTTGGGATATTTATTACTCATGTTTCCATGAGACTAATTCTGTATTCGAACTATTTATAACTATGGTTGAATTGTATCACATGTCAATGTTTTTGTTTCTTTGTCCCATGATACTCATTTTGATATATGATTCCATGAGTATTTCTAGAGTACATTTTCCTTGTTCGATTGTAATAAAATATTGATATATATTTATATATATTCTTCTCATGATGATATGATTATCTTACCCTATATGATCTATATTATGATGTGTGTTACCATTTCTTTAGAGGTTATTAATAGAACTTGAGATGGGTGTTCCACTATGAGTTTTTATTTCTTGGAGTGTGAATGGATAACAACGAAGATAACGATAGACCTAACTATAGGGAATGGGAACGATGATATGGGGGCCTCATATGAGGGTAATGATATTTTGGGGCCCTAACTTGAGGAAGTGTGTTTGGAACATGAAATTGTTGGGTCCTGACATGAGGGGCATGATGGTATGGGGTTCTGACTAGAGGAATAAGTTATGTTGGATGGTCTGGGAGCCTAACCCATGATAGATCTTGGATACTACTATTTTGGGGCCTGATCTGACATGATTCCTTGATACTAATAAGATATGATATTTCAATCTTAGTAGCTATTCCTTTCTTATTTATGAAATTTTATGATTATCCTTCTAGAATGGTGTTGAAGCAGGTATAGTCAGGGGGTTTGTGGTGGCTTGGTAAGCGCACAACTACTCAGTTTTGGATTATATATTATTATTCCTATTATTCATTTTTTATATTTATTTAATTCACTGAATATAATTGAGAAAAGTTTGTTAATGACTCATTGGAGGTGTCTTACTGAGTCTTATACTCACACCCATCTCATATATTTTATTACACTTTTAGATTTCATGATTATAGATACAGTGATGGGTAAGGGCCCTATAGTGGATAGTTGGGAAGATGGGCATGGAGTTTTCTTGAAAACTGGGATGGACTCTGGAGGATACCATTATTTATTTATTTATTTTTCAATTTCATTCTACATTGTACATTCTTTTTTCTTTGGGTACTGGTTATTATTTTGTGATATATATGTCAATCATTTGATTTATCATGTTACTCTAGTTATTTTTTATTATATTATTTATTACTATTGTTGAATAAAAATATAACAATGATATAGTATCCCCACTGATGGACATAGACCCTCGCTTCTAGTCGGCATCCTCCTGTGTACATGGAGGTGCGCATGAGTTCATGGGACCCTCCGACTCAAACTAAGTGGTTTTGGTTTGGATGTTACAAAATAGTATTATAGTACTTGGAAAAACTATCATTTTTCCTCTCTTTTCCTTGATTTGGGATAGGATAGAAAATACAATGTGTTTTTGGGACTCAAGAAGTGGAACTATGATAGTGCTTGACAATCACCTTATAGTGGACCTCTGAATAAAGTGGAGGAAATTTTTTTCTTACTATTTATTAAATTATCCTTGGATGATTCACATGATGTAGATCGGTGATTTATGATATTTTAGGTTCATTCATGAATTATGATTGGGTGTATATGTTCACATGCAAGGTATATACCTATTTTTGAGTTGCATATTAGTTATTTAATAAAATTGCTTAAATTGGGATATCTATTAGGTTTAGATTCTCTATTGTATGACATATCTATGCTTTTATGTTGTTATGATGTATCATTATTGTAACTAATTAGTTGAAATGATCATGTTGTTTTTTAGTATATATATGATTAATTTTCTTAATGTATATGGATGGGGAGCTTTATTTAATGAAAAGATGGGTATACCATGGGTTGATATTAGAATCCTTGGAGAACCTTGTGTGATCCCATACACTGGATGTAATCTATTTATGTTCAAAATATTATCTCTTTTTGAGAGTTGTTTCCTTGAAGACATGGGAGTGGGAGTATAATGTTTGAGATCAGTGACCTGAGTTGTTAGAACAAGACCACTAGAGATACTTTTAAGGTACAATAACTAATTAGAGTTAGGGATTATAATATCCTCGATTTTTAATGATAATAAAATTTCCTTTTTTAAATAAATTACAAGTTTTTTATATGAAAATATGATTTTTTCAATACTTCTATTTATTATGGATTTATTAAATGGTAAATCCCCTATTGATGAAATAACTCGGATTTTTACTTAAAACCTTTAGAATATTATATGGATTATTTTTGAAGTTAGGTGTGGATTCACCATTGTATTTTAGGGCCTATAGAGCCTTATTATTTATATATTAAAAATATTGTATACATTATGTCCCACATGTGTGGTTTTTTACAAATAAAATAATTTATCTTGAATTGAGTCTTAGATGGATAATCTGAGATTCCCATTAAATCTAAAATGCAGGTTCAACCCTATTCATGACATAACCTTTGTGTGTATTGGTTGTTTAATTAAATTTTATACTGGATTCTTTGGTTTTTTAAGGTAGAGATGTATTTTTTTAGATATAATTTAATCCTTTTTTACTTTTTTAAAATATTAAATATGATGGTAATTCTAAATCATGTCGAAAAAAGACTAGTTCTTGGATTTAGTGGTATAATTGACCACTAACATCATCCATTTTCAATAATTTTCATTGTGATTAAGTTCAGGAGTTCCTTACCTCTTGGGTATTTTTTTTACACAATTTTCCTTGATATAAATTGTTTGTTGAAAAAATTGATAATTCTTCTTGACATTGATCACATGTTAGTGTGTGTGTGGCCTATGAGGCCTGTTATGAAATAAGTTTCCATGATTTTCATTGTAGTAGTGTGTTCCATGTTTAATTGTAGTCACATGTTGATGTGTATTACAATATAATTATCTCATGATGATATTATTTTCTTACCTTGTACACTCTACCATGTAATGTGTGTTACCACTTCCATGGAGGATGTTCTTTTTTACTTGAGATAGGCTCACCATTGTGTGTTGTTTATTCCTTGGTGGGAGTTTGTGTGTGACTTGAAACAATGAAGAAAATGGACCTAATAAGAGGGAAGGGGAATGTAGGCTGAGGGGCCTAAACCAAGGGTCATTATGATCTGGGGTCGCGAACTAAGGTAGAATGTTTAATTAATGGCGGTTTGGGGTCCTGGCCTAAGGGTCATGATGGTTTACAGTCCTGAATCGATGCATAGATGGGGTATGATAGTTTAAGGGCATGACCCATCATGGAGACGAGATATGATAGTACAAGGGCCCAATCTGAATTGATGCCTTATGACATATAGGACATGGGATTCTGAGATTTTTGGTTTTTTATTTCTCATTTACAAAATTCCTGATTATACATCCATCATGTAGTTGAAACATGTACATATGAAGATTTGTGGTATATCGGTTAACACAAAATTGTTTGGTTTTGGATTTTATGTTGTTATTAATATTATGTATTAATTATATTCATGGAATAGAACTATTATACTTGAGAACACTTGGTTGAGCAAGCTTTGGTGGTGTCCTACCAAGTCATGTACTCACTCCCTACTTGGTAATTTCAGTATGCTTGTAGATTTTATGACTAGAGATCAAGTGAAGGGAAAGAACCTTGTGGTGGATGGATGATCAGAGGATCAAGGAGTTGGTGGAATACTGGGATAAACTACCAGGGATCCTAAAATTTATTTACTTATTTTTCTGTCCCTTTATACATTTGAGAGGCTTGCAACTTTGGGAGTTTCTTATTAATGTTTAATTTATATGCCATTATTTATTATTCATAAGTTAATTTGATTATTTATATAATATATTATTTATTATTATTTTTCCACGAAATGCTATCAAGGTTATAATCTCCTCACTGATGTAATTATACCCTCACTACTAGCTAGAAAACTCTTGTATAAGGGGAGGTGTTCATAGGTTCATGTGTCCCTTCAGATCAATCCTAGTAGTTTGGGGTGGGGTGTAAAAAATTCACCCTCGAGAATCATAGAGGATTAGTGTATTTGAATAATATATAAAAAATAATTTTTTTTCATAAAATATATTTAACATATCCCATAAATTTATTCTCAAACAGTACCCTTATTAGATATATCACACATAATACCTTACATTATAATCTAAGGAAAATTAAGCACTAAAAAAGGTGATTTCATATGCTCAGTAAGGGTAAACATGATAAATGTATATTAATAAATATAGGTGAGAATAAGATAAGAATAATGGTATTATAATATAATCATAACTTACAAAATAACATACCCAACAAGTCATAGATAATAAATAAAGAGTCATGGCATAATACATTGTCATAATAAAAGACTTGAGTCATAAGAGTGTGGAATCATTGATAATCAATAATGATCAGTGAGAGAATAAACCAAGATTAAGAACATGTAATGGGAGTATATTTAACAATAATAATCATATAAAATCATTTCATTATTCAATGATCATTTCTAATATTTTCCTAACATAGTGGATAGAGTCACATGGTGGATTGGTTCACTCCCCATTCCCCTTTCATTCATGGTGGAGAGAGTCCCATATTGGATTGGGATCACTCTCTATTCCCTTTTCATATTATTTCATTAGATATCTATATTTTTACAATGCATTTTAGGGATATATAATTCTAGGATCACCTATCACATAATGAAAACTAAACATATGTGTGCTACAAGACCATAAAAACACTAATAATTTCATCCCAGAATAACCCATGTCAAAGAAATGAGTTTCATAAATGCTTATTCATCACGTAATCATTGTAAATATAGGTAAAGAACAAGGATGAAAATCTTAGATCATATCCCCAATTTAGAAAAATATTTCTTTAAATATATTAACATACATGAAAATTACTTTTATAAAAAATCAGAAATATTCTTTGAAAAAAAGAGAAAACATCCTTTTCTTTTGGTTACATTTAAAAATAAAAATTACTAGAAAATATGACCAGATATTTTCTTTGAAAAAATGTAAATTAATATCAAAAAATAATAAAAAACATGATAACGGGAAAAAATATTTGGTAAATGTTAAAAAAATATTTTTCTCAGACTTTTGTAAAAAGTAAAATATAACCCCAAGTAAAAATTATAAATATTATTTTTTAAAATTTTGAAAATAAATTAAAATGTAGTTGAAAATAAATTTACCCAATCATTGTATAAATTATCATTCTATAAAAATGTAAAAAAATATGGGCATGGGAGAAAATGATTCATGACATAAAAGAAGAAATATGGTCACTGTTTCTTAAAATCATTATTTTTCTATTTTTGAGTACCAAAGAGGGGTGAAATGGAAATAATACATAAAACCCTAAAAAATTTTGAGGAAAATAAAATATATTGGTTTTAAGAGATATATATCATATAATGTTCCCATTAGATATTTAAACATAAATAATTCTGATTAAAAATGAGATTATAACGTAACCCCTTACCTCAAGTCCCAACATGCATCGTACACACTATAAACTACTATATAATAAATTTTTATTTATTATAAATCTATATTATAACCATTTTCAAACTTATATTACAATATATGATTTGTTTATAATTTTTAACCACCCATTTATTAATAATTATCCACTAAATTAAATATTATAATGTTAATTGTTTCATTTTTAAATACATGTTTCAGTTTTGTGTTTTCGATCCTTACACATTGGTCATGATTTCATAATATCTATAATAGTAATCATGTCATAAATATTATATTTATTCATTATATGAACTTTTAGAAAAATCCATGTAAATCCGTGATGAAAAATGAATTACATCACTTCATGAAGGCGGTACTTCGTATGTAATTATGGGTGATTATTTCATCATTAAAATAATGGAAATAAATGAAATTAAATAATATTTTTTCTTTAAATAACTTAACTAATATCATAAATATTATATATGTTAATAAAATACAATAATATAACCATTCATGTGAGGAAGTGATGAAAAATGAAACACTTAGCTTCATGGAGACAGTAGTCCATACATATGCAAGAATAACAGATTCTTTTTCCATTGGGTGGATGAAAAATACATAATGGTATTTCCATAAAAATAATAAAATTTATTAATATTTATTATACATATGTAATTATATTACTATCGATACAACATATTTTATGTAAGTGTAAGAAGAAATAAACATGAAAGAACTCGATTAAGATGATTACCTCTTATTTGAGTATCTTCATTTGGATTACACCTTAAGACATATTAGGATAGTATTTTGGTGATAGATGTACCTATAATACATGTTTAGGAGTGTTATAAAGATATTTTATTAGTCCTTGGATGCGATAAAGTGTGTGAATAAGTGAGAAGAGAAGGTTCCCTTTTATAAGTGAGGGGTGTGACAACATTATAAATATCAAGAACTTTAAAATAATATAAAGTAATTTTCTTGAGAAAGTGGAACCAAATGAAATTTTTTTAAAATATATTGTAATTTAGGGTTAAAATAAACACATATGACCAAATTTATATAGGATTTATAGATATTTTAATCCTTGTCTATTAGTTTAACTATCTCATTAACCCTTTTAACCCTTACTATGGTGGCTAACTTTTACCATGATAAATACTCATTATGTCCAAAAATAAAATAGGCATATAAAAAAATATAAATACTTTAAATAGAAATATAGAAACAAATTTATAAAATTTAATATCTATAGGTTGAGGAAACTAATTCTAGTATTAGTCCATAAATCTTATAAAAACCATTTTCAGAAAAAATGCATATTTATGTATGAAAATGATTTTGTTATTATTACATTACTAGTGAAAATTAAAGACCTGTAAATTTCAAGGAATATTTTTTAAAATTCTTTGAGATTTTATGAGTACGCATTTTATGACGATGTTAGATTCCAAGGCCTGGTGTGCCCGGAATCAATTTTTGATGTTTAGCTCAGGTACATTCAGTGAATGAATGAGCGGGTTTTTATAACTTTTGAACCGGTGCTCGGAATTAAAATCCGAGGGCACCAATGAATCTGTAGCACCGATAATTTCTTAAAGGGACACTTACCGCAGATGCGTTTGCGAAATAGGAGAAGATAATTTTTGGGGGTTTGTTTATGGAATAAATAAAAATTTTCAGAGCAATTTTTATTTCATGAGGAGTTTTTTCCTCCCATGGGTAGTTAAGGGTGGGGCCCACATCCACTTAACTACCTAAGTGTGTATTTAAGAGAGATGGGGCACACACGAGCCCCACCATTTAATTCCCTCTAAATCTATTTTAGAACCCCCATTAATTTTTAAAAACATCCACTAATTGTCACCTCAACACATTAAATTATGTCTAACCATAATTTAATGAGGAACCTTCCTTTTTCCCTTTTAAATTTAATCTTACAAAATGTTTAATTTGGGGGATCCTTTTCTCTCCCTCCATTAATTAAATTTCAACGCATTTTAATTAGTGTTGTGAAATAATTGTAGGAGAGTTTCTTTTCATTTAATAAAATAATAGGGGGGACCTATTGTTTTGGTGATCAAGGAGAGAGTTGCGTTGTGCGACGAAGAATGCCGGCCTACGACTAAGAACGACGAAGAACACTGGTTCCTCGAAGATCGACGATGCGCCATGAAATCCTCTTCTTCATGACACTATGTACTGTGATGCCTATGATCCTCTCCTACACAATGTCGTGTACCGTGATGCCTACGATCCTCTTCTCTACGATGCCTATGATCCTCTTTTCCATGACACTGTGTACTGTGACGCCGACGATCGTCTTCCCTATCGAGGTAGGGGTTTTGGTTTATTTTAATTCTATGGATTATACCCTCGACATGTCAAATAATTGTTGGGATTTTTTTCAAACCACTAATACGGTGGGTGCATACAGATGAACAAGTATGAACCCACCATTTTCAGTTCTTGATGCACAGAACGTTGGGTGACGATGGAACAGGACCGCAACAGCATTTGAAGGCTATCACAGTGAAGAGCGTGTCCCGAGATGACCGCAGGAACAGACGAGAGCAAGAACCGACCCTGGAATGACTCCAGTGGCCCACAGAAACCTCTGATGGTGCAGGTCACTGGTGCGGCGACGCCGGCGGCTGAAGGCGGCAGCGCCCCGGCGCGCCGCCGGCAGGAGCGGTTACGGCTGAAGCTACGGCGGCAGGCGGCTCGATCCCGTAGTCGTGCGGGATCTGGAGGGGACGCGGTGACCATGTGCCGCGTCCGTGGTGTGCAAAGGAGGGGGGACCATGTCCCCCCTGCTCGGCCCATTGGCCGAGCTAGCGTGCCCCCCCCCGGCCAGGCTGGGGCGGGTCGCGCAGATCGGGCCGGGCCCAGACCCCCCACTTCAGACTATTTTCAATCATTTGCTCATAACATGAGCTACGAACTTCCGATAAACACAACATCTGTTGTGTAGGATTCCTTGGATCGTGACGGCCGTTTATGTATATTACACTCTAGGTTTCTGAGAACTTTGGGTATGACCGGGTTGGTTCGAACACGAAACCAACCGGGCCCTCGGAGCGGAAACGCCTATAACTTAAGCTCCAGATGTCTGATTGACATTCCGTCTGCTTCGTTGGATTCGTATTAGTGAGACGGTTCTTTTGGCTTACTCCACTTGAGGTTTGGATGTAGCTGGAGTATGGACGGGTTGGTTTTATGTTAAAACCCAACTGGGCCACTAGGATGAAAAGGCCAATAACTCTCGGACCGGGCGTCTGATTGACGCGTTGTCTATCACATTGAGTTCATATTGACGTGACTGTACTTTGTGATACATAAAATTTGGACTTCATGATCGTTGATGTATCAACCAACCCTCCCCCCCCCCCCCCGATTTTGGAGTGGACCCTCCCGGAATCGAGCATGCTGTGTGCGGGAACCCTAGAGCTGGTGCGATTGCGATGAGGACGACTACACTTGGATCCTCCATGGGATCGGCAGCGAGGATGACTGCACTTGGATCCTTCGTGGGTTCGAAAGTAATGATGACTGTACTGGTATCCTCCATGGGTTTTACGGCGATGACTACTGTTCTTGTATCCAATGTGGGTCTAGCAGTATTTGACTTCGTACTTGTATCCTATGTGGGTCCGGCAGAGTAGCTGGTCTTGTATCCTTAGTGGGTCCGACAGCTTAGCTGGTCTTGTATCCTATGTGGGTCTGACATCTTAGATGAATCAGTGGCCACATTTGATCATCTTTATCCCTTTATGATGTGCATACCTGTGTGATCTGAGTCTTGATTCTCAATCATATCATAGATGTGATTGACTTGCTTTCCTTTCTGGACTGGGTTGTGTTTCTCCTATATGGACTGTGTTGAGCTATCCTTTGTGGACTGGGTTGTGCTTTACTTTTTGGACTGCGTGGTGCTTGGGAGTTGGAGATGAACTGTAACTGATGACTTAGTTATATGTATGGGCATATACCTAATTAGTGTTGTTGATACTTCGTCATTGTATCTTTCCTTTGTGGTTTATCCTTCATCGATTCTGAGAGACATTCGGGGGTCTCGGGGTCCTTACTGTGTATCGTATACTCACCCTTTCATGGGCTATGGCCTCACTACGTTGTGTTGGATGTAGACGACGGACAACACTGATCTAGGTGGAATCTTGTGGAGCTGGATGGTACCTGGAGGTGGACCACTTGGTGGGACGTACACGGATCTGGCGGCCGGACTGAGGAGCTGTGGAGACTATCCATACCCACCAATTAGGTGGGAGTTCCGGAGGATGACCCGGTGTCACTGTTTTACTTTCACGCTAGTGTACTGTCATTTCAGTTGTACTTTACTTTCAGTTTGGTTTGTATTATGGCCCATTTACTTCCAGCACTTACGTTTTCATCCAGTTTACATAGTGTTTACTTCAGCTTGTGTACTTTGTGGTGTTTATTTTCTTATATAAAAGAAATTCCTTCCCTTTTATCGGGATTTACGCCTTGTTGCTAATCTCCAGCTCCTGGCCTATGGGAGGTGGGCTTGGGGTTGTCACGGCACGGGCCCCGAGGACGGGTCATGACAAATTGGTATTAGAGGAGTCAATTCTTCCATAGAACTCAGGACTCTGATAATTTCTTCTCTCTGAAGCAATAATGTTTAGAGTAATGAGTGTGGTTATCAGTCTAGGGAGACCAGTGTTGGTGCGGTGGTCGACGTATCCATACACTAGGACCTTGACTTCTGATTTCCAACTTAGTGAACGAAAACATTGATTGCATGTGTGTTTCAAAAGTTTTATTAGTGATTACATTGTGTCAGCTCACCAAGTATACTGTATTAACAGTGGTGCACCTGTTTCTTTTAGAGATGGCCCCATGACGACAACTAGCTAGGGTTCCGAGCATTGTGTGAGACGGCATCCCACTAAGCGACGAGGCCTCGGTACAGGGCCCCTTTACTGTGGAGGCACCGGCGGTACCTCTACCTACTGAGCCACCGATGCTACCTGCCCCAACGGCGTAGAGTGCATGCCACCTCAGCGTGTTGCATGAGTTTTAGAGGTAGAGGCCGCCCAGGTTCCGCGGAGAGATAAATACTTAGGCCGCCGAGGATTGGCTGGAGGCCATCGTCAGAGTCTTTAGATTGGTAGGGACACTAGCAGACCTCATGGTGATCCTTTCCGCGAGTCTCCTGAATGAAGTAGCAGGAAGATGGTGGATCCTGATTCTCTATGTTCACAATGAATCATCTCTACTTTGGACGGTCTTTGAGGGCCTCTTCCGGTCGGAGTTCATTCTAGCCACCCTTCATGCGGTGCGCATCCAGGAGTTACTACAGCTGCTTCAGGGCAGCATGATAGTAGCCCAGTACGCGGTGAGATTTACCAACCTCTCACGCTACTCCACAGACATGGTATATGACCCATTTGTTCGGGCCTGAACCTTTGAGCGGGGTCTGAGGCATGATATCAGAGCTTCGATGATTCCACTCAGCATCCCAACCCAGGTGGGGGTGCTGGAGTGAGCCCTGCTAGTTGAGATATTTCTCTACAAGTATCCATTAGTAGAGAGACCCACCACATGACAACACAGATCAGAGTCTTCTACAGCTGGCAGTCGGCAGAAGTCGCAGGGGTCCAAGTGGACCAGGCCATCTGGTGGGAGACCTCAGGACACGGGTTCGGCTATGCGGGGAACACGGTGCAGAGCCACCCTTCCGAGGTGTAGACAATGCTATGCATTCGGAGGGCAAGGCCACATGGCTCGTGACTGCCCGAACCGCCATGCAGACGAGCAGCTGACTGTGGAGGGACCTCCCAGGCAGTGGCAGAGGTTCGATAGTGGAGGTCCGTAGGGAGCAGGCAGGCGAGGCAGAGGAGCTGGCTGAGCAGCGGGTGGTGGACGATGCTTCGAGGCTCTACCACCACCACCGCCAGGAGGTCCACCCCGACCACAGGAAGCTGGCAGGCATAGGTAGGCTCAGCTCCAGGTAGCCGAGGCTTACGACCACGGCGCACCTCAGATTATTCGAGGTACTATCTGTGTCTACTCCAACCATTCTGCAGCTCTTATAGACACAAGTGTGAGTCATTCTTTTATTGTTGTTGCCCTTGTTCAAAGCTCGGATATTCTGACAGAGCTTTTGGCTCAATCCTTGTGGATAGAGACTCTTACGGGAGCAGACTCGATGATTATGCACTGGTTCTGGTAGTGTGAGCATACTCTAGGAGGTGAGAGCTTCGGCTGGGATCTTCTTGTAGCAGCATCAAGGCCTTACGACTTCATCTTGGGTATGGACTGGTTATCTACAGTCTATGCTCAGATCGACTGTATTTGGAGCAAGGTGCACTGTGTCTGCATTGATGGGACCAATTTTACCTTCACTGACAAGAAGGGAACATTCATAGCACAGGATGGACTCACGAAGAGGAGAGGGAAGCAGATCGCACATCAGTTTTCCAGTCTCATCCTCGAAGTAGTTGATGTTCGGAGTCCGAGTTTTCCTGTAGTGGTGGACCAGTATGCGGACTTTTTTTTTCTGAAAATGATCCAGAAAAACCTCCTTAAAGGGAGGTAGATTTCTATATAGATATGTACCCCGGTATATCACTGATATCCAGTCCAGCATATCGGATGGCTCCTGCCGAGCTTCGTGAGCTGCAGGTACATCGGGAGGACTTACAAGGGAAAGGTTTCATCTTACCAAGTGTTTCACCCTAGTCTTCTCCGGTCCTATTCGCCAAGAAGGTGGATGGGGGCTTGCGACAATGTGTCGATTACTGTCACCTGAACCAGGTGACCATGAGGAACAAGTATCCACTTCCGAGGATTGTCAACCTCTTTAATCAACTCAAGGGAGCATGTTGGTTCTCGAAGATAGACATCTGGTCAGGCTATCATCAGCTCCGAGTTCGGGAAAAAGATGTGCAGAAGACGACCTTCAAGTGTCGGTACGGCCACTATGAGTTCTAGGTCATTCCCTTCAGTGTTACCAATGCCCTAGCAGTGTTCACGAGTCTCATTAATAGGATCTTCCATCCCTACCTCGACCGGTTGGTCGTGGTCTTCATTTGACGACATACTAATTTACTCGATGACTGAGGAGGAGCACGCCTACCACCTAAGGGTTGTACTGGATACACTCCCATAGCACCAACTTTATGGAAATCTCTCGAAGTTCCATTTATGGCTTCGAGAGGTTCACTTCTTAGGGCACATCATCTCTGAGGTGGGAGTTGCAGTGGATCCCACGAAGGTCGAGGCGGTACTTTCTTGGGAGCCACCCAGGAGCGTGAAGGAGGTGCAGAGTTTCCTAGGTCTGGATGGGTACTATTGGGGATTTGTGCCAAACATCTCCAGAGCTACAGAACTGCTTACAGCTTTGACAAAGAAGGGGAAACCCTTTGTGTGGTCAGAAAGATGTCAGCAGAGCTTCCAGGAGATGAGGTGGAGATTGACTAGTGCACCCATATTGAGGCTACTAGAGGAGGGCGTAGGGTACATAGTTTACTGCGACACATTAGAGATTTGGATCAGGTCTGTCCTGTTGGAGGAGCGAGTAGTGATCGCTTATGGTTCATGTCTGTTGAGGCAGAACGAGCAAAACTACGCTACCCATGACCTGGAGTTAGCAGCAGTGGTCTTTGCCTTGAAGATATGGTGCCACTATCTGATGGGCTAGTGCTTTACAGTCTAATATGACCACCAGAGTCTCGGGTACATCTTCTCACAGAAGGACCTAAACCTGAGATAGTGGCGATGGCTTGAGTTCCTCTAGTATTATGACTTTGAGATAGTCTATACTCCTCGGATGGAGAACGTAGTAGCTGAATCTCTCAGCCGGAGGTCGGGCATCCAGCTACTTGGAGAGGTGATGGAGTAGCTTGCTGCGTTGTAGATATCCTTCGTGGATAGATATGGGGAAGCCTTTCTTTATTCACTCACAGTCACTCCTCCACTACTTCAGCGGGTCAGAGAGGTACAGCGTGGGGACATAGACTGTGGGACGCGACGTGCATAGATATCCTCAGGACAAGCACCTGATGGATTTTCTGTAGGAGGAGAGCACATCATCCTTTTTAGGGGACGTACTGTGGTACCGGTTGCATTTCAGGAGGAGGTGATGAGGGAGTTCCACACTTCCCCTCTAATGGCACATCCTAGAGTAACGAAGATGTATCAGGACCTTAGATGACAGTACTGGTGGTCGGGTATGAAGAAGGTTGTGGTAAAGTTCATTTCTCGATGCCTCACTTGCCAACAAATGAAGGCGGAGCACCAGGTACCTGCAGGTTTTATACAGCCCTTAGAGGTCCCGAAGTGGAAGTGGGACGGGATATCCATGGATTTCATGACGGGGATTCCACGTACTTCTATAGGACATGACTCCATCTGGGTGATTGTCGACCGACTCACCCAGTCGGCCCACTTCTTACCTATCAGAGAGCAGGGCTCTGTGGAGAGCTTGGGACGCCTCTACGTTCATGAGATTGTTTGGATTCATGGTGTTTCATCAACTATCATCTCCGATTGAGATTCTTGCTTTACATCCCTGCTTTGGAAGGGGTTGCAGGAGGCATTTGGGACACAACTACGCCTGAGCACCGCCTTTCACCCTCAAACAGATGGCCAGACGGAGAGGACCATTCAGACTCTCGAGGATAAGCTCCGTGCATCTGTCCTTGACTTTGGTCACAACTGGGAGGATCACATACCCTTGGTGTAGTTTTCATACAACAACAGCTACGACTCCACCATCGGGATGGCTCCTTAAGAGGTACTGTACGACCGACCATGCAGATCACCTCTATGCTGAACTGAACCTGGGGAGTCAGCACTCGTAGGACTAGAGAAGGTTCAGGCTATGACAGAGAAGGTACAGATCATCCAAGATCGGATGAGGACTGCACATAGCAGACAAAAGTCCTAGGATGATAAGAGGTAGATACCACTGGAGTTTGAGGATGGTGACCACGTTTTCTTATGGGTCTCACCTCGACGTGGATTACGGAGATTTGGTTGGGGTGGAAAGTTATCTCCACACTTCATAGGACCATTCTAGGTTCTAAGAAGGATAGGTTAGGTGTCTTATCTCCTGGATCTTCAACCTCAGTTGCACCGTGTGCACGACATCTTCCACGTATCTCAGCTGAGGAGATACGTGCACATCCCGACGTATATCATCTATCATGGGGAGTTGGACATCGATGACGGGGCGACTTTTGCGGAGGTCCCGGTGGAGATTGAGGATCGACAAGAGCGGGTCCTACATGGATGGTCGTTTCCTCTGTTGTGCATCAGGTGGCAGCATGGGATCCTCCAAGAGATCACATGGGAACGGGATGCTCAGATGCAAGCTCAGTACCCTCATTTGTTTCCCTAGTTTATGATATACCTTTACGGGGATGTAAAGCCCTGAGGTGGGAGTAATGTAAAGACTTGAAAATTTCAAGGAATTTTTTTTAAATTATTTGGGATTTGATGAGTACACAGTTTCTGACAGTGCTTGATTCTGAGGCCCGGTGTGCCCGGAATCAATTTTTGAAGTTTAGCTTAGGTACATTCAATGAATGAACGAGCGGGTTTTTCTAACTTTTGATCTGGTGCTCAGAATTAAAATCTGAGGGCACTGATGAATCCACAGCACTGATAATTGATTAAAGGGACACTTATCATAGTTGAGTTCATGAAAGAGGAGAAGATAATTTTTGGGGGTCTATTTAAGGAATAAATAAAAATTGTCGGAACAATTTTTATTTGATGAGGAGGTTTTTCCTCCCATGGGTAGTTAAGGGTTGGGCCCATAGCCACTTAACTACCCAAGTGTGGATTTAAGAGAGGTGGGGCCCACAAAATCCCCACCATTTAATTCCCTCTAAATCCCTTTTAGAACCCCAATTAATTTTGACAAACCTATATTAATGGTCACCTCGACCCATTAAATTATGTCAAACCAAATTTAATGAGGAACCTTCATTTTCCCTTTTTAATTTAATCTACCAATGCGTTTAATTATGGGGGAACCTTCTCTCTCCCTCCCTTAATTAAATGTCAACACATTTTAATTAGTGTGGTGAAATAATTATAGGAGTGTTTTCTTGCGTTTAATAAAATAATAGGAGGGACTTCTTATTTTGGTGATCAAGGAGAGAGCTTAGTTGTGCGAAGAAGAACGCCGGCCTCCGACGAAGAATGTTGGTTCCTCGGAGAATGATGACACTCTGCCAAATCCTCTTCTCCATGATGCCATGTACCGCGACGCCTACGATCCTCTCCTCTGCGATGTCGTGTACCGTGACGCCTGTAATCCTCTTCTCCGTGATGCCGTGTACCGAGACTCCTACAATCCTCTTCTCCACGACGCCATGTACCGCGACATTGACGATCTTCTTCCTTGTCGAGGTAGGGGTTTTGGATTATTTTACTTTACGTTGGATTATACCCTCGACATGTCAAATAATTGTTGGGAGTTATTTCATACCACTAACGTGGTGGGTGCGAAAAAACGAACAAGTTCAAACCCACTGTTTTTCTGTTCTTGATGCATGGAACATTGGGAAACGATGGAACGGGACCATAACAAAGTTTGAAGGTCATAGTAGTGAAGAGCGGGTCCCGAGATGACCGTAGGAATAGACAGGGGCAAGAACGGACCACTAGAATGACTCTGTTGGCCCGCGGAAACCTCCAACAGCACGGGTCGCCGCCACCGTGGCTGAAGCCGCAGCCCCCGCACGCCACATCAGTGGAGCACACAAGAGGGGGAACCACGTCCCCCCCCCCTGCTTGGCCTGCTGGCCAAGCCACTGCCCCCCCCCCCCCCGGCTGGGCCAGGGTGGGTCACGCGGACCGAGCTGGGCTAGGCCCAGACCCCCCCACTTTGGACTGTTTTCAGTCATTTTCTCATAACATGAGCTACGGATGTCTGATCGATGCACTGTCTATTGTGTATGAATCCTTGGATCGGAACAGTCGTTTTGGTATATTAAATTTAATGTTTCGGGGAACATTGGATATGGCTAGGTTGGTTCGAACATTAAACAAACTGGGCCCTCGGAGCGGAAACGCCTATACCTTGAGCTCCAGACGTCTGATTGACGTGTCGTCGACTTCATTGGATTCCTCTTAGTGAGACGGTTCTTTTGGTTTACTCCGCTTGAGGTTTGGACGTAGCTGGAGTATGGTTGGGGTGGTTTTATCTTAAAAACCAACCAGGCCCCTGGGAAAAAAGTCAATTACTCTCAGACCAGGCGTCCGATTGACGCACCGTCTGTCACGTTGAGTTCCTATTGACATTACAGAACTTTGTGATACTTCAACTTTGGACTTCGTGATAGTTGATGAATCGAACCCCCCTTGTCTTGTGGAGTGGACCCTCCCGGAATCGATCATGTTGTGCGCGGGAACCGTAGAGCTGGCTGCGACTACGACAAGGACGACTGCACCTGGATCCTCCATGGGTTCAGCAGCGAGGACGACTGCACATGGATCCTCTGTGGGTTCGGCAGTGACAAAGACCATAATGGGATCCTCCAGGGGTTCGATGGTGATAACTACTATTCTTGTATCCTATGTGGGTCCAGCAGTATTTGACTCTGTACTTGTATCCTAGGTGGGTCCGACAGAGTAGCTGGTCTTGTATCCTTAGTGGGTCCGACAGCTTAGCTGGTCTTGTATCCTATGTGGGTCCGACATCTTATATGAATTAGTGGCTACATCTAATCATCTCTATCTCCTTACGAAGTGTATACCTATGTGAGAAAAGTCTTGATTATCAATCTTATCATCGATGTGATTGACTTTCTATCCTTTGGGGACTAGGTTGTGTTTTTTCTGTGTGGACTTTGATGAGCTATCCTTTTTGGACTGGGTTCTGCTTTCCTTTGTGGACTACGTGGTGTTTGGGAGTTAGAGATGATCTGTAACTGATGACTTAGGTATATGTATGGGCATATACCTAAGTACTGTTGTTGATACTTCGTGATTGTATCTTTCCTTTGTGGTTTATCCTTCATGGATTTTTAGAGACACTCAGGGGTCTTGGGGTCCCTATTGAGTATCATATACTCACTCCATCATGGGATATTCCCGCACTACGTTGTGTTGGATGCAGATGATGGATAGAACTGATCGAGGTGGAAGCTTGTGGAGCTGGACGGTACCTGGAGGTGGACCACTTGGCAGGAAGTACACAGAGCTGACGGCCAGACCGGGGAGCTTTGAAGAGTATCTGTACCCACCCTTCATGTGCGAGTTCCCGAGGACAACTCGGTGCTGTTGTTTTACTTTACCATTGTTGTACTACCTTTTCAGTTTTACTTTACTTTCAGTTGGGTTTGTATTCTGGCCCATTTACTTCCAGAACTTACTTTTTTATCTAGTTTACTTAGTGTTTACATCATCTTGTGTACTCTGTGGTGTTTGTTTTCTTATATAATCACAATGCCTTCCCTTTTATCGGGATTTACACCTTGGTGCTAGTCGCCAGCCCCTGGTCTATGGGAGGCAGGCTTGTTGTAGTCACGGCATGGGCCCCGAGGATGGGTCATGACATGAAAACCATTGTGTGAAGGGTATTACATATTATTGGAAATAATATAAAAAAAATCATTAAAAACATTCATAAATAGTGTTTATTTTAATTAATTAAGATAACAAATGCATCTCGCACAAAAAAAAGATTTTATGAAAAATATATCTTTTTACCATCAAATGATTTTATCTTCATTTATAAAAAAAATTATATTTAATTTATGAGTGATAATAAATTTTTATACATGCATAAAGAATAATATTATGTTGGTTTGATACTCTAAATTAGATAAATTTGAATTTAAATAAAATAAATTATAAATAAATCAGTGTTTGTAAACAAAAAATTCCCATTTAGCCATGAATTATTAGACTAATATTTCACATCATTATCTAAAAAATTCAAGGATGTAAGTGATTGATTTTATTAATAATTAATTTTATTTTATTAATATGTTTTATTGATACCATTCCTAAATATTATTAAATTTAATAAAATGAATAATTCAACCAAATAGTTCATAATAGTTTATCCAGGATCAACGATATTTCCTTAAGTGACTTTGAACCTTTTTAAAATTTAATTTATTTTATCAATTTCACATAAATATATATAAATTTATTTCATTTTATCTTTTTAATAAGGAAATATCCACTTAAATTATGTGTTGTGTTTGCTTAATCTATCAAACATTTAAAATATATTAAAGTGATGTATATTAACAAATCTTAGGGTGTAACAGTTTCATCTTACTACCCATGCATGTAATTCCCTATAAATATGTTATATCATAATGAAAAAATATATATTTCATTCCACTCACTTCTTTAATCCTAAATTATGATCAAATGTATATCATAAGTCACTGCTTGGGAAATTTGTAAGGTATAACTACTATATTTTATACATTTTTTCATGAAATTTCCTTAAACCAAAAGGGTGACCAAATGATAATTTTTATCATTCGATTGAGTTATTAACATAACATATCATTTACGTACCATTTTTTAAGATTATATTTGTGATAGTATATGCATTCATATATGAGATGAATGAGTTGGTAAAACCATTTACTCATACATTATAACACATTTGTAAATTTGACATCACTCAGGGTGCATCCTTGAGGAATTTATAAAGATATGTAACCATGAAATGGAGTTAAAGGTTTAAATCCCAAGACTTTTCAAAAAATCCATCATCCCATATTTCTCTTTATCTTCTACCATTACATTGAAAGGTGTTGGAATTGTGCAGTGACAAGGTAAATCCCTCTTGTATGACAAATGATTATGTTTTCCAGTAGATATTACATGTAGAGGGTTGCCCATATATGACATTTGTGATATTTTTAAAGAATATATGAATATGTATATAGTGGTTGTAGCATGAAATTGATTTAGTGTATGGTACAAATTTAGGTTTTCCTTTCTGGTATGTGTGTTTTTCATTTATATTGCTTGGAGATCTTATTTTGGGTTGCTTAATCACCACTAATGTTTCTAATAAGTGTTATCAAAACACTATGAAACCCAATAGCTGTAACAGATCCTAATAAGAATTTATATTTGTAACTTCGTGTAGAAAATTAAGATTTAAGAAATCATATTATATATCATACTACCAATCATAAAATATGATAAGACTTTTTTCTTTTAAATTTTGTATCAATACTTGTGATATAGGATATTATATACAACAACACAGTTAAAACATATATGTTGCATTTATCATGGTGTAATACATCAACATATCATTTCATAGGATTTTATCCATTGTGTTTTGTAAGAACTGTGTATGTTGTCACCTATATGATATCTGAACCTATCAAAAAATAGGACATGGATATCCTAATAGGTGACAAAACTATCAACCACAAAATATGAATAATAATGATTAAAAAGATTAAGAATTGTTCTTTTCATCCATATCTTATTATGTGTCTTGGATTGTTAAAAATGACCTAAATTGTATCTGTGGAATCATATTATATCGTAAAATATGATCAGATGAGAAAATTTATTTTTCATGAAATTCAATTATGAATTGAATATTATTATTTATAAATTTTATAAAATTAATAATAAAATATATTTTGGGGATATTTATTAATTTATAATGTGTTTATAAATTAATTGACTATAAATATTTTTTAATTAATTAATACTTGTTTCTAAAACATGTATTACTAAATATTCCTCAATATTAAATGTTAATATTAAAAATAAATTTTACCAAATTATATGACATTACTTATGAATTAAAAATAAAGTGTTTTTGTTAAAATCATAAGGGTACTTTATAAAGTGTTTATAAATTAAAAAACAAGTCCCAATAATAAAATGATTCTTTTAAAAAAATATAAATTGGTCAAGATGTTTAATTTTAAGAGTTCAAATTATGGACCTTTATTAGAAATATTATTTTTACCACTTAAAAAGAGTTTTACTAATTTATTTTTATTAAGGATTAAATAATGTTATGTATATGATATTTATTTTATGTAAAATGTTTACAAAATATAAATTGAATTATAAAATGTTTATAATCCCTTAAATATCATATTTATAAAGGAAACCCCATATGATGTATAATATGAAGAGGTTCATATAATGAAATTATTATAAAGAGTTAATATTAATGATTATGGAATGTTCATAATGAATAGATAAATTATAAAGTGTTTTTAATTATCCTTTTTTTATAAATTCTTTATAATTTTTCATCACACATTTAAATTTATAATGTGTTCATTTATTTAAAAGTTATTCTCATATTAAGTATTCAGGGATATAAATTGTTTATTTTTCATGTATGTGTGTGATTTTTTTTAATGTTATTAAACTAATTATTATAAAATTTAAAATCCATTCATTGCATGGTGGTTACAATTAAATAAGATATTGTTTTTCTATATGTAGACCATAATTTTTTATTTAAAATTATTACAATAAATTTAGTTGTGTAATATAGTTTATGAATATTTTGTTTTAGATTTATGATGAATTGGAATCTCTATTAAGGAATGTATCCCTAGGTAAATGGAATTTGGGTTAGACTTCCCATTATCCCAAAGGCCTCTACCTTGTTCTAGGAAGGTTTGTATTTTCTATTTTTAAATTCAATGTTAATAATATAGATATTATATATTTAATATAATTAAAAACATTTACTGGAAAATCTCAATTAAATTTTACATGATATAAATTTGACTATGTGTAAATATTTTTTGGATTCAATTTTATGGTTAATAACAAATACTAAGGGCGGTTTAAAATTTAAAATATCATTATAAATTTTAAATATTGATTTCATGGAAGTAATATGATTTTAAAATTTAAATCATTAGAAGCATTCATATGTAAAGGTGTTAACATGAGATGAGATTGTGATATTAAATCCCCATTAAAATATTAGGTGTTATATTCCTTCCAAAGTGTCATATGTCAAGACTTAAATCATTCAACTGGGTAGGTTTTACTAAAGCAGGGTTCCTATGGATTATCTTATGAGAAACATGGTGTAAATGGAAAACCCTAGGAGTTAGGTAACCAAATCCCTCCATTTTTTGTTAAACATAACTAATAAACCTTAAGAGTTAGGACACCAAACAAATACATTTAATTTTATATGCATATGATAGATTAGACAAATAATTGTTTTCTTAACAATCCAAGAGTCATATATGATATGATGTAGATGTTGGACTACGTAAATAACTAAGTGGATAGAGGAATGTGAAATAAAAATCATTTCCTAGTAAAATATGGATCATATCCCACTAATGAGTATGGTGGAGTTTAAAAGGGGTCATCAGTTTAGTGGGAGAACATTTAATAAAAGTCCTTATTAAATGTTAACAAAACAAGGTGCTCTTCTGATAAAATAGTTGGGTTTAGATAATAAAATATTCATCATCTAAATTAACTTTGAGATCAAAAATATATGAAGGGTAATTTTAATGAAACCAAAACATATTATTTAAAACATAAGAAATGTGTTTTTGTTGAAGGAAAAAAATTTATATGCTATAGAAATTCCTTCTGGATTAACCAAGTATTGATTCCTATATAAAGAATAAAATGTTTATCATAAGGTTTCAAATGAATTAGATGAAAAATAACCAAATAAATTTTTAGTCTTCACTCAAATATTAAATATAATTGTCTATATAAATGACTTAGTGAGAATTGAGTTGTCATTTAAGGATTATTTTGGTTAAGGAATTCATTATATTGTTATCTATGAGAATGTTCTAAAATGATGAATGAGTTCAAAAAACGTTTACAATGTATTCTCAAGTGTAAAGAACACATGAACTGGGCATATGGTGTTTGATTTATGGTGTTTTATAGAAAATACAAGTGGGTAAAAGTTCAAAATAGAATAACAATTGTAAGTTGGAGAGTCCAACAATGTTTCTTGGAGTAAAAATTCAAGGTTATTTTAACCTTATGGTGTTATCAAGAAGGAGGAGTAATGGATTCAGGGTATGGAGATGTACAAGATACCTATAGAGGATTATGAAACTCCATTGGATGCCCATGATAGGTATTAGTGCTATAGAAATAATTCTTTAGTATTTTAAGGGTATGTGATACCAATTGTATGTTTTACAAGTGTAGTAAATATACAAAAATTAAAAAGTGAGCAAATAATTTATAAAAAATATATTATTCATTCAAGTGATGAAGTAAAGAGTTTTTATATAAAAAAAATGAATGTGAAATAATTTATCAAGATCAAATGAATCTTATAAAAGGGTCTGATTCTGAATATCATTTCTCTTATATGATAAGAGAAGTATTTTTTTAGTAAAGAATTATTGTGAAAAATTGATATGATTAATGAAATACACATGGTTAAGATTTTTTAAATTGTACAACATGTTATAAATAGGATATAAGAATACTTTTTTATCCTGGATAAAGAGGTCATCTATATGTTTTCAAAAATATGAGGGAAGGTGTTTCTGCTGCCAACCAGTGGTGATTTTTTTTTAAATAACATCTTCATCCAAAGAAAAATACTCTAAACACGTATAATGCTATTTTTTATGTAGAAGAAATAGTTTATTTGTTAAAAATTTCAACTATTATATTATAAGAGTTATATCCTAAACAAAAAAGAGTTTTTGTAACTCATAATGATATTCTTCAAAGAATATAGTGTTGAAGAGGATCATAAAAGTGTGTTTGGACTTTAAGTAGTTCAATGTTAGCAAATAAAATGTTATACCAGTATAAAATTAAACTAATTTCCACTTAATATCTTAAAAATTTTACAATATTTAATGATTAATAAAAATGTAAAGGTTATGTTTAGTTACCATTAAAATTAAATATAATTATTTTTTGAAGTATTAATCTAGTTAAAATAAAAAAGTGAGTTTCACTTTATATCCTAAAATATTTTCATGGTATAGAGGTTAAAAAATGTAAATAGTTTCATTTAATAACCATAAAAAGTGATTTTCACTATAACCTAAATGAGTTTAGGATGATATGGAATGTAATAATTTAATATTTGGATTATATTAAGCAAAAATATTATGGAATGGTTTCCAAGGATGATAATGTTAAACATAAAAAGACTTATAAATAGAAAAAAAATACATCATAGCATTTTATGTTGTGATATAAAAGATTTTGGATATGTTCAAGGAGATCAAAATTTGGTATATGATTCCAAAATCTCAAAATTGTTCAACCCTTATTTATTTATATATTCTACTCACTAAAAGGTTAAATGAGAGTATTTCATTATATGGTCATGTAAAGATGTATAAGGAATTACATATATGTTTGAGCGTTTAAAAACCTCCTAGAACCTACCTATATGTATATATAGATATATATTTTATTAATTTTAATGATAATAAACCTCTCAAAGTACAATTTTGAGTTATCCTTAACTGATGTTTTTCATAGAGTATTATGGGTTGTGATGAAATATTAGGGTATTCCTGAGTATGATTCTTGTATAGAGATCCATAATATGATCATGAGGAAATAAATGTGTATTTGGGAACTATATTTATACCACATTGAGTTTCATCCATTATTTCTTTTGTATACTAGTGGTACATGGTTCATATAAGAGTCCCAATTATTTATGGTTGGTGAGATACCTTGCATGAAATTCTTCTTTTTGGAATGCACTAAAACAGGGTATATTATATTTAATTATTTATTTTTTATCATTTTCAATGTAATTCATATTAGGAATATCATGAATTGTGATTGGTTACATCATAAATTTCCTCCTATAAAACAAACTCAGACGAATACGGTGGAGATATTGAAGGATGTTTTGACCTTTACTGGCCATGCGGGAGGATCATTTTCTTTGCAGAAGAATAGATCTGTGCAACGTATTGTCAAAAAAGGTTTCATTGCTCACGTATCATCCTCGGATGCTGCAATCATGGAATGGATCTATTTGTGTAAGCATTCTCTTATTTCTTGCATATCTTTAAATAAGGGTATGAAACCTTGGAAGGTTGATGATCTGGTCTCTATTTTTTTTTCCATTTGGGGTGTTGTGGATTTCAAATTCATTTCATTAGAATGCGATTTCATTCATTTTATTTTTCATTGTGAGGAATTTAAAGGATGCGCCTGGGGTGTAGGCTCAGTTAATCTCAGACCAGGTACCTTGAGACTCC
The DNA here is from genome assembly GCA_963277665.1 of Viscum album. Taxonomy (NCBI): domain Eukaryota; kingdom Viridiplantae; phylum Streptophyta; class Magnoliopsida; order Santalales; family Viscaceae; genus Viscum; species Viscum album. The sequence continues at coordinate 79,681,458 of OY728122.1, forward strand.
ATAAATGGAATTTTAAACTCAACATTAATGATTTCGAGGAAACATGTGCGCAAGATTTGCTGAAAATTCATGGTCTTAACTGGGTATTATGGCACCCAGAAGTTCTGTTTGACATCTCTTCTATGATAGGTATCCCAATTATACTAGACATTGCTACGGAGATGGTTAGTTACGGACACTTTTCTCATGTCTTAGTTGACATTGATATGAGTTCAATACTGATTGATATAGTGGTTTTTTCAACTCCCAATGATGAGATAAATCTCAAAATTGAATATGAGAGAAATCCACCTTTTTATGATGTTTGGGGTATTATTGGGCATGAAAAATATTCTTGTTGGATGGACCTTATTTATTCTAATTGTTAGCTTAATGGTGATGATATCCAACAATTTCATAGGAAAGGAATTCATGGAAATGATCAGTCTAAAAATCAGTTTGGTTAAACACTAGATGGAACCTCAAACTATGTTTTAGATTTGAACCATATTAATACTGCAGACTCCCCTCTAGCTATAAATTTTTTTGACTCTAATCATCTTTCTTAGAAGAATGGTTGTGCTAATTTATTGAATCCCAAACCTGTCCCTACACTTCTTACTAACAGTCATGTTTCTAAGGTCCAAACTAAATCCTCCCAATTTTGGGAAGACATGGCTGAGAATACACAACTGATTATTAGTGGATTCACATTTATAGATGCCCTATCTAAGGGAATTGCTGAGGAAAAAGAATTTGAAGAATCTGATGAGAGCCAAGATATTAAGGAGAGTGAAGAAAAATTTTATGTTGATGATGATTTTTTGTAGGAGTAGTAAGTGATTTCCTCAAGGAATAGAAAAGGGGAAACAAAAATAGATGTTTCCTCCTCAAGGTCCAATATCTCCCAAACATAGAGGCATAGAGAGGGTTCAAAAAGAGAAGTTGGAGATCCTATAGATTCAGGCTACAAATTTCAAAATCCTTTCAATAGGAAACAACGCTATGAGGGATCTGGTCTTTCTGGTTGTAAAAAGTATCATTTTAGCTCCCCTGGCCTTGGAAGCCTACACAACCCAGAAAATCCAAATGCAAATGAGGTGAGTCAGACACATGCAAGGGGCATAGAATGACCAGAGTCTGTTCAGATTTTAGGGACATGAAATGATGCAATTACATAATATCCTAATGATAGCAAGTATTTTTGTGATGCTTCAAATGTTCAATTAATAAAAAGAGACATTGATACCTCAGCAGAATCGGTTGAAGGCTCCAGCAAACTACAAAACAGACAGTGTCGACTGCAACCTAAGGGTACTCAAATCCCAGTAACTATAATTCCATGTGCAGAAAAATATTCTTTTGGGGACCCATTGACTCCAGATATAATGGTAGTAGGGAAAGCTGTGCTTTATGATATAAAATATGATAGATCCTCATAAAATGAAACATTGGTAAGTCCATACTTGAAAATTGCAGGACCTGGTTACATCGGTGACAAAGATAATCATGGGCATCCAAAATTGGAATCCCATGAACTAAACAATTTAGAGACCATATGATCCTCTATGGACCCTGACTCTATTTCATCTGACAAGATTAAATCTATTTCTAAGGTGAGTTTATCCAACTCCTTTGATGCACATACATACAGAAGTATCGAGGAGGAAGGAAAAAGTTCTGAACATGTGTCTGGAACAGTGGATATGATGACTACTATAGATGTTGATCTTCCTGACGATGAATGTGGTCCTTGGTTATGGTCCGGAACATCGCGTCGGGGACATCTCCCTCGAGGTAGGGTTGTTAGATCCCCCCACCATAGTATGAGCACTCGTTCCTGAGTGACATGATCTTTTTTTTGTATTTGGATGTTCCACCTTTGCTTTCTTGTTCAATAAAGAGGTCTTTCAACCTAAAACCTATATAAAAAATATCATAGAATACTGTTACCCTTACTATATGCATTGGATTTGAGTGCATGTATCTGGATACCACAACACACATAGTTTTTTTAGTTTATTTTCCATCAGATGGTTCATTTATAGAATGAATCACATTTTTTTATGTATCCAATGAGGAATTCTCTAACTAATTTTAATTCAAGGGTTCCTTTAGATGACACACAATATTATCCGCAAGTTTGATATTATTCCTTAAATGAAGAGAAATAAGAATGACCTATATAAGTTAATGTTTTCATCTTTGGAAATCACCATGATGCATACATAATAGATGAACCTCTCTTCCACTAGATACATTATTCATCGCACAATGAAGGTGTTGGAACCCCTTAAGTATATGAGATTCCTCATAGTACGATCTGGGATCTAGAGGTTGGTGTACCACCTTCAATGGTGGGAATCATTTGTTTATTTCTCTATTTATTCTCATTAAACATACTCCATCAAAGATTGAAGATGGTTGATAATGAATTTGTGTTTTAGGTATGTTTTTATTCATTTTTCATATATATTGATTTGTTTTAGAAATATTAGGTTGTTTCATGGGTTTTTTACTTTAAAATATCATAGTATGATCCCTCTAAAGCCATTATTGGCATCAAATCCTTTATCTTCAATGAATATACATTTTTAATATAATAGTTTTTCAAAGAATCATTTTTGGAAATCAGTTTCAAATATATCGTAAAATATAAAATGATGAAGGATTGTATTTTAGTAATTCATAACATATGATGGAATTATATAGTAATATGTGATATAATAGAAACTCACGGTTTTGAATTATGGAATAATATATGATATAAGAAATCATAAACTACATTTTAGTCCTATTTTTTCAAAAAATATAGTATCGTAATAAATTTAGGATATCCCTAGTATCATTAAAAATGATAGATGATATATGATACCGATAATTTTAAGTGGGTATATGAGTCAAATCCTATGATTTAATTCTATATTATAGAATATGATTACCACATGGGAAAATCACTATCATGTATCAATTTTATTTCATGATACATAATAAGGTTGTCAATCCTAAACTCTAAAATAGTAAAAATAAATGTTAAAAGATAAATGTTGATAAATTTTCTAATGATTTACAAATTTTTTCTAAATTATAGGTTTTATAATTTCTAAAATTATATTTTTCTTTCATAAATAAAATATGAAATTTTTATGTTTGTATCGTTATTTTTTAATAAATTAATAATGTTTTTATTTATTATTTTATTAACTGATAATATTAAAGATTATAATTTTTTTGTGAATTATTAATATTATGTCTACTTTATTTTTGAGATAAATTGCTTCTAGGAGATAGATCTCTTCATTACATACTATGTTTGATGTGATAAGATTTACTTTTTGTCTTACTTGACCTCGATTTGTTATTAGAGTTACAAGATTAAAAATAGTTATTAAATATAATTTATGTATATTAGGTTTTAGAGTTACTATTAATTGAATTATCTCTTGAGTAAAGTGTCCCTGAGGAGATGGACATAGGTTTAGACTACCCTTTAGCCTATAGTCTCATTCTGTATTCTAGAAAGGTGATGGGTTGGCTAAATGTTGCTCCAGGATTATTCATGTTGAGATTATCAATCTCATATTACATTAAGCTTTAACATGAAAATTTCATGTACCTTATACAAAATAAGAATTTATATATGTATTAATATTTTTGGATTCTATTTTTGGGTGATTAACAAAATCATATAGACTATATAAATAGTTACACATTACTATGGCATGAAGAAATTAATTTGTTTGATGTAAGAGGGAATCCAAAACTAAATCGTTAGAATCATGCATATACAACGGAATAAAACATGATATAATAATAAATATATGAGATGAAATGGGTTTAATATACTTTTTATTTCAATTAAAATTGTGAGACTCTTGAAATAAAACCAATAAAAATACTAATTGTGAGATTACATCCAAAGATCCACTTGTATAAACATTAATCATTTAGTGTCGGTGAACCAAATGGTTTGGTGTCCATGATTTATATTATTTATGGAAAGAAAGTAATAAGGTGACCTTAATGGTTAGGTTCCTCATTCTTGGCATTTTATTGTTGATATACGTTTTTGGGAAACCATAATTGTTAGGATAGTAGAGGAATACATTAAAAAATGAATCCATGTGATTTTTTGGGATAATGTTATGTACTAAACTATCCAAGAAACATATATAATATGATCCCCATTTTTTACCAAATATAGTCATGGATTATCTACATTATCAAACCAGTGTAAGTCATGATGAAATATTGGTCTTGATTCACAAAAGGTGTTAGAGGTATGGGATCATTATTTTTAGAGGTGGTGCATTCATTAATAGTTATCGATGAAATGATATAAGAAATAATTTATACCCATGGATTTTTCACTTTTGTAGATTATGCTACACTTAATGATAATAATTTTGAGATCCCTTATAGTTATAACCTATATGACTAATCTATATTATTATCCAATGTTGTGAAGTGTTTTAAAAGAGAAGCATTCTGAGAATTTGAATGTCAATGTTATAGAAGTCAATTTCACTAACTCCAGCTCACTATTATTCGATACTGGGTGTGCAGCACACACTTGTGTTGATTAAAATATACATAGAGATAGGTGAGAATTAAAAAGTTTGAAGTGGATCATTATGTTAGTAAGGGAGAAAGAATTTTGGCATTAGAATCTTTCACTTATGATATGAATTTACCTAGATGATTAGTTCTACAACTAGAGAACTACTATTTTGTTCCTCCCAAAAAAAAATGTATTCTTATATCTTTTTTGTATAATAATGTATTTTCCTTCACTATTATGTAAAAGATTTTATATATTTTTTAAAAATGTTTTATTTCATTGAGAATATAATAAATGGTTGATATATTATATCTATATATAATCCAATCTATAACATTAATAATAACAAGGATAATTTTGATTATATTTTCACCAACACAAGGAATTGTTAGCTTTGATATATAAATCATAAACCTATATTAAGACTCTATAAAGATGGATTATGGAAGGCATTAGAGTACAAATCTTATGAAAATTGAGAATTTTTTTATTCTAAAAAATTCCCAAAGAACATTTTATTGGAAATGGTGAAAGGGATGGTTGACTTTTGGATATCATATATAGTGATGTATGTGAAAAAATGAGTACTCAATTAATTGTTCATTTTAGGTACATTGTAAATTATATCAATGATTTTAGTCTATAAGGTATTCTGTTTCTGATCATACACAATTTTGAATATTTTAAAATGTTTAAATAGTTTCATAATGAAGTACATAATTAACTATGAAAGAGTATTAAAATTATTCAATCATATTGGGGTGGATAATACTTTAGCCAGTACATCAATGAACATCTGAGGGGTTGTTGAATAATTTTTTAACTCCCACCTCCTAGAATACCACATTGTAACGGTGTGTATGAGAGGAGAAATTTTACCCTATTGGGAATGATTCAATCGATAATGAGTTAATGATACCTTCATATTAAATTGTGTGGGTATTATCGAAATATTGATACATTTATACTAGACGATGATCCATTTAAAGTATTCATAAATATACCATACAAGATATGGTATGGGTAATGTTATAGTTTTTATCTTATAAGGATTTGGGGTTTTGAAGAACTTATATAAAAATTGGATTCGGGAAAGCTTATACCCATGTTAGATAATTGTTTATTTGTTGGTTATCCCAAGGAAAATATTTTATATTATTTTGATGATACTACTAAAAACAAAGTTTTTGTGGCTGAATATGGTGTTTTCCTTCAGAAGGACCACAAAAATTAAGGATTCATTGGCTTGAAAGTTAATCATATAGATGTCTAAGACTAAAAAATAGGATGTGTTCTTGAGTTGGTAGTTGAGTCGGTCCCATAAAGTGTTATGGAAGAAGAACTGAATCAAGTTATATAGGAAGCTTGAAGGTCAAGTAGGATTCCTCAATATCCTGAGAGATAAGTATCTCTATTGGAAAATGATAGTGGATTAATATTTATAAATAATGAACATAATACATATTGGTACATCGTAAAGAGTTCTTATTCTAAGAAATGGTTAAAATACATAGAATATAAAATGGAGTCCATTTTCATCAAACATGATTGGGACTCTGTGGATGTACCTAAAAAATTGATATCCATAGTGCGAAAGTTGGTTTTATATAAGAAAACTAACATGGATGGTAGAGTGTCTACCTAAAAATAATTCCTTGTGAAAAATTGTTGCGATAAAATTCATGAAATTTACTATGAAGAAAAATTTTCACCTGTGGCAACTAAAAATTCTATTTTCTAATTTATTTTTGTAACAGTTCATTCTAATTATGAGACATATCAAATTGATGTAAGTCTCACATCCTGTTCTTTGGACTATGTTAAAAAATTCAAGATTTTTTGATATTTTAGTTTGTTGCATGTTTTGAATCTTAAAATGAGCTTTAGAATGTAAATTTGACCATCGTAACTCCTTAAAGTGGTTTTTCTAGAAGAGGATCAAGTATCGGGAGGTCTTCTAGGAGTTTGGTTGAGTTTAAGAGGTGTTGGGATCCAAAATATCTAGTTTTTAGAGCAACTATAAGGTTCACTGTTAGTGAATAGGTAGTTTAACCATTAGGGTCAACCATGCGACCCCATTTCAGGAGGTACATGGTTTTGATAAATCATATGAGGGTCTAGGAGTCCATGATTCTTGGTGCAGTTTTGCATGGGGTGACCCACATGGGTTTTGAATCATTTTCCAAAACTGGTCACTTATCTTGGACCCTCAGATCCATTGTATAAGTAGCATTGCATAGTTGGTTCATCGCTAGATCAAACCATGAAACCTGACCATGTGGGGTGTGGATCCATGGAAGGGGAGGGCGCATAGTTAGCATATGGTTTTCCAAACCATATATCTACTTAAAAAGATATAAAATATTATTTTCGCATCCTTCCTCAAAGTTATTCCCCCTATTTTTCATTCCCTACCATATACAGCATTCCCCTCATATGTGACCTCTCCATTGGACTCTCTTCTCGGCATGGAGAGATCACCTCCATGTAGACTTAGAATCATCGACTGTTAGTTGTATTGGATATACCTTGGTAAGTCTAAGACTCAACATGATTCTCTTTTTCATTTATCTCACTATATGGATTTCTAAATACATGTGGTCCCTTTTTCCTATTTTCAATTCATTTGATGATTCTTCTTATTTCTCTAATTTCATCATGAATCAATGCCTAATACAAGATGATTAGTCCATACCAAGAATTAGGTATTTGTTCTAGTAACTTTTCCCTAAGTATCGTTTATTTACATTACTTATCTCTTTGCTTACCATTTTGAAAGTGGGTTCCCTAGACCCAACTTGTGATATACTATGATTACCACTACATGTATACCAGTTGATATGTATACACGTGTTTATCTTACCATGAGAGTTTCAATACTTCTACATCGATTATATTTATGGTAATGTCCATGGATTATGTGTCATATCAAAGGGTTATAGAAGATCCTAAGGTGTAATGAGAACCTAGAGATACTATAACAATAATAATAAAGTAATTTCCTTTTTTCAAGATAAATCATACTAAAAAGACACAAATGATTTGAAACTATTAGGTGTTGGGGACTCATAAGCATTGATACTTCTTCTCATGAGGTTTGTACATGGTTATCTCTAGTTGTTGAGATTATGTGTACATACCCACTAATAAGAATGTCACATGTTTCAGGTGTCATTGTTTATTCCTATCTATAGAGATGTGTATTAGTCTCATAACTTGAGATAATTATCAATGTGTTCCATTTGATCATGTACTTTTATGCAAGGAGAAATCCATAAAAATGAATCCTTCTTGAGGTATTTTTTGTTGGGTGCAACATTGGTGGTATGGCATTGATTGAATGGTCAAGATAGTATTTTTCACATCCGAGTTGAGGAAGTGATATCCTAGGATTAGTTGATTAGGATGGCATTACCTTCATAAATCCATGACCATTATAGTTGAGGGTAAATATTTCCGTAGAGATCAACAAATAATAAATAAAAAAAGTATTATGGCATAACTGTGTGTCATGTTTTATGATATATTTCATAATAAATAGATTATATTACATAGTGTGTGTTTGTTGGTTGGTAATAATTTCTATTATTATTCTTTGTCTCTATAGCGGCCATAATGGGTTTCTATACTCTACTCCAAGTCTATGAATACAATTCATTTCTATCTAAATAAGGGTTAATAGGGTCACACACAATAGTGTATTCGAGAATCTCCATTTTTAAGGTGAATAGGAATATAGGACATGGTGGGTCTCACCATGGGTTTTGAGTGTTTTCAATGTTTCATTGATCACCACTAAATAAATAAATTCATTATAATTAAAGTAAATAATAATTGGGTTGAATTTATTTGTTAAAATTATTTATAAGTTCTTTAGTAAATAAAAGGATAAATATTATATGAACGAATATTATTTCAATAATCAAAGATCTTTTAATATTGTTTGGAGTTATGATTCAAGTTAACATCTCAGTATTATCATGTGATGTGTTTAATATATATTACACGTATGTGGTAAAATATAAATAAAATTTATGGCCAAATTATCTCTTCATAATTAATTATTTATATCACTTGTTTAGTATAATTTTAATGCATGGGGGCTAAGGAACCCTAATTGGGTATTTTGACATCTACTATACAAGTGGAGAGAGGCTAATTCCAATGGATTATTCATGAGTCAGGAATTGATATCTTCTCTCTCCTATGGAATCCTAGAGATAAAATCTCTCATTTGGAATGAACTTTCCAACATCGCCTTCATGGATCAAAGTATGGGTATCATAGTGATGAATATGGTGTTTAATAGATCGTCGAAGCTCAATGCTAGCACCTAGAGTTCCAAAAAATGGAATGCATACAGATTCAAGAATCATATGTGGATGATCTATATGGATTCGGCATCAAATCCATTGAGCAAAAATCTCTAGTGACTTACAACAGATGTGAAAGCTTCAAAATAGAATGAGGTAATCATTCATTTATTTATTATGGTCTGATTCAAACATGAAATATCATCATACCGTATCGGGGAATGGATCACCGGAGACGATGATGTTTCATCACTATGGTGATATAAATACATTAAATCTCCATCCCACCAGCTTCTGCTATGCACCTCAATACCAATAATTGGTATCAAAGGGAGTGCATGGTTTATCTGTACTGAGAAAATTATTTTACATTAAATTTTATGTCGATAGAAGTAAAATGGTCCCAAAAAATCTGAACATACACAAATCTGATCTCAGATGGCCAAGATATGGTCATCTAAAAAAAATTTAATGATAAAAATATTGTATTTGTGATTTAATGATTTCATATATTAATTTGTTTTCAAGAACACTTTTTATATTTTAATAGTGTTATATTATATGGAATTGTCCAAAAAAAGATTTGATGGCATCCAGCCACTGGATTCATAGAGATAGAAATTAAAATATTATATTATTTATAATATTTTATAATTTTAATTTTCCCACATAAAATCAAATTGGTGACATAACTTCTTTTCTTGAAGGGTTGTGGATAAATTCAATATCCAGTAATTTTTAAAAAAAATTGCACCATTTTATTTAGTCAGAAGGATATTTATAAAAGGATTAAAAAATTGAATACCTAGCCTTATGTCTTCTCCCAACCCAGTGAGTAATTGGGTGATCTTCTCTTCTCCATATTATGAGAACCCTTCCCTCCTATAGTGGTCTCCCTCCCTCCTTCATCCGAGCGAGCTCCTCCTTGGATTGAAGCCCGACCCTATGAAAGGTCTCTTTTATTTCAACCAAGTTGTGAGCCACCCAAGCACACCACTTCCTATCTTCCCTCATTGATCTCCTGGTCCTCATACCACCCAACTCCATCGTAGCATGACCGTGGGCTGATTGGGAAGCTGCTATTGCCACCAGGCACCGAGGGTCTGTTGTCACCTAACTACGGGGACCTAACTCCACTACCCAAAAACATGCTTTTATCAGTGCTAAAAATTGCCTTTATCAGTGAAAAAAATTTATTTTAATCGATCTACTATTAAAGGTGTGGTCCCCTTTATCAGCACTAAAAAAGTACTGATAATGGCCCTCCTTTATTAGCTCTATTCGAAGCGCTGAGAAAGTCCCCATTTATCAGCGCTAATTGAAGAGTACATAATGTATTCCCTATCTCAGTAAGTTGTTTATATAACAACACACCTAGAAAACTGAAAAAAAAAATAACAACAGACCAAAATAACCATACCAGAAAAAATAACATGCACAACCAAGAAAAAACTGCTCAAAAATAACCACTCATAGTATTTACAAAAAACCACACACACGATGAAAATGATGAAAAAATAATAAGCATACAAAAATGTTTGTAAAAAATGATATATACATTTAATTTACATCATGAATACAAAAATATTCACTCATGGTATATACCAAAAAAATTACTTCTATATAAATTTTGAATAATGTTTTATAAAATTACATTTACAAATATCTAATAAATAGTTAAAAACATTAATGCTTTCTCTTTCGACATCTATGGTCCCCTCTAAAAAATGTCCTTCAATGGTAGTAGTCACCAAAAAATTCATCAAAACCTGAGAAAAAGGTTCCAAATATATATAAAAAATCTATTAGTAATACTACGAGGAAATAAATTAAACATTAATATGAAGAATACATTAAAATTTGTCAATTTTTAATAAAAATGACACATTTGGAGGTATACTGGTCACACCGTGTGTCATATTGAGGTGGAGTTAATTTCTACATGTCAGAAATCAATGATGTATCATTTTTACAATGTATTGAAACAATTGGATTTCATTTCCTCAGTTTTCAGTATGTTAGTTGTGTTTTTTTATTAAAATGTCATCCCAAACTGAAAACATTAAATTTAAGTCAGACTAGTCACATCGTGCATCGGTTTGATATGAGACTGCTTCATACACATCACAAAGGTCTTACGAATTGTTTTACTTAATTTGGAAAACAACCAAAGTGTGTTTTCCTAGTTTTCAGTGAGTGACATGTTTTGAGTTAAAATTTCAATTTTAAACTGATAGTGGAAACTTTTAGTTATATTGGTCACATCATTCATTGTATTGAGGTGGGGTTGATTCCTACATGTATCAAAAGACTCATCGATCATTGTCCTAAATTATCAAAATAATCCAAATGAATTTTCTCACTTTTCAGTATGTCAGTTGTGATTTTTTACTTAAATTAATGTCAATTTTAAATAACAAGACAAATTTGGGGTCATATCAGTGACACTGTGCATCAGATTGAGGTTTAGTTGATTCCTACCTATCACAAATGACTGATAGATCATTTTCCTAAAGTATCAAAACAATCAGAATTCATTTCCTCCATGTTCAATATATCAGTTGTGTTTTTTACTAAAATATCATTTAAAACCAAAAAAAATACAATATGAGTCATACAGGATGCATTTCGAATCGGTTTGATGTGAGACTATTTGATACATGTCACAAAGGACATATGAATCACTTTCCTTAAATTATAAGACAATTGGAGGGTGTTTTATTTGTTTTCAGTGAGTGACATATTTTGAACTAAAATGTCAATTTTAAACATGAAATAGACACGTTTGGTTTCATTAATCACACGGTGTGTAGGATTAAGGTGGGTTTGATTCCTACACATCAAAACTGACTCATTTATTTTTTTCCTATGGTATCAAGACAATATTAATGTGTTTTCATTGGTTTTTAGTATGTCAGTTGTGGTTTTTTGCTAGAATTAATGTCAATTTTAAATAACATGACACATTTGGAGTTATATAGGTGAAATATTGAATCATATTGAGGTTAGATTTATTTATAAATTTTTCAAATTACTGATAGATCATTCTCCTAAAATATCAAAACAATCAGAAAGCATTTCGTAGATTTTTAGTATGTCAGTTTTATTTTTTTACTTATGTGTAATTTCAAACCAAAAACATGCTATTTCAGTCATACCAGTCGCACCGTGTGTCAGTTTTATGTGAGATTTCTTGATACATGTCATATAGGACTTACGAATTTATTTTCATCATTTAGAAGACAATCAGAGAATTTTTGGTTTTTATTTAGTGAGTGACACATTTTGAACTAAAATGTCAATTTTAAACTGCTAACAAGTACTTTTAGTCATACTAATGACACAGTGCATCATATTGAGGTGGGGTTGATCCTATAAGTCACTACTGACTCACATATTATTTTACTAAAGTATCAAAACTATGTGAATGTTTTTTCTTGGTTTTTAGTATGTCAGTTGTGTTTTTTTTACTTGAATTAATGTTAACTTTAAATAAAAATACACATTTGCAGTCATACTGGTGACACCTTGTGTCATATTATGGTGAGGTTGATTATTACATGACATGAATGACTGATAGATCATTTTCCAAATGTTTCAAAATAATCATAATACATTTTTGTAGTTTTAAGTATGTCAGTTGTGTTTTTTCTCAAAAATGTCATTTCAAATCGAAAACACGCAATTTGGGCCATACCAGTCGCATCATGCATAGGTTTGACCTGAGACTACCAAATACATGTTATAGAGGACTTAAGAATCATTATCATTATTTTGGAAGACAATCAGGGTGAATTTTATTTTTTTTAATTGAGTGACATGTTTTGAACTAAAACGTCAATTTTAAACTCGTAACAGACACTTTTAGTCATACTGGTCACACCATTTGTCAGATTGAGGTGGGGTTGATTCCTACATGTCACAAATAACTCGTGGATCATTTTTTAAATTTATCAAAACAATATGATTGTGATTGCTTGATTTTAATTATGTTAGTTGTGTTTTTTTACTTAAATTAATGTGAATTATAAATAAAACGACACATTTAGAGTTATACTTGTGACACCGTGCGTCGGATTAAGGTGAGGTTGATTCCTACATGTCACAAATGACCGATAGATTGTTTTCCTTAAATATCAAAATAATCAGAATGCATTTCCTTGTTTTTCATTATGTAATTTGTGTTTTTGAACTTGAATTAATGAAAATTTTAAATTAAGACACATTTGGAGTCATATCGATGACATTGTGCATTGGATTGAGGTGTGGTTGATTCCTACATGTCACAAATGACTCATAGATCATTGTCCTAAAGTATCAAAAAAAATTATAAGTACATTTTTGTGCCTGAAAATCAATGCACCCTTTCCTCTGAAACCTAAAAAAGTGACATGGCCTACTAAATTTTCTCAATCTACCCAATTTATAATGATTATGGGAAATCCTTTGATCCTCGTACGATTGACATAGAATAACATCCTCCTTTTGCAGCATAGCATTAGTCAGCCCAATGAAGAACCAACTATCATATATTCAGGACCTCTTAATGAATATATGATAATTGGTTCTTCATTCAGTAGACTAAAGTGTGTGACTACAAGTGTTTTATATTAAATCGATGTTTTTTTGGAGAAAAATCACTCTCATTGTTGAAAACGAGATGAGTAGAGTAAGATCCTATGCCAATTATGTCTCACAATGTCACAAAAACTCAAGTTATGGGGAACCCCTCCTGGGTACACATTATCTTCTGTGGTCTATCAACAACACATGTACCCTATAAATGAGTAATTCAAATTTATTTTAAAAAAATGAACATGCAATTCATTTAGTTCCCAAACAAGGACCACCAACGACCATGATTTTTCGAAGGCCATTTGGCTCATACAAAGCATAACATTACCATTGAACAAATATAGATATAAGGAAGATAGTATTATTAAAGTTTAACTTATTTAAGAAGTTTACCACATTTATTCTATATTTTTACATTCTTCCATCAGGTATATTTCCCATTCATTTCTAAACATATCTAAATTGTCTTATGAATATGAATTTTTTTGTAGTCTTGGTAGTACTGAAAAATATAAATACAAAATGGATTAATAAGTATTTTAAAAGAAATTGAAATTTTCTTTGAAAATACCTCTTCAGGGATGCTGGATTGTTCCTGGAATATCATCTCTTTCATATATTTACAAAAATAATAACCACAGTCTTTATTGTTTGTTTGTTTCAGGCACTACAGAAACATTGAGATAAATAAGTAATTTTTTTACAAGTGTTTCCATAGTGAAATATTATTATATATACCCTGATTAGTATTTAGTCATAGTATTTGTCATTTTTCTTGTCCTTTTCCCCTAGCCCCATTCCATGATGTAGACAATATTCATGAACCACCCTATAATAATAGAATCCTCATTAAAATATAATATAAATTATATAACTAGATGTTTAGTTCTAAAATTTTGGATGTAGTGTATTACAAATTGACAAACGCCATCATTTTTTGTTGGTTTGTTGGATGTTCATGCTTTGAATTTATAAAAAAAAACTTTTGGAGTATCCAAATTGACCCAAATGAGAATCTAATGCTTCCAAAGAATAGAAAAAGAATAAGTAATGACATAAATTAAAATATGTTTGATATGATTAAATTTTATAGTTTTACCCCTAAAACATTGGTATTAATATGATTCTATCATCCATAATTTATTTGTCCAATTATTTGAGTAGTCATGCCACGATTTCACCATGTTTCTTGGAAGTTATATCTTCTTATTCTGTAGAGGTCACCTGAGGACTAACAAGTCCATATTTTTATTCATGGGGAAATACCATTAATTTTTTTCATATATTCACCTGTGAAACGTATTAAATGTATTTGGTCATAATTATCATATTATATTATCTTTTGGAAAATCAAATCCTGAAAAATACCTAATGTAAAGATTTACAACTGACCCTCCTGACCAATCATAGTTGAGGATTTTAGTTTCACTTTCAACACCAATTAAGTATAGATCTTCCCCTCCATATATATTTTCATCAAAATCAACTTTGTGATTACCACCATCTTTCATCTTCGTATCCACATGATCCATCAATGATAATAAATTTGGATATAGAACGTGGGGGTTAAGGTGATTTGTGTAGATTTTTTTGATCAGTTGGTTGATCCTCAAGATGGTTTTGAACCGGTCTTTTGTTTCACCCCTTTTTTTCTGTCTATAATAACATGCATAATTTCAGATCTTTTTTCATTAAATTTTTTATTTTTATCTTGAAAATTAAATTGTAAATGAATACCTCATTTTTGACATGTTTTTTTACAAGATGTGATAGCCATGATATGAATGATCCTATATCTTGTTTGACCGTATGGATATTTTCATCATCAATTGGAATATGTATATTGGACCTCAGCTCAAAGACTATAGTAATTGAAACTCTGACATGATCTATCAGAAGTGGTCACTTGTGTAGTATGTTGTTCTGGATATTGAACACATTATACCTTGCTACTAGGCGATGGTTGGGTATTGATAGATATAAATCATAGTCATTTTCACCCTTTATTATATCAATATGGGAAAGATGTCAGTGTCTAGTGTTTATCTCATTTATAATTCATAGAAAAAATTATTATAAAATTTACTACCTCAGTCAAGAATTTTTTTGAGTTGAATGGTTCACCTCAAAACTAGTGGGGGCGGGGTGGGATCTTCATGTGCTGGTTGTTCTTGAGATGTTTCTTATCTTTGACTCCCCCCATCAAAATTAATATCAACTGTCTCTGCTATTGTAATTCTTCTTGAAACATAGATAATGTTTCTCTCATCTTTTTCATTTCCTCAATTTGATCCTCTTCTTTTTTTCTCAAAATGTGTTCGTGGTGTCACCCCAAACCCACACCTCTCACCTGGCCATACATTTCAGGCTACTTCAAGTCCATTAAAAGTATTTCTGCATCTAGTGTGGGTGATATTGATTCTTATGACTATGTTAGATCGAAAATATAGTAAAATAAGTAATCATTATTATGTAATAATGATTTAAATAAAAACAAATTTTTATTATTTCACACTTACACATGTTTCCCACACTTTTTCTGTGTTTTCATCTATTAGTTTTCCTCATTTAGCTACATGTGCCTCCTTCTATTGCACATGGAATGGGATTGATGTGGTTGTGTATATGGACTCTTAAATCTACATATAATAAATAACATAGTTATTAGGTTGTTTTCTATCACATAAATGTATTAAGGTATATTTAAAATGCATAATAGTTTTTTTCAGGTGATGTGTACCCCATCCGTGCTTTATGGTAGGGGTATGATGATGTTGTTTCTCATTGTCTATATTTAGCACTCAGTTTTTGTTTCATAAATAAAGCATTGTCAATAAAATTGATGAATATATATACCATCAAAAAAAAATTACCTGAAAAAATGTACCTGAAAAGACTACTTCACACAATGTCCAGTAAACACATCCCATGATTCTTGGGTTATCAGGTGTGCATAAATAAGTGGTGGGTGCAGTTTTATTTTCCCTTCGGTATCTTTAATATGATAATTCATTAAAAGTGTGTGAAACCACCTATGAATCCTTCCAAAAACCCTTAATACATAGTCTTTGTGTGATTCATCTACTATAAATCCACTCTACAAAAGATGATGCAGTTCAATTCAATGTTTCATTATTTAATTTTTAGTAAATTAAAAAAATGATATCCTAATGTTACTGTAATATCACCTCGTAACCTGGTGCCATGAAGTTACATCAATCGCCATACATTTCTGAGTGACAATTATAATGTAACTACTGAACATGGCCTTGTTGGGGATAATATGTTGTCCATGCTTATTCCATCTAATATTGTATTTTATTCCTTTCTCGTTAGACTTAATTATTTTTTCTAATACCGTCAAACTACATCGATTCTATTTTTTTTCTACCGCTGGTTTTTCATCACCTTTAATTTCCTCAGATCCACCATCATCAATATGTTCCTTTGTATCCTAAGGGCTAGCATTGGCTTGCAAAGATGGTGTTTGTACCTCTAAAGAAGGAGTTTCAACAAGTTGAGAAACCTATTGTTCGTTCGCACTGAGAGAAGCAGAAGGTTGAGAATCGTGATGTGTTTGGGGATTAGGAGAATCATCATGTGCATAATTCATTATCTAAAAAATTTGTTTGAAATTTAATTTAGATAACATAAAAGCATCAATTAACAGATATTAACATAAGGCAACAGGTTGAGAAACCTATTGTTCATCTGCACTATGAGTAGTAGCAGGTTAAGAAACCTGTTGTGCTTGGGGATTGGGAGCATCATCACATGCATAAGTCATTATCTAGAGAAGTAGTTTAACATTTAATTTATATAACATAAAATCAGCAATGAACATATATTAATAAAAGGAATCTTGTTGAGAAACCTATTTATTGTATGCAATGCGAGCAACAGAAGATTGAGAAACCTATTGTGCATGGGGAATGGGAGCATCATCATGTGCATAAGTCATTATATACAAAAGTGGTTTAACATTTAATTTAGATAACATATAATCAGTAGTGAATGGGTATTAACATAAAGTAACCTTATGTATGTTAGATAAAATATATAACCTGATTAATGAACTCTCTTTTTTAAAATGTTGAAGGGATTTGACCCCTATATCGACTATAAAATCCCCTTTATTGTTGTTTCCTATGACATAAAAATTTCCATCTACATCGGAAAAATAGAAAAATGATTACGAAATCCCAATAAAAGTGTCATCCTCCATTGAATTTTTATCTGACTCTTTAGTGGTTTTGGTTGATAACAGAACAATTGACCAGTTTTGGATTGTGGGATCGGGAACATAAAATACTTGTACTACCTATGATTCCATTAAAATGGTTCATATTTGTACCAATCCTTACTAAAATCAACTTTCAAAAATCCCAACTCATCTATTTTAACATCATTTCTATTACCAACGCACATTCATTAAAAAATCGGTAGTCAGAATGTCGTATAATTCAATTCCCATATTTTTTTCAGGATGCCAAAATATGAAATATACACGTAAATTGGATTTCTATCCTTATTCCAAGAAACATGCATCACTTCATCCACATGTGTAACTCCACGATTCTGTCTGGTATTATCTACATCATGTTAATTAGTATAGAATGTATAACCATTAATTACATAATCATTGTAAGATAATACGTACACACTTGGTCCTTTGGTTATCCATCAAAGTCATTATAAAATCGAGTTTGTATTTACATTTGACTCCTTAAAAACATAGTTCTAATACCATCCTATAAAATGTTGATTATGTTTATTTGATATAAATTTTTCATCCCTTGATGGATTCAAATGCCTAAGAATTTCTTTGTGGGTTTCAACATATGGGTCAATATCCAAACTATTATGAAAAATGCAAAGACGGGCCTGCTCCTAATCGGTAATATTGATTTTGGTGAACTCCATTCTAGAAATTCTATTACCCACAAGTCACCCAGTGTGATGACATTTTGTTAGAACAATTATTTCCACACCATTCGTGTATTCAGTATAGAATTCAATGTCTTCCCCAATAATATATCGCTCAGAAATACAACCCACTAACCGACTTGGGTTTTTGACATACCCTTTAAAAATCATCCTATACCGTTTAATGGGGTACATACATCTATAGTACAGAAGACCACAAAGCCAAATTTCTCTCACCATGTGAACCATCAAATAAACCATCATATCAAAGAATTTTGGTGGGGAAAACATTTCCAATTCACATAATATGATGACAATTTCTCTTTCCATAGTCAGTAATTTCATTAGGTATATAACTTTTCTACATAGAGCATTGAAGAAGAAATATGGATTAGTTAATGTATGATGGACATTCATGGAAAAAAATGCAGTGTAAAGCCATAGAAATTAGATCTTGCATCAAAACATAGAATTCATGTGATTTTAGATCTTTTAACATTAAATTGTGAATTGATACGATGTTCTTGATATTCGATGAATTCCCCTATAGAAACTTTATGTAATTCAAGAAGTTTCAAAACTAATTTCTCTCCTTTCTGGAAAGAGTGTAATCAGTAGGAGGAAGAAATTTCATTTTTCACCCTTTACTAGTGACAACTCTTCTCATATTCCTATATCAACAATGTCGAACCTAGCCTTAATTACATCCTTTGTTTGGCCAGGTGCATTTAGTAGTATTCAGATCACACTATCACATACATTTTTTTCAACATGCATAACATCAATAAAATGTCTGATGTAGAGAAAATTACATTATGGTGATTAAAAAAACAGATTTATTTTTCCAACTGGTTTTCATATGTTTTTTCGAAAATGGTTTACCAAAAGTAGTGTCCACAACATTAACTTTATCAAATAGTTGGTCACTTATTACTAGAGATGGTGGTGTATTTTCTTCTAAACTTCCGTTGAATAATGTCATCCAGGATCAATAGTCATGTCATCGGGGTAGAAATTGGTGATGTCCCAGAGACATATTTTTTTATAAATGTTTCAACCTAATAGATTGTTTACCTTGTTGGTAGATATGACACCTAAGAGTTACTTTAATGTTATATCCTAAAAAATCAATAAGAAGGAAAGTCATTTATCATCTAATAAAACATGGCTCTCAATATGAAATATTTATTTCTGAAATCATCATGCATAGTAACACATGAATCCCACAATAATTTCAAATCTTTATCAATGGAGCCAAATGAACATCAATATCATTACCCAGTTTTTTCAGTCCTGATATAAGATTAGATAACATGATGTGTTTTCGTTTCATGAATAGCCATGGTGGCATGTTATAATTTACCAATATACCCAGCCAGGTACTGTGAGTGTTTCTTTGAAAACCAAAAGGATTTACTCCATCTGTAGATAACACAAGAATAAGGTTTCTTAGATCGTTTCCAATGTCAGAATACTCATGATCAATTCTCTTAAACAAAAGAGAGTCTTCTGGATGTCATAGTTTTCTATCTTTGTTTCTTCTGTCTATGTGCCATGTCAATTTCCCTACAGTCTCCTAACATCCATATAGGCACCTAAACCTTGGAATGATTGGAAAGTACCATTCAACATTCATAGGACCGGATTCATATTTCTTGTATCGAGAATCACCATACTTTGGGTATTCTCTATGTGAATTTTTGTCCTTGAGAAATAGTATACAGTCATTCGTGAAGGTGTGTATTCTTTCAAAGATCGTACCCATTGATCATAGCATTCTTTTAGCATTTAATGTTCAGCTCATGAGCTCATTATCTTTTGGGAGCATTTCATTAAGAGTGAAAGTAATTCCATAAATCTGGCATCACCCCATCTGTTTCTGATTTAAAATTATACAACTTCAATATGGATGGAAATGTGGTGTATTTATTTCAACCATCATATAATATTGTCTTTGCACAACTATTTATATTCTCAAAAAAAAATTGGAAATCATGATTTTCATCTTAAACTGTTCTTACCATTTCCTTAATAAAATCTTTATCATCATGCACATCAGTAATCATGTCCTCGATATGGTCTTCTTCAATCTACACACTTGTAATCATATCAAATGATCCATTAAACACAGTGTTATCCAAGTCACTAGCGATATTAGCTTCCCTGTGTTTATTCCAACATTTATAACTTCGATCTATTTTGTAACAGATCTATTGTTCTTCCAACTGCCCTATACTAACTTGTCTTGAATAACAATAGTGTAAAAATAGGAAAATGATTTGAGAAGGATCATATTCATGATATTTTTCAAATATGTTGAAATGTTTCGCCCCATATACATACTCTTTTGTCAGAAGATTGGCATCCATCAATTATTTATTCTTATCCATCCTTTTTGATTCGGTGATATTCATGTTTAACAAAATAAAAAAAACATTGATATAAAAATTAACCAAGTCTAAAAAAGTAACAGACTTTAAATAAAATTTGAAAACTATTTTTAAAATCACAGTTGAAATCCCATTAAGAACCCAACCATTTACCCAAATTCCTCTTTAAAATCACAAACCCTTTTTAAAAAAACCAATTAGTTCCAAAAATACTTTCCCAAAACCCCAATTATTTTATTTAAACCATTTTAATGAAATTTAAAATCAAAAATGGATATGTTGAACACATATAATTTTTTATGAAATTTTTCAAAACACTTGAATTATTTAAAAAGTGAACCCCTAACAAAATCACTAGATTTCACTTTCACTTCCCTCTATCTAACTAGTGAAAATCATTGATGGTTTCATGTCTTATATGTCTCATGACACCCCTATCTATCTCCAATCACTCATTTTTAATGTTCCTCTCATAACACTTATGGACTGGAAAACCACTGATCAAGCATAAGGGTGATGTAATCAATATAATAGTTTGATCCTATATATAGATCCACTGAACAAGGAACAAAATGTCATGGGATATACCCTAGGCACTAGTGATTGACGATCTAGGAAAACACTATAACTACAAGGACCCACATCTGATCTATGTTTCATCCAACAATAACATGACCCACCCAATTAAACCATAAGTAACTCATCATAATAGATCCTTCCCACTAGCCTTGTCTTAAACACAACTAGGGGGATCATATAAGTGTGTGTACCAACTAGTGTAGCATGAATAAAGACCACCCACCAAGACACCCAAGTTTACCATAAACAAACAACCATGTAGGTGAGAAAGAAATAAAGATAATTACCCAAAAAATGTCTTTCACCTCACCTCCAACACCATCACATATAACATCCCCTTTTCACATCATACATCTATCATATAAATAATCAATAACCCATAACTGGTGAAACAAGTATAACGTAAATCATTAAGGGTCACATGATATATAAACCATTTAAATTTTAAAGTGTAAAATGGGTACTCACGTGAATACCAACATAGTATATAGACTGTCACTCCCCTTCTTTAAAGTCTCATCATTTCAATGATTTTGGAAGCACTTGAAAAAAATCCATTTTTCTTTCTAGAAAATTATTCAAGCACATTGAAGATCATTTTGAAAAAACTAAAAAAGGCATAAGACCTAAATTTAATATATAAAAATTTAAATGACCTTATGAACCTTTTAAAATATTTTTTTCATGAGAATTAATCTAATTTAAAAATAGTACATTAAATTTGTATGAAAAATCCTTTCTGATAAGCCTAGACTTTAAGAAAAAAATTTAGAATTTCACCAAATAACCCATACATTACTATACATTAATTGAAAATAAATTTATAAAGTATACACATTCCATGAATTTTAAAATAAAGGAAGAGAAAAAAACACCTACTTTAAAGTGAATGGTAACAAATACAAAACATGTAACCTTCCATGGAAAACACTCAAAAAACCTAAATCCTTAAATACTCATGAAAAATGAATTTTACTTCCTAGGAGAAGGAGAAACCATTGTGAAATAGATAAGATAATAGGGATGTGGAAGATAAAGGAGAAAGAGTAGGAAGAATTCTCGAAAAGGAAAAGTAATTGTTTTCTTAAATAATTCAATAAAAATCACATGACATGAACTTAGGAAATAATAGTATGTTGTAATTCAAATTTTCCAAAATAAATCCTATCATAATAATATATAAATTATGACTAAAATATCTTTACATGGAATCCAATCCTAAGACAAAAAATATAAGTGAAAATACAAACCTTTTCCCAAATTTTTTTTAAAACATTTAAGTGAAAATTATATTTAACTTATTTTAGGGTAATTAGATTTCTAATGAATACATTATTATAAAAAGTTCATAATAAAAAGTTATTTAATAGAGACAAAGGTTTTAAAAATGATAAAAAAACATTAAATTTTTTTAATTTTAATAGAATCTTTAATAATTAAAAATTAAAAACGACATAATGTATGCATGGTGAAAGGCCTCTTTAATGTGGTAAATAAGAGACCCCTAAGTCATGGTGTTGTAGGTGTACAAGACAATCAGTTCATTTGGGGAATGATCTATGACCTATCATGGGATGTGTAGGGTGGTGATGAAATCCATATTTGGAAATTCATTGTGGGTGTTGGCTCAGCATGATATTTTGTAATTTGAGTAATGATTAGTTGTGTTTCATGAAAATCCTATAAATATTTTGGTCACTAACAATACAATGTGATTATGTAGAGAGTCAAATAATAAGAGTAATTTTTAGGTAAGTGGATTCGTCCTTGAGTTATTCCATTGGGTTCCATGATGTGAACATGTATGGGAGTTTTTGGCAATGATTATGAGTGTAAATATTCAGCTAACAATAAGATATGTTCATGCTTATGTTTTTGTAGTGATGGAAATTCTTAGTGCACATTGTGAGTGGTGTGTAGGTGAACCTAACCTATAGGTATAGGTTGTTGGTTTTATGTGTGCACATCATTGGATGAGTTTTACTAGTAGATGACAGATACTCATGTAAGGGTATCAATTAGAGGAGATCAAGAATGAATCAATGATGTAAACCTATATAGTGGGGCTTAGGTTGTTAGGGGAACTTGTTGATGTGTGATATTATGGTTTTTCACTTCATTCATGGGATGAATCTTATAAAAAATCATAATGAAGTTATATTTATACATCTACACATGGGAAAGTAAGAAAACATGGTATTATTTAGACATCATTTGAGAAACATATATTATAAATTATTGGATTAAAATGTTTTTGTGAAGGAATAGGGTTCCTAACATTTAAGCTTTTTTAATTGTGAGTTTATTCATGAATAATATTGGAATCGGGAGTTTGATGTGTAGGCTTAGTGGCCCAAGATGGTCGAGAAATACCTCTAGAGATACTTCTCTGGGATGATAAGTCCTTATAGGGGGAGACTGTAATGGACATGGACTTTATAGGTGTGTTATTCCTTATTTTCAGCCTTTCTTTTAATTTATTTTAGTTATTATCATTTAGGGTGAAATCATTCCCATAGTTATTTAGGTCGATTCCCATCTGGTTATCACCAACCCATGGTGATCTGGAATGGGCTTCAGGCCTTGTACTGAGCCATCTTGGATGACTTGTCATGTCAACTTGTCTTAGATAGTTACAAATATTCACATTAATACTTCTAGGAATGAACATTTTCATCACCATGTGGATCAAGTTTCCATCTTAAACTAGAGGCTCAAGCTTAATTTATAACATGGTGTGGTACACATTATTATATGTTGTAATTTTTAACCTCCAAATTTCACAGCTCACACAGAAAAAACATGTTATGTAGAATATCTCAGAATTATCCTTTTACTAGAACATGACAACATGAATTTCTCCATCATAGTGTGTTCAAATGGACACTTATTTTACTTAATCATTCATACTATGATTTATTATATGGAATGGAAATTAAAGAGGGTAGAACCACCAAGTTCTTACAAATCCACTTCATGAAATGTATAAATTCCCCATGACATGAATAACTCTAACACATTCCCCTCATATTGTGTCCATAATTACTATTACATGACAAAATCTAATATATAAATAGAATTATCTATATCTCCATTAAAAAGTTCATGAATATTGATATTCCATCTCCCACAGTGTGATCAACTAGTCACCTTCAAAACATCTTGGATCTTAATTCTCAAGTATACATGTACATGGTGTGAATTATTCCTCATGAAACCAACCAAACAATAATGTAAATTGATTAGAGTGTATTTGGTTTTTAGGATATTACTTATATCCTATATATATAATTTCTATAATTGCTTCCCAAAACCATCAAAAACTCCATAATAGTTCTCTATGACATCATATTCTCTTTTGTAAGTACCATACACATTGGTACATGTGACCTTTATATATCACTTTAATGTTATCCATACTTTTCCATTTCATTTAAAATGTGTCCTTCATAAATTTATATGTACAAGGATTATTTTGCATTTTTCATTTTTGTAGGAACTCTACTCATAGTGTAACACTTATACTCATTCCCAGGTATTTTCTACAGCTTCTGAAATTTATCAAATGAATTCCATCCAACTCAACTTCATTATCAAGATTCCACAATTAATCTTTTTAACATCTTAATCCCCTCTTATAGATTAAAATCTACAAAATATCATATATTTAATTTATAAGAACATTCTTAACAACCATATATCATTCCAAAGATCTAATTCAATAACAACATCTAATAACCCTTTGTGTGTTGATAATAAATCCAACACCAATAATCAACATAAGTTTTAAACAAATTTATTACTATCCATGGTTATAAAACATATTTTTATTAAAAAATTTCAATAAATCAATCCCCTACATGTTGAAAATAAATTATATACTAAAATATATTCAATAAATCTAATATTTATAGATTTACAATAAATTTAATACCAACACCAATTCGCTATTAAATCCTCAAAATCTCCCCTATTAATTATTTGGAACCACTATCATGAATCCAAAAAATCCTCACATCATGCTTCTAATCCACATTTAAGGGACCAATAGATTCATGGATTCATCATGATTCTACTCCCATTTGACAAAAAATACAAATAAATCAATCATCATCAAGAAAAAGTATAGAGTCTTTGATAAATCCTTTATCTTATGAAATAAGGGTGTCACATTCCATTACATTATCATTGACCCAAAATTTTATTTGTGTAAAAAAATATAATATTCACTTCCTTTGATACCTATTGTAATAATATTTGGTGAAATTATGACACTTATTATATTAATTTCTCCTTTCAATTATTCATAAAGTGGCCAAAAAGGTTTAGTACTACTATTTTCATGGAAATATTCTCTAATAATTTTTTTAATCATGGGGAATCATCAATAAATCTTCTCTTTAAATATTGGAATATTAATTTCATAATATTTATAGTGGATAGGCTCCCCTTTTATAATAAATTTCAAGAATATTTTAACTTCTAGCTCATTCTCCAGTTATTTGACAAAATTCTAAATTTGAGTTTCAAGATTAAGAAAATTATTCAAATATTACCGAATCCTAAAATATTTTTATGGACTAATGTTACCACGTAGAATTATACCATATATATATATATTCAACTATGTCAAAATATAATATTGGAAACAAAATATTAGGCTAATAACACCACTACAATACATTGTACCCTCTTAAATTCAAATGTTTCAAGCAATAACAATATTTATATTGTACCGTGATGAAAATCCACATTCCATTAATGATTATTAAATCAACCAATTCAAAATAGGGTCTAAGAAAATTCACTTTTTCCAAATATAATTAGTGTGCGAACAAGGACCACCAACAACCATGATTTTCAATGGGGTGTTTAGCCTGTACAATTCACAAATCACCATCAATATCAATCTATAATATGTGAAACCATTGAGAAAGAGGAAAAACCTGACCATGGAAGTGTGGTTAAGCATGCGATGGAGGTGACTTTGCGGTGTAGGAGAGACGTATTAAAGGTGGGGAACCTCAAAGGAGAAGAAATAGTGAAGGAGATCCGTGACAAAGGAGAGTCGCGGTGAAGGAGAGAAATTGGTGGAGGAGAAGCATAGAGGAGGAGAACTATGAAATGAAGCTCGGTTCATGGTGTCGGAGGAGTCAGCGGCCGAGGAGGTGGAGGTGGAAGTCGATGAGGGAGGAGAGGAGGAGACGATGGAGGAGAGGAGGTGGTGGTAGTGGCAGTAGTAGCTGCAGGGATCCTCTTCTGTGGGAGCTTGAGGGGTGCATGGATGGAGGAAAAATTAGGGTTTATTTATAAAACTCAATGACACTATTATCAGTGCTTAATAAAAAGCACTAATAAATAAATGTTTTATCTGTGCTTTCACTTGAAGCGCTGATAAAAGTATGTTTTTTCTGTGCTACAATTTCAAGCTCCAATAAAACATGCATTTATCAGCACTTTTTTTAATTCTAATAAAGGCTAATATTTATCAATGCTAAAAAAGAACTGATAAATGGATGTTTTATTAGTGCATTTTAATTTGAGCTAATAAAACAGACCTTTTATTCATAATTATAAAATTACAACCAATATATTTATTACATTTATATTTTTATAAATATATTTATTATAAATTAATAATTTTAATTATATGTAAAGACCCGTAAAATTCAAGGGAAATTTTTTCTTAATTTTCTTTAGAATTTTACAAGAGCGCGGTTTCTGACGGCACCTGATTCTGAGGCCCAGTGTGCCCGGAATCATTTTCCGAAGATTGGCTCGGGTACGTTCAGTGAACGAACGAGCGGGAATTTCTAACTTTTGAACAGGTGCCCAGAATCGAATTCTGAGGGCACCGATGGAACCGCAACACCGGTAATTGCTTAGGAACTCCTGTTCCGGAGTTGCATTTGCACGAATGTTGATAATAAAAATTGTGGAAGTTTATTATATAATTACACTACAATTTTTATTATTTTACTCTAAGTGTAAGCTCTTGATGGAAGTTGGGTAACTACCCAACCTCCCATGGGAGGTTATGAGGGTGGTGGGGCCCACATGAACCCCACCTCTTCATATCCTCTAAAACCCCCCTCAACTCCCACTTAAATTATGTTAACTTAAGTTATAACCTATGACTTAAAAGTAATGTGTTAATGAGGTGAGTTGTGTGTGGTTATTGAATTTCAAACTCTAGAAATTCAAATGTGTTGTTGTGTTAATAAAATAAGCAAGAGTCTTATTTTATTTTTTTGGTTAGAGTTTTGTCTCTTTGAGAGAATTTGATTGGCTTCCTTCATCTTCTTCAAACTCGACGAAGAACGCGAAGAACACCGTTCTTCAACGAAGAACTTCTCCGCCAAAGAACAAGGTTCTTCCGAGACGCCGTATCCGTGACATGACGTTCTTCTTCCACATCGTCTCTTCCGTGATGGTTTTCTGCGACGAAATAGCCGTCAAAGAACTTTGAATCCTCGCTTCACAACGTTGACGTTCTTTCCCCACGACACCCGACCTCCGCGACGCTCGTCTTCCGCGGGTCGTTGACGAACACCGCTCTTGAAGCTGAGGTAGGGGATTATTGTTATTTTATTAATTTATGTTCTTGATTCTTTCATGTCAAACTTCGTGGTTAACCGACTAAATGTTATCGTTTAACGAGAGGGGGCCGGACTACACAAACACGGCTTATCCCCTTCTTATGTTCATGTTTGTTACCTTGAGGATGAAACGGGATGGCGTGGTTCCGTCGCACCACGCGGGAATCACACGGCAAGTATTGGGCGCCGCCGTCACGCTGCGCTGTGGAAAGGAATTCAAGAACGTGACGTCGTCATGCCGCGTCGCATGAAATCGAAGGCGCCGCGGCCGGAGCGGGGCCGTGGCGGAGGGGCGCGTTGCTGTCGCACCGTGCCAGACGACAAGGATCGCGGCCAGTTCTGGGCCGCGGCGGAGCATGGTGACCAGTAGCCGGCTGGGCCGCGGCGGAGCATGGTTACCGGCGGCCAGCCGGGCCGCCGGTGTTGGAGCCGAAAAGGGACAGGCCACTACCGGTCCCGTTGAAGAGGAGTCGGCCGGCCAGGTTGGGGCGGCTGGAATTGGGGAAGCCGGGGGAATTAAATTCCCCCAGCCAGCCTCAACGACCCCCCATAATGAGGGGGGGGGGGGGGGGCGCAGTTACAATGGGGGGGCAGGCGCCCCCTGTTTTTCCAACAGCTCGGGCGAAGGCCGAGCTGGCAGCACGCCCAGCGCGCTGCTCTGAGCCGGACCGGCGCCTGGCCGGTCGGCCAGGCCGGGCCGTGCCGCGCCCAGCCTGCCTGGGCCATGTCGGGCCGGGCCGACCCTGTCCGGGGCGGTTTGACTCGGTTCGGGCCCGCCGGGGGGTCTCGGGCCGGGTCGGCCCGGGCCCGAAACCCCCAATACTGAACTGTTTAGGTTCAAATGCCCATAACTCAGGCTACGGACCTCCAAATGATGCGCTGTTAGTATAGATGCGATCCTTGGATTGAGACAGTCGTTTCTGTATATCGCACTCAAGGTTTTGAAATACTTTGAGTTCGACCGGGTTGGTTCGTACACGAAACCAACCGGGCCCTCGGTGCGGAAACGCTCATATCGTGAGCTACGGACGTATGAATGACGTGTCGTCAGCTTTGTTGAGTTCCTCTTAGTGAGACGGATCTTTTGGCATACTACGCTCGAAGTTTGGACGCAGGTGGAGTATGGTCGGGTTGGTTTTGCCTTAAAAACCAACCGGGCCCCTGGAATGAAAAAGCCAATAACACTCAGACTGGGCGTCTGATTGACGCGCCGTCTGCGACGTTGAGTTCCTGTTGATGATACAAAACTTTTGGATACATCAACTCTGGACTTTGTGACAGTTGATGTATCAAACTCTCGGTTCGTGGAGCGGACCCTCCCGAACGAGCTTGTTGTGTGCGGGAACCCTAGAGCTGGCTGCAACTGCTACTGTGACTGTGACGACAACTGTTCAGAGATCCTCAGTGGATTCGATGACGACGACTACAGAACTCAGAGATCCTGTGTGGATTAGTGCTACCGATACTATGTGGGTCTGATCCTGTGTGGGTCAGCGCTCAGCGGTCCTGTGTGAACTAGCGCCTACAGATCATGTGTGGGTCCGATCCTGTGTGGGTCTTTGTGGGGGTTAGTACTTATCGATCCTTTGTGGGTCCAACGACTTAGATGGATCAGTGATCATCTCTATCATCTTTCGAAGAAGTATACCTGTGTGAGCCGAATCCTATTTGCTTTCCTGTGTGGATTGAGTTGTGCTATCCTTAGTGGATTATGTTTTTCTTTCCTGTGTGGAATATGTTTACTTTCCTGTGTGGACTGAGTTGCACTTGTGCTCGAAGGTTGGATCGTATTGGAATTGATGACTTAGGTATATGTATGGGCATATACCTAAGCAGTGTCGGTTGATACTTCTTATTGTATATTTCCTTTGTGGTTTATCCTTTGTGGATTTTGGGAGACCTTCGGGGGTCTCAGGGTCCCTACTGAGTAGCTTATACTCACACCTGCACGGGCTATGCCCGCACTACGTTGTGTTGGTTGCAGACGACGGACAGTGTTGATCGTGGTTGAGGCTTACAAAGCAGGACGGTACCGGGAGGTGGACCACTGGGCTGGACGTGCTCGGAGCGGACGGCGGGACCCAAGGAGCAGTGGAGCTATCTATACCCACCCTTCAGGTGGGATTTCCAGTGGACAGCTCTGCGTAGCGGCTTTACTTTATAGTTGATGTTTTCCCTTTCTAGTTGTACTTTACAGTTGGGCTTGTATTTCCAGCCCCTTTCTACTTTCCGCACTTACTATTGTAATCAGTTTCTTACTTAGTGTTTACTTCTTCCGCTTGTACTCTGTGGTGCTTGTTTACTTTATAAATTCAATGCCTTCACTTTTAATCGAGTTTTACGCCTTGCTACTAGTCGCCAGCACCTGGCCTATGGAATGCGGGCTTGGGGTAGTCACTGCACGGGCCCTGAGGACGGGTCGTGACAAATTGGTATTAGAGGAGTTCGGTTCTACCGTGAACTCTGATCTTTTCTATGTGAAGCAATAGTGTTTAACATATTGAGTGTGGTTATCAGTCCAGGGAGTCCAGTGTTGGTGTGGCGTCCGACGTATCCGTACACCAGGACCCTGACTTCTGATTTCTGACTTAATGCACGAAAACATTGATTGCCTGTGTGTTTCAAGTTTTCTTTGTGATTACTTTGTATCAGCTCACCAGGTATACTGTTCTGACCGTGGCGCACCTGTTTCTTTTTCAGGATGGCCCCACGATGGCAGCCAGCTAAGGTTCCAAGAGTCGAGCATGATGATAGCCCACCGAGCGACGAGGCCTTGGTGCAGGGCCCTTTTTCAGCAGTGGCACCAGCGGTAGCACTACCCGCCGAGCCACCGATACTTCCAGCACTAGCCGCTGACGATGCACGTCGCCTCAGCGCACTGCATGAGTTTCAGCGCCAGTGACCACCCATGTTCTGTGGGGAGACAGACCTCCAGGCGTCTGAGGACTGGCTGGAGGCTGTGGTACATGTTTTTCGATTAGTGAGGACACCAGCAAACCTCATGGTGATCCTCGCTGCGAGCCTACTACACGCAGCAGCGGGCCGATGGTGGAGCTTGATGCTCTAGGTGCACGATGAGGCATCTCTACTTTGGACGGACATTGAGAGCATGTTCTTCTCGGAGTTTGTCCCATCCACCCTCCGTGCGGTGCGTATTCAGGAGCTTCTTCAGCTGCGGCAGGGTAGCATGACGGTCGCTCAGTACTCGGCGAGATTTACTGATCTCTCGCGCTACTCGACCGACATGGTATAGGACCCATTCTTCTAGGACCGGACCTTCGAGCAGGGATTGAGACATGAGATCAGGGCATCGCTGATCTCCCTTAGCATTCTGACTCAGACGGGAGTACTGGAGCGGGCCCTTTTGATCGAGAGCTTTCTTGCTGAGTCTACACTAGCGCCGAGACCCACCGCAGGGCGGCACGTAGCAGAGTCTTCTGCAGCAGGCAGTCGATGGATGACTCGGAGGTCTAGGTAGATCAGACCCTTAGGCAGATGACCTCAGGACACTAGCTCAGCAGTGCGGGGCACACAGTGCGGAGCCAATCTTTAGAGAGGCAGGCAATGTTACTCGTGCGGCGGGCAGGGCCACATGGCTCGTGACTACCCGAACCGTCATGCCGAGGAGCAGCAGACGGTTGAGGGACCACCGAGGCAGAGGCAGAGGGTCAACCGTGGCGATCCGCATGGAGGAGGCAGACAAGGTAGAGGAGCTGGCCAAGTAGCAGGTGGTGGACGACGCTTTGAAGATCTACCACCACCACTACCAGGAGGTCCACCCTGACCACAGGGAGCTGGCGGGCAGAGACAGGCACAGCTCCAGGCAGTGGAGGCCTACGACCACGGCGCACCCAAGATGATTCAAGGTACTATCTGTGTCTATTCCACCCTTGCTGCAGTACTTATAGACACAGGAGCGAGTCACTCTTTCATAGTCGATGCCCTTGTTCGGAGCTTGAAGATTCTGACAGACCCGTTGGCTCGATCCTTACAGCTAGAGACTCCTACGGGAGCAGACTCGACGATTACACACTGGTGCCGGCAGTGTGAGCTTACTCTAGGAGGTGAGAGCTTCGGCTGAGATCTTCTTGTAGCAGTGTTGAGGCCTTACGACGTCATCTTGGGTATGGATTGGTTATCTGCGGTCCATGCACAGATTGACTGTTTTAGGTGCAAGGTGCGATGTGTACGCACCGACGGGAGAAGGTTCACCTTCACTGGTGAGAAGGGAGCCTTTGCAGCACAGGATGGACTTCTGCAGAGGAGAGGACAGCCCATCACTCATCAGTTGGGTAGCCTCATCCTAGGAGCAGTTGACGTGCGGAGTCCTGGTTTTCCTATAGTGGTGGATCAGTTTTCGGACGTTTTTCCCTACGACGTTCCAGGGTTACCTCCTCACAGAGAGGTAGAATTTTATATTGACATGTACCCCGGGACAGCTCCGATATCAACTCCATCATATCGGATGGCCCCCGCCGAGCTTCGAGAGCTACGGGTACAGTTGGAGGGCTTTCAGGGAAAGGGGTTCATCCGACCCAGTGATTCACCCTGGGCTTCCCTGATATTGTTCGCCAAGAAGGCGGATGGGAGCTTGCGACTTTGTGTCGACTATCGTTGCCTGAACCAAGTGACAGTGAGGAAGAAGTATCCGCTACTGATGATTGATGACCTCTTTGATCAGCTCAAGGGAGCACGATGGTTCTCAAAGATAGACCTCAGGTCAGGCTATCACCAGCTCAGAGTTCGAGACGAGGACGTGAAGAAGACGGCCTTCAGGTGTCGTTATGGCCACTATGAGTTCTTGGTTATGCCCTTCGGTGTAACCAATGCTCCAGCAGTGTTCATGGCCCTCTTGAACAGGATCTTTCAGCCATACATCGATCGATTTGTCGTGGTCTTCATCAACGACATTTTGATTTACTCGACGACTGAGGAGGAGCACGCCTACCACTTGCGGGTTGTACTAGACACACTCCGAGAGCACCAGCTTTATGGTAAGCTCTCGAAGTGTCAGTTCTGGATACGTGAGGTCCACGTCTTGGGACACGTCATCTCTGAGGTAGGAGTTGTAGTGGATCCTGCAAAGATCGAGGAAGTGTTAGCTTGGGAGCCACCCAGGAGCGTGACAGAGGTTTGGAGTTTCTTGGGACTAGCTGGATACTACCGGAGATTCGTGCCAGATTTCTCCAGAGTTGCGTCACCACTCTCAGCTTTGACAAAGAAGAGGAAACCCTTCGTGTGGTCAGACAGATGTCAGCAGAGCTTCCAGGAGCTGAGGCAGAGATTGACCAGCGCACCTATCATGAGGTTGTCTGAGGAGGGAGTAGGGTATGTAGTCTATTGCAATGCATCAAGGACCGGACTCGGATGTGTCCTGATGCAGGAGCGGGTAGTGATTGCCTACGGATCACGTCATTTGAGGCTGCATGAGCAGAACTATGCTACCCATGACCTGGAGTTAGCAGCAGTGGTCTTCGCTCTGAAGACATGGCAACACTATCTGATGGGCGAGCGCTTTACAGTCTTTTCTGATCATCAGAGTATCAGGTACATCTTCTCGCAGAAGGACCTGAACCTGAGACAGCGGTGATGGCTCGAGTTCCTCCAGGACTATGACTTTGAGATAGTCTATACTCCTGGGAAGGGGAACGTAGTAGCTGATGCCCTCAGCAGGAGGACGGGCATTCAGATACTTGAGGAGGCGACGGAGCAGCTAGCCTCTTTGCAGATATCCTTTGTGGATAGAGATGGAGCATCCTTCCTTCCGTCTCTCACAGTCACTCCTCCACTACTGCGGCAGGACAGAGAGGCACAGCATGGGGACACTGACTGTGAGATGTGGCGTGCACAGATATCCTCAGGACAGGCACCTGATGGTTTCTCCTTTGGAATAGAGCACGACATCCTTTTCGGAGGATGTACCTTGGTACCAGTTTCTTTACGGGAGGAGGTGCTAAGAGAGTTTCACACTTCTCCCTTTGCGGTACATCACGGAGTGGCGAAATTGTTACCAGGATCACAGACGACAACACTGGTGTCCAGGAATGAAGAAGGCTGTGGTAGAGTTTGTTTCTCGATGCCTCACCTGCCAGCAGGTGAAGGCTGAGCACCATGTACCAGCAGGCTTGGTACAGCCCATGGAGGTCCCGGAATGGAAGTGGTATGGGATATCTATGGACTTCGTGACTGGACTTCCACGCACTTCCATAGGTCAAGACTCCATCTGGGTGATTGTTGACCGACTCACCAAGTCGGATCACTTCTTACCCATCAGAGAGTAGGTCTCAATGGAGAGCTTGGGACGCCTTTACATTCAGGAGATTTTTCGGCTTCACGATGTGCCATTATCTATCGTCTCCGATCAAGATGCTCGTTTTACTTCCCGACTTTGTACGGGGTTGCAAGAGGCGTTCGGGACAGAGCTATGTTTGAGCTCAGCCTTTCATCCTCAAACGGATGGTCAGATGGAGAGGACCATTCAGACTCTCGGGGACATGCTCCGCGCATGTGTCCTCAACTTTGGTCGTAGCTGGGATGACCACCTACCCTTGGTGGATTTTGCGTACAACAACAGCTACCACTCCACCATCGGGATGGCACCATATGAGGCGTTGTACGACCGACCTTGCCGAACTCCTTTGTGCTGGACAGACCCTGGGGAGTCAGCACTTGTGGGACCAGAGATGGTCCAGGCCACAACAGAGAAGGTCCAGGTCATGCAGAAGAGGATGAGGACAGCTCAGAGCCAGCAGAAGTCATACGCTGACAGGAGGCAGAGGCCACTAGAGTTCGAGGATGGCGACCACATCTTTTTGCGGGTCTCACCTCGACATGGAATACGGAGATTTGGCCGAGGTGGCAAGTTATCTCTTTGCTTTATCGGACCATTCCAGGTCCTCACCAGGATAGACGAGGTGGCTTATCGCCTGGCTCTACCACCTCAGTTGCACGGGTACACGACGTCTTCCACATATCTCAGCTGAGGAGAGACGTGCATGACCCAACGCACATTATTGACCATGGGGAGCTTGATGTTGATGATGTGCTGACTTTTACAGAGGTCCTGGTGGAGATCAAGGATCGACAGGAGCGGGTCCTGTGTGGACGGTCGATTCCTCTAGTGCGCATCAGATGGCAGCACGAGAATCTCCATGAGAGCACTTGGGAGCGGGAGGCTCAGATGCATGCTCAGTACCCTCATTTGTTTCCCATGTTTTGATGTATCTTTACGGGGACGTAAATCCCTGAGGTTGGAGTAATGTAATGACCCGTAAAATTCAAGGTAAATTTTTTCTTAACTTTCTTTTGAATTTTACAAGAGCACAGTTTATGACGGCACCTGATTCCAAGGCCCGGTGTGCCCGGAATCATTTTCCGAAGTTTGGCTCGGGTACGTTCAGTGAATGAATGAGCGGGAATTTCTAACTTTTGAACCGGTGCTCGGAATTGAATTTTGAGAGCACCGATGGAACCGCAACGCCAGTAATTGCTTAGGAACTCTTGTTCCGGAGTTGTGTTTGCACGAATGTTGATAATAAAAATTGTGGATGTTTATTATATAATTACACTACAATTTTTATTATTTTACTCTATGTGTAAGCTCTTGATGGAAGTTGGGTAACCACCCAACCTCCCTTGGGAGGTTATGAGGGTGGTGGGGCCCACACAAACCCCACCTCTTCATATCCTCTAAAATCCCCCTCAACTCCCACTCAAATTATGTTAACTTAAGTTATAACCTATGACTTAAATGTAATGTGTTAATGAGGTGAGTTCAGTGTGGTTATTGAATTTCAAACTCTTGAAATTCAAATGTGTTGTTGTGTTAATAAAATAAGCAAGAGTCTTATTTTATTTTTTTGGTTAGAGTTTTGTCTCTTTGAGAGAATTTGAGTAGCTTCCTTCATCTTCTTCAAACTAGACGAAGAACGCAAAGAACACCGTTCTTCAACGAAGAACTTCTCTGCCAAAGAACACGGTTCTTCCGCGATGCCGTATCCGCGACACGACGTTCTTCTTCCACATCGTCTCTTCCGCGACGGTTTTCCACGATGAAATCGTCGTCAAAGAACTTAGAGTCCTCGCTTCGCGACGTTGATGTTCTTTCCGCGCGACGCCCGACCTCCGCGACGCTCGTCTTCCGCGGGTCGTTGACGAACACCGCTCTTGAAGCTGAGGTAGGGGATTATTGTTATTTTATTAATTTCCGTTCTTGATTCTAGCATGTCGAACTTCGTGGTTAACTGACTAAATGTTATCATTTAACGAGAGGGGGCCGGACCGCTCGAACACGGCTAAACCCCCTCCTATGTTCATGTTTGTTCCCTTGCGGATGGAACGGGATGGCGTGGTGTCATTGCACCACGCGGGAATCACACGGCAAGTATTGCGCGGCCCCGTCGCGCCGCGTCGCAGGAAATCGAAGGCGCCGCTGCCGGAGCGGGGCCGCGGCGGAGGGGCATGGTGTCGTCGCACCACGCCGGACGACAAGGACCATAGTCGGTTGCGGGCCGCGGCGGAGCATGGTGACCGGCGGCCAGCCGGGCCGCTGATGTCAGAGCCGAAAAGGGACCGGCCACTGCAGGTCCCATTGAAGAGGAGCCGGCCGGCCAGGTCGGGCCGGCCGGAATTGGGGAAGCTGGGGGAATTAAATTCCCTAGGCCAGCATCAACGACCCCCCATAATGAGGGGGGCGGTTACAAAGGGGTGGGGGAAGCTCCCCCCTTTTTTCCAACAGCTCGCCCGAAGGCCGAGCTGGCAACACGCCCAGCGCGCTGCGCTGAGCCGGACCGGCGCCTGGCCAGTCTACCAGGCCGGACCGGGCCGCGCCGGGCCGCGCCGCACCGGGCTGGGACGAGCCCTGCCGGGCCGGGCCGTGTCGGGCCGGGCCGACCGTGTCCGGGATGGGTCGACCCGGTTCGGGCTAGCCGGGGGGTCTCGGGCCGGGTCGGCCCGGGCCCGAAACCCCCGATACCGAACTGTTTAGGTTCAAATGCCCATAACTCGGGCTACAGACCTACAAACGACGCGCCGTCAGCGGCGATGAGATCCTTGGATCGAGACGGTCGTTTTGGTATATTGCACTCAAGGTTTCAGAATACTTTGAGTTCGGCCGGGTTGGTTTGTACACGAAACCAATCGGGCCCTCCGAGCGGAAATGCTCATATCGTGAGCTACGAACGTCTGAATGACGTGACGTCAGCTTTGATGAGTTCCTCTTCGTGAGACAGATATTTTTGCATACTTCGACCGATGTTTGGACGTAGGTGGAGTACGGTCGGGTTGGTTTTTCCTTAAAAACCAACCAGGCCCCTGGAACGAAAAAGCCAATAACTCTCAGACCGGGCGTCCGATTGACGCGCCGTCTGCGACGTTGAGTTCCTGTTGATGATACGGATCTTTTGGATACATCAACTCTGGACTTTGTGATATTTTATGTATCAGCCTCTCGGCTCGTGAGGCAGACCCTCCCGAACGAGCTTGCTGTGTGCGGGAACCCTAGTGTTGGCTGCGACTGCTACTATGACTGCGATGACGACTGTGTAGAGATCCTCAGTGGATTCGACGAGGACGACTACAACACTCAGCGATCCTGTGTGGATCAGTGCTACCAATCCTGTATGGGTCCGATCCTGTGTGGGTCAGCGCTCAGCGGTCCTGTGTGAACCAGCGCCTACAGATCCTGTGTTGGTCCGATCCTGTGTGCGTCTTTGCGGGGGTTAGTACCTATCGATCCTTTGTGGGTCCGACGACTTGGATGGATTAGTGATCATCTCTATCGTCTTTCGATGCTGTATACCTGTGTGAGCTGAATCCTGTTTGTTTTCCTGTGTGGATTGAGTTGTGCTATCCTGAGTGGATTACGTTTTGCTTTCCTGTGTGGAATACGTTTACTTTCCTGTGTGGACTGAGTTGTACTTGGGCTTGGAGGTTGGAGCGTATTGGAATTGATGACTTAGGTATATGTATGGGAATATACCTAAGCAGTGTCAGTTGATACTTCGTGATTGTATCTTTCCTTTGTGGTTTATCCTTTGTGGATTTTGGGAGACCTTCGGGGGTCTCGGGGTCTCTACTGAGTAGCTGATACTCACCCCTGCACGGGCTATGGCCGCACTACGTAGTGTTGGTTGCAGACGACGGACAGCGTTGATCGTGGTTGAGGCTTGTAGAGTAGGACGGTACCTGGAGGTGGACCACTAGGCGGGACGTGCTCGGAGCGGACGACGGGACCCGAGGAGCAGTGGAGCTATCTGTACCCACCCTTCAGGTGGGATTTCCAGTGGACAGCTCGGCGTAGAGGCTTTACATTACAGTTTTTTTTCCCTTTCGAGTTGTACATTATAGTTGGGCTTGTATTTTCGACCCCTTTTTACTTTCCTCACTTACTGTTGTACTTAGTTTCTTACTTAGTGTTTACTTCTTCCGCTTGTACTCTGTGGTGCTTGTTTACTTTACAAAGGCAATGCCTTCTCTTTTAATCGGGTTTTACGCCTTGCTGCTAGTTTCCAGCCCCTGGCCTATGGAAGGCGGGCTTGGGGTAGTCACGGTACGGGTCGCGAGGATGGGTCGTGACATTATAAGTATATATTTATTTATTTATTTATTTAGTGTTTATATGTTTGTGTATAAATTATAATTAAATATATAAATATATATATAATTTTATAATTTAAATTATAATTAAATATATTTAAATAAAAATTGATGTATTATTTTAATTTTTTATTTCATATGTATTTAAATATATATATATATATATATGTGTGTGTTTGTGTCTGTGCATATATTCATTAATGATATATATTTATAAATAAATATATTCAAAAAAATTTTATAAATATATTTTTTTCATTTTCAAAAAAAATTGTAACTTTATAATTATTTAAACATATTAATATTTAATTAGTTATATATAATTATAATTATATATAATATATTTTAAAAGTGAATAATTAAATATAACTAAATAATTATATTTTTAAATATAATAAATATAATAAATACATTTATTGTTTACTTAAATACATTTATCATGATTCTAAGTATTTAGGAGAAGATAAAGCTTCATATATATAGGAAATGAATGAATGCACCAAGTATATATAGTACTATAGTATATATGTCCAACATTAGGGTAAATAATGAACATATATTCATGCTAAAAACATACGCATCAATTGACACATTCTTTTGGAAACATAAATTTATTTAAACATATATATTTAATAAGTATATGTATAAATATAAATATATATATTAAAATGTATTTATATATTCTTTTGTTAACATATAGTAGGATAAATATATAATTATGATATAACTAAAACTAGTAAACATAATAAATATAAATAAAACATAAACATAATAAACACACATTTTTTATTTAATGTATACATATAAGCATTATTTTTTAATATAATTAAAAAATATATATAAATTATTAATATTTTCTATTAAAAACATTTATCAGTTCTATTTTTAGCACTGACAAAGGGTAGATTTATCAGCGCTTTTTTCTAGCACTGATAAAACCTGATTGCTTCCCTTGTATGCATTTGTGGTAGTGTGCCCTCCACCTCTCATGAAGTCCCTCCATATTTCACCTCTATTAAGGATCATGGTCACTGAATTCCTCTGTCGATCGGATCGGGATCACCAGCCACTGAGGATTTTCTACCACCTCCTCCCCCAAAAGCGGGTGCCACCATCCTCCTGGTTTGGGAATGGCTAGTGACCACTTTCATTCCCTAGGTTGTACCACCTCTAAACACCATACCAATATCTCATTGTTGTTCCCTATAGCACCAGACCCCTCTTGTCTAGCCAGGTTCACTAGATGTTTCCCAGATCTATAATAAACATCCCTCCAACCACCACAAGTTCTCCCCAGTGCTTCTTTCCCAGATTGTCTGCTAGATGTCAATGCTGGCCAGGGGCTGATGTAACCCCTGCTTCTACTGACACATGTCCTTCCGAACCTAATCTACCCTACCATGGACTAGGGTGGGTCTTCCCAACCTGGAATGGGTCTTGGTAGACATGTTGGGACCATAATACCACTGCAAGGGGTTTTCCTAGCCCAAATGGGATAACGGGTCTACAACCTAGACACAAAGGTCCTAGGTGGGTTTTTTCAAGGCTCGGGTTAATTAATAATCAAAATTAAATAATTTTATTAGTTTTGTTTATTTTTAAATTAAATTAATTATAATTAATTTTGGTTTGAAATTAAAAAATTTAATACTCCATAATTTTAATTTAAATTAGTGTTAAATTATATTAATTTATTGATTTAATCTTTGGATATAAATCCAAATTAATCAATGGTATAAATTAAAAGAAAATATTTGAATTTATATAAATTCATTTAATTTATTTAAATACCCTCATACTTTTAAATTTATTTGAATTTCATTTTTTATCGTGCATTGATATATTGAATGGTCTTAGGAATATTGATTGAGCCTATTCATGTCACGATGTTTTATTTAATTACTTATTATATTCATGAAATGATTTTAATAAGCAGGTAATTAAATAATTGTTTGATTATTTCCTTATTTCCATTCAATATTTATAATGGCTTTCACATCTAGTGTATCTATTGTATATTACACCTCTAGACCCCCTCGCATGGATGTGAGTATAATTGTACATGGATGATGATTTTTTTAGATATGGACCCCACCAAGATGAGGTGGTCACTAGAAGAGAACATTAAATACTAGATCGGGGGAGGGTTGTGATACGATTCATGACATGACTCTGGTATGAAACCTCAAGGGTTGATATTGATTTGTTATTTTAAAATGGATCAATCAATTTTAGTTGCTCAGGACTAGTTAGATAGAATTATTTATGTTATTAATTGTTTGTTATTTTGTGTGTGTACGTGTTTATTGTGATATCACCTAAAATAATAAACAATATAAAATTCATAAGGATGTCACGTATGTTTTTGTATTAATGCATGTTTAGTTTTGATAATGACAATATAGATTTAACATATTTAATAGTAATGGATTAAATTCATCAATAAATAATAAAATCCCTCAAATATATAACATGTAGCAATGCCTTCAATTTACCAAATTAAAAAAAATAGTTTTTCATGGTGTTTATCAACCAAAGTTATGGGTGCCACCTACTACCGGTGAGTTTTTATAAGAGTAATGGGATGAATTGACTAAAGGTGGTAGAAAATAATTACCAAATCTATCATTCTATCAATTTAGAGGAAACACATTGAGGGAATATAGTTATGATTCGGATAAGTTGGGACTTTACATGACAGTTCAAGGAACCCATAGTTAATGTGGTTGGCCAGCCTAGATCCTACCTAGAAACTCTCCATGTATTGGTGTATCCAAAGCTTTTAGACTATGAGGAGATGTTTCAATGATCATTTTCACTAGAATACTGAAGTGATAGAGTATTCTGAATCTAATGGTGAAGTCTATTGAGGTTCGATAAATTGTAGGAGACATTAAATGATTTAATAATTAATTAATAAACATGTTTAAAAGGTAATCAAGATAAAGTAATGAATACTAAAATTTATTTGTTGTAGATATAAATGGAAATCACCAACACCACTAGTACGTTACCACTATATCCAATATTTGATAAGAAAAATATCCTAGTGGACCATAACTTCGGTGAGTGGTATAGGCGCATGCACATAGTGCTACACCAAGAAAAGAAGATTTATTTTATATAATCCTCACTTCATACTAAGCCTTCTTGAGGAGAAAATAAAGTTCATAAATAAAATGGAAAGAACTGGTAGATGATGCACTATATGTTCAATGCATCATGTTTTCATCTATTTCTAGTCAATTAGAGAAAATGAATGAGGACGAATATCCCTACAAGATGCTAACTCATCTCCAGTAGTTACATTAGGATAGAGCTACACAAGAAATATATGATATTTCTATTTCCCTTTATAGTTGTGGGATTTTAAAAGGGAATAAAGATGAAACTCATGTACTCATAATGATTGGGTATATTGAGAGGCTCGAATCCCTTTGGTTCAAATTAAACCAAGAACTAGAAACTGGTATCATTCTCGCATATTTACCATCAAGATTTTTAAGTTTCATTATTAATTATGACATGAATAACATGTAAAATTCAATGTTGGATCTTATGGATTTAGTATACCAAGAAAATAAGGATATGAAGAACACTAATTCTTCTATACTTATGGTGAACAAGAAGAAAATGGCCAAGGATAAGGGGTATATGTCTAAGTTAAAGTTGAAGGCACAATTGACCATCCTACAAAAAAGAAAATGATTTAAAGGTAGGGAAATGATAAGGATGTTTTCTAGTTTCTATGGGGCAAGAAATTCCAGTGAAAGAATAATTTAAGAGATAGGAATAAGAAGAAGTAAGGTGGTTCTTTTAATTTTGGTATTTTTTTCATCGAATGAAATCTTTCATTATATAAAAGTTGGGTATTGGATGTGGCATGTGGTTCACACATTTTTATTCACAAATGAGAACCAAGTTTATTCCAAAAGATTTCAAATGTCAAATTGTATCTATGAACTAAAAATGATGTGAGTCTAGAAGTCTTGGCAGTGGGAGATTATCACCTTAATTTTCTCAGTTATATGGTTCTTATATAAAATAATTGTTATTGTGTACCCTTTGTAACCAGAAACATAATCTTACTGTCAATTCTAGATCCAAAGTGATTTTATTTCATGTTTGGAAATAAATGTCGTCTCTTTTATAAGTATAACTTTTTTTATGGTATAGTGCATTTTAAAAATGGGTTATATATATTTGAGCTCTAATGCCTAGTATTGGCAATCAATGACAAAACCAGTGAGCATGACTCATATAACACTATCTTATGGAACTATAGGATTGGTCATGTAAATGAGAATAGGTAACAAAAATTACATCTAGATGGGTATTTATAATCAATGGAGTTAAATCCCTTAGATGTATTTCATGCTTTTTTACAATGAAAAATGACCAGAGAACCCTTCTCTAGGATAGGATAAATAGAAAATGAATTACTTTAATTAATTCATACTAAGGTATGTGGTTTTTTTCTAGTAGAGGAAAGGGGTGGTTTTTTATAATTCATTACATTTAACGATGAATATACTAGGTATGGATATATCTACATAATGTGGTCTAAGTTATATTTCTTTTTTTTTTAAGGAATATATACATGAATTTGGAAACCATCTTGGTAGGAAGATCAAGGAACTCACCTCAGACTAAGGTGGAGAGTAAAAAAAATAAGCTTTCGTTGATCAGTTAATGGAGTGTGGGATTGTATCTCAACTCACTCCTCCTTATTCACCATAATTGAATAGTGTTATTGAATGGATGAATGTGACCATTAAAGAGATGGTCAGAGCAATGATGATTCAACAAACTCTTCCATTATCCTTTTGTGGATATGCCTTGTAGAAAGTGACATATACCCTTAACTGAGTACAATATAAAGAAATATATGGGATTCCATATGAGTTATGGGGTGGAATGAAACTCACACATGCATGTAAGGGGAAGCGAGTCTTTTTTCAAGACTATTCCTAGTGAAAAATTATTATCCCAGAACACCAAGTGCATCATTATAAGTTATCCTAAAAAAACTAGAGGATATTACCTATATAAAACATCTGATAGAAAAGTGATTTTGGATAGACAAATCAAATTTCTAGAAATTGAACACATTTTCATTGGAAATAGTGGGAGAAATGTTGAATTTTATGAAGTTAATGTTCAATATGAATAGGATTTGGTATGGGAACAATCTTCATAATAAACAGTGGGAGATGATTATTTTCTCGAGACAGAATTACTATGTTGGTCAACTCGAGAGGTTAGTGAAACAGAGCGTTATGTTTTTCTTATTAGCTAGTTAGGTGAAAAATTAAACCTTAAGGATGAGGAAGCTATAACCTACCAGGAAGAATTATAAGGAAAGGATTCTACTAAATAGAAATAATCCATGCATTTTGATATGGATTGCATGTATCAAAATCAAGTGTCGATTTTGGTAGACCTTCCAAATGATGTAAAACCTATTGGGTGGATATGGTTATTCAATAAAACCCTAGACATGGATGGTAAAGTCAATACCTATAAACCAATACTGGTTGGGATAATTTTGAGACAACATCAAGGCATAGACTATGAAAGAACATTCTAAATAGTAGAAATGACGAAATTCTTCAGAATATTTCTTATAATAGTAGCCTTCCATGATTATGAGATTTAAAAAGTGGATGTCAAAACTGTGTTTTTGAATGGTAAGATGGTTGAAGATGTCTATATGACTCAACCCAACGGTTTTTTAGGTAAATGAATTCTATTAATGTTTGAAAGCTATAGAGATCCACTTATTTGTTGAATTAGGAATCACGATCATGGAATGTT
Source organism: Viscum album (assembly GCA_963277665.1). Classification (NCBI taxonomy): domain Eukaryota; kingdom Viridiplantae; phylum Streptophyta; class Magnoliopsida; order Santalales; family Viscaceae; genus Viscum; species Viscum album. The sequence continues at coordinate 79,725,793 of OY728122.1, forward strand.
CATTTTAATTAGGCCATAAGAGAATTTGGTTTTGTCAAAAAAATGAAAGTGAGCCTGACGTCTATAAAATGATAATGGGAATGTTGTTTTTATACTAATATTATATGTTTATGACATATTAATTAAGGGAAATTTGGTGAAAGTATTATATTTAGTTAATAATTTGTTGATTTATTTCATTTCTATGAAAGGAGTAGGTAATTCATCCTATATTCTAGGGACCACAATCTATCGAGATAATTCTCAGAGGGTGCTTCAGCTAAGTCAAATTACATATGTGGAAAAAGCCCTGAAAAGTGCATTATGGAACAATCAAAAGAGGGTTTTTTCCCATGTCACCCATCTCTAAGAAAATGTTTCCAAAAACATAGGAGGAGATTGAAATAATTAGTAGAATATCTTATGCATTTACAAAGGTATATATCATGTCTTCTATGTTATACACTAGGATTGATGTTTTATTTTCTTTAGGCATGGTGGGAAGATATCAATCAAATTCAAGAGAGATTCATTAGGCAGCTTTCAAAACAGTCCTGATATACTTTAGGGGTATAAATGATTTATTCATGGTGTATGAAGGAGATAAGGAACTTTTTTTGATAGGATACACTGATGCTGGTTTCCAAACAGATCATGAAAAATCTGAAATCATTGTCAGGATATATATTTTTCCTAAATGGTGATGCATTGAGATGGAGAAGCTCAAATAAACATTTGGTCACTAATTATATTGTAGAATACGAGTATATTGAAGATTCTGATGTAGTAAAGGAATCAGTTTGAATACATATTTTTTCTTAGTCATTGGTGTTGTGCCCAGTGGTGAAATCACTATTACAATTTATTTTTATAACATTCTAGTAGTGGTTCTTGCAAAGGAACCTAAGTAACACCTTAGAATAAATTATATACTTCATAAGTTTTATATCATGAATGATTTTACTCAAAGAGGTGAAGTAACAGTTAGAAGAGTGGCTAATGAATATAATGTGGAAGACCACCTGACTAGATCTACATCTCAACAGAAGCATAATTCTTATGTGAGAGCTAGTTGATTGAGACTTGTTAGTGGTTGGCTTTAGTGAAAGTTGTAGTTTCAATAGTGGGTTCCCTATACCCAACATGTGATTTACTATGATTATCAATACATGTATAATGTTTGATATATATATATATACATTTTTTCCATACCATGATTGTGTTAATACTTATGCTTCATGTATATTTATGGAAATTTCCTTAGATTACGAGTCATATAAAAGAGTAATAGAAGATCCCAATCTATAATAAAAACCTAGAGATACTATGATAGTAATATTAAAATATTTTCCTATGGTCTAGATATATTATGCTGAAAGGATATATATTGAGTGCTTCTCTTAGGTTTTGGGGGCTTATAAGCATTGAGACTTCTTTTTATAAAGTTTTCAATTGGTGATCTCTAGTAGTTGAGACAATGAGGGAAAACCTGCCAATAGGAACACCAAATGTTTTGGGTGTCATTGGTTGTTCCTATATTTGTACATTTCTATTGGTATCCTAACTTTAGATCATTATTAATGTGTGTCATTTGATCATGTACTTTAATGCAAATTTAAAACCAAGGCAAAAAAAATTTGGTGAGGTAGTTTGTGTTGGGTGCATCATTGGTGGTATGAAACTAATTGAATTTTCAATAAAGGATTTTTTTTCTTATGAGTTGAGGATGTGATATCCTAGGCCTGGTTGATTAGGATAGTAGTACCTTTATAAATCCAAGGCCATGGTAGTGGAAGGTAAATATATCCAGAGATATCAAAAAATATTAAATCAAGAAATGATGATGCCACAAGTGTGAAAATTTCGTTATGATATATCATATGAAAAAGATATTATATTCCATAGTGCATGTGAACATGTTGGTTTTCATTGATATGACTATTCATTTTCTCATTAAGAGCCTTGATGGGTTTCAAGACTCAGCTCATAGTATGTAAATACAATCCAGTGCTATCGAGATAAAATCATAGAAGTTCGCACTTAATAACATATTCTGGAATCTTCCCTAATCAAGTGATTAGGAATATAAGACATTATGGGCCCCACCACAATGTCCAAATGTTGTCCAAGTTTTATCATTCACTAATAAATAATTAAATTCCTTATTATTAAAGTAAAAAATAATTGGTTCAATTTTATTTTTTAAAATTATTTATTGGTTTTTGAGTAAATACAAGGATTAATATTATTTTAATATTCAGGGTTATTTAATATTATTGAGAGTTACAAGTCAAGTTAATGACTCGAGATTATCATGTAAAATTTATAATATATTTAGAAATTATGTGATAAAATATAAATAATATTTACAACATGGTCAGTACGTCATAATTAATTGTTTATATCACTTATTTATGGGATGTTTAATGCATGGGGGATGGGGAACCCTAATCAGGTGTTTTGATGTATACTATATAAGTGGGGATAAGATCATTCCAGTGGACTATTCATGAGTTGAGAATTTAAATCTTCTCTCTCCAACTGAATCCTAGAGAGAGAATCACCCAATGTGAGTGAACCATCCAACTTCACATTCATGGATCAAAAGCTGGGGATCATTTTGATTCACACGGCATATAAGAGATCATCGGAGCTCCAAACTATCACCTAAAATATGATAAGTTGAATGATATTATATTGAAGAAGTGTTTTTGGATGATCAATAGGGTTTCGATGTCATATCCTTCAAGCCATAGTCTCTCGTGACATGAAACATATGTTCACACTTCAAACTAGAATGAGGTAATCGTTCTTTTGTTCCTAATGATTTGATTAAACCATGTAATATCCTCAAATTTTAATGGGGTTTGGATCATTATAGAAGATTACGTTTCATCTCTATGGTGATATAAAATTTTTAAATCCCTATCCCACCATCTTATGTTGTTCACCCTAGTACCAACATCACATTTTTTTTACACATGCCTTGCCCCTAAAACAAAATTACCTTCAAATATTTGTTTAATTTTAAATATAAATGCCCTATTATACCCATTTATTTTGGTTTCATGTCATGGAACTCAACTTGATCAACCCCTTGGGTGTCCCTTTCTTATGAATGTGTTCCTCCTTACACATTATTATCTAAAATACTCATTCGTTTGTTTGGTTAGACATCCTTAAATGATTTAAATAATCTTAATTGTTGAATCGACACCTTATAATTGGGAAATAACGTTTCTATTATATCTAATCACATGAAATGGAATATTAATCACTATTACGACTCCCTTTATCCTTGTCATGTATAAATTGAAGATAAAGGATTAAATTATTCATAATAACAAGATAAATGGTATGACACTTTTTAGCCCTTGCCTGTATTCAGTGAAATGGGTAGATACATTATTTAAATAAAATTAATGAATAGATATAAATATTTGGAATGATTATACTGGGCCACATAATTTTTCATATAGAGATAATGAGTGGAATTATTATGTACATTTCCATCTATATTACTTAAAATTAAATAGTTAATGAATTATGTGTACCTTATCTGATACTCAGGTTCCTTCTTACGTAACACCTTTGATGGGATCATAGGCTCTTTGAATTAATTATTCCATGAGTGATACTTGGGTTTCATTTTTACAAAACACCATGGATATCCCCATAGGTCACATGAGTTATATTACACCCTAATAAATACTTGGATTTCTGTTTTATGAAACTCCTTGGATGGGCTCATTGGATAGATGTTTTCAACACACTTTGAGCGATACACGGTTTTCCTATTTTTAGAAATCCATGGATAGAATAACAGTGTAGTTGTATATTATATGAAATAATTATGTTTCCTTATTATAGAATGACAAGTATGGTCTCATAAATTAACATCATTTTGTGACTCCTTGGGTTACACTTGGGTCCCTCATTATGGTATTCCTTAAACAGGATCATAGGATGAATGGATTTTATCTTTCTTGTTTAATTATTACATGTTTCTAATGGTAACATAAGATGTTATCACACACATTTATGGATTATTTGGAATATAACCATAGGTATTAGGATGATATAACTATTGTTATTATTATAACCATTACTACATTATTATTATATGTGGATGTTGGGGCACTAATCCTTATATCCTATCTTGTGCGTGTATATCTGTGCATATATCTATGTCTGTGTATATGCATATATATACATGATGGAATCCCTTCCGAGACATTCCAACCTATGTCAAAGAAGTTATTATCAGTACATTGTCCATGGAGAACCTGAGCTGAGACATATTTTATTTTATTTACATTACTACCTTATAATATTTTAATTTACCTACACACTTTTTTCTTTAATACACATATATTAGATTATAAATTTGACACTATTGGTGGTTTCCAACCGAATATATATTATACCCTATTCGGGACACAATTTCACTAGGGTGCCTGAATAGACCTCATGGTTGCAGGATTAGGTTTCTAGATTGTGCTTTCTTACTGTTATCCTTTTGTCTAGGTTAGATTATGTGAGAAGAAGATTGATAATGTGATCATGATACTGTTGGAGATAGATTCTGATTATTTTATTTATTAAAATATTTTTTCAAAATCTCAGTGTACTTTTTATACCTACAAGAATTTATGTCAGATCAGGTTCATGTATGATCGTTTATTCATTCATATTGAAATCTAGTCATTATTATTTTATGTTTCCTTATGTATTATTTCTTCTACTATATTATTGTATGATCCATGTGTTATAGAATCCCCAATGTAGCTCCATTAGACCCTCACTACTAGTCGATAGCCTCTAGTATAAGAGGAGGCATTCTTGAGGCCTCGTGGACAACCAGATCATAGAATTGTTTCGGTGGATCTCTAGTCAAGATGCCCCAAGTGGTATTAAAGGATTCTTATAATATTTGGTGTTATTATTCATGGATGGTATATAGGAGATTAGGAATGTATCGAAACATGGTAAATAGCTTGTTTATGGGTCCTTCTAACCCACACACGAGGGAAAGATCGATCTTCCCAGGGATGGGACTACTGTTCATGATACTATTATTATAGTTTATTATCCTTTCACCTTGATTTATTGTCTTAATTTCACTAATTATTAATTTATAAATTATTATATTACCTCTTATCCTAGTATGGTAAGATATTAGGTGAGTTCATACATCATTCTAGGCACTTAGAGATTCAAATTCCTTGCATATTCCATCTTATATAGACTAAATTATGGATCATATAATGCATAATGAATTGTATATAATGTTAGGTACTTTATTAGCATGCCTAATAGTATATTACATTCTTGATTGTTTCCTACTTAGGTGATAATTTTCCATAATTGCATTCCATTATTGGTTTTTTTTCCTCTAAAGGAATGCAAGGTTATAATCATGATATATGGTTGATTAAATTAAATGTCTGCATAAACATAAATAGTTTTCCAATTTTTAGTAAATGTATAATTCTATTTAAATATAAGGTTTGGGTATTTTTGAGCTATGTCCCATGGTTTCGTGAGCTAAAACATTAGTGGTTTCGATTAAACGGGTTCCAAATTGAAATTTATAATGTTTATGGGTGATTTATAAATTGGAATATGGTGACCCATATAATTGAACTAACAAATATATAATTTCTATGTTTTGAAATGAAATATGGTAATTTTGTTGTAATTAAATTGGAATAAATTGTAATATTTATAAAGTGTATGTGCCTTCATAAATTGGAAAATGGTAACTACAATAACTCGGATCTTCTTTCCAGGTATGTTTTCTTACTTCTGGTCATTTTTGAGAAAAGGGGAATTTATAGAAATTTCTGAAGTACACACTGTGTAAATTATATGTACACGCCATGTATTGGGTCATTATAGGAGGTCATATGATGGTCGTGTGATGGCCGTTTGATGGAGACACACACAGCCATGTGGGGGTTGACCTGGATGCCACCTAAAGTAGAGTACGGAAATGACATGTACACGCCATTTACTTCCAAAGTACATGCTGTGTATTTTATTTTTTTTCATTAAACGTACTGGGGTCACCTCTAATCTCCAGAAACACCTTCTTCTAGGTTTAGTTTGGCCGAGAGCTCTCGTACAACTGTGATCTTTTTCTGAGCCCCCGACCGAGCATCATATCTCCTATTCTATCATCGTCGATTGGGTTGGGATTGCCTCGGTATGCTCTATCTTCATCTTGTTCTTCGTTTCCCAATTCCTCTTTTTTCTCAAGTTATCCTCTATTGAACGTTTTAGACGTTTTTGTAGATCTTCAGTGTTCTAATGTGATTCAATCCCTGAGACTCAAGTATATTGATCTTCCAATGCCGAGGTAGCTAGTTTTTACCTTTCCACTATAAGTCTTTGAGTTATATGTGCAATTTTGCATAATACCCATGAATGGGGTATTGCGTGTTTAATATTTTAGCACCATTGTTTTCCTGTTATGCTTGTATGCTTGAGTAGAGGTTAATTGAACGCGAATATGGTTAATTTATATGCTTTGGAAATTTTCTCCCATGCATGATTGCCTATTTTGACCATTGGGTCTATTTCCCTATTATGATGTTGTTTACTTTCCCAAGCCTATTTGTAGGAAGTGTGTGATTGTTATGATATGATGATATATTGTAGACTGGTAGCCATGTAGTTCCTGTGGTTTACTTTGGACGATACGCGTTCTTATACCTACTTGAATTACATAGGGACATGAGGAACTGGTGTAGTAGGCCATAGGGAGAATGGACGTATTGGCTTCACTAGAGTGTCTATTTTACTTACGATGTGAAACCATATGGGGGATTGATTTAAGTGCTTCCTCATAGTGTTTATAGTTCCTTGATGCGGGCCACAGAGGAAATGTTATGTAAGTTATTCCCTAGAGTACCTTTAGTTACTAATATGAGACTATAGGAGGAATTAACGGTGAGTGCTTCATCAGAGAGTCTATTCTTAAGCTGAACCAGAGGGGTCAGACTGAGTGTACTACCCATAGGGTTGCTTGTACTTTTTAGTTAGGATCCGAGGGGATAGTTTCTGAGTACTTCATAGAGGGTTACCTATTTTGTTATCTATTTTCTTATGTTTCTACGTAGGACTAGAGAGGATAGGTTGTGGGTACTTACTAGAGGGTTACCTATTTGTGATTACCTGTTTTGATTAGCTATTGCTTGATATATGAAAGTGAATGCAGTGAAACAGTAGATTGTTTACTACTGAGTACATCCTTGTTTACTAATTTCTATACTTATTACATGACATATATTCACTGACTATTAGGCACAGATATCTTGGTGGTTGCCTACTGGGATTTAGTGTCACACATTGTTTGGGTCATGATTTTGGGACCAAACAGATCATATTATTGCTGGTATATATAAGGTAAAGCACCCTTCTACTTCAGGTACATGATTTTTTGTGGAGCTGGAGAGCATGGGATCAAGATATGGCTTGCGATGCTGAGGATTTGTTTACTTTATTTCTTTTGTACATTAGATTAGTATTGGTATATTCTATCATTGTGATTTGTTTGGATAGTTTCCTAGACATAAGTATCATGCATCATTCATATATATATATGTGTGTGTTTTCCAGTTTATTATTTTCCAATCATCTTATATTTACTTTTTTAAGGATTATTCATGCTTCCCCTTTTGTTATTTCTTTCTCCCACTGTATTACTCTACCAATGAAGGCATAGTTTCCCCACTATCACACCCAAGTTCCTCACTGCTAGTCGGTAGCCTTTGGCATTTGGGGAAATGCACATGAGGCCATGTGACCAACTAGGTACGGGGCGCCTCTAGGTGGCTTCGGGAACCGGGACATTGAAAAGTGGTATCAAAGGTATTATTTTCTCTTGACTTACTGTTTGGATCATATAGCTAGTGATATGAATGAATAAGTACTTTGTAATAAGTCATGCTTGGGGATAACCCATATATAGGGAAAATCCAATCTCCTCGTTATTGCAATTTGTCTGGTTTTGCAATTATTACAGTTTATTTGATTTTACATTGAGTGAATAACATGTTTTTTACTGTTATTTTTGATTCTATTGAGGTTCTATTTCTATTGCAGCCCGATGAGATGAGGTTATTCCATCTCATGCATCATATAAGCACTTGGTAAAATCACATCTCATTCATTCTCATGATGCCATATAATGTGCATTAGTGATTTCATTTTGTTGTGATAGATGTTGTGCTAGAGATGCATGTTGTTGTGATAGTTGCCTTGATAAAATACTTGTTGTTTGATAGGGTGTTGTTTTGTGTAAGGTTTGCTTGAATGGACACCAAACATTGGTTCTTGAGGTGTCATGGGCCCTCATGGAATATAAGTTGGTGGTTCATTGTATAGTTATCCTTGTTTATGACATGTATGAGATGACAAGATTTGATTCGCGGGGAGTATGGTCCCTCATGCATTAGAATATGGAACTTCGAGGTTTTTTGTAGTTTTATCTAGGTTCTGTAGTAGTTTCTGAGGCTTACTATCTAGAAAAACCCACAATACATGGTGTGTAATGTAAACTACACACCATGTGTTCTTCTGTTTGGGAAGAAATGGTTTTTTCTTAAATTCATGTCGAGTACGATATGTACATGCCGTGTAGTCTCTAACCGTGTCTCAGACTGTGTGGGCAGGGTCATAGGGTTTGGAATCATTGGTAGGATACACCATGTATCGGATGTACATGTTTTGTTGTAGAATCATGTAACCGACCGTGTCACTAACAACATGGGTCGGTTGAGTCCTTTCTAATACACGACGTGTTCATCTGGAACACACCGTGTATAGTAACCTAAGTACTCGGCTATGTAACAAACAACATGGGTCAACAAAATCTTCATAGTACACACCATGTCCACTCAGAACATGCCATGTAGTGTGAGTCGTGTACCCGGTCGTGTCACTAAAAACACGGGTCAGTGAATCTCGTCTAGTACACGCCGTGTCTGTCATGAACACGACCTGTAGTCTTTTTCAAGGAGAACCATGAGGCTTAGCCATGTAAGGGGACTCGGGCAGGGGAGGAGGATTCATGTAAATTTCATGTGTTAGGTGAACATGTGGTGTGTATGGGGTGTTACACGACCAGTTATAGCAAGAGTACACGCCCATGTATTTGGATTATGGGAAAATGTTGTGTAGGGGACATACACACCATGTAGTCTTGTTTTGGAAAGGCATGAATGATTTTCTTCTCCTGTTCCCTTCTTACTCATTCAGTTTTTAGTCCATGATAATCTTTATATAAGTTGAGCATTTGACCTTTCAGAGTCATGCCGCCACGTTGTCCTCTGGTTGTACACCAGTTGCAGGGTAGTGATCGAACACCGGATATGGCTGATTAAAAACTACCTGTAGATCGTCTCATAGTTCCAGTGTTGGCACCAGCCATTATACTGGACGTAGGTTCTGACGCACAGTTCAGGGAAGGCTTTATAAAGATGATGATGACCTTTCAGGGAGTGCTTCCTCCTACCCCGTCGATGGCAGAATTGACACGAGTCTTTCAGCAGTAACATCCTCCCACTTTCCCAGGGGATGTGGGACCCCAGGCTGCAGAGTCATGGATAGAATCCATGCTGACAATCTTTGAGCATCTGGAGATGCCTCCAGAGAGGTGGGTCAAGCTCGCTACATATATTCTTCGAGACTCCGCCAAGAGGTGGTGGGATGTGATCTCACAGGTGGGACACGAGCAGGTTATGACTTGGGAGGATTTCTAGCGTATCTTCTAGGACTACTTCTACCTGGATAATTTGAGGGCCAATTGAGCCCGAGAGTTTATGAGTCAGGAGCATGGTACTCTTTCAGTTATGGATTATTCCTCTCACTTTACCAAGCTGCAGCATTTCACCCCTATTCCAAAAGGAAATCAGTAATTCCTGGCAAGGAAGTTCAACGATAGTCAAAGGCACGAAATTTGATCGTAGGTGAACATATTCAGGTTGACTTTTATCACTTCTATCGTCAACCAGTCACTGATCACTGAGTGAAATCTAACGAATTCTGGAGTTAGGATCTCGGGAATCTTGGAATCTGGAGTTAATATTCCTCCTACTGACCGTAGGAAGTTCCATATGGAGTCTACGAGTGGTAATCCAAGGAGGCGAGACACTTATTCTGGTAGCCATGTGGTGTGCTACCAGTGTGGGAATAGCGGGCATACGATGCCACACTACCCGAGAGACCTAGTGGAGTGCCAACCTAGCAGAAATATGGGTCATCTTTAGTACTTCTGTGAGATATTCTCACTAGCAACTTGTGACAGGGGATCTTCAATGACTCCTTGTTTAGGAGTAGCACCACCAGCTTCTCAGCAGTCTGGGAACTGGAGTTCTTCTGGCCAATCAGGCAAAGGTTGTGGTTGTGTCCATGGTAGTCACCCACCTAGTTTTTATCCACAATAGGGTGGATAAGCTTAGGGTGTCTAGATAGGGTCACATGGCTGCGGTGTAGGTCATACTTTTGTATTAGATCAGACCCAACAAGAGAAGGATCCTAGACCCTCTACAGTTCGAGGTATGATCTTAGTTGCCTCAGTTTTAGCTTCTTCTCTTTTCGATACAAGGGGCTTCCCATATACTTATATATGTTGCGGTTGTGGAGAGCCTTGGGCTCTATATCTTTTCATCTACTGATATATTGACACTAGACAATCTGTTGGGGACTAGAACAGAAAGTGTAAGTTAGTGCAAGGAGTGCTCTCTAGAGGTTGGTGGGTGTCCCATTTTATGGGACCATTATGTCCTAGAGATGATAGGCTATGATGTCATTCTCAGAATGGACTGGCTAGTTCCCTTTTAGGCAGTCGTTGATTGTTATCACCGCATGGTGAGTTTCATATCACCAGAGGGTTGATATATTCTTCATAAGGGTGAATGGGATGTTTTGGCGAGCAGAGCGAAACCTGAGCATCATGGTATTTGAGGAGTTACAAACTAGATTGCTAGTCTATATTTGGATGGCCAGAGGATTTCTCAAATGAACTATCCTCTAGAGGTGGATAATATCAGAGATGTATTTCTAGAATTCTTTTCAGGTTTTCCTCTAGAGTGTGAGGTAGACTTTTTTATTTACCTTCTTCCAGGAGTGGCACTGGTGTCCCTTCCTCCTTATAGTATGGCTACACCAGAGTTGCCAGATATCAAGAAGCAGTTGGAGGAGTTACAGGAAAAGGGCTTCACTTAACCCTGTACATCTCCTTGGGTTTTCCTATCCTTTTTGTGAAGAAGTTGGATGATAAACTTAGGATTTTTTTGGATTATTGGAATTTTAACTAGTTGACGGTCAAGAACCGATATCCATTACCGAGGACGGATGATCTCTTTGATTAGCTTAGAGGAGCCCGGGTGTTCTAGAAAATTAACTTAATGTCTGGTTACCATCAATTGCATGTCATAAAATCTATTATACCTCTTATAGCCTTCTGGAGCAGGAATGGTCTATAAGAGTATATGGTTATGCTGTTCGATCTCACAAACGCACCTACAGTTTTCATGGAACTGATGAACTGATTGTTCCTTCTATAATTGAATTCCTTCATGGTGGTTTTCATGGATTATATCTTGGTGTACTCTCACACTCGACATGACCATGCCACAAATCATGAGATTGTTTTGAGTACACTGAGAGAGCATCAGTTATATGCTAAGGTCTAAATGAACAACTTTTGGATAGACCAAATTCACTTCATGGGGCTTGTTATTTTAGGGACAGGAGTATCACTAGACCTAGAGAAAGTGAGAGAGGTGGTTTCTTGGGAGTATCCAAAGAAATTATTTAAGGTACGGAGTTTTATAAGGCTGTCTGGAAACTACATATGCTTCATTCTGGACTTTTTATGCTTAGCAGCACCACTGACGGGTCTGACTAAGATGGGTGTAATGTTCTTGTGGTCAGATTCTTGTGAGTCAGCCTTTCAGGAGCTAAAAGGGACATTGACATTAGCACTGATACTAGTTTTTCCAGAGCTGGGAAAGATCTATAATGTGTATTGTGATGCTTCGGGTATCGTTCTTGGAGAAGTTCTTATTCAAGGAGAAAGAGTCATTGTATATGGGTCTCGACAGTTGAGGCCACATGAGATGAACTACCAGACGCATGATCTCGAGTTGGTTGCTATTATTCATTCCTTACGCTATTAGAGACATTATCTTCTGGGAGAATATTTTGTGGTTTCCACCGACCATAATAGTCTCAAGTACATCTTCACTCAGCATGATCTGAATTTGAGATAGTGAAGGTGGGTTCAGTTCCTTCAGTATTTTGACATTGAGCTTTTCTATATGCCAGGGAAATGCAACATAGTGGCTAATGTGCTATGTTGGAGAACTCAGATACAGGCAGTTCAGGAGGCCAGTAGTGAGTGGCAGCTTATCACTTTGTTCTCTAAGATGCATTTGGAGGGGCATGACAGATATGGGCAGACGTTTCTTTCTTTTGTAGATGTTACCTCTACATTTCTTTATTTAGGGAGAATGAGACCGCTATCAGATTCAGAATACCTAGTCCTACATGAGAGTGTGTCATAGGAGGACCCTATTCGGGGATGTACCATAGGAAAGGATGAGATCTTGCAATTATAGGGGCGCATATGGGTGCCAGTAGTCATATGGAAGGAGCTGATGTGGGACCTTTATTCCTCAGTTTGGGCAGTTCATCCTGGTACCACCAAGATTATTGTGATCTACACTGTCAGTATCGGTGGATAGGTATGAAGAGAGATGTTTTTGGTTTCATCATGAGGTGTTCCACCTGTCAGCAGGCGAAGGCAAAGCATCAGTGACCAGTAGGGCTTTTACAATAGTTACCCATTCCCAAGTGGAATCTGAATGATGTCATGATGGATTTGGTGACAAGTTTACTGAGGTCACCTCAAGGGAATGATGTATTTTGGGTTTTCTTTGACAGAATCATGAATGTTTCTCACTTCTTGTAGATCAAGGAGTCCTTCAGTGTTGATGAGTTGGGACGGTTGTACATTCGTGAGATTGTGCACTTACATGGAGTTCTACACTCCATTGTTTCAGATATAGGTGCATGTTTTACTTATAGGGTCTTTCATGGGCTTAAGAAGGCTTTGGGTACACAAGTATGTTTGAGTATAGCTTACCACCCCTCAAAAGATGTCCAGTCTGAGCATATGATATAGGTTCTTGAGGACATGCTTTGATCATGTATTCTGGATTTTTGAGGTTCGTGGGAGAAGCACATACCACTTATGGAGTTTTCCTACAACAATATTTTTCAAGAAACTATTCAGATGGCACCTTAGGAGTCTTTGTACGGTAGGCCATGTCGATCACCCTTATGTTGGCTGGAGGCAGGAGAGGCAGCTTTGTCGGGACCTCGTCTTGTTCAGGAGACATCAGAGCAGATTTAGTTGATTCGGAAGAGGATGGATATTGCACAGTCTCGACAGAAGTCTTATGATGATCAGCAGATATGACCTCTGGAGATTGAGGTTGGGGATAAGGTTTTCCTACGTGTCACACCAAGGATGGGACACAAGAGGATTCGTAGACTGGTTAAACTTTCACTGAGTTACGTTGGGCCATTTGAGGTGTTGGAGAGAGTTGGGCCGGTTACCTATCGATTACAGTTGCCTTAGAGGTACTAGAATATGCATGATGTATTCCACATTTCTCAGCTTCAACATTACTTCTCAGACCCTTATCATGTTTTCCAACCCGAGGAGGTTGAGTAGGAAGTGGATGCATCATTCGAGGAGTATCCTATCTGAATTGTTGATTGAAGTATGAAGGTTCTCTCTGGCCGGTATGTTCTTCTAGTGTGGGTGATTTGGCATCATGGGCGAGTACAGAATGAGACTTGGGAGAGGGAGGCCGACGTACGATTATAGTGGTTGGAGATATTCAGGGTTTCTTATTCTACGCCACCATGCTAGGGAAATTCAGGGTTGAATTTCTTTATGGGGGAAGTTTGTAAGAACCCAGATCTTCTTCTCAGGTTTGTTTTCTTTCTTCTGGTCATTTTTGTGAAAAAGGGGAATTTTTGTAAATTTCTGAAGTACACACCATGTACTTTATGGGTACATTCCATGTAATGGGTGGTCGTAGGAGGTCGTGTTCGGGTCGTGTGATGGCCACACACACAGCCATGTGGGGGGTGACCTAGAGGCCACCTAAAGTGGAGTACAGAAATGGAAATTCCATGCTGTGTACTTCTAAAGTACACGCCGTGTATTTTCTTTTTCTCATTAAACATACTGGGGTCACGTCTAATCACCAGAAACACCTTCTTTTAGGTTTGGTTCTGCCGAGATCTCCCATACAACTACGATCTTCTTCTGAGCCCCCGACCAAGCATCCGATCTCCGATTCGTCCATCGTTGATTGCGTTGGGATCACCTCGGCAAGCTCTCTCCTCTACATGAGCTTTATTTACCAATTCCTCTTCTTCCTCAAGTTATACTCTATTTAATGTTTTAGACGTTTTTATAGATCTTCCTCATTCTAAGGTTATTCAAGCCCTGAGACTCAAGTATATTGATCTTCCAATGCTGAGGCAGGTGGTTTGTGCCTTTCTGTTAAAAGTCTTTGAGTTATATGTGCAACCTTTCCCAATACCCATGAATAAGGTATTGTGAATTTACTGTTTTTTCCATATTATTTGTCTTCTATTCTTGTCTGCTTGATTAGAGGTTAATTGAATGTGAATAGGGTTAATTTCTATGCTTTGGAAGTTTTTTCCCATGCATGATTGCCTGTTTTGACCGTTGGTTCTAGTTTTCCTTTTAGGCTACTATTTATTTTCCCATGCCTAGTTTTAGGATGGTGTGATTGTTCTAATATAATGATATGTTGTAGACTGCTAGTTAAGTAGCTCATGAGGATTAGTTTGGTCGATACACATTGCTATACCTACTTGACTTACACAGGGCCATGAGAACCTGGTCTAGTTGACCATAAGAAGAATGGATGTAAGGTATTCTCCAGAGTGTCTATTTTACTTACGATGCGAGACCATAGAGGGAATTCATGTATGTACTTCCTCAGAGTGTCTGTAGTTCCTCGACGTGGACCACAGCGGGAATGTGACATATGTTCTTCCCTAGAGTGCCTTTAGTTACCGATACGATACTATAGGAGGAATTAATAGCAATTGATTAATAAGAGATTCTATCCTTAAGATGAACCGGAGGGGTTAGACTAAGTGTACTACCTAGAGGGTTGCTTGTACTTTTTAGGTAAGACCAGATGGGATAGGTTGTGAGAAATTCCTAGAGGGTTACTTGTTGTTTTATCTATTTTCTTATGTCGCTAGGTAGGACCACATGGGATAGGCTGTGGGTACTTTCCATAGGGTTAACAGTTTGTGATTACCAATTTTGATTAGCTGTTTCTTGAGGTATGAAATTGAATGCATTGAAACTGTGGATTGTTTACTGCTGATTACTTCCTTGTTTACTGCTTTCTGTACTTATTACCTGCCATATATTCAATAACTAGTTGGCACAGATCTTGTGGTGTTTTCCTATTAGTATTTAGTCTCACACCCTATTTATGCCATGCTTTTGGACCCAAATAGAATATTTTTTGTAGGTATAAATATTGGTAAGAACACTTGTACTTCCAGTACATGATTTGATGTGGAGCTAGAGAGCATGGGATCAATTTGTGGCATGTTATGCTGAGGATTTGTTTACATTATTTCTTTTGTACATTGGTTTAGTTCTATTTTATTCCAAAATTAAGATTTGTTTGGATGATTTCCAAGACATATGTATCATGCATCATTCATATATATGTGTGTGCTCCAGTTTATTATTTTCTAGTATTCTACTATTTATTTTTGTATGGATTACTCTTGATTCGTCTTTTTCTATTGATTTTTTCTATTGTGTTACTCTTCCAATGAGGGCATTGTTTCCCCACTATCTCACCTAAGGTCCTCACTGCTAGTTGGAAGCCTTGGGCGTTCAGGGAAATGCGCTTGGGGCCATGTGACACACCGGGTACGGGGCGCCTCTAGGTGGCTTCCGGAACTAAGATGTTACAGTAACCCATATAATTAAACAATTATATGTATAAGTTTTTACTCTGAAGAACAAAAGTGAAAACCTAGTTGCAGCTACATAAATGGAATTTATAAGTTGTGATGGGAATGTACATTTATAACTTGGGAATGATAATTCATCTAACTGAACCATGATTCATATAAATATATGCTAAATTATAACTCCTATAGAAAATAGAATCCTTGATATAGGATTATACACCAATTATTTTCACATAATGGATCATATTAAAAAATTCTTAAAATGAACAACTAGACCCCAGTGGGTCAGATGGGGTATGTTGATTATGATACAAATGGACTTGGCCGAGGTAGTTCAGTTTTGAGAATACAAGATTTTGTATTCAACCCATTAATTTTGTTTAAAACATTCAATAATATAAACTATTATTAGTTTCATTTATTTGAACCCAGTTTGAAATGATGGTACCTTCATAGGTTACCTTTACTTAGTTCTTTTATTAGTACTTAAAACCCATGGGGTTATGTTTATGAAAATGGTATGGTCATTTAAAGTGTCTTTAAAGGCCTATATGGTGTTGCATATAAATGTATGGTGGAATATTTAAAAATTCCTCTATTTAATAAAATTATCATTATTTACATTCAAATTTTATTACTTTTAGTCTTAAATTAATTAAAATTCCAATTTTAAATAAAAGATTTTTTTATCTATAGATTAGAAATTGAAATTTTATTTAATCAATTCTACTGTGAAACCTCTTGAATTAAATAAATGGTTAAAATAAAATTATGAGATAATTTTCCAAATGTTTCATGGTGTTAGAAAAATAAACTGAGTGGTGCAGTTTCTCTAAAAATGGTACTTAATATTCTTGGTGTATGAACTAATTAAAACTTTATAATAAATAAGAATAATTTTAATTCCATAAAATTGAAACTTGATATAGGTGTTTATAGAAAGAAACCCCATGTAACGGTCTGCTTTTTATGTTTCCTTGGAGTGAGAATGTGGATATTTCTCATAGATCCTAGTACACTACTTCCACGGATGCATTGGAACTAGAGATTAGGAAATAATTCCTTGTGATATTTTTAGAAATGACCATGTTTAGAATTTATGCCATGTGTATGTAGGGATGTAGATCAATTATGGTAGTGCCTTATGATCTTAAATCATTGATAAATGATTCCATTATTTTTTGAAGAGTGGTTTCATTCAAGGTCAATTTGTCCCAAGTTATACTCCAAATAATTAAGAGACACACTAAGAAAACGGGGTATTGTTTTGAAATTTAAGCCTTGTTAAAGTCATGATCACCATGTAATCATCTAGTTCAGTGGGATAGATATGCCTTGGGCATGATTGGATTCATCGTTGGTCATGTGACCTTCCTTCTTACTATGGGTTGTCACATGCCAAGAATGCATTCTTCCAGTTGTGATGTTCTAGTACCACTGTAGCATGCATCATTACACATGATTCCTATTGATTTAAAAGTGAAACATTAAATCATATATTATTTGGGAAAAAAGAACATGTAATACCTCAAACTTTATGGTTACTCGACTGCTTGGATGAAGGTTTGTGGGTTCTAGAAGGATACACATTTGGTTCATCTATATAGTAAAGTGTGCTGGGTGTTGTGAGCTCACTATGAGAATTTCAACATTGATCTATAAATTAGATGTTTTGATCTCCTATTGGTTTGGGATGGTGTTATACAAAGGATTCTGTACTATTTCTCGATATGGTTTGAATTATAGACTTTACATCAGATTTAGATGGTGTGTGTGGACTTGAATCAGTAGGAGTGACATGTGTACTTCTAAAGGTGAATCTAACCTAGTGTGCTTAGGAGAGGATGGTTTTCCTCTCATCTTGTGTTACACATGCTTTTTTCCATGTACATGAGCCTGGTTTGGTGGTGATGGAATTTTTTTTGTCGTATATTTTTCCATTCTCGGCAATGTGATGGCTAGGACACTACGAAGGTTGGGAGCATCATGTTTGTCATGAATAGAGTTTCCTTCTAAGTATAAGTAATTTGATCATAAGGGGACATTCAGTAATGGTCATAACTAGTTTAAAAAATTTATAAGAATGTTAAACATTCAAGATTTTAAAATGGTTTCCGGAGGCGAGTGTCCATTTGATTATTAATGTCACTAGTGTAGGCCTTTATTCATGGTGATTTCCATGGGACCTCCTACCTTAATGAGATTGATCTTCCAAGTAAAATAGTCATCTTGGCCTTAATGATGAAAGGCCCATGGGAGTGAGAGTTGGGTCTGGAACTAGGTGGTATGGGTGTGTAAACCTGCTATGTAAGGAAATTTTTGTGTACAATAGTCACATGGGGTACCGTTTGGTTAACCAGTTAATGAGTGGATGAGCATGAGCTAAGGATTTATGGTTTCCACATGATAATTTTGGGAAGGGTGACTTGGATATTGAGTAAATTAAAGATAGTTTACATGGTATGGGCCATATTGTAATTAATTTGGTCACCATAAAGCTATTAAATCATATTGGACCAAGAAGCTGATATTCAGAAGATGTAGTGTCACATGTTGGTGAAATCTATTATAGAATGTTTTAAATGTGAGGGTGGATCTGAATGAGAAATACATATCTTTTAGAGACATCATGGCTTACTCATGGATTAGTGATGAGGATAGCCTCTATCTTAGAATCATCTTGAGTATGCTAAGAGAGGATCAGTTATATGATGAACTTAAACAAAACATATTTCCTTTATATTTTATGGATATATGCCATGAAAGTGAAATCAGGTATTGGTTTAAGGCAATCCTTATAGTGTGGATACCACCATAGTAAATTGGAAGATGAGCCTATTGAGTGTAGGGTTATGAAAATGTGGGTATGGTGATTGGACATTCATCTTCACATTCATATTCAATTTGATAAAAAAATAATCATGAATGGTTTGATTAGGATACATCATAGGAAGTTTGTTACAGGCTTCAGCGGATGTTATCAATGTAATCTTGGGGTATCATCACTTAAAAGAATTGGGATATAGCTTTTGGAATGTGTTAGAATTATAAGCATAGAATGTTTTAGAATATTTGGATAAATTTGGTTCCAAAATACCTCTATTGAAATGAGATATGTGGTATTTTTGGATCAATTTCATTCATTTCATGGGTTTAGGGGTTTCCATGGAAATGTTCATCTGGTTTTTCAACAAAATCCAAGAGTGGCCAGTTTCTTCTAGGACAAATGGAGTTGACCTTTAAGATAATAACAAAGGGAAAGAGTGTTTTCCTCACCGATAATTATGTGTTTCATTTCATAAACATGATTGGAGTATCATTAGAATGATATAGACATGATTTAGTTGGAAATTTCACTAGTCTAGGCATTGTGACTCAGGTTTGGCCATTCAAAGGTTATGACCTAATGTGGGGAGTTTTTTAGGATGCTTGTTTAAAGTGATGATGTTGAGATCAGTTATTGGGTTAAATAGGTTCAAGTAATATCCATCTAGACATTTCATCCTTGGTTATGATAGTTGGATCAATTTTTTACAGTTTATGTATAGTATGATTAGAATGGTTCTTATAGGTGTGTGTGGTATTTGGAAATGAAACATTATTGTTTGAATGAATATTCAAAGCCTGAGTAGGTCTGGTGATGTTTTCTTAATTTCCCAAAGGCTTATCAGGGATGATAATTTCAAATGTGGGGATACTGTAACATCCCATGTTTTAAAAATAGTAAACAATTCTAATATTTTTTGAAATTTCCATTTGTTGGATGGTTCTAATATTAAATTGAGACTCCAAATGTAAATATGAGATTTGGAACTCCTTAAAGTGTTGTTTTGGGATGATTTTTAAGTCTCATGAGGTTTCTCTAGAGTTCGGTTGAGTTTTGAAGGTGTCGGAATCTCAATGATCTAGTTTTTAGAGAGTTAGCATGAGGCACATGGTAGTTTCACAGTTAGATTAACTACGAGAGTAAACTATGAGACCCTATTTCATGAGAAGCATAGTTTTTACAAACCATTTATGGGTCCAGGAGGCTATGTGCCTTGGTGAAAGTGTGCATAGGGTGAACCAAATGGGCTATAAACCATTTTCCCAAACCATTCACCTATCTCACACCCTTAATTCCAATTAACTAGTAGCACAAAATTATTAAATCAAACTGTGCAACCTAACGATGTCATGTATGAATCCATGGTAGAGGAAGTTTCACTATTGGAACACAGCTTTACAAACATTGCAAAAAAACTATGCTACTCTTTAAAAAGCTATAAGATTATATTTTTCTCTCCTTTCTCTTAAGTTTTCCCCCTATTTTTTCCTTCCTTACTGAGTAAAACAGCCCCCTCATGTGGGATCTCTCCTTTAGAATCTCCTCCATGCATGGAGATATCTCCTCTATCCATACTCAAAATTAATTATCTTTACTTTCATTGGATAACCCTCAGTATGTATAAGACTCCTCATGCTTCTATTCTTCTTTTATCCTACCATACAGAATGATAAATCATTGAAATAAATTTTACCCTATTTTCAGGGAATTTGATGAATTTCCAATTTCTCCCATTATATCTCAAAACAATGCCTAATTCTAGATAAGTGGACTATCCTAAGAATGAGGTCAGTGGTCTAGTTACTTTGACCTAAACTCTCATTCATTTATAATATTTTTCATTATTCCAAATGTTGATTTTAACAATGCCTTTCCCTTAAAAACAAGTTACCTTAAAATGGTTTTTTAATTTTCAATATAAATGACCTATTAGACCCCCTTTATTATAGTTTTAAGTTAAGGACTTCAAATTGAGCTACCCCTTGGGTGGTCCTTCCTTATACGCATCTCCTCCTTTAGTATTTATTAACTAAAACAAACATTGGTGTATTTGGTTCGACTTACTTAAATGATTTAAATAATTTAAATCGTTAAATAGATACCTTATAATTGGGAAATCATGTTCCTCTTGGATCTAATTACTTGAAATGGAATGTTAGTGGGTATGACACCTCCCTTTAACCTTGTCATGTGTAATTTAAATTTGATGGGTTAAATTATTTTGAATGACATGATAAATGGTATAAAACAGTTTTTCACTTTTTTGTATTGAGTGAAATGGGTAGAGATTTGATTGAAATAAATTGAATGAGTTGATATAATTATTTGGAATGATAATACATGTCCCCTTAATTTTTCATGTTGAGATAATGAGTGGCATTCTTATAGACATAGAAATCTCTATTACTTTTAAATGGTTAAATGAGTTATCTGTTCCATGGAAAATACTCAGGTTCCTTCTTGTGGAAATACTTGGACAGGATCATCAAATATATGAAATTAATTATTCTACGACTGATACTTGGGTTTCCTTTTTACTGAATGACATAGATGGGCTCAGAGGTCACTTGAATTATATTATGCCTTGAGTGATACTTGGGCTTCATTTTATATGATGTACTTTGGATTGGATCATAGGCTAGATGTTTTCCACAAACTCTAAGAGAAACTTGTGTATCCATTTTAAAGAATTACATATATGGGATCATTGGGAATTTGGAGTTTTTGAGTGATACTAGGGTTTCCTTATTATTGAATGATAATGGCAAGCTCATAAATTATCATCATTTCATGACTCCTTGGTTGATACTTGGGTTCCTCATTACAGGATGCTTTTGACAGGATCATAGGATGTTCCAATTATATCATGCATGATTAATTATTACATATGCATAATGTAATATTATGATGTTAAAACACTCATTGGTGGATTCCTAGGATTATATCCATGGGTCCTAGGATGATATTACTAATTTTATTATTATCTTCTTTACATCATTATTATTATATGTAGATGTCGAGGAACTAAGCCATATATCCAAGATAATGCATTTATATCTATGTGAATACTAGTTTCTACATATATGCATATATATACATGATGTCATCTATTTAGAGACATTTTGACTAATGCTGAAGCAGTTATTGTTAGTAGGGTGTCCATGGAGAACCCATGCCGAAATGTATTTTATTTTATTTACATTACTACCTTTTCTTATTTTGATATACATGTAAACTATTTTTTTTATAATAATGGACTATATTTTTCATTAGAAATAATTATTGGTGGAAAAATAAATATATGTCATGCCATTTTTGAACCTCCATTACAATGAGGTGCCTGAATAGACCGTATGGTTACTGGATGGCGTTTCTTGATAATGCTATCTTGATGTTATCCTTATGGTGAGGATAGAGTATAGGAGTAGTGGACCATGATTGTGCATGTGATTCTATTAGAGATCGATTCTTATTCTATTGTTAATTTATATATTTTTTCATAATTTCCATGTACTTTTTATACGTTCCTATATTTATTTCTGATCATGTATTATTTATTGCTAGTTATTATTATTTTCTGATTCCTTGTGTATTTTTTCTTCTACTATATTATTGCTGATCTAGAGGGTATAGTCTCCCAAAATCACCTCGATTAGACCCTCACTTAAAGTCAATAGCCTTGGGCATACTGGCAGGCATTCTTGAGTCCTATTGGCCAACCATCTTGGGGTACTATTTGAGGGTCCCTCAAGTCGATACACAACATAAAATCCTCATTCCTTAAGGTAAATTTATTCAATGACATGTACGTGATACAACATGAACTTTTTTAAGTGGAAAATGAGTCCTCAAAAGTTTTCAAGTTATAATAATCAAGTTATGGATTGAAGTATGAATCTCAAAGCTGAAATATTTAGTTTGATTATGTGATCAATGATTTTGGTTTCATAAGAAAAAAAGGATAATTCTTATGCTTATAAGAATATTAGTGGAAGTGTAGTGTAATTTTTAATATTTTGAGTATATGGCCAAATTATTATCAAAAAACAACCCAACACTTACATCTGTAAGTATGTAGTTGGGTAAACTATTCTTCGTAAAAGATATGTGTGAATCAGCCTACATACTAGGTATGGAGATCTATAAAGATTGATTTAAGAGGTTACTTTAACATTATTCAGATGCATACATAGTGCTATTGAGGCTCAAAAAATAGAACTCTAAAAAGGGTTCTTTAATAGTGTTGCATTGAATGAATATTAAAATTATTTAGGATCCTTCGAAGGAGTTGGAAAGGATGTATTTAATTACCTATACATCTGTCATACGATATATCATGTATGTTATGTTGGGTACTCAATATGATGTCACCAATTATCCTATTATATTAAGTATATAATAGTATGATACTCATGAGAGACACTTGATTACAATGAATAACATCCTTAAGTACTTTAGAATGACTAAATATATATTGTTGGTGTTTTGTGGAGAGGATGAGCTTTGTATAAAGGGTTACACATATGTAATTTTCTAATATAATGGATAAAATATGAAATTTCAATCCAGTTTTTTGTTTTTCTTGAATGATGGATCTATCAGTTGGAGGATTTACAAATATACCACAATGAAAGACTCAAAAATTGAGGTAGAGTACTATATAGGATTTTGTGAAAGAAGCTATTTGAGTTTATGAACTAGTGGTTGTTCCTAGAATTAAGGGAGCAGTCAACCATTACTATGAAAAAAATAGATCCATCACCCAGGCTAAGGAACCCCGATATCACTAAAGGACCAAACACATCCTTCAAAAATACCCTCATAAATGATATATTATTATTAAAAGAGATTCTAAGATCTATTGGGTGAATACATATGATAATATAGTGGATCTACTGAAAAATACATTAGTGAAACATGAGAATGAGGGTCATATTTTGTCTCTTTGTATATTATAATTAAGAGATTGATATAATGGTTTCATAATGGATCATGGTTTAAAATAGATTCAACCGACATTAATCATTCATTCATGTCTGTTGGAAATTATTTAGCATGAATAATGGAATAATAATATCCCCTAAATGTATAAATTTTAGTTATCCCTAATTAATTATCATCATGAAGTAGTATGTATTGTGATGATATGATAAGATTAGCATGATTAGTGGTATAAAGGGATAATAAGTTGAGATTTATTATTTTCACTGACCCCAAGTATATCCTATGTAATTTCATACAATCGTCAATATATGTTGGGATATATGCTTATTATCAGACCTTTTTACCTAAGGTTTGTGAGATAACTACCATATGAAACTTTATACTTTGATACCATTCTTAGTCAAGCCATTATAGTTTAGATAATGTCGGTGGTTGAGTAAGTTTTTTATCATGTAATCAGCTAGATCTTAACCATGATGAGATTTTTTCACTCAAATAATGAGAAAATACATATTGAAATTGATTTAATTAGACTGGGGAAATCCATGGACATGCTTAATTGAATCATGTATGAAGTGTTCAACTGCATTGATAAGGGAAATGTGATGTTCTCATCTTTTATATCAATGAAATGTGATTTATTCATTGATCATGTCAGTATGTTTTGGATAATAAAGAAAATATGAAATTTTATGTACAATATTACCATTTTTGCATGTTTAGTGGTCACTCTATATCATGGGAAAGGGGATTATAGAGGTATACGTATTATTTATATGATAAATATAGTGGTGGACTTGTTAATTTGAAATATGAGTATGTTTGATGGTGATCAACCTAGACCCCATAGTATCTTTAGTAGCATTGAGGTTTTGTTAGAGGATACTCTTTTCTTACATCTATAAAATAGGGATTTCATATTTGTTTTCAACATTAATATGTCCCACATGGTCACATAGTTAGGCCTTTGGATAAGGATTTAATTTTTTAAAAAGTGTATGTTCCATAGTGAAGATAGTCTAATTAACTATATAGAAAATAGTTTTAGATATATTCATAAATAGTTCTGATATTTTTCATAAATTCCTTATGGGGTTTTTGTAAATGTGTGATATTTTCAGGAATAAACTAAAAAGTGGCATATAATATTAATGATATACCCCATATCATTTGAAATAATATGCATATGATGCATGTCATGAATTATGATTGATTATATCATAAAGAATATAGGATTATTCTTCTTGTTTTATATCATAATGTATGATTAGCCTTATAATATATATGGGATGCAAGTGAATACATTTAAAAACCACCTCCCACATAGTTTATTTGGGTTATGATCCAGGAGATGGTTCATTTATGGCTTGACACACATTTATTGAAGTGTTAAATGAAGAACAATCTAATGGGATATAATCTACAAGTACCATGAGATGGACCCAAATACTATTTATGTGGTCAATGATCTAGATTAATTAATGATCATATGGGATAGCCTATATAAGGGACTTTTTTCCTTTATTGGAAACCACCATGACTCATTTAATCTATATTGATCGTTTTTCTACATGAAACACCATTCCTCACATAGTGAAGGCACTAGAACCCCTTCGATGTATGAGAGTCATCATGACATGATCAAGGATCTAAAGGATGGTGTGCATTCATTCAAGGATGGATGTATTAATTTGTTTCTCATGGGATTTATTTTAAACATATTCCATCAAAGATATAATATATTGGTTAATTCATTCATGTTTAAAGTATACTATTCTTCATTTTTCTACATATATTGATTCATTGATGATATGAAGGGTTGTTTTCTGGGTTTTTTCTAGTGCCAAAGATCATAGGATTATACTCTTATACCCAGAACCTTCATACTTTGACACCTATGCTATATCATACTTGATTTTTACCTAATAATGGGGGTGGTTGGGTTTGTTGTTGATCATTTTGTTGGTTGGAGTTCAACCATGATGTAATTTTTCCTCTTGTATGATGAGTGTGACATCTAAGACTAAATTGAGAGACTGGGGAGTGTGAAACCTCACCTAGATAATATATATTGTGTGATTATCTATTTGAGTGGGAGACATGTGATGTGATAATCTATAAATATGAATTACATGTCATGTTTCCATTGACCAGGTTAGTCTATAATTAGATATTTGAGAATGTATGGGATAGAAATATGGGAGTGACATACTTCATGTCCCATGTTCACTTGAGTTCATGGACATAGACAATGTATGAAAATTCACACTATCATGTGATGTTATTGGTGGAAATAAGTACATAGATGTGTGTCTGATAGAGATCATATTAGATCCATTTATAGCTAGAGTAACACTAATTGTTTGATAGAGTCTTCTGTTTTCTTACATGTATGAATCAATAGATTCAAAATAATCATTAACACTATAAAATAATGTTGGGTCACACTATTTGGTTGACTGGAAGTGGATTGATTTTGACTCAGAGAGCTATACTAAAAGTTTTTTATAGTTAATCTAAAAGATTTTGGTTGGGTATTCACAAAGTAGTGCATATGATGAAATACATAGTGATGTTGATGATAATTTTTCCAAAATTGTTTTGGAATATTTTCAAAAGAGTTTTGGATATGATTTCAAGTTATTGTATATGATATGATATAAATTTAAATGATAGAATGTCTATATGGATTTAGTTCCAGTGGGATATTAAAGGAGATATATGCCCTAAATCTAATAATGGATCAGATGCATATGGATATATCATAGTTTATGATTGGGATATAACATAAATCCTAGTTTTCATGCTACTACCCATGAATATTTTCTTATTTGGATAAGGAATTTTATAATGTCATTAAGTAACATTTTAGGCCACTCCCTTCTTTAGTTATAAAGTATAATTGAATGTATATCATAATACTCCACTTGGATGGGTTATAAGGTACAACCTTAATATCGTCTGACATTTTCCCATGAAACCATCTTTGTTCACAAGAGCAGTAAAATTATAATAATTATCATTAGAGAGATTATTCCACCCATGTTTTCATTTATTTACCATTTCATAAGATGGAATTTATTAAGGGGAATTCTTTCATGCATAAAATCTATGATTCAGCTGAAAATTTTACTCATGTGTTATAACACCTGA
Organism: Viscum album; assembly: GCA_963277665.1. NCBI lineage: Eukaryota > Viridiplantae > Streptophyta > Magnoliopsida > Santalales > Viscaceae > Viscum > Viscum album. The sequence continues at coordinate 79,752,761 of OY728122.1, forward strand.
GTAAAAGTGAGAAAACTCTAGGATGGTACTTAATGGATTTATAAAGAGATTTTATCATGTAATTACATAAAATCATGATTGTCTATTTATCGATCAAAACTCCCCCATATCATAGCACTATTCATATACTACCTTTACATTGTGAGGTATTTGCATGTCTAGGAGAGAAGGTTACTCCTACTTATATGAAAAGTAACCCAATAGTCTAGTGGATACATTATGGATAGCGGATCCAACTGGCTATCCTTTGGGAATCCTTTTCAATGAAATATGAATGTACAGATAGTGGTTCCTACAAGCAGGGGATTTGGTGTAAGGTACACATTTATTTCTTCATTTCTAGTAGTGTGTTTTTTGTTTATCTTATATGTAGATATTGATCTAAGTTTTTTGATCACTTTATATATGTCTAATAAGTATTATAATATCACTATAAAACCCAACACCCCCTACTAAATTGGAAAAAATGTACATCTTCAAAGGTTCACTATTTCCATTCATTTAATATATCTCTCTAGTGTATATTTATCATATAATGTATATCTACATTAAAGAAAAAAAACCATCACTTATAGAGGTCTCAAGATATTTCGTGAGGGTCCATCATAGCCCAACACACTTCTATTATACTCATGAAAACATAAAAATAAACAATATGTTTTCATTTCATGGTCAATTGAATGCAAGTGGAGAGACCAGATATCACATGGTATATAAAAATTAATAAATTTAGGGATATTTTTAGGGTCTACATACCTTTTTATGAGTTAATAAGACTCTACTCATTGATAAATTGTAGCTGATATAGATCTTATTGGATAAAAGAAGGTAATCTCGAAAAAAAATACCTTTTTTGAGAAAAACTGACCAAATACAAGAAAACGATAAGAGAAACCAAAAAATAAACACCCAAGGGAAGCTAGTATTACTCTTTACTACTCCCTCTAATGGATAAAAAATATCTAATAACATTCAGTGAATCTCTCCCTTGGGGATGATGATAGGAATGAGAGGGATATCTAAGGGGAACTCACTATGTTCTGTCCAAAATGGATTAAACCCCATTTTTATATTTCATTTTTAGCAATTTTTTAATATTTTATAAAATTTTCCCAAAACTCATAACACACAATTTTTTAAAAAAATTATGACTCTTAAGTATGTACCCTTACATATGGGACCCTTAGACATTTCCCTAGAATAAACCATACATATCATTCCTTGAATGACCTTATATATTAACCCCATAGGAATCATACATCAATTTTTATAAACTCTACAACCATTATGTATGGAATCTTATGCCTTGGAACCCTTACAAGTCAATAAAATGAACCCTCATACGTCAAGAAAATGACCCTTATATACCATACATTTTCATAAAAAATAACTATTATGATTCAGGGAAATGAACCATATATATCATCCTTTATCATAGAAAATACTAGGATGTATCAGATGACCTTTACATTTCATACATATAAATTTAGTCAATAACCCTTATTTATCACATGGAAAACTCTAGTTACCCTTATGTATCATAGTGACTTCCATCATGTTGCTAATTTCTTAATAGAGTAAGACCCTTACATATCATTTTAGCTTTAAAAATCATCATTAGGTAACCATAACATATATAGGGGTACTCTTTTGTGTTTCCTATACTATATATCTGCCTTTATGTATCACAGATTTACTTTTATGTATCATAGTGCCTTCCAACACTTAACCATTCTCACACCATTGGATAACCCTTATGTATGACGACCCTTCCATATATGAGTTTTCCTATTTTTCTAAAATCTACTATAACACCTAAAAACACCAAAATCCATTCCATCCTCACCATATCAACTAAAATTGATCCACAATACTTCAAATCAATCCAAAATACCTTAAATAACTCTTGTAATTTTGCAATGCATCCTAAATCCTTCCATCTCGATTTCTAAATAATTTGAAACTCAGACTTCATCAAAAAAAATCAAAGAATAATTGATAGTGCTTTCAATATTTAATTCTTCAAAATTCTCTTTATAGTAATATTATTATAAAATATCTCTCATACCATAAATATCCATTTTAAACTATCCTTATATAAATCCTCTTCTAAATTCCATATAAGTCTTCTGAATGAACTCTTGTATAAGTTTAGGAAGATCCAATTAACCTTTACACAACACAACACACCAAAATATTTTTCCATATTCTCTATCTGGTTTATCTAAGTGAAATTATAGATCATAAGTGAATAGTGAAATTTGGTAATTTATGGTATTTAACATTATAAGAGAAATACAAAAAAATTTAGTGAATAGTGAAATATTTTAATTTATGGTATTTAACGTTATAAGCGAAATACATAAATTTTTTAGTCATGAATGATGTAAGAACCCATTATTTCTAACTCAAGTGAACTATTTATTTTATACAGTCATAAAAATCAATACTATTTATAGTCTTGTGCCAAAAAATAAACAAATGAATATAATAATTAAAATCAACCATGTTTGCCCCTTATAAATACCACCCCTTCTCCTCACACTATATAATAATTGAAGCTTTACAAATCTCTTCCAAAACCTATTCTTACCGCTATACACACATAAAATTTCTTTTGGTTTCAAAAAAATACAAATTCCATGTTTCTTAAGGTGTCATTCATGGTGGTGATATTCATGAAGTAACATTCCCATACTGCCTATTTTAATTTCATTTCTTCTTTGACCTTATACTCACCTCCTTCATATATTGAATAATAATAAAGCATGTATCTTGTATATACTGAAATATTATATTTCTAATTGAATATTTTATATCCACCCCCTTCTCTCATCTCCTCTTATTCAATGAAAAACGAAACCGTTTTCCATATTATGTCGATTAACCATCATCGTGGATGATGATTTTTCATATTCCAATAATGCATTCATGAAAGGTTTAAATTAACTTATAATTTTAAAAATGATCTAATTATTTATATTATATTTTTTTCAAATTATATTAATATTATATATACAGAACATTAAATAAAATGAAACTATTTTGGGATAGTCTGAAAAACCTCCAAAATAAACTAAACATTTTTCATTAAGGTTTTATCAAATGAATAATCATCATATAAGAAAAAAATGATGTGTGTGGCCATTTAAACATATTTAAGTGTATTAGTGCCATTTAATTTCACTTATGTATTAAAATTACAATTCTAAGAGAACTTCCATAATTATACACAAGGGAACCCACCGTGAAACCATGAAACGAACACTCCTCAAACAACGAAATTGAACTTTATAACTCATCAAAATAGCCAAAAATGAACTTAATAAAAATATAATAAATAAATTAAATTTCTAATAGGTTCTTAATTATTTTATAATATAATTTACTCTTATTATCCCGAACATTATGTTCAATTACAAAACCCATCCAAACATAAGGTAAGTGATCTCTCTGAACCTCCATATTTCCTCTAGGTAACACTTTATCTCTCTTTAACTAAATCGATCTATTCATTATTAATATATAATTATCCTATGTTATATGTATATGTGTGTGTGTGTGTGTTCTAAACATATATATCTATCTCAATTCATTTTTAATTTATGGTTAAATGTATGTTTTCAATGGTTCCTTTATCAATTCCTCTTGATAGGCATACCCGATTAAAGGGAACTTCTTTGTTTCTTACCCATTTTCAAGTACTCTACATAAATTATTTTAATCCACCAATATATTTATAAAATAACTCATTTTATCATTAAAAAAATTGTTTCATTTATGGTTTTATAAAAATAAGTATTCCTTTATCCTCTTTAAATACCCTTCATTCTTTTCCAAAAAATTATGCTTAAGTGGAACATTTCTAAAGATACCTTACCACACATTTTCATATTATCACTTTAGCTAGATTCTATTATTCATTTTATGTTATTATATTTTATTTATGAATTTCCAATAATAATTTAAATCCATTAGTTCATGGACAAAATTATGATACACCATTTGGATATTCCATATAACATGATTATGAATCCCATTTCTTTTTATAGGTAACCCTTATGTTTATTACTTATATTTGACATATTTATGTGACACAAATGTTATGGTGATTGTGAATAGATATAGATCCAATTAATTGGGTATTTTTGTGTCTCATGAGACCTTATGTATGGTATTAGGGAGTAAACCTAATATATTATTGGATTTTTTTTCCACCATGTGATATCATCTTGGATGTTAGCCTTGACTCATGCTTATGTTATCCTATGTGTTGATTCCACATTTATATATTTTCATAATAATATGATTCCATGTTCTCTATGTTATGCCTATTTATGTTTATTCGCCATCCAATCCTTTTATGTTATCATGTTGTTCCTTCTAACTCATGTTCCATGTTCCATTTCCATATTTATTCCCTTACTGGGATTTTTAGATCACCCAATTTATCTATGTATTCCCCATGTAATCCTATGTATTTATAAGATATTAATGTGAGTTAGGAGTATATTGTAAATATTAATAGAAAAAATTATTTTAGTTTCATATTTTATAATTATGTACATATTTTTCTAAAGACACTTGGTTTTTCGATCATTGGTTTGTATTTAATAGGTATTTATGCTTAAAATCATGAAATAATTTGTGTAAAAGGATTAGGTAGATATTCTATAGATATTATCACATTTATCAATATTTTTTACCTAATCCATATGTACCACATAGTACCACACTTATGTATCATAAGTTCTCCTACACTTTCGTATGTTAAGTTTTCAAAATTTAAGGGTTTGAGAAGTTGTCGAACCTTATATATGATGACTTGGATGATTTTCCAAAAATATAAAATTTCATAATATAGTCATAACCAATGATATACCCAGTCTTATCTTAGGGTTTTGAAACCTATAATTTTATCATTATCTAAAAATACCCATCCAGTCTTCACTTAACCACCTAAGACACAACTCAGTCATTCAAAGGAATTCCTAAACACCTCCTAAAGGTGTTCTTCCCCTTTAAATCCTGATGCAAGCCTTAATTATCAAAAAAATACCTATCCAAGATTTAAAAAATACAAATTTTCCTTGATTTTTACTAAAGAATATGATTCAAGTTGTTTCATCACACTAGTATATATGAACTTGTTTGAATACACCTGTTTATTTAACCAAAAGAGTAAGAAATCAGAAAACCGAATAAAAGGATCTAAAATATATATTTTAGATCAAAATTACAAAAATAGTTAAATCCCAAGAAACATATGATAAATAAAATCAAAGGCTGGTAAGCACTACCAACAATGACTCATTTTAATATATGGAATGAAAATCTGACAAAAAATAATGAAGATCACCAGTTAGAAGAAGGAAGGATAAAGAGAGGGAGATCCCCACTTCTAAGAACAAATGATGGTTCACCCCAATTATTTTTTATAACATTTTAAATAATTAATTTAAATAATTTTTTTTAAAAACTCCCCAAAAGGCACCAACTACACTATAACTTACCACCGAGTATTTGTTAACCAATGAGTACCTTCTCTAGGTCCACTGGGTGGTCGGTGGACCTTACAAGACCACCTTCTCTCCATATACTACCATTTTCTACCATGTACTAACCCACCAGGTACCTTGTTCCCCCGGTCTTCCAAAGATAGAGCATGGTGTTGGTATGATTAAGATGAAAATACTGGTCTATAGGGGAGTGAATAGACCTTTTCAAATTTTAAAACATATTATTGAAACTAATTAATCAATCATAGGTAAGATTTCATGTGATAATAGTGGAATGAATTGTAGTATTAAAATTTCAAATTCATCATAAATAATATATTATGAACCATAATTTTTTATAGTACCTCATATCATAATATAATAATATTAATATTTACTATTTTTTACTTGTCGATAATAATAGTACTCACTAGAATAAGACCCCATTTTTTAAAGGATTGATAACCATTTACTAACACTACCTTTTTCTCACATAGAGCCCTAAACCAACCTATCTAACCAACCATTGTATTGTTCAATGAACAAAAAGAAACTTGAATTTTTTTATGATTCACCATCCAAGGATGTACATTTTATTCAATAGGTATAAAAAATTCCAATCTTTATTTTTATTTGGAAAATCCTAAATTAACTACTTACAGTACAAGTGAAAATTAAAATATATAATGATAAAAATTAAAATATATTTGAAAAATAGAAGAGCGATGAAGATCAAAATTTCAATGAAACTATTTGATCACTACAGTAAAGGAATGAAAACTGACATTCCTTTTTTATCATAGTAATGAAATAGTGGTAGTGTGATAAGAGTTTTAGTAAAATATTCTATCTTTCTTCAATTATATCTCTAGAATGGTCACTAATTGTATCACATATTCTGGTAATTATTATTGAAACATATATGATGATACTTTTAATCATGGTTCAATGATCATATTCCAAAGGTAAATTACCTACTTATTAAATCATTAATATTATCAAGCACATGGGATCTTCTAAATATAAAATCATAGGATACAATGGTTAGATAATAATAATAATAACGAAGAATATTATTCTTTAATTGTGAATATATATATACCCTGGTTAATAATTTACGAATGAATTCAAAATAACTTTGAATAGTTTCTTTGGAATATATATGTATTTTTAAAAATCAAAAAAATGGTTAAAATGAATCATTTAAACATGTAGTAAATCAAAATATTAAAACTATAGAATAAAAGAGAAACAAAATCCACTCAAAATGAGAAAGTAAATTGTGTATGATTCATATAGTGTATGATTCATTTTTCATGTTGTGTGTGGGTCATTTTTCATGTTGTGATTGAGTCATTTTTCATCTTTTTATGTGTGATTTACAGATTTCACATGAGTCCTTTTAATATGTGTTTAAGTTTGATTCAAAACAATGTAATTGTTATTTATATTCATGTAAAGGTAAATCTGGATTCTATAGGCTATGTAAAGGTAATAATAAGATCCTATAAAATCTATAAAGTTAGGAAGATATTTTTCAGAGGAAATTCTCAAAAAATATATATTGTGTAATGGTATCCTTCAAGTATTGTAGTTTGTGTAAAAATAATACACAGGGTTACACACTACAAAAAGGTAACACCAAATTACATAGGCTACCTAAATGTAACATACAAACTCTTGTAAAGTTATAATGTATGGTGTGTAAATGTAAACTGATTTTTCAAAAAAATTAATATATACTCGACTACCATCATGGTGAGGACCTTGTCTTAGTTTATCACCCCATGTAATTTCACCATCATAGTGTTAAGGACCATATCCTATTGAATCCTACATTTCTATTTTACAAAGAGAAATCATTTCTATAAATATCATAAGTCATTTTATATTTCCAGACTCTATATCATATGACTTTTTATATCATATGACAATGAAATTAATCATTTGAATTTTCAATCATATGACTTTGAAAACATTTTAAGTCTTTAAAATTGTATGAATTTGAAATCGCATGACTTTGAAAACATATAAGTTGAATATTTCATAAAACATCAAGATAAGTTTTTTATTTGATTAAAATTTTCTTAGGACTTTTCAAAATCAGTTTCATATCACTATAAAAAATAATGTATTTTAAAATAGTTACGTATAACTTTATAAAACATTGAGAAAACACTAAAAATAATGTACTAAAAAATGAATTTATAATCCATTATAAAAGATTATAATCACTATTATAAGTATTTAAACACTTAAACAATAAACAAAATGTGATTTATCAAAGCAATAAAAAATTATAATTATCTTGTTTGATTATATGATGTATTTCAAACTACAATAAGGACAATGTGAGGTTTTTAATATTCAAAATGTGATTAAACAATGCTATGGAAAATTATAATTATTCTATAAAAACATGTGAGGTATTTTTAATATTCAAAATAACAATATTGATAGAAAAAATTCCCAAACACTAATATTCTCCACAACACTAAAAATATCCCCCTTTTGGAAATTAAAAAATTGAACCAAATTAGTTAGAAATTATAAAAAATATCACCCCTTTTGAAATTTATCCAAATTTAATATTTTATTAACATGAAATCCATATTTTATTAATAAATCATCCACCAAAATAATAGAACATTAATTTATCATTGTAAAAAAATTAGTAATATTTAATAACAACAATAATACTTAAAGTTTTATGAAAAAAAAACCATTTAATATCCCTCTAAATTAATGTGCACCAAAATTTAAAGTATACTAAAAACTAAAATTTCGTTAATGTAGAAAATGTGTTCCAATATAAATTTTTCTTAAACATATTCAAAAAAATGTTTAATAATAACCAATAATATTATAAAACTAATAATCCGCATAAATAAATGTATAAAAATTAAATCATATTTTAAATTTATTAGAATCAAAGGTGTAGATTTCAAAAATTTAAACTTGTTCCAAAAGAAACAGAAAATTCATAAGGAATATTTTTTTTCAATTCAAAATAGTAAAAAAATTTAAAAATATATCTATGAAATATTAATCTATTTTATTCCAAGATCAAACAGCATTTTCTTAAAATTTACATAAAATAATTTTTAATTAATTTTTTTTATTAAGATGGATTTATTTTGAATCAAATTCCAAAATAATATCCCCTTTATAAACATGATCTTTTAAAGAGTAAAATCAAAAATATATTTTTTCTCTTATAATACTATAAAATATTTTAAGATATTTATATATAATAATTATTATCATAATATATGTTTAGTTTATAAAAATTTAAATTTAAATTAGATGGAGATTAATTTATCTATAAGAATTATGCATAATAACTTGTAGCAATTATATACTCATCCTTAACAATGGATAATGCATCTGATAATTTTTTTTATAACTCTATGAAATTATTTTCTTTCAAGTAGGTGAAACATTCCTGATATTATAATTCTATAAATACTAAAACATAAAAATTAGATTAAATATAATATATCATGTAAAAATAGTATTGATTGGCATTGAACAAACTACTTGTTGGCCTCCTCATGTGTTAATCATGTTTTAATGCTCAAAAATCATGTTAACCTTGTTTAACCTATCACAATTTACATGTATCGATTGTATGTTTCCTTATTATTAAGTGCTTACAACTCTTGGTATAAACATTTATAATATCTAGATTCAAAATATGATAAATCATGTTTTAATCTTGTAAACTCTATTTTATATTCTTCTATAATGTTTTATTAGATTAATGGTTAAGTCTAATCCATTCTGTAAATATTATTTCATAATACAGTTTATAGATAATTGGATAAGTCTGTGAAACTGTAAGTTTTTCATCGCGGCTCCGAAACCGTGACCCATACTATGTAATCCAGACACCATAACCCAAACACCATAACCCAGACATCGTAACCCTAACATTGTAACCCTGAACCCATGACTTGGACATAGTGATTCAGACACCGTAACCAATTTTAGATTTCATAAAGTCTGTGACACTAGTTAATTACTACAATTTCCAAGACATCGTTCAAAGTTTTCACAAAGGACTAGAAACTGTTACCTGAGACATCGTGATCCGGACACCGCATCTGTGCTTCCGGTTCTATATCTCAATGAAACGGTGGCATCGTGATTGTCTCGCCATAAAAAAGAAAAGGAGAAGACACAATTTCCTTATGACACAATTTCCCTATGGCACTATTTCTATGTGACATTGTTTCAATACAAACTGTGACACCATTTCTTAATCATTTCTATGTCATTTGAAATTTAATTTCTAACGGTAATATTTGAGTCATTATTGAAACTGACATAATTTTTGTTTCTTTGTAGAAATTTCACAAGAAAGTACTAGGTATGAGGTGTAGAAATCATGCTTCCTGTCAGCTCCAACAAATGAAGCCAAAATAAAAATAAGATCATGAGACTCAAAGATTGAGAATGTGTGACATATACAGAAGAACAACTGCAAATTTCATGCACCCACTGTGAACTCAATAAAAAAAGGATGAACACATAAGGAAATCTCATCCAAGATGTACATTAAACCAACAATCATCTTCATCATATCAAAGAAGGAGACATATATACCTGCAAAACCATACTTGTATGTGGAAGCTAGAATACAACACTCTGTTTCAGTGTCAACATCCAAAAGAGGACTCAATCCTCATCTCAGTTATATCTAAAGATTCTAGAGCTGCATCACAAGACACACAGATCCCTCTAAATAATTTCTCATATTTATTTTTTCTGTCAAGTTCATTTTTACATACTTTTGAGTAGTGTGTGTATCTATCTATTAATCACACACTATATACTTTATTGTACTGAAGGATACAAGATATCCTTCCACTAATATCTTTTCACATCTTTTTACTCCCATGGATAACTGTGGAAGATGTCTGGTGTGACCTGGTTGTTTGTTTTCCCACATAGAATAGTGGAAGAGGTCTTGTGACCTGGACAGTCTTGTGTACTGTTGTTAAACCCAATCTAGGGTGTGGATCAAGTTTATTAATATAAACTACTTGGGGGAATGTGATCACCAAGTGGAGTGGATTGGGTCTTGTATTGAGACCGAAACACTTTTTTTATCTACTGTGAGTTTCTATTTAGTCCTTCTCTTTTTTAATTTATATTTTTGAAAAATTAAATTTTACATTGATAGTTAGTCTTGGATAGTAGTTCAAAAAAATTTCCTTATTATAATAGTTTCAAAAGTTTTTTCAATTTCTAATTTTAATACTATTGAGAATTAATCAATATTTTTAGAAGCTGTTTAAACTTTCAAACTATTATAATCTTATTACCTTGATTAACTGGCATGTTTTAATTTTAATTAGTTGAATCTTTTCAGTAAAATTTTTAACATAAATTTTAATAGGAACTCAATTCACCCCCCTCTTGAGTGTCCTAATCTGACCAACATTTGGTATAAAAGGAGTTTTTAAAATCACTATTTTATAAAATTTAAATTATCAATATATTTAAAATATATTTCAACTCTGATTTTATTTGTGTTTTAATGATCTCACAATGTCTTCTAGTTTTTAATTTTTGGTTCTATAAAACCAAAAATTCAACACATTATTTTCTAAGTATGTATAATAGATTGGAAGGTGCTGCTACAAACATACCACAATTTATTAATGGAAAAAACTATGCACAATGGAAAATTAAAATAAAAATGCACATAGAAAGTAAGAGTTTTGAAATTTAGTCAAAAATTATAGATGAATATAAGATTCCTGCTACATCTAGAACTACATGAGATAATCCAACTGATACTGTATATAAGAATAATTTCAAATCCATGAATTCCTTATAATACTATTTACAAGATAAATAATTTAATTGAATTTCTGCTTGTAAAATAGCCCATGAAATTTGAGATACATTATCTATTTCACATGAACAAACATCTTGTGTTAAGGAAAAGAGACTTAACAAATATACTATAAAATATGATAACTTTAAAACAAAGCCTTATGATCCTATTTTCTATATTTATCTCAGGTTTAATGAGACAGTAAACACTGTGATCTCTCTAGGAAGAGATATTACTTCTAAAGATCAAATTATGAGGATTTTCATATGATAACCTGATAGATGGAGAGGAACATATATATACATTATTGAATAAAGTGAAATAAACTAACTACCTATAAAATAACTCATTGGATAAATTATTATATATAAATAAGATATGAAATTCCACAAGTAAGAAGAAGATGAATCTAAGAGAAACTTTGCAGCATTCAAGAAAACTACCTCTATGAACATAGAAAAATAGAAGGTGCTAACCTCTATTGAAAGCTCTAGTAATTGATGAATCAACATCAGATAGTGATTAAAAGATGGCTTAATTATCTAGATGATTTAAGAAATTCTATATAAAGAAAAGTTTCTTCCAGAATCTAAATTATAACGAAAGGAATGATAAGAATGGAAACTATTAAAGAGGACTAGAAAAAAATGACAACTCATAGGAGATTGACTTCTCTGAATGTAATAGGATAGTACTTGTGAATAATGACTGTCCAAAATTGAAATAAAAAAAAAGATGTATGAAAACAAAGACAAAAAGTAAAAGAAAGCTATGAATGGAACTTGGAGTGCCTCTAAGGATAGCTTCATTGAATCAACATCATCATATGTTGAGAGATATGACATGGAAAATATGTGTTTTATGAAAAACACATCTGAGGTAACCTTAGATTCTTCTGTACACAATTCTTACTATTTTAGAGATGAAAGTGATTCTGAAAATATGACTAGTGAAGAATTATTTGAATATTGTAATATTCTTGAAGAAACTTGTAATTAAATGAGAGATAAATATAAATATTTAAAGAAACCACATGCTTTCACTGTAAATATTAGGGATGAACTTGCTGTTTAAAAAAAGAGTGATCAACTGCTCAAAGAAAACCATAAACTTAAAATGTCTAATGATAAATTGATAAAAGATATAGAAAATTTTTCCAATGGGAAACATAATATTACACAAATTCTTGGTAAATAGATAAATCCTAAGTACACTTATAGTATTGGATATCAACCAGGACAGAGAAACCTATCTAAAACCCATTTTGAAACTAACTCTGGGAAATCTGTTTTTCTACCTAAAAATAAAAAATCAGATACTAGTTCTAGTTTTGTAAAATATTTTACTACTCTAGTTCTTTTTTAACAAATAGAGTTTATTTATCAAATATAATATATAATAATTATAGCAAACCTCTGAAGAAAATGTGGGTTCCTAAAGCACTAATTACTAATGTCACTAGACCCAAAAAATATGGGAACCAAAATCAGTTTTTGGTAAAATATTTTGTTGGAAAGTTATCTAAAGATGTCATGTAAAAGATTAAGGTACTTGGAAAGTGGATGTTCAAGACAAATGATAAAAATATTATTCAAGATTCAAGAACCTGATCAAGATTAATGGTGGGCCTTTTAAATTTGGTGACAATGTTAAAGGAAAAATAATTTGATTAGGACATATTGGATACTCTGACTCATTTTAAATTTATAAAGCACTTTTTGTTGATGGATTGAAATATAATTTACATAGTATTTCATAATTATGTGATTATGGATTTCATATTAGATTTTAGAATGATTCCTGTAATGTTTTTATCTCTAAAAATGAACTAATTTTTTATTATTTTAGAATTGAAATTGTTTATGGTGTTAACATAGATTCTCTAATTTCTCAAAATGATTCTTTTTTAAATGTATTTCACAAAGAGTATGGGATTTGGCATATAAGACTAGGAAACTGCAATATACACTGTATTAGGAAGCTTACCAGAAAAGTCTTATTCAAAGAACTACCCAAACTTGTGTTTCTAAATGATGAATCCTATAATCATTTTTAAAAGGGTAAACTGACCAAAGAAAGAAGTTTCAACTTGTCAACCTCTCGAGTTGGTTCACATGGATTTTTTTGGAATATCTAGAGTTTTTAGTTTAAATGGGAATCAATATGTTTATATTCTTGTAGATGAATATTCTAGATATACTTCGACCTTTTTCTTCACTCACAAAAGTGATTTCTTTTATCATTTCACCAAGTATGCTATGAATGTAGAAAATATTAGTGGAATTGGGATAAAATATCTAAGAAGTGACCATGTCCATGAGTTTTAAAATTAAGAGTTTGAATACTTATGATCAAAAAATGGCTATATCCATAACTTCTCAACCCCTAGGACACCTCAATAGAATGGATTTTGGGAAAGAAGAAATAGAACATTACAAGAGATAACCAGAACAATGCATAATGAATATGATCTACCTGTTTATTTTGGGATGAGGCTATGAATACATATTTCTATATTATTAACAAAGTCGTAATTAGACCAATTCTTAAAATAACTCCCTATGATTTATGGAACAATAGAAAACCCAAGGTTAATTATATCAAAGTTTTTTGTTGTAAAGTCTATATCCATAATAAAAAGGACAATATTGAAAAAATTTCATCCAAGATTGATAAAGGAATATTCCTAGGTTTCTAAAATTATATTAAATCCTATAGAGTCCCAAATAAAAGAAAAAAATGTGTGGAAGATTCTATACATGTCAAATTTGATGAAACAGATCCACATGAACCTAATACTTCCCTAGAGAATCTTGAAGATGATTTGAAAAGTCTCGAAATAAATGTAAAATCATTTAATCCACTTATTAAGAAATATGTTAAATCAAATAGTCTTTTAAATTATTCAGAATATGGACATGATGAACCCAAACATGTAGATGAACTAGAAATTATTATCCCCTCCTTCTCTAGAACAACTAGAACCCTTAAAACCATTATTTAGATGTTTTTGTTAAAGATTTAGATAAAGGAACAAAAATTGGAGCTTCTCTTAAAAACCAGTTTGAACATCAAGATTTCTTTTCACTTCTTTAACCTAATAACATCAATGATTCTATCAATGATGAATTTTGAGTGATGGCCATGCAAGATGATCTAAATCAGTTTCAATGGAGTAATGTTTGGAAACATGTGGATAGACCCAAAGATACATTGACATAGGCACTAAGTGGGTGTTTAGGAACATAGTATATGAAGCTATTAATATAGTTAGAAACAGAGATATATTGGTTGCACATGGTTATAGTCAAGAATAAGGAATTGTCAATGAAGAAATCATTGCACCAGTAGCTAGACTAGAATCTATTATAATCATTCATGCTTATTTGGTACATCTAAATTTAAAAATATATCAAATGGATGTCTAGAGTGCATTTCTAAATGTATATATAGTTTAGGATGTTTTTGTTAAACAACCCCCTAGTTTTACAAACCCTCACTTTCCAAATCATGTCTTTAAATTAAAAAATAAAGCTTTATGTGGTTTAAAACAACCTCCAAGAGTTTGGTATGATAGATTAATTAGTTTTCTTGTTTCCAAATGTTTACTAAATTTATAGATGATCCTAATCTTTTTATAAAATTAATTTCAAAAGATTTTTTAGTTGTTAAAATCTATATTGATGATATTGTTTTTGGATCTTCAAGAAATTATTTATGTATTGAGTTTTCAAAGATGACTAAAAATGAAATTTTAATGAGTTTAATGGCTGAGCTAAAATTCATTCATGGATTTAAAATATATCAAAACAAGATAGGTATTATTTTAAATCAATGTAAATATACAAAATATCTTATAAATTTGTTTGTCTTGTAAAATACTAAAATTTGTGATACTCCAATGAGTGTTACATGTAAGTTGGATCCTGATGAAAATGGTAAATCTTATTATTAAACCACTTATAGAGGGATGATTGAAATTTTACTCTACTTAACTTCTAGTCGACCAGATATCATTTTTAGTGTTTTCATGTGTGCACGTTTTCATGAAAACCCCAAAGAGACTCATTTAAATTATGTTAAAGGAATTTTAAAATACCTCAAACATAGCACCAATTTTGGACTGTTCGATCCTAGAGGACAATAATTTTACTTATTTAGATATTTAGATGTCGATTTTGGTTTTTGAAGTTATAAGAATAATAATAATCTCTATATTATGTCATCTTTTAAGAAAGTCTCTATTATCATGGTCTAGTGAGAAACAAAATTCTGTTGCATTATCTACTACCGGGGTTGGATACGAAGCTGCTGGTAATTGTTGTGAAATTATTTTGGAGATGAAAAAATGTTACTAGGCTATGGATATCAATTCCGACATGTTCCTAAAAATTGTGAAAATAAAAGTACTATTATTATTTCAAAGAATCATGTTTCACACTCAATGACAAATCATATTGATGTAAGGAATAACTTTTTGTGTGATCATTATCAAAAAGGTGATGTGACTTTGGAATTCATTGGCACTGAGAATCATCTTGCTGATATATTCACTAAAACATTAAATTAGTAAAGGATAAATTACATCATAAAAGAATTAGGGATGATAAATCTAAAGTAAAAATGTCTACAATTTCAAATTTACTATCTCATGCTTACTGTTTCGCAGTTTATGGTTTCGTGATCCACGGTTTCACAAGTTACTATTTTGGAATTACTGTCTCATGTTTACAATATTACAACTATTTCCTTAAACATGTTGTCTCAATGATATGGTCGCACCGTTTAGAGTCACACCTTAATGATGAAACTGTGATGACCTATTCTAGTCTCACCATAATGTTTTAATTGTTTTCCTTTGATTTCTTTCCCATATCTATTTATCAATTATATTATTATTTTTATATAGTGAATTTGTGTTTGAAACATTTTGACTTCCTAAATGATAAAAACACAATGATTTTCACTTATATCGTCACTTAAGTTATTCTCCCTTGAAACTGAAACCCTTACCTCTCAAACCTCTTTCCCTCCTTCAAATATTTCTTCTTCTTGAACATACGTTGGATTCCTAGAATAAAGTGACCTTCTTCATCGACTCCTTAGATGTGTAGGTCTAAAAAGAAAGGGAAATGGGCTCTAAGAATAATTCTTAATGGACCATTGAATCCAGACCTTGATGATTGAATTGATGTACCAGAGAAATAAATATATCTAAAGTGGCTACTGACAAGTAAGTCACTAATCTAAAATGTTTTGGAGGAACAAGGCTAGTTGAAATTGTTCACTAAAGAGAAGAGACCAATCTATCTGAAGCTTGATTCCAATTTATATAAGTATCTTCAGTTCTCCAGTGAGTCGATAGATGATTTTGTTTTCATGATATTGATAAATGTACAAAGTCGTACCTTTTCATACAGGTTGTGGGCTTCCTATCTTGAAATACCTCATAAAGAAATTCGTGAGGATTTTCATCAAGGAACTCATCCTCCTAGTGATTTTTTTAACCTAGAAGAGTATTTGGGAATCCTAACTGGAAATACAAATATAAGAAAGAAAATTATAGTAGAGTTAGATGGTGAGACATGGTTATTGTTCTAATTCAGTCAAAAATATTATTTATCCAAGGAAGGGAGATTTCAAACCCCTGAATTATCAATATATATTACTAATACATCTTATGAAAAATGGATACAAGATCAACTTATGTAAGTAAATCATTCCCCAAATTAGTGATATGATCAAGATTACATAAAAATCGAACTCCCTATTTTATTCAAGATTTATTTCTACTATGTTTCTTCCAAAAGAGTAGTAGTCTCAAATAAAGATGTTTTTGAGGATTATGAGTTTTGTATCTTTAAGGATACACTCAGAAGGATGAAAATTAACAAGAATCCTTGGGAAAAAATCTTTGGTGGAAGACAATGAATGATTTTATGAGAAGTTAAATAAAATTGAGAATCCTTCAGGCCCTAAGAAAAAATATGACCATGTTCTAGAACCTGATGAGGTTGTTTAATATTCAAGTGAAGAAGTAGAAGATGAAAAAGCTTCACATGAGGATAGAACTGTCTTAGAGGAAGAAGACAATAGCCTACCTGACCCACAAGCTAACTTAAGATACAGTTGCTAGAGAAACTATTGCTGGAAAATGGCCTGCTGCTGGTGTAGAGGAACAAGCTATTCCTGAGGAACTTCTAGAAGAATCTACTGTTGAGGAAGAACTTTTTCATGAGGATGGCCCTGCTACTATGCAATAGTCAGAACAAAAAAATGAACCTGAAGTTATTCATTGTGTGGGAGAAAGGATAGAGCAAGTTTTTAGTTATAAAATGATGTGCATGAACCTACCATAATAGAAGAAATGGAATTTTGTCAAGCAATTAAGTCTCTTGGTCCTAAAAGAGAAGAACCTATTGAGGGGGAGCAGAATCCCATTTTGGAAAGCATTAAATTGGTAAGTTCTATTGAGACAATCTAATTGGACATTATGCATAAATTCCCCAGCTACTTTGTTGTCTCTAACTCTCAGTTGGCTTTAAGGAGAGGAATTGATCTCCCAACATCTTTTCAATTGAATCTTTTTCTGCACTAGAAGTCATACCTACTAAGGAACAAGTGGATATTTTGGTTTCTTCACCTAAGGTTATATAAGAATCTCCTAGATTTGTGAACCATGATGATTTAAAAGTTATTTTGTGAAAGTATGATGGATGGTTTTGAAGAAATTTTGAAATATCTACCTACTCCTGTATCTCATCTAAGTGAACAAGATGCTAGTATGGACTTGGAAAAAAATATCTCAAAAACCCAACCAAGGATACTGCTAGAAATTCAAGAGGTGAGGATTGAAAATAAGCAATTTAGTGTGGAAGTAAAATCCTTAAAATCTCTAGTTGAGGTACTGAGGAAGGAGTTTCAAAATGATGAATCCCCTGTTGCTAGTTTCAGTACAAAATATGTAAACAAATTTACAAAAAGGTTGTGACTTTAATCAAACCAAATTTTTCTAAGTTGTTGATAATGTGTTTTCCAACAGTGCCAAGTTGTCTAATAAAGATCAGGGATTGGTATCCTTAGTCAATGAGTTTTCTGGATTTTTCAATAACTCTTTTGAGACTGCTCTTGAAAACCTTCCTGCACCATCTACAATCATCACAACTTCTAATTACACTAGTACCCCTAGTTAACCATCACAACTGTCAGATAGTTCAGTACTAAGAAAGGTGATTCAAGAAAAGCTTCAATCATTAAAAGGTTGGTCTGTTCAGGATAGCCTCTCTAAGATTGTACAAAATAGTAAGTCCATGAAATGGTTTGACTATATTAAAAAGAATCCCAAATGGTCTATGATAAAATTAAAAAAAGGTTTATTTCTACTTCAATAGGATCTATACAATGCACCAACTAACTAGTCATTTCAAGTACCTTAGGGAGAATCTCAAAATTCCTCCTGTTACTCATGATTTTAGGGACCAAGTGCATAAAATGAATGTGTTCACACCTACTTTGGATAAGTTTATTGATAATAAGGATGATTTTGAAAAGGATATTCAATATTGAGGTCAAGTAGTCACTGATTTTATCTATTTTTTGAAGCCTTGTCTCTATGTGCAAAGAACTGCAATAGTGTCTCCTGTAGCTACCACTTTGCAACCAGGATCAACCCCTTCCTCATCTATTGTCATTGATTATACCTCCATGTGTGTATCTTATTCTCTAATCCAGATCATAAGTGTGATTCCTAAGCAATCCTTGACTAGGACTTCAACCAAACCAACTCTGGCCCCTTCTATTTTTCAAGGAGTTCCTCTTCCTTCTCTTACAATTTGATCAACCCCTTCTACCACTTCTTCTTCTGCTCTTGTGGCTCCTCCTAATGTTTCTTCCACGAGAAAGGAGAATACTATTGAACCTGCAGAGATGTTAATAACGTCTTTTTCATAGGGATGTTTTCAATTTTTTTCTTTATGATTGTAATGCACCTTATCTTTCTATCCAATACAATGTTTTCTACTATTACTTCGTTTTCCTCCTTACCTTAATTCAGTCTTTATTTTATTCTTTATTATTTTATTTTTGATAATCCTTAAAGTGGGACAATAATAAAATGGAATTAAAATCCCATTTAAATATCATGATTTTTTATCATCAAAAGGGGGGGATATTGTTGGCATCCTCATGTGTTAATCATGTTTTAATTATCACAAATCATGTTAATCTTGTTTAACCTATCATAATCCATATGTAGAGATTGTTGGTTTCCTTATGATTAAATGATTACAAATATTGGAATAAACTTTTACAATATCTTGATTTATAATCTCACAAATCGTGTTTTAATCTTGTATACTATGTGTGATATTGTTATATAATTTTTTATTGTATTAATGCATAAGTCTAATCCATTATGTGAATATTATTACTTATGATAGTTTATAACTACTTGGATAAGTTGGTGAAACTGTAATTATAACACCGTGAATTAGACCCCAAGACCCTCACACCGTAATCCTGACACGATAACCTAAACACCGTAACCCAGACACCGTAACCCTGACATTGTAACCCAAAAATCGTGACTTGGATGGAGTGATTCAGACACCATTACTAGTTTTATATTTCATAAATTCTGTGACTCTGGTTCCCTACTACCATTTCCAATACACCGTTCAATGTTTTGACAAAGGACTAGACACTGTTACTTGAGACACTGGGATCCTAACACCATATCTCTACTACCAGTTCTAGATGTCAACACAACTGTGGAAACATGACTGTCTCACCGCTCAAAGGAAAAGGATAAGACTTTTTTTCTAGTGACACCATTTTCTAGTGAAATTGTTTCATAGTGACACTGTTTGAAGAAAAACTGTGAAACCAATCCTTAATCATTTATCTATCTTTTGTAATTTAATTTGTAATGGTCATATTTGATTCATTTATGGACACTCACATAATTTATGTTTCTTTGTACATAAGTCATCTGACGGTATAAGGTACGATGAGTAGAAATAATGCTTCATGCCTACTCCAACACAAGCACTCAAAATAAAAATAAAATTAGATGACTCAAAGATTGTTAATGTATAAGATATACCAAAGAACATCTATGACTCTCATGTGCCCACTGTGAACTCAATAACAAAAGGAAGAACATGTGAGGCAATCTCAATCAAGCTGTACATTAAATCAACAAACCTCTTCATCATATCAAAGAAGGACAAAGATATACCTACATAACAAAACTAGTACCTGGATGCTAGAATAAAACACTCTGTTTTAGTGTCAACTTCCATAATAATACTCAAACCTCATCTAAATTATATTTAAGGAGTCCATAGATGCATCTCAAGACACACAGAGCCCTCTAAACCATTTCTCATATTTATTTTCTCTATCATGTGAATTTTTACATACTTTTGAGCAATGTTTGTATCTATCTATTAAGCGCAGATTGTCTCCTGTATCAAAATTAAGGATACAAGATATCCTTCCATTAATATCATTTTACATCTATTTACTCCCATGGATAAGTGTGTAAGAGGTGTGGTGTGACATGGTTGTTTTTTTTCCAATGTAGAATAGTGGAAGAGGTCTTGTGACTTGGATAGTCATGTGTGTTGTTGTTAACCTCGATCAAGGGTTTAGATCAAATTTATTAATTTAAAATGCTTGGTGGTAGGTGATAACTAAGTAGAGTGGATTAGGTCTTGGATTGATACTGAACCATTTTTTTCCACTATTTGTTTCTATTTAGTCTTTATCTATTTTAATTTATATTTCAGAAAAACTAATGATTATTTTGATAGTTAGTCTTTTGTAGTATTTATGACTATTTTTTCTTATTTGAATAGTTTTAAAATTTATATCAATATCTCATATTGATACTACTAAGAATTAATCAATATTTTGAGATTTTATTTCAACAGTAAAACTATTATAACCATATTACCATTATTAACTAGAATGTTTTAATTTTAAATAGGTGAATATATTAAGTAAAATTTTTATCAAAAATTTTTATAGGAAATTAATTCACCCCCCCCCCCTATTGAGTGTCCTACTCTGACCAACACCAATATTAACATTTCCATTATATTAGGCTTCCAATCATATATCTAATTAGTTTATTATCCACTAATTTTCAAGATTCATCTTAATCTAATTTATAATTTGTAATTTTCAAAGTTATCATACTCTTATGACAATCCAAATTAAAACTTTTAACTAACTCTCAACCATATCTATAATGATTAAAAATTCACAATCTTTTCTTTGAAAAAATTTCAATCCATGAAAAAAAATTAATAACCCATTAAGCTCGAATCAAATTAATTTATCATTTATTTTTACAATTCATTAGTAATAAAATAATTTATATAACTAAATAAAATTTTATTATATATATATATATGCATAACTAAAATTTCATTTGAAACAATTTTTAAAAATATCATCTAAACAAATTTCCATTGTTCATGCCATTTTTTCAACAAAAAAAATATTTCCTTTCATACCAAACTCTTACAGATATTTTTAGAGAATATGAAACTTTTGATAGTTTAGAAACATGATTTTGAAATTTTTTATTTTATATCCTAGTGTTTGATTTAGATACACCTATTCAAAAATTAATCCATCTAAAAAACAATATCCACATCCACTCGAACCAATTTATCATTTGGAAAAGAAGGAAAAAATAATAGAATCTTAATGGATCTTATCCTCAAAACTAGTGTAAAATAATATTCAAAATAAAAACCTTATTCTTGTAAGTATATCTAGGAAACTAGACTAGATATTTTTAACTATATTATCATATCCATCCATTTTATTTTAAAAATCTATTTAGTTCATATATTATGTCTATCTTGGGAAGTTCAAATAGATTCAAATTTTTTTATTAATTTGTAGAGTTTATCATGTATATTATTAATCCAATTTTGATCATTCAAAGATCTATAGATATTAATATGCACAAAATCATGAACAAAATTAGAATTAACACAAATACTCAAAGCATATTTTCTAGTTTAAATTTAAGATTAATCATTTCCAATTAATTTTTCTAAAAAAATTATCTTAATTAGTTTTCAATTCATAGGGTCATATTGAGAATAGATATTTTAGGGGATTAGATCCATGTGGATCAACCCCTTTCATGTTTTTGAGGCTTGAGGTTCCCAGAAGGAGGCTTGGAGGAAGTCTGGAGAGGATCAGCTACTAAAAGATGGAAGTGGTCATGATTTCACACAGTGAATGAATGTTACACAACATGAATATGAGTTTCATGATTTGTAATATATAGGGTTTTTTAAAATAAAATAAAATTATGTTGCGAAGTATATTTTCATCGAAATCGAACCCTAAAAATTACACGATGGGAAAGGGGGTAACACATCATTTAATTCCCTTATGTTATATGTTTTAAAACATTTTTAGCCACTTGGGTTTCTAAAACCCTATGGTTGATCTCATATTATAGTTTCTATAATCCCTCTCTTTCATTTTCTTAATTCTCTTTTATGGGAATTGATCATCAGGATAACGTCTTTGATCATTGGTGACCCGAGTTGATCCAGGGTGTGTTTTTCATTAATTTTATAACATTTTCTCCCAAATTGATTTCATTTTCCTCTAATTATTCTCACTATTATATGAATTTTTCATACCCTTGTTATTAATGGGGTTTCTATTGGTTTCTGTTGGTGTGGTGGTGTCGACTCTCCTCAGATGGATGAAGTTCTGGCGAGAGCGGTGATTGGAGACCCGTTGTGTGTTCTGTTCTCATGTGAAGAACATCAAGGACCTTTTGAGGTAGGGGATTCATTTCATCCCTACATATTTATGTGAAAAAATATATCCATCATGATTTCTACCTTGGATCATAATGAAATTTACCTAATAATTATTTGAATGGGATTAAATAACTAGTATTGATCATATAGAGATGTTACTGGTTTATATCATGATAATGGTTTGCCTCTTGATTTTATAAGTACTGTGATATTTATGCCTTACTTGGTTTATAATTCTGTTCTGTATGGAAATTGATAAAGAACATAATGTCATAATTAATTAATAATTAATTTGATAAAGGAATTAAAGAGGCATGTTTAATGAATCTAGTTGTTGTTATTGTTGTTGTAATTTGATGAGAATCAAATTGATGCAAGTGTGCATCATTAATTGAATCGGTTAATGAACCTAAAGCATCACGATTATTATTGATAAAATAATTAAATTCATGTTAAATTAATTGTTTAACTAATTTTGGATAGCTTGAGATAGAGTTTTTCCTATTTTTCCCAAATATAGAACCTATGATCATGAATCGGTTAATTCAATATTGAATAAGAACTAGTTTTGTGATAAAAGATAATGCCTTTTAAGGTCTTTTGTTTCCAATTTTCCTATAAATACCATGTGCCTTGTTCTTGGAGTCATGATAACTCTTTGCATCTTAAGGTTGGATTCCGTGATTAAGTCCAATATCCCAGTTGCATTGTTTTATTCCTACTACTTGTGATGTGATGTGTGTATGGGATTGTTGAGTCCTGAGGTCTATAGTGGTTTATGGGGTGGGGAGGGCCAGATGTGACATGAGCCTAGGATGGGTGATCCAGGAGGGTGGATTTGGTATGTGGGTCAAGGAGGCCCATTTTTTGTGGTAGTAATTGACGCATGGAGTGCGAAGCTGCATTGGAATATGAATGTGTATGTCGTGGAGGACATCAGAGATGATTTTATGTGTTGATGTTGGTCTTACCCATTGTTATGAAAGATAGATGCTAGTTGGAATCAATTGCTTGGCTGATAGACATGTTTTTCTATATCTTATTTCCATTTCCCACTGCTTGAGGAAGATGGTTTAGGTTATTCTCCTTACAAGAGAGTCAAATATGCATGGGGTATGCCACATGCTTCTCGTGATAACTTATCATGGTTGGATGATTCTACGCTCCTGGTATAGGTGGTGAAGACATAATGGGTAGTTCAACTACTCATTATGTTGAGACCATTGTGTTTGGTAGCTTAGAATGTTTTCCTACAATACATTGTAATATGGAATGTAATGTAGTAAAATAAATGAACAAATGTTCAACCCATTCGTTTTGATCTTACTTGAATTAAATGATGAGGTTTTAATTATAATAAGTCATGGAATCAGTTTGGTAATGCTGCGAGGGCATGGAAATTTGTCTTGATGGTAATTAATTTTAATATGGAAAATGTTAATGGTTAATTAATGGTAAAATAATTAATTAATATAAATTGAAACTAATGAAAATGGAATAAATTAATTAAATATACCTCTTTAAATGGTTGTTTTCTTATAGGGTTACTGGTCTTAGTAGTGGAAATCGGGAGTTTCAGAGACGTTAGCTTATTTTGAGTTTGAGACTAGGTTATGCCCATAGTGTAGTTGTGAGCTATACTATATCATGTACTTTTTTTGTTTCTAGATGCTACTCTACCTTTTCGATTATGGAAATTGACACCCTGAGGATTATGAGCCTTAGGGGTGTGTTTTCTCTAACATCCCAGTGGGAGGATGGATGGCTAACTACCCCCTTTGTCCATGCTCTCTTCTCTTTGTAGTTACTTGTGCTGGTATGTAAGGTGGTCGGTTTTCCTCATATCTATGTGTATAGAGTTGTAATGGCTTGTGTTTATTTCATACACATGTATTATAGATGTATTTTCCTAAGGACTACTATAGGTATAAAATGTATAGGTTGTGATAGCTCGAGGATCCTTACAAGGTGTATGGGGTTTGATGGCTTTAGATAGAAACCCTAAGATATGATACATATTATGCGGGCCGTGGTGGATTGTAACGCCCTGACCCCAGTTACCCAGAGTCACTGTATTATTTTAATACATTTCCATGATTACAAGGAATCAAGTCCCGAAAGACAGACCAGTTTAGCAGTCTTGGAAAATAGATTACATACATGAACATTACATTACATTATGAAATAAAAAACAAAAAAAACATTGTCTCCATTGACCACATTCATATCCCTTAGATTATCCCTGTAGTTCAATCATAATAAAATTCTTCACATCATGGGAAAAATAAAACATAGAAAGGGGTGATCTCAGATTCTCAGTAAGGATAACAATATAGCAAAAACATTCATAAATAAGCATAAACATTTAAGGCAATGTAAAAGACATAAAAAATACTTTTAAACTTGTAAATCAACATAATATAGAAAAGATAAAATCAATTTTTTCCATTTACTTATTCACATGAATATTCTACTATTCGAATAATCACATGCAATATGAATATCCACTTTCATAATGATGGAATGAATAATTCTAGACTACATAACCACATAATCCAGGACTTGTGAAAAGAATAAAAATAATATTATGTCAAGGATTTGTGCCAAGACACTAGTTTGTCTCATGAGACCTATCGATGCATCGAGGAGCTATATCAGGTTCCACCCATCACCTACTAAGTCCAATGCATTCCTCATATAAAAAGGTTGAAACATAACATAAAAATTCATATTAAAACTAGCATAAGAAATTTTAGTACATTAACCATAAACCAAGAATGGTATTAAAATAGAATATCCACAGTAAAATATATCATAACTCATTGAATAAACTATGGAATATTTTATTATAATAAGTCAAACTTAATTAAGAAAAATATCCAGTAAATGATGTTGACATAGTTGAAAATGATTAGTAAAACTTTTTGAGAGAAATATCCCTTTTTCTAAAATAATTTAAAAGTCACGAATTTAAAAAATAAGTCATTTAAAATAGATTTTTGTATCAAAGTGTCCCATACCACTTTGAAACTTTTTAAAGTAATTAACATTTTAAAACAATCTTGTGCATATAAATAAATCCTTAAAACCATTTTGAAAACATGGACATTAATGGGAAAGGTTTAGAAGAATAAATATTTAAGACATTTAAAATGATGTTTTATTAGAAAAAGTACCTTAAAAAAGAATCCCTTTTAAAACTCTTTTATGAAACATGGACACGGATAGTAAATATTTCCCAATAGATACTTACGTAAAAACAACCTCGGATAATAATGATATTGTGAAATTAACCCTTACCTTGCACTTTCCTTTGGTCAAGGGTATGTTAATCCTCCTGTATAATGACCATATAATGTTATTAAATTACACCAGAACCATATTAATATTTATTATATCATACATGATTCATTTATGACTTTATACTACCCATTTAATAATTATTTCCATGTTAAATTAACATCTTGGGTGATAATCGCTTTCTTTATCGTACGTGTTTTAACTTTTTATTCTTGATCAAATCATTTAGATCATGTTTTAAATATTTCCTGAATATAAACCTTGATTTATATATCATATATATTTTTAATATAAATATTTATGATAGATATTTATTTGAAATGGAAGGCACAATTTATGGAGACGGTATGTCGTACGTATGCATAAACATTGTTTTCGTTTTCATGTCATATTGAACGGAAGTAAGTGAATATGATATATGTATGTGTGTATATATATATATATATCAAGTAGAATTATTATTTCATATATTAAATACATATTAATAATATATATTTTTATAATCATCGTTGAATGGTGAACGTGGGAATGAATCTCATTGCGTCATGGAGACGGTAAACCGTACGTACACGTGAGCAACAATATCATTATATTGATTGTAAAATCATATATAATTGGATGGTTTATCTTATATAAAGAATCATTAACATGTTATATTAAACTTCTACATCATTTATACTCATTATTATATCCATCCAAATAATGAAGTCTTTGAATAACAAACGACACCACGACGTGGAGACGGTAAGCCGTACGTACGTACGTATGGTGACTTTGTCAATTATAGGATGGATAGATTAAATAATATGGTTGTACCATATTTATAATAACGTCACAGTATTTATAAGCTATTGGAGTTATTATTTTGGTATGGAAACAACAAATACAGAGGAATTGGAAGAAGAAAACAACTTGAAAGTGGGTGGTGAAATTATTACATCTTCTTCGGGTGTTTCTTTTTTAGTTGATCAAAAGGGCTCAATAGGTTTTATTTCTGATCAAAGTAAGGCATATAGGTTGAATCTAGGATATATTAGAGGATATTTGGGAAGATTTTGTCAAATCCAAATGGATTTGGAGGTGTTATTTTGAGAGAAGGGGAAGTGCCCTTTTATAACAGAGGTGAGGGTCACTTTAGGAAAGGCATGAAATATTATTTTATAATAAAATAATTTCTGGTTTCTAATGGCTAACAAATGAGTAATTTATAGTATATGGTAGGGGTGGGTCGAAAAACACTCAACCAATTGGTTTTAGATAGGTTTAGGTCACCGTATTAACCTTATCTTTTAGATTATTTCCTTAGTTAAATAGTTTAACTTTTACCATGTATACTATTATTATAGTAAATGGTTAATAAATTTACTATAAAAAGCCAAGAGATTCTAAAGTGGTTCATTAATTATATACCTATCATTATATATGTTCTTTTTTATAACCTTATATTTTTAAGACTATTATATAATTTAATAATATAATATTTGTTTTAAAAACTCATTTAAGTCAATTTTGACACTATTTAGTATTTGGTTTTTGTGAAAGTCATCACAACTTTATTACTTATAAAAAATACATTCAACCAACCCTAACATGTCATATTCACCTATAAAATTAGTGGATGTCATAAAAACAATGAAATTATATTTATTTTAAAATATATAATACCATTCATTTGATTTTATCATTAATAAGGTTATTATTGCATCATCATTATGTCATAAATAAATTTAATTATTTAATGTCTAAAAATTAAAAATAAAATTCCATGAAATAGAAAATATTTTATCTTTATAATGAAAATTTATAGTCGAATTTATATTATTTATAACCCAACATTAAAAATATTTTTGTTATAATACTTTGAATTTAACACTTTTAACTATTTTTTAAATAAAATAATAATAAATGTCCTAATATAATCCAAGTGGACCAAAAAGGATAATACTTTATTAAAATGATTGTTTTTTGTCTAATTAAACTTATCAAATAGAATTATTAAACATGTTTGGTTAATTATAATATTATTTTTATCATTAATTACCCTATTTACTTTTAACTGCAGTAAATAAAAGTCAAAAGTTACTATTCACAAAAAAATATTTTCATCATATTGAAAAATATTTTACTTACTGATGTCAACTGTTCCTCTTATATTTTCTAAATTCAACCCACAAAAGTGGTAAGATCTGGTTTAATGAAAATTTGCAAATACTCCTATGAGTTGGGTAAAAAATGTTAAAAAGTTCAATAAAATTTTATTCATTTAATTTTAGTATAAAATGAATCCAGTGAATTACATTTAACTTATAATGGTAGTATAAATATATTTTTACTTAAAATAAATTTAAATAAAATAAATAATTATTTAAATATAAAGTCAGTTTTAAACAATAACGCAGTGTTTTTCACTATTCATCAGAAATTCGATGTTTTCTTAAAAATAAGAAAACTTAACCCTAAGATAATTTTGATATTCCAAATTCAAAAATGAATTCCATTTTAACAAATTCAAAACATATAATTTGTATTAATTAATTAAAAATTAATTCCCATTATCAAAACCAAAAGGCTTGTTTTTTAAAGTAAAAACTAAAAAAATATTGACATGTGTTTATGTCAAATTTAAATGTGAAATTACTTATAATGGCCTACATTGTATTAAATAATAAAAATATAATCTAATTATACTTCCAAACCATTAAAATGAAAAAATTATCTCTATAAATTATTTCGATTAAAAAATTTGTTTTCAATTAAAATTTTGTATTTTTTAATACTCATCAAAATATGAAAGTTATCAGAAAAGTATAAAAAATGTATCCAAACTAAATTTTTATGTCCCAGTTCTAAAGAAGAATTTATTTTAATTAAATTGAATATATAAAAGTGTCAAAATATTTTTTAAAAAAATATTCTCTATTAAATAAGCTGTAAAATTTCATTTTTTGAAAAATACTTCTTTTATCTGAAAAATTGAATTTCTACTTATATTATGTCTAAGAAACACAGAATATGAATTTTAAAATTATATAGGATATATATAAAATTCATAATGTAGTTAATACTATTCATAACCTCTTTTGGAATGGCTAGTTTGGTATGTCGTGGTGCGCTCAAACTCGTTGTTGTGTGTAGCGCATGCTATTGAATTACATTAATGAGATAAGGTACTATAAAATCTTAGGGTGTTATATTCCCCCCTCCTTCAATAAATTTCATCCTCACTATTTGAAATTTTTCTTCAAAAATAAATGGTTAAAAATAGAAAATTACCTTTGTGGAAAACCCACATTTGAAATTGGGTTAATAAAATTTATTCTTAATAAGATGGAAAGGGAAATAAAAAAGTCACCACCAAATTATGATCTCAATTAGGAGAACATTGGTGGAAATTAGAGAAACATTATTGGAGGAAAATGTAAATATATATAGGGAGCGATTGAGGTAATCAATCACAAACAAATGTACAATTAGGATCCATAAATCCATCGATCTATAATGATTTAGAATATCATCAGTTCAACAAAACATAAGTTATTAGGATAACACATTTGTGTAAGATCTATTCCCTAAAGTTTAAGAATTAATTTCTTCATAGAATAATATATATATATATATAATTGACATGTAGCGTTTCATCCTTCAACTAATTCCTATCACAAATTCATCTTTCACTCCAGAAGATAATAGAATTCAAAAATATTCTATCTATCCTAAATATATAGGGCTAAAAAATTATGAATTTATAAGTCATTAATTAGACTATTAAAAAACTACAATATAAAAACCAATACATCACATATTCCAGTGGTAGGTGATGCACCTTTATTTCCCTTTGGTTACAGGTTAAAGTCTCACGGCTTTGCCGGACAGGACAGGATGTCGCCCGACCTCCATGTTGTCCTTTCTATGACAATTCCAAAATAATCTCATGAAATGATTTAACCTTAACAATTGTATCCAAATTCAAACTTAATCAATTCAAATCTTTTGGCTTATCCAAAATTCTTTAATCCAAACTCAAAGTCCAAAATTTAAAAGGAAGGTAAACACAATGAAGATCATTTTTTCCATGTAATAACATGTTAATACCCTCTTCATGTATTCTTTTAAAACATTGTAACACCCTGAATTATCATATAACCATATTGATTACATTATGTCTCCCTTATTCCTTATATAATACTATATATACTCCTTATATCCAAAAATGTTGTAAACTCCAACAATGATGGAATATACAAATCATTAATCAATTTCAAGGTAGTCAAGAATATCCAATATAATTTTTCCAAATCAATCATATCTTATTACAAAATCACTACCTCAGTATCAGAATCATATTAAGGTTTATCTTTCTCTAAACCATAAATTTTCCAAAAATTTCACCTTCTATTGAGTCACTTTTCTTGGTTCCACACAATCTCAAGTCCTTAATGAAATATTACTACAGTACAATCCTTATATACTCTATAATTCTTATAACATGTACATCATTAATAAAACAC
This sequence comes from Viscum album, assembly GCA_963277665.1. NCBI lineage: Eukaryota > Viridiplantae > Streptophyta > Magnoliopsida > Santalales > Viscaceae > Viscum > Viscum album. The sequence goes on from OY728122.1 coordinate 79,783,719, forward strand.
TCAAATGACAAAATACATTAATAACAACATAAGAACTTTTAATCATTCCTCTTCAACTTTGGTAGTATCATAACTTGATTATTATCCAATAGCCGCATTTGGGTATAATCTAATGATTTGGACAATGATTCACGTATTGTTCTAACTCCTTGTAGATGAAGCATTGTATAGTTGAAACCTTTTTTGTACCCTTGAAATCATGTACTTGGTGTCCTTTTTCTCCACACTTATAACAAACTATCATTCCCTACAAGCATTTACAAAGGTGATTATTTCCACATTTATCATATATGGGAAATTCATTATTTCCCTTATTCCCTTTATCCATCTTTATTTCTACCATCCTTTTCTTCTCTGGCTTCCCTTCAAATCCATATGACTCAGAGAATTATTTATTATTCTTCTTAACACATGATATTATTTCTTCATATGATGTTAATACATGAGAGACTATTTGTTTTCTAAATGTCGGCTTAATACCATGAAAGATATTATCCTTATTACTATTTGGATCATGCGTATTGCTGGAGTTCTTATTCCATCTACTAGGCACCATTTCTAAACAATGGCATACACTAGGTTAGTTTATGAATCACAATGCATAATTCAAAACTTTTAAAATACCTAACATAAATTGAAAATATTATGAATATAATCTATATTCATAAAAATGTTTTCTTTGAATATGTATTTACTCTTAAATCCTTTATAATGGATTGTAAAGAAAATGTGTATTATCTTAAGTATATCCCTCGGGAGTGTCGAAATTAAGAGTGAAGCAATGCCTATTTTCATGAACCATGATACCTCAGGTCCAGACCGAAACTCGCTGTCTGAGTTTTCACTCCTTGGTATATATGTGCCAAAGCCGACTCTACCTTCTCGTATCCAAACAGGGATGTATTCCTTATAAAATTCACAAAATCTCTACATTACCAAAATTCTAGGATGTTCTTCTATACTATCCTCAAAGTCTATATTGGGGAAATGTTCTATAATCAAAGATTTTCTAAATATTGTTTCCAAGGTTATTTCTGAACTTCCTTTGATACTAACTACAATGCCCCGACCCCAGTTACCTAGTTTCGGTGCAATATTTTAATACATTGGAATGATTACAATGAATCAAGTCTCATAAGACTAATCTATTTAGCAATCTTGAAAAATAGATTACATACATTACGTTACCTTACATTATAAAATTAAAAACAACAACAACATTGTTGCAATTTTCCACATTCATATCCCTTAGATTATCCCTGCAGGTTAGTCATAATATACATTGTTCATCCTGGTAAAAATAAAACATAAAAAGGGGTGAGCTAACATGCTTAGTAAGGATAACAATATAGTGGATACTTTCATAAATAAGTATAAACATTTAATGAAATGTATAAGAATAATACAAAAGACCTTTAAACATAAACTTTAGCATAATGTGGAATAGTTAAAAATCAAATAATTCCATTTACTTATTCACATGGATATTCTAATAGTCGAATAATCACATGAAATATCAATAGCTACTTTCATATTGATGGAACGCATAATTCCAGACTTCATTACCACATAGTCAAGGCCTTGTGCCAAGAATACAAAGAATATTTTGTCAAGGCCTTGTTCCAAGACACTAGTTTGTCTCATGAGACCTACTAATGCGTAGTGGGGCTATAGCGGGCTCCACCCATCACATACTAAGTCCAATACATTCCTCATATTAAAAGGTTGAAACATAACATACACATTTGTATTAAAACTGGCATATGAAATGTTAATACATTAATTATAAACCAAGAATGTTATAAAAATTTCACATCCATAGTCAAATATATCATAACTCATTCAATACAATACGAAAGATTTTATTATAATAAATTAACCATAATCAAGAAAAATATCCAGTAAAGGATTTTGACATAGTTAAAAATGATCAGTAAAACTTTTTTAGATAAATATCCCTTTTAGTAAAATCATTTAAAAGTCACACATTTATAAAAGAAGTCATTTAAAAAATATTTTTGAATTAAAGTGTCCCATACCACTTTGAAACATTTTAAAGGAATTAACATTTTAAAACAATCTTGTTCATATAAATAAATCCTTAAAACCATTTTGAAAACATGGACATTAATTAGAAAGGTGTAGAAGAATATATGTTTAAAACATTTAAAATTATGTTTTAGTAAAAAATGTACCTTAAAAATAATACCTTTTGAAACTATTTTATGAAACATGGACATGGATAATAAATATGTTGCAGAAGATACTTACGTAAAAACAACCTTGGATAATAAAGAGATTGTGAAATTAACCCTTACCTTGCACATTCCTTTGGTCGAGGGTATGTTTAAACTCTTTTATAATGACCATAGTATGTTATTAAATTATACAAGAACCATATTAATATTTATTATATCATACATGAATCATTTATGACTTTATTCTACCTATTTAATAATGATTACCATGTTAAATTAACATTTTGGGTAATAATCTCTTTCTTTATCATATGTGTTTTAACTTGTTATTATTGATAGTATCATTTATATCATGATTTAAATACATCCAGAATATAAAACATGATTTAAATATTTTATATATTTAGAATAAAAATATTTATAATAGATGGATCTATGAAATGGAAGTCACTATTTATGGAGATAGTAGTCCATACGTACGCATAAACACACTTCCTGTTTTCATATCGAATTGAAAGGAAGTAAGTGAATAAGATATATGTTAGTACATACATATATATATATATCCTGTATAATTATCATGTCATATATTACATACTTATTAATAATATATATTTTTATAATCATCGTTGAATGGTGAACGTGAGAATGAATCTAATCGCATCATGGACGGTAATACGTACGTATGCACGAGTGACAATATCAACATATTGATGGTAAAATCATATGTAATTGGATGTTATATCATATATACAGAATCATTAACATGTTATAGTTATTATTTAAATCATTTATACTCCTTATTATAACCATACAAATAATGATGTGTTCGAATAACAAATGACACCATGACGTGGAGACGGTAAGCCGTATGTACACATGTATGGTTACTTTGTCAATTATAGGATGGATAGAATAAATAATATGGTTATACCATATTTATAAAAAAATCACAGTATGTAGAAGGTATTGGAGTTATTATTTTTGTTTGGAAACAATGAAGAAAGAGGAATTGGAAGAAAAAAAGTACTAGAAAGAGGGTGGTGAAATTATTACCTCTTCTTCAGGTGTTTCCTTTTGAGTTGATCAAAAGGGATCCCTAGGTTGGATTTCTGATCATATTATGGCCTATAAGATTAAGGGAGGATATTCTATAGGATATTTGGGCAGGTTTTGGCCTAGCCAAATGGATTTGGAGGTGAGATTTTGAAAGAAGGGAAAGTTCCCTTTTATAAGAGAGGTGAGGGTCACTTTAGGAAAGCCTTGAAATATTGTTTTATAATAAAATCATTTTCAGTGTATAATAGATCCAAAATGATTTATTTATTGTATAAAGTATGTATGGGTCTAATATCCTCCAACCAATAGCTTTTAAACAGGTTTAGGTCACCATATTAACGTTATCTTTTAGATTTAATCCTTAGTTAAATAGTTTAACTTTACCATGAATTCTATTATTATTATAATAAATGGTTAATAAACTTACTATATGAATACAAGATAATTTAAATTGGTTCATTAATTATATACCTATAATTATATATGTTCTTTTGTAAAACCATATTTTTTTGGACTATTATATAATTTAATAATATAATATGTTTTTAAAAAACTCATTTATGTCAATTTTGACACTATTTAGTATTTGGTTTTTGTGAAAGTCATAAAAACATGATTACCTATGAAAATACATTTAATCAATAAAAACATGTCATATTCTAATATAAAATTCATGTATTTCATAAAAACTTTGAAATTAAATTTATTTTAATATTTATAATACTATTTATTTGATTCTTTCATTAATAAGGTAATTACTGCATCGTCATTGTGTCATAAATAAATTTTATTATATATTGTATAAAAATTATAAATAAAATACCATTATGTATCAAATGCTTTTAGTTTTCTAATGAATATTTATAGTCAAACTTATCTTATGTATATCCCTATATTAAAAATGGTTTAGTTATAAAACATTGAATTTTGCATGTTTAACTCTTCTTTAAATAAAATAATAATAAATGTCCTAATCTAATTCAAGTGAACCAAAGAATAATATATTTTATTTATATGGTTGTTTTTAGTCTAATTACACTTATACAATAGAATTAGGACATGTATTATGATAATTATAATATCATTTTTTCCCTTAATTACCCTATTTACTTTTAACCGCGGTAAATAAAAGTCAAAAGTTATTATACACCAAAAAATATTTTAATCTTATTCAAACAAATTTTTCTTTCTAATTTCAACCATTTCTCTTGGAGTTTTTAAATTAAACTCACAGAAACAGGAAAAATTTGTTTTATGCAAATTTTAAATGCTCCTAGGAGGTGGGTAAAAAACGTTAAAAAGTTCAATAAAACTTTATACCTCTAATTTTAAAATAAAATGGCTAAAATGAATTAAATTGAACATATATGTGTATTATCTATCTATTTTGAATTAAAATAAATTTCAATAAAATAAATAAATATTTAAATAAAAATTCGGTTTTAAACTATAACATAGTGTTTTTCACTATTCATCAAAAATTGGATGTTTTTAGAAAAATACCAAAAATTCACCTTAACCTAATTTTGATATCATGAATTAAAAAATGAATTACATTTTACCAAATTCATAACATATAAATTTCATTAATTAATTTAAAATTAATTACCATTTCCAAAACCAAAAAGCTTGTTTTATAAAAAATAAAAACTATCAAAATATTAACATGTGTTTATGTCAAGTTTAAATTTAAAATTATGTATAATAAACTAAATTGTATTAAATAACAAAAAAATATTCTAATTATACTTCAAAACCAATCTAATAAATAATTTATCACTATAAATTATGTCGATTAAAAAGAGATGTTTTCAATTAAAAATTAGTGTTTTTCAGTATTAATGAAAATATAAAAGTTATTAGAAAAGTACCCAAAATTAATCCAAACTAAATTTTTACATCCTGATTATAAAAAAGAATTTAATTTCATTAAATTGAATATATAAAAGTTTCAAATATTTGTTTTTAAAATGATTCTCCATTAAATAGGAGGAAAATTTTTATTTTTTTAAAAATAATTCTTTTATTTGAAAATTTGAATTTGTCCGTATATAATGTCTAAGAAACACAAAATATGAATGTCAAAATTATATAGGATATATATAAAATTCAAAATGCAGTAAATACTATTCATAACCGATTTTTGAACGGCTATTTCGGTATGTCGTGGTGCGCTCAAACTCGTTGTTGTGTGTAGTGCAAGCTATTGAATTACTTTAATGAGATAATGTACTAGGAAATCATGGAGTTTTACATTCTCCCCTCATTAAATAAATTGCTTCCTCACAATTTGAAATTGTTCTTAAAAAATAAATGGTTAAAAATAGAAAAATAACTTTGTGGAAAACCCTCATTGGAAATTGGGTTAATAAAATTTAGTCTTAATAAGATGGAAAGGGAAATGAAAAAGTCCCCACAAAATTTTAACTCGATTAGGAGAACATTGGTGGAAATTAGAGAAACATAATTGGAGGAAAAACATAAATATTTATAGGGAGTGATTGAGGTCATCAATACCAAACATGTGTACAATTAGGGTCCTCAAAGCCATCGATCTGTGATGATTCAAAATATCCTCAGTCCAACAACACATAAGGTATTAGGATAACACCTTTTTGTTTTCAAGATCTATTCCCTAATGTTTAAGAATTAATTCTTTCATAGAATAAGAGAAAATATATATATATATATATATATATATATATACTTGACAAGTAGATTTTCATCCTTCAACTAATTCCTATCACAAATTCATCTTTCACTCCAACAGATAATAGAATTCAAAAAATTCTATTTGTCTTAATTATATATAGCTCAAAAAATGAATTTATAATTAATTTATCAGAATATTAAAAAAATGACATTATACAAACCAAGAAATCACATATGCCAGTGGTAGGTGATGTACCCTTGTCGCCCTTCAGTTGCGAGTTCAAGTCTCATGGCCTTTCCAGACATGACGGGTTGTCGCTCGACCTCCGGGTTGTCCTTTTTATGAAAATCCAAAAATAATATCAAGAAATGATTTAACCTTAACAATTGTATCCAAAGTCAAAATTAATTGATTCCAACCTTGTTGTATTATCCAAAATACTTCTATCCAAACATAGAGTCCAAAATTTATAAGGAAGGTAAACCCATTGAATATCCTTTTTTCCACGTAATAACATGTGAATACCCTCATCGTGTATTCTTTTAAAACATTGTGACACCCAGAATTATCATATAACCATATTTATTACATTATTTCTCCCTTATTCCTTATAGAATACTTGATATACTCCTTATATGCAAAAATGTTGCAAACTCCAACAATGATGGAATATTAAAATCATGAATCAGTTTCAAGGTAGTCAAGAATATCCAATATATTTTATTTAAATCAATCATTTCTTATTCCAAAATCACTACCTCGGTATCAGAATCATATATTTTTTCCAAAAATTTAACCTGACATTAAGTCAGATTTCTTGGTTCCACACAATCTCAAGTCCTTAATGAAATATTACTGTAGTACAATCCTTATATACTCTATAATTAATATAACATGTATATCATTAATACAACACTCAAATGACACAAAACATTAATAACAACATAATAACTCTTAATCATTCCAATTCATCTTAAATAGTATCATAACTTGATTATTATCCAATAGCTGCATTTCGGGTATACTCTAATGATTTGGACATTGATTCGCGTAGTGTCAAAACTCATTTTAGATGAAGCATTGTATATTTGAAACCTTTTTCTTACCCTTGCAATCATGTACTTGGTGTCCTTTTTCACTACACTTATAACAAACTCTCATTCCCTTCATGCATTTACTAAGGTGATTCTTTCCCTAGTTATCAAATATTGGAAAGTCCTTCTTTCCCTAATTCCCTTTATCCATATTTATTTCTACCATCCTTTTCTTCTCTAGCTACCCTTCAAATTCATAAGACTTAGAGAATTATTTACTTATCTTATTAACACATGATACTATTTATTTATATGATGATAATATGTGAGAGACTATTTTTTCAAAATTTTCGCTTCATACCGTGAAGGATATAATCTTTCTTACTCTTTGGATCATGCGTATTGATGGAGTTCATATTCCATATACTAGGTGTCATTTCAAAACAATAGCATACACTATGTCAGTTTATCAATCGCAATGCATAATTCCAAACCTGTAAAATACCTAACGTAAATTGAAAATATTATGAATATAATCTATAATCTTAAAAATGTTTTCTTTGAAGAATTATTTACTCTTAAATAATTCATAATGGATTTTAAATAAAATGTGAATTATCCTAATCATATCCCTCAGGAGTGTCATAACCAAGAATGAAGCAAGGCCCATTGTCATGTACCAGGATACCTCGGGTCAGGCCCAAAACTCCTTGTCAGAGTTTTCACTCCAAAGTACATCTATATCGGAGCCGCCTCTACCTTCTCATATCCTGGCAAGGATTTATTTCTTGGAAAATTCACAAAATCTCTATATTACCAAAATTCTTGGATTTTCTTCTATACTGATCCTCAAATTCTATCTTGGGGTTATGTTCTCTAATCAGAGTTTTTATAAATCTTATATCTAAGGTTATTTAAAAACTTCATGTGATACCAGCTGTAATGCCTCGACCTCGGTTACCCAGAGTTGGTGCATTCTTTTAATACATTGGCATTATAATAAGGAATCAAGTCCCAAAAAACCAGTCAGTTTAGAAATCTTGGAAAATATATTACATACATGAATGTTACAGTACATTATAAAATGAAACAAAACTACAAAATTGTCTCCATTGACCATATTCATATCCCTTATATTATCCATGCAGGTCAGTCATAATATATATATCTATGCAACCTAGAAAAAATAAAACATATAAAGGGGTGAGCTCAGATGCTCAATAAGGATAACAATATAGTGGAAACTTTCATAAATAATTATAAACATTCAAGGCAATGTATAAGAATAAAACAAAAGCCTTTTAAATGTAAACTTTAGCATAATATGGAAATTATAAAATCAAATAATTCAATTTACTTATTCTCATGGATATTTTACTAGATGAATAATCACATTAAATATCAATATCCACTTTCATAATGATGGAATGCATAATGCTAGACTTCATAACCACCAAGTCAAGGCCTTGTACCAAGACTACAAATAAGATTTTGTCAAGGCCTTGTGCCAAGACACTAGTTTGTCTCATGAGACCTACCGATGCATCGATGAGCTATAGCAGGCTCCACCTGTCACTTACAATGTTTAATGCATTCCTCATATGAAATGGTTGAAACATAACATAAATATTCGTATTGAAACTTGCATATGAAATGTTAATACATTAACAATAAACAAAGAATGTTGTAAAAATATCACATCCATAGAAAAAAATATCATAACTCATTCAATACAATATAGAAGAATTTATTATAATAAATCAACCTTAATAAAGAATAATATCCAGTAGAGGATGTTGACATAGTTGAAAATGATCGGTAAAATGTTTTGTGAGAAATATCCCTTTTTGTAAAATCATTTAAAAGTCACATATTTATAAAAGAAGTTATTTAAAAGAGATTTTTGAATCAGAGTGTCCCATACCACTTTGAAACTTTTTAAAGGAATTAACATTTTAAAAAAATATTGTCCATATAAATAAATCCATAAAACCATTTTGAAAACATGGACATTTTTAGAAGAATGAATATTCAAAACATTTAAAATGATGTTTTAGTAAAAAAAATCCCTTAAAAAGAATCCCTTTTATAACTCTTTTATAAAACATGAACACATATAATAAATATTTCATAGTATATACTTATGTAAAAACAACCTCAGATAAAAAGGAGATTATGAAATTAACCCTTACCTTGCACATTCTTTTGGTTTACAGTACGTTTATCCTTCTGTATAATGACCATAGTATGTTATTAAATTATTACAGAACCATATTAATATTTATTATATCATACATGATTCATTTATGACTTTATACTACCCATTTAATAATTATTTCCATGTTAAATTAACATTTTGGGTAATAATCACTTTCTTTATCGTACGTGTTTTAACTTGTTATTCTTGATCGTATCATTTCGATCATGATTTAAATACTTCCAGAATATAAAACATGATTTATATATCATATATATTTGGAATAAAAATATTTATAATATATAGATATTTGAAATGGAAGGCACCATTTATGAAGACGGTAGGTCGTACGTACGCATAAACACTCTTTTTGTTTTCATATCGTATTGAACGGAAGTAAGTGAATAAGATATGTGTAAGTACATAAATAAATAAATATATATATATCCAGTACAATTATTAAGTCATATATTACATACTTATTAATAATATATATTTTTATAATCATCGTTGAATGGTGAATGTGGGATTGAATCTTATCGCGTCGTGGAGACAATAATCCATACGTACGCACGAGTGACAATATTAATATATTGATGGTAAAATCATGTGTAATTGGATGTTATATCATATATACATAATAATTAACATGTTATATTTATTATTTAAATAATTTATACTCATTATTATACCCATACAAATAATGAAGTGTTTGAATAACAAATGACACCACGATGTGGAGACGGTAAGCTGTACATACGCACGTATGGTGACTTTGTGAATTATAGGATGGATAGAATAAAGAATATGGTTATAACATATTTATAATAACATCACAGTATGTAGAGGGTATTGGATTTATTATATTGGTATTGAAACAATATAGATAGTGGAAGTGGAAGAAAAAAAGAACTTGAAAGATGGTGGTGAAATTATTACCTCTTCTTCCGGTGTTTTCCTTTGATTTGATCAAAAGGGCTCATTAGGTTGGATTTATGATCAATGTAAGGCCTATAGGTTGAAGGGAGGATATTCGAGAGGATATTTGGGTAGGTATTTTCCTAGAAAAATGGCTTTGGAGGTGTTATTTTGAGAGAAGCGAAAGTGCCCTTTTATAAGAGAGGTGAGGGTCACTTTAGGAAAAGAATGAAATATTATTTTATAATAAAATCAATTTCGGTTTATAATGTCTCCAAAATGATTTATTTTATAATAGTTCTGATATTTTTCATAAATTACTTATGGGGTTTTTGTAAATGCGTGATATTTTCAGGAATAAACTAAAAAGTGGCATATCATATTAATGATATACCCCATGTCATTTGAAGTAATATGCATGTGCTGAATGTCATGAATTATGATTGATTATATCATAAATAATATAGGATTTTTCTTCTAGTTTTATATCATAAATTTTGATTAGACTTATAATATATATGAGATGCAAGTGAATACATCTAGAAACCACCTCCCACATAGTTTATTTGGTTGATAATCCATGAGATGGTTCATTTTTGTCATGACACACATTTATTAAAGTGTTAAATGGAGAACAATCTAATGGGATAAAATGTACAAGTACCATGAGATGGACCCAAATACAATTTATGTGGTCAATGATCTGATCATAGGGGATTGCCTATATAAGGGAATTTTTCCTTTATTGTAGACCACCATGATTCATACAATCTATATGGAACGTTTTTCTACATGAAACACCATTCATCACATAGTGAAGGCATTAGAACCCCATCGATGTATGAGAGTCATCATGACATGATCAAGGATCTAAAGGATGGTGTACATTCATTCAAGGATGGAAGTATTACTTTATTTCTCAAGGGATTTTTTTTAAATATACTCCATCAAAGATAGAATATATTTGTTAATTCATTCATGTTTAAAGTATACTATTCCTCATTTTTCTATATACATTGATTCATTGAAGATAGGTAGGGTTGTTTCATGGGTTTTTTCTAGTGCGAAAGATCATAGGATTATACTCTTATTCCCATAACCTTCATACTTTGATACCATTTTTATATCATACTTTATTTTTACCTAATAATGGGGGTGGTTGGGTATGTTGTTGATCATTTTGTTGGTTGGATTTCAACCAAGATTTAATGTTTCCTCTAGTATGATGAGTGTGACATTTATGCCTCGATTGAGATACTAGGGAGTGTGAAACCTCACCTAGATAAAATATATTGTGTGATTATCTATTTGAGTGGGTGACATGTGATGTGATAATCAATAAAGATGACTTACGTGTGATGTATCCATTGTCCAGGTTAGCCTATACTTAGAGATTTGAGAATGTATGGGATAGAAATATGGGAGTGACATACTTCATGTACCATGTTCACTTGAGGTATTAGAGAAAGAGGATGTATAAAAATTTACACTAGAATGTGAGGTTATTGGTGGAAATAAGTACATAGATGTGTTTCTGATAGAGATCACATTAGATCCATTTATAGCGAGAGTAAAAATATGTTTTTGATAGAGTATTCCATTTTCTTATATGTATGGATCAAGAGATTCAAAATAATCATTAAAACTATAAAATAATGATGGGTCACACTATTTGGTTGACTAAAAGTGGATTAATTTTGACTCAGATAGCTACAGTAAAAGTGTTTTATAGATAATCTAAAGGATTTTGGTTGGGTATTTACAAAGTAGTGCATATGATGAAATACATTGTGATGTTGATGATAATTTATCCAAAATATTTTTGGAATATTTTCAAAAGAGTTTTGGATATTATTTAAAGTTATTGTATATGATATGATATAAATTGAAATGATAGAAATTCTATATGGCTTTAGTTCCAATGGGATATTAAAGGAGATATATGCCACAAATCTAATAATGGATCAGATGCATATGGATATATCATACTTTATGATTGGGATATAACATAAATCACAGTTTTCATGATACGACCCATGAATATTGTCTTATATGGGTAAGGAATTTTATAATGTCATTAAGTGACATTTTAAGCCACTCCCTTCTTTATTTATAAAGTATAAATGAATTTATATCATAATACACCACATGGATTGGTTATAAGGTACAACCTTCATTTCGTATGACATTTTCCCATGCAACCATATTTGATCACAAGAGTAGTAAAATGATAATAATTATCATTAGAGAGAATATTCCACCCATGTTTTCATTTATGTACCATTTCCTAAGATGAAATTTCTTAAGGGGAATTCATTCATGCATAAGATCCATGATTCAGCTGAAAATTTTACTCATGTGTTATAACACCTGAGTAAAAGTGAAAAAACTCAAGGATGGTACTCAATGGATTTATAAAAAGACATAATCATATAATTACATAAAATCATGATAGTCTATTTATCGATCCAAACTTCCCCATAGAATAGCACTATTCATATGCTACCTTTACATTATGAGGTATTCGCATGTCTGGGTGAGAAGTTTACTCCTACTTATATGAAAAGTAACCCAATAATACAGTGGATACATTATGGATAGAGGATCAAACTAGTTATCCTTTGGGAATCCATTTCAATGAAATATGAATGTAGAGACAGTGGTTCCTACAAGTAGTGGAATTGGTGTAAGATACACATTTATTTCTTCATTTCTAGTAGTGTGTTTTTCGTTTATATTATATGTAGATATTGATCTGAGTTTCTTGATCACTTTATATATGTATAATAAGTATTATTATATCCCTATAAAACCTGAAACCCCTACTAAATTGGAAAAAAATGTACATCTTCCAAGGATCACTATTTCCATTAATTTAATATATATCTCAAGTGTATATTTATCATGTAATGCATATCTATGTTCAAGACAAAAACCATCAGTTATAGAGGTCTCAAGATATTTCTTGAGGGTCCATTACAGCCCAATACACTTCTATTATACTCATGAAAACATAAAAATAAACAATATGTTTTCATTTCACGGTCAATTGAATGCAAGTGGAGAGACCAAATATCACATGGTATATAAAAATTAATAAATTTAGGGAGATTTTTAGGGTACACACACCACATTATGAGTTAATAGGACTCTAATCATTTGGAAATTGTAGCTAATATAGATCTTATTGGAATAAACAAGGTAATATTTAAAAAAATACATTTTTTGAGAAAAACTAACCAAATACAAGAAAATAATAAGAGAAACCAAAAAATAAACACCCAAGGGAAGCTAGTATTACTGTTTACTACTCCCTATAATAGATAAAAAAATATCTAATGAAATTTAGTGAATCTCACCCTTGGGGATGATTAGAGGAATGAGAGGGATATCTAAGGGAAACTCACTAGTTTCTGTCCAAAATGCATTAAATGCCGTTTTTATATTTAATTTTTACCAATTTTTTAATATTTTATAAAATTTTCCCAAAACTCATAAGACTCCATTTTATAAAAAAAATTATGAATCTTAAGTATGTACCCTTACATATGGAACCCTTAGACATTTCCCTAGAATAACCCATACATATCTTTCCTTGATTGAACTTATGTATTAACCCCATAGGAATCATACATCAATTTTTATAAACTCTACAACCCTTATGTCTGGAAACTTATGCCTTGGAACCCTTCCAAGTCAATAAAATATACCCTTATATATCAAGAAAATTACCCTTATATATCATACTTTTTCATAAAAATAACTATTTTGTATCAGGGAAATGAACCATACATATCATCCTTTATCATAGAAAATACTAGGATGTATCAGATGACCTTTACATATCATACATATAAATTTAGTCTATAAACCTTATTTATCACATGGAAAACACTAGTTACCCTTATGTATCATAGTGACTTCCATCATGTTGCTAATTTCATTATAGATTAAGACCCTTACATATCATCTTACCTTTACAAATCATCATCGGGTAACCATTACATATATAGGGGTACTCTTATGTGTTTCCTTTACTATATATCTACCTTTATGTATCACAGATTTACATTTATGTATCATAGTGCCTTCCAACACTTAACCATTCTCACACCATTGGGTAACCCTTAAGTATGATGACCCTTCCACATATGATTTTTCCAATTTTCCTAAAATCTACTATAACACCTAAAAACCACCAAAATCCATTCCATCCTTCCCATATCAACTAAAATTGATCCACAATAATTCAAATCAATCCAAAATACCTTAAATAACACTTGTAATTTTTCAAATCATCCTAAATCCTTCCATCTCGATTTCTAAATAATTTGAAACTAAAACTTCATCAAAAAAAGCAAAGAATAATTGATAGTGCTTTCACTATTTAATTATTCCAAATTCTCTTTATAGTAATATTTCTATAAAATCCCTCTCAAACAATAAATATCCATTTTGAACTATCCTTATATAAATCCTGTTCTAAATTCCTTAAAAGTCATCTAAAACAACTCTTCTATAAGTTCAGGAAGATCTAATTAACCTTTACACACCTCAACGCAACTAAATATTTTTCCATATTCTATATATGGATTATCTAAGTGAAATTATATATCATAAGTGAATAGTAAAATATGGTAATTTATGGTATTTAACATTATAAGTGAAATAAAATTTTTTTTAGTGAATAGTGAAATATGGAAATTTATGGTATTTAACATTATAAGTGAAATACATAAATTTTTTAGTCATGAATATTGTATGAACCCATTATTTATAACTGAAGTGAACTATTTATTTTATATAGTCATAAAATCAATACTGTTTATAGTCTTGTTCCAAAATAATAAACTAATGAATATAATAATCAAAAACACCCATGTTTTCCCCTTATAAATACCACCCCTTCTCCTCACACCATATAATAATTGAATCTTTAAAAATATATTCTAAAACTTATCCTTATGGTTATACCCACATAAAATTTCTTTTGGTTTAAACAAAATAAAAATTCCATGTTTCTTAATGGGTCCTTCAAGGTGGTGATATTCATGAAGTAACATTCTCATACTACCTATTTTAATTTCATTTCTTCTTTGACCATATACTCACCTCCTTCATATATTGAATAATAATAAAGCCAGTATCTTCTATAAACTGAAATATTATATTTCTAATTGAATATAGTATATCCACCCCATCTCTCATCTCCTCTTATTCAATGAAAAATGAAAATGTTTTCTATATTATGTCGATTAACCATCATCGTTGATGATGATTTTTCATATTCCAATAATGCATTCATTAAATGTTTAAATTAAATTATAATTTTAAAAAATGATCTAATTATTTATATTATTATTTTTTCAAATTCTGTTAATATTATATATCCTGGAAATTAAATAAAATGAACCTAGTTCGGGATGGTCAGAAAACCTCTAAAATAAACTAAACATTTTTCATTAAGGTTTAATAAAATTTATAATCCTCATATAAGAAAAAAATGATGTATGCGGACATTTAAACTTCTTTAAGTGTATTAGTACGATTTAATTTCACTTATGTATTAAAATTCCAATTCGAAGAGAACTTCCATAATTATACACAAGGGAACCCTCTGTGAAACCATGAAACGAACCCTCCTCTAACAACAAAATTGATCTTTATAACTCATCAAAATAGCCATAAATGAACTTAATAAAATTATATTAAATAAAGTAAATTTGTAATAGGTTATTAATTATTTTAAAATATAATTTCATCTAATTTTCCAAAACATAATGTTCAATTACAAAACCCATCCAAAAATAAGGTAAGTGATCTCTCTGAACCTCCATATTTCCTCTAGGTAACACTTTATCTCTCTTTAACTCAATCGATCTATTCATTATTAATATATAATTATCCTATGTTATATATATATATGTGTGTGTGTGTGTGTGTTCTAAACATATATATCTATCTCAATTCATTTTTAATTTATGGTTAAATGTATGTTTTCAATGGTTACCTTATCAATTCCTCTTGATAAGAATACCTGATTAAAGGGAACTTCTTTGTTTCTTACCCATTTTCAAGTACACTACATAAATTATTTTAATCCACCAATATTTTTATAAAATAACTCATTTTATCATGAAAATAAATTGTTTCATTTAAATTATTATTTAAATAGATATTCCTTTATCCTCTTTAAATACCCATAATTCTTATCTAAAAATTATTCTTAAGTGGAACATTTCAAAAGATACCTTGACACACTTTTTCATATTATCACTTTCGATGGATTCCATTATTCGTGTAATGTTATTATATTTTATTTATGAATGTCCAATAATAATTTAAATCCATTCGTTCATAGAGACAATTATGGTACGCCATTTGGTTATGACATATAACATGATTATAAATCCCATTTCTTTTTATGGGTAACCCTTATATGTATTCCTTATATTTGATTTATTTAGGTGACACAAATGTTATGGTGATTGTGACCAGATATAGATCCAATTAATTGGGTGTTTTTGTGTCTCATGAGACCTTATTTGTGGGATTAGGGAGTCAACCTAATCCATTATGGGATTTTTTTTCCACCATGTGATATCATCTTGGATGTTAGCCTTGACTCATGATTATGTCATCTTATGTGTTGAAGCCACATTTCTATATTTTCATAATCATTTTATTCCATGTTCTCTATGTTATGCCTATTTATGTTTATTCACCATCCAATCCTTTTATGTTATCATGTTATTCCTTCTAACTCATGTTCCATGTTCCATTTCCATGTTTATTCCCTTACTGAGATTTTTAGATCACCCAATTTATCTATGTATTCCCCATATAATCCTATGTAGTTATATGATATTAATCTGAGTTAGGAGATCATTATCAATATTAATAAAAAAATTATTTTAGTTTCATGTTTTATAATTATGTACATATTTTTCTAAAGACACTTGGTTTTTCGATCATTGGTTTGTATTTAATAGGTATTTATGCTTAAAATCATGAAATAATATGTGTAAAAGGATTAGGTAGATATTATATTGGTATTATCACATTAATCAATATTTTTTACCTAATTCATATGTACCACATAGTATCACCCTTATGTATCATAAGTTCTCCTACACTTTCATAAGTTATGTTTTCAAAAGTTAAGGGTGTGAGAAGGTGTCAAAACTTATATATGATGACTTGGATGATTTTCCGAAAATATAAAACATCATAATATAGTCATAACAAATGATATCCCCAATCTTATCTTAGGGTTGTGCAACCTATAATTTTACCATTATCTAAAAATACCCATCCAGTCTTCACTTAACCACCTAAGACACAACTCAGGCCTTCAAAGGAATTCCTAAACACCTCCTAAAGGTGTTCTTCCCCTTTAAATATCCATGCAAGCATTAATTATCAAAAAATATTCCTATCCAAGATTTAAAAAATACAAATTTTCATTGATTTTTACTAGCGAATATGATTCAAGTTGTTTCATCACACTAGTATATATGAAATTGTTTGAATACACCTGTTGATTTAACCAAAAGAGTAAGAAATGAGAAAACAAAATAAAAAAATCTAAAATAGATATTTTAGATCGAACTTACAACAATAGTGTAAACCCAATAAACATATGATAAATAAAATCAAAGGCAGGTAAGAATTATGAACAATGACCCATTTTAGTATATGAAATAAAAATTTGACAAAAAATAAAGATGATCACCAGTTAGAAGAAGGAAGAATAAAGATAGGGAGATCCCCACTTCCAAGAACAAATGATGGTTCCCCCCACTTATTTCTTATAAAATTTTAAATAATTAATTTAAATAATTTTTTAAAAAAAACTCCCCAAAAGGCACCAACTACACTCTAACCTACCACCGGGTACTTGTTAACCAATGAGTGCCTTCTCTAGGTCCACTAGGTGGTCGGTGGACCTTACAAGACCACCATCTCTCTATATACTGCCATTGGCTACCCTGTACTAACCCACCAGGTACCTTGTTCCCCCGGTCTTCCAAAGATAGAGCATGGTGTTGGTATGATTAAGATTAAAATAGTGGTCTATAGGGGAGTGAATAGACCTTTTCAAATTTTAAAACATATTATTGAAACTAAATAATCTATCATAATTAAGATTTTATTTGATAATAGTGGAAATAATTGTAGTATTAAAATATGAAATTCATCTTAAATAAAATATTATAAACACTAATTTTTCATAGTACCTCATATCATAATATAATAATATTAATATTCACTATTTTTTACTTGTCGATAATAAAAGTACTCACTAAAATAAGACCCCATTTTTTAAAGGATTGATAACCATTTACTAACACTACCTTTTTCTCACTTAGAGCCCTAAACCAACCTATATAACCAACCATTGTACTCTTCAATGAACAAAAATAAAGTTGAATTTTTTTTATGATTCACCATCCAGGGATGTACATTTTATTTAGTAGGTATAAAAAATACCATTATTTCTTTTTATTTGGAAAATAATAAACTAACTACTTGCAGTACAAGTGAAAATTAAAATATATAATGATAAAACTTAAAATATATTTGAAAAATAGAAGAGCGGTGAAGATCAAAATTTCAATGAAACTCTTTAATCACTACAGTAAGGGAATGAAAATTGATATTCCTTTTTTATCATAGTAATGAAGTTGTGGTAGTGAGGTAAGAGTTTTAGTGAAATATTCTATCGTTATTTAATTCTATCTCTATAATGGTCAGTAATTGTATCACATATTCTGGTAATTCTTCTGGAAAGATCAATGATGATACTTTTAACCATGGTTCAGTGATCATATTCCAGAGGTAAATTACCTATTTGTAAAATCATTTATATTCTCAAGCACATGGGATCTTCTAAATATAAAATCATAGGATACAATGGTTAGATAATAATAATAATAATGAAGATTATTATTCTTTAATTATGAATATAGATATACCCTGGTTAATAATTTTCAAATCAATTCAAATTAACTTTGAATAGTTTCTTTGGAATATATATGTATTTTTAAAAATAAAAAAATGGTTAAAATGAATCATTTAAACATGTAGTAATTCAAAATATTAAAACTATAGAATAACAGAGTAACAAAATCCACTCAAAATGAGAAAGTAAATTGTGTATGATTCATATAGTGTATGATTCATTTTTCGTATTGTGTGTGAGTCATTTTTCATGTTCTGTTTGAGTCATTTTTCATCTTTGTACGGGTGATTTACAGATTTCACATGAGTCCTATTAATATGTGTTTAAGTGTGATTCAAAATAATGTAAGTGTTATTTATATTCATGTAAAGGTAAATCTGGATTCTATAGGCTATGTAAAGGTAATAATATTATCCTATAAAATCTATAAAGGTAAGAAGATATTTTTTAGAGGAAATACTCAAAATATATATATATTGTGTAATGGTATCGTTCACGTTTTGTAGTTTGTGTAAAAATAATACACAGGGTCACACACTACAAAAAGGTAACACCAAATTACATAGGCTACCTAAAGGTAACATGCAGACTCTTGTAATGGTATAATGTATAGTGTGTAAATGTAAACTGATTTTTCAAAATATTTAATATATACTCGACTACCATCATGGTGAGGACCTTGTCTTAGTGTATCACCCCAATTAATTTCACCCTCATAGTGTTAAGTACCACAATATAGTGAATCCTACTTTTCCATTTTACAAAGTGAAATCATTTCTATAAATATCATAAGTTATTTTATATTTCTAGACTCTATATCATATGACTTTTTATATCATATGACATTTAAATTATTAATTTTAATTTTCAATCAAATGACCTTGAAAACATTGTAAGTCTTTAAAATTGTATGAATTTGAAATCGCATGACTTTGAAAACATATAAGTTGAATATTTCATATAACATCAAGATTAATTTTTTATAGGTTTAAAATTTTCTTAGGACTTTTCAAAATCAGTTTCATATAACTTTAAAAAAATAATGGCTTTTAAAATAGTTATGTATGACTTTATAAAACTATGAGAAAACACTAAAAACAATTAACTAAAAGACAATGAATTTATAATCCATTATAAAAGATTATAATCACTATTACAAGTATTTAAACACTTAAACAATAAACAAAATGTGATTTATCAAAGCAATAATAAATTATAATTATCTTGTTTGATCGTATGATGT
Organism: Viscum album; assembly: GCA_963277665.1. Lineage (NCBI taxonomy): Eukaryota > Viridiplantae > Streptophyta > Magnoliopsida > Santalales > Viscaceae > Viscum > Viscum album. The sequence continues at coordinate 79,803,986 of OY728122.1, forward strand.
ATTTCAAACTACAATGAGGAAAATGTGAGGTTTTTAATATTCAAAATGTGATTAAACAATGCCATAAAAAATTATAATTATTCTATAAAAACATGTGTGGAATTTTTAATATTCAAAATAAAAATAATGATAAAAAAACTTCCCAAACACTAATTATCTCCATAACTCTAAAAATATCCCCCTTTTTGGAAATTACAAAATTGAAATAAATTATTTAGAAATTATAAAAAGTATCACCCCTTTTGAAATTTATCCAAATTTAATATTTTATTAACATGAAATCAATATTTTATTAAAAAAACATCAACCAAAATAATAGAACATTAATTTATCATTGTCAAATAACTAGTAATATTTAATAAAAACAATCATGATTAAAATTTTATGAAAAGAAAATCATTTAATCTCCCGCTAAATTAATGTGCACAAAAATTTAAAGTATAGTAAAAAAACTAAAATTTCGTTAATGTCGAAAATATGTTCCAATATAAATTTTTCTTATACATATTCCAAAAAATGGGTAATAATAACCAATAAAATTATAAAACTAATGATACACATAAACAAATGTATAAAAATTAAATCATCTTTTAAATTTATTATAATCAAAGGTGTAGATTTCAACTAATTAAACTCGTTCTAAAAAAATATGAAAATTCATAAGGAATATTTTTTTTCAATTCAAAATAGTAATAATATTTAAAAATATATATATTAAATATTAATCTATTTTATTCCAAGTTCAAACATAATTTTCTTAAGATTTACAAAAACTAATTTTTTATTAAAAAAATATTAGTAAGTTGGATTTATTCTGAATCAAATTCCAAAATAATATCCCCTTTATAAACATGATCTTTTAAAGAGTAAAATCAAAAATATATTTTTTCTCTTAGAATACTATAAAATATTTTAAGATATTTATATATAATAATTATTATCATAATATATGTTTAGTTTATCAAAATTAATATTTAAATTAGGTGGATTTTAATTTATCTATAATAATTATGAACAATAACTTGGAGCAATTATATACTCATCCTCAACAATGGATAAAGCAGCTGATAATTTTATTTATAACTCTATGAAAATTGTTTTTTCAAGTAGGTGAAACATTCCTGATATTAAAATTCTATAAACACTAAAACATCAAAATTAGAGTCAATATAATATATCTTGTAAAAATTGTTTTGATTGGCATTGAAAAAAATAGTTGTTGGACTCCTCATGTGTTAATCATGTTTTAATGCTCAAAAATAATGTTAACATTGTTTAACCTATCACAATACACATGTATAGGTTGTTGGTTTCCTTATGATTAAGTGCTTACAACTCTTGGTATAAACTTTTATAATATCTAGATTCAGAATATGATAAATCATGTTTTAATCTTTTAAACTCTATTTGATCTGCTTTTATAATGTTTTATTATATTAATGCTTATGTCTAATCCATTCTGTAAATATTATTTCATAAGACAGTTTATAGATGCTTGTATAAGTCCGTGAAACTATAAGTTTTACATCATGGCTCTGAACTCGTGACCCATACTATGAAATTCAGACACCATAACCCAAACACCATAACCCAGACATCGTAACACTGACATTGTAACCCTGACCCCATGACATAGACACAGTGATTCAGACACCGTAACCAATTTCAGATTTCATAAATTCTGTGACACCAGTTACATACTACCATTTCCAAGACATCATTCAAAGTTTTCAAAAAGGACTAGACACTGATACCTAAGACACCGTGATCCAGACACTACATCTGTGCTACCGGTTCCAAATCTCAATGCAATTTTGGCACTGTGATAGACTTACCATGGAAAGGAAAAGGAGAAGACATAATTTCCTTGTGACACCTTTTCCCTATGGCACTGTTTCCATGTGACATTGTTTCAAGAAAAACTGTGACACCATTCCTTAATCATTTCTATGTCATTTAAAATTTAATTTCAAATGGTCATATTTGATTCATTTAGTAAAACAGACATAATTTATGTTTCTTTGTAGAAATTTCACCAGAAAGTACGAGGAATGAGGTGTAGAAATCATGATTCCTGTCAACTCTAACACATGAAGTCAAAATAAAAATAAGAGCATGAGACTTAAATATTGAGAATATGTGACATATACAGAAGAACAACTACATATTTCATGCACCCACTATGAAATCAATAAAAAAAGGATGAACAGATGTGGAAATCTCATCCAAGATGTACATTAAACCAACAAACATCTTCAGCATATCAAAGAAGGAGAAAGATGTGCCTGCAAAACCATACTTGTACGTGGAAGCCAGAATACAACACTCTATTTCAGTGTCAACTTCCCAAAGAGGACTCAAACTTCATCTAAGTAATATCTGAATTGTCCAGAGCTGAATCTCAAGACACACAGAGCCCTCTAAATCATTTCTCATATTTATTTTGTCTGTCAAGTTCATTTTTACATAATTTTGAGTAGTGTGTGTATCTATCTATTAATCACACACTATATAATATATTATACAGAAGGATACAAGATATCCTTCCACTAATATATTTTCACATCTTTTTACTCTCATGGATAAGTATGGAAGACGTCCGGAATGACCTGGATGTTTTTTTCCCACATAGAATAGTGGAAGAGGTCTTGTGACCTGGACAGTCATGTGTACTTTTGTTAAACCCAATCTAGGGTGTGTATCAAGTTTATTAATATAAACAACTTGGGGGAAGGTGATCACCAAGTAGAGTGGATTAGGTCTCGCATTGAGACCGAACCACTTGTTTTATCTACTCTGAGTTTCTACTTAGTCATTCCCTTTTTTAATTTATATTTTCAAAAAACTAAATTTTATATTGACAGTTTGTCTTGTACAGTAGTTATAAATGTTTTTTCGTATTATAATAGTTTAAAAAGTTTTTTCAATATCTAATATTGACACTATTGAGAATTGATCAATTTTTTGAGAAGCTGTTTGACCTTTCAAGCTATTATAATCTTATTACCTTGATTAACTGGCATGTTTTATTTTAATTAGTTGAATATTTTCAGTAAAATTTTTAACAGAAATTTTAATAGGAACTCAATTCACCCCCCTCGTGAGTGTCCCAGTCTGACCAACATTTGGTATGAAAGGAGTTTTTAAAATCACTATTTTAAAAAATTAAAATTTTCAATAGATTTATAATATATTTCAACTTTTATTTTAGTTTTGTTTTAAAGATCTAAAAATTTCTTCTAGTTTTAAATTTTTTTTTCTCTAAAACCAAAAATTCAACACATTATTTTATAAGTATGTATAATAGATTGGAAGGTGCTGCTACAGACATACCACAATTCTTTAATGGAACAAACTATGCATAATGGAAAATTAAAATTAAAATGCACATATAAAGTATGGGTTTTGAAATTTAGTCTTCAATTTTAGATGAATATAAGATTCCTGCTACTTCTAGAACTACTTGGGATAACCCAACTAATACTGTATATAATAATAATTTCAAATCCATGAATTCATTATACTACTCTTTACAAGATAAACAATTTAATTGAATTTCTGCCTGTAAAATAGCCCATGAAATTTGAGATAAATTATCTATTTCACATGAATGAAATTTTAGTGTTAAGGAAAAGATACTTAACAAATATACTATTAAATATGATAACTTTAAAACGAAGCTTCATGATCCTATTTTTTATATTTATCTCACGTTTAATGAGATAGTGAACACTTTGATCTCTCTAGGAAGATATATTACTTCTAAATATCAAATTATGAGGAATCTCAGATGCTAACATGATAGATAGAGAGGAACTTCTGTATAAATTAGAGAATCAAGTGAAATAAACTACCTATAAAATAACTCATTGGATAACTTGTTATATAGAAATAAGATATGAAATTCCACAAGGAAGAAGAGTATGAATCTAAGAGAAAATTTGCAGTATTCAAGACAACTACCTCTATGAACATAGAAAAATAGAAGGTGATAACCTCTGTTGAAAGCTCTAGTAATGATGAATCAACATCAGATAGTGATTAATAGATGGATCAATTATCTATATGATTCAATAAATTCTATATAAAGAAAAAGTTCTTTAGGAATCCAAATTATAATTGAAATAATGATAAGAAGGGAAACTATAAAAAGGACTAGAAAAGAAATGACAACTTATAAGAGATTGAATTCTTTGAATGTAATAGGATAGTACATGTGAATGTGGACTTTCCAAAATTGAAATAAAGAAAGATGTATGAAAAAAAAGACAAGAAGTAAAATAAATCTATGAAGGGAACATGGAGTGCCTCTAAGGATAGCATCAATGAATTAGCATCATCACACATTAAGAGGGATGACATGGAAAATATGTGTTTTATGACAATCACATTTGAGGAAACCGTAGATTCTCCTATACACAATTCTTACTATTCTAGAGATGAAAGTGATTCTGAAAATATTACTAGTGAAGAATTATTTGAGTATTGTAATATTATTGAAGACACTTGTAATGAAATGAAATATATATATAAATATTTAAATAAGCTGCATGCTTTCACTGTAAAAATTAGGGCTGACCTTGCTACTGAAAAAAAAAGAGTGACCAACTTCTCAAAGAAAACAATGAACTAAAAATGTCTAATGAAAAATTGAAGAAATATATATATAATTTTACCAATGGGAAAAATAATCTTACACAAATTCTCAGTAAATATATAGCTCCTAAGTACACTTATATTATTGGATGTCAACCTAGATAGAGAAACCTATCTAAAGAACATATTTAAACTAACTCTGGAAAATCCGTTTTTCTACCTAAAAAATGAAAATTCAGCTACTGGTTCTAGTTTTGGATAATCATTTACAACCTATAGTTCTTGTTTAACAAATAGAGTTTATTTTTCAAATATATTATATAATACTTATAGCAATCCTCTGAAGAAAATGTGGGTTCCTAAAGCACTAATTACTAATGTCACTAGACCCAAAAAATATGGGAACCAAAATCGGTTTTTGTTAAAATATTTTGTTGGAAAGTTATCTAAAGATGTCATGTAAAAGATTAAGGTACTTGGAAAGTGGATGTTCAAGACAAATGATAAAATATTATTCAAGATTCAAGAACCAAATCAAGATTAATGGTGGGCCTTTTACATTTGGGGACAATGTAGAAGGAAAAATAATTGGATTAGGCCATATTGGAAAATTTGACTCATTTTTAATTTCTAAACTACTTTTTATTGATGGATTGAAATATAATTTACATAGTTTTTCACAATTATGTGATTTTGGATTTCATGTTAGATTTGAGAATGATTCATGTAATGTTTTTAACTCTAAAAATGAACTAATTTTTTATTCCTTTAGAAATGAAATTGTTTATGCTGTTAACTTAGATTCTCTAATTTTTAAAAATGTTTTTTTAAGTGTATTTCACCAAGAGTCTGGGATTTGGCATATAAGACTAGGAAACTACAATATATACTCCCTTAATAAGCTTACCAGAAAAGGATTAGTCAAAGACCTACCCAAACATGTGTTTCTAAATGACGAAGTCTGTAATCCTTTTTAAAAGGGTAAACGGACCAAAGAAAGAAGTTTCAACTTATCAACCTCTCGAGTTGGTTCACATGGATTTGTTTGGATATCTAGAGTTTTTAGTTTAAATGGGAATCACTATGACTATATTCTTGGAGATGACTATTCAAGATATACTTTGACCTTTTTCTTCGCCTAGAAAAGTGATTTCTCCTATCATTTCACCATGTATGCTAGGAATGTAGAAGATATTAGTGGAATTACGTTAAAATATCTAAGAAGTGACCATGTCCATGAGTTTTAAAACTAAAATTTTTAATACTTATGCTCAAAAAATGGATATATCCATAACTTCTCAACCCCTAGGACACATCAATAGAATGGATTTTGGGAAAGAAGAAATAGAACATTACAAGAGATAGCTCGAACAATGCTTAATGAGTATGATCTAGCTGTTTACTTTTGGGCTGAGGCTATGAATACATATTTCTACATAATTAACAAAGCCTTAATTAGACAAATTCATAAAATAACTCCCTATGAGTTATGGAACAATAGAAAACCCAAGGTTAATTACTTTAAAGTTTTTTGTTGTAAATTCTATATCAATAATACAAAGGAAAATATTGAAAAATTGGCATCCAATATTGATGAAGGAATATTCCTAGGTTACTAAAATTATATTAAATCCTATAGAGTCTTAAATAAAAGAACAAAATGTGTAGAAGATTCTGTACATGTCAAATTTGATGAAACATATCCACATGAACCTAATACCTCCATAGAGAATCTTGAAGACGATATGAAAAGTCTGGAAATAAAAGTAAAATAATCTAATCCTCTTACTAAACAATATGTTAAATCAAATAGTCTTTTAAATTCATCAGAATATGGACATGATGAACCCAAACATGTAGATGAATAAGAAATTACCATCCCCTCCTTCTCTAGACCAACTAGAACCCTTAAAAACCATTATTTAGATGTTTTTGTAAAAGATTTAGATAAAGGAACAAAAACTGGAGCTTCTCTTAAAAACCAGGTTGAACATCAAGCTTTATTTTCACTTATTGAACCAAAAAACATCAATGATTTTATCAATGATGAATTTTGGGTGATGGCTATGCAAGAGGATATAAACCAGTTTCAATGGAATAAAGTTTGTAAACTTTTGGATAGACCCAAAGATACATTGACATAGGCACTAAGTGGGTGTTTAGTAACATAGTAGATGAATCTAGTAATATAGTCAGAATCAAAGATAGATTGGTTGCACATGGTTATAGTCAAGAAGAATGAATTGTCAATGAAGAAACCATTGCACCAGTAGCTATACTTGAATCCATTATAATCATTCATGCTTATTTAGTACATCTAAATTTAAAAATATATCAAATGGATGTCTAGAGTGAATTTCAAAATGAATATATAGATGAGGATGTTTTTTTAAACAACCCCCCAGTTTTACAAACCCTCACTTTCTAAATCATGTCTTTAAATTAAAAAAAACTTTATGTTGTTTAAAACAACCTCCAAGAGTTTGGTATGATAGATTAAGTATTTTTCTTATTTCAAAAAGTTTTACTAAATTTATAGATGATCCTACTCTTTTTATAAAATTAATTTCAAAAGATTTTTTAGTTGTTCAAATCTATATTGATAATATTGTTTTTGGATCTTTAAGAAAGTCTTTTTGTATTGAGTTTTCAAAGATGATTAAAAATGAAATTTTAATGAGTTTAATGGCTGAGATAAAATTCATTCATGGATTTAAAATATTTCAAAATAAGATAGGTATTATTTTAAATCAACATAAATATAATAATGATCTTCTAAATTTGTTTGGCTTGTAAAACACTAAAAGTAGTGATACACCAATGACTGTTACATGTAAGTTGGATCCTGATGAAAATGGTAAATCTAAATATCAAACCACTTATAGAGGGATGATTGAAATTTTACTCTAATTAACTTCTAGTCAACCAAATATCATTTTTAGTGTTTTCATGTATGAAAGTTTTCAAGCAGACCCTAAAGAGCCTCATTTAAATTCTGTTAAAGGAATTTTCAAATACCTCAAACATACCACCAATTTTGGATTGTTTTATCCTAGAGGACAATCATTTAACTTAGTTAGATATTCAGATGTCGATTTTGGTTGTTGTAAGTTATAAGAAAAAAATACCCTCTATGATATTTCATCTTTTAAGCAAGTCTCTATTATCATTGTGTAGTGAGAAACAAAATTCTATTGCATTATCTACTACCGAGGTTGAATAGATAGCTGCTATTAGTTGTTGTGCACTATTTTTTTTTTGATGAAAAAAATGTTACTAGACTGTGGATATCAATTCAGACACGTACCTATAAATTGTGACAATAAAAGTACTATTAATATTTCAAAGAATCATGTTTCACACTCTGAGAAAAATCATATTGATATAAGGAATCACTTTTTGTGTGATCATTATCGAAAAGATGATGTGAAATTGTAATTAGTTGGCACTGAGCATCATCTTGTTGATATATTCACTAGACCATTAAATTCTAAAATGCTAAAATATATCATACATGAATTAGGGATGATAAATCTAAAGTAAAAATGTCTACAGTTTCAAATTTACTATCTCACACTTACTGTTTCACAGTTTATGGTTTCATGATCCACGGTTTCACAAGTTACAATCTTGGAATAGCTGTCTCATGTTTACAATCTTACAATTGTTTCCTTACACTTGTTGTCTCAATGATATGGCCGCACCGTTTAGAGTCACACCTTAATGATGAAACTGTGACGACCTATTCTAGTATCACCATAATGTTTTAATTTTTTTCCTTTGATTTATTTCCTGTATCTCTTTATCGATTATATTATTATTTTTATACAGTGAATTTTTGTTCGCAACATTTTGACTTCCTAAATGATAAAAACCTGATGCTTTTCACTTATCTATTCACTTGAGTTATTCTCCCATGAAATAGAAATCCTTATATCTCAAACCTCTTTCCCTCCTTCAAATCTTTCTCCTTCTCAAACATACGTTGGATTCCCAGAATAAAGTGACCTTCTTTATCAACTCCTAAGAAGTGGAGGTCTAAAAATAAAGGGAAATGGGCTCTAAGAATAATTCTTGAAGGACCATTGAATCCAGACCTTGATGATTGAATTTTAGTACCATAGAAATAAATATATCTAAAGTGGCTACTGACAAGTAAGTAACTAATATATAATGTTTTGGAGGAACAAGACTGGTTGAAATTGCTCACTAAAGAGAAGAGACCCATCTATCTGACGCTTGTTTCCAATTTTTATAAGTATCTTCAGTTCTCCAGCGAGTCGATAGATGATTTTGTTGTTAGGGTATTGATAAATGGGAAAAGTCATACCTTTTCATCCAGGTTGTGGGATGCCTATCTTGAAATACCTCATAAAATAATTCATGAGGATCGTCATCAAGGAACTCCTCCTCCTAGTGATGTTTTTAACCTAGAAGAGGATTTGGGAATCCTAACTGGAAATAAGAAGATAAGAAAGAAAATTTCAGCAGAGTTAGATGGCGAGACAAGGTTATTGTTCAAATTCATTCAAAAATATTATTTTTCCAAGGAAGGGAGATTTTAAACCCTTGAAGAATCAATATATATTACTGATACATCTTATAAAAAATAGATACAAGATCAACTTATGTAAGTATATCATTCTCCAACTCATTGATAAGATCAAGACTACATCAAAGTCGAACTCCCTATTTTATGAAAGATTTATTTCTAAAAATTTTCTTCCAAAAGAGTATATTTCTAAAATGAAGAAGTTTTTTAGGATTATGATTTTTGTATCACTAAGGATACATGCAGAAGGATGAAAATTAACTAGAATCCTTGGAAACAATTCTAGGTGGAAGACAATGAATGATTGTATGAGAAGTTAAATCCAATTGAGAATCCTTCATGACCTAAGAAAAAATATGACCCTGGTCTTGAACCTGATGAGGTTGTTGAATATTCAAGTGAAGAAGTAGGAGATGAAAAAGCATCTCATTAGGATAGAACTGTCTTAGAGGAAGAAGACAATAGCCTATCTGACCCACAAGCTAACTTAAGATACATTTTCTAGAGAAACTATTGCTGGAAAATGTCATGCTGCTAGTATAGAGGAACAAGCTATTCCTGAGGAACTTCTAGAGGAATCTACTATTGAGGAAGAACATTTTCTTGAGGATGGTCCTACTACTATGGAATAGACAGAAAAAAAAAATAAACCTGAGGTTATTCATTCTGTGGATGAAAGGATAGATCATTTTTTTAGTTAGAAAATGATGTGCATGAACCTACCATAATAGATGAAATGGAATTATGTCAAGCAATTAAGTCTCCTAGTCCAAAAAGAGAATCACCTGTTGAGGGGGAGCAAAATCCCATTTTGGAAAGAATTCAATTGGTAAGTTCTATTGAAACAATACAATTGGTAATTGTGTATAAATTACCCAGCTACGTTGGTGTCTCTAACTCTCAGTTGGCTTCAGTGACAGGAATTTATCTCACAAAATCTTTTCAATTGAATCATTTTTCTACACTAGAATTCATACCTACTAAGGAACAAGTGGATATTTTGGTTACTTCACCTGAGGTTGCACAATAATCTCCTAGATTTGTGAACCATGATGATTTAAAATTTATTTTGTGAAAGTATGATGGATGGTTTTGAAGAAATTTTGAAATATCTCCCTACTTCTGTATCTTGTCAAAGTGAACAAGATGCTAGCTTGCACTTGGAAACACATATCTCAAAAACCCAACCAAGGATACTACCAGAAATTCAAGAGGTGAGGATTGAAAATCAGCAATTTAGTGTGGAAGTAAAATCCTTAAAATCTCTAGTTGAGGATCTAAGGAAGGAGTTTCAAAATTTTGACTCCCCTATTGCTAGTTTCAGCATAGAATATGTATACAAATTTACAAAAAATTTGTGACTTTAATCCAACCAAATTTTTCACAGTTGTTGATAATATGTTTTCCAACAGTTCCAAGTTGTCTAATGACGTTCAAGGATTGGTATCCTTAGTCAATGAGTTTTATGGTTTTTCCAATAACTCTTTTGAGACTACTCTTGAAAGCCTTCATGAACCCTCTATAGTCATCACAAATTCTTATTCCACTACTAAACCTAGTTAAACATCTCAGCTGTCAGATAGTTTAGTACATAGAAAGGTGATTCAAGAATAGCTTCAATCATTAAAAGGTTGGTCTGTTCAGGAGAGACTCTCCAAGATTATACAAAATAGTAAGTCCATGAAATGGTTTGACTGTATTCAAAATAAGCCCATATGGTCTATGATGAAATTAAAAAAAGGTTGATTTCTACTTCAATAGGATCTATACAAAGCACCAAATGAATAGTCATTTCAAGTACCTTGGGGAGAATCTCAAAATTCCTCCTGTTACTCATGATTTTAAGGACCAAGAGCAGAAAATGAAAGTGTTCACACCTATTTTGGATAATTTTATTGATAATAAGGATTATTTTGAAAAGTCTATACAATATGGAGGTCAAGTTGTCACTGATTTTATCAATTTTTTGAATCCTTATCTCTATGTGCAAAGTACTGCAATAGTGTCTCCTGTAGCTACCCCTTTGCGACCAGGATCAAGACCTTCCTCATCCATTGTTTTTGCTTCTACCTCCATGTATGTATCTTATGCTCTGATCCAGATCAGAAGTTTGATTCTTGAGCAATCCTTGACTAGGTCTTCAACCAAACCAACTCTAGACCCTTCTGTTTTTGAAGGAATGCCTCTTCCTTCTCTTACAAATTGTTCAACCCCTTCTACCACTTCTTCTTCTGCTCTTATGGCTCCTCTTGATGTTTCTTCCACAAGAAAAGAGAATACTATTAAACCTGCAAAGAAGTGAATTATGTCTTTTTGATAGGTATTTTTTCAATTTTTTCTTTATGATTGTAATGCACCTTATCTTTCTATCCAATATAATGTTCTCTACTGTTACATCTTTTTACTCCTTACCGTAATTCAGCCTTTATTTTATTTTTTGATATTTTATTTTTGATAATCCATAAAGGGGGAGAATAAGAAAATGGAATTTAAATCCCATTTAAATATCATGATATGTTATCATCAAAAGGGGGGATATTTTTGGATTCCTCATGTGTTAATCATTTTTTAATGATCGCAAATCATTTTAACCTTGTTTAACCTATCATAATCCATATGTAGAGATTGTTGGTTTCCTTATGATTAAATGATTACAACTATTGGAATAAACTTTTAAAATATAATGATTTATAATCTCACAAAAAATGTTTTAATCTTGTAAACTATGTTTGATATTGTTATATAATTTTTTATTGTATTAATGCATAAGTCTAATCCCTTCTGGGAATATTATTTCTTATGATATTTTATAGGTACTTGGCCAAGTCTGTGAAACTGTAATTCTAACACCGTGACTCAGACACCATGACCCAGACACCGTAATCCAGACACCGTAACCTAAACACTGTAACCCAGACACCGTAACCCCGACACTGTAACCCAAACATCGTTACTTGGATTCAGTGTTTTAGACACTGTTACTAGTTTTAGATTTCATAAATTCTATGACTTTGGTTCCTTGCTACCATTTCCAAGACACTGTTCAAAGTTTTGACAAAGGACTGGACACTGTTACTTGAGACACTGGGATCCTAACACCACATCTCTGCTACCAGTTCTAGATGTCAACACAACAATGGAACCATGACTGTCTCATCTCTCAAAGGAAAAAGATAAGACTTTGTTTTCTAGTGACACTATTTTCTAGTGACATCATTTCATAGAGACACTATTTCAATAAAAAATGTTAAATCATTCAATAATCATTTATCTATATTTTTAATTTAATTTCTAATGGTCATATTTGATTCATTTAAGGACACTCATATAATTTATGTTTCTTTATAGACAAGTCATCTGACGGTATAAGGTACGATGAGTAGAAATAATGCTTCATGCCTGCTCCAACGCAAGCACTCAAAATAAAAATAAAAGCATAAGACTCAAAGATTGTTAATGTATAAGATATACCAAAGAACATCTGCGACTCTCATGCACCCACTGTGAACTCAATAATAAAAGGAAGAACATGTGAGGCAATCTCAATCAAGCTGTAAATTAAATGAACAAACTGCTTCATCATATCAAAGAAGGACAAGGATATACCTACATAACCAAACTAGTATCTGGAACCTAGAATACAACACTCTGTTTTAGTGTCAACATCCATAATAAGACTCAAACCTCATCTAAATTATATTTTAGGAGTCCATAGATGCATCTCAAGACACATAGTGCCCTCTAAACCATTTCTCATATTTATTTTCTCTATCATGTGAATTTTTACTTACTTTTGAGTAGTGTGTGTATCTATCTATTAAGTGAACACTGCCTCCTGTATCAAACTTAAGGATACAAGATATCTTTCCACTAATATCTTTTTACATCTGTTTACTCCCATAGATAAGTGTGGAAGAGGTCCGATTTGACCTGGTTGTTTGTTTTCCCACGAAGAATAGTGGAAGAGGTCTTGTGACTTTGATAGTCATGTGTATTGTTGTTAACCTCGATCAAGGGTGTAGATCATGTTTATTAATGTAAACTTCATAGAGGTAGGTGATAACTAAGTGGAGTGGATTAGGTCTTGGATTGAGAATAAACCATTTTTTTATCCACTATGTGTTTCTATTTAGTATTTATCTATTTTAATTTATATTTCATAAAAACTAAAGTTTGTTTTGATAGTTAGTATTTTGTAGTATTTATAACTATTTGTTCTTATTTTAATAGTTTCAAAAGTTATATCAATATCTCATATTGATACTACTAATAATTAATCAATATTTTGAGAAGTTATTTGAACAGTAAAACTATTATAACCTTATTACCTAGATTAACTGGAATGTTTTAATTTCAATTAGGTTAATATATTAAGTTAACTTTTTAACAGAAATTTTTATAGGAAATTAATTCACCCCCCCTGTTTATTTTCCTACTCCAACCAACACCATTGTTAACATTTCCATTCTATTAGGCTTCCAATCATATATCTAATTAGTTTATTATCCACTAATTTTCAAGATTCATCTATATCTAATTTATAATTTGTAATTATCACAGTTCTCATACTCTTACGACAATCCAAATTAAAACTTTTAACTATCTCTCAACCATATCTATAATGATTAAAAATTCACAATCTTTTATTTGAAAAAATTTCAATCCATGAAAAAAAATTAATAACCCATTAAGCTCAAGTAAAATTCATTTATCATTTAGTTTTACAATTCATTACTAATAATATAATTTATAGAATTAAATAAAATTTCATTATATATATATATATATATATGCATAACTAAAATATCATTTGAAACCTTTTTAGTAAATAACATATGAACAAATTTCCATTGTTCAAGACATTTTTTCAACAAAAAAATATTGTCTTTCATACCAAACACTTAGAGATATTTTTAGAGAATATGAAACTTTTGATAGATTACAAACATGATTTTGAAATTTTCTAATTTTATATCCTACTGTTGGATTTAGATACACATATTCAAAAATTAATCCATCTAAAAAACAATATCCACATCCACTTGAACCAATTTAACATTTGGAAAATAAGGAAAATATAATATAATCTTAATGGATCCTATCCACAAAACTAGTGTAAAATAATAATCAAAATAAACACCTAATTCTTGTAAGTATATCTAGGAAACTAGACTAGAGTTTATTAACTATATTATCATATTATTCAATTTTTTTGTTTAAATCCATTTAGTTCATATATTATGTCTATCTTTTGTAAGTTCAAATAAATTAAATTTTTTTTATTAATTTGTAGAGTTTATCATGCATATAGGTAATCCAATTTTAATCATTAAAAGATCTATAGATATTAATATGCACAAAATCATCAAAAAAATTAGAATTAACAAAAATACTCAAAGCATATTTTCTAGTTATAATTTCAGATTAATCATTTCCAATTTATTTTTCTAAAAACATTATCTCAATTAGTTTTCAATTCTTTGGATCATATTGAGAATAGATATTTTAGGGGATCAGATCCATGTGGATCAATACTTTTCATGTTTTTCAGGCTTGAGGTGCCCAGAAGGAGGCTTGGAGGAAGTCTGGAGAGGATCAACTTCTAATAGATGGAAGTGGTCAGGATTTTACATAGTGAAAGAATATTACACAACATGAATATGAGTTTCCTGATGTGTAAAATATAGTGTTTTTTAAAGTAATATAAAATTATGTGGTGAAGTATATTTTTGGTGAAACCAAACCCTAAGAATTACACGATGGGAAAGGGGGTTACACATCATTTAATTCCTTAATGTTATATGTTTTAAAACACTTTTAGCCACTTAGGTTTCTAAAACCATATGGTTGGTCTCATCTTATAGTTTCTATAATCCCTCTCCTTCATTGTTTTAATTACCATTGATGGTAATCGATCATCAGGGTGTCGTCTTTGATCATTGATGACCCGAGTAGATCCAAGGTGTGTTTTTCCATAATTTTCTAGCAGTTTCTCTCAAATTGAGTTAATTTTCCTCTAATTATTCTGACTATTCTATGAATTTTTCTTACCCTTGTTTTTAATGGGGATTCTATTGGTTTCTGTTGGCCTGGTGGTGTCGAGGTCTCCTCGGATGGATGCAGTTCTGGTGAGAGCGGTTATTGGAGACTCGTTGTGTGTTCTGTTCTCATGTGAAGAATGTCAATGACCTTTTGTGTTAGGGAATTCATTTCTTCCCTACATATTTATGTGAAAAAATATATCAATCATGATTTATCCCTTGGATCATAATGAATTTTACCTAATAATTATTTGAATGGGGCTAAATAACTGGTATTGATAACATGGAGATGTTACTAGTTTATACCGTGATAATGGTTTGCCTCTTGATTTTCTAAGTAGTGTGATATTTATGCCTTACATGGTTTATAATTCTGTTCTTTATGTAAATTGATAACGAACATAATTTCATAATTAATTAAAAATTAATTTGATAAATGAATTAAAGAGGCATGTTTAATGAATCTATTTGTTGTTGTTGTTGTAATTTGATGATAATCAAATTGATGCAAGTGTGCATCATTAATTGAATTGGTTAATGAAATTGAATCATGATTATTATTTTTGATAAAATAATTAAAGTCATATTAAATTAATTTTTTAACTAATTTTGGATATCTTGAGATAGCTTTTTCCTAGTTTTCCTAAATATGGAACCTATGACCATGAATCGGTTAATTCAATATGGAATAAGAACTAGTTTTTTGATAAAATATAATGCCTTTTAAGGTATTTTGTTACAAATTTTCTTATAAATACCATTTGCCTTGTTCTTGGAGTCAGGAAAACTCGTTGCGTGTTAAGGTTGAATTCCTTGATTTAGGTCCAAGATCCCAGTTTCTTTGTTTGCTACCAACTTCTTGTGATGTGATGTGTGTATGGGATTTTTGATCCAGGAGGTCTATTGTGGTTTATGGGGTGGGGAGGCCCAGATGTGACATGAGCCTGGGATGGTTGATCCAGGAGTGTGGTTTTGGTATGTGGGTCAAGGAGGCACGTTTTTTGTGGTAGAAATTGACGCTTCGAGTTCCAAGATGCATTGGAATATGAATATGGATGTCGGGGAGGACATCAGAGATGATGAAATGTGTTGAATTCGGGCTTACCCATTGTTATAAAAGACAGATTCTAGTTAGAATCAATTGCTTGGCTGATGGACATGTTTTTTTCTATCTTATTTTCTGCTCCCCACTGCTTGAGGAATATGGTTTAGGTTACTATCCTTACAAGAGATTATAATATGCACGGGGTATGACACATGCTTCTCTTGTATACTTGTCATGGTTGCATGAGTCTACACTTTTAGTATAGGTGGTGAAGATGTGATGGGTAGTTCAACTACTCGCTATGTTGAGACCATTGTGTTTGGTAGCTTAGAATGTTTTCCTACTATACATTGAAATATGGAATGTAATGTTGTAAAATAAATGAATAAATGTTTAACCCATTGGGTTTGAACTTACTAGGATTAAATGATGAGGTTTTAATTCTAAGAAGTCATGGAATCTGTTTTCTAATGCTGGGAGGGCATGAAAATTTGTCTTGATGGTAATTAATTTTAATATGGAAAATGTTAATGGTTAATTAATGGTAAAATAATTAATTAATATAAATTTTAACTAATAAAAATGGAATAAAGTAATTAAATACATCTCTTTAAATGGTTTTGTTATTATAGGGTAACTGGTCTTAGTAGTGGAAATCGGTAGTTTGAGAGACGTTAGCTGCTTTTGAGTATCAGACTAGGTTATGCCCATAGTGTAGTTGTGAGCTATACTATATCATGTACTTTTTTTACTTCTATATGCTACTCTACCTTGTTGATTAGGGAAAATGACACCCTAAGGATTATAATCCCTAGGGTGTGTGTTTTCTCCAATATCCCAGTGGGAAGATGGATGGCTAACTACCCCCTTTCTCCATGCTCTTTTCTCTATGTAGTTACCTGTTATGGTATGTAAGGTGGTCAGTTTTCCCCATATATATGTGTATAGGGTTGTAATGGATTGTGTTTATTTTATACACATGTATTATAGAAGTAGTTTCCTAAGTACTACTATAGGTATAAAATGTATAGGTTGTGATAGATTGAGGATCCTTACACGGTGTATGGTTTGTGATGTCTTTAGATATAAACCCGGACATATGATACATGTTATGCGGGTTGTGGTGGATTGTAACGCCCCAACCCCAGTTACCCAGAGTCGGTGCCTTATTTTAATACATTTCCATGATTACAAGGAATCAAGTCCTAAAAGACCAATCAGTTTAGCAGTCTTGGAAAATATATTACATATATGAATGTTACATTACATTATAAAATGAAAAACAACAACAAAATTGTCTGCATTTACCACATTCATATCCCTTAGATTATCCATGTAGTTCAGTCATAATATACTTCTTTTCATCATGGGAAAAATAAAACATAAGAAGGGGTGATCTCAGATGCTCAGTAAGGATAAAAATATAGCAAAAAATTCATAAATAAGCATAAACATTTAAGGCAATGTAAAAGACAAAAAAAATCCTTTTAAACTTATACATCAACATAATATGGAAAAGATAAAATCAATTAATTCCATTTATTTATTCACATGGATATTCTACTATTCGAATAATCACATGCAATATCAATAGCCACTTTCGTAATGATGGATTGAATAATGCCAGACTTCATAACCACATAATCAAAGAGTTTTGAAAAGAATAAAAATAAGATTATGTCAAGGCCTTGTGCCAAGACACTAGTTTGTCTCATGAGACCTACCGATGCATCGAGGAGCTATAGTAGGTTCAACCCATCACTTACTAAGTCCAATGCATTCCTCATATGAAAAGGTTGAAATAGAACATAAACATTCATATTAAAACTAGAATAAGAAATATTAGTACATTAACCATAAAAAAATAATTGTATTAAAATAGCACATCCATAGCCAAATATATTATAACTCATTCAATTAAATATGGAATATTGTATTATAAAAAATCAACCTTAATCAAGAAAAATATCCAGTAAAGGATGTTGACATAGTTGAAAATGATCATTTAAACTTTTTGAGAAAAATATCCATTTTTGTAGAATCATTTAAAGTCACGAATTTATAAAAGAAGTCATTTAAAAGATATTTTTAAATAAAAGTGTCCCATATCACTTTGAAACTTTTTAAAGTAATTAAAATTTTAAAACAATCTTGTCTATATAAATAAATCCTTAAAACCATTTTAAAAACAAGGAAATTAATGAAAAAGGTTTGGAAGAATAAATCTTTAAAACATTTAAAATGATTTTTTATTAAAAAAATTACCTTAAAAAAGAATAAATTTTGAAACTCATTTATAAAACATGGACACATATAGTAAATATTTTCCAGTAGGTGCTTACGTAAAAACAACCTCGGATAATAAAGAGATTGTGAAATTACCCCTTACCTTGCACTTTCCTTTGGTCGAGGGTACGTTTAACCTCCTGTATAATGACCATATTATGTTGTTAAATTATACCAGAACCATATTAATATTTATTATATCATACATGATTCAGTTATGACTTTATACTACCCATTTAATAATGATTTCCATGTTAAATTAACATCTTGGGTAATAATCGCTTTCTTTATCGTACGCGTTTTAACTTTTTATTCTTGATCAAATCATTTAGATCATGTTTTAAAAACATCTAAAATATAAACCATGATTTATATATCATATATATTTTGAATATCTATATTTATAATAGATAGATATTTGAAATGGAAGGCACCGTTTTTGGAGACAGTATGTCGTACGTACGCATAAACATTGTTTCCGTTTTCATGTCGTATTGAACAGAAGTAAGTGAATAAGATATATGTATGTAAATATATATATATATATATATATATATATCCATTAGAATTATTATTTCATATATTACATGCATATTAATAATATATATTTTTATAATCATCATTGAATGCTGAACGTGGGAATGAATCTAATCGCGTCGTGGAGACAGTAATCCGTACGCACGCACGAGCAACAATATCATTATATTTATTGTAAAATCATATATAATTGGATAGTATATATTATATACATAATCATTAACATTTTATATTAACTTTCTACATCAGTTATACTCATTATTATATCCATCCAAATAATGAACTCTTTGAACAACAAACGACACCACGACATGGAGACGGTAAGCCGTACGTACGCACGTATGGTGACTTTGTCAATTATAGGATGGATAGAATAATGAATATTGTTGTAAAATATTTATAATAACATCATATTATTTATAAGTTATTGGAGTTATTATTTTGTTATGGAAACAACAAATAAAGAGGAAGTGGAAGAAGAAAATAACTTAAAAGAAGGTGGTGAAATTATTACCTCTTTTTCGTGTGTTTCTTTTTTAGTTGATCAAACGGGATCCATGGGATGTCTTTATGATCAAATTAAGGCCTATAGGTTGAATTAAGGATATATTTGAGGATATTTGTGAAGGTTTTGTCTAGGCCAAATGGCTTTGGAGGTGTGATTTTGAGAGAAGGGGAAGTGCCCTTTTATAACAGAGGTGAGGGTCGCTTTAGGAAAGGCTTGAAATATTATTTTATAATAAACTAATTTCTAGTTTATAATGGCTAAAAAAAGATTTATTTATAGTATAAGGTGATTTGGGTCAAAAAAAACCCAACCAATATGTTTTAGACAGTTTTAGGTCACCATATTAAACTTATCCTTTAGATTTAATCCTTAGTTAAACAGTTTAAATTTTACCATGTATTCTATTATTATAGTAAATGGTTAATAAACATACTATAAAATTCCAAGATACCTAAATTGGTTCATTAATGATATAACTATTATTATATATGTTCTTTGGAAGAAAATTATATTCTTTGGACTATTAT
The DNA here is from genome assembly GCA_963277665.1 of Viscum album. Lineage (NCBI taxonomy): Eukaryota > Viridiplantae > Streptophyta > Magnoliopsida > Santalales > Viscaceae > Viscum > Viscum album. Next base: position 79,824,078 of record OY728122.1, read on the forward strand.
ATAATTTAATAATATAATATTTGTTTTAAAAAGTCATTTATGTCAGTTTTGACACTATTTCGTATTTGGTTTCTGTGAAAGTCATCACAACTTTATTACATATAAAAAATATATTTAATCAACCCTAAAATGTCATATTAAAATATAAAATTCGTGGATGTCATAAAAACTTTGAAATTATATTTAATTAATATTTATAATACCTTTTATTTGATTCTTTCATTAACAAGGTAATTATTGCATCATCATTGTGTCATAAATAAATTTAATTATTTAATGTCTAAAAATTAAAAATAAAATACCATGATATAGGAAATATGTTTATCTTTCTAATGAATATTTATAGTCTAATTTATATTATGTATAACCCTACATTAAAAAAAAATTTGTTATAACACTTTGAATTTAGCACTTTTAACTCTTCTTTAAATAAAATAATAATAAATGTCCTAATCTAATACAAGTGGAACAAAAAGGATAATATTTTATTACTATGATTTTTTTTGGTCTAATTAAACATATCCAATAGAATTTTTACACGGGATAAGTTAATTATAATATTATTTTTTTCATTAATTACCCTATTTACTTTTAACCGTGGTAAATAAAAGTCAAAATTTACTATTCACCAAAAAATATTTTCATCTTATTTAAACACATTTTACAAATTGATGTAAAATGTGCCTCTCATTTTTTTGAAATTCAACCCACAAAATTGGTAAAATTAGGTTTTATGCAAAGTTGGAAATGCTCCTAGGAGGTGGGTAAAAAGCGTTAAAAAATTCAATAAAATTTTATATATCTAATTTTAATATAAAATGACTCCAGTGAATTAAATTTAACTTATATAAGTATTATAAATCTATTTTTACTTAAATAAATTTAAATAAAATATATAATTATTTAAATAGAAAGTTAGTTTTAAACAATAATCTAGTGTTTTTCACTATTCATCCAAAATTCAATGTTTTCAGAAAAATACCAAAAATTGACCCTAAGATAATTTTGATATTCTGAATTCAAAAATGAATTCCATTTTAACAAATTCAAAACATATAATTTATATTAATTAATTTAAAATTAATTCCCATTGTCTGAACCAAAAAGCAGGTATTTTTAAAGTAAAAACTCTCAAAATATTGACATGTGTTTATGTCAAATTTAAATGTGAAATAACTTATAATGACCAAAATTGTATTAAATAATAAAAATATAATATAATTATACTTCAAAAGCACTGAAATTCAAAATTAATCACTATAAGTTATTGCGATTAAAAAAGTTGTTTTCAATTAAAATTTACTATTTTTCAATATTCAACAAAATATGAAAGTTATCAGAAAAGTATCAAAAATTTATCCAAACTAAATTTTTATGTCTTGGTTCAAAATAAGAATTTAATTTCATTATATTTAATATAAAAAAGTGTCAAATATTTGTTTTAAAAAGGTTTCTCCATTAAATAAGCGGTAAAATTGCATTTTTTGAAAAATACTTCTTTTATCTGAAAAAAGGAATTTCTCCTTATATTATGTATAAGAAACACAAAATTTGAATTTTAAAATGATATAGGATATATATAAAATTAAGAATGTAGTTAATACTATTCATAATCGCTTTTTGAATGGCTAGTTTCGTATGTTGTGGTGCGCTCAAACTCATTGTTGTGTGTAGCGCAAGCTATTGAATTACTTTAATGAGATAAGGTACTATCAAATCTTGGGGTGTTGCATTCTCCCCTACTTTAGTAAATTGCATCCACACAATTTGAAATTGTTCTTCCAAAATAAATGGTTAAAAATATAAAAATACCTTTGTAGAAAACCCACATTAGAAATTGGCTTAATAAAATTTATTCTTAATAAGATGGAAAGGAAAATAGAAAGGTCACCACCAAATTATCATCTCAATTAGGAGAACGTTGGTGGAAATTATAGAAACATAATTGGAGGAAAATGTAAATATTTATAGGGAGTGATTGAGGTAATCAATCACAAACAAATGTACAATTAAGAGCCTCAAAGCCATCAATCTATAATTATTTAAAATGTCATTAGTTAAACAAACCATAATGTATTTGGATAACACATTATTTTAAGATCAATTCCCTAACGATTAAGAATTAACTTCTTCATATAATAAGAGAAATATATATATATATTTATACATGACGTGTAGAGTTTCATCCTTCAACTAATTCCTATCACAAATTCATATTTCACTCCAAAAGGTAATAGAATTCAAAAATATTCTATCTATCCTAATTATATAGGGCTCAAAAATAATGAATTTATAATTCATTTATCACACTATTAAAAAAAACTAAATTATACAATCCAACACATCACATATTCCAGTGGTAGGTGATACACCCTTGTCTCCCTTCGGTTGCGGGTTAAAGTCTCACGGCCTTGCCAGACACGACGGGTTGTTGCTCGACCTCCATGTTCTCCTTTCTATAACAATCCAAAAAAAATCTCAAGAAATGATTTACCCTTAACAATTGTATCCAAAGTCAAACTTAATCAATTCCAATCTTTATTCTTATCCAAAATTCTTGTATCCAAACTCACAGTCCAAAAATTATAAGGAAGTTAAACACGATGAAGATCCTTTTTTCCACGTAAAAACATGTGAATACCCTCTTCATCTATTCTTTTAAAACATTGTAACACCCTGAATTATCGTACAACCATATTGATTACATTATTTCTCCCTTATTCCTTATAGAATAATAGATATACTCCTTATATCCAAAAATGTTGTAAACTCCAACAATGATGGAATATACAAATCATTAATCAATTTAAATGTAGTCAAGAATATCCAATATAATTTATCCAAATCAATCTTATCTTATTACAAAATAACTACCTCGGTATCAGAATCATTTTAAGGTTTATCTTTCACTAAACCATATATTTTCCAAAAATTTCACCTTCCATTGAGTCACTTTTCATGGTTCCACAAAATCTCAAGTCCTTAATGAAATAGTATTTCATTACAATCCTTATATAATCTTTAATTCTTATTACATGTACATCATTAATACAACACTCAAATGAGACAATAATTTAATAACAACATAAGAACTCTTAATCATTCCTCTTTAACTTCAGTAGTATCATAACATGATTATTATCCAATAGCCACATTTGGGGTATACTCTGATGATTTGAACATTGATTCACATAGTGTCTCAACTCCTTGTAGATGAAGCATTGTACAGTTAAAACCTTTTTCTCACCCTTGCAATCATGTACTTGCTATCCTTTTTCTCCACACTTATAACAAACTCACATTCGCTGCAATCATTTATAAAGGTGATTATTTCCACATTTATAATATATGGGAATGTCCTTATTACCCTTATTCCCTTTATCCACCTTTATTTCTACCATCATTTTCTTCTCTGGCTTCCCTTCAAATCCATAGGACTTAGATAATTCTTTACTATTCTTATTAAAACATTATACTATTTCTTCATAAGATGTTAATACGTGAAAGAATATTTGTTTTGTAATTGTTGGCTTAATACCATGAAAGATATTATCCTTCTTACTCTTTGGATCATGCGTATTGCTGGAGTTCTTATTCCATCTACTAGGCACCATTTCTAAATAGTGGCATACACTAGGTTAGTTTATGAATCACAATTGATAATTCCAAACATGTAAAATACCTAACATAAATTGAAAAGATTGTGAATATAATATATAATCATAAAAATGTTTTCTTTGAAAAATTATTTACTCCTAAATCCTTCATAATGGATTGTGATTAAAATGTGAATTATCCTAAGCATATCCCTCGGGAGTGTCGAAACTAAGAGTGAAGCAAGGCCTGTTGTCAGGTACCAAGATACCTCAGGTCAAGACCAAAACTCCTTGTTGGAGTTTTCAATCCTTGGTACATCTATGCCAAAGCCGCCTCTACCTTCTCATATCTAGTCAGGGATGTATTGATTGAAAAATTCACAAAATATCTATATTACCAAAATTCTTGGATGGTCTTCTATACTATCCTCAAAGTCTATCTTTGTGAAATTTTATCTAATCATAGATTTTCTGAATCTTGTTTCCAAGGTTATTTCTGAACATCCTTTGATACTAACTGTAATGCCCCGACCCCAGTTACCTAGTTTCAGTGAATTATTTTAATACATTTGCATGATTACAAAGAATCATGTCTTGAAAGACTGATCAGTTTAGAAGTCTGGGAAAATAGATTACATACATGAACGTTACATTACATTATAAAATGAAAAACCACAAAAACATTGTCTCCATTGACCACATTAATATCCCTTATATTATCTTGTAAGGTCAGTCATAATATAAATTTTCCATCCTGGGAAAAATAAAACATAGAAAGAGATGAGCTCAGATGCTCAGTAAGGATAACAATATAGTGGAAACTTTCATAAATAAGCATAAACATTTAAGGAAATTTATAAGACTAAAACAAAAGCCTTCTAAACATAAACTTTAGCAAAATATGGAAAAGGTAAAAATAAAATAATTCCATTTACTTATTCACATGGATATTCTACTAGCCAAATAATCACATGCAATATCAATAGCCACTTTCATAATGATGGAATGCATAATTCCAGACTTCATTACCACATAGTCAAGGCCTTGTGCCAAGACTACAAAGAATATTTTGTCAAGGTCTTGTTCCAAGACACTAGTTTGTCTCATGAGACCTACCTATGCATAGAGGAGCTATATCGGGCTCCACCTATCACTTACTAAGTCCAATGCATTCCTCATATGAAAAGGTTGAAACATAACATAAACATTTGAATTAAAATTGGAATATGAAATGTTAATACATTAACCATAAACCAAGAATGTTATAAAAATATCACATCCACAGTCAAACATATCATAACTCATTCAAAACAATACAAAAGATTTTATTATAATAAATTAAACTTAATCAAGAAAAATATCCAGTAAAGGATGTTGACATAGATAAAAATGATCAATAAAACTTTTTGAGAGAAATATCCCTTTTTCTAAAATAATTTAAAAGTAACGCATTTATAAAAGAAGTAATTTAAAATAGATTTTTGAATCAAAGTGTCCCATACCACTTTAAAACTTTTTAAATGAATTAAAATTTTAAAACAATCTTTTCCATATAAATAAATCCTTAAAACCATTTTGAAAACAAGGACATTAATGAGAAAGGTTTAGAAGAATAAATGTTTAAAACATTTAAAATGATGTTTAAGTAAAAAAAAGTACCTTAAAAATAATCCCTTTTAAAACTCTTTTATGAAACATGTACATGGATAATAAATATGTCCCAATAGATACTTACATAAAAACAACCTCAGATAATAAAGAGATTGTGAAATTAACCCTTACCATGCACTTTCCTTTGGTCGAGGGTACATTTAACCTCCTGTATAATGACCATAGTATGTTATTAAATTATACCAGAACCATATTCATATTTATGATATCAGACATGATTCATTTATGACTTTATACTACCCATTTAATAATTATTTTCATGTTAAATTAACATCTTGGGTAATAATCACTTTCTTTATCGTACATGTTTTAACTTGTTATTCTTGATAGTAAAATTTAGATAATGGTTTATATACTTCCAGAATATATAACATGATTTAAATATCATATATATTTAGCATAAAATTATTTATTATAGATAGATCTATGAAATGGAAGTCACCGTTTATGAAGATAGTAGTTCATACGTATGCATAAACACTCTTCCCGTTTTCATATTGTATTGAAAGGAAGTAAGTGAATAAGATATATGTATGTACATACATATATATATATATATATCTTCAGTAGAATTATAAAGTCATATATTACATACTTATTAATAATATATATTTTTATAATCATCGTTGAATGGTGAACGTGAGAATGAATCTAATCGCATCTTGGACGGTAATTCGTACGTACGTACGAGCGACAATATCAATATATTGATGGTAAAATAGTATGTAATTGGATGGTAGATCATATATAAAGAATCCTTAACATGTTATATTTTTTATTTACATTAGTTATACTCATTATTATAACCATACAGATAATGATGTGTTTGAATAACAAACGACACCATGACCTGGAGACGGTAAGCCGTACGTACACACGTACGGTGACTTTTTCAATTATAGGATGGATAGAATAACAAATATGGTTATACCATTCTTATAATAACATCACAGTATTTTGAAGGTATTGGAGTTATTATTTTGGTCTTGAAACAATGTATAAAGAAGAATTGAAAGAAAAAAAGAACTAGAAAGAGGGTGGTGAAATTATTACCTCTTCTTCATGTGTTTCCTTCTGAGTTGATCCAAAGGGATCCCTAGGATGGATTTATGATCAATGTATGGCCTCTAGATTGAAGTGAGGATATTTTCTACGATTTGGGCATGTTTTTTCCTAGCCAAATGGCTTTGGAGGTGAGATTTTGAGAGAAGGGGAAGTTCCCTTTTATAAGAGAGGTGAGGGTCACATTAGGAAAATCTTGAAATATTATTTTATAATAAAATCATTTTCAGTGTCTAATGGATCAATAATAATTAATATCTAGTATAAGGTATTTAAGGGTCTAACAACACTCAACCAAAAGATTTTTGACAGGTTTATGTCACCATATTAACCTTATCCTTTAGATTTAATCCTTAGTTAAATAGTTTAACTTTACCAAGAATTCTATTATTATTAAAATTAATGTTTAATAAACATACTATAAAAATCAAAGAGAACCTAAATTGGTTCATTAATGATATACCTATCATTATATAATTTCTTTGGTAGAACCATATATTTTTCAGACTATTATATAATTTAATAATATAATATTTTTTTAAAAAACTCATTTATGTCAATTTTGACACTATTTAGTATTTGGTTTTTTTCAAATTCATAAAAACTCGATTACCTAGAACCAAATACATTTAATCAATACTAACATGTCATATTCACATGGAAAATTCTTGTATGTCACAAAAACTTTGAAAGTATATTTATTTTAATATTTATAATACCATTTATTTGATTCTTTCTTTAATAAGGTAATTACTGCATCGTTATTGTGTCATAAATAAATTTTACTATCTGAGGTATAAAAATTATAAATAAAATAACATGATGTATGAAATGTTTTTAGGTTTTTAATGAATATTTATTGTTGAACTTATCTTATGTATATACCTATATTAAAAATGGTTTAGTTATAAAACATTGAATTTTTCATTTTTAACTCTTCTTTAAATAAAATAATAATAAATCTTCTAATCTAATTCAAGTGGACCAAAAAGGATCATATTTTTTCCTATTTTTGTTTTTGGTCTAATTAAACTTATCCAAAAGAATTAGGACATGTTTTAGGATAATTATTATATCATTTTTACCCTTAATTACACTATTTAATTTTAACCACGGTAAAAAAAAGTCAAAAGTTACTATTCACCTAAAGTTATTTTGATATTGTTGAACCACATTTTACATACTGATGTCAACCGTGTCTCTTAGATTTTTTAAATTGAACTCACAGAAATGGTAAAATTTTGTTTTATTCAAATTTTAAACTCTCTTAGGAGGTGGGTAAAAAACGTTAAAAAGTTTAATAAAACTTTATACCTTTAATTTTATAATAAAATGGATCCAATGAATTACATTGAACTTATATGGGTAATATATATCTATTTTTAAATAAAATAAATTTAAATAAAATAAATAATTATTTAAATAAAAATTCTGTTTTGAACTATAACGCAGTGTTTTTCACTATTCCTCAAAAATTGGATGTTTTCAGAGAATACCAAAAATTCACCTTAAGCTAATTTCGATATTCTGAATTCAAAAATGAATTCCATTTTACCAAATTCATAACATATAAGTTTCATTAATAAATTTAAAATTAATTCCTGTTGTCAAAACCAAAAAGCACGTTTTTCAGAAAAATAAAAACTATCAGAAGATTAACATGTGTTTATGTCTAGTTTAATTGTGAAATTATGTATAATGACCAAAATTGTATTAAATAATAAAAATATAATCTAATAATACTTCAAAACCATTCTAATGCATAATTTATCACTATAAATTATTTCGATTAAAAAAAGATGTTTTCAATTAAAATTTAGTATTTTTCAGTATTAATGAAAATATGAAAGTTATTAAAAAAGTACCCAAAATTTGTCCAAACTAAATTTTTACATGTAGATTCAAAATAAGAATTTATTTTCATTAAATTGAATATATAAAAGTTTTAAATATTTGTTTTAAAAATGATTCTCCATTAAATAGGAGGAAAATTTTCATTTTTTTAAAAATACTTCTTTTATTTGAAAATTTGAATTTGTCCTTATATTATATCTAAGAAACACAAAATATGAATGTTAAAATTATATAGGATATATATAAAATTCAATATGCAGCTAATACTATTCATACCCGCTTTTTGAACAGCTATTTTAGTATGTCGTGGTACGCTCAAACTCATTGTTGTGTGTAGAGCAAGCTATTGAATTGCATTAATGAAATAATGTACTATGAAATCTTGGGGTTTTACATTCTCCCCTCATTAAATAAATTGTGTCCTCACAGTTTGAAATTGTTCTTCGAAAATAAATGGTTAAAAATAGAAAAATACCTTTGTGGAAAACCCACATCGGAAATTGGGTTAATAAAATTTACTCTTAATAAGGTGGAAAGGGAAATGAAAAAGTCACCACCAAATTTGAACTCGATTAGGAGAACATTGGTGGAAATTAGAGAAACATAATTGGAGGAAAAACATAATTATTTATAGGGAGTGATTGAGGTCATCAATCACAAACATGTTTTCAATTTAGGGCCTCAAAGCCATCGATCTTTGATGATTTAAAATATCATACGTTCAACAAAACATAAGGTATTAGGATAACACATTTTTGTTTTCAAGATCTATTACCTAAAGTTTAAGAATTAATTTTTTCATAAAATAAGAGAATATATATATATATATATATATATACTTGACAAGTAGATTTTCATCCTTCAACTAATTCCTATCAAAAATTTATCTTTCACTCCAACAGATAATAGAATTCAAAAATATTCTATTTATCCTAATTATATATGGTTCAAAAATAATGAATTTATAATTCATTTATCAGAATATAAAAAAAACTACATTATAAAAACCAAGACATCACATATGCCAGTGGTAGGTGATGTACCCTTTTCGCCCTTCAATTGCAGGTTCAAGTCTCATGGCCTTTCCAGATGTGACGGGTTGTCGCTCGACCTCTGGGTTGTCCTTTTTATGAAAATCCAAAAATAATATCAAGAAATGATTTAACCTTAACAATTTTGTACAAATTCAAACCCAATCTATTCCAACCTTTAGTATTATCCAAAATACTTCTATACAAAATTAGAGTCCAAAATTTATAATGAAGGTAAACACAATGAATATCCTTTTTTCCACGTAATAACATGTGAATACCCTCATCATGTATTCTTTTAAAACATTTTGACACCCTGAATTATCATATAACCATATTGATTACATTATTTGTCCCTTATTCATTATATAATACTTTATATACTCCTTATATCCAAAAAAATTGCAAACTCAAACAATGATGGAATATAAAAATCATGAATCAGTTTCAAGGTAGTCAATAATATCCAATATAATTCATCCAAATCAATAATTTATTATTCCAAAATCACTACCTCAGTATCAGAATCATATTAAGGTTTATCTTTCTCTCAACCATATATTTTCCAAAATTTTAACCTACCATTAAGTCAAATTTATTTGTTCCACACAATCTCAAGTCCTTAAAAAATAGTACTACATTACAATCCTTATATACTCTATAATTCTTATTACATGTAAATCATTAAAAAAACACTCAAATGAAACAATACTTTAATAACAACATAAGAACTCTTAATCATTCCTCTTCATCTTTGACAGTATCATAACTTGATTATTATCCAATAGCCATATTTCGGGTACACTCTAATGATTTGGACATTGATTCACATAGTGTCCCAACTCCTTATAGATGAAGCATTGTACATTTGAAACCTTTTTCTTACCCTTGAAATCATGTACATGGTGTCCTTTTTCTCCACACTTATAACAAACTCCCATTCCCTTCAATAATTTACCAAGGTGATTCTCTCCATAGTTATCACATATTAGAAAATCCTTCTTTCCCTAATTCCCTTTATCCATCTTTATTTCTACCATCCTATTCTTCTCTAGCTACCCTTTAAATTCATAAGACTCATAGAATTCTTTACTTATCATATTAACACATGATACTATTTCTTCATATGATGATAATACGTCATAGACTATTTGTTTTCTAAATTTTGGTTTAATACCATGAAGGATATGATCCTTCTTACTCTTATGATCGTTCATATTGATGTAGTTCTTATTCCATCTACTGGGTGTCATTTCAAAACAGTGGCATACAGTTTGTCAGTTTATGAATAGAAATATATAATTCCAAACCTGTAAAATACCTAATGTAAATTGAAATGATTATGAATATAATATATAATCATAAATATGTTTTATTTGAAGAAATATTTACTCTTAAATCCTTCATAATGGATTTTAATGAAAATGTGAGTTATTCTAAGCATATCCCTCAGGAGTGTCATAACCAAGAGTGAAGCAAGGCCCATTGTCATGTACCAGGATAGCTCGGGTCAAGCCTAAAACTTCTTGTCGGAGTTTTCACTCCTTGGTACATTTATTCCAAAGCCGCCTCTACATTCTCATATCCTCGCAGGGATGTATTTCTTGGAAAATTCACAAAATATCTATATTACCAAAATTCTAGGATTTTCTTCTATACTGATCCTCAAAGTCTATGTTGGGGTAATGTTCTCTAATCAGGATTTTTATAAATATTGTTTATAAGGTTATTTCCAAACTTCCTATGATACCAGCTGTAATGCCCTGACCTCAGTTACCCAGAGTTGGTGCATTATTTTAATACATTGGCATGATTACAAGGAATCAAGTCCCAAAAAACCAACCAGTTTAGTAATCTTGGAAAATGTATTACATACATGAACGTTACATTACATTATAAAATGAAAAACAACAACATTGTCTCCATTGACCATATTCATATCCCTTATATTATCCCTACAGGTCATTCATAATATACATCTACGCATCCTAGAAAAAATAAAACATTGAAAGGGGTGAGCTCAGATGCTCAGTAAGGATAACAATATAGTGGAAACTTTCATAAATAATCGTAAACATTTAAGACAATGTATAAGAATAAAACAAAATCATTTTAAACATAAACATCAGCATAACATGGAAATTATAAAATCAAATAATTTCATTTACTTATTCGCATGGATATTATACTAGAAAAATAATCACATGCAATATCAATATCAAATTTCATAATGATGGAATGCATAATGCTAGACTTCATAACAGCATAGTCAAGGCCTTATGCCAAGACTACAAATAAGATTTTGTCAAGGCCTTGTTCCAAGACAGTAGTTTGTCTCTTGAGACCTACCGATGCATCAAGGAGCTATAGAGGGCTCCATCTATCACTTACTAAGTCCAATGCATTCCTCGTATGAAAAGGTTGAAACATAACATAATCCTTCATATTAAAAATAGCATATGAAATGTTAATACATTAACAATAAACCAAGAATGTTATAAAAATAGCACATACAGAATCAAACATATCATAACTCATTCAATACAATATGGAAGATTGTATTATAATAAATCAAACTTAATCAAGAATAATATCTACTAAAGGATGTTGACATAGTTGAAAATGATCAGTAAAACGTTTTGAGAGAAACATCCCTTTTTGTAAAATCATTTAAAAGTCACGCATTTATAAAAGAAGTCATTTGAAAGAGATTTTTGAATCAAATTGTCCCATACCACTTTGAAACATTTGAAATGAATTAACATTTTAAAACAATCTTTTCCATATAAATAAATCCTTAAAACCATTTTGAAAACATGGACATTATTGAGAAAGGTTTAGAAGAATAAATCCTCAAAACATTTAAAATGATGTTTTAGTAAAAATAATCCCTTAAAAATAATCCCTTTTAATTTTTTTTTATAAAACATGAACACAGATATTGAATATTTCACAGTAGATACTTATATAAAAACAACCTCAGATAATAAAGAGATTGTGAAATTAACCCTTAGCTTTCACTTTCCTTTGGTTTACAGTACGTTTAACCTATTTTATAATGACCATAGTATGTTATTAAATAATAACAGAACCATATTAATAATTATTATATCATACATTATTCATTTATGACTTTATACTACCCATTTAATAATGATTATCATGTTAAATTAACATTTTGGGTAATAATCGCTTTCTTTATCGTACGTGTTTTAACTTGATATTTTTGATCGTATCATTTAGATCATGATTTAAATACTTCCAGAATATAAAACATGATTTATATATCATATATATTTAGAATAAAAATATTTATAATAGATAGATATACGAAATGGAAGTCACCGTTTATGGAGACGGTAGGTCATACGTACGCATAAACACTCTTTTCGTTTTCATATCGTATTGAACGGAAGTAAGTGAATAAGAAATATGTAAGTACGTAAATATATATATATATATCCAGTAGAATTATTAAGTCATATATTACATACTTATTAATAATATATATTTTTATAATAATCGTTGAATGGTGAATGTGGGAATGAATCCCATCGCGTCGTGGAGATGGTAATCTGTACGTACGCACAAGTGAAAATATCATTATATTGATGGTAAAATCATATGTAATTGGATGTTATATCATATATACATAATAATTAACATGATATATTTATTATTTAAATAATTTATACACATTATTATACCCATACAAATAATGAAGTGTTTGAATAACAAATGACACCACGACATGGAGACGGTAAGTCGTATGTATGCACGTATGGTGACTTTATCAATTATAGGATGGATAGAATAATGAATATGGATATACCATATTTATAATAACATCAATGTATGTAGAAGGTTTTGGAGTTGTTATTTTGGTATGGAAATAATGTAGAAAGAGGAAGTGGAAGAAAAAAAGAACTAGAAAGATGGTGGTGAAATTATTACCTCTTTTTCTGGTGTTTTCCTTTGAGTCGATCAAAATTGCTCCTTAGGTTGGATTTATGATCAAATTAAGGCCTCTAGGTTGAAGGTAAGATATTAGAGAGGATATTTGGGCAGGTTTTGTCTTAGACAAATGGCTTTGGCGGTTTTATTTTGAGAGACGGAGAAGTGCCTTTTATAAGAGAGGTGAGGGTCACTTCAGGAAAATCTTGAAATATTAATTTATAATAAAGTCAATTTCGGTTTCTAATGGCTCAAAAATTATTTATTTCTCGGATAATGTGGTGATGGGTCTAAAAACACTCAAAAATAGCTTTTAGACAGGTTTAGGTCACTATATTGACCTAATATTTTAGATTTAATCATTAGTTAAATAGTTTAGGTTTTACCATGTATTCTATTATTATTATATTTAATGGTTAATAAACATACTATAAAAATTCAAGAGAACCCAAAGTGGTTCATTAATTATATACCAATCATTATATAAGTTATTTGGAAGAACCATATATTTTTCAAACTATTATAAGACATAATAATATAATATTTGTTTTAAAAACTCATTTATGTCTATTTTGTGACTATTTAGTATTTGGTTTTTGTGAAAGTCATAAAAATGAGATTACCAAGAAAAAAATACATTTCATCAACTCTAACATGTCATATTCAGCTATAAAATTCTTGGATGTCATAAAAACTCTGAAATTATATTTATTTTAATATTTATAATACCATTTATTTGAATACTTCATTAATATGGTAATTACAGCATCGTCATTGTGTCACAAATAAATTTTATTATTTAATGTATAAAAATTATAAATAAAATACCATGATGTATAAAATGTTTTTAGCTTTAAAATTAATATTTATAGTTGAATTTATCTTATGTATAACCCTATATTATAAAAGTTTTAGTTATAAAACATCATATTTTACATTTTTAACTCTTCTTTAAAAAAAATAATAATAAATGTCCTAATCTAATCAAATTGGACCAAAGAGGATCATATTTTATTCCTATGGTTGTTTTAGGTCGAATTACGCTTATGCAATAGAATTATGACATCTTTTAGGGTAATTATAATATCATTTTTACCCTTAATTGCCCTATTTACTATTAACCGCGGTAAATAAAAGTCAAAAGTTACTATTCACTAAAAAAAATTTAATCTTATTGAACCACATTTTAACTTGTTATTCTTAATCGTATCATTTACTATCCTTTTTTGAGATAGATGCAAAGGACCTGTGACGTTGGGATAGAGTGTCAAACCAGTGGGGAAGCGGTAGTGGGGTACCCCTGGTACTATTTATTATATTATATTATCTTGTATGAGATACTTGGTTATTATATCCATGGAGAGGCTGGGAACTTAGTATACATGTTTAGGTGAAGAGTCAGTTTCACTCATTGTTCATTGTTCATTAGCATGATTTCTTTACATTTAGCTTGACAGGATCCAGGGAGGATCCTATTGAGCATACTATTATACTCACCCTGCATATATATAAACTTTTTCTGTTAGTTAGATAAGGTTGGAGATAATTCTAGTTACTACTATCTTGGGTTTTAAGAATAGTTGTTTGGGTTTTATGTTTACTTCCATCTTTAATTTTCTTTTCATACTTGAATTTTTCCTTTCATTTGTTGTTGTTATTTCATGACATTACATTTTTTTAATTGGGTAATATTTTATATAGTATTATGAGTAGGAGTTGGTTTTTTTCTATCTTATTTATCTCTTCTTCATGTGTTTCTCTTAGAGGGTAATGCCTCCCATTTGCATGTTTATTATACCCTTCATGCTGTCACCAACTCGGGGCCAAATGGTGGTGGAATTGGGGGTCACTATCACTCTTCCTCTATTATCGACCAAGGAGGCGTACACTTTGTGGGGAGGGGGTCATGATAGAGTGGTATCATAAGTCTAGTTGAGGGATATGATAGAGTTTGAAGTTAGGAACATGTGATATTTCATGGGTTGGTTGGATAATGGTGTCAGCTATTTTTATAATGCACTTTAACCATGGGATACTAGCTCAAAAATAGGTATTTAGAGACCGCTATGATCTGATGCATAGACCTATAAGCTTTTAGCATCTCCTAAACGAGGTGATACTGGTTGGAGGGTAGAGACCTAGGAAAGGATCATGAATCATTCTTCTTTGCTCTTATGTCTGAATGGGTATACCTTAGGATAGGTTAATGTAAAATATATAAAACAAAAATAATTAATTAAAGTTAAGGTCTTCCATATTCCATGTTTATGAGCTCTAACTAATTGTTCTTTTTCATGAATGGATCTAGTACGACATCCTCATATGGTTCGTGCAAAGGCTATTCAACATGTTTCACTAGAAGATAACCACAGAGTAGAGTTCGAAGACGATGATACTTATAGGAGGACACTCAGAGAGTTTCGGTGAAAAAGTCTATAGATGTACGAATGATACATTTTAGATGTAGTTGCGGAAGATTGGTTGGAGGATGTTGCTATAGTCTTCAGTTTGATTTATGCTCACAAGGATCACTTGGTATCATTGGTTATAATGATATTTCATGGGGAATTGAGTTAGTGGTGTTTCTTATTCCTTATGGGTCATGAGGAGTTGGAAGTTTCATGGGAGGATTTCTGAGACCATTTTAGAGTCAAGTTTCTTTCTTCGACCGCAATGGCGACCGATCTCTTGGAGCTGCATATCCTTTAGAAGGGGAGATCCAATGTCCAAGAGTTTGGGATATGTTTCAGGAACCTTTTTCAATATTCGTTGAAGCTGTTGTAGATGAAGAGGTTATGGAAAGGCATTTAGTGGAGGCTTTGAGTCCAAAGATCCAACACCAGGTCACCCTGTTTATTCTAAAGATGTATCTCGGGGTGATATTAAGAGATGAGGTCATCGAGAGGATGTTAAATAGAACCTGATCATCGTGAGAGTGGAGTAGTCGAGATTCCTGATGTATAATATTTGTGGTCTAGGGTTCCCTATAATCTAGACAGAAAATATTCCAATCAATCAGGGGAAGGTCACAACCCTCAATATCTCATTTCTCTAGAGGAAGAGGATCTCAGGCCTATGCTCAGGGATAATAAACATGTTTTTCAAGTGTAGGTTGAAGTCATTAGAAGCAAGAGTGCCCAAACATTCCATACAATCAGTGTATTTCAGCTATTCCTCTTCAGGCTCCTCTATTGAGGTAGTTCCATCCATAGTAGCAACATCAGGTTTCTCTAGTTTTGGATCAGTAGAGAGTAGATGGGGTAGGAAGAGGATATCCTTGGGATGCTCACCATCCTCAGAGATAATACCATGTCTATAAATGTGGTCATCAGTAGGGTCATAATGGTTTTGGAGAATTTCATGGTTAGCTTCATGCTTTAGTGTTGATATTTCCAGGCTAGCCAGACATCGTTCGGGGTGAACTTTTATTGTTTTATACTAGATTTCATGCCTTATTTGATCCAATAATGACGCACTCCTTCACATCACCTTCCCTTTTATATTCTATAGGACTTGAGGTAGAGAGGCTCCCAGTTCCCTTGGCATTGACTACGTCAGTTGGAGGTCGAGATGACTTGTATAAATTATGTAGAAACTATGAGCTAATGTTAGGGAAGAACCTCTCTTGGGGATATTTCATATGTTTATGAAAAAATCATATAAAATCATCCTTATCATGGATTTTTTTTGTTCGGTGTAGTCTATCATGTATTACATCATCAGGCATGGTGTGTTATTTGATGTTTATGGAGAGCCAATAGTGTTTGTTAGAGAGTGAGACCCTCATATGAGTCTGAGGCTTGTTATATCCTTGTCATACTTGATGGCTTGGTTGATGATGAGTTCATTGGTGGTTTGACAATCAGAATTTCACAGGGTCAAAGAGGAGTACCCGGATGTATTTCAAAAAAACAATTTAGTGTTACCCCCTAGATTGGAGATTGAGTTGGTAATCTAACAGTATCCAGGAAAGTATTATATCTTGATGTCTCCATATAAGATTTAATGTTATGATTTGAGAGATATGCATATAGATCTGGATGGTATTTTGCAATGTGGTTTTGTTTGGCCGAGTGTGTCACTATGGGTTGCATCAGTTTTGTTCGAGAAGAAGTATAATAGTAGTTTGTGGTTTTGTATCAATTATCATCACATGAACCAAGTGAAAGTGAAGAATCGATATCCTCTTCTATGGATTGATGATTTACTCGACCAACTGAATGGTAAATGTTGGTTTTCGAAGATTGATTTGTGTTTTGGATAACATTAGATTCTTATAAGAGATGAGGATATCCTGAAGACTTGTTTTCATTGTCTTCATGGGCATTATGAGTTCCTTGTAATGTCATTCGGTGTAATGAATTCTCCAGCCATATTCACGGGGTTAATAAACACTATGTTCCATGATTTCCAAGATATGTTCATGGTTTTCATAGATGATTTCCTTGTGTAATCCACATCTGAGGATCATGCACAACATTTTCTTGTTTCTTTGGGAGTTATTCTTCATGAAAAACTATTTTGGAAGTTACCGAAGTGTGATTTTTGGGCTCAAAAATTATTTTTCTTAGGGCATGTTGTATCCTAGTTGAATGTAGCTAATGATCCATAAATTATTGAAGTTACTGTGTCTTGGTAATCCCCTAGCATAGTTATAGAGGTGTGAAGTTTCCTTGGTCTTGCAGGATATTACAGGAGGTTCGTCTATGTTTCCTCTCAAGTTGTGACTCCTCTGACATCATTTAACACAAAGGATAAAGTGTTTTTATGGACTACTCAGAGTCAGACAGCTTTTGAGTATCTGATAGTGATGTTTTTCGATGCTCCAGTTCTCTGTATTCCTTTAGAAGGAGTTTAGATTGAGGTTTTCTATGACGCTTTGCGTCTGGGGTTAGGTTGTGTTTTGATGCATCAAATGTCAGTCATTTATTATGGGTATAAGAAGTTACACCCCAATGAGTGTAGCAATTCCACCCATAATCTCATATTTTTAGTGGTGGTGTTTTCCATGAATTTTTGGAGACATTACCTCATCAGTAAGAATTTTGTGGCCTTCATCGATCATAAGAGAATGAGGTATGTTTTCTCCCAACATAACTTGAACTCTTTCTTGCATCAGTGGATGGATTTCTTACAAGATTACAACATAAAAATTTCATATACCCCTAAAAGGGGAATTTTGAAGCTCATGCACTAAGAAGGATTCCCCATAGTGATGTAGTGTGTGAATCCAATGATTCATGGAGATTAATGAAAGAACATTCAAAAAAATTTCTAGAGATGGGAAATTTTAGGGGACAAGGTTGTATTTTCATATGATGGTCCATTCATCTCTTTTGTAGTTTGTTTAGGATTCCCAGTTGGGGGATCCTAAGGTGGAGGTCTGGAGAAACCAAGTTTTTTGTGTTAAGGCCCCTGATGGGTTGTCTAAAGATGAACATTACTATGTTTTATTTCAGGGAAGGAGTTTTTTTCCTTTGGTGATGCATGAGAAGTTTCTCAGAGAGTTACATAGCTCTCCCATAGAGGTACATCCTAACATGAAAAAGATTAACCAAGCTTTGATAGGTCTGTTTTGTTGGCCTAGGTTGAATTATCAAGTTGCAGAGTTTTTTTCTTTATGTTTGGCTTGCTAGGAAGTGAAGGCTGAGTACCGTGTTCCCAATTGTTTTCTTTAGCTATAAAATGTTCCTTATTGAAAGTAAGAGGACATATTGATGGGCCTTGTTACTATTTTACCTCAATCTTAGTGAGTATATGACTCTATATGTGTGGTAGGGGATCTCTTGACAAAATCAGCCCACTTTAAAGTGATCAAGGAGTTGAGTTAAGTGTAGGTTTTGTCGAGATAATATCTAGAGTCGGTGGTGAGACTCCAAGGGGTCTCAAGGATGTTCATTTTCGACTGAGATCTTCATTTTTTCTATAGACTATAAAGAGTTCTTCAAAATTATTTTGGTTCTAATATATGCCTTAGAATTGCTTTTCATCCACCGACAGATGGTCAGATAGAGCAGACCATCCATACTCTTCAATACTTGATGCACTCATGTGTCTTGGATTTTGGAGGTTCGTGGATGAGGCATATTCCCATGGTAGAGTTTTCTTACAATAATATTTTTACTCCACCTCCAGTAAGCAACCATTGGAATCCTTTTATGTCTGACCTTGTTGTTCTATTTTTTGTTGTAATGGGGATGGAGAGTTAGAAATTCTTGGGTTGAAACTAGTAAAGAATTTGTCAGAGATGGTTTGGGTGATTTGAGAGTGGATGAATGCATTGCAGAATCATTATAAATCCAATGTCGTTCATAGAAGCAAACCACTGGAGTTTTATGTTGGGGTTCTTGTGTTTCTGAAGGTGACTCCCCATCATGGGAAGTGAAGGTTTGGTCATGGGAGTAATTTTTCTCTCTGGTCTGTTGGTCCTTTCAAGGTGTTTTCTTGTGTTGAAGTTTTGTAATATCAGATAGCTATTCCCCCAGAGATGAGATGGATACATGATGTTTTTAACATATCGTAGCTCCATCATTATCTTCATGAAGACTCTCACTTCATCGATTGGGGGGGGTATCGATGTTGAAGATGATGAAATCTTTGACGAGTGGCCTATAGAGATCTAGGACTGCTAGGAGAAGGATTTGGGTGTGTCTGTTATCCCCTTGGTTTGTGTCTTGTGGTTGCATGATGGCGTGGAGGAGAGTACCTGGGAATGTGAGTCATAGATATGCACTCAGTACCATAATTTTTGGTGTTTATCTCATCTCTTGTAATGCTAATTTTTTTTGGTTTTGGACCTTTTCTTATTGAGATATAGATTTCTCTTGTTGCATGTTGTGTCTTGATCTCTTTTGGGAGGTATCTCTCGCGGGAGAGTGTTTAAGAGTTTTTTATGGTTGTTATGTGGTTTTGCGTTGTTCCCCTAATGAGTTGGTTGAGCTCCTATGGTAGCGATAAGTTTAAGAGGTATCTGTTGGGGTGGTTTTTCAAATGACCCCATTTTTGTTTCCCCTCTTTGTTGGTTTTGGATTCTCAAATATGAGAATATTTTGTGAGGTATCTATTCTAAGGGATCAAATCTATGTGGATCGACCCTTTGCGTGTTTCTAAGGCTTGAGGTTCCTATAGGAGGCTCAAAGGAAGTTTGTAGGGGCTTGGCTGCTAAAAGCTAGAAGTGCACAGGATTTCGTGTCATGAAAGATGGTTACAAGACAAGTAATATATCGGGGTTTGAAAAATAAAATAAATTGAATAGGTTATGTGCTTTTTGATAGAAACCAAACCCTAAGAATTACATATCCTAAAAGGTGATTACATGTCATGTAATTCCCTGATGTTGTTTGTTTTAAAAAAGTTTTAGCTACTCGAGTTTCTCAAACCCTATGAATTCTCTCATATTCTAAAATCTAGAAGCCCTATCTTATTGTTTTGTATTCCCTTTGATGGGAATAGATCATCAGGCTTCTATCTTCGATCTATGGTGACCTTGTTTGATCTAGTTTTTTTCCTTTGTTTTCTAGTTGTTTCTCCGTGATTGATCTTTTTTCCTCCCATTCTTCCCCCAGTGTTATGTATTCTTACTACCCATGTTTCTAATGTGGTTTCTCTTGGATTTTTTTTGTGGGTTGGTTTTGTGGCATCCTTGGATGGACGTACTTATTTCGGAATTGGTGATCAGAGATATGTTGTATAGTCAGTTCTCATGTGAATAACGTCAAAGTCCTTTTAATGTAGGGGATTTGTTGCTTCCTTAGTTATATACATGAAATCATAGATCTATTAGGATTTATCCCCTTGTATTGATATGAAATTGATATAATAATTATTTGAACCAGATTAAAGAATTTTTATCGACTACATAACGATGTTGTTTCTTTATACCAGGATAAATGTTTGACTCTTTATTTTATATATAGTGTGATACATATTACTTTCATGGTTTATCATGTTGTTCTTGATGGAAATTGGTAAAGAACGTAAAGAAATAATTAATTGATAATTAATTGGCTAAATAAATTAAAGTTGAATATTTAATGAATATAGTTGTTGTTTTCTTATTTGTTGATAATCAAATTGATGAAAGTTTGCCTTTTTAATTGAATTGTTTAATGAACCAAAAGCATGATGATGTATGTGGATAAAATCATTAAAGGCATGTAAAATTAATTTTTTATTTAATTTTTGATAACTTGAGATAAATTTTTGCTCAGTTTAACCATAAATAGAGCCTGCGATAATGAATCAATTAATTAAATATGGAGTAAGAAATCATTTTTTTATAAAAGATAATTCCTTTAAAGGTCCGAAGTTGACTGTTTTCTTATAAATTCCATGTCCCTTATGCTTGGAGTTGTGAGATATCATTATGTGTGAAATCCATATGCCGTTATATAGGGACAATAGCCCAGTTTTTATGTTTGTTTCCTTCTAGTTGGGTTATGATATGTGCCTAGGATGGTTGATCCTAGATGGTTGTTGTGGTTTATGTGGAGGGGAGGACTGGATGTGATGTGATCCTGGGATGGCTGAGCCTGGATGGATATTGTGGTATGTGGGGAGGGGAGATCAGTTTTTTGGAATCATTCGATGCATGGAGGGGTAAAATGCATTGTTATATGAAAGTGGGTTTCGGGGAGGACACCAGAGATGATAGAATAGGAAGAGGATAGGCTAACCAGTTATATGAAAGCTGGATACTTTTTTGAATTAGTTTCATGGCCAATGGACATGTTGTTGTTAATCTTCTTTCATTTCCCCGCTACTTGAGGCATATGGTTTTTGTTACTCTCCCACCAACAGAGGAAAAGACATGTGGGGTATACCACATGATTCCCATGTTTATCTTCTCGTTGTTAGATCAGTCTATTTTCCTTCTATAGGTGGTGAAGACTCAATGGGTAGTTTAACTACCTAGCATGATACCCTTGTGTTTGGTACCTTATAATGTTTTCCTAGAATATCAGGTAATATAGAAACTAATGTTGTCAAATAAATTAATAAATGTTTAACCCATGGGTTTGGAGCTTGCTAAGATGCAATGTTGAAGTTGTAATTCAGAGAATCTAGGGAATCAGTTTTCATATTCTTAGAGGGTATGGATATTTTTTTCATTGTAATGAAATGTAATATGAAAAGTGTTTTCATTAGTTAATGGTTAAATAATTAATTAACGTAAAGTGAAATTGATGAAAAATTAATAAAGTGATTTAATGTAGCTCTTTAAATGGTTGTGTGATAATAGGACAACTAGTATTAATAGTGCTTGTTGGGAGTCTGAGAGATGTTATCTATAGTTTTGTCTGAGACTAGTTTATTCCCATAGTGTGGTTGTGAGCTATATTATATCATGTACTTTATGTGATTCTTTGCACTACTCCACTCTATCGGTTTGGAAAACTAACACCCTGGGGATTCTGATCCCTGGGGGTGTTCCTTCCCCAATAACTCGATGAGAGAATGGATAGATGACTTCCCCATTTGTCCGCAATCTATTTTCTCAGTAGTTACTTTTTATAGTATGCATGATGGTTATTTTTTCCCATAAATGTGTTTTGAGGGATTTAATATCTTGGGGTTATTTCGCACACATGTATTTAGGATATATCTTTAGGAATACAATAGGTATAACGTGTATAGTCTATGATGGCTTACGGTTCCTTACTCGGTGTATGGGTTGTGATGGATTGAGGTATAATACCTGATATTCGATACATGTAATGAGAGTTTTTGTGTCTCCTAGATACTACCTGATTACTTTTTTTATGTAGATGTGGTGATGTGTTGCACGAGGTACTTATTGTGGTGCTTCTCCTAGGTGTCTATGGGATAGCTTTTTGGAGAGAGATGCTCAAAAGGTGCGATGTTAAGACATTGTGTAAAACCAGTGGGGAAGTGGTAGAGGGGTACCCTTGATAATATTTATTATATTATATGATGTTGCAAGAAATACTTGGTGATAGTAGCCATAGTGAAGCAAGAAACATAGTATAACTGTACAGGTTACAATTTTGTTTCACTTTTTTCACTATGCTTTATCATGATTTATTTACATTTTGCATGAGAGGCTTTAAAAAGGATCCTACTGAGTATACTATTATACCCACCCTACATTTATATAAATTATTTTTTTGTTTAGTTGGATCAGGTTGTAAATCAGGATGGTTACTCCAATCTTGTGGTTTAGAAAGAGTTTTTTGGGCTTCATGGTCACTGTCATCTTTACATTTCTTTTGTTACTTGTAGTTTTTATTTCAGTTATAATAGTTCTTGCAAGACATTAATTTTTTGTACTTGCGTTTTATTTTATATTGTTATCTAAGTAGGAGTTGGTTGGTTTCTATCTTATATTTTTCTTTCATGTGTGTTCCTCTTAGAGGGTAATGCCTCCCATCTACATGTTTATTATACCCTTAGTGATTGTAACCAACCCGAGACATAGTGGAGATGGGACTCAGTGGTCACTATATCTCTTCTCCCATTCTCGGCCCAAGAGGGGTACACTTTGTGGGGAGGGGGTCATGACAGAGTGCTATCAAAGGTATGGTTAAGTGATAGGATGGATTTTGGAGTTAGAAACAGGTGAGGTTGCATGGGTTGGTAGGGAAAAGGTGTCTGGTAATTTTAGCAGGCATTGTAAACATAAGATACTGGTTGTGACATGGGTATTTAGGGCCCCCTATGATCTGATGCACAGACCTATATGTTTACAGTGGAAACTAGATGAGGTGATATTGGTTTCAAGATAGATATCTATGAAAGGATAATGCATCATTCTTATTTGCGCCCATGTTTAAATGATTATACCATGGTATAGTTTAACCTAAAATGAATTGAATAAAATAATTGATTGATTTCAAGGTCATCCATATTCTAGGTTTTGGATCTCAAACTATTTTTTTTATTTTGAAGCCATGGCTCAAGGTCGACATCCTCATTAAGTTCACACAGAATATGTTTATTTGGTTTCTCTAGGAGATCAAAATAGAGTAGAGGTTGACGACCAAAAAAACATGGAGCAGCACACTCTATGAGTTTCTATGCCAAAGTACGTACAAGTATGAGGGATCAGTTTTAAATACAATCCAAAAAGACTGGTTATAGGAGGTTGAGATAGCCTTTAGTTTGATCTATGCTAAGAAGAAGAACTGGGTATCATTGGTTATGATGATGATGCATGGGGCTGTGAGGCAATAGAGGTTCTTCTTCCTCATGGGTCACGAGGAGTCGGTAGTCTCATGGGAGGTGTTAAAAGATCAATTTAGAGTCAAGTTTCTTTCTTCAATCATGAAGTTGGTCGGTCACCAGGAGCTTCTTACCCTTTGAAAGGGAGCTTTAGTGTGCAAGAGTTTGGAATATATTTCAAGAACCTTTTACAATATACTTATAACATTTTTCAAGTTTAAGAGGCTAAGGAAAGGCATTTCGAGGAGGCTCTTCATCCATAGATCCAAATATAGGTCTCCCTATTTCAGATTAAGATGTGTGTCAAAGTTCTATCAAGAATAGAGTTCATTGATAATATGTTAGTTATAACTTGATAATAATGAGAGCGGAGTTTTAACGATTAATCCAATAATAGATTTATGGAATGGGGTTCTCAATTGTCAGGATAGAAGAGCTTCTGATCAGCCAGCAGTAGGACCCAGCCCTCAATGTCTTGTTTTTTTAGGGGCATCAGCTCTCAGTGTAAGGACCTAACCCCAGTTTCCCAGATTCAGTGCCTTATCATATTAAATTTTCATATAAACAAGTAATGTGCATCTCTAAGGATAGGGTAGTTTAGTATCTTAGGAAACAAAATACATACATAAGTTCAACATTACAACTTGAAATAGAAAACAATTTAGAAACTCTATTGACAACATCCATACCCCCTAGATTATTTCTACATTTCATTCATAATATACTCTTCATGTCCTAGGAAAATGAAACATAATAAAGGGTTGATCTAAAATTCTCAGTAAGGGTAAGCAATACAGTGCAATATATCATAAACATAAGCAATAGGCATGACTAATAACTAAAAAACACATGCCTTTAAAAATGAACTTAAACACATTATGGTAGGACTAAAAGCTAAAAAAATTCATAATAAAGCATAATCATGTGTATTATAATAGTATAATAACCTCATCAACTTTCAATTACTAGTTTCATAATGAGGGAATTCATAATTCCAGACACCATATGCATACCGTCAAGGCCTCATTCCAAGACCATAAATAATAATTTTTACAAGGCCATGTGCCAAAACCATAGTTTTTCTCATGAGACCTATCAGTGCATCGAGGGGATATAGTGGGCCACACACATATCTTAATAATTCCAATTTATTCCTTATATTAATGAGGATAAATATAAACAACATACACATTGATGTAGAAACTAACATATGAAATATAGATAACTTTCCCCAAACATTAAGAATAAACACTAACCATTCGGAGTAAATCGGTGAATGGTTTTAAGATAGTGCATCCACATTCAAGCTAATTATAAACCATTAAATTAAATATGGTAGATTATATCATAAAATATTAATCCAAATAATACATAATAATCACCAAGATTGTTGAAATAGATAAAAACACTCTTATAAAATCCTCATGTAATTCTTGAGATAAATACTCTTTTACTTTGAAAAGAAAAGTTCTTTTGAAAGAATCTTTATATAAAACAAGAAGCTAAGTAAGAAATTATTTTCATAATAAAATGTGTTATTTTATAAATATAATTATTTCTAAAAGCATATTACATATTTCCGTTGAAAATTGGTAAGAATTTGAGAAATTCCATTAAAATAGGCATGTTTATCGGGAAGGATTTTTGAAATATCCTTTTAAAACATATCACTACCCATAAATTAAAGCAGGATTATGGTCAGTACACATATATAGAACATTAACACAGAATTTATGGGGGTTACATATGAATAAATAAGAATTTTATTGAGGTATGTAGAGAATAAAAGTAACCTGAATGAAAATGGAGGTTTGGGTAGAAAACCCTTACATTAAGTCTAAAGTGTTCCTCACATGATCATAATTACCTGAATAATAAAATTTTTGTTCATAAATTAAGGATTCCATAACCTCTTAAACATTTAATTTATTTATTATACACTTATTTAATTTCATTCATGGATTTTTTATAGGTAAATTGATTCAATTTCATCTTTTGGGAGTGTTTTCTTCCTTGGTTTTCATGATCGGTTTACTTAATTTCATGTACGGATAAACATGTAGAGTGAGAATGGTTGTCCAAAATTTAAGATGTATGTTATTATTAAACAACAAAAGATTTCATGGTTATAAAATTTGTTTGGTTATTGGGAGTGAAGATGAATCAATATATAAAACCTTCATGACAATTGTCAGGGTTAATTGGCGGTTTGTGATCACAATGAGCTCATTTTGATTTATAAATTAATATCATGTGTACAGAAGTATTACATAACATTAAATATTTTATAATACATATATTATAGTTTTTTTCAACCATCAAAATGGTTTCATGACCAGAATTTAATACGGTAATAGAAATTGAAAACCCTTCATCCTTGAATGTGATAAATTAACACATCTCGTATGGTGTTTTAATATGTAGTATAAAACAAGGTGAAAGGAGAGATGATGAAGAATTATTCAATTATAATAAAAACAATTATAGTACATGTAAGTTACTAGATTCATCACAGAATTTGGATGAAATTTGGTGAGGAAAGAAAAAATAAAAGAAACGAACTTGAAATAAAAGAAATGAAAAGAGGAATTTACCTCTTGAAGTTATCTTCCTTAAGAGAATCTTTAGGGGAGAGTTTTTGGACTTTTTATTAGAAAAAGGGCTTCTATATGCGGGGGAGGAGGTTGGTATGATATTTTATCAGAATTTTGACAATCCATAAGGTTAGAGAGGATTGATGATAAGAGGAAGTGAGGGGGGGTTTATAGTGGAGGAGAAGGGTGATTTTTGAATATCTTATTCATTATGTAATTATTTACATCACAACAATCAATAGTATTGATTAATATGATTCATAATAGTAATAAGTGCATGTACGTTTGAACCATATATGCTTACATTATCCATGATGCTCGAAAATGTGAATTTAACTGAGAATGTATATATACGGTAAAGTACCGTATATTACCATTCATAACAAATTCGAGTATTTCAGAAAAATTCAAAAAAATAACCAAAACCATTTTTTGATGTATAGAATTCAAAAATTAAATCCATTTTTTTAATATAATTTTCTAAATATGATTAATTTATTTTTTAAATAAAATCATTATTTATTCAAAAAATAACAATTTTGAAACTATAATTATTTTTATATTAACGTAAAAAATTAATCAAGATCTCATTATCCTATAACATTAAGAAAATAAAATAATAATATGGTTTACTATTCATAAGGGTCATATTACAATTCTTAAGGGTATGATACTATTCACTAAATATTAAAGTTGTCTTATCAAACTCAAAATATCACACTGAAAGCAACCGTGTATGTCATTTTTCCAAAATTCAAATCTCAAAGGTGGTAAAATTGTGTTTATTAGCTAAGTTATAACAAAGGGTTTTATTTTAGAGACTCAGTGATTTAGTCATTCAATGTTAATTTTTTTTCCAAGATCATGGGGTGTTACATTCTCCCCTCCTTAAAAAATATTTTTCCTTGAAATTCACAGAATGTAACCTCATAAAAAATTTTGGGTTGGTATTCATCATAACCTCCTCAGGATCCCATGTTGCCTCTTAGATTTTATGATTTTTTCAAATTATCTTTTTGAGTTGTCCAATTCCAAAACACATGATCTTTAGGGTAAAGAATCTGGATAAACACTTCACAGTGTGATAGGTTAGTTTCCAATTCTATTCCTTCAAAAGTTAGGACATGTGTTGGGTCTAGCATGTACTTCCTCAACAATGAGACATGGAACACATTGTGTACTTTATAAAGGCTAGTCAGCATAGCCAAATGATATGCAACAGCTTCAATTCTCTCTATAATTTCAAAAGGTCATATGTACCTAGGGCTCAGTTTCCCTTTCTTCCAAAATCTTGTAAAACACTTCCATGGAGATACTTTTAAGAAAACTTGATCTCCCGCTTGAAATTAAAAATACTTACTTCGATTGTCAGCAGAGATTTTTTATCTTCTTTAAGATGCTATGATATTGCCTTAAATAGTCTTTACATTCGATGTTGTTTCCTCCATAGGCTTTGGACCCACTAGATTCCTTTCACCAACTTCATCCAAATATGTTGGTGTACAACATCTCATTCTATACAATGTTTCCTATGGTGCCATTTGAATACTATAATGGAAACTATAATTGTATTAAAACTCCACCAATGGTAAATACTGATCCCACATACCATTAATGTCAAGAGATTGTGATCTCAACATGTCTTATAATGAATGGATCATACTTTCTGATTGCCCATCAGTTTGAGGATGATAAGTAGTACTCAAACGAAGCTCAATATCCAAATATTTCTGATGAATTTTCTAGAAATTCAATATAAATCGAGGATTATGATTAGAAACTATTGAAAAAGTTTCTCCATGAATTCTTACAACTTCATTGATATAGAGTCATGCAAGCCTCACGAGTGTAAAATCCTCCCTTATAGGAAGGAAATGTGCAGATTTTGTGAGTCGGTTGACAATTACCCATATGGAACCATTCATTCTTGGTGTTTTGGGTAATCCAGTGAAAAAATCCATGGTTATGTCATCCCATTTCCATGTAGGAATAGTTAGAGGTTTCATTACTCCTCTAGGATGTTTTTTTGTCCTTCACATGTTGACAGACTAAACATCTTGATACATAATCAGCAATTTCCCGCTTCAGGTTGTCCCACCAGAAATGTTTCCTCAAATATCTATGCATCTTAGTGCTACCATGATGTATAGAGAAATTTGGACTATGGGAATCATCAAATAAATCCCTTTTTTAGATCAGGTATA
Organism: Viscum album; assembly: GCA_963277665.1. Lineage (NCBI taxonomy): Eukaryota > Viridiplantae > Streptophyta > Magnoliopsida > Santalales > Viscaceae > Viscum > Viscum album. The sequence continues at coordinate 79,853,225 of OY728122.1, forward strand.
GCTGGAACAGAAATCCTCTTCCCAAATTTTTGAATTCCATCTTCACACACGCAGTCATCCAAATTCCCATATTTCACATCATTTATTTTATTTTAAAGGTTCTCATCATCAGGCTTGGAGATTTTAGTTATTTCAAATAAATATGGTTTACAACCAATTGAAAGAGTAATGATGTTTCACTTTCTTTGATTATTCCCTTGTCCATAATTATTAGATCCATGAATACAGGATCCCTTTCAATACTCATTTTTTTGAGAACTCCATAATCCTTCCTGCTCAATGCATCAACTAACTTATTTTCCTTTCTTGGGTCGTAGTGTATGGAAAATCATATTCCTTGAGTAGTTTGATCCATCTCCATTTCCTCATATTGACTTCATTTTGTGAGACGATATATTTCAAATTCTTATGATCCATATATATCTCACATTTTTTGCCATAGAGATAATGATTCCCTATCTTCCGAAAAAAGATTGTAGATTCTATCTCAAGATCATGATTAGGATAATTTTGATCATGAATTTCTACCTGACTTTATTTATAGGAAACAACTCTATCATTCTACATAAGGAAACTACGAAGTCCTTTCTTTGATGCATCCCTATAGATCACAAACCCATCATTCCCTGATGGTAGAGTTGGGATCGGGGTATTCACTGATCTTTTCTTAAATTCTTTGAAAAATTACTCACATTATTTGTTCCATATGAACTTAACCACTTTACATGTAAGATTGGTCATTGGGTTGGATAAAAGTGTGAAGTTCTAAACGAAATGCTGATAATAACCTGCTAAACCTATAAAACTATGTACCTCAGTTATGTTCATTAGAGTAGACCATTTTTGAACAGCCTTTTAGTCATAGGATTAACAGATATTCCATCCATAAAGACAATTTATCCAAGAAAGAAAAATCATTGAAGCCAAAATTCACACCTTCTAAACTTTCCATATAATTAATTTCTTCTAAGAGTCTTTAGAATAGTGTGTAAGTGATTTTCATGATCTTTGTAGCTTTTGGAGTGTACCAAGATATCATCAATAAATACCACCAAAATTTCATCAACATTTTTATTGAAATACCAATTCATTAGATCTGTGAAGAAATAGGGTTTATTAGTCAGTCCAAAAGGCATTAATGTAAACTCATAATTCCCATGCATAGTTCGAAATGCTATCTTTGGAATGTATTCCTTCCTTACTCGTAACTGATGATATTTAGATCAAAGGTAAATCTTCAAAACATATTTGGCACCATGAATTTGATCAAATAAATCATCAATGAAGGGTAAGGGTACTTGTTATTTATTATTATAACATTTATCTCACTATAGTCAATGAACAACCTCATAGATCTATCTTTCTTCTTAGCGAAAAAGACATGGGTACCCCATGGATATACACTAGGTTGAATACATCCTTTATCGCTCAATTACCCTAGTTGTTTGTTCAATTATACTAATTCCACAATGTTCATTCAATAAGGGGTCTTTGAAATAGGCCTTAAATCAAGAATTAAGTTTATGGAAAACTAAATTTTCCTCTCTGGAGGATATCTAAGTAAATCCTCTAGAAGCAAATCAACATATTCTTGAATAATTGTTACATATTCTTTTTGAACATTCCTTTCCCCACCCATAGTTATTACATTCCCTTTTTCCCTGATAATTGAATTCAGTAGATCTACTGGGGGTGGATCTAGATAAGAATCAAATGGTGATGTTTCTTCCCTAAAGATAAGAGATTCCATATATTCCTTAAACATTGTAACCTCATTTTTCTTGCAATAAATTTTCACGTAATGGTTCAAGATCCAATCCATATCAGGGATTATATCAAATTAAATCATGGGTATGATAATAAAATAAGAAAATAAAGCACATTTATATTCCATAATAGGGATTTCCTAACATAACTATGTTGCAATGATACTTCCCATATGATTTTTGACTAAAAACTCCCTTATTAAATAAAATTGGAAATATCTAATTTTCTTGGAAAACAATGAAGATATGAAAGACTGAAATGATCTAGAATCAAATAAAGCATTAGATAAGTTCAAGGAAATGATTAAAGTGCCTACCACCACATCATTAGGAACTTCAACCTCGGCAGTTGGGACTGTATAAGCTTGGTCTTGATCCCTTGGCATTCTTTGGGTAATGTTTCCTTAATGCCTAAGAAAATAATTTTCATAATGTACCATCTCCCTATAATTGTATCATTGAATATTGGTAGCTTCTTTCTTACCCTTACAATCTTGGGATAGGTATCCTTTTTCTCCACACTTGTAACAAACACCCATACCCTTCAATAAAGTACTGAGGTGTCTCTTCACACAATTGTCACTTGGAGGAAGGTCAAATATTTCATTCTTTCCCATTTCCTTATTTCATTTTCCAATGTTTTTAGATTCCCTCTTCTTCTCTTGATTTCCCTTAAAATCATAAGACCTAGAGAATTATTATTCCTTCTTGATATCACTTGATACAATATATTCATATGATGAGAAACTTTAAGAGACTAGAAACCTATAGAGGAATGGTTTTAAACTATCAATGAATCGATCAATATTGCTCCTTGGATTACATATGTAGTCTACAGGATGTCTTGATAACCTTGTGAAGTTAGCTTCATACTTTTCAACATTCTCATAATCTTTTTTCCTCAGATCCATAAATAGCCTTTCCATATCTACTCGTTGTTCATGAGGGATGTATTTTTCTAATAATATTTCCTTAAAATCACTCCATTTCATTTACTCTATTTCTTCTTCCTCGTTTGTGTTTTGGATTAAATACCACCATTGTTCTACATCTCCCAATAGTCAATAAACTACCAAGAAAACCATCTCTCTTTTATTACATCCCAAAGCGATAAATCTCTTATCTAATGAACTTATCCATCGCTCCGCTACAAATTGTTTTTTAGTCCTATTAAATGATGGAGGTTGTAATCGCATAAAGAATTCTAACATAGTTCCACCACATTTTGGTTCTGGATGCTCCATATGGTTAGGTTTATTATTCATAACCTGATTTAGTTGTCCCATTATAGTTATATGTTTCTCATAATCAGTCAAAGCACCAGATCCAACATCATAATCTTGCATCGGAGGGAAATCCTTACATAGGAAATTTGTGTTCATGCCGTTCCAATTCCTTCCACTAGGAACCATTTCTAAATAACGGCATACAATAGATTAGGTTCGGAATCAAAATGTATAATCTAAACGTAGAAAAATACATAGCATAAATTGAAATTCTATACATAGATAATCTCATAATCATAAACATGGTTTCTTTAAGTAAAAATTTACATTTAAATCCTTCATAAGGGATTGTAAAGAAAATGTGAATTATCTTAAGCATATCCCCTAGGAGTATAAAACCAGGTGTGTAGTAAGGCCCATTTTCATGTACTATGATACCCCAAGTTAGGCCTGAAACTCCTTGTCGTAGCTTTCACTCTTAGGTGCATCTATTCTAAACCACGTCCACATGTAGTATCCAGACACGGATGTATTTTCTAGAAAGATCCACATAATATATTCCTTACCAAAAATTCCAAAATGTTATTCTATGTTTATCCTCAAATACTATTTTAGGGTTTTGTTCCCTAATCTACATTTTCTAAATCTTGTTTCCATGATTTCCACAACTTCCATTGATACCAACTGCAAGGACCTGACCCTAGTTTACTGGAGCAAGTTCCTTATTTTATTACCTTGGAATATAAACAAGGAATATTCATCCTGAAGGACTGAGTATTTTAGTATCTTTGGAAATACGATACATACATAAGTTCAACATTACAACATTAGATGGAAAATAATTTAGAAACTCATTTGACAACATCCATAAATCCTAGGTTATTTTTGCATGTCATTCATAATATACCTCTTCATGTCCTGGGAAAATGAAACATAAGAATGGGGTGTGTTCAAATGCTCTTTAAGGGTAAGAAATACAGTTTAATAGATCATAAACATAAACATTAGGCATGAGTAATAACTAAAAAACATTTGCCTTTAAAAATTAAAATGAACACATTATGGAAGGAATAAGAGATGAATAAAAAAATGTCCTAATAAATCATAATCATGGGTATTCTACTAGTAATATAACCTCATTATCTTTCAATTACTCATTTCATAATTATGGAATGCATAATTCTGGACATCACAACCCCACCATCAAGGCCCCGTGCCAAGACCATAAATTATCATTTTTTTAAGGCCTTGTTCCAAGACCGTAGTTTGTCTCATGAGACATACTGATTCATCAAGGAGATATGACAGGCCACACCCATCAATTAATAAGTCCAATTAATTCCTATTATTATTGGGGAAAAACATAAACATCATATACATTCATATTGAAACTAACATAAGAAATGTAGATAACTTTCCCCAAACATTAAGCATAAACACTAACTATTCAGAGTAAATTGGTGAATAGTATTAAGATAGCACATCCATATAAAATCTAATAAAAAAAATTAAATTAAATAATGTAGATGATTTCATAAAATATTAAACCAAATAAAACTTAATAATCAACAAGAGTTTTCAAATATATTATGACACTCTTATAAAATCATCAAGTAATTCTTGAAATAAATACTATTTTACTTTGAAAAGAAGAGTTATTTTGGAAAAACATTTGTATAAAACCATAAGTGAAGTAAGATATTATATTCATAATAGAATGAGTGATTTTATAAAGATAATGGTTTCTAAAAACTGATTATATAGTGCCCATGAAAATTGGTAATAATTTGATAAATTCCCTTGAAACGGGCCTGTTTATCGGGAAGGATTTTTGAAAGATCCTTTTAAAACATATAACTCCCCATAAATGAAATTAGTATTATGGTTGGTACACATATATAGAATATTAAAACATAATTTATGATAGGTAAATATTAATAATTAAGAATTTTATTTATGTATGTATAGAATAAGAGTAACCCGAATGAAAATGGAGGTTTGGGTAGAAAACCCATACCTTAAATATGAAGGTGTTTCTCACATGATCATAATGACATGAATAATCAAATTTAGTTCATATATTTATGAGCTTAGAACCTCCTCTAAATTTAATTGATTTATTATAACCTTATTTAGATTCATTCATGGCCTTTTTATGGGTAAATATATTAAATTTCATTGTTTGATAGTGTTTTCTTACTTGGTTTTCATGATCGGTTTACATATATTCATGTATGGATAAACATGTCGAATGAGAATGGTGGTCTAGAATAGAAGATTTATGTTATTAGTGAACCACCATAATATTACATGGTTATAAAATTTATTTGGATATTGGGAGTGAAGATGAATCATTATAAAAAAACTATAATGATAATTGTTTAGGTCCATTGGCGGTTCTTAATCACAACAAACTCATTTTGATTAATAAATTAATATATTTTGTAAAAAAGGATTATAGAACCTTAAATAAGTTATAATAAATATATTATACTCTATTTTGACAATCAAAATGGTTTCATGACATGAATTGAATATAGTAATATAAATTGAAAACTCGTCATCCTTGAATGTTATAAATTAACACATCTCAGATGGTGTTTTCATTTCTAGTATAAAATAAGGAGAAAGGAGAGATGATGAAGTGTAGAGACACGAAGCTTAACATACATAGATATTACATTAATTTTGTAGAATACTTTGTACATAACAAAAACACACACACAAGGACCGTAATAGTTTAGTGTCTTTGGAAACTCGGAATATAATCTTCTAATCGTGGTGAAAGATCTTCAACATCACCCATAAAGATCTTCATTTTTTTATACCTAAAACCTTTATTTATATCCTGGGGAAAAGAAAACATAAAAGGGTGAGCTCAAATGCTCAGTAAAGGTAAACAAAAGAAATATCAATCACATCATATACATAAGAACATAGCTTTTGGAAATCATAACCTGCAAAAGAGCTCATAATATCACAACATGGGATAAATCATAGAAGTGAAATGTAATCCCAATAATCATAACATAAAACATGAAACATTGTGGAATACACACATAATAATATAGAATCATTTCTTGTTAGTCAAGACTCATTGCCAAGACTATCTTAGTGGACAAAGTCCCTTTCTGAACCGAGTCACCCTCGTTTCAGTCCTGTTTCACTGAACCGGTATAACCTACCATTCCAGCCATGTCTATCTCATGAGATATAAAATCTTTACCCAATGAATTGGAGGGAGATATAGGTCCCACCCATCTCATAATTATACCATTCTTATGTGTGCCACAAAATCATAAATCATACATCATTGCATAACCCATGTAATAAAATGGGATTCATAAACATCATTCCATCACAATCCATAAACAATTGTTATTATTTCATCATAAGAAAATTGAAACCATTTAAATCATATAGAAATTTTACTTGAAACATACATATCAAATAATGTCATCTTAGATGGAAAATAGTTTTGAGAAAAACACTTGAAATGAATTCTTGAGGAAAATATCCTTTCTTCTTTAAAATCATTTTCTTTTCACAAAATTCCATGAAATTTTAAAAGATAAGGGCTTTGTTGAAAATAATCATGTAATATTGTAGAGGAAGCTTCTTTAAAATGATTTGTTATGAAACCATAAAAATCCTTTCACGCCGTATAAGTTAAAAATAACATTCTCCTCGTACTTTAGTCAGAAAAGTCAAAAAGTACCTTATATGGTAACCAAAGGAAAGATTCAATTCATACAATGTGGTAAAAAGTCAATAAAGAGTAAAAATGACTTTAAAAATTCATGGAATAATGGTAAACATTTTATAAAAACATTTTTAGAAAACATGGTCATGGATGATAAATGTAACCCCAGTAAATACTTACGTATAAGCAATCCCGGATAAAAATGAGATTGAAAATTTATCCCTTACCTTAGGTCTGATTTGCTTCGTATGTGTCTGAACCTACTGTATAATGATTTAAATAATGTCATTGACTTATTAAATAATCATATTCATTGTTATTATATCATATATGGTTCACTTATGACTTTATATTACCCGTTCTTTTGTAAATTCCATGTTAAAGAAGTGTTTTGGGTAAAATCGTTTCATTTATCGTAGGTGTTTTGAATTGTAGTTCTTGACATTATTATTACTTATATCATGATTTACTTACTTCCAGAATATAAAATATGATTTATATATCATATATATTCAGTATACATATATATATATATAATAGATAGATAAATGAAATGAAAAACACCGTTCATAGAGACGGTAGTCCGTACGTACGCATGAACGCTGTTTTCCTTTCCTTATTGCCATGAATGGAAGTAAGTAGATGACATACATATATATATATATACATAGATCCAGTAGATTTATAATTTAATATATTTCATTATTATTTCTTATATATACTTTATAATCATTCTTAAATGGTTAACATTGAGAATGAATCTCATCGCGTCGTGGAGACGGTAGTCTGTACGTACGCACGAGCGATGATATCGTTCCCATGGTCGTGGAATTGTGTTGAAGTGTATTTATACTATTTCAGTATCAATATAACTTTATAATAATCATATATAGTTACTCATTACACCATTATACCCATCCAATTAATGTGGTGGCGGAAAATAGATTACACCACGGTGTGGAGATGGTATTCCGTACGTACGCACGCGTGGTGATTTCCTTTTTCCGTAGGATGGATAGAAGGTTAATTTGAGTTGTTTCATATTTATAATAACATATCATTATATAATAAATACTGATGTTATTACTTTATCATGAAACAACTAAAGAAGAAGAAGTTAAAGAATAAAGAAATTGAAAAAGATCGGTAATGGATATTACCTCTTTTTGACGCGCCTTTTTTTAGCCTCCACTTAAAGAAATAAGGATGGTCTTTGAAGAAGACCAGGACCTCTAGGATGATACTAGGGAAGTGGAGAAGGGATTTTGGCAGGGTTTGGCCGAGCTTGAAGGCTCAAAGTTGTGTGAGGAAGAGAGGGAGGAGGTGCCCTTTTATAAGGGAGGAGAGGGGCACCTTAGGAATATCTCAAAATATTATTTTATATTAAAGTCACAATCGGTTTATAATGGTTCCAAAGGGTCTTATTTAGAAGATAAAGTGGGGATGGGTATAAATCCTATCAACCAATAGGATTTAGACAAGTTTAGGTTTTTATTTTAACCTTATCAATTAGATTTGACTCCAAGTTAAATTATTTACCTTTTACCTTGTCTTTTTGTTTTTTTACACTATATGGTTAATACACTTACTATAACATGCCAAACGAACCCCAAATTGTTTATTATTAATATATATCCTTATCTAAGTCATTTGGAAAAACCTTATATTTTTAGGAAAAAAATAACAATTAATAATATAATATTTTATTTAAAAACTATTTTGTGTCAATTTTGACACTATTTGATATATGATTTTTGTGAAAGTCATAACAGAATTATATTTTCGAACAAAGTTGATTAAATCAACACTAATTTGTCATAGTAACCTATAAAATTAGTTTAATTCATAAAATGTCTTAAATTACATTTATTTTGGTATTTATAATATCAATTATGTCAATATTTCATTAATAAGATAATTACTGCATCATCTTTGTGTCATAAATAAATTAAATTATTAGATGTCTAAAAATTACAAATAAAATACCATTATGTAGGAAATATTTTTAGATTTCTAATTAATATTTAAAATCGAATTTATCCTATGTATAACCCTATATTAAAAATGTTTTAGTAAATAAACTTTGATTTTAACTCTTTTAACTCTTCTTTGAATTAAATAATAATAAATGTCCTAATCTAATCCAAGTGGGCCTAAATGAAAATATTTTACACTTAAGGTTGTTTTTGGTCGATATAAACTTGTAAAATAGAATTAGGACATGTGTTAGGGTAATATTAATATCATTGTTACCCTTAATTACCCTATTTACTTTTAACCGTGGTAAATAAAAGTAAAAAGTTACTATTCACCAAAAAATTTTTTCATCTCATTGAACCACATTTTAGTCCTTGATATTAACCGTGTCTCTCGTATTTTTGAAATTCCAGTCACAGAAGCGGTAAAATTATGTTTTATGAAAAATTCAGTTTTTTTTAACTACCACTTAGTGGTTTCACTATTCATCAAAAAATGAATGTTTCCAGAAAAATACCAAAAATTAGGCCTAAGCTATATTTGATATTAAGAATTCAAAAATGATTTCTATTTTACCAAATTCAGAACATATCAGTTGCATTAATTAATTTAAAAATTAGTTCCTGTCGTTAAAACAAATAGCGTGTTTTTAAGAGATAATAACTATCAAAAGATTGACACTCGTTTATAACTAGTTTAAATGTGAGATTACATCCAATGAACAACATGATATTAAATTGTAAAAATTTATTCTAAATATACTTTAAAACCAATCAAATTAATAATTTATCATTATTAATTATTTCGATTAAAAAAGTTTTTTTTAATTATAATTTAGTAATTTTCACTATTCATCAGAATATAAAAGTTATCCGAAAAGTACCAAAATTTCACCCTAAGCTGATTTCGATATTCCGAATCCAGAAATGAAGTCCATTTTGAAAAATAAAAATTATAAAATTTCAAAAAGTGGTTATTACTATCCATAACGGCTAGTTTTAGTAATATTTTAATAGCATATCGTTGTTTAGTGAAACTCGGTATTGCGTACTATACACGCTAACGAGGAAGGTCTTGATTGTGTGTAATGTAAGGCAAGTCAAGGATGCGTGTTGTGAAAGCTTCTTTTGGTGTATCATACAATACAAGACATTAATGAAATTAAAAAGAATATTTTTCATAAAATTTTGGGGTGTTACATTCTACCCCCCTTAAAATGAATTTTTCCCTCAAAATTCGTCGGGGTTATAAATGGTTTACTACTTGAAAGTTTCGTTAATAGAAACCCACATCGTAAAAAGTAATACCAATACTTGGCTTTAAAAACTAAAGTATGAAATGTAATGATTACCCAAATAAACTAATCACTAGATTTCCACATAGGTGAAAATATAGACATGGAAGAAAAATCTAACCATCATGTTCTGATGGAGAGTGGTAGAGAACATGGCTATAGAAAAGCCAACAATCACAATGCCATAAATTTGTGACGATCTAAGGTACCATCTGATTCATCAGATATAAGAGCACTAGGACAACATTTTTGGTTTTCAAGATCATTTCCCAAAAGTTGATGAAATTGGAATTAGAAGAAATACTTTCGTGATTTTTGTATAGTCTCACTGTTTGTCGTTCTTTTGACAATTTCCACTTCATCTCTTAAAGAAATGATGTTGAATTTGTCATTCGTGATGTGTTAGCACATCATGTGATAGAATGATGGGTCATTCCGTCTGTCTCAAACAAAAGGTTAGAAAAGTTATCAAAAAATACATAAGTCCATCTATAGTGAGATTAATCATATATGGTTCTTAAAATGGACTTTATACTTCATATATCATACTGCTTAATATAATAAAACTAGTTTTTACTAAACAGGGACTTCTTGTAGGCCAGTGGTAGGCGATAAAGGCCAGTCGCACTTCGGTTGTGGGTTCGATTCCCACAGCCTTGTCCGACGCGATGGGTTGTCGCCCGTCCTGCAGGTTGTCCTTTTTCTAAAACTACATTACTATAACATCCCATCAATAATATCGAAAAAAGAACTTCTATCCTTAACCAATACTATTTTATGTCCAACATAATCCATTCTAGTCTTTAGGCTTATCCATAATACTGCAGTCCACTCTCATAATATAGTGAAAACCATTACCAGAGATTTAATACCGTCGTTGATCCCCATATATCATAAGATATGTCTTGTTGGTCACATTCCAAACATTCAAAGGCCTTAATCATATATTCTCTTGAATACCCATTGAACCTTAGTGAAAATATGAATGCAGTTAAAAGTTAACTCTTTCCACATACCAAAATCCAAAAATTCTATATACTCAAACCATGATATAACCTTCTCCTTATATCAGCCATGAGCTCATGAATACTATCAAACATTTAATTTTCTCTTTATCCCTTCATTATGAGCATATCATCTACATTCCAAAAATATCTGAATAACCTTTCATGGATACTGGTACCATTAATCATACACTTTCAAAACTCAAGGAAAGACAACAGTATAACAATCCTTAGATGTCTCTTTATTCCATAGTACCATGAGATTACTTATACAACATTACACATGATAAACATGTAATCATTCCACTACCTTCTTAAACCATTGACTGAGCTTCAACAATTCTTTCATCTCACATATCATTTGTAGTCTCTTCATCATCATCAACATAAATACTTCCCATATGACCATACTGATTCTCTTCATGAGACTTTCCCTTAGGGAATTTGTTTGCATTATGTCTGTACATTCCACATTTAAAACATTTAACCATTGTTGATGTCATAGCAATACCATTATCCTCATCCATGGTGTTAACTGAAAATTTTCCTTTACACTTACTTGCTTTGTGTCCTTCTTTTCCACACCCAAAGCATCTTCCAGTTCCTTTGAAACATTCTCCTTTATGCCTCTTCCCACATGATTTACATAGGGGAAATTGAACTTTCTTTCCTATATGATCATCATGAAATTCCATCTTTCTCTTATTAGCCGAGTCAGGAAACTTACCAAATTTTACTTTATTGACCATATAATGAGATTGCTGATTCGGCATAATAATGATGTTTGGACTTCCAAATCCCATTTCATTTGGTTTCTCATGAAGAATACCATTCCATTGTCCATCATATCCTCCATTATCGTGAATCATCTTGTTTCCAGCCAGTTTCTAAAACCCAAAAAGAATAGTGTGAGAGGCAAAAATCATGAGAGGGAAAACAATATAATAAAGGGGGAATATCCTCAATATCTAACATCTTAGTTTTAATTATTTGATCTTTAGCATAATTTTAGGACTATAACCTATACATATACTTAACCTTAGGGACATACCTAGACATACCCTAGAAATATCTCTAGGGATCTCACTAAAGTTATCACATCCTAGATTCCAAAGGTTGACTAAACCTTTCCTCTGATACCAACTGTAGAGACCCGAAGCTTAACGTACATAGATATTATATTACTTTTGTGGAATACTTAGTACATAACAAAAACACACACACAAGTACCGTAATAGTTTAGTGTCTTTGGAAACTCGGAATATAATCTTCTAATCGTGGTGAATGATCTTCAACATCACCCATAAAGATCTTCCTTTTTTATACCTAAAACCTTTCTTTATATCCTGGGGAAAAGAAAACATAAAAGGGTGAGCTCAAATGCTCAGTAAGGGTAAACAAAAGAAATATCAATCACATCATATACATAAGAACATAGCTTTTGGAAATCAGAACCTGCAAAAGAGCTCATAATATCATAACATGGGATAAATCATAGAAGTGAAATGTAATCCCAATAATCATAAACTAAAACATGAAACATTGTGGCATACACACATAATCATAGAGAATCATTTCTTGTTAGTCAAGACTCATTACCAAGACTATCTTAGTGGACAAAGTCCCTTTCTGAACCGAGTCACCCTCGTTTCAGTCCTGTTTCACTAAACCGGTATAACCTACCATTCCAGCCATGTCTATCTCATGAGATATAAAATCTTTACCCAATGCATTGGAGGGAGATATAGGTCCCACCCATCTCATAATGATACCATTCTTATGTGTGCCACAAAATCATAAATCATACATCATTGCATAACCCATGTAATAAAATAGGATTCATAAACATCATGCCATCACAATCAATAAACAGTTGATATTATTTCATCATAATAAAATTGAAACCATTTAAATCATATAGAAATTTTACTTGAAACATACATATCAAATAAATTCATCTTAGATGGAAAATAGTTTTGATAAAAACACTTGAAATGAATTCATGAGGAAAATATCCTTTCTTCTTTAAAATCATTTTCTTTTCACAAAATTCCATGCAATTTTAAAAGATAAGGGATTTGTTGAAAATAATCATGTAATCTTGTAGAGTAAGCTTCTTTAAAATGAGGTGTTATGAAACCGTAAAAATCCTTTCACGTCGTATAAGTTAAAAATAACATTCTCCTCGTACTTTTGTCAGAAAAGTCAAAAAGTACCTTATATGGTAACCAAAGGAAACATTCCATTCATACAATGTGGTAAAAAGTCAATAAAGGGTAAAAATGACTTTAAACATTCATGGAAGAATGGTAAACATTTTATAAAAACATTTTTAGAAAACATGGTCATGGATGATAAACGTAACCCCAGTAAATACTTACGTATAAGCAATCTCGGATAAAAATGAGATTGAAAATTTATCCCTTACCTTAGGTCCGATTTGCTTCGTATGTGTCCAAACCTCCTGTATAATGATTTAAATAATGTCATTGACTTATTACAGAATCATATTCATTGTTATGATATCATATATGGTTCACTTATTACTTTATATTACCCGTTCTTTTGTAAATTTCATGTTAAAGAAGCGTTTTGGGTAAAATCGTTTCATTTATCGTAGGTGTTTTGACTTGTTGTTCTTGACATTATTATTACTTATATCATGATTTACTTACTTCCAGAATATAAAATATGATTTATATATCATATATATTCAGTATATATATATATATAATAGATTGATAAATGAAATGAAAAACACCGTTCATGGAGACGGTAGTCCGTACGTACGCATGAACGCTGTTTTCCTTTCCTTATTGTCTTGAATGGAAGTAAGTAGATGACATACATATATATATATATATATTTATATACATAAATCCAGTAGCTTTATAATGTCATATATTTCATTATTATTTCTTATATATACTTTATAATCATTCTTAAATGGTTAACATGGAGAATGAATCTCATCGCGTCGTGGAGACGGTAATCCGTACGTACGCACGAGCAATGATATCGTTCTCATGGTCGTGTAATTGTGTTGAAGTGTATGTATACAATTTCAGTATCAATATAACTTTATAATAATAATATATAGTTACTCATTACACCATTATATCCATCCAATTAATGTGGTGGCGGAAAATAGATTACACCACGGCGTGGAGACGGTATTTTGTACGTACGCACGCGCGGTGTTTTCCTTTTTCCGTAGGATGGATAGAAGGATAATTAGATTTGTTTCATATTTATAATAACATATCAGTATATAAAAAATACTGATGTTATTACTTTATCATGAAACAACTAAAGAAGAAGAAGTTAAAGAATAAAGAAATTGAAAAAGATCGGTAATGGATATTACCTCTTTTTGACGCGCCTTTTCTTAGCCTCCACTTAAAGAACTAAGGATGGTCTTTGAAGAAGACCAGGACCTCTAGGATGATACTAGGGAAGTGGAGAAGGGATTTTGGCAGGGGTTGGCCGAGCTTGAAGGCTCAAAGTTGTGTGAGGAAGAGAGGGAGGAGGTTCCCTTTTATAAGGGAGGAGAGGGGCACCTTAGGAATATCTCAAAATATTATTTTATACTAAAGTCAAAATCGGTTTATAATGGTTCCAAAGGGTCTTATTTAGAAGATAAAGTGGGGATGGGTCGAAATCCTATCAACCAATAGGATTTAGACAAGTTTAGGTTATTATTTTAACCTTATCAATTAGATTTAACTCTAAGTTAAATAATTTAACTTTTACCGTGTCTTTTTGATTTCTTACACTATATGGTTAATACACTTACTATAACATGCCAAACGAACCCCAAATTGTTTATTATTGATATATATATCCTTATCTAAGTCATTTGGCTGAACCATAGATTTTTAGTAATAAAATAACAATTAATAATATAATATTTTATTTAAAAACTATTTTGTGTCAATTTTGACACTATTTGATATATGATTTTTTTGAAAGTCATAAAAGCATTATATGTTCGAACCAAGTTGATTATATCAACACTAATATTTCATAGTAACTTTGAAAATTAGTGTAATTCTTAAAAAGTCTTAAATTACATTTATTTGGGTATTTATAATATCAATTATGTCAATATTTCATTAATAAGATAATTACTGCATCATCTTTGTGTCATAAATAAATTAAATTATTTGATGTCTAAAAATTACAAATAAACTACCATTATGTAGGAAATCGTTTTATCTTTCTAATGAATATTTACAATCGAATTTATCTTATGTATATCCCTATATTAAAAATGTTTTAATAAATAAACTTTGATTTTAACTCTTTTAACTCTTCTTTGAATTAAATAATAATAAATGTCCTAATCTAATCCAAGTGGGCCTAAATGATAATATTTTACAATTAAGGTTGTTTTTGGTCTAGATACACCTGTCCAATAGAATTAGGACATGTGTTAGGGTAATATTAATATCATTTTTACCCTTAATTACCCTATTTACTTTTAACCGTGGTAAATAAAAGTAAAAAGTTACTATTCACAAAAAATTATTTTTATCTCATTGAACCACATTTTAGTTCTTGATATTAACCGTGTCTCTCGGATTTTCGAAATTCCACTCACAGAAGCGGTAAAATTACGTTTTATGAAAAATTCAGTTTTTTTTAACTACCACTTAGTGGTTTCACTATTCATCAAAAAATGAAAGTTTCCAGAAAAATACCAAATATTAGGCCTAAGATATATTTGATATTAAGAATTCAAAAATGATGTCTATTTTACCAAATTCAGAACATATCAGTTGCATTAATTAATTTAAAAATTAGTTCCCGTCGTTAAAACAAATAGCGTGTTTTTAAGAGATAATAATTATCAAAAGATTGACACTCGTTTATAACTAGTTTAAATGTGAGATTACATCCAACGAACAACATTGTATTAAATTGTAAAAATATATTCTAAATATTCTTTAAAAACAATCAAATTAATTATTTATCACTATTAATTATTTTGATTAAAAAAGTTGTTTTTAATTATAATTTAGTAATTTTCACTATTCATCAGAATATAAAAGTTATCCGAAAAGTACCAAAATTTCACCCTAAGATAATTTCGATATTCCGAATCCAGAAATGAAGTCCATTCTGAAAAATAAAAATTATAAAATTTCAAAAAGTGGTTATTACTATTCATAACGGCTAGTTTTAGTAATATTTTAATAGCATATCGTTGTTTAGTGAAACTCGGTATTTCGTACTACACACGCTATCGAGGAAGGTCTTGATTGCGTGTAATGTAAGGAAAGTCAAGGATACGTGTTGTGAAAGCTCCTTTTGGTGTATCATACAATACAATACATTAATGAAATTAAAAAGAATATTTTTCATAAAATTTTGGGGTGTTACATTCTACCCCCCTTAAAATGAATTTCGCCCTCGAAATTCGTCGGGGTTATAAATGGTTTACTACTCTAAAGTTTCGTTAATAGAAACCCACATCGTAAAAATGAATACCAAAACTTGGATTTAAAAACTAAAGTATGAAATGTAACGATTACCAAAATAAACTAATCACTGGATTTCCACATAGGTGAAAATATGGACATGGAAGAGAAATCTAACCATCATGTTCTGATGGAGAGTGGTAGAGAACATTGCTATGGAAAAGCCAGCAATCACAATGCCATAAATTTGTGACGATCTAAGGTACCATCTGATTCATCAGATATAAGAGCACTAGGACAACATTTTTGGTTTTCAAGATCATTTCCCTAAAGTTGATGAAATTGGAATTAGAAGAAATACTTTCGTGATTTTGGTATAGTCTCACTGTTTGTCATTCTTTGGACAATTTCCACTTCATCTCTTAAAGAAATGATGTTGAATTTTTCATTCGTGATGTGTTAGCAGATCATGTGATAGAATGATGGGTCATTCCGTCTGTCTCAAACAAAAGGTTAGAAAAGTTATCCAAAAATACATAAGTCCATCTATAGTGAGATTAATCATATATGGTTCCTAAAATGGACTTTATACTTCATATATCATACTGCTTAATATAATAAAACTAGTTTCTACTAAACAAGGACTTCCTGTAGGCCAGTGGTAGGAGATAAAGGCCAGTCGTACTTCGGTTCTGGGTTCGATTCCCACAGCCTTGTCCGACGCGATGGGTTGTCACTCGTCCTGCAGGTTGTCCTTTTTCTAAAACAACATTACTATAACATCCCATCAATAATATCGAAAAAAGAACTTCTATCCTTAACCAATACTATTTTATGTCCAACATAATCCATTCTAGTCTTTAGGCTTATCCATAATATTACAGTCCACTCTCATAATATAGTGAAAACGATTACCAGAGATTTAATACCGTCGTTGATCCCCATATATCATAAGATATGTCTTGTTGGTCACATTCCAAACATTCAAAGGCCTTAATCATATATTCTCTTGAATACCCATTGAACCTTAGTGAAAATATGAATGCAGTTAAAAGTTAAATCTTTCCACATACCAAAATCCAAAAATTCTATACACTCAAACCATGATATAA
Source organism: Viscum album (assembly GCA_963277665.1). Taxonomy (NCBI): domain Eukaryota; kingdom Viridiplantae; phylum Streptophyta; class Magnoliopsida; order Santalales; family Viscaceae; genus Viscum; species Viscum album. Next base: position 79,870,730 of record OY728122.1, read on the forward strand.
CCTTCTCCTTATATCAGTCATGAGCTCATGAATACTATCAAACATTTAATTTTCTCCTTATCCCTTCATTATGCGCATATCATCTACATTCCAAAAATATCTGAATAACCTTTCATGGATAGTGGTACCATTAATCATACACTTTCAAAACTCAAGGAAAGACAACAGTATAACAATCCTTAGATGTCTCTTTATTCCATAGTACCGTGATATTACTTATACAACATTACACATGATAAACATGTAATAATTCCACTACCTTCTTAAACCATTGACCGAGCTTCAACAATTCGTTCATCTCAGATATCATTTGTAGTCTCTTCATCATCTTCAAAATAAATAATTCCCATACGACCATACTGATTCTCTTCATGAGACTTTCCCTTAGGGAATTTTTTTTCATAATGCCTGTACATTCCACATTTAAAACATTTAACCATTGTTGATGTCGTAGCAATACCATTATCCTCATCCATGGTGTTAACTGAACCTTTTCCTTTACACTTACTTGCTTTGTGTCCTTCTTTTCCACACCCAAAGCATCTTCCAGTTCCATTGAAACATTCTCCTTTATGCCTCTTGCCACATGATTTACATAGGGGAAATTGAACTTTCTTTCCTCTATGATCATCATGAAATTCCATCCGAGTCAGGAATCTTACCAAATTTTATTTTATTGATCATATTATGAGATTGCTGATTCGGCATAATAATGATGTTTGGACTTCCAAATCCCAGTTCATTTGGTTTCTCATGAAGAATATCATTCCATTCTCCATCATATCCTCCATTATCGTGAATAATCTTGTTTCCAGACATTTTCTAAAACCCAAAAAGAATAGTTTGAGAGGCCAAAATCATGCTAGGGAAAGCAACATAATAAAGGGGGAGTATCCTCAATATCTAACATCTTAGGTTTAATTATATGATCGTTAGAATAATTCTAGGACTATAACCTATACTTATACTTAACCTTAGGGACATCCCTAGACATACCTTAGAAATATCTCTAGGGATCTCAATAAAGTTCTCGCATCCAAGTTTCCAAAGGTTGACTAAACCTTTCCTCTGATACCAACTGTAGAGACCCGAAGCATAACGTACATAGATATTACATTACTTTTGCGGAATACTTTGTACATAACAAAAACACACACACAAGGACCGTAATAGTTTAGTGTCTTTGGAAACTCGGAATATAATCTTGTAATCGTGGTGAAAGATCTTCAACATCTCCCATAAAGATCTTCCTTTTTTTATACCTAAAACCTTTATTTATATCCCGGGGAAAAGAAAACATAAAAGGGTGAGCTCAAATTCTCAGTAAGGGTAAACAAAAGAAATATCAATCACATCATATACATAAGAACATAGCTTTTGGAAATCATAACCTGCAAAAGAGCTCATAATATCATAACATGGGATAAATCATAGAAGTGAAATGTAATCCCAATAATCATAACTTAAAACATGAAACATTGTGGCATACACACATAATCATAGAGAATCATTTATTGTTAGTCAAGACTCATTTCCAAGACTATCTTAGTGGACAAAGTCCCTTTCTGAACCGAGTCACCCTCATTTCAGTCCTGTTTCACTGAACCGGTATAACCTACCATTCCAGCCATGTCTATCTCATGAGATATAAAATCTTTACCCAATGCACTGGAGGGAGATATAGGTCCCACCCATATCATAATGATACCATTCGTATGTGTGCCACAAAATCATAAATCATACATAATTGCAGAACCCATGTAATAAAATGGGATTCATAAACATCATGCCATCACAATCCATAAACAATTGATATTATTTCATCATAAGAAAATTGAAACCATTTAAATCATATAGAAATTTTACTTGAAACATACATATCAAATAATGTCATCTTATATGGAAAATAGTTTTGAGAAAAACACTTGAAATGAATTCTTGAGGAAAATATCCTTTCTTCTTTAAAATCATTTTCTTTTCACAAAATTCCATGCAATTTTAAAAGATAAGGGCTTTGTTGAAAATAATCATGTTATCTTGTAGAGGAATCTTCTTGAAAATGAGGTTTTATGAAACTGTAAAAATACTTTCACGCCATATAAGTTAAAAATAACATTCTCCTCGTACTTTTTTCAAAAAAGTCAAAAAGTACCTTATATGGTAACCAAAGGAAATATTTCATTCATACAATGTGGTAAAAAGTCAATAAAGGGTAAAAATGACTTTAAACATTCATGGAAGAATGGTAAAAATTTTATAAAAACCTCATTGGAAAACATGGTCATGGATGATAAACGTAACCCCAGTAAATACTTACGTATAAGCAATCTCGGATAAAAATGAGATTGAAAATTTATCCCTTACCTTAGGTCCGATTTGCTTCGTATGTGTCTGAACCTCCTGTATAATGATTTAAATAATGTCATTGACTTATTACAGAATCATATTCATTGTTATTATATCATATATGGTTCACTTATGACTTTATATTACCCGTTCTTTTTGTAAATTCCATGTTAAAGAAGCGTTTTGGGTAAAATCGTTTCATTTATCGTAGGTGTTTTGACTTGTTGTTCTTGACATTATTATTACTTATATCAAGATATACTTACTTACAAAATATAAAATATGATTTATATATCATATATATTCAGTATATATATATATAATAGATAGATAAATGAAATGCAAAACACCGTTCATGGAGACGGTAGTCCGTACGTACCCATGAACGTTGTTTTCCTTTCCTTATTGTCTTGAATGGAATTAAGTAGATGACATACATATATATATATAAATAAATAAATCCAGTAGCTTTATAATGTCATATATTTCATTATTATTTCTTATATATACATTATAATCATTCTTAAATGGTTAACATGGAGAATGAATCTCATCGTGTCGTGGAGATGGTAGTCCGTACGTACGCACGAGCGATGATATCATTCCCATGGTCGTGGAATTCTGTTGAAGTGTATGTATACTATTTCAATATCAATATAAATTTATAAAAATCATATATATTTACTCATTACACCATTATACCAATCCAATTAATGTGGTGGCGGAAAATAGATTACACCACGGCGTGGAGACGGTATTCCGTACGTACGCATGTGCGGTGATTTCCTTTTTCTGTAGGATGGATAGAAGGTTAATTAGAGTTGTTTCATATTTATAATAACATATCAGTATATAAGAAATACTGATGTTATTACATTACCATGAAACAACTAAAGAAGGAGAAGTTAAAGAAGAAAGAAATTGAAAAAGATCGGTAATGGATATTACCTCTTTTTGACGCGCCTTTTCTTAGCCTCCACTTAAAGAACTAAGGATGGTCTTTGAAGAAGACCAGGACCTCTAGGATGATACTAGGGAAGTGGGGAAGGGATTTTTTCATGGTTTGGCCGAGCTTGAAGGCTCAGAGTTGTCTGAGGAAGAGAGGGAGGAGGTGCCCCTTTATAAGGGGGGAGAGGGGCACCTTAGGAATATCTCAAAATATTATTTTATATTAAAGTCAAAATCGGTTTATAATGGTTCCAAAGGGTCTTATTTTGAAGCTAAAGTTGGGATGGGTCGACATCCTATCAACCAATAGGATTTAGACAAGTTTAGGTTATTATTTTAACCTTATCAATTAGATTTAACTCTAAGTTAAATAATTTAACTTTTACCGTGTCTTTTTGTTTTCTTACACTATATGGTTAATAAACTTACTATAACATGCCAAAAGAACCCCAAATTGTTTATTATTAATATATATATCCTTATCTAAGTCATTTTGCCGAACCTTATATTTTTAGGAATAAAATAACAATTAATAATATAATATTTTATTTAAAAACTATTTTGTGTCAATTTTGACACTATTTGATATATGATTTTTGTGAAAGTCATAACAGAATTATATATTCGAACCAAGTTGATTAAATCAACACTAATATATCATAGTAACCTATAAAATTAGTTTAATTCATAAAAAGTCTTAAATTACATTTATTTTGGTATTTATAATATCAATTATGTCAATATTTCATTAAAAAGATAATTACTGCATCATCTTTGTGTCATAAATAAATTAAATTATTTGATGTCTAAAAATTACAAATAAAATACCATTATGTAGTAAATTGTTTTATATTTCTAATGAATATTTACAATCGAATTTATCTTATTTATAACCCTATATTAAAAATGTTTTAGTAAATAAACTTTGATTTTAACTCTTTTAACTCTTCTTTGAATTAAATAATAATAAATGTCCTAATCTAATCCAAGTGGGCCTAAATGATAATATTTTATAGTTAAGTTTATTTTTGGTCGATATACACTTTTCCAATAGAATTAGGACATGTGTTAGGGTAATATTAATATCATTTTTACCCTTAATTACCCTATTTACTTTTAACCGTGGTAAATAAAAGTAAAAAGTTACTATTCACAAAAAATTATTTTCATCTCATTGAACCACATTTTAGTCCTTTATATTAACCATGTCTCTTGGATTTTCGAAATTCCACTCACAGAAGCGGTAAAATTAAGTTTTATGAAAAATTCAGTTTTTTTAACTACCATTTAGTGGTTTCACTATTCATCAAAAAATGAAAGTTTCCAGAAAAATACCAAAAATTAGGCCTAAGCTATATTTGATATTAAGAATTAAAAAATGATGTCTATTTTACCAAATTCAGAACATATCAGTTGCATTAATTAATTTAAAAATTATTTCTCGTCGTTAAAACAAATAGCGTGTTTTTAAGAGATAATAACTATCAAAAGATTGACACCCGTTTATAACTGGTTTAAATGTGAAATTACATCCAATGAACAACATTGTATTAAATTGTAAAAATATATTCTAAATATAATTTAAAACTAATCAAATTAATAATTTATCACTATTAATTATTTCGATTAAAAAAGTTGTTTTTAATTATAATTTAGTAATTTTCACTATTCATCAGAATATAAAAGTTATCTGAAAAGTACCAAAATTTCCCCCTAAGCTAATTTCGATATTCCAAATCCATAAATGAAGTCCATTTTGAAAAATAAAAATTATAAAATTTCAAAAAGTGGTTATTACTATTCATAACGGTTAGTTTTAGTAATATTTTAATAGCATATCGTTGTTTAGTAAAACTCGGTATTGCGTAATACACACGCTATCAAGGAAGGTCTTGATTGCGTGTAATGTAAGGCATGTCAAGGATGCGTGTTGTGAAACCTCCTTTTGGTGTATCATATAATACAAGACATTAATGAAATTAAAAAAAAAATATTTTTCATAAAATTTTGGGGTGTTACATGAAGATTTTTTCAATTATCTTAAAAAAAATCTATTACATGTAAGGTACTATAGTCATCACAAAATTTTGATGAAATGAGGTGAGGACAGAAAAATAAATGAAAGGAACTTGAAATAAAAGAAACAAAAAGCGGAATTTACCTCTTGAAGTTATCATCCTTGAGAGCCTCTTTAGGGGAGAGGTTTTTTTCTTTTTTTGAGACGAAGTGATACAGGATGTGGGGGAGGAACTTGGGAGAATATTTTTTAAGAATTTAGGCAAGGAACAAGTATTGAGAGGAGTGAAGAGAAGAGTAAGTGAGGGGGGTTAGTGGAGGAGAAGGGTGATGTTTTAATATCTTATTAATTATTTAATTATTTCTCTCAAGAAAACTAATAGTGTTGATTCATATGACTAATAATAGTAATAAGTTCATGTGAGTTCGAAAAAAGTGAGCTTATATTGGCCATGATGCTAGGAATTGTGAATTTAACTGATAATGTATATATATGGTAAAGTGTTGTATTTTAATATTCATAAAAAATTCAAGTATTTTAGAAAAATACCAAAAATTCTCCCAAACTATTTTTCAACGTTTAGAATTAAAAAATGAACTCCATTTTTTTAATATAATTTTATACGTATGATTAGTTTAATTTTTATATAAAATCATAATTTATTCGAAAAATAACAATTTTAAAACTATAATCCGTTTTCTATGAAATTGAATAACTAATCATGATATTATTATCCTATTACCATAAGACAATAAAATAATATTATTACTTACTATTCATAAGGTTCATATTACTATTCATATTACTATTCATAAGGGTATGTTACTATTCACCAAAAAATAAGTTTTTCTTATCTGACTCTAAATATCTTAATAAATTCAATCGTGTATGTTAGTTTTTCGAAATTCAAATCTGAGAGGTGGTAAAATTATATTTACTAGATAGGTTATAAAAAAGTGGTTTTTTGTAGAGACTGAGAGCTTCATTCATTCAGTATTAAATTTATTTACAAAATTGTTGGGTATTACATTCTCCCCTCCTTACAAAACTTTCTTCCTCAAAATTAATAGAATGTTACCTCAGAAAAATATTTGGGATGGTCTTCATCATAAGCTCCTCAGGCTCCCATGTTTCCACTTTGATTTTATGATTTTTTCAAATTATATTTACCATTCGAGTTTTTTGATTCCTCAACACATGTTCTTTAGTGTATATAATATAGATAGGCACTACGCGGTATGATAGGTCAGGTTGCAATTCTATTCATTCAGAACTGAGGACATGTGTTGGGTCTGGAATGTACTTCCTCAATAATGAGACATGGAACACATTGTGTAATTTAGACAGGCTAGGCTGCATATCCAAATGATATGAAATACCTCAATTTATCTCCAGAATTTCAAAAGGGATATGTACCTAGGGCTTAATTTCCCTTTCTTCCCCAATATTATAAAACCCTTCCATGGAGATACATTTAAGAAAACCTGATCTCCCACTTAAAATTACAAATCCATCCTTTGATTATCAATGTAGATTTATTATCTATTTTGAGATGATTTGATATGGCCTTGAATAGTCTTTACCTTCATTATTGTTTCTTCTACAAGATTTGGGCCCACTAGCTTCCTTTCACCAAGTTCATCCCAATATGTTGTTGTACGAAGTCTCTTTCAGTATAATGCTTCCTATGGAACCATTTGAATACTCAAATGGAAACTATTATTGTATGAAAAATCCACCAAGGGAAAATACTAATCTCACATACCATGAAAGTTAATCAAGCATGATCTCAACATGTCTTCTAAATTTTGGATCGTCCTTTCGGAATTTCCATCAGTTTGAGGATGATAAGAAGTACTCAAACCATGCTTGGTATCCAAATATTTCTGAATTCCTTTCTATAATTTCGATGTAAATCAATGATTGTGATCAGACACTATTGAATGATATGCTCCATGAAGTATTAAAACTTCATTTATGTAGAGTCTTTCAAGACACTCTAGTTGGAAATCCTTACTTATAGAGAGGAAATGTGCAGATTTTATAAGTTGGTCGACAATTACCCATATTACATCATTCTTTAATGTTTTTTTGGGTAAATCGGTTGAAAAATCCATGGTGATGTCATCCCATTTCAATGTAGGAATAGGTAGAGGTTTAATGAAACCTCTAGGATGTTGTTGTTCAGCCTTCACTTTTTGACAAACTAAACATCATGATAAATAATTAGCAATTTCATGCTTCATGTTATCTCACAAAAAATGTCCCTTAAAATCTCTATAAATCATAGTGATACAAGGACGTATAGAGAAATTTGAATTATGGGCATCATCCATTAACTCCCTTTTTAGCTCAAGTTCAGTTGGAACTCAAAGCCTCTTCCCAAATTTTAAAATTCTATCTTCACACACGATGTCAGGAAACTTCCCATATTTCACAACATTAATATTCTTTTGAAGTTTCTCATCATCAGTATAAGAGCTTTTAATCCTTTATAATAAATATGTTTGGAAACCAATTAAAAAATTAATGATGTTTCACCTTCTTTGATAATTCCCTTGTCCATCCTTATTAGATCTATGAATATAGGATCCCTTTCAATCCTCATTTTGTTGAGAACTCCATAATCCTTCCTGCTCAATGTAGCCCCTACCATATTTTCCTTTCCTGGGTGGTAGTGTATGAAACAATATTAGTCCATGATTAGTTTGAGCTATCTTCTTTGCCTCATGTTTATTTCTTTCTCTTAGAAGATATATTTCAAATTCTTATGATCTGTATAAATCTCACATTTTTCTCCATGGAGATAATTTCCCCATATCTTCAGAGAAAAGATTATAAATTCTAACTCAAGATCATGAGTATGATAGTTTTTTTTATGAATTTTTAACTTCCTTGATACATAGGAAACAACTATGTCATTATACCCAAGGCCACAACCAAGTTCTTTCTTTGATTCATCACTATAGATCACAAACCCATCATTCCCTGATGGTAGAGTTAGGATCAGATTTTTTACTAATCTCTTCTTCAATTATTCAAAACATTCCTCACATTCTTTTTCCCATATGAACTTAATACCTTTACATGTATGATTGGTCATTGGATTGGATAAAAGTGTGAAGTTCTGAATGTAACACCGATAATAACCTACTAAATCAATACAACTGCGTACCTCAGTTATGTTCATTGGAGTAAGACACTATTGAATAGCCTTTTTCTTCACAGGATCAATAGATATTCCATCCTCAAATACAATGTATCCAATAAAGGAAACTAATTGAAGCCAAAATTCACACTTTCTAAACATCCTATATAATTCATTTCATCTATGAGTCTTCATAATAGTGAGCAATTGATTTTCATAATCTTCATTAATTTTGGAGTATACAAATATATCATCAACAAATACCACAACAAATTCATCAAGATATTATTTGAAAATCCTAATAATTAGATCCATTAATACATAGGATTCATTAGTCAGTCCAAAAGGTGATACTCAAAATGCACATATGTGGTTCGAAATGCTATCTTTGGAATGTATTCCTTCTTTAATCACAACTAATTATATCCATATTGAAGGTCAATATTCAAAAAATATTAGGCTACATGAATTTGATCAAATAAATAATCAATGATAGGTAGGGGATACTTGTTCTTGATTATTATATCATTGATCTCTCTGTAGTTAATGAACAACCTCATAGATCCATATTTCTTCTTAAGGAAGAGGGAATGGGATCCTAATACAGATAAACTAGGGAGAATAAATCTTTTATCACTCAATTAATCTTGTTTTTTCTCCAATTCTACTAATTCCACAGTGTACATTCTATAAGGTGTCTTTGATATGGGCCTTAAATCCGGAATTAATTCAATGGAAAACTCAATTTCTATCTCTAGAGGATTCTCATTTAAATCCTCTAGAAACACATTAACATATTCTTGTACAATAGGTACATCCTCTATTTGAACATTTATTTCCTCACCCATAGTTATTTCATTCCCTTCCTCTCCAATAATGTAATTCAGTAAAGCTATTGGGGGTGGATCTAGATAAGAATCAGATGGTGATGCTTCTTCCCTAAAGATAAAAGATTCCATGTAATCCTCAAAAATTGTAACCTCCTTCTTCTTGAAATAAATTTTCTCCTCGTGGTTCAAAAGCCAATCCATATCAAGGATTATATCAAATTAAATCATGGGTATGATTATAAAATCCGTATATAAATCATGTTTATATTCCATAATGGGAACTACCTGACACAAATTTGTTTCAATTATACTTCCCTTAGTATTTTTTTACATAAAACTCCCTTATTAAATAAAATTGAAAATATCTAATTTTCTTGGAAAACTAGGAAGACCTAAAAGAATGTGATGATCCAAAATCAAATAAAGCATTGCCTAAGTTTTATTAAATGAATAAAATACCTACCATAACATAGTTAGGAACTTCAACCTTTGCAGGTGTGACTAAATAAGCTTGGTATTGTTCCCTTGGACTTATTTAGGGAACATTTCCTTGACACCCAGGAAAATCATTTTCATAAGGTCTCATATCCCGGTAATTGTAGCACTAAACATTGGTAGCTTCTTTCTTCCCCTTACAATCTTGGGATAGGTGGGATTTTTCTCCACACTTGTAATAAACTCCCATACCCTTCATCGATGTACCAAGGTGTCTCTTCCCACATTTTTCATAGGGTGGAAGGCAAAATATTCCTTTATTCTCCATTTCCTTATTTACTTTTCTTGAGTTTTCAGTTGACCTCTTCATCTCCTTCTTTCTCGGAAAATCATAAGACATAGAGAATTATTTTTCCTTCTTGATAACACTTGAGACTATATATTCATATGATACAAAAATTTGGAATACTAGATCCCTTGAGAGAAATGGTTTTAATCCATCAAATAATAGAACAACCTTGCTCCTTGAATTACTTATGTAGTCTGCGACATGTCTTGCTAACCCTGTGAAGTTAGCTTCACACTTTTTAACATTATCATCCTCTTTTTTCCTCAGATCCAGAAAATGTCTTTCTATATCTATCCATTTTTCATGAGGGAAGTATTTTTATAAGAATATTTCCTCAAAATCCCTCCATTACATTTCATCTATTTCTTCCTCCTCCTTTGTGTTTTGGATTAAATACCAGCATTGATCTACATCTCCCAATAGTCGATAAACTGCAATGACAACCTTCTCTCTTTTGTTACATCCTAAATCAAGAAATATCTTCTCTAATTAACATATCCACTACTCAGTTATCATTGGGTTTGTGGTCCCATTTAATGATGGAGGTTGTTTTCACATAAAGTATTCTAACATAGATCCCCCACATTGTGGATCCGAATGCTCCATATGGGTAAGGTTATTATTCATTACCTGATTCAGATGTATTAGTATAGTTATAAGTTTCTCAGCATCAGTCACAGAACCAGATCCAATATTATTATCTTACATTAGAGGGAAATCTCTACCTGGTACATGTGCATTCATGTGGGTTCCATTCCTTCCACTTGGATTTATTTCTAAATAATGGAATACATTATATTGGCAATAAATCTTAATGTATAATCTCAACATAGAAAAATACTTAGCATAAATTGAAATTTTTTACATAGATAATCTCATAATAATAAAAATGGTTTCTTTGAGAAAAACATACATTTAAATCATTTATAAGGGATTTTAAAGAAAATGTGGATTATATTAAGCATATCCCCTAGGAGTGTCAAACCAGGTACATAGTAAGGCTATCGTGTACTTGTATACCCTGGGTCAAGCCCAAAACTCCTTTTCAGAGTTATCATGCATAGGTACATCTGTAAAAGAACCACATCCACTTGTAGTATCCAGATAGGGATGTATTTGTGAGAAACATCCACATAATCTAATCCTTACCAAAAATTTTAGTATGTTCTTGTGTGTTTATCCTTAAAAATTATCTTAGGGTTTTTTCTATAATCTACATTTTCTAATTCTATTTTCCATGTTTTCCAATAAAATTTATATGATACCAACTGTAAGGACCCGACCGTAGTTTCCTAGAGTTGGTGCCTTATTTTATTACATCGGCATATAAGCAAGGAATATGCATCTTAAAGGGCCGAGTAGTTTAGTATATTTGGAAACAAGATACATACCTAAGTTTCAAATTACAACATGGAATGGAAAAAATTTTATAAATTCCTTCGACGACATCCATAACTCCTAGGTTATTTTTGTGTGTCATTCATAATATTCCTCTTCATGTCCTTGGAAAATGAAACATAAGAAAGGGGTGAGCTCAAATACTCTATAAGGGTAATAAATACAGTGGAAAATATCATAAACATAAATATTAGGCTTTATGAATAACTCAAAAACACATGCCTTTAAAAATGAACTTGAACACATTATGGCAGGAATAAGAGTTGAATAAAAAATGTATTAATAAAGCATAATAATGGGTATTCTACTAGTATAATAACCTCATGAACAATCAATTTATAGTTCCATAATCATGTAATTTGTAATTATGGACATCATAACCATACCGTCAAAGCCTTGTTCCAAGACTATAAATAATCATTTTGTTAAGGCCTTGTGCAAAGACCGTAGTTTGTCTCATGAGACCTACTGACGCATCGAGGGGATAAAATGGCCCCCACCCATCAATTAATATGTCCAATGAATTCCTATTATGAATGGGGATGAACATAAACAACATATACATTCATATTTAAATTAACATAGGAAATGTAGATAAATTTCCCCAAACAATAATCATAACACTAACAATTCAAAGTAAATTGGTGAATGGTTTTAAGATAGAACATACATATTGAATATAATAATAAAACATTCAATTAAATATTTTATATGATATCATAAAATATTAATCCAAATAATATATAATAATGAACAAGAGTGTTGAAATAGATGAAGACACTCTGATAAAATCATTGAGTAATTCTTGATATAAATACTCTTTTACTGTGATAAGAAAAGTTATTTTGGAAAAATCGTTGTATAAAACTAGAAGTTAAGTAATATATTATTTTAATAATTAAATGTTTTATTTTAGAAAAATAATGGTTTCTAAAACATATTATATAGTTCCCTTGAAAATTGGTAAGAATGTGAGAAATTCCCTTGAAACAGGCATGTTTATCGAGAAGGATTTTTGAAAGATCCTTTTAAAACATATAACTCCCCATAAATGAAAGTAGGATTATGGTTGGTAAAAATAAATAGAACATTCAAAAAACATTATGAGGGGTCCATATGAATAAATAAGAATTTTATTGAGGTAAGTAGAGAATAAGAGTAACCCGAATGAAAATGGAGGTTCAGGTAGAAACCCCTTACCTTAAGTCTGAAGGTGTTCCTCACTTGATCTTAATGACATGAATAATGAAATTTAGGTTCATAAATTAAAAATTACCGAACCTAATATATATTTAATTGATTTATTATAACTTTATTTAGGTTCATTCATGGCCTATTGATGGGTTAATAAATTCAATTTCATTGTTTGGGAGTGTTTTCTTCCTTGGTTTTCATGATCAGTTTACTTATATTCATTTGTGGATAAACATGTAGAATGAGAATGATTTTAAAAAATAGAATATTTATGTTATTAGTTAAAAAATAGAACATTAAATGGTTATAAAATTCATTTGTTTATTGGGAGTGAAGATGAATCATTATATAAAACATTAATGATAATTGTTTGGGTTAATTGGCGGTTCTTGATCACAACAAACTCATTTTGATTTATAAATTAATACCATGTGTAAAAAAGTATTACAGAACCTAAAATAAGATATAATACATATATTATAGTCTAGTTCAACCATAAAAATTGTTTCATGACCATAACAAAATATGGTGATAGAAATTGAAAACCCGTCGTCCTTGAATATGATAAATTAACACATCTCGGATGGTGTTTTCATTTCTAGTATAAAATAAGGGGAAAGGAGAGATGATGAAGAATTATTCCCTTATAATAATAAAATTAGTGTACATGTAAGGTATTGGAGTCATCGCATCATTTGGATGAAATGAGGTGAGGAAAGAAAAATAAAAGAAAGGAACTTGAAATAAAAGAAACAAAAAGATGGATTTACCACTTGAAGTTGTCTTCTTTGAGAGCCTCTTTATGGGAGAGGTTTTCGTAATTTTTTGTACCAAGGGATGATGAACATGGTAAAGGATCTTGGGAGGATATTTTTGTAGAATTTTGATAAGTCACAAGGCTTGAGAGGAGTGAATAAAAGATGAAGTGGGGGGGGGGGGGTTTATAGTGGAGGAGAGGGGTAATTTTTTATATCTTATTCATTATTTAATTATTTCCCACAAGATAACCAATAGTGTTGATTAATGTGACTCATAATAGAAAAAAGTGTATGTGAGTTCAAACCAAGTTTGATTACATTATCCATGATTCTATGAATAGTGAATTTAGCTGATAATATATATTTATATACTGTAAAGTACCGTATTTTATTATTCATCAACAATTCAAGTATTTCAAAAAAATTCCAAAATTTCTCCCAAATTGTTTTTTCCATGTATAATACAAAAATGAACTCCATTTTTCGAAAATAATTTTATATGTATGATAAATTAAATTTTTAAATAAAATCATAATTTATTAGAAAAATAATAATTTTAAAACTATAATTCATTTTATATCCCATTGAAAAATTAATCAAGATCTCATTATATTACTTCCTTAATACAATAAGATAATATTATTATTTACTATTAATAAGGGTCATATTACTATTCATAAGGTTGTGTTACTATTCATAGAAAAGTAAGTTTGTCTTATCAGACTCTAAAAAGCTTACTGAACGCAACCATGTATGTCAGGTTGTCGAAATCAAAATATCAGAAGTGGTAAAATTATTTTTACTGACTAGGTAGTAAGAAAGTTTCATTTTTTATCGACAAAATGTTTCATTCATTCAATTTTAAATTTAATTTCAAAATCTTGGGGGTGTTACACTCATGCCTATTCCAAGGGATCAGATGCATGCTTTCCTTGTAGAGGTTGAGATCATCAATGACAAGAGTGTCTGAACTTTCTAACCAGTCAGTGTGCAACAATTGTTCAACTTCCGGTTCCTCCATTGAGGCAGTTCCAACTAAGGCAACAATAGTAGGTTACTCTAGTTTTGGATCAGTAGAGAGTAGATGGGGTAGGAAGAGAACAACCCTGGGATAGTCCATTTTCTTAGAGAGCAGAGTGCGACCATTGAAGTGGTCATCAGTAGGGTTAGAAAAGCTGTAGAGCAGGTCATGTTCATTTTTAAGCTTTAGAATTACCAGTTTTAGGTGAGTCAGATGTCATTCGAGGTACCCTTTTCCTATTTTCTACTTGGGTGTATTCCTTGTTAGATCCAAGAGTGATGCACTCCTTCATATCACCTACCATTGTCTTCCCTTTGGGACTTGAGGTAGATAGACTTCTAGTTCCCTTGGCATTGACTACACTAGTTGGAAGTCAATCCCACTTATTTTATTTATGTAGAAACTTTGAGCTAATTGTGGGTAAGAACCTATATAAGGTAAACTTCCTATATTTAAAAATACAACCATATTAGACCATCCTCATCATGGATTGGTTGTATTCAGTTCAGGAAATCATGGATTTCTTCTGGATTTTTGTTGTGTTATTTGATAATGATGGAGAGATAGCAATGTTTATTAGAGAGTGAGACCCTTGGATGGGTTATAGGAATGTTCTTTCCTTATCATCTTTGATGGCTGATCTGTTTCTGATTTCATTGGAGATTTAGTAATCAGCATTTCCCAGGGTCGTGGAGGAGTACCCTTATTTCTTTCTATAAGAGGTTGTAGTGTTTCCCCCTCTTCAAGAGATTGATTTTGGGATCAAACAATGGACAATATTTTCTGTTATCTCTATGTATTTATAGATAATGGTGCCTTTTGAGTTGTGATATATGTGTATACAACTTGATTGTCTGTTGAAATTTTGTTTTTTTTTCTGAGTGTTTCGCCATGGGGTGCACCATTTTTTGTTCATGAAGAAGTCTAATGGAAGATTTCAATTCTGTATAGATTATCATCATTTGAACAAAGTGACAGTGAATAACCACTATCATCTTCCATGGATTTAGGATTTATTCGATCAATTGAAGGGTGCAAGATGGTTCTCAAAGATCGATTTGTGGTTAGGATAGCATCATATGTGTGTAAGGGATGAGGATATCCTGAAAACATATTTTCTTTGTCTTCATGGAAATTATGAGTTCATTGTAATGTTTTTTAGTATAACCGATCCTCCAGATGTGTTCATGGGGTTGAAGAATGATGTTTTTCATGAGTTATTGGATATGTTTATGTTAGTTTTCATCGATGATATCCTTGTGTACTTAATGACCAAGGAGGATCATGTAGAACATCTTAGTTTCATTTTGGGAGTTCTTCATCATGACCATATATTTTTTAAGTTACCAAAGTGTGAGTTTTGGGATCGAAAAATCATTTTCATGGGGAATTTTGTATCTTAGAATTTAGTAGTAGTGGATTCGTAAAACGTAGAAGTAGTTGTGTCTTGGTTGTCCCCCAAGACAATGGAATAGGAATGAAGTTTCCTTGGTATTTTGGACTATTATAAGAGGTTCTTAGATAATTTCTCTCAGGCTATGACACCTATAAATGCATTGAATAGAAAGAATTAGGTGTTCTTGTGGATTGATCAGTGTCCTAAATCTTTTGAGCATCAAAAGGAGAAGTTGGTTAGTGCTCGAGTTCTTTATATTCCAATAGAAGGAGTTCAGTTTGAGGTTTCATGTGACGCTTCACATCTAGGTTTGGGTTGTGTTGTGATGAAGCATAGATCACTCATTTCTTTTTGGTCTCAGTAGTTACACCCCCCCCCCCCGAGTTTAACTATACCACCCATGATCTCGAGTTGGTGATTGTGGTGTTTTCCCTAAAGTTGTGGAGACGTTACCTCATCAATGATCATTTTTTGGTCTTCCCAAATCATAATATACTAATATGTGTGTTATCCCACTGTGACTTAAACTTTCATTAGTATCAGTGGATAGAGTTTGTATAGTATTATGACTTTGAAATTTTGTATACACCTAGAAATTGAAATGCTCTAGTATATGTGCTGTGCAAGAAGTCACACAATAATGCAGTGCATGAATTTTGTGATTCCTAGAGCATGAAGGAAGAAATTTCATCATTACACCAAGATATGGGAGAAGTCAGAAGGAGGAGTTTTTCTTTTTTTTAATTGAAGGTGTAGTCATCTATGGTGCAGTGGGTGGAGGATTCCAAATTTAGAGATCTTGTGGTGGAGGTCTGGACAGACTGAGTTATTTATGGAGAGGCCCATGATGGTCGGTCTGAAGATGAACATCACCAAGTGTTGTTATAGGGAAGGAATTGTGTTCCTTTGGTGATTTTTGATATGTTTATTTGAGAGATCCATAACACACCCTTAGTGGTACATCCAATCATGAAAAAGATGTGACGAGTTTGATAGATCAGTTTTGGTGGCCTAGGATAAAGCCTGTAGTTTCATAGTTTTTGTCTTGATGTTTGGTCTTTCAAAAGGTGGAGGCCAAACACTGTTTTCTTAGTGGTTTGTTCCAGCCATTAGATGTTCCTTAGTGGAAGTGGCAGCACATATCAATGTACATTTTTACTAGTTTACCTCAAGATCAGGGAGGATGTGATGCTATATGGTTGGCAGTGTATCATTTGATGAAATCATCCCACTTCATAGAAATCAAGGATTTGAGATGAGAGGATGTTTTATTGAGAAAATATCGGGAGGAGGTGGTGAGACTCCATGGGTTCCCAAGGAATATCATTTCGGATCGAGATCCTAATTTTACCTCAAGAGTATGGAGAGATGTCACAAACCGAATCTAGTTTCCGCCAAAACCGGTACCAAACCCAGCCCGTGAACTGACCCGAAGAGCGTTCCCTATCCCCATGGGCTGGCACAAGTGACCGAGTATCATTTATTTTTGTTTTAAAACTGGTAATGGGCCTTCGAGCTGGCCCAATTACTTAAATAAAAACCCAATTCCACCATTATTATGGATTCCTATAGGGTCCAAATTACAATATTGGTTTTAATAGGTTAGGGGAGGTCATTTAGAAAGTTGAATGGGTGTAAAATATTAAAAAATGAAAAATTTATAAAAGAAACAAAATTGGTTTTAAAATCTGGAATTGGGGTAACGGTTTGGCCCAATTCATGAAAACTCTCTCATTCCTCCATAAAAGATTGGGAACCCCCCCCCCCAAAGCATGAATGGAAATTAAATGAAATTTACCTTTATAATAACTCATGGATGTGACAATTCTACCCACCATAAATAATTCCTCCCCCGAAATGCCACAACAACACCAGATGCAAAAGAAAATCCCAAACAATAGACATTGACAAACATCCTTTCCACGTTTTCCCTCACTTCAAAAAGGACGAACATCTCTAGTTGATCAAACAAAGGAAGATAATAATCTCCCCAACTAAAAAGTACCCCACTTACTTAAAATTAAGAAACACATTAAAAACACATCCCAAAAAAAAATACCTCAAACACTACAATACAACACTCAAGTAATCCACTTGAAATGAACAACGAACTCGAATAACGTTACCACAACATTACGTAAACAAAACCATTGGAAACTCTCCAATCCCAACGTTTACCCAAGGAAGATGTTGGTGGTTATATAGCTCTGAACGAGACTACCCACTTCCAATCCAAGACCAAGTACAAAAGTGAGTTACTGGTACAAGGATACACAAATGGGCTCCCTAACCATAAGAGAAAACTTAAATTTTTTTCCGAGACAGAATCAAGACACTAACAAGGGAACCCCAAATAAACTCCCTAATAAAAGGGGTAGAATCCCATTAGGAATTTTTAAAATAATATACATGAGACTCATATTGGGTCTCCCCACTATAAGAACCAACCATCTTAACTGTCCAATATAGGCCAACACAGAAAAACCCCAAAACTTAAAGGGTTGGGACGACCACACGGTTAGCTCGCACAGTATGGGAAATTGTGCGCTAACCATGTAGATCCTTATACCTACATGGTTTTCTGGGGAATGGTTACTACTAAATTTTCACTCAACATGTCTAGACAAATCCAAAACCTTTCCCCATAACCAGGGGGTTTCCAATCTTTTATGGAGGAATGAGAGATTTTTCATGAATTGGGCCAAACCGTGAGCCCAATTCCATATTTTAAAACCAATTTTGTTTCTTTTATAACTTTTTCATTTTTTAATATCTTGCACCCATTCAACTTCCTAAATGACCTCCCCCGGCCTATTAACACCAAAATTCCAATTTGGACCCTTTAGGAATCCATAATAATGGTGGAATTGGGTATAAAATTGTAAAAATTGAAGGAGTTATAGAAGAAACGAAATTAGTTTTTAAATCTGGAATTGGGCTCATGGTTTGGCCCAAATTTTCATAACCCACCATTTTCACCAAAATGAGTGGTAAACCCCCAAAAACAAATCAGGAATGGAAATTAAATGAATAATGAATAATAAAAAAGTCAAAGGTGTGACAAGAGATCTCTAGCATGATTTTGGATCTTAGCTATGCCTTAGAACATCTTTCTATCCACATATGGATGGTCTGATAGATTGGTACATATAGACTCTTGAAGACATATTGTGATCTTGTGTCCTAGATTTTGGAGGTTCATGGATAAGGCACCTTCCCTTGGTAGAGTTGTCTTAAAAAAATTTCAATACACTGTTAGTATAATTCCATTTGATTGCTTTTATGGATTAACTTTCCATTCTCCATTGTGATGTACTGGGGTCTGAGAGTTAATAATTCTCATGTCGAAACTAGTACAAAATATGATAGATATCATTTAAGTGATTTGTGAGAGGGTGAAGTAAGTTCACTGTCATTAGAAATCCTATTTCAATCATAGGAGGAGACATATAGAGTTCAATGTTGGGATCATGTATTTTTTAAGATGACTCCCTATCATGGGAAATGAAGGTTTAGTCATGGGAGTAAGATTTATCCACGATCATTTGGGCATTTCAAGGTGTTGGCTCGTATTGGATCCATGTCGTATCGGATAGGGCTTCCACCACATATGATTTGGATACATTATGTTTTTCACATGTCGCAGATCCATCTTAATCTACATGGCGGCTCTCACATCATTGATTGGGGTGTGATCGAAGTTGAAGATGATGTGACCTTTGAAGAGTTAGTTGACTCAATAAGGTTTCCTTATTACTTTTCCATTCCTTCATGATTTGGGAGATTATTGAGTCAATAAAGTTTCCTTATGACTTTAACATTTCTTTTTGAAAATCACAAAGGGGTAGAAAGGAAAAATAATTCTAAGTAAAGAAGAAATTTCCCTAAGTAAGGGGGAGTTTATCCAAGAGAGAGTTCATCTAAGGGTGGGTTCTTATCCAAGAATATTTTTGTATGCAATAAAATGCTAATTATTATCCCAGAAATCTATAATATGATCCTTAGTGTTCCAAATCCTAAGGGGGTGTTAGTCGTATTCATATTTTCCCATGTTTCAAGGGAGATAAGTTTTATTTTCTAAGTCCATATATTCTTTTTCATAAGGATGTTTGTGCTTTCCAAAAGGGGAAAGATTGTTGAGTCAATAAGGCTTCCTTATGAATTTTCAATTACTTTGTGATTGGTGAGATTGTTGAGTCAATAAATTTTCCTTATGACTTTACCATTTCTTCAAGTTTTGAAAATCACAAGCACTTTATCTTAAGGAAATTTTCAATTTACCCTATGTTTTACTTTCATAAGATAAATTTCCTTCCCCAAAAGAAATATATCATTACCATGTTTTTAATTGTTCATTTTTTCTAAGTATAAAGTTCAGTCTCACAATACAAAGCCTCAGAATCATATAATACTTAGATATAGACAATTCTGTTTCTAGGAAATGAATTCAGGTTCCAAACTCTTTGAATTTAGACTTTGAACACTTATGAGATCTGACTCGGAGTTATATGAATTCAGACTCTAAACTCTTAGGAGTTCTGACTCCGAGTTTTCTGAATTCAGACTTCAAACTCTTATGAGTTCTAACAAAAAGTTCTCTAAATTCAGAATCCAAACTTGTATGAGTTTTGACTCTGAGTTATCTGAATTTAGACTCTGAACTCTTATGAGTTCTGACTCTGAGTTCTCTGACTTTAGACTCTGAACACTTCTGAGTTCAGACTTCGAATTCTTATGAATTAAGAATCCAAAAATTCTAAGTTTAGGTTCCAAATTCTTGTGAATCTAGATTCCGAATATCCAAGAAATTCAAACTCTATAATTCTATAGAATTCAGGTTCCGAATTCCTTGGAAAACAGAATCTGAATATCCTTGTATTATATACTTCGAATATTTTTTTATTAGACTCTGAACATTCGTTTTTTTTACACTCCAAAAAATGATTTTCGTTATGTAATCATATTCTTGTCTACAATTTTTTTGGTTATAAAACGATGTCGTGCATTAAATTACTAACTAACATTTTTTTGAGTGACACATGTACAAGTCCCTCCGAAATTCAAGGAAAAATATGATCGTTGGAGGAGGGTGATGACCGTTTAGAATTTTCCTATAAATAGGATCTCATTTGAAAGAGATCACAACTTTGATGAACTATTATACAAATCTAGAGATTACATGCTTAAGTGATTTCTAGAGAGAGACTCTCATGCTTAGTACATACTAAACACCTTGTTCAGATTTGCTTCGAGTGACTCTGAATGTTGTTGAGTACATTTGAGGGCTACCGGGGATAGGAAGACATATTTTTCGACTACCTTATAGTTTGAGGACTTCCTTGCTAAGGCAGACAGATGTGTCGACTACCTTGAAGTTGAGGGCTAGCAGGGATAGTAAGACAAACTCCAATCATCGTATTGAGGGCTTACCCTAGTGTGGGTAAGACAAAATTTCTTGAAAGTATAAATCAAGGGACCTTTATCCAATTTTGTTGGATACCCTTCTCTTTGGGTTAAAATATTTACTACTTGTTACTTGTTTGTTTCAATTTTTCCGCTGCATTTTGTTTGATGAGTAAAGTATAACTATATTATACTTTCTTATACTTGCACACACTGATTCAGAAAGATTCTATTTTCTTTAAGTAAGAATCTTCATCTTTGTAATCTTTTGTTAAGTTTCATTTTCGGATTCACTATTCTGAAATCAAGAAAGTTTGTATAACTTAGAGGTTTTGTGAATTTACCTTGTTTAACATTGTTAAACAATAGAAAGGTTTCTAACCAACATTAAAAGTTACAAATAATTTTTAAAGTATAAAATTCACCCCCCCCCCCCTCTTGTATATTGAGCATCATCATTAGTTCCTATATACAGTATCTTAATTCATTATTTCGATCCTATAGAGTTGCCA
This sequence comes from Viscum album, assembly GCA_963277665.1. Taxonomy (NCBI): domain Eukaryota; kingdom Viridiplantae; phylum Streptophyta; class Magnoliopsida; order Santalales; family Viscaceae; genus Viscum; species Viscum album. Next base: position 79,892,485 of record OY728122.1, read on the forward strand.
ATAGAGATCCAGGACCACTAGGATAAGGGGTTGCGCATTCCTGTAATCCTCTTGGTTCACGTCTTGAGGATTCATGGTAGTGTGGAGGAGAGTAAATTGGAATGTGATTTGCAAATATGCATTCATTACCCTGATATTTTTGGTGTTTATCTCTTCTCTTGTAATGCTGATCATTTTGTGGTTATAGACCTTTTTTGATTGAGAGATGGATTTCTATTGTTTTTTGTTTTTGGGTTTCTATCTTTTGATATATATGTCCCCAATTAGAGTGTTTAGGACTCATTTGTGGTTTTTACAAGTTTTTTTTGTTCTCCTAGTGTGATGGTTGACCTCCTATGGTAGCGAGATCATTGAGAGGTATCTCACGGGGTGGTTGTTCAGACAACCAATATTTTGTTTCCTCTCTAGGAAGGTTTTGGATTCTATAGGATGAGAATTTTTTTAGTGGTATCTAATTTGTGGTCTGAAATCTATGTTGATTGACCCATTGAATGTTTCCAAGGATTGAGGTGCCTAGAGGAGGTTCAAATGAAGTCTAGAGGGGCTCGACTGATAAAAGATGGAAGTGCACATGATTTCACACTACGAAAGAAGGCTACACAATGTAAATATAGGTTTCATGATGTGTAATATATAGGAGTTTGAAAAATAAAATAAAATTAAAAGGATATGTGTTTTTTTTATGGAAAAAAACCCTAAAAATTACATGACATGAAAGGGGATTACCGGTCATGTAATTCCCTGATGTTATATATTTTAAAGCATTTTCAGTCACTTGGGTTTCTCAAACCTTATGACTACACTAGACTTCCAGTGTATGGAATCCATCTCCTTCACTTTTTTATTACCATTTATGATAATCAAACATCGGGCTTCCATCTTCGATTTTTTGTGACCCATGTTGATCCAAGTCATGTTTTTACTTCATTTTCTAGCAGATTATCTTGTATTTATCTTGTTTTCCTCCCCTTCTTCTCACTGTGTTATGGAGTTTTCTGAACCATGTTTTTAATGGTGTTTCTCTTGTTTGTTGTTCGTGCAGTGGTGTTGTGGTGTTCTCAGATGGATACAATTCTTGCAGGATGGGTGATCGGAGATCCGTTGCATAGTTTGTTCTCATACAAAGAACATTGAAAACCTTTTGAGGTAGGGGATTCATTTCATACCTATATATTTATGTGAAATCATAGATATAGAATTATTTATCCCCTTGGATAAAAATGAAAATTACCTAATAATTATTTTAAATAGATTAAATTATTGTTATTGATCAAAATGAAATGTTGCTACTTTGTATTGTGATAACAGATTACCACTTGATTACCTAGATAGTGATATATATATTACTTTATTGCTTTATCATTTTTTTCTTGATGTAAATTGGTAAAGAACATAAAGATTGAATGTATTGATAATTAATTTTCTAATGGAATTAAAGAGTCATGTCTAATAAATCTGGTTGTTGTTGTAATTTGAAGATAATCAAATTGATACACGCTCTCATGTTTAATTGAATTTTTTAATAAACCTAAATCTTGATGATGCCTGTTGATAAAATAATTAAAGTCATGTTAAATTAATTTTTTAATTAATTCATGATATCATGAGATAGCTTGTTGATTAGGTTTCCTGTAAATGGAACTTGTGATAATAAATCAGTTAATTTAATATGGAATAAGAACTGGTTGTGTGATAAAAGACAATGCCTTTGAAGAACTTGAGTTTCCTGTTTTCTTGTAAAGGTCAGGTGCCTTGTTCTTGGTTCTATGAGAGATAATTGTGTGTGAAGGCTATATGCCTATCTTTAGGGTCAAGATCCTGATTTCTATGTTTGTTTCTTGCTTCTTGTGATGTGATGTGAGCCTGGGACGGCTGAGCCTAGAGGACTGTTGTGGTTTATGGCAAGAGGAGGCCCGGATGTGATGTGAACCTGGGATGGTTGACCCTTGAGGGATTTTGTGGTATGTGGGTTAGGGAGGTCTAGTTTTTCTATTAGTATTTAATTCTTGGAGTGGTGAGATGCATTGGTATATGCATGTGGATATTGGGGAGGACACTAATGAATACGAAATGGGTTGAATTAGAGTTTTCCCATTATTATAAAAGTTGGATGATTTTTTAAATAAGTTTCTTGGTTGATGGTCATGTTGTTATTTTTCTGATTTCATTTACCCAATACTTGACGAATATGGTTTTGGTTACTCTCCTTCCAAGACAGGTGAAGATATGTAGGGTATGCCACAATTTTTCTGTGTTTATCTTCTCATGGTTGGATAAGATTAGGCTCCAGCTACAGGTGGAAAGACATTATGGGTTGTTCAACTACTCACGGTGTTGGGCCCCTTTTTTGGTATCATATAATGATTTCCTATAATACCTAATAATATGGAAATTAATATTGTTAAATAAATGAATAAATTTTTACCCCATGAGGATGGAGCTTGTTGGGATGAAATGCTAACGTTGTAATTCTGAGAGGTCATGGACTATGTTTTCTTATGCTTGGAGGGCATGGAACTTTGTTGTGATGGTAAGGGAATGTAATACGGAAAATCTTAATGGTTAAATAATTAATTTATGTAAACTGAAAATTATGATAAATGAATAACGTGATTTAATGAAGCTCTTTAAATGGTTGTGTTCTTATAGAATAACTGGTTTTAGCAGTGGTAGTTGATAGTCCGAGAGGCGTTAGCTTCATTTTAGTCTGAGACTAGGTTATTCCCATAGTGTGGATGTGAGCTATATAATAACACATACTTTTTGTGTTTCTATATGCTACATAACCTTTTTGTTTAGGGAAACTGACACCTAAGGGATTGTAAGCCTCGGGGGTGTGTTTTCCCAAATATCTCGCTGGGAGGATAGATGGTTGACTACACCCATTGGCCACAATTTCTTCTCTTGGTGGTTACTTATTCTGGTATGCATGGAAGTTAGTTTTCCCTGTATATTTTTATAGAGGTATGTAATGGATTGTGTTTATTTAATACACATGTATTCTTGATATTGTTTCCTAAGGACAACTAAAGGTATAATGTTTATCGGATATGAAGGCATGTTGATCCTTACTCAATGTATGGGCTATGATGGATTGAAGTATAATACCCAACATATGATACATATTATGCGAGCTGTGGTGGATATTGTAAAACCCCTTGTTACTCTTGGTTATGTGAATGTGTTGGTGTGTTGCACAAGGTGTAAATTATGGTGCATCACCAAGGTGTCTACGAGTTTTCCTTTTTGGACAAACATGCTTAAGAAGTGCGATGTTGGGGTAGAGCAGAAAATTAATGGGGAAGCAATAGAATGGTTCCCTTGATATTCCTTATTATTTTATATTCTCTTGAATGTGATACTTGGTGAGATTAGTAATTTTCAGGCTACAAACATAGTATACCTATTTGGGTGACAAGTTAGTTTCACTTGTTGTTCATTCTATTTTATCACTATTTCATTGCCTTTAGAATAAGAGGCTTCATAGAGGATCCTACTAAGTATATTGTTATACTCACCCAACATATATATAAAGTGTTTTTAGGTTAGTTGGAGCTGGTTTGAGATAAGGCCTGTTACTACTAGATTAGAGTTTAGCTTAAGTTTTTTGTGCTTTGTGGTCACTGGTGTCTTTACTTTTATTTTGCAACTTGTAGTTTTCCTTTCAGTTGTAGTAGTTATGCATGAAATTACTCTTGTATACTTGGGTTTTCTTTTATATTCCAGTTTTAGAAGGATCTTGTTGGTGTATCTCTTATCTCTCTCTTCTGTATGTTTTCTTTTAGAGGGTAATGACTCTCATCTGCATGTTTTTTATACTTGTGGTACTAGTCACCAACCCGGGGCCTACTGGTGGTCAGGTTTGGGGGCCACTATCTCTCTTCTCCCATTTCCATCCTAGGAGGGGTACACTTTGTAATGAGGGGGTCATAAAAGAGTGTTATCATGGGTATATTTGAGGGATAGGATGGAGTTTAAAGTTAGGTGCGGGTTAGGTTGCATGGGTTGGTAAGGAAAGGGTGTCGGGTAAGTTTAGAAAGCATTATAAACACATAAGACTGGATGAGACATGGGTATTTAGGGCCCATGTGATTTGATACGTGGACCATTAATATTACAACTACTACTAAATACGGTGATACTCGTTATAGGGTAGAGATCTAGTAAAGGATCATGAATCATTCTTCTTTGTTCCTGTGTTTTAATGGGTATACCATGGGATAAGTTAATTTAGAAAGAATATATAAAAATAATTAATTAATTTTAAGGTATTACATATCCTATGTTTAGGAGCTCTAACTTTTATTTCTTTTGTAGGCATGGATCTAGGTCGACATCTTCGTCATGTTAGCATAGAATATGTTCAACTGGTTGCACCAACATATCATTGTTGAGTAGCGGTCGATGGCAACCACACATAGGGGAGGACACTCTGAGAGTTTCAGCGCTAGAGTCTGCAGAAGTTTGAGGGATCCATTTTATATGAGATCATGGAAGACTGGTTGGAGGAGGTTAAGATAGCCTTCTGTTCGATCCATGATTATAAGGAGCACTGGGTATCATTGGTTGTAATGATGTTGTGTTGGGTATTGATTCAATGGTGGTTCTTATTCCTCAAGGGTCGTGAGGATTCAGTAGTCTCATGGGAGGAGTTCTGGGACCAGTTCAGAGTCGAGTTTCTTTCTTCTACCATGAAGGTTTCCTATCACCAGGGGTTTCTTACCCTTCAGCAGGGGATCTCCAGTGTGCGAGAGTTTACGATCCATTTCAGGAACCTTTTTTCATATGCATTGAACTTATTTCAAGATATGTAGTCCATGGAGATGCATTTTAAGGAGTCTTTATATCTAGAGATCCAACAGCAAGTCACCCCATTTATGCTGACGTTGTTCTCAAGGTTCTAGAAAAAGCATAGGCCATCCAGAAGTTGTTATCCAGAACCAGATTATCATGGAGGGGAGTCTTTATAATTCATTGGGTATCAGATCTATGGTCCAGGTTCCCCAATTGTTAGGATAGAAGAGATTTTGTTCAATCAGGGCTAGATCCCAGCCCTCAATGTCTTGTTTATCTAGGGGAAGAGGCTCTCAGACATATACCAAGGAATACCGGATATGTTTTTCTTGTACAGGTTGAGTTAATCAGTGGAAAGATTTCCTTATCTTTCTGAGCAGTTAGTGTGTGCTAGTTGTTCCACTTTAGTTTCCTCCATTGAGTAAATTACAACTGATGCTAAAAAAAAGGTTACTATAGTTTTGGATTAGAAAATATTAGATGTGGTAGGTATAGGACAACCCTAGGATTCTATTTATCCACATAGAGTATAGCATAGTCATGGAATTTTTTTCAGTAGTGTAAGAGAGGTTATGGAGAAGGTCTTGGTCTGATTCATGCTTTATCATTTCCATTTCTAGGTGATCTAGACATCGTTTGAGGTACCATTGTAGTTTTTTCTACTTTGGTGAATTCCTTTTTTGATCCAAGAGTGATGCACTCTTTCATATCACCTTCCCTTTTTGCATGCTTTGATACTTGAGGAATAGAGACTTCAAGTTCCATTGGTATTTCCTACACTAGTTTAAGGTTGAGCAGAATTATTTAAATTATGTACAAATGGTGAGCTAATGATGGGTTGGCACCTCTCTGGGGAAGATTTCTTATAATTGTGAATAAAACCATATGAAATCATCCTCATCATTTATTTTTTTTATTCGGTTCATTAAATCATGGATTTATTTATGAGGTGGGTTGTATTCTTCGATATTGATGGGTAGCCAACAGTGTTTATTGGCAAGCAAGACCCTTATATGGGTCAGAGGCATGTTCTGTCCTTCTTATCCTTGATAGATGGGATAATTTTTAGTTCTTCCGAGGTTTAGTAATCGGAATTTCCCAGGGTCATGGAGGAGTACCTTTATGTCCTTCCAGAAGAGGTTGTCGTGTCACCCCCTCAATAAGAGATCAAGTTCAAGATTGAACTATAGTCATGCATTTCTCTTATCTCTATGTATATGTATAGGATGGTTCTTTCTTAGTTTTGATATCAGTGTATACAACTTGATGGTCTATTTCAATGTGGTTTTGTTCAGATGAGTGTGTAACATTAGGGTGCACCATTTTTTAGGAAGAAGGATGACATTAGTTGGTAGTTGTGTATCGATTATCATCACTTTAACCAATTCATAGTGAAAACCCATTATCCTATTTAACAAATTATAGATTAATTCGAACAAAAAAAGGGTGAAAGTTGGTTCTCGAAGAATGATTTTTGGTAAATATATAATAAGATATATGTAAGTGATATCATTATATATATGTAACTGATGTGGATATCTTTAAGACTGATTCTTATTGTCGTCATGGGTATTCTGAGTTTGTTGTAATTTTATTCAGTGTAACAAATGCTCCATCTATGTTTATAGGGTTAATTAACATTGTGTTTTGTGAGTTCCTAAATAAGTTCATCGTGATTTTCATCGATGACATCCTTGTGTAATTCACATCTGAGGAGTAGTATAAAAAACATTTACATGATATTTTTGGAGTTCTTCATCATGAATAGTTGTTTGGGAAGTTATCAAAGTATGATTTTTGGTCTCATTAAGTCTATTTATTAGGGCATGTTATATCCAATTAGGGAGTAGATAGGGATCCATCAAAGATAGAAGTAGTTTTGAATTTAGAATCCCTCAAGATAGTGGAAGTGGTGTGAAGTTTCCATGGTCTTTAAGGGTGTTACAGAATGTTCATGGTCAATTTCTCCCAATTTGGGACTCCTCTAATAGTATTGGACAAAAAGGATCAGTCATTCTACTTGACTGATCAGTTTCAGACAATTTTTGAGTATCTAAATGAGAATTTCATCAATGCTCCAGTTATTTATCTTCCTATAGAAGGAGTTCAGTTTTAGGTCTTATAAGATGCTTTGCATCTAGGATTGGGTTGTGTTTTGATGCATCAGAGATTGGTCATTTCTTATGGGTATTAGAAGTTTCTCCCCCATCAGAGTAACAATGCCGCCCAAGATCTCAAGTTGGATGTGGTTTTGTTTACCTTAAAGTCGTGGAGACATTACCTCATCAATGATAATTTTGGGTTCTTTACTGATGATAAGTGCATGAGGTGTGTATTCTCCCAGAATGGAATGAACTTGTGTTAGCATTGGTGGATGGAGTTCTTATAGGATTACGACATCAAAATTTCATATACACCTAGAAAGGGGAATGTTGTAGTTGAATTGCGGAACAGGAAGTCACGCAGTGATGCAGTACATGAATCTGGTGATTCCTAGGGAGTGATGGAAGGACATTCACCATTACACCTAGATATAGAAGTAGTCGAGGTAGAGGTTATCTTTTTTAGATGACGGTGTATTCATATCTAGTGTAGTAGTTAGAGAAGTCCCAATTGGGTGATCTTGAGATTGAGGTACTTAGAGACCCAGTTGTTTGTGGTGAGGCCCATGATGGTTGGTCGGAAGATGAATAGCACTGAGTGTTGTATCATATAAGGGTTTTTTTCTTTGTAAATGTTTGATGTGGTTTTAAATGGTTTTCATATCTCACCCTTAGCGGTACATTTTGTCATGAAAAATATGTACTGTTCTTTTAGAGGTCGGTTTTGGTGTCCTAGGATGAACCGCGTAGCTGTATAGTTTTTTTCTCGATGTTTGGTCTGCTGGAAGGTAGAGTTCAAGCACTATGTTCCTGGTGATTTTCTCTAGTTGTTAGATGTTCCATAGTGAAAGTGGTAGTACATATCGATGGACCTTATTACTGGTTTACCTTGATCTTAGGGAGTTTACGACATTATATGGGCGGTAGTGGATTGTTTGATGAAATCATTCCACTTCATAGCGATAAGGGATTTGATCGAAATAGCTCACCTCATTTGAGTGAGGGTTATCCATTTTGATGGATAAAGGATTTTATCTCAGTGTAGGTTTTTTGGAGCTAATATTGGAAGGAGGTGGTGAGACTCCATGGGACCGCGAGGAAGATTATTTTTTATAGAGATTCTCATTTTACCTCTAGAGTGTGGAGAGGTCTCCATCATGCTTTTGGTTCTCATTTATGCCTTAGCACTGCTTGTCATACACAAATGAATGGTCAAAAAGAGAGGACTATATAGAATCTTTAAGAAATTTTGCACTCTTATGTCATAGATTTTGGAGGTTTATCGATGAGGCACCTGCCCTGGGTAGATTTCTCTTACAACAATAGTTTTCATTCCACCATCGGTATGGTGCCATTTAAATCCTTATATGGCCAACCTTTCCATTCTGAATTGTGATGGATTGGGGAGGGAGTGTCTGTAATTATCAGGACAAAAGTGGTACAGAATACAACAGAGATGGTTTAGGACATTCATGAGAGGATGGAGGTAGTGTAGGATCATCAAAAATACTATTGAGATCATAGGAGGATACCAATAGAGTTCAATGTTGGGGAACATGTGTTTCTAAAGGTGACTCCCCATAATGGGTAGTGAAGGGTTGGTCATGAGAGTAAGATTTCTTCCCAGTTTTTTGGGCCTTTCAAGGTGTTGGATCATGTTGGATCTATGGCGTATCAAATATCGATTCCCCTATAAATGATCCAGACACATAATGTTTTTCACATGTCGTAGATCCATTTTTATATTCATGATGACTCCCATGTTATCATTTTGGGTGAGATCGATGTTGAAGATGATGCAACCTTTAACGAGCAGCCTGTAGAGATCCAGGACTACTAGGAGAAGGTGTTTTGTGGGTGTGTTATCTTCTTGGATCATTTCTTGTGGCCGAATAGTGGTGTGGATGAGAGTACTTGGTATCATGATTTGTAGATACATGCTCAGTACCCCAAGCTATTTGGTGTTTAGCTCTACTCTTGTAACACCCATGTTTTTTTGGTTTTAAGCCTTTTATGGATGAGATATGGATTAATCTTGTATCATTTATTGTATTTTTCCCTTTTGAGATGTATCTCCCCCATGATAGTGTTTAGGATCTAGTTGTGGTTGTTGCATGGTTTTACGGTGTTCCCCTAGTGTGTTTGTTGAGATCCTATAGTAGTGAGATCTTTGGGAGGTATCTCATGGGGTGGCTATTTGGATGAATCCTTTTCTATTTCATCTCTTGGTTGGTTTTGGATTCTCAAGGATGATAATGTTTTGATATGTATCTAATGTAAGGGTTAGGATCCATGTTGATTGATCCTTTTCATGTTTTCGAGCATTGAGATGCCTGGAAGAGGCTCATAGGAAGTCAGGAGGGGATCGGTTGCTAAAAGATGGAAGTGAACAGGATTTCACACGGTGAATGGAGGATACACAATGTGAATATGGGCTTCATGATGTGAAATATATTAGGGTTTGAAAAATATAATAAAATAAATAGGCATTGCATTTTTTGAAGAAAACAAAACCTTGATAATTACTAGATGTGAAAGGAGATTACACACATGTAATTCCTTGATGTTTTATGTTTTAAAATATTTTCAGCCACTCAGGTTTCTCAAACCCTATGGATTCTCTCATCTTTTAACATATGACAACCCTCTTTTTTATTTTTTTGGATTCCCTTCAATGGTAATTGATCATCAGACCTTCATCTGCAATATGTGGTGACCTGTGTTGATCCATGGTGTGTTTTCCTTCATTTTATAGCAGTTTATCCCTAATTGATCTCATTTTCCTCCCATTCATCTCATCGTGCTATGGATTTTTCTTAACCATGTTTTTAATGTCATTACTCTTGGTTTTTTTAGTGTGGTGGTGTGGTGGTGTCCTCAGATGGATACAGTTCTTGCGGGATGGGTGATCAGAGATCCATTGTGTGGTACATTCTCATATAAATAACATTTCTGACCATTTACGTTAGGGGATTCATTAGTTCCCTAATTATTTAAATGAAATAATATATCTAGCATGATTTATCCCCTTTAATCACAATGAAATAGACTTAGAAATTATTTAAACTAGTTTAAAGAATTTGTATCGATCACATAGCGATGTTGTTTCTTTGTATCGTCATAACAGTTTGCCTCTTGATTTTCTAGAGAGTTTTATATCCAATAAATGCTTGGATTTTCATGTTGTTCTTGATTGAAATTGGTAAATAATTTAAAGATAAAATTAATTGATAATTAATTGGATAAAATAATTAAAGATAGATTTTTAATGAATTTAGTTACTGAATGATAATCAAATTTATGCAAGTGTTCATGTTTAATTGAATTGTTTAATGAGACTGAATCATGATTATGCTTGTTGAAAAAATAATTAAAGTCATGTTAAATTTATTTTTTAATTAATTTTTGATAGCTTGAGATATCTTGTTTCTAGGTTACCCATAGATGGAACCTATGATAATGAATCGGTTAATTCAAAATGGAATAAGTACTTGTTTTGTGATAAAATATAATGTCTTTGAAGTGATAGTGATTCACATTTTCTTGTAAAGGTCATGTTACTTTTTCTTGGATCCATGAGATATCATTGTGTGTGAAGTCTGAATGCCATTATTTTGGCCCAAGATAGTGATTTTTTTTATTTCCTACTTCTTGTGATGTGATGTGAGCCTAGGATGGCTGATCCTGGAGGGCTATTGTGGAATATGGGGTGGGGAGGCTCGTATGTGATGTGACCTTGAGAAGGCTGGGCCTGGTAGGTTTTTGAGGTATGTGGGGTGGGGAGGCCGGGTTGTTATGGCAGTCATTGATGATTGGAGTGGTGAGATTCATTAGTATATACATGTGGATGTTGGGGAAGACACTAGAGAATGGGTAATTTCTTAAAGTTGGGTTTACCCATGAAGTGCCCAGATCAGTGTGAATCACTGAGAGGGGGAGGGGGTGAATCAGTGATCCCTTAAAACTTTTTACTAATTGATTCTTTATCAATTAAACCTCTATGGCTGGTTAAAGCCTCGATCCACTCTTCTTGTATCTCTCAACCTTTCCCGGATAATGCAGTAATGAAAAGGCACAGGACACAAGGATTTACAAGGTTCGGCACCAAAGGCCTACATCCTTGCCATGCTCTCCAAGCATGGATTCTCCCATTATAATCTGTTAGTATTACAATGGTCGATACAGCTTCCCACCGTATCTCTCCTGAGTCCCACAGGAGGGTCTTTATACTGCGTCCCACAGTGTTACCAGAGTCCCACTGGCCTGCTCCAGAATCCCACTGAAGACTTCTTCTCCCTGAGTCCCACAGGGTCTTCTCCTGGCTCCTCGAGTCGCACGAGTAGCTCTTCTTCACTTTAAGCTTCTTCAAGTATCTTCAGCAGTCTGGGATAAAGACTGCTGGCCTTGCTCTTCTTCTGATCACTTGTGGTGAACAGGTCTTCTCATCTTGCTCGGGCTTTATCACCTTCTTCTAAGGATGCCCCGGCTTCACTCCAATTACTGAATGCTCAGACAAATAATATCTTTATCTTCGGTCTGGTCCAGTCTCAGTTGCACACCACTGATTTAGCACTGTTCACGTGTGCACGTGCATGCATGCATGCGTGCACTCTCCTTTTCTTCCTCTTGGTGCAGTAGACCCACAAAGGGTGTATTCAATTATAGCACACACCTTCTCCACAATCTTCACACACTATTTTCAAATTGTTCACACACTTAGAAGTGTGTTTTACTTTAGTGTGGAACTTCTTCTTCTTCTTCTAATGTGTATACACTTTTTAGTGCACACACATAGGTTCGGCCACTTCTTTAATTTTCACACAATTGTTTCACTTTAGCACACACATGAGTTGGCCTCCTCCTCTTCTTGTTGCACACACACACTTTAGTGTTCTTTTAGTTTGTTCTTCAAGGTATGCACACACAAATAATATTCTTTTAGCACACACTTGATCTTGGCCTACTCCTTTATTCTTGCACACACTTGGGCCGTAGGTGGTTCTTCAAGTTTGCACACACACACAAATGTGTGGTCTTCACTTCACCCACTTGCACACACAAGGAATGCCTCGGGTCTTCCTTCACTTTAGCACACACACACAATGGTGTGGTCTCCTTTGTTTGCACAAGGCCACGGCCTTTCACTCCTTTTTGCACACACACTGCCCACTGCCCGTTCTTTGTTCTTGTTTGCACATACACCCAAAGCACTAAGGGCTTGGTTCTTCCTCCTCTGCACACCTACTGCCAACAGCCTTTCACCTTTGTTTGCACACACACGAGGCAAGGCCTCGGCCTTCTTTGGCACACACACAATGTGTGTAGAACACAACCCGAACTCCCTACCAATCTCTTCTTCAATATCCGCGCAAGCTACACTTGGGTGCCACTGGCCGCGCAAGAGCTTGGGTGCACAAAGGCCGCGCAAGACCTCGTACCCGCGGGGCGCGCAAGTGCAACACCCGCGGGGTCTTCCTCTTGCCGCGCAAGGGTGCGGGCAGAGAGGGAACAAGCCTCGGGCGCGCAAAGTGTTGCGGCCACGAGCTCTTCCTGCAGCGCAAAGGATTAGCGCGCAGGGGACTTCAGCCGTGCAAATACCTTGCGCGGGGCTTCAACTTCGCGAGGCAGAGGGCTCTCACGGATCAACGGATCTTCAACAAAAACATCAGCACATCAGCAGCAAAATGAGAGCTTCTGGCTCTTCTTTTATAGGCAGAGAGATGCCCGAATCATCCGCGTGCAATAAATCTCAAACTCCCGAGATCTTCGGATCTTTAAAGATTTTTTCAAATCTCGTTTCTTCATCTGTTTCACGCGGGTTCCTTTATTATTTTCTTCCTCCTCGTGCATGCGATTTATAACGCATGCACGGCCTCTGTTTAAACTATCCCATGCAAGACACGAACCACGTGGCCTCGGCAGCTTTGCTTGCCTCGGCCTCATTCGAATTTTCTCATTCGTCGCATGCAAGTCTATTTTTGTGCATGGTTGTATTCAGTGTGGCCAGACGAGCCGAATGGAGGTCTCGGTTTCGAAAATGGTGTCCGGGAACTCGAAATAGGTCGTCGGGGAGGCTCTGGTTCAGCGGCTGCTCGCGGGTGGCTTCGGCCGAGCTCGAGGTAGAAGATGGACTCAGCACCGTTGGATGCGGTGATCAAAAAGCCTTCGACGGCTTGGATCAGATCGGGGACGCGGCAGATTAATCGTGCGGCGGAAATAAGACGCGCGATGAGATGTGCGGCTCAGATTCAATTCCGGTGAATTTTCCGTGTCCCACATCGAAACGGGGCGCGGTTTTCTCGCGCTTTATTACCCTGGAGCTGCCGCAACCCGCCAGTTGAAACTCCTCCCTCCACGGTGCCGCCCCGCACCGTGTTCTCCCTGCGGGCGCGCTCTGCGCCCAATCTCTGCTCCTGCGGGCGCGCTCCTAGCGCCCACTATGCATCCTGGGTGCGCGGGATTCACCACCGCGTGCCCTCGGGGGCTTACACACGGCCCCCTGCGCTCCTCCGGGCGTGCCCCAGGCGCCCATGTGGTGTCTGCGGGTGCGCCCCTGCCTCAAGGGATGCTGCCTTGGCCTGAGGGTTCCCCATGGGCGTGGTGACCTTGAGTCCCACATGTGCCTTGGGTGATGACCCTCGGCTGGCCTCCTTGGTGGCCTATTTTTTGCAACAAAAGCACTAAGTCCTTTGTTAAACAAAGTGACCAAGTGTAACATGCCAAGTGCCACATCTTCATCTTCTTATCCATCCTCCCTTATTCATATCTTCTCTTCTTCTTAAGAATTCCTCCAATTCTTCCTCAACATTTAATCTTCACTTAGGAGTGAAATTCAAAATGTTCATCTTCATCAACCGAGCTTGTTAGTCAAATAGATTCTTCAACGTTCTTCATTGATCTAATCAGAGATCAAATTGGTTCTTCTTCAAATTCACATGCACTAAGTGATAGTGCATGGACTTCATTAATGCACATCATCCACTTAGTAGTTGTGAATGGAACTCCTTTCAACTCCTCATGCATTGTGAAGACAATGCATGGTCTTCTAATCATGTTGTTACTTTGTATCATCTTGATACAAGTTCTTAGAACTTAAAGATCAGTTCAGCAATTGTCAGATTTTCTTAGAGAATGTTTCAACCATCATCTCCTATGTCACTTAGTGAATCTCCTAAGTGACATGCATCTTAGTACCATGACCATTCTCCTTCATCACCAACACCATCACAACCTTTGGCATTCACATCTTGACAATTCTTGACATCCATTCATTCTAAGACAACAACATGTCTCATTGACAACAAATGCAACACAGTGCACTTCAATCTCCCCCTTTGTATTTGTTGTCAATACACTCCTTCAGCACATATGAATGGGTCAATATGTGTGCCAATATTTTCTCCCCCTTATTGGCAATCAAATGCAAAGGTGTGGTGTGGTTCACTTTCAAAAATCTCTTCCTCCCTTATAAATAGTATTCTCTTGAAAAACACTAAGAGAGGGATGATGTCACATGTTCTTATTTAGCAAAGAACCTTTAGTAGATCAATTCTAAGTCTACTTGGGCTAACCCGGTGTAGAAAACAAGAGTGATGTAACCAAGGAATTCAAAGCTGTCCATAATTCTCTACACATGTGAGATCATGCTTAGGGGTTTGAAATTTTTTTTTTTAGATATATCAATGATTTGCTAAATCCTGCACATGCTTCACAAAACTCATTAAAAAGTTCAGTGCAAAGATAAAGCTCCCCCTTTCATCCATTTGTCTTCAATCCATACTCCCCCTTAATTGACAAGATAAACTCAATTAAGAAACAAGGGATGAAAGCATGATTGGAATACCTTCACTTTCTCAAGATGATATTAATTTTAGAACATCATCTTCTCCAGATTGGCTCCCCCTCAAGGGGTGCACTCCATTCCTTCCAAACCATCCTCCACTTGAGAATGATCATCATCTTCAATTCCCTGCAATGTCAGCACATGTAAATACCAATAGTATAAGGGAATAAGATGGAACCTCCTTGGTTCATCAATGTGAACAACAAGTTTGAGAAGATTCTCTCAACCGAGATGTCCCATTTTCACCATTATTCACACTTGCACATTTGATCTTCATTGATGATTGTGCTGGTGTGGATCTCAACCCATCTTTATGTGAAATCTTTTTCTTCCCTTTTGTTTTAGCAAATGCCAGAGCTTCATCTTCAGCTCTTTGTAGTTCTCTGGCAAGTTGCAACTGATGTGGCCATATGACAAGTAAATCATTTGGAAGAGTGGCCTCAGTTTTGGAAGTTCCACATGGTTCTTTGAATGCTGCTAAGCTACCTCTCTTAGGCAACTTATTTTCAACCAATCCCTTCTGCTTCTTCTGGATTGATTGTCTGTTTAAGTGCAGTTGGCTTCTATTTAGTTTCATGGCTTCCTTACAAAGGTCCATGATGTGTCCTTTCCTTCCACAGTAGAAGCATTTCTTGGTGGTCCTTCTGGATGCATCACCCTTCTTGGACTCAGACTCCAAGGACTTCTCTTCATTTCTCAAACACTTCTTGGGAGCATTTTCCACTTTCTTCTTCTTGCTTCCCAAGGAATCTTTTTGAGCCAGGGTCTGTGATCTTTTCTTCTTTTGAGCTCTGGATACAGTTGGAGACTGACATGTATCTTTTTGACCACTTTTGCAACCATCCCAGATGTTGTCAAGTAATCCAAATCTATTTGCAGTAAACAGATGTCTCTGGACCTGTGGATGCTGCTTCTTTTCTTCTGGCTTGCTCCCCCTTGGCATGGGCTTCCTCTGTGCTTTGGCATTCAGTGGATTGTACCAACAATCCTTTGCACAATGCCCATACTTGTTACAACACCAGCATTGTCCCACGAATCTTGACCTCTTCAGTCCTTCTGATTGTAGGGTACTTTTCTTGACCTGTTGTGCTGTTTCAGGAGAGCTCTGCTTCTTTACTGTCTTCATCCATATTTGTTTGGAATTATTCTTCCATCCTGCACTTTTTGTGGAAACACAATTAGAAGCATTAGTACAAGATGGTATGGATGGTACCTTCTTTCTAGAAGTTGTTGCACTTTCACTAGAGGATGTCTTTCTTTTAGAATCATCCTTCTCAAAGCTCACTTGAGTAGCAACATTTCTTCTTTCAGTTGACTGGGAGGCTTTGGCTTTAGGTGATTGCTGATTTGTCAATATCACCTCTAGTTCTAAGCATTTCATGTTAAGGGAGTTCTTCTCATCCTCAACAGTTCTTAGCCTTCCTTCCCAATTCTCCACCAGTTTTTTCATCTGGTCTTCATGCACCTTCTTCAATTCTTGCAATGAATTGTCCAGCTCCTTCACCCTTTTGACTTTGTCTTCTAGTTGAGCATCTTTGACAACCATTGACACTTTGTGCCTCTTTTCCAGTGCATGGAAAACTTCTTTGATAATTACTTTAAAGATTTCTTTCTCAGAAAGGCTTCTTTGCAATTCTTCAGTAGTGTCTTCATATCTTTCATTGCAAAGAGATACTGTTTCATCTTTGGCATTTACCAGCTTTCTGAGAGTGTTGGTTATGCCAACCCTTTTAGCCAGCTGATCTTCCATAGCATTGGCTACTTCTTCTAACTGTGATTTTTCTTCTTGAAGATCATGGATGCCTGTAGCTATACACTTTGCCACTTCCATGGGAACTGTCTTCTGAAGATATTTGAGTGCACTCTGAAGATCATTCATTGTTTCAACTTCATCACAGCTAGGACAGGCTTCATCAGAAGAATGATAAAAGGAATTGTCATCTGATGTGACTTTCACATTTCTTTCCATAGAAGGAGTTTCTCTGATTGCAGCAACCTTCTTCTTCATCTTCTTGGCCTGTTTCTTCTTTCTATTTTTCTGAGTCTTGGCAGATATCTCCATTTGAGGCTCGTCGCTTGTTTCCTCAAATCTGCACTTCATAAAGACTCCCTTGGATCTTTTAGAGGCAACCTCGCTCTGATACCAATTGAAGTGCCCAGATCAGTGTGAATCACTGAGAGGGGGAGGGGGTGAATCAGTGATCCCTTAAAACTTTTTACTAATTGATTCTTTATCAATTAAACCTCTATGGCTGGTTAAAGCCTCGATCCACTCTTCTTGTATCTCTCAACCTTTCCCGGATAATGCAGTAATGAAAAGGCACAGGACACAAGGATTTACAAGGTTCGGCACCAAAGGCCTACATCCTTGCCATGCTCTCCAAGCATGGATTCTCCCATTATAATCTGTTAGTATTACAATGGTCGATACAGCTTCCCACCGTATCTCTCCTAAGTCCCACAGGAGGGTCTTTATACTGCGTCCCACAGTGTTACCAGAGTCCCACTGGCCTGCTCCAGAATCCCACTGAAGACTTCTTCTCCCTGAGTCCCACAGGGTCTTCTCCTGGCTCCTCGAGTCGCACGAGTAGCTCTTCTTCACTTTAAGCTTCTTCAAGTATCTTCAGCAGTCTGGGATAAAGACTGCTGGCCTTGCTCTTCTTCTGATCACTTGTGGTGAACAGGTCTTCTCATCTTGCTCGGGCTTTATCACCTTCTTCTAAGGATGCCCCGGCTTCTCTCCAATTACTGAATGCTCAGACAAATAATATCTTTATCTTCGGTCTGGTCCAGTCTCAGTTGCACACCACTGATTTAGCACTGTTCACGTGTGCACGTGCATGCATGCATGCATGCACTCTCCTTTTCTTCCTCTTGGTGCAGTAGACCCACAAAGGGTGTATTCAATTATAGCACACACCTTCTCCACAATCTTCACACACTATTTTCAAATTGTTCACACACTTAGAAGTGTGTTTTACTTTAGTGTGGAACTTCTTCTTCTTCTTCTAATGTGTATACACTTTTTAGTGCACACACATAGGTTCGGCCACTTCTTTAATTTGCACACAATTGTTTCACTTTAGCACACACATGAGTTGGCCTCCTCCTCTTCTTGTTGCACACACACACTTTAGTGTTCTTTTAGTTTGTTCTTCAAGGTATGCACACACAAATAATATTCTTTTAGCACACACTTGATCTTGGCCTACTCCTTTATTCTTGCACACACTTGGGCCGTAGGTGGTTCTTCAAGTTTGCACACACACACAAATGTGTGGTCTTCACTTCACCCACTTGCACACACAAGGCATGCCTCGGGTCTTCCTTCACTTTAGCACACACACACAATGGTGTGGTCTCCTTTGTTTGCACAAGGCCACGGCCTTTCACTCCTTTTTGCACACACACTGCCCACTGCCCGTTCTTTGTTCTTGTTTGCACATACACCCAAAGCACTAAGGGCTTGGTTCTTCCTCCTCTGCACACCTACTGCCAACAGCCTTTCACCTTTGTTTGCACACACACGAGGCAAGGCCTCGGCCTTCTTTGGCACACACACAATGTGTGTAGAACACAACCCGAACTCCCTGCCAATCTCTTCTTCAATATCCGCGCAAGCTACACTTGGGTGCCACTGGCCGCGCAAGAGCTTGGGTGCACAAAGGCCGCGCAAGACCTCGTACCCGCGGGGCGCGAAAGTGCAACACCCGCGGGGTCTTCCTCCTGCCGCGCAAGGGTGCGGGCAGAGAGGGAACAAGCCTCGGGCGCGCAAAGTGTTGCGGCCACGAGCTCTTCCTGCCGCGCAAAGGATTAGCGCGCAGGGGACTTCAGCCGCGCAAATACCTCGCGCGGGGCTTCAACTTCGCGAGGCAGAGGGCTCTCACGGATCAACGGATCTTCAACAAAAACATCAGCACATCAGCAGCAAAATGAGAGCCTCTGGCTCTTCTTTTATAGGCAGAGAGATGCCCGAATCATCCGCGTGCAATAAATCTCAAACTCCCGAGATCTTCGGATCTTTAAAGATTTTTTCAAATCTCGTTTCTTCATCTGTTTCACGCGGGTTCCTTTATTATTTTCTTCCTCCTCGTGCATGCGATTTATAACGCATGCACGGCCTCTGTTTAAACTATCCCATGCAAGACACGAACCACGTGGCCTCGGCAGCTTTGCTTGCCTCGGCCTCATTCGAATTTTCTCATTCGTCGCATGCAAGTCTATTTTTGTGCATGGTTGTATTCAGTGTGGCCAGACGAGCCGAATGGAGGTCTCGGTTTCGAAAATGGTGGCCGGGAACTCGAAATAGGTCGTCGGGGAGGCTCTGGTTCAGCGGCTGCTCGCGGGTGGCTTCGGCCGAGCTCGAGGTAGAAGATGGACTCAGCACCGTTGGATGCGGTGATCAAAAAGCCTTCGACGGCTTGGATCAGATCGGGGACGCGGCAGATTAATCGTGCGGCGGAAATAAGACGCGCGATGAGATGTGCGGCTCAGATTCAATTCCGGTGAATTTTCCGCGTCCCACATTGAAACGGGGCGCGGTTTTCTCGCACTTTATTACCCTGGAGCTGCCGCAACCCGCCAGTTGAAACTCCTCCCTCCACGGTGCCGCCCCGCACCGTGTTCTCCCTGCGGGCGCGCTCTGCGCCCAATCTCTGCTCCTACGGGCGCGCTCCTAGCGCCCACTATGCATCCTGGGTGCGCGGGCTTCACCACCGCGTGCCCTCGGGGGCTTACACACGGCCCCCTGCGCTCCTCCGGGCGTGCCCCAGGCGCCCATGTGGTGTCTGCGGGTGCGCCCCTGCCTCAAGGGATGCTGCCTTGGCCTGAGGGTTCCCCATGGGCGTGGTGACCCTGAGTCCCACATGTGCCTTGGGTGATGACCCTCGGCTGGCCTCCTTGGTGGCCTATTTTTTGCAACAAAAGCACTAAGTCCTTTGTTAAACAAAGTGACCAAGTGTAACATGCCAAGTGCCACATCTTCATCTTCTTATCCATCCTCCCTTATTCATATCTTCTATTATTCTTAAGAATTCCTCCAATTCTTCCTCAACATTTAATCTTCACTTAGGAGTGAAATTCAAAAGGTTCATCTTCATCAACCGAGCTTGTTAGTAAAATAGATTCTTCAACGTTCTTCATTGATCTAATCAGAGATCAAATTGGTTCTTCTTCAAATTCACATGCACTAAGTGATAGTGCATGGACTTCATTAATGCACATCATCCACTTAGTAGTTGTGAATGGAACTCCTTTCAACTCCTCATGCATTGTGAAGACAATGCATGGTCTTCTAATCATGTTGTTACTTTGTATCATCTTGATACAAGTTCTTAGAACTTAAAGATCAGTTCAGCAATCGTCAGATTTTCTTAGAGAATGTTTCAACCATCATCTCCTATGTCACTTAGTGAATCTCCTAAGTGACATGCATCTTAGTACCATGACCATTATCCTTCATCACCAACACCATCACAACCTTTGGCATTCACATCTTGACAATTCTTGACATCCATTCATTCTAAGACAACAACATGTCTCATTGACAACAAATGCAACACAGTGCACTTCAACCCATTTTTATGAAAGTTGGATTCTTGTTGGAATCAGTTTCTTGGATGATGACTATGTTCTTTTTTATCTATTTTCCTTTCCCCACTTCTTGAGGAAGATGGTTTTGGTTACTCTTCTTCCAAGAGAGGTTAAGACTCACATGGTATACCACTTGTTTTCTGTGTTTAGCTACTCATGTTTGGATGAGTCTATGCTCCTACTATAAGTGGAAAAGAGTCAAAAAGTAGATCAACTACTCACAATGTTGATCCCATTGTGTTTGGTAGCTTAGAGTGTTTTCCTAGAATACCTATTAATATGGAAATTAATGTTCAAAAATAAATTACTAAATTTTAACCCATGGGGTTGGAGCTTACTAGGATGCATTACTAAGGTTGTAATTCTGAGAAGCTTTAGACTCTGTTTTCTTATTCCTGGAGGTTATGGAACTTTGTTTTGATGGTAATGAATTGTAATGTGGAAAATTTTAATAGTTAATTAATGTTTAAATAATTAATTAAGTTAAAGTAAAACCGATGAAAAGGGACTAAATTAATTTGATGTATCTCTTTAATTGGTTGTGTTCTTATAAGATAACTTGTCTTACCAGTGGCAGTTGGGATTCTGGGAGACATTAGATGTAGTTGATTATGTGATATGTTTATTCCTAAATTGTTGTTTTAGGCTATATTATATCATGTAAATTTGTTTTTTAGATATGCGAATTCATGCTATTATTTAGGGAAACCAACACCCTGAGGATTCTAAGCCCTGGGGGATGTTTTCCCCAACATCCCAATGGGAAGATGGATGGCTGACTACCCCCATTTGGCCCCACTCTATTCTTTTCGTAGTCAGTTGTTTTGGTATACACAGTAGTTATTTTTTCCCATATATGTTTTTAGAGTGATGTATTTGATTGTGGTTATTTCACACACAATTATTCTTGATATAGTTCCTTAAGGACTACTATAGGTATAAAATGTATAGGATGTGATGGCTTGTGGATCCTTACTCACTGTATGCGTCGTGATGGATTGATGTATAATAACTAACATATGATATATGTTATGTGAGATGTGGAGGCTCCTAGAAACTACCTAGTTACTTTTGGTTATGTGTAAGTGGTGGGGTGTTATATGAGGTTCATGTTGTGGTGATTCTCCCAGGTGTTCGTGGGCTAGCCTTTTTAGAGAGAGATGATCAGGATGTGTGATGTTTGTGTGGAGCTAAAAACTAGTGGGGAAGTGGTAGTGGGGTATTCAAGATATTATTTATTATATTATATTTTCTTTTATATGATACTTGGTGAGAGTATCCATAGTGAGGTTGGGAACTTAGTATACTTGTTTAGGTTATGAGTTAGTTTCACTTGTTGTTCACTGTGATTTATTATTATTTCTTTGCCTTTTGCATGAGAGGCACTGGGGAGGATCCTACTGAGTATACTTTTATACTCACCCTACAAATATATAAACTATTTTTTCGTCCAGTTGGAGAAGGTTGGAGATAAGGCTGGTTACTACTAGATTGGGGTTTAGCAGGAGCTATTTGGGATCTGTGGTCACTGTCATCTTTACCCTTATGTTGTTACTTAAAGTTTTCCTTTCAGTTGTAGTAGTTCTTGCATGAAATTACATTTATGTACTGGGGTTTTATTTTATATTTTAGTATGAGCAGGAGTTTTTTGGTGTTTGTATTATCACTAAATTCTGCATGTGTTTCTCTTAGAGGGTAATGCCTCCCATATGTATGTTTATTATACCCTCGGTGCTAGTCACCAACCGAGGGCCTACAGAGGTGGGACTCAAGGGTCAATATTTCTCTTCTCCCATTACTGTTCTAAAAGGGGTAAACATTGTGGGGAGGGGTTCATGATAGATATACCCCCCTTCAATAATTCATTATCATTTTAAATTTTATCTTCATTAATGTTAATATATTTAAATTCTTCATTAAGAAAATCTAAATCTAAAATTTATTTGTAATTATTTTCATTGAATTTCAGATGCACATATTCTTATATGGTCAGGGTTCACATATTATATAATCTATAATATTTTATATTGTTAGACTATCCTAAAAATATTCCTTCATCACTTTTAGTATCAAACTTTTCTAAGTTATTATTAGTATTTAAAATAAAAACTGTACACTCAAAGACTCTAAAATAACCAATCTCGGGATCCTTTTCTTTAATAAAATCATAAATATTTTTCTTCGAAAATGGTATAATGAAAAATATGTATAAAATATAATAAAAATTATTAATTAATTCAATCCAAATGAATATTTATACATTAAATTCAATTATCTTAGTTATTTTCACTTCTTTAATTGTTCTACTCTTCCTCTCTACAACACCATTTTACTGTGGTGTTATAGGGAGAGAATTTTTTTAAAGTATCCACTATATTCAAAAAAAATTAAAATTATAGATTAACTATTTCTCCTCCTTTATCAATTTTAATAGAAATTATCAAATGACCTTTTTATTTTTAATCGGATTACAAAATTCATTGAAAATATTTAAATTTTTGCTTTTATGATTTCAAAATTAATCCCAAGTAAACCAACTATAGTCATCAACAATAAATAACACACTCTTTACATCATAAAATAGTATTTTTCATTGGTAATAATATAAAAAAATATGTTATAGTTCTAGATATATAACTATATTAAAATTATTTATAGATCTGAAAAATTATTTTTACTAGTTACCTTTTAAATAGATGCCACAAACAAAGAACTTACCATTCTTAATCTCGGGTTGTTCAAGAACCTATCTATGATTGACTTGTTTGTATTTTTTCATTAATTTAACATTTCCCAATCTTCTATTCCAAGGAAAATTATTTGTTTCTTGATCATTTAACCATCTTACATTTTGTATGTTTAGTTTATAAAAATCCATAGTATAGATGTTATCTTTTCTATTTGTATAAAATATCTTAAAATGATCCTTAAAAAAATATTGTCTTTTAACTTAACATTCATATTATCATAAAAAAATTGAGTTTATAATAAAAATTTTATTAAGACTATATATATATGGTAATTTTGAAATTATTATATATTTAAATATTCTTACATATCCAAAACCTCCAACCTTTCCTTTAGAGATATCACCAAATGTGAAAAATCCTCTATCACATGAATTAAAGGATAAAAAGTTATAAATGTCATTAATAATATGAATTGAATATACACTATCCATATACAATTATTCTTGAGGAATATTAAGTTAGGTTACCTAAAAAATAGATCAAGTTGATTTTTTTCTACACATGATATTTTGGGTCACACACAATATGAAACAAAACTCTTAAGAACACATTCAGATTTAAGAAATTAATTATAGGGCCAAAGATAACACAATTTCTTGGACATAAAATATTTATTTTATCATAATTATTGAGAAAATATTAACAATAATTCATATTGAAAGTTACTTTCAAATTACATCTAAATCATGTAGCACTAAAAAAAATTATTTTTCTCCTTTTAAAAAAAGAATTTTTACATAATTTAGGAATCTGACTATTATATATAAAACTAGTTTTATCCTTATTCAGTTTTCTTATTTCCATATACGTGTTAACCTTTAATTAAACTTTAATATAAATAGATAAGGTTTCCTTCAAGCTAGTGATTTCATTTTTAAGATTCTCTCTCTCTCTCTCTTTGAGTAGCTTCCACACCATCTCAGGTTTTCCCATTTGAACATTAATATTTATTTAATAGATTCTAATTTTATTTTATTATTTTCTTATATTAATTCTCAAAATCATTCTTGTAATCCAAAACCAAGTAAAGTATAATTTATTGATTATCATAATTTTTTGAAATAAAATATTTAATTTTATCATTCTCAAGTTTAAGTTTCACAATTCCTATTTTCAAATTCTAATTTTTTGAATCAAAACATAATTTTTCATTATAATATTTTCTTTTAATATTTTAATTTTACCAAGTGAACTAGTTATTTGTTTTTTACCAGGTTCTTATTTTCCTTTGGAAACTCTCTATATAATTCATCCATTCTTAAAATATTCTTATGAAACTTTTCATTTTGTTTAGTTAGTTCTTCAACTTCAAAATCATAATCAAAATCTTAACCCAAACCAAAAAAAATTAGTACTATCCTCATTCACAATTTCAACATTAAACATAGGTTTTTCAATTCTCTCTCACTCTCATAATCTTCACTACTTATGTCTAACTCCTTCGTATAACTCCATTAAACTGAAGAAATCACCTCTCTTTCTTTGTGTATCACTTATCTCTACTATTTATTTTAAATTATGGATAATATAACTTGATATGTCCCTTTTTCCTACACTTATAATATATTAATCAAGAAACATTATTTCGTTTACTACAATTAACAATCTTAATTCACTTTTTATCTTCTTTTTGATGATCTCTTCTAGATCAATTATTAAAATCTCTCTTTATTTTTATATATTTATAAACTCTTTTAGAGGTGTTTTATATTTCATATTTTCACTTTCTAGTAACTAAAAGGTATAAGAATTAGTAGACACATTAATATTAGATTTTAATTCAATACCTTTTTTCTTTTAAACCTCCTCATCAAAAATGTCTCCTACTTCATGTTCATAATGCAACAATGAACCGATTAGTTCATCTAAATTATACTCTTTAAAATTCTTAATATCATCAATTTACACTTTATTCGCATGTTTATTATTAGGTAGTGATCTCAATACCATTTCAATAATAATAGTGTTATCAAAATCCACTCCATGTTCTTTTATACCATTAGTGATACCTATGAATCTATGTACCATCTGGTTCACACATTAATCATTTCTAATCTAAAAGCCCTAGTATTTTATATGTAGAATTCCTAGCTTTATTATTTTAATATTTTTTATCTGTAGGGATTTACTTGAATTATTATCCATATCTATTGATCTATATTACAACATAATACATGGATTAGGACACATCGACTTATTACATAGTATAATCTATTCATCACTTTATAGGTCAGAACATACTTTACTATATCATTACCTACAAGTTCATATGGATCAACATTTTGTCTCTTATATGGTTTCACCATGATCATACAATAATCAACACTCAACTGCTTTAAGTTTTCACCCATTCTTTTCCCCTAATAATTATAATCATTTCCATTGAAATAGGATGGATTTTGTGGCATCCAACAATCTTTCACATTCATTACTTCCATATTAAATAATCATTTTCTGTACACTATTAGGACTAGGATATAGAAGTTATCATAATTAAAATAATGAGAAATAGATCCTAAATCATAAAGAATTAACTCTAATACTAATTATTGTTATTAGGAAAAACAAAAACACCAGCAGATCTAAACTATCATTTCAAGGTGCTCGTCTCTAATGCCAATTATTATCCCAGTTAGGATGAAAATAATTGTCTAGAGAGGGAGGGTGAATCAACATTTTAAAAAATTAAAACTTATTATTCAAACTAAATAGTCAATTATATATATGATCACATGTGGTAGTGGAATAATGCAGTGTGGTGTTCAAATATGAAATGCAGTAGAAATAAAAGATTATAAGCACTAGATTTTTAAAGTAGATTGGATCAAAAGATCCAGCATCTACTCTTCAATATTCTCTACTCATTGAGAAAAATGGTACCCATAAGAATAATACCTCACTTTGACCTCTCCTTTTAAATGTTTGATAACCTTTTATATACACTTCCATTTACTCACCAGGAGGAACAACCCATTCCATCTAACCTGCATTTCTATAGAACAAACAAAAACTAGAAACCTAAATTTTTTTGGGAGTCATAATGAAAGGAAATAACTTTTGGTTAGGAGGTATAACTGATACCAGACATTCTTTTGATAAGAAAAATCATAAATTAATTTCTTCAATTATTAAGATATATTAAATTATATAGTGATTAAACATAGAATAACTTTAAAGAATAGAAGAGTGATAAAAATATAAATACTGATAAAGCACTTTGATCACTTTAGTAAAAATAATGAAAATTGATGTTAATTAGTGATCAAAATAAGGAAAAAATATTTAAGGGAGAAAATATTTCGTAAAATATTCTCTCTACATTAAATTCTATCTCCATATCTCTCTAATAGTGTGTAACTATATCGTGTATTCTAGATATTCTTCTCAAATGATATGTGTCGAACCTTTTAATCAAGGTACCATGATAACATTCCAATAGAAATTTTCCTCTCCATAAACTCATAAATATTCTCAATAACTTGGGGTATTCTTGATATAAAATCACAGGTTTCCATGATTAGATAAAATAATTACAAGGAACATTATTTTTTACATATGCATAGAGAAATACCACAATTAATCCTTCACTAAGTAATTAAAAATCAATTTTAATAACTACATTATAATTTATATATATATATATATTAAAAATCAATAAAAAGGTTAAAATGAATCATATAAACATGCAGTGAATCCAAATATTATAACTAAAGTAAAATATTTTATCAAAACCCAATCAAAATGATTTAATAAATCATTAATGGTTCATATAGTGTATGAGTTATTTTGAATGTTTCATATGATTCATTTTTCCTCTTCATATGAGTAATTTATAAATTATGTATGAGTTGTTTTTATATGTGAATAAGTGTGATTTGAAACTATGTCAGTGTTATTTATATTCATATAATGGTAAATCCATATTTTATAGTCCATGTGAAGGTAATCATCAAATTCTATAAGATTCATAAAGGTAAGAAGATTCTATAAAAAGGTAATAATTATAATATAAAAACTATGTAAATGTAAAATTTAATTTGTATTGTTTTCAAAAAGGTAATACACACGGTTACATTATGAATAAATGTCAAACCAAACAATATTAGTTGTGTAATGGTAACATACATCCTTGTGTATAGGTATAATTCATGTTGTGAAGACTTAATGTTTTTTTGTGTTAGATTCAAAATATACATGACCACTACCATGGAATGGACCATCGTGTAGTGGATTATCCCAATTCATTTCACCTCCACCATGATAAGGATGATGACATTGTGAATTTCCCCTTACCATTTTATAGAGTGAAATCACATATGTAAAGATTGTAAGTATTTTCAGAAGATAAGATTTTATATCCTATGAATTTATATATCATATGACATTAAATTCAATCATATGACTTTTCAATCATATGAAATTGAAATCAAATGACTTTGAAAATGTTGCAATACGTTAAAATCACATGACTTCAATATTTTTATATGAATTCCAATTTAATTTTGTATGACTTCAATATTTTCATCGGATTTCTGAAAATTAGTTTCTTATGACTTCAAAAAATATCATATGTCCTTGAAAAAAATGTATGAAATTAAAAAAATTCAAAAAAACTCTAAAAGTACAAAAATAAAATATAGTGAATAAGAATCTATTATAAAACATTATAAACACTATTATATTCACATAAAAACATAATGAATCAACACAATGTGATCTATTAAATCTTTCATAAACTATAATTATTCCGTTTAATAATGTGTAGTATTTATAAACAATGTGAGGAAAATGTTATGTATTTTCAATATTCAAAATGTGATTAAATAGTGTTGTGAGAAGTTATAATTATTCTTTAAAAAAATTAGTACTTTATAATATTAAAAAAATACAATCTCCCCAAACACTAAAAATCTTCATAACACTTACATTTGAAACCCAAACCATTTTAACAAACCCATCCCCAAGATTTCTTTGACCCATTTACCATCACAAACATGTCTAAACACACAATGTTAAGCCACTCTCGAGCTCAAATTAACTCACCAGGTAACACGGTACATTAAAACCTCCCCGCCATATGATAGCTTATCCATGGGATGTCTTGGGTCACACAATGATTAACCCTTATAGAAACACAAGTGCCTCATCACAGTACACCCAAAACATCGATATGATTCTAAAAACATAATTCTACTCAATTACCTAGGATAATAAACTCAAACAAACCGATTCCATCTACGGTCACTCACCACTATAGAAGTTTCCTACTTGGTATCACCACAACCAACATGTCTAACATACCATTTGTACCACTCCCAAATATCATCCAAAAATACTCATGTATCGGCTATCAACATAACCAATAGTTATCAAACATCTTGGTACACAATCATCACTCATCATCATCAATTGTCATACCTCATCCAACACCCATTTATTCTATTTAAACATAACACATGTTTTGGACCAGTAACTATTATGTAAAATATGAAATCAATACACTCATGATATACCTATTCTTATTAATGGATCTCTATAATTCTTGGAATACATCATCTTGATCACATGTATTTGAAGTGAAGCCTAAATTTCATATTCTTATTCTCCCTATAGAGTTTGATTCCATATCAACCACTACCCCCACTACTAGGTATCATATCCGTTAACATAACCCATGTATGTAGATGGATCTCATCTTCTATTTCCTAGAACATCACCCAAGCCAACCTTAGACACTTGAGTATGAATTGATCTAAGACCTCTATCTTACTTCAATTTTATCTAGGAAAACTACTCTAAATGTAACATTTGGCTAAAATCTTAACACTATTTTATCAGTCGATCACATTGGTCCAGAACATGAATTTCCTGTATCCACTAAAAACACCTCATTGATGACCCAATTCATGTTGGAAACATCTATAATCTAATTTTCCCATTGAGACTCATAATTCCCATTCTTCCTTCCACTAGAATCTCTACTACCTATCTCTCCCAACACCATTTTTTATCTCATCATACTCCCATTAGTTTAATTATTCTTCATTTTAATCACCTAGTTCACCGCCACTAGAAATAAGGTCAACCTAAAGATATTCCCATATACCCTAATAGAATATCATAAACCATCCTATAATCACCACACATTGGTGATCTCATCACTTACCAACATCGGTGTGAAAAATAATTGATTTGTAAAATTAATAGTAAAATCCATAACTGAAGTCTCCCCCACACTAGATGCATGAACTCACAAGATCAGTGTTCCCTTAGAATCTCTAGAAATATGTTCTTGAAGAACCTCACATCTAATTCCTTCCAGGTTATCCCCTCATATCGATATACATATAATTGTACATCCCACCATCATTTTACTATCCCCCTGATCATATATATAACCAACTTTACCATCTTCCCTAGAATCATATCAATATAATTAAACATCATATAAACTAACTAAATCAAATACTCTATTTCCTTGGATCAACCCTATCATTAGAATAAGGGATGGTGTTATAACTACAACTCCTATATAAAGTATTTTTGGGATCGTGACCATCTTCTGATTAAATAGTAATATGATGTCCACAAAAACATAAAAGGTGGAGAAAATTACCAGGATGAGTCCATACTATGGTTTCTATAACATAGAAGACACACCACACATCAATCACTACACTGCAATGCATAACCCCTTTCAAAAAAACAAAAAAGATATTTAGAATAAAATAATGTAAATAACAAAATAAAAATAACAAAACATGTTTTACATAGTAAATATTGAGTCCTAATCCCTAGGGGTACACTTTTAACTTTGATTAAGGAAAAAAGAATGACTATAATAATATAATATTTGATGGAATGATATATTCTATCATTTGTAGGAGGAACCAGTCAGTGCAACTGATTTCCATATCTTATGATATACATGTTGGGTACTTCCACGTAGCTTATACATTTTCAATTATCTCTCTATTCATTCAAAGACTCACACTACCTAAAATCCAATTTGTATAATGTTTAGATGTACAGACATCATCACTACCACTCCTCTATCTCTAACCAATGCCAGATGTTAGACTTATGTAACTTATTATTATATAAGATCTACATTCTTGGATAAAAATGGTTTTCTAATAGGATCCTAACAATCTCCCACTTGAGAATCATTTTTAGGATTCGCCATAAATTCCTCCATTAGTATCTTTGGGCCTCCTTTCATTCCTAAAACTTCCTTTGTATCAATATGGACCCACACAGTGCTTCTGTTTATCTGATTCTGACTAAGGCACATCAATACCTCAGAACATTCTAGATTACAATTTTTGTTAACATATCTTATAAATTCCTAACTCCTTCTATCTTCCAATGTCCCAACACTCTATCCTCAAACAACTTCTAGATCAAGTGCTTCTTCCGATGGATATAATTTATCTTGGAATGAAATTTCTGATTTTTGTCCAAGTGAATTTTAGTCTATTAATCAAAAAATAAAATCATATCACCTTACCTTCTTTTGATATCTTACAATAGCCCCTTCAGTAAGATCAAAAACATCCCAAATTTCATTAATGTAATGTACTCCACTTCTATTATTGATATTAAAACTTTTAGTTATATCATCAACATTCGGATCAAATCTATTTCTTAAAAAGATAACATGTATCTATTGGTGATTTTTGGGTGTCTAAATCCCCCCCAGTCAGAATTAGTAAATCCTTACAATGAATTGTTCATTCTAAAGAAAAGTTCCATGATTCCAAAAACCTTTAAATAGATGAGGATCCACTTCACAACTTTCCAATGATCTCTTTTGGGATTCAATATGTACTTTATAAATACTCCCACTACATCTGAAATGTCTAGTCGAGTATAGCCCATAGAATATAAACATTGAATACCTGTAGGTTCTTAGGAAAGATTTTCTATATACTATACCATAGCTTCCATTTATGTTGAATTCTCCCTGGTTATTTTGAAATGTACATCCAGGGGAATAGTCCCCAATTTCACCTCTCTCATGCTAAAGATATCCACCAACTTCAAGATATAACCTGAATACTCTAGTGAAAAGTACCGAAACATAATTCCCCCATAATCCACATCCCTAAAATCAATTTAGCTGGACTAAGATCCTTAATATTGAAACACTTAGACAATTCATCCTTTTTCTCATCATCCCTTTCCTTTATCATACTGAAAATAATAATATCTTCAACATTGACATTGGTGAGTGAATTGAAGACATTGATATGTGTTAAATTAATATTTATTCTATACCAACAACATTCTATAATTTCCTATCCAAATGGAGAAGAGGGACTCCTATTGATCAATTATGCAACAAATTCAACCACTTACACCCAAATCACTTTAAGGTAACATGTGTGGATTATCATACATCATTCCTTTTCAAACAACATCGATTTCACCCTCTCTATGAATTCATTATATTTTATAGTAACTGATACATTATTCTAAAACATTATACCCTTCATCTAGTAGAACCTCTATTAATCCATACTTCTATACTCCCCAACATTATCATACCTCAAACACTTGAGTTTTCATATGATCTCATTTTCCAATATGGATCTCTATCAAATAAATGTTTTAAATACCTCAGAATTATACTTGAGAAATAACACCCACATCTTCCATGTTTCATCGTCATTAAAGGTTACATATAACCACAACCTTCATGGAGAGAAAACTAGGGTTGTCCCATATAAATCTATATAAACCAACTATGACATATGGTTCTTCTATTACTTATATTCTATTTTGAAGAAAACCTTCAACTCTTTCTAAAGATACAATCTTCTCATGTCCCATACTCCATTCTTCCAATATTTATTAAACCTGTTATAGTGAGTATTTTCATCCCTTTCTCACTCAAGTGTCCCATATGGCCATGCCATAACTTTGTGAAAGTTACTTCTCTAGTATGAATTGCACTATCCAATGCTCTCATGAGGTATATTATTATGTTCATCACTCCTTTGGCCACCACCAAGGAACCACGTGAAATTTTACACACACCATCCATGAATGTAGTATATAATAATGTGTATTTTAACTATCAAATGGAAATTAAATTTTTTTCTAAATACCTGTAATTTCCATATTCTATTCAACTCTAGCATAATTTTGTTCCTTATCTGGATGGAAACATCACATTTTATAATATATCAAGAACTTCATTGTTTAAAAGGTAAACCTTTTAGAATATTTTGGAAATATATTTCTTAGTACCCCCTCCCCCCTCATATATTAAGTGGAATGAAGCTCCAAAGTCTATAATCCAAGACTCAAATGATCTAATGGCACCTAAAAATAGACCAACCTTATTTTATATCACAAGATTCATAGATTCGCTTCTACAAGTATAACTCTCAGAATTCACTCTCTAGTCATTAATATACTTTTTTAGGTTTACTTTCTTCCCACATTTCAAACACATGGTACTTCATTCTACTAATATACTATTGTTATAGATTCTTCTTCCTTTTCATTTCCTCTGACTCTTTCAAGCTGCAATATATCCTCTTCCTTATTTACTATAGGAATTTATAAAAGATTCTTGGATCTCCTTATGATGAATATTATTATTCAATATAAGACATATAACATCCTCAAACACAATTCAATCAGTATAATTGAGTTACTCACCATAATAACCATTGTATCCCATGATCCAATAATGGATAAAAGTGACATAATCACTCATTGTAGATCTCAAAAATTCACCATCACTAAATCAAAATGACTCTGAATCATGTTGAATTAGTTTATGTGATCTACCATTTGTTTACCTTCTAATATCATTATGCTGAAAAATCACCATAAATGGAACACATTATTCTTTAGAGTCAACTCCTCATACATGTCAGTGAGATTCATCATAAGTTTTGAAGTGGTTTTAACTTCATGAATATTATATGACACATTAAGGAATCATAACATTCAGATAAACCCTAATGATATCTTATTTAGTATATCCCATTCTTAATTTTCCTCTTCTTTTGGAGGGGTACCCATCAATGAATTATTAAATTAAATCTATAGTATACTATCCTTCATCTACATTATCTAAAACCCAAAATCTATACCATTGAAATTTTCTTCCCAGACTATACTCTAATTTAAATCAATAACTCTTGAAGACAGTAGACCCTCGTTAAAGATTGTAAGACATAAGGGGGATCTTGAATTGATTACTAGAAATATATTATATGAAAAAGGTCATAATGATGTTACCGAAATGGTCTCAAAATCACCTTTACCAGGGTCTAGTCATCTGAAACTCCTCCAACCATAGGTTTGATACCACTTTTTGTGATCATGAATATCTTCTGATTAAACCACCAGAACTTACTGGATGGAAAAAAGTGTGGGAATGAACCCATTATATAGTGTCTGAAACATAGAATACATTCCATATCTTAATCACACCACCATAATGGAAACCACTCCCTATTTAACTAATTAGGGTTTTATAAAGATAATAATTTAAAGAATAAGAAAAATAACAAAATATATTTTACATGGTTCATACGTGACTCCTAATCTATGAGGGGAATGCCACTTTCTTCGATTAAGAAAAAAATAATGATCATAATAGCATAGTATTTGATCAAATGATATATCCTATTATTTTTTGTTGGTTCCAACTAGTGAAACATTTCAACATATATTCATATCTCCTTGCAGAGTGATTCCACATAGCTCCAATTCTTATAGCTATATTTGTACTTAGTCAAAGACTCACATGGCCTCAACCCCATAGTCTGGTACATAGTGCCTAATTTTGAAAAAACTAGCCAAATAATATTACATATACTCATTTAATTTTCTAAAATATCCCACTTTCCACAAACCCACAAGGAATAAATATTATGTATCCTTCAAACAAAAATTTATATAAGTCCTTTTAATATTCCATACTTACACCATTAGAGTCATCGGTGGTAGGTTGTGTATATTTTACTTGTCCATTCTCTATCTATCACCTTTCCATTATCATTATTCAATATTCATAACTTCTGGATGTCCAAATTTCAGAGCTTTTTATCTCCTATCTCTATACAACATCAGATTCTAGAATTTAAAAACTTATCCCTCTATAAGATCTAAAAATTTTCTCATAAAATGGTTTTCATAGCCATGACAAATTGGTATTCCATGTACGTCTTAGCTCATTGAGCTCCTTAATCATATCTTCATATAACAAAAACCAAAATCACATATATATTCTCATCAAAACACTTCCCTATATCTTATAGCCTCTCTAACTGACCTACCTTCCTCGACACCTCTACCAATGGATCATGGTCATCTCCACCCTAAAGGGCCTCATCTAGTGCATGCCCTAGTGACACCATATCCCAACCCACTTGATGATACAATGGAGTTCATCAAGGTGGAATCTCATTGTGAACCATATATCATTCACAATACATATATATCGATATATATATTATAAATAGGGAAAAATGTAATAATTTTTGCATCACATGAACCCATAAAATTCCCTACTCATGCCCATGTTCAACAGCATATAGCCTCATGATTCTTCCTTCCTGTCTCAGGGTCATGTATCACACACTCCACACACATATAAGATTCACATACTCAATAACTCTAATAATCACCCACTCGATCTAGCTATGTATAGTTAAAAAATGAATATATATGAGAAAACACTATATAGGTTGTTTTTGACACATTAAACAACCAAACCCTTATCATTATAGAAATACAACCAAAATGGCACCCACAAGTAGGTGAACACATGTCATCTAAGCCCTACGAACCTATAGTGATGCTTGAGTACCACATTTTTTTTCCTAGGGACAAGAATATAAAAACATAAATAAATAACATCAAATACCAATTTATCCAAATAAAATTACTCATAGGTAATAATGATAACCAAAGTAGAAATCCCTTTTCCCTTAGAAACATAGATTTTATCCTGCACTTTGGTTGGTAAAGCACATGATATGAAATTCTTCCCAAGTCCTGAAACATTCATAACAACTATTTATCATATCCTAGATAACAAAAAAACAACTTAATATTATTTATATCAACTAGATTTGATACCATTTTGTAGCATCCCTAGCCCATATTTCCCGTAAAACACCCAAGATAGAGACCTACTAACCTTATGGAATCATCCATGTATGATAAAGTTTGCTAAATAATAATGAGGTTTTAAGGGGTAATAATGGGGAGAGTATACACTTTTAAGAAATAGACAATATATAATTTAGTAAAAACATATAAAAAAACTTAAAATAAAATAAAGGAATAACTTGAAATATACCCCATGATAAAAAGGTATATGTACCATGACATGTTATTCATACAAAAGAAAAAAAGATCACCTGAAAATTTATCATACATAGACAGGTCCGAAAATAATAAAATACAGCCCCCATCTTAGCACTGAAGATACACACTGTCCATATCCAACCATCAGTATCCAATTAGTCATTCACAACCCTAGAAACTAAAATTCTCCAAACACTTAATCCTTTACCATTCCCAAATCCTGAGAAATGAAAACTACACAAGTCCCAAGGGTCTAATGTCGGTTGTGAGAATTAACTCAATAGGATACCCTCCAATGGTGCCTTATATAATAACCATATGCATACCGGTGTATAAAAATATAAAAGTTTGAAAACCAATGAAAATCACTCAACTCACTTCACTGATGCTCAACCAGCCATGAGTCAGCCTTTACCTTCTTCCACAAGTGCTAGAGTGGGATGGGATACCCACTTTCTATCATACAAGAAGATCCATCAACCTTACAACTCATTTAATATTACATGATGTTACACAATAACGACAACCCATGTAACCATTATGAACCATTCCCAAAGCCTAATGCATATCCTCGTATCAAATCACAAGTTCAGTATTTATTTGACTTCCGTGACCAACATCGTATCAATATATTGATGATACCCAAGGCATGAGGAATTTATATCCTTCACCAATATTGAAACATTAGAAACAACATATACTATATATATGGTGAGAATATATAACAACTTTACTCTATTACATGTTTAAACATGATTTATTACATAAATATTCACTTAAGAAAACTCTGAGGATCAAGAGATCTAGTGTCTTGGGAAATTAGGAACATAACATAACAACTTAAAACATAAAATAAAACTTCTTTATTAAAAAATTACTTTACATGACCACAAAATTCCATCATACTTAGAATTTCATTGGATAAACGAGGGCATACATAAGAAAAGTGTGAGCTGTAAATCCTAGTAAGGGAGTAAACAAGGCATAACATGAAGAATACAGTACATGTTAGGCAATAGGCATATCAATCGAGCACAAGAAAAACATGAAAATAAAGGTATTATATAGAATTATTATCATAACATGAAAATGTGGAAACAACATTCAACATGATATTAGCATGATCCAAGGCTCGTTTCACATGGATTAGCATGAGAAAACCCTCATTGCACATGAATTAGCCTTAGTGAAACCTCATTGCACTTGAATTAGCACGAGTAAACCCTAATTGAACATAAATTAGCACGAGAACCCTCATTTCACATTAATTAGAATGAGTAAACCCTCATTTCACATGGTGTATCATGATAATAAACATTACCCAATTCATTGGAGAGCTATCAGGGTACACCCTTCATAAACATTTCATTTCATGCATAAGTGTTCCACATGGATCATATAACATGGAATCATTAAACATAATAAGTTATTCCATAGTTAAGGAATTAGGAATAAATATAGTTAAGTACCATTAAATAAGTATATGTGCATAAAGGTGAATAACCTTGATAGATAAATGGGTATGGTATTCACTACATGATGATTTTGGCTGGAAAATCATGGTGCAATTTCGACAGCATAACGTCGTCATATGGAAATTCATAAGTTGATTGATGAGATAGAAAAGGGTATATCATATTTTATACATGAAATAGGTAGTAATTTGATCATGAAACATAATATACCAATATATGAAATAGTATTTAGATGTATAATATGGTAGAAATACTTGAATGGAAATAAGAAGAGAGAAATCCATTACGGAATTTCAGTATGGTAATGGGTGTACACTGAAGGAATTAATGGGAGAAAAAGTGGTATCTAATAATTAAAAAATAAGGAGGTAAGTATGGGGGAGGTTTTAAATCATACCCAAATACTTTTAATTGAAATTAAAATGTTATTACAATATAAAGAAACATGGATAAAAAAGAGAGAGGAATGAGTCCCTTATGAAAATTTGGTATGGTAACGAGTATACATAAAGGATCATAAGAGAGATAAATGAGACTGAAAGGGGGGATCATAATTTATAAATAAAATGGGAATTAACGATTATATAAAATTACATATCCTAAAATAAGAATAAAATAAATTCAAATACATAACATGAAAATAATGTTTGATAAAAGAAGAGGGTGGAAGATCCCTTATGGAATTTCGGTAAAGTAACAGGTGTGCTTAAAGGGTCATAGGGGGCATTGATGAGATTGAAATTAAGATCTCATAATATATAAATAAAATGGGAGTTATGGTGTTCATGTAACATTATAACCCAACATATAAATATGTAACTTAAGAAGCATAATGTAAAAGAGTATATGGAATGGAAATGAGAAGAGTGAAATCTCTTATGAAAATTTGGCATAGTAACAGCTTAGGTAAGGGTAAAAATGAGGGAGGATAAATAATACCTAATTAAAATAACATAAAATGGATATTAGTATAATTATTATAAATTAATCACATTATAAACTTTCAAAATTACAAGAACTACGTTCAAATAAGATGCTTGAATTTGAATAGGAGGATAGGAAAGTGAGGATCCCATACTTGGAAGTGTGATCCCCAAGGCTTGGGAGAGGCTTCTTTGAAGATTGGGGTCGCCTTTAGATGAATCAATAGAGTATTTTTCAGAGGTTGGTGGAGCTAAAAATGCTTTTAGTGGATATTAATTGTAGGTTGGGTGTGTTTATATAGGAAATGAGATGGAATTCTTTATTATTTAGGTTTTGGAAACTACACACTAAACTAATAAAAACCACAAACCATAAAATGGTTTTTTCCAAAAGGGAGTGGTATACAATATTTTTTAATTACTAGGGCCGAAAATAGTAAAATATTAGGCTTTCTTATGTGGAGGTGAGTCACACTCTCAAGGAAATAATTTTAAAATGTTAAAATATTTTATAAGTCTGGGAGGGTCCACTAAGGTATTATAAAATTAATCAAAAAAATATAAAATCAAAATATTTTAAATTTAAAACAAATTTTGGAAAAATATTCCTTTTATAGTTTTTTTACATCACTATTGGGTCATTATTATGTCATAAACCACATTATATATTTATTCGGTATTTAGTTTTTACCCAAAAATTTGACTGTCTTAGAAAATTATGAAAAATTCACCATTAGATAATTTCGACATCCTGATTCCAAAAATAATATTTACTTTATCAAAATAATTTTCAAAATTTGTGAATTTTCACTTTTAAAATAAAAACTAACATTTACTAAAAATTGACAGGTTTTGAAAAAAAATAGTTTTCAACATAAATAAAATTACATTTGACTTCATAAAAATTATATACAAATTTATTATTCATAAAATTAATTTGATAAAAATCTTTTATTAAAATATTAATTATTTTAAAAATTCATTTATTCGTAAAAAATTTCATTAATTAAAAATACAATTTTTGTTTTATTATATAAAAATATAATTCTTATCAAACTGAATAATTAATCTTCTATAGAGTAAAAATAATAAATATGATCATCATTTATAATTAAAAAGTGTGTTATTATAACACAATTATAATAAATTTCTCAATAAAAACATAGTTTTATATAATAATTTATATATTTATGAAAGGAACCATTTTTCCTAAAAATTCTATTTATCTAATTCATTATATTTTTAAGAAAAATATTCTCATAAAGGAATTGATGGAATAAGAATTTTTTTATAATAGGGATTACACAAAAAAATTCCTTGTTACATAACCCCTTGTAACACCTACATAAGACATAAGGGTAAGGTGTGTGATTTCAACAGACTCTTTGGACAGCTCAAATAACATTGCTCGGGTGGTAATCTCTATTAACTTCCACTTCTACCATATGTGATTCCGTTAAATATTAACATGTTGAAGATCATATTGGGATTGGTCAAGAGAAAAGCCTAGTGAAACTACCTCCTTTCCGAGCTCTGAAAAATGAGCTTCGTATGACTCAAGTCTATTGGATGAGGTCATCCTCTCCTTTGTTTGTGTCGAAAAAAAATCTTTTTAAAACCCTTAAATTTATACTAGTTATGTGATCACTATTCAATAGATATATTATCAATGGTAATGATACTTAATGGTCATTTAAACCCAATTAGATAAAATAAAAAAAAGTGCATGTCTTTTCTATATCCCTAAATGGCCTGAAGGCCTTCATTTTTATTGATTTTTTTTAACCCCCCTTTCAAGGGATGTGGGGGAACCCTTACAATGCTCGTAGGCTCAAAGATTACATGGCCCGTAGGCTTAGAAGATCACATGACCCGAAGGACTTGGGGAATTCTACTAGACTATCAACAAGATGTAATTGTCTTATTTCGTAGAACATTTTCCCTATGATCTAAGATCTTCACTGGATTCTCCTCATAAAAGATTTCATTCCCTAAAGTTACCACCTCTATATTGAGTACATGTGATGGGTTAGGTATTTACATCTTCATCAGTGATACATGGAATACACCATGTACTTGAGAGAGTTTTAGTGGGATTTCTAGTCGATTGGTCGCTACTCCAATGGTATCAAGTATCTCAAAAGGGTCGATGTACCTTGAACTAAGATTTCCCTTATTCTTAAATCTCATAACTTTATTCCATGAAGATATGCAGAGGAATACCATGTATCAAACACCAAAATCTATGTCACATCGATGATTGTCATCATAGCTCTTTTGTCAACTCTAAGCAGCTTTGATGTGTTGCTGAATGGTCTTAACCTTCTCCACCATTTCTTCAACCATTTATAGACCTAGAATTTTTTCCTACCCATATTCATCCTAACATGCTAGTGTTCTACACCTCTTCCCATAAATGGATTCATAAGGAGCCATTTGGATACTTTAGTGGAAATTGATATTATAAGAGAACTAAACCATAAGAATATGTTGATCGCATCCTCCTTTTAAGTCCATTGAGCATGATCTCAACATTTCCTCAAGTGTTTAGATACTCCACTCAGATTGGACATAATTTTGAGGATGGTAATCCGTACTGAAGTTCAGAAAAATATTTAGATCATATTGGAAACTCTTTTAGAACATAGAGTTGAATCTTGGATCTTGATTAGATACAATAGATAGTGGTACTCCATGAAGCCATACAACTTCTCTAATTTATATCTGTGCAATTTAATATAATGACATATCCTCCTGAATTGAAATGAAGTATGTAGTCTTTGTAAGATGATCCACAACAACCTAGATAACATTGTTTCCTTTGGATGTCTTCGA
Source organism: Viscum album (assembly GCA_963277665.1). NCBI lineage: Eukaryota > Viridiplantae > Streptophyta > Magnoliopsida > Santalales > Viscaceae > Viscum > Viscum album. Next base: position 79,933,138 of record OY728122.1, read on the forward strand.
ATGTCCGATGACAAATTCCATGGTGATATTCTCCCATTTCAATGTTGGTATGGGTAATGGTTGCATCATCCCCTTATAATACTACCTCTCAGAATTCACTTGCTGACATACCAAGAACTTTTATGTATACTCAGTGATCTCCTTATTTATATTATCCCACCAAAAATTCTCTCAAATATCGCAGTACATCTTTCTGTTTCCTGGGTGAATGTTGAAATTCGAACAGTGTGCATCATCCAAAGGATATTTATTTAACTCTGAATTTGATGGAACACATAGTATTGAACCAAATATCATAATTCCTTCTTCATTAAAATTGAACTCTGATGATTTCCCTTTTCTGATAGTTCCAACATTATTCGTAATTACCACATAACCATTTTGAGCATACTTTAACCTTTCCGAAAGAGACAGTTGAAAAATCATTTGTGAAAGTATTGATGATTTTCCATTCTTTATGATTCCCCTATCCATATTTGTAAAATCTAAGAATATTAGAACCTTTTCAATTATCATCAAGGATAGAATCATTGAGTCATTTATACTTAGATCATTTTCCACCTTGTTCGCTTTCCCTAGGTGGTAATAGATTGATCATTCATAGTCTTTGATCATCTCTAACCATCTTCTTTGGTGCATATTCAAATCTTTCAATGTGAATATATACATTAGGCTTTTCTGATCCATATATATTTCACACTTCTCTCCCAAAAGATAATTACACCAGATTTTTAACAAAAAGATCACTACAGCAAACTCCATATCATGCATGGGATAGTTTTTCTCATGAATTTTCAACTGCCTTAAGGCATAGGAAATGACTTCATCTTTTTTCCTCAAATTACATCAAAGGGGGACTTATAAAATTTTCAAGAAGAAAATTCCCCCAAACTTCAACATAAGATACAACACTTGTAGAAGTTTTTCCCAAATGATTTAATATCATTTCTACTAGAGACTCAATGTTCTTAGAAGACATAAAATATTTACTAATAATACATTTATTGAAATAAATTATATTATACACTACTTTTACGTAGGGGTTACATGTGATTCATTCAGCACAATCTATATTATCAAAATATTTCTCATGCTCTCTTGATTATGGATATTGTTGATGCCCATCATGTTTCTCAGCCCATGCAATAGAGCATTGTTTTGGGTAATGCCTAACTTCTCCACATTTATAGCATAGAACTGTGTAATATTCCTTAGATGGAACTTCATTTCCATCCATCAAATTATCTATTCTTTAATGGAAATTGGATACATTTTTCCCTTCCTTTCTGCACATAAAACATCTCCTAGTCCCATTGTGATATTTCCCTTGGTGCCTCTTTCCACACTTGTTGCACAAAGAAAGTTGGGTCTTCTTCCCCTTATCAAATTTAGCAGATAGTCTTTCATGAGATGTCATCTTCCTCTTCCTTGATTTCATTGGGCATTCAATAATGTTCCTATTGTTAATCATGATTCTTGATAGCTAGTTTTTCATAATCATGATATGTCCTACATGAGCTCCCATTTGATTGGGAATCTCACTGGTACATTCATCATGTTTCCCTTGACATCGGTTGTTAGCCATATTCCTCATATTACAAGACATTGTCTAGAATGAAAGAAAAATTATGGATTAGTATCCTTAACATTTTAACTCAAAAATGGGAATCCGGTGAAATTAAAGGGATAAATTATAAATTACATTTATATCCTTAACTTATAAATTTCTAGGCTTAAATCTATGGTATCCGTGATCTATCTCCTAACATATATTCTTATGGTATTTTTTTCTCCGTTAATAATGATTTGTACGAAGCTTATGAATTTACCAAAGAATATCCCCTATGAGTTTCGAACCAAGAGTGTATCAAGGTATGGTGTTTTTCACTAGTTCCCATTCGATTTTAGCTCAAATTGGTGTTTTTGGGTTTTACCCCTAGATACATATGTGCTAGAGACTCCTCTACTTGTTCGTATCAAGACAGGGATGTATTTTTTTGATAAACCACTTACTCTATAGTCACCAAAATTTACGGATATTTTTCTTATATTTAGTCTTATCCCTAAGGTTTTAACTTGGGTTTTCTAATCCTAATTCCAAACATAACAAAACCTATCCTCTGATACCAACTATAAAAACCCTTCTCTTTATTATAGTCTTAAACAAGATTTATTACATAAACTTTCACTTAAGACAGCTTCGAGGATCGATAGCTGTAGTGTCTTGGGAAATTAAAAAAATTATATAACCAATTAAAACATAAAATACAACATATTTATTGAAAAAATGTTTTACATGACCAAAACATTCCTTCATACTTAGAATTTAATGGGATAACTAGAGGACATACATAAGAAAAGGGTGATATATAAAGCCTGGTAAGGTAGTAAACTAGGAATAACAAGAAGAATATAGTACATGTTAGGAAATAGGCATATCAATAGTGCACGAGATAAACATGTGCATAAAGGCATGATATAGCCTGATTATCATTACATAGAAATGTGGAAACAATATAAAACATGATATTATCATGATAAAAGGCTCATTGCACATGTATTAGCATGAGAAAACCCTCATTTCACATGAATTAGCATCAATAAACCCTTATTGCACATGAATTAGCATGAGTAAACCCTCATTGCCCATGAATTAGAATCAGTAAACCCTCATTGGATATGAATTATTAGGAGTAAAAACTCATTTTTCATGGAGTATCATGATAATAAAAATTACCCAATGCATTGGAGTTCTATCATGGAACACACTTCATAAACATTTCATTTCATGCATAAGTGTGCCACATGGAACATATAACATTGAATCATTCCACATCATAAGTTATTCCATGATTAAGAAATGTGGAATACATACACATAAGTATAATTCAATAAGTATATGTTCATAACGGTGAATAACCTTGATAGAGAAATGGTTATGGTATTCACTACATGATTATTTTGGCTTGGAACTCGCGGTGCAATTTCAGTGGCATAATGTCGTCATAAAGAAATTCACAAATTGGGTTTCTGAGAGATAAAGGGTTATCTCATCATTTATACATGAAATATATAGTAAGGGGGTTATGAAAAATAATATCCCACATATGAAATGGAACTTTGAGGCATAATATGGTAGAAATACTTGAATGGAAATAAGAAGAGAGAAATCCCTTGCGGAATTTCAGTATGGTAATAGGTGTACACGAATCGAATTAATGAGAGAGAAAGTGGTGTCTCATAATTCAAACATAAGTAAATAAGTATGGGGGAGTTGTGAAATCATACCCAAATTTTTTTAATTTAATTTAAAATGGTATTACAACATAAAGAAACATTGACAAAAAAAGAGAAAGGAAGGAATCCATTATGAAAATTTGGCATGGTAACGAGTATACATAAGGGTTAATAATAAGGATAAATGAGAGTGAAAGAGGATAAAATAATTTATACATTAGATGGGTATTAAATATTTTATATAATAACATATACCAAAATAGGAATAAAATAAATTCAATGACATAACATGAAAATAATGCTTGATAAAAGAGGAGGGTTGAAGATCCTATATGGAATTTCGGTAAAGTAACATGTGTGCTTAAATGATCATAGGGGGATTGATGAGAGTTAAATGTATATCTAATAATATATACATCAAATGGATATTATGGGGGTCATGGAACATCATAACCCAACATATAAATATGGAACTTAAGAATCATAATGTAAAAAGAGTAGCTTGAATGTTAATGAGAAAGGTGAAATCCCTTACGAAATTAGTCATAGTAACGGATTAGGTAAGGGTCAAAATGAGGGAGGATAAATAATAACTCATTAAAATAACATAAAATGGATGGTAATATAATTATTATAAAATAATCAGATTATAACCACTCAAAATTATTGGAACTACTTTCAAATAAGATGCTTGAATTTGAAAGGAGGAGAGGAAAATGAGGATCCCTTACTTGGAAGTGTGATCCCAAAGGCTTGAGAGAGGATTCTTGGGAGTTTGGGGGGGGGAAATTGGAGGAATATAATGAGTATGGGGAATATTTTGGTCAAGATAAAAATTGTTTTAGTGAAGAGTAATGGTAGGTTGGGTGGGTTTATATAGGAAATAAGAGGGAATTCTTTATTATTTAGGTTTTGGAAACTACACATTAAACTAATCAAAACCACAAACCAACCCGTGGTTTTTTCCCATGGTTTCTAACAAAGGGGAGTGGTATAAAATATTTTATAAGTACAATGGCCTAAAATATTAAAATATTATTCTTTCTTATGTGTAGGTGAGTCACACTTTCAAGGAAATCATTTCAAAATTTTAAAATATTTTATAAGTCTTGGAGGGTCCACTAAGGCATTATAAAATTAATCAAACAAATATAAAATCATAATATTATAAATTTAAAAAATATATTTTCCAAATACCCATTTTATAGTATTTTATTACACAACTATTGTATCATTATGATGTCATAAAACACATTATATATTTATTCGATATTTAATTTTTACCCAAAAAATCGATTGTCTCAAATATTATGAAAAATTCACCATTGGATAATTTCGACATCCTAATCCCAAAAATAATATTTATTTTAGCTAAATAATTTTCTTGAATATCTGAATTTTCACTTCTAAAATAAAAACTGACATTTTTTGAAAACTAACGGGTTTTGAAAAATTTGAGTTTTTAACCTTAATAAAAATTACATTTGACTTTATAAAAATTATATAATTATTTAATATTCATAAAAGTAATTTGGTATAATATTTTAATAAAATATTATTTATTTCAAGAATTCATTACTTTATCAAAATAAATTCTTTAATTAAAAATACAATTTCTCTTTTTGGTATAAAAATATAATTCTAACCAAACATAATACTTAGTCTTTTATAGAGTAAAAAAAATAAATATAATCATAATATATAATTAAATTGAATTTTCTTATAACACTATTATAATAAAATTATTAATAAAAACTTATTTTAATATAATAATTTATATATTTATGAAATGTACCATTTTACCCAAAAATCCAAATTATCAAATTCATTATATTTTGAAGAAAAACTATTCTCTTAGATTAATTGATAGAATTAGAATTTTATTTATAAAAGGGATTACACAAAAAGTAACTAATACCTTGTTATATAACCCCTTATAACACCCACATAAGACTTAAGGGTAAGGTGTGTGATTATGACAAGATCTTGGGGTGGCTCAGATAACATCGCTTGGGTGGTAATCTCTAATAACTTCCACTTCTCCCATTGAAAATTCCGTTAAGTTATAACATGTTGGAGCTAAGCTTGGGCTTGGTCAAGAGTGAAGCCCAATGATTTTACCTCCTTTCTAAGCTCTGACAAATGAGCTTTATATTGCTCAAGTCTACTAGATGAGGTAATCCTCTTCTTTGTCGTGTCAAAAAAATTCTTTTAAAAATACTTAGATTTATACTAGTCTTGTGATCACTGTTCAACGTCTATATTATCAATGGTAATGATACTTAATGGTTATTTAACCCCAATTGGATAATGTAAAATAAAATTTTCAGGTGTTTTCTATATCTATAAGACATTTAATTAAATAAAATATTGGGAATTTTATTCATGAATATTCCTGTCATTACATAATCCCTCTCCAAACTAGTGATCTCAATCATGCAAACATCCGATAGACACCTATAGTGTTTCCCTTATATAAAGTTATGGTCAAAAACATCACCCCTAAGATGATCAATTTATAGAGGATATTACCAACAATGAGTTTTCTAAACTACCTCATGGGACATGTCCTATATTCATAAAACCCCAATGTCCTCAACCCTTTGGTGGGTGGAAATCACCAACAACCTACAACCGTAATCGAAAAAAACATTTATCGCCCCCATTAGTTAATGAGATATCACCCCCATCTCACTAGCGAATCATATCGCCATATATTTTCTAACCAATATCTCTCTCGTGTCATACCACTATATTCCACACCACCCATAAACATACCCCATGTCAAGCATTTGTATCCAAAACTAGTTCAAGTACCACATGAATGACTTCCTGAACAATACATTAGTCTAACAACCACCATACTACAAATCATTAGTGTAACCAAGCCCATATCCTCACATGTTATACCTATAATACCCTAAGGAAACCCTTAAATACACTAAAGACTCCAAATGGTTATAGTTCCAATTGTTCACATGACCCAACCCATTCCCATAAAAAAGTAATAAACAAGCACATGTATAATATAGAATTGTTCTAGGAGACACCTACCTTGAATTAATAGATTCGTGTATTTCTGATTCCACTGAGTTATTTAATTTGAAGAGAGATAAATTGGAATACCATAGAAAAATCCCTAAAACGTATATTTTAGATTAAAATCATCATAACGGAGTCACATCTTGAAATAGATCATGAATAACATCAAAGGAAGTTAATACATACCAATGGTGGCCCTTTTCAATATAAAAAATGATTATAAGAAAAGAAAACAAAGCATATCCCTTCTTGGAAGAAAGAGGCATGAAGAGAGGTAGCTCCCCCATTGCCTATATTGAAAGAGGATTCCCAAAAATTATGTTTTATTTTTATAACATTTTAATTAATTAAATTAAATTAAATAGAAAAATAAAAAATCTAAAAAGGTGTCAGTTACATGGTACCCTCCCAATAGGTTCTTCCATGTTTCCGGGTACCTGCCCTTGGTTTACTAGGTGGTTGGTAGACCTCATCGGTCTAAATACCCCAACCATAGATTCCAAGATCCGGTGCCTTACTTTATTATGTTGGTATAATAAACAAGGAATTTTCATCCTGAAGAACTGAATAGTTTATTAGTTCTGTAAAACCAGATACAAACATAAGTTTAATATTACAACTTGAAAAGAAAAACAAAACATAAATTCCATTGGAATCATCCATAACTCCTAGATTATCCTTGAAAGACATTGAGAATATACATATTTGCATCCTGTGGAAAAATAAAACATAATAAATGGGTGTGATCATATAAAAAGTAAGGGTAAAAAATACATCATAAGTTTTCGTAAACATAAACATTATAGAAAGGTGAATAACTAAATCAATTTTCAATAAAACATAATCTTGAATGTAATATTGTAGGAATAAAAACTGAATGAATAATACCATATAAATAATCACATGAAACTTAACCATTGATATTATACGAGTCAAATAATCACCTTATCTTTCAATTACTAACATAATAATGAGAGAAATTAATATACCAAAAATCATAAACATACCATCAAGGCCTTGAAGAAGAAACTTAAAAATAAATGGTTAAGGCCCCCACGAAAATCTATTTCTGTTTTGTCTCATGAGACCTACTGATTCCTCAAGGGGATATAGAGGGCCCCTCCTATCACTTACTAAGTCTAGTCTATTACTTATATGTATAATAAAAATATATATTTAAATAAAAGTTTCTCATATCATGTTAAAATATTTGAATTATAATCATAGATTAATATACTCTAACAAAATCATTGATAAATATTTGAGGAAAATAATCTTAAAATGTTCCAAAGTGTCTCATACCACTTTGAAACATTTAAATCATAATTCCTGTGAAGAGATAACATTCAATGAAACTTATAATAATATAATAATAATAATAATAATAATAATAATAATAATAAGACTCATTATATTATATATAAAATGGTATTACATACATCACATACATGGAATAAGTGGTGAACAAGGCATATATCTCATAGAAGTAAAAGTGATATGTGAAAAAAACCTTTTTACTTTATAAAGAAGATTTATTTTGAAAAATCATTTAAATTTTTCATAAAATCCTATTTAAAACATGTATATCCCATAAAAATGGGAAGGAAAATAAAATTATATTTTAGGCATAAATCATTTCCAACTGAAGTGGAAACATGTAAAAATAGTGTTTATGAAATTTTAGAAATGATCATCTTTAATGAGATTTAAGGAAAATATTAAAGAGTCTTTACAAAATAAAAAGGAAAAATCGTTATCATAAAAGCATAAATTAATTAATATAATTTTCATTATAAAATGTCTAATTTTATGAAAATAATGGTATATTAAAATATATTATGGATGGTACTTGAAAATGGGTAAGAAATTGGAAGGTTCCCCAAATCAGGCTTGGTTATCAGGAGGCATTGAAAAGAGAACCTTATAAAACATGTATTCTCCCATAAATAAATATGAAATGATCTAGAAATATGATTTGGTAAAATATAAACAGTATTTAAAATATGTATTTAAAAATAATTAATAATTTCATTGGGGTTAAGAGAGATAAAGCATAACCCAAATGGAAAGTGGCGGTTTGGGAAAAAACCCATACCACTTTGCAACAGTAGAACCATATGCCCCATAAAATCAATGGTAATCAAATAAGAAATTAAATAACATGAATATAAATAGATTAATTATATCATACATAAATTTTAGGTCTATATACTTCCCACACAATATATACTGGTGAATACACCATATCTCATAGAAATAAAAGTGATATGATAAAATCCTTACCTTATTTCCGAAATTGTTCTTCACTTGACCTTAACATCTTGGATAATTAAATTAAATCCATTAATTAATTAATGACGAAATTTTTATACATTTATTTGATTTATTTTAAATTTATAATATTCATCTATGGTCTTTTTATGAGTTATAATATTCAATTTCTCCATTCATAAGTGTTCATTTCTTTGGTTTTTATGATTGGTTCACTTGTATACATGTACAAAAGATGATGTCAAATGGGAATAAATATGAAGAATTAAATTTATATTTAATTAATGGGATTCAATAAGATTAAATGTTTATATAATTAATTTTTTTGTTTTGGGTGTGGATGAATCAATATATAACATGTTATTGATAATAATTTAGATTATTTTTTCGGTTTTTCAATCGTCATGAAATAGTTTTGTCTTTTTATTAACATAATATGTATTTAATGGTTCCAGAAAATTAAATAGGACATAATACATATATTATAATTTATTTTAACCACAAAAACGGTTTTATGTCCATCCTTGAAGGTGTTAATGGAAAATTAAAATGCATCATCCATGTGTTGGTAAATTGACACATCACTATCAATGTATCCATTTATAGAATAAAAGAGAGAGAAGAACAATTTTGATGGTGGATCATCAACTAACATGATATAGTTATAGAATATAAATTATATTTTAGTTATCAGGTCTCTTTTTATAGGGGGTTATGGGAGGAAAAAAATAAAAGGAATTGAAAAATAAAAGAAAATAAAATAAATAGGGTTTTATCCTCTTGAATTCTCCTCTTAAAAGGGATTGGTTTTGGTCTTTAATAGAGACCAAAGGATTCTGGATGTGGGGGATGGTATTTTTAAGATTATTGGGATGAAATTTGACAAGTATAAATTCTTGGAAGTTGTGATGAGAATGGGTCATCAAAGGTGGTGTTTATAGAGGAGGAGGGGTGCTTTTTGAATATTTTATTCATTTGTTTATAATTTTGGCGTAATATTGTGAAAAGTTTTGGGTTTTGTGAATATTTATAACAAATAGTGAATTTTATTTTTAATCAATGGATTTTAGATCCTCCATAACTCAAGGAATTGTGTATTTTACATATAATCTATACATACTATAAATTATAGTTTTCCACTATTCATCAAAAATTCAACTATTTTAGAAAAATCCAAAAAATTCATCCTAACTTTTTATTAATGTGTATAATTCCAAAATAAACTCCATTTTTTTAAAATATTTTTCTAAATTTTATAAATTTATTTTTTTTATTAAAATATTCATTTATTGGAAAAATACTAATTTTAAAATTATAATTGAATTTATGAAACTTGGAAATTTTAATTAAGGTCTCATAGAATTATCTTATAATCATAAGACAATAAAATATTAATTTATAAACCTATTTTTGTGAAATTAAATATTATTTTAAGTAATTTTATTAATTATAATGTTATAATAAAACATTTACGTTCCACAAAAATACAAATAATTAATTTATCATTTTGAAATCATTTATTTACTTATTCATTGATATAAATTTATTATATTTTACATCATAAGATAAAAAAATTATTTATACTTTCCTAGGTCAATTTACTATTCTATTGGTCATATTACTATTCCTAATGGTCACATTATTATTCCAACAGTCACATTACTATTTATAAAAAATATAAGTTATCATAAAAAAATACCAAATGATTAACCAATGTAAATTTTATTATTAAACCTCAAAAATTAATGTTTATTTTTTTCATATATAATTTATAAAAGTGTCAAAATTTATATTTGAAACAATTTTTCCATTAAAAGGATGTAAAACTATGTTTAGAAAAATATAGCCTATTATGTGTAAAATTATATTAATTCTTATCTTATGCCTCTAAAAATATTTTGGATAAATGTTAAAATATTTTATTTAATATATAAATTTCATTAATATATTTCACTACTAGTGATTATTTTAATTTATTAATATAAAATTTCATTGTGGGCATAAAAATATTTTAAAAAAAATACATCCTTTATATTCAATGAGTTTTTATTTCTAATTAATTGGTAACCAATGAATTAATTTTATAAACATGTGTAGTTTATATTTTAATAATTTAAATAATCTCTTTCATTCCCACCAATCCAAAAACTAGGTGATAACTATCATAATTAATTAAAAATATTTAATCATATGTCTAATCTTAGTGTTTTATGTAATATAACTATCAAAGAATAAAAATTTAAAAATAGATATAATGTAATATATTAGGGGGGGTTAAATTCTCCCCTCCTTTAATAAGTCATTTCCTCGCAATAAAAAATTTTACTTAAAAAATAGAGTTTGATACTTGTAAATTTCTTAGTGGAAACCCCATATCAAAAATAGGGTTCATAAAACATCCTCTTAAAAATAGATAAAGAGAAATGTGAAGGTCACCACAAAAATAAGATTTAGAAATAGGTGGACATTTAAGAAGATATGGACATGGAAGAGAAATATAACTATTAAGTTATGATGGAGGGTGATAGAAAACAAATTTTTAGAAATTATACCATTATAAAATCATAAATTTGTGATTGGTTGAAAAACAATTGATTTCCTAGAAAGAAAATCAATTAGATGATTTTTTTTCTTCTAAAATATTTTTCCTAGAGTTGAGGGTTTATTTTACTATTTCTAAAATCACTTGAGAAAATAAACTTACCTAATACCTTTCCATTTTATAAGGATAATCTCAACTTTTGGTTGTGATTTGATTTATCTCCACTTCATTTCATAAATTAGATTATGGATATTGAAGATAAATTTTTATGCCTTAATAACTTTTTTGAATCATAAGATCCACAATTCAATCCTTCTTCCTTTAAATGTTTTCTGATAAAAAAATATGGTTAGAAGAGGTTATCCAATATGGAAAATAATTATTTAATCTTAATCAATAATATCCTTAATCCATTCCATATGTAGTTAAACATAATACACATTCAAAATATGTATTTTTAAAATCAAAGACCAAAAATTTAAAAGGATGATCACAAAATTTCCAAAAATAAACTTAACATAATATTAAAAAAAATTATCTCTTATTATCACATAATAAATATATAAATACATTAATTTCCTTTAACCCTTTAAGGAAACAAAATCATGCTTTCAAGAGTAAAATCCTAGGTTGTCCATAAATCCAAACATCTAATAATTTTAGAAAAACATAAACCATCATATCACTAACAACCCTCATGGCCACCAATACTTTCATATAAACATATATTAATGATTGTCTCAATCATAAATAACATATTTAGGGTTATCTTTCCCAATTCATGAGTTTTCCAAAAGATCTTCCTATAATATAACCACCTCTCTTAATTGTTGGGGTTCGTTAGCTCATACTTCTAATATCTTAAAGAAGAATTATTATAGTACAATCCTTATATATCTCACGAATACTCAAATAGCATAATTATTGAATATAAACATGCGAATATTAATAATTCCACTTCATATGAGGTATTTTCATAAGCTTGACCTTGATCCCTTTGCTTCTTTAGAGATATATCCCCTTGATTCTTAGGACATTCATTTTCTTAGTGCTCCATATCCTTATAGTTGAAGCACTCTGAATTTGAAAGATTTTTCTTACCATTACAGTTATTTATCACTCTAATTATTGATTTCTATGCTCCAAACATGTAAGTTCTTCATTTCCAAAATAATTTTATTAATATCACTAAACACATAAAATTTTAGTCAAAATAAACTCATACCTTCATCCAGTTCATCAGTGTTGGTGTATCTTGTAAAGAGAAAGGGCCCAAGAATGTCAGTGGTACCTCAGGGCGTCCTTCAGATCCTTTATATCTAATTTACAAATGCAACTTGTGCATTTTGGATGGAAATTATGAGTTCACAGATAAATATTTATAAATGATTTATTTTCAATATAAAATTTCTGAACATCCTTGTAAACCTAAAGTTTATAAAATAATTTTGTTTTGTTTTCCTCAAAGGTCTCAAAATTATATATGAAAATTCTAAAGATACAAACTTTAAAATTTTTACAATTGTAAGATATTTGGAGGTCTCCTTATTCCATATCACCTTAAATATTGATGAGTGCTTTGTAAAGTTTAGTTAGGGTGAAGAATTCAAAAATACCCTTGTAACACCTTTCATGCCTGGAATAGTAGGAAAGTAGAGAAATACAAGATTTTTTCATGTATAAACCATGTAACTCGGAATAAAGGTGGAATAAAATAGATTTGAAATGCCTCATAAAGTATCTTAATGGTAACTTGGATGTGGATAAATGTTTCAAAATCATTTGAGCTTCATTTCAGGATTATAGTTGAAATTAAATCCTCTAGAAGAGAGAGAAGAGTTTCTTGTGATCTTTCTCCTTCTATCTCAAAGTTGTTCCTAGACTAAAAAAAATTTAAGGAATAAATGTTTTACTAAAAAAATATACTTATAAAATTTAATCTATTCTTAACCAAAATCCTTCTTGTAACCATTTTTAAATAATGGAATATACTATATTAGCCCATAAAATCATGAATTAAAATGTTTAATTTCAAACTAGAAAGACACTTCACTTAAATTGAATATTTATGCTTAGCTAATCTCATAATAATATACATGGTTTCTTTGGGGTCATATTTACTTTTAAATCCTTCATAATGGTTTGTAAATAAAATATGAATTATCAAAAGCATATCCCCATGAGGGTCAAACTAGATGCATAGTAAGGCCCGTTTTCATGTACCAGGTTACTCTGACTCAGGCCTGGGGCACCTTGTTGTATGTGTTACCCCTAGGAACATCTTTTCTAGATCCACATTCACTTTTAGTATCCAGACATGGATGTATTTCTAAGAGGACTCCCATAATCACTACCTTACCAAAATTCTATTATTTTTTCTATGCTTATCCTAAAAGTATATCATAGGGCTATGATCTCTAATATATTTTTTCTAAATCTATTTTCTAATGTTTATATTAAACATCCCATAATAACAACTGTAAAGACCCCAACCCCAGTTTCTCAGAACCAATTCCTTACTTTATTACATTTTTATAATAAACAAGGAAGTCGCATCTTGAAGGACTAAATATTTTAGTAGTTATGGAAAATCATATACAAACATATGTTTTACATTACAACTTGAAAAGAAAAAAACATTGTAACTCCATTGGAAACATCCATAACTCCTTGATTCTCCCAGCAAGTCATTCATAATATACATCTTCGCATCTTGGGGAAAAATAAAACATAATAAAGGGGTGATCTCAAATGATTAGTAAGGGTAAAAAAGTTTAATATGATATAAACATAAACATTAAGGAAAGGTGAATAACTAAAACATGTGAAAATCAACAATAATCTTGAGCATAATATGGTACGAATAAAATCTAAATAAATAATTCCATATAAATAATCACATGAAACTTAACCATAGGTATTCTATTATTCGAATAATCACATGATTTATCAATTAATAATATCATAATGAGGGAAATCAATATTTTGAAATCATAAAAATACCAACAAGGCCTCATCCAAGAACCCTAAAAATAAATGGTTCAAGCCTCAGCTAAAATCCATTTTTGTTTTATCTCATGGGACCTACTGATGCATCAAGGGGGTATAGCGGGCCTTACCCATCACTTACTAAGTCCATTGAATTACTAATATATCTAATTAGAACATATATTTAAATCAAAGAGTCTCATACCACTTTAAAATATTTTAATCATAATCATATATGAAAATAATCCAATAAAATCATTGATAAATTCTTGAGGAAAATAGTCCTTAAACATTCCAAAGTGTCACAATCCGCTTTTAAACATTTAAATCATAATTATTCTGAAATAATAACATTAAATGAAAGTTATAAAATCATAAGAATAAGAATAATCATGATATGATATATAAAATGGAAGTACATAAATCACATACAAGGATTAAGTGATGAATAAGTCATATATCTCACAAAAGTAAAAGTGAGATAAGAAAAACCCTTTTTACTTTGGAAAGAAGAGTAATTTTGTAAAATCATTTGTATTTGTCATAAAAGAATATTGTAAACATGTATATCCAATAAAATAAAAGATAAGTAATATGATATTATATTTGAGGTATAAATTATTTCTAATTGGAGTGAAAATAGGTAAAAATTGTTATTAAGAAACATTATAAATAATCCTCTTTAATGAGTCTTAAGGAAAATATTGAAGATTCCTTAAAACTGAAAAGGCCTAATTTTTTGTATAAAACCAAAAATAAAAAAATATAGTTTTTCAGGAATTTTTTTTTTGATTTTCTAAAAATAATGGTATCTTAAAATATATAATGGGTGGTACTTGAAAATGGTAACATAATTGATGGTTCACTTAAATCGGGCTTTCTTATCATGAGGTATTGAAAATAGAACCTTATAAAACATGTATTCTCCCATCAAGAAAGATGAAATGATATGGATATATGAGTTTTGAAAATATTAACAAAATTTTTAATATATATATATATATATAAATAGTGAAGAATTGCATTGGGGTAAAAAGAAGAAAACGTTACCCGAATGGAAAATGGAGGATCAGGAAGATACTCTTACCACTTTACAAATAATAAAACGATATGCCTCATAAAATAAATGGTAATTAAATAAGAAATTTAATAAATTTAATAAATAGATATTAATGATTTCTTTGATAAATTATAAGTATACATATATCCCACATAATAGATAGCAGTGAATAAGGCATATCACATAGAAATAAAAGTGAAATGAGAAAACCCTTACATTATGTATGAAAGTGTTATGCACTTCAACCTAACATCCTGGATAATCAAATTAAATATATTAATTAATTAACCGATATAATTTTATACATATATTTTATTTATTATAATTTTACTAAGTTAAATTATGGATCTTTTTATTAGTTATAAGATTCCTTGTTATCATTTAGATGTGTTCATTTTCATAGTTTTCACAATTGGTTCACTTGTCTACATGTACGAAAGATCGTGTGAAATGAAAATAAATATCCAGAATTGAAGTTATATTTCATTAATTTAAATCAATAATATTAAATGGTTATATAATTTATTTGGTTATTTTTGGTGAGGATGAATCATTCGATAAGATTTTAGTGATAATTGTTTAGATTATTTTTTTGCGTTTTTTCGATCATCACAAACTAGTTTTATCTTATTAATAAACATCATGTGTATACAATGGTTCAAGAAAATTTAATAGGATTTAATAAATATAATATAATTTTTTTAACCATAAAAATTGTTTTATGAACCTCCTTTAAGTTGTTAATGGAAAATTAAAATGCATCATCCATGATGTCGGTAAACTGACAGATCCCAAGCAATGTTTTCATTTATAGAATAAATGAGAGAGAGGAAGGATTTTGAGGATGGATCTTAAATTGAAATGATATAATTATATTATATAAATTATACTATATTTATCATGTCTCTTTGTAAATGGGAGGTGAGGAAATGATAATAAAATAAAAGTAATTGAAAAGAAAATAAAAGAAAAGAAAGAGGATTTTTACCTCTTGAATCCTCCTCCTTAAGAACCTCCTTATGGGGATTGGTTTTGGTCTTTTTTTGAGAACAGAGAATAATGTACTTGGGGTAGGGACTTTGGAAGATTATTGGGTAGAAATTTACAAGTCTCAAAGCTTGGAAGCTGTGAGGAGAAGGGGTAGTGAGGGGAGGTATTTATAGTAGAGGAGAGGAGTGTTCTTTGAATATTTTATTCATTTGTTTGTTATTTTGGATCAAGACTATGAATAGTTTTGATTCTTATGAATAATTATAGTATTTAGTGAATTTTATTTTGAACCAATGGTTCTTAAATAATCCATTACTCAAGTAATATTTTATTTTACTTATAATTTATATATACCATAAATTACCGTATTTCACTATTCACTAAAAAATTCAACTATTTTAGAAAAATCCCAAAAATTCACCCTAACTATTTTTTGTTGTTTATTATTAAAAAAGGAAATAAAATTTAGTAAAATACTTTTCTAAATATTATAAATTTAATTTTTAATTAAAATCCTCATTTTTTGGAAAAATACTAATTTTAAAATTATAACTGATTTGATGACACTTGGAAAATTTAATTAAGGAATAATGTAATTATATTATTGTTATAGGACAAAAAATATTAATTTATTAATCTATTTTGTGAAAATAAATAATCTTTTAAATAATCTTATTAATTATATAAATATAAATAAACATTTACATTTCAAAAAATACCAATAATTAGTTTGTCATTTTTAACACATTTATTTACTTATTCCTTGATATAAATTTATTATATTTTCCTTAATAAGATACCTAAATTTATTTTATACTTTTATAGTTAAATTTACTATTCTATTGTTCATATTATTATTCCTAATGGTCACATTACTATTCAAACAGTTACATTACTATTAATCAAAAATGAAAGTTATCAGAAAAATAAACAAAAAATTATCCAAATTAATTTTTGATATTAATATTTCAAAAATAATGTTTATTTTTTCATATATAATTTATAAAAGTGTCAAAATTTATATTTAAAACAATTTCACCTTTAAATTTTGGTAAAACTATTTTTAGAAAAATATAGCCTTTTATGTGTAAAATTGGATTAATCTAGTTTTATGCCTCTAAAAATATTTTGGATGAATGTAAAATTATTTGATTAAATATATAAATTTAATTAATATCTTTAATTATTAGTTATTAATTTAATTTATTAATATAAAATGTCATTGTGGTCATAAAATTTGTTTTTATAAAAATACATCCTTTATGTGCAATTTATTTTCATTTCTAATTACTTTTTAACTAATGAATTAATTTTATAAACAAGTGTAATATATATTTAAATAATTTACATAATCTCTTTAATTTCCATCATTCCAATGACTAGGTGATAACTATCACACTTAAATAATAATATTTAATCATTTTTTTACTTGGTGTTCTATGTAAAGTAAACTGTTGAAGAAGATAAATTTAAAAAGAGAGATAATGTAATATATTTGGGTGTTACGATAGGACAACTTACTCCCTTTCCAATACTAATAGGTATCCATGGAGCTCTGTATTCAGAAGAAAGTTTTTTTCACCTGGACCATTTTCCTAAACCTGATCCCCTAGGCCTTCTCTGACCCCTCCCAAGCCACAAACACATCTAAACACACAATTTTTTTTATCACTCCCAGCCCCACTTGAGAATCTGGGATATTACATCATTAGCCATATCAGTGATCATGTTGATGTTTTTATTACTTAAAATATTCAAATAAGGATCCATCTAAGAAAATCCACATGTGTTTCAAGGATCCTAAAACATATTTCGTGATTTTTTTGGTCTTAATTATTAAGAATCAAGTGTTTGACGCCATTTTTTTGTTTTCTTATAAACCTATATTATATTAATAAACATGAAAGGAAGGATTATTTATATTCATCTCCCTAAAACTAAATAGAAGAATGAACCAAATAAAAAACATGAAAAAATCCATGAAATGTTTTTCGATTTTGTGATTAGGAAAACATTAAATGGATATTAGTAAACTACATTCTTCTAATTTAATCCTAATAAAAAATCTAGGTCGAATTTCTCTTAAATAATAATAAAATATTTATTGTTTTAGGTTACATGTAATATTTTAAAAAAAATCTATATAAACCATCTCTTAAATAATAATAAAACAATTATTATTATTTTTAGGTCACTTGTAATATTTAAATATCATCTATTAAATTAATAAATAATTATGTAAATAATATTATAATAAATTACATGTGTCAACTATATTAAATAATATTATTTATTTTTTTAGGTGACTAGTAATGATCTGATATCATTTCTTAAAAAAATAAATAATTATTTCATTATTAAAAAATTGTCCTATGACCATGGTTCTACAGCCATAGTATATAATTGGATTCGGTTTCCCATGGAAATATGACTTTTTTGAATGGTCTAAAACCATAGGCCATGTAGCCCATGGGGATAATTAATCATACAACCATAAGAAAATTGAATCATGATCATATCCATATTTTCAAATGATGTGGAAGATGTGGAAAAGGTGTGGGAAGGAAATACTACCATGTTCCACATGTATCCTGGCCATAGGTCCCATCGGGGGGGATTTTTACAACCAAATCCACTTGGATCATAGCGGTAGGAACCACAGGGGACACGATAGCCTAGGTGACCCATGGCATTAGGTCCCCCTAGGCACCCCCTACCGCCACAAGCCAGGTGGCACATAGTAATTAGTCCCCTTGGTAGCCACCTACCACCACAGTCCACCTATACTATGGAAATAGGTCCCCCACAAGGACCCCCTATATCCATAAGAAACATGGCATGTGACAATGTGTACCTCTGGTGACCCGTGACTACCATAGTCTAGGTGTCCCATGATTGTAGGTCCCGACCACATGGAATAATAATTATTATAATATTTATAATATATATAGATATATAGATATATAGATATATATTACATGATGTAGATAAGTAGTGAAAGAACTTCTAGTAAAATTCATAAGTACTAGGATCGAAACTCATCACAAATTTTTGTAAAAAATTATATAGGTTATAGACACTAGCATTGTATGTGGTCCTAACTTTATGACCACAAATGAAAATTCCAACAGAAATAGGTTGCCTATGGGTTACCAATGGTGATAGATCTATATTCATTCCAATATCCTCCATATACTGAGTGATCATGGTCATAACCTAGGTCCATGGTCACTGAACCTATGACCACATTTTTTTCCTCTAGTCCTAGCCCATTTCACCACTACTGTTTAAATGATATTAAAAAATATATATATATTTACTAAATCATTGACTTGATTTTGAATATTCCCATAAAATTTTCAAAACATGAATAATAATAATATATTAATTCAATAAAATAAATATTTATATTCAATTAACTTGTGAATAAATATTTATTTTATTGACTTAACTTATGAAGAAATAAGAGATAAAATTCAATTAAATTATTTTTCACTGGAAAAAACTACTAATTGAATTTAAAATCAACGTTACATAAAAAAAATATGATTTCATAAACTAGAAATGAATCTTATATTAAAATTAAATTTAATAGAATTTAATTTTCTTTTGGTCACGCTTAGTGAATATCCTACAAGACTTCCTTTTGTAGAAATAGTTCCATATGACAGACTTGGAGGGGTCTCTAGAAACACATTACAGCTACCATTATAATGAATCAACTTGAACCACTATGACCAAGTACTCAAGATAAATCATTAAAATACCTTATGTGTGTTCTTGATCACTACAGGTTGATAAAATATTCTTAGGACATCAAACCTACTTGATTTGGTAATGATTTCTCCCAATGAATTATAAAACCAAAATAAAAACTCCACCTAGAATTTAAACATTTACATTCCCTTCAATATAATTCTTATCATTTAAAATAAATATTTTTGAACAAAAAAACAAATGAAAGATGGAATTACATAAGAGTAATAATTCAAAATCTATAAATCATGAAAATATCAAATTTATGTAAGATTAAAGGATCAAATACATTTCACTCTTAAAAAAATAAAATATAATCAACACATAATAAATGATACAGTAGAAATATGCTATGGATAAATTAACATAAGATACCAGTATTTAAATAATAAAAAGGAATGCCAAAAAATGACCATTATACCCATATTCTCATAAAAAGTATTCATCCATCACATTTTAACTCCTCCAACCGAAACCATAATGATCAATCTTCCACTTTATCATGACAGTTTCCTTACTTCAATATCATCAGATAAAAAAGGTTTACATACACTGAAAGTTTATATTTAGGATGTCAACAGAATATACCTAAAAGGATTTCACATCATTCTCTACTTAAAACCCTTGAAAAATATACCAAACAATAATATTTTTAACTAAAAATATAAAATTAATATTTTCAATTTTAATTAAAACAAGTAATAAGAAGGAATCACATTTAAAACATTTATTTAAAAGTTAAATAAGTTATATATTTAATAAGAAATATTCAAATGAATCAAAAAAATATAAATAAATAAATGAAAATGATAGAGAACATTTTATAAGGGAATCTATAATAAATAGTGATAGATTAATACCTTTGAGTCTACGGAAAGGAAACCTAGGATCTACATAAAAATTAAATTCATAACCATAAACATAATTGTGTTCACATTTATAATAAAATTAATTATCATATCTTATTTCATGATGGATGTTAGTAGAAGTGACATCCTACAGCAATAAAAGTAATTTCTAGCCAAGGTGTCACCCTACACTAGGTATGGTACAACATAGGGATATTTTAGACTCATAACCTAGCTTAGTGCTTATCGAATGATCCCTCATAAGTACCCAAGATTTTCCCATGGAGTTTTACAATAATTTGTAGGATTTAAGTTATCAAAATAGAATATAAGAAACTATCCCTTTCCCATTATCCACAATTCATTAGTGAAATAAATTCATTTATAAGAAATTCATAATAAAAAAATCACACTTGAGATAAAGTAGGTGAATATTGTAATAATCACTTTGAAAAAACCAAAAAATCATTTTATCAATGATAACCTTCCATATAAATTCATTAATAAATCTTTATAACTCATTTTAGATCATCCCATTAAAATAATTCCATTTAATTCATTGTAAAACTATACTCAAAATTTATAAAAATACCATGAAGGTGTCATTTTCTAGAAATAGATTTAACACAAGTTATATAATTCCTTCTCAAGTAAATCTCCATAAAAAAGGGAATAACATAAATGATGTACCAAATATTAATTTCATATTGAAAAAATATTTTATATCCTTAAAATATGGTTTAGAACAGGAAAGAACTGTAATGAACCGGCTAGGGGTGCCATAACACCTAGCACCTAAACTGGACCTTGAGAAGGCCTGAAGGGAATTCTGGATCGGCCTGGGCCGGAAAATAGTGACTGGGTATAAGAAAACATAACTAGGGAATGATTTGGACCTCATATAATAATATAAATAAGCTGCAGAAATGAAAACAATAAACTAACCAACATGGAAAAAGTATAACTGAACATCCAAATAAGAAAATACAACTAAAATAAAAGAAACAACAATGGGAGAAGATACAAAAAAATATGAATCATAAAATACAACTTGTCAAAATAGCTAATATAAAACTCAATGATGAATAAAATACCTATACTAGATTGAATGATCCACCACATGACCCAATGTCACCATCCAAACATATTACTCCCTTGGAAGATAAATAGAGGTGAAACTAAATGTAATGAACCTTGAACTGTAAAACA
This sequence comes from Viscum album, assembly GCA_963277665.1. Classification (NCBI taxonomy): domain Eukaryota; kingdom Viridiplantae; phylum Streptophyta; class Magnoliopsida; order Santalales; family Viscaceae; genus Viscum; species Viscum album. The sequence continues at coordinate 79,955,081 of OY728122.1, forward strand.
TTGGTGTGATCTAAACAACCCAGTAGGTTTCCACCCATTGAATCTAAGAATTCATTTTCATATTACATACAAACAACTCAAGATTGAAATATAATATAAAAATATGCATTTTCTATAACCCATTATATAAATAAATAAGAAACACTTTATAACTATGCTAAAAATATTTTTTAAAAATTTTAATTAAATGAAAATAATCACTGAGAAAATGATTTTCCATAACCCTAACCTCTTATACAAACCAATTTTTTATATTCCCACATTAAAACACTTTGATAAAAATATCTTGTTGAAATAAACAATTAAAAAATCAAAATAGGTTCCCCATTTTCAAATTTTTTTCCAAAAAACATATTGGAAAAACAATTTCCAAAAAACTGGGCATGATGACCCAAAAACACATTTTCAAAACCCAAATGTACATCAAAGTATAAAATAAAAACCATTTCTATTTTTATATTAAAATAATACAAAACTATTTATAATCCAAGTCTTTAAATTTGAATATAAAACCTTTCAAATACATATTAAAAATACTTTGAAATATTATTAAAACCACTCATTTTCCTTTCTTCTTTGTAAAAACTATCACAAAACCCTTTTCAAAACATTTTAAAATTAAACCATAAAAAAAGGAAAGCACATAATAAGACACAACTATATCAAGGTAACATGATATTAAAAAATAAAAAACAATATCCTATATTATAAGAAATAATCTAAGAAGAAAGGATTACAATTAAAGAATAAGGAAAAATCCCCTAAAACGATCCAAAATAGGATCATAGTGTCATGGTAATCATCATATGACTTAAGTAACTAATTATAAATTAGAGAAATTATCCCTAGGCTGACACTTCTAATATTTTATATATCCCTAATAGTTCTATTAATCAATTCATAAATAAAACCTCTCGAGAGCTAACCAAAAGCACGAGCCACTAAAAAAGTTTCTTGATCACATGACCCACTACCCCTATCAGTCCAAATAATTAGGTTTTTTTGGGATATATTCCCCAGTTACCACATTTCTATATTAGGTATTTCACTTTTCCATACCACTACTAAGTCTTCAAGGACATCCCATGAAAATTTAAATAAAGGTGAGCACATTCAATCATCTCATGATTCAATTATAATGAATTTTAAAATAACCCACACATCACCTCCTTAAACCCTCACAAGAATAGGAAAACCCACATAAATTTATAAATAACATGTTAATATTCACCAATATAATACATCCCCTTATGGAATCATAATACAACATGGTCATAACAGTAATAACATGGGGATAAAAATAGTCTCACACATTTTTATGGAAACTCATTTTTCATAGAGTTCCATACAGACCTTTTTCTGGAACATTATTGTAATTCCAATACAACTCATACTATTTCCAAAACAAATCTCAATATACTCTTGAGACCAATTTGATAAAGCAATTGTTGAAACCCATTTGTAAATTCACACATCCCTTAAAATCACTTTTGAAATCTTTCAAATCCATAAAATTTATCATGATAACATTTGTATGAATCAATACTCTCCTTTAAAATAAATATGTCATGTACAACATTTTAAACACTTTAAAACACTCAAACACATTGTTTTAAAATTGAATAATGAAAAACACACCTTTAAAGACCTCTCTTCAGTGTTATCTAGTGCTTTTAAACCAAAAAAATATCCTTTAAAATCCATTTAAGAATTTTAATGAACAATTAACTCCTCATAGGTCATATATAGGTATAAATTTTTCAAAGAAATATTTTGAAATCATCAAGAATATATAAAAATTAAATATAAAGCATCAAAAATGAAATATATTCCACTGTTTTGTAGCGATCAATCCTTAAGTAGTCACCTACTATAGAGAAAGTTGCAACAAGAAAATACATTCCCCCTAAAAACCCTAAATAGACAAATAAACATGATTAATTCCCACCCCAACCCTAAAATAGTCCAACATATTCCCTATTGTATATGGATGGAAGGGAAATTAAAGGGATGAGAGAAATAAAGGATAATAAGGCATTAAGAGGAACTCACTAGGGAGGAAACCACATAAAACCAAGGCGATAAGGAATCAAAATAGAAGGATAAGGGAGTAAAATCCCTTTGCGGAGGAATCTAGTCCATTCAATTAATATGGGGAGAGGAATGTGGGTTGGAGGGTTAAAATAAAGAAGGTAAATTTTTAAAAAAAATTATTTTAATGAAACTGGATTTTTCATGTGGTTTTTCCACACATTTTTTCAATCCATGTGATAACTATATGTAGGTCACTACCTGGACCCAATCCCACTCACATGGTTTACCTAGGACTATACACTATTGGAAAAACTATTTCCCCACTATTTTAAATAGCAGTGTCTAATTGTAGAGTTTATTTCCACACTTTTCACAGGGTTTACCAAACTGTGCACAAGTTGTTCCCCATAAACCCTAACATTACAAAGGTCAAACTTAATTTCCCCTAAGACCCACATAGTTTGGAATAAACCATTTACAACTCATATAGATGAAACATATGTATAATTATTTGAACTAAAAATTACACCACATAAGCGTGGAAACAAGGTTTCCTATAAACCATGCATGCAAAAAATGCACAATAAGAAAAACTCCAAAATTATAAGTTTGGTGACAAATCACACTAAAATATAAAACCACCCTCAACCATATAAAATAACATTAAATAAACACCAAATTGACCCATTTCGTGTCACAATTCCCCCCAACATGGCACCTTATGCCCTCAAAAATCTTGAGTCCATGTAGAGGAAAATGGGAAATAAATTCTAAAATGAATCCTCTAAATAAAATAAAGTTCCTCAAAAAATAGGATAGATCCTCAAACTATACCAAACATCATCAAGAAAAACTGATCAATAACTACCCAAAGAGAGTCTCTAAGGTTATGGAGACTATGCATGGGTCTCCTCACCATTTATAATTAATCAAAATTAGTGGAAAAATAATTAAAGTGTTTTCTATAAATTAATAGGACTCCACTGAACAACCACATTCTTTAAATCTAAAAAGTGAATTTACAAAACACCACTGACCAAATTCACCACAAAATTTAGTCTTAAAACCACTAAAGGAAGGCACTAAACTTTGAAACATATTGAAGGATCACAAAATCAGATCACCAAACCCATGGTATCCCAAAACCATAGAGAACTTAAACTGAAAACATTCCTCATTAATAAATGACATGAATCTAACCTAATGTAAACATCTATAATATAGGATTTTTATATCAAAATCCATGGAATACTATCCCATAGTGATTAAGATGTAAAATATAACTTGGTGACACCCGCAGTCTAACCAAAAGAAAAACTACACCCCTAATTAACCATACATGCACCGTATGTTTTTTCCATTTCCAACCCAATAAATAAAAACTATACCATGGCTTACAAAATTTCAAGGTAGATAACAATCATAAAAAAAATGAGGAATGACAATTCCCCAAAATAACCGCTGCTCATATAGAGCAAACAAAGAGTCACCGAAGAACAAACTAATTTAAAATTTCTTCATGGAGAAACTAATGAAACTTATAAAGCATAAATAATTAAATGGTTGATCATCTAAAATATAAACAACCAAAAAAAATGATATACCAAAATATTTCCACTAAATCAATCTCAGATGCCTCCAAGATTAACAAAACTGACATCCCAAACTAGATCTCACGTAATAGCCTCCAAGAAAACTGACTCTCCTCAGTCCAACCATCAAACAAAAGCTCACTGCCTAAGGCACTTGGCTTACACTATTCCAAAAAAAATACACCAAAACAAAAAGGCCTTGAATATCCATAAGACACACTACCAAGAAGAGAATAAAATTCATGCCACTCCATTCAAATCCTGGGTTGTCTTTAAAGTATGAAAGAATCCCAATATAAACACCCTAGTTCTACACTAGATCTTACTAGAAGGTTAACATCAAATCACACAAGACATAATCTAACCACAGTCACTTCTCATAAATAATATCAAATAATCCAAAAATCACATGAGGGACAAATCAAATCACATTAAACGGACCCGAAATTATGAAAGGAAAAAATTCAAACACATGACTTATAAATACAAGAACAACTCTTTAAAAGGGACTCTTTAAAAAATAATAGGTTCCATAACAAAGAGCCTCAAAAACCTATTTTCAAAACCATGATGACATTGAATTCATACCTTCCTTCACAAAATTCAAACTAAACCCATTTTAAAATTTCAACCCCAAGCCCTAACTTGACTTGGTCCCTTTTAAAAAATTTCCAAAACCTATTTCAAAAAAAATATGAACCCTTATTAAAACTAGAAAACCCTTCCATATATCATATTAAAAACAAGAACATACCATTTGAAGAAATTCCAAATCTGTTAAATTTTTTAAACACATGATAAGGTCGAAAACCCCAAATATAATACAAAATACAATTTATTAGAAATCATCAGATTCAATTAAAATAGGAAACCTACCTTTAAAAACACCAAATTAAATTGATTAGAAAATCAGTAACACTTAGACCACTTTCCAAATTTTAAAATGAAACCATCTATTTTATAACATTTCATAAAAATAAATTGCAATTTACAAACAAGGCTTATAGCCTTATTTAAAAACGACAACATTTTCTCTATAAAATACATTTTTCATACACACAAAACTTATTTCACATCACATGTGAAGTCACGTAATCAAAGTCATAACAAAATCTTCAATCAAAATCTAACCCAATGATGACAACATATCACAAGATATATTTTGAATTATTTCTCATTTCTTAAACACATTAGGAATTCTAAGAATCAAGGGGTCTAAATAGATAAATATAGCAGGTTTCAAAACTATAACCAAGTTGGCCACATATTTAATAATAACATTCCAACCACAATTGGTTCCTACAATGTATTAAGTATCAATATTTTTATTTTTCTATGGTTTTTTCAGTCCTCTAAGATAACCTTATTCTTCAATACCCATATTTGTATCCATCCCAAACACAAAACATGATCCCCAAAGGCAATTTAATCCATTCCATTGAGGATCGAAACACCATATCCATTAACATCAATCCATAAAAGAGAAATTTCATTAAATGGTAAGATAGAATATAAAAATACTAACTTCCTATGGAAACTTCAGGGCTAAAGTTCGAAAGGGATCACAACACTCTCCCCACACCTTATCTATAAACTAATATCCTCCCAAATAATAATAGGGAATCCCAAAACCTAGATCCAACTTAGATCATAGGAACTGATACCATTTTTTAATGAACCATATTGGGTTATCATCTAACATGACACATGAACTATTCTTCCACAGGGATTGAAGGGTATTCCTGATCCCCATGGACTGGAAACTAGTTCCTGGGAATCATAGAACATACCTTAAGAATTATTTTTCCCATATAAAACAATATAAATAAGTTGTGGAAATGAAATAAATAAACAACCAACATTGGATAATCATAAAAAAAATCCAAATAATAATATTAAACGGATATAAAAGAATCAATAGTGGGAGAAGATATAAGAAAATAAAATAGGCCAAAAAATCCAATACAAAACCTAATGATGAAAAAAAGCCCCAAACCAACCCCAACAGGCCACCACATGACCCAAAATCACCATCCAAACATACATCTCCCCTAGAATATCAATAAAGGTGAATCCAAATAAAATTATGTGGGAAATTTAAAATATATGCATGATCCAAACATCCCTATAGGTCACCACCCACTGAATCTAAGCTTTCACTTTCATATTACATCCTAAAAATTCTAGTTTTAAATAAAATAGAAAAATACACATTCTCTATAATACTTTACATAATGAAACAAGCAAAAAATGACAAATATGGAAAAACTCTTTTTCTTTATATTTAATTAAATGAAACAAATCACTCAAAAAATGATTTTCCCCTTCCAAACCATTATTTTAAAGTCCCACTTTAAAACCATCTAATAAACACCTATTTTTTAAATACATAACTAAAAACTCAATTGAGGTTCTTGAATTTCAAATAGTTTCCCCATAATCATATTGGAAACCAATTTTCAGAAAAAACTTGACATGATGACCTAAAACCATGTTTTCAAAACACACAAACACATGCAAGAGTTTTAAATACAATCCCTTTCCATTTTTATTTTGAAAAAACAAAATATATTTATAAATAAACTCTTCACATTTGAAGATCACATATCTATCTCATACACATATTATATATTGTTTGAAATTTCTGTAAAACCACACATTAATCTTCTTTATTTGTAAAAACCTTAAAAAATCCATTTTAAAAAAATTTGAAAAGAAAAATCTAAATCAAATATACTGGAAGTCACACAATTATACACCACTATGTCAAGGTCATGTGATAATTAGAAATAAAAAACAAGTGAATAGGTTCAATGAAATAATTTAATTAGTAGGGGATATAATAAAATAATCATTATAAATCCCGTAAAATAGTCTTAAATGGGATCTTAGTTTCATGGGAATTATCTTAAGACTTAAGTAACCAAGTATAAACTAGGGAAAAGATCCCTAGTCCTACACTATTGATATTTTCCATGTTTTAGTAGTCCTTTCAAACTCTGAAAATAAAACATCTCAGGATATTACTACTACCATAGGTCACTAAAAAGGTTGTTTTCTCACATGACCAACTACCCCTCTCATTACAACCAATGAGGTGTATATAGTAAAATTTCCCTAGTCATTAAATTTACATATTATGACCTTCACTTATTGATACCTTTACATAGTCACCAAGTACTTCCCATGGAAATTGAAACATAGGTGAGCCTAATCAATCTCCCTATGATTCAAATGTCAATCATTTGAAAAAGAAATCATGCCTCACCTCCTTAAACCCTCACAAGAATAGAAAAAACTACATCAATTTTCAAATAATATATAAATATGAATCAATATGAGACTTATACTCATGGGATCACAATACACCATAGGCATAACAAGAATCACACAAGGATAAATAGGGTCTCACACCTTTTTATGAAAACTTATTTTTCATAAAGTGACAAACATACATTTTTTCAAAAAACACTTAGAATACCAAGACAACTCACACCATTTCCAAAAACAATTCTCAATACACTGTTGAGACAAATTTCATAAAAAAATCTTCAAACCCATTTATAAATCCACACATCTATTAAAATCACTTTTTAAATCCTTCAAATACCTAAGAGGTTTCAAGATAACCCTAGTATGATTTGACACACTTCTTTTAAATAAAAATCCCATGAAAAATATTTTAAACACATTAAAACACTCAAACAGTTGGTTTAAAAATCAATTAGTGAAAGGAACATTTTAGAAAAGGTCAATATGGTTCTTTCCACCACTTCTAAGACCAAAATAATCCTTTAAAAATCATTTAGTAATTTTTATAAACAGGTGGCATGGAATACCATTCCATAATAGGGGTTAAACCCAATTTAAATCCACTTGGCCCCTCATGGGTCATGCATATAGGTATATCGTTCTCAAAGAAACATTTTAAAAACATTAATCATCCATTGTAATGTAATATTATGAGATAATAAATAAACACCTACCTAATTTCAACCATGTTCAATCCATAAATCATCACCTACAATGAAGAATGCTCAAACATGACAATACATTCCCGATAAAACACCTATAAATAAAAATCCCCATGATTAGGTCAAACCCCTACCCTAAAATTGGCCAAAATATGTGATAGATTTTATGGGATGAATGAAAATTGAAGGGACTATTGGAAGAGAGGATAAGAGGGGGTTGGGAGAAATCTACCAAGGAGGAAACCACTTAAACCAAGTAGAGAAGTCATAAAAATATAAGTACAAGGGAGGGAACTCTCTTGGAGGAAGAACCCAATATATTAAAACGATAGGGGTAGAATTGAGGGTTGGAGGGTTAACATTGAGTTGTGGAATTTCTATAATTTCAGATTTTAACAAATCAGGGTAGGTCACACATTTTTTCTGAATGGTTTTTCAAAATGTGCACCAATCATTCATAGGTCACTAACTAAACCCAAACTCACTCACATAATTTACATGAGATTTCACACTATTGAACAAAAAGTGTGTCAATATGGCCAAATTTAATTATCCAATTATATATCTGATTCATTTGATTGTTGCATTGTTTGCCAAACTATATGCTATTCGTGCACCCTCACCCATACACACCAAATGCACCGCATAATTTCCCTTAGGATCTACATGGTTTGGACTCAACCATACACCACCCATACTAACCAACCATGTGTATAATAATTTGAACTAGAAATTCCACTTTGTAAGGGTAACCACATGATTTACTCTAAACCATGTGTGCAAACTGTTCACAATTAGAAAAACTAAGAAATTTCAATTTTCTAGATGAAACTCCCCAAAAACTTAAAAAAGCCTCATACACATAATATAATATAAAATAAACACCACATTTATATGGTTGGTGTCACAAGAACACACAAGGTCCATGAGGAAAATGAAATAACATAGATCCACCTACCTTTTTGGACCACTTCATAAATTAAATTGGGTTGAACAATCATAAAATCATCTATGAAACCCTATAATATCATTAATAAAGATGTATAAATATTATAATGAATATTCAAAATAATTTACCAAAGTCCAAAAATGGAAATCTCACTTATAGATAAAGGAAATGATAATGAAATTATTCCCACCAGAGTGCATACAAACTATATAAGGCTTATCAGCTTATATTCGACAAAATCCGCATGAATTGAATTTGTTTCTCCTTTAATTAGTGAAACCCAAAAAATCCAAGAACCTTAGATACCAATAAGAACGTGATAAGAGGATAATATGAGAAATATTAGGGATGGAAGAATAATGGAAAAACATACCCTAAATTCCCAGGGAGAATACAATGAAGTTACTTAGATTTAGAAATAAGAAAACGTCCCCTCTCCTCTCTATTTGGTCATGCCTTAAAATATATCCTAAAATATATATATATATATATATATATATATTCACATTAAATTTAATAAAATTTTATAAATTTAAATATAATATATTTCACCATTTGAAAAATAAAAATCAATGGAAAAAATAAAAAATAATGAAAAATACTTTTTTATGCATATTAAAATGTTTAATAAAGTTTTGAATGTTATTTTCTTATTCAAAATCATGTTAATATTCGATTTTATGTTTATATAAAACTAAAAAATGTTATATAAATATTCAATTTTATGTTTATATTCTTTCTTAAAATTTTCATTTCCAATATATAAATTCAAAACCATTAAAATATTAACAAAATAAAAAAAACAAAAAATATATGTTATAAATTATAAATACTATAAAATGTGAATTAAAAACTTAAAATATAATGTATTAAATATATAAAAAGTTCCATGTTCTTTAAAAAAATCAATTTTTAACAAAAAAATAAAAACATGTGCGTACACATACATAGACACATATAAAATAAATTTTTTTATAATAAACACAAAATATAAATTTTCTCTATAATTTGAATTTGATATTTTTACCCAAAAAACATTCAAATTTTTTATAAAACTATCAATTGTTTTATACATATATTTATGTTTTCTAGTTTATTATAAAAAATAAAAAATATATTCCAATTTTCATGACATTTATTAGAAAATAATTTTTTATACATATTAAAATGGGAATACCTTTTATGAAAGTAAAAAATAGGGATATATATGTGTGTAATTTATTTAATAATTATCATGTCATAAATTATTTGTATGGAATATTTTTAATATAAATTTTTTATATGTAAATGTATATTATATAAAATGTTTTTATAATATTCATATGTTGCATATAAGATATGTATTTTAGATAAATATTTTTTGTATTATATATATGTGTTCTAGAAATGAGTTATATATATACAAAAAATAAATATATTTTATATTGTGTGCATTATAATAATCACATTCACTAAATGTAACATATAATAATCACATATCATAAATTTTATATAATTATAAATATTAACGTTTTATAAATTTAAATGTTATGAATTTATAATATAAATATTTTGTAATTATGAATATAAATTTTCTATAATAATAATACATATTGAAAATGTATTTATGAATTCTCAATAATTATAATTATAAAAGTAAATGTAAATGTTTATTTTATTTATTTAATTTATTGAGGCTTATAGGAATACCAAACACACACACACACACACCCAGTGGGCTACCAAGGTTCAGACCCCCCCCCCCCATTCCAATGATAGGCCAACAACCGAACCAACCCATTACAATTTGGTATAAAGGCCAAATGGGATTGAAATCCCATTACATGGCCCTAAGGCCCCATTCTATGTAAGTGTCGAAATGGATTTGAACACATTACTACATTATCATTCTTGTGTCATCGTTCCCATATAACCACATACCTGCGTCACCATTTAGAAATCTCCTAAGGGGATATAATGAATCAAATCTCAGTCTCTTGGATGTGGAGATCATAGTGAGTACAACTCACCATAACTCAGGTTATGAATGTAAATTTTTTGAAATATAAATATAAATGTTTTTAATTATAATTATAAATATAATTATGTTTTTTAAATTTAAATTTTATGTAATTATACATGTAAATGTAAATGTAATTTTTCATAATGATTTTAATGAACTGGCCCAGGTTAACCTGCCACATCACTTGAGCATATAACGACCCATACTTTACATACATTGTTAGTACTTCAAAATTTAAGTGCACTTATTACAACATATAAAAAAACTATGAAAGCACCGTATAGGTATAGTGTCTTTAGAAACTGGGAAACATAAACAACTGGTTTATAAAGCATCTAAACTGTCTCCCATTTATTTCATCATATCTAGAGTCCCTTTTGGCATATCCTACTTAATAATCTTCTTTCTGACATGGGGGAAATAAAACATACAAAAGGGTGAGCTCAAATTCTCAATAAGGGTAAACAAAAGAAAAATCAATCACATCATATTCATAAGAACATAACAATTTGGAAACTATACCCTGCAAAAGAGATCATAATTTCATAACATGGGATAAATCATGGTTGTGAAATGTAATCACAATAATCATAACTTAAAACATGAATCTTTGTGGCATAAACACATAATCATAGATAATCATTTCTTATTATTCAAGACTCATTACCAAGACTATCTTAGTGGACAAAGTCCATTTTTGAACCGAGTTCATTCCTCGTTTCAGTCCTGTTTCACTGAACCGGTTTAACCTGCCGTTCCTAGCATGTCTATCTCATGAGATATAAAATCTTTACCCAATTAATTGGAGGTAAATATATGTCCCACCCATCTCATAATGATACCATTCTTATGTGTGCCACAAAATCATAAACCATACATCATATCATAACCCATGTAATAAAAATGGGAATCTTAAACATCGTGACATCATAAAACAATTCATATAATATAATGTAATTCTTAAAAATAATTCCATCACAACATAATAAAATCAATGTAATAATAGGGATAGAAACAGAACCCTTTATTATCTTAGATGGAAAATAATTTTAATAAAACACTTGAACTCCATTCTTGAGGAAAATATCCTTTCTACTTCAAAAACACTTTTCCTTTCTTAAAATGTCATACAATTCTAAACTAAAAGAATTTGATTAAAAATAAACTTGAAAACTTGTGAAGGAAGCTTCTTGGAAATAATGTTTTAAAAATCCATTCATTCCGTATAAGTTAAAAAAAACATTCTTCTCGTACTTTTTTTGGAAAAGTCAAAAAGTACCTCGTACGAAAAACAACAAAAGGTTCATTTCATATCATTTACTAAAAACTCACCTAAGGGTAAAATTGGATTTAAAAAATTTTAGTTGGATGGAAATAATATTACATATTGAGGAAACATGTATGTGGATGATAAAATGCACCCTAGTAAATTCTAAAGTATAAACAATCTCGGATAAAAATGAGATTGTGATATTTCCCTTACCTTAGGTCTGATTTTCTTCATAAGTGTCCAAAACTCTTGTATAATGATTTAAATAATGTCATTTTCTTATTCCAGAATCATACTCATTGTTATGATATCATATATGGTCATATTATTATCTTATTATTAGTAATATTTCATTGATACATGTTATCCGGGTGTTTATTACTTTTTGATCTTATGCATGTTTTGTTGAATAAATTCTTATTCTTCTTTTTAGGTTATAGATACCTCATTTACAGAATGGTATTAGCATAATATATATCATATTTATTCTCTCAATTCATTTATGTAATCATTATGCAATGAAAATCATGTAGAACGAGTCGCATCACATCGTGGAGACGGTATTCCGTACGTACGCACAAGCGATGATATCGTTCCCAGGATTGTGGAATTGTATTGGAGTGTATGTATACTATTTCAGAATCAATATCACTATACAATAATCATATATATTCATTCTTTACACCATTATACCCATCCAAGTAAGGAAAATAGATTACACCATGGCGTGGAGACAGTATTCCGTACGTATGCACGCGCGGTGATTTCATTTTCCGTAGGATGGATACATGGTGAAATAGGGTTGTTTCATACTTATAATAACATATCAGTATATTAGTGATACTCATGTTATTAATTCATAGGGAAACAACTAAAGAAGAAGAAGTGGAAGAAGAAATAAAGTTGAAAGAATCGGTAACGGACATTACCTCTTCTATGAAGTTCTTCTTTGAGACCTCCTTTTAGGGCACTAAAATTGGTCTTTGAAGAAGACCAGGACCTATAGGATGTTTCTAGGGAAGTGGAGAGGAGAATTTTTCAGGGTTTTCCGAGCTTGAAGGCTCAAAGTGGTGTGAGGAAGGGAGGGAGGAGGTGCCCTTTTATAAGGGAGGAGAGGGGCACCTTTGGAAAAACAAAAAATATTATTTTATTATAAAGTCATATTCAGTTTTAAATAGCTCCAAATTGATTTATTTCGAATCTCAGGTGGGGATGGGTCGAAATAATCTCATCCAATAGAATTTAGACAAGTTTAGGTTCCAATTTTAACCTTATCATTTAGATTTAACTTTAAGTTAAATAATTTTACTTTTATCGTGTCTTTTTGTGTTCTTAAACTATAAGGTTAATAAACTTACTATAACAAGTCAAACGAACCCCAAGTTGTTTATTATAAATATATATAACCGTATCTAAGTCATTTTTCCAAACCGTAGATTTTTAGGAATAAAATAACAATTAATAATGTAATATTTGTTTTAAAAACTATTTTATGTCAATTTTGACACTATTTAGTAATTGATTTTTTTGAAAATCATAACAGAATGATTAATTCGAAAAAAGTTTATTAAATCAATACTAACATGTCATATTAACCTAGAAAATAAGTGTAATTCATAAAAGGTCTCAAATTATATTTATTTGTGTATTTATAACATCAATTATGTCAATATTTCATTAATAAGATAATTATTGCATCATCATTGTGTCATAAATAAATAACATTATTTAATGTCTAAAAATTACAAATAAAATATAATTATTTAGGAAATATTTTTATCTTTCTAATAAATATTTATAGTCTAATTTATATTATGTATAACCCTATATTAAAAATTATTTACTTATTAAACTTTGATTTTCACTATTTTAACCCTTCTTTAAATAAATTAATAATAAATGTCCTAATCTAATCCAAGTGGGCCTAAATGGTCATATTTTATTCCTAAGGTCTTTTTTGATCGAATTAAACTTATCTAGTAGAATTAGGACATGTGTTAGGGTAATAATAATATCATTTTTACCCTTAATTACCCTGTTTACTTTAAATCGTGGTAAATTAAAGTAAAAAGTTACTATTCACCAAAAATTATTTTCATCTCATTGAACAACATTTTACTTACTGACATCAACCGTGTCTCTCGGATTTTTGAAATTCCACTCACAGAAGCGGTAAAATTAAGTTTTATGTAAATTTGCAAATTCTCCTAGGAGGTGGCTAAAAGACGGTGAAAAGTTCAATAACATTTTTATATATCTAAAATTATTATAAAATTTCTCCAATGAATTACATTGAACTTATATAGGTATTATGTATCAATTTTGACCTTAAATAAATTTAAATAAAATAAATAATTATTTAAATAAAAAGTCAGTTTTTAAATAGTAACCTAGAGTTTTCACTATTCATCAAAAATTGAAAGTTTCCAGAAAAATACCAAAATTTCACCCTAGGCTAATTTCGATATTCCGAATCCAAAAAAGAAGTCCATTTTTAAAAATAATATTTACAAAATTTCAAAAATTGGTTATTACTATTCATAACGGCTAGTTTTAATAATATTTTAATAGCATATCGTTGTTTAGTGAAACTCGGTATTGCGTACGACGCAAGCTATCAAGGAAGGTCGTGATTGTGTGTAAATAAAGCCAAGATAGTGTTGTGTGTAGTGAAAGATTCCTTTGATAACTTATATAAAATAAAAACAAAATGTTTCTTATAAAATTCTCGGGTGTTACATTCTACCCCCCTTAAAATGAATTTCGCCCTCAAAATTCATCACTTGTAACAAACAGATGAGGATACCTCTCCCTCATCATATCCTCAAGCTCCCGTGTAGCTTATTCTAATTGTCCGTTCATCCATAAAACTTTCACCAAGCGAGTGGTCTTGTTCCGTAGGACTTTTTCACTACGATCGAGAATCTCTATATGATGTTCTTCATAAGAAAGATCTTGTTCCAGCGGTACAACTTCTGAGCTGAGTACATGTGAAGGATCAGGTATGTACTTTCTCAAGAGAGATACATGGAACACATCGTGAACTTGAGAGAGATTTGGTGGAAGCGCCAATCGGTAAGCTACCTTTCCAACACGATCCAGTATTTCGAAAGGACCGATATACCTAGGGCTCAACTTTCCCTTTTTTCTAAATCTAATTACTCTCTTCCAAGGAGATATTCATAAGAACACTTTATCACCTACTTCAAACTCTAAGTCTTTTCTTCGGTTGTTGGCATAACTTTTTTGTCGACTCTGAGCTGCTCTTATGTGTTGTTGAATAAATCTGACCTTTTCTCCCATCTCATCAACAAGATTAGGTCCTAATAGCTTTGTTTCCCCAACTTCATCCCAGCATGTTGGAGTCTTGCATTTCTTTCCATAAAGAGCTTCATAGTGAGCCATATGAATATCGGAGTGAAAGCTATTATTATAATAAAATTCCACCAAAGGTAGGTGTTGATCCCAACCACCTTTGAAATCCATAGAGCAAGCTCTCAACATATCTTCTAGAGTTTAAATTGTCCTCTCAGACTGACCGTCTGTCTGAGGATGATAAGTAGTGCAGAAACTCAACTCTGTATCCAGAGTATGTTGAATACTTTTCCAGAACTTTGAGGTAAACCTCGGATCCTGATCAGATATATTAGAAAGTGTTACTCCATGCAATCTTACCACTTCCTTTACATATATCCTGGCAAGCTGATCCAGAGAGAAATCCTCTAATATCAATGAAGTGTGCAGACTTTGTAAGACGATCAACTATGAACCAGATAGCATTATTACCTTTTGATGTTTTAGGAAGTCTGGTGACAAGGTCCATAGTGATGTTTTCCCATTTCCATTCAGGTATGGGTAATGGTTGTAACATTCCCTTAGACTCCTATCTCTCAGCTTTAACTTGCTGATAAACCAAGCATCGAGAGACATATTTAGCAACATCTATTTTCATTCCATCCCACCAGAAGTACTCTTTCAGGTCCCTATACATCTTCGTGCTTCCAGGATGAATAGTGAATGAAGAACTATGAGCCTCATCCAGCAGCTCCTTCTTTAATTCAAGGATGGGAGGAACACAAACCCAATTCCTGAAAATTATTATTCCATCACAATCAAGGTTGAATTCAGGAACATTTCTCACCTTCTTTTGCAACTCTACATATTCTTTCTGTGCCTCTTTAATCTTCACATGTACAGATAGTTGAACATTCATTTGAGAAAGATAAGATTTTTTCCCTTCCATTATAATTCCAAGATCCATCCTTTGTAAATCCATAAATATTGGATCTTTTGTGATCCTCATCATGGATAAACTGGCATGGTCTTGTCGAGTTAGTGCATCTGCCACCTTGTTTTCTTTCCCAGGGTGGTAATGGATTGAGCATTTGTAATCCTTAATCAGCTCCAACCATCTTCTTTGGTGCATATTCAGCTCCTTTTGTGTGAAAATATACTTTAAACTTTTATGATTAGTATAAATATCCCACCTTTCTCCATAAAGATAATGCCTCCAAATCTTTAATGCAAAGATTACAGAAGCTTACTCCAAATCATGAGTTGGGTAATTTTGCTCGTGGATTTTCAACTGTTGTGAGGCATAAGCTATCACCGTATCATTTTGCATAAGAACACACCCCAATCCCTTCTTGGATGCATCACTGTAGATCACAAACCTTTCTCCACTACAAGGAAGTGTGAGTACAGGTGCATTGAATAACCTTCTTTTCAACTCCTTGAAATTCACTTCACATTCCTCCGTCCACACAAACTTAACTCCTTTTCAAGTCAACCTGGTGAGTGGATTAGATAATCGTGAACAAACTTTCATAAAACGTCGGTAATATCCAGCCAAGCCAAGAAAACTTCGGATCTCAGTTACTGTTGTTGGTCTCGACCATCTTTCAAAAACCTCTATTTTTGCTGGATCCACAGATATCCCCTCTTTTGAGATTATGTGACCCAAAAATGAAACTTTTTGAATCCAAAATTGACACTTGGTAAATTTGGAATAAAGCTTCTCCTTTCTCAGGGTCTTCAATATAATTCTCAAGTGATCTTCATGTTCTTCCTTGCTCTTTGAATATACAAGAATATAGTCTATAAAGACTACCACAAACAGATTGAGATAGTCTCTAAAGACTCTATTCATCAGATCCATGAATATAGAAGGGGCATTAGTAATCCCATATGGCATCACTATAAATTCATAGTGTCCATACCTTGTATGGAAAGTCATCTTTGGTATATCCTCCCTTTTGACCCTTAATTGATGATACCTTGAACAAAGATCAATCTTGGAAAAGTATTGAGCTCCACGTAGTTGGTCAAATAAGTCATCAATGCATGGGAGAGGATATTTTTTCTTGATAGTGATCTTGTTAAGGTCTCGATAATCAATGCAGAGTCTCATTGATCCATCTTTCTTCTTAACAAACAGAACAGGTGCTCCCCAAGGTGACGCACTAGGGCGTATGAACCCCATTTCAAGATTCTCTTGGAGTTGCTTCTTCAATTCCTGCAACTCAATTGGGGCCATTCTATAAGGTGTCTCTGAAATAGGTAAAGCACCCGTTACGAGTTCTATTGAAAACTCAACTTCATGATTTGGTGGAAGACCCGGAAATTCCTCTAGAAAGACATCATCAAGCTCACGTACAATGGAAATATTCTTAATCATGAGTTTCTCACTAACCATTTGAGATAAATAACCTTCATTTAGTGGAATCAAGACCCATAAGATGGAAGAAATTTCCACTGGAAGGTTTTGTTCATCCTTGCATCGATAGACGATCATAGATTGATCTGGAATATGAAATGTGACTTCCCTTCTTTGGAAATTGATATGAGCTCCATATAGAGAAAGCCAATCCATGCCAAGAATCACATCAAATTCCACTATAGAAAGGATCATAAGATTTTCAGGAAGCACTTTCCCACAAACTTCAATCAGAGAAGAATTATAAACTTTTGATGTGATTGTTGTGCCATTAGGGGTTGTCATAGCTAACCCAACATCTAATTGTTGAGGTAATACGGTGATACCCTTAAAAAATTCTTAAGGAATAAAAGAGTGGGTGGATCTAGAGTCAAATAAAACATTTTCTACTTTAGAGTGGATGGTAAGTGTACCTTTCACCACTTCGTTATCGTACTCCACATCGCTGATAGAAATTTCATGACTTTCCTTTATCTTTAGCCTTAAGAGTTTGTTGACGTTGACCATCATCATCAACCATTGGATGTGGGCATTGATTGGCATAATGCCCCATTTCCTTGCACTTGTAACATTGAAGTGTAGGAGGTTCACTCTGTGTATCCTTTTCATTGTTCGCATCACTAGACATCTTCTTCCCATCGTTGTGGCATTTAACTGCCCAATGACCTTCATTTCCACATTTGAAACATTTACTTTCCCTTTAAGACAACTCCCTCCATGTTTATTTCCACACTTTGAGCATAAGGGAAAACTCATTTTCTTTTCAGTGTGCTCTTTAGATTTTCTTTTGAATTCCATTTTCCTCTTCTTATCAAACCCATATGACTGATGGGTTACTCTAATCTCCATATCAACTTTGAGAGCACATCGAACGATTTCCTCATATCTATGTAAGTCCCTTATGGCTAACTTCCTTCGAAGACTTGGTTTTAAGCCCCTAAAGAATCGATCGATCTTACTCTTAGGTTGGATAATAATACCAAAAGCATACCTTGCAAGCCTTGTAAAATTTTCTTCGTAAGTACCAACAGATTCATCATCCTTTTGCTTTAGTTCAAGAAACTCCTTCTCGATCTTTGTTCAGAGAATACAAGGGAAGTACTTATTGAAAAATAAGTTCTTGAACTCATCCCATTCCATGGACTCAATTTCATCTCTTGGCCTCGTATTCTTGATAAGATTACACCATTGATCAGCATCACCTTCCAAATGATACACTGTTAAGATGACTTTATCATGTTCAGAACATTGAAGAACTGAAAATATCTTTTCAGTAGTAATGATCCATTTTTCATCAACTACTGGATCAGTAGACCCACTGAATGAAGGTGGACGCTGTCTCATGAAGGATTCAACATAATTTTGCTCCTTCCTTTGCTCGTTTAGAAGTCTTGCAAGATTCATAGCTTGAGAAAGTTGTGTGAGCATGGCTACAAGATTTTGCATTCCAGCTCCCATAACATTTGGTTGCTCAGGGGGACAATCATTGCATTGCCTGTCACATTCCGCATTAACACGGTTCCTTCAGGTTCCGTCCATTGACTAAAACCAAGAAGAATAGTGTGAGAAACACTAATTATAATAGGAAAACCACATAATCAAGAATAAAATTTCACACTTAAGGTCTTATCCTAGGTTATTCATGTCCATTTCTAAAACACTAAGATTATGTTCTATGCTTTGACTTATCCTTTGAATTCTTACTAAGGCTTTCACATCCTAGTTTCCAAAGGTTGACTATACCTTTCCTCTAATACCAACTATAACGACCCATAATTTACATAAATTGTTAGTACTTCAAAATTGAAGTTCACTTATTACAACATATAACAAAACCATGAAAGGACCGTATAGGTATAGTTTCTTTAGAAACTGGGAAACATAAACAACTGGTTCATAAAGTGTCTACACTGTCTCCCATTTATTTCATCATATCTAGAGTCCCTTTTGGAATATCCTAATTAATAACCTTTTCCCTGACCTGGGGGAAAGAAAACATACAAAATGGTGAGCTCAAATGCTCAGTAAGGGTAAACAAAAGAAAAATCAATCACATCATATTCATAAGAACATAACAATTTGGAAATCTTACCCTACAAAAGATATCATAATTTCATAACATGGGATAAATCATGGTAGTGAAATGTAATCACAATAATCATAACTTAGAACATGAAGATTTGTGGCATACACACATAATCATAGTGAATCATTTCTTATTAGTCAAGACTCATTTCCAAGACTATCTTAGTTGACAAAGTCCATTTCTGAACTGAGTTCATTCCTCGTTTCAGTCCTGTTTCACTGAACCGGTTTAACCTACTGTTCCAGCCATGTCTATCTCATGAGATATAAAATCTTTACCCAATGCATTGTAGGGAGATATAGGTCCCACCCATCTCATAATGATACCATTCTTATGTGTTCCACAAAATCATAAATCATACATCATAGCATAACCCATGTAATAAAAATGGGAATCTTAAACATCGTGACATCATAAAACAATTCATATAAGATAAAGGAATTTATAAAAATAATTCCATCACAACATAATCAAATAAATGTAATAATAGGGATAGAAACATAACCCTTTATTATCTTAGATGGAAAATAATTTTGATAGAACAATTGAACTCCATTCTTGAGGAAAATATCCTTTCTACTTCAAAAACACTTTTCCTTTCTTAACATGTCATACAATTATAAACTAAAAGTAGTTGATTAAAAATAAACTTGAAAAATTGTAAAGGAAGCTTCTTTTAAATAATTTTTTAAAAATCCATTCATGCCGTATAAGTTAAAAAAACATTCTTCTCGTACTTTTGTCGGAAAAGTCAAAAAGTACCTCGTACGAAAAATGACAAAAGATTCCTTTCATATCTTTTACTAAAAACTCACCGAAGGGTAAAATTGTATTTAAACAATTGTAGTTGGATGGAAATAATATTACGTATTTAGGAAACATGTATGTGTATGATAAAATACACCCTAGTAAATTCCAAAGTATAAACAATCTCTGATAAAAATGAGATTGTGATATTTCTCTTACCTTAGGTCCGATTTGCTTCGTAGGTGTCTGAACCTCCTGTATAATGATTTAAATAATGTCATTGACTTATTCCATAATCATACTCATTGTTATGATATCATATATGGTCATATTCTTAGCGTATTATTAGTAATATTTCATTGCTACTTGTTATTCGGGTGTTTATTACTTTTGGATCTAATGGGTGTTTTGTCAAATAAATTCTTATTCTTCTTTTTAGGTTATAGATACCTCATTTCCAGAATGGTATTAGTGTAATATATATCATATTTATTCTCTCAATTCATTTATGTAATCATTATGAAATGAAAATCATGTAGAATGAGTCGCATCACATCGTGGAGACGGTATTCCATACGTACGCACGAGTGATGATATCATTCCCATGATTGTGGAATTGTATTGGAGTGTATGTATACTATTTCATAATCAATATCACTTCTCAATAATCATATATATTCATTATTTACACCATTATACCCATCCAAGTAAGGAAAATAGATTACACCACGGCGTGGAGATGGTATTTTGTACGTACGCACGCGCAGTGATTTCGTTTTCTGTAGGATGGATAGATGGTGAAATAGGGTTGTTTCATACATATAATAACATATCTGTATATTATTTATACTGATGTTATTAATTCATAATGAAACAACCAAAGAAGAAGAAGTGGAAGAAAAAATAAAGTTGAAAGAATCGGTAACAGACATTACCACTTCTTTGAAGCGCTTCTTTGAGACCTCCTTTTAGGGCACTAAAATTGGAATTAGAAAAAGACCAGGACCTCTAGGATGTTTTTAGGGAAGTGGAGAGGAGAAATAGGCAGGTTTTGGCCAATCTTGAAGGCTCAAAGTGGTGTGAGGAAGAGAGGGAGGAGGTTCCCTTTTATAAGGGAGGAGAGGGGCACCTTTGGAAAAACTAAAAATATTATTTTATTATAAAGTCATATTCGGTTTTAAATAGCTCCGAATTGATTTATTTCGAATCTAAGGTGTGGATGGGTCGAAATCCTCTCATCCAATAGAATTTAGACATGTTTAAGTTCCTATTTTAACCTTATCATTTAGATTTAACTTTAAGTTAAATAATTTTACTTTTATGGTGTCTTTTTGTGTTCTTACACTATAAGGTTAATAAACTTACTATATCAAGCCAAACGAACCCCAAGTTGTTTATTATTAATATATATAACCTTATCTAACTAATTTGGCCGAACCTTAGATTTTTAGGAATAAAATAACAATTAATAATATAATATTTGTTTTAAAAACTATTTTACGTCAATTTTGACACTATTTAGTAATTGATTTTTGTGAAAATCATAACAAAATGATTAATTCGAACAAAGTTAATTAAATAAATACTAAAATGTAATATTAACCTATAAAATTAGTGGAATTCATAAAAAGTCTCAAATTATATTTATTTAGGTATTTATAACATCAATTATTTCAATATTTCATTAATAAGATAATTACTGCATCATTATTGTGTCATAAATAAATAAAATTATTTAATGTATAAAAATTAAAAAAAAATTATCATTATGTATGAAATCTTTTTATAATTATAATGAATATTTATAGTCGAATTTATCTTATGTATAACCCTATATTATAAATTATTTACTTTTTAAATTTTGATTTTAACTATTTTAACCCTTCTTTAAATAAATTAATAATAAATGTCCTAATCTAATCCAAGTGGGACTAAATGGTCATATTTTATTCCTAAGGTTGTTTTTGGTCGATCTAAACTTATCAAATAGAATTAGGACATGTGTTAGTGTAATAATAATATCATTTTTACCCTTAATTACCCTAATTACTTTTAACTGTGGTAAATAAAAGTAAAAAGTTATTATTTCTCAAAAATTATTTTCATCTCATTGAACCACATTTTACTTACTAACATCAACCGTGTCTCTCGGATTTTTGAAATTCCACTCATAGAAGTGGTAAAATTATGTTTTATGTAAATTTTCAAATTCTCTTCGGAGGTGGGTAAAAGACGGTGAAAAGTTCAATAAAATTTTTATATATCTAAAATTATTATAAAATTACTCCAATGAATTACATTGAACTTATATAGGTATTATGTATCAATTTTGACCTTAAATAAATTTAAATAAAATAAATAAATATTTAAATAAAAAGTCGGTTTTTAAATAGTAACCCAGTGTTTTCACTATTCATCAAAAATAGAAAGTTTCCAGAAAAATACCAAAATTTCACCCTAGGATAATTTCGATATTCTGAATCCAAAAACGAAGTCCATTTTGAAAAATAAAATTTACAAAATTTCAAAAAGTGGTTATTACTATTCATAACAGCTAGTTTTAATAATATTTTAATAGCATATCGTTTTTTAGTGAAACTCGGTATTACGTACGATGCAAAAGATCAAGGAAGGTCGCAATTACGTCTAAATCAAGCCAAGATAGTGTTGTGGGTAGTGAAAGATTCCTTTGATGATTTATATAAAATAAAAACAAAATATTTCTTATAAAAGTCTCGGGTGTTACAGAGCTGATCCTTCACATGGCTCGAACACATTCCCAATCACCACAGGATGGATACAAGTTTCTAGGGTATCAAACATACTAAATGGGAATTATTTCACTCTCTCAAAGTAGTAGTCAGTTTCAGAAGCCCTAATCAGAAACTCGATATGAAATATCCATACATTTGACAATCATGCAAAGTGAATAAAAAATTTCATAAGAAAATCTCAATGAAAACATGACATAAGAAAGAAGGATCCAAAATAAACATCCATTAATAACTTTATAAACAAAATTTAAATTAAAATACATGAAATGTAATATACATAGAGAGAAAATGGAAGAGAGTCCATAGTAGAAGATGCATGAACATCCGAGAGTGCCAAAATGACTCAAAAATATTCATGAACTTTCTGATCATGAATGTTGATAACCAATTGATCATCATTACCTAAAAATATATTAATGAATAATTAAATACAGACTATCAAATAATAAAATTATTTATATATATCTATATTAGATACAAAAAAGATCTGCATACACCTGAACGGTGTATGCAGGGTGTTAATAATCACCCAACAAGATACCACCATGAATTTCCATAACTTCTTTTATAATCTAAACCCACAAAATAGTTTGAAATACAATTATAAATTAAATTTCTCCCTTTATAAGACTAGTAAAACAAATCATAAATCACTTTTCTGGAAAATAAATAACCAATTTAGAAAAAGAACAAGTGCTTAAGGAAAGAAAGTAAATCTAAAATAAAAAACACATGAGAGAAAAATCATAATAAAAACATGGTAATAAAAAAATAACAAGACCTTAGAATATCAAATCATGGTATTCTAACTAAAACACTAATGGGATAACCTAGTACCTTGCAATAATAACCACCTGCCAGACCATGACGTGAACCAATTGACACATATCCCAAATTACACTATTGGCCTCACTGGGTAGTTAACCCTTATCCAGGGTGTGAAATTCACTATAGGGAACTAACCAATAATCTAATATATTGTATAAATCATCTTGATTACCCACATAACTAACCAAGGTTCCTATGTGAATATGGTCCAAACCAAAATCTCATAGCAAAGCCATCAATATTCCAATATCAATAATTATATCAATCTCACTAAGGCATATTAATATTAAAAATAAAAAAAATGAATATTAATAATAATAGTGATAAATAATCCATTATTAGTAATAACATGTCCCAATCCATGAAATTATTATTTTGAAATTTCACTCACTTTGAAAAACTATTCATAAATTTGTTAGAATAAAATATAACCCCTTGAAATAATTTAAAAAATAATTTGTAAGCATGAGAACTAGTTTTAGATGTGTCACCCTTGTAACCCAAGAAAAACCCTTTATATAAAAACTAAAAATTATCCAATCATTTAGAAATAATTATATCTTCCATCTAAAATAATTTATTTTGACACTGATATAACAGAAAAAAAATTTGAACTTGTAAGGCACTAAAAGAAAGTTAAATAAAACAATATTATATAGAAACACCCACCTCAACCATTGGAAATAAAACTATATTTTCTAAATGAAGGGATATTAGGATGGAAAATATTACTTTTAATCCTTAGAAACCAAAACATTATGATTATCCCAACTTAATTTCAAATCATTTCCACAATAGAATCTTAGTTTAAAGGAAGTGTAATAAATTTTAATAAGAAGAGAAGAAGGAAAGAAAGAAATATGGAATTAAGGGGAAAGGGAGTTAACTTTTGAATATACCACTTGAATCAATGGTAGAAGAGAATGGAATATTGGGAAAGAATAGGGAGTCATATGGGTGGGGGATATATGGAAGGTTTCAATGATATGAGGGAAGCTAAAGTAGGTAAAAACTGAGTTAAGAAAAAATTGGAAAGAAAAAAATTCAACTTCTAGGAATATTGTATAGTTTGGTCTCATGGTTGTAGAAACCAATATGATGGATTCTGGATGAAAATAACTGAAAATTAAATGTAAATATTTTTTAATTTAATTGGGATTAAAACGAGTCTGCAAAAATTGATGGCGTGTGATTCCAAGGCCCATTGTGCTCGTAACAAGTTTTTGAACTTTTTTTAAGGTACATTCAGTAAAAGTGCAGGCGGCATTTTATAATATTTAAGCTTGTTCTTGGAATTAAAATCTGAGGACACTATTGAATCCATAGCATTATGATTTGCTTAAGGGAAGCTTCACTTCTACCACAGTAGGTTGGGTAAAAAAGTTACTTTTTTTGGTTTTAAGGAAATTATAAAATAACATAGAGATTGTTATTTTATTTCTTTTTTGTCCTACAACTTGTTGAGCAGCGGTGGTAGGGACCACGGAGGAAATCAGAAATTTAATATGGGATATTAAATGCTAATTTACACTTTGGTTTCATAACCACACCTTCTGTAATTAATGTGTCACATTAATTACATCAATTAATTAACATCATTAATTCCTCGGTGTGTTACTCAACCTTTCCCACCTCAATATAATTGAGGCTCAGGTTGGAGTTTTGATATGACTTCATCAAGCGAGGAACCTCTAACAAAGTGACTCTACGTCTTCCACTGATGAGGAACAGATGCTTGGATGTCATTGGGGGAGTTGACGACAAATGCCAGCAGCTTCCACAGACAAGGATTCTTCTTCCACCACCATAGCATCCCCAACAAATCACGTGGTAGGGGTTTTGTTATTAAATCTATGTGAAATGTTTATTTTTGTTGTTCTTTATAAGGATGATAAATCATGGAAGTAATATAGTCATTTATTGATGGATTAATTGTCCCCATTTGTTATAATGCTAACACAGAGGACACGGACCAAATGAACAAGGGTCGGACCCTCCAACGCTTCGTTTCTTGGTGTGTTCTCCATGGGAAAATTTTCAACATGGTGGAATGTAGAAATTGGGAGGCACGTAATCACAAAATCATCCCAAGAGGGCTATAGAAGTGTTCTGAAGAAATAGCATACCACTGGAGCCCGCCCGGTGGCCCGCATAAGGTCCGTCAGTGAAGCACCAGTGACTAGTGTCGACGCCGACTGGCACTCACAGACCTCAAATGAGGGTGGCACCGCTCGATGCTATGGAGAATGGAAAGGTAGCCAGCTTGTCCTGCTGTGGAGGGGGAGACGACGTGTCTTCACGTGTCATGGTGAACATGTTATAGCTACGAAGCCTCGATGAATGTCGTGTCCTGCTCCCTGTGGGTCCCAGAGATTATGAGGCAGCACCACCTAGCGCTACCCTTTAATAAACCAAACGGCTCTTTGAGTCATTCGGGAGGCAGACCGCGCGACCCCCGCATGGGCTGGACCACTCGGCCCAACTGGGATGGCCCAAGCTGGTTCGGGTTGGGTCGGGTTGGCCCGAACCAGGTCGGGCGGCCCAGGCTGGGTCATGCCAGGTCGGACCAGACTAGGACCCCTCTCGGGTCCTGATACACTATAAAGTTTATATCTTGCGAACCGGACATTTGATTTTTGAACTGTCTACGGCACTGGGATCCTTGGAGAGATACGATTTGTTTGAGGTAATCCAGGACAGTTTTGGATAAATTTGGAGTTTGGATGGGTTGGATTGACTCTGAATCCAACCGGTCCATCAGCACTAAAATGCCAATAACTTACAGACTGGGCTTCTTGTTGACACGCCATTTGTTGCATTGGAACCCTTATGACATCATGGATCGTGGGATAACTTCTACAGGGGATTTCGTGTAGTTTGAAATACAAGAGATGGCTTGAGGAATGGTTTCCCCTATAAACAAGCGTATTATGAGAGAGAATCATGTGTCTAGATGAGACGTGAAGAATGAAGAGTGATTCTATTTGAATCAGCACCAAGTGATTATGTGTGAATCAGCACCTAGTGATCTTGTGTGTATCAGCACCCAGCAATTCTTGGTGAATCAGCACCTAGGGATTCTGTGTGAATCAGCACCCAGCAATTCTCTGTGAATCAGCACCCAGTGATTCTGTGTGAATCAGCTCCTAGTTATTTTGTGTGAATTAGAACTCAGGGATTCTGTGTGAATTAGCACTGAGAAATTCTGTCTGAATTGGCACCTGATTGATTCTGTGTGAATCATCACCCAACGACTCTATGAAAATCTCCACCCATCTATTCTGTGTAAATTAGCACCTATCGATCCTATGTGGGTCTTTCAGGGGTTAGTACCTATCGATCTGGTGTAGGTAAGCAACAGTGCCTCTTGATAGAGTAGGATGATATATCCTTACGACTAATCATCTATACTACTTTACTCAGTTAAACCTTGTTTTAGCTGTGACTTTTTCTTTGTGATTTTTTATTGATTTCATTCTTGTAGTTTTCCTTTGTGGAATTATAAGATACCTTTGGGGGTCTCGGGGTCCCTACAAGGTATTGTTATACTCAACCATGCATGGGATTCACCTGCACCTTGTTGTGTCTTGTGAAAACGATGGGAAGCCTTGATTGGGACTCTGGGAGCTAGGACCTGACGGTGGACAGTGGTGACGGTTGATGTGGAGATCTATGGATAAACTTTGTAACTACCCTTTAGGTAGGATCCCTAGTGGATGACCTCGGGAGTTCACTACTGGAAATTCGGGCTATAGCCATGGATCTATAGCCACGGTTTTGTAGGTCCGTGGCTATAGCCATTATATTGCCACGCTTAAATTTTTCTTCCGTGGCTAAATCCGTTTCATCCTTTTTTTCTCCTATCTTTTATCGGGCTCCTCCTCCCGCAGCCCTCCTCCCCCGATTCGCACACCACCCTCCTCCCGACCACGTCTCCTCCTCAGCCCTCGCAATTCCTCCTCGCCGCGCCCTCCTCCTCCCCGACGCCTCCTCCTCGCCGCGCCCTCCTCCTCGTCGCGCCCTCCTCGCCGCGCCCTCCTCACCGCGCCCTCCTCCTCGCCGCCCCCTCCTCCCTGATGCCTCCTCCTCGCCGCGCCCTCCTCCTCGACGGCTCCTCCCCGACGGCTCTCTTCCGACGCCGAGGTCGACACCCCCATCTCCCTCCCGACACATTTTCCACATCTGCAGCTGTCTTCCTCGGTAATTTTTTTTTATACAGTTCATCCACCTCTTCGAACCCCCTCCTCCTCCTCCTGTTTGCGATTTCCGTCAGGTGTTCTAGGGTTCTTATCATTCCAGGTGAGGGTATCACAATTATTTGATAAATGGTGTCATTATATCATGAATTAATGATGATTTTTTTTTTGATTAGTATGAACCATGATGATTTGCATATCAATTTTACAACATCTAGAGGAGTTGTTTTCCAAACAGCAACATCTGAATTATTTAACCTTTATTGGTTTATATTTTTTATGAACATGGTAAATTCCTATGTTTTGGAATTGAATTCTCATATTTTTTACCCAGATTTTATGTGAATCTGTCTATGCAGATTCTTATTTTTTTTCTATGAGAACTATCCATGTATTCCATACATGAATTTTCCACTGGTTTGTACCATCATTTTGAATTCCTAGAATTTAGGAATCCATATTGGAATTAGTTTATGTTAATAGGTTTAGAGTCAAAGAATCTTTACTTCCATGGAGCATGGATGATAAACCTATTTACCCTACACACCAGGTGTTCAAAGATAATGTTAGATGTTTGGGAATCACCTTCAAACCTCTAACCATGTTGAATATCTCAAAAAAAATATTATAAAACACATTTTCTATTTATTATTATAAATAAATTCTGTTATGACTCATTTAATCCCTGCTTGTTGCATCCCTCATTTTGTTTATTGTTGTAGATGATTCTTTGTGTCAAGAACATGCTTATTGGTTCTGGAAATGACAGGGGTAAATATTATGTGTTAATTTCAATGTTTTAGAATATTATTCTGTTTTTTTATCCAAGATTTAGATAAATTAATCTGTAAGGATTCTTATTTCTATTTATATGAGAATTATGCAAGCATTTACTACTTGTATTTTCCATTGTTTTCTAATTTTTTCGTTGGTGTCATTATAATCATTTTGAATTCTTGGAATTTAGGAATCTATTT
The DNA here is from genome assembly GCA_963277665.1 of Viscum album. NCBI lineage: Eukaryota > Viridiplantae > Streptophyta > Magnoliopsida > Santalales > Viscaceae > Viscum > Viscum album. Next base: position 79,984,226 of record OY728122.1, read on the forward strand.
CCAAATTATTTTACCTTTATTGGTTTATATTTCTTATTAACTTGGTAAATGCCTATGTTTTGGAATTGTATTCTCAAGTTTTTGACCCTCGTTTTAGGGGAATCAGTCTATGTAGATTCTTATTTATGTTTCTATGAGAAATATGCAAGCATTCCATTAATGAATTTTCTACTGGTTTGTGATTTGTTCACTGTTACATTCAATTGGAATTCCTATAATTTTGGAATCCATCTTGGAATTATTTTATTTTTATTGGTATAGAATCATAGAATCTTTACTTGTTCTAATATTACCACTTCATCAAAAATATTAACCATAAATTCATTATAATGTTTAGTAGCGTTCATCCCATAACTAATGCTACAACCTTCTAAACATAACTATCACATCAACACCCTGCTTAATGAACTGCCACATTAGCACCCTCTATGCAATAACGAAGATCATGAGAATGTGGCCAGTAAAGGGGACACATCAGCCGGGGTTTCTGCAATTTCCAATGACAAAAATATTTAGCCCAACTTTCATGAATATTATTATAGCCATTACTAATTATTGAATAAGTGTGGGAGGATATTTATATATATTTTATATCTATTTTACCCCGATATCAAGGATTTGATGTCATTATGGTGGTAGTGAACATACTTTCCAAGTGTAATAAAGAACCCAAATCCAAAACTAGTTCCTTGGATAGAAAAGTCACATGTTTTCACTATGTTAAACCCATGCACATTAATCCCAAGTGTAGGAAACTCATGTGAGAGTTAGAACACAAAAAACCAACTGACACTAATACTATTAGCAATCCTGCCAATTATGGGTACGCCAAGACACTAAATAAGCCCTGTAATACTGCTTTTGTGGCACCCAAATCAGTTGAACATGGTACCACAATATCGATACAGGAAACTAAGCCCATGCAGGTTATGAATGTCTCTATAGAGAAAATGCACTACTGTACAGATCTGGAAAATATCATAAAACATCCCACAGATACTTCACAGGCCAGGTATAACTATTTCACCACCTATAGATAGTGAGCACTGTGCTATAAAATCTGTAATGTACAGATTTATTACATCTATGTGCTGATAAAAAACACTCTACTCTTTAAGCCCTGCTCTTAATTTCACTGCTTTCAATTCCTATACTATAATGTTTAAAGTGATTCTAACATGAAACCTCTATGTAGAAAAATCTGTCGCACTGTTTTGATATTGACAACAGTGAGAAAGATAATGTCCAGACATCTCCAGACAGCGTGCCTACAACATGTCCATCTACTGATTTGGAGACCATGACGAAGGGATATATAAACAAGAAAACAGAAAAAACAGACTGAAAACTCAGCCTGGATATAGAAGGTAATCATACATCTTCACTCATCAAATAATTCCCATTATTGTTTTGTTAATTATTATTTGTAGATCAATGTGTATTACATTAGATAGACTACAGACTATTCATTTCAAAGTTTTCGTGCATCTGTTTCAGTTATTTCTAACATCTCTTTCTGATACTCATGCTAGAGGCTAGGATTGCTGGATGATTATCATTATGTTGGAGAATTCTGCTACAAGATTTTAATGCTGGATGTTTTAGCTACTGGAAGTTTATGCTGGAGGTTTCTGTTGCTGCACTGTTTCAAATGTTTCTTAGAGATTGCTTAACTTTCTGATTTCATGCTGGACGGTATATCAATCTGGGCCTTTTGTTGTATTCTGCATTTTCCTAGATGCTATACGGTTTTCTTCACTTTTCCATTACTAATTTATCAGATTTTGCAGGACGGTTTTACATTAATAGGTATTTCTATTATACTGGATGGTTTTCCATGACGATCTTTCAGGATGCTGGATGTTTTTTCATGTGGCCGAATCTAATTCAATTGTTTTTAAATTTCAGACTTTTATTATGTCACCATTATTTGTTCAGTTATATTAAAGTTTCACTTTTTATTCAACAGTAGCAAATTGGTGAACCATTCAACTGTGATGGTGCAAGGTTTTAAATTTCAGACTTTTTATTATGTCACTATAAGCACTGGAACATGCAGTTTTTTGAAAGCAATTAGTCATTTCATTATCCTGTTTTCATTGTGTTCAATTTTCAATGCCTGAATTATTATACTGCACAAATACGACATGTTTGTTTCCTCCTATCATTACAGTTTTCTGTTTGCATACTGTACATACACACCATCATGGAATGTATTATAGAAATGCCAGATTATTCATTTTTATTTGAACTCCATGTTTCAATGGTATTGGTTTGTAATCATGTCATTTGATGAAATATGTCATTCTATCTTCCGATTATTCATTTTGTTTCATATGCATTTTTAAATATTTGTAATTGTCAGTCATTTATTTGATTCTGATTTCTTTATCAAACACCGTTTTTGAATTGTGCATTATACAGAATTTTGTGTATTATACAGAATTGGTCATTTTTAATCAGTTCTATTACATAGCCAAACTTCTCCTCTTCGTTATCTACTCCACTACTACTCTCCTCAACCGTTGATCTTCTTCGACCAATCATGGATACCAGGAACCAAACGTGATTCGACGGTGCCTAGCAGCACCTTGGACGCATCGAGACAGCTCTCGCAGATGTCGCTGGATCGGGCCAACACGCTGCGGTCACGCCGCGGTCACGCCGCGGTCACGCCGCGGTCACGCCGTGATGTGGCCCTGCTCCAGCCACATCCAGCAGGGGGGAGGGGTGTCCAGCGGGGGGAGGGGTGTCCGCGGTCACGCCGCAGTCACGTCGAAATATATCTATACGTTTGTAATCAATATATACAAATAATAAGAATGGTGTACCTTACACCATTCGATCTAGTCTTTCGAAGCTTTTCACAAGTGTTTGATTGTGATCACTTAGAAGTCGCTGAAAGACTCCTTCAGAGGTATCCACAAATCATGGGAATCACCCGACACTTAGTAGGACCCCCCTTTCACACACATTCCAGCCTCCTCCTGCTCCCTTCGCTCCTGGTCGGAAGATGCTGCCCCACGGATGTCGCTGGATCGGGCCAACACGCTGCGGTCACACCGCGGTCACGCCGCGGTCACGCCGCGGTCACGCCGTGATGTGGCCCTGCTCCAGCCACATCCAGCAGGGGGGAGGGCTGTCCAGCGGGGGGGAGGGGTTTCCGAGGTCACGCCGCAGTCACGCCGAAATATATCTATACGTTTGTAATCAATCTAAACAAAGAATAAGAATGGTGTACCTTACACCATTCGATCCAATCTTTCGAAGCTTTTCACAAGTGTTTGATTGTGATCACTTAGAAGTCGCTGAAAGACTCCTTCAGAGGTATCCACAAATCATGGGAATCACCCGACACTTAGTAGGACCCCCCTTTCACCCGCATTCCAGCCTCCTCCCGCTCCCTTCGCTCCTGGTCGGAAGATGCTGCCCCGCGGATGTCGCTGGATCGGGCCAACACGCTGCGGTCACGCCGCGGTCACGCCGCGGTCACGCCGCGGTCACGCCGCGGTCACGCCGCGGTCACGCCGCGGTCACGCCGCGGTCACGCCGCGGTCACGCCGCGGTCACGCCGCGGTCACGCCGCGGTCACGCCGCGGTCACGCCGCGGTCACGCCGCGGTCACGCCGCGGTCACGCCGCGGTCACGCCGCGGTCACGCCGCGGTCACGCCGCGGTCACGCCGCGGTCACGCCGCGGTCACGCCGCGGTCACGCCGCGGTCACGTCGTGATGTGGCCCTGCTCCAGCCACATCCAGCAGGGGGAGGGGTGTCCAGCGGGGGGGAGGGGTGTCCGCGGTCACGCCGCAGTCACGCCGAAATATATCTATACGTTTGTAATCAATCTAAACAAAGAATAAGAATGGTGTACCTCACACCATTCGATCCAGTCTTTCGAAGCTTTTCATAAGTGTTTGATTGTGATCACTTAGAAGTCGCTGAAAGACTCCTTCAGAGGTATCCACAAATCATGGGAATTACCCAACACTTAGTAGGACCCCCCTTTCACCCACATTCCAGCCTCCTCCTGCTCCCTTCGCTCCTGGTCGGAAGATGCTGCCCCGCGGATGTCGCTGGATCGGGCCAACACGCTGCGGTCACGCCGCGGTCACGCCGCGGTCACGCAGCGGTCACGCCGCTGTCACGCCGCGGTCACGCCGCGGTCACGCCGCGGTCACGCCGCGGTCACGCCGCGGTCACGCCGTGATGTGGCCCTGCTCCAGCCACATCCAGAAGGGGGGAGGGGTGTCCAGCGGGGGGGAGGGGTGTCCGCGGTCATGCCGCAGTCACGCCGAAATATATCTATACGTTTGTAATCAATCTAAACAAAGAATAAGAATGGTGTACCTTACACCATTCGATCCAGTCTTTCGAAGCTTTTCACAAGTGTTTGATTGTGATCACTTAGAAGTCGCTGAAAGACTCCTTCAGAGGTATCCACAAATCATGGGAATCACCCGACACTTAGTAGGACCCCCCTTTCACCCGCATTCCAGCCTCCTCCCGCTCCCTTCGCTCCTGGTCGTAAGATGCTGCCTCGCGGATGTCGCTGGATCGGGCCAACACGCTGCGGTCACGCCGCGGTCACGCCGCGGTCACGCCGCGGTCACGCCGCGGTCACGCCGCGGTCACGCCGCGGTCACGCCGTGATGTGGCCCTGCTCCTGCCACATCCAGCAGGGGGGAGGGGTGTCCAGTGGGGGGGAGGGGTGTCCGCGGTCACGCCGCAGTCACGCCGAAATATATCTATACATTTGTAATCAATCTAAACAAAGAATAAGAATGGTGTACCTTACACCATTCGATCCAGTCTTTCGAAGCTTTTCACAAGTGTTTGATTGTGATTACTTAGAAGTCACTGAAAGACTCCTTCAGAGGTATCCACAAATCATGGGAATCACCCGACACTTAGTAGGACCTCTCTCAATACCAGTCCTTCCTGCTTGTCGAAGTTTTCACAAGCGTTTGATCGAGATCTCCGAGAAGTCACCGAAAGACTCCTTCTGAGGTATCCAAGGTTCATGGGAATCACCCGATGCTTAGGTAGGGTCTCTCTCAACACCACAGTCTGTTAGAACCTTGTTTAAAGGTGGGAGAGAAACAAGAGCTAGAGAGAATCGGCTTTGAGGAGTTCTAACGATCACATGATCTCATCCATCAAGTGCAACCACTTGAGACCTAGTCACCATCGTTGTTCTCCATTGAGAGCAGTCTTTCTTCTTCCTTGATTTCCTTGAATAGACAATTTGAAATCCCTCTTTATCAACTGAAGGAAACTTTCCCTTGCTTAAAATATCCTTACATGGATCACTTCTATGGGCATAATCATCATTTTCTATTCCGGCCCAACTTCCCCCTATATTATTAAGCTCCATTTGCCGATTGATCTCTTCCTGGATCTGAGAAGGTTGAACCATTGGTTCATGCTGCTGAGACCCATACTGAGAAGGTTGAACCATTGGTTCATCCACAAACTGGACACAATCAGCCCGTGCTACGGAGAGTTTCTTCTGCCCTTGAACAGATTTAACCTCTCCAGACCCAATTCCAGGTTGCTCCAAGCCCGGATCATCAACATTTACCTGCACCTGTACACCTGATGAGATTAGACCTTGACCCCGCTGCTGAGAGGCAGCATCAAACTCTGACCTTGACTTATCTGCTCCTGACCTCTGATTTTCATCCTCAATCCGGCCACTAACAGCCCCTGCTACAGTTAGTTTTCCCTGCCCCTGAACCTCACCAGCCCCAGTCTAGGTTGCAAATCTGGATCATCAAAATTCACCTCCTCTTGAAAACCTTCACCTGAAATATCAGAAGCATTCCCCTTCATGGTTCTCATCTCTTCTCTAATGATAGTCACAATATTTATGTCTAGTGGGTGAGACATAGGAGTTGCTGAGCTAGTGCCCCTTGTAAAACGTCTCACACACCTTTCCTTAACTGGGTAAAATAGAGAGCTTGAAAGTGATAAATAATGTCCTCAAGTCCTTTCATAATCATGTCCATGGATGTTATATACTGATAAGTCAGGCTATTGACAGTTGAAACCAATCCATTCAACTCATTTCTTAACTTTTGATTTTCTCTCACAATGGATTTAATGAGTTCAACTAACCTTGGTTCCACTTGGAAAATAATTGTTCTAGAGAGAAGAGATGCATCACTCTCACTCAATATCAACATTGGAATAGGCAAATAAAAATTTCTAATGGTTGAGCATAGGTCTTCCTTAAAATTTTCAAAGTCAAATTTAGTGACATAGTCACTCGAAAGAGTCCCAACCACTAATCTCCTTGAAACTGCTACACTCTCCTCATCATCTGAGTCTGAATAATCCAAACCAATAGCAATATATCCAGGATTCCTTTCCCATTTAGACTTGATAAATGCATCTAGAGTAATGAGTGTATCAACTCTCACTCTTTCAGGTTGAGGCTCCCCCCCCCCAACTGGATCTCTCCTCACATGTTGCTCCCACTACAGGGGTTGGGTGCACATGGGCTGGGTCTGGGGGGCTGGGTGCACAGGGGTTGGGTGCACAGGGGGTGGGGGGCTAGGGGGCTGGGGGGCTGGGTGGGTGGGTGCACAGGGGCTGGGGGCTGGGTCTGGGGGGCTAGCCGCCCAGGGGGAGGGGGCTGGGTCTGGGGGGCTGGCTGCACAGGGGGGGGGGGGGGGCTGGCTGCACAGGGGGGGGGGGGGGCTGGACAGGGGTCTAGGGAGGGGGAGTGGCTGGGTGGGTCTGCTCTGGGGGGCTGGGGCTGGACCGGGGTCTGGTGGGGCTGGGTCCGGGGGGCTGGACAGGGGTCTGGGGGGGAGGGGCTGGGTCTGGGGGGGCTGGGTGCATGGGGGGGCTGGCTGGGTCTGGTGGGGGGATGGCTGCACAGGGGGGCTGGCTGGGTCTGGTGGGGGGCTGGCTGCACAGGGGGGGTATCGCTGCACAGGGGGGTCTAGCTGCACACAGGGGGGAGGGAGGGGCTGGGTCTGGGGGGCTGGCTCGGGCTGGCTCGGGCTGGCTCGGGTTGGGTCGGGTTGGGTCGGGTTCACCCAAGTAACCCGGCCCAAACTGACCCGACCCGCAGAGGGTTGGGTCGGGTCGGGTCGTTCGACCATGAGTCGGGTAACCCGACCCCCAATGGTTTGGGTTGGGTCGGGTTCACCCAAGTAACCCGACCCAAACTGACCCGACCCGAAGAGGGTTGGGTTGGGTCGGGTCGTTCGACCATGAGTCGGGTAACCCGACCCCCAATGGTTTGGGTTGGGTCGGGTCGCCTACCCGCAAAGTATGAGACCCGACCCGACCCGTCCCGCCGGTTTTGGGTCGGGCCCTAGAACACCCATGACCCGACCCAACCCATGGACACCCCTACTCAAAGGAACATATTTTGTCGTTGTATTCATGTTGATTTCATCCATTAATCCCTACTGAATGCTTGTAGCCTGCAACTGTCGCGGATGAGGATTTTGTTGGATTGGTGTTGCCTGATCTGGTTGGGCCGAATGCTTGTGGCCTGCAACTGTCGCGGGTCGAGCTGACCGACAGGGGGGGTGTCCAGAAGGGGGGGTTGTCCAGCAGAGGGAGGGGGTGTCCAGCAGGGGGGTGTCCAGCAGGGGGGAGGGGTGCTAAACATGGTCTGTAAATCTGATGTAGTTCAGTCTGTTCCTGTCTTATCTCATGCTGCTAAACATGGCAGAATTGGTGAATTGGTACCTGTTAAACCTGAATCTGGCAGTGCTGAAGATGTTGTGGTTATCAGATCAGATAAACTTGGTTATCAGATCAGGGGGAAAGGGGACTAGCAGGGGACTGACAGGGGGCCTAGCAGGGGGCAGGTGGTAGGGGGGCTGGCAGGGGGACAAGCAGGGGGCAGGGGGGGCTGGCAGGGGGCAGGGGGGGCTGGGGGTGGGGGCTGGCAGGGGAGGGGGGGCAGGGGGGCTGGCAGGGGGAAGGTGGGGGTGGCAGGGGGGCAAGCAGGGGGCAGGGGGGGCTGGCAGGGGGACAAGCAGGGGGAAGGGGGGCTCGCAGGGGGGCAAGCAGGGGGCAGGGGGGGCTGGCAGGGGCAGGGGGAGGCTGGCAGGGGGAAGGGGGGGCTGGCAGGGGGCAAGCAGGGGGGGCTGGCAGGGGGGCAAGCAGGGGGCTGGGGGGGCTGGCAGGGGTAGGGGGAGGCTGGCAGGGGGAGGGCGGGCTGGCAGGGGGGCAAGCAGGGGGCAAGGGGGGGCTGGCAGGGGGACAAGCAGGGGGGGCTGGAAGGGGGAAGGGGGGGCTGGCAGGGGGAAGGGGGGTGGCAGGGGGCAAGAAGGGGGCAGGGGGGGAGCTGGCAGGGGGACAAGCAGGGGGAAGGGGGGGCTGGCAGGGGGGCAAGCAGGGGGCAGGGGGGGCTGGCAGGGGGACAAGCAGGGGGGGCTGGCAGGGGGGCAAGCAGGGGGCAGGGGGGGCTGGCAGGGGTAGGGGGAGGCTGGCAGGGGGAAGGGGGGGCTGGCAGGGGGCAAGCAGGGGGCAGGGGGGGAGCTGGCAGGGGGGGACTAGCAGGGGCAGGGGGGCAATCAGGGGGCAGGGGGGGCTGGCAGGGGCAGGGGGAGGCTGGCAGGGGGGCAAGCAGGGGGCAGGGGGGGCTGGCAGGGGGGCAAGCAGGGGGCAGGGGGGGCTAGCAGGGGCAGGGGGAGGCTGGCAGGGGGAGGGGGGGGGGGCTGGCAGGGGGGGCAAGCAGGGGGCAAGGGGGGGCTGGTAGGGGGACAAGCAGGGGGGGCTGGCAGGGGGAAGGGGGTGGCAGGGGGGCAAGCAGGGGGCAGGGGGGGAGCTGGCAGGGGGACAAGCAGGGGGAAGGGGGGGGGCTGGCAGGGGGGCAAGCAGGGGGCAGGGGGGGCTGGCAGGGGGACAAGCAGGGGGAAGGGGGGGCTGGCAGGGGGCAAGCAGAGGGCAGGGGGGGTTGGCAGGGGCAGGGGGGCTGGCAGGGGCAGGGGGGGCTGGCTGGCAGGGGGACAAGCAGGGGGGTGGCAGGGGGACAAGCAGGGGGGGTGGCAGGGGGACACGCAGTGGGGGGGGGGGGGGCTGGCAAGGGGACAAGCAGGGGGTGGCGGGGGGTGGGGACTAGCAGGGGCAGTGGGGGACTAGCAGGGGGGTGTCAGGGGGCAGGGGGACTGGCAGGGGGTGGCAAGGGGGACATGCAGGGGGGGATGGGTGTCCAGGCAGGGGGTACTGGCAGGGGGGGACTGGCCGGGGGTGGCAGGGGGGGTGTCCAGGGGGTATTTTTTTATGGATTTGGACACCCTATAGCAACGGTTTTAAACCGTGGCTATTGATTTATTGCCACGGTTTTAAACCGTGGCTATAGACATAATGCCACGGTTTTAAACCGTGGCTATAGATTTTGTCCGGCCTTCAGTATAGCCACGGTTGAAACCGTGGCATTAGGTATACAGCCACAGTTTAAACCGTGGCTATAAACCTATAGCCACGGTTTGGACCATGGCTTTAGAGTTAAAGCCACGGTTTGAAACCGTGGCTATAGGTCTAGACCTATAGCCACGCCAAACTTAGCCACGGTTCCTCAAACCATGGCTATTACCTATAGCCACGGTTCCTCAAACCGTGGCTATTACCTATAGCCACGGTTTGAGGTCCTATAGCCACGGTTTAGAACCGTGGCTATAGCCCGAATTTCCAGTAGTGGTTGTTTTATATTTTCAGTTGTAGTTGTATCTTTTTAGTTGGGCTGGAATTCCGGACCCTTACATTCAGTACACACTTTTACTACAGAAATTTTACTTCATTGTTGCATATTGTTCTGTTCTATTATATGTGTTTGTATAAGTTTAAAGGAAATGCCTTCCCATTTTAGGGATACACATTTTCAGTGCTAGTCACCAACCCATAGCCTATGGAAGGCGGGCTAGCGGTAGTCACAGCACAATCCCCAGGGGACGGGTCTTTAAAAAGTGGTATCAGAGGTATCAGATCTACTGAAGGTCTAGGACTATGATATTTCCAATGGATCAATAGTGTAAAGTGTTTTTGAGTGTGGTTTTTAGTTTGGGGAATCCATTGTTGGTGCGGAAGCCGACGTATCCATACACTAGGACCCTAAATTCTGATTTTCTAATAGGTGTATGAAAACACTAATTGTGTGTGTTTTGGAGATGTTTTACTTTTTATCTCTTTTGAGTCATCTTAGCAGGTATAACTTTTTTACTATGGAACACCTGTTTCTTTTCAGGACGCCACCGCATAGACATCCAACCAGGATTCCCGAGAGAGTACATGAGGATGGCCCACCGAGCGATGAGGCTTTGGTGTAGGGCCCTCTTACTGTGTTAGCAGCTTAAGGGGGTGCACTGACAGCACCACCACCCATTGGGCAGCAGTTTCCACAATCCCCACTAGAAGACGATGCATGCTGACTGAGCATGTTGCACGAGTTCCAGCAATTGATATCTCTAAGGTTTAAAGGCGAGACAGATCCCCAAGTAGTTGAGGACTGGATGGAGGTTGTGGCACAAGTTTTCCACCTAGTTGGGACACTAGTTGAGAAGATGGTGATCATAACACTAGTCTTTTCCTAGGCATGGTAGGAAGATGGTGGAGCCTGACGCTCCAGTTACATGACGACGTGACCCTTACCTAGACAGACTTTGAGAGCCTCTTCAGGGCAGAGTTTTTCCTAGTGACACTACACTCTATGCATATCCAGGAGTCGCTACACATACACTAGGGTAGCTTATTAGTTGCCCAGTACTCAGTGAGATTCACTGACCTCTCATGCTACTCCACCGACATGGTATGGGACCCATTCTTTAGGGCTTGGACCTTTGAGCAGGATCTCCGGAAAGAGATCAGAACATCGATGATATATCTGAATATCCCTATGTATGAAGGTTTGCTTGAGTGAGAATTATTGGTGGAGAGGTTCTTAGCTGAGCAGGAACCAATGGTGAGAGCCATGACTGGACGATAAGTAGCTGAGTCAATTGCATCTAGCTGTAGACAGATGATGCATAGGTCCAAGCGGAGTAGACATTCTGGAGGGAAACCCTAGGATGTAAGGTCAGAGTTACGAAGCTTATGAGGTAGAGGGGTCAGTAGGGAAGAAGATTGTGCTTCACGTGTGGTGGGCCGGACCACATGGCTCGCGACTGCCCGACCTACCGTAATGATGATCAGCAGATGGTTGAGCAACCACCCTGGAGTCAGATGAAGTTTTGAGTGAGGAGGTCCATAGGCAGTGGACGTGGCAGAAGAGTAGGTCATGTAGCAGTTGGTGGATGACGATTTGAGATTCTACAACCACCACCACCAGGTGGTCCACCCAGACCACAGGGAGTAGGTGGACATTGGAAGCATAGCTACAAGCAGGAGAGTCCTATAACCACGGAACTCCAGAGATGATTAGAGGTATGATCTATGTCTATTAAAACCTAGCTACATTACTTATAGACACGAGTTCTATTCACTCTTTCATTGCCCCAGCACTCATTCAAATCTTGGATATTCTGATCGATTCATTGGCTTGATCCTTGCAATTAGAGACTCCTATGAAAAAGTATTTGACAATTAAACACTAGTTCAAGCAGTGTGATCTCACTCTAGGAGGCTAGATATTCTACTGGGATCTCTTAGTAGTATCATCGAGGCCTTATGACATCATATTGGGTATGGACTGGCTATCCACAGTCTATTCTTAGATCGACTGTTTTAGGCACAAAGTGCGATGTGACTGTGGGGATGGGATTAGGTTTACCTTCACCAGTAAGGGGGATACCTTTTCAACATGGGATGGACTATCTCAGAGGAGGGCTCAACCTATTACTCATCAGTTGGCTAGCCTCACCCTCAGAGTAGTTGACATGAAGAGTTTGATTTTTCCTATGTTGGTGGACCAGTATGCTGATGTCTTCCCTGATGATGTTCTAGGAATACCTCCTTGAAGAGAGGTAGACTTTCACATCGATTTGTACCCCGAGACGACACTGATATCTACACCATCATATCAGATAGCTCTTGTGTAGATTCGTCGACTGAGGGTGTAGTTGGAGGACTTGTAGTGAAAGGGGTTCATAAGGTCTAGTGTTTCTACTTGGGCATCCCCGATCTTGTTCGCTAAGAAAGAAGATGGGAGTTTAAGGCTTTGTGTGGACTATCAGCACCTGAACTAGGTGACCGTGAAGAAAAAGTTTCCTATGCCAAGGATCGATGATCTCTTCGACCAGCTGAAGGGAGCTGATTGGATTTCGAAGATAGACCTCAGAGCAGGTTATCGCCAGCTCAGAGTACGGGATGAGGACGTAATGAAGACATCCTTAAAAAGTCGGTATGGCCATTAAGAGTTCTTGGTGATGCCTTTAGGTGTCACCAATTCTCCAGCAGTGTTCATGGGGCTCATGAATAAGATCTTCCACCCATACCTCGATCGCTTCATGGTGGTCTTCATTGATGACATCTTGATATACTTGGAATTGGAGGAGGAGCACACCTAGAACTTATAGATAGTTCTGGATACTCTCTGAGAGTTCCATCTTTATGTAAAGCTCTCTAAGTTATATTTCAGGATATGGGAAGACCACTTCCTGGGGCATGTTATCTCAGAGGCTGGATTTGCAGTGGATCTGACTAAGATAGTGGAAGTGCTTCCTTGGGATCCACCCAGAAGTGTGACCGAGGGGCAGAGTTTCCTGGGATAGTCTGGGTGCTACCGTAGATTTGTAACAGACTTATCCAGGGTAGCGTCACCCTTGTCATCCTTGAAAAAGAAGGGGAAACCTTTCTTGTGGATGGATAAGTGCTAGTGGAATTTTCAAGAGCTAAGGCCAAGGATGACGAGTGCCCCCATCTTAAGGCTACCAGAAGAGGGTGTTGGATATGTAGTATACTATGATGCATCAGGGATCGGACTAGGTTGTTTCCTAATATAGAAGAAAGTATTTATCACCTATGGTTCATGTTAGTTGAGACAGCATGAGAAGAACTACACTACCCATGACCTGGAGTTAGCAGTAGTGGTCTTTGTGCTGAAGATGTTGTGGCACTACTTGATGGTCAAACATTTTACAGTCTACTCTAATCACAAGAGTCTTGGGTATATCTTCTTTCAGAAGCACCTGAAAATGAGACAACGAAGATGGATAGAGTTTCTCTAGGACTATGACTTTGAGATATTCTACACTACTGAGAAGGGAAACATAGTAGCAAATGCACTCAGCAAGAGGTCTGGTCTATAGCTACTGAGTGAGGTGACAGAGAAGCTATTTGTGTTCTAGATATCCTTCATGGATAGAGATGGAGCAGCTTACCTTTATTCTATAACTGTCACTCCCCCACTTCTCCAGCGAGTTCAGGAGGCTCCACTTGGGAATGTACACTATGAGGCCCAACATGTTCAGATATCCTTAGGTCAGGATCCAGATGGATTTTCTGAAGGTGTGGAGCATGTCATCCTCTTTAGAGGGAACATCATATTACCAGTGATGCTATGAGGGGAGGTTTTTAGGGAGTTCCATTAATCCCCTTAAGTGGGACATCCTAGAGTGGAAAAGATGTACCAGGACCTCCAGCATCAGTACTAGTGGCCAGGGACAAAGAAAGTAGTGGAATATTTTGTATCATGATGCCTCACTTGTCAACAAGTGAAGGCCGAGCATCAGGTACCAGCAGGCTTAGCTTAGGCACTTGAGGTACTTGACTAGAATTGGGATAAAATATCCATATACTTCATTATCGGGCTATCACATATGTCCAGGGGCTACAATTCTATCTGGGTTATCCTTGCCTGAATCACCAAGTAGGCCCACTTCCTACCCATTTGAAAGAAGTGATTAGTAGAGATCTTGGGACATCTATACATACAAGAGATTATATGACTTCATGGGGTTTCATCAACAATTGTCTTAGATCACGATGCACATTTTACATCCCTCTTATGGAAGGGATTGCAGGAGGCATTTGGGACTCGACTACACTTGAGCACCGCCTTCCATACTCAAACAGATGGTCAGATGGAGTGGACCATACAGACACTCGAGGAAATTCTTCGTGCTTATGTCCTTGATTTTGGTCGCAGTTGGGAGGACCACCTTCCCCTAGTGGAGTTCTCATACAACAATAGTTATCACTCCACCATCGGCATGGATCCGTTTGAGGCCATGTATGGGAAACCTTGCAGATCACCCCTTTACTGGACAGACTCAGTGGAGTCAGCACTCATGGGTCCAGAGTTGGTACAGGCTACCACAGAGAAGGTGCAGATCATCTAGGGGTGGATGAAGATGGCACAGATTCGGAAGCTGATATGAAATGAAGAACCGTGGAGTTTTAGGAGGGAAACCATGTATTCCTATAGGTCTTACCCTGACGAGGATTACAGAGGTTTTCCTAGGGAGACAAGCTATCTTTGAGGTTCATCAGACCTTTCTAGATCCTCAGTAGAGTAGGTGAGGTGGCTTACCGTCCAGTTCTTCCCCCATAGATACACCAGGTGCATAATGTATTCCACGTGTCACAGATGAAGAGGTACGTGCATGATCCATCGCATGTTTTCAACTGGGGAGATCTGGACATCGACGATAGAGTGATGTTTGCAGAGTTCCCAATGAAGATATAGGATTGACAGGAGTGGGTCCTTCATGGGTGGTGGATACCTCTAGTGCGAGTTTGTTGGAAGCACAAGAATCTCTAGGAGATCACATGGGATAGGGAGGCTCAGATACATGCTCAGTATCCCCTTTTTTTCCCCTAGTTTTGTTGTAGATTTTGGGAATGAAAATCCCTAAGGTGGGGAGAATTTAAAGGGCCATAAATTCCATATAATTTTCTTTTAGTTTATTTGGTTTTAATACGAGTCTGAGAAAATTGACGGCATGTGATTCTGAGGCCCGGTGTGACCAGAAAATTATTCGAACTTTTTTTAAGGTATGTTCAGTAAGCATGTGGTTGTCATTTTCTAACTTTTAAGTCGGTGCTCGGAATTAATATCTAACGACACCATTTAATCTGAAGCACCGGGATTCTCTTAAGAGAAGCCTCACTTTGACCGTAGTAGGTCGGGTGAAAAAGTTAGTTTTTTGCAGCTTTTAAAGAAATAATAAAATAACATAGAGATTTTTATTTTATTTAATTTTTTTCCTACCACCAGTTGAGTGGTGGTGGTGGGGACCACAAAGGTAATCAATCATTTAATATGGGATATTAAATGTGTGGTTACACTTCGATTGCTTAATCAACACTTTTGTAATTATTGTGGCACATTAATTACATCAATTAATGAACCTCATTAATTCCTCGGTGCATTACTCACCCTTTTCCCCATCTATTTAAGTGAGGATCGGGTTGGAGTTTTGACACGAATTCATCAAGCGAGGAACCTCTAATGAAGTGACGTGACCTCTTCCACCGATGAGAAATGGAATCTTTGATGTCGTTGAGGGAATTGATGAAGAACGTCGATGGCTTCCACGGACAAGGATTCTTCTTCCACCACCGCGGCGTCCCCAAAAAATCACAAGGTAGGGTTTTTTTATTAAATCCGTGTGCAATGTTTCTTTCCCTCATTCTTGAGAAGTTTGAAAAATCATGGAAGTAATATAGTCTTTTATTGATGAATTAATTATCCCTATTTGATATAATGATAACACGGATGGTGTAGGCCAAACGAACAAGGCTTGGACCCTCTGATGCTTTGTTTCTTGGTGTATTCTTCATGGGATGATTTTCAACTCGACATAAAGCTAAAACGGGGAAGCACGCAACGATGGCGGTATCCCAAGAGGGAAATAAATGCATCCAGAAGGAAGAAAAGACCACAGGATCCCACCCGGTGGCCCGTGGAAGGTCCTCCGGCATGACACCGGTGACTGGAGCTGATAAAGAACGCGGTGGCCGGTGCTCACCGGCCACGGATGAGGGTGACATCACTCAGCTCCGCAGCAGATGGATAGGTGGCTGGCTCGACCAACCGTGAAGAGGGAGGTAGCATGCCTTTGCACACCGTGGTGAACGGGCCATGGCTACAAAGCTACGGTGAAGGTCGGGACCTGCTCCCTATAGGTCCTGCAGGTGACATGGAAGTGCCACCTGTAACTGCCCTTTAATAAACATAATGGCTCTTTGAGCCATTCGAGAGGTGGATTGCGCAACCCCCGTGCGGATCGCGCCAGCCGGAGGGCCGCACCCCGGCAGTGGGCCAGGATGTTCCACGGCCCAGCGGGCTGAGCCTGCCCCAGCCCAGCCCAACTGGTTCAGCCCATGCCAGTTCGGTCTGGGTCGTTTCAACCTAAACTAGATCGGGTCGGAATAGTCTCGTACCCATCCCAGGTCATGATACGCTTGAAAGGTTGTATCTTGCGAACCGAACATCCGTTTGACGAACCGTAGATAGTGTTGGGATCCATGGAGAGAGATGGTCCTTTTGATATACTCCACGATATTTTTGTAAAATGTTGGAGTATGGAAAGGTTAGATTGACTCCAAATACAATAGGGACCTTGGCACAAAAATTCCAATAACTTACAGACAGAGCATTCGGTTGACGAGCCGTCTATTGCGTTGGAACCCTTATGACATGACGGATCATGGGGTAACTTCTACATGGGACTTTGTGGTAGATGAAATAGGACTGATGGCTTGAGTATTAGTTTCTCCTAGAAACAATCATACTATGAGTGGGAATATTGTGTCTTGTTGAGACATGAAGAATGAAGAGCAATTTTGTGTGAATCAGCACCTACCGATTCTGTGTGAATTGGCACCCAACGATTCTCTGTGAATCAGCATCGAGCGATTCTATGTGAATCGGAACCCAGTGATTCTGGGTGAATCTGCACCCATTTATTCTATGTGAATCAGCACCCAGCGATTCTCTATGAATCAGCACCCCGTGATTCTATGTGAATCAACACCCAGTGATTCTGTGGGAATCAACACCTAGTGATTCTCTATGAATCAGCACCCAACGATTATCTATGAATCAGAACCTATCAATCCTATGTGGGGCTTGTGTGGGTTTGTATCTATTGATCCGATGTGAATCCACATCAATTCCTCTAGACAGAGTAGGATGATCTAGCCTTACGACTAATCATCTTTACTACTCTACTCAGTTATACCTGGTTTGAGCTGTGTCTTTTGCTTTGTGCTTTGTGATTGAGATCATGCTTGTGGTTTTCCTTTGTGTAATTCTAAGAGACCTTTATGGGTACCAGGGTCCCTACTAGGTATTGTTGTACTCACCCCTGTACCGAATTCACCTGCACCTTTTTGTGTCTTGTGCAGATGACGGGCATCCTTGAATGGGACTCCAGAAGCTAGGACCGGATGGAGGAAGGCGGTGACTGTTGACGTGGAGAGCTGTGGAGACAAGTTGTACCCACCCTTCAGGTAGGATCCCTAGTGGATGAGCTCAGGAGCTATTTTATGTTTTCTGTTTTAGTTGTATCTTTTCAGTTGGTCTTGTATTCCAGCCCCTTACTTTCAATACCCACTTTTACGATAGGAGTTTTACTATGTCATTGCATATTTTTGTTGTAACACCCTAAGATTTTATGAGAAGTATTATTTTTAATTTATTTGATGTATTGTGTTGTATTCTACACCAATATTATCTTGCGCTATACGCAACACCATATTATCTTGTAGTATACGCAACACTATTCTTGGATAGTGTTTCACAAAATTTCAAGATTGTTTGATAGAAGTTATTCTACGCAACATTGAGTGTATATATATATATATATATATTAAATGTATAAATGAAATATGGTTGGATTCTATTATACACAACAACAAAGAAATCTTTCACTACACGCAACCCTGACTTGGCTTGCTTTACACGCAATCACAACCTTCCATGATAGCATGTGTTGTACGCAATAACGAGTTTCACTAAACAACGATATGTTATTAAAATATTATATAAACTAGCCATTATGAATAATAATACCCATTATTTGAAATTTTATAAATTTTATCTTTCAAAATGGACTTCATTTTTGGATTTGGAATATCGAACTTATCCTAGGGTGAAATTTTGGTATTTTTCTGAAAACTTTCAATTTTTGATGAATAGTGAAAACACTAAGTTATTGGTTAAAACCGAATCTTTATTTAAATAATAATTTATTTTATTTAAATTGTTTTTACACCAAAATAGGTACATAATTATTATATAAGTTCAATTTAATTCATTGGAGTCATTTTATAATAATTTTAGATATATAAAAAATTTATTGAAATTTTCACCGTCTTTTACCCACCTCCTAGGAGCATTTGAAATTGTACATAAAACTTAATTTTACCGCTTCTATGAGTTTAATTTAGAAAATCTGAGAGACACGATTAAGATCAAGGAGTAAAATGTGTTTCAGTAAGATAAAAATAATTTTTAGTGAATAGTTACTTTTTACTTTTATTTACCATGGTTAAAAGTAAAAAGGGTAATTAAGGATAAAAATGATATTATTATTACCCTAACACTTGTCAAAATTCAATTGGATAAGTGTAATTTGACCAAAAAAACCATAGGAATATAATTTTACCCCTTAGTTCCACTTGTATTAGATTAGGACACTTGTTATTATTTTATTTAAAGAAAAGTTAAAAGAGTTAAAATCAAAGTTTAATAACTAAAACATTTTTAATATAGGGTTATACATAAGATAAATTTGACTATAAATATTCATTAGAAAGATAAAAATATTTCCTACATAATGGTATTTTATTTATAATTTTTAGACATTAAAAAATTTAATTTATTTATTACACAATGATGATGCAGTAATTACCTTATTAATGAAATATTAACATAGTTGATGTTATAAATACCCACATATATGTAATTTGAGGCTTTTTATGAATTATACTAATTTTATAGGTTAATATGACTTGTTATTATTTATTTAATTATCTTTTTTTAACTAATCATGTTGTTGTGATTTTCACAAAAATAAATTACCAAATATTGTCAAAATTGACATAAAATAGCTTTTAAACAAATATTATATTATTAATTGTTATTATATTCCTAAAAATCTAATTTTTAGAAAAATAAAATAGATAATGTTATATATATTAATAATTAACCACTTGGGGTTCTCTTGGCTTGTTATAGTATGTTTATTAACCATATAGTGTAAGAAAACAAGAAGACACGGTAAAAGATAAATTATTTAAGTTAGAGTTAAATCTAAATGATAAGGTTCAAATAGTAACCTAAACTTGTATAAAAACTATTTTTTGAGAGGATTTATACCCATACCAACTTTAGAGTCGAAATAAATCAATTTGGAGCTATTATAAACAGAATATGACATTATTATAAAATAATATTTTAAGTTTTTCCTAAGGTGCCACTCTCCTCCCTTATAAAAGGGCACCTCCTCCCTCTTCTCTTTACACATTTTTGAGCTTTCAAGCTATGAAAAACCCTGACCATTTCCCTTCTCAACTTCCTTAGAAATATTATAGAGGTTCTGGTCTCCTCAAAAGACCAACTCTAGTGCTTTAAGAGAAATATTAAAAGTGGTGAGTCGAAGAAGAGGTAATCTCTTCTAACGATTATTTCAAGTTTTCTTTCTTCTTCAACTTCTTCTTCTTTAGTTGTTTCATTATAAGGTAATAACATAAGTATCACTAATATAATTATATGTTATTATAAATATGAAACAACCCCATTTCACCTTCTATCTATCCTACGAAAAACAAAATCACCGCGTGTGCGTACGTACGGAATATCGTCTCCACGTCGTGGTGTAATATGTTTTTCCACCACCACCTTACTTGTATGGGTATAATGGTGTAAAGAAAAACTATATATAGTTATTATCACATCATACTGATTCTTATATATTATATCATCCACTCCAATTCAATTCAATAACTATGGTAATGATATCATCGCTCGTGCGTACGTACGGATTACCATCTCCACGACGCGATGAGAGTCATTCTCTATGTTAACCATTCTAGAATGATTATAAAGTATATATAATGAATAATAATGAAATATATGACATGATAAAGCTTCTGGATTTATGTACATATATATTTCATCTACTTACTTCCATTCAAGTCAATATGGAAAGGAAAACAACGTTCATGCATACGTACGACCTACCGTCTCCATGAAGGGTGTCTTTCATTCCATTTATCTATCTATTATATATATATACTGAATATATATGATATATAAATCATTATTAACATTCTGGAAGTAAGTAAATAACGATATAATTAATAATAATATCAAGAACAACAAGTCCAAACACGTACGATAAATAAAATGATTTTACCCAAAATGCTGCTTTAACATGGAATTTACAAAAGAACAGGTAATATAAAGTCATAAGTGAACCATATATGATATCATAACAATGAATATAATTTTGTAATAATTCAATGACCTTATTTAAATCATTATACATGAGGTTTTGATACGTATGAAGCTTATCGGACCTACGGTAAGGGATAACTTTTCCAATCTCGTTTTTATCCGAGATTGTTTATTCATAAGTATTTACTAGGGTTATATTTTTCATCCATGTACCTGTTTTCTAAAAATGGATTCATGTATGTTTAAAGTCCTTTTTACCTATTTTTTACTTTTACTATATGATATGTAAGGAATATTTCTTTTGTTTACCATACGAGGTACTTTTTAACTTTTTCGGAAAAAGTCCAAGAAGAATATTCTCTTATCTTATACGGCATGAACGGATTTTTACGGTTTAATAATGCCTTATTTTCATGAATATTCCTCTACAATATTTCATTATTATTTTCAACAAAAATTCTTTTCTTTTAAAATTTCATGGAATTTTGTGAAAATAAAATGATTTTGAAGAAGAAAGGACATTTTCCTCATAAATTCATTTCAAGTGTTTTATCAAAACCATTTTCCATATAGTATGACATTATTTCATATATTTATGTTTCAAGTATAATGTCTCTATGATTTAAGTGGTTTCAATTTTATTATGATGAAATGATATCCATTTATTTTATATGGATTATGTCATGATGCAATGATGTTTATGAAACCCATTTTATTGTTTAGGTTATGATAAATGATTTATGATTGTTTTGTGGCACACGTAAGAATGATTTCAATATGATATGGGTGGGACCTATATCTCCCTCCAATGCATTGGGTAAAGATTTATATATCATGAGATAGACATGGCTGGAATGGTAAGTTAATCTAGTTCAGTGATACATGACTGGAATGAGAAGTGAACTCGATTTAGAAAGGGACTTTGTCCACTAATATGGTCTTGGCAGCAATACCTTGGATACTATGGAAATCATATCTTGTGCTTAATGGTTTTACACAATTAAATGTTTTATTACCATTCTATTTTATCAAGATTGATGTTCCTTTATGACCTATGTCATACGTACTACCAAGATTTATTTCACAACTCAAGATTTTGATGTGTAAACTTTATGTTCATGTTTTGAGGTTCAAATTTACATGCTTTGTTTTATTTTCTCCATGATTACCCTTAATGTGAATTTTATCTCACCCTTTATATGTTTTCTTTTCCCCAGGGTATAGAGAAAGGTTTTAGGTAAGAAAAAAATGAATATATTTCTGGGAGATGTTGAAGATCTTTCACCAAGATTAGAAGATTATATTCTGAGTTTCCAAAGACACTAAAATATTACGGTCCTTTGGTGTCTATTTTTGTTATGTATTAGGTATTCCTAAAAATTAATGTAATGTCCATGTAAATAAAGTTTGGGTCTCTACAGTTGGTATCAGAGGAAAGGTTTAGTCAACCATTGGAAAATAGGATGCGATAACTTTAGTGAAATCCCTAGATATATTTCTAAGGTATGTCTAGGGATGTCTCTAAGGATAAGTGTACGTATAGGTTATAGTACTAGAATTACAGTAACAATATTAGAATTAAACCTAAGATGTTATATATTTAAATTAATCCCCCTTTATTATGTTGTTTTCCTAGCTTGATTTTTTCCTCTCACAATGTTCTTTTTGGGTTTTAGATGATGGATGGAACCTGAAGGAACCGTGTTGATCAATGTAATGGGAAATGCAATGATTGTCCTCCTAAACAAACCAATGTTATGGGAGATGGAGTGGAAAATATTATTGCTATACTTACACAAGCTATGAATCATTCTGGACTTCCAAATGAGCAGAGAAGGGAACAATATTCTATTGAGTCCTTCATGAGGCAATGTTCACCTTCTTTCATTGGGTATTCTGATCCACTTGTTGCTGAATAATAGATCAGTACCATTGAAAAGATATTTTCCATTATTCGCTGTTCAGAACATGAAAAATTAATTTTAGTTGTTTACCATTTAGAAGGTGAATCAGACCAGTTGTGGACTCTAATTAATAATACAAGGCCCCAAGATGAAATTGCATCCATGGAATGGGATGTGTTCAAGAACTTACTTTTCAATAAGTACTTCCCTTGTACTCTTTGAACAAATATGGGAAAGGAGTTCATTAATATTAAGAAAAAGGATGATGAATCTTTTGGTATATAAGAAGTGAATTTTACAAGGCTTGAAAGGTATGCATCTGGATTTATCA
The DNA here is from genome assembly GCA_963277665.1 of Viscum album. NCBI lineage: Eukaryota > Viridiplantae > Streptophyta > Magnoliopsida > Santalales > Viscaceae > Viscum > Viscum album. The sequence goes on from OY728122.1 coordinate 80,006,771, forward strand.
TCCAACCTGAAAGTAAAGTTGATCGATTCTTCATTGGATTAAAACCAGGTCTTAGAAGGGCATTAGCTATAAGAGACTTTAGTACCTATGAATAAATTGTGTGTTGTGCTATCAAGGTAGAACTGAAATTTGGTGTTACATATCCATCTTATAGTTTTGACCAGAAATGAAAGATGGAGTTTAAGGAAAAATCTTAGAACAATGGTGAAAAGAAGGTGAATGTTTCTTTATTCTCAAAGTGTGGAAAGAAGCATGGTGGAGATTGTCTAAAAGGTACTAGAAAATGTTTCAAGTGTGGAAAAGAAGTTCATCGAGCAACTGAGTGTTGAATTAATGGGAAAAAGGTAGCTAATGATGTGAATAGAGAAAAGACTACATAGAATGCTCCACCAACACTTCAATGCTTCAAGTACAAGGAAATGGGGCATTATGCTAATCAATGCCCTAATCCAAGGGTTGATGATGATGGACGTGAGCAACCTCTTGAGGAAAAGGATAAAGGGAATTCACATGAGATCACTATTTGTGGTGTTCAGTATGAAAATGATGTTGTAGAATTTAATGGGATTTCAAAATAGTATCATGGAGTCTCATTTATAGTATCGTGGAATTTTGGAATATCTGTCTATTGGTTTTCAATAATTGTGTGGTTCCAGTAACCATGAAAAGTGATTGAAATATTTTTTGAAAGTGGATGTTATGCGCATAATGAAGGGATAAGGATAAAATGAAATGTCTGATAGTATTCATGAGATCATTAATGATATAAGGACAAAGTGATGTCATGGTTTGAGTATATAGAAATTTTTGGATTTTGGTATGTGGAAAGAGTTAGCTTTTGATAGCATTCATGTTTTCACTAAGGTTCTATGGTAATTCATGTTTTAAAAGAATACATGATTAAGGTATTCACATATTTGGAATATGACCAACAAGATATATCTTATTATATATGGGGGATAAATGATGTTATTCACATTCTTGTTATGTGACCTTTCAAGTAATTATGTTCTTTATACTCTGAGATTGGATAAATGTATTTTGGATAATCCTAAATATTGTAATGGATTATGTTGGACATCAGATAGTATTATTTAAGGATAGAAATTTTTTTGATATCATTTTTGGAATGTTATAATAGTATAGTTTTAGAAAAAAGGACAACCCATAGGACGAGCGACAACCCGTCGTGTCAGACAAGGAAGTGGGAATCGAACCCACAACTGATGTGCAATAGGCCTTTATCGCATACCAATGGCCTACAGGAAGTCCCTGGTTAGTATAAATTAGTTTATTAAGTGGTATTATATATGAAGTATAAGTCCATTTTAGGAACCATATATGATTAATCTTACTATAGATAGACTTATGTATATTTAAAAACTTTTTCTATCCTTTTGTTTGAGACAGATGGAATGACGTATCATTCTATCGCATGATCTACTAGCACTTCATGAATGACAAATTCAACTTCATTTCTTTAATAGATGAAGTGGAAATTGTTCATGGAACGACCAACGGTGAGATTGTACCAAAATCAAGAAAGTATTTCTTCTAATTCCATTTTTTTCAACTTTAGGGAAATGATCTTGAAAACCAAAAATGTTGTCCTATTTCCCTCATATCTGATGAATCAGATGGTACCTTGGATCATAACAAATTTATGGCTTTGTGATTATTGGATTTTTCATAGCCATGTTCTCTACCACTCTCCATCAGAACTTGATCGTTAGATTTCTCTTCTATATACATATTTTGACCTATGTTCTCCTTTATGGAAACCCAGTGATTATTTAATTTGGGTAACCATTACGTTTCATAATTTAGTTTTCAAAGTTATGTTTTGGGATTCCTTTTTACGATTTGGGTTTCTACTAAAGAAACTTTCAAGTAGTAAACCATTTATAACCCCGACTAATTTTGAGGGCGAAATTCATCTTAAGGGGGTAGAATGTAACACCCCGAGATTTTATGAGAAGTATTATTTTTAATTTATTTGATGTCTTGTGCTATATGATACACCAAGATTATCTTTCTCTTTATGCAACATCATATTACATTGCAGTATACGCAACACTATTCTTGGATCGTGTTACACAATATTTCAAGATCGTTTGATAGAATTTATTCTACGCAACATTGAGTGTGTGTGTGTGTGTGTGTTTATATATATTCAATGTATAAATGAAATATGGTTGGATTATATTATACACAACAACAAAATAATCTTTCACTACACACAACCCTGACTTGGCTTTCTTTACATGCAATCGCGACCTTCCACGATAGTGTGTGTTGTACGCAATATCGAGTTTCACTAAACAACGATATGTTATTAAAATATTATATAAACTTGCCATTATGTATAGTAATACCAACTTTTTGAAATTTTATAAATTTTAACTTTCAAAATGGTCTTCATTTTTGGATTCAAAATATCTAAATTAGCCTAGGGTGAAATTTTGGTATTTTTCTAAAAACTTTCAATTTTTGATGAATAGTGAAAACACTGAGTTATTGGTTAAAACCGGCATTTTATTTAAATAATCATTTATTTTATTTAAATTTACTTTAGGTAAAAATAGATACATAATTCTTATATAAGTTTAATGCAATTCATTGGAGTCATTTTATAATAATTTTAGATATATAAAAATTTTATTGAACTTTTCACCGTCTTTTACCCACCACCTAGGAGCATTTGCAATTGTTCATAAAACTTAATTTTACCGCTTTTGTGAGTTGAATTTATAAAATCCGAGAGACACAGTTAATATCAAGGAGTAAAATGTGGATCAATAAGATAAATTTTTTTTGGGTGAATAGTAACTTTTTACATTTATTTACCACAGTTAAAAGTAAATAGGGTGATTAAGGGTAAAAATGATATTATTATTACCCTAAAATATGTCTTAATACTATTTTATAAGTTTAATTAGACCAAAAAAACCTTAGGAATAAAATATTTCCCTTGATGTCCACTTGGATTAGATTAGGAGACTTATTATAATTTTATTTAAAGAATAGTTAAAAGATTTAAAATCCAAGTTTAATAACTAAAACATTTTTAATATTGAATTATACATAAGATAAATTCGACTATAAATATTCATTAGAAATGTAAAATTATTTCCTACATAATGGTATTTTATTTATAATTTTTAGACATTAAATAAATTAATTTATTTATGATGCAATGATGATGCAGTAATTACCTTATTAATGAAATATTAACATAATTGATGTTATAAATACCCAAATAAATGTAATTTAAGAATTTTTATAAATTAAACTAATTTTATAGGTTAATATGACATGTTATAATTGATTTAATTAACTTTTTTTGAACTAATAATGTTTTTATGAGTTTCACAAAAATCAATTACCAAATAGTGTCAAAATTGACAAAAAATAGTTTTTTAAAAACATATTCTATAATTAATTGTTATTCTATTCCTAAAAATATATTGTTTGGAAAAATGACATATATAAGGTTATATTTATTAATAATTAACCACTTGGGGTTATTTTGTCTTGTTATAGTAAGTTTATTAACCATATAGTGTTTGAAAACAAGAAGACATGGTAAAAGATAAATTATTTAACTTAGAGTTAAATCTAAATGATAAGGTTAAAATAGTAACCTAAACTTGTCTAAAACCTATTTGTTGATAATATGTATACCCATACCCACTTTATATTCTAAATAAATCAATTTTGAGCTAATATAAACTGAATATGACTTTATTATAAAATAATATTTTAAGTTTTTCCTAAGGTTCCCCTCTCCTCCCTTATAAAAGGGCACCTCCTCCCTCTTCTCTTTACACAATTTTGAGCTTTCAAGCTCGTCAAAACCTTGCCCATTTCCCTTATAAACATCCCTAGAAACATTATATAGGTTCTGGTCTCCTCAAAAGACCAACTCTAGTGCCTTAAGTGGAATCTTAAAAGAGATGCGTCGAAGAAGAGGTAATCTCTTCTACGGATTCTTCCAAGTTTTCCTTCTTCTTCAACTTCTTCTTCTTTAGTTGTTTCATTATAAAGTAATAAAATAAGTATCAATAATATACTGATATTTTATTATAAATATGAAACAACCCCATTTCACCTTCTATCCATCCTACAGAAAATGAAATCATCGCTCGTGCGTACGTACGGAATACCGTCTCCACGCCGTGGTGTAATCTGTTTTTCCACAACCTCCTTAATTGGATGCGTATAATGGTGTAAATAATAGCTATATATAGTTATTATAAAATCATACTGATTCTGAGATATTATATCATCCACTCCAATTCAATTCAATAACTATGGGAATGGTATCATCACTCGTGCATACGTACGGATTACCGTCTCCACGACGCGATGAGATTCATTCTCCATGTTAACCATTCAAGAATGATTATAAAGTATACATAATGAATAATAATGAAATATATGACATGATAAAGCAACTTTATATATGTGTATATATATATATATATATTTCATCTACTTACTTCCATTCAAGTCAATAACGAAAGGAAAACAGTGTTCATGCGTGCGTATGGCCTACCGTCTCCATGAATGGTGTATTTCATTCCATTTATCTATCTATTATATATATATATATACTGAATATATATGATATATAAATCATGATTTACATTCTGGAAGTATTTAAATAATGATATAAGTAATAATAATATCAATAACAACAAGTCCAAACACATATGATAAACAAAACGATTTTACCCAAAATGCTACTTTAACATGGAATTTACAAAAGAACAGGTAATATAAAGTCATAAGTGAACCATATATGATATCATAACAATGAATATGATTCTGTAATAAGTCAATGACATTCTTTAAATCATTATACAAGATTTAGGATACGTACGAAGCATATCGGACCTAAGGTAAGGGATAATTTTTTCAATCTAATTTTTATCTGAGATTGTTTATTCGTAAGTATTTACTGGGGTTATAATTATCATCCATGTCATATTTTATAAAAATGGTTTCCGGTATGTTTAAAGTCTTTTTTACCCATTTTTGACTTTTACTACATGATATGTAAGGAATCTTTCTTTTTTTTAACATACGAGGTACTTTTTGACTTTTCTGGAAAAAGTACAAGAAGAATGTTTCTTTATCTTATACGACATGAACGGATTTTTACAGTTTAATAATGCCTTATTTTCATGAATATTACTCTACAAAATTTTATTAATATTTTCAACAAAAATCCTTTTATTTTAAAATTTAATGGAATTTTTCGAAAATAAAATTATTTTGAAGAAGAAAGGACATTTTCCTCAAGAATTCATTTCAAGTGTTTTATCAAAACCATTTTCCATATAAGATGACATTATTTCATATGTGTATGTTTCAAGTATAATTTCTCTATGATTTCCGTGTTTTCAATTTTCTTATGTTGAAATTATATCCATTCGTTTTATATGAATTATGTGAGGATGGTATGATGTTTATGAAATCCATTTTATTTTTTGGGTTATGATGAATGATTTATGATTTTTTTGTGGCACACATAAGAATGATTTCAATATGAGGTAGGTGGGACCTATATCTCCCTCAAATGCATTGGGTAAAAATTTATATCTAATGAGATAGACATGGATGGAATGGTATGTTAATCCAGTTCACTGATACAGGACTGGAACGAGGAGTGAAATCGATTCGGAAAGGGACTTTGTTCACCAAGATGGTCTTGGAAAAAATTCCTTGGATACTATGGAAATCATATCATGTGCATAATGGTTTTCTACAATTAAATGTTCTGTTTCCATTATATTTTATCATTATTGATGTTTCTTTATGACCTATGCCTTACGTACTGCCAAGATTTATTTCACAACTCAAGATTTTGATGTGTAAACTTTATGTTCATGTTTTTAAGTTGAAATGTATAGGTTTTTTTTATTTTCTCCATGATTACCCTTATTGAGAATTTGATCTCACTCTTTATATGTTTTCTTTTCCCCAGGATATAAATAAAGTTTTTAGGTAAAAAATGGAAGAACTTTATGGGAGATGTTGAAGATCTTTCACCAATATTAGAAGATTATATTCAGAGTATCCAAATACACTAAACTATTACGGTCCTTTAGTGTCTGTTTTTGTTATGTATTAGGTATTCCACAAAATTAATGTAACGTCCATGTACGTTAATTTTGGGTCTCTAGAGTTGTGTTATAGTCTGTGTGTTTCTACAGGTTTAAGGACAATTCCTTCTTGTTTTAGGGATACGTCTTTTTGGTGCTAGTCTCCAACCCCAGGCCTATGGAAGACGGGATTGGTGTAGTCACAGCACGGGCCTTGGGGGACCGGTCGTGGAACTAGATTTACCTGGAAAGATTATAAAATTTAACCACACAATTTGGTAATGATTTTTCCAACCACACAAATTCTCCTATAATGAAACCTCCCCTATTCATAATTAGGATGGACGGTTGTCACAAACTATTTACTAATCATCCATTATTCATTGTCTATCCATTTTCTATATTTTTAAATTGTAAACTCCTAAAACTTGAAAAATAAATAAGTAGTTGAATAATTACCAATATTTGAAATTGGGAGTGGGACGATTCACCACACCATGAACATTTTCTCTGCTGAAAAGTCCTCAATATTATCAATCAGGAAACAATTGAGGCCATTTCCCCTCATCATATCCTCATGCACCCATGTATCATATAAATATTTACTTTTCTACCATAACACATGGACTAGAGGACTAAAATTTCCCCACAAAACCCTATTCTGATAATAAAGGTTATGAACTTGTTTCTATAATATAGTGACATAAAATTCCAAATATAGATCATTATATTTAATCATTAGAGATAGACAAGAAAATAATTCATTAACTAGGACACACAGAATATTTCCTCAATGGGTATTGTGTAGGATGGTAAAGTGAGTCAATATTCCATTTTCTCAAGATTTTATACTTTTTTATATGGCCTAAAATACCATTGCATTTTCTTACCCAACTTTCCCAATATTTTATGTCCGAGTTGAGGAGAGAATTTGAGACCTCATCAACGATTGTGAATTCAAAGGGATGATATTAACAATCATCAAATTACTTTCAATAACTCTAGTTCGTCGCTAATATGTTATTTATCAAATGAAATTTTCTCATCATCTCTTGATCAATGATAGGTTCTAGAAAAGTTAGTTCACCCAATTCATTTCAAAGAATAAAGTCCTAAAAAGACTGTACATAGAGATCCTCAAATAGAGCCATATTGATTAGGGATTTATAGCAATTATTGTAATATAAATAAATAAATTATAAGTGTTTCTCCCAAGAACCTACAATGTTAAGAATCTAATCAATAATCATATTTTCAAGAATTTTGATCACCCACTTAGTTTTACCATCCATTTGTTGGAGAAAAGGAACACTCATCTTCAAATAAGATCTCATATCTTCCTATATGCCCTTCCAGAATCAGGAAGTAAAGTGAGGGTCCTAGTTGAAAATAATGTTTTTTGGTACTCCATGAAGATTCATAATATCTTGAACATATAGGTTTCTAAGCTCTTTTATATCATTTCTCTCTTTTATAAATAGAATGTGGGATGAATTTTTCAATTGAGCAATAAAAATAAAAATGGAATTATTCTCACTATGAGATCGACATATGCTAATAAAATAGTCCATGGATATATATTCATACTTCTACATGGAAATGAGAAGTTTATGTAATAACCCCATAATATTTTAAGGAACATGGGTCTTATTAGAAGCATAAAAAATAGTTATTTTAAATTTTTGGGTTTAGAATTATGTTAAATGAACTTAATCTGAAATAACCCTTACTCAATTTTTTGATGGATCATGTGCAATTAAATTTAATCATAAAGAATAAAATAAAATAAAACTATAAATTGAAACTTGTTTATTTGAAAATGATAGTATTATTTTCTCTTTATTATCATTTTATATCCCAATGGTGCAGAGTGAGGCATCATCTAGATCATCCATAGGTGCATCAAATCTATTTGATCATAATTTCTTGATTCTCAAGTGTTATTGTGGGAAATCATGGTGCTTTACGATATCCCTTTGATAGTGTGAAGAATATAGACTTGATCTGAAGATACTGGATCAATCCAATCTTGTCATTCTCTCGGTCTCTCTATCTCTCTCTCTAAAACATAATAGATATCTAAAAAATAGATAAAATTATAGAAATCATATATAATTCTCAATTATGGGATAAATATTGGTTTTTATATCTATATTGAACTCTTTAAAATTGCATTCAAGGATTTAAAAAAATTACCCTTAAATACAAACTCATAACACCACTAATGACTTAGTTAAGATTTAGTAAGTGACATAAACATTTCATAACTTTATTCTGACATTAATGACATGTCATGTAATAAAATCTGAATGATTTCATCATCTTGTAAGCTCCCCTAATAATTTAATAAACCGTGAACATATCATGTTCTTTTGAAAAATTATATGTTTCTCATATACACTTTTATGCTTAAATAAATTAGGAATACATTGAGAAATAAATTAAATCATTATTATTCTAAAATTTAATAATATAATTTAATTATTTTTACTTTTGATAATTCACACTCAGACATTCACCAACCCCCACATGTGGGTCCCACTATGTCTAAAACTTTTATTCATCCGAATAGGGGGGACTTGTGGATATACTTAGTGTAAGACCCTCTAGTCCCTTATCTTGATAATTGTGAGTGTAATTCATAAAATATGAGTAGATTCAAGTAACACATCGAATCCCCTAAGTAGATAGGGAAAGTTATAGCTATGGAAACCTCCTACTAACACACTCTATGTAATATAATCTATTTTTCTTGTGATATATCATAAAGACAGATACACATTATGTTTCATTATCCTTTATTTATTTATTTATTCATTGAAATTACTAAAAAAACATAGCTTCAATCACCATGGACATGCATTTAATAAAGGTACTACCATCCTTATAAATTATGCTCAAGATATCTCTTCCTCAACTCAGAAGTGATAAATAATATATTGAACATTCAAAAAATGTCATACCACCAATTTCACACCCGACACAAGCTACCTAAAAACAACTTCAATAAAATGATTTTAATCTTTCATCAAAGTATGTGATCAAATGGAAAACATTGATAATTATCTCAATTCAAGAATCCAATACACTTTCTCATAGATAGAAACAACCAATGACACATAAACTATATGGTTTTCCTATTAGAGGTTCAATCATCTTGATATCCTCTACTCAAGATCACCAATGTAAAATTCATGAAAAAAAGTCTAAATACATATAATCCTCCATCAATTGATATATATACATCATCTATGTCCTATCAGTATGATGTATCTAAACTATAAGACATGTGTTTAAGATCATTTCCATGGTATCTAGAGGTTCTCATTATAAATGGGAACTTTTATAAACTTTTGATATAATATGTAATCTATGGACATTACCATAAAAATAGTACATGTAGAAGAAATTTTTCTATGATGCTAAGAGTAACACATGTATATATCAAACTATCTACATATAATTGTAGTCAAAGTACATTTAGAAGTTGGGTCTAGGACACCTACTCAGAACACTCCCACTTTCACTAGATCTAAGGTAACAACTCTAAAACTACTAGCTCTCACCTGAGAGTCATGATTTGGATGAAATATGGATTTATTTAAGGGGTTTCCATATTATCCTCTATGGATAATCTAATAACTGTGAATTTTCCTCTCTGATTAAAATCCATTAAGAGAGGAAACTTTTAAAGTAAATTCTTTGTGCTCCAGTGTAACCTAGGATCCTTGACAAGTACAACTACTACAGTACTATCATAGTAAAATATAAGAGAATTTACACCACTAGCTTCAATTAAAAGCTTAGATAAAATCTATGTATCCAAAAAAAATCCTTAACTATACTGGAAGATGTTATATACTCATATTATACTATATAGTCAATAGGAATATACATCTTTGAGCTACTCAAGATCACTTCACAACTATTTAAGGAAAATACATAGCCTAAATATAATTTTAGATCATCTGTTCTCGTATGGAAGATAACATTTATTTTTATCCTCGGGAATATCTCCTAATCTCCTCAAAACCCCAGGAACATGTCTTTTGTATATCTCAAATACTTTAGGATAGTTTTTATAGTTTTACAATTTATATCACCTAGATTAGATTGATATCTTCCCACTATTCTTAAATCAAAGGCAATATCAAACCTATAAAACATCATGCCATACATCATAGACCTAATTATCTAAGGATAATGGATTGCACTCATTCTTTCAATCTCCTTTTATATTCTTGGAAACATTTTCTTAAAGAGATTAATACCATGTTACATTGGAAATGATTTTATATTGGATTGTTCAAAGATATACCTTTTGAGTACCTTTTCAATATATATACTTTGACCTAGACCAAAAAACCTTTGATATTTATCTCAATAGATCATAATCCACCTAATGTATTCTAAATCACATAATTATTTCTAAGAGATGAAATAATTTAACTAAGTATTCACTGACTATAATATTTTCACTTCATTTCCTATGATTAATATGTTATCAACATATAAAACTAGGAAAAATATAATTCCTACTAACCTTATTATATAAATAAACCTCTATTTCATTATTAGTGAAAAAAATTATTGTATCCCCACATCAAAAAAAAATATTCCATGATTGGGATGCTTACTTTAATACATAATGTATATCTATAGAATGCATACTTTATTAGAATTCATTGATATAATAATCCATTCTAGTTGTTGATGAAAATATGTATTTGAGGGAAATTTTATTTCAATAACATTGCTTCGCCTTAGTAAAATTATATAATGGATTCACATAGATATTATAGGTTTTCCCATGGATTTGTTTCAGCTATATTGGGAGAGTTTCTTCAAGTATGTTGTGTTTGATTCAACTGGTAGTAAGAAAAAATATTTGGATGAACTAGATCCCATGGATAATCCACATAAATAATCAATTTCAGTAATTAATGGGATATCTTTGATAGGATAGCTTCATGGTGTAGATACACTCATGAACAGTTTACTCAAGCCTCCTGATTTCAAGAATATGGAAGATGGTAGTTTCTCGATGGCTGTTGACCCTGAGTATCTTCAACGGATACTTTACAAGTGTAAGTTCTCCATCCTTGAGAAAGCTGTATACTCAGAAGCTGATAAACCCTGGATAAATTTGGAACTCATATATAGAATATCACAATTTTTGGGTAGTAGAAATAGGAAAATGATCCCAGTTGGAAATGGTTTCATCCACATTATTCTTAAATGAAAAGAATATATTAGCTCATATTAGAACATTGGGAACATACACTTGAAGCCTGGAGTACTTGAATTTTTGAATGGGGTATAAATTTCCATCCATTCAATCAAAATAATTCAACAAATCAAATTCAGATCAGGATACATAGATTAACATGGGTTTTTTAGCATTTGAAAATTCTAAATGTTATTTCTTCTTGTATAGGTGTGCCTTTGAATATGGATCATCAAGCACCTAATAATGAAATAGAATTATATTCTAGGATTCTAGTTGATTCCAACTTTAGCTCAAATATTCTAGATGTGAATTAATTTATTTCTAATGATCACAAATATGAATTCAAGGTGGAGTATGAATATATTCCCCCTTTCAATGATGTTTGTAGAATTATTATTTTGAACTTGAGAGTGATTTGAAAAAAAGGTAAAACCATTCAATGATTCAAATAAGTGGAATGGTTTAAATTGGACTAGAAAAGGAAAATCTATTAACTTGGATAAAAGTATTCCATCAAAGGATAATGAATCTGAGAAATGGGTGAAAGTTAAATACTCCAACATCCCTGATCCCAGTGCCATATCCAGTAATTTATGGGATGAAATTGTTGTTGAGGAGGAACAAGAGAACAATAACTATAGTATATATCTATAACAAATCAAAGGCATCAATCTCACTAAATATTCTATGGGAGAAAAGAAACCAGGGGGATGTTTTCATAATATAATTTCACATGAAATTTATTAGGATATGATGAACCTTTTTATCTCTTTCCAAAATGATATTGATCCTATAAACACTAAAAATAGTAAAGATAAAAAAATAATACAACCTTAAACTATTATAGTTACTATTCCCCCTCCTACTAGCAGTGGTATAGATGGTAAATCTTCATATAATCTACCCAAATTTTGGTGAATTATTATGGACCTAGACCCACTAAATTAGAAGAAACATCAATTAAGGGTTATAATATTTCTTCCAAGTTAGAGCATACAAATGTTCATGGTGTGATAGAGAAGGATGATAGATATAATGGTAAATATTATCCACTAGATGATTTCACTTTTAATGATTTTCCAATATCGCAGAGAACTATACACTATAGTAGTCATGCGAATATCATAAGTAATGTTATAGTTTCTATTTTTAAGGATAAATAGAATCGTATCACTCTAGATGTATATATTCATAGGTAACTTTGAATATTATTGAAATCTCCAGGTAGTCTTATTCCATGAATAATCCTTGTGATGATGATAAAAACTCTCCAACTTTAGAGAATGATGGGAATTACTAGTGTGATCATCACTCTACTACTTACAGTGAATCTGATGACACACTTACCATTGATGTGAAAACATTTTTCCAACTAGGAAATCATCTATAAAAAAGAACTTGGGAGGTAAGAAAAAATGGGGCTCTATCCCCAAACAAAAGTATAAATAAGGATCCACTTTAGGAAATTTTATGGTCGTCTAACCCTGAAATAGCCATTTCTCTCAGGCTATTAATTATAAACCATAAACTTGACCTTATGGGATTGTCTAAACCCAAATGGGGTTTTATACATGGGTTTCTCCTCTTGAAAACATGGTCTATTATTTGGTTGAAAAAAATAGTCTACAAAATACATTAAAAGTCTCTAGGTCTTAGCTCGTTTGATTATGGAAGGACTCTCTATCTTCAATTCCTTTGAATAGATGGTCACATTCAGTTATAAATTCATGGGCATGTATCATTTTTAATTCTTCATTTATTCTTACAATATTTATCATGATTTAATAGGCTCATGGAATATAATTCAATACCTGAGTATACTAATAAATGGATTATATACCCTCTTAAGAGGCTTTAATTCAATCCTCCAACCTGATGTGAAACTAAGTATGATTAATGCATCTATTTAAACTGGGTAATTCAAGGACAATATTGAAGACAATAATCTCTATGAAGTAAACTTGGTTGGTTCTAAATACACTTGGTATAGAAGCACCTAAAAATGGTGTCCAATAAATTGGATAGGTCCTTTTTAAATTAAGAATTCCTTGATTCTTTTCCATCTATATCTCGTACCTTAATTTAAATAATTAACACTAATCACCTTCCAATATTGGGAAATCTTGTTAAAAGGGAGTTTAAATTACCTTTCCTATCAATATTAAACAATGCTTGTAATTTTCACCCTAAAGGTCAAATGTTGGTTCAAGATAACTATATATCTATAAACTGAAAGGATGATTCCTTGGCCTGAAGTTTAAAACTTATGTTTCTAAAGAGGAAGCTGAAAGATTATAGCTTAAATTACTTTAGTGATCTTGATAAGAACATTAAACAGATTGAATACACTCTTCACAATATTCAAGATAAGAACACTAGAAGTTATTTTTACACAACAATTGAGTAGGAAAATGTGATATCCAATGATCTTAATATCCTTTTAAAAATTAATTATGGTATGAAAAGGGAAAATTTTAAATTGAAATGGCTTAAGGATGGGGAAATAAACTCTAAATTCTACAATTATTTTCAACGATTCATGAAGGTTTGTGGGACCTTGGAAATTATGAATGATGATGGGTAATTTTTTAACAATTGGAAAGATCTTTCTAAGAACATTGTATCCTTATATGAAAATATTTTTAATGGAACCACCAGCAGCACCGATCAATTAGAGGATGTCATTCCCATGATATTAAATCATGAAGACAATGTAAGGACCAATATTATTCCTCTTGAATTAGAAATTAGAGATTCTATTTTTGGTTTCAACAATAGTAGGTTTCCTAGACTATATGAATTCACCAACATCATCATTAAAACTTTTTTGGGAGGTCAATAAATATGACATTTATAGACTAGTCATTCACTTTTTTATGGTAAGACAACTCAATCAGGGCATCAATGCTCAATTCCATACCCACATCCCCATAGTGAATAATGAAAATGATATTCAACTCTTTAGTCCTATAGATCTCATTAATATGAAATACAAAATTATTAAAAAAATCCTTGCTAAATGTCATGACACCATTTCTAACAATATTTTCTCCTTGAATTTGTTTAGATTCATTAAAGGAAGAGTTATAAAGGACTATCTCATAACTTCATCAGAATTTATCAGTATTCTTTGGAAAACCACTCAAGTAGTTAACATTTCTTTGAAAATTTATGTTAAAAAATACTTTTATATGATGGATTGGGGTTTCATTTATAGGTTCCAATCCTTTTATTATGATTCATTCATCACATGGTACAAAATACTCCTGATCTCAAAACATATTTTAGTTCTGAACAATGTCTCACCAATGGGTTATTTCCCATGCTCCAAAGGTATCACACAATTTGATCCTATCTCAACCATTATTTTTACTATTTATAAGGATTCTCTAAGAATAATTATTCTCAACATGGTGGAAAATCACAAGATTAAAATCATCAGAGCTAAAAAAAATTAGTTTCTCCAACTCATTTATTATATGATGATGACATCATCCTCTTTATTCAAAGAAAAAAATATAAACATTAAAATCATCAAGGATGTTCTTATTCATTATGGAAAAAATTTAGGATTGAAGATTGGATGGAATAAGTTTTTATTATACTTTGGAAAGAATATCCATGTTCCTAAAAAGGGGGGAATTATCAACAATTTAGTAATCATAGAAGTTATTTTCCCTTACACATAACTTGGTGTAACTATATTTTGGGGAAAACCACATGCTAGTTATTTCACACACATTTTAACTCAAATCATAAATTAGTTGTTTTCTTATAAGAACAAAGATTTATTAATGGATAGAATGGTCTATTTTGTAAAGACTACTATTGTTTATAATTTTTTTTACTATTTGATGGTTTATAAATCGTATTCTTCCCTCATTAAGAGTATCAATATTTCCATAAAAAACTTCTTCTAGAGTGGTATAATCCTTCAAATAAAAATTATAATTGTTCTATGGAGGAAATGTTACTATCCCATCGATCATGGAGTATTAGAAATCAAAAATCTTTGTAATTTTAATCAATATCTATAAGAACATTTAATGTGAAGACTTATTAATGAGAAGTTAGAGACATTTTTCATTCTGAGATCAATATTTTTATGAAGGATCCAATATTGAAACCATAATTATATGGATTCCTCCATATCGACAACCTTCACGGATTCCTTTCCAACATATCAGTATTTTCAAACTTTTTGGTTAGCATAAATTCAACCATAAACTTTTGGCTGGAAAATTGGATATGTAGGACCCTTTTTAATTTGTTAAAATACTATGATCTATCTTTGGACAAAAATTTCATTATTAAGGAGTAAATGGATAATTCACTAGAGCTACTTCCCATTGAAATCCAGTAAGTGGTCTATGATAACAATTTCATCACAATTGATGACGTGTTCATCTCAGAACCTAAAACCAATGGAAAACATACTTTGAAGTTAGATTATATGGGTTATTCTCATAGAAACTCAGCCACATGGGACATAAATATTAATAATTACTAGATTACACCATCCATATTCACCGTTATATGGAGAATTCCCATGCCAATCTAACAACAAACATATGCCTTCAATATTTTTTCATTAACATGTTCTCTAAGTTTGTCCTTTTCAACTAGAATAGGGAAGGCCTAAACCATATCTTACTAGATTTTGTTACTACTGCAGCACTATAGAATTTCATGGCCATCCAATTCTAGGTGCATATCCCCTAGAAAATCGATGTACAGGCGCATTTATGATCTTGTATTAATCTACTTATTTCATAGAATATCCACAACTTGTTTCTTATTTCAATATCCAAAGTCATTCATGTCATATGGCCTTATAAAAATATGATAATTCATGATAGTTTTCCTATCATCCTTCAGTTATCAATTTTGTAGATTATGGTTGATGTGAAAAGCATAAATTCTCTCCAAAAAGTTTATTGAATAACTATATTAATGTTTTTATAGGGATAAATCATCTTGTAACTATAGGTAATTTTCATACTCCTTCTAGAATATCTATGTCATGTGGCATCCTTAATTACTTGTATAGAAAAAATGTAACATGGATGGGGTCTAAATGGGAGATCCAAGACCTTCAGGATTTTGATCTGTCTTTAGAAATCAAAATGGTGATGTCATGGGATGATTCTATTGTCCATGCAGAGTTTCAAAATCACTTAAATTTGAAATAATTGGCATGATTAAAGAAAATAAAATTGAAATAGAATGAGGATGGTTCTGCTTGTGCTTGGTATGTGATTCAACCACTATTATTCAAACTTTTAGAAGTGTAAATATTAAACTCTTATAGAATCTTACTTCCAGATGTATCAAATATATGGATGCTCTATCAACAATGAGCTATATCATCACACATACATACTAGGAGGTAAACTTCTAGTTATATGGGATTGAAAATAAATGGGTCATTTCTAATGAACTTATCTGGTTTAATTCTTTACAATATTATTTTTTCTTCTATTTTTCAAATCTATTTTTTTGTAAAATTACTTACTTCATACATTTTTAATTTTGTTTTATTTTCTAAATAAATGATGCTTACACTTCCGAAAAAGATCACATCCTTTAACATTAAACCCTTTGGGTTGTGTCATATAGAAATATTTAACCAACTTCTTAGTTATGAAAGTGGTTTTGACATCCATTTTCCAAATATCATAATCATAGAAGGCTTCTATTGCAATAAATATTCTGATGGATTTCAGAATTGATTCTAGTTATAAGGTTTCATCATAGTCAATGAATTAGTGTTGCCTGAAACCCTTAACAACCAATCATGATTTATAGGTACTTAATTTACCATACATGTCTAGATTTTCCTTGAATGACCATTTATACCTAATAGGTTTCACATCGGTTGGGGGATCTACCAAAATCCAAACTTAATTTTGGTACACGGACTCCATCTTATAAATCAATTCTTCTTTACATTTAGTACCATCCTTACCATCTAATTCTTCCATATAGGTTATAGATTCATTATACTCAATGAGTAATGTTTCAACTGACTTAGTGATAAGAAAACCATATCAATTTAGTTCTCGAACCTCTCTTATATACCTATGTAGTACTTGTATATTAGTAACATCTTTATCTACCATTGGATCTTATGGAGATCATTATCATACCAAATCTTGTTCATATAGAGAATCAACTTCATCAAATTCAATATTGATACCACTATTTTCATTGTAAATTTGTTCCCTTTATAGAAATATGTAATTTCATTCCATAATTACTTTTCTATCTAAATGGTTATATAGGTAATATCCTGTAGTTTCCTTAATATAACCTATAAAGATTCATTTTGTGCTTTGAGATGATAATTTTTTACTAGTTATATTATTGAAAATAACTAACATCCACATACACATATGTGAGATAGATTGGGTTTCTTTCCATACACTAACTCATATGGAATTCCATCTACTACATTAGTTGTTACTCGGTTGAGTGTATATACTGTAGTCCACATTGTATTTCCCTAAAAAGATAAAGATATATTTTCATGACTCATTATCGATCTGACCATGTCAAGAAGGTTCCAATTATTTCATTCACTGATACCATTACACTACGGTGTATAAAGAGGAGTTAGTTTCCAGACTATCCCACACACTTTTAAATGACCGATGAAATATTGGTTAAGATATTCTCTATCATGGTCTGAGTGAAGTTCCTTAATATTGTTACCAAGTTGATTTTTTTCTTCATTATTATATTCCTTAAACAAGATAAAGGAATATTAATTATACCTCATTATATATATAACCATACCAACTAAATTCATCAGTAAAATAATTTAAATAATAAAACCCATTCCTTTCTTATATTGGAAATGGACCACATAAATCATTATCAATCAACTCTAGTTAGTCTAAGGAACTTTCTCTTTTCCCACCGAAAGGTTCTTTGGTCATTTTACCTTGTAAACAAGCATGAAATACATCCAAGCATTACAACACAATAAATATGAAATACTCTTTTTTAGAAAATTTACTTAAACATTTTTCATTTATAGGACCTAGCATAAAATTTTATAGGTGTGTAGGATATGCATCATTCTCACTAATTTTTTCATTGATTTCTAAAATAGAGTTTTCAAATTAAAGTATGTAAAATCCATTTTTATATGTGTCACACCATAAAACATGTTATCCTTATAAAATTTACAACTACTATTTCCAAACTTGAAATAAAAACCCAATGTGTAAACTTGAAACTAAGATTATGTTCTTGGTAATATGAGTTATATAATAAAAACTATTTAATATAAGAACCAAACAACTAGGTAAAGTGCGATGGTAATCTCCCACTGCAAATACTGCCAGTTTTTCACCATTTTGTACTCATAGATCAACATCACCCATTTTAATATTATGGAATCTACTTGTTTCATTTATTTTAATACAAATTCATGAGCCAAATTTAATGTACATTACAAAACTTGTATATATATATATAGATTACATTCAATTAAAAATATACATGAAGCATAAGAATTTTTTTTCTTCCTCTTTCCAGCTTTGAAATTCTTCTTATAATGGACCTTATTTCCATAAGAAAAGAATATAACATTCTTCTTGTTACATTACATTAATATCATTGGATTCTTGGAAGGGTGTAGCATCAATTCCTTTAACTTTGACTTAGTATTTCACACCTTATCCTTGTCTTTCCTTATCTTGTTTACCATAAGGATATAAGGGTTGGAATTATTCATATCTTTATTTATTTGGAGAACTAAATCCAACAAGTTAAGGAGTGACTGATTCATGTTATTTATTTTATAATTAAAGATTACATTTGAGAATCTAAGTATAAAAGAGGTAATAATGAGATCAGTTTCTAGTTCTTGGTTCAATTTGAACCCATGAGATTCTAGTCACACAATGTACATAATCATTTTGAGTATATGAGGTAATGTTTTATGATCTAATATTATATTTAATCTTTACAGTTCACTTTATATCTCATATCTTTCTTTTATATCTCGCTCCTAGTATAAATATTTGTGATAAGATAGCATTTTGTAAGAAACTTCATCCTTATGCATTTTTTATAGCACACTAGAGTTAGATGACAACTTGAAACACTAGATATCCAATGAATCAACCATATGATTCTTTTATTCATATTTATCTACATTGCTTTTCCCCTAAGGTGGATCAACAGAAAGTGGGTATTAAAAATATAAATCTTCATTTTATAGTGTAATATTATGTACAATCAGTTGTACCACTACTGGAAGTTATTGTTGGGCATGATATTCACATTATCCAATATTTATTTTAATTAAATTCAATTGGTGGTGGTGATATACATTTGATCTAAAACAAATAAAATTTATTATATAAGTAATTTATCTTGATTACCAAATGAAAATTTAAATTTATTAAATTAGAATAGTCCCTCACTATTTTATCAAATTCTAGTAGCCCTCAACTACCAAACCTGAAATGTTTAGTCACTTGGATATTCTAGTGTCAAGGATCTTTATAAACTTTTCCTCATAGTCTAATCTATGGATACAAAACTACTCAGAGAGATTCAATTTATTATTTTTACTAGATAACTGCATTGAATCATGAATCCTTGATCTATTTAGTGAATCCCCATATTCTAGAAATGGTAATGTTGATTTACTCAACAATTTTCTTCTAAAGGTGCAACAAGCTAGCTACGGCCAGTTCTTTTCCATATAATATAGTTTATTGAATCCACCACTTATCATTATAACACCTTAATAGTAATATTCACCCACAACTAGGTCTAAAAAACCTAAAATATACAATTTCGTTCAAACAAAAATTATGGATGGTGTTTTAAATTAATAAAACATTGAGTTATTTTAATGTATCACATCAAATGAAATTATTTTCTAGTTATAATGTTGTTATTATGTGGTCATTCTAACCTAACCATTCATAAATAGAAAAAAAGTCACCCTGTGTTTATTGATTTTTATATTTGAATTATTTTTAATTATTATAATATGTGACCACATAAAAAATCACAAAATAATAAACCCTAAAAATGATAAAAAAAATAAAAAAAATAATGACATGTTCATAAGTTATTATATATTGATTAATCCATTGAGAAATTAATGGATTAACTGAAACCTAAGAGAAATATTTAAGTCAGTACCTGACTCAAATTCCATCACCCATAAACTATCGTGCATTTCACTTATTTAGTTTCACACTAACTCTTGACTTGAACAAAGTCATTTTAAACTCCTTAAAACATTAACATGTATACTCACATGTAGGTGAAGGGAACTTGGGATGAGAAATTAAATATTTTCACTTAATTGTGGACACATATAACCTTGTACAAATTAAATAAATAAGGATGATATGCATGTCAATAAAACTAAAATTATTATTACATTTTAGAAAAATATAAAATTTTATAATTAAATTAAATAAAATTAAACCAAACATGTACAGGTTGATCTCAAAAAATTATCAGTCAACACTCAATTAAAGCATATATGAAAAATTAAAATTTATAAAATTCAACTAAAATGTAATTTTGGTGCATTATATTCATATTAAAAAAATTAAATAAATTACTATTACGTCACATGACACACGAAATAATTTAATTAAATTATAGAAAATTAAAATATATTTTTTATTTTTTATTTACAATTTTTCAGATCTATTTGGACCCCTAATGAGTCCTCATATATAAAAAATAGGTTTTTGGCTGACCTCTAGGGTTGGGCCAGACAATTCTGAACTAACCCGACCTGACCCAAGTCAAGGAAACCTATCTCTAAGAGGTGGCTCTGGTACAGATAGCATAAGTAGGGCACCCAAAGGGGTGCCACACACACACACACACACACAGATATATATATATATATATATATATATATATATAATATGTTATAATATATAACATATTATAATATATAATATCCATATATCTTATAACACAGTGTCACCCCAATCAATTGGGTGGATTTCTTATCAACACGGGTGGCTTTATGCCACCTGCTAATTTATTGTTTTTTAGACCTTCTTTTCCACTCCCAACACCCATCCCCATCCATTCCCCAATAAAATAACATGAAATATTATATATATAATCAATATATATATAATATATGAAATAAACATATATATATCATATATATATATCCACACACACAAACATAAAAATATAATATATATAATAAATTCGTATTGTTTTTTCAAAAAAACTCATCGATCTTGGATTGGTCATCTATCAATCATACAAACTCTAATTGAAATGTCATCAATTGAGTTGTGACTATATTGAATCCATTTTTCCAAATATTGGAAAGTATAATTGAGATTTTGATGTTTTGTACTTAAATAGTTGAATATTCATTCCGATATCAATTCAAAGAACCTGATACTTTGTGAAAGTATGAAAATATGTATTTTAAAATTTTAGGTTTTGATTCATGTTAAAAACATTGAACATAAAATACCCATTCCCCTTATTTTTGATGTATTTCATGTAATTAAATTTAAGCATAACTAATTAAATCAAACAAAATCATATAAAATACCTTGTACATTTAAAAACATCAATAGGATTTGTTCACCATTGACATGTTGTCACTCAAACGCACCATGAGAATAGTCCTCTAGATCTTACACATGTGAACCAAATCTTAGGGATCATTTGATTCTTGAGTGCTATCATGGGAAAATCAAAGTGATTTATGACATCCCTTCAAAAACATGATGAACCCAAACTTGATCCAAAGATTCTGGATCAATCCACTCTTGTTCTTATCCTTGTCACTCTCTCTAAAATATTAGAGATAGATTAAGATAATATAAAATTATATCAAGCCTCTCTAATGCTCATTTTGGGATAAAAATTGGTTTTTATATATTTTTTAAACTCTAAAAATTTGTATTCAAGCCCTTAAAAAAGGTAAACCTTAAAAACTGAAAAATAAAATCATTAAAAACTTTTTTAACATGTCATAAGTGACATAAATATTTTATCACTATCTTGAGACATTAATAATATGTCACATGATAAAAGTAAGTTCATTTTCCTTTCTTGTAATCTCCTATAATAATTTAAAAATCCTTGAACAGAGTATTTTCGTTGGAAAAATTATATTTTTATCAAATTCTCTTTTATATTCAAATAAAATACAAATAGAAAGTGAAATAATTCAATAATTATTATTCTAAACTTGAATAATATAATTGAATTATTTTTTACAGTGATCATTCACACCCGAGTGTTCACTGACCCCCACACATGGGTCCCAAGACCTCATAAACTCATATTCATCTGAATATAAGTAACTTATGGATACACTTAGTGTGTGACCCTCTAGGACCATATCTTGAAATAATTTATTTTAATTCATATACTATTAATAGATTATAATATCCCATCAAGGCCCCTAAAGAGAAAAGTAATTCCATAGCAATAACAACCTCCTACGAACATGATTTTTGTAATATAATCACTTTATCTCATGATATCTCATAAAGAAGGACGAACACTATGTGTCATCAACTTTTATTGGTTTATTTATTCATTGACCTTAGTAAACATACTTACCTTCAATAACTATGGTCATGGATTTAATAAAACTATTAATGCCAGGTATTTCATTGAACACGTGCAAATTTATTATTTAAAAAATACTTATAACTAGTATCATGGAGGTAAGTTGTTGAACCGCAAAGAAGTATTTTGTGCTCTCCAAATTAAAACAATGAAACTAAACAAATAAAAACAACCAAAACATATGAAAAAATAATTGGAGGGTGGTAATGTGAAGAGTGGAAAATAATGAAATATTGGTGAAAGTTATAGGGGAAATAGAATGAAGAAAACAGCTATGGAGACTAGTTAAAACAAATTTGAATTTAGGTGAAATTGGATATATTAATTGGTTCAATATCACTAATAATGCTCATAATCATTATTATAGGTTTTGAAGGTCATTTAACAAATATGTTCCCTAGTGACCTCTCATGAGGGATGACATGTCTACCAACCACTTTAGAAAAAATAAAATTATAATTAGATAAGGAATAACTTCAAAATGTTCCAATTTAATTGCTTCAATTGAGGTTATTGAAGATTAATTATTTATTAGTCTTCACCTATAAGTTCTTTAAGTGTGTAAACATGATGCACAAGAAGATTTCAAACAAATAATAGCACTAGATGAAGATGTTGCACTGTGAACATTCAAAAATACTCCTTAAAATATATTAATTTAAAAAAAAGTTGGAACTGATTTTCAAACACTTAGAAAAAGGATTCAACTATAACCTCATATATTGATGCATCTATGGAGAAGGAAGAAATATATAGTTAATTAAATAAGGAAGAATACAAACCTCTAAGAAATTATCTCAACATGAATGCATAAAATATTAAATTCATTCTATTTTAGTTTTCTTAAAAATGATTTGTTATGCATATTCAAAGAAAAAAACAATAATTTATTTCAAGAAATACATCACAAGATAAAAGGATATAAGAAATAGGGAAAAAATATTCTCTTTCAAAGTATAGTTATTCTATCTATCTTTTTTCTGCAAGTTCATCATTCTTATTCCAGCTCTCGCATGTCCCTCTTATTCCCAAATATCGTACTCCTCCCTCTAATTCCATATCCTTTTAAAGAATACTCTTCAACCTTAAATTCATTCCACCACTTTAATTTTGATTACATTCCAAATATACCCATACTACTTAAATGATGATTTCAATTCTCATTTATCTTCCAAATTATATTTTTTCCTTTAAAACTTCTTGTCTTGATCTTACTAATCTAATTATTCTTGAGAATATTTTTATTCATCAGGATTGAGTTGATCCAATCACTAAACTCAACATTATCTCTACCACCAACCATATTCTACCTTCAATATAATTAACTCTTGGACCTCAAATGAAACATTCTAAAATTTTATTATTAATAATGCATGATTGGATTCCATATTTTCTATCAAGATCCACCCCCTTAATTCAACTCTATATTATCTATAGACTCAAACATAGACACAATCTTATAATAGACTCTGATTTCCTATGAAGATTTCCCCTATTTATACTATGAAAACAATTTTTATCCAATAAATGAAAATTCTAAGATGGTGAATTCTCAACAACTCCTTTATCTTCTTTGTTTGGTGTGTGTTCCTCTTTATTAAGATAAAAAACCTTCTATTTTTTTGTTTAAACTAATTTATGTATTATATGATGAAACTAATGTGCATAATTAAATAGACTCACAACCTGGTCATTTGGGAGAAATGAGGTCCCCCTATTCATCATTTACACACCTAAAAACAACCTAAACCTGAAAACTATATAGTTACAAGAGGTAAGTTTTCATGATTCCTCACGAAGCATAGTTATGGTCTGGGGTTTCTATTTTCCTATATAGAATAGATTTTGGGTATATGGGTTCAGTTTCATCCCTCATCATCTCATTTATCTAGGATTTGAATCTCTAAAACCTATGCTATGGGATTAGACACATGTTTTTCTTATACAGGATGAGGTCATTAGTGGTGAGACTGCCCAACCTTTCTAATTTGTTAGTGTGTCCCATGTGTTCTACTATAGGTTTCTCCATTGAGGTAGTTTTTTTCAAGCACTAAAAGTAGAATGTTTTATATTGGGATCAGTAGAGAGGAGATAGGACAGAAATGGGAGATCCCAAATATTCCACTCATCATCAGAGAGTAGAGACCAACCATGTAGGTGGTCATCATTAGGGTTAGAGAGGCCATGGAATAAGTCATGGTTAGCTTCATTCTTTACCGTTGTCAGCTCCAGGTGATCCAAAAATCATAAAAATTACCCTTTTCTAATTTTTATACATGGGTTTATGATTTTTTGATTTCGGAGCTCTAAGTTACTTTATATCACCTACCCTAGTCTATTCTTTAAGACTTGACTTGGAGAGGCTTATAGTGTCCTTATCATTGACTATTCTAGTTGGAGGTCAAGCTGACTTGTGTAAAGTATATAGAGATTGTGAGCTAGTGTTAGAGAATCACCACATTTTAGGAGACTTCCTATGTATATAGGTACAACCATATTATATCATCCTTGTAATGGATTGGTTTTATTAGGTATAGGTTAGCATGGATTACTTCAGGAGGCGGGTTTTGTTATATGAGGTCGATGGAGAGCCAGCAGTGTTCATTAAAGAATGAGACCCGCAGATGGGTCAGAGGAATGTTCTTTTCTTGAATTCATTGATGGTTCAGCTAACACTATGTTCATCATAGGTTTATTCATCAATGTTTCCTAGGGTTTTAGAATATTACCCTAAAGTATTTATAGAGTATGTTGTAGAATTACCCCCTAAATCGAAGATCGATTTTGGGATAGAGATACTATCAGGCATGTCTCCTACCTCAATTTATCCATATAGTATGTCACATTATGACTTTTAAGAGATGTTCATATAAATCAATGATCTATTTTAGTGGGGTTTTATTTATATGATTGTTTCATATTTGGGTTCACCAGTTTTATTTGTGAAGAAGGATGATAGTATTTTGTATATTTTTATTGGATACCATCACATTAATATGGTGAAAATGAATAAATTCAATACTATTATGTGTATTGATGATTTATTTGATTTACTGAAAAAAAAAGTTGGTTTTAAAAGATAGATCTATGGTCAGGATATCATTAGACGAGGCTGAAGGATGAGGATATCTAAAGACTACTTTCTGGTGTAGTCATGGGTATTATGAGTTTGTTGTCATGTAGTTTTGTGTGAAGAAAACTCCAAACTTGTTCATGGGGTTTATGAAAATAGTGTTCATGGAGTTTATGTATAATTTCATGGTGGTTTTCATCAATGAAATTCTTGTGTACTCTATGCCTAAGGAGGATTATATGGATCATTTTCATGGGGTTTTAATATTTCTTTGTCAACATTAGTTGTTCGGGAAGTTTTTGAAGTGTGAGTTCTGGGATCATGAAGTTCATTTCATGGGGCATGTTGTTTCCTAGTAGGGATTAGTTGTATGACCTTCGATGGTCAAGGTAGTGGTTTCTTAGGAATCCCCCAAGATGTTGGTAGTGGTGTAGAGAATTTGGTTGGTGCTCTTAAACTTTTTTCCATTAGAGGGAGTTCATTTTGAGGTTTTCTATGATGCTTTGCATATTAGGTG
This sequence comes from Viscum album, assembly GCA_963277665.1. Classification (NCBI taxonomy): domain Eukaryota; kingdom Viridiplantae; phylum Streptophyta; class Magnoliopsida; order Santalales; family Viscaceae; genus Viscum; species Viscum album. The sequence continues at coordinate 80,033,305 of OY728122.1, forward strand.
GGATTTTTTAGATGCATTAGTGATCTACTATTTCTTATGGTTCTTGTAAGTTTCATCCCTATTAGTGTAACTATGTTACTCATGCTCTCGAGTTGGAAGTATTGGTTTTATCCTTGATGTTTTTGTGACATTACCTCATCCGTTCACATATTGTGGTTTTCACAGATCACGTGATCTTGAGTTATGTCTTCTCCCAGTGTGACTTGGGCTTGAATCAACTATGGTGGATGGAGTTATTATTGGATTATGACTTCTATATTACATATACATTATGAAAGGGAATTTTTTTCTAATGTGCTAAGCAAGAAGTCACGTAGTAATGTCATGCATGAATTTGGAGATTCCTAGAGGGTGATGGAAGTGATCTTAGTGATTTCTCTGGATGTGGGAGAGTTTATAGGTAGAGTTTTTCTTTTCTATATGATAGTTTAATAGTTTTGGTGTAGTAGGAGGGGGATTCTTGACTAGGGGATTGTAAGGTGGATGTATCGAGAGACCGAGTTGTCTTTATCAATGCCCCAGATGGTTGGTTTGAGGATTAACAACATTGGGTGTTTTCCAAGGGATTATTTTTTCCATTTTATGATCTATGGGATGGTTGCTTATGATTACCATAGATCACCCTTTTTAGTACATCTTATTTGGAAAAATTTGTATCGATCTTTAAGATGTCTGTTTTGGTGGCCTGGTTTGAAGCATGTAGTTATAGAGTTTGTGTATTGATGTTTGATTTTCTTGAAGGTGAAGGTTGAGTACCAAGCTTTTGGTAGTTTTCTCCAGCCATTATATTTTCCATAATATAAGTAAGAATACATATTGATGGTCTTCATTACTATTTTACCTTGATCTTGGGGAGGATATGATTTTATATGGGTGTTAGTGGATCATTTTATGAAATCATCCCACTTTATAATGATTAGGGGGTCAAGCATAGTAGAGGTTTTATTGAGGTGGTGCTTGGAGGATGTGGTGAGACTCCATGGAGTTATAGAGATAGTCATCTCTGAACGGGGTCCTTATTTTACCTCTAGGGTTTGGAGATATATCTAGTATTATTTTGTCTCTCTGGTATTCCTTGGAACTATTTTTCATCCACATACAGACAATCTGATAGAGCAGGCCTTCCAAAATCTCAAGAAAATGTTGTGCTCTAGTGTACTCAATTTTTGAGGTTCATGGATGTGGTGCCTTCCTTTAGTCATGTTTTTTAAAACAATAGTTCTTACTCCACCATTAGTATGGAACCATTTGAATCCTTGTATGACCAACCTTTTTTTTCTCCATTTTTCTTTTCTGGGGTTAGAGAGGCATTGATTATCTGGCTAGAGCTAGTTCATAACATGATATATATGGTTCAGGTGATATGATAGAGTATGAAAGAAGTGTAGGATTATCATAAATCCAATGTTCATCGTAGGAAAAGACCTCTAGAATTCAATTTTTTAGATCATATGTTTTGGAAGGTAACTCCTTGTCATGGTCAGTGAAGGTTTTGTTGTGTGAGTAAGTGTTCTCCCTAGTTTTTTGTACATTTCAATTTGTTGGCTCATGTTGGAGTCATGTAATATCATATAGAACTTAATCTTCTGATAATGTAAGTACATGATGTTTTTTAACTATTATATCTCCACCATTACCTTCATGATTACTCATTATTTATTGGGGATATATCAATTTTAATGATGATGAAACCTTTGAGGATCATCTTGTAGAGATCTAACACCTCCAGGAGAGGGTTTTTTGTTGGAATTGTATCCCTTTGTTCATGTCTTTTGGTGGAATGGTGAAGAGGAAGAGAGTACTAGCAAATGTGAATCACATATACATGCTTATTACCCTGAGTAATTTATTATTTATCTCTACTCTTTTTATAATTTATATTGTAGTTTTTGAAAATTTTACTGATTTATGAGCTGGTTTCTACTTAGTTTTTGTAGTGTCCCAACTCTTTTTGAGAGGTATCTCTCGAGAGAGTGTGTTTAGGATATGGTTATTATGGTTACATGGTTGTGTTATTTATTCCTCTGATGAGGTGGTTGAGCTCCTATGATGGTGAGATTCTTGATAAGTATCTCATTGATTAGTTATTTGTATGACTTCATTTTTTCTCTCTCTAGGTTTGGTTTTGAATTCTTGAGGATGGGAATTGTTTGAGAGGTATCTAATGTAAGGGGTTTGATCCATTTAGTCTAACCCTTTTCATGTTTCCAAAACCCATCTTGCTCGAAGGAGTCTTAATAGGGCTGAAAAAGCATTTGGATACTAAAAGATGGAATCAGGGAGAATTTATGTTATAATAAGTGGTTTATGGTGTAAGTGAGTTTTACATCCTAAAATGGTTTTATAGATTGTGTGGTCAAGCCTATAGAATTTATTTATTAAAATATACATTTATACTGTAAGTTTACTATAGGTTTTCTTGTATGGGGTGGCATGTATAATGTAATTTAATGTTTGACAATATTATATTGTAAATGAAAGGTTTAGATAATAAGTATCCCCTATACAACACACTTTATAATGGATAGAACCTTGTGTTTTTTAAACCCCTATATATCCTCTCCAAAATCTCTATGATACCAGTGGTGTTTCTTTAGGATTTTTAAGAGACCTAAAAAGGGTGTTGATTCCTAGAATCTGTCTTCAATCTGCGGTGATTCAAGGTATGTTCTCCCTCATCCTCTTATGGTTCTTCGATTTGGATCCTCCTTCATTTTCTTTCAACATGATGATGGTTTTCTCAACATGTTTTAATTCATTTTTATTGTTGTTCATGTAGTTTTGGTGAGTCATCCTAGGAGGGATGTAGTATTCTTATGGGATAGGTGATCAGGATCTATGATGTTTGTTCATTATCATTTGAAAAACATTAATGCTTTAGTGGTAGGGGATTCGTTTTTTCTCTTTTATTTACAATTAATCATAAATTTAACATGGTTTATCCCTTTGTATGGTAGTGGAATTTACCTAATAAATATTGAATCGATTGAAAAATGAAATTTTTTTATACTTAGTAGTCGCATGTTGTTTCTTTCTATTATGATAATGTCTTGCCTCTTAATTTTATAGATAGTGTTCTATCTATTATATTATTTTATATCATGTTGTTATACTTATATTATAATGTTGATTTCATTGGAAAATGGTAAATAATAAAAAGCCATAAATTGATAAATTAGTTGGCTAAGAAATTTAAAGAGGCATATTTGATTGAATCTAGATTTTTTTATAATTTTATTATAATTAAAATTAATGTAACGTGCATGTTTAATTGAATTAGTTATTCCATGAGATAATGTAATTGGTTAAAATACTGAAGCATCTTACCACTATTTTATGATATATATAAAAAGTCATGTTAATGTATTGTTGTTATTTAATCTTTTTGATGTTGGTAAAAATTATTGGAATAATTTTAAATAAATGATGTCTTGTTATATCTAATGACTTATGTTTCACATAGTTAGAACCTATGAATAATGAATCAGTTAATTCAAGATGGAATAAAAACTAGCTATTTTTTTAAGATAAATCTTTGGGGTTGAGAGTTCTTGCTTTCTTGTAATGGTTGAATTTCATATATCAGGAGTTTTGAGAGATCGTTTTCATGTGAAGGTATAATGCCTTGTTCTAGGGCTATGTTTTCCTGTTGACTGTGTTTTTTTGATACCTTGTGTTGTGATATGGATGTGATATTTTCCTTGGGATGTTTTATGAGGTTAGGATGGATAAACTTGGGATGGATTATTTAATATGCGTTAGGGAGGCCTAGATGATGTGGCAGTAGTGGATGACTATGATGGTGAGATGAATTGGGATATACATGAGGGTGTAAGGTATTTCACTGAAGATGAAGGAATGGGTTTAATCGAGTCTTACCCATTACTGTGATTAATGTTGGATGATTTCTTTATATGAATCTATTTAATGGATAATGGTTGGGTTTATTATTTTATCAGCATTCATTTCCACACTTATTGATGCATCTAGATGTTTTTTGGTTTCAGGTTTACTATTGGTAGTAGCTTAAGATGGTTCTATAATAGTAGCTATAATTATGTAATGAAGTTTAATAGTGATTAATATATTAATTAACCCATGGGTTTGGTATTGCTAGAATAAAAATGAAAAGTTACTCTTGAGAAACTATGGACTCGTTTTGGAATATTCCTAGAGGGAATGGAATTGTATTTCACGGATAATAATTTTCTCTGTGGAATAATTTTTATGATTATTTAATGGATAATGAATTAATTAAATGAAGTAAATGATAAAAAACTAAAGAAGTAATTAATATACCTCTTTAAATTCTTGAGTTCTTATAAATTGTCTATTCCCAAGTAGTGGTAGTCAGAATTCTGAGTGATAATAGCTATAGTTGAGATTAATAATAAGTTATTTCCATATTTTGGTTGTGAGATATATTATATCCAATATATTCCTTGATTTCATACACTACCCAACCCATGTTGGTTAGGGTGACTGACACTCAATGGACTCTTAGAGGGGTTTTCCTCCAACATCTTGATGGGAGGATGGATGGCTGAATATCCCCTTTGGCCCCTCTCTCTTCTCTTGGTAGTTTCATGAATTGGTATGCACAGAGGTTAGTTTCCCTATATATATATATATATATATATATATATATATATATTTGTGTGTGTAGAGGTTTGGGATGGATTGTGTTTATTTTGTAAACATTTATCACCGGATATAGTATCCAAATGATTATTCTTGGTATGACCTGTATGAGATATGATGGCTTGAGGTACATACTTGTTGTATGGGATATGATGGATTGAGGTATAATACATGTTGTACGATACACATCATATGTGTTGTGGTGTCTCCGAAAAACAACTCGATTACTATATATAAATGTGATAAGGGATGATGTGATGATGTGATGCATGAGCTAAAAATTGTGATACTTATCTCGGGTGTCTATAGGCTGGCTTACTTATAGGGAGATATGGATCTAGACAAGCGACATTGGGAAAAAGCAGAAAACCAATGGGGAAGCCATAAAAGGGTGCCCTTGTTATTGATATTATACAACATTATATCTCTTATGAAATAGTTAGTGAGAGATGGACATGGTGAGGTTGATAACATAGTATACCTATTTAGGTGACAGGTTAGTTTCACTATTGTTCATTGTGATTTATCATGATTTTTGTATCTTTTTTATGAGAGGATTTGGAGAGGATCCTATTCAGTATAATATTATTCTCACTCAATATATATATAAAATATTTTTATGTCATCGGAAGCAGGATGAAGATCGGGCTAGATAAAACTAACTTGTGGTTTTGTAGGAGCTTTCTGGGCTTTGTGGTCGCCGTTGAGTTTACCTTTTTGGTACTTTTACTTTCCCTTTCAGTTTTTTTAGTACTATGTGAAATTACAAGTATACACTTGGGATTTATTTTACATATATAATTAGGTTTTTATTGGGTTACCTGTGTTATCTCTCTCTTATTAATGTTTCACCTAGATGAAAATTCCTCCCATTGTATGCTTATTATACCCTTGGTACTAGTTTCCAACCCGGGGCTTACTCAATACGGGACTCAGGTGATCAATATCCTACTTCTCTCATTGTTTTCTTAGGAGGGGTACTCTTTTGAGGGAGGGGTCCATTACATAGCATCCCATAGTTTCCTTTGGATATCCAATAAATATACATTTTTTAGATTTTTGGCCATGTTTTTCAAAAACATTATGCTTTACATAATCTTCTCAACCCATAATTTTTAAGAAATATGAATTGTGATGGTTATTAATTCATATCTCAAATGGATTTTTTACAACTACCATAGATGGAATGTAGTTATGTTGGAAAATAATTATTTCAATATAATAACTCAATGGATAATAAGGAATGATTCCTCATATCATATATACCATTCCACCATGATTTAGGTAGATGAATGGGTTATAGAAAAATTCAAAAAACTCTCAAATTGTCAATAAAATATTGAATTATTCATTTCCCACCTCAATATAATCTAAGTATCTGAATACACTTTAAAGTGTATTATATACGTCATTTTTAAACATATTAAACATTTAAAAGGTTTCAAACTTGTTCATTATAAAAAACACATAACCATAACGACTAAGTTATCAATATAGATTGAAAATTTCTTTTTACCACCACTTAATTATGTACTTATAAACCCATATATATCACTATGTATTAGGTATAATATCAAAATAGTTCTTTTACCTTTTCTAATAAAATATTTTTCATTTTACCTAATAAACATGATTCACATATATCAAATGAATGACAAACAAATGATTCCAATAATTAATCCTTATGGGTTATTTGGATGAATTTCTCATTTATATTTACACAGATACATTTTAAAAAGTATTCAGTGTTTGAATCATTAACTTTTTTTGAAACAATTTAATCATTAACTTTGAACTTATTATTTTTAATGGTATACACTAGATTATCCATGTTTAAATTATATAAAATAATAACTATATTTCTTATGTCATAAAACATTTTATTCTTGTATATAAAAAAATTCTTTATTATCCAAACAAGAAATATAAATTAATGTTTCATTTATGGATGGAATATGATAATATTTTTTTAATTATGTAATAAATTCACAAAAAAGATGTAAACTATTTGTGTTTACCTCTAATTTAACAACCCTTGATCAGTTTCCAATAAATATATATATTTATTTCTTAGATAAATATATTATATTTCCATTCCTTTATACATCATCATAAATCTCTGATGTATTGTTGGTTTCTAATACCCATGAGTCAGAATTAAAAAAATAAAAATATTCAATATTCAATTCTTTGTGATTAATTTATCTTTACAACTATAAACACTTCAAAATTTATAATACCAATATATGAGGTTATAAAACCAATATAGAATGGATCTCATAATGATATTTATATAATCTACAATAGGTATCATTTTTTGAGTGAGGATTAAATTTTACAAAGTAGTCAATAAAGAATTTTATTGAATATACTATCACTAAAATGATAAACTCATATATCATGTCTATTAGTGACCCAATATCCACATTTCACTAATATTTGAGTATGTAATTTCATTTCTCTCATAATTTGGATATATTTATTAGAAATTAAGATCCATTACTATGATTGAAGATCCCTTATTGACATTAAAGAGTTCATAAGGAAATTTAATGAGCCTTTAAGAAGTGAGTTGTTAAAGGATACCTTGAGGTAATGAGAATTGATAAATGTTATGTCATTATTTACACTAAGAAATGGATTTCTCTAACAAATTTTACTCTATCTAGTAATGTGGTGTTCATATAACCCTCACAACATGATCGTACTATGGAATAGTTTCTTCACTTTTAGATTCATGACTTATGAACTTTTTTTATGTTATATTTATTATCAACATACTCATGGATTTGTTTTAAATTTATTGATGATGAACAAATAAGAATGGAATGAAGGAATTCAAGAGAATTGAAAACCAAATCGTGATGATAAACATGTTGTGTTGTGGTTCTAACTAATGAAATAGAGGATTATCACTCATTTGAAAACCATATCTTTTTGTGATACAAAACACATCATTTTTTATGAATGAGAAAAATAATTTGTGGAGAATACTCAAAAAATGATCATGGATCTAACCATGGTTTCAAGAAATGAAATAAAGAACTCACTAACTACCACAAAGAGGAAAACCATGTCATGGTTCTAGAAACCATGAAATATTTCAATACAAATGGACATGGTTCATCAATTTATACTTATAGAATTTTGGGGTGTAAATAAATAGTCATGATTTATAAACCATATCATAATCAAGATATAAAATTGAATTCCCATAGATTAGAGGACCACTGAGAGGGGAGAGGTGAATATGTGGTCACTTTTAAAAATTATTCTTTTTCAATTAAAATTTATTGACTTTTTAGGGTCTAAATACATTCATTATTATATCTCTCATCCTTAATTTAATAGTTTTGTAAATAAAGGTAATAACAAAAGCAATTTACAAAACACTTACTCTTTACTGTGATTGGTTATGCACCCTAATCATGAATTATTTAATCTAACAAATATCTGACTAAAATGGTTTGGTGCTTCTCACATCTAAAATTAAATCATCTCACTAGATTTATCTTTTTATCTTCACCGTATAATTCTTACAAAAACTGAATTCACATAGCCTCACTGCGATCTCCATGCAAACCCTGAGTCTCATAAGTTCTATGAATTCACACCATGTATATGAAAGTGTTTAATTTTAGCTCCTTATTAGAACTAAATCACTAGGAATGTGTATGATATTTATAAATTATAAAAATTTGATGAACTTTTAATCAAAACAAGTCCTTATAATGCCAAAAAGTCTTCAATAGTAGTGCATGAAACTCGGTCCCTGAACTGTTCACAACAACCTAGTTATGTTCAACAAAAATTAACAGATGCTCTCAACTCAATAAAATAAGAACTTGACAAACACATAATATTTATAATAACCTCCTACTAGTTATATTTTCTCATGTTTCTTTTCTTATTTTCTTCTTCTTTAATTTTATCTATTCAACTATACAAGTCAACACACTCCACTCTTCTTCTTATCTATCTTAAAAACACAAAATATGGAATATATTTGGCAATGGTTTGAATTATCTATTTCTCTTTTCCATAACATACAATTATTCTGATGGTTATTCTTCCATGAGAGTATCTGGTTCTTTATAATTGTTTCATTATTTATTCTTATAAATATACATGTTATTCATCTCAACTCATCTTCTCATACACATGTGGATTCATATAAGAGCATTAAATTTATCCCGTCATAATCACCATCCAAAAATGGAAATAGTGAAATATTTTTTCCCTTCCAACTAGTAAGAACTATTTTGAAATTTCCATTTTTAGTTTCCCTATGGTTTTTCATGCTCTACTTATTTAATGTTTCTTAGATGTAAATTCTTTTCATGACACTAGAACTCAATGGACAAAAACCCCATTCTCTTTCTTTATAATTTTTTAATCTTGATCGAATTTTTTTATGTTATTTTTATAAAGTATAAACTTCAAAATTGAATTGTTCTTAAATGAACAATTCTATCTTTGACTCATCAATATCTATATTTTTATTTAAAATCTAATAAATTCATATAAGATCCTTCAGTATTGCATACATTATAAATGTAATTTGATCCTAATCTTCCTCGCCTTGAAGATCAGATTATATATCTCATATTTTGGTTTAAAAAAGATCCATGATGTTTTTGACATGAAAAAAATCAACATAATCATATATTACATTATTCAAAATCTCGTAATTTTAGAAACTCTAATTTTCACCCATAAAAATTGCAGAATTTTTCTATATAAAATTCTATACACAGTATAAAGTATCATATGAGATTTAAAAAATGTCCTAAGAGGTAATACTTTTCCAAAATGAAGTAAACTCAAATATCATACCCTAGACCCAAAATTTCATAGGTGGCTACAAATATCTTATGTATAAGTTAATTCTCTTGTGGATTAATCATTCTTCTTATGCAAGACAAACATCTATTCCAACCAGAACAAATTTCCTATAACCATCTTAAAATTCATACGGCCTATTGAAATTCTATAAACGATATGATTGTTTCCATTGTTAAATTTGGACACACTCAAATGTTGTACGAGCTTCAAAAAATATTGTATGGGTGGCTCACAGAGCTCAATTCACATACATGTAGGACAGATCTTTTGAACACTACTAGAATCTCATCCACAGAAATCAAATGACTATGTTATTTTTTTATCTCATCAAATTCCCTACACATGTCTCAGTTCCCTTATGTATTAGAAAAATTACTTATGAACTAGATATAATGTCTTATATATAGATAAAATTTCTTACATATACGATAAATTCCTTTACTATTTATCCAATCCTCAACTCCTGAAGATTAATTCCAGATATTCTTTAAATGAACTTTGAGCTTATCCAAATCATCTTTAGGCCATCTCATTCATCTAAAATGAATTTAGAATAGATTTAAATAATTTTTATAATTATTAAAATAATTCCAAATCCCTTTGAAGATTATTATAAATACTTGATACATTATAAATACTCAAGATATATAATTTCCCTGAACTCATCTTCCTTCATATCCCCAACTTCATTTCAACCTTTACAAATCATAATCTAAAGAATATTTGTCATTGGTTTAGAGATTATTCATGATTAGTAACCCAAGTATGGATTATTTATCAATTTAGTTAGATTTTTCACATTAATAAATGATCTTAAATATCTCCAAGTAGGAATATTCACTTTAACATCTCTAAGATATTATAGATAACACTAGAATACCTCCTTCAGAACATATCATTATCTCTCATGAAGACAAGTTCACACAATTGTCTGATTTATATTCCTTTTTAATTCCCCATAATGGAATAATCTCATTCCATGTATCATATATTGGATAGTTCCTATATGATTTATAGATCTTATCTCACATATCCTTCAATATTAGTTTAACAGTTGACTAATTTCTTGGGATTCCCTTTGAAGCTGTCCAGCTAAGTTATTGAACGGAAATAACATGTTTATAAACTTTCATTACCTAAGTATGAATGGGGATTTTACACAGTTTATTTTCCAACATGAGTTATATATCCTTTTAAAACTCATTGGACACTCCAATCATCAATTTTGTGCATTTACTTTATTCATATTGACAAAAAATAAAATTCAAGATTCACAAATCTAAGGGCATTTCAATCCCCCCTTTGGATTTATTATCAACTCCAAATTTCTTTCAAATTCAATATACCTTTTGTCTACCTAATTGATAATAAATAAAAATGTGAGATAAGTGGTCTCCCTCTTAACAACATTCTTGGGTACGCTTGAAATTGTGTTCCCCCTTTATTGTTACCACAAATACATTGGATGGTTTCCTATTTTCAAAATAAATCTTTTAAATTTTATAAATTCATCTTATCCATATGTGTTCATCCAATTTTCATGTTCTCCAATAATTTCATGAGAAAAGTATGGAATCATATATTTTAAGAATGTTCCATCAACTAAAAAACTCCAAGTATAGATGTGATAAACATTTCTAGAAAACAATAGTTCTCGATTTAGACAACAAGGATGTCTATAATTATACATAATATGATACCACATTCAAAATTATATTCATAGGGGAAAATCAAATATATTTTTCTATATTAACATAAACATTCACCCACGTGAACACACACATAAAACATTCAAATTTAAGTTATGATCTTCTCTATTAAGTAATAAAATCACTCCTTATTGTTAAATATAACATGTATGCATTAAATAATAACTAAGAGAGTGAAAATTAAATATCATAATTTAATTGTTGAAGGCGGTGTCTATATTTTCATAGTATTCATAACATGAAAAATCTCTGGTAGTTACGCCTATTTTTAATACTCCCCCTCAAGGAACAATCTCTGCACTTTATCACCTTCAATTAACATCAATGGAACATATTCAAAGTTGTCTTAAGAATTAGGTGGATTCTCCAATGGTTCAGTGATTTGAGAAATAGGTTTGAGAAAAATTTCTCAACCTAGAATAGTATTTCCTTGAACTTCTATATTGTCTATGCCTCTTTATCATTACTTCACCTTTGGATTTCCAAATTATTAATAATGGTCAGCAAGGGATTCCTTCCTTCTTAGGATTTCATCATAGCTAGAATAGGCTTCTCAAATTTAACAAACAATGCATTGTGATTCTTTGAAACTCATTATATCCACCCATACCCTTCCAACTATTCAGGATATATGATTAATATAACTCTAGGCTCATTATCTACCTTCTCCTTTTGTGTGGTCTCCCTATTCACTACATCCCTTTTAAAATAGGGATAAATTGGGGATTTTTCCTTCTCCTTGACTGGATCCTTTTGATATACTAGAAAAATTATACATTTTTTAGCATGGTTTTCAAATACTTTAAACCTTCCATATAAATATTTATCATATTTTAAGCTACCCCTTTTGGGTATCCTATCAACCTCTTCATCAGAAGTTTCAATGACCATACTAATCTGGTAATCTCTTTCTTAAATTGATTCTATTTTATTTTTCATATTTATTCCTTATTTATTAAAATTCATGGGAAACATTCAATGGTACATTACGTGGAATCCCTTTATATAGTATAATAAATTATTTCCAAAAGGTTTAACATCCCAGTCATCTCCATTCAATGGATTCTTAGAAGGATTTAATTCAAAAACCTTGTTCATTGATTTATCACCCAATACAGATACACTTTATTTCTACACATCTTCTCGGTTTGGGGGAACTCTCTATTATCTTTAGTATATAAATGAAACTTGATAGGTTTATACCAGAATTCATCATAGAAGTGGCCATAAATGTTGTAAAACTCATGGATCATTTCAGAAATCTCAAATATTTTCCCTTTAGATTGATTTTTCCTTTTCAATGAGGTCTAATTAAATATAGTAGGTATATTACTTAATTTATATTTTCTATCCCTTGATTTAGAGTCTGATTTGAACATGCTAACATAATATTCTATAAACCAATAGACCTATAACCAAATATCCAGCAACACTAACATATTCCAATCAACCTTGTTATTTTTCATGTATGGGAAATATTTCTAGATAACACACTTTCTATTTTTGTTATAGAATGTCAAATTTCTATGCTCCTTTCGGGGGAAACTTTTTTGGTAAATGCTCACCACGTTCATTTAAATAATCTTGGATTTCCAAAATGTTTTTATCTTCCAAATTTATTCATAGTTTAATTTTTTTTCCTACACTTTTCACATAAATATATTAATTTCGCACATGTTTATCTGAATAAATGAATGCCTTTTTCAATGAACTATAGGTGGAGGATTCCCTAGATGATCTAAATCTCTATTTGTCACCATTTAGAGTCTTTATTGATGTTAAAATATCATCTAAATTTTATGTGGTAGTACTTTTTTTCTCTATAACATGGGAAGATACATATTGAGTAGATTCTATATTCCTTTCCTTCATTTCTAGATCAAGGAATTCCGTACTGAGAGTATTCTTATCAACCTAAACTAAACTAAACCTTGATTCCCATTACGTTATCACCTTATTTATTTTATCTGATTTCTTCTTACATTTATTGAGTATAGAGTTACCCAAATCCTTTACTCATTTTTCACTTCATGTTGGGTAGAATTAACATACATGGAGACTTTATAAAATTTATTCAAAGTATAAAACACTTCCTTGAAAACATTCTTAAAAATATTATCTCTCACATAAATCTCCTTACAATTATTCATCATCCTTAGAGAATATTTGATTAAAAAGTGAGATAGTTTATTCCTTGACATTCACAAAATTTGTGAGATTAAAATTATAACTCACCTTATTTGAAAATTCTTCTTCCATTATATCATCCTCTTCTTCTAGTTGTGATATCTCAACATGAATCACCTTTAATAATTTGAATTTTTAGGTCACCACCTCAATAAAAACATACTTAATATAATCTTTAACATCATGATAGATTTTTTTAGAATATTTAATGAAAACATCATCACAACATGAACTTTTAAATTTATGGAATCATAGTCAATAGATTTTGTAAGACTCAAACCACATTGATCACATTCAGCTAGTGATTATTCATATTTCTTCCTTGACTTCCTTGTCTCTTTCCTTTCCCTAATTTGAAATGTCTTTTTTGAAACTCACATTTTTTGATTCATTAGTAAAATAGATGGAATTATTTACTTGATATTATTGTATAAACATTTCAAATTTCTACTTCATGTAGGATCTTTTTAGAGGTAACATGGGTTCCCTCTAGTACCAATTCCAGGGATCTAAGGACCACAAAGATGGGAGGGCTGAATAAGTGGTCACTTTTTACAAATTATTCTTTTTCAATTCAACCTCATAGAATTATTAAGGTATTTAAATACTCATTCTTATATATCTCGATCTTACTAAAATAGTGTAGTTAATAAAGGTAAGAACACGAGTGATTTATCGGGTTTGTTATAGAGACATACTCCTTTCTATGATTGGTTATGCACCCCAATAGCATATTCTACACTATAATCAATATTTTACTATAATGGGTTTGGTTCTTCTCATACCAACAATGACAGTATCTCAGTAGACTTCTCTTTTTAGTGTCACGATAGAATTCTTACAATAGATTCACACTACATTCACCAATTTTCACTATGATATATTTTCATACCCTGAGCCTTATGGGTTCTATGTATTTTCACTATGTATATGAAAGTGTTTCCTTTTATCAACTACATGGAAGTCGATCAACAAGTTTTCCTAGGATTTTACTACATCATCAAAATCCAATCTTTTTTTAACACAACATAGGATCTTCAAATACTATCAATTTTTAAATTTGGGTGTACAAAACATGATCCCTATTCTGTTCATAGCTTCCCAGTTCTATTTATAATCTATTTACTAGATACTATCATCTAAATACACTAAGAAATCAACTACCAATAAATATTAAGAATAATCACCTTTTATTAATTCTTTCTCATACTTCTCTTCCTATTTTTTTATTCTTCCTTGACTATATGTTCAACAATACAGCATGGTAGACTCATATATTCTTTTTATCTTTCTTCAAAACCTAATAGATAGAATCTCTTCAACATTGGTTAAACATTTTTTTTCTATTCACTATAGAATGTAGCATCTTCTCATAGTTTTTCTTTCTAAAACTTATCTGGTTCTCTCAAATTACATCATTACTTCCTCTTTGAAATTTCTATTTAATTCTTCTCATCTCATCATCTCATTCACATGTGGATTCATTTAATAATATAAAATTTGTCTAACCATAATTAGAATCTATAAATGAAATATGATGGAAAAAAAATTTGTCATTATAACTAAAGGGCACTATTATTAAATGACCACTTTTAGGTTCTCTACGATCTTTCGTGCTCTACTCATTTAATGTTTCTCATGTGTAAATATTTTTCACAATGATAGAACTCAATGGATAAAAATTACCTTATATTTATTTCACATTCTTAAAACTTGGTTAAATATATCTTTTTTGTATATTCATATAATGTCTTAGGAATATAAATTAATTGATATATTATTATCATGTCATGATTTGACTCATAAATATAAGCATTATTCTTGAAAATATGACAAATTCATTTGGGCTCTTTTAATATTGCGTACATTTACCATGAACTTTAATATTACTATTCCTCATCTTAAATATCAGATTATTATACTCAAATAATGGATTTCTAAAGATCCATGATGTTTTTAACATGAACAAACAACATCAACATAATCTCATATTACATTCTTCATAATCTCATAATTCTGGAAACACAATTTTTAACCAGAAGAATATGAAAAAAAATTATAAGACAAATATCATGTGTGGTATGAGATATTATATGATCTTCAAAAAATATCCTATAATCATATACTTTACTAAAATATAGAAAACTAAAATATTGTATGTGAACTCCAAAACATCATACATAGCTGCAAATCTCTTATCATTGGTCAATTATCCTATGAATAGATCATTCTTATTATACACAACAGAAATCTATTCTTGCTATAAAAATTATATTACAACCTGTTGAAATGTTATAATCCATATAAATTTTTATTTTTTCATGTTTGGGTATACTCAAATTTCATACAGGCACCAAACAATATCATATGAGTGGCTTGTGTAGCTCCTTTCACATATGTAAAGGAAAAATTTTCTATGTGCGGCCAGAATCTCATCTATGTATATCAAATGAATTTAAAATATTTTTATCTCGTAAAATATCCTATAAAATTATTGATTATCTTATTCATAGAAAACATTACTTATGAACTGGCAAAAAAAATTTACGTGTAGGTCAAATCTATTACATATTCAATAAACTCCTTTTCTATTTATTCAATCTTCAACTTGAGAATAGTAATTACATATTTTGTTCAAATAAACTATGATCTTATTCAAATAATATTTATGAAATCTCATTCATCTAAAATGAATTTATAATATCTTAAAATAATTTTGGTAATTATTAAAATAATTTTAAATCCCTTTAATCTTGTTCTAAAGACTAACCACATTATAAATACTCAAGATTGAGTATTTCCATGAACTCCTCTTCCTTCTTAGATCTATATTCATTTCAAACATTATAAATAATTATCCAAAGGATGTTTTCCATTGTTTTATGATTCTTCATTATCAATAATCCAATGATATATTCTTTATAACTTCGATTAAATTTTCCACGAGAATAAGATATCTTTAATCTCTTAAAGTAGAAATCATCACTAAAACTTCACTAAGATGTTATAGTTATCACTAGAACAAATTCTTCATCATGTGTCATTATTTATCATGAAGACCTATTCATATGATCAACTAATTTACAATACTTTTATATTCTTGATAATGGATGCATCTTACTCCATGTATCATATAGTTGAAAATGAATTTATCTTCAACAAAACTTGTCTCTTATCTACTTGAATACTTGTTCAATAATAAACTAATGTCTTTCACTACCCTTTGAATTTTTCTAGATAATTCCTTTAATGTAAACCATAATTTTATTAACTTTCTTTACCCATGTATGAATTTGAATCTTGCTCACTTCCTTTTATAACATGAAAAAGATATACTTTGCATATTAAATGGCAACTCCAATCATTAATTGTATTCATTGACTTTATTAATATGAAAAATAAATATAATTTATGATTTACAAGTATCTCCTTGATATTTTATAACATATTTCTCTTTAAATAAATTTAATTCCTTTGAAAGATTGCATTACATTCAATACCGACTTTAAAAAAACAATGATATACTATTAAGATATTATTATTTAAATGTGATAATTATAACCTATCCATTAAAATTAATGATATTAATATGAATCACCACATTAAAAAATTATAAAGGTTTTGGATGAAGAAAGTTAATTTTAGCAAAGTTATAATATGATTTAAAAATATATTTTTACTCAAAAACAATTTTTATTGCTTTTTGTGAATAAATAATATAATTAATTTCTACCACTTTTAGATAATTTATTAGAAAAAAAACATAATTTTTTAAATCATCATATCAAAATTATCTTAGGGTGAAATTTTTTTCTTTTTTTTTTAAGATTTATTTTTCAGTAAATAGTGAAAAATATCATTTTTTGTACAACTGTCATTATAAATAGTAACCAGAGTAAATATTTTCCACCATAGAAAAAGTGGTAAAATATGGTTAAAACCTTAGGGTAAACATTAAAATATCTATAACACGTGAATTTATCATATTTTATGAGCTTTTTTCAATAAAACATATTATTAATGACTTAAATAATGTTAAAGTTCCCAACTAGTGTATTTTTATCACTGAGAGGGGGTGAATCAGTAATACTTTTTCTCTTATGTTTCCTTTCAATTGAAACAACATTTTCCTCATATTAAAGATTCAATTCCCTTCTGAAAACAAAAAAACACAAATCCATAGGAACATAGTTATTTATAAGGTTCACTATTCAATATGAATAGTTATATCCTTGGTATGGTTTTGAGACAATCCAATACCATACAATCCACTAGAAAATAATCCCTGGATTACAATGAGTAGGATATGCCCTTTCACTCATGTATCACTTTGAATACATCCCCAAAGTACATGTGCAAACTCTTAGCACAAATAGGGTAATACAATTTTTATGTAACAACACATGCTACCTATGATTATTTTCAAATAAAAAAATGTATTCAATTGAAATAAATTTCTTAAATTCCTTGCCTAGAAGAAAGGTAATAACCTATTAGACTTTGTAGCGGAAAAATCAATTTCATTTTCTTGGGTTAGATTTTCCCAGTCCAGTTCCTCCAAGTCCAGTTCTCCCTGAAATAATTATCTCAGACTGATTTTCTGATGGAATATAATATAAATTAATCAACACCACTTCAATCCTTGAGTTTGATAAACTCAATATGATACTTCCTTAGTCCGAGAAATCCAATACAGAAATCTCAAAGCCAATTAATCCAGCCCGATACAACGATCATCCAAATACAAATGAAAATCCAAATACAATGACCAGATGAGTATGATAAATCCAAAGTACATTGATCAGACAAATACAACATTGCGATCTTTCCTCTTCTCTTTTACATATCCTTCAAAACATCTTCAATACATGGTAAAATATTTATCACTTCCTCTCACTGAAAACTCGTAGATTCTCTCTCTTCTATGGTGAAAAATACTCTGTTTCTTGTCATGTACAATGTCCCTTTTTCCTTTTATAGGTGAGACAAAATAGGTTTGGGTAGGAAACCCAAAACACTTTCTTACTCACCTAAATTCACCAAAATCTGAATCTCCCCTGAAATCTTAAGGTAATTAATACTAATTTAATTCTTCTTGATTCTTCTAAAAACTTCTACAATATTCACCGCTTCTTCTAAAAACTCCCATTTCAATTTATAGTATGATTTCAATTTTCAACAATACATGGGTCGAATCATCTACGTCTGATTATCAAAATCCAATTTTTTAAAATGATTCACAGAACTGATTTGTATCAAAATATTGTATTTAAAAGTTAAGCTCCCCTTGAAAAAACATTCAGAAATCTCTTTTATTTAGGCAACTCATCCTAAAAAAGCAATTCAACCCTTTTTAAATGGTGTACTACAGTTTCGAACATATTCTTCACTTCTTCTCTTAGACCACTGTACAAGAACATTTGTGAGTAAATCAATGTTCATCTGTCTCTTCCTTAAGCAATTCAAACAAATATTCAACTAATCCTAATTACGATATGTAGAGTACAATCTTTCTGAGTATGATTAGCCTAGGTATGATCATTCTGAGGTACAATCATTTCAGATGTTGATCATCCTGGATATGATCATTCTGGGTATACAAAGTTTTTACATCATCTGATGGAATACATGATGCTACAGTAAATCCTCACCACTTCTTTCTCTTCTTTCACCCATATATGATTGTTTTGGAAAATAATTGGTGTCACTTATTTTTAATCAACACCACCTTTTTAATCGGCGCCACCTTTAAAATCAACACCACATTTTAAATCAGCACCACCAATCCTTTCACTCCCCATTTCTTCCATCAAGATTGCATCATAAGATCTCAATTCAACTCATGATTTATATGAAATAAAAATCATCAAACCATCATCACAATTATATCATCGTAGTCATAGAGACTCTGATTCTCCTGCAAAACAAACACTTCTTTCTCATCATATTCAGAGTGAATCTGATATCCATTTATTTCCACTAATATGTTTTCACATTTAGTCAGGCTTGAGGTGAGTCTGATCATAAACACTCCATTCAAAGTGTCTTTTTCTCATTACGATGGACTTTCACAATGAGTCTAATTCTTTACAAAAAATGAGTCTGATTCTTTTGAAAACAAACCTCAATATGATTTTTTCCAATACAAAGTAAGGTGATTTCCTTCCTTCAAAACATACCTTGACAATAAACGAAAACACATAAAAACCATCACTTTCATCATCATCTTGGTACTAATA
Source organism: Viscum album (assembly GCA_963277665.1). NCBI lineage: Eukaryota > Viridiplantae > Streptophyta > Magnoliopsida > Santalales > Viscaceae > Viscum > Viscum album. The sequence goes on from OY728122.1 coordinate 80,052,926, forward strand.
TAATGTATTTTAAATCTTTTTTTTTTTGAATTTGGGAACCCAAGCTTGAATTTTGGGAAAGATAATTTATATTTTATTCAAATTTAAAACTATTTTTGAATATTTGGATTTAATGGAATGGTTGTAAGATTTCATTCAGTTTTGGATTGATTAAAAAGTCTAAAAAACTTGATTTTATTATTATTTAACCTAAAAATCATGGCATAAAGTTTATTACTTTATTTCAAGTTGAAATTATTTTTACTCTTAAATTTGGTACTTTCCTATAAACTATTTTTCATGCATTTTGTGTTCTTATATTAAAATTAATTTATTCTACCTTTATAAATTAAATAGTATAAAATGTATTCCAAATTTCTAATCCACATGTACACTTTTTTCATAAGACCCCATTTATTTTTGGCTATATAATTAAGTGATCATGGTAAAAGTTAAATTATCATAGTTAAGCCTAAAATGGGTTTAAAGTGGTTTAACTAAAATTTAATGATATAAATGTATCCAACACTTTCCAAAATTTGATTTTTTGAGTTTATTTAGACCCTATCACATCTTATATTTTAATTTTGGGTTCCTTTATTCCATTTTTCAATGATTATAACATTTATTTTATTTTAAGAAAATAACAAATAAAAAATGTCACTCTCTTGAATTTAATATCTCTAATATATTTTAAAAATTATAAAAGGAGATTATGTTCAATTAAAAATGTTTATTTGAAGGGTGATTTATTTTCTTATCATTGTTATTTATTTTTAATTTTTATTTATTTAATAATTACCTTAAATGATTATGTTTTACTAACATAGTATTTATTCAATTAAGATAAAAATAAAATAAAATATTTTAAAAATAATAAAAGTAATACAATTTGGTTTAATTATTGTGTTCCAATTATTTTTTAGATAAATATAATATATTAAAGATTTTTAAAAAATTTATATTTTAATTCCATAACTATCATGATGACTTCAAAGTCAAAGTAAATTAATAGTTCCAAAAATGACATTAATGATATTTTTCCACAAAAAAAAATATGTTATTAAATGGTTTAAAATTCATAAAAATATTATATTTATAAAATTGAATGGGATATTTTGGAAAATATCAAACATGGTGCATTTATTTTTTACTTTTCTTTTTATGGTACCTTTCTTGAACCTTAATGAGTAAAAAACTCTAGTATTATGGTAATTATCAAAATGGCTGACGTGGGGTTAAAACAAAGTTATAAGGGTGGAAAAATCACCTAAACATATAAAATTAAATTTAATGTTAATTTTTAGATTTATAATAATCATATATTATAAATTTGTCAACTTGGAGTCACTTTATTATAAAAATTAATTTATATTTATTTAATACTTTATCAAATTCCAAGAGTAACCCTCCTCTAACTTATATAAGGGAACCTATTTTCATCTCTTACTAACACCTTTTTAGCATTATATATCAGAACAAACTAAAATAATACCATAAAAACAACCTTATACATATTCTATAGGTTATTTTATTCCAAAAATACAAACCCTAGGGTAATTAATAGGATATCTAGATGAGTTCTTTCAAAGAAGCGGTAATCACTTTAATCGGTTACTATATTTTAACTTTTTCTTTTACCCCATCTAAATATATGGTACTAATAATGAAATAATAAATTAATTATACTAAGCATAATTAAATTTTATTTTGATTATTTCAACACCAATTTACACCCTCTATTCCATCAAATGGGAATAGAAAGTATTTCTTGTGCATACCCATGGACAATTGCCTCCCCGTAGATATATGATTCATTTTCCATAACTAACTTTCATGGATGGTTATTTTTATGTATTTATAGTTTATATATGATATTTATGATATAATTATAATTATATAATTATAATATAGTATATACCTTATTACCTTCCCATTCATCGAAAAAAAATCGTTTGTGCGTACATGCGGACTACAACCTCTATGAAGTGATGTGGTCTGTTTATCATTTAAGATTCACATGGATATTAATAAGGATATATATAATGAATATATATTATATATATGATATAATAATGATTTATTAAATTTTACTTATTATTTAAATTTATTTCTTTCTATCCATGGTAAATTGAAAACATCGTTCATGCGTACGTACAGCCTACTGTCCCCATTAATTGTGTAATTTATTTTTCTATCTCTACCTTTTTTGGATAACTATTAATATGTATATAATGAATATATATATATATATATATCATATATTTATATAATTTTTTAAATCCTTTATATTATGGAACTATGATCAAATTACATGGACCAAAACTCCAAACCAAAACATACACAAAAAATGAAGCAATTATCACCCAGAACAGTAACTTTAATAAAGAATTGTTAATAAATGTGTGATAAAAGGTCATAATTAAATCATATATGGTATGATATATATTATTATGGTTCAATGATATATTTATAATAAATATATATTTATTATATAGGATCTTCAAATACATATGAAGGAATTCAGACCGGAGGTAAGGGTTTATTTCACAATCTCATCATTACGCGAGATTATTTGTGCTTAAGTATCCTTTAGAGGAATTATTTGATATTTCTATATTAAACCTAATATATTTTCTTATAATATGATTATTTATATAAATTTAGGTTTTCCTTTCATTTTATTCTCCTTAAGTTCTCAATATAACAAAATAATTCTTTTAAGAAAAATTGGCATGGTTTTTCTACTCAGTTCGGAACCTTTTTCTTCCATGTCCATATTTTTTTAAAATATCTTAAAGAATGATTTTTATATTAAAAAATAATTTTTTTAAATAATTTTTTCCCATGTTTTAATTATTATAAATATTTTTAAAAGGAATATTCTTTTCAATTTCCAAGTGAAGAGCCTTTTACCAAAGGTGTGAATGAAATATTTGTTTTAATGTACACCATAAGAAAGGATTTTCCCAACATCATGAATAATATTTTCTTTCAGGATTTTTTACAAGTTTCAATGGTTATTTTAAATGAAAATTATTTCCTTAGTATTTTTTAATTTTTTAGATTTTATATAAGTGATTTAAAAATGAAAAGGGTATTTTCCTTAAAAATGGTCTATAAATATTTGAAAAATTATTTTCATCTATGTCATCATCATTTGATAAATATTATGAATTAATGCATATAGAATATAATAATACCATAAAAAAAATTTCGTTAGATGGTTTATGATTAGTTTTACTGGGGTAAAGTATCAAAATTCTGTATGCTAGCACTTCCAATAAATAAAATTATTCATTTTTATAGAATATGGACTAAGTTGTATTATTTACTCATATAATGAATGCATTGGACTTATTAAGTGATGAGTGGGGCTTAAAATTACATAAACCGTCGATTCATTGGTGGGTATACTGAGATAAAATATGTTTGTTATTTATCTTAGGCCTTACCCATTTATATATATGTCTTAGCATGATGCCTTGATGGTAAGTTTATTATGTCTAGCATTATACATTACATCATTATAAAATTATTTATTAATTTCCATGTGACTATTTAAATAGTGATAATGTCCATAAATAAGTTTTAATCTCATTTTATTATTTATATAGAATTATTTTGTCATCATTTATTCCTTGTATATTATTCTTTATGCTCAAGTTATTGATTAAATGTAATACATTTTCAGTTATTTACTTTTTTATATTGATTATACCTTATTTTCTCAAGACATATTACACTATAAGCATACCCTTATTAAGCATTTAAGATAACCCTTTATTTTTTTACTTTCCTCGTGATATGAATAAAGATATTGTGAAAGATATCAAGGATTTAATAACGTTTCTTATGATATATTTTAAAATTTATAATGTAATATGGGAATCATGTATGTATCTAGTTTACCATGATTACTAAATTATTTAGCCCTTTCAGATGAAATCACTTGTATATAGTACCAATTTAATAAATTAACCACCAGAACTAGCCAACAAGGGTTGGGGTATTTAAAGTTGGCATTGGAGCAAGTTTAGTAGAAAAATTGGGAACTATATTTAGGAAAACATAGATTTGGTAACACAACTCTATGAAATAATTTGAGGATACATAAAATTTAAGGATAATATCATAAAGTTTTTTGTAAGGTAGAGAATAATTTTTTCCCCAAGAAATAAATTCATGTTAGGATACTACAAGTGGGCATGGTTTTGGAATAGATGCATTTTGGGGTAATAACCCTAAAAATAGTTATTCGAGTATATCTCAACCATCATTCTACTATATAGTGAATATAATCTTACTATTTAGATATTTTGTAACTCATAAGGGATATTCTTAGATTAATTCACATTTTTATGGAATTTTATAAAGGATTTTAATAGTATATAATCATGGATGACCTAGGTTAAACCTAAGGTGTTTTATATTAAAAATATATAGTAATGATTTAGACATCCTATAAATGATTTTTCATGATTATATGACTTCCCAATATGATTATTGTTTCTCACACTATGTTTTTTGGTTTTATTCAATGTCCAAAACTATAAGGAATTATATTAACATAAAATATTATAGGTAAACGAATAGTTTTCCTCACGAGAAAAAAAGTAAAACAAGAGTTGGAATGAAAAACCTTATAATTATTCCTATCCAGTTGTCATGATATATGATTAACAATGTAAACTTCAGTTAGTCTCCTAAAGCATCAAATAAGAGTAAGATATAATTTTGTAAAATTTTATATGGTAATTACTATAATGGAAAGAAATTTCAATTTTATTCATGTCAATAATGTGGGAATAATCACCTAAGAGAATACCTCAATGGAATGGGAAGATGTTTTCTATTTGAAAATAAAGAGCATAGAGAAACAAATTTCAAAGTAAATTGATGTCTTTTTTGTTGGTAACTTGGGAATTATCACATTCAATTCCATAATACAAGGGTTAACTACTAGAATACTGAAGGACTTATTTTATTTCAATATTTGAGGTGGAATGATTTTTGTGTTTATGTATTAGGATTTGAGAATTATGTTTTAGAAGTGTTATATCAATGATATTATAACTATAAGAATCATTAAACATCTAAGGAATGTTACACAGCAGTTCTGGTCTAAGGATTTGAAATCATATTTTTAATAGTACAGATAACCAAGAAAAGTGATTTAGTGGTAAGGTGAAATTTTTAGAGAACACGTGTTTAAGGGAAAGATAACCCTTACTATGTGTCTGATGTTGAGATAATAGTGTTTAGTAGGATAAACAAATGATTGATATTAATAATGTTGATTGGATAGTATTTTAGACCTTGGAAATTATTATTAATTTGATGAAAAGGTGATTTAGTTCATGTTTTATGAAGTTTACAGCATTTTTGGATTTATGGAATATATTTGATCATCTTTGGATTTATTTAAAGAATAAAGAGAGAGTTAATTTTTGGAATCATGTATGATTTTAATAATGATTTATTTTGATTTAGGTTATTACTATGTTTTAGGATAATATATGATCAAATTATTCACTTATTTGGTATGTGACATTAATAGATACATTATATTGTTCAGAGGATTAATATTTAGTATATTTTTCAAAATTTAGTGTCCTTATTTATAATTTTTTGGATTTTTAATTTGATCAGACAAATTTTGGATGTGTCTTAAGTTTAACTATTTATGGAATAGATTAATTTGAACATTGGGGTAATTATTGAGGGTTTAGAGATTAATTTATTATATTTATCCATATTAGATAAATTTTTCTAACCATTTTTTGGTTTTTTAAATATTTATAGAAATACAGAATTACTTATCATTCTTTTATAGATATTATGATCCCATAAAAGTTAATTTTAGTGCATTGGGTATGAAACAATAAACTTGAATCTCATTTATTAGAAAAAAATATGAAGTATAAATTCATTGAATAACAATCAAACGATGAAATTGTGCTTATGAAATGGAAAAAAATCAAGTAAGATTTATAATGTATTCTATCTTGATAGTAAAATAATCCCTCTAAATTAGAAAAAAGGGTCTTGAAATATAAAAAATTTCCTTTTAATATCATTTTTTATGAATTGATTGTCTTTTCACCCCACACTGATTTATGGTTTTTTTGTCATTAATTTTCTCATAAACATGTTATATATCTCTTTTAGTATGTGGACATTAGTTTTATCCTCCATGTTTATAATTTAACTTCTCATAAATCATATCCTTATTAGGGAACCTAAATATGTATTATTTTAGGATACCTTTATGTTTCCCACATTCCATTTTCAAAATAAGTTTAATTATCCATCTATGTGATGTGGGTTTTCAACAAAGGTTGATCCTTGATAACATGAATAAAATTAAAAGGGTTAAATTTATTTAAGGAGGTACAATGCATCACCATGATATTTTAGAACATATTTAACTTAAAATAAATTTAATTTCATTAATACAATGTGTTACATGCAACATCGAGTTTAAACGAACCATGATGTATCATTAAAATATTATTATTTAAATGTGACCATTATAACCAAGCTAGTAAAATTTTAAGTATGAATATGAATAACCACATTTTAAAAAATATATATATAATGTTTTTGTATAGATCAATTATATTTTATTAAATGCTTTAAAAGTCCATTTTTACTCAAATTAGTTTTTATTGATTTTTTGAATAAATAATATAATTAATTTCTGCCAATTTTAGAAAATTTATTAGAAAAAAGTTAACTTCATTATTTAAAATTTCATATTAAAATGATCTTATGGTAAAATTTTGAGATTTTTCTTAAATTATTGATTTTTCTGTAAATAGGGAAAATACATATTTTTATAAAACTGACATTTTTTTAATTGAAAAAGATCCATAATTCTTTAAATTTAATATTATATTAACATAAACATTGTTTATTTAGAAATAATTTTATTAATTACATTTTAATCATCATTATACTTTATTTTGGTATAAGTTCATTTTTGGACTTAAAAAATAATTTTTCTAAAAAATGTTTTTTGTTTCATTTTGCATTTTTATCTCTACCACTTATATGAATTAATTTTGATAAAATGGAGTCCATATTTAGAATCAGAATAATTAATATAATTTAGTAGGTTCAACTTAATTTTTTTTCATTTTGAATAGTAACCATAGGGAGTATTTGTCACCTCTGTAAATGAGGTAAAATCAGGTTAAAATCATAGGGTAAAACATTAATATCTATCTAACACATGTATTTATGCGATTTTATGAGTTATTTTCAACCAAACGTATTCTTATAGAGTAAAATAATGTATTTTATGTAATTATTTAGAATTTGGTAACCTAATATTGACTTTTGTGAAAAACAAGTTATATTTTATTTAAATTAAAAACTATTTTTGATCCATTGAATTTATTGATGTGGTTGGAAGATTCCATTCAGTTCTGTCTTGATCCAAAAGTAAAATAACCATTATTTTATTATTATTTAACCAAAAAAAATCAAACCAAATTTATTACTTTATTTCTAGGTGAAATGATTTTTACTCTTAAATAAGGTATTTTCCTAAAAATTGCATTTCATGCATTTTCCTTTTTATATTAAAAATAATATCTTCCTCCTATATAAATTAAATATAATAAAATGAATTAAAATTTTTAATTCTCGTGTAATTTTTTTTAGAATTATCCTTTTATTTTTTTCATATAATTAATTTTTCATTATAAAGGTTAAATTATCACAGTTTAGCTTAAAATGGGTTTAAGTAGGTTAACTATAATATAAGGACTAAAATGTATCCAAATATTGACACCCAAATTTAGCCAAGTTATATGGTATAATGTGTCACTTGTAGAATATCTTGGGCTATCGAATCCTCAAAGACCTAGGAAGAAACCTAAAGAAACATACATTCTTTGGAGGTGATTTGGCTATGAAGTAGCAAAATTTAGATTGAATTGAGTGGATAATTAATGGTTTTTAATGAATTAATTGAATTATATTTAATATAATGTTTTTATCTAAGTTTATTACAATGGATGGATTGAATGAATTTTATTTAAGGGTTTTCATGTCCTAAATTTGAGAGTGTTTCTTTCAATAAAATATGAACTTTCCAAATCACTCATGGATTTTGTATTTTCCCTATCCTAAGGATAATAACCTATAAAATTGGAGAATAATATTCATGAGCACTCCAAGGTAGTGGATCATTATAGAACTCAGTATGTGTAACCTTAAAATTAGTAAGATCAATGGAGATGGCAAATCATTGATTGAAAATATAAATAAAATAATTTAATAAGAATTATTAAAATAAGAAATAAAATCCAATTCATTCCCTTTATTCTCCCTTAGATAAAAATATAAGAGTTTTATCCCTACATTTATGTTATTCTATCAATGTAAGCGGGTAGTAGACTCATAAGGGTGTAATTAAAGAAGAAAAATAGTGAAATAACAATCACTCCACTATTGTGTGAAGAAATTCAAAAGTTTTGGTGTGAATAATTTCACACATTGATTCAAAGGTATCAAAGTGGTATTTAATATAATAAAATAAAGTATGATGAAGAATAAATTTATAAAATATATTGTGTGAATCAAACAACTTACTTGAGAAAAATGACTTATGATTACAAAATGATAGAGTAACAATACAATTGAAAGAAATAAAAACCCGGATCCAATTCCTCCACCAAAACCACCTTAAATAGTCATATTATAAAGATAGGTTTGATCCTCAAACATTAAATTCCTTATCCATTAATTAGGGGAGTAAAAAGGAGGTTGATGGAAAAAAATAAATTGGAGTCTTTCAATGTTGACGAGTAAATTTGCCCAGATTCACCCCACCTTCCACCCACCTTTTTGGAATTCAATTATGGAATTTATGATAGATAAATATTTGATGGTTGTAGAATATAAATATATTCTTAAATGTTTTATATAATATATTTCAAAATTTCATGCCAATTGGATCATCCATTCTTAATTTATGATGAAATTGGGGGGGTAGATTTTATGGGCCTAAAAATCTATCCCACAAATTAATGCCAACTTGGGCTCCCTAGATCTCCTTGAAAACTTCAAAATTAGATCTATACATAGTCAAATGAAATTATCCCCATAATTTTATATTTCTAAATTTTATATTTTAACTTCATTGTGATTGATATGTGGGGTCCACTTTTACTTAATGGGCCTAAGGCCCATTATGATTTGTCTAGAATTTGTTTGGCTTCATTGATGAATATCTTCATTTTCCCTTATGATTCATCAATTGATCCTAAAAGATAAAATTTTCCAAAAAAAGTTATCAACCATATTACAAGATATAAAATTCATAAAATAAAAATAATGAATTCCCCAAATAGATGATTAATTGTGACAAAATTGACACTTTAAATATGAATTGCATACTAATGAGAAATGAAGTTCAATTTACAAAATTCACTAAAATTAGTGTTTATGGACATTGAAACACATAAATATTAATATATAAGAAATTGATATTATCCTCTTTTAGTGTATAATGACACCCTCAACAAGATTTTTTCTAGTCCATAGTAAAAATTTACCCCAAAAATATGAAATTGAATTCCCTTTTTCAAAAATATTTAACAAACAATGTTCAAAAAAATAAATCATATCGAACAATCATGAATCCCATAAAAATTATTTCCCAAAATCTAGTTTCATAAGAAAATCCTAAGCCCAATCCCATTTCTTTTTTAAAATTAATCACCACATTTCATCTAATTTCAATTAAGAATTATGATGTGTTGTGTCTCTCAATAGAAATTGGGCCCATTTTCTTGTTAAAGGGGAAACAAATGGAAGTGTCAGGTGAGAATCACATTAAAATTTAAGATGAGTATCCAATTTTTTTCATTTTCTTTTTTTTATTTTTATTTTTATTTTTATTTTATATTTTTTGTTTTTTTTTGTTTTGTTTTTTAAACCATAATTGAGATGAAAAAAACTAACTCTAAGAAAGACAACTATAGAGTCACAATCCCCAAGTGCCAAACTCCATGAATATTTTTAATTTAATGCTCTATAATAGGGATTATAATCCTAACTTTAGGCAAGAAAACTATGTATTCATGATCCCCAAGTGTCTAAAGCCATGCATTTGGACAAAAAATTTCTCTCTATGGTCGTTATTTTCATTCTTTATACTCAAATTAAACTAAAAGTGACCCCAAACCCCATGCTATGATGAAAGGGACCGAAGAACTCAAAATTACACCCAAAATCAAAAACACTTGCATTGTAGGATTTTGAATAAAATAATGAAAATCACATTTTATAACCACTCTTTCTAAATAATATGATCATAGACATAAACATGTATTAAAATCATAATAAAGGAATTAAAAATCTTTTTACATATGTTTTTCATGATTCCAAAGGCACATTTACACATGAAAGGATAATGAATTTATATTTTTATCATTGAATTGAATTTTTATCATAAAAGGATAATTTTAAAAAAATCAATGATTTTCACTCCCCCTAATTTAGAATGAAACTACAAACAATGTTTAAAGAGAATAGAATAGAGAGTTTAGGATTTGGAAGAAAGATGGGGAGAAGTGATTTGAAATGAAATCATAGAACAAAATCACCAAGTTTGAAGTTGATAAGCCATCAAAAAGAGATTGAGGACTTTAGATTTAGTTCACAAGTAGACTCCTCGAGTATGATTGATGTCTAGGTTTAAACATTTTAATGAATGGCTTTCATTTGGAAATATTAAAATGATGCAGCTACTAAATATCACACCCAAGAAACATTATATCACATTAGAAACCCCAAGGGTTCCCCTTAATAAAAAAAATTAAAAAAAATGTACTTGTTTATTTGGAAATTCCAAAATCAGAGTCAATGTATAGGGAAAATCTTGGATTCCTCATAGAAAGAACTTTGTTTAATGTTTTAGATCTACATGGAATCTAAATCTAAACTTTATTGGCAGGTTCATAGGTTTTCTCAGTTAACACTTCATCTATTTATTTTTTTCTTTAATTATTCATGAGTTGTTTTAACCTATGACCATTGAATTTGAAGATCTAACCACTGGAGGGGTTATGACTCTCTACTAATTTATGGGTGTACATATGATTCACTATGTATGGCCCTAACCATCTCATCCTTATCTTTCTTAGGTGTAATTGAAGTTTGAAACTATAGAAGAGAAAACATTTACCTGATTCAAAGTATTAAACTTTTAGATTCAAATATTGGAAGGCTTGAACTCTAGATTTATTAATCCTTTAATTTTCATAAGCCTACATCCTAAGTTTATCATGTTTATTAATGAATAATTTCCTCCATATTTCAACCAAATAAATGTCAAATTTCATTTTTTTTTATTTCTAAAAAGGCCTTATGTTTAATTTCAATAGGTAAATGGAAAATTTTTTCATATACCAACCTATATGGTGACATGAATAGTATATTTTTTAATGCAGTATGATATACTCAAAGGGAATCCAAGATTTTCTCAGACCAATCTTTCCTTGATGGATTTAAAGCATTTTATAGAATTTTCTTAATTTCCCTATTTTCCAACATAGATTGACCATTGGTTTTAGAATGGTAGGTAGTTGAAACTTTGTAATAAATACCATAATTATGCATGGGTACTAAGAATGGGTAGTAATATAAATGGGTTCCATGATCACTAATGATATCCCTATGAATTTCAAATCTATGAAAGATGTGTTATTTAAGGAATTGAATCACAACATGATGGTCATTTGACTTGGTGAGAATTTACATGACCTATTTAGAGACATAATAAACATCTATGAGGATATAGAGATATCCCCTAGAGATTGGGAAGGGTCCCATGAGTCAATTCCCCAATAGTAGAATATTTCAAAAACCAGAATGGGTGTATGGGGAATTTGATTTATTTTTGTTAAGGATCCTAATTTATGACATTTATTACAACATCAGAAGAATTTTTATTAATCCTTAATGAGTTTAGGAAAAATTAAAACGCATTGGAGGACCTTTTTTGTTGTTTTATTTATTGAAAATTGGCCTCTATATGCCTCTTCCTAAAAAAATTAGGAATAGACTCTTGCTTAAAACTCGAGAACACATCTCCTAATGACTTGATTTAAGAGGTATAGATCATCAAACAAATAGTGTTTGATATAAGAAATTAATTTCCTCTTAGATTGGGTCCCAAGTAATTTTATAATGACACTCATATCCAACTGGGTTTTTATGTCATCATACCATGGAAAATAACTCATGGAATAGAGTTTCTCATTAGGAAATGAATCAGACATGGAAAAGTGATATGAGTTGTATTTTAATTCCATCCTAGAGAGTTGATCATCTAGAACATTTTCCACACCATTTTTATCCTTAATGGCTATACCAAACTCTTGAATAAGGACCCACCTAATCAATATAGACTTTTCATCCTGTTTTGGAAAAAATATTTTAGATATGAATAATCTATGAAGACAATGATGGGGGTACTAATAGATACGACATGAATTTTTCTAAGGAAAAGACAATGGAAATAAAATCTCTCTCAATGGTGGTTTAGTTTATTTTTGCATCATTTAATGATTTACTTGCATAAGTAATGATAGGTGGAGTTTTATCACAACGTTTTCCTAATACATATACTAAAAAAAATCACTTGCATCACAAATGAGTTCGAATGGAATTTTATATTTGTGAGTTTTCATGATGTTTGGAGAGATAATAGATTACTTGATTATTTAGAATTATTCCTCAAATCTTCTTGTCCATAAAAATATAGCATTTGTTACCAGCATAGCATAAAGTTGTCGGGAAATTGAGCTGAAATTCCTAATGAACCTTTTATATAAACTAGCATGTCCTAAGAAGGACCTTACTTCCTTGAAACTTTTTTGAGAGGAAAGGTGACTAATGATATCAACCATAGCTTTATCAACTTCAATCCTTTTACTAGAGACTATATTTCCAAGAAAAAATCTTTATTTTACTATAAAATGTCACTTTTTATAGTTTATGATGAGATTCTTATACTCACATCTAGACTGAACCCTTTCAAAATTTATTAATAATCCTTTAAAATTATCCTTTAAGATGGACTATACATCCACAAATACCTCTAAATAATCTCCCACCATGTCAGAGAAGATTCCCATAATTCACCTTTGGAAGGAATCAGGGCATTACATAACCCAAATGGAATGTGTTTGAAGGAAAAACTACTAAACGGATAAGTGAAGGTTGTTTTTACTTGATATTATAAGGAGAACTCAATTTGATTATACCCTGATAATACATCTAGGAATTAGAAGGACTAATGACTTTCCACTCTCTTGAGGACTTGATCAATGAAGGGAGAGTTGAAATGGTCTTTCTTAGTGCATGATTTTAGCATCCTACAGCAAATGAACACTCTCCATCCATTACTCAACCTTGAGGGGATATTCTATCCATCTTAATTGGTAATCACATTGATTCCATCCTTATTTGGAACAACATTAATTGGGATTACACACTCACTCTCAGAAATGGAGTAGATGATACCCACTTTCAACAACATAAGAAGTTCTTTCCTTAACACATAAATAAGATTGAGATTAAGTCTCAAATGAGTTTAAATAAATGGTTTAGATTTAGATTCTAGAAAAATACTATGAGTTCCAATGAGTGGGATAATCATCGGAATATCAAAAAAGGTCTATCCAATTGCTTTCTTTTTCTTTCCTAGTATATCCAGAAGCATTCTATCTTGATTGGATTCAAGAGAAGAAAAAATGAAAATAGGAAAGTTTTTTATTTTCTCCTAAGAATTAATACTTGAGTGATGAAGGTAGGGCCTTAAATTAGAGATTATATTGGTTAACATGTTAAAAATAATGATGGGACTTTGAATCAAGCCCAGTGTTTTTTTCATATTTCTTGATAGGATTGGTTCCTTTTGAATAGAATTTTCAGCCACCACATTGACTAGATCAGTGTTAATAATGGGTATGGACTCGATGTTATTGATTTTTTCAATGGTATTATTGATTAGTGATCCTAAAAAATCATCAAAGGAGTCTTCTGAAAGAGATTCAATCTAATGAGTCAAATTTTCCTCATATGAACAAATAAAATCAATCTCATATTGACTTATACATATTTCAATGATTTCTCAATGTTCTTATGGTTCAAAATAAACAATACCCATCCAATTAACCTCATGGATCTCTTTATCATCCCCAATTTGAGAGTTTTTATTTTAGATTATTATATTGAGGCTCATATTTCCAAATTTTATTGTCATGTTCCTATTCCTTACTTGGATGGCTGAATTGATTGTCGCTAAGAAGGGACGACCAATGATGATTGGGGTTTTCTCCCTAAGACCTAATCTAGGGTGATTGTCCAGGATAATGAAGTCGGTAGGGTAAATAAAATTTTCAACTTTCACTATAATTTTTTTTAAGATCCCCTTAAGGACTCAAACACCATGATATGCAAGTTGGAGTGTGGCAGAAGTTGGTTAGATATCATCAATCCCAAATTGAAAATACATGGAATGAGGAATAATTTTCACACTATATCCCAGATCACAAATGGATTGGAAAGTTTTTCTTTCTCCTAACTCAACATTGATGTATGGATATCCTAGATCTTTTAACTTAGGAGGAATGGTCCCTTGAATGGAGGTACTCACATTATCATCCAAAATGACTTGGTTTTGATGTGAAATATTTTTACTAAAATTACACTAGTCCTTAAGGTACTTTGATTAAGAAAGTATCATTTAGATTAAATCAAGAAGTATAATTTTTGTCTTAACCTCTGGGAATATTTACCTCAATGTTTCATTCAGTTATATTTTATATTTTCCTCTCATGCATTGATGGAAGGGAGAAAATTGTTTGACTATTTGGTGATTATGTGGATCTTTCACATTATTATTATATTTTTAATAATATAAGGGTGGTTATTAAATATTTTAATATAATATTGATGTTTCTAATGGTTCTTGAATGATTTGTTCAAGTTTTTCAATAGATATCCCAATCCTTAAGATAGCCACTACTTTTAGTTGCTCATGAGACGGTTGTGTAAATTTATTCTCACCCTAAATTTTGGGATGGGAAACCACAAGTAGGAATAGATTCCTTTCCATTTTATATTTTTTTTAATTATTTTTTAAGTGATGATATTTTCTAGTTCATTTTATCCATTTGTTTACACAGTTGTTCAAGTATTGGGAGAGGGACGGATTGGGAAGTGGATTGTGCTGGTTGGTTTATCCCATGAGGATAGTTTGGTTATTTGACTATATATTGAATGGGTTTTTGATAGGTTTTTTATTTTTGATAAGAGTATGTTCATATTTTATTTTTTATAGCTAAAACTGATCATCAGTTTTAAAATTCTATTGAGGGTAGGGGTTGAGACATTGTTGTTGTCTCGGTTGTTGATTATCCTTCTAATGAAGGACGAGATGGTCATTATACCATGGATTGAAAGTGTTTTGGTACTATGTTTTTTAAAATTTAAAATCATGGTCCTATTCTTGTTGTACTCCTAAAATAAAATCATTGATATAAAGAATGGTTGGGAAATTATCAGTCTTATGGTCATATTTGAAATAAATTATATAAATAGGCTCAATAGAGTTGACTTAATAGACCTTTATAATATTTATCTTCTAGACCTTACTAGTGAGTGAAACAAGTTTTTCTCTTAGGTTTTACTCTTATTTAAGATTGTTCATTACACCATATTTGGGTGGATTATCTTAGAAAGGTGATGTTCCCCATTTTTGGTTATGTTCATAAAGATTTTCCAAATACACATAAGCATCATTTGGGGATTTTTTTTTGAATATTCTATTGAAAATCATATCAATAAACTATTTTTCCTTGTCCTTAAACCTTCATATAAAATTCTAACTTATTCTGGTATTAAGAAACCATGATTTGGTAAAAGGTTTAAATTTTCCTTAAACCTTTTCCATGTTTCATATAATGTTTCTCCCTCTTTTTCCAAAAAAATGGATACTCTTTTTAAGTGAAATTGTTTTACAATGGGGGAATTATTTTTTATTGAATTCTCGTTGTTGTTGGTCCTACGAGTGAGTGGATGCTGGTATCAAATTATTTGACCAATTATTTTCTCAATCCTTTAGAGAAAAAGGAAAGAGTCTCATTTTAATTGATTCAATTTTATTTGGAGGGTACATGGTTTCAAAAATTTCATTGAATTATTTAACATGAAGGTAAGGAATCTCTGACTCCATACCATGAAAGGTTGTAAGGTGGATTAATACATGGGGTGTGAAAACTTATTAGGAATATCTTATGGTATCATTCCTAATTAAAGAGGTTTAATTGGTCCATAAATGTGTGAAGTAGTCATTCATGGTATGATTAATGACATTTTCCATGTTTGGAGCTGCCTCATTTGGATTTCCATTTTGGTTTCCAATCAGGTTTATGAGTTGGTTTATTTAAATAAATTTCATTAGATTGGGATCAATGTTTTATTATATATTACTAGTAATATTAGGATCTAATGGAAAGATACCCCTAGGTCTACATGACTCCCCAACCCTATGACTATCCACCCTAACTAGACGATTTGAATGGTCATGGATATAGGCTGACATGCGCCAAGAAAAGAACAAAAATAAAGGAAAAAGATAATATAAATGCGATGAGAAAATAGAAATGGGGAAGAATAAAATGAGTTTCTAAGGTTATATAATTGGGTCCCCAGAAATGGTTCCAAAATTTTGTGGTGCTCAAATTTACCCAAGTTTTACGGTGTTTGTGGATGCTTGTAAAATAGCTTGGGTTATCGAATCCTCAGAGACCTAGGAAGATGCCTAAAGAAACATGCATTCTATGGAGGTGATTTGGATATGAAGTGATGAACTTGATTTTAAATTGAGTGGATAATTAATTAGTTTTAATTAATTAAGTTAATTTTGTATAAGATAAATAGTTGATCCAATGATATTACAAGGGGTGGATTGAATGAATTTCTTTTAATGGTTTCAATGACTTAAATTCAGGAGTGTTTCTTTCCATAAAATATGAACTTACAAAATAACTTGTGGATTTTATGTTATCTCTATCCAAATGATAGTCACCTATAAACTTATAGGATCGTATTAATGACCACACTAAGGTAGTGTATTGTTCTATAACATAGGATGTGTTACCTTAAAATTAGTGGGATCAATGGATAAGGCACATCATTGATTTAAAATCTCAATAAAATAATTGATTATGAATTATTAAAATGATAAATAACACCCAATTCATTACCTTTATACTCCCTTGGATCAAACCATAATAGGTTTATTCATCCATTTATTTTATTCTATCAACGAAAGTAGATAATAGACTCATAAAGGTAGAATTGAAGAACAAAATGGTGATATAATTATCACTCCACCATTGTGTAAAGAAATTAAAAAAGTGTTGGTGTGAATAAGTTCACACCTTGATTAAATGGTATAAAAATTATATTTAAAATAATAAAATAATATATGAATAAGAAGTACTTTTATTAAAAATATTGGTTGAATCAAACAACTTACTTGAGAAAAATGACTTTTGATTACAAAATGACAGAGTAACAAAACAATAGAAAGAAATAAAAACATGGATCCAATTCCTTAACATAAATCACCTTAAATAGTAATATTATGAGCCAAGGGTAGATCCTAAAATAAAAAATTCATTACCCATTAAATAGGGGATTCCAAAGGAGGGTGAGAGAAAAAAGGAAATTGGTGTCTTTCAATGTTGACCAGGAAATTCACCCACCCACCCACCCACCCCCTTTTGGATTTCAAATATGGAATTGAATATGGCAATGTATTTGATAGTTTTAGAAGAGAAATATCTTTTTCTAGGTGTCCTATAATATCTTTAAAAATTTAATACCAATTTGATCATCCATTCAAATGTTATGATGAAATTGGTGGGATGAATTTATGGCCATCAAATCTAGCCAAATAATTAAATGTCAACTTGGGCCCCCTATATCTCCTTGAAAACTTAAAAATTAACTATATCCATAGTTTAATGAAATGATCCCAATAATTTTATATTTCTAAAGTTAAAATTTTAGCTTCCTTAGAATTTATTTGTGGGTTCCACTTTTTTATGGGCCTACAGCCCATTATGCTTTGTCTAGAAATTTTGATGTTCATTGCCGAAAATATCCATCTTCCATTGTGATTCATCCACTGATCCTAAAAGATAAAATGTTCCAAAAAAGTGAAAATCATATTCCAAAATAGTAAAGTCCTAAAATCAAAATAATTAATTCCACATGTAGATTATTAATTTCACCCAAATTGAAACTTTAAACATGAATTGCACAAGGATGGGAAATTAAGTTCAATTTATGAAATACACTAAACTTATTGTTTATGGACATTTAAACACATCAATATTAAGATATAAGTAATGAATATTAGCCTATTTCAGTGTCTAATCACCAAAACCTTCCAAACTGTGATTTATTGAGTTTATTTAGTACCTGTAACATATTATATTTGAATGTGGGGTGACTTAGTTCCATTTTTATTTGATTATGGCTTTTATATTATTTTAAAAAAATAAAAAATAAAAAAATTCACATCTTATGAATTTAATATCACTAATATATTTAATAAGGATAAAAATAGGTTATGTTCTGTTATAAATGTTTATTAAAATATTAATTATTTTTTTTATCATGGTAATTTATTTTTAATTTTTAGTGATTTAATAATTAACATAAATGATTATGTGACACCGAAACAATATCTATTCAATTAATATAAAATAAAATAAATTATTTTAAAAATATTAAAAGTAATACAATTTAGTTGAATTATTCTATTACAAGAATTTTTCAGATAAATATAACATAATAGGTATGTTTTAAAGGTTTGGATTCAAATTTCAGGAGTATATTGATGACTTTAAAGTTGAAGTGAATTAATAGTTCCAAAAATTACATTATTGATATTTTATAATAAGAAATATTTTATTAACTGATTTAAAATTAATAAAAAATATCTTTAGAAAATTTAATGGGATATGGTTTAAAATATCAACAATTATACATTTATGGGACACTTTTCTTTTTATGGTAACATTCTTGACCCTTAAATTGTAAGAAACTTTGGTATTTTGGTAATTGTCAAAAGGATTAATGAGGAGTTAAAATAAAGAGATAAGGGTAAAAACATCACCTAAAATTGTCCAAATTTTATTGGATGTAATAATTTAGACTTATAATCATACTAAATTCTAAACATGGTAACATAAAGTTACTTTAATATAAAAATTAATTTATATTAATTTATTACTTTAAGTAATTCCAAGAGTGTCCCTCCCCTCATTTATAAAAGGGAACCTATTCTTCTCTCTTCATAGCACCTTTTAGGCCTTATAGATTATCCATATCCTACTAAAACACATCCCCAACATTCATATACACATTATAGAGTCTCTTTTCTTCCCAAAATATATACCATGTGGTCCTTAATAGGAGATATAAAGTAGTTATTTTAAAGAATAGGTAACCGCCTTTACCGGTCACTATATGTTTTACTTATTATTTTACCTCATATAAATTTATGTTATTTGTCATGAAATAATAAATTAATTGTCATAAATATTATGAAATTTTATTATTATTATGTAACCACCAATATCCACCCTCTATTTCATCAAAATGGAAGTGGAAGTATCGCTTATGCGTACAGATTGACTACCACCTCCACCTAGCAATACAATTCATTTTCCATAACCATATTTAATGGATGGATATTATGATGAATTTAAAGTTTATATATGACATTTATGATAAAATTATTCATCTAAAAATATAATATCATATATACCTTCTTACCTTCCCATCTATTGAAAAATGATAACCTCACTCATGCATACTTATGGATTACCACCATCATGAAGTGATGTGATTCGTTTCTCATTTATGAATTACATGGATCTTGATAAGGATATAGTTTATAAATATGTATGATATATATGATATAAAAATGATTTTTTTATTTTTAATTATTATTTTCCTTTATTTTGTTCCAACGGTCAAAAAGTGAAAACAACATTCATGTGTACGTAAAGTCTACCGTCTCCATGAACAGTGTAATTCATTTTTCTATCTCTACCTTTTATGGATGATTATAACTATGTATATAGTGAATATATATTATAATTATATAATTATTTAAATTTTGTATATGATTAAACCATGATAAAATTAAAAGGACTAAAACCATCAAACCAAAATATTCATGGAAAATGAAGTCATTATCACCTAGAACAGTAATTTTAATAAATAATTGTTAATAAACATGTGATAAATGGTTATAATTAAATCATATATGGTATGATATATATTAATATGGTTATATAATATATTTATAACAAATATATATTTATAATAAATATATATTTACTATATATAAGTTTTGAACGCATATACAGGAAGTTGAACTTAAGGAAAGGGTTTATTTTACAATCTCATCATTATTTAGGATTGTTTATGTTTAAGTATACATTGGAATAATTATTTGATATTTATATATTAAAACCCATATATTTAATTATTCTATGGTAATTTCTATAAATTATAGGTTTTCCTTTCATTTTCCTCTCTTTAAGTTCTCAAGAAACTGAAATGATGTTTCTAAGGAAAACTGACTTTATTTTTCTACTCGGTCGAGAAATGTTTTCTTCCATGTCCATATTTTCCTAAAAATATTTTAAATAATTATTTTAATACTATAAAATTATTTATTAAATTCATTTTTAACCATGCTATAATTTTTATAAAAAAAATAAAAGGAATCTTTTTTCTTTTTTTAAATAAAACACCTTTTACCAAAGGTGTGAAAAAAATCTTTGTTTTAACATAAACCGAATGAAATAATTTTTCTAAAATCATGAATAATATTTTTTTTAATATTACTCTAAAATTTTACATGGTTATTTTTAAATAAAAGTATTTCCTTAATATTTTGAAAAAATATATATTTTAATTAAGTTATTTCAAAATGAAAAGGGTATTTTCCTCAAAAGAACTTCCAATGGAATTTTAAAAGTATTTTCATTTATTTCAGTATCCTTTGATGAATATTATGATTTACTAGGGTTATAATATAATAATTAGACCACCATATTTCTCTAGATGGTTTATGATTATTTTGACTTGGGAAAGTATTGACATTATGTAAGCTAGTTCTCCTAATACAGACATTTATTGATTTTTAAGGTATATTGATTAAGTTGTATTATTTATTCACATTATTAATACATTATAATTATAATTTATTTTATGCGGACCAAAATTACATATCCCCTTGATATATAGATAGGTATCATGAGAAAATTTTCTTAGGTATTTAGTTGAGGCCTTACACATTTAGGTATATGTCTTGGCCTGCAGTGTCGATAGTAAGTTTAAGATGTCCAACATTATGAATTCCATCATTATGAAATCAGTTATTAATCTCCATGTTATTATTTGAATAGTTATTATATCAATGTATAATTTTCAAGATTATGTGATTATTTATATTGAATTATTTTATCATCATATTTTTCTGACATATTATTCTTCATGCTCAAGTCATTGGTTATATTACATGCGCTTTTATTTATTTACCTTGAAATATTGATTATGAATTATTTAATCAATATATATTCCATTGTATTCATACTGTTACATAGAATCTGATCTTAAACTTTACATAGTTTCCTTTCCCCATGATATGAATAATTATATTGTGAAAGATATCAAGGTTGAAAGAATTTTTCTTATAGGATGTATTTATATTTACAATGTAATATGGGAATCATATATGTATATATTTTACCTAAACTATTAAATTATCCAATATTTTAGGATTAAATAGCTTGTATCTAGTACCAATTTAATAATGTAACCACCAACTCTGGGATAATAGGGTCAAGGTATTTACATTACACATTTAAGGGAACTTCAAAAATGTCTGTGGTTAGAAGAAAAATGATTACATCCTACAAACATATTTTCTAGAGAATGATACTAAAGTTAATGTTCACTAAATGGAGAAACCATATCATGCTTTAATTGATCACATAATTTTTTGAAGTAAATACAATTATGATTTGGTTATCGTGGTCCTTGAAGGAGGAATTGGAGTTCTAGAGTAAAAATCACATTGTGGATTAGGGGGAAACAATCCATGATCTTAATTGAATATATTTACATTCAAAATAAAATGAATTATATATTTTATGAAGGATTTATATTTTAGTTGTGGTGTTTATATATTTGATTTATTGGATGAAACTTCATAGTGGTTTTGGAAACCACATAGTGGTTTCTTTAAATCTATATAAAATAGAGCTTCATTTGAAGATAAGTGCAAGTTATCAACCCAAAATTTTTATAGAAACTTATTTGCTGAAAAGGTATGTTATTTGAGATAATGACATGATGAACATGAATTTGGTTAATTAAAGGAACTCAAGGAGGAATAAATATGATCATTTTTTCTTTCTATCACTCAGTATTGATCATTCTTCTTGGTGTATTACTTTTTGTATATTGTAACAACTGAGAGTAATTTCGAGATTATTGAGATAAATCTTGTAAATATTTTTGGACTATCTTTATTTTTTATCATCAATCCTTGATAATAACCCTAATACTATGAAATGTTATATATCACCCACCAATCACTAAGTATGATACAATTATAATGTTTTGGTTAACCTTGTAAAAACCATGATGTGCGTGTGTTTTAATTTCCTATTTCTCTCTATATCAATCATTATTTGATAGGTCTTGTTTTGGATCTTATAAACTAACCAATAATGAAATTAAAATATATTTTTTAGAAAATAAATTGGACACAAAATGTTTTTAAGATCTGATTAACCAGTTAGGTGATCCTTATTATCACTTAGTAATATCATTATTATCATGTCATATGTCGCCTCCTAAGGATATTGAGTGTGTTTGATATAAATTATTAATTTTTTTCAATTAAATAATTTGGTATATATAGTTTTAATTATTTAAAAAAACAACCTAATCCATATATTCAAATAAAATTGATTTCATATGGAATGAGAGGATAACTCTATACTTTATTTCATTGAGATTGTATATGCTCGACATCACGATGAATGGATTTAATCCGATAAAAATAGGATCATCATATACTTGGATGGATTATCAGAAAATTGAATCCAGTGAAAGATATTTTTGATACACCTAAAGGGGTAAATCAATGTGTAGGTTGAATTCAATGAAAAATACTTGGTTATATCTTTTTGGATATTATTCCCATATTTTCAGGAATTGTGTTCAATAATACCATTATGTCTCTCTACAAACTTCCATGAAAAATGATAAACTGATATGAAATAAATTAAATCATCCAAGGGACATAGATTTTTTACTTAGTTCACCTTTAAATACTAATCTAAGGATTATACATCATTGATTTTATTGTCATACCAGGAGGAAAATAATAATCACTATATATATTACAATTGTTCAGTAAAGGTGTATTTCCAGTCTAAGGAACACTACCTCTTCTTCTACTCAGCTCGATGCTTTATTAAAGGACACCTCCTCCCTATGTGCACTACTATGGGATAATATTTAATATTTTATAAACTTTAAATTCTCTTTATGATTAGTAAGGTAAACATAACTTCTTACATCTTAAATTTTAGGTAGATGTGTATTTTATCTCCATGTTTTCTAATCTATTCTTGTTAAATGCTAGATGAGAGTATCCTATCAGTGTGAGGGATTACTCTATGTCTTCTACAAAAATAATAGAATCATTTATTCTCTATATAAGGGTAATTATACACTAGAATTATCTTGTTACACTCCTATTCAATAACTAGATATAGAACCATTACTTATCATTCCTTCAAGCCTCCTTCCTTCAACAACACCAAATATTATTGATGGATTTATTTTATGGATTTCCTCATCCTTATTCTTATCTTTGGAATTGGATCTCCAATATTACTCAGAATCCCTATTTATTTCTTCAATATACAAATATATCAAATAATAATGGTATTTTCTCTATCATCTTATACATTTATTCTAATTGAAACACTGAGTAGTACATGAGATATCATTCCATATTTTGAATATAGAAACTCCTCCTTTAATCTCAATCTTGAGATCCATTTATGTATCCACAATTCTTGGTAAAAAAATTTCTATTCATTATAGTATATTTCTTCATGAGATACATTACATATTTTAAATATGGAAACACCTATAAATACTTCTCTTTCTATTCTTCATAATCCTTATGATTTTCCCTATAAATCACAGACTTCAATTATCCGAAAAATCTGCAAGGTCCTTCTTCAGATTTTACCAAGTTATCAATCATATATTATAATTGATAATAATTATTATGATTCATGTGGTATTCTATAAATAGTCTACATGAATGTTGATGTGGTGATGAGGAAAGATTATAAAGTTTTTATCTAATTTTATTGATAAAAATTACAATGAGGGTTAGGATGATCAATAAAAAAGATCAGTGAAGAAGAATAATAAGGTTTCTAGTGATCATAGTGATAAAAATTTATCTAAAAGAAAGGGGGAGTATAATTCATAAAAAATGAGAAATTTAATTTATAAACTAGATGTTTCATCCTATGATGAATAAAGTGAAGCGGAAGATAAAGACTCAAAATATGAATATGTTAAATATTTCATGAAACTGACATGACCTAATTCACCAAGGCCCTATATAGGCCAACAGTAAATGAATATTTCCACCCCAATTCCGCCTGCAATAATTCGGTGGCTAGTGACTAACATCAAGTAGGAAATATCATGATATGAGAGGCCTTAGAAAATACCAGCCTATAATAAATGCATCACCAATACACTTGTTAATCCATAAAACTATGAGGATATATATAATAAACTAAACAATATACAATGTATTCATGAGATAGTGACTAAAAATATATACCATGGGAAGTTAAAGGTAAAAAAATATTTTGATAAGACCCTTAATAGAGAGAACTTGTAGCTCTTATCCACTGTAAAAACTCCCAGATCATTCACCTTCTTGGAGATCACTTCCCCTATCATAAGCCACCATTCCCCATAATGCACCACTTAGAATCACTAGGAATCATCTTTGTAAAAACCATGCCAACTCCATGTCCACCGAAACCATCTCAGAATTTGTGCATCATTTGTACAGACACCATATGTGTGGGTGTAAGGCCCTTGGAGTGGTGTGTATAAACATACCTAGGATACAATGAAAACAATGAAACACTAGGAAATAGTTCATCTAATGTTCTAGGTACTTAAGAGTAATTAGATAAATTTCAAGGATGAATAATATAGATTTGATCTATAGTAATAATGCTAATGTATTCGAGAAAGGTCTCAGTCATCACTGCTCCATCCCTCGATAATGATGAGTTTATTTTATGCATACATCTTTGAAATTTTAATTGATAAATTTCATTTTATTTTGATTTTTTATACAAATTTTTTAATTGTTAATAATAATTTATAGGTATATTATATTAAAGGATGACTTTTTAAAAAAATAAAATAAAATACTTTTTTTTATAAGTTATAGATTTATATAACTATTTTGATTGTGTGTGTTTAGGTAAAAAAAGGGGACAACAAGGTTTATCCATTAACCCATGGGATAAATCCAAATAACTGTCCCATGAGGGGTCATCAGCCAAGCCACCTATAGTGAAGTCCATCTGCATGTGGTGGAGGGGATGCACAGGCCAAGAAAGGTACTCATTGGAGTGTAGAAAACTGGTGCAAAGTGGGATAGGTTTGTGTGCCAATAGGAGGAAAGACTCATAGGTACAAAGTAGTACTAATAGCGTAGGACATCCAATGAGACCTATTTGACTTTATAAGGGCATATAGAATAAAATTTAATATATATAAATTCCATCACATGGGAATTATTTAAGTGGATGTAAAAAAATTTAGGTACTGTGCACTTAAGAAAAATTTCCACTGTTTTACACCAACCTGCATGTATTAAATCCCATATACACCATATTAATCCATAACCCACTGTACTGAAAATCCAACAAGGTTGATGAAATAAATCTTATAAACCCTTGGAAAATCAGGAATCACTACATTAAAGCCATGGATATGCAGATTATTCAACCTAGAAGATCAAACGGGTGAAGAAGATATTGTTTCATCAAGCATACAATGCACCATGGAGCCATGTTGCTCAAAGAATGATGAAACGAGTTGTATAGTCATCTGAAGTGTTGTGTTTTAACCAAAGTTATAACATCCCTCCCCATATCATTGTCTTAAGAATAGGAAGAGGTTATATTAGCCATAGGTGATATCCCAAAGACACTAAAGGCTAGTAATAAATGTCAAGGTATTCAGAGAACATTAGGGGTGATTTTCCCATTAGAAATTAAAAAACCAAACAAACATCAAAAAAAATTTAAAGCACTATATGATTCATGAATAAAACAATAAAACTATAGGTATACATAATAATAAACAACCATTTCAAATTACCAATAGAAAAAAAAGAGAACTAAAATAATACAAAGAGACTCCAAGACCCAAATAAAACCAAAATACATAACCGCAAGAAATGTCAAACTAAGATACAAGCACAAAATCCACCTAGTATTCCCAAGGAGTCAAGATTCATCACTAGATAAATATGATACGTTCCCTTTACCTAAGTCTATATAGATGACATCTTTAAATGAATTGAGGTACCCAAGAATGGGGTGAGTATAAACTCAATAAGATTACCCCAAAGACTTCCCAAATCATACCACTAGGATAAGAATTGGTTAGCACATTTTATATAAAATAGTTTAAATTAGTTATAAAAATTTATATCAAGTCATAAGAAGTTCCAAGGGAAGAGATAAACCATACCTTTAAAACATTTCTCAATTATTTTCATACACATTCCATGTTTCCACACCACACACACATGCATTCCAGGAGGAAGTTCCATACTCATTAGTGGTCTCTTGTCAATCCACTGTGCTATCATAAGGTGACCAATGTCCAAGTTCCCTAATGTCACATTCCCCTTATATGGGGTCAATCATGGTACCCCAAGGGTACATGACCCTTCCAAATGGTAACATCAAAACCAATGAAGTCATGCCATCTATGTATGCCAAATCCAATTCCAAACCATTTCACATAAAAACCAATCCTTTATTTAAGTTATTTTACCATAAAATAGAATGCATTAAAACAATCCCATAATTTAAAAAAACGTCATTTTAAAATTATAAACAAATATTTTCTCTGAAATCCATCCAATTTCCCAAAAAAATTACCAATCTATAAACAAATGGTATTTTTACCAATAATCACACAAGTATTTCATCACAATTTCAAGAAAAACATTTAATTAAAACTAATCCTTTAATTTCTATAAAAATTGGTGATGGGAGAAAATACACCAACCTCTCAACCATTGGTAAAAATGAAGAATGACATGACAAAACTCTATATCCGAGTTTGGACCTCCTTACCTTCAATAGATTCCATCATATATCATCAATATTCCCATCAAGGAACATAAATATATCCATAAAAGACTAGATATATGGTTCCAAGAGAGAGGATAAGAATATATCTAAGAAGAACACATCATAACAGGTACTTAATAATGATTTTGGATCTCTAACACACTTCAATTAACCTAAAAGTTTCTTTCAGATTGAAGGAAATGTCACTCAAACCTTGGGAGAAATTAAAGATCCTAGATAATTAGGAAACTAATGAGGCAATAAGGATTAATTTGGATTAGATATAATATTTTTTTAGTTCTAATTTTACACCACATGGTTAGGTTGCACGTTTTGGAAAACTATACACCAATTGTGTAGTGATATTGTCTCATGGACACACCCCACATGGTTGGATCCCATGGTTTGACAACAGCAAAAAAACATTGTTTTCCCATATATTTAAAGTTACATGATTCCTCCTAGGAACTCACATGGTTTGGCTAAACTATGTGCGAACCATGTTCTTACCTAGTAACTCCCAAAAAATATTGCATGGTTTCCTAGAGGTGGTGCATGGTTTCTACTAACCATGAAAAAACCATACACCCCTAAAAACACCACAAAAAATGTATAAACCTCTTGGAAAATCCCCAAATATAACCCAAGTCTTTTATAAGTTCAAAGTACAAAAAAATAAGGGAAAATTACCTATAATCGAAGGTGCTAAATTCTACAAACCATTGGCCTTTACATCCCCAGAAAGTAGAAAGCCAAATATATCCTTGAAAATTTTGGGCCACTACTCTAACTTTACCCTTTCAAGCTCACACATCACTTCCTAAATTGGACCATGTTTCTATACAACCCATACTAAACTGATTCTTTTCCCATGAAATATATTCTCTTGCCTATCCACAATTAGTATTGGCACATGAATCAATGTATCATCTGATTCAAGATCAATATGATCTCATCGAATCACATGGTTAAGATCAAGATGGTAATTTTTAAATTGAGATACATGAAACATGATATGCACATAACTAAATTTTGGCTATAAGACTATTTAAAAAGTGTCATCACCAAAATGTTCAAGTATCTCAAAAGGGATAATGTCATGTGGGGAAAACTTGACTTTTTTCTAAAAATAATGATACCAAATCCAAGGATAGATTCCCAAGAAAACATGTTCAACTACCTCAAATAATAATGATAATTGATGATTAACTACTTATGATTTCTGATGACTCTAATTCATCTTCATTCTTTTTATGACCATCTAAATTTTATTTATTTTTTATTTCCCAAGGCTAGGTCTGATAAGTGAATTCCCTCTTATTTACACCCAATAGAGTGGAGAATAAAAAGGATGTCCATATAATTCTTAGAAAGGATCCATATGTATCGAGTCCTAAAAATCGTTATTATACAAGAACTCAATTAATGGTAAATTATCTACTCATGAGCCTCCAAAATCCATTACACAATCCCTAAGCATGTCTTCCAACATTTGGATCTTCCTTTCATATTGTCCATCCATTTGAGGATAATAATCTAAGATCAAGGTAAATTGGGTTCCAAGGGCATTATACAAGGAATTATGAATATTATATGTAAAATTGGGGTCTTGGTTAAATAAAATCAAGACTACAATTTTGTGAATATTTACTATTTCTTGAATTTATAGTCTTGAAAAATACTTCACTGTGTTAGATTCATGAATAGGGATGATGTGATTTAACTTTGTGATCCAATATAGAATCACCAATATAGAATCGTGTTTCCTAAATGTTCTTAGTAGACCTATCACAAAATCCATATATATCTGCTCCCATTTAAAAATCGGTATAGGTAAATATTTCCATATACCATCTAGAAATTGGTTCTCTACCTTGACCTACTGAAATCTATGGCATTAAAAAAAATTCTACTCTTCTCTTCATGACATCACACTAGAACTATTCTTTCACCACTCTATAAATATTCTTTATTTCAAAATGGATAACCCATATAAAATGGTCACATGCATTAAGTTTTTTTCTGATAGTTTGGAGAAAGCACTATTCAATCCTTAAAATGAATCATATATCTCACATCTATCTTTCATTCCTTAATGGTTACACAACCATTGATTTTAAAACTCAAATTAAAACACTCAGGATTGGGTATTTAAGCCTATTCCACATGATCAACCAAATTAGGAACAAATAGAACTGGGAAGAAATATATAACATTACCTATTTTATCACACTCCATAGGTATATCTACTATAAATTAAATTATATAACTCTAATCTCAAGATTATTTATCCTGCTAATTATATTAATTCCTACTTAATGAAGCTGACATAGAGTTTCCTTTATTTTATTTTTTCATCAATTTGAATTCAAATATTTGAATATATTCCATCCATTTTCATTTCCCTGGATTCAAATCCCTTTGTGTTAAAATGTGTTTAAGCTCTTTTAATATATAAACATTGTAAATTTCTCACCAAAAAGATAGTGATGCCAGGTATTTAAGGCATGAAATACAATATACAAATCCAAATCATGTATTGAGTAGTTCTTATCATGCATCCATAACTGATATAAACCATATGCAACAACATGATCTCCTTGAATGAGAACACATTCCAACCTAGATCCTGATGTATCACTGTAAACTATATAGCCTTTTCCAAACTCTAGAGACATGATTATAGGTATTGATATAAGTCTAAACTTTATTTCTTGAAAGAATTTTTTGTATTCATCATTCCGTTGGAAATGAACACCTTTCCACATCAAATTTTTAATTATTTATTCCAAACGTGAAAATAAATGTAAAAAACATCTATAGTGTCCTACTAAGATAAGAAAACTACATATATCAAGGATATTTTTTTATGGTTCCAAAGAGATAATAGCTTCTATCTCTTCAGGATCAATTGAAACTCCTTTTTTAGAAAATACATGACTAAGGAAACGTACTTCCTGAATCCATAAATCACACTTTGAAATATTGGTATACAAATGATGCTCCCACAAGATACCCAAAACTATATCTAATTGTTTCACATGATCTACTTATACACTAGAATAAACTAGAATATTATCAAAAAACATAACCATAAATGAATATAGATAACTTTGAAAGATTTGATTAATTAATTTCATAAATATGTTTGGTGCATTCAAAAGACCAAAAGGCATAGTGACAAATTCATAATGGCTATATCTACTTTTGAAAGTTTCATTTGGAATATCCTCCTTATGAACAAATATTTAGTGATATCCCAAATGTAAATCAATTCAAGAGAACTATTGGGATCCCTTTAATTGATCAAATAGATCATCGATTCATGGAATAAGGTTATAATTATTTATTATAACTTGATTAAGCTTAAAATAATCTATATAAATTCTATGAGTTCCACCCACCTTCTTTAAAAAAAGAATCAGTTCTACCCATAGAGACGTACTCATTGAATTATCCTTTTACTCTCCAACTCTTTTGACTAAAATTTCAATTTCTTCAATTCTATTTGTTTCATCCTATAAAATAGAAGTAAAATATGATTGGTCCTCAATAGGAGATAAATTTTAAATACCAATTCTCTATAGGGTGTCCACCCTAAGAAATTTTCAGGAAAAATATCATGAATTTGGTTAACGATAGTTGAAAATTATCTATTTCATATCTCATCCACAGATTCCAAAGTAATAACTTCAAACTGATAAGAGATGTTTCCAACCACTAGTTCCAAAATTCCTTCTATACTTTACTTTACATCCCAATATCCTATAAAAAGATTCTTGATTCCATCAATAGATATGAAACTAACCCTTCAATCATAACAGACAAGGTGGAACTTGAATAATGTCAACCAATCCATACCCAAAATCAATTCATAGATTTCTATATCATGGATAGAGAAATCCCAAAGCAACACAACCCCGTTAATATTTATAGAACAATATTTACACATAAATGCTCAGCACTCTCTTTGTCCAAGAGGCGTATGATGTTTCAAAATAGAATATGTTATCTCCACATGCAAACCCATATGATTAAAAAAATGATAATAAATAAATGAGTGGGATGAAATCGTATCAAAAAATATATTTTATAAGGGTAGAATTCAAAATAATCATACCTCCCATCATCTAAGGACTCAATTCATCATACATGATCACTTTATCATATCTATAAAATTTCTTATTTGTTTCTCTTTTATCTTTGTTACTATATTGAGATTGCATAGGTTGACGAGTTATGGTGTTCCTAGAATCACCTTGGATCAACAAGTTATGATGATGAGAGTTATTCAACTAAGCTCATATAGTCAAAGCATACAATGTCTGAGAAACATGAGATGTGTTTCTAGCACCAGTCCTTGGATCACTACGATAATAACACTATAGACCTACTATTTGATTAGAATTTTGACAAGATCAAGGTAATTTTTTTCAATATCACTTTATATTCTCAAAATAACAATATTTAAACCATCTCAACTTACTTTTTGTTCAAGGATGAATGTTTACTAAACCCATGGTGTGATTGTAAGGTTTCCTACCACTTTGAATATAGTTTTCCCTCTTTTTCTTATTCCTAACATTGGAGTTCCCACCTATTCTCATAATAATAAACAATCTCCCTCAAATAGAATTTACTCATATATCATTTTATTCCATTTCCACTCTATTGACCATTTTTTTATAGTTCATAATACAAATAATAGAAAAATTTGAGAAAAATTTTGGTCTCAACCATATCTAAAAATGAATGCCTTCAAGCATTCACATGAAGAAACTTACAAGGAAAAGTGAATTAATTCAAAAATTTATCTGCATGCTCTATTACTAAGATATTATATTTTTTAAAATTAAATAAGTTTTTTGTTTTAAAAATTATGAACAAGTGAGGAAATAATTATTTGTTGAAGAAATCTTCAAAATTATCCCATCTGATTCCCTTTCTAACATTATCTCGAACAACTAAATCCCACCATTGGTGTGCTAGATCCTCTAACATATATATTACCAATTTTACATTAAACTGAATTGGTGACCCGAGGAAATAAAAGATTGAATTCTTCTTATTTAACCAAACTTATACTTTTTCTAGTTCAAAATACCCCAGAAAGGTGGGCAGGTTCAACTTTTGGAACTAAAGTGAATTTTCCAATTATCAAGGATCATAATTTCAATTAACCCTATCTATAGCCTAAAAAACCTATATAATACATTATAACAGCTATCAATTCACCTATGGAATAGGAGAAACCACATTTTTAGTAGCTTCTTCTGGTTGATTCCAACGATGCTTACCCAGTTTCATTTTCTATACACTATAAAAAATTCATTTAGTCTCACTCTTTAACAACTGAATTATTATATATTTAAATTTACTATATCAAAAAATATCACAATCATACATTTCCAAAATACAACCATTGTAAAACAATTTTATCATTTTTCAAAAAACGATATTTTTCACTATTTTTAAAAATCATTTAAAATGAAATTGAATAATAGTGTATTAGTGGGAAATCCCTATACTAATTCATTGTATGAAACTCTCATCAGCTAAACCCATGAAAATGGGGTGATAACTCACCAAAATTTTTTTCAAAACACTTTTATAAACAAACACCCCAGTAACATGAAGTTTAACATAAAAAAGGTTAGCTAAATCTTTTTAAGTTATTCATTTCAAATTTTGATGATCCTATCTCCTTACTACCACCCTTACTAAAGGAATAGACAAAAATAATACCATTTCCAACTCAAGTACCAAAAAAATATGATACCATTTGTAACATCTCACCCTTCCTCGTTGGATTGGGAAGAGGTGGAGGTGTTATTATCATTATGTGACATCCCTAAGACACCAAAGACTAACAATAAATTCCAAGGGCTTCATAGAGTGTTGTGGGATGATTTTCCCTTTAGAAATAAAACAACAAAACAACATAAAAAAACATCCAAACCAATATATGATCTATTAATAAAACAATGAAACCATCGGTATACTCAATAGTAAATAATGATATCAGACTACCAATCAAATTAAAAGACAACTAAAAAATAAAAAGAGACTCCAAGACCCGAAAATCAAAAATAAATAACCCCAATAAGTTGCTAAAAAATCTCCAAGATCCAACACCACCTTCTATTCCCATATAGTGAAGACATATCACGGGATAAATATAATACCTTCCCTTTACCTATGTCTTGATAGATGGCATCAGAAAATTCACAGAGGCTTCCAAGAAGGGGGTGAGTATAAAATCATAATGATTTCCAAAAATAATTTATAAATCATGCCCCCATGATAATAACTATTTATCATATTTTATATAAAATAGTTTATATAATTTATAACAATTTACATCAGGTTATGATTTTTTCCAAGGAAAGAAATAAACCAATCCATCAAAACATTTCTCATTGATTTGGCATGACCATTCCATGTTTCTATAACACACACACATGAATGTTATGTGACAGTTCCATACAAATGAGTGGTATCTTTTAAATCCAAAAAATCTTCATAAGGTTACCAATTTCCAATTTCCCCAATGGCATACACCCCTTCTACAGGGTCACTTCATGTTACCCCAATGGTATATTCTCCTTCCATAGGGTCACATCGAAAGAAATGAACTAATGCCAACCATATATTACAAATTCCTTTCCAAACTATTTCACATAAAAACCTAGTATTTCTTTATGTAATTTTATCAAACACTTGTTTGCATAAAAACCGTCCCATAATTTTAAAAACATCATTTTAAAATTATAAACAAATAGTTTTTTAGAAATCCATCCAATTTCCAAGAAAAACATCCAATACATAACCAAATGGGATTTTAACCAAGAATAACACAATGATTTCATAAAAATATCAATAAAAACAATTAATTAAAGTTATTTTTTTAATTTATAAAAAATATTGTAGATGATAAATAATCCACCTACCTCTAAATGGTTTGAAAATAAATATCATGAAAAAATTATAGATCCTATATTAGATGTTATTACCTTAAATATATTTAATAATATATCATAAAAATTCCCATTAAGGAACCTAGATATATCAATAATGTAATAGATATATGTTTTTGGGAGAGAAGAGAAGAATAGATCTAAGAATAATGGGTAATAATGGGTACATTCCAGCAATTACAGATCTCTAAAACACTTAAATTCACCTAAAATTTAATCCTAGATTTAAGGGAAAGGTATTTGAAGCCTTGGGTGGGATAGGAATTCAATATCCTAGAGAATTAGGAAAATAATGATGCTTATGAATCTTATTTTTGATTAAATATAATATTTTTAGAGTTCCAGTTGTACGCTACATGGTTAGGCCACATGGTTTGGAAAATTGTGCGCCAACCATATGGTGATACTTTATCAAGGTTACACTTCACATGATTCACTCACACTTTTAAAAAACCACATGCCAACTTTTATTTTTCCTCTATTTAAAGTCTCAATGTTTCCCTTGGGTACTCACATAGTTTTTCCAAACCTTGTTCCAATTGTGCGCCTACTCAATGGCTCCCAAAACATGTTTCATGGTTTTATGGAGGTGGTTCATGGTTTCTACTAATTGTGCACAAAATGTGCACCTCCAAAATATATCTAAACCTACTGAATACACCCCAAACTTGACCCAAGTATTTTATAATCTCAAATTACAAAAAAGGAGGGAAAACTACTTGAAAATAGGGGTGTTATGGGAGCTACCTAGAGAATAGGTTGTGGTATGAGGAGATCACCTTTTTCATAGGTATGGAAGAAGAGGAATGGTTTTAAAATTGGATGAATCCTACACTATGTATAGTTCTATATTGGAAGAGTAGATAATTTGATAAAGAAGAAAATGCTACTCTGTGGATAGATAGTTATTCCATATCCATGCATGAAGAATAAAAGAGCTGTGTAAGGGTAGATTTGAGTTGTGTAAGGATAAATCTTAATTTATAAATGATTCATAAGGGAAATGATCCTTACCCTTATGTGACATCAATGATCCATGTGAAAGTGGTTGTGTTGTAGATACACTTCCTACACAATAGAGTTTTTTACTATATATTTTTAAATACTGGCTTCCCTGGGATATTCAGATGTTGTGATCAAGTATAGAGGAAATAAAGATATAAATAGGTATGTGGAACATCACCTATAAATGAGGAAGTCTTAAAAACTCAAAGAAGAAATATTCAACCAAACTCTCACTCATATTATAATATCCCATGTGTAATTAATGGATGATTCAAAGTGGAAGAAAATGGACGGAGAATAAAAAAATCAAAACTAAAAATTCAAACAATATAATTATCTATATAAAAATAAGGATGTTATTATTGAGAAAGATAATTCAACCCCAAGATATGATGAGCCAAAATAACTCTTCTAGGGTAGATTCACTAACTTTGTATAATACCATTATTTGGCACCCAATGTGATGGTGGAAGGAGTGGGATTATCATAAACTATCAAGTTGTTTTATTTTTGAATTTTCTCTTCCTTTTTCTTTTTATGTAATTATTGCTTTATTTTTTGGGTTATGTTCTTTCAATTCATGTAATATTTTCATTTTTTCATGATTTTGTTTCTTTTATACTCCCACTTCCTTGATATATAAGTACTTTTATTTTGTGAAATAGAGTACGGGTGGATATGTTTTGAGGGAGAGGATAGAGTTGATGAAAGAGATGAGTGCCTAATGTTCTAATTCTAATAATATTTTGAAATTGTATTATTAATTAGTATTAGTTTTACAATAATAAAATATTATATTTCAAGTTTCTAGTGAGAGTAATGACATTTAGAGGACAAACTTCAATATGGTATAGGGAAGTGGGGGAGCGAGATCTAACCTTAAATACACCTTCCATTTTGGGATTAAATTTATTGCATCTAATTTGGTAATAGGGAACCTTGAGAGATGAGTAGAATGGTTTAGGTAGTCCTAGTTGAGGATGAGATGAAAATCTAGGTACCTCAAGAGAACTCGTGGTTAATGAATTCTATGTATTTCATAAGTTAAGTTGAATTTCCTATAGACAACCCATCCCTAAATTCAGTATCACTTCTCTTCATCCTTCTTTATATTTTTTCCAATACAATCCTCTCCTAAAGTTAGTTTATCGATTTTCTTTAATAAAATTATGAAATAATCTAAACTATTGAATCATTTATAACCCCTTTCTTCGTGAGATCGACCCATTCTTACCACTGTTCTAATTTATAGTAGTTAGTGTAGTTTGGGTTACTATAAATATATATATTTGATTCAACTATAGGATTCAATGATTTTCTATAGGAATATCAAATTTAGGGTATCATTTTTGTAAATAAGAAGTTTATAATTTCAATAGTTGGACATTAATATTTTCCACAATTTTCTATTTTAGAATTTGAGACTATGTTTTTCTTCATTTTTTGTTCTATTTTATCCATAGGTTTTTTGTGGTTTTTGATTTTAAGAATAAGAAAGAGTAAAGGACCACATATATTTGGAATTTTATCTTTCAAAACTCTCACAAAAAAATGAAGGAAAAAATAGGGAAATTCAATGATGAGTATGGGAACAAAAATAATAACCAAGAGTACCACAACCACACCCAAGACCAGAAGAGACACCCTAAATCATGGAATATAAGTTCTATAGAGGGATACTAATCATGGAAAGCATGGATAAAGAAGTCTAAGAATTAAAGGAAGGATACAAGGATGAGACCCACATTGAAGATCCAATTGTATGCAGAACAGAATATAAGGTAAGTTCTTATTTTGATGATTATTATTCATTTTCCAAGGAGGGAAACCACCTAAGTGATAAGGATGAAGAAAAAAAAGAAGAATATGAGCTTTCTAATGATGAAAAAGAAGTCCAAGAGAAGTTTAAAGGGACCAAAGCTGATGAAATCTTGTACTTTACATTGGAATGTATAGAAGTTAATCCCAAAGAAGAGAAAGAAATGGTGTCTTCTAAACTACAAGACCTAAGTAAAAACAATTAAGAAATGCAGCAACCAAAGGAGGAACATAAGGATTGGTATATGGTATGGACTGCTGTAGTTATTATTTTATATCCAAATGTTATTAATTTGTATTAATGTGTATTCAAAGATTTTAATATTAATAAAAACAACTTATTATATATTTTTCATTATTCTATATGAATTTAATGTAATAATGTATTAGAGTATATGTCGTATTGATAAGGTCATTTTAGTTCCCCACTATGTTGAGAAACATGAAATAACATGATGATATTATTAAATATAGTTATACAATGGAATAAAATACTATTATGGGACACATAGAATATTGATTTTCTAGTGTGGGTACTCATAAGCGAATGAGAATTATTCTCATGAAGTTTATTCTTGTTAATATCCAAGATGGGTAGTTATGAGAACAGACCCACTAGAAGGAATTCCATATTATTATGTGTCATTAGATATTCATATCTATATGTGTGTGTAATGGTCCTTAGACTTTAGCATTATTATTAATTAATGTCATAACTCACTCAATTAGGTTTAATGACCCAAACTATAACACCATATGTTAGTATGAATTAGGGTATGTTGGGTGCATTATGAATGACATGTTATTAACAATAAGTCAAGGAAGGATTTTTCCCTTCCAAATTTATGGAATTTGATATCTTGACCATTTGATTGAAATGAAACTTTCACCTTAAATTTTATTTTCATGGGGTAAGGATGAGTTTATTCTAAATGGTCAAAGAAAGACATATCAATCCAATAGGTTGATGTCAAGGATAGTCAACCTTCTTGATGAGATATTGTGACCAAGTGATTATATTACATAGTAATCACTCATGTGTGGTTTTAGATTTTGAGACATTAACTTATTTATCTTGGGTACCTTGACACATTTCTAGTTAGAAATATTAGACTTTATACAAGCTCATATAATCCTAATGAGAAAGATGCCTAGAAGATCACACACTAAGTGTTTCCGTTGATCTTGATTAAATTCTCCTTGAATTTATTTATTATTATAAATATTATTTCCAACACTAATGAATAATTTTATTCAATTTTTATTTATCATAAATATTAAATGAATATTTATTCATCATCCTATGAACAGAATATTTATTTTATTTTATGGATATTTAATAAATTTTTATTCACCAGATTGTTAATATAATATTTATATATGAATAAATATTTAATTAAATATTTATTTGGGTATTCTATCAATACTGGGGAGGATGAGCAGACCAAGACCATATCTAATGATAAATATTAATTTACAAGATGGTAAAATAATATTTATTGTTTCACTAGTTAGTGTAAGGCATAAAAGAATAATAATATTATTATTATATGGAATTCTATAAGATAATATTTATTATATTATTTAAAGGATTTTCTGTAATTAAATAATATTTTAACCTAAACCCTAACTCTATAAATATATTTTTATGTTTATTTTGTAGGGTCAATCGAGAATTGGAAATCACTATGCACAATGAACTTTTCTCTATATTCCACCTTCTCTCATCTTCTCAAAATTGAGAATAAGTCCTTTAAGCC
This sequence comes from Viscum album, assembly GCA_963277665.1. NCBI lineage: Eukaryota > Viridiplantae > Streptophyta > Magnoliopsida > Santalales > Viscaceae > Viscum > Viscum album. Next base: position 80,092,025 of record OY728122.1, read on the forward strand.
TGAATGATCTTAAATTGATCGAGACAAATAACACAAGATGATTGATTTGATATGCTATCACCCAAAAATCCATTAGTTTTGTTCATATATAAAAAATATAACATATGGATCACCGCCATATGGATTATACAATTGGATAATATAAGTGTATTAATGAAAATTTGAAAAGGATTTTTTAGACAATCAACAACATCATCGAAGAAATATCATAAAACAAGGTATTCATTCATTATGTCCAATTTAAATTAATTATAAATTTAATGTGAAAAAGATCATCTCTGAGTTTCAGAAATTATATGTTAATATTCTGTGGAAAATATTCATTTTTCATGACATTTACATCTTTCACAATTAGTGAATGATCCATCAAATATATAAAAACTTTAATAGTTATCCACCCACCAGACACTACCACTACACTCAGAACCTTAAAGTGAAATCAGAGTGGTTGTGTTTTAAATTTATTGTTATTTATTTGATTGTTAATCAATTATGAACAATAGTGTCTAGATATTTCATTTCTAGATTATTCATTCTTTAATATGTAGTTTAATTATCTTTCTTTAAAGAATTAATATTCATAATTCAAGATTTATATTTTCTTAAGGATCAAGGACCTATTAATAATTATCAAAGATGTCACCAGTAAGTGCTAAGAATTATGGATGATAGAGTGGGTTTCATGGTGTGTCTCCAGAGTACATGTTGTGTACCCAAGTGTATAGAATATGGATGTGTCATAGGATACATGGCATACCATCCAGTAAAAACACATGGTGAATTTATTATACATCGCATGTTGACTATGCCAATCTGGCACATGGGTTTTCATGTTACATGGTGTGGATCTGGTATACATTCTATGTAGTCATCATGGTTTAGTGGAAACAATTTGCACAAACCATGTAGTCAAATATATGTTTTATAACAACATGATAATAAAATCCTACACAATTAATAAGGTACATGGCATTTAGGTGGCATACACATTGTGTAATAAATGCATTCCAACATCTAAAGAACATGTTTAGTTAATCAGTAGGTTGCGTAGACACATGGAATGTGAACCACATGGTGTGTAGATCATGAGTATATGTCATGTAATCCAGACTAGATACATAACAAATCCCTAGATGTTTATCCTGGGAACATTGAAAGTGGGACACATATCATGCATCTATTTAGTAAAAAATATGTAGTCTAACTGAGGTACATGACAAATTCCTAGGCATTTATCTCAGATACATGACAATCAAGGTATGAATTTTTTAGCATGTAAGTAGATATTGTGTAGTTTTCCAGTGAAGGATAGAATTAAATTACATTAAATAATAAATTAGTGTATTAAAACCATAATACATTGTTGGAACTAGATGTTTTTTACTATGTAATCAAGGTTTTAAATAATTAAAAGTTATCAATTAATTTATTGTAATTATCTATAATTATTTATCATTTAATTTTTTCCCTTGAGTGAATTTTTGAAGGGTATCTCCAAGAGACATCGGATGGTCATTTAGATAAAGGGACTTAATTAATCAATTAATAAAAATGTTTTTTTCTTAATAATAAAGAAAAAAATTGAATTGAATTCTAGTCAATTTACTTTTTTGTATTTGTTGCATGTGTATGTCCATTCATGATCTTTCAAAAAACCTTTTTATGTGTTGGTCTAATTAAATTTAATTTTATTTCATGTTTTTTAAATTATTAATTATTTATTTAAGTATGATGTCCAATGATCCATCCCTCCCCCCTTTATTATGTAGGACCTATGTGTCCAAGGTGATTTATGTAATTCCCCTTAACCAATCCTTTGGTTCTCCTTACCTGCTTGTGTGTTATAAATGAATGTAATAAAATGAGTATACTAAGGTTCTTGGTGGCAGTTCAATATGGAACCATGATAAACCAACCTAGGTGATATACAAGTGGATAAGAGGAATGATGCAACCAATGCCAAAACAAGCATAATGAATTTTCCCCTAGGGTCAAAGGTTGATTTATTGTTAACATGATAAATCAACTTTTATATAGTCTCGTGATTGAGTCATTTTTTTATTTATTTATTTCTATCATATGTATTTTTTTATGGATGCAATATAATGTTCACATAAATAAATAGACTAATATGAAAATATATAATTTAAATAAATGGATTGTGTGTAAATGTTTTATCAAAAATTAATTAATCACCTTAGTAAAATCTACTCAATATTAACAAGTCATGTAAGGGATAAAACAAGAAAAATTAATACATAATAAATAAAATCCCTCAAAATAATATTAATTAGGACTAAGCCTTATATTACTTTATTAATAATGAAAACCATAGAACTAAGTATTTGACCAAACCTCATTGGGAGGATTACTTTTATAATGGAGTTCTTATAAAATTTTTGTTTTGACTTAACCAATTTAAATCAAGATAAGTAGCCCTCACTAGAATTGGTGTAACTTGGAGGCTAGTATTGAGGAAATTTGAGTAAGGGTTTCTAGATTGGGGAGTCCACTCAATGGATCACGGAGTTACAATCTCATGGTTGGAAAAGAATTTCATACCTAAATACTTTTTAGAAATTGATTGATCCCTCTATTGGGTTATAAGAGGGGAATATGGATCCTTTCCACTAGAATGTATAAGAAACTAGGAATTCTGAGTCTAATGGTGAGGGTTTTTCAGTGTTGATAAAATAGTGGGAGACTTAATAAAATTATTATTATTATTATTTCTTACATAAATTGTAATCAATTGAAGTATTAATAATATACTCTTTTATAATTGTATAACAATGGAAATTACATCGATCGAATCATCTATATGATCCATCTTGGAGAAAGATATAATCATCTCTACAATCCATATTGGAGAAAGAATATATCCTTACTGGTAGTAACATCCAAGAATGATTCAGACACCTGTGGGTTGTTTTGTACTATAAATGAAATCTTACATGCAAGAATTCTCACTACTTGATCCACCTAAAAAGGAGAAGAGTGATGAAGTGTTAGATGTCTATGTTAAAGTCTTGAGTGACACGATGTAAGTTCAGTTTTTAATGCTTTCATCCATGTCTAATGAACTCATGAATTCCCATAAATACATGGATTCTTATATCACGATCTAGCATCTTTGTCATATATATTATTAGATAGATATATAGAAATACTTTGAGATATCCAAGGCACTCTTTAATAGTAATCTTGGATAGGGTGTTCCAGCTAGGCCGGACATAGTTATAATTATCGGATACATTAATCTCCTCTAGGTTCTAGGGTTTAAATTACCTAAATATCTACACACTTATCTCATTCTTTCATCACTCCTATAAAGATTCTCTAAATTTTTTCCAGTTTTAATATGAATGACAATGAGAATTATCTCTTAGATCTTCTCACTTTACTCGACCAATTTTACAAGGGCCAGAAGCATGAAAAATTATTTTCCTTATAAGGAATAAAATATTAGTCTAAGAAAATATCTCTAAGCCTGAATCTTCCTCATAATTCCCTTCCAAGAAATTAAAGATCATATATAAATCAAGGAAATAAAATGAAATCTATTTTACATATGGAATGAAGGGCCACTTGAAGAAAAACTACACCCAGGAAAAGAAGAAAGGGGATCATTGGGTTTGTTTATTATCAAGTGAAACTTATCTATTTCAATAATTTAGTTATTATATACAGCATGTGGTGTTCACATATGTATTCATATAAAGGAACCATGTTTATTAAGGAATTTTGACTAATGATAGGTAGATCTACAAGTATCCAACAAAGACAGACTTACTAACATGGCTATTAGAGACTACCACCTTATGTTATTGATGGGAATGATCTTAGTTTTAAAATATTTTTATTATGATCCATGTATTACTAAAAAAACATTAAATATTTATCCAGACATGATATGAATGGATTTATTTTCATGTTTGGTAATAAATGTTGTTTTTTATAAATATAACATATTTTATGGAAAGGAATATTTAAATAACAGTCTTTTTGTATTAGATTACATGAACTAGGTAATCTAAATCATTAAAGAAACTGCATCACATGACTCATACCGCACCCAAATATGGTATCATCTTCTAGTTCATGTAAATTATAATCACTTAAAAACTTGCAACAAGATGGATATTTGGATTCCCTTGAACTAAAACCACTTGGTGTATGTCATGAATGTTTACAAGGAAAAATGAACAAATCCCCATTTAGTGGAAAAGGTGAAATGACCAATTATATTATTGAATTAGTTCATACAAATGTGTGTGGACCAGATCCAATTGAAGTTAGGGGCAGGTACTCATACTTCATAAGTTTTACTAATTATTTTAAAATATATGGATATATATAATTGATAAAGTATAAATAAAATTCCTTTGAGATATTAAAGGAATAAAATAATAAAGTTGAGAACCAAATTGGTAAGAATATTAAGAAAGTACACTCAGACCATGGTGGTGAATATCTTAATCATGAATTCATTGATTATTTATGGTATTATGGGATTTTATCTCAAATCACTCCTCCTTATATAGAATAATGGAATGGTGTACGGAAAATTAGTTACCACACCATATTGGACATGGTGAGATCAATGATGAGTCATGTGAGTTTTTTGTTACACTTTTGGGGATACACATTACAGACATAAGCACAAATAAAAAATCAGGTGCCAACTAAAGTGGAAGATAATATTACATACCAATTTTGGAGTGTAAATAAACATTTATTTTAATACTTACATGTGTGGGGTTTTGAATCATTTTTTAAGGCCTCTACATACAATAAACATTCACCCCAAGGCATATAGTTTACCATTATAGGATACCCTAAGGAAACAGGGGGATAATAAAACCCCCATAAAAAAGGTAATAATGGAAAGACAATATATATTCTTTGAAAGGGATCACATATTTAATAGATATAGTGTGAGTGAAATAGAGATTTATTCATTCCATGATAAAGGTACATAAGAGTTGTCATAATAATATATTCTATAAATCCCTATGGAAGAATTTTTTGATACAAAAGTACTTTGTAAGAGTGGAAGAGAGGTTAGAGAACTTGAAAGATATATTTTTCTAGTCATCAAGGATAGTGACTCATTATTAGTTTGTAATAATTATTTTATAACTTATAAGGAATTATAAAGTTGAAATGATGTTTCCAAATGAAAAGAAGGTATGAATTCCATAATGGATTCCATGTACCAAAAAGATTTCTAGATTTTAGTATATCCTCTAATGGATGTGAATCCCATTGGTTTTAAATGGGTATTCAATAATAAAATAGACATGGATAGACAATTCAGTACTTATAAGGAATGAATGGTTTAAAAAGTAGTAAAACAGAATCAAATAATTGACTATAGAAGAACCTTATCACCGGTTTCTATTCTGAAATCCATCATAATTCTACTTTTAATTGCATCTTACCATGACTATAAGATTTTGAAAATGGATTTCAAAACATATTTCCTTAATGGGAACCTTCGGGAAGATTTATATATGACACAACTTGAATTTTTTGTGACTCCAAAGGTTTATAACAAGGTATTCAAATTAAAATGATCCATTTATGGATTAAAAAAGCATTCGGGTCATGGAAAATTTGGTTTGATGAATCCATAACAAGATTTGGTTCCATAAAGAATAAATGTGATCCTTGTATCTATAAATAGTTTTGTGGTAGTGAAGTAATTTTCTTAATAGTATATGTTGATGACATGATACTTATTGGTAATGAGATGACAGTCTTACAATATACTAAAGCCTAGTTGAATAAATGATTCTCTATGAAGGACATAGGTGATGAATCATATATTATTGGTATCAAGATACATCTTAACAGATCCAAGAGGCTACTCGATCTAAGTCAAGGTACATATATTAAAAAAATACTGAAGACATTCAGTATGGAACAATCCAATATGGTATTGTTTCTAATGTCATAAAGTATTTAGAGTTTTAATAAAAATTTTACCTAAACACATGATAAAAGACAATTTATGCCAATGATTCCATATGCTTCAATTATTGGTTCATTCATGTATGTTATGCTATGTACTAGTCTAGATATCACATATTCCTTAATTGTGGTGGAAAAATATCAAGCTAACCCAGGTGACCACCATTGTATGGAATTAAAGACTATTATTAAGTATCTAATCATATAAAGTATATGTTCATGGTCAATAGAGGCGATGGGGAACTAGACATTAGAGGATAGGTAGGTTCTAATTTTTAAATAGATCAAGATGATCTGAAATCTTATACAAGATACATCTTCACTATCAATGGATTTTTTTTGAACGGGAAGGGCTCAAATAAAGTTGTGGTCATAGATTCTATAGCATAGTCTGATTATATTTAAGCTTATGAGGTAGATAAAGAATCATTTTGGATGCACAACTTCATCAAATAACTTGATGTGGAACCTAGAAGTAAAGAACTTATCACACTCTATTATGATAATATTATAGTAGTGGACCTTGAAAATGATCAAAGGTTACATCAACAGCCAAATCACATAATTTATAATTATCATATCTTGAGGGTTTTTTCTTAAATAGGTGAATTTACAGTGAGCATAATATCTATAAAAGATAATGTGGTGGACCCCTTGACTAAATCCTAAACTCAAAATAAACATGATCATCATATGAATTCTAGAAAACTGAAAGTAATAGGCAGTTGTTTGTAGTCCAAGTGGGAGTTTGTTGGAGTTGGTGTTCTATAACCAACTATTTCTAATTTAAATTACTTATAAATTTGAATTTATGAATATTAATAAAATAATATTATTAAATATTATTCATTGTTCTATATAACTTTCAAATAATAATGTTCAAGATTATTTATCGCATTTAAAAGCTCATTTCAATTCCCCTTAATGACGATAACCTTGAAATTTCATTATGATGTTCTTAATATAGTATTATGGTTGGATAACATACTATTATGGGACACATATAATGTTGAATTATAGGTGTGAGTGCTTATAAGTAGATGAGACTTCTCATAAAGTTCGCACATAGTAATCTCCAAGATAGGGGTTTATAAGAACAGACCCACGAAAAGGAATTCCATATGTTTATATTTCATCAGATATTTCTATCTATGAGAGTGTACAATGGTCCTTACACTTGAATATTATTATTAATGAATTTTATGACTCTCCTACTTAGATTTATTGACAAAAACCATGATTCCATATGTTCATGGGAAGTAGGGTATGTTGGGTGCATCATAAATGGAATGTTATCAATAATAATTCAAGGAAATATTTATCCCATCCATCTTTATAGAAATTGATATATTTTCCCTTTGATTTAAATGGAACTTTTTCCTTAAATTCCATGTCCATGGTGTAATAATGTGTTTCTTTCAAATATTCAAATAAAGGCATATCATGTATATAAGTTGATGAAATGGATGTGAAACCTTATTGAGGAGATATTATGATAAATGAATTATAATACACAGTAATTATTCATGTATGTTTTTAAATATTTTGACATTAAATTCTTTTTTTTTGGGTGTCTCAACCCATTACTATATAGTAATCTTGGAATTTAGAAAAGAACACCTAATTCCAATGAGAACGAATCTTAAGGGGTCACACAATAAGTTTTTCTATTGATCTTGATTAAAATGTATTTTAATTTAATATTTGGAATAAATATTAATATCAAGACTAAGGAATAATCATATTTAAGTTTTATTTATCATAAATATTAAATAAATATTTATTATCTAGACTGTGAGCAGAATATTTATTTTATTTATTGAATATTTAATAAATATTTATTCACTAGACAGTGAAGAGAATATTTATTTATAAATAAATATCTAATTGAATATTTATTTATTTATTTGATAAATTCTATTGATTATTGGACTAAGATCATTTATGGTGATAAATATTAATTTACAAGATGATAAAATAATATTTATCATTACGCTAGTTAGTGCAAGCCATAAAAAATATTATTATTATTATTATTATTATTATTATTATTATTATTATTATATAGAATTAGGAAAGATAATGTTTATTATATTATTTAATGTTTTTTGTGAAATTAAATAATATTTTAATATAAAATCTGACTCTATAAATAGATTTATATGTCTATTGTGTAGGTTTAATCTAGAATTGAGAATTGTTGTGCACAAGGGACTTATCTCAAGATTCCTCTTTCTCTCATCTTCTAAAGAATGAGAATAGATCCTTCAAGAATGGAGGATCTTGAATTGATCAAGGAAAAAACACAATATGATCTATCTACCATGCTATCACCTAGTATTCCAATGATGTTTTTCAAAGATCAAAGAATCATGTGCGGATCACCATTAGAGAGATTCTACACTTGGATCATATAAGCGCAATGACAGTAATCCAAAAAGGGTTTTTGGATGATCAATAACATCAATAAATAAATATACTAATATGTGTTATTATTTATTAAAATATAATTTAAATTAATTATATATTTTATTTGAGAAAAATCCAATCTTATTTTGGGGTTTTTATGTTAATATTCATTGAAAAAATTTCATTAGTCATATAATTTACGCCTTGAACAATTAAAGAATGATTCATAAAATCTGATAAAAACCTTAATGGATATTTTAACACCAAATGGTTCTTCTACACCTTGATCATTCATAGAAAACCAATGATATTTTATTCCAAATATTGGGGTTTTCTGCTACTTAGTACTTCACTCCAGAAGAAGAGAATGATCTTGCAAAGAGGAGGAAAGGTTGAAGAACTAGACCAGACACTCAAAAAGAAAAATTTGGTTCAATATGAGAGGGTTGGATCTATACCATACTCCTATAATGTGATAAAAATGGTAATATTAAGATTAATGACCTTAATAAAAGATCTTTTTAGGAGGAAACTTGGGTTTTTATTTATTTTCATTCATAGGGATTTAGTTTAGGATGTAGTGAAACCTTCTCATATGATATTATTAAACATTAATTACATAGAACTTGTTCCTTAAATATTTTTAATTTATTTCTTAGTTCCATGAATCAAAAAGGGAAGCAATAAAAAATGAATAAGAGCTTCAAAGTGAAAGGGAGTAAGGTTTAAATTTTAGTATTCACATAAATGCCCCTATTTTTCAGAATCTGTTTTAATATTAAATGAAAAAATTCATGTACGCACAAAGATTAGTTCTTTATTTTGATCCATGATTCAGAAACCCCATGATGGCATGTTTTAAATTTCCAAGTTGATGAAATTTAATAAGTGGGATGGGGGATTGATTTTTTAGAGTGGAACACAGGAATTTGAATTAAATGAATCATGATTTTTCTTTTTAGTTACATGAAGATGAAATTTATATTCCATTTTTATGCTTTGAATTTCATAAGTTCAAGTTGATTAATTTATTTATTATTAAACATTTAATGAGTGTGCCAATGAGCCTATACCCAAGTGGTAAAATCTCCTTCTTGGCATCCAAAAGACCTAGGATCGAATCCGGGCAGGGATGAATTTTTCTGGGTACTGTAGCAACACTGTAGTAGGGCATTGTAACAGTGTTTTAACAATAGAAGACTATAGCAGTGGTGAAACTATAGAGGCAGTGACATTGTATCGGTGGAGGAATTTTAGTAGGGACTGTAGTGGTAGTGGTACTTTAGTAGGTACTGTAGAAGCTTGGGTATTGAAGAAGTACTATTCACCAAAGGGCTATTTGGGCCAAACAAATGGGCTTTCAAGACTTGTATTCAAGCCACTTGGCCTTAGGCCTTCAGGCTATATAATGGGTCCCCCTCTACCCGATCAAAAAGTGGTCTTTTCTTTAATAATAAAATGAGGCTTCAGATCCAACATTTTAAAAAAAACACATTTAATGAGGGATTGACTTCAAAATCATATACTCCCATTCCTAAGAGGTTTCTAGACCAAATATTTCCTATATTTCTTAGTAAATATCTTGAGTGAACTTGGGACATGTTATATACTAGGACTTGGATTTGATCTTCTGAAAATAATGGCTGCAAAAATTCGCTATGAAAATGATTGATGTATTTTATTGATTTAGGCATTATCTGTGATACATACCTTACATTGATCCTAATTTTAGTCCCTAGAGACCATGAGTGGAAGTTTATTAGAATGATCCACATTACAAGTCAATTATATCCATCCCTACCCTTGATCTAATCTTTTTCATGATTTTAAAAGTTTAAGTGTGGGAGAGAGGGATTGCATGGGGAAAATGGTTAAGATTTATTGAGGGAAGTTTTTGGGAATTCTCATAGGTTATAAGAAATGGTTCCTTTCGTTGTTTTACTATATTTACTCTTTACCCCTCTATATAAAAAAAATAAAAAAAATATAAATGGGTTGATTTATGGAGGGTCAAAAATCACCATCACTTAGCTAATGTTTTTTATCATTTGCGGTTGGGTAGTGATATCTACATTTCATGTGTACATTTTAGAGTATTTAAAAGTATTAATTTATGTATTTAATTGATTTTTCATGACAATTTTAGGGCAATTTAACTTGTTTTATGTTTTATGGTAAGATATAATGATTCTGGGAAAATGAAAAAAAAGGGTGAAATTTGGAGATTATAGACACTTAGCTCCGCGGGTGAAGTAAAGTGGTGCAACACTAGATTTTTTAGGATGATCATGGAGCACTTTTGGTGCTTAAAACTAAAAAACCGAGGAAAAACAAGGTTTCTAGAGTAGAAAAATTGAATTATACATTTTTTAAATCCGTACAAATTGTGTACCGATTAAATTCATGAAAAGTAGGACACTCCATGAATCAATTAAAACATCATTCAAATTTACACATGGTGTAATTATTTACATGTGGTGTAAATTTCTTGCATAGTATATTAATTTATAGATTCACCAAATCATAAATTGTTTACTAAATATTCACCATGGGGCCCACCCAGACCATTAATTTATGGAATTAATTAATATTGGAGCTCATATGGAGCCTATAAATAGAGAGTCCAATACTCTACTCAAAGCATTTATTTATAGCTTCCTATGAACAAAAGCACACCACTATAGAGCCCTATTGCTACCACTTTTGTTGGATTTTTCCTTATTCTTTTTTATTCTCCCTCTCATGGCTAGAATTAGGGGTTATTTGTTAGTGTTGTGGAATCTGTTATGGAATGGGATTGATTGTATTTTTTTTTTGAAATTCATGTTGGTATTTCATATTGGTTCTTTAATTAAATCTTTTCCTTGATTTCCTCTTCCATGACTATTCTAAGCAGGGTTGGGGATGAGTTTAATTTCATTCTTTATTTCAGCATTATAATTACCAGAGTTGAATGAATTAATTTGTTTAATGTTTGATCAAGGTTTTAGACTTCCACTAGGACCATTGTGTTTGTCTCTGATCTATGTTTAAATTAGGTTTTAGGTTACCCATTCTATGTAATATAAATTTCTTGACCATGAGAAAATGATAACATAGGATGCATAGAATTTTACATGATTATTGTACTTGCTAGGACCTGATTTCGGTGACGTATGATTGTTAACTGATTATTTTATACCTTGTCATTGCATAAACCTGAAATTATTTCCATATGACACCCATTTTATATTTTCTTCTCCCACTTTATTCACCAATCCAATGCTTAATACCTTAGATTCAATTTTTAAAAATCATAAATTGTTTAGTTTTGTTTTATTTTATTAATAATTTTTCCAACCCTATCTTTGTGGGTTCGACCTAGGACTTTCAATTCTTATACTACCCTATAGTTTAGTGGTTCATTTTTTTCATATTTATAAATTTCTAAATTTGGTAACCCTATGGGAATTAACAATGCCCATGGGGATATCAAATTTTTGGCACCATTTCAGGGATAGGAGTGGATAATTTATTAGTTGAATAATTTAAAAAGAACATTTTCACATCATTTGTGTTTCCTAATTTTATCCTATAATTTTTATTTCTTTCTTTCTATTAATTTTTATTGCACTAGGTATTTTTTTGGTTTTGATGTTAGGACTGTAGAGTGAAATGGATATTAAGGAGAGGTTCCCCTTCCTTCTAGATGATATGTCACAACTAATCAATGACTTTAAAATGATGAATAATAAATCTAACGAGCACCCACAACCATGCCCAAGTTATGAGTACACTGCACCCCATATTCTGGAGAAATAATTCTTTGAGGAACATCATAATAAAAGAACTGTGGACAACAAATCATATGTAAGTACCACTTCTGATTCTTATTTTTATTCTAATCACAATGAACTTTATTTTTCAGGTTCAGAATATGATGAAGTGGATAACCTTGATAAAAAACATGAATGGGATAAAACACAATTTAATAAATAGTATAAAAAAAGTAATAATAATAATAAGATGTTGAATAAGAGGATATGATTGCTGTAAAATTTATTACAAACTTTTTATAAAATTTAAGTGCACTACAAGAAGAAGAAGAAGAAGAGCAAATTTCACCTTGTGCTGACTACACCAAGGAACCGAAAGAAGCAGTAACGGAAGAAGGTGAGGAGCTGGAGGTTGAGAAAAAAGTGATAATTGAAGCAATAAAACACATGAATCCATCCATAAAAATGAATAATTTTAGTGCGTCTAGATAGTTTCTAAAATCTAGTTTTTCATACTCATGCCATTCAGTCTCTGTTCACCACCTCTGAATGCCACACAAATTCCATTGAGGGGAATCCAATCTAATTTGGGAGGATTTAAAAGTTATAATTGGGTAAACACAAGATGGTTAGAATTATATTGCTCTCTAATTATCTGACCCAAGTATTTTCAAGCTAAACAAATGTTAAAAAAAAGAATCTTTTAGGATGAAGCCAGAGTATTTTCTATCTCTTTCTAGGAATTTAGATTTATTTCTTTCTTAGAATTTAATTTTATATTAGTATTTAATTTAAAATACCCTTATCTTTTTTATCATATTGTATGTGTATATACTTTCAATTGTTTCTATTTATTTTTTAGGTCCATCAAAGGAATAGGTAGTAAGCAGTAGGTTTAATAACGATAAGAATCTAAAGGACCACTTCATGTCATAAAGACAAAATACATGTCGTGTAATAAATAAACATCATGAATATGGTGTAGGAAGATTGTAAAATCAAATTTGAATCATAAATTTTCAAGGGTATTAAGAGTTTAAATTCAATATTTTTCAATTGTTTTCCCACATTTAAATTTTTTTTAGAGATTTAACTACTAATTACATTCCCTCACAATGTTCTTCCTTTAATCAATTGAACTAGGAGACATGAAACTACCTAGTATAATTACCATACCATGAAATTTAGATTTATTTTTCAATAACTTTGAATGATATAAATGGGGAAAATAATTAATAGAGATAATAATGTTGATTAGTATTTAAAAAATCATGGTTTAAAGGATCATATTTATCATTGTACATGAAATTTTTGGAAGATTTATCCATGCTTTATATTTCTAATGTTTTCTTTCATTTATATAATTACTCATATACATTGCTATGATTGATGGTCCCAAACTATTTATATAATTCTGGATACATCCTTTGAGATTAATATTTTCCATTCTTTCTTTCATATATTTCTTGAGAAACTCAGGCATGTTTTCTTATAGAACTTTCATTGCATCTTATTGAAGTTATGACTGAATAGAATCACTTTTAAAATGATTGATGCATTCTTTTTATTTTCCCCTATCTTGGGATCCTCCGTACATTAATCATGTTTAATCCTATAGAATCCATGAATAGCCTTGTTAGGAAATAATCCATGTTACAAGCCCATATTATTCTTTCCTACCTTCCTCTAAATATTTTCCATGATTATCAAACATAAGAGTGGATAAAATGTAAAATAGTGGAAGGGATGGACATTTTTTAATGAATAAGTTTCAGGGAGATTTCATGAGTTTTGAGGAAGCCACATTCAAGGTTTTTATTACACACCTCGTAAAAAAATAAAAAATGGCTTGTGTCTAGGGAAATTCAAAAATCACCATTTCTTGACCATTGATCTTATTATAACTATTACAAATAGTTTCGTGAGGATATCATTAGGGGTTGGATGGTGGATGTGATAATTTTATCTAGAACAATTTTTGAAAAAGAAAATAAATTAAAAATAGTAAAATAGGGTGTTTCATTTATTTCATTTCATCTCTTTACAATTCTTCTCTGAGATACTAGGGGAAAGGAGACTTTCCTTAATATTTTTTTATTATCTTGAAAAGTACTTTATAGTTGAACTTCCATTTGGATCCTTACTTGATTTACATAATTTACCTACGTACCAAAATCCTCAGAGTCATTTGATCATAAATGGTGAATCCCTCATGATTAATATTGATTTATATGTTTATGTGGTGGAGAAGTAAATGCCTTGTAAGCCTATGGTAAGTTACATGTTCTTGAGGTATGTGCATCACTCTATTCATTCAAACCTAGTTGATGAGAAGAAAAATTAATGTGAGGTAAATTGAAACTGTAATTCATATTAATAATGAATTGAAAAATGAAAATGGATGAATGAAAAGTCTTGGATATTTCCAAATAGGAAAAGTAAAATACATGTATGATTCGTATTCTTTTAAAGTGAGGCATTGATACTTTTTCTACATGTGATTCTCAAACATTTAATTTTCCATTTCATAAATTTATTTTATTGAATTGAATTTAAAGCATGGTAAGGTGAACATCCTTTGTAGCATGTTGAGATTCCATCCTTAAGGACAAGTATGAATTTAAGTGTGGGGGTATTTGATATAGGCATTTCATGCTTACATTTTAGGGTATTCAAAAGTATTAATTTATATATTTAATTGATTATTATTACTAATTTGTGATAGATTTAAATTTTTTTGTGTTTTATGGAAGGATACAATTATTCTTGTAAAAGGAACAAAAATAGGTTAATTTTGGAGTTTAAATATACTCAGCATCACGACCAAAGTAAAGCGACATGACACTAGATTTTTTAGGATGATTATGGAGCACTTCCAGGGCTTAAAATTAAAGAACCAAAACGAAGTGAGGATTACAGATTAGAAAAATGGAATTACACACCATCTAAATCATTACATGTCATGTACCAGTAATGGTCATAAAAATAAGGACATGTCGTGAAGCAATTAAAAATATCATTCAAAATCACATGTTTTGTAAATTTCCTGCATGGGATTTAATGCCCAGATTCACCAAATCCTCAATTTTTGAACAAATATTCAACATAGGACCAACCCAAATCATTTATTTATATAATTAATTAATATATAATCCTATCTTAAGCCTATAAATGGATTGGCTGAGGCACCACTCAAAGCATTCATTTGGATCTACTATTGTATGGGATAACACCACCGCAAAGCCCTACTACTGGCACTTTCTATAGGATTTTTCCTTATTATTTTTTTTATGAATCCTCTAATGGATTGCATAAGGGGGTGATTTATTTATGTCATGGAATAAATGATGACCTGGGATTTATTGTATGAGGTATTTTATTTATAATTTCAATTAATTTTGGGATTTCATATTGGTTCTTTAATTTAATCCTTTCATTGATTTCTTCTTCCGTGAACACTGTGAGCGGGGTTGGGGAATGCGTTTAATTTATTTCTTTCTTTGAGTATTACTATTTTAAAAGTTTATTGAATTAATTTATTTAATATGTGATCTAGGGTTTACACTTCCACCAGGACCATTGTGTTTTTCTCTTCCCTATGTTTAAATTAGGCTTTGGGTTACCCATTCATTTTAATATGAAGTACTTAAACATGTGAAAAAGAGAAATTAGGATGGATATCATTTTAAATGACCATTTTACTCACTAAGGCATGATTGTTAATTGATTATTTTATACCTTTTCATCCTATGAACCAGGAAACATTGCTTCCCAACACCCATTTTATATTTTCTTCTCCTAATTTCTTTACCAATCCAATTATCAATAACTTAGATTCAGTTTTTAAAAATAATAAATAGTTTATTTTATTTTATTTAATTAATAATTTCTCCAACCCTATCTCTTTGGTTTTGACCTCGGATTTTCACTTCCTATAATACACTGTAGTTTAGTGGTTTATTTGTTTTGTGTTTATAAATTTCTAAATTTGGTAACCCTGTGGGAATTAATAACTCCCATGGGGATATCAGGTGGTGGATGTGAGACCTCTCCTAACTCAATTGTCAAAAAATTAAAAAAATTAAAAAGAAAACATATATAACACTCAATTTTTTCATTATTCAAGAACTTCACTTTGATATTAGGGATGCAGGGAAGATGGTATTTCTAAGAGGATAATGTGATTGTATTTACTTTGATTATCATACACTATACATAGAGACAAACCTCATTTTTGATCTTAAATTGTTTTTACATAAATTACCTATCATACTTTAACCTTGGAGTCATGTGATCCTGATTTGAAATACCTTTTGATTTTTATTTATTTTTGTCTCTATAAAGTGGATAATATAGGTATTAATGAAGTTCAATGTTTGGTATATGTACACAAGGAATTATGAAAACTCCTCATATATTTTTTTTTCCTGAGTGATGAGAGAGAAAAAAATAATTAAAAGTTAGATCATGACATATATATTAATAATGGTAGATTAATAGTCTTGAATAGAAGAGAGGATAGGTTCCATCATTTTTCAGGGGGAAAATCAAATGCATTGTGTCTAGTGTGGAGTTGTATTCGAATTTTCATATGGAAAACTTGAAATTTCTCTCACTCCTATTGATAATTTTTTTCATCAAATATTAATTTTAAATATTTGTAGAATGGGGGTTTCCTTTTTAACTATTAATTGAGTTATATGCTTGAGTAAAATCATTGTTTAAGTGAGGGGGTTTGATGAGTTCATTTTATGCATACATTTTTTAAAAAAAATTGATAATTTTCATTTGATTTTAATTATTTACACACATTTTTTAATTTTTAATAATATTTTCTGGGTATTTTATATTTTAGAATAACTATTTTTGAAAAAGAAATAAATATAATTAAAATACATGTTTTATAAGTTATAAATTTTTCAAAGTTTTTTATGTGTGTATTTGGGTAAAAAAGGAGCCAACAATGGCCATCCCTCAACCCATGGGAGAAATAAACATGGTATCCCATTGACGGACCATTGTCCAATCCACCCATAGGGAAGGCTAGCCCTATATGGAAGAGAGGATGCACAAGTCGTGCATGGAATGCATAGGAGAAGAGCAGACCGACACATGGGGGTAAAGTCTACTAGGATATGGGAGGAAAGACTCGTTGGTGTGGGGTGGAACCAAGGATGTGGGTAATCCTCTAGCACTCATCCAACTTCATGAAGGATTATAGAAACATATTTCTTATATGACCAAGATATCCCATTAGATTCTTTGATGTGTGAGGCAACTTTTCTTGAGTACTATAAACTTAAGTGAAACACAATCATTTCACTATATCTCATGTATCTTAATTATTAGAAACATTATGCTACACTTTAGCCATAAACTACTACACCAAAAAGCAACCATGATGGGAAAAATTAAAGATCATAAACCACTAGAACATTGAACATCAATACATTGCAGTCATGGATATGCAACTTAGTTGACTTGGAATCTTGAACCTATGAAGAAGATGTTGTTTCATCACCCATATATTTTATTATGGATCCATTTTTCTCAAATAATGATGAAAGAAGTTATACCATCATCTGAAGTGTTGTGTCATGGCCAAAGTTTCCTCGAGAATAATATATTTCATGAGGATATCATGTGTGTTTTATGTATGGAAGATGGAGAACGAATATATTTTGGGATGAATATTACATCGTGTAGGGTTCCATATTGGTAGTGGAGATAATTTGATGAAGGATAATATGTTTCATTAAGGTTGGATAACTATGTCATAACCATGCATGAAGAATGCAATAGTTGCATAAGGGTATATTTGAGTTTTATAAGGGTAACTTCTAGTTTCTAAAGGATTTATAAGGGTAAATTTCCTAAACCTTACCCAATGCCTATGATCCACATAAAGGTGGATATTCCACATAGACACTATCCACACCATTGGTTTTTTCTACTATATATTTCAAAATCACAACTTCCTTGGGATATCAGTATGTTGCAACTGAGTCTCTTAGAAATATGAATATAGGTTAATGGATCCTCGCTTATAATTGAGGATGTATTAAAAAACTCAAAGAATAAATAATTGGTCAAGCCCTCACTCATAATGGAAGATCCCATGTGTAATTATTGGCCAATTAAATGTGGTTGAAAATGGAGGGAGAAGAGAAAAAATCAAAACTAAAAATTCACACAATAGAATTCTCTCTATGAATATAAGGATGCTATCATTGTGAAAGGGGAGATAACCCCAAGATTCAATGATCCAAACAAACCCATATGGATGGTAGGTTCCCTAACTTAATAGAATACTAGTTCCTGACACCCAAAGCAAGAGTAGAATGATCAGGATCATCATCAACTGTCAAGTCAGCATAGTTTAAGATTTTCTTTTTCTTTTTCTTTTTATGAAATAATCGATTTATTATGTGAGTTTTTGTATCACTCCTAGTGTCAGGTACTTGAACCTTTATTCATGTATATTAATTTTATATAATTATTGGGTTAATTTATGCAAGGTTATAAAGGGTTGTCATGCTTTGGAAGATGTTATGGTAGTGCATAGTTTCAGAATAGTTAGTGGAAACTGTAAAACACCTCTGGGAAACTGTTCAATGAAAAACAATGTTCACTAGGTAAGAGAACGGTTGGCCCATAGTTTGGAAAAATTATGAACATGACCTGGAGAAACTATGTGATTCTACTATCATTTGTTATAGTGTCTAACACACGGTTAGCACAAAGTTTTTATAACCATGTGAACCATCCATGTGAGGGGTGGATTAATGAAGTATCACTTTCATGGTTGGCACACAGTTTTCCTATAGTTCCCCCGGTTTCAGGTACATAACCCATTTCCTCAAGTATTTTTTAATTTGTGTGTGTTCAATAGAGAGTTTACATAAAATATATAGTTTCCATAAAATATAAGGTTTCCATAAATTTGGGTGTTTCCATAATTTTGGTTGTTTCCATAAAGTGGGTTGTTTCCATAAAGTTGGGTGTTTCCATAAAGTGGGTTGTTTCCCAAAAGTGGGGTGTTTCCATAAAGTGGGATGTTTCCAAAAAAATTTGTTTCAAGAAAAAGGGTAAAGGTGAAGGAAGGTATATTTTGGGGGTTTTATAAGGATTATGGGGAAAAAAGGAAGTTTGCACAATCCATACACGGTTGGCCCAAACCGTCTGGTCAAACCTTGTGCAAAGGTCAAATCTAGATCCTATTTTCATGGAGCTTACTCTTTTTTGCTATATATATTTATTTTTAGCTTCAAAACACCCATATTTCGAGATTAATCTCCCTAGAATTCTAGAGAACCCTCCCCACATGAGTTGGAGCCAACCTAGAGCCTTACCTTGGTGATTTTGAGTCCGATTCTTGAGGTATGTCACCATTGTTTTCATATTTGTCATCTTTTCTTAGATCTGCATAGATATAATTCCCCGATCTCCATTTTTTCTTATATATGAACCTATATTAGTTATATATACATTTTTTGATGCCAAATAATTCAATGTTGAATCGTGATATTACTAAGAAAATATAACTAAGGCTGTTCTTGGAGAATCGACCTGCTTTCTTATGTGTTCTTCATCTGTTGTCAATGATTCATCAAAAACATTGAGGTAGGTGGCTTCACTCTCATATACTCTTGAAATAATTGATTGTATTAGATTAAAATTGGTTTATTTATTGTGAAATTCATGTAAAAAACTCATTTGTTATGGTTTATGATTTTTGTGAAATTGCGCGATCTTGGTGAATAGTTGTGTAAAAGGGGGTTTAGTTTCATGAATTTAAAATGATGATTTTAAATTATGGATTTTTTGGAATTTCTAAATGGTTGATGAAAAATATATTTTCAATATAAATTGTTCTTGATAAAAATGGAGTTTTTTTAAATGGTTTGTAATTGAAATGGTTTGGAATTGAAATGGTTTTGACGAAAATTGTTTTCAATAAAAAGGAGTTTTTATTGAAAGGGTTGTTTTAGCATGATCATTGAGAATATGTGGTGTGTGTTCATGTTTCATATATGGGTCTTGGTTGAAATATGACCTTATTCTCAGTTCCAAAGGTTTAATGGCACATGGGAGTTTAATACACTGGGCTTGGTTGAAATATGACCTTGTCCTCAGAGCCAAAGGGTTAATGGCACATGGGAAACAATTACATTGTGAAGACTTGGTAGATCGATGAGAAACTGGTCATGACTATGGAACTATCATAATGTAGCATGCATTGTTGGTTCCATGGGTTTGAGGAATGGTTGTGTATTCTAATAAAGGGATATTGTGAAATGGTTATAAAGATTGTTTAGTTATTTTTTTCTAGAAAAATATCTTGCTGGGAAAATTGGTTTCAATTGCACTTGTATGCTTTTGGTAATGAATAGTTTTGGAAACTTGTTTATTTTTAGTTATAAACTATTTTTGAGAAATTTTTTTATATAAACTTTTTTATATAATTTTTCTAACTCTTTTATCCTAGTGGCGTGAGTAGGGAAGTCATTGGGGGAAACCTACAGAGTTTTAAACTCACCCCTTCTTTGGCACTTTAGTGCATTTACAGATGCTATCTTCCAGGACAAGGTAAAAGGTAATGTTTCACACGTGTTTATCACTACCTCGGGATGTTTGGGTTGATCGGAGATTTTGGAACTCAGAGCTTGTGGAGCATGGAGTCTTCAGGTCTTTGGAGAGTCTTGTGTAGTTTATCCATTGTGTACTTTGATGCTATGTTTTTATTATTTTGTTTCTTACTTTGATGTGATTTTGAGATACATGAAGTTGTTTAGTTGTCTTACATTTGTTCATGCATCATATAGTGATTTTTTGGTTATATTTGGTAGGTTTATTGGTTTATTTCTTAAATGGTACATCATCCCCCACATGTATTTGAAACCCTTTGGCATTTATTTCTATCCTTTGGTGTCTTGAGGATGTCGCTTAAGGCCTAGTAATGACTCATTGTACTCTTAATCCAATGAGAATTAGCGGGCCATTAGAAATGGTATCGGCTTGTTCGATCCTTGCCTAACAAGTAGTCATCGATGTTCTTAGTTTTGGAGATGAAATCCCTTCTTGTATATTCCTTGGGTGGGAATCTTAAAAAGGAGTAGGATTGTCAGAACATGAAATGTATAGCATAAAAGGATGTAGTTAACCTTTTTATGATGAACTTCATGTTACTAGGGAGTTGGATAAATAAGTGTTTGGATACACTTCTAGAATTTTAAAATATCATTGTCATGGGTTTAGCCAATGAGACGAGCATGACATGAATTGTAGAGGAATGACTTCCCACTAGGAGTGCATGCATAATTTCAAGGAATGATTCATGTTGTGAAAAAAAGTGTTAATTTTTTAAAAATAATGGAATTCATTTTCAAATGAAAGATTTTGAAAAAGTGAATTCTTATCGTATTTTGAAAATGGTTTAATTTTTAAAAGCATGTGAAGTGTTTTCAAAAATGGTTGAACATAGGAAAAAGGTTGTTTTGGAAAACAATGTTTTGATAGTTGATGTGATAGAATTTGAAATGTTAATCCAACAGCTTTTATATAGTTAGATTAACATAGTCTGTTTTTAATTTAGAAAATGGCACATGGTAGGCGTCGTCGAAACCAACCTGAAGAAGCTGTGGAGAATGTGGTTTCACCTGAACCACGTGTGAATCAAGAGTTAGTTCAGAGTATTTTCCATGATTTTCATGTTGTGGTCATAGGGAACCGGTGTAATGAGCCACAACATGTAGATCATACCATCCAGTTCATGAAGTAGAATCCACCTTATTTCCTGGGTGATTTTGAACCCGAGAAGGCAGAGCTGTGGCTATGTAGGATGAATCATATCTTCAACTTCATTGGCACATCGATAGAGATAAAGGTCAAACTAGAGATGTATATGCTCGAGGATCTTGCACGTCAGTGGTCGGATTTAGCAGTGCAGGATAAATTGGATGAAGGACTTACATGGGAGGATTTTGAGGAATTGTTCAAGAAACAATTCTATCCTCACAAATTCAAGATCCGGAAAATGACGGACTTCTTCAGCCTAAAACAAGAGAGTCACTCTATCACATAGTATACGGATAAGTTCATGAACTTAGTACACTTTGCACCAGAAGTTGTGGAAATTGCCTCTTTGAAGGCACGCATCTTCAAATCAGGGCTACGACAAGAGATTCAATAAAATATTGCAGTACTTTGTATTATAGATTATACAGAGATGGTGAACAGAGAAACTGTGGTTGAACGTGATGTCTTGGGATCTATGGGAAGAGGCATGATGATACATATAGGAAACGGTGGGAACTCAACCACTGGGAACAATCGGAAAAGGGACACATATTTCCAAGGTTCAAGTGGAAATTAGAACCAGACAGCTAGATCAATAAACCTTCCTCCATGACCCCAGAGCAAAGTAGGTTGTTTTCAATGTGGTTCTCTTGACCACATAAAGTGAGATTGTATGGAACAACCTAGATAATTTCATAATTGAAACAATATGGGACATCTTCAGTGCTATTGTCTCAATGCTCCAAGGTCAGGTGCTCGAGACACTTCTCAGAAGTTGCAAGAATCGTATGCTTCGACTGGATGAGGACAACAGAATTAGTATCCTCAGTAGAGAATAAATAGCCATGGTGATTCTAGAAATACCATGACTCCTCAACCAGGGAAACCTCAGCAAGGAAACAAGGAGAACATTGTAGTGAAGAAACAATTATATGGAGCTGAGCAGATGATTGTTGATGATCAGGATGGACCATCTACAGTGAGAGGTACGATTCTTTTGAATTCTACCTTTGTGCAAGTGTTGTTTGATACCGGTGCATCACATTCCTTCATTTCTTCTCATGTTTTTGACTTTCTATGTTTAAAATTGGAAATGATGCCATCTGTTTTGAAACTACAAACTTCTCTCAGTGAAAGATAATGTCAAACCTTTGTGTGTAGAGCATGTGCTATAACTTTTGATGGAGCTGAGTTAAAATGGGACTTCTCGATGTTGAATATGGATGTCTATGATATAATCCTAGGTATGTATTGGCTGACAATGTTCAAGGCTCAAATTGACGGTTATAGGAGAATAGTTAGTTTCATGACTGAGGACGGCATCGAGTATCTCTTTAGAGGAGAGAGGATTGTAAGAAGGGGGCAAATAGCTTGTTGTCACCAATGGTGGGAACGATCTCTTATCAATTAGAATCATTGACTTTGTCATCAAGGGAAGAGATCGAGGAAAATCATTTTCCATCTATTGTGGATCAATTTCTAGATGTCTTTCCCAAGAACTTCTCAGGTTTACCACCTCTAAGGGAGGTGGAGTTTACGATTGATATCCTTCCAAGGACTAGTCCTATTTCCCTTCCGTATTTTAGAATAGCACCAATAGAGTTATGGGAATTGAAATTTTAGTTAGAGGAGATTGAAAGTAATGGTTTCATTTGACCAAGTACATCTCCATGGGAAACACCAGTTTTTTTGTGAAGAAGGAAAATGGAACTCTTCGGTTGTGTGTTGATTATCATAAGCTTAATCAAGTTACGATAAAGAACAGATATCCACTTCCACACATTGATGATCTGTTTGATCAATTAAGGGTAGATCAGTGGTTCTCCAAGATTAACTTGCAATCAGGATATCAGCAATTGAGAGTTCGGAATGAGGATATTCCAAAGACAACTTTCAGAAGTAGATATGGCCACTATGAATATATAGTTATTCCTTTTGGTCTAATGGATGCACCAGTGGTCTTCATGTAATTGAGGAATTGGATATTTCAACAATATCTAGATTCTTTTCTTGTGTTTTTTTTGGATGAAATTTAGGTCTATTCAAAGACAAGGGCTGATCATGAGGTGCACCTGGAAACATTGTTACAAATCCTAAGAGATCTAAGTTTGTATTCCAAATTATCAAAGTGTGATTTTTGGATACAAGAAGTACATTTTCTTGGCCATTTAGTTTCTGAGAAAGGTGTTTCTGGTGATCTAGAAAAGATAAAATTTGTTATCTCTTGGAAACCACTGAAGAATTTTTTCAAGATACAAAGTTTTCTTGGTCTATCTAGTTACTAATAACGCTTTTTGTGTGATTTATCATGACTAGCTTCACCAATGACAGCTCTAACAAAGGAGAATGCTTCATTTCAATGGACAAAAAAATTTCAGAAGTCTTTCCAAGAACTGAAAGTTTGGCTTACATAAGCACCTATCTTGATCTTTCCAGAATCAGGATAGGGGTATGTGGTGTATCATGATGCTTCAGGATCAAGGTTGGGTTGTGTTCTCATGCAAAGAGATCATGTGGTTGCTTATGGTTCAAGAAAGTTGAGGGTGCATGAAAAGAAATACCCAACACATGATTTGGAGTTAGCTTCAGTCATCCATGCTTTGAAAACATAGAGACATTATTTCTTTGGTGAGAAATTTATTGTGTTTACGGATCAAAAAATCTTGAAACACATTTTCTCACAATGAGATTTGAATCTGAGGAAATGTTGATGGATGGAGTATCTCCAAATGTTTGACTTTGACTTGTTGTAGACATTGGGGAAGGTAAATTCTGTGGTGGATGCATTGAGTAGAAATTCATATGCTCAGTTGGCGAAAAAACCTTCAGATGAATGGCAGTTGATTGGGTTTCCCCCTTTATCCATTAAAAGGGGGTTATATTTAAAATAAAGAAATTTGAAGGATTTTAGGCCATTGTATAGAATGGCAATTGATTTTGGTCTTAGCCAACATACATGTGGAATGTGAAGACTGAGGTGATGTTGCGGTTTTCTTTTCATCTATGCTTGTTCCTGATTTAGTAAAAATGATTAAAGAGGCATAAACATATAATGTAGAATGCCTGGTTTTAAGTTCAAAACTCAATGGTGGGGAGACCATTGAGGTATGGAAACTTGATGGGGGTTCAGTTTTGTGTTTTAGAGATCGAATGGTTGTACCTATGGTTTTTCAGGAACAACTCATTCATTCTTACCACTATTTGAAATGTGATGTACATCCAGGTACACTGAATATGTATAAGGCATTGAAGGAATAGTTTTGGTGGAGAAGCATGAAAAGTAATGTGTCCAAGTTCGTCTCATGGTGCTTAACCTGTCAGCAGGTTAAAGCAGAGCATTAGAGACCAACTGGTATGTAACAATCTTTTCCCATCCCAGTATAGAAATGGGATCAGATAGCAATGGATTTTTTTATAGGAATTCCAAGAATGGTATAGAAACACGATGCTATTTGGGTGATAGTGGATCGTCTAACTAATTAGGCCCATTTAATACCTATTCATGAAACTCATACGGTGGAGGATATTTCAAAAATATATATCTGAGAAGTTGTAAAGAGGCATGGTGTACTAGTGTCAATAGTCTCAGATAGAGATCTGAGGTTCACTTTTCGTTTCAAAGAATCCTTACAGCAAGACCTTGGGACTCAGTTGACAATGAGCATGATGTATCATCCTTATATGGATGGGAAATCCGAGTGGATGATACAAATGTTGGAAGACATGTTGCAGGCTTGTGTAATGGATTTTGGTGTCTCATGGAACGAAAATATATCCTTAGTGGAGTTCACGTACAATAAAATCTATCAAGCCTCAACACACATGGATCCTTTTGAAGTATTTTATGGGTGTCCTTTTCGTTCTCTACTATACTTGGTGAAAATGGGTGAAACTTCACTAGTCGGGCCAAGCCTTATCTAAGAAACAAATGAGAAGATCCAGTTGATTAGAAAGAGGATGGAGACAACTCAGAGTCGTCAAAAATCTTATGCATATCACTGTCGAAGATTTTTGTCGTTCTCTATGAGTGATCATGTATTCATGAGGATCTCTCCAAGTCTTGTACATTGTCGCTTCGGGAAGTAGGGCAAGTTATCTCATAGATACATTGGCCCTTTTGAGATACTATAATGGGTTGGAGAGGTTCCATATCGGTTGGCATTACCGCCACAGTTTTGTTCGGTGCATAATGTGTTCCACGTATCCCAGTTGAAAACGTATCACCCTAATCATGACCATGTGATAAGATGGGATCACATTGAGTTAGAACTGGATGCATCACTGATACATATCTTTGTACAGATCATGGATAGACCAGAGAAAGTCTTGCATGGGAAAAGCATCGGCCTAGTGTAGGTTTTATGGAAACATGGTCAAATTCAGGAAGAGACTTGGGAATGTGAGAAGGAAATTAAATTGTAGTGGCTGGAACTCTTTTTGGCCAGTGATGGTTTTCAACTTTCTGAGGACGAAAATACTAATGGTGGGGAGAATGTAGTACCCTCGGTTTTGGGTACATAACCCCTTTCCTCACATTTTTTAATTGGTCTGTCTTTAATTGATAGTTTCCATAAAATATAGTGTTCCATAAAATAGAGTGTTTCCATAAATATGGGTGTTTCCATAATGTTGGTTGTTTCCATAAAGTGGGTAGTTTCCATAAAGTGGGGTGTTTCCATAAAGTGGGTTGTTTTCATAAAGTGGGGTGTTTCCATAAAGTGGGATGTTTCCATAAAAAGGGTAAAGGTGAAGGATGGGAGAGTTTGGTGGTTTTATAAGGAGTATTGGGACCAAAAGGAAGGTTGCACGATCCATACGAAATTGGTCCAAACCGTGTGGTCAAACCTTGTGCAGAGGTCAAATCAAGATCCTATTTTCTATAATCTTACACGTTTTTGCTCTATATATTTTTTTTAGCTTCAAAGCTCCCATATTCCTAGATTAATCTCCCATGAAGTATGTAGAACATTCACCACATGATTTGGATCCAACCTAGAGCCTTCCCTTGGTGATTTCGAGTTCAATTCTTGAGGTATGCCACCATTCTTTCCGGATTTGTCATCTTTTCCTAGATCTACTTAGATCTACTTATCTGATCTCCATTATTTCTCATATCTGAACCCATAGTGGGTAGATCTACGTTTTTGGATGCCAAATAATTCAATTTTGAGTCGTGATCTTTCTAGGATAAGAGAACTAAGGTCATTCTTGGAGAATCAACCCTCTTTCTTGTGTGTTCTTCGTCTGTTGTCAAAGTTCCGTCAAAACCATTAAGGTAGGTGGATTCACTCTCATCTCCTCTTGCTAGAATTTATTAGATTAGATTCAAATTGGTTTATTTATTTTTAAATACGTGGAAAAATATTCATTTGTGATCATTTATGTTTTTTCTGAAATTGTATGATCTTGGTGATTAGTTGTGGAAAAGGGGGTTTAGTTTCATGAATTTAAAATGATGATTTTAAATTATGTATTTTTTGGAATTTCTAAATTATTGATGAAAAATATATTTTCAATATAAATGGTTTTCAATAAAAATAGAGTTTTATTAAAATGTTTTGTAATTGAAATGGTTTGTCATTGAAATGGTTTTGCTGGAAATGGTTTACAATAAAAAGGTGTTTTTATTGAAAGGGTTGTTTTGGCATGATCATTGGGAATATGTAGTGTGTGTTAATGTTGCATATATGGGTCTTGGTTGAAATATGACCTTGTGCTCAGTACCAAAGGTTTAATGGAACATGTTATTTTCATACATGGGGCTTGGTTGAAATATGTCATTGTGCTCAATGACAAATGGTTAATGGCACATGGGAAACAATTATCTTGTGATGACTTGGTAGATCGATGAGAAACCGATCATGAGTATGGAACTGTCATAATGTTGCATGCATGGTTGGTTGCATGGGTTTGAGGAATGGTTGGGTATGCTGATAAAGGGATATTGTGAAATGGTTGTAAAAATTGTTTAGTTATTTTTTTCTGGAAAAATATCTTGATGGGAAAATCGGTTTCAATTGCACTTGTATACTTTTGGTAATAAATGGTTTTTGAAACTTGTTTTAATTTAGTTATAAACTTTTTTTGAGAAAAAAATTATATAAGAATTTTTATATAATTATTGCTAACTCTTTTATCCTAGTGGTGTGAGTAGGGAAGTCATTGGGGAAATCCTACTGAGTTTTATACTCACCCCTGCTTTGGCAATTTGGTGCTTTTAAAGATGCTATCTTCTAGGACAAGGGAAAAGGTAATGTTTCACAGGTTTTTAGAACTACCTCATGATGTTTGGTCTATTTGAATATTTTGGAGCTTGTATCTTGTGGATCATAGAGTCTTGAGGTCTTTAGATATTATTTTTTAGTCTATCTGTTGTGTACTTTGATACTTGGTTCTTCTTCTGTTTTTGCTTACTTTGATGTGATTTTGAGATACATGATGTTGTTTATTTGTCTTCTATTTGTTCATTCATAATATAGTGAATGTTTGGTTTTGGTTGGTAGGTTTATTGGTTTATTTCTTAAAGAGTGAATCATCCCCCATGTGTATTTAAAACCCTTAGGCATTTATTTCCATCCTTTGGAGTCTTGGGGATGTTTCTTAAGGCCTAGTAATGACTCGTTGTACTCTTAATCCAATGAGAATTTGTGGGTCATTAGATTTCCAAACTATGTGGTCTAACCATGCGGTATATAGTTGGTAGCCCGAAATTTGTATATCTAACTCATTTTATCCCCTTGAGCACTCATTCTTTCCTAATATTCCAAAAACATGAATTCAGTTTCCTTTTAAGGTGTGAGATATGATCCCCTTTGGTCTAGGAGTGATCCGTAGATTAATCAAAGTGTTTTAGAGGCCTAGATTCATTGGTAAGTGCTCATTCTTAGTCGATCTTCTTAAATACTTGAATATTACCTCTCTTAGAACCATAGATCTATTCAATTATGGTTAGATATATTTGTTTTGTATTGCTTTATGATGAATTATTTTTGGATTTAATGAAGGGAACGTAGTTGTTGATCATATCAAGAGTTTTTTTGTTCTGTTCTTTATTTTCACCAAATTTTGAGAGGTAGGTGTCTTCTCTCTTGACACCTCTTGATTAAAAATTGAATTATTGGTTTCAAATTGATTAAATTAATTTAAATTTTTGTAAAATTCCTTTTTTGATTTAATAGAAACCTATTTAGTGATATTTCCTTCGAAATTGTGAAAATTGGTTTATTTTTTGGAAAGTGATTTTAGTTCATGATTTTAAAATGATGGTTTTAAAATTATGATCTGGTTTTGATACATGTAAAATGGTTTTTGAAACTTTTTAATGAAATAATGGTTTGTAAAATGGTTTTTAATGGTTTTAGCATACATGGTTGTGTGAGTTCATTTTCATTATATGTGAGCCTTTGGAAGGGGTGTGTGCCATTAGGTCACCTGGTATTGGTTACCTTTTTATAACTTGGTAGACTGATGAGTGACCACTCGTGAGTATGAAACTATCACCTAGGCATGCATGCATGGATGTGTGGATATTTGGAATCATTTAATGGGTATGCCAAAGGATATGAGGAATTTTTTAAAGGCTTGTTTTATTTATTTTTGTGGGAAACTATTTGGGTTGGATTAAACTACTTTAAATTTATTTTAAACTATTTTATATAAATTTACTAAGAAGTTTTATCCTATTGGAATGATTTAGGAATTCATTGTGGAAATCCTACTAAGTATAGACTCATCCCCTACTTGGACACTATTTTGAATTTACGGATTTCATCTATCGGGACACAGGTAAAGGTAAGGTATCTTAGTTCTTTAGAGATTCTTCTTAATATTGTGTCATGTCTTGTTGAGTTGGAGCATGGAGAATGTTGGGGGTTATTGGTTCTAGGTCTTGGAGTATTTGATTTTTATTATCTTTGGTTTTCCTTGGATGTTGTCACTTTATTTCCTCTTTGTACTATGATATGGTTGTTGGTCTAGTTTGGTTTGGTTTAAGTTATATTTTTTATTATTGCATCATATAGTGGTTTGTTGGTTATTTTCGTGGGGATTAGTTGTTTTATATTCAAATGGAAAATCATCCCCCAATTATTTATAAATATCTTCACATTTATTTATATCCTTTGGTGTCTTGGGGATGTCACCTAAGTCTTAGTAACACCCGCCACCTCTTCCCAATCCAATAGGTGAGGGGTTGGATGTAATAAATGGTATCAATTTGTTCAGCCCTTCAGTTACAAAGGTTATTAGCTGTTCAGTCCTTGATTTTGGTGGGTATAAAGGAGTATAATTTTTGAAACATAAAATTTAGAGAATAAAAATTCATAACTAACCTATTTATATGGAACTTCAAGTTACCATGGAGTTTGGGTACATTAGTGTTTTGAGAAACTTCTAGGAGTGGTCACCTTGGATTCATGGGTATTTATAATGATAGTGTCATTACATTCATTTATAGTAATGACTTACCACTAGGAAAGAATAATTAATTTTGGGTAATGGAATATGATTTGGTTAAAAAGTGTAGACTTTTTAAAAAAGCTGAAAATTGATAGATTTTTAAAAAATGTGGTAGATTTTTCAAAAATAGTTTGAAATTGAAAATTTTTTAATATTGGAAAGCCTTGTTGGGGTATGTGTGATGTGGTAAATTTGAAATTTCTAAGACTTTAGTAGCTAGAGAGTGGGAATAAGTGGATTTTTTCTGGTTATAGTGAATGGAACCGGGTAGGCACTGTATAAATGAACTGGAAGAGACTGTTGAGAATGTGCTTGCACCTAAGCCATAGTTGAACCAATAGCTGGTTCAAAGTATTATCTAGGATTTTTCGTCCATGGATATAGGGAATAAAAGGGATGAACCAAGTAAAGTGGATCATTTTATTCATTTATAGAAGTAGAATCCACCCATCTTTCAATGTGATTAAGAGCCAAAAAAAGCATAAGTGTGGATAAATAGGATGAATCAAATCTTTTATTTCATTGTAACACCATCTAAGTTGAAAGTTAAGTTGTAAACCTACATGATAGAGGATTTAGCATGCTAGTGGTGGGATTTAGCAGTTCATACTAAATTGGACTAAGACATGGCATGGGATGATTTTGAAGAATTATTCAATAAAAAATTATATCCTTACACATTCATAATTGATAAAACAATGGACTTATTCAGTTTGATGTATTAGAATATCTTTGTAATAGATTATGCAATTAAATTTATGAAGTTATTCCGATTTTAACCAAAATTTGATGTGAGTGTATCCTTGAAGGAATGAATTTTTGAGTTAGGGTTAAAACCATAAACCCAATATAAGATGGTTTTGATTTTTATAATATATTATACAGAGATATTAAATAGAGTAATGGTGGAAGAAAGTGAGATCTTGAGGAACATTGTTGGAGGAAGCATGTTTATTCCTATGGGAACTGGTGGGAAATCCAATTCTTAAAACAAGCAGGGGATGGAAACATATTATCAACGGGGAAGTATATCTCATAATTAGACTATGGGACTAGTCAACTTACCTCGTTGACTAAAGAGTAAGTATGGATGTTTTTAGTATGGTTATTTTGATCATATGAAGTGGGATTGTATGGAACCACCAAGATAATTTCACAATTCCAACCAGATGGGACACCTTCAATGCTATTTTCATGGTTCTCTGAGGTAAAGTTCTAGGGACACATCTCATGATTCTCATGCATCATATGCTTCAATGGGATGGGTGTAGTAGAATATCTCTCATTAGCATAACAAAGTGATTTTTGGTTATTCTAGGAATACCATGAATCTTCAACCAGTGAAAGCTTTTTTTGATACAGGTGCATACCATTCATTTATTTCTTCTTATATCATTGATTTGATGTGTTTACATGTTGAGATGATGGATTCTATTTTGAAATTCCAAACACATTTGGGACAATGATAGTGTTGAGACTTGAAATGTGTAGTGTGTTTGATAATGATCGATGAGACTAAGTTGGTATGGGACTTCTCAATGATAGATATGGGTGTATATGAATTGATTCTGGTAATGTATTAGTGGACAAACTTTGAGGACCATATTGATTATTATACATAGAGGGTGAGTTTTAAATATTCTTATAGTGTTAGGAATCTCATTAAAGAATATTGGGTGGTGGATGTATGTAGAGCAGGACCCTTGGTGGTAGTGGTTAGAAATATCTCTGACCAATTGATAGTAGTTTCCTTGGAATTAGTAGATGATATTGGGAATAGATATTTTCCAACCATATTATACTACTTCTTTGATGTTTTTCCTGACAATTTATCAGGGTTCCCACCCAAAAGAGAAGTGGAGTTTACAATTAATCTTTTATTAGAGACCAATCCTATTTCCCTTACATATTATCAAATGGAACCAATAGAATTTATGTAATTAAAGGATCCATTGGAAGAGTTGGAATATAAAGGGTTCATTTGACTGATTTTATCTATAAGATCCGATCCTTTTTCCAGGTATAACTCTTTTAAAAAAATTTGTCAAGATGTGTTGTCATTGTTTTAATTCACAAAAATGTTTTATGAGAGAAATTTTGATAAATTTGTTAAAATACTTAAATTACAGTTAACATCTTGGAGTATTCAATTGAATATTTTTTTTGGGTTCGACACTGATTTAGTGTGAGATTCCAAGCCCCGCAAAGTCTCGGTGAAGCTTGAATAAAAATATTAAACATAATATATTAAGTGCACACATTTTATTCAAAATAATTGAATAAATCCAAAACGTTGTATTGTATAGGAAATATGAGAACACTGTTGAGTCTGGAATAGGGTGTTTAACCTAGGTGTGGAATAATATTTGTAAGCATCAGAAGTTTGGACATCTCGCTCATGAAAATAAAATTTTTATATTTAATTAATTTTTTAATTTGTTTTTTTATATCAAATAATTAATATATCTAAAATGGTGCATCGTATGAGAAATAAAATACCACTTTTGGGTCTATAATAGGTGGGATACCCTATTTATGGCTTGACTTTTATGTGCAATAGGTGTTTGACATTATTTAAATTTTAAGATTAATTAATTTTCAAATTAATTGAGGTAATTAATTGATGAATTAAATGATAGGATTGATGAGATTAATTAATTAACAAATTAATTAATGAAGATTGTTGTGTATATGTAATTTCAAGAATTAGATAGTTAATTATGTAATTAATTATGTGATTTTGAGTTTGTGGATATTGATGAATTAATTAATGGATTAATTACTAGGATTGGAATACTTAATTAATTGAGGAATTAATTAAGAGTATTTATGTACCAAAATAAATATTTTCAAAACACCATTTCATTAATAACTCTTTCTTATAGTGTCGGATAGAAACTCCATAAGCGGCAACATTATCCTAAATTGAGGCGGTCATTTCAAGACCAATGTTGAATATTTAATTCAGGCTCATGGTACAGGTCCATGAAACACAAAAACTGATGATGGGTTGACACGTAAAATTAATATGACGGATTAATAAATAAATGATTCAATTAATAAATGTTACTAAATTAATTGATGAAAAATTATTATAAATTAGATTTTGGGTGGTGCGGAAGGAATGGGTAGGAATCCCATTATTTATGACATGCCCCTCTCTCTGTAAAGAACAGAAAATCCCGTGGAATTTTTTTTTTAAATACATGGTAATTTTACGAGTCCGTAGTTTCTGACAGAACTTGATTCTGAGGCCCCATGTACCTGGAATAAATTTCTGAAGTTTTGTTCAGGTAAGTTCAATAAACTTACATCCGGGATTTTATATCTTTTTATTTGGTGCTCTGAATTGAAATCTGAGGACACCGATGAACTTGCAGCGCCTGTATTCTCTTAAGGAGGCCTTTACCATAATTGCGTTTTGTCGAGAGAGGAAGTTAATTTTGCGGGTTTTCTAAATAAATTAAATAAAAAAATGACTAACATATTTTTTATGTAGGTGGTGGTTTAATCCTCCAAAGGGAAGTTGGAGGTGGGGACCACCCCCACATAACCTCCCATAGGAGGATATTATGTGTTGGGGCCCACACAAGCTCAATACCCTTAAACCCCCTTCTGAACCCCTTGAGCTCTCCATTAATAGGGGAAACTCTTGGACTTCCCCTTAATGGTGCCAATATAGTTAATTAATGACTTAATTAATTAATTTGAGTGTTTCAATTCTTTGGAATTCATTATGCCAACATTAAAATAAGTGGACATAATCTTTTATTTTTGGTTGGCATAATCGTTGGAGAGTTTGGGAGAACTCTTGGGAGAACACCATCCTCTCGATGAAGAATGCCCCACATCTCTGAAGAACGTGAAGCAACATATTCTACCTTCTTCAACCGGATCAAGGAAGAGAAGTACCGCCACCCACGAAGTACACTGAGGGCGTCATCTCGACTTGACTTCATCGAGCTCTACTCCCTCTGACGTTGATGGAATGACGTCTATCATCTGTGACACATCAACGTACAATGACAAATACGAAGTAGGGGAAATTGGATTGTTTTTACGTATGAGTTATACTCTTTTTTCCTCATCATGTGTTGTGCTCTTGATTCCAAATGTTAGCAACTTAACAAGGAGGGTTTGGACCGCACGAACACGGTCTGATCCTCCCCCCCCCCTTTTGTTGTTGTTCTCATTTTCTTGATGTTGGAGGTGGAGTATAATGGGCGTGTTGTCGTCGCACCGCACCGAAGAAGAACCGCGGCGGACGAAAGGGGGTCGCGGCCATGCGGGCTACAGCGGATGGAAGAGGAGG
The DNA here is from genome assembly GCA_963277665.1 of Viscum album. Taxonomy (NCBI): domain Eukaryota; kingdom Viridiplantae; phylum Streptophyta; class Magnoliopsida; order Santalales; family Viscaceae; genus Viscum; species Viscum album. The sequence goes on from OY728122.1 coordinate 80,126,732, forward strand.
CAGCATTGGCAACCTAAGGTGGCAGCGGCAATGGTAGCCACACGCCGGCCCTGTGGAGGGACCGGCGGCCGCTCGGTCCATGGGAAAACTGGCCGACCGATCCAGACGGTCTGCGTGTAGGAGCCACGGTGCATGAAGGGGCCACGTTAAGGGAGACCGTGGCCCGCATCCATGGGCCGCTCAGTTGGAAGAACTGGTCGGCCGCTTGCCGGCCGAGCTGGAGAACAACGGCGCCCGAAAGCACCGCGTGGAGGAGGACATGGCCCATGTCTGCAGTCCGCTCAGCTGGGTAAACTATCCAGCCACATGCCGACCAGGTTAGAGAATCGCGGCACCCACAGGCATCACGTGGGAAGAACTGAGGGCCGCAGCGTGGGCCGCGTGCGCCCGGCCAAACCGGCAGGCTACGACCGGCCAGGCAGAGGAGGAGGCACCTCTGGGCGAACCGAACTGGCCCGAATCACGGGCCGAGTCCGTAGGTGGGTTGTACCCAACCAGGACGGGCCGACCCCCAGTCGGGTTGGACCCACCGAATCGGGTCAGGCCAACCCGCTAGCCCACTAGGCTTGACGGGCCGGGCCCATCTTCGCTTAAATACGAATAACTCCTAGACTGCACGTCTGAATTATGTGTCGTCTACAACACTGGGATCCTTGTGAAGAGGTGGTACTTTTGGGATACTTTAAGTATGTTTTGGATAAATTTGGAAAATGTTCGGGTTTGGATCGAGCGTAAATCCAATCGGGCCCCTAGAATGGAAAGGCCAATAACTCTCAGACCGGGCGTCCGATTGACACGCCATTTGTTGTGCTAGGTTCCTTATGATGAGATGGAACTACGGGATACATCAATATAGGACTTATTGATAGTTGATGTATCGAAACCTGGATCGAGGAGAGGACCCTCTCGAAATCGAGCGTGCTTTGTGCGGGAACCCTAGGGCTGGATGCGAATGCGATGACTACTATACCGGAATCCTCTGTGGGTTCGACAGTGATTACTACTGAACCGGAATCCTCCATGGGTTCAACAATGATGACTACTGTACCGGGATCCTCCATGGGTCTAACATTTCTAACTTCAATTCTTGTATCCTGTGTGGGTCCAACAGAATAGCTTGTCCTGTATCCTGTGTGGGTCCGACTACTTAGCTGGTCCAGTATCCTGTGTGGGTCTGACAGCTTAGATGAATCAATGACTACATCTGATCATATCTATCACTCTACGAAAGATGTATACCTGTGTGAGCTGAGTCATGTCTTACAATAATTATCATCGTTGTGATTTACTTACTTTCTTTGTGGACTGGGTTTTGTTTGGGCTCGAGAGTTGGAGTCGGATTGTGACTAGTAACTTAGGTATATGTATGGGCATATACCTAAGTAGGGTTGGTTGGTAATTCATGATTGTATCTTTCTACTGTGGTTTATCCTTTATAGATTTTCGAAGACCTTTAGGGGTCTCGGGGACCCCTACTAAGTATTGTTATACTCACCCCTACACGGGCTTCACCCGCACCTTGGTGTGTTCTATGCAGTTGAAGGAAAACTGTGATCGAGGCTGAGGGTGATGGATGGGAGGCTAATCGGAGCTGGACTATACGGTATGTACTACAGGGACGAGTTGTTCAAGTTCTGTACCTACCCTTCAGGTAGGATTCCCTGATGGACAATCCAAGATTTTTTTTCCTTTTTTACTTGTACTTGTTGTTCAGTTGGGTTTGTATACTGGCCCACTTACTTTCAGCACACCTTAATTTTGTATTTTAGTACTTGTTGCCTCTACAGCTTGTGTTCAAACTGTGTGTGTTATAGGTTTAAAGGAAATGTCTTCCCTTTTTATCAGGGAATCACCTTTGGTGCTAGTCTCCAGCCCCTGGCCTAAGGAAGGTGGGCTTGGGATAGTCACGGCATGGGCCCTGAGGATGGGTTGTGACAAATTGGTATCAGAGGAGTTGGTTCTACCGCAGAACGTGGACTTTGATTCTTTTAACGGCAATAGTGTTAAGTGTTTTGGGTGTGGTTATCAGTTTATGGAACCCAGTGTTGGTGCAATGGCCGACGTATCCATACACTATGACTCTTACTTCTAATTACCGACTCAGTGCAGGAAAACACTGATTTCATGTGTGTTCCCTTTGAAAAAGTTTTCTTTATGGTTACTTTATGTCAGCTCACCAATTAGACTTTTTTAAACATGGCGCACTTATTTCTTTTCAGGATGGCCCCACGAAGGCAGCCATCTAGGGTATCGAGTTTCATACAAGATGGTATCCCGCCGAGCGACGAGGCCTCGGTGCAGGGCCCCATCACAGTGGAGGTACCAGCAGTACCACTACCCACTGGTCCACCGATACCACCAAATCCAATAGTAGAGAGTGCACGCCCCCTGATTGCATTGCAAGAGTTCCACCGCTAGAGGCCGCCCAGGTTCTGGGGAGAGACGGACCCATAGGCAGTAGAGGATTGTCTGGAGGTTGTTGTGAGAGTTTTCAGATTGATAGGGACACCAGCCGACCTCATGGTGATCCTTGCCGCGAGTCTCCTACATGCGGAAGTAGGCAGATGGTGGATCATGATGCTCCAGGTGCACGACGAGGCATCATTACTCTAGGTAGACTTCGAGAGTCTCTTTGGCTCAAAGTTTTTTCTAGACACCCTTCGTGCGGTGCGGATTCAGGAGTTAATTCATCTGCAGCAGGGCAAAATGACAGTAGCTCATTACTCAGCGAGGTTCACCGACCTCTCCCGCTACTCCATGGATATGGTACGAGACCTATTCTTCAGGGCCCAGACCTTCAAGTAGGGGCTCATGCATGAGATCAGGGCTTCGATGATTCCCCCCAGCATCCTGACGCAGGTAGGGGTGCTGGAGAGAGCCCTTATAGTGGAGAGTTTTCTCACTGAGCAGTCACCAGTAGCGAGACCCGCCTCAGGGCGACATGTAGCAGAGTCTTCTACAGCCGGAAGTAGACAGATGACGCAGAGGTCCAAGCGGACTAGGCCATCAGGTGGGTGAACCCAAGATAAAGGTTCGGTTGTGCGGGGCACATGAGACAGATCCATCTATACAAGGAGTATGCAGTGCTATGCATGCGGCGGGCAGGGCCACATGGCTCATGATTTCCCGACCCACCATGCAGATGAGCAGCAGACAGTAGAGGGACCTCTCAGGAAGAGGCGTAGGTTTGACCGTGGTGGTCTGCCGGGAGCAGGCAGACGTGGAAGTGGAGCTGGTCGAGCAATGGATGGTGGATGACATTTTGAGGCTCTACCACCACCACCACCAGGAGGTCCACCCCGAACACAGGGAGCTGGCGGACAGAGGTGGGCTCAGCCCCAGGCAGTTGAGGCCTACGACCACGGCGCACCTGAGATGATTCGAGGTACTATCTGTGTCTACTACACCCTTGATGCAGTACTTATAGACACAGGTGCGAGTCATTATTTTATTGTCACTGCCCTTGTTCGGAGCTCAGAGATTCCGACGGAGTCGTTGGCTCGATCCTTACAGATAGAGACTCCTATGGGAGAATACTCAATGATTACGCACTGGTGTCGGTAGTGTGAGCTTACTCTAGGAGGCGAGAGCTTTAGCTGGGATCTTCTTGTAGCGGTGTCGAGGCCTTACGACGTCATCTTGGGTATAGACTGGTTATCCACAGTTCATGCTTAGAGTGATTTTATTAGGCACAAAGTGCGGTGTATCCGCACGGATGGGACCAATTTCACCTTCACCGGTGAGAAGGGATCCTTTGCAGCATAGGATGGACTTACATAGATGAGGGGGCAGCCGATCACACATCAGTTGGCTAGTCTCATCCTCAGAGTGATTGATGTGCGGAGTCCGAGTTTTCCTATTATGGTGGATCAATATGCAGATGTTTTCCCTGACGACATTCCAAGACTAACACATCGAAGATAGGTAGACTTCTATATTGAACGGTACCCTGTTACGACACCAATATCTACTCCAGCATATTGGATGTCTCCCACCGAGCTTCGTGAGATGCGGGTACAGCTGGAAGACTTACAGGGGAAGGGATTTATCCGACCAAGTGTTTCACCCAGGGCATCTCTGATTTTGTTTTCCAAGAAGGCGGATGGGATCTTGCGACTGTGTTTTGACTACCGTCACCTAAATCAGGTGACCGTGAATAACAATTACCCACTCTTGAGGATTGACAACCTCTTTGATCATCTCAAGGGATCACGATGGTTCTCGAAGATATACCTCAGGTCAGGATATAACTAGCTCATAGTTCAGGATGAGGATGTGCAGAAGATGGCCATCAGGTGTCGGTATGGCCACTACGAGTTCTTGGTTATGCCCTTTAGTATAACCAAAGTTCCAGCAGTGTTCATGAGTCTCATGAACAGGATCTTCCAGCCTTACCTCGGTCGCTTTGTCGTAGTCTTCATCGAAGACATACTGATCTACTCGACTACTGAGGAGGAGCATGCCTACCATTTATGGGTTGTACTGGACACAATTCGAGAGCACCAGCTTTATGGTAAGCTCTCAAAGTGCCAATTTTGGATTCGAGAGGTTCACTTCTTGGGACACATCATCTTGGAGGCTGGATTTGCAGTGGATCCAGTGAAGATTGAGGAAATACTTTCATGGGAGGAACCCAGGAGTGTGACGAAGGTGCGGAGTTTTCTGGGACTATTTGGGTATCATCGGAGATTTTTCCCAGACTTCTCTAGAGTTTCAGCACCGCTTTCAGCATTAATGAAGAAGGGGAAACCCTTCATGTGGTCAGATAGATGCCAGTAGAGCTTTCAGGAGCTGAGACAGAGGTTGACCAGTGTGCCCATCTTGTGGCTAACGGAGGAGGTTGTAGGGTACCTATTATACTATGACGCATCAGGGACCGGACTCAGGTGTTATTGATTTAGGAGTGGGTAGTGATCGTGTATGGTTCACGATAGTTGAGATATTACAAGAAAAGCTACGCTACCAATGACCTGGAGTTAGCAGCAGTGGTCTTAGCCTTGAAGATGTGGAAGCACTATTTGATGGGCGAGCGTTTTACAATCTAATCTGACCACCAACATCTCAGGTATATCTTCTCGCAGATGGACATAAACATGAGACAGTATCGATGGCTCTAGTTCCTCCAGGTTTTGGAATTTGAGATTGTCTATACTCCTATGAAGAGGAACTTTGTAGAAGATTCTCTCAGCAGGAGATCAGTCATTCAGCTTCTAGGGGAGGCGACGGAGTAGCTGGCTGCGTTGAAGATATCCTTTGTGGATAGAGATGGAGCAGCCTTTCTGCAGTCTCTCACAGTCACTCCTCCACTTCTTCAGAAAGTTAGAGAGGCACAGCGTGGGGATGTTGACTGTGAGACGCGACGTGCTCAGATATCCATATGGCAGGCACCTGATGGATTTTCTGAAGGTGGGGAGCACGTCATTCTCTTCAAAGGACAGACCATGGTACCAGTTGCACTTCAGGAGGAAGTGTTGAGGGAGTTCCACACATCTCTTTTATCGGTACATCCAGAATTAGCAAAGATGTATCAGGACCTCCGACGTCAGCACTGGTGGCTGGGTATGAAGAAGGCGGTAGCAGAGTGTAAAGACCCAAAGCTTGACGCACATAGACATTACATTACTTTTGCAGAATACTTAATACATAACAAGAACCAACACTCAAGAAACATAATAGTTTAGTGTCTTCAGAAACTCAGGACACAATCTTCTAATCGTGGTGAAAGATCTTCAACATCTCCCATAAATATCTTCCCCTTTTTGTTTTCTTACCTAAAACCTTTCTTTAAATCCTAAGGAAAAGAAAACATATAAAAGGGTGAGCTCAAATGCTTAGTAAGGGTAAGCATGGAGAAAATAAAACAAATAATATACATTTGAACTTAAATACATGAACATAATGTTTAAATATCAAGATCTTGAGCAATGACATAAAACATGACAATACGTAAGGCATAGATCATAAAGAAACATTAATCCTGATAAAATAACATGAGGATAAAACATGTAATTGTGGCAACCATTAAGCACATATTATGATTTCCATAGTATTCAAGGCATTGCAGCCAAGACCATCTTAGTGGAGAATGTCCCTTTCTGAATCGAGTTCACTCCTCGTTTCAATCCTGTAACACTGAACTGGATTAACTTATCGTTCTAGCCATGTCTATCTCATGAGATATAAATATTTACCGAATTAATTGTAGGTATATATAGGTCCCACCCATATTTTCAGATAAATGACTTATTTTAAAGTTAAATTTCATTTATTTTCAATTCATTCTTTGTTTTGGATGGTTTCCAAAGGTTTTATGGAGAAATAGATGATTTTTAATGAATTGGGCCAAACCGTGTGCCCAATTCCAGATTTAAAAATAAATTTTGTTTCCTTTATAACTTTTTAATTTTTTAATATTTTTCCCTAATTCTAATTCTTAAATGGTCTCCTCTGACCTATTAACACCAAAATATAAATTTGGAGGCTTTATAAATCCATAATCATGGTAGATATTGGTTTTTATTTAAGATATTGGGCCTGCCCGAAAGACCATTTCCTGCATTAAAAATAATTTTTAATTTTTTTATATCTCCTTTACTATTTGTATGTTTTTAGTGATTCCACCTCCCCCTCGACTCTAAGAAACCCAGGCGTACTCCCATTACCTTTACCCCCTCCTTGGAGCTCTTTGAAATCGCGAATTAGGTCTGATCTTCATAGGGTGTCCCAAATCGGCCAGAATTTAAGAGGTAACTTCATCCCTTCTTAACTCTCTCAATTCTTACTATTTTCCCTCCATTCCAGTTCCTAAATTACCTCATAAATCTTGTTAGAACAATCCCTAAATTTTTTCGGTTTTAAATTTCAGCAACTAGTGTTTTTTGGAGTGATTAATTCAGGATACTTCAAGTAGGTGAGTCTATTTCTTTCCTCTTTCAAATTGCTTAGGGTTTCTTCCCTAATTCTTGAATTATAAAAATTCCAGAAGTTTGGTTTCATGCCTAGGTTCTAAATTACTGTATTTTGGGTGAAATATTGAGGTTTTAGGTTTCTTTTAACTTCCTTGAGGTGCGGAGGTCGTGCAGTTGATGTTTCGCCCCAACATTTGAGGGTTTCGACACATTCGGTAGGTGATTCTGTGGGTAACAATTTAATGATGAGTTAGTTTGCTTGATTAAATAATTTTACATGTTCCTTATGTGTTTTGCATTACGATAAAACCATTTTTGGTAGCAATAGTAAAGCATTTGTTTTTAATGTTACATTTTTTCTTGAAGTGTTTATTTTTCAAATGTATTTCATGTGTTATCTCTTGTGGTAGTTTTGTAAAATGTGGAAGTGATTTATTAGTTGTTGAAAGGGGCTTCCAATTATGTTTGGGTAATTATATAGTTCCATGTAGGCCTAAAAATTGGGTGTATTTGAATGGTTTTATTTGTATTACCTTGTTATACTCCTTGAAAGTGTTTTATGGATTTGTGTGTTCTCATGGGTATCTTTTGTGATATTATTCAAGGTGATTATATAACATTTGAAAGTGGATTATTACATGTTGATTTGGCTGAAAATTCTGTTTTGGTAGGGTCTTGGTGTGATTTTGGCTTAAAAAGAGGTTTTTGAAATGGATTTTATGTGCAAAGTTTGGGTATACTCTTTATAATTGTTTTATGAAAGTTTTGAATGGTTTATTGGGTTTTGTAATAGGTGAAACTATATCAGCAAACTGTTTTGGTAGGAGTATATTTTTAAAAGGACCATTTAATTTTTTAAAAGTCTATTATGTGATATGTATCATCTTGTAAATATTTTATTAAATTGTTTGAAGGAAATATTGAGGAGTGAAAGTGATGTGAAAGTGATGTGGAGTGTTTTGTGTGAGTGTGATGTAAAAAATTGAATTTTTCATTACGAAAGAAGTGTTATATTCCATGTGTGTGGGATTTTTTATGAGTTTAAATATCTTATAATTGTTTTATAAAATTTTTTAATGGTTTTGTGGAAGTGTTGAAGAAATGTGAATTGTGTTGTGGGCTATTTTGGTGTGATTCAGATTTCAAAATCATTTTGAATGAAAAATGGATTTTTGTGACTTGTGTGGTATACATATGGGATTTTTGGTGAATTTGTGATGTGGAAATGATATTTTCATGTTCAATGTATATTTCTTGACTTGTTGAACTTGTTTGAGCACAAGTAGAAAACCGGGGTATCTAGGTGGGTGGACGTGTACTAGTATGCTTGTGAATCCGTGGGGTTTGGCCTCAGTTTCACTTAGCAAGATTGACGCTTACAACTCTAACTAAACTATGATGATGATGATTGGGGACCAATATGTTATGGGTATGTTCCCTACTAGTGGCTCGTGCACGATAATGGATATTTTTTATGATTACTCTCACCGAGATACAAGGTACCTGGGGCCCACAGCTAGCTAGTGCCTAGCGGTTATTTCCTATTTCTTGTGCCTATTATTTACTTTGTACTTACCGTCGTCATACAGTATAGTTGGCTGGAAAATTCACAAGTGTTGACATTATTTTTAAAAGTTTTTATTCTTAATTATATCCCACTTGAAAACTGTTTTTATTCAAATTTGCATCTTTAAGAAATTGTAACTAGCTTTTCATGTTTTTGAAAACATGCATGTTTTTCATCTTTAAATGTTTATCACATGGAATCTGTTAGTGGCGTTATCCTACTGGGAATTGGCTCACACCCTACTTACACCGTTGGGTGTAATTAGACTTGGTTATTTTTGTTGTCGTAGGTTGGGTACAATTTTTTTGTTCCAGTGGTTCGGGTTTCTTGCAGGTCCTTGGTGGTGAAGTCTTGTGGAGGTGGCTTGAGGGCGGTGCCCCTTGCCATGAAGGTTCTTGGGCTGTCCTTATTTGGTTTTGTACCTTTGGTATAGACCTTTTGAGTTGTTTTATGCTATGTAATTCAGTTCTGAATTTTTTTAAAAGATTTTTTGGTTTGAAAAATCCAGATTTGTTTCATTGGATTCTTTTGTTGTTTTATGTTTATAAACTCGGGTAAATCGTTCCCAATTTTCATTTTATGATACCCGGGCACTTGTGCCAGCCCGTGGGGATCAGGAATTCCCTTCGAGCCTTGTCACGGGCTGGGATTGGTGCCATTTTTTATGGCGATCAATTCGGTTCGTGACAAAATGGTATCAGAGGAGGTTCTGGTTAACTCTTTGGGTCACGTTATTTAGGGAACAGTCAGGATAGTATAAAGTTAAGATTGTTGAGAATTGGTAGTTCGGTTATGGGTAGTGTTCCTGATCACCACACCTCATGACAGTATTTGAGTCACCAGGGGAAGTCGGGATTTATCTAATTCCATTGTTTTTCTTAGTTTGATGATGATTAAGGGAAATGAAAAGAGAGTTGGGTTAATAGTCCTAGTGAGCTCGCAGGGCCTGGAAAGCCATGTGGAGCCAAGGATATTCCCTAGAACACTCTCTGTGATAGTGAAGTGATTGGAATATGGTGGTAGGTAGTCTCATTCGGATCTATCAAGCTACCTAAATCTTCCTTGGGTAACCATTGAGATTGGAGAGTGCCCAATGGTTTAGTTATAGCAAGGCATGTGTAACCTTGTTCAATGTTGTTGTTCGTTTGAGTGAATTACTTGTGTCTTGTTCGGATAGTGTTTGAGGAGTTTTCCTTTGGGATAAAGCCCGAATGTGATTTATTGTTTTAGGAAAGTGGTGTATTATTTTGTTGTGATGTATCCCTTCCTTAATTGATCAATGGAGGTGTTTTGGCCTTTGGGGACGAAACCTGGAAAGGGAGTACATCTTGGTTTATCAGTTCGGTTTGGCTTTCATATCTGGCCTTTCTGTAGCTTTCTGGGGATGGAAAGTTTTCATGGTGGGGATAATTGTCACATACATGACTTATTTTGAAGTTAAATTTCATTTATTTTCATTTCATTTTTTTTGGATGGTTTCCAAAGTTTTTATGGAGAAATAGATGAGTTTTATTGAATTGGGCCAAACCGTGAGCCCAATTCCAGATTTAAAAATAAATTTTGTCTCCTTTATAACTTTTTAATTTTTTAATATTTTTCCCTAATTATAATTCATAAATGGTCTCCTCTGACCTATTAACACCAAAATATAAATTTGGAGCCTTTATAAATCCATAGTCATGGTGGATATTGGTTTTTATTTAAGATATTGGGCCTGCCTGAAGGCCCATTTCCTGCATTAAAAATAATTTTTAATTTTTTTATATCTCTTTCACTATTTGCATGTTTTTGGTGATTCCACCTCCCCCTCTACCCTAAGAAACCTATGCGCGCTCCCATTGCCTTTCCCCCCTCCTTGGAGCTCTTTGAAATCGCGAATTAGGGCTGATCTTCATAGGGTGTCTCAAATCGGCCAGAATTGAAGAGGTAACTTCATCCCTTCTTAACTCTCTCAATTATTACTCTTTTCCATCCATTCCAGTTCCTAAATTACCTCATAAATCGTGTTTGAACAATACCTGAATTTTGGAAGTTTTCAATTTTAGAAACTGTTGTTTTTGGAGTGATTAATTCAGGATACTTCAAGTAAGTGAGTCTATTTCTTTCCTCTTTCAAATTGATTAGGGTTTCTTCCCTAATTCTTGAATTATAAAAATTCCAGAAGTTAGGGTTCGTGCCTAGGTTCTAAATTACTGTATTTTGGGTGAAATATTGAGGTTTTAGGTTTCTTTTCACTTCCTTGAGGTGCGGTGGTCGTGCAGTTGATGTTTCGCCCCAACATTTGAGGGTTTCGACACATTCGGTAGGTGATTCCATGGGTAACCATTTAATGATGAGTTAGTTTGCTTGATTAAAAAATTTTGCATGTTCCTTATGTGCTGTTAATTATGAGAAAACCATTTTTGGTAGAAATAGTAAAGCATTTGTTTTTAAAGTTACATTTTTTCTTGAAGTGTGTATTTTTCAAATGTATTTCATGTGTTATCTCTTATGGTAGTTTTGTAAAATGTGGAAGTGATTTATTAGTTGTTGAAAGGGGCTTCCAATTATGGTTGGGTAATGATATACTTCCATGTGGGCCTAAAAATGGGGTGTATTTGAATGTTTTTATTTGTATAACCTTGTTATACTCCTTGAAAGTGTTTTATGGATTTGTGTGTTCTCATGGGTATCTTTTGTGATATTATTCGAGGTGATTATATAACATTTGAAAGTGGATTATTACATATTGATTGGGCTGCCAATTCTGTTTTGGTAGGGTCTTGGTGTGCTTTTGTCTTAAAAAGAGGTTTTTGAAATGGATTTTATGTGCAAAGTTTGGGTATACTCTTTATAATTGTTTTATAAAAGTTTTGAATGGTTTATTGGGATGTGTAATAGGTGAAACAATATCAGCAAACTGTTTTGGTAGGAGTATATTTTTAAAAGGTCAATTTAATTTGTGAAAAGGCTATTATGTGATATGTATCATCTTGGAAATATTTTATTATATTGTTTGAAGGAAATATTGAGGAGTGAAAGTGATGTGGAGTGTTTTGTGTGAGTGTGATGTGAAAAATTGAATTTTTCATTATGAAAGAAGTGTTATATTCCATGTCTGTGGGATTTTTTATGAGTTTAAATATCTTATAATTGTTTTATAAAATTGTTTAATGGTTTTGTGGAAGTTTTGAAGAAATGTGAATTGTGTTGTGGGCTATTTTGGTGTGATTCGGATTTCAAAATCATTTTGAATGAAAAATGGATTTTTGTGACTTGTGTGGTATACATATGGGCTGTTTGGTGAATTTGTGATGTGGAAATGATATTTTCATGTTCAATGTATATTTATTGACTTGTTGAACTTGTTTGATCACAAGGGGAAAACCTGGGTATCTAGGTGGGTGGATGTGTACTAGTATGCTAGTGAATCCGTGGGGTTTGGCCTCAGTTTCACTTGGCAAGATTGACGCTTACAACTCTAACTAAACTATGATGATGATGATTGGGGACCAATAGGTTATTGGTATGTTCCCTACTAGTGGATCGTGCACGATAATGGATATTTTTGATGATTACTCTCACCGAGATACGAGGTACCTGGGGCCCACAGTTAGGTAGTGCCTAGGGGTTATTTCCTATTTCTTGTGCTCATTATTTACTTTGTACTTACCATCAGAATACGGTATAGTTGGCAGGAAAATTCACTAGTGTTGACATTATTTTTAAAAGTGTTGATTCTTAATGATAGCCCACTTGAAAACTATTTTTATTCAAAGTTGCATCTTTTAGAAATTGTAACTAGCTTTTCATGTTTTTGAAAACATGCATGATTTTCGTCTTTAAATGTTTATCACATGGAATCTGTTAGTGGTGGTATCCTACTGGGAATTGTCTCACACCCTACTTACACCCTTGGTTGTAAGTAGACTTGGTTATTTTTGTTGTCGTAGGTTGGGTACAATTTTTTTGTTCCAGTGGTTCGGGTTTCTAGCAGGTCCTTGGTGGTGAAGTCTTGTGGAGGTGGCTTGAGGGCGGTGCCCCTTTCCATGAGGGTTCTTGGGCTATCCTTATTTGGTTTTGAACCTTTGGTATAGACCTTTTGAGTTGTTTTATGCTATGTAATTCAGTTCTGAATTTTTGTAAAAGATTTTTTGGTTTGAAAAATCCAGATTTGTTTCATTGGATTCTTTTGTTGTTTTATGTTTATAAACTCGGGTAAATCGTTCCCAATTTTCATTTTATGATACCCAGGCACTTGTGCCAGCCCGTGGGGATCGGGAAAACCCTTCGGGCCTTGTCACGGGCTGGGATTGGTGCCATTTTTGGTGGCGATCGATTCGGTTCGTGACACATCTCATAATGAAATCATTCTTACCTGTTCCACAAAATAAACTTAAAACATTCAACATAACCCAAAGAATAAAATGGGTTTCATAAACATCATCCCATCATCACATAATCCATATAAAACAAATGGATATCATTGCATCATAAGAAAATTCACACTATGTAAAATATAGAGACATTATACTTGTAATGTAAACATAGAAAATACTTTCATTTTAGATGGGAAATAGTTTTGATAAAACACTTGAAATGAGTTCTTGAGGAAAATATCATTTCTTCTTCAAAATCATTTTCTTTTCACAAAATGCCATGAAATTTTAAAATAAAAATATTTTGTTGAAAATATTCATGAAATCTTGTAGAGTAAGCTTCATGAAAATAAGGTGTCATAAAACCGTAAAAATATGTTCACGCCGTATAAGTAAAAAATCAAATTATTCTCGTACTTTTGTCAGAAAAGTCAAAAAGTTCCCCGTGTGGTAAACAAAAGAAAGATTCCTTTCATATCATGCGGTAAATTTCAAAAATGGGTAAAAATGACGTTAAAAATACATGAAAACATTTTTAGAAAACATGGTAATGGATGATAACAATAACCCTAGTAAACACATACGAATAACAATCTCAGATAAGAACGAGATTGGAATAGTTATCCCTTACCTTAGGTTCGATATGCTTCGTACGTATCCGAACCTCTTGTATAATGATTTAAATAATTTCATTGAATTATTTCAGAATCATATTCATTGTTATTATATCATATATGGGTCACTTATGACTTTATATTACCCTTTTTTTTGTAAATTCCATGTTAAACTGGTGTTTTGAGTAAAACCGTTTCATTTATCGTACGTGTTTCGACATGTTGTTCTTGATATTATTACTTAAATACTGATTTACATAATTCCATAATGTAAAACATTATTTATATATAATATATATTCAGTATATAAATATATATTATAGATCGATAAATGAAATACACCGTTCATAGAGACGGTAGGCCGTGCATACACAAGAACGCTGTTTTCGTTTCCTTATTGAATTAAATGGAATTATTAAAATGAAACATATATGAACATAAATCCAGTATAATTATTATTTAATATCTTTCATTATTATTTAATATCTATACTTTATAATAATACTTGAATGGTTAATCATGGAAAATGAATCTCATCGCGTTCATGGATACGGTAGTCCATACATACGCACGAGCGATGATATCATTCCCATGATCGTGGAATTGTATTGAAGTGTATGTATAATATTTCATAATAAATATCACTTTACAATAATCATATATAGTTATTTATTTACACCATTATACCCATCCAAGTAAGGCGGTGGTGGAAAAACTGACTACACCATGGTGTGGAGACAATATTTCGTACGTACGCACGCGCGGTGATTTTGTTTTCCGTATGATGGATAGAAGGTGAAAAAGGGTTGTTTCATATTTATAATAACATATCATTATATAAATAAGACTGATGTTATTACTTTATAATTAAGCAACTAAAGAAGAGGAAGTAGAAGAAGAAGGAAACTTGAAAGAGTCGGTAGAAGAGATTACCTCTTCCTCGACGCACCTCCTTTAAACTTCTTCTTAGGGCACTAGAGTTGGTATTTTGAGAAGACCATAACCTTTGTGATATTACTAGAGAGGTTTAGAAGAGGAATTGGCAGGTTTTGGCTGAGCTTCAAGGCTCAAATGGTGTGAAGAGAAGAGGGAAGGGGTGCCCTTTTTAAAAGGGAGGAGAGGGGCACCTTTGGAAAAACTTAAAATATTATTTTATAATAAAGTCATATTCAGTTTATAATAGCTTTAAATAGATTTATTTAGAATATAAAGTTAGGATGGTTCGAAATCCTTTCAAAAAACATGATTTAGACAAGTTTAGGTTTCTATTTTAACCTTATCATTTAGATTTAACTCTAAGTAAAATAATTTAACTTTTATTGTGTCTTCTTGTTTTATTACACTATATGGTTAATAAACTTACTATAACAAGCCAAAAGAACCCCAAGTGGTTCATTATTAATATATATAACCTTATCTAAGTCATTTGGCTGAACCTTATATTTTTAAGAATAAAATAACAATTAATAATATAATATTTGTTTTAAAAACTATTTTATGTCAATTTTGACACTATTTGGTAATTGATTTTTGTGAAAATCACAAAAGAATGATTAGTTCGAAAAAAGTTAATTAAATCAATACTAACATGTCATATTAACCTAAAAATTAGTTTAATTTATAAAAAGTCTCAAATTACATTTATTTAGGTATTTATAATATCAATTATGTTAATATTTCATTAATAAGGTAATTACTGCATCATCATTGTGTCATAAATAAATTAAATTATTTAATTTCTAAAAATTATAAATAAAATACCATTATGTAGGAAATATTTTTATCTTTATAATGAATATTAATAGTCTAATTTATCTTACGTATAACCCTATATTAACTATGTTTTAGTTATTAAACTTTGATTTTAACTATTTTAACTCTTCTTTAAATAAAATAATAATAAGTGTCCTAATATAATCCAAGTGGACATAAAGAGTAATATTTTATTCCTAAGGTTGTTTTTGGTTGAATTACATTTATCCAATAGAATTAGGACATGTGTTAGGGTTATAATAATATCATTTTTACCCTTAATTACACTATTTACTTTTAACCGTGGTAAATAAAAGTAAAAAGTTACTATTCAACAAAAATTATTTTTATCTTATTGAACCACATTTTACTCCTTGATATTAACTGTGTCTCTCGGATTTTTGAAATTCCACAAACAGAAGCGGTAAAATTATGTTTTATGTAAATTTTCAAATTCTCCTAGGAGGTGGGTAAAAGACGGTGAAAAGTTCAATAAAATTTTTATATATCTAAAATTATTATAAAATGACTCCAATTAATTACATTGAACATATATAGGTATTATGTATCAATTTTGACCTAAAATAAATTTAAATATAATAAATAATTTTTTAAATAAAAAGTCAGTTTTTAAATAGTAACCCAGTGTTTTCACTATTCATCAAAAAATGAAAGTTTTCAGAAAAATACCAAAAATTCACCCTAGGCTAATTTCGATATTACGAATCCAAAAATGAAGTCCATTTTGAACAATAAAATTTATAAAATTTCATAAAGTGGGTATTACTATTCATAACAGCTAGTTTGTATAATATTTTAAAAACATATCATTGTTTAGTGAAACTTGGTATTGTGTACTACACATGCTATTGAGGAAGGTCTTGATTGCGTGTACTGAAAGCCAAGTCATGGATGCATGTAGTGCAAGATCATTTTGGTGTAGCGTACAACACAATACATCAATGAAATTAAAAAGAATAATTCTCATAAAATCCCGGGTTGTTACATTCTACCCCACTTAAAATGAATTTTGCCCTTGAAATTCATCAGGGTTATAAATGGTTTACTACTTGAAAGTTTCTTTCATGGAAAACCACATCGTAAAAAGGAATACTAAAACATAATTTTAAAAATTGATGTAGGAAACATATCAGTTACCCAAATTAACTCATCACTGGGTTTCCACATTAGAGAACATAGGTGAAAATATGGATATGGAAGAGAAACCTAACCATCAAGTTATGATGGAGAGTGGTAGAGAACATGGCTATGAAAAATCCAACAATCACAAAGCCGTAAATTTTTGATGATCTAAGGTACCTTCTGATTCATCGTATATAAGGGCACTAAGACAATATTTTTGGTTTTCAAGATCATTTCCCTAAAGTTGAAGAAATTTGAATTAGAAGAAATACTTTCTTGATTTTGGTACAATCTCACTGTTGGTCGTTTCTTGGACAATTTCCACTTTATCTCTTTAAGAAATGATGTTAAATTTTTCATTTGTGAAGTGTTAGTAGATCATGTGATAGAATGACGGGTTATTCCATCTGTCTCAAACAAAAGGTTAGCAAAAGTTATCAAATATACATAAGTCCATCTATAGTGAGATTAATCATATATGGTTCCTAAAATGGACTTATACTTCATATATCATACTTATTAATATAATAAAACTAGTTCCTACTAACCAGGGACTTCTTGTAGGCTAGTGGTAGGTGATAAAGGCTCGTCGCACTTCGGTTGTGGGTTCGATTCCCGCATCCTTGTCCGACGCGACGAGTTGTCGCCCGTCCTGCAGGTTGTCCTTTTTCTAAAACTACATTATTATAAAATTCCATAAATAATATCAAAAAAGTTATAGCCTTAAACAATACTAAATTATTCCAACACAGTCCATTCCAATCTTTAGGCTTATCCAAAATACTTATGTCCGAGCTCATAGTATAAAGAAAAAAATTACTTGAAATGCCATCTGTTGAGCATGTTAATACCATCATTTATCCCCCATATATCATATGATATATCTTGTTGGTAAAATTACAAACATGTAAATACCTTAATCATGTATTCTCTTGAAAAATGGATACCCATTGACCCTTAGTGAAAACATGAATGCCATCAAAAGTTAACTCTTTCCACATACCAAAAGCCCAAAATTTCTATATACTCAAACCATGATATCAGTAATGAGATCATTTCATTTTCCCTTTATCCCTTCATTATTCGCATATCATCTTCTTTCCAAAAATATTTCAATCACTTTTCGGGGTTACTGGTACCATATAATTATTGAAAACCAATACAGAGATATTCCAAAATTCCATGATACCATAAATGAGATTCCATTAAACTATTTTGAAATCCCATTACTTAAACACTTAATCATTACACAACATCATTGTCATACTCAACATCACAAATAGTGATGGTATGTGACTTACCTTTATCCTTTTCCTTAAGAGGTTGCTCATTTTGATCATCATTAACCCTTAGATTAGAGAATTGATTAGCATAATGCCCTATTTCCTTGCACTTGAAGCATTGAAGTGTTGGTGGTGTGTTCTCTACAGTATTTTCTTTATTCACATCATTAGAAACCCTTTTTCTATTACTTCGACGATCAGCTCTTCTATGACCTTCTTTTCCACACTTAAAACATTTTCTAGTCCCTTTAAGACAATCTCCACCATACTTCTTTCCTCACTTTGTGCATAAGGAAACATTTATCTTCTTTTCACCATTATTCTGAGATTTTTCCTTGAACTCCATCTTTTGTTTCTTGTCAAAACCATGATATGGATATGTTACACCAACTTCCAGTTCTACCTTGATAGCACAACGCACAATTTCTTCATAGATACAGAAGTCTATTATAGCTAATTCCCTTTAAAGACTTGGTTGTAAGCCACTGAAGAATCGATCAACTTTACTTTCAGGTTGGATAATAAAGCCAGATGCATACCTTGCAAGTCTTGTAAAATTCGCTTCATATATACCAACAGATTCATCATCCTTCTGCTTAAGCTCAAGTAACTCCTTTTCCATCTTTGTTCAAAGAATACGAGGTAAGTACTTACTGAAAAACAAGTTCTTGAACTCATCCCATTCCATGGATTCAATTTAATCTTAGGGCCTTGTATTCTTAATTAGAGTCCACCATTGATCTATTTCACCTTCTAAACGGTAAATATCTAGAATGACTATTTCATGTTCCTAACAGTGAAGTATGGAAAAAATATTTTCTATGGTACTGATCCATTGTTTAGCAACAAGTGAATTAGAAGACCCACTGAAAGAAGGTGGACGTTGCCTCATGAAGGAATCAATAGAATATTGTTCCCTTATATTCTCATTTGGAAGTCCAAAATGATTCATAGCTTCTGTAAGTATAGCAATAAGATTTTTCGCTCCATCTCCCATGACATTAGTTTGTTCAGGATGACAATCATTGTATTTTCCATTACATTGATCAACATGGTTCCTTCAGGTTCCATCCATCGTCTAAAACCCAAAAAGAATAGTGTGAGAGGCAAAAATCATGCTAGGTAAAACAACATAATAAAGGGGGAGTACCTTGAATATCTAACATCTTAAGTTTAATTCTAATATTGTTACCGTAATTCTAGGACTATATCCTACACTTATACTTAACCTTAGGGACATCCCTAGACATACCTTATAAATATCTATAGGTATTTCACTAATGTTTTCGCATCCTAGTTTCCAAAGGTTAACTAAACCTTTCCTATGATACCAACTGTAAAGACCCAAATCTTGACTTACGTGGACATTACATTACTTCTGTGGAATACTTAATACATAACAAGAACCAAAACTCAAGGACCTTAATAGATAAGTGTCTTTGGAAACTCAGGACACAATCTTCTAATCGTGGTGAAAGATCTTCAACATCTCCCATAAAGATCTTCCCCTTTTTTTTCTTACCTAAAACCTTTCTTTAAATTTGGGGAAAATCAAACATATAAAATGGTGATCTCAAATGATAATTAAGGGTGTAAGCATGGAGAAAATAAAACAAATCATATACATTTGATCTTAAAAACATGAACATAATGTTTAAACATCAAGATCTTGAGCAATGACATAAAACATGGAAGTACGTAAGGCATAGATCATAAAGAAACATTAATACTGATAACATAGAATGAGAATAAAACATGTAATTGTGGCAACCATTAATCACATGTTATGATTTCCAGAGTATCCAAGGCATTGCTGCCAAGACCATCTTAATGGACAAAGTCCCTTTCTGAATCGATTTCACTCCTCGTTTCAGTCTTGTAACACTGAACCGGATTAAATTACCATTCTATCCATGTCTATCTCATGAGATATAAATCTTTACCCAATTTATTGGAGGGAGATATAGGTCCCACCCATCTCATAACAAAGTCTTTCTTACTTTTTCCACAAAATAAACTTAAAACATTCAACATAGCCCAAAGAATAAAATGGGTTTCATAAACATCATCCCATCATCACATAATCCACATAAAACAAATGAATATCATTTCATCATAAGAAAATTAAAAATATTTAAATAATAGAGATATTATACTTGAAACATAAATATAGCAAATACTATCATTTTAGATGGGAAATAGTTTTGATAAAACACTTGAAATGAGTTCTTGAGGAAAATATCCTTTATTCTTCAAAAATAATTTTCTTTTCACAAAATGCCTTGAAATTTTAAAATAAAAGGATTTTCTTGAAAATAGTCATGAAATCTTGTAGAGTAAGATTCATGAAAATAAGGCATTGTAAAACCGTAAAAATCCGTTCACGCCGTATAAGTTAAAAATAACATTCTTCTCGTACTTTTGTCGAAAAATTCAAAAAGTTTCCCATGTGGTAAAAAAAAGTAATATTCCTTTCATATCATGTGGTAAATTTCAAAAATGGGTAAAAAGGACTTTAAAAATACATGAAAACATTTTTATAAAACATGGTAATGAATGATAACAATAACCCCAGTAAATGCTTACAAATAAAAATCTCAGATAAGAATGAGATTGGAATAGTTGTCCCTTACCTTAGGTCTGATATGCTTTGTACATAACCAAACCTCCTGTATAATGATTTAAATAATTTCAATGACTTATTATAGAATCATATTCATTGTTATGATATCAAATATGGTTCACTTATGACTTTATATTACCCACTTTTTTGTAAATTCCATGTTAAAGCAGTGTTTTGAGTAAAATCGTTTCATTTATCCTATGTGTTTCGACATGTTGTTCTTGATATTATTACTTATATACTAATTTACTTAATTAAATAATGTAAAACATGATTTATATATAATCTATATTCAGTATATAACTATATATGATAGATCGATAAATGAAATACACCGTTCATGGAGACGGTAGGTCGTGTGTACGCATGAACGCTGTTTTCATTTCCTTATTGAATTAAATGGAATTAAGTAAATGAAAAATATATGTACATAAATCTAGTATCATTATTATGTAATATATTTCATTTTTATTTATTATATATTCTTTATAAGAATACTTGAATGGTTAATCATGGAAAATGAATCTCATCGTGTTCGTGGAGACGGTAGTCCGTACGTATGCACGAGCGATGATATCATTCCCATGATCGTGGAATTGTATTGAAATGTATGTATAATATTTCAGAATCAATATCACTTTAAAATAATCATATATAGTTATTTATTTACACCATTATACCCATCCAAGTAAGGTGGTGGTGGAAACACTGACTACACCACGGCGTGGAGACGGTATTTTGTACGTACGCACTCGTGGTGATTTCATTTTCCGTAGGATGGATAGAAGGTGAAAAAGGGTTGTTTAATATATATAATAACATATAAGTATATAAATAAGACTGATTTTATTAATTTATAATGAAACAATTAAATAAGAGGAAGTAGAAGAATAAAGAAACTTGAAAGAGTCGGTAGAAGAGATTACCTCTTCCTCGATGCACCTCCTTTAAACTTCTTCTTAGGGAACTAGAGTTGGTCTTTTGAAAAGACCAGAACCTCTGTGATATAACTAGAGAGTTTTATAAGAGGAATTGTTAGGGTTTTACTGAGATTAAAGGCTCAAAAGGGTGTGAAAAGAAGAGGTAATTGGTTCCCTTTTTATAAGGGAGGAGAGGGGCACCTTTGGAAAAACATAAAATATTATTTTATAATAAAGTCATATTCAGTTTATAAAAGCTAAAAATTGATTTATTTTGAAGATAAAGTGGGTATGGGTAGAAATAATCTCAACCAATAGAATTTAGACATGTTTAAGATACTATTTTAACCTTATCATTTAGATTTACCTCTAAGTTAAATAATTTAACTTTAATCATGTCTTCTTGTTTTCTTACACTATATGGTTAATAAACTTACTATAATAAGACAAGAAAACCCCAAGTGGTTTGTTATTAATATATATAACCTTATCTAAGTCATTTGGCTGAACCGTATATTTTTAGGAATAAAATAACAATTAATAATATAATATTTGTTTTAAAAACTATTTTATGTCTATTTTGACACTATTTGGTAATTGATTTTTGTGAAAATCAAAACACCATTATTAGTTCGAAAAAAGTTAATTAAATCAATAATAACATGTTATATTAACCTAAAAAACTATTATAATTTATAAAAAGTCTCAAATTACATTTATTTAGGTATTTATAATATCAATTATTTTAATATTTTATTAATAAGGTAATTACCGCATCATCATTGTGTCATAAATAAATTAAATTATTTAATGTCTAAAAATTAAAAATAAAATACCATTATGTATGAAATCATTTTATATTTCTAATTAATATTTATAGTGGAATTTATCTTATTTATTACCCTATATTAAAAATGTTTTAGTTTTTAAACTTTGATTTTAACTAGTTTAACTCTTCTTTAAATATAATAATAATAAGTGTCCTAATCTAATCCAAGTTGAAATAAAGGGTAATATTTTATTCCTAAGGTTTTTTTGGTCGAATTACACTTATGCAATAGAATTAGGACATGTGTTAGGGTAATAATAATATCATTTTTATCCTTAATTGTACTATTTACTTTTAACCGTTGTAAATAAAAGTAAAAAGTAATTATTCACCAAAAAATATTTTTATCTTATTGAACCAAATTTTACTCCTTGATATTAACTGTGTCTCTCAAATTTTCAAAATTCCACTCACAGAAGTGGTAAAAATATGTTTTATGTAAATTTTTAAACTCTCCTAGGAGGTGGGTAAAAGAAGGTGAAAAGTTCAACAAAGTCTTTTATATATCTAAAATTATTTTAAAATGACTCCAATGAATTACATTGAACTTATATAAGTATTATGTATCAATTTAGACCTAAAATAAATTTAAATAAAATAAATAATTATTTAAATAAAAATTCGGCTTTTAAATAGTAACTCAGTGTTTTCACTATTCATCAAAAATTAAAAGTTTTCAGAAAAATACAAAAAATTCACCCTAGGCTAATTTCGATATTCTGAATCCAAAAATGAAGTCCATTTTGAAAGATAAAATTTATAAAATTTTAAAAAGTGGTTATTACTATTCATAATGGCTAGTTTATATAATATTTTAATAACACATCGTTGTTTAGTGAAACTCGGTATTGTGTACTACACACGCTATCGAGGAAGGTCTTGTTTGCGTGTAATGCAAGCCAAGTCAGGGATGCCTATAGAACAAGCTCCTTTTGGTGTAGCGTACAACATATGGCATCAATGAAATTAAAAAGAATAATTCTCATAAAATCCCGGGTTGTTACACAGAGTTTGTCTCTCGATGCCTCACTTGTCATCAAGTGAAGGCGGAGCACCAGGTTCCAGCAGGCTTGGTTCAGCCCTTAGACATCCTAGAGTGGAAGTGGGATGGGATATCCATGGATTTTGTGACAGGACTTCCACATACATCCAGAGTACATTACTCTATCTGGGTGATTGCCGACTGACTCACAAAGTCGGCCCACTTCCTACTGATCAGAGAGCAGGGCTCAGTAGAGAGCTTTGGATGCCTCTACGTACAGGAGATCATATGGCTTCATGGTGTGTCACCAATGATCGTCTCCGATCAAGATGCTCGTTTCACTTCCCGGTTATGGAAGGGGTTGCAGGTGGGTTTCAGGATGCAGCTTCGCTTGGGCACCGCCTTCCATCCTCAGACGGATGGTCAGACTGAGAGGATCATTCAAACTCTCGAGGACATGATCTGTGCATGTTCCATCAACCTCGTTCATAGATGGTAGGATCACTTTCCCTTCATAGAGTTTATGTATAACAATAACTACCACTCTACCATTGGGATGGCACCTTACGAGGCACTATATGGCCAACCTTGTAGATCGCCTCTATGCTGGACTGACCCAGGGGAGTCAGCACTTGTAGGACCAGAGATGGTGCAGGCTATGACGGAGAAGGTGCAGATCATCCAAGAGCAGATGAAGACTGCACAGAGCAGACAGAAGTCCTATGCTGATAGGAGATGGAGACCACTGGACTTTGAGAATGGCAACCACGTCTTCCTACGGGTCTCACCTCGACGAGGTCTATGAAGATTTGGCTGAGGCGGCAAGTTGTATCCATGATTAATTGGACCATTACAAGTCCTCAGCAGAGTAGGCGAGGTGGCTTACCGCCTGGCCCTTCCACCTCAGTTGCACCGGGTGCACGACGTCTTCCACGTATCTCAGCTGAGGAGATACATGCACGAACCATCCCACATCATCGACCATGGGGAGATGGACATTGATGACGGGGCAACATTCATGGAGGTTCCAGTGGAGATTGAGTATCGATAGTATCAGGTCCTACGTGGATGGTTGATTCCTCTGGTGCACATTTTCTGGCAGCATGGGAACCTCCAGGAGAGCACATGGGAGCGGGAGGCTCAGATGCGTGCTCAGTACCCCCATTTGTTCCCTTAGTGTGTGTTATAGTTTACGGGGTTGTAAATCCCAGAGGTGGGGAGAATGTAAAGAATCAGAAATTCCGTGGAAATTTTTTTTAAATACATGTGAATTTTACTAGTTCACAGTTTCTGACGACACTTGATTCCGAGGCCCGGGATGCCCGGAATCAATTTCTGAAGTTTTTTTCGGGTACATTCAGTAAACGTACATACGGGATTTTATATATTTTGAACCGGTGCTCAGAATTGAAGTCCAAGGACACCGATGAACTCGCAGTGCCGGTATTCGCTTAAGGAGACCTTTACCGCAGTTGCATTTTTTCGGGAGCAGAAGTTAATTTTGGGGGTTTTCTAAATAAATTAAATAAAAATATGACTAACAAATTTTTTATGTAGGTGGTGGTTTAATCCACCAAAGGGAAGTTGGAGGTGGAGCCCACCCCCGCATAACCTCCCATGTAAGGATATAATGTGGTGGGGCCCATACGAGCTCAACCCCCTTAAACCCACTTTTGAACCCATTGAGCTCCCCATTAATAGGGGAAACTCTTGAACTTCCCCTTAATGGTGCCAACATAATTAATTAATGACATAATTAATTAATTTGACTCTTTTAATTCTTTTGAATTCATTATGCCAACATTAAAATAAGTGAACATAATCTTTTATTTTGGGTTGGCATAATCGTTGGAGAGCTTGGGAGAACTCTTGGGAGAACACCATCCTCTCGACGAAGAACGCTCCACGTCTCCAAAGAACGTGAAGCAACATCTTCTACCTTCTTCAACCGGAGCAATGAAGGGAAGCACCACTTCCCATGAAGTACACTGAGGGAATCGTCTCGACTCGACTTCACCGAGCTCTACTCCCTCCGACGTAGATAGAATGATGTCCAGCTTCCGGGACACGTCAACGTACAACCAAAAATACGAGGTAGGGGAGAAATTGGATTGTTTTTACCCACGGGTTATACTCTTCTTTCCTCATCGTGTATTGTGCTCTTGATGCGAAATGTTAGAAATTTAATGAGGAGGGTTCGGACCGCACGAACACGGTCCGACCCCCCCCCCCTTTGTTGTTGTTCACATTGTCTTATCGTCGGAGGCAGAGTCGAATAGGCGTGGTGTCGTCGCACCGCGCTGAAGAAGAACCACAGCGGACGAAAGGGGGTCGTGGCCATATGGGCCATGGTGGATGGAAGAGGCGGCGACACCGGCGACTGGAGGCGGCGGCGGCCACGCGCCGACCACGTGGAGGGACCGGCAGCCGCTCGGGCCGCATGGTTCGCGGGACAACTGATCGGTCGATCTGGTCGGTCCGAATGTAGGAGTCACGACAGACGAAGGCGCCGCATAGAGGCAAATTGTGGCCCGCATCCGGGGGCCGCTCGGCTAGAAGAACCGGTCGGCCGCTTATCGGTCGGGCTGGAGAACCGCGGTGCCTGCAGGCGCCATGTGGATGAGGACGTGGCCCGCGTCCGCAGGCCGCGTGCCAGCCGGGCTGGAGAACTACGGCACCCGCAGGGGCCTAGTGGGAAGAACCGCAGCCTGCAGCGCGGGGTACATGGCCCGGGCCAAACCGACCGGCTACAACCGGCCGGGCAGAGGAGGAGGCGGCGCTGCTTGGCGCCGCCAGACGAACCGGACCGGCCTGCAGCGTGCGCCGGGTCTGCAGGTGGGCCACGCCCCACTGGGTCGGGCTGACCCCCAGTCGGGTTAGACCTGCCGAACCGGGTTGGGCCAACCCGCCGGCCCACTATGCTTGACGGGTCGGGCCCGTCTTCGCTTAAATGTGAATAACTCCTAGACCGCGCGTCCGAATGACACGTCGTCTGCTGCACTGGATTCCTCGCGACGAGGCGGTCCTTTTGGGATACTTAAAGTAAGTTTCAGACAGATTTGGAAAATTTCCAGGTTTGGATCAGGCGTAAATCCAACCGGGCCCCTGGAATGGAAATACCAATAACTATCAGACCAGGCGTCCGATTGACGTTTCATCTATCGCGTTGAGTTCCTTATGATGAGATGGAACTACGGGATACATCAACACAGGACTTCATGATAGTTGATGTATCGACACTTGGCTCGAGGAGCGGACCCTCTCGAGATCTAGTGTGCTGTGTGCGGGAACCCTAGGGCTGGCTGTGACCATGATGACTATTGTACTGGAATCCTCCATGGGTTCGACAACGATGACTACTGAATCAGAATCCTCTGTGGGTTCGACAGTGATGAATACTGTACAGGGATCCTCCGTGGGTCTGACAGTTCTGACTTATGTTCTTGTATCCTGTGTGGGTCCGACAGAATATCTGGTCCTGTATCATGTGTGGGTCTGACAGCTTAGTTGGTCCTGTATCCTGTGTGGATATGATAGTTTAGATGAATCGGTGACTACATATGATAATCTCTATCACTCTACGAAATATTTATACCTATGTGAGCTGAGTCTTGTCTTACAATCATTATCATCATTGTTATTGACTTACTTCCTTTGTGGACTGGGTTGTGTTTGGGCTCAAGAGTTAGAGCCAGATTGTGACTGGTAACTTAGGTATATGTATGGGCATATACCTAAGTAGGGTTGGTTGATACTTCATGATTGTATCTTTCTACTATGGTTTATCCTTTTTGGATTCTAGGAAACCTTTGGGGGTCTCGGGGTCCCTACTGATTACTATTATACTCACCCCTACACGGGCTTGACCCACACCTTGTTGTGTTCCGTGCTGATGACAGACAGTAGTGATCGAGGCTGAGGGTGACAGACGGGAGGCTGATCGGAGCTGGACTAGACGGGAGGTACTGCAAGGATGAGTTGTTCGCGTTCTGTACCTACCCTTCTGGTAGGATTCCTCGATGGACGATCCATGATCTGTTTTCCCTTTTTACTTATACTTGTTGTTCAGTTGGGTTTGTATACTGCCCACTTACTTTCAGCACACCTTACTTTTCTATTTTAGTACTTGTTGCCTCTACTGCTTTTGTTCAAACTATGTGTGTTACAGGTTTAAAAGAAATGCCTTCCCTTTTTATCAGGGAATCACCTTTGGTGCTATTCTCCAGCCCCTGGCCTATGGAAGGCGGGCTTCATGTAGTCACGGCACGGGCCCCAAGGACGGGTTGTGACACTCTCCTTGTAACACCCAGATGTTTTTATGAGATATTTTTAATAAATAATTTTAATTATTCAATAGATTTCATTTCATTCAATCATGAGTGTAAATAAACAATGATATAGTCTTATTATAAAATTACCATTATAACCTATTTGTTAGGTTAGCGGGAATAAATATAACTAAATTATGAAAATGTATTGTGAATGAAAAATATAAATAAATTATATATTTTTATATTTTTAAGTGACTTAAAATTATTAAATGAAATATATTTTTTATATATTTAATAAAATATTTTTTATATTCATTCAATAGGTATTTTTTTCATAGGTTGTGAATAAACCTTATTAGATGTATAAAAACCTATATATTCTAAAAGGGTGATTTTCCTTCTTTTAATAGTGAACCCCTTTTAAATTAATATTTTAACACATTAATAATTTTTATATGACAACATAAACATTTTATTTGGAAATGAGATATAAAATTTTAATTTTTATGAGTTTATAATATTTTTCTATTAACTTTCAAGTTTTGATGAATAGTAAAAATACACTGAATTTTAATTGAAAAAAAAATCATAAAAATATTTTATATGGTTAAATTATAATATTTAATGGTTATAAAGTATAAATATAATATATTTTTATCATTAAATATAATTTATGTCATTAGCATTAATTTTATATTGAATTTGGATGTAAAAACATTTCAATCTTTTGTAATACTTTAACTTTTAAAACGTGTTCTCTATTTTCGAAAATGGGATTAATTTTAAATTAATTACTACAAATTATATAATTTTAATTTTGAAAAATGGATTCCATATTTGTAATCATTAAGTTCAAATTATTAAAATAGCTTACTTTTATTTTTGGGCATTATGAATAGTACCTTCGGTAATTTTATTAATGCCGTAAAAGGGTAAATCGGGTAATTAAGGGTAAAAATAATATTATAAAACTACCCTAACACTTTTCCTAATATCATTGAATGATTTTTTTAGACCCAAATCATCTTTGGTTCTAAATGGTGTTTTTTATAAACCACTTGGATGAGATTAGGACATTTATTTTATTTTATTTAATGAAAAGTTAAATATGGCTTACTTAAATTTAAATAACTATATCATTTTTAATATAATTTTATACAGAATATAAATTCTATTATAAATACTCATTTTAAATATAAAATTTTTTCTTTATCATTATAATTTATTTTTAATTTTTAGAAAATAAATAATTACCTTAAAGACTTATACTTTAATGATGCAAAAATTATTTAATTAATGAGAAATCAATAAAATAATTATAATTAATGTGATAATAACCATTAAAAGACTCAAAACTTGATCAAATCTCATTTATTTAGTATATATTGACCATAATCATCCAGGGGTCAAGTTATTGACCATTTTGAGCCTTATTTAAGAGATTATGACACTTATATTATTTTATGAAAAGTGATGATAAAATTGTCACATTAATGTTATAATAAGTATCACATTTTTAATGATGGATTATGCATAAGATATATTTTATTATAATTATTATTCTGAAATCTAGAGGATTTATATTTTTCATAGTATTTTATTTTTAATTTTAATTAAACAAATAAGCATATTAAATAATTACACAATACTGTTGTAGTAGTTATTTTATTAAGGGAAATATCAAATAAATATTATTAAAAATATTAAAATAATTATAATTTTGGATAATTAATATGTTAAATGAATTTTATATATGAATTTGACCTCTTTGGAATATGATTATTTCTAAGTTAACTTGTTTTCTTAATATTTTTATAAATCAATGAATTGAATAGTGTCAAAATTGACACTGTTGATTTTTTATCCAAATAATGTTTTATTAAATTATATAAAAAATATTAAAACATTTTTTTAAAAAAATATAACTATTATGATATGGTCTAATATGTTTTAAGTTATTTATTTATGGTCTAATTGACACCAAATAAGTAAATATTTGTGTCTTTTGATATTGAAATATTTGTTACCCTAGTTAAAAATTAAATAGAATAACTATGTGTTAATTAAAATGATAAGGTTTAAATTGATATAAAAACATGTCTAAAATTTATTGGTTGATGATATTAAAACCCTATCTCATCTCATCTTCAAAACTGGGGCATTTTGGATGGTTTTTATGGGGTTTTATCTTATTATAAATTAATATTTTTTGAGATCCCAAAAATACCCCTCACCTCAATTATAAAAGGAAACCTCCTCCCTCACCACTTCACTTAACTTTGAGCCTTAAATATTGGACATGCCCAATAAATTTACTTTATAAACTTCCTCAGTTACATTATAGAGGTTATGTTCCCCTTCAAAGACCAACTCTAGTGCTTTAAGATGAGATTTAGAGGGAGCACATCGAAGAAGAGGTAACCGCCTCTACTGATTATTTCAAAACATCTTTCTTATTCTATATCCTCTTCATGAGTTGTTTCATTATAAAGTAATAAATCCAGTATCAATTATATTCTAAGATTTTATTATTATTATTATTATGAAACAACCATATTCCATTTTCTATCCATCATATGAAAAACTAAATAACCATGCATTTGTACGTACGGTTTACTGTCTCCACGCCATGGTGTAATCTATTTTCACCACCATCATACTTGGATTGGTATATTGATGGAAATAATAACTATATATGATTATTATAAAATTATATTAATTCTGAAATATTAAACACCATCCACTTTAATAATATTCAAAAAAATATGGGAATGATATCATCGCTCGTGTGTGCGTGCGACCTACCGTCTCCACGATGTGATGTTATTCATTCTACTTGATCTTAATTAAATAATGATTATGTAAATGTATAGAATAAATAAATATAAGATATATTATACTAATATAATTCTTTAAATGATATAACTATAATATAATAATAGGAACAAGAACTTATCTGATAAACAATCTGTAACAAAATAAAGAAGTTAACACCCGTTGGATGAGTAATTATGTTACTAACAAAAAACTGATGATATGATCATATATGATATCATAAAAATAAATATGATTCTGAAAAAATTCAATTACATTATTTAAATAATTATACAGTAGGTTTATATACATACAAAGGAAATCAAACCGGAGGTAAGGGATTATTTTGTCTCACTTTTATTTCTATGGGACATATGCCTTATAGACCACCTATTTCTTTTGTGTGGTTATTATATTTCCCATGAATGTTTTTATGATTCACATTATTAAGGTTATTATATTTACATATGAATATAATTTTCATTATTTTATGATGCATACGATTCGATTGATTATAAATTGGTAAGGGATAATTTCGCAATCTCATTATTATTCGAGATTGTTTATACATAACTATTTACTAGAGTATATTTATCATCCACATACATGTTTCATAAATATATAATATTATTTATATTATTTTAAAAAAAAATCAATTCAATTTTAACAATTGGGGAATTTTTATTAAATGTTATGAAAAAAATCTTTTGTCATTTTTCGATACATGGTACTTTTTGACTTATCCGACAAAAGTAAGAGAATAATGTTTTCTTTTAACTTATAGGGCATGATGGGTTTTAACATTTTCATAACAAAGTATTTCCATGAATCTTCCTTTAAAATATTTCTAGTTTATTTTCAAAGAAATTACTTTCTTTTAAAAAAAATTGGTGTTTTGAGAAAAGAAAATTTTTTTGAAGAAAAAAGGATATTTTCCTCAAGAATTAATTTCAAGTGTTCAATAAAAATTATTTTCCATATAATATGGGATTATTTAATATGGTTATATTTCAAATATACTATACTTATTATTCTTATGTTTTTATTATGTTTTTTATTTAATTTTATTTATGAAATCCATTTTTTCATGGATTATGTTATGATGGAATGATGTTTAAGAAACTCATTTTATTCCTTGGGTTATGCTAAGATTTATGTTTTTGTGGAACACATAAGAATTATTTATTTATGATATGGTTGGGACCTATACCTCCATTTAATTCATTTTTTAAATATTTATATCTCATGAGATAGACACGGTTGGAATGGGAAATGATCTCAGTTCAATAGTACAGGGTCAGAAGGAAGAGTGAACTCGATTTAATAATGGACTTTGTCCTCTATGATGGTCTTGGTAGTAATCCTTGACTAATATGAAATGATTTTCTATGCTTATTTGTATTCCAAAAAAATCATGTATTATGTTATGACTTTTGGGATTATCTTCATTGATTCTTACTAACTTTAATGATTTATCCCATGGAATGATATCACGATCTTTCATATGTAGGATAATATTTTAAAATGTTATATTATTATATCTTATGATTATGATGTGATTAATATCTCTCTTTTTTACCCTTACTAATAATCTAATCTCACCCTTTCATATGTTTCTTTTCCCCGGGTCATGAAGAAGGGTATTAAGTAAGATATATCAAAAAAGGGGTCTAGGTATGATGAAATAAGTGGGAGAAAATAAAGATGTCTTATGAACCAGCTGTTTATGTTTCCCAGTTTCTAATTAAAATATACCTATACGATCCTATCATGGATTTTTTATATTTTTTAATGAATATTATTCAATTTTGAATTAATATACATGTATGTAAAGTATGGTTCTTTATACTACTCTCTCTATCACTCCTTTCAAACTTCAATAATCAATATCTTTTTCGATATTGATCAGATTGATGTGTCGTTAGTGGTATTGGATTCATCTTGATAATTGGATGGTGTATATAAACATTTTTCGTAGAAAATTATGTATTTGGAATATATTTTTATTAAAGTGGATATGCTTATTTATTTAATATCTCCTTTGATAGTCTTCAGAATAACGTGATGTCAACGATGTTGGATTCATATCGTGTGTTCATCGTATTTGAGGTAGGTGGTCTAAAATTTAAATCCCATAGTCGTAATTTTTAATTGCATATATGTAAGTTTTATAATTTCTAGATCTATTTAGAAATTTTATTTTCAAAAATAATTAATTAATTTGTTGAATTAATTAATTATGGAATTGTGAAATTCTTATAATTAATTATGGGAATTAATTATGAAGTTAATAATATGGTTGAACCAGATTAATTAATGATAAATTAATTAATGGGAAGGTATTGGTTTATAAAATTTTGTTTTTTGATAATTAATTTTTTAATTAATTATACCAAAATAGAAATTATTGAGATTAAATAATTAATTGATAAATTAATTATTATTGTATTAAATTTGTTGAATAGAGATAATTAATTGTATAATTCATTATTAGAGTTGTTATGATTATTAAATTGTTTTACATGGAACAATTAATCGATGAATTAACTGGGGTTATTGAATTAATTAACATGAAACAATTAATTGATAAATTTATTGAGGTGATTAAATTGTTTGAGTTGGGAATAATTAATTAGGGATTTAATTAATAAGATTAGTGTTGTTATTTAATTGTTGGATTAGATAACGGGGTTGAGTTAGATTAATTAATTATAGAAATTAATTAATGGAATTGACATGGAAAATTAATTGGTGAATTAATTGAAGGGTTTGAGTTAGATTACTTAATTAGGGAATTAATTGGTGGAGATGATTTGGATTAATTAATTTGATAATTAATAAATGGATTTAATGTTATGATTTCTGAGTTGGGTTAATTAATTATAAAATTAATTAATGGGGATGGTGGTGAAGGCGCAATTGAATGAATTTGATTGATTAATTGGTAAATTAATTAATATGGATTGATGGGATATTGAATTGATAATATTGAATAATTAATTATTGGATTAATTATGGGACAATGAGATTTCTATGTTGGATAATTAATTAGTGAATAAATATGAGACATTGAGATAGATGATTTAAGATAATTAATTGTATAATTAATTATGAGATATTGAGATTGTTGAATCAAAATAATAATAATTGTTGAATTAATTATTGCATATTGAATTGTGAATTGAAATAATTAATTTCCGAATTAATTATTGAATGTTGAATTGTGAATTGGTAATTAATTGTGAGAATTAATTATACTGGGATTGAGATAGTCAGGTTGTGTATTTGAATGAAAAATAAGTATAATTAATTGGTGAATTATTTATCAGTATAAATGATCAAGAAATTGGGATAATTAAATTTTTAGTTAATTATCAAGTTTTCAATTTGTGATTGAGAATAATTAATTATTAAATCATGAGATTATAAATGGTTAATTTATTATAGAATTAATTAATAGGAAATTGATGTTGTTAATTAGTTGTTGAATTAATTAATAGACTTGATTAATTAATTAATTAATTAATTAATTAATGGATGGGATTTTTGGTGTTAGACATGGCGTTCTTCACCAATAATATATATAAATGAACGGAGTTTGGGGAGTTAGATAAGGCATTCTGCATCGATGAGATTTAGGGAGTTAGACATGGCGTTCTGCACCAGGATAGATTTATTTGTATTGTTGAGAATTGGGGTGTTAGACATGGAGTTATACCCCAATGATAAATATAAACAAATGATATTTTGGGTGTAATAAATTTAATTCTACACCGATGAGGTTTTGGGTGTTAGAAATGGCATTCTACATCGATGAGATTTTTGGTGTTAGACATGGCATTCTACACCAATGAGATTTTGTATGTTAAATATAGAGTTTTGCATTGATGGGATTTGGGGTGTTAGACATGGAATTCTACACCAATGATAAATATAAAAAAATGGTTTTTGGTTGTTAGACATTGCGTTCTACACCAGATGTATGTATACTCGTTGAGATTTTGGGCTTTAGACATGGTGTTCTAAACTAATGGTAATTATGCATATTGAGAATTGATGGGATTTGGGGTGTTAGACATGGAATTCTACACCAATGATAAATATAAAAAAATGGTTTTTGGGTGTTAGACATTGCGTTCTACACCAGATGTATGTATACTCGTTGAGATTTTGGGCTTTAGACATGGTGTTCTAAACTAATGGTAATTATGCATATTGAGAATTGGGTGTCTAGACCTGACATTCTATGCCACAGAGTACTCTGAGATATGGCCTCACATGAGAAAAATTAGAACTTCGACACGAGTCAAATCAGGTGATGAGATATCATATCTCCTTCAAATACTTCGAGATATGGCATGAGTTGAAGTAGGTATTAAAATGTGATCTTACCTAGGGAATGCTTCAGGATCTAGTACAAGAAGAAGTTAGTATATAGGTATGGGTTTCCTCAAGAACCCTAGAGTTAAAATTATTAAATAAAGAATAAATTATAATGTGATAGATGTTTATTTAAACATTTTATTTCTTTATTTATAGACTTGAATACACTATATTTTGTCTGAATATTTTTATACACTGTTGTTGGTGGCCTACTGAGTTGTTCTCTAACCCTACTTGAGCTTCCTGATTGGTACCTGAAGTGACTTTTTGTTTTCTGGATAGGTTAAGGGAAAAGTCCATATGTTAGGTGGTAGAGTTGTGATGGATCATGGTGAGGGAACCGGACTTGGTGTCAGGACCCACTTTGAGGATTTTTTTAATGTCTTTATTTATTTATTTTTGGGTTTTTTATATTGACACTTGGAATGTAAATTGGCATGGAATGTTTCCCTTTTAGTTAAATATTGTATTACCTATTTTGGTTATCTTGAGATATTGGTATTGTCTATGGTTATCTTTATGATTCCGCTATTTTTTATTATTTATGCCAGTTTTTACTCTAATAAAAGAGGGTATAGTCTCCCCATGACTGACATATCAGACCCTCCCTAATAGCCAGTATCCTATTTCATATTGGGAGGCATTCCTGAGGTCATGTGGAAGTCTAGAATGGGGCATTAGTGTGTGGAACCCAGGTCAGTACATTACAAAGTGGTAATAGAGGTCCAGTTTTCTTTTCTTCTTATTTTATCTTACTATTTGTAAAAGATAGATAGGAGACTAGGAAGATTCATGGTTTGGTTATGATCTCGTTCATGGGAGTATATACCCCATGTATAGGGGAAAACCTAGGTACCCAGGGTGGGATTATTGTTATTGTTGTTACTGTTACAGTTGAATATTATTTCACCTTAGGTGGAACACTTGTTTTTTGATGTGGTTGTTGTTTTTGAGATATGGTGAGATTGAATCGTGGCCCTAAATAGCATGAGATTTGTGTCTTCGTGCATCATTCTAGGCACTCATGATTATTTTTTTAACATGCATCAGTTTAGGCACGCATGGGAAAATGGGTTATGGGTAAGTTGTTGAATTTGAGCTATTTTTTCTTTCTTTTGAAATTGAGATGAAAATGGTGAATTAATTAATGACAGAATTTTGAAATTGTGGGTTTTGGGAAAAATTAATTATAGAATTAATTGTAATATATTGAAATCATTAATTGGGGATAATTATTTTTAGCATTAATTATGTGATATAAGTATTATTATTTGAGATAATTAATGGTGGCGTTAATTATGGGATGATGATATATTGACAGAGATTAATTAATTATGGAATTAATTAATGTGATTAAATATATTATTTAATTATTTAATTAAATAAATTGATTAAGTGATAAATATTTTAAAATAATTTAAGATGATAGTAAATGGGTGTATAAATGATAAACTTGAATAATGAGAATGTGTTTACCCCTATTAACTTGGACCTTGGTGTAGGATGGTTAAGGGTAATAAGAATGTGTTTACCCCTATTCATCAATGACTTCTTAGCATACTTTTAATTAGTGACAATCAGGTCCCCTACATTGACATCACCCCAGGTACACTAAGAAAGCTATGGCTTTATGTCTAGCTAAATAAATGTGTTTTTATAGGATATGGGACCACTTTGAGTTTGTTCTTATGAAACAATATATATATATGTGTGTGGGGCTTATGGTGCGAGTTACGCTATCGGTGGTTTACAAATCAGGTTCTTAAGAGGGACTTTAAGTCGATGAATACAGAGGGACATGGGTATGGGTGGTTTGAGTTATTTGAAAATGTGATTTTAATGATGTTGTGGGGAGTGATATGTTAATTGTAGTTGTGTGGATAAATACCTTGAGGTTTAAATGGTGGCATCATAATTCTAATGAGGAACCTATATGGTTTATGTTTAGATTTCTTGGAGAAAGGTTAGGTGAGCCTTGGAGGTGGTGGATGTACATCCTTTCTAGGAAGTTTTTTATGGAAAGTCCAAGTTCCAATATTGGATGGTTTCTTATGGTTATTTATAATAGTGAGTTGGGAAATGAGTTAGGTATATTTTGGATGTTGAGATTGAGATTGATGCGTTTTTTGAGGATTATCTAAAATGTGTGTTGGAAAGTAGTGAAAAGGTGTGGTGGAGGAAGATTGGGTGTTAGTTTGTCTATTGTGGAAACAAGGATGAGATAAAGATGAAACATGGGGGAGATAAGCAAATAAAATGGAATATTGGCCCAAACTTCTTGGACTCAGAAACTTAGTGGTGATTGGGATTACTGGTCGAGGACATGCCGTTATAAGGTGGGGAGATTGTATGATCTCATCCTTTTTCTAAGTATGACTCGTTTAAAAATTTTGGTGAAGATGGGTTGCCTTCATTTTAATTTAAAAAAAAATTTATCAGTGAAATTTTGATAAATGTGTTAAATTCCTTAAATTCTAGTTAACATATTATAATATTCAATTGAATATTTTTGGAGTTTGACATTGAGTTAGTGTGAGATTATGAAACCCATAAAGTCTCGGTGAAGACAGAATAAAAATATTAAATATAATATATTAAGTACAAATTTTTAATTCAAAATTATTGAATAAATCCAAAACGGTGTGTCGTATGGGAAATCTGAGACTACCATTGTGTCTGGAACATTGTGTTTACCCTAGGCGGGGTATAATATTTGTAAGAGTTGGACGTTTGGAAATCTCTCTCATGAAAAAAACATTTTGTATTTAATTAATTTTTTAATCCACTTTTTTGAATATTAAATAATTAATATCTCTCAAATGGTGCATCATATGAGAAATCTGAGACCTCCTTTGGATTTGAAACAGCGGGTTTACCCTAGTTAGGGTATGAATTTTATGCACAATGCATGTTTTTTGTTATTTAATTTTTAAGATTTATTAATTGTCAAATTGATTGAGATAATTAATTGATGAATTAAATGATAATATTGATGATATTAATTAATTTTAAAATAATAAATGACTATTTTCTTGTAGATGCAATTGAGATATTTAGATAATTAATTGCGTAATTAATTATGTGATTTTGAGTTCGTGGATATTGATTAATTAATTGATGGATTAATTACTAGGATTTATGTTCTTAATTAATTGGTGAATTAATTAAGGGTATTTATGTGACAAAATAATTATTTTCAAAACACCATTTTAGTCATAAATCTTTTGTATGGTGTCTTATAGACACACTTTAAGTGCTAGTGTGACCCTAAAATTGAGGTAGTCATTTCAGGACCAATGTTGAATATTTAATTCAGGCTCATGGTATAAGTCCATGAAATGCCCAAAATGATGATGGGTTGACGTATGAAATTAATATGAGAGATTAATAAATAAATGATTCAATTAATAAATGTAACTAAATTAATTGATGAAAAAGTATTATAAATTGTATTTGGGGTGGTGTGCATGGCATGGGTAGGAAGCCCATTTTTTATGACACGCCCCTATCTCTCCTCTATATCTCTCCTTCCAGATTTCAATAATAAATATATTTTTCAATATTGATCAGATTGACTTGTCGTTAGTGGCATTGGATTCGTCTTGATAAGAGGATGGTGCATATTAAAAAAAATCATAGAAAATGAAGTATTTTTAATACATTTTTATTAAATGGGATATGCTTATTTAGTTAATTTCTCATTCGATAGTCTTCAGAATAACACGTCATCAGTTATGTTGGATTCATATCATGTATTCATCATATTTGAGTTAGGTGGTCTAAAATTTAAATCCCATAGTCATAATTTTTAATTATATATATGCAAGTTGTATAATTTATTGATCTATTTAGCAACATGATTTTCCAAAAAAGTATTAATTAATTTGGTGAATTAATTAATTATGGAATCATGAAATTTAGATAAATAATTATGGGAATTAATTGTGGATTTATTAATATGGTTGAACCGGATTAATTAATTTATAAATTAATTAATGAGGACGGATTGGTTTATGAAATTTTGTTTTTGGATAAATAATTGTTGAATTAATTATATAAAGATAGAAATTTTTTATATTGAATAATTAATTGATAAATTGAATTTTTTTTTTTTGATGTTTTTGAATAGACATAATTAATTTTAGCATTAATTTTTAGAGTTGTTGTGGTTATTAAATTATTTTACATGGAATAATTAATAGATGAATTAATTGGGGTTATTGAATTAATTAACATGTAACAATTAATTAATGAATTGATTGGAATTATTGAATTGTTTAAGTTGGGAATAATTAATTGGTGAATTAATTAATGAGATTAGTGCTGTTATTTAATTTTTGAAATTTGATAATGAGATTGAGTTAGATTAATTGATTGTGGAAATTAATTAATGGAATTAATATGGATAATTAATTGGTGAATTAATTGAAGGGTTTGATTTAGATTTCTTATTTATGGAATTAATTGAGGGAGTTGATTTGTATTAATTAATTGGATAATTAATAAATGGATATAATGTTATGATCTCTGAGTTGGGTTAAATAATTAGAATATTAATTAATAGGGATGGTGGTGAAGGTGTAATTGAATGAATTATATTAATTAATTGGTAAATTAAGTAATATGGATTGATGGGATATTAAATTGATAATATTTAATAATTAACTGTTGAATTAATTATGGAACAATTATATTTTTAAGTTGGATAATTAGTTTTTGAATTAATTATGAGATATTGAGATTGTTGGTTCAAAAAAATGTTGAATTAATTATTTAAATTTCAATCATGAATTGAAATAAATAATTATTGAATTAATTATTGATTGTTGAATTATGAATTGGTAATTAATTGTGGAAATTAATTATTATGGGATTTATATAGTTGGGTTGTGTATTTGAATGAGAAATAAGGATAGTTAAGTAGTGAATTAATTATCAATGTAAATGATCAAGAAATTAGGATAATTAAATATTGACTTAATTATCAAGTTGTAGATATGTGATTCAGAATAATTAATTGGGTAATTAATTAATCAATCATGAGATTGTGTATGTTTATTTGATTGTATAATTAATCAACATGAAATAAATGTTGTTTATTAGTTCTTGAATTAATTAATGTAATTGATAATTAATTTATGAATTAATTAATGGATGGGATATTGGGTGTTAGACATAACGTTCTACAACAATGGGATTTGGGGTGTTAGACATGGTGTTCTGCACCAATAATATAAATAAATTAATGGGATTTGGGGTGTTATGCATAGAGTTCTGCACTGATGAGATTTGGGGTTTTAGACAACGCATTCTGCAGTGAGATAGATCTATATATATTGTTGAGAATTGGGGTTTTATACATGGAGTTCTACACAAATGATAAATATAAACAAATGAGATTTTGGGTGTTGGTCATGGCATTCTAAACTGATGAAATTTTGGATGTTAGGCATGGTGTTCTACACCAATGAGATTTTGGGGGTTAGACATGGCATTCTACACTGATGATATTTTGGGTGTTAGACAAGGAATTCTGCATTTATGGTCTTTGGGGTGTTAGACATGGTGTTCTGCACTAGGATATATCTATCTGTATTGTTGGGAATTGGGGTGTTAGACATGATGTTCTACACTAATGATAAATATAAATAAATGGTTTTTTGGTGTTACACATTACGTTCTAAACTAGATGTATGTATACACAATGAGATTTGGGGTGTAAAACATGGAGTTCTACACTAATGGTAATTATGCATATTGAGAATTGGGTGGCTATAAATGGAATTCTATGCCATAGAGTACTATGAGTTATGGCCTCACACAAGAAAAATTCAAACTATGAGATGAGTTGAATCTGGTGCTAAGATATCATGTCACCTTCAAATACTTTAAGCTCTGGAACAAGTCAAAGAAGGTATTAAGATATGATATTACCTAGGGAACACTTCAGGATATGGTATGATATGATGTTAGTATTAAGGTACGGGTGTCCTCAGGAACTTTGGAGTTAAAATGATTAAATAAAGAATAAATTATAATGTCATAACTGTTTATTTACACATTTTATTTCTTTCTTTATAGACTTGCATACACTATCTTTTGACTGGATTGTATTAGAAAATGTTGGTGGTGTCTTATTGAG
The DNA here is from genome assembly GCA_963277665.1 of Viscum album. Classification (NCBI taxonomy): domain Eukaryota; kingdom Viridiplantae; phylum Streptophyta; class Magnoliopsida; order Santalales; family Viscaceae; genus Viscum; species Viscum album. Next base: position 80,167,321 of record OY728122.1, read on the forward strand.
TTATACTGACACCTTACTTGGGCTTCCTGATTAGTACTCGAATAAACTTTTTGTTTTCTGGATAGGTTAAGGGAAAAGACCCTATGTTAGGTGGAGAAGTTGGGATGGAGCATGGTGAGGGAACTTTACTTGGTGTTGGGACCTACTTGGAGGAGTTTTTGGTGTCATTATTTATTTATTTTTGTGTTTTTCATATTGATACTTAGCACATACATTGGCATGGTATGTTTCCCTTTCAGATAAATATTGAATTACCTATTTTGGTTATCTTGAGATATTGGTATTGTCTATGGTTATGTTTATTCTTCTGTTATTGTTTATTATTTCCACTAGTGTTTACTCTCATAAAAGAGGGTATAGTCTCCCCATTAATGACATACCAAACCCTCTCTATTAGTCAATAGCTGATGGAATACGGGGAGGCACACCTGAGGTCATGTGGCGGTCCAAATTAGGGCACCGATGCATAGCACCCAGGTCGGGATGTTACATTATCTCTATGGGTATCACCAGTTATTTTTATGAATAATTCATATGTAACTCTTTGTATTTGTGTATATTACCATAATCTTAAGAAAGTTGCGATAAAGAATCGGTATCCTCTTCCATGCATTGATGATCTGCTTGATCAATTGAGGGGGTCTCAGTGGTTCTTTAAAATTGAATTGTGTTTTGGATATAAAAAATTTTCAATTTAGGAAGGATTATATTCCAAATAAAAATTTTAGAATCATATATAGCCATTATGAGTTTATTGTTATGCCTTTTAGTCTTACAAATGCACTAGTTATCTTTATGAAATTTATGAAATGGATGTTTTAAAGGTATCTAGATTACTTTTTAGTGGTTTTGTGGATGATATACTAGTGTATTTAAGGATAATGGAAAATCATTAGCAACACTTGGATATAGTGTTTGGTATCTCCTAGGATCATCTTTTTATTACAAGTTATCAAAGTGTGATTTCTGGATACAATAGGTGCATTTCCATGTCCATGTCATCTCTAAAAAAAGGTGTTTCTATAGACCTAGAAAAGGTAGAAGTTATTATCTCTGGGAAATCGCTGAATAATTCATTTGAGATACATATTTTCCTTGGCTTGGTGGGATAATACATATTTTTTGTAAATGATTTTTCACCTTTGGCATCACTAATGACATCTTTGATAAGGAAAGGCGTTCCTTTCCAATGGAACAAGAAATGTCAGAAATCCTTTCAAGATATTAAGGTTAGACTTACATTGGAACCTATTTTCATGTTACTAGAGTCTGTATAGGGCTATGTAGTCTATTGTGATTCATTGGGATTTGGGTTAGTTTGTGTTTTCATGTAGGGCGATCATGTTATTTCTTATAGATCACAACAGTTATGGTTGTATGATAAGACATACCCAACACACATTTTGGAATTGGTTATTATATTCTTTTATTGGAAGACTTTGTTTCATTACCTTTTGGGTGATAATTTCATAGTGTTTATGGATCATAAGATCTTGAAACACATTTTCTCACAATGATATTTGAATCTGAGATAAATAATATGGATGGAGTACCTTTAAATGTTCAACTTCGACTTGATGTATACACTGAGTAAAGGTAATTTGGTGTAAGAGGCATTAAGAAATAATTTTTATAATTATTTGTCTAAAGAAGCTTCAGATTAGTGGTTTTTGATGTCATTTATAAAAGACATTCATTGGGATTGTACCAACCAGGGTGATGTTGTAGTTTTCTTCCTAGTTTCATTTATTCCTAATTTGGATGAGAATGTTAGAAATTACTAGACATATGATTCTGAATGTGTGACTTTATGGTCAAAAATAAATGGTGGATAGACCATTATGGTATATAATCTAGATAGGTTTTTCGTTTTGTGGTTTGGAGATCAAATTTTGGTACCTTTGGTTTGTTAGGAAAAAATTATTAATGCATTTCACCATTGAAAATGGGATTTCATCTAGGAATTCAAAATATATATAAATATATGAAAGCATAGTTTTTGTGGGTTAATATGAAAAAGGAAGTGGCATAGTAGGTTTCGTGATACTTCACTAGTCAGCGGGTCAAGGCGGAACACCAATGACTTGAGGGAATGTTGCTATCTTTACCTATTCCTGTGTGGAAGTAGGATTAGATATCTATGGATTTTTTGACAATTTTACCAAGAATGGTTTGGAGACATTATTCCATATGGGTAATTTTTTATCATCTCATGAATTTGGATCATTTTAACCATATTTTTTAATCTTATATTGTGGATTAATTTTCCAATATCTATATTAGAGAAGTTGTAAAGAGGAATGACATTCCAGTCTTGATTATATCAGATAGAGACCTCGAGTTTATATATCATTATTTTAAATCCTTACAGCTTTTCCTTGTGACACTATTGACTATGAGCACAGTATATCATCCTCAAATATATGTAAAATATGATAGGATGATACAAAATTTATAGGATATGATTAGTGCTCGTGTAATGGACTTTTTTGCCTCATGGGAGGAGCATATTTAATTAGTAGAGTTATTATACAACAACAGTTATTAGTCCTCAATACGTATGGATCATTTTTAAGTATTGTATGGTCTTCCTTTTCATTCCCCAGTTTTTTGGATGGAAATATGTTATACTTCACTGGTTTTACCAAGTCTTGTGCAAGAGAAAGTGGAGAAGATTCAGTTGATCATAAAGAGGATGGAGACAACTTAGAGTTATCAAAAATCATATGTGGATCATTTTGATGATTTTTTTCATTTGAGTTGAGTGATCATGTTTTATTGAGAATCTCTATAAGGCTTGGACATCATTATTTTGGAAATAAGTTAAATCTCTATCCTTGATATATATACCCTTTTGAGATACTTGAATGGGTTGGTGAGGTGGAATATCAGTTGGATTTTCCACCAAGGTTCAGTTTAGTGCACAATTTGTTTCATGTATATTAGTTGAAGAAGTATCAGAATAATCTTAACCATGTTATTAAATAGGATCATATTGACATAGAGCAAGATTCTACATTGGTTCATGTGCCAGTATGAATTGTGGATAGAAAATAGAAATTCTTCCATGGGAAAATCATTGGTCTAGTGTGGGTTTTATGGAAATATAGTTAGATTTTGGAAGAAACATGGGATAAAGAAAATGAAATTTTAGAGAAGTGGTTGTAACTCTTTAAATAAAAATCCTTTTTTATACTTTTAAGGTACATAAAGACCAATTTTGGGGAGAATGTTACACTCATGGTTTCTAGTACTTGACCCATTATTCATGTATATTAAGGATATATAACGATTAGGTAAAGTTATGGGAGGTTCTGGGGGTTTCATGCTTTTGAGGATTTTCTATAGGTCCATGGTTTGAGAATGGTTAGTAGAAAATGGGAAACACCTCTAGGAAGTTGTACAAGAAAAAATAGAGGTAACTGGGTAGCTATGTGGTTGGCACATGGTTTGGCCAAACCATGAGGATTCTTAGGAGAAACCATGTGAGCCTACTGTCATTTGGGACATGGATAATGCATGGTTGGCATATGTTTTTTCTAACCATACGAGCCAACTATGTGAGGGGTGGCTTAAACCATTAGAGCTCATACGGTTAGCACATGATTTTCCAAACTATGAGGCCTAACCATGTGGCATATAGTTGGCAGCCTAAAATTTTTGGATCTAACTCAGTTTATCACATTAAGAACTCATTTTTCCCTAATCTTCTAATAACACAAATTCATTTTCCTCTCAAAGTATAAGAGACAATCCCATTCTATCTGGGAGTGATCCTTAGGTTAATTAAAGTAAATTAGAGGCCTAACTTTATCGGTAAGTTATTGTTCTTAGTCATTATTCTTATATCCATGATTCGTCTCTCTCTTGTAACCATAGATATATTCCATTATGGTTATATCAATGTTTTATGAAATTTTTATGATGAATTATTGTTATATCTAATAAAGGTAAGATAGTTGGTGATCAGATCTAGATTTTTTTGTTATCATTATTCATTTTTTCCAAATTTTGATAGGTGGGTGGCTTCTATCTCAACTCCTATTGATTAGAACTTAAGGGCTTGGTTTCAAATTGATTTAATTTCTTGAAATTATTTTTAAACCCTTGTTTTATTTTATGGAAACCACTTTAGTGATGTTTTTATATATTATTGAAATTGGATGGTTTTTTGGAAAGTGATTTTGGTACATGATTTTAAAATGATAGTTTTAAAATTATATTTTGGTTTTGATACATGGTAAATGGTTGTTGAGACAGTTTAATTAAATAATTGTTTATGAAATGGTTTGGAATTGTTTTGTCATACATGTTTGTGTGATTTCATTTGCAATATACATGAATTTGTGTAAGGGGTGTGTTCCATTGGGGAACCTCTTATTGGTTACCTTGTGATGACTTGGTATATTGATGAGAGATAGCTCATGAGTATGGAACTATAACCTTATCATGCATGTGTGGATGTTTAGGTGTATAGAATCATGGAATGGTTATGCCAATGGAGATGAGAAATGTAAAGGATTATGTTATTTATTTCCATGTTAAATTTTTTGGGTTGGATTAAACTAATTTAAATTTATTTTAAAATATTTTATATAAATGTGATAACAAGTTTTATCCTAGTGTAATGAGTTGGGATGTCATTGGAATATCCTAATGAGTTTAGACTCACCCCTTTCTTGGGAATTTTTGTGCATTTTCAGATGTCATCTATTGGGACACAGGTAAAGGAAAGGTGTCTCAATTCTTTAGTAATGTTTCTTGATGCCATGACATGGCTTGTTGAGTTTGATCTTAGAGAATGTTGGGAGTTTCTGGTTAGAGGTCTTGGTATCTTTGAGTTTTATTGTCTTTGGTTTTCCTTGGATGTTGTCACTTGGTTTCTTCTTTGTACTCTGAGATGGTTTTGGTCTATTTTGGTTTGGTTTTATTTGTATTTTATATTCTTTCACGATATAGTGGTTTTTTGTTATTATTTTTTGGAGTGGTTATTTTATATTCAAAGGTAAAATCATTCAACATTTGTTTATGAAGCCCTTGGAATTTATTTCCATCTTTGGTGTCTTTTGGATGTCACCTATGTCCTGGTAACACCCACTACCTATTCCCAAGCCAATGGGTGAGGGTGGGATGTTATAGTTTTTTTCTTTAAATTCAAGTAATTTTTTCATTATTTTTTTTCTTTTCTATTCCCTCTTCCTTGATTTCTAATTAATTTGTGTTCAGGAAAGTGACTATGGGTGGCTATGTTTTGTGGGAGAGTGTGGAGTAGATGAAAGGTATGAGTACCTAATGTTTTAATTCAGATAATCTTGTGATATTGTATTATTTATTAGTATTAATTTGAAATTAAAAATATCTTATCCACTAAATTTATATTGAGAGTGATGAAAATTAAAGTACGAACCTCAATGTGGTAGAGGTGAACAAGGGATCAAGAGCTGACATTAACTTCACCTTCTTTTTTGAGATTAAACTTCATGTATCTAATCTAGTTATAAGAAAACTTGAGAGAGGATGTGGCTGGTTTTGGTAGTCCTTATTTAGTCTGAGTGGAAAATATAGGTACCCTGAGATCTATCATGGTTAATGGATTTGATTTATTTTTTAAGTTAAGCTAAATTACCTTTAGAAAAATCATACCTGAATTCAATCTCTCTTCTCTTTATCCTTGTTTATATTTTGTGTTAGTCTACTCCACACCTCAAGTAAGTTTAGGAATTTTATTTTTAATAAAATTGTGACATGTTCAAAACTATTGAATCATTTATTATCCCTTTATTCATGGTATTGACCCCATCTTACCACAATTCTACTTTTAGTAGTTAGTGTAGTTTTAGTAACTATAAATTTCTGAATTTTGTTGGGTTGAAGGATTCAACAACATAATCTAGTCATATTATATAATCATATAACATGAGTAAATAATGAAACTCATAATAATAATAGACCAAAATTCCTAAAGTTGATTGTATTCTATGTATCACATCTCTAAGGAAACCCTGGGGGTTATGAGGAATCACAATTATGATAGAATTGTATGTTGTATAGACATATAATAGTTATGTTCCCATTAGAATATATTAATGGGAATACTACTCACCACATAAAAATACTCGTAATATGAGTGTGCACCACACCCTCACTAGTTATGATTCCAAACTACTAAAGCTAATAAACCCACATAACCTCATGGGAACTATAGTGGAGGACCCCATGCACCAAGTATGTGGTGGAATAGAAACCCCAATGGAGGATCTTATGCCTCTTCTGATATTTTTAAACTGGGGGATACTAACTCTATAGATAGAGGCTCCCACTCCCTATGTATTTTTGGTGGGGATACCAACCCTTTCTAATCTGTAGTTAGAGGATCTTGCACCCTAGAAAAGCACTTATCAAATAGGGAGGATAGCAACTTTATCCCATATGTGGTGGGAAACACCAATACCTTTAAATAATAACATGCCCTAGGAGGCTTACTAACCCCAAGGAAACTCTAATCTTCATGCCTAAATCCAATTGTCGATGCCAAATTGATAAATTTTAAATCTACCCATCTTATCTTGCAAATGGCCTTATATGGACAAATGGATCACACCATCACAACCTTTGTGGAAGAATACTTACGATAGGTTATTACATTACCAAACCCAATTCTTGGTGAAATACACATTTAATCCTAAAAAATATGATATGTTATGTGATGGGACTCAAAGCTCATTCCATGAATTAAAATTAGGTATCACATATGGTTATTAAGTCATCCACCTCATTGTTTTGGTTTCAATGTCATAGACAGACCATCAATCTGATACCATGGTGGAAGATGTAATTTCTATTATATAATAATAATAATAATAATAACAGCAAAAAAACAATAATACTAACAACAAAAATATTATTATTATTATTCATAAAACATATAAAATTATTTATATATTAAAGGGAAGTGGTAAGGGGATTCATGTGACACCCCTCCCCATTCTCCCTTTCTAATCTTCATACCCCCTACCATATACTTAATATATATATTTTATATTAATAATAATAAAAAAACACACACACACACCCATATATATATATTGAGGAGGTTTTCTACACATCCCTAATCATGCATGTTGGGTGAGTGTTCACCCCTTTCTAACACATGAATAGGCTGCACCCATCCATCCTATTTCCTTTCATTAATTTATTCTATTTTCCTACATTATCTCACACATTATAGAGGTATTCAACACCTTGCATGTGTCTCCTTATGATAGACCACATCGACCACCACTTTCCATAACTCTCGTATCTTACCATGCCATTTCCATCCATGTTTTAACCCACACCTCAGTCATTGTTGCTTTTCCCAAAGCCACCCTCAATGACCCTCATTACCCATGTTAAGTCAACCCAAAACTAGGGTCTTCCATCATTAAATAATAATAAGAATATAAATGATAATAATCTAAGGGACGATTGAAGTACAATGACTGACAGGAATCACAAACACACAATATGAATTCATGTTAGTGAATATTAAAGAACGTAGAACAAGGATTAATGGAGAGTATGAGAAATTTATCATATCATCACTGAAAACTATCATCACACAAAATATATATATAAATCAAACATCCTTAATTATATGAAAAAAATAATTTCTTAATTAATATAAAAATATATTTATTATTATTCCATGTGAAATACTTCTCCAAATCAAATTATGAACATTAACTGGATTCATTCCAATATTAGTTTCAACCGTCTATTATTCATCATCAAGGGATTAATTTTATAAAATTATTATGAAGAACATAGGTTTTCAATTCATCAATTATCAACAATATGAAAGAATTAAAAATCCAATTTATAAAAATATTCCAATGATTAAATCACAAAGAACAGAAAATATGAAATATCATATAGTCTTACCTCAAAAATTGATCGATCGTTGATGAATAATGCTCATGCATATTTTTTAAGTCAAGGTATTATTCATCCTTTTCATGTGATCCAATATCATTATTCAATTTGATGTTATAGCTACCATCATCAAATACCTCTCCAATAATCTAAATGGGTTTTTTTAAATGATAAAAATAACCCTAGAGTGAGTCTAAATCAGGGTTTAAATAAAGGAATTGATGGGAAAAATAGTTAATTAAATGAATTAGTTAAATTTGTAATATATACCTTTAACTCTACCTATGAATGTTAACTATCATGATACCGGATTTGAACCAAACATGCATTATTATTAAGGTTAATATCATGATAAAAACTTAATCATGGTCTTAGTTTTCCAATTTAAGGCCTTGTTTTATATATATAAGAACTTAATCATAAATATGCACTCATAACATAAAAACAATATAATATTTTTATTATATAATTATTGATCCTCCACATCACTCTCATCTCCATATTGACATATCAACTCATATTAAAATGAATTTAAGAAATTTCCCCTAGGTTCAAACATCTAAATCCATGGTCATCACACCATTATTGAACTCATGAGAAAATTATTTATTTTTTAATGAACATAAATTTTCTTGAAAAACTCAACATGATTGAAAATCCACAAAAACTCTACCAAGGTGGTAAAGACCACTCCCAGAGTTCAATAGAACCATCAGATAATTTTTTTAGGTCATTTTATAGGGTAAATTTATCATTTTCCCCTAAGGAGATCTTGTAACATTGAGAATTTCAAAAATGGAGTTAATTACAACTAAGAAAAATTGGGATTGCTACATCCTCCTCACCTTAAACCTTTTCATCCTCAAAATAAATTCAAATGGGGCCTTTAAAAGAAGATCCAAAAATAAATATTTGTGGAAAAAACCAACCATCGCACATGCTTTTGTTGCTTCCAAAAATTTGAGCACTAAGTGAACTTGGTGCATAATCTGACTAGGAAGGAAAAATAATTTTTCATTTATGAAGATACTACCACTAGTCTATTTAGAAGAAAGAACTAAGTGGGGTCATACATCCACTTTGAGAAAGTATTTCCAAGCCGCTATGCCCAATATATATATTCATCTAATAAGAGTTTGTCTTCAAGGTATACTATGGTGGGGGAAACTCTCTCCCCACACATAAAGAGAATTTCAAAAGGTTATTGTAAGAGATAAATCTATCTATTCCACATCGCAACACTTATAATTTACTATATTCCATGATAACACTAGAAAAATTGAAAATTCACATTCTCTTAGGGTTCCATGTTAGCCTCTCAGTCATCACCTATCAAATAGGATCAACCTCCATCATTTCTAACTTATAACATAAGAGAAACATGACCTTCTTCCCAACCTTTACACAACATCTATGAGAAGTACCCGTCTCCATCTCAATATCCAAATACTTTCATTAACTATTTAATATATCATGTTTTTTTATTGATCACTCATTTTTTAGATCTATTAATGAGAATGACACACATAGAACCAACCTCTACCAATTGATTTACATCACACCACTTCATGTCAACTATTCCAGTTCACCACAATCAATATAGGACATCCCCAAATGTTCAGATGAAGTTTCATTATTGTATCCAGACCCCAAGGAAGCACCATATAGAGAAAAACAATATCTACAACCTATCAATAAAATAATTCTCCATATATTACATAACAAGGTTTTCCATATGGTGGGCACTTATACAAAGACCCACTAAGCATTCTATACTAAGGACCATACTTTACCAGAGTGGTCTACACTAAAAATTCTCATCATGATATTTAATTCAAGTATTAGAAGAAAACCACTATCTATTTAGAGGAAGTGGGTGATGTTCTCCCCGCCATCAGGATAACCTTCTAGTTCATCGCACGTGATCATCCGACTATGTGGGATCATTAAGCTATTTCTACCACCATAACCTCTCTCTCAAATGGGGAGAGTGTATTTCAACTACCATCGAATAAAGGTGTGTAACATGTCCCTCTCTAGGAAGGATTTAACTTCTCAATGATAAATTATCATACACTTCCACCACTACTCAAACATAGATTCCCCCTTTAAAAAGCACCAACTACCGTGCCACTCAGATCTCATTAGCCATTATGGTTTCATCTTCATGAATACTAATATCTCTAAAAAATCCAAGCATCACACTATAAGAGGTTATTTCTCAAATGATACTCTCATGGTGATGCTCTATAATCTTTTAAATTCCAAATATGTTCCACCTCGAATCATCTTAAGAATATATTCAATTCAATACATGAAAGCTCCACAAATTCACCCATAATCCTTTGAATATAGGTCGATGTATATGTTGAATTCTCATCAAGGGTTAACCATGGGTCACCCTTTAGAAGCATCTACACATTCCTCAACACTCATATGAAGTGCAATTTATCCTCCATGCCCGTAAAATTCGAATCCACACTCGCTAAATGGTGGGAAACTAACTTTAACATCCATAGGGTAGGCTCTTCTTTCCACGTATGAAGGGCCTTTCTCACTTACATAGATAGAACCTACCTCATCAACACTATCTCCAATGCCTCAATGATTCCCATAAATGGAAACCAATTATTACCAAGGTGAATAAAACTTCATCTCTTATCTATCATGAATAAATCTATGAAATTAATTCCTTATCTACTAAATTTGAAGTCATTACACTATAAGGGGTGAGTGAAATATGGTCACCATTAATAAAAGTCCTCTATCCAACCAAATTCTAGCCTGAGGTTCCACCGAAATATCCAAATTTCAAGTATATTGTGTAGTATGAATAGATTTTGCATGTGTTAACTAGTATATGGTCTATGTATTGTGGACACAATTCATACTCAAATCAAATCCCAGAGTTTACCAACTATGGGAATCCTTTGTGTATGGAGTCATATTTATCATATTGTTAGTACTCTAATATTAATTGTAAAATAGTCAAAGGAAATGTTAAAATTAAGCACAAACACATCTTGCACACTTCCTCTAGAGTCTATGCCTGAATAACTGAGCTCGAACTATCAAATAGAAAAACACATTTAGAATATACCTTGAAAATCCTATGGGAATCAACATGTACTCAAACACAGTCATGATACCTTATGTAATAATCAATATCCTCTAATAATACTCTATCCTATTCAAGGTTTCAAACTCTATCCATGGTTGGGTAGTCCAACCATGAGCTCAGGGAAAAAATTATCCCTCCTCCCAATAGATCATGGTGATATATAGGGAGCTTAAACAAAGAACCACCATCTGTTTAGTGCATGACCAATCCAGATAGAACCCTGAGTCTTAGACTCATTCTAATCCTTTGTCACCATAGGATAAATATCACCTCACAAAACCATGATTTTATTGGATATAGAATAAACATAATACATATGATCTATAGGTAGTCTCTCCCAACTCAACTAAAACTACCATCCACTCTATAAGAATCATGTATTATGTACCTAGGGGAGAGAAGCTACCTCAATAGGGAAAATATTTATCCCAACTGAATATCAAAAAAATGAATCATCACTCAAAAACCATCGGTTTAAGGACCCAAATGCAGACATGGGTTCATTATAACCTTACCTATACACACAAGCTGGCTATAAATGGGTATCTTCTCTCATTGATAGTATGAACCCAAAAGTTTTATAGAATATTTGTATGATTGGGCATAAGAAGTACATTTAGAATCATAACTGAGAATTATATGATGCTTTTCCAACATTTGTTGTACCCCACAATTGTTGTATTAGAGATCATGGTCAACTATCAGGTTATTAGAGTCCTGGTGAAAGGATACATAGGTTTTATCACCTATTCTGGTCTCCCTAGTATGATAATCAAACCCAATACCCTCTTAACATCATTTCCCTAATGTTCCCAAACCAAATCCTCACATGACAACTAACTACAAACATAATATCAAGGACAAACCCTATTTGATGCCACTCTAACAAGACCTAGACCACCAGGGCCCCTCTTAGGTTGGCGATAAGCCAAGAGTTACACCCAAATCCCACCTCCAACAGGCCATGGGATGATAATTCCCCAAGTAGTAATATCTCATGATATAGGAGGACATAGCCTATATGAACCTATAAAAAACACTTCTCCAATACACATGGTATTACATAAAATCCATTGGATATATATATATATATATATATATATATATATATATATATATATTTTCAACTAAATTGAATACAATGTATACATGAGAAAATGACTAAAAATACATCTTATATGTAAGTAAAATGGAATCAATGCATCCAATAAGAATATAAACATAGAGAACTAGTATCTCGTCTCTACCACAGGAATTCCTAGACCATGAACCTACCACAGTGATCACTTCCACCATCATAATCCATCATGCTCTATAATTCACTACCTAGTATCACCAAGCATCATCTCTGAATGAACCATGCTAACTCCACGTCCACCCACACTATATCCAAACTTTTATGTTATCTATACAGGAACAACACATGTAGGCATAATTCCCATACCAGGTTGAGTATAAACATACCCTGTAAGACACTCTGAAAACCACTAAGAAAGTATAAGGAAATAAGTCATCTCAATATCTTGACACTTCAGAGTAACTAAATAAATGTCAAGGATGAATAATCTAGATATTTGTAGGATTTTGTTCCCTATAATAAACTACTTTATACTTTAGATTATGTGTATATTAAAACGAGTTGATATTAATATAAATACTATCACGAACCAAGCTGGAGTTCCATTTAACTCAACACCAGGCCTAGATTGTGGCATGGCCCAAAGGGAATTCTTGATCCCCACGGGCTGGAAACTAGTTCTTAGGTATCAAAAAAAAATTGGGTAATGATTTCCTTCATTTAGATGAGCATAAATAACTAACTAAAATAAAAAATAGACACCTAAATAACAATAACCAAACAAGGTACAAAAAATTCAAGATTAAATGTCTACAACTTTAACCAAAAAACAAAAATACTACACCAAAAGGGAACTACAAAACACACTAGAAACCTCCATACAACATGAGGTCTCCACCCTCAAGCCACCACTACCAAAACTTAAAACAAGTAACACTAACAATTCCAAACCACCATCCCCAAGAATATTTCATTTACCTGAGTCAAACAAAAAGCTTCTACATACACCAAAATTTGTATGTAGTGTGTAAGCCAAAGTCCAGTAGGATGCCACCCAAAGAGAAATATTCTATGTTATAACATTAGAAGAAAAATTAACATGTTCATTCATGAAAAAGGCTTTAAAACATTTTTAATAAAACCTTTTAAGAAGAAACATTTTCAAGGGAAGACTTTTAAACAATACTTATAAAGGCAACATTTAAAAAGAGATATTTTACTAAGATAAACATAATTTAAAATTAAATTCACAAAACACACACAAGGTCCACCATATACCGATGAATGGAACAACATCACATAAGTATCATTCCAAAAGTGAGAACTATGGGTAAATCCCTATGGATAATCTATCTTGAGTGGGAAACTAGAACCTTATACCTCAGTGAAGGGTGGTATAGTAACCACAATCATAGCTTTCTCATGCATGATCCACTGGAAGGGGACACCCCATGGGCCCCGTGGTCTCCCAACATCATCATAGTTTAGTTAGTGTTGTAATAATCAATCATGATAAGTGAAACTGGGAAAATCCACTTCCAAATCACTAGCATACTAGAACTACTCATCCCACCTAGATACCTGGGATTCCCTTTTTGCTCAATACCATTTCATATATTCCATAAATCACCATATTCACTATTCATTTCTAATTATTTCCCCCTTTTTCAGAAACAAAACACCTCCCATTCCACACACACCAAAACCATTTAAGAACACAATTTTCACCACTTTAACAATTCAAGAAACCCATTTAAAATTAACCCAAGAAAGACACATAATCAATTTAACCATCTTCCCTGGACCAGGTCCCTTTCAAAACCACACACAACACATGCTCAATTTAAAACATGCTTCATATCACTTACATAAATCACAATTCACATTTAAAGGTACAAAAAAAACCGACATGCCAAAAATAATCCAGTTTCCTTTGAAAACCCATTTTCAACACATTCGAACCTCAAGTTTCCTTTAAAACAAATTTTGAACCTTCCACACAAGTCATAAAACACTTTTTAAGAAACATTAAAATGAAACATACAAAAAAAATAACCTTTTCCTTTATAAAATACCATTTCTAACACATAAGCATGTCAAACCACTTCAAAATGAATTTCTCACCACAAAAATAAACCATATGACATATTTATAAACTCACGAAATCATATTAAAATCATCTAACTGTCATGACCCGTCCCCCGGGGCTAGTTCCATGACTACCCCAAGATCACCTCCCAAAGGCCAGGGGTTGGCGACTAGCACCAAAGGCATTATCCTGCAAGTGGAGGTTATTTTCTTGAGTACTTGTACGCATGAATGCACACATCCCCAGACCAAAATGCTGAAAATTAATCATGATTTCCACTAAGAAAACCACTGAGAGTAATAGTATAAAACTGAAAGTAAAGGGGCTAGAATACAATCCCAAGAGAAGACAAGTACAAGATCCTGATGTTCGTCTATGGTAAACACTACTTGAAGGGTGGGTGAAGGGGGGGTGTCACCTGAAGCTATATAAGTACGCCTCATCTATCAGACCTCACTAGGTGCAACCTAGTCCCAGATGACTGAGGTCTCTATCGAAGCATTTGTCATCTGCACAAGACACAACACATGTGGGAAGATCCCATGTAGGGGTGAGTAACACAATACTCAGTAAGGACACCAAAACATAAAGGTAATACCATAAAGGAAAGTATGCAAAAATTGTTTTCAGCTCACACAAGTATATGTAAACAACACATATAACAAGAACATTTAGGTATACTCATAAAGGATTCCAAGATGAAATGTCTCATCCACTTCCGGCCATATGGTTCTGCTCATATTACGCTTGATTCTGGGAGATCCCACTCCTTGAGTTATCTGACAGTAACCATGTAGAACAAGTATACTAAAAGTATCTGAGAGAACATATGATCTCTATATGTCATGAAGTTTCTCTAAGATGTCTGGTCTCACTGAGACAAGGAGTTTCGATATCGCAGCCAATCTGTAGTCATAGGATTCTGCTCAAGGTATTCTCTTTCTAAAAGAACTTTCTGCACGAGATATGAAGTCGTCGGAGACCCTCACAAAGAGGTCCCACTTATTTGGGCCCCACACAAAGATAAAAAACTGAGAACTATGTAGAGTAAGCTAATCATGTCAATTCATGATGGAAGGAAAGATCATGATACACAAATAGGGGGCCCTGCACCCACGGCTCACTGGGGGACATCCTGTACCTACTGGAATTATCATCCTAAATAGGGTACGGGTGCTCATGTAAATATTTTTCACACCCATTCCACAAACCCAATCTAAGTTACCATGAAGAGAAGTGAGGACCAAACGGGCCTCTCGGTGTGGTCTATGCTCCACTTAGACCCACAGGGGCACTTAGACCCACTGAGTCAACTCACATCAGAACACGGGTCATTCTCTATGACAGGAATGGGATTCTGAATCGAACCTTAATAGATAATACCAAGGGTATGGTCTCAACCTCTACTATCGCCACATATGATGGGATCGAGATCCTGTGTTTATCTCTCATAGGAAAGAAAAATAGAATACCACTATCCCCTTCTGGTCTAACTAAAACCATACCAAGTCATCTCAAAAGGACCGCCTCATCGTAAGGGTCTAAACACCACAAACAGATCTTCAATCGGACTTACAGTTTGAAAGTTATGGGTGTTTCAGTGAAAGGTGGTTGGTTTAGTCTAGTTCTGGACTGACCCAACCTAACCCAGTTTGAGGTCTGCCGACCCGAACTACTCTGCTGACCCGACCTGACCCACTGACCCGACCCGAGTCGGACCTGACCCACTAGGTTAGCTCGGAACGCCTTGGCTGGGCCGTGCACTTCAACCTGTCAGGCAACCCGACGGCCCGGTTCACCTGGTCTGGCCCGTGTCACGTGGGCTGGTCTTCTTGAGCACACGACTCAGCCACGTTCCGCATCACCCAGTGTAAGGGGGAATGTCTCCCCTACCTCATCCAGTCAATCCTCTTATATGAACTAGGATTCTCGTACATGGTCCGTTGACTGCGTGCCACCAGCTCGACACAACCCAACCGCATCACCAGCCCGCTTCACTACAGTCCACCTTGGTCGTGACCCCATCACCACCCATGGTCAAGCCACCATGGGTTCCTCTAGCCACCACTGCAGGTGTCCAGTGTGTCAGTGGGGTCTTTTGCGGGCCACCGAACGGACTCTAGTGGTCTATTCTTTGATCTGAAAGAAGTTTCAGAGTCCTTGGGTTATGTTCTTAATCACTTGGGGTTTGAATCCTTGTTATAACCCCTTTTACAAAAAACACTCAAATGGTGTTATCTCCTGTGTCTCCTCGATCCATTCTCTATCATAATCGTCGCACCTTCATTGTGTCGCATCCATTCCAGATCCATGATTTCAAATTGTTGCACCAAGAAAAATTTGCACAACGATCGATCATTCACCATCCCATAAAGAACACGAAGAATGTGGGGGAGAAAAGAACAAGAAGCAGCCCAATGATCAAACCTTGATCATTTGTTTGTTTTGTCCTTGATCTGATTCATTATAAGGATCAAGATAACGATGAAAAAACTAGTAATGAATCAAGTGATCAATCAAACCCCAAATTAAAACCCACAAGTCGAATCCTCCTACAAGAATGATCAAACTGTGGGTCAAAATATTTATGGGATGATCTGCGTACATCATTTAGAAATCAAGAACAGGGAAAACATAATCAAAACCAAACACCCAACCTAGAAAATAGGATCAATCTTCATCGGGTTTCAATCGTTATTGGGGATCCGTTAAGAGACATCATGATCTGTCAACCCTCAATCTATGATCCATCATCATTAGTGATTCGTTGTTCATCGTCGTTCATCACTCACTAACAGAATTCCTCTAAATTCTTAGAGAAATATCCTAGGTCATCCCATCATCTCATAACTCTGATAATCCATTAAATGAGGAAACATGTTATATCATTTCTGTTATGCTGAGTCACCACGTCGTTATGTTGTTTCAGTTATGAAATGAAGTTTCCGTTATGCTTGAGTTTCAACATTGTTACATTTTTTCATTTATGAAATGAAATAGTCGGCTCGATGATGCATTATAGCGAAACATAATTTGAATAAAATAAACTTTCTTAAGTTTATTTTATTTTTTTCTTTTAAACGCTCAAAAATTAACTTTTACCCTGGACCCGCGCTAGTTGAGGTTAGGCCCTTTCTTAGGTAAATTTTTCATTTTGGATGCAATGGTGCCCTTGGATTTTTAATCCAGATATCTGTTTAGAAGTTTCCAAAACTGTACATGTGCACTATTTTAATTAACTAAAAAAAGTTCAAAAATTTATTCTGAGATCACCAGGACATAGAATCACATTTCTTCTTAGCACCAAGTCTCAAAATAATCCCATATAATTTAAATAAATTACATGGAAATTCTGGGAAATTACACTGACAATGTTAGGGCATGGAACCACCTACCTCAAGCTTAGAAGTATCTAAAAATTGGGGTGAAACCAAAACTGCACCACCACAAGACCCTAGTGAGGAAAGATCGACCAAAAATCATCAATATTGAACTATAATAAACAAGAAAAAACCATCCTTAGTCCATAAAAACCCATGGAAAAATAAAACCCCAGAAGGGGGGAGGGAAACCCTAGAAGGAATGAAGAAATCAAGGGTGGAGATACTTACTTGGATATTTCATAGAGTTTCCATTCCAAACCCACTAAAGTAAGGGAGCCCAAGGATCCTAGGGAATCATGGAGGAGGATCCCATGAATCCTGAGTGGGAATATGGGGGTGGAATTGTGGTTAAATATTGAGAGGACACATAGGTCATTTTAGTATTTTTAATGAACTGAACATTGTGCACAGTTAACCTGCATGGTTTGTCAAACTGTGCAGAAATTTTGTGCCCCTCTCTATCTAATAGGAACCTACAACATGGTTATCCCTCATGGCCTAACTAGTTGTGTGCAATCTGTTCAATAGCTTCTGTTCGAAAACTTCAACCTACTGCATGGGTACCTGGGCTAGGGTTCACAGTTTCCCCTAAGCATGCAAAAACCATCCGCCTCATTTTTTATGACACAAATTTTCTATTTTTCTCAAAAAACTCAAAGATATTCCTAATGGGAAATCTATACCAAGAATAAATGGAAATATTACCTCAAAAATTCATACCCATCACACCCTGTCCCCAAGAGAAAAAACAAAACCCATAAATGAGCCATATCCAGAAACAAAAACAGAAACACGGGTGTGAAAAATTCCTTATCACATATTTATTTTTCTTCTATATAAAATGAATGTGATAATTTCCTAGGGTAGTAATTGCATCAAAATAGGACATATAATTTCCCTACTATGATGATAACCTTGAGATTCTATGGTGGTATCCCTTTAAATTTTTTATATGGTTGGATGAAATTATGTTATAGAGAAATAATATATTGGTTGTAAAGTGAAAGTACTCATAAGAAGATTAGAATTATTATCATGAAGTTCACACTTGGTAATCTCTAAGATAGGATATTATATGAATAGACAAGATTATAGGAATTTTTCATGTTTATGTGTCATTGGATATTAATATTTGTGAAAATTTGTAATGATCCTTAGACTTTAAAATTATTAGTATTAATGTATATCATGACTTGCATTCTTTGATGTACCGACCAAAAACATGACACCATATGTTCTTGGGAAGTAGGGTATGTTGGGTGCATCGCGATTGTGTAACCTTCTTGATGAGATATTGTGAAAAAGGGATTATATTACATGTTAATCATTCATGTGTAGTTATTGGAATTACAACATTAACTTTTTTCTTTTGGGTACCTTGACCCATTACAATGAGCTAATCTTGGACCTTAGGCAAGCCTATCTAACTCCAATGATAAATAATTCTAGAGAGCCGCACACTAAGTGTTTCTATTTATCTCAATTAAATTATATTTGAATTTAAATATTTGAATAAATATCGTTCTCAAGACCGAGATATAATTTTATTCATGATTTATTGATCAAAAATATTCTCAAGGTAATAAATAATTATCTATTCATAAATAAATAGTTTATTTAATTACATGAATAATTAATTCATATTTATTCTCCAGACTTTGAATAATATATTTATTTTATTTCATGAATAATTAATAAATATTTTTTCAGCAGACAGTGAATAGAATATTTATTTCATTTATTGAATATTTAATAAATATTTATTTAGTATAATGTGAATGTAATATTTATTTATGAGTAAATATTTAATAAAAAATTTATTCAAGTATTTGATAAATATTGATTAGGATGAGTATACCAAGATTTTTTTAGGTGATAAATATTAATTTGAATGTCGGTAAAATAATATTTATCATTGTGTCAGTTAGTGCACGTCATAAAATTTTATTATTATTATTATTATTATTATTATTATTATCATATGTCATAGGGTCGGATAAGGTTTATTACACTATTTAAGGTATATTATACAATTAAATAGTATTTTTAACATAAACCCTAGCTTTATAAATATATTGTTAACTATACCAGGAAAGTCTGAACCAGGCAAAAGCCTGGTCCCGAAAATTTATTGAAGGAAAAGTGCAGGTAAAGGCGGTAGAAAAAAATAAAAGTTACATTACATCAAAACCATACGCATCCCTTTCCCCATCATCAGATAACTCATCACCAGGATCAGCTGACTCCCATTCAGAAGACTCATACTTCTGCATCAGCTCAAGATACATCTTTTTCTTTCTAAGCATTTCTGCAGACATTTTCTCCTTGATTGGTCATTTCCCATTGAGCCCTTTATCTATCTTAGGGGACCCTCGCCTTCGCTTGCCACTGTTCCCATTTGCAAAGACATTTTCTTGGGTCCCAACATTCTTGTATGCAGACCTCATCACCATTGGAATGGGAAGGTCTGAATAGTCCCTCCGTGGATTCCTCCTGCTTTGAGCTTTTTCTTCCACTTCCTTGCTCAGTGTCTCATGATTTCCATTCTTAACAGCATCACTGTAGGATGTTTTGTGACTGTAGAGCTCTTCTTCACAATCAGATCTATCCCTCCACTTATTTTTATGGGTTATAGGAGGGTTGACACTGCCATCCTTCCCACCCTCCAGTTGAAATGTCTTGATTGGGCCATCAGCACAAGGGCTTTTGCATTCATAAATCTTTCTGTCCAGAATAACATGGCCTTATTAACTATATTATATAGGGTTAATCGAGGATTGAGAATCATTGCACATAATACTTATCCCTAGATTCCTCCTCCTCTCTTCCTCTAAAGAATGAGAGAACAAGAAAGAATCCTTTAAGCCTGTAGAATATTATAGTGATCAATACAAACAACACAATATAATCGATCTGTCATGCTAACACTTTACATTCTATCAGTTTTTTTGGAGATCAAAGGACCATGTGTAGATCACCACTAGAGGGGCTCTACTTTGGGTCCTCCCTACACAATGATGGTAACCCAAAAAGGCTTTCATATGATCAACATATTCATCAATGAAATATCATAAATATGTGGTAATCATTCTTTTGATCTAATTTAAATTAATTACCAATTTAATATGAAAAATATCATCTCTAGGTTTTTGGATTAATATGTCAATATTCAATGGAAAAATTTCATCATTCGTAATGTTTACGTCTTGCAAAATTGGAGAATGATCCACCAAATCTAGAAAAGAAATCTTAATGTTTATTCACCCACCAGGAGCTTCCACTATGTCTAGAACCTTCAGTTAGTATCAGAGTTGTCATGTTTAAATTTATAATTATTTATTTGATTGTTGATCAATTATACATAATAGTGCTTCAATCTTTCATTTCTAGATTATTATTTATTTAAAACAAAGATGAATTAACATGATTTCAATGTATTAATATTCTTTATTCAATATTAATACTTTCTTAAGGCCTAATAATTGATTAATAATGATTAGAGATGTCATCGAGAGGTGTCAATTTTTTTGTTCGATCGATTGGGTTACACGACGTGTACCTAGAGTACAACCATATATCCAAGTTCCCTGCATTTGGATGTGTCACAAGATACATGAAACTATAAGAATCTATTATATGTGGTGCATTTATTTCTCACCGTGTGTAGACTGAACCAACTTGGAACACAGTTTTTCAAATTATACAGTGTGTAGTTGGCATACACATTTGTAGTCTACATAGTTTAGCAGTGAAATTCTTGATAACTATGTGGTCAAATGCATGGTTTATAACCACATGGGACTGGAATCCTAGAAAATTAATGGGATGAAAAATGTGTAGTAGGTGTACACATTGTGTAATACATTAATTCTTGTTTCTGAATAACATGTTGATTCAATTCGTAGGATGAGTAGACACACGACATGTGGACCACATGGCATGTTTCTTATGAGTACACTCCATATAATCTGGTCGAGATACATGCCGAAGCCTTAGGTTTTTATCCTAAAAACATGGAAATCAATACACACAGCGTGTATATAGTTAGTAAAGGTCAAGTAGTCCAACCAAGATATATGCTAAATCCCCATGTGTTCACCCTGGATACACGATAATCAAGGAACATGATGTGTAGCTCATAAGTAAATGACATGTAGTCTCCAAATGAAGGGAACAATTAAATTACATTAAAATAATTAATTAAAAAATTAAAACATAATTACACTGTTGGTACCAGAATTTTTTGACTATATAAAAAAGGTTTTAAATAATTTAGAATTCTCAATTAATTTATTATAATTATCTATAATTATTGGTCATGTCATTTAAATTCCATGAATGAATTTATGATGGGTATCAACAAGAGACTTTGAATGATCATTAAGATAAAGGGACTAAATTTTTTAATTAATTAATTAATATAAGTGTTTTATCTTAATAATAAATAATGGATTGAATTGAATTCTATCCAGTGTACTTTTGTGCATTCATTGCATGTGTATAATCAATCATTAGCTTTGACCAGACCTGTGCATGTGTTGGTTTTCTTTAGTTTAATTTATTACATTATTTTGAAATTATTTATTATTAAATTGAAAATGGTATCATGTGAGTCATACCTCTCTATTTTATTATCTGTAACCTATGTTTTTAAGGTTATTTATCTAATTCTCCTTAACTAATACTTTGGTTCCCCTAACCTTCATGTGATTTATAAACATATGTAATAAAAGGAGTATTCTAAGGTGCATTGAGGTGGTTCAAGATTAAACTGATATAAAACCAACCCATTGAGTAACTAAATACCTAAATACCATCGAGTAATTAATTCATCCCTGTCTTGGGTTATGAGAAGGGACATATAGATCCTTTCCACTAGAATGTATAAGAAACTAGGAATTCTAAGTCCAAAAGTGAGTATTGTTGGGACTTGATAAAAAGGTGGGAAACCTAATAAAATTAAAATTATTGTGTCTAACATAATTTGTAATCAATTAAATTATTAATCATCTATTTTAATTATTGTATAAAATGAAAATAAAACCATGAAAATAATGTGATCATTCCTTACCTTAGGGTATTTCCTTTCGAATACAAATTTCATGATATGGTGCAATTTTTTATGTGATGCATTATTATTAGAAATTTTGTATTATGTGTTGGAATCTCCTTTTACTATTTTGTCTCCCTGGTAGATGAAAGGTAAAAAGGATACCTACTAGTGATATGTTGAGGATTTTTACTTTGTTTTTTATATTAAATTATCAATGATGTTTAGAGAGTTGATGATATAATATAAAGATATGGATGCTTACACCGTAATATCTCGTCTTCTTTTTCTTGAGAAATAGAAAGAAAGGCTTGAAACAAATAAGATTTTCAATGCACTATATTAGTGTAAACTGAAATAAGGTAACTCAAGATACTAATCATGCTTTCAAAATGTTGGGATATATTGATAAGTTAGTGAACTTGGGATTCCACTTGGAAAATAAATTATTCATTAATCATATATTATTATCCTTATCACCAAGGTTATCCTTATTTTTTCAAGATTGGATAACCAAAATGGATAAGTCACTCATGAAAATTTTTTTCATACTTCAACAAGTGGATAAGGATTGGTTGAAGACTATTTCTCTACCCATTGTGGTTAAATGTTTAAAAGGAAAGGCTAGAGATCCCATTACTAATCTAATGCCAATAGATTTTTTATAGAGTCCATCAAAGATACCAAAGATTCAAAGGGAGAAGAATAAATAAGAGGTCATTTCATTCTTATATGGAAATAATGGACACTGTATAAGTAACTATAATTAATTGAAGAAGCAAGAACCTTAATCCACTTTAGGTATATTCATTATGTTTCTATTAACCACTTGTGTATTAAATACAATGTGCCTACAACATACATGTATTTAAATATTGGAAATGAACATGAATAGAAAGAATATATAATGAACTCATAAGGAGATAGTAAAGGGAGATTACTATATTAGCCAAGAGGAGATAACTACTTCTCATTGTCAACATAAATTGATTCAAGTTTGTAATAAGTGTTAAAAAAACATTTATCTATGTGTCTAACTAGACACAATGAGACATTATTTTAGATTTGGAATAAATGTTGTTATGGTACTTCAATACTAAATTTATGGTTTAGTAACTCTTGAAACAAAGATATCCATTAAAATTAATGATAAATATAAAATGTAATACTCTTTCCTAATTATGATACTATAATTATTTGTCAAATAAAATTTAATTTAGTTGATTTTTTTATACCCATAAAAGTGTTTTAGTTGAACAAAGATACTGAGTATACAAAAAAACTACTTATCATGTTTTAGATAACGAAACATTTATAAATAAAGGTACATCCCAAATCTATTAGAGTTAGTTCAACATGACTGTGTGAACTACTCTAAATCTAAAGGTAACTTTAGTCACTTCATGAGGTTCCTTTGAGAAATTTTAGAAATGCTCAGTGAAGTAAATAAGTACACTCTGTAAAGATTGAGGAATCTTCGAGCTGGCTTGTCAAATTACATCTTATCCAAGTATTAATTGATCATACATATAGATTAAAGGTAATCCCAAACTCACATTTACTTACATACATAAATTTCATGATGGTAGTAAAATGAAGATCAATAATGAGTCCTATGTATATTGCAAATGTTCCATTATTTCTTCCGATATATGTTTTTTAAATATAATTGAAACAACTAACTGTATTACAACTATATTGTATAATGGATATCATATCAACTATGATATGATAAGAATATATTAGGACACTATTAAATGTTTTTATTGAAACTTGTTTTTTTAAGATGGTTTAATATAAAAAATAATAAAAATAAAACACTAAATCTGATTTAATAATCCTATATCCACTAAGGATAGTAACATCTAGTCAAGATCGACTATATTTCCATAAAGGAAGTTTATATCCTTAAATAGAGTTGGAGAATACTTAAATTATATGGATTAAGGCTATGGATTCACATGGTTTGGCATAGGAATACTGAACTCTACTAAGCTTAGTGGGAGTAGTTCTAGAGACACATATTTTATAGCCTTGGTGGGTGATATAAATATTATTCTTTTAGAATAAATAATCCTACAAAGAATTAGTAAATGGAAATATTCTAAGGTTGAAAAATATGTATAATTCAAGTAATGAAATCCATGTATTAAAATCCAGGGACTCCATATTTTGTATTTTTATAAGACTTGATATTACTAGTGAGTATTCAATAGAAATTGGACATGGATGGTACAAGACATTTCCAATAAAGCCTAATTGATTATAGAAAGTTTTAGTCTATGAAAAAACTTATACCCCATTAATCATGACAAAAATATTTTTTAATTCTACTTATTAAAGAATATTTATATGATCATCACACTACTACAAAACCCGCATTTAACAGCACTGGTATTTAGCAGCGCTAGAAAAAACTGTAGATAAATGGCATATTTATCAGCACTAAGCAAAGTTATGATAAAAGTAACCTTTATTAGCGCTATTTTTAGCACTCGTAAAGGGAAACTTTATTAGTGCTTTATTTTTAGCACTGATAAAGGGTATCTTTTATCAATGATTTGTTTTTAGCACTGACAAAGGGTACCCTTTATCAGTGCTTTATTTTTAGTGCTGATAAAGGGTACCCTTTATCAATACTTTATTTTTAGTGCTAAAAATATGTATTTCATTAACACTTTATTATAACTGATAAAGATCAGAATAAATAAAATGAAATAATTAAATAAATAAAAAATAAATTTATTAAAAAAATATTACATATTTTATGAATTAAATAATTATTGATAAAAATGAATAAATTGATTATACAGTATTAAATATTAAACATTTTATTAATTAGATAATTATGATAATTAATGTTATTAAATTGTATATATTAAATATATCGATATATATTAATGTATATAAATATAATTTATATATTACAAAATATTTATGTTCTTTACATTAAATAGTCATATATTTATTGAATAATGGTTTATAATTAAAAGTTAATATGTATTAGAAATATTGACTAATTGAATAGTACTCGACATATTACAGCATTTCATAGAGGAGGATTACAAAGAAATAAAGAAATTATTACACTTACAAGTACTCAGGGAGACTTGATCCTCAGACCTCCCATGAGACCCCTCAAAGTTGTAAACACTAGGTTACACCCCTGGGGACACATAGTACTCAACATATAATTGGATATTGTTTTATTTTTCAATTTAAAATGTATAGATTAAATCAAAGTTATATGGATTTCACATATACATAATTAATGTATTTTTATATACAATGCACACACATAAAACTTATCCATTTTTTCAATATTGTTAAAGTGTACTTATTCTTAATTTATTCAATTTCACTCATTTTTAACATATATGCATGTACTTAAAATTGGATATTCATTAATAATGTTAAAAATATATTTTTAAAAAAATATTTATAAATAAAAATATTAATAAATATACATTTACTATATTTATACAATTATATATTTATAATTATAAATAAAGAAATATTTTTTAAAAATTATTTATATAATTATAAATAAATAATTATATATATTTAAATAAATATTAAAATTATAATAAATTTACTTAGATAATGAATATATTTACTATATTTATATATTTTTTTTAAATATATGTATGTATACTTATATAAATATATATAATGATATAAAAAAAATTATTATTTTTTTATAATTATAAATAATTAATTATAAAATTATAATAAATATATTTAAAAAGGAATATATTTACTATATTTATATTTACATATATTTATTAATTCTATATAAATATTTACAATTTTTTAATTTGTAATTATAATTATAAATCCTTTATCAACGCCTAAGTAATGAGCGTTGATAAAATCATCTTTATCGGTTATTTTTTCCACTGAAAAAAGATGAGGCTTTATTAGTGCTAAAAAGGGCACTAATAAAATGAACATTTATCAGGGATATAATTTTAGCACTTATAAAGATTGATTTTTGAGTGCTTTTTCAGAACTAATAAAATGAACATTTATCAGCATTATAATATTAGTGCTGATAAATAGTGATTTTGTCAATGCTAAAAAAGCACTGATAAAGAGTCCTTTTATCAATGCTTAAATAATAAGCTCTGATAAAAGGAATCTTTATCACTGCTTATTTGTAAGAACTAATAAAAGTGAAGCAATCTAATTAAAAAACCCTAATCATCTACAAACCCATCACGATATTAGAATATTTCCCCAGAAACCACCAATTGTCGGTGCTCCTCCTCAGCGAATCAAACCTTCAATCACACAACTCGACTACCTCTTGAATGTCACATATGAAATTTGTATATTGATTGAAGTTAGGGTTTTCATAGAGGGTTTAGAATTTTCTTCAACCTATTGAGGTAGGCCTTTCGATTTTCTTTGTCTATTTTTCATTTTTTTTAATTTCTTCTTTGATGATGTCATTATTTATGGTCCGGTGATTGTATACTAGTGAGGCAGGCCTTCTAATTTTCTCAGTTTCCAATTTTGATTCAAATCTTGATCGCTCAAGGAGAGTTTATTGTTTCTAGACTCGATGGTGACACATGGAGTTTATTTGGTTGTTTTATTTTGTTTACAGTTCCCAAATTGATCGCCCAAAGCTATCATACATATTTTTCATTATTTATTTTATCCATAGTGTTCCATACATGTGAAATTTTATAAATTGAAACTGGGGATTTTATGTGTGAGGGAGTTGACAGTGGATTTAGGGATTTATTTTATATTATACTAATTCATATCTTCTTATTTCTACTTATATGTGTTGGTGTTGGAATCAAATACATGGATGCATCATGGTAGTCTTAATTTAAATTTTCTTTCTATTAATTTTATTTATTTTTTGGGAAAAAATCATTCTCAATGTGTTGTTTTTTATGCCCTGGGGCAATTTTCCAGCCCGAGGGGGGTTGAGTATGTCCCTTGGACACTATCAAGGACCAGCTCTGGTGTTTTATATATGGTTGTCTTCGGTTTATTGTGGAAACTATATCGATTGTTAAATGTGTTGTACCTTTTCTCAATAATCCAACTTCCTATGTCTCTACACTTTTAAAAAAATCTATTTTATTTTTCTCCCTCTTTATATTAATCCAAAATTATTTATAAATAATATTAATAATAATATATGAAATATTATACCTTGATTCTATGTACTATTTTCCAACTATATTATAATTTTTCATCATTATCCTACTCCACCTCTCTCAATAATTGACAAAAAAAATATATCATTTTTTGATTACCCCTTTCTAGTCATGCCACTTATTTTAGAACTATATACCACTATAATACATTATAATTTATAGCTCAGAAAAGTAGATTTTCAAAAATTTCTCCCCCTTTTTTAGTATTTATTTAACTAATAACAAGTTGATTTTCACGGAATCACTTTGATTCCTAGCTATATGACATGTAAAAAATAGTATTTCAAACCTTTTTACTATCAAGAAATTTGAAAAATAACAAATCTCCCACACTCTATGATATAGATTGAAGTTCCATCCATAATATTTGAAAATTTTATTCAATTTTCAATCGGTGTCAACATAAGGTTTAAGTCTTACTTTTGAAATCTATAAAATAATTCCCTCAAATACATGTATTGGGAAATAAATATCCCTTGAATTCCATGAGTCGCCTATAAACTAAAGAAAATGTCTACTCACTAATCATCAACATTTAAACATTGGTCATTATTAATATAGAAAATTATTATCATATTTCATCTCTTAGACCTATAAATATTATTTCAACCAAATTGATAAACACTTTCAATCTATCCATAAATTTATTTTTTATGTAATGATTATGATCAATTCCTCATTTTTTAAATTAAAGTTTCTTTAATAATTCATCTAACCTTCAATACCAATATATTAGTTCTTTTTTTAATTCATACATAACCTTTTTCAATTTTCAAAAATTATTGTTATATTAAATAATGATAAAACTATCTATTTGTTTGATGTAAACTTTCTATTCATGTAATCCATTGGTAAATGCTAATTTTACATCCAGTTGGAGTACCTTAAATTTACTTGGGATGATTGGGTGTGGTGATATGACATCTCAAGAGTCTTGAGATGTTTTCAAATATTGATATAACATTAATTTTAAATATAATAATTCCTTAGTTGCTACATCAATTGTTCCAATATAGTTTTATATCTTCTATTTGATTGAATGAGAGTTTATTATTCTTGTTTATCATATTTGAGTTTCTTATTACTTCTTCATTTTCTATATTATATTTTCATTTGTTTAGGGGGTTTAAGAAAGATTTTATGTGGAGTAATTCATTTCTTAAATTCAATTACCCATTTTATTCAACATATTGAAATTCTTTGAAACAATCAAATGTTGAGTTTACCTTATTAGAATTGTCTATAACTTTCACTTCTGATAATGAATATATTATGTATATTTATTTATATATTGTATAAAATTAATATTTTATTAAACCAATAGGATGTAAATGAACCAAAAATGGATTCATGCTTATTTTTTTACAAATTAATGTGAAGATGGAGTTAAATAGTTCATCATGTTTTTAATATATCATACAGATGACCCTTCTAAAAGCCTCTGACTGTGTTTATGTTATTTTTATTCAATAAAAATTAGTCCAAAAGAGTTGGAAGAACATTTTATTTGACATGGAATAGATCAATGCTATAAGTATTGGACTAAACATAGAAAAAAACTGAATGTGGACATCTACTGGGATGATACTATGGTTTATGAATCATTTGATATGAATACCTTTGTATAAGATGATGGAGATCACATGGAAGAAATGAAAATGATAGTTGAAGATTACCTTCATAATTGTCTAAAGTTGTTTCAGGAGTTAAGTAGTTGTTCTAAGAAACCAATGTATATTTGTTGTAATAAATACACAATATTTTCAGTTGTATTGAAGTTATATAATTTGAAATATGGCAGTGGATGGAGTGGAACCATCTTTAGAGAACTACTTGGTCTTTTGAAAGATATGCTACCAGAAGAAAATAAACTACCATACCAAACATATTATGCTAAATTAATTTTTTGTTCAGTGGTAATGATCTCTAAAAAATATATTCTTTTCAATATTATTGCTTATTTTTTTTAAGGATCATGAATCACTCATAAAATTCCCTAACACTACTACAAATATGGCCTTCATCAGTGATAGAAAAGTGCATTAACAGTGTTAAAAAAAGTGTTGTTAATCGAGATGAAGATAAAGGGGGTCCCCTTTATCAGCAGTCAGAAAAGCACTGAAAAAGGGGTCCTTTATCAGTGCTTTTTTTATCACTGATAAAGGACACCTTTTATTAGCGCTTTTTGTTAGCACTAATAAAAGTTAAAAAAATAAAAAAGAATATATAATGTGTGGGGAGTATCTTTTAATAGTGCTTGACCCCCCCCCCCCCCTTATCAGAGCTAGACAGACCCCTCCCACTCTCCTGTGTGCGGCCCTTACCCACGCATCGCCCAACATGCCCGCGTTCACCTCCTTTCTTCCACCCGAACTTGAACCCGTGATCTCCCCCCTTGCGGACCTACACCTTTACCACTAAGCCATTTCATTTTTTTCACTATTTAATGATATATATATATAGTTATATTTACTCGTATATTAATATAGATTCATATTAATATAAATATATTTAGTTATATTTACATATATAGATTTATTAATTTATTATTGTTTATTTATTTATTTTAATATTAATATATATTTATATTTATTTATATATATATATAGTTATATTTATTTGTATATTAATATAGATTCATATTAATATAAATAAATTTAGTTATATTAATATGTATATATTTATTCATATATTAGTATATATATATTTAATCGTATATTAATTTATATTTATATTTATTTATATATATATTTTTAGTTATAATTTTTTATTTATACATTTATTTGTATATTAATATATATTTATAAGATTAGTTTTAAATAAATTTATAAAATATTTTTTTATGTGTGTTTATAAATAAATAAATACATACATACATACATATATACAACACACACACACACAGAGACACACTCACACAGATATATATATATATATTTATTTATTTATTTATTTATTTATTTACGAATAAATACATATATATGTGTATTTGAAAAGCCATAGAATGTCAAAAAACTTAGAGGACATCCAGATATGATATGTGGTACAGGCCTAGAGGACATCCAGATCAGAAGTTATACATATTTTAATGTTAAAAAACTTAGGGTATCCCAATTAAAAACTTATTTTTGGAGGCCTTACGGGCTTTTGGGACTTGAAAAATGAAACCAAAGGTTCCCTTGGTTCACTAGCACGTAGAGCTCGTCGCAAGCTTCAATTTGATATGCTTTAGAGCTCAAACGGACACCTAGATCAATAATTTTGGTGTTTGAAGTTTGAGATACATTTTCAACTTATTTTAGATCTTTTATTCATTTTTTTGATTTTTGTGTCTTCAAATTGTTATTAAATTAATATTAATCGATGATAAATAGGAAATTTTTAATTAATAATATTTTTTAAAATATTTTAAATCCATTTTCACAAAATTTCTTATATATTAAATATAATAGTCTGTTTATACTTATCTAAAACATATTTAAAATATATATATTATATTTATATCAATATAAATATACTTATATAACAATATATTATTTTTCATGATTTTTTTTAAATATAAATTTTACCAGCACTAAGAAAAAACACTGATAAAGCCCCCCTTTATCAGCGCTACTAAAAAAACGCTGATAAAGGGGTCCCCTTTATCAGTGCTAAAAAAAGCGCTAATAAGGGGGGATTTATCAGTGCTAAAAAAAGCACTAATAAAGGGTCACTTTTAACAGTGCTTTTTTAGTGCTGTTAAAAGTTCCCCTTTATCAGCAATTTTTTTAGCGCTGATCAAGGCCCCCCCTTTATCATCTCTTTTTTTAGCACTGATAAAGGGTGGCGCTTCCCTTGCCCATTTTTGTAGTAGCGTAAGTGTGGTGCATATCGATACAAGAAAAATGAATTAAGCCCCTCAAAATCTATAAGGTACTTTCCTATAATTCCATGGTTTATAAGACTATATGGATGTTAGGAAACTGTGAGACAATTAACATGACATGCATATATAAGAATTAAATATGGGAACCTACGTCATCCAGTATATTATCCTTAGTGGAAGAAAATTGATTAGAAGTTTCCTGAATTTGGAGATGATTCTGGAAACTTTCATCTAGAATTATCTATAGATGGAATATATACTTTTGGTGTATAGAGTATTAATCACAATACATGGCCTATCATGTTGGTAAATTATAACTTTCCTCCATTATTATGCATGAAGCGCAAATACAATATGTTGTCTCTACTTATATCTTGACCAAAGTAACCCAATAATGATATTGATTTCTATTTGGACCCATTGATTGAAGATATTAAATTGATGTGGGATACAGGTATTATAATTTATAATGCTCATAAAAGTGAAGAATTCACTTTGAGGGTCATGTTGAATGAAATTATAAATGACTTACCCACTTATGGAAATTTATTAGGATATAGCATTAATGGAATGTTGGGGTGTCCCATTTGTGAAAAATGCACATACTCAGTTAAATAGAAACATTCCGTGAAGACTGTGTTTTTAGGGAAAAATTTTACCTCGATAACAAAAATATCGATCCTGGAAGACAGTATTAGATAGGAATATTGAACAAGGTATGGAACCATCTCCAGCAATATAAAATAACCTATAGAAAAAAGTAAAAAATATTAACACTTTTTTCGGTAAACCATTTTTGAAAAACCTTACCAAATCAAGTTGGAAAAAGAGATAAATTTTCTTTGATTTTCTATATTTGAATTGTTTTAATGTAAAGCATTTTCTTGATTTCATGCGTGTATAAAAAAATGTATTTGATAGTGTTATTAGCACATTACTAAATGTTCCTAGAAAAAAGAAAGATGGAATCAAGGCTAGGTTAGACTTTATTGAAATGGGGATAAGGGAAGAGTTTGCATCAGTGAAGGGTAAAAGGTGGAATTTTCTTCCTCTAGTAGCTTACACTCTATCCATACAATAATAATTTCAATTTTTAATTTTTCTTACTAGTGTAAAAGTTTCATAGGGGTATTCATCAAATATCAAGAATATCATTTCAATGACTAATTTTAATTTACAAGGAATAAATCACACGACTGTCATGTTTCAATGCAAGATTTAATGCTTGTTGCTTTCTATTCCATTCTACCTCAAAATGTACAAGATACATTAACCACACTCTGCTTCTTTTTTAAATCAATATGAAGTAAAGTTGTAGACTCGGTGAAGTTTCCCATCATGAATAAGGAGATTGTAGTCATATTTTGTGAATTATATATGTTCTTCCCATGATAATTATTTGATATAATGGTCCACCTGATGGTTCACTTGGTCAGATAGGTTCATCTATGTGGTCATGTCCATTACAGATGGATGTACCCCATTGAATGGTATATGAATATTTTAAAAGGGTATGTTAAGAATCAAAGTCATCCAAAAGGTTGTATTGTAGAATGATATATTTTTGAAGAAGTTATTGAATTCTACATCAATTACCTATCAGATGTTGAAAGCATCGGTATCCCAAAGTCTCATCACAGTGAATGCCTTATGGGTGAAGGTATTTCTAGAAGATATGTTGTTAAAATTACCTTGATAGAGTGGGAGCATGTATGTTTTTACATATTACATAATAGTGAAGATTTTGATCAATACATTGAATCCCACAAACAAATTATTATAGATTTCAATCCATCAAGGGTTGAAGGATGGATATCAAATACATGTAATAAACAGTTTATATGACGGTTCAGAGATCAACTTTATAAGGATTTATATGAATATATGAATTAAATTACTAAAAATATTTAATGGATAACCAGAGGACTGAAGGAAAATGTTATATCATTCATTGGTTTTGTAATCAATGGTTATATGTTCTATACAAAAGAATATGATGACTTTAGTATGATGAAAAATAGCCGTGTTATGCTTTTGGCTAAAGCAATGCACATATCTTATTCCAAAGATAGAAATCCAATTTATGAAAATATTTCATATTTTGGCATTATCGAATAGATATACGGGTTGGATTATACAACATTTTAAGTGTCTCTTTTTCATTTCAAATGGGTTCACAATATCAATGGAGTGAAAGTAGATTAATTAGTCCTTGTGAAGGTTAATTTTAGTGTGGAAGGGGAAAATGGCGAGCCATTAATAATGGAATCACAATTAGTGAAAGTATTTAATCACTCTGATCCAACAAATAAAATCAGTCGATTGTCTTATTGGCAACTAAAAAAATGTTGAGTCAGATAAAATTTCAATCAAGGATAACGCTTTTATTGGGACATCATAATCAGTTCATGTTAGTCCCAATGTACAAAATAACTTGTGCATTATATGGGACAATAAATAGGGGATTTGGATTCTTGATAGAGTGACCAGATCCTTTAAACCTTTAAAAAAAGAAAGAGGCTTTAATGAGAAGTTAAAAGTTTTTTTAATATATTATGTTTTTCATCATAATATCAAATTTTCTCTACTGCATTAACATAATATAAAATAAATTTTTGACTACTCATGCATAAAATGACTTCTTCACATGACAAAATAACAAACTACAATGAAGGAAACCCTTTGGAAAGATGTAAAGGTAATGTTATGATATACTTTCTATATTTTACTAAAAAATTATATAATGAAATGTTGATTTAATTTTCATTATTCCTTGCATTTTTTGTTTATTTTAAAAGATTTTTGTCCATGTTTCATGCCTCTGTATGAAAAGAAAAGACACTATATCTACTCAATCATAGAGGTATTCTTGATTTCTTCACAGTGAAATAATTATCCATAGAATTAATATATTGTTTCATATTTATATTTAATTTATTTCTCTTTAGTATTACTCACATAATAAATTTTTTCTTATACAGGTGGATTATTTTGTTAGAGTTGAGGTTGTCTGTCCAACTTTCATTCTTCCTCTCCCTTAAAACCTTTTCACCCCTATAGTTGTGAATTTATCACTTGCTTTCAAGTTACCTCCACTGCCTTTGTAGGAAGAGAAATGACATTTCCTTTGCTCAATTATGGAGGTAATATTGATGTTTGTACAGTAAAATCATTGTCCATAAAATTAATATATTGTTTCATATTTATGTTTAATTTATTTCTTTTTAGTATTACTCATATAATAAATTTTTTCTTATACAGGGGGATTCTTTTGTTCAAGTTGGGGTTCTCTGTCCAAGTTTCATGCTTTTTCTTCCTTAAAACCTTTTCACCCCTATAGTGGTGCATTTATCATTTTCTTTCAAGTTAACTCCACTTCCTTTGCAGGAAGAGCAACGACACTGCCTCTGGTCAATTATAGAGGTAATATTGATGTTTTTATAGTAAAATTATTGTACATATAATTAATGTATTGTTTCATATTTATGTTTAATTTATTTCTCTTTATTATTGCTCACATAATAATTTTTTTCTTATATAGGTGGATTTTTTTGAGTTTGGTTACTCTATCCAAATTTCATGTTAATTCTCTCTTAAAACCTTTTCACCCCTATAGTGGTGCATTTATCACTTTCTTTCAAGTTACTTCCATTGCCTTTGTAGGAATAGAAACAATGCTACCTCTGCTCAATTATAGAGGTAATATTTATGTTTTCACAATAAAATCATTATCCACATAATTAATTCATTATTTCATATTTATGTTTAATTTACCTCTTTTTAGTATTACTCACATAATAATTGTTTTCTTATGTAGGTGGATTATTTTTTTTGAGTTGGGGTGCTCTGTCCAACTATCATGCTTCTTCTCCCTTAAAAAATTTTCACCCCAAAAGTGGTGCATTTATCACTTTCTTTCAAGTTACCTCCACTACCATTAAAGGAAGAGAAACAATGCCAGCTCTGCTCAATTACATAAGTAATCTTGATTTTTTCACAATAAAATCATTTTACATAGATTAATGTATTGTTTCATATTTATGTTTCATTTATTTGTTTTTAGTATTACTCACATAATAATTTTTTCTTATATAGGTGGATTCTTTTGTTTGAGTTGGGTTGATCTATCCATTTTTTATGATTCTTCTCCCTTAAAACTTTTTCACCCCTATAGTGGTTCATTTATCAATTTCTTTCAGATTACCTCCACTGCCTTTAAAGGAGGATAAATTATGCAACCTCTACTCAATTAAAGAGGTAATATTTATGTTTTTGTAGTAAAATCATTGTCTATAAAATTAATATATTGTTTCATATTTATTATTAATTTATTTATTTTTAGTATTACTCACATAATAATTGTTTTCTTATACAGGTGTATTATTTTTTTTATTAGAGGTGGTTTGTTTGAAGTTTCCCATGTAGTGTTGTCAGTTTGTCAAAGAAAGTCAATGGAAATCATGGTAATATTGACAATTAGGATTGTTTTGAGACTTTGGGACGTGTAGGAATCAGCCACACCTTAACATGACACATGATGTGAATAGTATGACTCCAAGTACTTATTTTTATTTTAAAATGACATTAATTTTAGTAAAAAATATGATTGAATCAATGTGTTCATTATGAGTTTAAAATCATCATTTGACTTTAAAGTGTTTCAATCACTGGAATCCAAGAAAATGAGCTCATATTTTCTTGATAATTTATGGAATCAATTCCTAAATATGTTCTGACATGTAGGAATGAGTCTCACATAAAAATGATATATGATGTGATCCATATGAGTCAGAGTGTGTGTTTCAAGTTTAAAATGAAATTTTAGTAAAAAAGACAAGTGATGTACTCAAAACCGAGAAAACACATTTATATTGTTTTGATAATTTAGGAAAATAATCTATAAGTGATTTGGAATGTGTAGTAATCATCTGAAATTCAATCTGATTCATGGTGTGACTAGTATGACTCTAAGTGCATCTTTATTTAAAATTGATATCAATTTTAGTAAAATTAACACTTTTTATTAATTTATTTCTTTATATTATTATTAACATAAGAATTTTTTCTTATACAGGTGCATTATTTTGGTCTATTAGGGGTGGTTTGTTTGGAAATAATATGAGTCGAGTCAGGATTAAAAGGAATGTTGAAATTTTTTAATTTATATAATAATTTATATTTATGTAATTGTATGAACCAAGGTTTGAAATGTCTATAATATAGTGTTTTTTTCTTGTATTTTTTGTTGTAAATTTCATTTAATTCTAATCATGTATAGGGAATTATTTTTATTGATATCTGGTGTTTTTATGTTGTTGTAGTGTACAGTTATAGAACACTACAGTGGTGATGCAGTGTGCTAATATAGTACACTATAGTATGTCCCTTTATTAGTGCTTTTAAAATCACTGATAAATGCCATATTTATCAGCACTTTTACAATCACTGATAAAGGTATACATTATCAGTGCTTCAATAAGTACTGATAAAAGTCTATTTTATCAGTTCTCATAAAGGCACTGACAGACTACCCTTTATCAGTACTTTTGCATCGCTGATAAAAGACCAAGGATTTTAAGCTTTCTCGTGTATTCAGTGATTTTCTAGCACTGATAGAGGTCATTTTTAGCACTATTAATGGAAATTTTTTTAGTAGTTTCATATAGGATTATTGATTGTCAAGGTCACCTCATTTAAAGGAAACATTACAGAAGATTTCAATATGACATGAGAAAAAAAGATAACCTATAGTATATGTCTACAAGGCATAACTAGAAAGGGTTGGTGACATCAATAAATTCCAATAAGATATATAGATTATATAAATCCATTTATGAATAAATCATGCATAGTGATCATATAATATTTATTTGGAAACAAATGAGTGACATGTGTCTCTATCAAGTTAGTGGGTGAACCGTAAGTTTTCATCATAGATATGTTGATAACATATGGAAAAAATGTTTTGACTTGTCAATTTGATAAGATCAGGGAATGAAATTTCTCTAAGTTTGACTCAACATAGATAATGTATTCTAGGGAAAAATATCTACCAAAATAGATCTATGGGTTTGATAAATCTAGTGATAGTACATATATTAACAAAGTATTGAAAAATAAAAGTTGAAATAATTCAAGGCTGAATTTTTGTTGGCATATAATCCTTCCAGTAGAACATGCATAGGCATAAGAATATGTTAATGAGATTAAAATAATCTCACAAACTTAAGTGTTGGGAATTCATATCATATTTCATGATATGTATTAATGTTTCATATTGCTAATTCATAATTCATTGTAGGTGAATATAAAATAGATCCAATATAACTATATCAACTTGTTGTTAGAATTTTTTAAATGTACTTGTAAAGGTAGAACTGGATGAGTTCATAGTGTTAAGAGAAGTGGGATTACAAGTGATCAATGGAATTGAACACTTGTCTTTATTTAGTTTAATTTTATTTAGTATCATAGAAAGGAAAAGGTAATATGAAAGGAAAAATTATTACAACAAGTGTTTTCCATATCTATAATATATAAATATATTGTAGCTTCGGATATATCTTAAAGATTAGTTTAGCAATGCTCGGTTCCAGTTTTAGTTTATACCAAAAGAAATATATTTATGATTATTATGATATTATTTGACTATGGATTTAGTCTGGATGCTAAAAATTTTAAATGGGAACAAGAGGTTGATATTTAGTAATATCACAACTTAAGGAATTTTCTTAAGCTAATAATGTTGCAGTAAATATATTTTCCTCATAGACATGTGTATTTACAAACCCTATCCATAGAAATGTGGTAGGCCTAGAAGTTATACCCATAATCATCATAATCATATTAAACATATGATAATTAACCAATTATTAGCAGTTGGATCCAGTATAAGTGGGATTCTATTGGATTTGGTTCCATATAACAATCTACATTATACTTTAGATTACGCATATATTCAAAGAATTGAATATTAATATAAATACCTTATCAAATATTGATTGTTCTTATTCATAACATTAATGTGATAATTTCCTAGGGTATCTATCACATAAAAATATGTCACAGTAGTTCCCCTCTATGTTGATAAGCTTGAGATTTTATGATGATATCTCTTAAACTTTTTCTAGAGTCGGGTGACTTTTTATGATGGGGAACATAGTTTGTTGGCTGTCAAGTGTGATTACTCATAAGCAGATGAGAATTCTTCTTAATAAGTTCAAACATGGTAATCTCTAAGACTGAAGATTACGATAATAGAACCACGTATAGTAAATCAATATATTTATGTGTCATTGGATATTCTTATCTCTGAGCATGTGTAATGATCCTTAGACTTTTATATTATTATTAATTCTTTTCATGAATTGGGTACTTTTATATACTGACTAAAACTGTGACGCCACATGTTCATGGGAAGTAGGATATGTTGGGTGTGTTTTGAATGAGATGTTATTAATTAATAAGTCGATGAAGAATTTGTTCTTTCCATATTAAAGGAAGTTAATATCTAAACCCTTTTATTGAAATATAACCATCCCATTAAATTCCATGGTCATGGTGTAATAATGAGTTTATTTCAAATAGTCAAAGAAAGATGTATCAAGCACATAGGTTGATCACATAAGTGTAAAACCTTCTTAATGGGATATTGTGACAAAGAGATTATATTACACGGTAATCATTCATGTGTGGTTGTCAACGTTGTGACATTAACTTCTTTCTAATGGGTGCATTGACCCATTGCTAGATAGTAATCTTGG
Source organism: Viscum album (assembly GCA_963277665.1). NCBI lineage: Eukaryota > Viridiplantae > Streptophyta > Magnoliopsida > Santalales > Viscaceae > Viscum > Viscum album. Next base: position 80,206,767 of record OY728122.1, read on the forward strand.
ACTTTAGGCAAGCTTGCCTAATGCCAACAAGAAAGAATAATTGAGAGTCACCAACTAAGTGTTTTTGTTGATATCAACTAAATTCTATTTAAATTTAATTATTAGAATAAATATTATACTCTAGACAGAGGTATAATTTTATTTAGGATTTATTGATCCCAAATATTTGTAAGGAAATAAATAACTATTTATTCATTAGTAAATAATTTATTTAATTACATTAATAATTAAGAAATATTTATTCTCCAAACCGTGGATATATTTTTTATTTTATTTATTGAATAATTAATAAAAATTTATTCACCAGACTATGAATAACATATTTATATTATTTATTCAATTTTTAACAAATATTCATTTGTTATATAGTTAATAGAATATTTATTTATGAATAAATATTTAATAAAAATATTTATTCAGATATTTGATAAATATCAAGGAGGATGAGAAAACTAAGATTGTGTCCCATGATAAATATTAATTTGAAAGATGGTAAAATAATATTTATCATTGCATCAGTTATTGTACATCATAAAATATTATTATAATTATTATATGACATGTATTCTGATAAGGTTTATTATATTATCTAAGGGTTATTGTGCAATTAAATAATATTTTTAACATAAATTCTAACTCTATAAATATATTATTATGCCTATTATGTAAGTTTAATTGATAATTGAGAATCTTTGAACGCAACAAAATTCTCTCAAGATTCCTCATCCTCTTTTCCTCTTGATAATGAGAAAAACAAGTGAGAATTCTTTAAGCCCGAAATATCTTATAGAGATCAAGACAAAAAAACACAATATAATTTATCTGACATGCTAGAACTTGACATTTCATCAATGTTTTTTGATGATCAAAGGACTGTATATGGATCACCACTAGAGAGGCTCTACTTTGGGTTATCCCTATGCAATGATGGTAATATGAAAAGGGTTTCAGATGATCAAAATCTTCATTGAAGAAATATCTTAAATATGATGTAATTTTCTTATGATCTAATTTAAATTAATTATAAATTTAATGTGAAAAATATCATCTCTGTGTTTTTGGATTTCTATGTCAATATTTGATGAAAAATTTTCATTGGTCATAACATTTATGTCTTGCACAATTGATGAATTATTCATTGAATCTAGTAAAACAAATAATGTTTATTCATTCATTAGAAACTTCTGATGCATCTAGAACCTTTAAGTTAAAAAGTCCCACACAGGATCAATGTAATCACTGAGAGGGGGAGGGGTAAATTAGTGATATATTTTTACTTTTATGTTAAATTTATTAATAACTTTCACTTCCTATTAAATAGATAAAACATTTCTGAAAAAAAATATCCAAACACATCTAAAGGAACACAAGTATTTAGAAGTTTATCTACTAAATAAGAGAAACTAATCCTAAGTATGATGTGGAAATAATCTAATACCACACAATACACTAGAATAAAATACTTTTTGAGTGGATGCATCAAGTAGGAAATACCCTAACACTTGCATAGCACTATGATCAATACAACAGTGCATGTGTTTCTTCTAGCAAGAAATATGTAAATAATATTTTGTAAATAAGTTTAGAAACCTTCACCAATAGGTTCATAACTTTTCATTATGCTACTTTGAAAACTTTCACTTTTTTTATTCTTCAAAAACAATTCTTCACTTTCTTACCCAGTTGTAGGTAATAACCTCTTCTCTAGACTTCGTACAAATCTTAGTATCATCCCTCTATTTTATTCCCACTATCCAATTAATTGGTTTGGACCCAATTATGATTGGTTTTACTATAGAAAATCAGAACCCCATTATTTTATTCTTTTTTCTCTTTCAAAAAAAATCTATTTTGATTTATTGATTTAGCCTGATGAATATTGACCACCACTTCTCTGATGAATTCATCTATTTGGAAACTTTCTTTTAGAAACTCTGCACAGAAACCAGTTTGAAACTAAAACTATAGCACTTTGCCTTCTTCTATGTGAATATTATCAGAGTACATTGTACTTGGACCTCTTTATATAGGTGTTATCAAAATAGGAAAGGTGGGAACCTAAAATATTTTTACCACTCAACGAAATTCTATATCTCCAAAATTTATGTTCTTTTAACTTTATTTGAACACTTCTCAATTATATTCAAATCTTCTAGAATCTTCTCAAATTTTTATAAATTCTCTATAACTTCTTAATTCTCAACCTCACTTGAATAAGAACATTAAAAGTTCTCATTATGAGAATTGATAGCACGGAATATCTCAGCCTGAAACTCTATTAGTCATTCCAATTCTCTTGACCCAATTACAAACAAGTAAAACAAATCACTTCTTCACTTCAATGTTCCAAACCAACTAAAACTATTTAACAAGAAAGTTGTAATATAACAAATCTCCCACACTCTATGATATAGATTGAAATTCCATCCATAACATTTGAAAAAAAAATCAATTTTCAATGGGTGTCAACATGGGTTTTAAATCTTACTTTTAGAATCTATAAAACAATTCTCTCACATACATGTATTGGGAAATAAATATCCCTTGAATGCTGTCAGTCGCCTATAAACTAAGGAAAATGTCAACTCACTAATCATCAAAATTTAAACATTGGTCATTATTAATGTAAAATATTATTATCATAGTTCATCTCTTATAACTATAAATATTATGTAATCCACATTGATAAACACATTCAATCTATATATAGAATTATTTTTTATGTAATCATTATGATCAATTACTCATTTTTTATATTAAAGTTTCTTTAATAATTCATATAACCTTCAATACCCAGATCTTAGTTCTTATTTCAATTCATACATCACCTTTTTCAATTTACAAACATTATTCTTAGATTAAATAATGATAAAACTATCTATTTTTTGATGTAAACTTTCTATTCATGTAATCCATTAGTAAATGCTAATTTTACATCTAGTTGGAGTACCTTAAATTTACTTGGGATGGGTGGGTGTGGTGATATGACATCCCAAGAGTCTTGATATGTTTTCAAATATTGATATACCATTAATGTTAAATGTAATAATTCCATAGTTTCTACATCACTTGTTCCAATATAGTTTTATATCTTCTAGTTGATTGAATGAGATTTTATTATTCTTTTTTATCATATTTGAGTTTCTTATTACTACTTAATTATCTATATTATATTTTCAATTGTTTAGGGGATTTAATAAATATTTGATGTGGAGTAATTCCTTTCTTAAATTCAATTACCCATTTTCTTCAACATATTGAAATTCTTCGAAAAAATCAAATATTGAGTTTTCCTTATTAGAATTGTTTATAAATTTCACTTTTGATAATGAATATATTATTTGTATTTATTTATATATTGTAAAAATTAATCTTTTATGAACCCAATAGGATTTTTATGAACCAAAAATGGATTCATGCTAATTGTTTTACAAATGAATGTGAAGATGGAGTTAAAGAGTACATCAAGTTCAAGACATCATACAGAAGACCCTTCTAAAAGCCTCTGCTCGTTTTTATGTTGTTTTTATCCAATAAAAATTAGTCCAAAAGAGTTGGAAGAACATTTTATTTGACATGGAATAGATCAATGCTATAAGTATTGGACTAAAAACAGGGAAAAATTGAATGTGGACATCAGCTGGGATGATACTATGGTTTATGAATCATTTTATATGAATTCCTTTGTAAAAAAATGAGGGACATCACATGGAAGAAATGAAAATGATAGTTAAAGATGACCTTCATGATTGTCCAAAGTTGTTTGAGGAGTTAAATAGTTGTTCTAAGAAACCATTATATATTTGTTGTACTAAATACACAATATTTTCAGTTGTATTGAAGTTATATAATTTGAAATATGGCAGTGGATAGAGTAGCACCATCTTTACAGAACTAATTGGTCTTCTGAAATATATGATACCAGAAGAAAATAATCTACCATACCAAGCATATGATGATAAATTAATTTATTGTTCATTGGGAATGATCTCTAAAAATTACAGGCTTTTCAAAACTGTTGCATATGTTTTCTCAAGGACCATGAATCACTCATAAAATTCCCTAAGTGTGGTGAATATTGATACAAGAAAAAATAATTAAGCCCCTCAAAATCTGTAAGGTACTTTCCAATCATTCCATGGTTTATAATACTATGTGGATTTTAGGAAACTGTGAGACATTTAACATGGAATGTTTATATAAGAATTAAATATGGGAGACAGAATTTTATGGGAATATTGAACAAGGTACAACACCATCTCCAGCAACGGGAAATCAACTATACAAAAAAGTAAAAAAGATTAACACTTTTTTCGGTAAACCATTTTTTAAAAACCTTACCAAATCAAGTTGGAAGAGGAGATAAATTTTCTTTTAATTACCATATTGGAATTGTTTGAATGTCAAACATTTTCTTGATGTAATTCATGTATAAAAAATGTATTTGATAGTGTTATTGGCACATTACTAAATGTTACTAGAAAAAAATATTGAATAAAGGTTAGTTTGGACTATATTGAAATGGGGATAAGGGAATATTTGGGATCATTGAAGGGTAAAAGGTGGAATTTTCTTCTTATAGTAGCTTACACTCTATCCATAGAAGAAAATTTTCAATTTTTCCTTTTCCTTACTAGTGTAAAAGATTTATAGGGTTATTCATCAAATATACAAAATATCATGTCAATGACTAATTTGAAGTTACAATGACTAAAATCACACAACTTTCATGTTTTTATGCAAGATTTAATTCTTGTTGATTTCTGTTACATTCTACCTCAAAATATATGAGATACATTAAAAAGACTCTACTTCTTTTTCAAATCCATATGCAGTAAAGTTTTAGACTCGGTGAAGTTTCTCATCATGAATAAAGAGTGTGAATTATAGATTTTATTCCCACCATAATTATTTGATATAATGTTTCAACTGATGGTTCACTTGGTCAGATAGGTTCATCTATGTGGTCAGGTCCATTATAGATGGATGTACGCCATTGAATGGTATATGAAGACTTTGAAAGGGTATGTTAAGAATCGAAGTCAGCCAAAGGTTGTATTGTAGAATGATATCTTTTTGAAGAAGTTTTTGAATTCTACATCAATTTCATATCAGATGTTGAAAGCATAGGTATCCCAAAGACTCATCATAGTGAATGCCTTATGGGTGAGGGGATTTCTGGAAGAGATGTTGTTAAAATTATCTTGATAGAGTGGGATCATGCACGTCTTTACATATTACATAATAGTGAATATGTTGATCTATAAATTGAATCCCACAAAGAAGTTATTAGAGATTTGAATCCATTAGGGGTTGAAGGATGAATATCAAATACATGTAATAACCAGTTTATATGATGGTTCAGAGATCAACTTTATAAGGATTTATATGAAAATACGAATTCAATTACCAAATAACTTTAATGGCTAGCCAGAGGACTGAATGAAAATTTTATATCTCACATTGGTTTTGTAATAAATAGTTATATGTTCTATACAAAAGAACATGATGACTTTAGTACGATAAAAAACAGTGGTGTTATGCTTGTGGCTAAAGCGATGCACATATCTTGTTCCAAGGATAGAAATCCAATTTATAAAAATATTTCATATTTTGGAATTATAGAATTGATATACGGGTTGTATTATACAACATTTTAAGTGTCTATTTTTCATTGCAAATGGGTTTACAATATCAATGGAGTGAAAGTAGATTAAACGGGCCTTTTGAAGGTGAATTTTAGTATGGAAGGGGAAAATGGTGAGTCGTTCATAATAGGATCACAAGTTGTGGAAGTATTTTATCACTCTAATACAACAAATAAAATCAGTCGATTATCCTATTGGAGACTAAAAATGTTGAGTTAGATGATAATTCAATCGAGGATGACCCTTTCATTGGGTCATCACAAATAGTTCAAGTTTGTCCCAATGTAGACAATGAATTTTTCATTATAGGGGACCACAAAGAGGGGATTTGTATTCTCGATAGAGGAACCGAATCCTTTAAACCTTTAAAAAATAAAGAGGGTTCAATGAGAAGGTAGAAGTTTTTTTTAATATATTATTCTTTTCATTATAATATTATATGTTCTCTACTACATTAACATAATATAAAATAAATTTTTGACTACACATGCATAAAATGTCTTCTTCACATGATAGAAGAGAAAACTATAATAAAGGAAACCCTTTGGAAAGATGTAAAGGTAATGTTACAATATACTTTCTCTATTTTATCGAAAAATTATATAATGAAACATTGATTTAATTTTCATTATTCCTTTCATATTTTTGTTTGTTTTAAAAGATTTTTTTTAATGTGTCATGCCTTTTTAGGAAGAGAAATGACACTATTTCTTCTCAATTAAAGTGGTAATCTTGATGTTTTCACAGTGAAATCATTATCCATAGAATTAATGTATTGTTTAATATTTATATTTAATTTATTTTTTTTAGTATTACTCAACTAATAAATTTTTTCTTATACAAGTGGATTATTTTATTCGATTTGGGGTGTTTTTTCCAAATTTCATTCTTCTTCTCCCTTAAAATCTTTTCAACCCTACATTTGTGCATTTATCACTTGCTTTCAAGTTACCTCTACTACATTTGTAGAAAGAGATATGACATTGACTTTTCTCAATTATAGAGGAAATATTGAAGTTTTTACAATAAAATCATTGTCCATAAAATTAATATATTGTTTTATATTTATGTTTAATTTATTTCTTTTTAGTATTACCCATAAAAAAAAATTCTTATATAGGTGGATTATTTTGTTCAAGTTGGGGTTCTCTATCCAAGTTTTATGATTCTTCTCCCTTAAAACCTTTTCACCCCTATAGTGGTGCATTTATCACTTTCTTTCAAGTTACCTCCACTGCCTTTGTATGAAGATCAATGACACTGCCTCCAGTTAATTATAGAGGTAATCTTGATGTTTTTACAGTAAAATCATTGTACATATGATTAAGTTATTGTTTCATATTTATGTTTAATTTATTTCTCTATAGTATTACTCACATAATAATTTTTTTCTTATATTGGTTGATTTTTTTTTTTGAGTTTGGGTACTCTATCCAACTTTCATGGTAATTATCTCTTAAAACCTTTTCACCCCAATAGTGGTTCATGTATCACTTTCTTTCAAGTTACTTCCATTGCCTTTGTAGGAAGAGCAACAACACTGCCTCTTCTCAATTATAGAGGTAATCTTGATGTTTTCACAGTAAAATAATTATACATATAATTAATCTATTATTTCATATTTATGTTTAATTTATTTATTTTCAGTATTACTCACATAATAAGTATTTTCTTATATAGGTGGATTATTTTGTTTGATTTGGGGTGCGCTATCCAACTTTCATGTTTCTTCTCCCTTAAAACCTTTTCACCCCTATAATGGTGTATTTATCACTTTCTTTCAAGTTACCTCCACTACCTTTAAAGGAAGAGAAACAACACTGCCTCTGCTCAATTACATTGGTAATCTTAATTTTTTCATAGAAAATTCATCTTCCATAGATTAATATATTGTTTCGTATTTATGTTTCATTTATTTCTTTTTAGTATTACTCACATAATAATTTTCTCTTATATAGGTGGTTTCTTTTGTTCGATTTGGGGTGCTCTATCCATTTTTTATGATTCTTATCCCTTAAAACATTTTCACCCCTGTAGTGGTTCATTTATCACTTTCATTCAAGTTACCTATACTACCTTTGAAGGAAGATAAATGATGATACCTCTGCTCAATTACAGAGGTAATATTAATGTTTTCCTAGTAAAATCAGTGTCCATATAATTAATATATTTTTTCATATTTATGATTAATTTATTTCTTTTTACTATTAATCAAATAATAATTTTTTTATTATACAAGTGGATTATTATTTTAGATTTGATATGGTTTGTTCGAAGCTTCCCATGCAGTATTGTTAGTTCGACAAAGAAAGTCAATGGAAATCATGGTAACATTGACAATTAGGATTGTTTTGAGACATTGGGACATGTAAAAATCAGTCGAACCTCAACTAGACCCATGATGTGACTGGTATGACTCCAAGTACTTATTTTTGTTTTAAAATGACATTAATTTTAGTAAAATAGACAATTGAATCAATGTTTCTGTTATGAGTTTAAAATCAACATTTGACTTTAAAATGTTTCACTCACTAAAAAAAATAAAACGCCCTAATATTTTCTTAATAATTTAGGGAATTGAATCATAAATAAGTTCTAACATGTAGGAATCAGTCTCACATCAAACTGATACATGATGTGATCCATATGAGTCAAAGTGTGTGTTTCAAGTTTAAAATGAAATTTTAGTAAAAAATACAAGTGATGTACTCAAAAATGAGAAAACACATTTATATTATTTTGATAATTAAGGAAAAAATCCATAAGTGATATGTAATGTGTAGGAATCAACCAAACTTTAATCTGATGCATAGTGTCACTGGTATGACTCTAAGTGCATCTTTATTTAAAATTGAAATAAATTTTAGTAAAAAAACAAACTGAACTACTCGAAATCAAAAAAAACACATTCATATTTTTTTATACTTTAGGACAATGATCCATAAGTGATTTCAGATATTCATGAATCATTCACACATCAATATGACGCACGGTGTGACCTATATGACTCCAAGTGCATGTTGTTATTTAAAATTAACATTAATTTTAGTAAAAAACCCAACTGACCTACTCAAAATAAAGGAAACACATTCAAATTGTTTAAATGCTTTAGGAAAATGATCCATTATTCATGTGTGATGTGTAAGAATCATCTTTACCTCAATTCAATGCATGGTGTGACCGGTATGACTCCAAGTGAATCTTTTTATTTAAAATTACCATCAATTTTAGTAAAATTAACACATTCTATTAATTTATTTCTTTATATTATTATTAACATAAGAATTTTTTTCTTATACAGGTTCATTCTTTTTGTCAATCAGGGGTGTTTTGTTCAGCAATAATATGAGTCAAGTTTGGATTAAAAGGAACATTGATGTTTTTTAATGTATATAATAATTTTTATTAATGTAATAGTATAAACCAGTGTTTGAAATTTCTATAATATAGTTTTTCTTTCTTGTGTTTTTTTTTGTAAATTTAATTTCATTCCAATCATGTATTGGGACTTGTTTTTATTGATATTAGGTGTGTTTCTACTGCTGTAGTGTACTGTTATAGAACACTACAATGGTGCTACAGTGTGCTATTACAGTACACTATAGTATGGACCTTTATTAGATCTTTTAAAATAACTGATAAAGGCCACATTTATCAACACTTTTAAAATCACTGATAAAGGTATACTTTATCAGTGCTTCTATAAGCGTTGGTAAAGGAAATTTTTTAGTAGTTTCATATAGGATTATTGATTGTCAAGGCCACCTCATTTAGAGGAAACCTTACAGAGGATTTCTATATTACATGAACAAAAAAGGAGACCCTATGGTATATTTCTACAAGGAATAACTATAAAGTGCTGGTGACATCAATAAATTCCAATAAGATATGTATATTATATTAATCCATTTATGAATAAATCATGTATAGTGATCATGTAATATTTATTTGGAAACAAATGAGTGACATGTGTCTTTATCTATTTAATGGGTGAACCATAAGTTTTAAACATAGATATGTTGATAACATATGGAAAAAATTTGACTTATAAATTTTTAAAGACCAGGGAATGAAAATTCTCTAAGTTTGACTTAAAGTAGATAATGTGTTATAGGGAACAATATATACAAAAATAGATCCATGGTTTTTATATATCTATTTATAGCATATATATTAACAAAGTATTGAAAAATAAAAGTTGAAATAATTCAATACTGATTTTTTTTTGTCATATAATCCTTCCAATAGAACATGCGTAGGCATAAGAATAGGTTAATGAGATTAAAATAATCTCACAGCCTTAATTGCTAGGAATTAATCTCATATGTCATGATATGTACTAATGTTTGATATTACTAATTCATAATGATTTGTAGGTTAATATGAAATAGATCCAATATAACTATATGAACTTGTTGTTAAAATTGTCTAAATGTACTTGAAAAGGTATAACTGGATGAGTTCATGGTGTTTAGAGAAGTGGTATTACTAGTGATCAATGGAATTGAACACTTGTCTTTATTTATTTTAATTTTATTTAGTATCATATAAAGGATAAGGTAATATGAAAGGAAAAATTATTACAACAAGTGGTTTCTATTTCTATAATATATGAATATGTTGCATCTTCATATGTAGCTTAAAGATCAGTTTATCAATTCTTGGTTCCAGTTTTAGGTTATACCAAAAGAAATATATTTATGATTATTATGATATGATTTGACTATGGATTTAGTCAAGATGTTAATATTTTTAAATGGGAAAAAGAGGTTGATATTTAGTAATATCACTACATAAGGAATTTTCTTAATTTAATAATGTTATAGTAAACAGATTTTCCTCATAGACATGTGGATTTACTAACCCTAGCCATAGAAATGTGGTAGGATTAGAAGTTATACCCAAACTCATTTGAATAATGTTTAACATGCGATAATTAACCAATTGTTAGTAGTTGGATCTAGTATAAGTGGGAGTCTTTTGGATTTTGTGCCATAGAACAAACTACTTTATACTTTAGGTTACGTGTATATTCTATGAAGTGAATTTTAATATAAATACCTTATCACATATTGATTGTTCTTATTCATAACATTAATGTGATAATTTCCTAGGGTATCTATCACATAAAAATAGGTCATTGTAGTTCCCCTCTATGATGAGAAGCTTGAGATGTTATGATCATATCTCTTAAACTTGTTCTACCATTAGGTGACTTTTTATGATGGGGAAAATAGTATGTTGGATGTCAGGTGCGAGAACTCATAAGTGAATGATAATTCTTCTTAATAAGTTCACACATGGTAATCTCTAAGACAGAAGATTATGAGAATATAACCACCTCTATTAAATCAATATATTTATGTTTCATTGGATATTCCTATATGTGAGCATGTGTAATGATCCTTAGAATTTTATATTATTATTAATTCTTATCATGACTTGTGTACTTTGATATACTGACTAAAAATGTGATTCCATATGTTCATGGGAAGTAGGATATGTTGGGTGTGTTTTGAATGACATGTTATTAATTAATAAGTCTATAAAAGATTTTTTCCTTCTATATTAATGGAAGTTAATATCTAAACCCTTTTATTGAAATATAACCATCCCATTAAATTCCATAGTCATGGTGTAACAATGATTTTATATTGAATAGTCAAAGAAAGATGTATCAAGCACATAGGTTGATGACATGAGTGTAAAACCTACTTAAGTGTTTCTATTGATATCAACTAAATTCTATTTAAATTTAATTATTAGAATAAATATTATGCTCTATACTGAGGTATAAGTTTTTTTAGGATTTATTAATCCCAAATATCTGTAAGGAAATAAATATTTATTTATTCGTTAATAAATAATTTATTTAATTACATGAATAATTAATAAATATTTATTCTCCAGACTGTGAATAGAATTTTTATTTTATTTCTTAAATAATTAATAAATATTTATTCATCAGACTATAAATAACATATTTATTTTATTTGTTAAATTTTTAACAAATATTCATTGTTCAGACAGTTAATAGAATATTTATTTATGAATAAATATTTAATAATAATATTTATTCAGATATTTGATAAATATCAAGGAGGATGAGCAGACTAATATTGTGTCTGGTGAAAATATTAATTTGCAATCGGGTAATATAATATTTATCATTTCATCAGTTAGTGTACGTCATAAAATAATAATAATATTATTATATGACATGTGTTCTGATAAGGTTTGTTATATTATTTAAGGGTCATTGTGCAATTAAATAATATTTTTAACATAAATTCTAACTCTATGAATATATTATTATGCCTATTGTGTAATTTTAATTGATAATTGAGAATCTTTGAATGCAATAAACTTCTATCTAGATTCTTCATCTTCTTTTACTCTTGAGAATGATAAAAACAAGCAATAATCCTTTAAGCCCGAAATATCTTATAGTGATCAAGACAAACAACACAAGATAATCGATTTGACATGCTAGAAATTGACATTTCATCGATGTTTTTTGAAGATCAAAGCACTGAATATAGATCACCACTAGAGAGGCTCTACTTTGGGTCATCCCTATGCAATGACGGTAATATGAAAAGGGTTTTAGATGATCAAAATATTCATTAAAGAAATATCTTAAATATGATGTAATCTTTCTTATGATCTAATGTAAATTAATTAAAAATTTAATGTGAAAAATATCATCTCCGTGTTTTTGGATTTCTATGTCAATATTTGATGAAAAAATTTCATTGTTCATAACATTTATATCTTGCACAACTGACGAATGATTCATTGAATCTAGTAAAAGAATAATGGTTATTCATCCATCAAGAACTTCTGATGCATCTGGAACCTTCAAGATAAAAAGTACCACACAGGATCAATGTAATCACTAAGAGGGGGAGGGGTTAATTAGTGATATATTTTTACTCTTATGTTAAATTTCTTAATAACCTTCACTTCCTATTAAATAGATACAACTTTTCTGAAAAACAAACATTCAAACACATCAAAAGGAACACAAGTATTTATAAGGTTTTCTACTAAATAAGAGAAACTATCCCTTAGTATGATGTGTAAATAATCTAATACCACACAATCCACTGAAAAACAATCCTTTTTTAGTAGATGCATCATGTAGGAAATACCCTAACACTTTCATAGCACTATGATCAATATAAAAGTGCATGTGTTTCTTTTAGTAAGAAAGATATAAATAATATTTTGTAAATAAGTTTAGAAACCTTCACCAATATGTTTAGAACTCTCATTATGCTACTTTGAAATCTTTCACTTTTTTTATTCTTCAAAAACAATTCTTCACTTTCTTACCCAGTAGTAGGTAATAACTTCTTCTCTAGACTACATAAAAATCTTAGTATGATCCCTCTTCCGGATTCCCACTATATAATTCATCGGTTTGGATGCAATTATGATTGGTTTTCCAAAAGAAAATTAGAACCCCATTATTTTCTTCTTCTTTCTCTTTAAAAAAATCTAGTTTGATTTCTTGTTTTAGTCTAATTAATATTGACCACCACTTATCTGATGACTTCTTCTATTTAGAAACATTCCACTGGAAACTCTATACAGAAACCAGTTCGAAACCAAAACTATATCACTCTGCCTTCTTCCATGTAAATAGTATCAGAGTACATTGTACTTGGACCTCTTTATATAGGTGTTCTCAAAATAGAAAAGCTGGGAACCTGAAATATTTTTACCACTCTACGAAATTCTAGATCTTCAAAATTTATGTTCATTTTAACTTTATTTGAACACTTCTAAGTTATTATCAACTCTTCTAGAATCTTCTCAAATTTTCATGAATTCTCTATAACTTCTTAATTATCAACCTCAGTTGAATAAGAACATTACAAGTGCTCATTATGAAAATTGATAGTCCAGAAAATCTTAGCCTGAAACTCTATAATTCATTCCAATTCTCTTAATCAAATTACAATCAAGTAAAACAAATGAATTCTCACTTCAATGTTCTAAACCAACTAAAACTCTTCAACAAGAAAGTTGGAATATAACGAATCTCTGACACTCCATGATATAGATTGAAATTCCATCCACAAAATTTGAAAATTTTATTCAATTTTCAATGGGTGTCAACATGGGTTTTAAATCTTACTTTTGAAATCTATAAAACAATTCCCTCACATACATGTATTGGGAAATAAATATCCCTTGAATTCTAAGAGTCACCTATAAACTAAGGAAAATTTCAACTCACTAATCATCAACATTTAAACATTGGTCATTATTAATGTAGAAAATTATTATCATAGTTTATCTCTTAGACCTATTAATATTATGTCCTCCACATTGATAAAAACTTTCAATATATCCATAAAATTATTTTTTATGTAATGATTATGATCAATTCCTCATTTTTTTAAATTAAAGTATCTTTAATAATTCATCTATCCTTCAATTCCAAGATCTTAGTTCTTTTTTCAATTCACACATCACCTTTTTCAATTTACAAACATTATTCTTATATTAAAGAATGAAAAACCTATCTATTTGTTTGATGTAAACTTTCTATTCATGCAATCCATTAGTAAATGATAATTTTACATCTAGTTGGAGTACCTTAAATTTACTTTGGATGGGTGGGTGTGGTGATATGACATCCCAAGATTCTTGATATGTTTTCAAATATTTATATACCATTAATTTTAAATGTAATAATTCCTTAGTTTCTACATCACTTGCTCCAATATAGTTTTATATCTTCTAGTTGATTGAATGAGAGTTTATTATTCTTGTTTATCATATTTGAGTTTCTTGTTACTCCATAATTGTTTATGTTATATTTTTATTTTTTTAGGGGACTTAAGTAAGATTTTATGTGGAGTAATTATTTTCTTAAATTAAATTACCCATTTTCTTCAACATATTGAAATTCTTTGAAATAATCAAATTTTGAGTTTCCCTTATTAGAATTGTCTATAACATTAAATTTTGATAATGAATATATTATGTGTATTTATTTATATATTGTATAAACTTAATATTTTATGAAACCAATTGGATGTGTATGAACCAAAAATGGATTCATGATAATTGTTTTACAAATTAATGTGAAGATGGAGTTAAAGAGTTCATCAGGTTTTCAAGACATCATACAGATGACCCTTTTAAAATCCTCTGTCTGGGTTTATGTTGTTTTTATTCAATAAAAATTATTCTGGAAGAGTTGGAAGAACATTTTATTTGTCATGGAATAGATCAATGTTATAAGTATTAGACTAAACACAGGGAAAAACTGAATGTGGACATCGACTAGGATGATACTATGGTTTATTAATCATTTGATATGAATACCTTTAGAAAATATGATGGAGATCACATGGAAGAAATGGCCATGATTGTTGAATATGAACTTCATGATTTTCCAAAGTTGTTTGAGGAGTTAAATATTTTTTATAAGAAACCATTGTATATTGGTTGTACTAAATACAAAATATTTTCAGTTGTATTGAAGTTATATAATTTGAAATCTGGTAGTGGATGGAGTGGCACCATCTTTAAAGAACTACTTGGTCTTCTGAAAGATATGCTACCAGAAGAAAATAAACTACCATACCAAACATATGTTGCTAAATTAATTTTTTTTAAAGGGAATAATCTCTAAAAAATACATGCTTTTAAAAATTATTTCATATTGTTTCTCAAGGACTATGAATCACACATAAAATACCCTAAGTGTGGTGTTGATCGATACAAGAAAAATGAATCAAGCCCCTCTAAATATGTATGGTACTTTTCTATAATTCTATGGTTTATAAGACTATATGAATGTTAAGAAACTGTGAGACAACTAATATGGAGTGTGTATATATGAATTAAATATGGGAACCTACGTCATCCAGTAGACTATCCTCGGTGGAAGAAATTTGATTAGAAGTTTTCTGAATTTGGAGATGAGTCTAGAAACTTTTGTCTTGCATTATCTAGAGATGGAATAAATGTTTTTGGTGTATAGAGTAGTAATCATAGTACATGGCTTGTCATGTTGGTAAATTATAACTTTTCACCATGGTTATGCATGAAGCGCAAATACATTATGTTGTCTCTACTTATATCTGGACCAAAGTAACCCAATAATGATATTTATGTCTACTTGGAACCATTGATTGAAGATCTTAAATTGATGTGGGATATAGGTATTATAATTTATGATGATCAAAGAAGTGAATAATTAACTTTGAGGGTCATTTGGCACAAAATTATAAATGACTTCCCCGCTTATGGAAATTTATCAGGCTATAGCATTAATGGAATGTTGGGGTGTCCCATTTGTGAAAAATGCACATACTCAGTTAAATTGAAACATTCCTCAAAGACTGTGTTTTTAGGGAAAAATTTTACCTCGATAACATAAATATCGATCCTGGAAGACAGTATTCGATGGGAATATTGAACAAGGTACCACACCATCTCCAGCAATAGCAAATCAACTGTATAAAAAGGTAAAAAAGATTAGCACTTTTTTTGTAAACCATTTTTGAAAAACCTTACCAAATCAAGTAGTAAGAAGAGATAAATTTTCTTTGAATTGATGTATTGGAATTGTTTGAATGTCAAATATTTTCTTGATTTCATTCATGTATAAAAAAATGTATTTGATAGTGTTATTGGAACATTACTAAATGTTCTTAGAAAAAAATATGGAATCAAGGCAAGGTTGGACTTCAATGAAATGGGGATAAGGGAAGAGTTGGTATCAGTGAAGGGTAAAAGGTGGAATTTTCTTCCTCTAGTAGCTTACACTCTATCCATAGAAAACAAATTACAATTTTTCCTTTTCCTTACTAGTAAAAAATTTTCATAGGGTTATTCATCAAATATTAAGAATATCATGTCAATGAATAATTTGAAGTTACCAGGACTAAAATCACACGACTATCATGTATTGATGAAAGATTTAATGCTTGTTGCTTTCTGTTGCATTCTACCTCAAAATGTACGAGATACATTAACCAGACTATACTTCTTTTTCAAATCCATATGCAGTAAAGTTATAGACTCAGTGAAGTTTCCCACCATGAATAAGGAGATTATAGTCATATTATATGAATTATAGATGTTCTTCCCACCATAATTATTTGATATAATAGTCCACCTAATGGTTCACATGGTCAGATAGGTTCATCTATGTGGTCCTGTCCATTACAGATGGATATACCCCATTGAACGGTATATGAAGATTTTGAAAGGGTATGTTAAGAATTGAAGTCATGCAAAAGGTAGTATTGTATAATGATATATTTTTGAAGAAGTTATTGAATTATAATTCTATTTCCTATCAGATGTTGAAACCATTGGTATCCCAAAGTCTCATCATAGTGAACACCTTATGGGTGAAGGTACTTCCGGGAGAGATATTGTTAAAATTACAATGATAAAGTGGGAGCATTCACATATTTACATATTACATAATAGTGAAGATGTCGATCCATACATTGAATCCCACAAATAAATTATTAAATATTTGAATCCATCAAGGGTTGAAGGATGGATATCAAATACATGTAATAAACAGTTTATATGATGGTTCAGAGATCAACTTTATAAGGATTTATATGAAAATAAGAATTCAATTTCCAAACGACTTTAATGGATAGCCAGAGGACTGAATGAAAATGTTATATCTTACATTGGTTTTGTAATAAATGGTTATATGTTCTATACAAAAGAACATGATGACTTTAGTACGATGAAAAATAGTAGTGTTATGCTTATGGCTATAGGGATGCACATATCTTGTTCCAAGGATAGAAATCCAATTTTTGCAAATATGTCATATTTTGGCATTATCGAATAGGTATAGGGGTTGTATTATATAACATTTTAAGTATATCTTTTTTATTTCAAATGGGTTCACAATATCAATGGAGTGAAAGTAGATTAAATGGGACTTGTGAAGGTGAATTTTAGTGTGGAATAGAAAATGAAAAATCGTTCATAATGGAATCACAAGTAGTGAAAGTATTTTATCACTCTGATCTAACAAATAAAATTAGTCGATTGTCGTATTTGTGACTAAAAAAATGTTGAGTTAGATGAAACTTCAATGAAGGATGACCCTTTCATTGGGACATCAAAATCAGTTCATGTTAGTCCCAATGTAAATAATGACTTGTGAATTAGATGGGACCACAAATATGGGATTTGGATTCTCGATTGAGGAACCAAATCCTTTAAACCTTTAAAAAAATAAAGAGGGTTCAATGATAAGGTAAAAGTTTTTTTTAATATATTATGTTTTTCATCATAATATTATATGATCTCTACTGCATTAGCATAATCTAAAATAAATGTTTGACTACTCATGTATAAAATGTCTTCTTCACATGATAGAAGAACAAACTATAATGAAGGAAAACCTTTGTGAATGTGTCAAGGTAATGTTATGATATAATTTCTCTATTTTACCAAAAAATTATATAATGAAACGTTAATTTAATTTTCATTATTACTTGTATGTTTTGTTTATTTTAATAAAAAAATATCCATGTTTCTTGCCTTTGTAGGAATAGAAATGACACTATATCTACTCAATCACATAGGTAATATTGATGTTTTCACAGTGAAATCATTATACATATAATTAATGTATTATTTCATATTTATGTTTAATTTATTTCTTTTTTAGTATTACTCACATACTAAATTTTTCCTTATATAGGTGGATTATTTTGTTGGAGTTGGGGTGCTTTTTCCAACTTTCATTCTTCTTCTCCCTTAAAACATTTTCACCCCTACAATTTTGCATTTATCACTTGCTTTCAAGTTACCTCTACTGCCTTTGTAGGAAGAGAAATGACATTGTCTTTTCTCAATTATAGAGGTAATCTTGATGTTTGTATAGTAAAATCAATGTCCATAAAATTAAAATATTGTTTCATATTTATGTTTAATTTATTTCTTTTTAGTATTACTCATATAATAAATGTTTTCTTATACAAGTGGATTCTTTTTTCAAGTTGGAGTTCTTCATCCAAGTTTCATGATTCTTCTCTATTAAAACCTTTTCACCCCTATAGTGGTGCATTTATCACTTTCTTTAAAGTTACCTCCAATGGCTTTGCATGAAGAGCAATGACACTGCCTCTGGTCAATTATAGAGGTAATCTTGATGTTTTTACAGTAAAATCATTATACATATAATTAATGTATTGTTTCATATTTATGTTTAATTTATTTCTCTTTAGTATTACTCACATAATAATTTTTTTCTTATATAGGTGGATTTTTTTTAGTTTGGTTACTCTATCCAACTTTCATGTTTATTCTCTCTTAAAACCTTTTCACCCCTACAATGGTGCATTTATCACTTTCTTTCAAGTTACTTCCATTTCCTTTTTAGGAATAGAAAAAACACTTCTTATGCTCAATTATATAGGTAATATTGATGTTTACGCAGTAAAATAATTGTCTATATAATTAATGTATTATTTCATATTTATGTTTAATTTTTTTCTTTTTAGTATTACTCACATAATAATAGTTTTCTTATACATGTGGATTATTTTGTTCGAGTTGGGGTGTTTTGTCCAACTTTCATGCTTATTATCCCTTAAAACCTTTTCACCCCTACAGTGGTGCATTTATCACTTTCATTCAAGTTACCTCCACTACCTTCATAGAAAGGGAAACAACACTGCCTCTGCTCAATTGCATAGGTAACATTGATGTTTTTAGAGTAAAATTATTATCCATAGATTAATGTAATGTTTCATATTTATGTTTCATTTATTACATTTTATTATTACTCACATAATAATTATTTTCTTATATAGGTGGGTTATTTTTTTCTAGTTGGGTTGCTCTATCCATTTTTTATGATTCTTCTCCCTTAAAACTATTTCACCCCTGTAGTGGTTCATTTATCACTTTCTTTCAAGTTACCTCCACTGCCTTTGAAGGAAGAGAAATGATTCTCCCTCTACTCAATTACAGAGTTAATCTTGATGTTTTCATAGTAAAATCATTATCCATATAATTAGTATATTGTTTCATATTTATGATTAATTTATTTATTTTTAGTATTACTCACATAATAATAGTTTTATTATATAGGTGGATTCTTTATTTTTCTTTATTTTATGTGGTTTGTTTGAATTTTCCCATGAATTGTTGTCAGTTCGACAAATAAAGTCAATGGAAATCATGGTAACATTGACAGTTAGTATTTTTTTGAGACTTTGGGAAGTTTAGGAATTAGTCGCACCTCAACTCGACACATAATGTGACTGGTATGACTCCAAGTACTTCTTTTTATTTTAAAATGACATTAATTTTAGTAAAAAAGATGATTGAATCAATGTGTATGTTATGAGTTTAAAATCAATATTTGACTTTAAAATGTTTCACTCACTGAAAACCAAGAAAACACCCTCAGAATTTCTTGATAATTTAGGGAATCGATTTATAAATAAGTTCTGACATGTAGGAATCAGTCTCACATAAAACTAATACATGACGTGATCCATATGAGTCAAAGGGTGTGTTTCAATTTTAAAATGAAATTTTAGTAGAAAAGACATGTGATTTAATCAAAACCGAGGAAACATATTTATATTGTTTTGATAATTTAGGAAAACAACCCATAAGTGATTTGGAATGTGTAGGAATCATCTAAACTTAAATCTGATGCACGGTGTGACTGATATGACTCTAAGTGCATCTTTATTTAAAATTGACATCAATTTTAGTAAAAAAATAAACTTAACTACTAAAAATAAAATAAAAACACATTCATATTTTTTTGATACTTTAGGACAGTGATCAATAAGTGATTTGAGATATGCATGAATCATCTTCACCTTAATCTAACGCACGGTGTGACCTATATTGTAACACCTCGACCCCTCTAGACCGGAGCTGGTGAATTACTTGTTATATTGGAATGGTTTGAAGGAATGAAAATCCCAAAGGAACGAGCAGTTTAGTTCTGTTGAAGAAACTAGATTCATAGATTTAACTCAAATTACATTGTAAAATGTCATAAAATACAATACATAACAAAAACTAAAAACTACATCCACAAGAACTCAATAAATGATCTCCTCTTCATCAGCTGTTGAAATTAAACAATGAAAGGGGTGAGCTCAAATGCTCAGTAATGGTTAAAAATAGTGGAATCATGAATCAATAAAAACATAATTGTAATGTATTTTTCCTATATTTTAAATAAAAAATCGATGTTCATATCAATATGGCATGGTGAATATTTGAAAAACTCACTCCATTATTAAACTGAGAATAAAACTCCATCCATAGATTTTTTCATAGTGAAAAATTCATGGGTAGTAATAACTGATAATGAATAAAGGGAATTCTTATTAATTGTACTTAAATTATCTGGAACATGATGCCATAATACCATAAAAATAGTTTAGTTTTGTGGGTAGAAACCTGTTTGATTTTTTGAAACAAACTCAAATGGATTGTCACCAAACTGATTTGTCTCTTGAGACCTACCGATGCATCGAGGGGATGTAGTAGGAACCACCCACCATTTCATGTTCAAATAATTATTTATACATAGATTAAACATAAGATAAATATGCCTTTACATTATCTGTATAGAATAGAGGATATAGATTCATCAATATTTCCACAGTTAAAACAACATTCAAAATAAATACCATATGTAAAATGGTATACGACTTAGAAAATAATCATATCCATGGTATAAGAATATTAAAATTTAAATGGAATATAATTTCAATTGAAAAGTGATCTCAAATGGGCTGTTGATACACCACATAAGAAAGAATAGGTGTACAATACTAAGCAAGTCACAACAAAGTGAAAATTAAGACAAAGCTCATTACCACATTGTAATCAATTGAGTCGTATGTCCAAAAGTTAATAAACACAAAAAGAATCACAGAATACCATGAATATAAAGAGAATCATGATATTATATATCAAATGGCAGTACATGTATACCACATATAATAAATAATAGGTGAACAATGGAGATCCCACATAATTGAAAGTGAGATGAGAAAACCCCTTACAAACATTTCGGCATGGTAACAAGTGTTCTTACGAGGGCTTAATGAGAGGTAAAGTGGTAACCTGTTATTTATATATCACAAGGGAAGTATGGGTAGGTGCTAAAACATACACCATTATTAGGTATTAAAAATAAAATATCACAACATAGGGGAGATTCTTGAACAAAAGTGAGAGAGAGGATCCCTTACCTTAAATCCATTGGTGTTCTCCACTTGTTATTAAAGACCTGAATAAACAAATTAGGTTTATTAATTAATAATTACATAACCTCTTATATATTTAATTGGTGTATTATAATCATTTTAAGTACTTTTATAACCATTTTGATTGGTTATGATGTTTAATTTCATTGTTCAAGCTCGTTTGTTTACTTGGTTTTAATGACTGGTTTGCTTATATTCATGTTTGGATAAACATGTAAGATGAAAGTGGTTGTCCAAAATTGAAGTTATATTATATTAGTTCACATCCATGAGATTACATGGTTTTAAATTTAATTTGGTTACTTGGAGTGAAGTCAAATTATTATATAAAACCATAGTGACAATCATTTTTGTTAATAGGTGGGTTTGATTACAAAGAACATGTTTTGATTTATAACTTAATGTCATTTGTAAAAATGATTGCAGAACAAAAAAATAGGATATATTAAATATATAATAATATATTTAAACCATAACACAAATGGTTTCATGACCATAATTAAATATAATAATAGAAATTGATAAACTGTTGTCCTTGAATGTGTGAAATTGGCATATCTCAAACGGTGCTTTCATTTATTTCAAATAAAATGTGGGGAAAGGAGAGAAGATAATGAAATTTCTTATTAAAATAAAACCATTCAATTAAATTTATGTTACTGGAGTTAACATACTATTTCGGTGAAGGTAGGTGAGGAAAGAAACAAAAAGACAAGAACTTAAAAGAAAAGAAGGAATTGGAAAGAGGAATTTACCTCTTGAGACTTCCTCCTTTGAGAACCTCTTAAGGGGAGAGGTTTTGATATTTTGAAGAGGATAAGGGATTTTAGACATGGGGGATGATCTTGGGGAGAGATTTTGGTAGAAAATTGTCAAGGCACAAGGCTTGAGATAAGTGAAGAGAAGATGGAGTGAGGGGGGGTTTATGGTGGAGGAGAGAAGGGTTTTCATAATTTTTTAATCATCAGTTTATTATTTATTCACAAGACAAGGAATAATAATTACACTATGACCAAGAATAGTAATAAATGCATGTGACTTCGAACCAATTGGTCTTACATCAACAGATCATCATCAATGACTCGATAAGTCCCTTATTTAGCATTTATCGTAAATTATCTCATTTTACTATTCATCAAAAATTCAAATATTTCAGAAAAATCCCAAAAAATCACCCGAACCATTTTTTGACGTGTAGAATCCAAAAATGAATTTCATTTTTCAAAAATAATTGTCTAAATATTATTATTTTAATATTTAATTAAAAATGTTTTGTAATTGAAAAATATAAACACTTAAATTATTCAACTTCATTTTTAAGGTGCCTAAATTTATTTATACATTCCTGGGTGTGGAAACCATTCATAAGAGTCATATTACTATTCATAAGGTTATGTTACTATTCATAAGGGTAGGTTACTATTCATAAGGGTATGTTACTATTCACCAAAAATTAAGTTAATTCTATCAGACTCTAAATATCATCTTAAACACAACTGTGTATGTTAGATTTTCAAAATTGAAAACACACAAGTGGAAAATTTAAGTTCAATGGCTAGGTTTTGACTATCTCTTAAATAACCAAGTGTTGTTTCAAAGGAACACAGTACTTTATGAAATATAGGCTATGAATAGAATGTATTTAAGAGAAGCATACCATAAAATGTTTGGGGAGTTATATTATTCCCTCATTCGGAAATTTCATCCCCAAATTTTTATGTATAAATCCCACCAAAAAGATATGGGTGGTTCTTCATAACATCCTCGGGTTCCCATGTTGCTTCCTCCATATTTTGGTTTCTCCAAAGAACCTTTACTAGAAGATTTGTCCAGTTTCCCAATACCTTCTCCCTTTTGTGAAGGATCCTGATAGGCTCCTCACAGTATGACAAATCAGGTTCCAATTCTATTTCTTCATAGGTGAGTACATGCATTGGGTCTGGCATGTATTTCTTAAATAATGACACATGGAAAACATCATGGACTTTATAGATACTTGGAGGCATTTCTAAATGGTAAGCTACAATTCTGATTCTTTCCAAAATTTCAAATGGTTTGATGTAACTGGGGCTCAGTTTCCCTTTCTTACCAAACCTTAAGACACCCTTTTACGGAGATACTTTTAGAAAGACATGATCTCCCACTTGGAATTCCAAATACTTTCTCTAGTTTTCAGCATAACTCTTCTACCCAATTTGGGATGCTTTAATATGGGCTTGGATTTTCTTCACCTTTGTCATGGTCTCTTCAATAAGTTCTGGGCCTATAAGTTTCCTCTCACCAACTTCATCCCAACAAGTTGGAGTTCAAAATCTCTTTCTAAATACTGATTCATATGGAGCCATTTTAATTCTAGAATGGAAACTATTATTGTATGAAAATTCCACCAAAGGCAAGTATTGATCCCACATACCTTGTAAGTCAAGAGAGCATGACCTCAGCATGTCTTCTAGAGTTTGAATAGTCCTTTAAGATTTTCTGTCATTTTGGGGGTGATAAGCAGTACTCATACAAAGCTCAGTATGCAAAGCCTTCTGGAGACATTTCCAGAATTTCGATGTAAACTGGGGATCTAAATCAGACACAATCGGTAGAGGTGCACCGTGAAGTCTTACACCTTCATTAATATAAAGTCTTTCCAGGCGCTCAAGTGGCAAATCCTCTCTTATAGGAAGAAAATGTGCTGATTTTGTGAGACGGTCAACAATTACCCATATTGAATCATTCCTTCTAGGTTTCATCAGTAGTCCGATGAAAAAATCCATCGTAATGTTATTCCACTTCCACATAGGTAGAGGTATAGGTTGCATCACTCCTCTAGGATGTTTTCTTTATGCCTTGACTTTTTGGAAAACTAGACACCTTGACACGTAGTCAGCAATTTCCCTCTTCATATTATCCCACCAGAAATATTCCTTTAGATCTCTATACATCTTTGTGCTACCCTAGTGTATAGAGAATTTTGAGCTATGAGCATCATCTAATAGTTCCCTTTTTAGCTCAGGTACTGATGGAATGCATAACCTCTTCCCAAACTTCAGAACTCCTTCCTCATACACAAATTCTTCCAATCTCCCATCCTAAACAGCAATAATTTTCTTGTGTAGATTTTCATCATTAGATTGAGAGATTTTTATATTTTCTAGTAAAGATGGTTTAGCAATAATTTGAAAGAGGAAAGATGTTTCCCCTTACTTAACAATTCCCATATCCATCTTTAGTAGATCCATGAGTATAGGATCTCTCTCAATCCTCATTTGAGTCATAAGTACATGATCTTTTATGCTTAACACATCTTCCACCTTATTTTCCTTTCCTAGGTGGTAGTGTATTGAAAAATAATAATCTTTGAGTAACTTGATCGATCTCCTTTGCCTCATGTTGAGTTATTTTTGTGTGAAAATGTATTTCAAACTCTTTTGATCTATGTCTATCTCACATTTTTTCACCGTAAAGTTAATGTCTCCATATCTTCAGAAAAAAGATTACAGCTGCTAACTCAAGATCATGTGTTGGATAATTTTTCTCATGAGTTTTCAACTGCCTTGTTGAATAAGAAATAACTTTACCATTTTTCATAAGGACGCAACCCAGACCATTCTTTGATGCATCACTGTATATTACAAATCCATCACTTCCAGATGGAAGATTAAAAATTGGAGCATTGAACAATCTTCTTTTCAATTCTTCGAAGAATTCTGTACATTATTTTGTCCACACAAACTTAACTCCTTTACGTGTAAGCTTGGTTAGCGGGTTATCTAGTCAGGTGAAATTTTGAACGAAACACCGATAGTAACCTGCTAAGCCAATAAAACTACGTACCTTGGTTATGTATGTTGGTGTGGGCCAATCTTGTATTGCATTTGTCTTCATAGGATCAATTAGGATTCCATCCTTAGAGACAATATGACCTAGAAAATAAACTGATTGAAGCCAGAATTTTCACTTTCTAAACTTTCTATATAATTCATTTCTTCTAAGATTTTTCAGAATAATCCAAAAGTGATCCTCATGGCCTTCATTGATTTTTGAGTATATCAGGATGTCATAGATGAATACCAAAAAAAGGTTATCAAGGTTTTCCTTGAAAACTCTATTCATTAAATACATGAAAATAGATGGTGCATTCATCAATCCAAAAGGCATCACTGTAAACTTATAATGCCCATACCTAGTTCTAAATGTTGTCTTGGAAATATCTTCCTTCCTCACACGTAGTTGATGATATATGGATCAAAGGTCAATATTTAAAAAGTATTGAGATTCATGAAGTTGATCAAATAAATCATCAATCTGGGGAAGAGGATAATTATTTTTTATTGAAATAGCATTGATTTCCCTATAATCAATGCATAGCCTCATGGATCCATCTTTATTTTTGACAAACAAGACTGGGGATCCCCCATGTAGAAACACTAGGCTGAATAAATCCTTTTTAACTTAACTCCTCTTGTTTTATCTTTAGCTCCACTAACTCCACAGTGGCCATTCTATAGGGGTTCTTTGATATAGGTCTTGCGCCAGGAATTAAGTCAATGTAAAACTCAATTTTCCACTCTGGAGGATGTCCAGGTAAATCATGTGGAAACACATCAATGTATTCTTACACTATATGCACATCTTCAATTTTGAATATTTCTTTCCTCATCCATAGATATTGGGTTCTCTTCCTCTCCAATAATTTCATTCAATAGAGCTACTGGGGGTGGGTCTAGATAAGAATCAAATGGTGAGGTCTCCGCTCTAAAGATAAGATATTCTACACCATTTTCAAAAATTGTAACTTCCTTTTTCTTGCAATAAATCATTGCATCATATTTTGAAAGCCAATTCATACTAAGAATTATATCAATTTTAGTCATTGGTATGATGATAAGGTTAGAAAATAAAGCACGTTTATGTGTCATGAGGGGGACTAGTTGACATGACTTTTTTTCAATGATGCATCCCCTAGAAGTTTTGATTGATAACTCCTTTATTAAATCAAATTGGACATGTATAATTGTCTTGGAAAACTGGGAAGATATAAATGAATGTGATGATCCAGAATCAAATAAAGTGTTGGCTAGGTTTGAGGAAACAATTAAAGTACCTGCCACCACACCATTAGGAACTTCAACTTCCACGGTTGTAATCGCATAAGCTCTCCCTTGCTCTCTTGGATTTTTCTGAGGTGTGTTTCATTGGCGCTTAGGACACTCAATTGCATAGTGTCCCATCTCTCTAAAATTATATCATTTAACATCATCAAATTGTTCCTTCCACTTTCATTCATGAGATAGATGACCCTTTTCTCCACACATATAGCAGAATCCCATGCCTTTTAAGCATTTCTTGAGATGATTCTTTCCACAGTTTTATCATAATGGGAATTTCTTCATTACATTGTTCTTCTTTGGTGCTTCAACTTTACCTTGGTTATTAGAGTACCTCTTCTTATCTTGGTTTCCCTTGAAAAAATTTGATCTAGAAAATTCCTTCTCTATTTTGATGGCACTTGATACAATTTGATCATATGATGAAAATGTTTGAGAAGACAGTGCCCTTTGAAGACTTGGTTTAAGACCTTCAAAGAAACAATCAATCTTGTCTGCCCAGTCACGTACGTAGTCTACAGCATACTTGGCTAGCCTTGTGAAGGAAGCCTCATACTTTTCAAAAAAAATTCTTCCCTTTGCTTTAAGCCAAGGAATTTCCTCTTCATTTCAGTTTGTTTCTCATGAGGGAAATATTTTTCATAGAATATTTCATTAAAATTCCTCCATTCCATATCTTCTATTTCTTCTTTCTCTGTGGTATTTTGAATCAAGGACCACCATTGATCAGCATCTCCCTTGGGACAATATACTACTAGTGCTACCTTTTCATTTTCATTGCATCTTAATACCATGAATATCTTATCAAGGGACTTGATCCATTTCTCATCAACCACTGAATTAGTATTCCCATTGAAATATGGGGGCTTCTTCCGCATGAAACAATTTAACACAGGTGTGGAATGGTTATTTGTTACAACCTAAGTAAGTTGTCCCAATATGGTCATGATATGATCTATTCCAACATTGATTATGTTGACTTTCTCAGTGGGGAGATCCCTACCTTTCCAACGAGTATTGATTACCCTTCTTCTGTTAGACGCCATTTCTAAATAATGTCACATACTAGATTAGGGTATGAATCATAATTTATAATCTTAACTTAACAAAATACTTAGAATAAATTAAGAATCTATGCATGGCTAATCCCATAATCAGAAAAATTGTTTCTTTGAGAAATAATTTACATTTCAATCCTTCATAATGGATTTTAAAGAAAATGTGAATTATCATAAGCATATCCCCCGGGAGTGTCGTAACCAAGAGTGCATTAAGGATCATTTTCGTGTATCATGATACCTCGGGTCAAGCCTGAAACTCCTTATCGAAGCTTTCACTCCTAGGTACATTTGTGTTAGAGCCACCACTATCGGTTCATATTCAGATAGAGATGTATTTTCTAGAAGAATTCACATAATCTATTCCTTACCAAAATAATTGTTGGCTCCAAAATATTGAATGAAATAAAGGGATGAAAAAGATGGTCGGGACGCTGCCTTGCGAAGCACCGATGCGAAGCACCCCGAGCATCGCGGTCCCGCGAAGCACCGACGCAAAGCACCCCTATGCTAAGGCAGGATCGCTACACATCGCGAAGCACACTGCTTCGTAGCACCTTGCTTCATGAGGCACCTCTTCTTTGCGAGGAAGTGCTCCATGAATACTGTTCCACTTCGCGAAGCACCCTCCACTCACACCTATGCCCTGTGCTAAGGCTAAGGCACCCCACTTCGCAAAGCACACTCCTTTGCTTGGCAGTTACTCTTCTCGTGCGACCCTCCAAGTATGCACAATGTGATTTAAAAGTCCCATGGACAATACCACTTGTAGCGTCACTTCGCCTAATGTTTCTTCGCATAGGCACGCTAACGGCTATTGCTCCTTCGCATAGCCATGCTAACGTGGACCCCTCGATGGTTCACTCCACAACCCCCCTTGACCATGGCCTTTCCAGTACCTTCCCTTCTCCAAGGACCAGAGGGTACCGATTATGTAAGTCCTAGGGGTGCGGAGTGAACCCACCTCGTCCGAGCTACAGGACGTTAAACTGCCAAGCACCACGTCCTCAACACATGACGTTAAACTGTGACTCGACCTCGTGCCTCTCACGAAGGGTCCCCCCAGCTCGAACATTTTTTACGCCACTCATCTCCACGGGAGTGGAATCATCCATCCACAAGGGATGATATCCTCCTTACTGGAGTGGCGTATGTTCTTAGAAGAAGGGTGACCCTAGTTCCCCAACGGATGGATGCACCCCTGCATCTCCGTACTTCCCCACTACCAAGGTCAGTGGAGGACGTGATACGGAACGAGGCACCTCCCATCATTGGTCCCAAATCCCTCTTTCGCTGCGCCTCTGTCGCACTTTGGGCCTCCATCCTGGAGTAATTCCCAACATCATGGGCTGCCTAACGCGTAAGCCCCTCTTCGCTTCTCACGAACGCACCCTTCACGGCGTGATCGTCAAGTCCTTACTATCTCTTGTTTCTCACACCGAGCATGACTCATGTGGGCTTAGAGCTGGAATTGGCTATGAAAACACCTCGTCCAGCATCACTTTAAATTTCACACCTCGTCCAGCATGACGTTAAACTGCACACCTCGTCCAACATGACGTTAAACTGCACACCTCGTCCAGCATGACATTAAACTGCACAACCATATGAACTACGAGGTCTTTCATCCATGTAAAGGCATGGTACGTAGGAAGCCTCCCTGAGGTTCAAGCTCACCCATCATTTATTCACGTCGGGTCCCATCCCCATCCATCATGACGTTAAACTGCATTCCGGTCCGGCGGCAAGCCGTTGTGACTCATCCATCCCGAACTATGAGGATTTTGATCTGTGTCAAGGCATGGTATGTAGGAAGCCTCCCTGAGGTTCAAACCCAACAATTATTGGCCTAAACCGTCTCCTTGTCGGCATGCCAAGCCACCTTTTTTCCCAAACTATGAGGATTTTGATCCGTGTCAAGGCATGGTATGTAGGAAGCCTCCCTGAGGTTCAAACCCAACAATTATTGGCCCAATCCGTCTCCTTGTCAGCATGCCAAGCCACCTTTTTTCCCGAACTATGAGGATTTTTATCTGTGTCAAGGCATGGTACGTTGGAAGCCTCCACGAGGTTCAAGCCCACCAGTCTCCCGAACTACGATGACTTTGATCCATGTCAAGGCATGGTACGTAGGAAGCCTTCATGAGGTTCAATCCCACCAAAAGTGGACCCCCGGGTCCACCTTCACGTCGGTTCGCTGACAAAACCCATTTGAACTACGAAGACTTTGATCCATGTCAAGGCATGGTACGTAGGAAGCCTTCACAAGGTTCAAGCCCACCAAAAGTGGACCCCCGGGTCCACCTTCACATCGGTTTGCTGACGAAACCCATTTGAACTACAAAGACTTTGATCCATGTCAAGGCATGGTACGTAAGAAGCCTCCACGAGGTTCAAGCCCACCACTAGTGGACCCCTAGGTCTACTTTCACGTTGGTTCACCGATGAAACCCTTTGAACTACGAGGTCTTTGATCCATGTCAAGGAATGGTACGTAGGAAGCCTCCCCAAGGTTCAAGCCCATCTCTCATCGGACCAAGGTCCACCTTCACGTCGGTTCACTGACGATGCCCATCGGACCAAGTTCCACCTTCACGTCGGTGCGCTGACACATCGGACCAAGGTCTACCTTTATGTTGGTTCACTGACGACATCCATCGGGCCAAGGTCCACTTTCGCGTCGGCCTTCCGGCGTCCACACCTGAACTATGTGAGCTTTGATTCCCTGCCACGGGGATACGTAGGAGGTCTCTTCGAGGCTCAATCCCAACTTCACCATCGCCCTTGCGATGGTCCTTTTCCATTCCCCTCTCTACTTCATTCATCCATCCATCTGTTCCTCTTCACATCCGTCCATAGGCTGATCTCGGTATCGGCACCCCCTTCAAGGGAAATCCCTCAATACGATCTATTCTAGATAATGCTCTGATCAGGCTGATCCGTCTCCACTAGACGTTAAACTTGCGGCATGCCCTGTGTTAAACACAGGAAGCTGAGAAAACCTCATATATGTGTCTATGGCATATGATTCCCCATGCTCGATGTGGGATGCCTCGGGCCTCCACGCCCTCGAGAAACCCTGTAACCAGGGATGATAGACGGACATGCCAAGTCCCCAGTATCCAGACACGCTACTGATGCCTCAACGTGACTACTCCCCCGACTAAAGGTTGTTGCCCTGACTGGACCCCTTGTAATGTCCCGACAAAAGTAGTGTAATTAACCAGCGTCCATGGAAACATGGCACTGGGAAGAGTTTCACGAACAACGTATTAAATCTATGAGGGAGACCCGGACTAGGTGACGAGTTCCGAGGAGGAATCCACGGAAGGAAGAACTGACATCCCATCATCCTGTTTCGATCAAGGATCAGACATCCCTGAATAAGGAGCGAATTCCGCCTGCCTTTGGAAAGCAAGAATGCGGGGCAACAAGCTGCGCGTCCTCCACAGACGGATGTGCGCGCCCCGGCAAAAGCGTTGGAAACAGAAATGGTGAACCCGACATGAAATTCTTCTCCTCAATGTGGAGATTAGTAGCGTTCAAGACACCAGTAGATTGACGTGTCACCGGATCCAAATATCCAGTGCCTGGTCCCACCAAGAAAATAGCGGGCCCATCGTGAAACTCACCGGAAGTCGGGGAAGTAGAACATGGGGCACTCCGTTCTGCAGCATGTTGGCGTGGATTTAAGCAGCCTCCCAGGAAGATGCACCCTTCTCATGGTGATATGGTTGAGGCCGAAGTTGACAAGCTGATCAAAGCCAACTTCATCAAGGAAGTCCAGTACCCCAAGTGGCTTGCCAACATTGTGCTAGTCAGGAAAAAGAATGCGCAGATCAGAGTCTGTATCGACTTCCGTGATCTTAATCGCCACTGCCCAAAGGATGACTTCCCACTCCCGGTGACGGAGTTATTGATTGATGCCACGGCCGGGTTCCAAGCTCTCTCTTTCATGGACGGGTATTCTGGGTACAACCAGATCCGGATGGTCCCCAAAGACGAGGAGTCCACTGCCTTCAGGGCTCCCCAAGGTACCTTTTACTACCAGGTTATGCCATTCGGTTTGAAAAATGAAGGTGCCACTTATCAGAGGGCCATGCACCGCATATTCAAGCCGATTCTCAGGACACTGGTGGAATGCTACGTAGATGACCTACTGGTCAAATCATGTCAGCTCCAGGACCATCTCAAAGACCTCGAGAAGGTGTTTGGTTTCCTCCGTTCCCGTCACCTGAAGATGAACCCGTTGAAGTGTGCCTTCGGGGTCACCTCTGGGAAGTTTCTGGGCTTTTTTGTTAGATATCGATGCATTGAGATCGACCCAGATAAGATCAAGGCCATCAACCAAATGCCTCCCCAGAGAAACATTCGGGAACTTCGAGGCCTCCAAGGCCACTTAGCCTATATACACCGATTCATCACGAATCTGTCCGGCAAGTGTAATCTCTTTTCCCGGCTCATGAAGAAGGGCGCCGCCTACGAATGGGATGAGGAGTGTCGGACCGCCTTCGAGGAAATCAAGCAGTATTTGCTCCAACCTCCGGTTTTGATGCCACCCGTCTCCAGAAAGTCGCTGGTCCTTTACGTGACCACCCTGGAAAGATCCCTCGGTGCACTGCTCGCCCATAAGAATAACGAGGGTACTGAGAACAGTCTCTACTATCTCAGCCGCATGCTTCTCGATACAGAGGTCAGATACTCCCCTATCGAAAAGAGCTGCCTTGCACTCGTCTTCGCCGTGTAGAAGTTGCAACATTACCTGCAGCACCATGAGGTGCAATTGGTCTCCCGGGTAGACCCACTGAAGTACATCCTAAACTGCCCCATGCTGACTGGTCGACTAGCACGGTGGGCGGTGATCCTCCAGCAGTTTGATATCAGGTTCGTACCTCAGAAGGCCATTAAGGGACAGGGGTTGGCAAACTTTTTAGCTGCCCATCCAACCTCCGCGGATCAATCCCTGGACCTGGATTTTCCTGATGAGACGATCCTCTCAGTCGATCATGTCGTCCTGTACTGGAAAATGCATTTTGACAGTGCCTCCCGGAGCCCCACCGGCAGGAGGCTCAACGATCCTAAGATCAACAGAGTGGGCCTGGGTATTGTCTTCATTACCCTGGTGCAAGCTGTCCTGCCATACTAGTTCCTATTGTTAGAAGGCTGTATGAACAACGAGGCCGAGTACCAGGCTCTCATCACCAGTCTCGAGTTGGCCCTTGAGATCCATGTGCCCCATCTACATGTGAAAGGAGATTCCGAGCTGGTAATCAAACAGGTTAATGGTGACTGTGTCTTCAGGAAGCCGGAGCTTGTACCATTTCTGGAGTACACCGTCTGCCTAATGGCCCAGTTCTCTTCTCGACCGGAGGTTACCCATGTCCCATGGTCACAGAACAGTCAAGCAGACACCTTGGCTGGCTTAGCCACGTCGCTCGCAGAACCCGAGCAAGATGATTTGATCATACATGTGGCACACCGGAGAGTCATCACCCCCGTCACCCAAGAGGAAAATGATGGACTACGGGTAAGTCATCTCACTGCCAGACCCTCTACGTCAGGGGTCCCGGGTTCGTCAGACACAGTGGTTGAATCCACTCCCGACTGGAGGGCACCTTTTGTTGAGTATCTCCAAAATGGTCGCCTCCCAGATGACCGGCCCGAGTGCGATTGAGTCCGATGCTGCGCGCTGCAATTTACCCTCCAGAGCGGCCCCAATCTTGAACAGATCCTTTATAAGCAGAGCTTTGATGGTTTTCTCCTCTGTTGCATTCAAGGTGTAGAGATTCTTCAAGTTATGCAAGGGGTTCACGCCGGCTCCTGTGGCGCCCATCAAGCTGGGCTGAAGCTGTCCCATCAAATCTGGAGGTTGGGGTAGTTTTGGCCCTCTATGATCCATGATTGTATTGGGTATGCCAAGAGATGCCACGCGTGCCAAGTTCACGCCAGCTTCCTGCATCTGTCGCTGGAGCCCCTCCACCCCACCAAGTACTTTTGGCCATTTGAGGTATGGGGACTTGATGTAGTGGGACCATATCCACCGGCAACAGCTCACCAGTGTAGGTTCATCCTGACTGCTACGGATTTCTTCTCCAAGTGGGCAGAGGCAGTTCCACTCAGTGAGGTCAAGGTCCGTTCCATCGTTGACTTTTTGAGCTCCAATATTATCCACCGGTTTGGGGTCCCTCACGTATTCCTCACCGATAAAGGAACCAACTTCCGAGTGGCTGAACTGAAGAAATTGTACGCCAAGTATGACATCCGTTTGAACCATATCTCCCGCTACCACGCGCAGGCAAACGGACAGATCAAGGCGTTCAACAAAACCCTCTCTAACATTCTATAGAAGATGGTTGGTCAGAACAAGAAAAGTTGGTCGGACAAGCTCCCCAACACCCTCTGGGCTTACCGGACAACGACTCGCAACTCTACCCAGGTGACCCCATATTCCCTAGTGTATGGAGCTGAGGTCGTCCTACCCATTGAGATCCAGCTACCATCGTTACGCACTGTAGTCTATGATCTCCAGACATCAGATGAGGTAGCCGAAAGTCATCTAGCTGAACTAGAAGCACTGGACAAGAACCGGCTTCGTGCCCTTCACAATCTGGAAAGGCATCAGGATAAGATATCGAGGGCTTTCAACAAGAAGGTTCGTCTGCGCTCTTTTCTACAGGGTGACCTAGTACTGCCCTTCGAGCGCCAATGATTCCTGGTAAGAAACCACCCAAGTTAGAACCCAAATGGGAAGGGCCTTATATCGTCCACAAGGTTTACCCCAATGGAGCATACTCCTTGGTGACCACGGATGGAGAGAGCATAACTCCTCCCACCAACACCAAGTTCCTCAAGCGATACTTTGCCTAGGGAAAAAGGGTCCTGCATGACCTTAAACTGCATCTTGGTCCTGCATGACCTTAAACTACATGGCAAGGTCCTGCATGACCTTAAACTGCATGGTCGGGTCCCGCATGACCTTAAACTGCACGTTACAGTCCAACACGAACTTAAATTGTAAGGTCCTGCATGACCTTAAACTGCATCTTCGTCCTGCAAGACGATAAACTACAAAATGGTCTGAGCTCTATGACCTTAAACTAAGATCTCCCCCCATCTTATTGCAAGACGTTAAAATGAAAGCCAGTCAGTCCTTCCTGACCAAGGCTCAGCCTCAGGCCCCTTGCCCTCTTCAGGCCCACGGCCCCCGTCCTCACTGTAAGACATTAAACTGCAAGCAGGACAGGTCTCCCTGACCATGATTCGGCCTCAGTCCCCTTAGTTATCCCCGACTTACCCTCTTGAGGGATTGTACGGTATGGTGTAGGATTACGTCCTCATTCACGTCGGATTACTTGTCGTACCTTACATATCCCCAAATGAGAGGCATCCTCGTCCTGCATGACGTTAAACTGCATCTCAAGAACTATGTATGACTTGATTCTCATCTTAATGGGATACGTAGGAATGCTCGGACACCTCGTCTTGAGCCCAGCCCCATGCTTTTCTCTTCCGCTATCCCCCCTGGGAATAGTTTCCTTGGAGGATCTTTGTGTGGCGAGGAGTAGACTTTCTTAGCCTTCTCATACAACCCCGCTCACACAAGGATTGTAAGGGTCGCACTATGTGCCCACTCCCGTTCTTCTATCCTCCAACGTCCTCACCGCATGATGCTAAAATGCATGGCCTTCAAAAACTATGTATGGCTTGATTCCCATCCAAATGGGATACGTAGGAACGCCCGGGAATTTCACCCGTTGGCCCAACCCAAAAGCCAAAATCTTCCCCTCAAGTCAAGACATATGGCAGGGTACACACTTTTGCCCCAAATCACGTCGAGCAAGCCTCGACCCGGCTGCACGTTCCCCCCGGAGATGTTTTCCTCTTTCATGGATGGATACAGCTATGCTTCATCCACTCCTTGACTTGGATTCCATCATTTTTCACACCTAGAGGGACCCCCAAGAACAGCATGGATACTACGCCCAAGGGCTCTCCTACTGATACGGGCCAACGCCCCCCGAGGGTTTCCAAGCAACAAGCTGATGCAAGTCCCGCGTTGCGAATTTGGTCAGCGGTCGACGCTCATTTGTTGCTCCCATATCAGGTCACCATAGGAACGCTGTGTTTCGAACATGGTCAACAGTGTCCTAGATCTTCGGGTCCACCCCGAGATGTCCCAGACATCGAGTGCAGTGATTCATTCTACCCCATCCTGAAGTGACAAATTTCCCCCCGAATCGTTCTAGCGGTCAGACCCACGACCCCGATTCCCCATAGGGGTGTACGGTGTGGTGTGGGACTATGTCCTCATTTACGTAGGGATCACGTACCATGTCGTACGCCTTCCCTTAAGAGGCCCAGCCTCAGACCCCTTGGCCTCCTCGGGTCCCCGACCCCCGTCCTCATGTAAGACGTTAAACTGCAGACCAGTCTGGCCTTCCTGACTGATGCCTGACCTTAGGCCCCTTGGCCTTCTCGGGCCCCTCCGCCCAACCACTTACTCAGGGTGTATGGTGTGGTGTGGGACTATGTCCTCATTTACATAGGGATCATGTACCATGTCGTACGCCTTCCCTTACGAGGCCTAGCCTCAGGCCCCTTGGCCTCCCCGGGTCCCCGACCCTCGTCCTCACTGCAAGACGTTAAACAGCAAACAGGTCAGACCTCCCTGACTAATGCCTAACCATCAGGCCCCTTGGCCTTTTTCGGGCCCCGTCCCAGGTCCTCTCTAATAGGAGTGTATGGTGTGGCGTGAGATTATTTTCTCATACACGTCGGTTTATTCTCCGTACCGTACACCTCCCTTGTTTGGAGGTATATTACTCTCCCCTCATCCTGTATGACGTTAAACTACATCCAGAGAACTACGTGTGTCTTGATTTCCATCCTCATGGGATACGTAGGACCACCTGAATGTTAAGGATTCGGGTCTAGCCCCATCTCTCGGGAATCTTAGTCCCATCTTGGCCCCTTGGCCTACCCTTCCTCCATGAGAGGATTATATGGTGTGGTGTGGGATTATGTCCTCATTTATGTCGGTCTCGTAATGACTACGCCATGTACCTCTCCCTTCTGAGTTGTTTCGGCAACCCCTTCTTTGGTGGTTCACCAATTTTCCTAAGAGTAATTTAGTTTATTACCTGGAATGCCAAGCTTTACTCAGACACATCCGCACCCGCTTTCAAGGCTTTGTGTATCCCTGCATCAGGGATTCCATCATCTCTCACACCCGGAGGGACCCCCAAGAACGGCCTGGATACTACACCAAGGGCTCTCCTACCGTTACGGGCCAACTCCCCTGAGGGTTTCGGACAACAAATCGATAAAATCCCGCATTGCGAATATGGTCAGCGGTCGATGCTCGTTTGTTGTTCCCACCTCAGGCTAACGTGATATGGACGCTGCGTTTCCACCATGGTTAACAGTTTTCCTCTATCGCCACACCAACCCATTGATCCCGAAATGTTGGGTACACAATTCACACCCTTCATCACTTCATCGTGACCAAGCAGAGTTTCGAAACTCTTGGTACTACTCCTCAGTGCGCATATGCACGTTACGGGGATAAAGACGTGTTAAAGGTGTCCTCCAGGGCTCTCTGCCGACTCCCCTCTGATGGATGCCCCAAGTATTGCGATGAGGATTCCCCCGCCCCTTTTTTCCCACACCGATTTTAACTCACATGGGATTAGGGATCGGGTTGATGTCTGCGCTTACTCGGGAAGTTGTCACCACCCATGGTCCGAGCTCTAAGACCATAAACTAAGATCCATCTAGAACTACGTTCAGCTTGATTCCCATCCTAATGGGATATGTAGGAATGCCCAGACCCCCTTTCTTTGGGTCCAGCTTGAGTTCAGCTAATTCACCTCTCTGGTCCTGCCATCGGGACCCCGATTACGGGACTGCGTGGCGTAGTGCGGTATTATGTCCTCATTCACGTCGGGTTTTCAATAGCTGCACCACGCACACCCCCGTTCTGAGAGTTAGCCCTCTTATTCCTTGTCCTGCATGATGTTAAAAGGCACCCTTAAGAACTACGTTCGGCTTGATTCCCATCCTCATGGGATACGTAGGACCACCTGAATGTCCAGACTTCGGGCCCAACCCCACCTCTTAGAGATCTCCTGATCTCACGGTCACCTAGGCCACTTGGCCTATCCCTCTCTAGGAGGGGGATGTAAAAAGGTATGGTACGGAGTTTTTGGCATTATTCCATCTTTCTCGGGAGTCCACCATCTCTATATTGCCCTCAAGTTGAGTCCCTCGACTCCTAGCAGTGATTCACCCATGTGGTAAGAGTACTCTGGTCTAGGACCAAGAGTGTCAGATTCAACTTGATCAAGTTCCTTCCACTTGTCAAGCTTCGTGTTCCCCTCCATTCGGGCTTCCATTACCTTTCACACCTGGAGGGACCCCCAAGAACGGTCTGGATACAATGCCCAAGGGCTATCCTACCGTTACGGGCCAACGCCCCCGAGGGTTTTGGACAACAAATCGATAAAATCCCGCGTTGCGAATACGGTCAGCGGTTGATTCTCATTTGTTTGTCCCCATTTTAGGCTAACGCGATAGGATGCTGTGTTGAGAACATGGTCAGCAGTAATCCTCTGTCGTCACGCCAGCCCCCTCAGTCCTCGAATGTTGGTTGCATAATTCACATCATTTTCCACCCCATCATGTCCAGGTGGAATCTCGACACTTTTGGCGCTATCCCTCAGTGCACCTTTGCATGTTAGGGGAACAAGGCTGTAATACGACGCCCTTCAGGGCTCCCATGGTCCAAGCTCTAAGACCATAAACTAAGATCCATCCGCAACTATGTTCAGCTTGATTCCCATCCTCATGGGATACATAGGACCGCCCGGACGCCCTATCTTCGGGTACATCCCAATTAGGGAGCCAGTCTCTCCCCCTATTTCACCACTTACCTCTATATAGGCCCCTCGGCCTAAGGTATCCCTCTCCAAGTGGAGTAAAATGTGATGTGGTATCATGTCTCCATCAATTGTGTTTTATAACACTACGCACGTTCCCCGCCTAGCATCAACTCTGCTACGTCTGCGCTGCATGACGATAAAATGCATGCTTGGTCCTATCATACGACCCTAAACTGTGACATTATCGTCCTGGCCGCACGACAAAAAACAGCACTGCATTGTGGTGACCTCTTCGTAGAGGATATCACGTTGGGTATTAGTCACGTTCCATGCCATTTGTCAACGCCCATCACGGCTTCATCCTTGTGGCGACACCATGACCTACTACTCTAGGCCCGTCGCTTCACAAAAAAAACCACTCACCTTAAAGGACAAACAATATTTATCAAATTCCGCTTCTTTTAGTGCAAGGTCCACGACCACACTACCCTTTTCCCCTGGCACTGGTATCTTACCATGTCACCCTTGAGAACTACGTGTGTCTTGATTCTCATCCTCATGAGATACGTATGAGCGCCCGAGCACTCTCCCTCGGGCCCAGCCTAACCTTTGTGTTTGGTCCCTCGACTCGAGCATTACCCCAGAGGACGTATGGTAAGTAGGGCTTAGTTCCTCCTTCACGTTGGGTTTGGTTGCCATGAGTCCCCTTCTCCCTTTACCCATTTATGGTCTAAGGTCCATCAAGAACTACGTGAGGCTTGATTCTCATCCGTATGAGATACGTAGGAGTTCCCGGGCACTTCCCCGCAGGCCCAACCTAACTTTCACTTTTGGTCCCTTGACCTAAAACCTCTCCCAAGGGGGGTCGTGCGATGTTATTTGGACCCCAAGTCCTCATTCACGCCAGGTTGTTCACTGCACCGTACACACCCTCTATTCCCATTCATGCCGGGTGTTTGAGTTACTCCACCATGTGCCTCTTATGTCTCCTCCCATCCATGGTCTGAGTTCTATGACCCTAAACTAAGATCTCCCTCTGGGAAAGGACTCTGCTCCCCCTATCTAATACATCTTGTTGTCGTATTCAGATGTGTTTTGACAAAGAGCCCGAAGTGTGGGATTTTCATACGGACATTCCCCTCATCCCATGACCAAGCTTTGTGAGCTCGCTATTTGTATCCTCATCCTCTTCCACATCCAAAAGGACCCTCAGACGACATGGATACTAGGCTTAAGGGCTCTCCATGAATGCTGGACCTAAGGTCCCTCCAATTGTTTCGGGCCAATGTCCCTACGGATCTCTGGCAACATTTGTGACATGGTCCCGTGTTTCGAACATGGTCAATGGTCGACCCTCATTTGGTTGTCCCCATTCTAGGCTAACGTGATATGGATGCTAGTTTTCTGCCATGGTCAATAGTTATCCTCCATCATCACGCCGCCATCATTGTGATCTGAATCTCTAGCGCCATGATTCACACATTTCCACTTCCTCATGTTCAAGTGGAATTATATCATACTCGTCTCTTTCTCTTCGCGCATCTAGGTGCGCTAAATGATCGTGTTAGAGTCATTGGGCCAGTATTCACCGAGCGTCCCTTTGCCCTAACCTGCCCCCTTTCCGTGTCGGGGAATTCCCACCACTACTTCTTGTTTCCCACACCGAGCACGACTCACGTGGGCTCAGTAGTTTTGGCAGGATTTGTACCAACACAGACGGGCTTCTCATCATCCCACATGACATTAAATGGCACTTCCAGAACTATGTATGGCTTGATTCCTATTCTCATGGGGTACGTAGGAACGCCCAACCACTTTTCTTTGGGCCCATCCTAATTCTCACTCTTGGTCCGTTGACCTGAAGAGTTTCCTCCAGGGGTACGTGGTGTGATTTGGACCCCAAGTCCTCATTAACGTCGGTTTCATATCTACCGCACCATACGCTCCCTGGGATCTTCCCTTTTATTCCATGTCCTATCATATGACGTTAAACTACAGGAGTCCGTGTGTCCTCAATGCATGACACTAAACTGCGGTTCTACCCTGAACAAGTTCAGGATGCCCCATGTTAACCATGAGATGCATCAGAGCCTCTATCAGAGAGGATTTCACCTGTCAGTGTTGGTCTTTGACTACATTGTGCTTCCAGAACTACGCATGGCTTGATTCCCATCCTCATGGGATACGTAGGGACACCCAGGCATTTCACCTAGGGTCCATCCCTACGAATCGCAAAATCATGTTCCTCCCCAGTTCCGGTCCTCTGGCCTGACCCCTCAGGGGAAACTATGTAGCTGCAATTTTTCGCTGAACAAGTTCAGGATGCCCCAAGATCCTATTGGGAAGCGACAAATCCCCTCACTAGAGAGGCCCTGTCTGAAAGAAGGAATGATCCATGATCAAGACAATGTGCCCATATGGTGTATTCCCACCACGGTGGTGTAACTACCTAAGTGCTGGATTCTGTTCTGACAAACCATCACTCCATATTCCACACTTTGCATGCCCCTTATTCGGACCCTCGTCCCCTTTCATGTCTCACAGGACCCCCTCATGGCCTGGTATCATGCCGCATCGGCTCACCTACCATCCTGGGCCAACGTCCCGGAAGACTGTTCATGTTTGGAAGGACCCCCTAACAGTATGGATGCTTGACCTAGGGTCCGCCTGCTGTCCGGGGCCAACGTCCTGAAGGATTGATCGACAATATTTGTGACATGGTCCCGTGTTTTGAACATGGTCAACGGTTGACCCTCATTTTTATCCCCATTACAGGCTAACGCAGTAAGGATACCGCTTCCCCTCCATGGTTAACGGTCGTCCCTTGTTGTCACGCCATCCCCACAGTGTTCCAAATCTGGGGTGTCGTGATTCACACTTCCCATTTCCATCCGTTTAGACCAATTTCAGCGCCCCTGGCGTTGCACCGTTCATCCATAATAGCACGCTGAAGAAACGGTAATTCGGCTATTTGGAAAAGTTTCTTCTCCGGTCAAGCCTCTCCCATCTTTCGGAAACCCGGACTGGTAATCCGAATCCTAGATGCCTGGAGCATGGTCCCCACTCCTATGTTAGGTGGGATGAGAAGGCAACTATCTCCTAATTCTCACATCGGGCTCGACCCACGTGGGCTTGGGGAATTATCATCGAACGTCCCGCAAACATTGTAGGGATGCAACGAGGCGATTCAAATAGTGGAAATCATGCGTGATACGACATTCAAAACAAAGAAAGAAAAAAAATTGAAGTATGAAAGTACCAATAAAAGGTTTTTGGTATGTTACAATACACAGGGGTTGACTCCCCCCATGGACAGGTTGACCCCATCAAAAGAGCATTGCAGCTCCGCCACCCGTTGGCTTGCGGTGTCCAAAGCTTATTGCCGCTGACTCAGCTCCCGCTCCTCCTCAGCAGGGGCGGGGCGTAATTCGTCAGCCTTGGCCCTGGCCCTTTCTACCTTAGCCAGAACAGAAGCCATCTTTCCAAAGGCCTGCCTCATGAGCTCTTCTGCATCCGCCAGCTGGGCCTTCAACCGGGAGACCAGCTCAGATTGCGCATTCAGAGAGGCTGAGTGCTCATCCTCCTAGGTCTGCAGCTGTTGGACTTCGCTTTTAGCCTCCTGGAGCTTCTTGATGTTTGTCGCTTTCCTCCACTGCCAGCCCACGTTGAGTCCACGATCATGCTCCCAGATCTTTTCAGCCATAAGATCTCGGATGAGTGCGTGAGGACATTGGGCGTCCACTCCCCAAGCGCATAGTTCGCGCAACCGTGAGAAGAGTCTGTCCATTTCGGCCAGCCATTGCACTTGGGGGGTGTCCTTGATAAAGCGTGTGATTAGCTTCCATGACCGGCGGCGGACTATGCTGCTGTCTTCCTCGTCGGAGGCCGTTTCGTCCCAGTCTACACGATTGGTAGGCTCGTACGTGGGATACGCCCGCAAGAAATCCTTGGCAGGATCTACATCTGGTGTTGAATCCAGTACGCCATCTGGCGCCGAAGCAGGCGTGACAGGATTGGGACTGACCGGTTGATCCTCTTCATCAGAGTCCACCTCGATGACTTCGGGCACGACCCTACTGGTGGTCCCGCTAGTGATGATGTGTGTTGCAGCTTGAGGAGATGGGGGGACTATCGCCACCATCACTGGCATGCCCCTAGGAGGGATGCCACCAGACATCCCGACTAGCCTTGCCGCAGCAGCCCACGCCAGTCGGAAAACTGTATAGTAAAGAGGGACATAAACGTTAGTTGGAATAATCTACGTATGACGACAAGGAAACCAGTAGAGGAAACTTACAGAGGTCGACCTCCCAATGCTGCTCTTGAGCCGATACTGATGGGACCCCGAGGCGAGGCCCTCTGTATACTATTGGAAGCTCTGGAGATTCCGGAGGAGCCACCTCGGGTGCTCTGGTCCCACCAGACGCGGAACTGGACGCAGCCATAGGTGCGGGTTCTGAAGGTCCCGCATCATCACCCGCCGAGGGGCAAGAACGAGGCCTGTGAACAAGTTCCTCCTGTATGGCTCAAACATTGGTGAGAAGTCCACAATGACCCAAGAACGGCCCATAAGGAAGGAAGCTCGAAATGCTACCTCAAGAGCCTCTGCGAAATTGTCAGAATCTGAGCCTTGATCTCCGACCTCGCCTTCCTCCAATGGGCTCCCCCCTCCAGCCTCATCCTCCTGAGAGGAGTCCTCTGATTCTTCCGGCAGGGGGAAGCGCTCCCTCAGATCGGCAGCCGATAACTGTGGGGGGGCCGTTCGATTCAGCAGTACCCTCACTCAGTCTGTCATTGGGCGAGGGACACCACTGGAGTGGATGTAATCCTCCAGCTCATCCAGGTATTGCTCTGCCTCCGCTGTAGACACCATGAATCTAGCCTGGACTGGGCCTATGCCTGGTAATTCCATCTCGAGGCAATTCAGGTGGGCCCATATCTCAGGTGGGTTGAGGAATTGTCGGTTGACATCCCAAATGTCTCAGGCTTCCAGGAAGACGACATCCTCTGCCATGTCAATATGACGCAGGCGCTTCCCTAGAGCCTGAGTGGATATCCTATGAAATCCCCTCGATGGCTGCCCCTCCAGATGGCACTGCTCTTCCGGAATCACTGAGTCTACCACTGCTGCCACACCCTCGGCCGGTGCGGGTCTCGCCGCCATGGCAGCCCCGCCACCGTGAGAGGCCCTAGCTGCCCTCCGACCCCGACCTCGAGATAGAGGAGGCCCACCGTCACTGACCCAAATAGTCGGTTGCTTCATCATTTCCCCTGGGTAAGCAGCCTCCCAACTAATGGCATACTCCCTCACCAATCCGAAAGCGGCGGTGGATGGAGGTAATGCAATTCACATCTTTCCATCTTCCCGCGTGAACATGAGCCACAGCTGCCTCATCACGCACAGGTGCTCCTCGTGACGCACCACCCAGTAGACCTGCGGGGTCAGCCGCTAGAGGCACCGGAACTGCCTCGCAAACCGGTGCGGGGTGTACGGTTTGCAGAGTGGCTCACGATCTACTCGTGCCACCAAAACTCCACCTCGAAAGGCCAGGAGGTAAGCCCGATGTTCTTCCATTCTGCGCCCGTCGTCAGTCAATATCTCTTTCGTCAATGGGAAGGGGTGGAAATTAAAATCATCCACCCTCCACACCCGATTCAGCACCATCGGCACGGCTAGTTTGAACGGGAAGCTCCTGACCGCATTCAGGATGGAGGGGCGGAAATTCGATCCCGGCGGAGAAATAGGGTTTGGATATTCATAGATCCCCCTGATGTGCGCTGCGATCCACCCATACAGGAGGTGGAAGGGCCCGCATATCCTTGGCAACTTCTTTCCCTCGCTAATGTGCCGCAGCATTCTGTACAGTTTGGCGAGCATTGGAATCCCCAGATTGATCCGCTGCCCCATGGCCAACATGGACGCCATAACAAACGAGCTGGGCCGCACCCCCATGCTTGTATCCCTCACCGGTAAGATCCAACCA
Organism: Viscum album; assembly: GCA_963277665.1. NCBI lineage: Eukaryota > Viridiplantae > Streptophyta > Magnoliopsida > Santalales > Viscaceae > Viscum > Viscum album. The sequence continues at coordinate 80,251,695 of OY728122.1, forward strand.
CAGATGAGAGCCACGATGAACGCTACCATCCTGAATATCGGCTGTTGTTCAGTTCTGACACTGAAACCCCAACTCTTCCATTGGCTGTCCTCCAAGAACCGCCAATACGAGTGCCCCTTACCCCGTTGGGCCGCCCTCGGACAACTTCGAGGCCTCAGAGGGAACTCTCGATTCTATGGGAAATTCATGAAGCACTTGAACCATCTCCTAAAGTGGACATCCCTCACTGCCTCCTTGTCCTCTCCAGGGATGAATGCCATCAGCACTGACGCCAGTCACGACATTTACTTGGTATCCTCCCATGCGCTCATGACGGGGAGGAACTCATCATACATGGCCCCCAATATCGGAACCCCGGAAATCTAGTGGACATCCCACAAGCTGATTCCCACCTCCCCATGATGCAGGTGAAAGGTATTGGTCCTAGAAGACCATCTGCTCAACAATTCCGGCATCAGTTGCTTGGGTTGGTAAATGTGGACATGGGAGGCCCATGCCACCTCATATAACCCCACTCTCCTCAGCTCGGCCCCAAAATCCTCACATGAGGCACCTACCCAGTAGGCCGAGGCCCAGTCATCAGTAAATTTGCCGCCCTGGCGCAGGTCCCACTCATCAGACCATCCCTTCTTCGAATCCTGCAAAGCCGCCTTCAGCATGGTACAGTGGAGAGGAGGGGACGTCTCTGGTTGCAATGGCTTCCCGTCAATATCGTTTACATGGTTGTAGAGACAATCAGTGGTGACGGGTGTGAAGTCCTCCCGTGCGTGACCATCGGCTACCCTGAACCACTGGTGCTGGCATGGTGTACTCCTGAACCAGCAAGCCGGTTCGTCCCTACTCGCCTCAGGGATGAAGGAATCATCCCTCAACCTGAAGCCGTACAATGGAATCTTCTTACACTGGGGATAATTCTTCTGACCCTCCGATAGCATATCTATCAAAGAAGCGTGCTCCGAATGGCTTCAGACTATCTCCCCAAGGCCTGGACAATTGGCCATCTCATCCCGATGGGCGGCATCTGCAAGCACCCCCAATACAACTTCTTGATGAGCCATTTCGATTCCGTCCCTCAGAAAATAATTTTTTTAGAACGGATCGCGAAGCTGGATCGCGAAGCTGGATCGCGAAGCCGGATCGCGAAGGTCGGTTGTGAGACCAAGCCGCGGAGTCGGACCTAGGTCGGCAAGTATAAGTTCGCTTGGCGTGGACGCGGAGTCGGAAACCTGCGGTTCGCCGTGAAGATCGTTCTCATAGGGCTGTCGCGGAGTAAGCGGAGCTTCGCGAGGTCGAGAGCACAAAAAGACAAGGAAGTCATGTGCAAACAAAAGAGGTCGGCCCCCCCTATTTATAGGTGGTGGCCCCGGAGCATCACGGCGTGCCTCACCCGTGCGGAGCATCGCGGCGCATCTGGATCCGTGGCCCCGGTCAGCACTGCGGGCCCTCTTCGTGAAGTCAGCATCGCAAACCACTGACAATTTTGGCGATTTTCCCTCAGACTTCGACCATTCACCCTCCGCGGATCCAAGTCTGAGGGGGGGAATTTGTTGGCGCCAAAATATTTCACGAAAGAAAGGGACGAAAAAGATGGCCGGGACGCTGCCTCACGAAGCACCGACATGAAGCACCCCAAGCATCGCGGTCCCGCGAAGCTCCGGAGGCGGTAACTCTCTATGACTGGGGTTGACGTTCGCGAGCCCACTGTGAAGCTCCGGAGGTGGTAACTCTCCACGAACGCGTTTGACGTTCGCGACCACGCCGCGAAGCACCTTTGGCGGCACGTGGGTTCTGCTTCGCGGCGCCCCTTGCCTATAAATGCGGGGCTCCCCCTGAGTCCCAGGGACGGACAATCCAACCTTTCGGCTTCTCCTCTCCCGAATCGTGAAGCACCCTTTGCCCCCGGAAATCATGAGCTCCGCGAGGTACTTCTACATCGCGTGACGCCTTTGCTTTGTCTCATTTCGAGCCCCTCTTCCGAGAGGGATGCCTTTTGCGAAGATCGAGGGCATTCACGAAGGAAGGGGATTCCCAAGGGAACCTGGGCAGCCGCGGAGCACTTATTCTTCGCGAAACACCCAACCTGTGCTAGTGATCCCTATGCTAAGGAAGGATCGCTACACATCGCGAATCACACTGCTTCGTAGCACCTTGCTTCGCGAGGCACCTCTTCTTCACGAGGCAGTGCTCCGTGAATACTGTTCCACTTCGCGAAGTACCCTCTACTCACACCTATGCCCTATGCTAAGGCTAAGCCACCCCACTTCACGAAGCACACTCCTTTTCTTGGCAGTTCCTCTTCCCGTGCGACCCTCCAAGTATGCATGATGTGATTTCAAAGTCCCATAAACAATACCACATGTAGCGTCGCTTTTCCTAATGCTTCTTCGCATAGGCACGCTAACGGCTATTGCTCCTTCGCATAGCCACGCTAACTTGGACCCCTCGATGGTTCGCTCCAAAACCCCCCTTGACCATGGCCTTTCCAGTACCTTCCCTTCCCCAAGGACCAGAGGGTACCGGTTATGTAAGTCCTAGGGGTGCGGAGTGAACCCACCTCGTCCGAGCTGCAAGACGTTAAACTGCCAAGCACCACGTCCTCAACACATGACGTTAAACTGTGACCCGACCTCGTGCCTCTCACGAAGGGTCCCCCCATCTCGAACATTTTTTACGCCACTCATCTCCACGGGAGTGGAATCATCCATCCACAAGGGATGATATCCTCCTTACTGGAGTGGTGTATGTTCTTAGAAGAAGGGCGACCCTAGTTCCCCAACGGATGGCTGCACCCCTGCATCTCCGTACTTCCCCACTACCAAGGTCAGTGGAGGATGTGATAGGGAACAAGGCACCTCCCATCATTGGTCCCAAATCCCTCTTTCGCTGCGCCTCTATCGCACATCAGGCCTCCATCCTGGAGTAAGTCCCAACACCATGGGCTTCCTAACGCGTAAGCCCCTCTTCGTTTCTCACGAATGCACCCTTCACGGCGTGATTGTCAAGTCCTTGCTATCTCTTGTTTCTCACACCGAGCATGACTCACGTGGGCTTAGAGCTGGCATTGGCCATGACAACACCTCGTCCAGCATGACGTTAAACTGTACACCTTGTCCAGCATGACGTTAAACTGCACACCTCTTCCAGCATGACGTTAAACTGCACACCTCGTCCAGCATGACATTAAACTGCACAACCATATGAACTATGAGGTCTTTGATCCATGTTAAGGCATGGTACGTAGGAAGCCTCCCTGAGGTTCAATCCCACCAATCATTTATTCACGTCAGGTCCCATCCCCATCCAGCATGACATTAAACTGCATTCCGGTCTGGCGGCAATCCATTGTGACTCATCCATCCCGAACTACGAGGATTTTGATCCATGTCAAGGCATGGTATGTAGGAAGCCTCCCTGAGGTTCAAACCCAATAATTATTGGCCCAAACCGTCTCCTTGTCATCATTCCAAGCCACCTTTTTTTCTCGAACTACGAGGATTTTGATTCGTGTCAAGTCATGGTACGTAGGAAGCCTCCCTGAGGTTCAAACCCAACAATTATTGGCCCAAACCGTCTCCTTGTCGGCATGCCAAGCCACCTTTTTTCCAAAACTATGAGGATTTTGATCTGTGTCAAGGCATGGTACGTAGGAAGCCTCCACAAGGTTCAAGCCCACCAGTCTCCCAAACTACGAGGACTTTGATCCATGTCAAGGAATGGTACGTAGGAAGCCTTCACGAGGTTCAAGCCCAGCAAAAGTGGACCCCCGGGTCCACCTTCACGTCGGTTCGCCGATGAAACCCATTTGAACTACGAAGACTTTGATCCATGTCAAGGCATGGTACGTAGGAAGCCTTCACGAGGTTCAATCCCACCAAAAGTGGACCCTCGGGTCCACCTTCACGTCGGTTCGCCGACGAAACCCATTTGAACTACGAAGACTTTGATCCATGTCAAGGCATGGTACGTAGGAAGCCTCCACGAGGTTCAAGCCCACCACTAGTGGACCCCCGGGTCTACTTTCCCATCGGTTCACCGATGAAACCCTTTGAACTACGAGGTCTTTGATCCATGTCAAGGCATGGTACGTAGGAATCCTCCCTAAGGTTCAAGCCCATCTCTCATCGGACCAAGGTCCACCTTCACGTCGGTTCTCTGACGATGCCCATCGAACCAAGGTCCACCTTCACGTTGGTGCGCTGACGCATCGGACCAAGTTCTACCATTACGTTGGTTCACTGACGACATCCATCGGGCCAAGGTCCACTTTCGTGTCGGCCTTCCGGCACCCACACCTGAACTACATGGACTTTGATTCCCTGCCACGGGGATACGTAGGAGGTCTCTTCGAGGCTCAAGCCCAACTTCACTGTTTCCCCTACGATGGTCCTTTGCCATTCCCCACTCCACTTCATTCATCCATCCATTCGTTCCTCTTCACAACCGTCCATAGGCTGATCTCGGTATCGGCACCCCCTTCAAGGGAAATCCCTCAATCCGATCCATTCTAGCTAATGCTCTGATTGGGCTGATACATCTCCGCTAGACGTTAAACTTGTGGCATACCCTGTGTTAAACACGGGAATTTGAGGAAAACCTCAGATATGTGTCTATGGCATATGATTCCCCGCGCTCGATGTGGGATGCCTCGGGCCTCCACACCCTCGAGAAGCCCTGTGACCAGGGATGATAGACAGACATGCCAATTCCCCAGTATCCAGACATGCTACTGATGCCTCAACGTGACTACTCCCCCAATTGAAGGTTGCTACCCTGACTGGACCCTTTGTAATGTCCCGACAGAAGCAGTGTAATTAACCGGCGTCCATGGAAACATGGCACTGGGAAGAGTTTCATGAACAACGTATTAAATCTATGAGGGAGACCCAGACTAGGTGATGAGTTCTGAGGAGGAATCCATGGAAGGAAGAACCGACATCCCATCATCCCGTTTCGATCAAGGAGCAGACGTCCCTGAATAAGGAGCGAATGTCGCCTGCCTTTGGAAAACGGGAATGCGGGGCAACAAGCTGCGCGTCCTCCACAGACGGATGCGCGCGCCCTGACGAAAGTGTCGGAAACAATAACAAGATATTCTTGTAAGTTTATCCTCACATACTACCTTAGGGATTTGTTCCCTGCTATACATGTTGTGCTCTAGTTTCCATGTTTTCTACTAAACATCCTTTGATACCAACTGTAACACCCTGACCCCTCTAGACTGAAGCCGATGCATTACTTGTTATATTGGAATGGTTAGAAGGAATAAAAATCCCAAAGGAACAATAATTTTAGTATTCTTGAAGAAACTAGATACATATATATAACTCAAATTACATTGGAAAATGTTACAAAATACAATACATAACAAAAACTAAAAACTGCATCCATAAGAACCCAATAAATGACCTCCTCTTCAACACCTATTGAAAGTAAACAATGAAAGGGGTGAGCTCAAATGCTCAGTAAGGGTTACAAATAGTGGAAGCATGAATCAATAATTACTGAATTGTAAACGATTTTACATGATCAATATGGCATGGTGAATATATGAAAAACTCACGCCATTATTAAACTGAGAATGAAATTGCATCCATAGATTTTGTCATAGTAAAAACCTCCTGGATAGTAATAACTGATAATGAATAAAGAAAATTCTTATTGATTGTACTTCATGTATCTGGCACATGATACCATAATACCATAAAAATAGTTTAGTTCTATGGTTAGAAACCCGTCTTATTTTTTTAAACAAACTCGAAGGGTTTGTCGCCAAACTAATTTGTCTCATGAGACTTACTGATGCATCGAGGGGCTGTAGTGGGCCCCACCCACCCCTACATTTCCAAAACATTATTAATACATAGATTAAACACAATATCAATATGCCTTTACATTATCCATATAGAATAGAGGATTCGGATTCGTCAATATTTCCACAGTTAAAACAACATTCAAAATAAATACCGTATGTAAAATGGTATACAACTTAGAAAATAATCATATCCATGATATGAGAATGTGGAAATTTAAATGGAATATAATTTCAATTGAAAAGTGATCTCAAATGAGTAGTAGGTACACTACATAATAAAGAGTATGTGCACGATACTAAGCAAGTCACAACGAAGTGAAAATTGAGACAAAGCTCATTACTACGTTGTAATCAATTGAATCGTATGAACAAAAGTTAATAACCACCAAAAGAATCACAAAATACCATTAATATAAATATAATCATGATATTATATATCAAATGGTAGTACACCTATACCACATATAAGAAATAAGAGGAAAATAATGGAGATCCCATAGAATTGAAAGTGAGATGAGAAAACCCCTTACAAACATTTTGGCATGGTAACGATTAATCTTGTGAGGGCTTAATGAGAGGTAAAGGGGTATCCCATTATTTATATATCATAAGGGTAGTATGGGGGAGGTTTGAAAATAGATCCCATCATTAGGTATTAAAAATAAAAGAGCACAACATAGGGGAGATTCGTTAACAAAAGTGAGAGAGAGAGGATCCCTTACCTTAAATCCATTGGTGTTATCCACTTGTTATTAATAACCTGAATAAAAAAATTAGGTTTATTAATTAATAATTACATAACCTCTTATATATTTAATTGGATTATTATAATCATTTTAAGTTATTTTATAACCGTTTTGATTGGTTATGACGTTTAATTTCATTGTTCGAGCTCGTTTGTTTACTTGGTTTTAATGACCGGTTCACTTATATTCATGTTTGGATAAACATGTAAGATGAAAGTGGTTGTCCAGAATTGAAGTTATATTCTATTATTTCACATACAGGAGATTAAATGGTTTTAAATTTAATTTGGTTACTTGGAGTGAAGTCTAATTATTATATAAAACCATAGTGACAACTATTTTGTTAATCGGTGGGTTTGATTACAAAGAACATGTTTTGATTTATAACTTAATACCATTTGTACAAAAGGATTATAGAACCAAAAATAGGATATATTACATAAATAATAATCTGGTTCAAACATAACACAAATGGTTTCATGAAAAGAATTAAAGATAATAATATAAATTGATAAACTGTTGTCCTTGAATGTGCAAAATTGGCACATCTCAAATGGGGTTTTCATTTCTTTCAAATAAAAGGTGGGGAAATGAGAGAAGATAATGAAATATCCCATTAGCATAAAATAATTCTATTACATGTATTTTACTGTAGTCATCATACTATTTGGGTGAATCAAGGTGAGGAAAGAAACAAAAATACAAGCACTTAAAAGAAAAGAAGGAATTGGAAAGAGGAATTTATCTCTTGAGACTTCCTCCTTTGAGAACCTCTTAAGGGGAGAGGTTTTGATATTTTGAAGAGGCTAGGGGATTTTGGACGTGAGAGAGGATCTTGGGGAGATATTTGGGAAGAATTTTAGCAAGGAACAAGGCTTGAGAGGAGTGAAGAGAAGAGGGAGTGAGGGAGGGTTTATAGTGGAGGAGAGGAGGGTTTTCATAATTTTTTAATCATTAGTTTGTTATTTCTTCACAAGACAAGGATTAGTAAGTATTCCATGACCAAGAATAGTAATAAATTCATGTGACTTCGAACCAATTGGTCTTACATCATCAGATCATCATCAATGACTCAATAAATCCCTTATTTAGCATTTATCGTAAATTATCATATTTTACTATTCATCAAAAATTCAAGTATTTCAAAAAAATCCCAAAAAATCACCCTAACCATTTATTGATGTGTATAATCCAAAAATAAAGTCAATTTTTCAAAAATAATTTCCTAAATATGATTATTTTAATATTTAATTAGAATCTTTATTTAATTGAAAAATATAAACACTTAAATTATTCAACTTCATTTTTAAGGTTCCTAAATTTATTTATAAATTCATGGGTGTGGATACCATTCATAAGAGTCATATTACTATTCATAAGGTTAAGTTTCTATTCATACCATAAAATTTTTTGGGTGTTATATATATGACTCCAAGTGCATGTTTTTATTTAAAATTAACATTAATTTTAGTAAAAAGTCTGACTGACCTAATCAAAATTAATAAAACGCATTCAAATTGTTTAAATACTTTATGAAAATGATCCATAAGTCATGTGTGATGTGTAAGAATAATCTGCACCTTAATCTGATGCATGGTGTGACTGGTATGACTCCAAGTGCATCTTTTTATTTAAAATTGACATCAATTTTAGTAAAATTAACACTTTCTATTAATTTATTTTTTTATATTATTATTAACATAAGAATTGTTTTCTTATACAGGTGCATTATTTTTTTTATTAGGGGTGGTTTTTTCAGCAATAATATGAGTCGGGTTAGGGTTAAAAGGAAAATTGATGTTTTTTAATGTATTTAATAATTTTCATGTATGTAATTGTATGAACCGGTGTTTGAAATGTCTATGATATAGTGTTTTATTCTTATGTTTTTTTGTAAATTTCATTTCATTTCATTCATGTATTGGGACTTGTTTTTATTGATATTTGGTGTGTTTCTGCTGTTGTAGTGTACTGTTACAGAACACTTCAGTGGTGTTGCAGTGTGCTATTACAGGAAACTGCAGTATGCCCCTTTATGAGTGCTTTTAAAAGCACTGATAAAGGCTACATTTATCATCACTTTTAAAATCACTGATAAATTTATACTTTATCAGTGCTTCTATAAGCATTGATTAAAGTATATTTTATCGGTGCTCATAAAAGCATTGATAAACTACCCTTTATTAGCACTTTTTCATCCATGATAAAAGACCAGGGATTTTAACCTTGCTCGTGTATTCAGCACTTTCCTAATGCTGATAAAGGTAATTTCTAGCACTATTAAAGGAAATTTTTTTAGTAGTTTCATATAGGAGTATTGATTGTCAAGGTCACCTGACTGACTGAAAATTACTTTTTTATTATAAAAACACTTTTAAGGAAAAGTGAGAAACCATGGGATCCAAAACCAACCACAAAGAAACCAAAAAAAAGGAAACAAATGTAGAACAGACTCCTCCCCAGTAGTTGCACCATGTCGCAGCCTTCATCAGAGGATGACCCTTCGACAAGCAGTCTTGTGCGAATGCACGAGCACAGTACCGAGGGCGAAGCCATACACTCTCAATGACCAAATTCGAAAGGCAAGCTCCGGTGAAGACTCTGTGCTCTAATCCCCATCTGGAGCAGGACCGCGTGAAGTGATTATTGCAGGCAAAAGTTTTCATCATAATAAACAAACCATTGCACCTAACTTGCAGGTACAACAGTGATCATATGACATGAGAAAAAAATGAGACCATATGGTATATGTCTACAAGGCATAACTAGAAAGGGCTGGTGACATCAATAAATTCCAATAAGATATGTAGATTATATAAATCCATTTATGAATAAATCATGCATATTGATCATATAATATTTATTTCGAAACAAATGAGTGGCATTTGTCTCTATCTAGTTAATGGGTGAACCATAAGTTTTCAACATAGATATGTTGATAACATATGGAAAAAATGTCTTGAATTATCAATTTGTTAAGATCAGGGAATGAAATTTCTCTAAGTTTGACTTAAAGTAGATAATGTGTTCTAGGGAACAATATCTACAAAAATAGATCCATGGGTTTGATAAATCTAGTGATAGTACATATATTAACAAAGTATTGAAAAATAAAAGTTTAAATAATTCTATACTAAATTGTTGTTGGCATATAATCCTTACAGTAGAACATGCATAGGCATAAGAATAGGTTAATGAGATTAAAATAATCTCCCAACATTAAGTTCTAGGAATTCATCTCATATGTCATGATATGTACTAATGTTTGATATTACTAATTAATAATGCATTGTAGGTGAATATAAAATAGATCCAATCTAACTATATCAACTTGTTGTTAGAATTGTCTAAATGTACTTGGAAAGGTAGAACTGGATTATTTCATGGTGTTTGGAGAAGTGGGATTACTAGTGATATGGAATTGAACACTTGTCTTTATTTATTTTAATTTTATTTAGTATCACATAAATGATAAGGTAATATTAAAGTAAAAATTATTACAACAAGTGGTTTCCATATCTATAATATATGAATATGTTGCAGCTTCAGATGCAGCTTAAGGATTAGTTTAACAATACTCGGTTCCAGGTTTAGGTTATACCAAAAGAAATATATTTATGATTATTATGATATGCTTTGACTATGGATTTAGTCAGTATGTTAAGATTTTTAAATGGGAACAAGAGATTTATATTTAGTAATATCACTGCATAAGGAATTTTCTTCTGTTAATAGTGTTACAGTAAACAGATTTTCCTCATAGATGTGTGGATTTACTAACCCTAGCCACAGAAATGTGGTAGGCCTAGAAGCTATACCCATACTCATCATAATCATGTTTAACATGTGATAATTAACCAATTTTTAGTAGTTAGATCTAGTATAAGTGGAAGTATTTTGTATTTGGTGCTATAGAACATACTACTTTATACTTTAGATTACTTTTATATTCAAAGAAGTGAATATTAATATAAATACCTTGTCACATATTGATTGTTCTTATGTATAACATTAATGTGATAATTTCCTAGGGTATCTATCACATAAAAATAGTTCATAGTAGTTCCCCTCTATGATGATAAGCTTGATATGTTATGATGATATCTCTTAAACTTGTTCTACAGTCAGGTGAATTTTTATGATGGGGAACATAGTATGTTTCCTGTCAGGTGCGATTACTCATAAGCGGATGAGAATTCTTCTTAATAAGTTCACACATGGTAATCTTTAAGACCTAAGATTTTGAGAATAGAATCACCTATAGTAAATCAATATATTTATGTGTAATAGGATATTCCTATCTTTGAGCATGTGTAGTGATCCTTATACTATGCTATTATTATTAATTCTTATCATGACTTGTGTACTTTGATATACTGACTAAAACTGTGACGCCATGTGTTCATGGGAAGTAGGATATGTTAGGTGTGTTTTGAATGACATGCTATTAATTAATAAGTCTATGAAGGATTTATTCCTTCCATATTAATGGAAGTTAATATCTAAACCTTTTTATTGAAATATAAACATCCCATTAAATTCCATGGTCATGGTTTAACAATTAGTTTATTTCAAATAGTCGAAGAAAGATGTATCAAGCACATAGGTTGATGACATGAGTGTAAAACCTACTTAATGGGATATTCTAACAAAGATATTATATTACACAGTAAGCATTCATGTGTGGTTGTCGACGTTGTGACATTAACTTCTTTCTATTGGGTGACTTGACCTATTGCTAGATAGTAAACTTGGACTTTAGGCAAGCTTCCCTAATGCCAACGAGAAAGAATACTTGAGAGTCACGCACTAAGTGTTTCTGTTGATATCAACTAAATTCTATTTAAATTTAATTATTAGAATAAATATTTTTCTCTAGACTAAGGTATAATTTTATTTAGGATTTATTGATCCCAAATATCTATAAGGAAATAAATAATTATTTATTCATTAATAAATAATTTATTTAATTATATGAATAATTAATAAATATTTATTCTCCAGACCAGGAATAGAATTTTTATTTTATTTCTTGAATAATTAATAAATATTTATTCATCATACTATGAATAACATATTTATTTTATTTATTAACTTTTTAACAAATATTCATTTGTCAGACAGTTAACAGAATATTTTTTTATGAATAAATATTTAATAAAAATATTTATTTAGATGTTTGATAAATATCAAGGAGGAAAAGCAGACCAAGATTGTTTCCAATGATAAATATTAATTTTCAAGAAGGTAAAATAAGATTTATCATTGCATCAGTTAGTGCACATCATAAAATATTATTATTATTAGTATATGACATGTGTTTAGATAAGGTTTATTATATTATTTAAGGGTCATTGTGCATTTAAATAATATTTTTAACATAAATTCTAACTCTATAAATATATTATTATGCCTATTGTGTATTTTTAATTGATAATTGAGAATCTTTTAATGCAACAGACTTCTCTCTAGATTCATCATCCTCTTTTCCTCTCGAGAATGAGAAAAACAAGCGAGAATCCTTTAAGCCCAAAATATCTTATAGCGATCAAGAAAAAAAAAACAAGATAATTGATCTGACACACTAGAACATGACATTTCATCAATTTTTTTTAAAATCAAAGGACTGCATATGGATCACCACTAGAGAGGCTCTACTTTGGGTCATCCCTACACAATGATGATAATATGAAAAGGGTTTCAGATGATCAAAATCTTCATTAAAGAAATATCTTAAATATGATGTAATATTTCTTATGATCTATTTAAATTAATTATAAATTTAATTTAAAAAATATCATCTCCATGTTTTTGGATTTCTATGACAATATTTGATGAAAAAAATTCATTGGTCGTAACATTTATATCTTGCACAATTGACAAATGATTCATTGAATCTAGTAAGAAAATAATGGTTATTTATCCATCAGGAATTTATGATGCATCTAGAACCTTCAAGTTAAAAAGTCCCACATAGGATCAATGTAATCATTGAGAGTGGGAGGGGTTAATTATTGATATATTTTTACTTTTATGTTAAATTTCTTAACAGCCTTCCCTTCTTATCAAATAGATACAACTTTTTTGAAAAACAAACATTCAAACACATCAAAAGGAACAAAAGTATTTACAAGGTTTACTAATCTATAAGAAAAACTAGTCCTTAGTATGATGTGTAAATAATCTAATACCACACAATCCACTAGAAAACAATCCTTTTTTAGTGGATTCATCAAGTAGGAAATACCCTAACACTTGTATAGAACTATGATCAATACAATAGTGCATGTGTCTCTTCTAGCAAGAAATATGTAAATAATATTTTGTAAATAAGTTTAGAAACCTTCACCAATAGGTTCATAACTTGTCATTATGCTACTTTGAAAACTTTCACTTTTGTTATTCTTAAAAAACAATTCTTCACTTTATTACCCAATAGTAGGTAATAACTTCTTCTCTAGACTTCATACAAATCTTGGTATGACCCCTCTATCTGATTCCCACTATCCAATTCATTGGTTTGGACACAATTATGATTGGTTTTCTTATAGAAAATCAGAACCTTGTTCTTTTATTCCTCTTTATCTTTCAAAAAAATCTAGTTTGATTTCTTGTTTCATCCTAATGAATATTGACCACCACTTCTCTGATAACTTCTTCTATTTGGAAACTTTCCTCTGAAAACTCTGCACAAAAACAAGTACAAAACCAAAACTATAGCACTCTACCTTCTTCCATGTGAATAGTATCAGAGTACATTGTACTTGGACCTCTTTATATAGGTGTTCTAAAAATAGAAAAGGTGGGAACCTGAAATATTTTTACCACTCAACAAAATTCTAGATCTCCAAAATTTATGTTCATTTTAACATTATTTAAACACTTATCAATTATTCTCACCTCTTCTAGAATCTTCTATAATTTTCATGACTTATCTATAACTTCTTAATTCTCAACCTCACTTGAATAAGAACATTACAAGTGCTCATTATGAAAATTTATAGTCCGGAATATCTCATCCTGAAACTCTATTAGTCATTCCAATTCTCTTGACCCAATTACAAATAAGTAAAACAAATGACTTCTCACTACAATGTTCCAAACCAACTAAAACTCTTTAACAACATAGTTGAAACTTAAAAAAACTTTATAAACCTATAAAAATAGTTTAATGTTCCATAGATTGTTCGATCAGAACTTTTCTAGACCTTCTAAATTTTGTAAATTCACACTTCATGCTTTAAAGAAAAACTCCATCCAATGAACTGTAATCGGAAAACTACTTCATTGTCTATCTATTGACTTAAATATGATAAAACTCATATAATCAGAAAATTTTCAATTATTTATACTTCACTAAATTCAAACAATCATCCTTCAAACAATTTCTATATCTGGTACATCTCAAACTGATTATTTGCATCCAAAAAACATCAACTTCGTAGAAACACCAGATATCTGCATTTCTCTTTTCTTTTATAAAATCTTGATTCTATAATGAATTATTCATGATATTTATAGCATTTATTTCAGCATATAATCATATTTTTTTCTTAAAATCACTAATTATATTTTTTATTTGATACATCTTCCTAGATCATTCTGAAAATCTCCATTCTAAAAAGATAAGACTAAAAAAGGATCACCTAGAAAACAACATTCAAAAGAGAAAACTTCAATTGATGAAATTTATAATGAAATTTTCATTCATTAATTTAAGTTTGAAACCCTTAATATGATAATCACATTTTAAATAGTGAAGTGATTTTTCATAAATATAACATAAAACAAAACATTCAGCAAACAACAATCATCCATCAATCTGAAAAACATCTTCATCCAACTTGGTCCCAACAATATCCCCCTTCATATTTTGTTGTCAAACAAGAACATAAATCATTAAAACTTTTTAAATGCAATATATGGATCAATTATTAACAGTTATAAGATTATGTGAGTGAACTCAATGTCGGAAACAAGAATCATTTAATATAAAAATTATGTTGTCCATATGCAGTGAATAAGGAAACAACTTCTTCAAAACTTCACAGCTCTTCACAACTTTTCAACTTCTATCTCTTCACAACTTGTCAATTTCCCTATAATAAAGAAAATTCCCTACATTCACTTCAATAAACTATTAAAATAATTCACACATTTACATGTTGATATCAAAGCTTACCCCTTTTAAAAAATTCCCCTAAATACATGCTTTCTTAAAAGGTTTAGCGCATACCAATGGATATTTATGAAACATATTTTTCTCCCCCTTGACAAAACTATCCAAAGAAAAATGAGATGGGGGCAGAAAAAATACCAAAACCTTGGATAGAAAGAGTATGTATGCCCATGTTCACCCTCAATTTATAAAATTCTTCCTTCGGTAAAGGTTTTTTAAACATATCAACAACTTCTTCTATTCTAGTAACATATTCCAACTTGTGTTCATTATTCTCCACATGTTATTTGTGGAATTATGATTTTTAGTATGCCAACTCAGACAAGATTCTACTATAAATAAAACTCCACCAGATGTATATCTTCTATTATCCACACTTCCTACACAATCATCATTTGTATACCCAAATAAATAAATTTTTTCTGAGTTGTTAAATTTGATACCAAAATCTTTTGTGCCAATGATATATCTAAGGATTCGTTTTCTTACTAAGATGTGAGATTATTTTGGATCACTTTGGAATCTTTCACATAAGGTAAAAACATATATAATATTTGGTCTTGAAGCAGTCAGATATAACAAACTTCCAATTATCTTTATAAATTATTTCGAATCCACTTCCTTTCCTTATTCATCTTTAGACAACTTGGTTCCCATAAAAATTAGTGTAGAGATAGGTTTTTAATTTTCCATGTCAAAATTATTAATAAGTTTCTTAGAAAACTTATATTTTTATATAAAAGTATATTTCTTATTTTTTGATATTTTTAAGCTAATAAAATATTTCATTTCACTGAGAATTGACATTTCAAACAACTTCTTTATCTCTTCAACAAACATTTTATAATTTCTTACATCATTCCTAGAAAAGATAATATCATCAACATAAAAAATTACAAAGAAATATATCTCCTAATTTTATTTTATGTAGAGGTTACTATCAATTTTCACTTTCTTAAAGTTCAACTTCCTTAAGTAGGCATCTAATTTGGAATACCAAGCTCTTGGAGCTTGCTTTAACCCATAAAAATCTTTCTTTCACTTTCACACATAACTTTTATCTTTTACAATTAAAAATATACACATTTTTTCAATGTGAAATTCTTAATCAAGTTCTACATTGATAAAATCTCACTTCACATCCATCTAAAATTTTTTCAAACCTCTTTGTGTAGTAATATCAAGAAATATTCTGATTGTTTCTAACCTTTCTACTTGAGAAAATTCTCATCAAAGTCAATTACTTCAATTTGTGAGTAACCTTTGAAAACCAATCATGATTTGTTTCTAATCACTTCTCCATCTTCATTTAACTTATTTCAGAACACCCACTTTGAACCAATATAATTTTTATTATTTGGTTTGGGTACAAGTTCTCAAGTATCATTCTTCTCAATTTGATCCAACTATTCATTCATAGCATGAATCTATTCCTAATTCTAAAAAGCTTCATCAACATATTTTGGATAAAATTTTGAATACAAATAAGTATGTGAAACAAACTTTGTTGTTCTTCTCATTTTAACTTTATGTTTTTTATCACCAATAATGTTTTTTACTTCCTTTTATTTCCACATCCTAGGATGAGATGTACGAAGTTATTCATCATCACTAAAAATATTTGAGTCCGATTATTCTATCTTAATGTAATCGCCATTGTTTGAG
This sequence comes from Viscum album, assembly GCA_963277665.1. Taxonomy (NCBI): domain Eukaryota; kingdom Viridiplantae; phylum Streptophyta; class Magnoliopsida; order Santalales; family Viscaceae; genus Viscum; species Viscum album. The sequence continues at coordinate 80,268,097 of OY728122.1, forward strand.
TTCTTTTCATGTTACTTAACAACTATTTCATCTTCTCTATCTTCCATTCTTACATGTTTTTTTGAAACTTCTTCGGTTTTTTCAATAACTTTTACATCAAAAGAATCAACTAAATTCAATGTTTCTTTTTTGAAACATCTATATCTACTACCATTAAAAGCATAGCTAAGAAAAATTCCATCTTCACTTCTTTGATAAAAAAATTTAAGATTTACACCTTTGATTTTTATAATCTAGGGACTCCCAAAACGCCTAAAGTGCTTCAAACATGGAATTTCATTATAGATCATTTCATAAGTAGTCATATTAGAACTTGTTCTTTTGAAACACTAGTTATAAATATAAATTTTTGTACTCATCACCAACCACCATAAGTAGTGATAAATACCATTTTTAATTGACATTGTACTCCTCATATCTACCAAACTTCTATTATTTATTTCAGCAACACCATTTTGTTGTGGTATGTAAGGTGCACTAAACTCATGAAGAATACCATGTTTTTCAAGATAACTTCTATATTCTTAATTTTTATATTCACCACTAGCATTAGTTTGAAACTTCTTCACAGAATATCCACATTCCTTTTATCCTCTTCTCTTGAAACTCTTAAACAAATTTTGAGCTTCTGATTTATGTTTCAAATATATAATACATGTAAAGATTGTAAAATCATCCATGAAAGAAGTAAAGTACTAATATCCAAAGTTTATTTTTTATCATTGGCCCATAAATATTAGAATAAATCTGGTCTAGGGGACGAGTTAAAAAAATTCAACTTTTATATGCATTGAGTTTGTAATTTTCCCTTTACCACATATGGAACAACACTAATATATTATTCTTATCATATTCGGAATATCACATAAACTATCTCTCTTTGTTAACTTAATCATATTCCTCTAACACATATGTCTCAAACTTTTATGAAATAATTTATTTTCTTCCATCATGCTTAGATAAGATGAATTTTGTACATCACCAACTTGAAACAAGTTTCGTTTTGTACACTGACCTCTTGTAACAACTTTTCCATCTTTAACTCTTTTTACACAAAAAATAACTTTTTTGAAAATAAATTTCTTACCTTCATCATAAATTTTTGAAACACTTAACATGTTTTTTTAAGCCTATCAACAAAAAATTCCATTTTTTATTTCATTTTCTCTTCCCCAATAATAGCATGTCCAACACATTTGATTCCAAGAGATACATCATTTCAAAAATTCATTGTTCCTTCTTTAAAATATTTCACATTATTCAACAAATTTAGATATTCTATCATATATGAAGAGTACATACTATCCAAAATATTAGGTCATTCTCTTTTTGTATCTTTGAGAGAAGTTTCTAAAACAAGAGCCTTTTCTTTTACTTTATCTTTCTTCAAATACTTCTTTTGAGAATAGTAATAAAAAAATTGTGTCAGTAATAAAATAATTCATCTTTTTTCAATATTTCCAGGCTATTCACCTCCTTCACAAATAGTTTCCAAAGGATGAAATCTATTTTCAATTTTCATAAAATCATTCTTAGAGTTCCTTCTTTGAGAAAATTGACTCACTCTTAAACTTTTCTTCCACTAACTCATGGGATTATTTTAGTTTTGTTGATTGAACAAACACATATTTATTGTATGAAAAAATCCTCCACAATACCAATAGTAGCCATAAAAATAATATTTTCCTTTGTAACTTCCATACTTCCTAGAGTTGTAAAAGTTTTTATATATAAATTTCATACATTCCATGTTAGGACATTGTTCAGCCCTACAAGTTTTGCTATATTTAGAAGTCTTCTTATTCAACTTGGATTTCATAACATCTTCAACAGAATCACTAGCAGTAACAACATTTGATTCAGAAATTTAAATTTTCAAAACTTCATAATATAAAACTTTGTTGGTTTTGTATACATACATGATTTTATCAACCTTTTTTATCTTAGGATCAAATTAATTTATCTTTTCAACCTTTGAATATAACTTTTTTTGATCTTTCTCAGGTTCACACTTCTCATAACTTTCACCAATTTCAAAAATGGAGTTTTTGAAACTTGTAAATCCCTAATCAGTTTTAGAGAACCTTTATTAAACAAGTTATAAATCTTCCTCCTTCACTTTTATATTTAATTCAATATTTTCATTTCAATTATTTTATTTATAAATATATTTATTCAAATGGTCAATATCATCCAATAGCTTAGATTTCTTTTCAAGAAAATATTCTTGACTGTTCATTGTAGAACCTTCCTTTTTCAATTTCTTGATTTATATTTCAATTCTTACTATCTTTCAAAGAAATTATTTAAAATATATTTTCAAGTAATATTCTAATTGAGTCTCTTAATTAGAATTAATTATTTTGTAACCAACAAACTCTTCATAATTTACTTTTGAAATAAAAGTTTTCTATAACAACTTCAGTGAATTTTTCATTTTCAACTTCACTGTCATCATCTTCTTCATCCTAAGAAAAAGAACTTATCATTTTGGATTCGGATAAATTATTATCTTTTAATTTGGAATAAGATTTTTATTTTTAAATATGTTTATTAAATTATATTCTTGACTTTTTTCATCTTCATCACTTTCTTCTTCATCTTTTCTTCGATGACAATTTGAAGTAAACTTCTCAATAGCTCTGCAGCCAAATCATTTTAGTGGAAACTTCCCTTTGTACATTCTTGTGCCTCTTTTCAAATTTTTAGACAAAAAGGGAAATAATTCATCAATATTGTTACTAACCTCATTTTCGGTGTCAGAGTCACCAACTTCTTCATATTTGAGAATCTTCGTATATTTTTCATGCTTAGAAGCTTTAAAATATATTTTTTTATCAGAATTTTATTTTATTTTCATAACATTCTATCTTATAATTTAATATGTAATTATAGTGCTTTGTAAGTCACCTAATGATATACTTTAAGGATCTATATATTCCAAAGATGAAACTTTGGCATCAAACTCATTATGTAGAATTTGTAAGATATTTTCAACAATAGTTGAATCTTCCAGCATGTCACCAAGACATGTTATGGTTCTTACAATATAAATCACCCTTGTAAATAAGTCACTAATAGATTAATACTCATCCATTTTGAGATCCTCATACTTCATCATATAGATTTGTAACTTTTCCTTCGTCACTTTTTTATTTCCTTCATAGATATTTTTCAACATTTTCCAAATACTTTTTGCAGTTCCAACTCCCTTAACTATAAGAAATTTTCTTTTAGAGAGTGAAAAAAGTAAAGAATTTTTAGCCCCTTCATCATTCTATATATTTTTCTTATCACAAATTGTAAGAGTAACATTTTCATAAAGAGGAGAAAATCTATCTATAGAAGCCTCCATAACATCATACCCAAGGGACATAAGATATGGTAACATTATATATTTTAATATATTATAGTTATTTCCATTTAAAACTGGAATCCCATTATTATTCAAACAATTCAAACTACCCATAATAACTTCTCTTAAAACATCAATAGAGTAAATGAAGGGAAATTCCCTCTAATACCAACTGAAAAGGCCCACACAGGATCAATGTAATCATTAAGAAGGGGTGGGGAGAATTAGTGGTATCTTTTCCCTTTTATGTTAACTTTCTTTACAACCTTCACCTCCTATTAAATAGATGCAACTTTACTAAAAAACAAACATTCAACAAATTAAAAAGAACACAAGTATTTACAAGGTTAACTACCTAGTACTTGGAATGGTTTATAAATAATCCAATATCAAACAACACACTAGAAAACAATCCTTTTTTATTAGATATAGTAAGTAGGAAAAACTCTTACACTTACATAGCACTATGTTCAATACAACAGTGCATGTGATTATTCTAACAAGAAATATGTTAATAAGATGTTGTAACATGTTTAGAAACCTTCACAACTAGGTTCATAACTTTTAATTGTACTTCTTTGACAAAATTCACTTTTGTTATTCTTTAAAAACAATTCTTTACCTTCTTACCCAGTAGCAGGTAAGAGATTCTTCTCTAGAATTCATAAAAAACTCAGTCTGATCCCTCTGTCGAATCCCCACTATCTAATTCATCAGTCTGGAAAACATTATGACTGTTTTTCCTATAGAAAATCATAACCCCATTCTTTTCTTATTCTTTCTCTTTCAAAAAAATTTATTCTGGTTACTTGGTCTGATCCAATGAATGTTGACCACCACTTCTCTAATAAATTCTTCTATCCCAAAACATTCCTTAGGAAATTATTTCCGTAAAATAGTTTTAAAATAAACTCCAGATATCTACCTTTTTATATATGAACATTTTTTGAGTATATTTTATTTAGACCCCATTTATATAGGTGTGCTCGAAACAGCAAAGTCAGAAACCCAAAATAATTTTCCCACTACATGAAATTCCAGATCTCCGAAATTATGTTCATATGAACTTTATTTAACCACTTATCAATTATTTTAAAATATTCTAGAATCTTCTCAAATTTTCATGAATTCTCTAGAACTTCTTAATTCTCAGCCTCACTTGAATAAGATCGTTACAAGTACTCAGTACAAAAATTGATAGTCTAGAAAATCTAAGACTTAAACTCTATTCATCATTACAGTTCTCTTGAACCAATTACAAACAAGTAAAATAAAGTAATTATCACTCTGATGTTCCAAACCAACTAAAAATCTTTGACAGCATCATTTCAACTTTAAAATACTTCAGAACCCTATAACAATAGTTTAGTAACAACTTCTCTATGTCGGACCTTAGCATCCACTTTCTTCATTTGTTCAAATTCTCCTCGAAATGATGAAACTATGTCTAATAAAACTCAATATATAATGACTTTTCGATGTCAAATATATCATCCACTGAATCAGTATCAATTATCTTGTTTTATGGATTGGTCTCTGAAGCTCGCCCAATAGATTGGTATTTGAATCTCCCTTGATGTATTGGTGTCATCTTCTCACTTGATTGATTAGTGTCAATTACGTTTCTGATGGATCGGTGTCAACAATTTCTATAATGGATTAGTGTCAACAACTCTTCTCATTCACAATCAGTAACCCTGGTCTATACAATACTATTTTTGTAGCCTAATGTTCTACATCTCATGGAACTCTTCATCTGATGCCTTATCGATGTCAAACACTCATCTGATGGATCAGCATGTACATCTCGTCTAATTGATCGGTATTAATATTTAATTCTTAATTTCTATAAATTATAAATTAATGGTTCATTCGATTAATTATTTTGACTGGTGGATTGACCTATCCAATAGATCAGTTGGTCAGCACTTTTTCAAACCTTATGACTTTAATAAATTTATACTGTCGTCTTTCAAGAAAAACTCCATCCGATGAACTATGATTAGAAAACTAGTTCATGATTTGTTTGATATCTTGAATTCAATGAACCATATTTGATTAGTAACATTTAAATTCATTAAACTTATTAAAATTCAAATAATCAGACTTCAAACAACTTTTTTGTTTGGTATATCTCAAACTGATGATCTGTGTCTAGAAAACTTCAACTTCATAGAAACACCAGAAATTCACATTTCTCTTTTCTTCTATGAACTCCTGCTTGTATCATTACTTCTTAATGATATTTAGAGAATTAATATCAACATAGGATCATATGAATTATTTTCAAACATCACTAATGATATTATATATCTGATACATATTTCTATTCCATTCCGAAAATCTCTATTTCAGAAAGATAATATTGAAAACAAGATCACCCAAAAAACATCTTTCAAAATAGAAAACTTCAATTGATGGAATTTCTCAAGAAATCTATGTATGATAATTTGAGTCTGAAACCCTTCGTCTAATCATCAAATTTTCCAAAGTGAAGTGATTTTTCATGAAGAAAACAAAAACAAAACATTCAAAAAACAACAAACATCCATCAATATGAAAAATATCTTCAACCAACTTGGTCCCAACATAATTAGGACACCACCAAAATACATGTGGGAATAAGGACCATGCAAGGGTGGGTATAAACATACCCAAGTAGGGTGCCCCAAAAACCATAAATGTGACATAAGGTAATAATTATTCATAAGCTCCCAGTACTTAAGAGTAAATAGATAAATTTCAAGGATGAATAATCCATATAATCTCTACATTAAGAATTTTCAAGGATACAAGAAAGGTCATAATCATCACTGCTTCATCACTTGATAGAAATACCACATGAGTAAATAAAGAATCTTGGAATACTAAGGACACAAAAATCCTAAAGTTAATTACCAGAAATGAACCATATCTTGAAGTCATCCACCAAGGATATCGAGGAATTACAAGTTTGGACTAAGTTTATACTACTCAGATTTCTAATAGTCACATTGCTATTAGAATTTATGAAGGAGAATCCTTCTCATCATTGAAATGGGTTCGTAAGACAAGGGCTTATTGTACCTTCACCGATCATGAATCCTAACTACCAAAGCCAACCAACCCACATAACCTCACAAGAACTATAGTGAGATATCTCATGCCCGAAGTAGATGGGGGATATTGACTCCAATGGGGGATTTCATGCCCCGATCGAGCTCTTTAGATAGGGGGAATACCAACTTCATAGGATCCCACTCCTCGAGTATGTGGGGTATATCAACCCTATTTGATCCATAGGTAGAGGACCCTGTACCCCGGAACAGTACTTAGAAAACATAGGGAATACCAACCCTATCTCATGGGTGGTGGGGAAAACCCATACTCGGACACAATCACACCACTAGGGGGGGATTAATAACCCCAAAGAAACTCTGATCATCATGCCTGAACACAATAATTCTTCCTATAAAGCTAAATTAAAAATCTATCTCTCTTGTCTTGTAAACGGTCTTGGATATCCAAACAGATTTCACAATTATGATTTACATGGAAAAATATTCAGGATAAGTTTACTTTCCCAAAATTGATTCTCGATAAAAAATACATATTTAATCACAACAAAGACGCGTTATTTTATGGGACTCAAGGCACATGTGATGAGTCAAAATTAGGTGTTGCATATGGGTCTTGAATCTTTTACCTCATTGTCTGGGTTGTGGTGCCCTAGGAAAACCATCAATCTGATGTATCAATATCAAGATACAACCAAAATTAGATAATGATAATGATAATGATAATGTTTTTGTTTTTGTTTTTGTTTTTGTTGTTGTTGTTGTTGTTGTTTTTGTTCTTGTTATTATTATTATTATTATTCATAAAATATATAAAATTATTTATATATTAATGGGAAGTGGGAAAGGGGTTTTGTGAAACCCATCCGCATGACCCCTCTACTTAATACATATGTTTTGTATTAATAATAACAAATAAAATATATATATAAATTGAGTAGGAGGTCCATGCATCCACAAATTATGTAATCTAGGTGAGTGTGCACCCCATTCGCACATGAACAGGCCACACCCCTCTACAGGGTCGGCCCTAGCCATGTCACTTCCCAAGCCTAGTTTTTTAAAATGTTTCCCTACTGAATTATAGAAATAAAAATTATGCATTAAAACTAATTAATTTCAATTCTGATATGTCTTAAATTGATGTTGTATATATCAAAATAAAGAAATATTTCTAAATAAAAATTATAATTAGTGCTAAAAAGTCCAAATAACAAAATAATTATGAATTAAAATTCAATTAACAGATGTATATGAAATACTCATCAAATAATTTCTGAAAAAAAGGAAAATTAGAAAATTACAGCACTTACAGATAAAAGGGACTCTATTATATGCGATTAAGTAAAGAGAAGAACCCAACAATGCAGCGACACTCATTCATAAGGAGGTGAAAAGGAAGGATGTAGGGATGTGTGGCATGGTGATGTATTAGCAGGGATGAATACGGTAAAATCTTGAAGGTGTGATTAAGGGATCCATTCATAGATACATAGAAGTTGAAAGGTGTGGAGGATTCAAGGAGGTAAGGCAAGGAGGCACGGAGAGGATCGCGTTGGAAGGGAATAGGTGAGCTAGGTTAGCGGAGAGGCGTAGCGGTTGAGGCACGTAAGGAAGTAGTTGTCATTGATACTCTAGGGTTGAGATCTAAAGAGGGATCAAGTGGAGCAGTAGTGGTTTCCCCTTTATAATTGGTTTCCCTATCCCGGGGTCTTGCTCGGCTCTCTCTCAGGTTGGGACTTCCCCTCCATTATTTGCCCCGCCGTTAATTTATCTAAATTAATTTAATATATTTTTCTATATTGTTTCACACGTTATATTAGTATTAAACACCTCACATGCATCGCCCCTGGATAGACCGTACTGACCACCATTGTCCATGACTCTACTCGCCTTTTCATTGTCATCCCTGCTGTAACTCACACATATAACATTATAGCATTGCCTGGAGCCACCGTCGATGGTCCCCGCTACCCATGTGAAGACAATATTAGTTTAAACCATATATTATTGGTTATTAAGGGATTAATTTCATAAAATTTTTATGAAATAACTTTTAGGGGTGGTGGTTCTCAACTTCTCATAATCGCACACAAAATAGGGAAAACAAACCAAACAAATACACACAAAGTTACGTGGTTTGGTCAGATAACCTACATCTACAGGGAAGGCAGCAGATTCTTATTCAAATGGGGATACAAAGTTTACAAAATCCCAAATATATCTCATATCAAAGACAATCACCACATATATAGCAACATAGGGAGGAGAAGATGCAAATGGATGCTGTAATTTTTCTCTGGATGGCCACCAGCCCCTACAGGATTGTCATCATGGGAAGACACCAACTGCTATAGTAGGTCTCCTCCAACAAATGGTCATCAAATTTGGTCACCCACCATAGTAGGATGGTTATATTTTTCATTAAAAACTCAAAAAACTCCACCTTGATAAAAAATATCACCATGTTGTCCCTCAAACAAAACTCCATGCTATTGATTTTGCCTTCATGATACTCGTAGGCATATCAAGTATGAGACATATTGATCAAGTCCAAATAATATTGTAACTTGATCCTTGTAGTAGCCTTCTTGTCCTTTGGATGAGGAATAAGATCCCATATCATATTCTAATGTAGTGAATTCATATCTTCTTCCATAATAGACTTCCACTGGTTTAATTCGTTGCTTCCAAAATGTCTCGATAGTAATCTGGAACACCATATTCAAATACATAAAGAGCATATCTAATTGATTTTTGATACCTAGAAGTTCTTTGTATAGTCCTTTGTGTTATACCTATGGTTCTACTCTTATCTGATGTCATTTCTCCACTTGTAATAGTCTCAGCATTCAAATAATACAAACCACCTTTTCAAATACCTTTCATCGCAAGGAGTTCACTGCGAATAACATTCATGAATCCATCTTCAATGGTTATTTGGTAACCAAGATTATCCAAAACTCCAAGAAATATGAGGTTCTTCTCTAATTTTGGTACATATCTTACATATATAAGGTATTGAGTTGTACCATCATGCATCTTCAATCGAATCATTCCAATACCTTTTATGTGGTAAGGGTGATTATTTCCCATAAACACCACACCTTAATCTGACTCATTGAGGTTTGAAAACCAATATTGATTCCTAGACATATGGAATGAAAAACCTGAATCAATAATCCAACCTTTTTAATGGTTGACCGTTGAGAAAATGAGGATAGTATCATCAACATCCTTGATTCTCTCTATAACATTTGTCTTCATTTTCCTAATTTTGGTACAATCCTTCTTCCAGTGCCCTTTTTCATGACAGTAGGAACACTCGTCTTTCGTTGGATGTCTAAATCTAGACTCACCTTTTGACATCGATTTTGATTCATCTCTTATGAATCTTATGGATTTCCTATCAGATGATCTTCCTCTAATTTTCATCAATGCCTCCGATGTGGAATCCCAATGGTCATACTTGTCCTTCTTCATGTACTCATTATTAACTAAGGAATTTTGAAACCATACTCAACATTGTAGTAATGTGATCATAACTCTCCAGTAGAGAGTTCAATAACAATAGATTCTTATCTTCATCTCCAATTGTTACTTCCAAACTTTTCAAATATACAATAATTTTATTAAAATAGTCAAGGTGCTTAATCATAGACATGCATATCTTGTACTAAAATATGATCAATTTCTTTTTTAGGTATAGTATATTTTAAATACTTTTGTCCATATACCTATTCTCAAAAATACTCCAAAAAAAATTTCTGAAGTTTCTTGCATCACATTTTATTTTTTATCTTTAGCCAAAAAAAGTTGGTTTGTACTGTAGGCTTGATGGTTGAGTCTCCTCAAATCACCATTGGAGATGTTGGTGGGATTTTCTTCTAAGGGTATATCTAACTCTTATTGAGTTAGAATATCCAAAACTTCACATTGTCACATGTTGAAGTTGTTCATATCTTCAAATTTCTCCACCTTAAATTTTTGGTTGTACACCATATTTCTTTGTTTGGAAGTATTTTCAGTACCAGCATGTGTAGCTGGAATAGAATCCTAGGGTGGTACCGAACTACTTTTAGTTTGGGGATTATCCATCATAAAAACATATCAGAATTTCCAAAAACAAATTGAACTGATGGATTCATAATAGTCAAAAATGTTAAATTAGACTATTTATTTTCCAAATCAGATCCCAAATGAGTGCAAAAATTTTATTCCCAAGTATTTTAACAAAAAATTAAAAAAATGAAAACTCGATTTTTTAACAAAAAATCCCCGATTTTTTTAGTTGGGGAGTGGTCCTCCATCACATGCATAGAAAAAAAATCTCAATCACCCATTTACCTTTTTGACTTCCACACCTCCTTGTCCCCTCCCCCTCTCTTGATTTTTTACCTTCTTTTCTTAATTCTACATAGCACCTTCCCCTCCCATATTTATCCTTTATTTTTTTCCTTCACATGCACCTAGAAAAAATAATCTTTTTTTATTATTTTATTATCTCATGACCCTTTAAAAAACTCTCCTTACCTCACGTGCAGTATGGATTGACAGACTGCACAACCAAAAAATTCAGTGGCAGTGGAGAGAAACCTCTGTAGAGATAAGAGAGACACTAGTTCAAAAAACCTGCAGCGATGTAGATAATAGGGCGAGTGGTTGCAGAGGCATGGACTGTAGCAGGTTGGTGAGGGGAATGTGCAGAATGAGACACCAATGGACAATAGTAGTTGCATATGTGTGGATAGGATAATATTCACTGGAGTGCGCTTATTAGCTTCCAGTAGGAAGCACGAACAGCAGCAGGTTCAGGTGTGTGGATAGGGGAAAATCCAAATTTACAGACTCCACCTCCGAGTAGAAAATGTGGACATTAGTGGAGAAGCGAAGACAACATGTGCAATTTCATCCTAGTTAATTGAACCTCAAACCTCTGATACCTCTTTGTAGGGGTGGTAGCACTCAACCTCTCAGAATCACACACAAAAGAGGGAAAAAAACCAAATAGATACACGCAAATTTACATGGTTCGGTCAGATGAACTACATCTATAGGGAAGGTAGAGTATTCTTATTAAAATGAAGATACAAAGTTTACAAAATCCCACATATATCTCATCTCATAGACAAGAACCACATATATAGCAGTAGAGGGAGGAGAAGATTCAAATGGCCGCTACAATTTTTCTCAGGATGGCAACCATCTCCTGCGAGATTGTCATCATGGGTGACCACCAACTACTACAGCAGGTCTCCTCCAATGACTGGTCATCAAATGTGGTCACCCACCATACCAGGATGGTGATATTTTTTGTCAAAAACTCAATATAATTGAGGTTCTCAATTCATCAATTATCAACAATCTGAAAGAACAAAGAATTCAACTTATATAAATTATTATAATAGTTAAATCACAAATAATCTTGAATTCCTACCTCGAAAATGGATCAATAATTGATGAATAACATTCACTTTCATTTTCAAAGTCAAAATATTATTCATCATCTTCGTGTTATTTGATCTTGTTCTTCAATCCGGTATGGCAGCCACCATCATCAAATCCCACTCACTTCCTCTTAGTGAGTTTTTACAAATGACATTGAAAGAGAGTTTAAAATGGGGATTAAATAGAATAATTTATAGATTAAATAATTAATTAAATGAATTAATTATTAATTTATTATATTCTTCTAACTACTCGCATGACTGAAAACTATCACGGGAATTGATTTGAATGGAACTCTCATCGTTCCTATGGTTAATCTTTTGCTCTAGACTTAATCGTGGTCTTAGTGTTCCTATATGAAGCCCTGCATTAGATATATTAACACTTTATCATAAACACTACTACAAAATTAGATTTTAAAAGATTTTTGAAAAACCTTTATCATCACTAAAAAATATTGTTGATTTAAGCACCATTAAAATTGATCCACTTTTATCATCACTAGAAAATAACTGATAAATGGGGAACCTTTATCAGTGCTAAAAAATCACTGTTAAAGGTCGTATGTTGTAGTGTGTTGTTAAAATTACTACACACTACAGCAGAAAATACACCTATATTTGGAAAATTAATAATTTAATTGAAATAAAAATCACATCACCAATACAAGTAAAAAAATTATATTATAGACATTTCAAACTTTTTTTATACAATTACATTTTCAATTATTTTCATAAACATTAAAAAACATCAATAGTTTCATTATCTTTGGCACCTCATTCTTGGGTGCAAACTCAATACCACATTAGTTTCCATAAAGGATGGTGGATCACATATAATCTTGGATAGGAAATTCCTCCAATCACTCATGGGTTTTAGGATTGAATCCTAGAAGAGATTATGTGTTAGGCCTGTAAGACCTAGGGATGAAGTAAATCGATCATGACAAGTGGTATCAAAGCCATCGTGTAGCCCGAGTATAACGACCCATACTTTACATACATTGTTAATAATTCAAATTTTAAGTACACTTATTACAACATATAACAAAACCATGAAAGGACCATATAGGTATAGTGTCTTTAGAAACTGGGAAACATAAACAACTGGTTCATAAATCATCTACATTGTCTCCCTTTTATTTTATTATATCTAGAGTCCCTTTTGGAATATCTTACTTAATACCATTATTCTTGACCTGGGGAAAAGAAAACATACAAAAGGGTGAGCTCAAATGTTCAGTAAGGGTAAACAAAAGAAATATCAATCACAACATATTCATAATAACATAACATTTTGGAAACCTTAACCTGCAAAAGAGATCATAATTTCATAACATGGGATAAATAATAGTAGTGAAATGTAAACCCAATAATCATAACTTAAAACTTGAAACTTTGTGTCATACACACATAATCATAGAGAATCATTTCTTAGTAGTCAAGACTCATTTCCAAGACTATCTTAGCGGACAAAGTCCATTTCTGAACTGAGTTCACTCCTCATTTCAGTCCTGTTTCACTGAACTAGATTAACCTGCCGTTCCAGCCATGTCTATATCATGAGATATAAATCTTTTCCCAATGAATTGGAGGGAGATATAGGTCCCACCCATCTCATAATGATACCATTCTTATGTGTTCCACAATATCATAAATCATACATCATAGCATAACCCATATAATAAAAATGGGATTCTTAAACATCACGCCATCATATCATAATCCATATAAGATAAAAAGATATCATAAAAATAATTCCATCATAAAATAATCAAATAAATGTAAAAATAGGGATATAAACATAACCCTATATTATCTTAGATGGAAAATAATTTTGATAAAACACTTGAACTCCATTCTTGAGTAAAATATCCTTTCTACTTCAAAAACATTTTTCCTTTCTCAAAATGCCATACAATTTTAAACTAAAAGAAGTTGATTAAAAATAAACTTGAAAACTTGTAAAGGAATATTCATGGAAATAATGTTCTAAAATTACATTCAAGCCGTATAAGTTAAAAAAACATTTTTCTCATACTTTGGCTGGAAAAGTCAAAAAGTACCTCATACTAAAAATGAAAAAAGATTCCTTTCATATCTTTTACTAAAAACTCACCAATGGGTAAAATTGAATTTAAACAATTTTAGGTGGATTGAAATAATATTATATATTGAGGAAACATGGATGTGGATGATAAATATGCCCCAGTAAATTCTGAAGTATAAACAATCTTGGATAAAAATGAGATTGTGAGATTTTCCCTTACCTTAGGTCCGATTTGCTTCGTATATGTTCGAAACTCCTGTATAATGATTTAAATAATGTTATTTACTTATTCCAGAATTGTACCCATTTTTATTATATCATATATGGTCATATTCTTATCTTCTTATTAGTAATATTTCATTTCTAGTTGTTATTCGAGTGTTTATTGCTTTTTGTTCTTATGCGTGTTTTGTCGAATAAATTCTTATTCTTATTTTTAGGTTATGGATACCTCATTTACATAATGGTATTAGTGTAATATATATCATATTTATTCATTCAATTCATTTATATAATCAATAATAATTGAATATCATGTAGAACGAGTCGCATCAAATCGTGGAGACGGTAGGCCGTACGTACGCACAAGCGATGATATCGTTCCGATGATCGTGGAATTGTATTGAAGTGGATGTATACTATTTAAGAATTAATATCACTTTACAATAATAATATATAGTTATTCTTTACACCATTAAACCTATCCAAGTAAGGTGGTGGTGGAAAACAGATTACACCACGGCGTGGAGACGGTATTCCATACGTATGCACGCGCGGTGATTTCATTTTCCGTAGGATGGATAGAAGGTGAAATAGGGTTGTTTCATATTTATAATAACATATCAGTATATTATTGATACTGATATTATTACTTCATAATTAAACAACTAAAGAAGAATAAGTAGAAGAAGAAATAAAGTTGAAAGAATCGGTAACAGACATTACCTCTTCTTTGAAGCGCCTCTTCTTAACCTCCCCTTAGGGCACTAAAGATGGTCTTTGAAGAAGGCCAAGACCTATAGGATGTTTCTAGGGAAGTTTATAAAGGAAATGGGAAGGGTTTGGATGAGATTGAAGGCTCAAAGTGGTGTGAGGAGGAGAGGGAGGAGGTGCCCTTTTATAAGGGAGGAGAGGGGCACCTTAAGAAAAAATTAAAATATTATTTAACTTTTACCGTGTCTTCTTGTTTTCTTACACTATATGGTCAATAAACTTACTATAACAAGACAAACGAACCCCAAGTGGTTCATTATTAATATATATAACCTTATATAAGTAATTTGGTCGAACCTTAGATTTTTAGGAATAAAATAACAATTAATAATATAATATTTGTTTTAAAAACTATTTTATGTCAATTTTGACACTATTTTATAATTGATTTTTGTGAAAATCATAACAGCATTATTAGTTCGAAAAAAGTTAATTAAATCGATAATAATATGTCATATTAACCTATAAAAGTAGTTTAATTCTTAAAAAGTCTCAAATTACATTTATTTGGTTATTTATAACATCAATTATGTTAATATTTCATTAATAAGGTAATTACTGCATCATCATTGTGTCAAAATAAATTAAATTATTTAATGTCTAAAAAATTATAAATAAAAAATCCATTAGGTAGGAAATATTTTACGATTTTTAATTAATATCTATAGTCTTATTTATCTTATGTATAACCCAACATTAAAAATGTTTTTAGTTATTAAACTTTGATTTTAACTATTTTAACGCTTCTTTAAATAAAATAATAATAAGTGTCCTAATCTAATCCAAGTGGACCTAAAGGGTAATATTTTATTCCAAAGGTTGTTTTTGGTCGAATTACACTTATACAATAGAATTAGGACAAGTGTTAGGGCAATAATAATATCATTTTTACCCTTAATTACCATATTTACTTTTAACCGTGGTAAATAAAAGTAAAAAAGTTACTATTCACCAAAAATTATTTTTATCTTATTGAACGAGATTTTACTACTTGATATTAACTGTGTCTCTCGGATTTTTGAAATTCCACTCACTGAAGCGGTAAAATTAAGTTTTATGTAAGTTTGCAAAAAGCTCCTAGGAGGTAGGTAAAAGACGGTGAAAAGTTCAATAAAATTTTTATATATCTAAAATTATTATAAAATTACTAAAATGAATTACATTGAACTTATATAAGTATTATTTATCAATTTTGACCTAAAATAATTTTAAATAAAATAAATAATTATTTAAATAAAAAGTCAGTTTTTAAATAGTAACCCAGTGTTTTCATTATTCATCAAAAATTGAAAGTTTTCAGAAAAATACCAAAAATTCACCCTAGGATAATTTCGATATTTCGAATCCAGAAATGAAGTCCATTTTGAAAGATAAAATTTATAAAATTTCAAAAATTGGGTATTACTATTCATAACGGCTAGTTTTAATAATATTTTAATAGTATATCATTGTTTAGTGAAACTCGGTATTGCGTACAACGCAAGCTATCGAGGAATGTAACGATTGCGTGTAAAGCAAGCCAAGCTAGTGTTTTTTTTAGGGAAAGATTCCTTTGATGATTTATATAACAGAAGAACAAAATATTTCTCATAAAAATCTCGGGTGTTACACCAAGTGTGATGTGGATGACCCCAAACTAGTTTGAGAATGATAATCATGGATTGAGTTGGAGCCTGTGGATCCATAGTGGCATCATGTAATGAAAGTATATCTTATAATAATGGGAAGATGGAATTTCCCGGTGTATAGAGAAACAGTGGTGAAAGTGATAGATAATTTGCATCAGAAGGATTATCATTGGAGAGAAGTCCCAGTTGTATGATCATTGGTTTAAGGGGAGAGTTGTTGGGTATAGACTCAATCCCACATCGGTTCCCTCAAATGATGGTGTCTCACATATTATCTTGGATAGATAATTCCTCCTAGCACTTATTGGTTTTAGGATGGAACCCCAGAAGGGTGTATGTGTTGGGCTTGGAAGACATAGTGCTGGAGGAAATCTATCCTGACACCGACCCCCTCTCAAAAAAGCCAGATCATGGTATCAGTTGTTTAAGAAACCACCACAACTTAAGAAAAAGGGTCCTATTATATAAGAAAATAATTCTTATATTAGTAATACTATAAAGAATAAATTAAGCATAAATATGAAACAATACATTAATAAGATGTCAATTTTAAATAAAAGGACACACTTTGAGTCATACTGGTCACATTGTGCATCAGATTAACATGCGGATGATTCTTACATGTAAAAAATGACTTAAGGATTGTTTTCCAAAATTATTATGACAATCCAAATGATTTTTCCCAATTTCAAGTATGTCATGTGTCTTTTTACTTAAATTTCAATTTAAACTAAAAACATGTACTTCGAGTCATACATGTCACTTCATGCGTCAGTTTGATGTGAGACTGATTCCTACACATCGAAAATGACTTATGAATCATTTTCCTAAATTATCAAGACAATACAAGCAAGTTTGATTTTTTTTTTAGTGAGTGACACATGTTTTGAACTAAATTATCAATTTTAAACAAATAACAAGCACTTTAAATCATATCAGGAATGCCATGAATCAGATTGAGGTAAATCTAATTCCTACATGTCACAAATAACTTATGTATAATTCTCCAAAAGTATTGAAACAATCTGAATTTTTTCCTTGGTTTTGAGTACGTGACATGTGTTTTGAACTAAAATGCCAATTTTAAATAAAAAGAAACACTTAGAGTCATACTGGTCACACCGTGTGTTGGATTGAAGTGTTGCTAATTCTTACAAGTTAAAAATGATTTAAATATCACTATCTTAAATTATCAATACAGTATAAAAGTTTTTTCTCAGTTTTGAGTATGCCACATGCCTTTTTTACTATAATGTCAATTTGAACTGAAAACATGCACTTTGAGTCATACTGGTCAGATCATGTGTTGTTTTGATGTGAGACTGATTCCTACACATCACAAATGACTTATGAATCATTTTCCTAAAGTATAAAGAAAATCAGAGTGTGTTTTCTTGGTTTTTATTGAGTGACATATGTTTTGAACTAAATTGACAATTTTAAACTCATAACGGATATTGTGAGTCATATTGAGCACATCGTGTATCGAATTAAGGTGAGGCTTATTCTTACACATAAACAATGACTTATGGATAATTTTCCTAAATTATAAAAATAATATGAAAGAATTTTCTTGGTTTTGATTATGTGATGTGTGTTTTTAAATAAAATGTCATTTTAAAATAAAAAGACAAACTTGGAGTCAAATCAGTCACAATGTGCATCAGATTTTGGTGTGGCTGATTTCTACACATCAAAAATGACTTAAGGATCATTTTCCTAAAGTATCCAGACAATACTAATGCATTTTATTTTTTTAGTATGTCATGTGTCTTTTTTACTAAAATGTCAATTTAATTTGAAAACATGCACTTTGAGTCATGTTGGTCACATCATGTGTCATTTTGATGTGAGACGGATTCCTATACGTCACAAATGACTTATGAATAATTTTCATAAATTATCAAGATAATACGAGTGTTTTTTCTCCATTTTCAGTGAGAGACACATGTTTTGAACTAAATTATCATTTTTAAACTGATAACAAACACTTTGAGTCATACCAGGAACACCATGTATCATATTGAGGTGCGACTAATTCCTAAACGTCACAAATGACTTATGGATTGTTGTATTAAAAGTATCAAAACAATCAGAATGTTATGTCTCAGTTCTGAGTATGTGAAGTGTGTTTGAACTAAAATGAAAACTTTAAATAAATAGACATACTTGGAGTCATACAGGTCACACTATACATCAGATTGAGGTGATGCTGCTTCCTATATATTAAAAATGACTTATAGATCTTTTTCCTAAATTATCAAAATAATTTGAATTCATTTTCTCAGTTTTGAGTATATGATGTGTGTTTTGAACTAATGTATCAATTTTAAATAAAAATACACACTTTGAGTCATACCGGTCACACCGTGCATCGGATTGAGGTGCGGATGATTCCTACACATCAAAAATTACTTATGGATCATTTTCCTAAATTATAAAAATAATATGAATGTGTTTTCTCAAATTTGAGTATGTCATGTATCTTTTTAACTAAAATATCAATTTAAACTGAAAACACACACTTTGAGTCATATCAATCACATCATGTGCTATTTTGATATGAGACTAATTCCTACATGTCAAAAATAACTTACGAATTGTTTTCATAAGGTATCAAGAAAATCCAATCACATTTTCTTAGTTATTAGTGAGTGACATGTGTTTTGAACTAAATTTCCAATTTTAAACTAATAATGAATACTTTCAGCTATATTGGTCATGCCATGAATTGGATTAAGGCGCGGTTGATTTCTACACATCACAAATTATTGATGGATCATTTTCCTAAAGTATCAACATAATCCAAAATGTGTTTTCATGGTTTGGAGTATGTGACAAGTGTTTTTAACTAAAATTTAAATTTTAAACTAAAAACATGCACATTGAGTCATATCAGACACACTGTGTATCGTATTGAGGTGTGGTTTATTCCTAAATGTCACAAATGACTTATGGATTATTTTCATAAATTATAAAAACAATATTAATGTTCTTTATCGGCTTTGAGTATGTGATGTTTGTTTTGAACTAAAATGTAAATTATAAACTAAAAAACATAAACTTTAAGTCCTATCGAGCACACTATGTGTCAGATTGAGGTTCGGTTGATTGAGGTGTGGATGATTCCTACACCATTCAAGAAAAAATTCATAATAGATATTTTTTAAAGTCATACTTTTCCATTAAACAATTGAAAAATTCCTTGGTAGATGCATCCTTATGATTCACTTCACATATTTGGAAGCACATTGGTTCCTCTCCCATATGAAATGAACATGTTCTCTCTTTTCTGGCTTGTTGTGGATAGTTGAAAGTAAAGTATGACTTCCTAAAAGATCTGGGAAAAAAACTAAATAAGTATCAAATAAAAATGATAAGGAAATTAACTTTAAAATAGTAGATAAAATGATGAAAAAATTAACTAAATAAGTATTAATAATTAAACTTTTCATGATGTATGTATACATTATTAACCCATTTTCCTATCATCATTATCATAATTTCAACCTCAAATTCCAGTCTCTCATTATCATGAGCAGTTTCAAACATGTTAATAGCTTTATCATACCAGGTACATTGTGTATTGGATTAAGGTGAGGCTGATTCTTACACATCACAAATGACTTATAAATCATTTTACTAAATTATCAAAACAATATTAATGTGTTTGATCAATTTTGAGTATATAACATTTGTTTTGAACTAAAATTTCAATTTTAAACTAAAAATTTAAACTTTGAGTTATAGTTGGAATATTGTGTATCGAATTGAGTTGTGGTTTATTCCTATATATCACATCATGTTTTTTATTCTTCAACACATTCAAAATTTGGGGTTATCTAACAGTATTATTGTATGATAACCTAGAATGTTGAATTAATTGCAGAATAAAAAGAAAAGTGCATCATCATGAGTGCATATTCATGAGTGTGTCATCCTCGTTGAGTGCATAATAATATTACATGATTTCATCATGATTTTATCATAATTCTTAATGATCTATATGAAAATTAAAAATAATAATTATCAAGTAAAATGATAAGGAAATTAACTAAAAAAAGTAGGTGAATTGTTGAGAAAAAATTCTAAATAAGTAGTAGGAAGTCACCTCTTTATGATGTCTATATACAATCTGACACCATTTATTCTGGCCATTCATTTCTATAAATATCTATTTTCTCTTATGAATAAAAGGATTTCCAATAGTCCTTTTAGTAATGTAAAAATATAAATTAAGGATTCATTAATATTTTAAATGGAATTTTAATTATCACCAAAAATACCTCTTTGAGGATTGTAGTTTTTTGATGGAATATGATATCTTTTATAAATTTAAAAACATAATAACCACATTTTTTGTCATTAGTTTATTAATATCACTGTAGAAACATTGTGAAAAATATGTAATTTTTTTATATGTTTTGATAGTGTGATTTTATTATATATACCTTAATACTTATCCATTTTTAGAATTCTATAGGCTTTTTGTGCTCATGGACTTCCCTCATGCCATTATTTTGATGATATTTAAACATCGCCTTATCATAACAAAATTTTCATTAAAACATAATATAAAATTTTTAACTTGAAGTTTATTTGTAAAATGTTTCATGTAGTGTATTACAAATTGATAAATGTCATCACATGTGGTTGGTTTGTTGGGTATCCATGCATTGAATCTAGAAAATAAATATTTAGAGTATCCAAATTGACTGCAATGAGTAACCAATGCTTCCTAAAAAACAAAAAGCAATAAGTAATGAAATGAATGAAAACATTTTTGAGATGATTAAATTATAGAGTTATACTCCTACATCATAGTTATTAAGAAGAGTTTATCATCTACAATTTTGATTTCAAACATTGTATCCAGTTTGTCCACTATTACACTATATTTCAATGGTTCTAATGATAATAGTTTTGTAGAAGTGATGTGATGACTAATGAGTCCAAATTTTTATTCATAGGGTTTTCCCTTCAAATAGTATTGATATATAAGACTAAAAAAAATATGAATAGTATTTATTCATAATTAACATAATAGGTCAGCTATTGGACAGAAAAATCATGAAAACACACCTCATGTTGAAATTTACAACTTAGGATCCTAGTCATTCATTCATGTGTATTTCATTTACATTCTCTACACCAATATAGTCTATAATGTCCTCTCCGTACATTTGTTCTTAAAAATCTATTTTGGTCATATTACTACTTGATACTTTTATATCTTCATGAACCTTTAATGTTAGTAAATACTGAAGTTGAATGAGTGGGGTGAAGGTAATTTGTGAAGATCTTTTCAATTGGTTTGTTGATCCTTTAGATCATTTTGATTCAACCTTCCATTTCACCCCCTTCCTTTTTCCATATGTAATAACATTCATCTATTCAGTCCTTATTTCATTAAATTTAAATGGTTTTTCATAAAGAAATAAATTGGAAAATAATTCTTCCTTTTCAATATGTATTTTTACAAGATATAACGGTAATTCTATTAAGTTTAAAATAGTTTTCTCAACTGTATTAATATTTGCATCATCAAGTGGAATGGGTAGAATGTCACTTGTCATATGAGCTACATAAATTCCCACTCTCACATGACCTATTGGAATTTGTTTGTTATGTAGAATATCTCCCTTTGTATTGTACATGGGACCCATCCTAATAAGGTGATGGGTGGGAGTTGATAGATATAAATCAAAATCATTTTTACCCTATAGAATATTAGTATATGAAAGGTATTGTTGGAACCATGGTCTTCTATGCATGATTTGGAGTGTGGTTTGTGTTTTTTGTCAATAATCAATGGAAGTTTGGATCATGTACCAGCAAAGCGATCATACCATTCAAGCAGCCAACAGTTTTGAAGGTGGCACCGTTTCCCAGTGTTTGCCAAATTTTGGGGGTCCAAAATTTGGATGTTACTGAGCATCACGAAAAGTGGATTTCCAGGAAGATCATCATTTAATATGGAAAGGGCATGAGTTTCGCGAAGATGGGATGCATGGACTGGATTTTGCGAAGACCAGAAGAATGGAGGTGGTGAGGCTTCGCGATTACGTCAAGCTTCGCGAACGGCAGAGGCTGGCAAGCTTCGCGGCGAAGAAGGGTTTCGCGAGGGAGCTTTGCGGCGAAACCGCGAAGGTAAGTTGACGGTGATTCTTCGTGACTACGTCAAGCTCCGCTAATGAAAAATTGTCATGGAGCTTCGCGATTTGGACAGAGTTCTGGCGGAAACTTCAGAGCTTCGCGATAGGTGCTGACGTGGCGTTGACTTCGTGCGGAAAGTTCGAGGGTTGGTGGAATCGCCTATAAATAGAGGTCGAACCCTTCAAGAGAAGCAGAGAGAATCTCAGAGAAAGTCCTTTGCTCTCGGTTCGAAAAGGTCACTCGTGAAGGCAGTTTTTCTTCGTGAGAGTTGAGCTTCGCGGCGGCTATCCTAGCTCCGCAAAAAGGTTGTTCCCCGCGTTGGCCCATCGAGCTTCACGAAGAGGTAGGAGCTTCGCGGCGACTTTCCCAGCTCCACGAAAAGAGTTTGCCCCACGTTGGCTCAGTGAGCTTCACGATAGCCAAGCATTGCGAAGGCTTGAGAATCACGAGAGTGCTTCGCGATTGAGCTTCGCAAAAAGGCAGGGGCTCTGCTCAGAATTGCTTGAGCTTTCCAAAATAGGGAGCCGTGCAAAGTAGGGTGCTTCGTGAAGACCCTTTCAGAGGTTGTTCACCCAGTGGACAGGGGAAAGAGGAGTATTCATCAGTGGTTGGAATTTGGATCTAACAGAGCATTAACTAAGGATTCTGATGCAAGCAAAGTCTCATGCTGAACAGGAGACAGTGAACTTCATGACTATCAATTGAAGAGACCTTCACGTCTATAAACTGAGTGAGACTTCACCCAACGGCAGTGAGCCAGTGGGAGTCAACGGGTGTGACCTGAGGGAAGCAGTGAGCTATCCCTGAACCTTTGTAAAGGCAGTAAGCCTGGGACAGAGTGACTGTGCCCGAACTTTTGTAATCTCCAGCTAGTGAAGCATAGTGGATTTTGGTATGACCGACAACCTGTCGGCGTATGCTCCTTGGACGTAGCCCTTAGTGGTGAACCAAGTAAAAAGGGCGGTGTCTTCTCTGTGCATGTGTATGTCTGCTTTCTAATAATTTTCATCATACAGGTTCAACAAGTTCCTACCAACGTGGGAGGAAGATCCATTACTTTAAAAGAAAAAGTTGTCACCCTGATTCACCCCTCCCCTCTCAGGGTGTCCCGGGGTCCTTCAAGTGGTATCAGAGGCAGGTTGCTCATGTTGAATCTGGCTTTTTCTTCATGGAAAACGCGGTCAATGTTAGGGGAGTTCCTCAATTCGATGGAAGCAATTTCCAGATCTGGAAGAACAGAATGAGATCTCATCTGAGATCACCTGGAATGGAAGTTCTCTTTTCTACTGTGCAAGGAATACAAGTCACTGATCCAATAGGCCTTGCTATGACTGAAACAGACAGGAAACTTCTTGATGCAGATGCTAAAGCACAGAATGCACTCACTGCAGCCCTTTCTGATCAGATCTACCTAAAGGTGATGAATTGCACCTCAGCAAAATCCATGTGGGATAAACTTGAAAATATTTATGAAGGTGATAGCAAAGTGAACGAGGCCAAACTACAAGTTCTGCACAATCGGTTTGATGATCTGAAGATGCATCTAGACGAGAATGAAGACTCTTTCTTCAATCGAATTACTGAAGTGGTTGGAGCTATTCGAGGTCTAGGCGAAGAAATCAAAGACATTGATATTGTAAAGAAAATACTAAGAAGACTTCTACCTCTGTATAATTCAAAGGTGTCAGCCCTTGAGGAAAGTGATCTTTCCAAACTTTCTCTAGATGATCTACTAAGCAGTTTGGTAGCATATGAAATGAGAGTCAAACCTGAAGATGCTACGACTCATGTGAGCAAGGAAATGGCATTCAAGGCCATGGATAAACTGAAAATCTCAAAGGATAGTAGCGATGAAGATGACGAAGAAAAAGAAATTATTTCTCTCATTGCAAAGAAGTTCCAAAAGGGGAAAGGGAAATTCAAAGGGAAGTTACCTCTCGCATGTTTCCGTTGCGGAAAAGTTGGGCACATTGCCTCTCAGTGCTTGAGGAATACCAATGATGATGACAGTGAAGATGAAAACTTCAAGAAGCCTCAGATAAGGTTCTTCAAAAAGGGAGACTTCAAATCCGGTAAGAAAATGCAAAGGAAGAGTTTTGTCTGTGAAGAGGAAGAAGATGATAATGAATTCTGTGATGAAGAAGAACCAGAATTCAAAACTGGGAACCATGCTTCTATGATGGCCACTGTTGAAAAGTCAGAATATACTGATGGAGAAAGACAATTGAGAACTTGTGTAGATCCTGAGGTGCAACTCAAGTATACGGTTAGTAAGCTTAAGATTAAATGCAAGAGCTGCAATAAGTGGAAATAAATTGTAGAAGAATTAACTGAATACGTTGATAAACTTGAAGCTGAAATTGAATGACTGGAAGAATTTGTGAAAGTACAGTCTAAAATAATTTAAGGTAATGATGATGTAGTTGATCTGAAGCTGAGAATTGAAGAGCAGGCAAAGGTCATCAATGACCTCACATCCAGACTGGATGAAAAATCCAAGACTGCTGAGGGTCTTGAGGAGGAAGTAGTTACTCTAAGGAGTAAACTGAAGACTGAATCAGTTCCAAAAGAATCGAGGAAGAAAATACAGTTTGGGATATTCTCAGATGCAGAATTACTTGCAAGAGCCAAGTGTGGTTCTGATGGGGTTGAAAAAATCTTGAGTGATCAAAGACCCGCTTGCATGGGAAAGAGTGGAATTGGTTGTGAGCCTGAGACATCAATTGCTGGAAGTGAAAAAATCCAAAAGAAAGATAAGATGAAAGCTGAACATATTGAAACATTTTCTAGAGTTCCAAAAAGGGAATCCTCAATACAAACTAAAAGAAGACCTGAAAATTATCCTCAAACATTCAGAAATGACAGACAGTCTTGCTATTCTCCCAAGGAAGAAGGTATAAGAAGAAATTCAAGTGAGAAGACATTTCCTCTCATGAAGTGTCAGTTCTGTGGCTATCTAGGCCATACCATGTCTTATTGTGAAGAGGCAAGAAGCTATCTGAATGGAGAAGATATAGATGCTCAACAAAGGAGAACAATTTTATATCCTAATACGTATAGAAGAAATAATTTCTATAGATATTGTTTTCGTTGTTCTAACTTTGGTCATAAGGCCACTAATTGCAGGCAGAGAAGGGAAATGGACACCTCATACCGAAGTTCAAGACAAATCAAGTCTCGTCAGCAAGACAATGTTGCTCTTTCAAACAGGTTTTCACCTCTCAAAGAAGACTTTGACTATGAAGAACCTGGATACGTGGAAGAGATATTTGAAAGGCCATCAGTTCTATATACCCAATCTAATGTCTCATGGAAGGAAAGGAAGAAGATTGAAAAATCCAACCTTGCAGAAGTGGCCCTCAAAGCTACAAAGAACAACAGTACCTGGATTCTGGATAGCGGTTGTTCATCTCATATGACAGGTAATGCCGGCCTACTAACGAACATCATGAAGAATGTTGATGGTACTGTAAGATTTGGTAATGATGGGGCTCTAAAAATCAAAGGGAGTGGAAGTACCAAATTAGCTAATGGAGAACTAAAGAAGACTGAAGTCCTTTACATAAATGGCCTACGTCATAATCTCCTCAGCGTAAGTCAACTCTGTGACTCAGGACTTATAGTTACTTTTAATCAGAAGGGCTGCACTATCAAGGTAAAGACTATAAATTCACTTATGAAGGGATGTAGAACAGAAGGCAACCTGTATCAGGTTGATAGTGAAGAAAATGTGTGTTACATGACTGTTGAAGAAGAAAACAATTTGTGGCATCGAAGATTGGGACACATCAATCAACAAGACATGGAGAAAATATCAAAATTGAGAATTTTCATGGACATTCCCAACCTAAAGCGTGAACGTGAAAAATCTTGTGATGCTTGTATTCGTGGGAAGCTGGTCTGCAGTTCATATCGGCCAAAGAAGAAAAGAGCGTCTCACCTTCTTGATCTGATTCATACAGATGTTTGTGGGCCAATAAATGTTGCCAGAACTCATGGAGAAAGGTACTTTGTCCTTTTCATAGATGATTACAGTAGAATGGCATGTGTGATGGTCATTCACAAGAAACGACAAGTCCTTGACTGCATGAAAACATATCGGCGAATCGCCGAGAATGATACTGGACGAACAATCAAAGTGTTGCGATCTGACAATGGAGTAGAATACATGTCCATTGAATTTGAGAATTATCTGGAGAAGCATGGGATACAGCATGAGTTAGCTGCTGTGAGAACTCCACAACAAAATGGAGTTGTTGAAAGTAGGAATCGACAGGTGAACAACATGGCACGAACAATGCTGATTGAGAGTCGTATTCCACGGCATTACTGGAAAGAGGCTGTTCAAGCAGCAGTGTACATTCATAATCGAACAGGACTCTATATGGGTGAGACAAAGACACCATATGAATTGTGGCATGGACAGAATCCTTCTCTAAAATACTTTTGTGTCTTTGGAAGTAAATGCTTCCTCAGGAACAAAGAAGGAAATCAAGGGAAGTACGGTGACAATGCAGATGAAGGAATTTTCCTCGGTTACTCAATGAAAAGCAAAGCCTACAAATGTTTCAACAAGCGTTTGGGAAGGATTGTGGAAAGCAGTGATGTTAAGATAATTGAAGAGAAAACCACAAATTCTTCAAAGACGTCATATGCTGATGTGATAGAAAGTCAGGAAGAATGTGAACGTGAAGAAAATACAAATGCAGAAATAGAGGAAGCTGTTCAAAACACTCAGCAGTCACATCATGATGTTGACTCAGAAAAAGAATCTGAAGCAGAAACTCTGGCTGAAGAGAATACTACTGAACCTCGCAGGAGAAATCGAAGAGCTGAGATTGATCCATCCAACATAATTGGGTACAGGAGTGCACCCACTCAAACAAGAAGGATGAGTAATACCACGCAATCAGCATTTCTATCAGTTGTAGAGCCATCCTCATTCGAAGAAGCTGCAAAAGATAAATCTTGGGTGAAATCCATGAATGATGAATTAGATCAGATTGACAAGAATCAGACATGGGATCTTGTCCAGATACCCGAAGGTCACAATGTGATTGGTACCAAATGGATCTTCAAAAATAAGTTTGATGAGCATGGAAGTGTCATCAGGAACAAGGCACGACTAGTATGTAAAGGATATTCCCAGATTGAAGGCATTGATGTTGAAGAAACCTTTGCTCCAGTGGCTAGACTAGAGTCAATCAGGCTTTTCCTTGCCATGGCACTCCAAAGAGGATATAAAGTATATCAAATGGATGTCAAGACAGCTTTCTTGAATGGTGTACTCGAAGAAGAAGTCTACATTGAACAACCAGTGGGCTTTGTTTTGGGTACTAATGAAACAAAGGTCTGCAAACTGAAGAAAGCTCTATATGGTTTGAAGCAAGCACCACGGGCATGGTACTCAAGGCTGGACTCATATCTCAAGAAGTTAGAATTCAAAAGTGGAGGAGTTGATCACAATCTCTATGTGAAGAATTCTCCAAAGGATCAATTCATGGTTCTTGTCTACGTTGATGATATCATATTTGGTGGCAGCAGACAGAAATCAGTGGATGAATTTGCCAACCACATGAAATCAGAATTTGAAATGTCTATGATTGGGGAGCTCACATATTTCTTGGGGCTACAGGTGATTCAAAAGAAGGAATACACTTTCATTTCTCAAGAAAAATATGCGAGAGATTTGCTGAAAAAGTTCAATATGCAAGACTCCAAACCAATTTCAACTCCGATTACAGTTGGAACTAAACTTGGAAAGAATGAGGATGGAAACTCTGTTGATCCCACCATGTACAGGAGGATCATTGGAAGCCTAATGTACCTGACAGCGACAAGTCCAGATATTGTCTTTGCAACATGCCTTGTGGCTCGCTTTCATAGTAATCCAAAGGAGGAACATATGGAAGCAGTAAAAAGAATCATGAGGTACATTCAAGGTACACATAACTTCGGGTTATTTTTTGTTGCAGGCAGGGACAGTGAATTATCAGCATTTTCTGATGCGGACTGGGCTGGTGATGTAGTAGACAGAAAGTCCACTAGTGGTGGAGCTTTCTATATTGGTCAGAAATGTGTTGGCTGGTTGAGAAAGAAACAAGAAAGTACTTCTCTTAGTACTGTTGAATCTGAGTATATCTCCGCCACAATGGCATGCACTCAACTGCTATGGATGAAGCAACAATTAACTAATATTGGCAATGAGGTGATGCAACCAATGGTGATTTACTGTGACAATAAGAGTGCAATTGATCTTACAAAGAATCCTGTTCAGCATTCTCGTACAAAACACATTGAAATCAGGTATCACTTTATCAAAGAGAAAGTTGAGAAAAGCGTGATTAGATTGGATCATGGGGGAACAGATGAGCAAGTGGCTGATATCCTGACAAAGCCACTGTCAGCGGCTGTGTTTGAGAAGCATCGGTTGAACCTCGGTGTTCGACCACCTCCCAGTGCATAAGGAGGTTACGGAATTCCCCTATCCCCATTTTTTATAAATGTGTTCATCTGTTTATGGATATGATGCAGGTTTATGGGGGAGATACTATCCAGGGGGAGTATGGTTTGAGCTGAACGTGAAAATTTTACTGGTCTTTGGGTTTATTTTCAATGGGGGAGAAAGGAGAAGGAATAAATTCAGCAACTTCTTTGATAAGAATAATGAGAAGTAAAAGAATAATGAGAAGGAAAATAGTAGAACCCAATTCATGCCCCCTCTCTTGTTTTCTACACCGAGCATTGCTCACGTAGACTTAGAGTATTGGCTGGGTTGATTCCTGTGTTTCTTGGTTTTCACATAGATGGAGATCTATTGAATTTTTCTTCTGATTGCCAACAAACCCAAAGGGGGATATTGTTGGAACCATGTTCTTCTATGCATGATTTGGAGTGTGGTTTGTGTTTGTTGTCAATTATCAATGGAATTTTGGATCATGTACCAGCAAAGCGATCATACCATTCAAGCAGCCAACAGTTTTGAAGGTGGCACCGTTTCCCAGTGTTTGCCAAATTTTGGGGGTCCAAAATCTGGATGTTGCTGAGCATCGCGAAAAGTGGATTTCCAGGAAGATCATCATTTAATATGGCAAGGGCATGAGTTTCGTGAAGATAGGATGCATGGACTGGATTTCGCGAAGACCAGAAGAATGGAGGCAGTGAGACTTTGTGATTACGTCAAGCTTCGCGAACGGCAGAGGCTGGCGAGCTTCGCGGCGAAAAAGGGCTTCGCGAGGGAGCTTCGCGGCGAAACCGCGAAGGTAAGTTGATGGTGATTCTTCGCGACTACATCAAGCTCCACGAACGGAAAATTGCCATGGAGTTTCGCGATTTGGACAGAGTTCCGGCGGAAACTTCAGAGCTTCGCGATAGGTGCTGAAGTGGCATTGACTTCGCGCGGAAAGTTTGAGGGTTGGTGTAATCGCCTATAAATAGAGGTCGAACCCTTCAAGAGAAGCAGAGAGAATCTCAAAGAAATTCCTTTGCTCTCGGTTCGCAAAGGTCACTCGTGAAGGCAGTTTTGCTTCGCGAGAGTTGAGCTTCGCAGCGGCTATCCTAGCTCCGCGAAAAGGTTGTGCCCCGCGTTGGCCCATCGAGCTTCGCGAAGAGGCAGGAGCTTCGCGGCGACTTTCCCAGCTCCGCGAAAAGAGTTCGCCCCACGTTGTCTCAGTGAGCTTCGCAAAGTGGTAGGAGCTTCGCGATAGCCAAGCATTGCGAAGGCTTGAGCATCGCGAGAGTGCTTCGCGATTGAGCTTCGCGAAAAGGCAGGGGCTCTGCTCAGAATTGCTTGAGCTTTCCAAAATAGGGAGTCGTGCAAAGTAGGGTACTTCGTGAAGACCCTTTCAGAGTTTGTTCACCCGGTGGACAGGGGCAAGAGGAGTATTCATCAGTGGTTGGAATTTGGATCTAGCAGATCATTAACTAAGGATTCTGATGCAAGCAAAGTCTCATGATGAACAGGAGACAGTGAACTTCATGACTATCAATTGAAGAGACCTTCACGTCTATAAACTGAGTGAGACTTCACCCAACGGCAGTGAGCCAGTGGGAGTCAATGGGTGTGACCCGAGGGAAGCAGTGAGCTATCCCTGAACCTTTGTAAAGGCAGTAAGCCTGGGACAGAGTGACTGTGCCCGAACTTTTGTAATCTCCAGCTAGTGAAGCATAGTGGATTTTGGTACGACCGACAACCTGCCGGCATATGATCCTTGGACGTAGCCCTTAGTGGTGAACCAAGTAAAAAGGGTGGTGTCTTCTCTGTGAATGTGTATGTCTGCTTTCTAATCATTTTCATCATACAGGTTCAACAAGTTCCTACCAACGTGGGAGCAAGATCCATTACTTTAAAAGAAAAAGTGGTCACCCTGATTCACCCCTCCCCTCTCAGGGTGTCTCGGGGTCCTTCAGGTATCAGTGTCTCTATGGTTCACATTTCACACAAATAATTATGATAATATTAATTACATCCTTTAAGACATCCCTTTGAGAGGAATGGATCTCTTAAAAGCTAGTGGGGTGGGGGATCTTCACATAGTGGTTGTTGTTGTGTTTTTTATTCTCTTTGATTCCTACCCATAACATTTTCTAACAACTCAGATTTCCAATTAATATTTTCTTCTAGAGTATCTAATCGTGCCTTCGTATCTTCCATTTTCTTATCTTTATCCCCATGTTCATTTATTTTATAAAAATTTGTTCAGGGTGACACCCCAAAACACACACCTCTGAAGCGTACATATTTTTCTTGCCGCTTCAAGGCCACTGATAATAGTTATTTATCAGGTACAAATGATGATGATTCTTGTATTTAAGTTATATAAAAAATATAGGAAAATAAGTAATAATTGTTATGTAATACCTATTTAAATCAAAAAAAATATTATGTCATACTTACACATTATTTCCACATTTTTTGTGTCTTTTTATCTATTAGTATTCTATCTTTATTTACACATGCCTCCTTCCATAGAACATAATGTAGGATGGAAGTGGATTTCTATTTTGATTCATCAATATGTATAAAAACAAAGGAACATAATTATGTTGTTGTTTCATGTCACATAAAATTAACATAGTAGATTTAAAATATATACCATTTTTTTCAAGTGAAGTGTACCACATCCTTGCTTTATTGTAGGGATATGTTGGTTTTTCTATATGTTTCTTATTTTTAACACTCATTTGTTCTTTCATAAATTAAAAATTATTAATCAAAGTGATTAATACACATATATTCAAGCAATGTATTACCAATCACAATGTACTTGAAAAGATGTCTCCTCACAAAAACCAATAAACACATCCCACGCTTGTTGGTTTATCAGGTCTGCATACATCTATGGTGGGTGAAATTTTATTTTTCCTTAAGCATATTTGAGATGATAATTCATAAGAATTGTATGAAATACTCTATGAGCCTTTCCAACAAGAATTAATAAAAAATTCATTAGGGATTCATCTACTATAAATGAACTCTATAAGGGATGATGAAGAGTAACTCAACATTTCATTGTTTTTTCTAGTAAAATAAAGAAATTTTATCATAAGGCTTCAATAATCTCTTCCCAAATCAGTTCCTTAAGTATGGGTACAACATTGTGTCGAAAATATGTATCAATAGACATGGTAATTCGAGTGGTGATCCCATTGTAACTACTAAACATAGCCTTGTTGGTGTTAACATCCTGGCCAGGTGTATTCCATCCAACCTTGGATTTGATGTCTTTGTTTCTTGCCTTAATAATTTTTGCAAACATTGTCACGCTACAGTGCTCCTATTTTTTCAAGGATATAGGTTGTTCATCATATACTATTTCCTCATCTTCAACATCATCAATATGTTGTTCTTCTATATTGGTAACATCAATATGTGAAAAAAGTTTTTTTCCCTATGCATTGGGAGCATCAGCATGTTGAGAAACCTACTAATCCTCAGAATTGGGAGCATCGGCATGTTCAAAAGTCATTATTTGAAGAAGTGGTTGAGCATATAATTTAGATCACATAAATATATAAATAAATAGATAATAATATTAGGTAACACAATATATATTACAAAAAATATAACCTAATTATTGAACTCACTTTTTTAAAGTTTGAATGGATTTGACCCCTCTATAAAGTATCCAAATCTCCTTATTATAGTCTCCTCCAACATAAAATACCTAATCTACATTGGTACCACTTTAAAATTATTGTTACATCCCAATGAAAGGGTCATCCTTGGTTGAATTTACATCTAACCTTTTAGTGGTTTTGGTCAATAACATAACAATTGAACACTTTCGGTTTGTAGGATCTAGAACATAAAATACTTGTATTGTCAGTGATGACATTATAAACAGTTCATCTTTTTACCCTTACTAAAATATATTTTCATGAATCCCAATCCATATATTTTAACCACACTCTTATTATCAACCTACTTTCATTGAAAAATCTTCACTTTAAAAGTTGTATAATCCAACTCCCATATTTGTTTGATGATGTCAAAGTATGAAATATTCAAATAAATTGGATTTATGTACATGTTATCAAATACATGAATATATTTAGCCAAAAGTATAACTCCGCTATTTTACATGGTACTATGTTTACCATGTTCTTTTTTATAAAACATATAACCATTAATTACATAACCATTATAAGATAATGTATGCACACTTAGTTTTCCAACTAGATATCAAAGACGTTCTAAAATTGAATTTGTATTTTTAGTTGACTCCTTAACAATATGGTCTCAAAACCATCCTATAAACTATTGATTATGTATATTTGATATCCATATTTTGTCTATTGATGGATTCAAATGCCTAAGAATTACTTTTTGGGTTTCAACATATGGCTCAACCTCTAAATTTCTATACAAAACATAGAGGTGAGTGTGATATCACTCTGTAATAGTCATTGTGACAACATCTATTCCAAAAATTCCTTCACCCAAAATTCACCTGATGTGATGATATTTTGATAGACCAATGCTTTCCACATCATACAGGTAGTCGATATAGAATTCAAAATCTTCCTTAACAACATATCATTCTGCAATACAGCCTTTTGTCTGAATTTTATTTTTGACATACCCTTTAAAAATATTAATATTTCATTCAATGGGGTACATCCATCTATAATGTATAGGACCACATAGTCAAATCTCTCTTACCAAGTGAACCATCATATCAAATAATTTCAGTGGCAAGAACATATCCAATTCACATAATATGATAGCAATTTCCTTTTCCATAGTTGGTGATTTCACTGAATCTATAACTTTTCTTCATATAGCTTTGAAAAGAATTAGATATTGGTTAATTTATGATGGTCATTCTTGGTAAAAACTCAACATAAAGCTAAAGATATTAGATATTACATCAAAACATCACAGTCATGTGATTTCAAACCCTTTAACTTTAAATCATTCATTCACACAATATTTTTAATATTTGATGAATACCCCTATGGAACCTTTACATCATTCAAAATGTTTCAAAATTGATATATATCTTGCCTTGAGATAATGTAAGTAGTTGGATGAAGAAAATTTTACTTTTCACTCTTCACTAGTGCCAACTCTTCCTATATCCCCATATCAATCATGTCTAACTTATCCTTAATTTCATCCTTTATTTTGTTCGGTTAATTTATTAATGTTCCAATTACACTATCACGGATTTTTTTCCATGTACATATCATCAAGAAAATTCCTGGTGTACAAACAATTATAGTATGGTAATTCAAAAAATATTTCTCTTTCAATCAGTTTTTGTAAGGTTTTTAAAAAAAGGTTTACCAAAGTTGGTGTCCATATCTTTTACTTTCTCAAACAGTTGATCACCTATTAGTGGAGAAGATGTTGTACAATATTTTGAACTCCCATCGAATGATGTTATCCAAGATTGGTACTTATGTCTCTAGGAAAGAAATCTACAATGTTCTAGAAACATAGTCTTTGATGAATGTTTCAGCCTAATTGACTATGTACCTTGTTCACAAATGGGACACCCTTGAGTTCCTTTAATGCTATATCATGAAAATTTCTATAAGTATGAAATCCATTTATCATCCCATATAACATGGATATCAAATTGAAATATTCATTTCTATAAGCATCATACAATGTAACACCTAAATCCAACAATAATTTCAAATCTTCAATCAATGGAGCCAAATAAAAATCAATATCATTACCTGGTTGTTTTGGTCCTGATATAAGCAAAGATAACATAATGTATTTTCATTTCATGCATAATAATAGTGGAAAGTTATAATTTACTAACATAACTGACCATGTACTATGAGTGCTTCTTTAAAAACCAAAATTTTCACTTCATCTATATATAGCGTACTATAAAGGTTTCTCAGCTCGTTTCTAAATTCATGATACTTGTAATCAATTTTCTTTAACTGAGGATATTCTGTCAAGTGAAGAAGTTTCCCATCTTTATTTCTTGTATCTGCATGCCACGTCAATTGTATTTAAGTCTCCTAACTTCCATATAGGCACCTAAACCTTGGAATTATTGGAAAGTACCATATAAATTTCGTAGGACTTGATTCATCTTTATTGTATTGAGAAGCACCAAATGTTCAACATTTTTTATGTGAATCCTTGTGAAATAGTATACAGTCATTTAGATAGACATGCATTCTTTTAGAGATCATACCCATTACACATATAATTCATTTAGCATCATATGTTCAGCAAGGAAACTCATTGTCTTCTTGGAATATATCATTCAAGAAAGAAAGTAGTTCGGTAAAACCAGTGTCACTCCATCTGTTTCCAAATTTTAAATTATATAGTTTCAGTATGGCTGATAATGTTGTATATTTCTTGAAACCAATATACAATGGCATCTTTGCACAACTCTTTAGCTACTTAAACAATTTTAGAAAATCACAAAGTTTATCTTCAACTATCATTTTCATTTCCTCAATACGATCTTCATCATCATTCACACATGTAATCATATCCTAAATACAATCTTCTCTATTTTTTACACTTGTAATCATATCAGACGATCCATAAAATGCATTGTTATCCCAGTCACTAGTAACATTCACTTTTTCCCCATGTTTAGTCCAACATTAATAACTTCGATCTATTCTGTGAAAGATCAAGTTTTCTTCCAACTCCTCTAGACTAATTACTCTTGAATAACAATAGTGTAAACATGGACAAAGGATTTAAGAAGGTTTATATGAATTATCTTTTTCAATCTTGATGAACTCTTTCACTCCATCCCCATAATATTTTTTATACAATTAGAATACATCTATTTTTTATTCATATTCATCCTATTTGATTCAATAATATTAATATTTAAAAAGAATACAAAAAAATATGAGCTTGAAACCCATAAATGTCATTCTTAGAGAATAATTTAAGCTACATGAATCCATTGTTCTAATATAATAGGAGTCAAATGATGTTTATTGAGATTTTTTTGTAGTTATGGAAATCATTGAAGGAAAGAAAGGTGAGATATATATAAATTTACAGAGAATCTAATTAATTTTTCATCTATTAAAAAATATAGAGATCTCACGTAGGATTAATTTGACAATATCTCATGTGATTAAATAGATAGACAAGATCCATAATAATAAGTGAGAAATTGAAATCAACAATAGGGAGGAGTTTGTGTTTATCAATCTCTTCATTTGGTATGTGGCGATCTAGATGGAATTTCAATGACAGGATTCTTAGGAGATGAAGTTGATATTTTTTCTGATGATAAAAATGTTGATAGGGTCTAATGACATGGTCCTGAGAACCAAATGTTTGAAGAAACTCTTGAATTTAAATCAAATGAACTAGAATTCTCAGGTTGGGGTTCTCATGTTCCATTCTCATTTCATACAGATCACATTTTATCAAAGGGGTATTTCAAAAACCCTTGTCAAGAAATTTAATTCATTAAGCACCACATGCCACTTTAAAACATTAAATTTCTTAAATAAAAGTAAAAAAAATTTAAACAACCCAAGATGTATTAAAAACCCATCATTATCATCATAAAAAGGATTAAAACAATTAAATCTCCTTTATAAAACATGGAATGAAAGTAAAACAAGCTAAACGGGGCATTGTAATTTGAAAGGACTGCAAAATTTTGAAAATACCATTTAGAGAATCCAATTTTTAAGAATAAAATTTAAAAAACAAGTTTAAGATATAGAATTTGAGTTCTTGTTTGTCCTTACACATGTATGCATTTATAAATATAGATACCACCCTCTTATGCAACATCAATGTATATATACTGATGTGCATCCCTAATCTATGTTCATAACCCATGTGTTCATGCCATATCACATGTGTAAAATATATAACAAATCGATATCCATAATATATATATAATAATAATGTTAAAAAATATTAAACAATATTAAAAAAAATATAAAAACTTATTAATGGAATAAAAATATAAAATTATTAAGAACAAACTTAGAATGAAAAATAAAGCATATAAATAATGAGTATGTGTATAAGTATAAAAAGTATCATCAAATAATTTTTATCAAGTGTTATAAATAAAAAAATGAAATAAATCATATAAACTAAATTAAACCCATTTCATAATTCCTATAAAAATTATAAACAAATCAGGAGATATTAAAATGATTGGGGTTCTTCTGCCCGATAATGGAAGAAAATGACTAGAATTGTTTGATTTTAATCCATGGAAGCATGAGGGGAACTTAGAACTTGGAGCCGATTACCATCTATGCACTTCAAAAACTCTACCTACTTATTATTTTCACTCACCACCTTACATGATAAGTGGGTAGGATTTTTTTTGTGCATGCCTAGGAGTTCCATGCAATCTGAGTGAGAAATTATGATAAATGAGTGAAATGAATGTGAAGAAAAGGGAAAATATGGACCAACAATAGATCAAGGTGATGGAGATTAGTTAGAGAATCTATGAGGTAGATTGAGGACAAATAATATATCTCAATGTTCCATTCAAACCCTTTGTGAAAATAAAAAACACACAAAGATGTTCGAGGGGGAGTGACAAATAACAAGTCACATACCTTGAGTTTTGAAAGTGTCGATTTGTCCAGATGTTTGAGGGATGGTCATGGAAAAGTTTCAGTTCCACGAGAGCTTGAATGACATGAGGATGGATAACTCGGTTATACTTCTATTTAAAAGATTGATAAGGGTTTTATCAGCACTTTTAAGAAAGTGTTGATAAAGAGTGGTTTTATCAGCCTTAAAATAATAAGTATTGATAAAATCAAGCTTTATCGGCACTAAAATACTAGCGTTGATAAAAATATATTTTATCAGTGCTAACAAAGTGCTGATAATGACCTAATTTTAATAAAATGATTAATATAATTAAAAACTTTAAATGTATAAAATTATAAATAAATATAAATGTATATAATTATAAATAAATATTAATATAATTGTAAATATATTTAAAGAATTGTAAATATGTATCTATAAATATATTTATAAATAAATATAAATACATATAATTATAAACAAATAATTATTTATAAAATTAAAAATATATTAAAAGTATTATAAATATGTATTTATAAATATAATTATAGATACAAAATTATAATTATAATTATAAATAAATATATTTATAAATATTTGTATATAATTATTAATATATTTATATATTTATATAATTATATATATTTATATATAATTATACATATTTATATAAATATAATAAATATATTTATAATAATTTTATAATTATTTATATATATATAAGATGTTTGGGGTACAATTACATTCAAACACATACAGACCACACACATAGGCTGGAGAGGCAAACCATACCCCCCCAATGGGATAGCCCACTCATCAAGCCTTATTTATTTATTACATGCCACGTAGGCCTGGTGGGAATGAAGCCCATAACATGGCTCGAAATCCCAGTGCAGTGTTATGCATGCATCATCATACCCATGTCACTAGACCTTCATCATGCCTGCATCACCAGGCATGTGTCATGCTTGTGTCATCGCATGCATAGTACTAAAATAATACCTACACCCAATAGGGCTTGATCCCAAGACCTCCTGGATACCATGCTGGAGCCTTTACCACTCGGGTACAGACTCATTGGCTATATATAGATATATTTATAATTATAATTATAAATAAATATCTTTAAAAATATTTTTATATAATTATATATATTTATTAATGGATAAATATATAATTATAAAAATAATAAATATATTTATTATTTAAATATATTTATTATAATTTTATAATAATTTAAATATATATTTATTTCTTTATTATTATAATTATAATTAAATATATTTAAAAAAATTATATAAATATAAATATATTTATATAATTATATATATGAAACATATCAGAACAGGATGTCATCGAATGGTGCCCCAAGCCTGGTTGGTCACATGGCCTCAAGTGCATCTTCACGAATGTTAGAGGCTACTAACTAGTAGCAAGATCCTAGGGTGCGACTGTGGGGAGACTATGCCCTCATTACCAAAGTGAAATGTTGTAGATAAGTAACAATAGATAAATAGCAGAATCATAAGTAAATAGAAAGTACAGCAGAAACAGACACTATGACTATCTGACCAGTAACCCACTATAGTAGATGCATAATAATAACTAAACAGGAGATAAACATCCACGAGTAATATATATATAAATCATGCAAAAATTAATCTCATATACACTAATGATCATGACATTTCTCTACAAAAGCATCCAAAATATGTATATAGGCAGCTAAACACTACATGTATCAAAATTCCAAAAGACCAAAAGGAACTATCCTAGATAGAATCATAAGAATAGCTCAGTCTCATGTTCTCCTGCTTTTAAGTAGCAATCAAAAACCTATAGTAGGGCACTTGCCCTTATCCATACCTACAGACATATAATCTTCTCGGGTACCAAAGGCGGCATGAGTAGGGTGTGAGATAAGATCCTAGTAGGCAACCACCAACAGTGTCTAATGTCATACATTCAGTGAATATATAATAATAACAGTGTGCAAGTCGTAAAAAATATGAAAAGGAAGTGATAAAAGTAAATAACCCATAATGATTTGGGTTCGCATGGACACTCGTCCTCTGCTACCTGCTTTGGCCTTAGCTGGAAGTCTATGAATAAATAGTCAACCCTATACCACTTAATAAATAAGTCTCAGGACCAAATGTGTAGACCAAGGTCCCCCGTAATGATGTGTGATCAAGAGTTTCTTAACCCTACCATTAATAAGTTATAAGACTCTAACCAAATCCAAGCTTGTGCTTTTAGCTTGGCAGACGCATCGTATAAATCATTTCATTTTTTATTCAATTTAGAACTTGATCCCATTCTCGGAATTCCTCATTTGGAATCTAGGTATCGCTCCAGGCATAACATGAACCAAACACCCTACAATATTGTCCATGGTAATCCTCATCAGAACCCAGGTATCACCCTAGGTGTGGTATAACATCACCTCCGCTTAAGTTTGTCCTTGGCGATCCACTAAGGGAGCCCAAGTCTCACTCTTGGCGTATGTTGAATCGACCTTTTGAGTCTGTCCTTGGAAATCCATAAGGAGTCTAAGAATCACTCAGATGTATAATAGTTATCCCCCCTTGATTCTATCCTTGGAAGTCCACTAGCGAGTCCAAGTGTCACTAGGGCATAAGTAAGGCAGTAGTCAGATGAGTCTGTCTATAGCGTTCGTATATGAACCCATGTTCCACACAAGGAATATGAAAAACATTCAATCTATATCATTTAATTATTTCAAAGGTCATCGCCATAATCATTTCATTTAAACCTCGCCTCATAAGGTGTCTCGAAGAAAGGGCTAAGCATAGAAGGATTAGCCTCTTAATTGTATCACATGGGCATTTCAATATAAGAAGCAACTCATGCTTAAGAAAGCATATACCAATCCATAACCTAGGTACAGGGTCTTCCATTCCCTTTCTTTAATCAATTAAAATTACAATAATAATTCATGATTAAACATCTCATGGTAAGGGGTAAACCGCACACCTTAAAGGTAATTAATTTCATATGTCACCCATGGTAGTCCATTTAATTAAACAACTCACCCAAGGGTTGGTTTGAATTATAGTTACTTAACATTTAATAATTTATCAATAGGTTTCATTAATTACATAGATCATACCTATCCATTTTAATCAAGGAATAAATTTCATTTCCCAGGAATCTCTCAGAAAATCGGGTGCTCCGCACAACAACATATATATAAACACCCTGACTTTAAAGGAAAATCATAAGAACACCTATCGTAGGTATGTAGTGGAGTGATCATCCAATATTATCCCCTGATTTGGTTCAAATCAGGATAAAAATTAAGAACGTGTGAAAACACTAAAAATAGGGCATATTAGCTCACATCTAAATAGAATAGTTGAAACCAAGAAGAATGGATTAAGAATCAGAAAAAATGAATAACTCACTGATGTGGATCCAATGAGACAATCATTACTCGAATCCAAGTTCGGATGGAAGAACAGGATCAAAATCTAGAATTTGGCTCAAGGGGGATCCTCCCATAGTCCATTGTTGTCCATGAGAGGAAAAGAAAATTAGATTTAGGTTTTATAAGATTTTAAGGGGAAAAGGTCATTTTCCCTCAAAACACTGAGCCACATGGCTGGTCAAACCATACGCCAATTTTGTGCCCTCTACTATGCTAAGGGGGCACCTGTATATTCATTGTTCATGGTTTGACTAACCTTGCGCAAATCATGAAAAACACCTCTGCTAAAAATTGAAGGTTCTCTTGCATGGGCGTCCACCTCCATCTTCATGGTTTCCTCAAATTGTGTGGCATGTATCTCCCCATTGTCCAGTATTTCACAGTTTGTAGTAACCGTGCAACCTGACCCGCATTGTTTCTACTAATCGTGTGGCCTGTGTTGATTTTCCAAAAAAAAAACGAGCTCTGGGCTCCGAATAAGCCTCAAACACCCCTGATACCTCCATAACCTCAAAGGGAATTCACATTAGGATGTAATTAAGAATTTAAACTAGTGATAAAGAGATTCATACCTCATAGGAAGAATCGCGTTCTTACAATATATTTATATAATTATATATAATTATATAATTATATATATTTATTAATATTCAAATATAAATATATAATTATAAATATAATAAATATGTTTATTATTTAAATATATTTATTATAATTTTATAATTATTTAAATATATTTATATTTATTTAAAATTTTATAAATACTTTTAAAAAAATATATATATTTATAATTTTATAATTAACTATTTAAATTTCCAAATTATTAAAAAATTCTTTTAAATAGATTAATTATATAAATTTGA
Organism: Viscum album; assembly: GCA_963277665.1. Taxonomy (NCBI): domain Eukaryota; kingdom Viridiplantae; phylum Streptophyta; class Magnoliopsida; order Santalales; family Viscaceae; genus Viscum; species Viscum album. Next base: position 80,310,121 of record OY728122.1, read on the forward strand.
AACATATTTTAAAAGTTAAAACTTAATAAAAAAAAACGAATCAATATTATTCATATGAATTACAAACATATTGAAAGTATTACTTGTATAGTGTGTGTGTGTGTGTGTGTGTCTGTGTGTGTGTGTGTTTAAATATTAGGTATTGAGGGTACAATTACAATTTAAACACACACACATCCATACATAGACCAGACAGGTGATAGCCCCCCTAAGGTATAACCCATCCATAGTGACCCCTTTTATATATAGGTCTGTAGACCCCTCTTTTTTTTATTAAATGAACAAAGGCCTTATTCAACACATGTCTCATAGCCCACGCATCATCAGATGACACAATACCCCAAATAATCTCTTTACATCGATAACCCTTAGTTGCAACCCACCAGTTAGCAGCCTCCACCATCAGGATCAGCCCTATCATTTCTTCTGAGGTGTTCGTCCACAGTACAGAGCCGCTGTCAAGACCTGCACCATAGGATGACAGCGGCAAAGCAGTCTCTCAAAGGTCAATTAGGAGCTACTTCCCAAGTTTTTGCTGACCCCATTGTCATCGCCATTGGTTAACAACCACATACTACTAACGCTAGAAGTTGGCCACTAAAGCACTACCCTGCTGAAGTGTTGGAATTGCAAACCAAAACCACGAGTCAAAGCTTCCCACGGCATCATTTATTACATGCATTTTTTATGGGTCTACCTCGATTTATTTTCTTTAAATGAATTTAATATTCCGTATTTAATTTTTGGTATCCCTTGTACCATCATAAATTCTCTGCATTTAAAATTTTGGTCTTTCTTTGTACCATCATAGATTCTCTGTATTTAATGTTTTGGTATTTCTTTGTACCAACATAAATGTTATGCATTTAATGTTGTGGGTCTATAAATTGATGTAATTGTTGTCTGATATTTCAATTGTTAAAAATCTTGAAAGCTCCTTTGTGTTGTGTGCCAATTTTTCTTCCTCTTCAATTTTTCTTCTCATATTTCTAGGGTTGTATAGTCAACAAACTGGTATCAGAGCCAGTTACCAAGATCCTCCAATTTTTTTAAGATGGCCACAATCCAGCTGTAAGTTCCGAAGATGTCTAAGGACAACTACAAAAGGTGGTGCATCCAAATGAAGGCATTATTCTAGTCACAAGAATTATGGGATATCGTCACCGATGGGTATATTGTACCCTCTATGGCAGAAGAAGCTACCTTCACAAACAAAGAAAAGACGACCCTCAAAAATCAAAGAAAGAAAGACAAAAAGGCATTTTTCCTCCTTTATCAAGGGTTGAATGAATCAACATTTGAAGAAATTGTTGAAGCAACATCAAGCAAGCAAGCTTGGGATTCTCTTTCCACCATATTCAAAGGTGTTGATCAATTGAAGCGGGTACATCTTCAAACATTAAGAGAATATTTTGAAGCGATGCATATGAAAGAAGAACCCAACAAAGAGATTCCAGTCGAAACAAAAGATCCTAAAGAAAGGTGTGATCATCAGGAGAAAACGCCAGCAACACCTTCCCCGGGCACATAAACAGTACACAGGAGTCCAGGAGGACATTCCATCACTCCTAAAAGGACTCCATCAAGTCAAAATTTATCGATCTCATCCTCACCCATGGCGCCCATAAAAATGAAAAGCTTAAGCGACATTTATGAGCAAACCGAAGAGGTAAATATTTTTTACCTGTATGCAGATCATGAGCCTCTGACATTTCAGGAAGCCACAAGGGAAGAATGTTGGAGAATGGCTATGGGAGAAGAAATTTTCTCCATAGAGTAAAATGACACATGGGAGATAACCACACTTCCTAATAGCCAGAAAACCATTGGTGTCAAATGGGTGTACAAGATCAAGCAGAATGTTGATGGTGAAATCGATCGCTACAAGGCAAGGCTCGTAGCAAAGGGGTACAAACAGAAGAATGGGGTGGAATATGAAGAAGTCTTCACTCTGGTTTCTTTTCTTGACACCGTGAGAATGATTATCTACCTTGTTGTTCATCACATTTGGATTTACCAATTGGATGTGAAGTCTACATTCCTGAATGGAATTATAGAGGAATAGGTCTATATAGACCATCCTGAAGTATTTGTTATGCAAGGGGAGGAAGACAAATTTTTTCAACTAAAGAAAGATATTTATGGGTTGAATCAGGATCCTCATGCTTGGAATGCATGCATTGAAAGTTATCTTCGAGAGAACAGTTTCACCAAATGTCCATATGAGCATGTAGTTTACATCAAGAAGAATGATCGTGGCGATATACTCATTTCATGCTTGTATGTTGATGATTTGCTTTTTACAGGTAATAGTCGATAGATGTTCGATGATTTCAAGAAGGCTATGTTCAAGGAGTTTGAGATGACTGACGGAGGTATCATGTCCTTCTTTCTGGGCATAGAAGTAAAGAAAAAACATGAAGGCATCTATATTTCTCAGAATATGTATGCTAAGGAGTTGCTTGAAAAATTCAAGATGGCCAATTGAAATGCTGTAAACACACCTGTGGCAATGAGCTTAAAACTGACAAGAGATGGATAAGGAAGAAGTGTTGACTCAACTCTGTTCAAGAGTCTGATTGGAAGCCTGAGGTATCTCACAATCACAAGGCATGATATTGTCTATAGTGTTGGGCTTCTAAGAAGGTATATGGAAGCTCTGAAAGAGTCACACTAGTTAGTGGAAAAATGTATCCTCAAGTACGTTAAAGAACGGTGGATTTTGGTCTTTTTTATCCATATAATGAAGAAGAAAATCTGTGTGGATACTCAGACAGTGACTGGGGTGGCAACCAAGATGAAAGAAAAAGCACCATTAGGTATGTATTTTTCCTTGGATTGACTACTTTCACGTGGAATTCAAGGAAGAAAAGTGCGGTCGCATTGTCTACATGTGAAGCAGAGTACGTGGTGGCATCATCCACTGTTTTTGAAGGAATCTAGTTGAGAAATATGATGAAGGAGTTGAAGCATCTGCAGGATGGATCCACAGTGATATATGTGGATAACAAGTCGGCAATTGAACTTTCCAAAAATCCGGTGCAGCATTGAAGAAGCAAACATATTGACACCTGATTCCATTTTATGAGAGATCATGTGAAGCAGAAAATGATAAAATTGAAATATTGTCATACTACAGAATAGGTGGCTGATATTTTCACAAAGGCATTACCAACAGATGTATTCAAAAAACTCATAACGATGCTCGTAATGAAGCCAGTTTTGGTTTGAAGCGGAGTGTTGGAATTGCAAACCAAAACCACGAGTCAAAGCTGCCCACGGTGTCATTTATTACATGCATTTTTTTTCCATGGGTCCACCTCCATTTATTTTCTTTGAATGAATTTAATATTCCATATTTAATTTTTGGTATCCCTTGTACCATCATAAATGCTCTGCATTTAATATTTTGGTCTTTCTTTGTACCGTTATAGATTCTCTGTATTTAATGTTTTGGTCTTTCTTTGTACCAACATAAATGTTATGCATTTAATATTGTGGGTCTATAAATTGATGTAATTGTAGTCTAAAATTTCAATTGTGAAAAAGCTTGAAATCTCCTTTGTGTTGTGTGCCAATTTTTCTTCCTCTTCAATTTTTCTTCTCATATTTCTCGGCTTGTATAGCCAATACGAAGAGCCTGCATCACCTGGTTTCACCGCCACAACCCGCTCTCTGCACCTAGTGTCGACGAAGCAAGTCCTGACATTGCCCCCCTCAAACTACGTCACTGCCTGCATTTCGACTAATGTCGCACTGCCTGTTGTGCTCCCTAACTCCATTTTCACTATCACATGGCCGCCATTAATCATCAACCTAAATTTTCACCGTTTTCAGAGCGCCCAGTCGCTACCGCAAGCACACTACCACCCTTCAACCATTGTCCAGTGACGCACCATCCTGATCATTGCATCCACGACGATGCCCCTACTCAGTGTCGTCATCTGTCGCTCCAAGTTCGCATGTCGCCACCACACCAGTCAGTGAACACCACCATGCTCGCTGCCTGCACACCACCAGTACATGGGTAAAACACCACGATGGCGTCAGATGGCGCCAACCATCACAACAGTGCCCCCAAATGGGAGCCAAAATATTTTGTAACCTAGAATCAATCCCCATCCACTCTAGATGCACTGGAGGGGTGTGTTGAACCATTCAACTACCCCCTCATGTATAGTAAATAAATACATTTATAGATAAATATTATTAAATGATTAAATTCCAAAAAATATAAAAATAAATACATAATAAAAATGAATAAATAATATTAAATGAAAGCAATATTAAAAAATAATAAATAGAATTTAATAGATAAAACTATTTTAAAAAATGAATTCATATAAGATTAACTACATTAATTATAAACACGTACATAAATGAAGGAAATATTAAAAAAACATTTAAATAAATTAATTATATAAATTTCAAAAAAAATTAAAAATATTAGAACTTAATAAATAAAATTGAATAAATATTAATCATATAAATTAAAAACATATTAAAAATAATACTTAGTAAAATATAAATATGTATAAAAATGAATAAATTACAAAAATATTATATCAAAAATGAAAAAAAATATACATCAAATGTGAAATAAGTGTATGTCATACATACACACTTGTACACATGTTCTATATATATGTACATCCAATGTACATGTGCACATATACATACACATATATACATTTGTACATCCGCAACATCTATATATACACATACAAAAAACACACACAACATAATGCATATACACATATACACATATACACATGGACATTGATATAAATATATAAGTTCAAATATCACATATTAACAATACATTATTTATATTTATATAATTTTTTGAATTATTAAAATATATTTATATTAATTATATACATGCATTTTTTAATTAATGTATATAAATAAACATTAATTTTTTAATATAAATATGATAAATTTATATATATTAATAAAATTGTTTCATTAAAAATTTTTTATCAGCACTAAAAAATGCGCTGATAAAGCGTACACTTTTATTAGTGATTTTATCCACCACTAATAAAGGTTACCCTTTTAGAATCACTTTATGTTTAGCTCTAATAAAAGTCAGCACTGGATAAAGCACGATATGTGGTAGTGAGATATGTATGCATATCATGGTCATAAGAATAATCCTACCCCAAATGTTGGGTGATTCATCAACTCATGGATACCCTATGAGGAAAGACCCCTTTGACTTCTTTTAAGTGATCTTCATCGAGTATGTGAATGAATACATGAGGCTTGTTTATCTTCAATGTACAGTATGTTCTACATTATATGTTATGTATAGCTTCAGTTTTAATAGCATATAAGATATTGTCTTAGATTTCTTTATCTTCTGTTGTTTGAATAAGTTCTATTTAATCATAAGAAACCCAACATAAACATAGTAGTACTCATTCTCCATCAATATTCATCAGTCACCAGAATACATCACATATCTAATAATATGAGTATCAAACCATGATACAACTAAATTAAATAGTGACACCAATAATAAATAGTGACACCAACTAAATTAAACAGCATATAAGTGCTATCAATATTCATTCAGTCATAAGAAATTTCCACACTATAATCCATAGTGACACCATAAATTTTCCCACAAACTTTCACATACTTAGATCATCAAAATTTTAATAACAATTAAATATTAGTTATTGAATTTTTATCTAACCATATCATAGTAACACTAATATCAATATCCTCATTATATGTCATGTCCACCACATCTAAAGTGACTCAAACCATTATCACTATATTTCTCAACATTCTCTTAATTAATCTATATCAAAAGATTCCACCACATTAATTAATATGGTTCATATCATCCTTCTTCATTTCTTTCAAAAAAAAATTTAAATCAGCAATTAAATATCCATAACTTTGTCAAGGGACTATTTTATCATTTACAAGGTTGTTCTTTAATATCTATTAAGCTCATTATACTTTAAATTATATAACTCTCATTAATAGCATTCAAGGAAAGCTTAAAATAATTTTTCATCTTTAAAACATTGGTTCAATTTAATGAATAACATAAATAAGTGTATGTCAATTAACCCCACTTTGTTTCAATCTCATCAACAAAGTTAATAATCTCCAGGTTTTTCTAAAATAATGACTTTTCACTAAATTGACCAACTCACATTGGTCATTCGCTTTTTATCATTATCATAATTCATATGATAATCCTTATTTATATTCATTAATTATAAATCATAACTCATTTAATCTTGGTTCATTATTTACACTTTTTCCAATTATGTAAAGTCATCACAGAAGATTAATTTAATCATAATAAATTTTATAAACACCTTATATTATCAAATTACCACTGGATAAATCATTAATAATTTTATTGATTTCTTTCACATATTATTAACCATATTTACTCATCTTATAATAATATTTAAATAATCAACATAGATTAATTCACTCTTTCTCGAGTAAACAATTCATTCTCAAAATTAGCCCCTACTAAATTCATTTTCCAAGGAAACTCATTAAAGTATTAATTATAAAAATTTCAAGTCATCTCATAATTAAATATTATTAAATAATAATAATATTTTACTTAATCATATTAATGTAAATTTACACCTCGTTCTAGTAATTCACCTTATCATATTGAGCTCCCACCCTTCATTAAATTGATTTCAGATAACTAGTTAAAATTCATCGATATCAACACACAACTATACCATGGAAAAACTATTATTATTTTATTAATAATAATTTCCATATTTATTTATCATTAATAACTCAATTCAACTACCAAATATCTCCAAAATGATTCAAAAAAACTTCATTGTGATTTATGTGAGAAAATGAAATGGATTGTTTGTTTATATAAAGTGAATTATTGGCACTAAGGACACCATAACCCGAAAGATGCCTTCTAAGACTTTTCTTGTAGAAAAAATTCTGGAACTTCTAAAAGAAGTGACACCCAAAATGGTGTATTTAGAACTAATAAGACCAATTAACCAAGCCACAAACCAAATTTCCACACTCGAGTACTAATAAAACCTTCAAAATAAGAATAATCAAGCAGAAACACACTCACACAGAATGAAAACACAATAAGTTACATGGAGATTTTCCCACTCTATGGGAGAAACACAACTACTTTTATTAGAAATAGAATAATAAGATAAATAGAAGGTGAAAAATGCAACTAACTAACCACATGTTAAGTAACCCCATCCAACTATTTATAGCCAAGTCCTGTTAATAGTTACAATTCCACTACCTTCTGAAATATGCACATCATGGAGGCCACTGCTAGAAACCCTTTAGATGAAAGCATCTCCTAGTAACTTATGGTGAGCAGTTATTTGGATTTAGGAACTCATCCATCAAAACCATTTTTGAAACTTGTTGTTGTTGTTGATTCCACTACTGCCAATATCTTCGATAGGTTTCACAACCCATGTTCTAGAATTTCACCTTCTGAAACAAAAATTTACAAAACAAAAAACTGAATGTTGTCTTCACAACCAAAAAAATTAACAATCTCCCACTTGAAGATTGTTTTCAAGGTTTCCTCCCAACACTTAATAAATTTTGGTCATTTAACCTCTTCCATGGTAATAAACAATGAATCTCCATTTCATTTTCATCTATACATCCAAGCCACACTAAAACACAACATTGACCTATACTTTCTCAGAATAAAACCTTTTTCAGCATATCTACTAGATTCTAAATTCCAATAATCTTCCATAACTACAACACTCTATCTTATGGAAAATTCAAGATGAAATGAAACTTCAACTGAATTTGTTTCATCCATGAGTGAAACACTATATTATTCACAAGATGGATTTTTCTTTGACTATCACATAACAACATTCCATTTTACTACCTCCTTATGATTTCCTTTAATAAAAACTACAGCCATAACAACTCCTTACTTGATTACATAATGGCTACATACTCTTATTATGTAGTATAAATTTAAACTACTCGATGAAACCTAGACATCTGACTTATGGTTATCCCTCCAAATGTAAACACAACGATGGTGATACTTTTTCATTTGTCTATATCTCTACCAATATTTATATCAACATAACCTTGTAACTGATCTTTCATCCATTCCGAAACACAAGGTTAATTCTTCAATTACTTTGAGATATCTAAGAATATACTTTATCACTTTCCAATGCTTCTTTCTTGGATTCACCATAAACCTAATTAAAATTATCATTTAATACACAATATCTATCCTTGTATAAATCATGGCGTACATCAAGCTTTCAACTGTTGATGCAAACAAAACCTTCACCATATACTTATCCTTATCTTCCATTTTAGGTGCTTTCTCTTTAGATAACATGAAATGCATGAATAATGGGGTAGTAAAAATATTAGTTTCAAACATTCTAAATCTTTCCAAGACCTTCTAGATTTACTCCTAATAAAAGAACAATGTTCCAGTATTCTGGTCCTTTTCGATCAACATCCCCAAAAATCTGTTTGGCTTCACTAAAATCCTTCATCTTGAACTTTATATACAAATTATCTTTCTACTCCTTAATCTATATCATATATAGACCTATTAGTAGGAGTATATCATCCATATACCAGATAATTATGATGAAAATTCCATCATAAAACACCTTCTAGTAGTAGAAATGATCTACATTGACCGAAAAAAAACCCCTTCACATCCAAAAAGGAATCAAACTTATGGTTCCATTTTATGGGCATTTGTTTCGGCCCATACAAACTCTATTTGAGCCTTCACACCATATTACTTCAGGATTCATTAAATCCTTTTGGTTTCTTCATTAATATTTCATCTTCCAAATCACCAAGAAGGAAAGAAATTTTCATATATAATTTGTTGTTCAGAGTGAGTATCTTAAGGGAGAGGGTGAATTGAGTACCCAATACATTTTTTGTCTAAAACAGGTTTATATAAAATACCCCAAATAATTAAAACAACCCAAGTTAATCAAAACAATATATTGATATAAGTTTCTATCTTTTAAAATATTTCTCGAAGATTGATTAAGACTCAGTTAAAACAATTATGAAAAAATACTTTAACTTTTGAAACTGATTTACTTAATCAAAACCTTGTATAAACACTAATTAAGAATAACAGTCAAAGTAGTGGTTTTGTTTAGAGTTTAAAATGGATTCTATTTAAATAATAGAAATAAAACAAAACAAAACAAAACACACAGCAGAAATAATACAAGTGGTTAAGTAACAAGCCAAGTCCTAATCCTATCCACTTGGAAATCACCCGCTGACAAGTAGATTATATAAGAAAATCTATGATCTGCTGCCAAGATTGGGTATATAATAGTAAATATTTCTAAGCCACATAATACCTCTTCTACAAAAACCTGTGGGAATAAAACAAACACAGGCCACATAGGGAACTCTTCCATAACACATGTGTAAACCAGTGTAAAAGGGAGTAGAGAAGATATCGAGTATCTTCCAGTTAAAGTTCAGGAGATAGTGTGCATGTTTAAGATACAGAGTAAGCACACACTGGTCGTAATGTAAATGTAGAATGAAAAACTGCCTTACCTTAAGGTGAGGCTGATGCCTTCTTTTATAGATTGAGAAATTGGAATACATACAGGAATATATTCCGATCTGGGACTCAGAAATACCCAAAATAATAAAAGAGGGTTTAATTCTCCCCCTCAAGCTGGACATTCCCCATTTGGATGATGAGTCCCACAAAAAATAAAGATGACACCAGACAAGACCAGACACACTCCCCCTCAAGCTCGGTCACACATACTATGGATTCCTAGCTTGGAACTGAGCGAGGCCAGGCGAGCCCCTGGGAGACCTTTGGTGAAGATTTCAGCAAGCTAGTCCACTATTGAGATGTGGCTAAAGCTGACATGATTGTGCTCTAGATGGTGTCTAAGAAAGTAGCAGTCCACCTCAATATGCTTCGTGCGTTCATGGAAGATGGGATTTGAAGAAATCTTGGTGGTTGCCTGATTGTCACACCATATGTGAGCAGATGTCTTCTGAGGAAATCCAAGCTCCTAGAGGAGTTTTCTAAGCCAAAGGATCTCTGTAGTGATGGTGGCCATGGCACGGTACTCAAACTCTACACTGGATCAGAAGACGATAGTCTATTTCTTACTACGCCAAGAGATGAGGTTTCCTGCGAAGAACACGGCAAACCCAGAAGTAGATTTCAAGATAGCAAGGCAACTAGCATAGTCAGTATCATAGAATGTGTCAATATTCTTATGAGCATGGTGAGAGTAGCAAAGACCACAGGTAGGGTCTCGATTGATGTATTTGACGATGTGGAGTATAGCATCCCACTGAGAGTTGGTTGGATGAGCCATGAATTGGCTCACTTTTCCAATAATGTGGGAAATGTTGGAATGAGTTATGGTGAGACAGTTCAGTTTGTCCACCAGTCGACAATACCACTCTGGGTGTGAATACGGTTCCAAGGATTCATAGAGAGACCATTCCCCAGGCTCAAAAGGAGTGTCAACGGTGGTGGCCCATGTCATCCCAGCATCTTGTAGAATATCCAAAGCATATTTCTGTTAGAAAAGGAAGAATATGTCTGGAGAATGGGAGACCTCGATGCTAAGTATGTGAGAGGGATGATATGTTTGGTGTGGAAGTGCTAGTGAAGATTCCCCTTGAGGTGGGAGATACTAGCAGAGTCACTCCCGGTGATGATGATATCATCCACATACATGACCAACAGGATGCAGCCAATGGATGTCTTCTTGTAGAACATGGTGTGATCCTTCATGCTACGGGAGAGCTCAAAGTCGGTGACAATGAAACTGAATCGACCAAACCAAGCACGAGGAGACTACTTGAGACTGTATAGAGAGCGGCTTAGTCGAAATACTTAGGACCCATAGCCAGAGGTGCAAAAGCTGGGGGGCTGCTGCAGATAAACCTCTTCCTCAAGAAATCCATGGAGGAATGCATTCTTGACATCCAATTGACGAAGCGATTGGTGATGATGAGTGTCCACAGAGATGGATAATCGAATAGATTCCATCTTGGCAACTGGAGAGAAGGTGTGAAAATAATCGACACCATATATATGAGCAAATCCCTTGGCCACAAGTCAGGCTTTGAGTCGATGGAGAGTGACATCAACATTCAGATGGACTGTACAAATCCATTTTCTACTAACCGCCTATTTACTAGTAGGTAGGGGAACTAGATCCCAAGTATGATTGTCCTTCATATCCTAAAATTCATCTCTCATTGCATGCAACCACCCTGAATGATATTTGGCATCTCCAACTGTGTGGGGAATAGATATCATCTCCAGAGATTACAGACATTTGTATGAAGATGTAAATAGAGGATTGTTCTAGAAAGATCAAGTACCTTTCCATAATGCAATGGGCAGGTCGGTCGGTGGTGGTGCAGGAGCATCAGACGAAGTTGGTACAATGGTGTCCTCAGCCTGGATGGGGGGCACAGTCGATGGACGATGGGAGTAGACCATACCAAACTGATGAGCAGTGAGAGGCAACACTGGAGGAGGATGGATGATTAGTGGAATACAATCATCGATGTTAGTATCTGGGTGGGGAGAGGGAAGTGATAATGGAGAACTCTCAACAAATGAGACATCAGCAGAGGTGATATAACATTGTAGGTCTGGAGAGAAGCACCAGTATCTGTGCTGAGTGTGTGATTATCCGAGGAAGATTTAGTAGATAAATTTGGGAGAGAGTTTTGAGAGGTCGGGATGAGTGTCACGGACATAATAGAGACATCCAAATACATGAAGTGGAAGTGAGTGAGGAGCGAGAGAGGAGAACAGAGTCCAAAAAGGAGTCTCCCCATGAAGGATAGAAGAAGGGAATCAGTTGAAGAGGTAGGTTGCAGTCAGGATGGCCTCAGTCCAAAAGCGGAGTGGCACCTACATGTGGAATAGGAGGGAATGAGTAGTTTCTAGAATATGATGATGTTTTCGCTCCACCAATTTATTCTACTAAGGTATATTAGGACAAGATGTCTGATGAATGATGTCATGATCCTTGTAAAACTGCTGAAAGGAAGTAGATAAATATTATCATCCATTGTCAGAGCAAAGACATTTGATGGAGGTGGAGAATTGGGTATGAATTTCATTGTAAAAGGTATGAAAGGTAGGAAATACTTTAGACCGATCATGAAGCATGTAAAGTCATGTCATACGGGAGTAGTCATCAATAAATGTGATATAATAGTTGTACCTGAACTAGCTCAGAACACTACAAAAACCCCATACATCGGTATGAACCAGATCGAAAGGATTCACTACACATGGTTCCTGTCGAGGACAATATGTTACCCGATGATGTTTAGAAAACTTATAGGATTCACCATGGAATGATAGGTGGGAACTGAATTGGGGGCACATTTTATGGAGGATGGAAGCTGGTGGATGACCAAGACAGGAATGTAGATCAAGAGCATGGGTCGAGGTAGATGAGCAAGCGAGATATGGTGGGGTATCGAACATGTACACCCCATTCCAAAGATGACCTCAACCAAGCTCCTGATTCGTCTTCTGCTCCTAAAAACAACACCAGAAGAAGTAAAAGTAGTGACACAATTTAAATCTTTGGTCAGTTTTCTGATTGAGAGAAGATTAAAGGGATTTTGAAGAATATGAGCAACCAAATCTAGGCGAATAGATAGGGTCAAGTGGCATGTGCCAAATCCGATGATGGGGATTTTTGATCCATTTTCAATAGTAATTGTAGAGACACCGGTGTACGAATGATAGGTAGTGAACATAAAATAGTCCCTTGTGAGATGTTCTGATGCACCAGAGTCCAACATCCATGTTGTGGGTTGTTGAGATACACATGTGGTAGAGCTGTCAGTCTAAGCAATGGGGGCTGGAGAAGAGGACAGTGGCACAGTTTCCTGATAAGATTGTATCCAGAAAATTTCTTATACTGAGAGTATCATTCTGTAATGGGTGCTGGATGAAGGGGAATGTCAGCGACGGTGGCCGAAGTGGGAGGCCGACAGAAGGTGCCACGAGCTGGGAGCACAGGGAGTCAGATCAGGTAGTGCCAAACTGGTGTATAAGAGGTCGATGACATGAGGCACGTGCACGGAGCTGCGGCTGTGTGGGTGTACAGCCACAGGAGGCAGGGATGAGCACGAGAGGGCGATAGGAGGTGCATCGGGCAGCGAGACCGCAGGAGTTGGGAACTGCATCGAGCGGGAGAAGGGTGTCACCGGGAAGCTGCTGGAGGTTGGGGCCGGGTGAAGTCTAGATTGGGAAGCGCTGAGAAAGGTGGCTGGTTGGGTAGTGGAATCGTATTGGGAGGCACCATTCTATCAGGTGAGGGCTGACGAGAGTTTCGGCGGATCAGTTTTGGCGTATCATTTTTGCACCGGTTGACCACACAGAGGATAGGGAAGGGCTGCTACGGGAATCTCCAGAAGAGAGGGCAATGTCGCAACGGGAGAGAACCAGACTGGGGAAGCGGTTTGCCTGGAGCGAGCTGCGTCTGGACAAAGGTGACATCGAGGATGGATTTTCCGGGAGGGGTTGACTGCTGGGGGTCGGCATGGAAGGCAGGGTACCAGTAATACGCTTAGGGCAGGGTCGATCATTCCTAGATGGGGAGTCCAGGTGCCGTGTCGGGAGGGACGCCGCAGGAGGGCCGATCCTTCATCGGTGAGATTGTTGGGAGAGTGCATTGAGAAGGATCTGCGAGGGAGGGTCGCGGGATGCGCAGAGGTGGAGGGTGGGCCGTCTTCATGAGGGAGGGGAGCTGCAAGTCATTGGAAGAGACGGGATTCCGTCGAGAGGGATAGGGGTCACGGGAAACATCACGAAGGAGGGGCGCAGAGAGCCAGTGGGATCAGGCGGCTGGCCTTTAGCCTTTGCACACGTAGAGGGAGAATAGAACTAGGAGGATGTTGATGTCAGGAGGCCTCCTGTAAGGGAGGTCCAGTTGATCTGGAGGATACCGCAGGGAGGGGCGGAGCCAATGGAAACTGGGAAACCGCTAGGATAGAAGCCGCCGGGGGCACGTGTGGAAGAGCCGAGAGGGGGGGTGGCCACATAGGGCAGACCCAGGAGGGGGAGTGGCTGCATAGGGTAGTCCCGAGAGGAGGGGTTCCACTTAGGACAGATCCGGGAGGAGAAAAAAATATTAAAAGGAGGGAGGGATCAGGAATAGGTTCCCTCTGATACCATGTAGAATGAGAAACCTCCTTACCTCAAGGTGAGGAGGAGGCCTTCTTTTATAGATTGAGAAAGAGGAATACATACAGGAGTATTCTGATGTGGGACTCGGAAATACCCAGAATAATAAAAGAGGGTTTAATAGTAAAGATAATAAAGAGAGAGAAAATAAAGATATAGAGATGATATAGTAGCTCAGTCTGATGTTCTCTAAAGCTTCTGCCTCCTTAGATGTAGATTGAGTATATGCTCGAGTCAAGTTTGTGAAAATCTTAGTAGAATAGAGTGTCGTGAACTCTTGTTCTGACAATGGGAAGGAACTAAATGTTTTGTAAGCTCCAATATTCCTCTATTAGATATAAGCAAGATGAAGTGTGTAAGCTCCTTCACCAGTGGCACTCTTTTTGTGTAAGGGTAACTCTCTCTATCGCTTGTAGTTAGCTCTACATGTATCCGCATGAGGGAGTCTGCTTCTTCATTTAATAGTAGCATATAGGGAGAATCATCTGAATCCTCTACTCCTCATATTAGATGACTGACACAGAATTTAATGAATCTTTGTAATATTTTAAGAACAATCATTAAAATAACTCTCAAAATTAAATTCAAAAATATAGTCGTTATATATATTCAATTCAAAATAAAAATAAATAGTGGTGGTGACTCATTTGAACGGTGACACAACACTGGCAGTGACTTAGTCTAGTGATGAGTATGGCTGGCAGTGATTCATGCCAACCATGACTCATCTGAGTGGTGAGTCTTCTCAATGATAGGTTATCTCAACACTTTGTCAAATTTGTATTCTGACGAAAGGTCGTCTTCAATGGTGACTCAGGTCTAGAGGTAGGCCTTTTCAACACTTAACCAAATTCCATAGGTCATATTCGATGGTAGGTGTTTTCAACACTTTATCAATAATCTTGGTTCAATGGAAATTCATCTCCTGACGGTAGGTGTTTTCCATACTTATCCAAAATTCCATCCAGGCAGTAACTTATTACTGATAGTAGGTCTTTCCCATACTTAGCCAAATTTTCATCTTGACAGTGAGTCATCATTAGTGGTGACTCATCTTCAACAGTGAGACAAGTCTAATGGTGATTGATTTCAATACATAGTCAAATTTCTCACGAATCATCCTTATATTATAAAATATTTCCATAACACATAAAACTCATTAATAGCATAAGAAACATGATTTAGTGATCATTAAAACAAAGGTATTAAAATCTCCCCCATCTTGATGATCACAAATCATGGAATTTTATAATACATAAGTAGAACAAACTAAGGTGTGAAAATAGGTGCAACTTAAAATAGAAATGGTATCAAAGATAGTAAGAAGAAAGTAGATAGTATCAAAGGAAGAAGTTTAAATACATATGGTATCAAAGATAGTGAAAAATAATAGTATCAAATGAAAAATATTGTAAAATGAGTAAAATGAAATAAAATAAATTTCATATATTCATTATTTCCCTTTTGGGATTATCAAAAGGTGAGGATAAAATAGGAAACACAAAAACAATATAAGAGTAAAAGAGATTTTCTATTGAAAATCAAGGTACAACACAATGATACAACAAAAAGTTATACAAAAAATATCATCATCAAAGACTAAAAATCCTAATGTCGGTGATTTTTTGTCTGAGTCGAAGGATCAAGGGTAGCTTTGATCATCCCTTTGTCTGAAGTAGAAGGTTCAGCATGTGAGGATGAGGGAACTCGAGGGATAGCAGTAGGGACATCAGTTATAGAATGGGTCTAACTGATGATAATTGGTCTAAGATGTTGAACCACTTATCTTAGATTCAAACTAAAAGGCTAGAAACGAGCTGGAAAAGGCGCATTAGGATCTCTAGTTATGTAGGGACTGAAGAACTCTGGACCAGAAACCAGAGGGGTCAGATGAGCTGTAACAGTAATAGAATCCTGATCCACCACTAAAGCTCCAGAAACATAGAGAAATGGTTTCATAAAATTTATGAAGTCCTAATTATGTTTCCACCCCTCTCCATAGCACTAAAGAAACCCTTATTCACTTCCATAAAAAGCTTAAGCATTGGGGTCATCACCTTCAACTAATTCACTTGCTCTTTTAAATGCTTGACTGCCCAAAGGTATCCTTAGGTTCTCCACTAGGAACTTGAAATGAGCATTCAAATCATGCTTACTATATATCTAAGAAAGATAATACTTAATGGATTTTGGGATGGTCTCTCTATCAGTCTTCATGTATTTCATGTACTCTCTAACCATCATATGTACATGGTCACTATTATGTCTAGTTTTTCTCAAACTCACCTGAGGAAGGTCGAGTACATTTCCTGAAACACCATGAAGCTCCTCCCTAACAATTGTCCTGATCAACTCAACATCAAAAGTAGGAGATGGAGCACTGGAAGAAGAATCTATAGAAGTAAGGTTCTTCACCCTCTCTAGAAAAGATGCCATAGAATCTATAAATGAGTACCTCATCTCATCCACTGTAGATTTTAAGGATTCTAACTCATTTTCAAACATTTTGTTTTCTATTTCCACTTCTTGGATATGATGCATCATTTTTTTCTGAATATGATGTATCATTATCTCAAATACCTTAAATCCCTGTCACCTAACATAGTGACTTAAGGGGGATAATTTATTAACATACTAAAATCAGAAAGCATCCTTTCTATGAAGGATTCCAAGTCACCTTTGGGGACAACATCCACTGGCATAGATGTAATGGTGGGTGCAGAAACTCTCTCAACAGAAGGTGTAGGCTCATCAAAAGTAAACATGTGCAATTCCAATGTAGCATCAATCTAATCAACCAAATATCCCTTAGGATCCATCACTTCTCAACTAGATGACCTCTCGTCATTTGATTCTAAGTAGTCCAGAACAATTCCGAAATACCCTAGGTACTTGTTCCATTACTCAAGAACTGGGTCTATCAATATAAAAGAAGACCTACTATAGGTCTTAACAATTTGATGCTCTTCATCTTTAGGCTCAGCAATGGTAGGTAACTGCTCATCAGATCTCATCACAACCATTATCTTCTCAGAAACCATCTGTACATAAACCGAAGGCACAAAATGATCTCCATCAATAGGGTGGCTCTCCAGGCTTGGGGATCCCTCCCCCTCAATTTATGCTTCCTTCACATCTCTGACTGTTCTATCAACATCTTCAACCAGGATAGGTCTCTCTTTAGATCTAGAGACAACTGGAGAAGAGATAAGTGTTCAAGGCATCTCAACATCCTCATCCCTAATGCGTCCACTAGGATCATCATGGTCATAACCTTCATCATTTCCATATTCATCTCCATTTACATTTTCCCCATCTTCTCCTCCATAATTTTCATCACCATTCTCATCGTTTCCATTTTCTTATGATGACTTATAAATTCTTTTGAATTTCTCTTCACATGACACTTTTGTTTCTTCCTCATCACTACCTTAATTCAAGATTGTCACTCAGATAAGGAGATACCTAGGTGGACTAGGAGCACCATAGGTAATAGATGGGGATACTTGATGTAACGTCCCATGTTTTGACCCAAGGTAAAATTCCAAGGAAATTTGAATTTTGGCATTTACTGGATGGATTATTTTATAAACATGGATTCAAAATGAAATTCCAAGAGTTGGAACACTTCAATGTGTTGTTTTTAGACTTAGGTGAAGGCCCAAGAGATCCCTCAGAGGTCTAGTGGAGTTTTGGGAGCATCAGGCCCTGAAAATCCCAATTTTGGAAGGCCTTCACAGGGTGCATGGTTTTTCTAAAACCATGCGGACCTTAACAGTAGACCGTGTGGCCTGTATCAAAGGAGAAGAAGTGTCCCGCATGGGCTGCGCATAGTTTTCCCAAATTTTTCACCTAAGTCACATGGTTAGTGCCATTTAGGAAGTATGCTTGTACTATTCATTGCATGATTGGCACACGGTTAGGGTAACTGTGCTGGAAAAACCGTGCGAAGTGGTTTCTTAAGAAATGGGTGTCACACGGTTGACACATGGTTTGGCCAAATCGTGTGACCAAACCGTGTGACCTAGTTTTTAAGGGTGAAATTACTAGTTTCCCTTAATGAAACCTTCTATTATTTTTCTTTATTTTTATTCTTTCTTCCTCTCCTCCAGCCACATGAGCTCTCCCTTCTTACGTCGTGGGTTCTTCTCCTCCTTATTCTAAGAATCAATGGATCTCCTTCATATTTCGTATGAATCTATCTTCATCGTTCTCTATGAATCTGCATCGATAAGCTCTCGATTCCTTTTTTATTGTTCTTTATTTAATCTCCTCTCGATTGAGTTTTCAAGGTGCAAGCTCATTTTACCTATTTTCAGGGCGAAGGTCCATTTTTTAGATTTCTTCAAAACTAAATCAAATCAAAGCTTGATATTGGATGAGTAGATCATCCATGGTATAAGGTAGGTGGTCTATAGATTTTTCCTAAATTTCCATTGAATTTTGAATAGTATCATTGTGTCTCCACTACTATAAAACTGGGTTTATCCAGCGCTAGGGCTTTAATATCGCTAGGTAAAAGAACTGTTGAATACCCCCTTTGTCAGTGCTAAAAAAAGCAATGTTAAAGGGGTATTTAAAAATTCTTTCTTTTAGCACCATTAAAGGGGGCCCTTTATCAGTGCTTGTAAAAAAGCACTGATAAAGCCCCCTTATCAACACTATTAAAAAAGCACGAATAAAATGGGATCATTTATCAGCACTAGTAAAAAACACTAATAAAGATTATATTTCAAAAAAAAATCCTTCAAAATAATATATTAATATATAAAAATATTTATATTGATATAAATATATTATATATTTTTAAATGTGTTTTAGATAAGGCTAAATAGTAATTTACATTTAATATATATGATATTTAGTGAAAATGTCTTATAAAACAATTCAAAAAATATTTTAAATTAATACTTTTATAATTATTATCATGTAATAGTCATTTCATAAAATTTTGAGGTTTAAAATAAATCAAAAAATTAATAAAAGATCTAAAATAAGTTGAAAACATAACTCAAACTTCAAATGGTCATAACTTTTGATTCGTGTGTTTGTGTGGTCTCTACCATATGTCAAAATGAATTCTGCAATGAGCTCTATGCCGTGTTGATAGGGGGTCCCCAATCACTAATTTTTTGAGGTCAAAAGAGGCGCAGAAGTCCTCCAAAACTGAGTTTTTAGTTGGGGTACCCCAATTTTTTAATATTCGATGAAATTTCAGACTCTTTTAAGGGGTTCTTATTGTCTTTTTTTAGTGAGGACTGAATTTATTTTCAAGGATTACATTCATATTGATATTATGGTTTTAATTTTTTATCATTTTTCACAATATTCTATTATTTATAATAAAATATATAACAATATATACATATTTTTTATATATTCACATACACACAAAAAAACATATTTTATATATGTATTTGAAAAAATATATATATATATATATAAACATATATATAAACATATATATAAATATATGGATTAAAAATTGTAATGAAATATATATAAATATATAGATATATCATAAAATGGAAGACAAAACAACGTAAGGGAGTGGAAAGGGCGCTAGGATATGAGTAGGAGGTCTCGGTTTCAGGAAGGGGCATGCGCGGGATGGTGGAATTATCTAAAGCACTGATAAAGGGGGTGGGAAGCAATGATAAATGGGGTGAGAAGTTCTAATAAAAGTTAGGGTGGGGGTTTGAATAAAAAATTATCCCCCTTTATCAACGGAGCCTTTAACAGCACTAAAAAAACACTGATAAAGGTGGCCTTTAACAATGCTAAAAAAGCACTGTTAAAGGCCCCCTTTAACATTGCTCGCATTATCATCACTTCTAAAGTGCTGATAAATCCCTTTTAATAGAACTATTAGAGGCCATATTTGTATTAGTGTGTGCACGAACCTTTTCCAAGCGTCGCCTTATAATTGAGTACTTCATATCAAATTGATCAATGCACCTAGATACACTCCCTATGATCATTGTTTAATGATTTGAGGATGCTAACTTTGATTATGGACACCCCTTAGGTGTGCTGGATTATATTAATCCTTTTTAATTAAATGATAAAAATCCCAGAATTCCTTCTAAGCATTTTTCTTAGGCTATAAATGAAACTACCCTTGTAAATCAATTGTCTATTTTATAGCGGCACCTCCTAAGTGCCATATTGAAACTTTATGTTTATTTTCTATATTTAGTAGTTCTTCTAAAATGCCTCTTTTTAGTGAATTGAATTATAATTCTTGCATTTGATGTTTAATATTTCTAAATGAATTTTTTTATGAACAATGTCATGTTTTTATAATAAAACCCCTCGAATGAGCTGTATTGTTTTCGAAACTGCAAAGTGATGATTTGTACTTTAAATCATGTTTGGATTTATGGCATTGTATTCTCCAATGTGTTATGTTATTTATGATATATGGCATGTTTAGGACATGACCTATAATGATGTTACTAAATGGAGTGGCCCTCCTTTTTATATAAATGTTCATTGAACCAAGGCACCACCTAAGTGCTTTGGCCCATTTTATAAATTGAATGGCATGAACCGCACCTATCTAAGTGACTAATGGACCGAACTCCTTCTAGGAGTTTGGCTTGATTTATAGTTTGGAATTTCCCAAGTAGGTAAATTCCCAATTTAAAATGACACCCTCCAACTGTCTCTTTAGCCATAACAAATGAATTTCCATGTTATGTTTAATTGGGTGGAATGTATTAATATGGAATAACATGTTCGTGATGGATTTACTTCCTTGAGTGATTTAAATGGAATGTATTAAATGGATTGTAATGTTCATGATGTCTTTCCATAAAATGAATTAAATTATTTAATTGTAATGGAATAGAATTGGGTGGTACAACTATGCCTCTTGTTATAATTAAATAAGTGTGGTTTATATGAATTGTTATAATTGTGATACCCCTAATTATTGTGACTTAATAAATATAGACCATGAGAAGAAATTCCTCATGGATCCAGTTGTTATTATTGTTACATGATTACTCCTTGATATAGGCAGTGTAATGATGGTAAGGGATCTATTGAGCATGGAGGAAAATCACGCTCCCTTACATCGGGTGTTGAGTTCATGACGTCTTGCACCATTGATACTATGTAGGACATTGGGATGAGACACCACACTCACTATTTATAGTGATGACATGAGAGCTCACTCACCATCTCGAGTGTCATGTGTGATGTCTCACTCTATTGGGATGTAGGTAATTTACCCTATTGCTTGAGCTTATAGGCTCATTTAGACTGGTTATGGATGACTAAGTTACGCCTGTTCTAGCCAACACCTAGTATTCCAGGTATATAGCCACTTACATATGCACATACTTGGTTCATATAAGTGTATGAAATATATAACTAATCTATATATTTAATTATATATATATATATAGTCACTGGTCATACATCTTTTTTCTGGCTATGAACCGAAGCAGGTAGAGCTTCCAGGTGTCCCTTATGAATCTGAGTGGGCTAGTTGTTTAAATTATTTCAGTTATGTTTATTTATTTATATTACCTGCACACTGCTTTAATTGTTATTCATGGACTGGATTTAGTCGTAGACACCGTAGTTGGTAACCAACTAGGATTTATATCTCACACCCTTCTCAGGCTTCCATTACACTAGGGTACCAAAGTAAACCTCTTGCTTACAGGACCATGGATGATTGCTTGTGTTGTTTTACTTATACCTAGGAGTTAGGAGCTCAGGATTCTCATGGAGATCTCCCTTTGAGACTTTATTTTATTTATTTATTTTGTATTTTACTATATCTTGTAGCATATTGTATGTTTATTATTTTAGATTATGTATCATTATCTTGACATGCATGAATTCTTGTATATTAGAGTTGGCCATTGTTTATATTCAGTTTATATTATTCCTCCACTACTCTGTCTTTCATTTATTACTACTTATAATGTTGTCTGATTTGTTCTCTTTTACACCACCATGATACTCTGATATGAGGGTATAGTCTCCCCACTATCACCTCCATAGACCCTCACTGCTAGTCAGCAACCTCTGGTATACGGGGAGGTGCACTTGAGGCCATGTGACCCACTGGTCCAACAACCGTATTAGTGGTCAATCGGGTTGGGATGTTACACTTGAGGTAAATTTGGGTCAATTCTACCATTGTATATTCATGTTCCTCGTTACTAATGGAAGTAGCCTCTTCTTCCTCATCTGAGTACTTGATTTCTTCATCTGGTTCCAAACCAGGATCCACAAGATCTTTCAATCTATATGGATGATCAACTGGATTGAAGTCATCATAAATCCTTTCACTATCATCAATCCACTATTTATTCCATGGATTTTATCTAATTTTCATCCTTTTACAAATAACTCTTGTAATGAAAAAGCCTCCATGACTCACTAATGTTTCTTCCTCTTTATTAATCATAACCTTGTCTTATAGAATTGCTGAAATAAACTTGGGGTAGATTAGAGAATTTGATCTAGAGGATGATTTTCACATCTCCATTATGCGTACCATCATATATCTACACAGGTTGATATTTTATCCTCTTTTAATAAGACACAGAAGATAAACATCCGGATATCTCATTGTCGAAAAATCACCCTTCCTTGCACATAGCATATGCTGGATAAAAGAAAAAAGCAGATGGCATTCACCATCAAGCTCAATAGCAATAGTTCTTCTCACTATCCCATCTCCAGTAAATTTGTCCAAAGCATCCTCATAAAAAAAGTTATCATTGTCATCTAAAATAGTTCCTTGATAGTATTTTGAAACTTCTTCATGAGAAATTCACAAATAGGTCCACTGACTTGAAGAAACACTACTAAAAACACGCCTTTTATCAGCGCTAAAAATGGCCTTTAACAGCACTAGAAAAGCACTGTTAAATCCAGTGAAGATAAAGGGGGGTCCCCTTTATTAGCCCCATAAAAAGCGCTGATAAAAGGTTCCTTTATCAGTGCTTTATTTTTAGTGCTGATAAAAGTCCCCTTTTATCAGCGCTTGTTGTTAGCACTGATAAAAGTAAAAAAAATTAAAAAAAAATCAAAAAAAAAAAACCCTGCCAATTGGGGGGTTTTATAGCGGTTGAGCCCCCCTTTTTACTACGCTTTCCAACCCCTCCAGCGCCTTCGCGCACCCCCTCCACCCTTTATCAGTGCTAGCCCCCCCCCCCCCCCAAATCCCGCCCCATGCGCGCGCCCCTGCCTCCACCAGGTTTTGAACTCGAGACCTCCCCCTTGTGTGCCTAAGCCCTTACCACTCTTCTATTTTGATTTGTTTTCCATTTCATGATATCTCTATTTATATATATATATAGCTATATTTATTTGTATAGTAATATATATTTATATTAATATATATATAGTTATATTAATATATATATAGTTATATTAATATATATATTTATAGTGATATTAATATATATATTTATAGTTATATGAATATATATATGTAGTTATATTAATATATATATAGTTAGATTAATATATAGGTATACAAATATTCCTATATTTGTATTCTAAATAAAATGGATATTAGTTATTATTTAGATAAATCTAATAAATTTTATATGTAAATATTTTTTATTATTTATATTTATAATTAAATTTTTATGTGTGAATATATAAAAAATATGTACATATTGTTATATATTTGATTATAAATAGCAGTTCATTATAGAAAATGATAAAATTTCAAAGACATAAAATCAATATGAATGTAATACCTTGGAATAAATTCAGTCCCCACCAAAAAAAGTCAATAATACCCCCCTTAAACGAGGCTGAAAATCCACAAAATGTTAAAAAATCAGGGTATCCCAACTAAAAACTCAGTTTTGGAGGCCTTATGGGCCTTTTTTGCCTCAAAAAATGTGACAGAGGCTTTTTCTAGATTAATAGCGCGTAGAGCTCATCGCAAGCTTTGATTTGATATGTTGTAGAGCTCAAACGGACACCCGGATCAAAAGTTATGGTCGTTTGAAGTTCGAGTTGCGTTTTCAACATATTTTGGATCTTTTTTTATTTTTTTTATTTTTTTAGTCTTCAAATTGTTATTAAATGACTTTTAATCCATAATAATTAGTAAGCCATTTTCACTAAATATCTTATATATTAAGTGTAACTGTATATTTATACTTATCTAAAATATATTTAAAATTATATTTAAAAAATATATATTATATTTATATCAATATAACTATATCTCTATATTTAAATATTAATATATTTTTTTAATGAATTTTTTTTTGGAAGTAGACCCTTTATCAGCGCTACTAAAAAAGCGCTGATAAAGGGGTACCCTTTAACAGCGCTAAAAAAAGCACTGTTAAAGGGGGTACCTTTATTAGCGTTAAAAAAAGAGCTGATAAAGGGGTACTTTTATCAGCACTTTTTTAGCACTGATAAAAGTACCCCCTTTATCAGTGATTTTTCATTAGCGCTGATAAAGGCTGGCGTTGGCCTTGCCCAGTTTTGTGGTAGTGGAAATACGACTTTGCGGCCATTTATCCTAGTTCATACTCAGTCTTTATCCTCCATGAAACTGAACTCGAAAAACTGGTAGAACTGGTGCACTAACCTAGGATAGAAAGGTCTCTCGTTATTAGATAACTATTCCACCCATCCTTGTTCTTTCATAACTTTTGACACTAACGACTTTCTCGACATCAACCACTCAACATGAACTTCTTTTTTGGGTACCACAACTCTCTTCGCAAGATCTGGGTTCACTGGCTCAACAGCAGTTAAACGGCTGAATTCCCTTTTTTGCTTCTTTGAAGGATGTGACTCGTCTAGAGAAGATTTAGAGGCTCTCTTCAATCTAACCATGGATATCGGCTCAGATGGTTTGGATGAAGGCAATGGAAGGTCGACGGTTGGGAGAGAAAGAGATACGAGAAGGGTTGAGAGAAAGGAGTGAAGGAGTGGGAGCATTGAGATTAGACTAGTGTCTAATTTTATATCATTTAGGTATTTAGGAAAATTGAAAAATAAAAATATATAGAATAAAATTTGAATCGAATTAAAAATTAAATAAAAAAATCATATGGAGAAATTATAAATGGGGGCTTAAAAACTAACAGTGAGAAATTGACAAAAACATATTGATTCCAATGGTGGGTAAAACCAAGGGTGAGTAAAACACAACGGCGGTGAGTAAAACACAACGGTGGGTAAAACCAACAATGTGTAAAACCAATGGTGGGTAAAACCAATGCTGTGTAAAACGAAAAATGAGTCCCAAAAAATTAAGTTTAACCAAATTAATCATGCCTAATTCATGTTTGATGTAGTCCATTCTCTTAGAATTCAAAGGTTTAGTGAAAATATTAGCAAGATGATACTCTGTACTAATGTATTCAAGAGTTAAATCACCCTTTTGAAAATGGTCTCTCAAAAAGTGATGTCTTAAATCAGTATGTTTTTTTCTAGAGTGTGATACATGGTTATTAGAAATTTTTATAGAACTTGTGTTGTCACAATTTATAGGGACATGTTAGAATTGATATCCATGGTCTAGTAAAGTGTGTTTCATCTACAAAATTTGTGCACAACATCTACCTATAGATATTTATTTATCTTTAGCAGTAGACAGTACAATATAATTTTGTTTCTTACTACACCAAGAAAATAGTGAATTGTCCAAAAGATGACATGTTCCAAATGTGATTTTTCTATCTAACTTACAACCACCAAAACCAGCATCTGAATAACTAAGTCAAATGTTTTCCCTCTTGGATAGAACAATCCTAAATTGGTTGTATATTTTATATATTTGAAAATTATTTTTACATAAATTAAGTATGACTCTTTTGGATTTTCTTGAAAATGAGCACACATACACACAGTAAACATAATTTCAGGTCGGATAGCAGTTAAGTAGATAATTCTTCCAATCATACCTCTTTAAATAGTTTGATCCACTAATTTCTCAGCTTCATCAAGATTTAATTTATAGGTGGTACTCATAGAAGTATCACTACTCTTAGTGTTATCTAGATTAAAATGTTTTAAAATATATTTAGTATATTTAATTTGATTTAAAATAATTCCTTTTTTATTTTGAGAAATATGAAAACCAATAAAGAATTTTAGTTCACCCATTAAACTCATTTCAAATTCATTTTGAACCATTTTTGAAAATTAGTACATAGTGAATTTTTAGATGATCCAAAAATAATATCATCTACTTAAATTTGAACTAAAACATATTTTGAAATTCTTTTTATAAATAAGGTAGGATCATCTGTGTATTTTGAAAATCCTTTTGAAATAAGTAAAGAACTGAGCCTATCATACCAAGCTCTAGGAGCTTTTTAAAAACCATATAAATCTTTTTTTAACTATAAAAAATGATTTGGAAAATGTGGATTTTGAAAACCAGGGGTTGTTCAACAAAAACATCCTCAACTATATACCCATTTAAGAATTCACTTTTAACATCCATTTGATATAGTTTGAAATATAGATGTGTTGCATAGGCTAGTGGTATTCTAATGGATTCAAGTCTGGAAAAAAGTGTAAAGGTCTCTTCATAGTCTATACCTTCTTCTTAACTATACCCATGTGAAACAATACTAGCCTTATTGTTTACTATTATGCCAGATTCATCAACCTTGTTTTTAAATACTCATTTAGTGCCTATAGTCAAGGTGTATTTTGGTCTATCAACAAGTTCCCAAATATTATTTCTTTCAAATTGATTAAGATTTTCTTACATAGCCATTACCTAGAATTCAACATTATTTGCATCATTAATGTTCTTAGGTTCCAGTTTTGACAAGAATGCTCGATGTTCAACCTGGTTTCTTAGAGAAGCTATAGTTTGTGTACCTTTATCTAATTCTCCAACAACATTATCTAAAGGATGGTATTTAAGAAATAATAACCACTATATAAAAATAAGGTATGGTCACCTCAGGGTCCTCTATAGGTTTAGGTTCTTGATTTTACTTAGAACTAACTGATTTTTCTGCTTATTTTACTGAAGAATCAAAAGGTTTGGAATTTTAAGTTCAAAGTGGATAAATCATCCTCAATGTTTTCTAAAGGGGTTTTATGTTCATATGGATTTTTCTTATCAAACTTGAAATGGGTATACTCTTCCACGGTCTTGGTTATTTTATTAAAAACTCTATAGGATTTACTACAGGTTGAATAGCCTAAGAAAATTCCTTCATCACCTTTAGAGGAAAACTTATCAATATTATCCTTAGTGCTAAGAATAAAGATTTTGCAACCAATAACTCTAAAGTAATTAATCTTAGGCTTCCTATTATTCCAAAGTTCATAAGGATCTTTCTTTAAGATAGGTCTAATTAAAACATTATTGATTATATAACAGGTTGTGTTCACAGCCTCTGATCAAAAGTAAATAGGTAAGTCGTATTAATTAAGCATTGTTTGAGCTATCTCTTGAAATTTTCTATTTATTTTTTCCATAACTCCATTATGCTAAGGGGTCATAGGAGCATAGAAGTTATGACTATATCCATTTTGTGAGAAAAATGTTTCAAAGTCTTGATTTTCAAAATCACGTCCATGGTCACTTCTTAAGGTCTTAATTCTAAGTCCACTTAGGTTTTCTACAGATTTAGCTTACTTGGTAAAATAAGAACAAGTTTCACTTTTGTGAGCTAAAAAGAATGCCCAAATATACCTAGAAAATTCATCTACAAGTACATAGACATAGTGCTTCCCATTTAAACTAGAAACTATGATGATCCAAACAAGTCCATGTGAACCAACTCAAGATGTTGAGAAGTTGAAACTTTTTTCTTTAATTTAAAATAAATCTTGCGTCGTTTCCTTATTTGATAAGGGTTACAGAATTTGTCATTTGGGAATTCAAGTTTGGGTAGATCTCTAACTAACTCTTTCCTAGTAAGCTTTCTAAATGAGTGAATATTACAGTGGCTCAATATCCTATTCCAAAGCCAAGATTCTCTATGAAAGGCACTTAAGCATGAAACATTTTGAGAAATCAAAGAATCAAGATTAAAAATATACACATTCTCATTTCTCAAAGAAGTAAACACTAAATAAATTTTAGAATGAAAAACATTACAAGCATTTTTTTTAAAACTTCACATGAAAACCATCATCACGTAATTGTGAGATTCTAAGCAGGTTGTATTTTAAAATATCAACAAAAAGTACTTTAGAAATTAAAACTAAGTTAGTGTTGCTGATTTGACCAAGGAAAATGATCATTCCTTTAGAAATGTCATCAATATAGCATCCTGCCTTTTTATCACATAAACTTTCATGACATTTTACAAAACCAAGGATCTTTAAGGTTTAGTGTCTTGGAAACCAGGAACTTAAAACATAAAAACATAAAACATTCTTCTTAAACACTTGAAAGGCTTCTCCTCATGTCCATCCTAGGTTCATTACCGCATATCATAACCTGGGGACATACATCAAAAGAAAGGGTGAGTAGAAGGCCCCGTAAGGGAAACAAGAGAAACATTTTACATGTGAACTTGAGATACTTCAATAAGGTCATGAAAATAACTTTAAGTCATGAGAAAGAAATCATGAGATATATCATAATAAAAATAAAATTTTTCATAACTTGAAGATGTGGATACAACATTTAATATTTAAAATCATTTCGTTTCACCAAGGTCCATCCCCAAGGTGTCATTAAAAATTATCAAGGTTATTCACCAAGGTATCAGTCTAAAAGGTCATCTCTAGAGATTAAGTCTTTACCCAATGCATTGGAGCACTATCTGGGTGCACCCTTGACATGTATTTATTATCATGTGATTCACATATATCATGATCAATCATTTCATAAAAAACACATATAGCATAAAGGAAATGGGTTTCATTTCATAATCATAACGTTTTAAAAATTTCTTTAAAGACATGATCTTTATGTCACTTTAAACCCACGGAAAAGGGAAAGCGGGTTTCATGTATGTAAATCCCAGAATTTAAAATAGAACATTTTGATATATATGTGAATACCCCTATAGAAATAAGAGCTTTGAGTATTCACTAAATAATATAAAATAATTTTGAGATAAAGAGGGAGGCATTTTGAGACTAAAACTATGCAGCATAATGTCTATGATACATGGTTTTAGAAAACATTGAAAAGAGAGGGGACATGGGTCACCCACTCAAAAATGATACATAAAACAGTAGGGGTAACAGAATATAAAGTATTTGAGAACATGGTAATGAAATTTGAATGATATACCATATGAAACGAAGAACTTGAAAGGAAGACAAAAAAATAAGATTTCTCTTATGAGAATTTGGCAGCCTAACGGCGTTACTTAAAACTTCCAAAAATGGATTGATGTGATCAAATAGGGTCTATCATCATATGAAAATAAATGATCAGTATGATAGATATAGATATCATACCCCAACATAATAAAAAGTAACTTGAAATACTTGACATGAAAATAGATCTTGAAAATGAGAATGGTGAAAGAACCCCTTAGGAATTCAGCAGCCTAACAGCGTCACTTAAACTTCAACAAAAATGAATTGATGAGATCAAATAGGGTCTCTCGTCATATGTAAATAAAAGATCAGTATGATATATTTAGAGAACATACCCCAAAATAATAAAAAGGAACTTGAAATACTTGACATGAAAATAGATCTTGAAAACGAGAAGGGTGAAAGAATCCCTTAAAAATTCAGCAGCCTAACGGCGCCACTTAAAACATCAAAATACTGAATTGAAGAGATCCAATAGGGTCTCTAATCATATGAACATAAAATATCAGAATTATATATTTATAGATCATACCCAAACATGATAAAAAGGAACTTTCATGACTTGTCATGGAATTAGAACTTTGAAAAAGGAGAAAGGTGAAAGAACCACTTAAAAATTCAGCAGCCTAACGGCACCACTTAAAACTTCAAAATACTGAATTGAAGAGATCAAATGGGGTCTCTCATCATATAATCAAAAAAGATAAGTATGATAAATTTAGAGATCATACCCCAACATAATAAAAAGGAACTTGAAATACTTTACATGAAAATAGATCTTGAAAAATGAGAAGGGAGAAAGAATCTGTTACAAAAACATTCGGCAGCCTAACGGCGCCACTTAAAACTTCATAAAATGAAATAATGAGAGTAAGAGGGGATCTATCATTATATGAACAAGAAAATGGCAGTAAGAGTAGTATAAAAGAACATCCTTTAACATAAGAACATGGAGCATAAAAGAAATGACATAAAAGAGATTTCTTGAAAAGAAAGAGAGAGGTCGGATCCCTTACCTTAAAACGTAACTCTTAAAACTCAAAGGCTTGGACCTTGAGGGCTTGGGGCACCTTGGGAGGACTCCTTGGGAGGTAAGGAGACCAGAACTTCGCTGAGGATGGTTTTGGAGTCGAAAGGATGAGAGGAGGGCTTGGTATTTATAGGGAAAGTGAGGGGACAAGGCATTAATGGCCAAGGGACACCTCAAAAGTGGTTTTCTCAAAACCATGTGCTCTCCCATGATATTTCCCATGAAGTTAGGCCACATGGGGCCCCCAATACAATAATTCATCACCTTTGGTCGGCCAACCCATAAAATATCTCATGACATCATCATGACATAGTTATGATGTCATTAAACATACCGAAACCCTAAAACTGTATTTTTACTATTCATTGAAAATTCAACTTTCTCAGAAAAATCCCAAAATTTCACATTAACCAAATATCAATGCTCTGATTTCAAAAATGAACTCCATTTTATAAAAATAATTTTCTAAATATTTTTAATTTATTTTTTTAAATAAATACACTATTCACCGAAAATTCATTTTTTTCAGAAAAATCCCCAAAAATTACCTTAACATAATATCGATGCTCTAAGTTCAAAAATGAAATCCATTTTATAAAAATATTTTTCTAAATATTTTTAATTTAATTTTTAATTAAAAAACACTATTCACCCGAAAAAACTAATAGTTGAATAATAATTTATGAAACTGTTATTTAACCATTTTATTGAATCACATTACTTAATCAAGGTGCCTAGATTATATTAATACTTTTATTAAGTGAGATTACTAATCCATTTGGTCACATTACTAATCCTAAGCATAAAATCACTATTCATAATTTACTATTCATCAAAAATCAAGTTGATCTTATTATACTCTAAATTTCATACTGAACATAATTATAGAAGACCATTTTTCGAAAATAATTACACATTTTTAATTATTTGAGGTTTACATAAACATTTTTAAAATATCCTTCTTCTAGGATTCATAAAAAATATGCATACTATATTTATCTGGTCATTTGAAAATTCATAAACTTCATCATAAGAAGAAATCCCAATTTTTATTTAAAACAAAGGATTACACAAGGTAGTTATGGTCTCCTTACATAGCCCCTTATCACACCAGCATAGGACCTAAGTGTAAGGTGTGCTAAGGTGAGATAATCCGAGGGAGGCTCGGCCAACATCTCACGAGTAGTAATTTTTATCAGTTTGAACTTCTCATGAAGGCGATTCATTTCTAACTTCACACGATGAAGTTCAGCTTGGGTTTGGTCCAGAGCAAAGCCCAGTGGTGCTACCTCCTTCCCAAGTTCTGTTAGATGGGCTTCGATTGGTCCAAGACTACTAAGTTAGGCCATCAAATCTTCTTTCTATATTAATTAACCAAGATTACTTGTATTTAGAGAAAATAATAAAAACGTTTAGTTTCCAGCGGTCATATTGACCAATGGTCATATAACAGTCAAAAACCCAACGGTCTCATTTTAATTATACTCATATCATCAAATGAAACATTTTTGTTGAGTATAAAAATAAAATAAAATAACACACAAAATTAGAAAACAAGATTTATTCAAAATTTCGGGTCGTTACAATCTTCCCCCCTTAAGAAATTGCGTCCTTGCAATTTTTAAAATTGGGTTTTGAAATTTCATTGAAAGTCCCACATCAAAAAAGGAATCAGTAAAACTATTACTTTAAAAGAAAGAAAGGGAAGTACAAAGGTCACCCGAGTTAACCCACACTAGGATTCCATGTAGGAAACATGGACATGGAGAAGAAAACAAAGGGTCAAGTTCTGAGGGAGAGTGATAGAAAACATGATTAGGAGAAAGTTAACCATAAGAAAATCCCAAACTTATGATGTGTGTAAATGGTCTTTGATTACCTAGTAGGAAACGTAAACCAACAACGCTTTTGTTTTACGTTCATTTTCATAATTTTGAGGAATTCATTTACTACATAGAAGAGAAACATAAGAAAATATACCTACCTTCAAGTAGAGTTTCATCCTTTAATAAGTTTCTTCCAAAACTAATCTTTTCTCCAAACGATGAGCATTCAAAACTACTTGGTCTCATCAAAACACAAGAATCATCTTTTAGAGAATCACATTTTCCACAAAAGAAAAACTATCTATCTTTAAACATTTATCCCAAAAATAGAAAGGGTAAGATAAAACAACTCTTCCAAAAGAAAGATTCCCATAGGAAGGGAAACTAATTTTAAATCTTCAAAGTTACACGGTACTACCCAGAGTTCATCATAGACCATTCCATAAATAACAGTCCTTAAAATTCCTCAAAATAAACCAAACTAAGATTGAAACCCAAATACAAGATGGATTTGATAACATAGTCTTCCAAAATAAACTTCATTGTTCATCTCCAAACAACATCAACCACTCCTAACATCTTATAACAAAAGTAGCTAACCTAAACATATTTTATCCAAGATAGGTTAATCATTCCCATAAGTAACCTAAATTACTATAAGTCCACCTTAAATTCATCGATTCTTTAAAATATAAGTCAAACTTACTTCTTAATGAAAATCCCGTAGTAATCTATTTACCTCGATCATATAGGGTCCCCAAAATAGTGAACGTATTCCAAAATAATAATCATATTTTAATCCCCTAATCATCTCTGTCATATTAATATGGAAATCGTCACATTTCCTATCACATTGGTTGTTGGGACATGTTCTTCCATTTCCCGCAATTAACTACGAAAAGAAAGTACAATTAGGGGCTTGAATACTTAGCCAATAATTATGAAAAGGAACTTAAAGCATATAAGGATAACTTGTAGAAGAAAAGTATACCCTAACTTGTGATCCCCTAGGTTCCCATATAGGTTATCCATGATCATATATTCTTATGTGAATCTTTATTTTATTTTATCTTTGTTCCTTTAACAATGGTTCATAATAAGCTTATGCATTTACAAAAGCATATCCCCCGGGAGTGTCATAACAAAGAGTTCAACAAGGCCCGTTGTCATGTACCAGTTCTCATTCGAGTCTAGCTCAAAGCGGTGTTTTCAGGTTTTACCCCTATGCACATCTATGCCAGAGCCACCTCTACCTGCTCGTATCCAGACAGGGATGTATTTGCTTGGCAACCCATTACTCAATACTCACCAAAATACCAGGAATATTTCTTATATATAAACTTTTCTATAGGCTTCTTCCTAAAGTTTTAATATCCTAATTTCCACAAATAACTAAACCATCCTTTGATACCAACTATAGCATCCCGCCTTTTTATCACATAAACTTTCATGACATTTTACAAAACGAAGGATCTTTAAGGTTTAGTGTCTTGGAAACCAGGAACTTAAAACATGAAAACATAAAACATTCTTCTTAAACACTTGAAAGGATTCTCCTCATGTTCATCCTAGGTTCATTACCGCATCTCATAACCTTGGGACATACATCAAAAGAAAGGGTGAGCAGAAGGCCCAGTAAGGGAAACAAGAGAAACATTTTATATGTGAACTTGAGATACTTCAATAAGGTCATGAAAAGAACTTTAAGGCATGAGAAAGAAATCATGAGATATATCATAATAAAAATAAAATTTTTCATAACTTGAAGATGTGGATACAACATTTAATATTGACAATCATTTCATTTCACCAAGGTTCATCCCCAAGGTGTCATTAAAAATTACCAAGGTTATTCACCAAGGTATCAGTCTAAAAGGTCATCTCTAGAGATTAAGTCTTTACCCAATGCATTGGAGCGCTATCTAGGCGCACCCTTGACATGTATTTATTATCATGTGAGTCACATATATCATCATCAATCATTTCATAAACAACCCATATAGCATAAAGGAAATGGGTTTCATTTCATAATCATAACGTTTTAAAAACTGCTTTAAAGACATGATCTTTATGTCACTTTAAACCCACGGAAAAGGGAAACCGGGTTTCATGTATGTAAATCCCAGAATTTAAAATAGAACATTTTTATATATATGTGAATACCCCTATAGAAATAATACCTTTTATTATTCACTAAATAACATAAAATAATTTTGAGATAAAGAGGGAGGCATTTTGAGACGAAAACTATGCAGCATAATGTCTATGATACATGGTTTTAGAAAACATTGAAAAGAGAGGGGACATGAGTCACCCACTCAAAAATGATACATAAAACAGTAGGGGTAATAGAATATAAATTATTTGAGAACATGGTAATGAAATTTGAATGATATACCA
Source organism: Viscum album (assembly GCA_963277665.1). Taxonomy (NCBI): domain Eukaryota; kingdom Viridiplantae; phylum Streptophyta; class Magnoliopsida; order Santalales; family Viscaceae; genus Viscum; species Viscum album. Next base: position 80,344,865 of record OY728122.1, read on the forward strand.
TATGAAACGAAGAATTTGCAAGGAAGACAAAAAAAATTAGATTTCTCTTATGAGAATTCATCAACCTAACGGCGTTACTTAAAACTTCCAAAAATGGATTGATGAGATCAAATAGGGTCTCTCATCATATGAACATAAATGATCAGTATGATAGATATAGAGATCATACCCCAACATAATAAAAAGGAAATTTAAATACTTTACATGAAAATAGATCTTGAAAACGAGAAGGGTGAAAGAACCCCTTAGAAATTTGGCAGCCTAACGGCGTCACTTAAACTTCAACAAAAATGAATTGATGATATCAAATAGGGTCTCTCATCATATGTAAATAAAATATCAGTATGATATATTTAGATATCATACCCCAACATAATAAAAAGGAACTTGAAATACTTGACATGAAAATAGATCTTAAAAACGAGAAGGGTGAAAGAATCCCTTAAAAATTTGGCAGCCTAACGGTGCCACTTAAAACTTCAAAATACTGAATTGAAGAGATCAAATAGGGTCTCTAATCATATGAACATAAAAGATCAGAATTATAGATTTAGATATCATACCCCAACATGATAAAAAGGAACTTTCAATACTTGTCCTGGAATTAGAACTTTGAAAAAGGAGAAAGGTGAAAGAACCACTTAAAAATTCGGCAGCCTAACAGCGCCACTTAAAACTTCAAAATACTGAATTGAAGAGATCAAATTGGATATCTCATCATATGATCATAAAAGATCAGTATGATAAATTTAGAGATCATACCCCAACATAATAAAAAGGAACTTGAAATACTTTACATGAAAATAGATCTTGAAAAATGAGAAGGGAGAAAGAATCCGTTATAAAAATTTCGGCAGCCTAACAGCGCCACTTAAAACTTCATAAAACGAAATAATGAGAGTAATAGGGGATCTCTAATTATATGAACATGAAAATGGAAGTAAAATGAGTATAAAATAACATCCTTTAACATAAGAACATGGAGCATAAAAGAAATGACATAAAAGAGATTTCTTGAAAAAGAAAGAGGGAGGTCGGATCCCTTACCTTAAAACGTGACTCTTAAAACTCAAAGGTTTGGACCTTGAGGGATTGGGGGCACCTTGGGAGGACTCCTTGGGAGGTAAGGAGACCATAACTTCATTGAGGATGGTTTTTGAGTCGAAAGGATGAGAGGAGGGCTTGGTATTTATAGGGAAAGTGAGGGGACAAGGCATTAATGGCCAAGGGACACCTCAAAAGTGGTTTTCTCAAAACCATGTGCTCTCCCATGATATTTCCCATGAAGTTAGGACACATGGGGCCCCCAATACAATAATTCATCACCTTTGGTCGGACAACCCATAAAATATCTCATGAAATCATCATTACACAGTTATGATGTCATTAAACATACCGAAACCCTAAAACTGTATTTTTACTATTCACTGAAAATTCAACTTTCTCAGAAAAATCCCAAAATTTCACATTAACCAAATATCAATGCTCTGATTTCAAAAATGAACTCCATTTTATAAAAATAATTTTCTAAATATTTTTAATTTATTTTTTAAAATAAATACACTATTCACCGAAAATTCATTTTTTTCATAAAAATCCCCAAAAATTACCTTAACATAATATCGATGCTCTGAGTTCAAAAATGAAATCCATTTTATAAAAATAATTTTCTAAATATTTTTAATTTAATTTTTAATTAAAAAAACACTATTCACCCGAAAAAACTAATTCTTGAATAATAATTTATGAAACCGTTATTTAACCATTTTATTGAATCACATTACTTAATCAAGGTGCCTAGATTATATTAATACTTTCATTAAGTGAGATTACTAATCCATTTGGTCACATTACTAATCCTAAGCATAAAATCACTATTCATAATTTATTATTCATCAAAAATCAAGTTGATCTTATTATACTCTAAATTTCATACTGAACATAATTGTAGAAGACCATTTTTCGAAAATCATTACACATTTTTAATTATTTAAGGTTTACATAAACATTTTTAAAATATCCTTTTTCTAAGATTCATAAAAAATATGCATACTATATTTATCCGGTCATTTGAAAATTCATAAACTTCATCATAAGAAGAAATCCCAATTTTTATTTAAAACAAAGGATTACACAAGGCAGTTATGGTCTCCTTACATAGCCCCTTATCACACCAGCATAGGACCTAAGTGTAAGGTGTGCTAAGGTGAGAGAGTCTGAGGGAGGCTCGGCCAACATCGCACGAGTAGTAATTTCTATCAGTTTGAACTTATCGCGAAGGCGATTCCTTTCTAACTTCACACGATGAAGTTCGGCTTGGGTTTGGTCTAGAGAAAAGCTCAGTGGTGCTACCTCTTTCCCAAGTTCTGTTAGATGGGCTTCGATTAGTCCAATACTACTGGGTGAGGCCATCGAATCTTCTTTCTATATTAATTAACCAAGATTACTTGTATTTAGAGAAAATAATCAAAAATTTTAGTTTCCAACGGTCATATTGACCAATGGTCATATAACAGTCAAAAACCCAACGATCTCATTTTAATTATACTCATGTCATCAAATGAAAAAATTTTGTTGAGTATAAAAATAAAATAAAATAACACACAAAATTAGGAAACAATATTTATTCAAAATTTCGGGTCGTTACAATCAAAGGTCACATGACCACCATCAACCTTTATATGGCTCTTGAAGCTCGAATAATCACCTATCATATGCCTAGAATAGCCTTTGTCCAAGTACCATAGATTTATATAAGAGTTATTCAGGTATCTTTCTTACAAAATAATGTTTTTAGCATAAATGATTTTGGTACCCATATTTTCTTGGGTCTAGATATGTTAGTAATTAGGGCCTTAGGAACCCATATTTTCTTAATAGGTTTTCTATAAGAAGATTATATACTTTTTTAAATAAAAACTTTGTTTGTTCCATTTGAAAAATAACTAGCAGTAGAATTTCCAAAATTTGACTTAGAAACAAAAGTGCTCTTAATAATTTTTCTTTGGATGACATCTCAACAGTCTCATAATTTGGTCTTTATCTAACACTGGATTTCCCAAGGAGCTCATTATATTAATTATTTCATTGAACCTAAGATAGATATCAGAAATTAACTCATCATGTTTCATTTTAAAATTATCATATTTAATTGTATAAGTGTTCAATATCATTTTTTTAACATTAGTTTTTCCTTCATGTGAAATAGCTAAAGTATCCCAAATTTCATAGGTAATTTTACTAGAAGATATCCTTTTGAATTCTTCATCTCCTAAAGCACATTAAATGGAATTCATAGCTTTGAAATTTTTGTTATAATCAATTTTGGTAGCATTATACGAGTCCCTTCTAAGAGTGTTAGGTAACTCATACTTATCCTCTATAGAAGGCCAAATTTCAAATCCCTTGCTTTATATATGATTTTCCATTTTTATTTTCCACTGAGCATAGTTATTTCCATTAAAGAAATGAGGTCTATTGATAGTAGAACCTCCTTGTCTATCATTCATTTAAAGAACTAATATTTAAAATTGACATAAATTTAAGATCTTTAAAACAACTAAAATCATAGTTGAAAATATTTTGATAATCCTTTGATACCAAATATTGGTCGGAGTGAATATCTCAAGAGGGAGGAGTGAATTGAGTACCTAATAAAAACTTCTGTCGAAAACAAGTTTAAATAAGATCCCTCAAATAATTAAAACAACCCATGTTAATCAAAATAGCAGATCGAAATAAGTTTTGATCTTTTAAAATATTTCTCAAAGATTGATTAAGTTTTAATTAAAACAATTATAAAAAACTACAGTAACTTTTGAAATTGATTTACTTAATCAAAACCTTATATAAATAATAATTAAAACTAACTATCAAAGTGGTGGTTTTTTTTAGAGTTTAAAACGGATTCTGTTTAAAGCATAGAAATAAAACAAAACAAAACAAAACACGTAGTAGAAATAATACAAGAGATTCAGTCTCAAGCTAAGACCTAATCCTCTCCACTTGGAAATCACCCACTGTCGAGCATATTATATAAGATAATCTATGATCCACAGCCCGGATCGGGTACACAATAGCAAAGATGTCTAGACTACACATGACCTCTTCCATAATAACCTGTGGGAATAAAACAAACACAGTCCACATAGGGACCTCTTCCACAACACATGGGTAAACATGTGAAAAAGGGAGTAGAGAATATATCAAGCATATTCTAATTAAAGTTCAGAATACAGTGTGTGTGTGTGTGTTTAAGATATAGAGTAATCACGCATTGCTTGTAATGTAAAGATAATAAACAGAGAGAAAAAATAAATATACAAAGATGATATAGCTTGAGTAGATGCTAGAGTCAAGTTTTTGAAAATCTCAGTAGAATACAGTGTCATGAAATCATTTGTTTTGACTGTGGAAAGGAACTGAATGTTCTGTAAGCTCCACTCTTCCTTTATTGGATGTAAGCAATATGCAACATGTGTGCTCCTTCAGCAAATGGAACTCTTTTTGTGTACGTGTAACTCTCTCTATCACTTTTATGTTAGCTCTATGTGTATCCGCATGAGTGAGTCATCTTCTTCATTTAACAACAGCATGAAAGGAGAATCATTTGGATCCTCTGATCCTCATACTGGATGGCTGACACAAAATTTAATGAATCTCTACAATAGTTTAATAACAATCATTAAAATAACTCTAAACATTAAATTTGATAATATAGTCATTAGAAATATTTAATTCAAAATAAACATAAATAGTGGAGGTGACTCCTTTGAATGGTGACAACATTGGTGGTGACTTAGGCTGATGGTAAGTAAGGTTGGTGGTGAGTCATGCCAACGGTGAGTCATGCCAACGGTGAATCATCTGAGTGGTGAGTCTTCTCAGTGGTAGGTCATCTCAACACTTTATCAAATTTTCATTTTTATGGAAGATCGTCTTCAACAGTGACTCTGATCTGGCGGTAGGTCTTACACTTAGCCAAATTCCATAGGTCATATTTGGTAGGTGTTTTCAACACTATCAAAAATCTTAGTCTAATGGTGAGTCATCTCCTGGAGATATTTGTTTTCCATACTTATCCAAAATTCCACCCTAACAGTGACTTATTGTTGACGGTAGGTTTTTCCAATACTTAGCCAAATTTTTGTCTTGAAAGTGAGTCATCCCTGGCGGTAACTCATCTTCAATGGTGAGACATGTTTGGCAGTGAGTGATTTCAATACTTAGTCAAATTTCTCACCCATCTTCCTTATATTATAAAATATTTTCATAACACATAAAACTCATTAATAGCATAAGAAACATGATTTTGTGATCATTAAAACAAGGGTGTTAACATAATTTTTTAATATGCCCAAAGCAACCATGTTGAGCACCATCTAAATTATTGTGTGCTTAACAATTGGAGAAAACATTTTTGAGAAATATAAACATTCTGATTATTCAAAGTGTTGAAGTTTATTCTCTAAAACCAACTAAATTTATACTTTCAATTACCAAAATATTCGATGACTTGAAGTAGAAACTAGTAGACCCATTTGTTTGCAACTAACATGGACTTGTACCAAAATATTGAATGATTGTGTACTTTCGATTACTAGAATATTCGATGACTCTATATCCAAAGGATTTCCAGAATAATTATCATTACGATAGAAATACCTTCACAATTAATCAATTCTCGTACCCTTTCCAACTATACACTTCCTCCTTCAACCAGTAAAACTGTTTTTTTTTACAATGCATTCTTCCCCAGCGGTAATTTTATAAGCTCCCATGCTTTGTTGACATAAAAGGAGTCCATTTCCTCCTTCATTTCTAACTCCCACTATACTGAATCACTAAGACTTATTGCCTCCTCTAAAATTTCAGGTTTTCCTCCATCCATTAAAATAAAGTAGTGAAAATCAATTTTGAACCTTTGCACTAGTCGTCTGATCCCGATAAACCTCCCCAATTCATCCTAAGGTTATTCTCCTTCTGGTCTTTCAAAATTCTACCTTTCAAAACTCTACCCTAAGCTTCCATAATCCTGGATCATCCTAGTACTTTTAGCCTTGATGGTTCTTCCGTAACTTTGGTACTCCCTAAACTTTTTGAAAGTTTTCGAAACTTTTGGCCTTCCGTTTAAATCAACTTGGGTATACTCAGTTTATTTTTGATCTCTACTACATCTTCTTCCAAGTTATAATCCTTTTATAAGATCTTCTCATTGAAGAGAACATATCATCTTTTGATGAACTTCCATTGATCATTATGCCATAGTCAAAATTCAATGTTTTCATTATCACACCCAACAACAAAACATGCTCAGGACTTTACTCCAAGTTTATCCATTTATACCCAGCATCAACATGGATGTGAGTGAGACTTCTGAAAACTTTTAGGTGATAAAAATCAGTTGGACTTCTGGTCATATTTCTTTTGGAAGTTCCTGCCTCAATAGTGTAGAAGTAATTTTATCATGAGATAAGTAGCACAATTGATAGATTCTTCCCAAAACTCCTTTGGGAGACCAGAATGTAAACTCATGCTCCAAGCTCTCTCATTTATTATCATGTTCATCCATTTCGATACACCATTTTTCTATAGTGTCCTAAGTACAGTCTTCTCAAACCAAATTCATTTCTTCCAGAAAAACCTTCAAAACTCTCTATTTCCATACTCAAATTTGTTATTAGACCTTAATCACTTTAGCTCCATCTTGGTATAATTTTTTACCATGGATCTCCATCAAATGAATATTTTGAAAACCTTTGATTTGCGATTAAGGAAAAATAATCACACTTTACATGTTGCATCATCAATGAAGGTAACATAGTACAACAACCCTCCTTGAGAATTAACTGGATTTAGCCCCCAAAAATTCATGTGAATGAGATCCAGCTTCCGAGCCTTAGGTGTCCTTCCCTTCATAATAAATGACACCAACTTATGCTTCCCGAGGATATAACTCTCGCATGTTCTTCACTCCATGTGATCGAACATTAGTATGCCTTTAGCTACCAAGGATCACATATTCTTCTCACTCATATGCTCAGGATGACAACGCCACAACTCTGCACTTCTGAAAGTCAATGTTCTTATAGTCATTGCTTCATATAAATTTACCATTAGATGCAATGTTCTATCTTTAACACCTTTGGACACCACCATAGATCTTTGTGTGATATTACACACTCCATCTAGAAAATTTGTATAGATTCCCACTTCATCTATCTGACCTACCAATATTAGGTTCTTCTGTAATCCCAGCATGTGTCGAACTCCCTGTAATTCTAGCAAGACTCTATTTGAAAACCATACTTTCACATCACCCTTTCCCATGATCTTGAGAGCTTCACCATCCATAAGGTGAGCCCAACCAAACCTTCTAGAAAAATAGTTTTCCTTACATCTTCACTTGAACATAGAGTGGGACGAAACCCCAAAATCAATAATCCATGATTTTAATAGAATGTTGACACTTAGTAGTAAATTTCTATCCTCTTCAGTTGCAGTATTTGTGAAACTTTTGGAAGGACATCTTTCTGAATTGACTCTTTATTCCCTACAATCATTTTTTAGATTCCCCTTATTCTCGTAATGTCAGTATATGAGTCCAGGTCGAGCTGACTTTCCTCAACTTTTTTCCCTCTTCTCTTCACTATTTCTTTGATATTTCTATTGAACAGTACGTCCTCTACCTTCCAAATTGAATGTAGTTCCAACTGGTGCCTGGAACTCCTTCCACCTAATATCCCCATTCAGAATGAGACCATAAACTTCCTCAAACACTAAGTCAGACTTACTGGTCCAGTTTCTTACAACAGTAACTATCACATCCCGTGATTCCAAGATTGATGAAAGAAGAATCAGAGCCCGTGTCGGTCCTCCAGACTTCACTCCTACCGATTCTAACTAACTCCAAACCATATTAAATTCATTAAAATGATCGTCCACTGACCTTCCATTTGATATCTTCACTCTGAAAATTCATTGCATCATAAACACTTTGCTAATAGTGGTTAGATCTTCATACATATCAACTAGAGTTTCCATTAGCTCCTCAGTAGTCTTCACCTCCCGAATGTTAAAGGAAAAAATTCATGTTAATATCATCTGAATCACTCTTAGTGCCTTCCTATGAAGACTTTACCATTCTACTTTCTCCATTGCTTATAATTTTACCCCTTTTAATGGAACCTCAAGATCTCTCTGGTACAAATATTCTTTAATATGTACCCTCCAGAATTCGAAATTTGACTAGTCAAATTTTTCACTCTGAACCTTTCCTTATTCCAATGCCATTCCTTTTGAATAGAAATCCCACCGAATGGAAATCATAAAGACAAGAGGTGTTAGAAAAATATTCTACTATCTAAAACTAGTACATTGACACTTGTTGAACCAAAAGATATGATGTCACTTGTCAATGCTTAGGAAACCATGATTTGGAAGATGCCTTTTAGGACTTTACTTATTGAACAAAGTCTGGAACTTCTAAAAATAGAATTTCCCAAAACAGGGTATCTAGAACTAAGAAGGCCAAGAACCCTATCCATGCATCGAATCGCTGCACTCAAACGTAGACAAAACATTTATAAAAATGAACAACCAAGTGGAAAAACACTCACACGAAACAAAAATATAAGGGTTTACATGGTTCAGGATTTTCCCTATTCCATAAGAGAAGCACTGTTGCTTTTATTAGAAAAAGAAGAATAAGATAAACAGAATGTGAAAAGTATAATCCATCAACCACATGCCAAGTGTCCTCGCCCGACTATTTATACCCGAGTCCTACCAGTAGTCCCAGTTCCGCCTCTATCTAAAATATGTGCTCCACCGTACACATCACGAAGACCACCTCCAACATCTCATTAACTAAAATCTTCTCTCAACAACTTTTGATTAACAATGATTCGACTTTAGGAACTCGTCCTTCAGCGCCACTTTTGGAACTTCCTACTTCTGTTGATTCTAGTGCCGCTTACATCTTCTGGAGGTTCCACAACCTAAGTTCTAGAATTTCACCTTCTGAAATGAAATGTTCCAAAACAAGAAACTAAAATTTATCTTCATAGCCAAAAAACCTAACAGATACTGGGTGAAAAATTCTACATTTATTCAGGTCTGATAGAAAAATGAATTTGGCGCCCCTGAGGGTTTTTCCATGATTCAGAATTATTTATCACATATTGGTCCTCAAATATTCATATCATTGTAATGATCACAGTGCCACAGTTGGATTGTACATCCGATGTCGTACCAAATATTTATTAATAAAGATGATTATATAATGTTAATAATATAATAATGGCATTAGTATTATTATTTAAATATAATATTATGTACAATTTTTTCACATAAAATGTTTTATAGAAGCATTTTTTATTATATTTTTTAAACATAATTTTCTTTTATTAATAAAACGTTTAACTAAAACATTATATATAAAACATGTAACAAAAATATTATTATTTTTAAACATTTATACAATAAATGTTTTTAATAAGCCGCCCCACTTCAAGAAAGATTCACATGTTCAACTAAGTGTAATCTATTTATTTTCAATATATATATATATACACATGCATACATATGTGTGTGTGTGTTGGAAATTTGATGAACCTAGAAAATTTTCAAATTTTATACATGAACTTGGTTCAACCTCGTCTAAAAATTTTTATTTTGTGTCAAATCCAAAATCTTAATTTTTTAAAAGATAATCATAGTCAAAATTATTCATTCTTTTTCTTTAACAAAAAAAATCAATGACACATCATTGACCCGATCAATGAAAACTATACAATGTGGGATTTGTCTCATCGAGACGATCGCTTTGATATATATTATGTCGCATGATTCTTTTTGAATCAAAATTATTAAAATCCAAATCATAAATGATGAAAAACATGTAAATATAGGAATATAAAATATCAAAAACAAAGCAAAATAATTCAGATGAATTCATTTCTTTTATAAACGAATTCGTCTCATCGAGATGTTCGATTTCATATATAACAAGATATGTGAATTGATTTGTGAAGGAGAACAAAATTTTCTGAATATGAATAACATAATCAACATGCATAATGAGGGGTATGAGTTCGGAATCAAAGAATCGTACCCGATTGAGGAATTTTAAATTCTTGGTGAATTTCATTTGATTGTCTCTGGTGATCACATGGTTCTCCAGTAGTAGTCTCCTCGAGAGAAAATGGACGAAAAGAGAAGGGAGAGGGAGGCTAGGGTTGTCATAAAATCTTTATATTGGAATATTTATAGAGAGAAATTAGGTTAACATGATTTCAATAAAATGATACTATTTTATTAAATTATGTCACAACACCTAAAATATCAACGATGTCATATTATCACCAGAATTTTACTCAAAAAGAAACACCTCATTCCAAACCCAATAGAGTTTTGTTTCTCAATTTAACACACCATTTAAGAGTAAATTACAATTTTACTATTTTTAACCAAAAATTAATATTTATCATGAAACCTTCTGTTGCATTCAATTAAACTTCTAGAAGACCTCGTTTAATTAAAATGAGGTTAATAAATTCAATGAAATTGAAACGGTTGTCAAATTCCATGTACAGGTAAAGTTTTTCTCAAATGAAAACTTGCACTATTAATGATCCATGGATAATGAGACTTTGAGTCATACTTCCACAGTACTGGGAAAACATTTCGGTATAGAAATGTGGGGTTGGCTACCCATCTTACCATACACATTCTTGAGTGGGATATGAGTTTCTTTTTATTTTAATCATTTTCATGAAAGAGTTTCATGTACCATTTTCATGAGATGCATAAAGATATGTGTTTAATATTATAATTAAAATTCTATTATGGATGCATAAACTCAATAACTGGTTGTATAGACATTAATTTGATTGTCACGCGTTGATTTAGTTAACAAACACGAGATATATAAATTAAATCAAATAGAAACATGTATACATATAGGAAAATAATAAGATGCTATATACATGATATGTATATATAAACCCCCTTAAAAACACTCAATGTTAGATTCATTCCAAAGTGGACACTTTTAAAGGCTGCAATCGTTTAGTATAGGTGAACCTAAAAGTTAGTTGCTCATGAATTATCATGTGTGAAGCGAGAAAAATATGGGCCACCATAAAATTTAAGGATCTATATCTAACATAGGCTTTGGGCTACACCTAGATGAATAACCCTAAAAGTTAGGTAACCAGAGGAATAGAGTTGAGATAATATATATGATAGATTATGATAAGTTGTTGTTCGTTCAACTATCCAAAAGTTACATATGATATAATTGGCATGATTGTCTACCTACATAGATAAGTAATGAATACTAAAGTGGTCTCAAAACTTAGTGAAATATAGTTTTTGACTCTAATAAATATGATGTAAAAGAGTCATTATTTTAGTGAGAAAACATTCAATAAAAGTCCCTATTGAATATTTGTAAGATATGATACTCATTTAAAAATGTCTTTTGTTGTAGATAAAATGGAAATGAATACATCATCAAACTAACATGTGAGATCTATTTTAGAAAAGGAGAAAACTAAGCAGTAGAAATTTTATGGACCAGTATCATAATTTGAGAATCATTCTCAAACAAGATGAAACATTTTATGTTTTAGAGCAACCACTTATTAACAAGGGGCCTACTAAAGAATCCAGTCAAGTAAAAAAGATTATTATAGTAAGTATAATAAATATTCTACTAACATATCTATATTAATGGTTGTTTTCACTGATCCAAATTTTCAGAAGAAACATGAGAATATAAATGCATATAAAATGATTGAAAATTTAAAAAAACATATTAAAAATATGATATATATATATATATATATATATATATATTAGTTAAGAAGTTTCTAAATAGCTCTTTTGATATAAGATAACCAAGGGTACATCAATTTTCACTCATGTACTCAATATGATTGGGAGTATAAATGACTTGGAGAGACTGGGTCACTGATTAACTGGATCTAACTATGAACTTTAGTCACCAATCATTCCCGGATAGATTTTTTTCAATTCATCATGAACTATAAAATGAATGAATTTATTAAAAATTTACTAAATATCCTCATTATGTTAAGGGTGGTTGAGAAGGACATGGGAGGTCCAAGATCTAGTTCCATGATGATGGTATAAAAAGGAAAGGATCAATTTTTTCTAGAGGACAAACAAGAAAGGTGATTGAGTGTCATTTCACCTTGGAAAAATATAATTTATAATATTCAATTCACACAAGCTAGTTGCAAGCAGGGTTAAACCTAAGGGAAGCGGGTGAGTTGTACTAAGGGATTTATTTAAACCTACTCTATCGATGAAAAGGCATGAATGTGATGGATGGAATGAGAATAAAGTGTTAAAAGGTGGAACTAAGATAAGTTAGAAGCAGGAGCATGCCAAAAATGGATGAGAGAAATCTGATTGAAACAACTTGTTGAAAATGTTATGTTCAAGAGTGTTGGGGCGTAGCGGAGGTGCATGGTACCTCAAACACACAAAATAAGAATCAAACGGAGCAACACATGATTTTTACGTGGTTCGGCTATTTGCCTACATCCACGGGAGAAAACAGGGGGTGTTTTATTCTCTTCGTTCTCGTTGGAGGATCACTCAAGGATTACAGATACACACACAGATCTCACGACTTACATCTCAGGGAATGATTCTCGTTAAATAGAGGAAGCAAGATTCATATTTCTCCAGTTGTTAGGGTAGCTTATCTACCCAAGAACTCTTCCCAGTCGGCTGTTTCAACGTCAGCAGCTGCCCACCATGGAAGACCCACAACCGTTGTTGCCGACCTGCCCTGCCGACAATCCTGTTTCCTTCCGCTGACTTCTCCCAAAGAAGGGAGTGGCCCCCACAAAGAAATGGTTCATCATAACAATAAACCGGATCACAAAAATGGTCTACAATATCCATCAAGAATTATAACTACTACTGGTCATCAACACGTTCCTTTTTAAGAAGTGTTTCAATGCAGAAGTGAAAATAATGAAGTGATCAAAGGTCATTCATGTAGAAAAACTATAGTTTGTTTATAGATGTTCATTCTTCTAAGAACTGTCAGCTCAAACTATCGATTTATCATCCTTTATATCAATCTTCATATATCGATACATCAATCAAAATCAAGACTGGATCGAGTGAAAAATGCCAAGGAAGACTGAATTACAGTAGTGAAGGAAGAAATTGAGAACAGAAATGATTTAACAGACTGAAACAATCATATTCCCCAAGAATTTATGTACAGTGCATGTTTCAAAATATAAGAGAATCACATGAGTGATATGAAATAGAGATACTAAAGAAGCAAAGATTAAGAAGAGATTAAGACTCGTCTCTAGCAAGTCGAAGTCTTTCCCTCCCCACTTCATCTTTGACTTTCTCTCTTAGATGAAATCCCATCTCGTGCTCGCCAAAAAACCACTGCTCCTCTGCTCATGTCAGTATTATTCTCAGTACCCAGTATTAGTTCCCTCTCCCTCATCAGTCTCCCCTCCAGAATATATACAAGGGTTTAATCCCGAGGTCATTTGGATCTCCTCACAGTCTTTTTTTCCCGGGTGGCAACTGCCTCTCTTGTTACAGTCAACTGACAGTAGCTTTCCCCCTCAACTAATTATTCCCTCACATGTTCCCTTCAACAAATGTCTAACTGAATTACTCCAGTTGTATCAATCATCAGAATGACATCATCGAGGTGACTTGAACCAATCTAAAACTAAACACAACTTATTCTTCAAATTCAGTGCTGGGGCCAGGCGTGACAACCCAAGCCCCACAGCAAACCAGCGCTCATGGCTCAGCGGCACATAGGTTCATCCTCTGTTTTGGACATACACATCACTGGATGAATGATCAACAATCATCAAACTCAGGGACAGCGAGCTCCACCTCGGACCTGCTTCGGTCGGCTTCTACCCTACACTGGAGACCATGGTTCCACACAGGCATTGGGTCGAGCATGTAGTTTGCATGCATTTGCGCACTCACAGCCGCAGCAACAGGAACAATTGAGGTCCCCATCTTCAAAAAATTGACCATGCGCAGGAAGAAAACCCAACAAACACATTCTTGACAACTCTATTACAAATCTTTGCCTTACTCGGATTTCACTACCAGCACGAACAACTTTAGTTCGTCGTCGGTGACAAGCTCCGAAAACAGCCGTAATCGACGATGAATCAGCTTCGTAATGAGTCAGACCTCCTTTGCCTAGAGATTCTCAAACTTCAGATCACAACCAGACTCGGGCTACCCTCGATCATCCACACTCCGGCTCCTTTGGGTTAAGATTCTCATACTCGCGCAGCTTGCAACCAGTTTCGTATGAACTTCATCAGTGACAGGCTTGATCTTGGGTCCAGGTCGGGTTCTCCTTCGTTTCAGTTTTCAACAATGGCCCGCATATCAGTTTTCCCCTTACGATGCATACGCAGGAGAGCATTTGACCCTTACACACCGCTCTGCTGATGTTTACGCATGTCATGAAAAATGACACTTCAGCAGGTTCCTTCAAGAAAGAATTCGGTACTTAACGAAAATTATTAATTCAAAATGAATCTTTAACACAAAATAATCAATGAATTCCTTATTTAAAATGAAGAATTAAAAATATGTTCCAGCAATTAATGTTCAAAGTAAAAAACATGGATCTTGAGAGAATAAATTCTAGAATCAAAAACCACTCCAGAATCATTTTTTAATACTATTTCAATTGAAGTTCACTCAAATACAAGGAAAAAAAATAGTTCTTAATGAATATAGAAATTAAAACAAATAAATTTTTATCATTTAAGCACCAAAACACCCATTTTTATCAAGATATTCAATGCATTGCATTTACAGCCATAAAATGATGATAATTACAAATATTGATAGTTAAAACACATTTTTTAACTCAAACAATAAGATTTTCATGAAAATGATGCGCCAAACACGTATCAAGATTGAGCCACATCAAAAGTCTATGGAGAGTCCATGTATGCTTATTTGAATCCAAAGAAAGGTGTTACAATGGAATGAAAAAGTTTCCATTGTGAGAAGGTTGGGCATTGGAAATAAAATTGCCCACAATACTTGAAATGGTTTAAGAAACATCGTGGGGAGTCCATGTCAGGTATTAATGTTATAAAAATCAATTATTTTATTTTAAAAGGGTACATGCGACCAATAATACATTATATGATTATTGTGCATATGTACAGAAGTTTAAAATTAAGTAAGGCTTGATGAACGAAGCTAGGAGTTAATGTTTGGGAAGGTAGCAAGGGTTGTTGCTTCAAAAGAAGAGACGTTGATCTAGCTTGATAGGATTAAGAACATGTGTTATTTTATTTCATTCTTTATTATATGATAAGAGGAATATATTTGATGTAATTAAAATAAAAGTTGTTAATTAAATGAAATAAAAGTTTGGACAGAAGCACATAGTTCATATTTTTATTATCCAGTCTGTAAAATAGTATGAAAAGTAAGATTTAGATGAAAGTATTAATATTTTCAATGAGATTAAAATAAAATACTTTATCCAAATAGTAAAATGTGAAAAGTTTTCATATATTTTAAATATTATTTCAAGTTGTTGCTTTAAATACTAAATTACATTTAATATAACAATGTCATAGAGTTTTTTTTTACATTTTTTCAAAAAAAAAATTGAAAATACATCTAGGTGAATTTTACTGCTATTTAGTATCTAGCAACACTGCCATTACAGCAGTCTGGATTCTGACAGAAACTCTCACCCTGGACTCCCTTTTATAAGGGGGCTTGCCCTGGAAATCATACTGCATTTCCGATGTGGGATTCTGGTTCTTTTTTTTTCTGCGCAGTATATTCTGCGTTTCTGATGTGGGATTCTGTTTCAAGTACGTGACTTTGAAAGACTATAAAACATAAAATATAAGACCAACATAAATGAAACTTTAAACATTGATTAAACATATAAGGAATAGTTGAAAACAAAAATAATTTCATAAAAAATGTTGATACAAATTAATTTATAAGCTTTCAAAACCACCTACTTGAAACTTAAACATATTTCAAGTACGTGACTTTGAAAGCTTATAAAAGATAAACTATAAGACCAATATAAATGAAAATTTAAACATTGATTAAACATATAAGAAATAGTTGAAAACAAAAATAATTTCATAAAAAATGTTGATCAAAAACAATTTATAAGCTTTCAAAACCATCAACTTGAAACTTAAAAATGTTTCAAGTTTCCGACTTTGAAAGACTATAAAACATAAACTATAAGACCAATACAAATGAAACTTTAAACATTGATTAAACATATAAGAAATAGTTGAAAACAAAAAACTTCCTAAAAAATGTCCATAAAAATTAATTTATAATCTTTCAAAACCGTCTACTTGAAACTTAAAAATGTTTCAAGTACGCGAATTTGAAAGACTATAAAACATAAAATATAAGACCAGCATAAATGAAACATTAAACATTGATTAAACATATAAGTAATAGTTGAAAACCAAAAGAAGTTCCTAAAAAATATTGATGAAAATTAATCTATAAGCTTTCAAAACCACCTACTTGAAACTTAAAAATGTTTCAAGTACGCGACTTTGAAATACTATAAAACATAAACTATAAGACCAATATAAATGAAACTTTAAACATTGATTAAACATATAAGAAATAGTTGAAAACAAAAATAATTTCATCAAAATTGTTGATTATAAATAATTTATATGCTTTCAAAAGCACCAGCTTGAAACTTAAAAAAGTTTCAAGTATGCGAATTTGAAAGACTATAAAATATAAACTATAAAACGAATATAATTGAAACTTTAAACATTAGTTGAACAAATAATAAATAGTTGAAAACAAAAAGATGTTCATAAAAAATGTTGATGAAAAATAATTTATAAGCTTTCAAAACCGTCTACTTGAAACTTAAAAATGTTTCCAGTGCGTGACTTTGAAAGACTATAATTATATTATTAATTGACTAATTAATTATTATATAATTAATAGTTATATTAATAATTAACTAAATAATTATTATATAAGTAATAATTATTGAGTAATAATTAATAATTAACAATTAATAATTAATAATTTAATGAATAATTATAATTAATATTTATATTACTAATTAACTAATTTATAATTAATAATTACTTATTAATAATTATTAATTACTAATTAATAATTATAATGAATATTTATTATGAATATTTATATTACTAATTAATAATTAATAATTAATAATTACTAATTACTAATTAATTACTTATAATTATTAATTATATTACTAATTAACTAAATAATTATTATATATGTAATAATTATATTACTAATTAATTATTATATAATTACTAATAATATTACTAATTAACTAATTAATTATGACATATTTAATTATTATTAATTATATTTAATTATTATATTAGTAATTAACTAATTAACTATTATATAATTAATAATTATATTAATTATTAACTAATTAATTATTATATAATTAATAGTTATATTAATAATTAACTAAATAATTATTGTATAAGTAATAATTAATAAGTAAAAATTAATAATTAATAAGTAATAATTAATAATTATAATTAATATTTATATTACTAATTTACTAATTAATAATTAATAATTAATAATTACTAATTAATAATTAATAATTATAATGAATATATCTAATTAAAAATTATATTACTAATTTACTAATTAATTGTTATATAATTAATAATTATATAACTAATGAACTAACTAACTATTATATATTTAATTATTAATAATTACTAATTAATAATTATAATGAATAATTATAATTAATATTTATATTACTAATTAACTAATTAATAATTAATAATTATAATGAATAAATTTAATTAAAAATTATATTACTATTTTAGTAATTTATTATTATATAATTAATAATAATATTACAAATTAACTAACTAATTTTTATATAATTAATTATTAATAATTACTAATTAATAATTATAATGAATAATTATAATTAATAATTATATTACTAATGAACTAATTAACTATTATATAATTAATAATTATATTACTAATTAAGATGGCTTGCTCTAAAAATCATTTTGCATTTCCGATGTGGGATTCAGGTTCTTCCTTTCCTACGCAGTACATTCTGCATTTTCGATGTGGGATTTTGTTTCAAGTACGTGAATTCAAAAGACTATAAAATATAAAATATAACCCCAATATAAATGAAACTTTAAACATTGATTAAACATATAAGAAATAATTGAAAACAAAAGGAATTTCCTAAAAAATGTTGATGAAAAATATTTTATAATAATTATATTACTAATTAACTATTATATAATTAATAATTATATTACTAATTAACTAATTAATTATTAACTATTTATTATATGTTTAATCAATGTTTTAGGTTTCAATTATATTACTCATATATTTTATGTTTTATATTCTTTCAAATTTGCGTACTTGAAACAGTTTAAGTTTCAAGTAGACGGTTTTGAAAGCTTATAAATTATTTTTCAGTGACATTTTTTTGGAAGTTATTTTTATTTTCAACTATTTCCTATATGTTTAATCATTTTTTAAAGTTTAATTTATATTGGTCTTATAATTTATATTTTATAGTTTTTCAAAGGCATGTACTTGAAAGATTTTGCAGTTTCAAGTAGGAGGTTTTGAAAGCTTATAAATTATTTTTCATGGATATTTTTTACAATTTTTTTGTTGTTTTCACCTATTTCTTATATTTTTAATCAATGTTTAATGTTTCATTTATATTGGTCTTATAGTTTATATTTTATTGGCTTTCAAAGTCATGTACTTGAAATATGTTTAAGTTTCATGTAGGTGGTTTTGAAAGCTTGTAAATTATTTTTTATCAACATTTTTTATGAAATTTTTTTTTGAACTATTTCTTATATGTTTAATCAGTTTTTAAAGTTTCATTTATATTGGTCTTATAGTTTATATTTTATAGGCTTTCAAAGTCACGTACTTGAAATATGTTTAAGTTTCAAGTAGGTGGTTTTGAAAGGTTATAAATTAATTTGTATCAACATTTTTTATGAAAATATTTTTGTTTTCAACTATTCCTTATAAGTTTAATCAGTGTTTAAAGTTTCATTTATATTGGTCTTATAGTTTATGTTTTATAGTCTTTCAAAGTTGCGTACTTGAAACAGAATCACACATCGGAAACGCAGAATATATTGCGCAGGAAAAGGAGAACCAGAATCCTAAATCGGAAATGCAGTGTGGTTTTCAGGGCAAACCCCCTTATAAAAGGGAGTCCTGGGTGAGTGTATCAGTCAGAATCCAGACTGCTGTAATGACAGAACCGCTGGATATTAAATAGCAGAAAAATTCTGCTGAAAAGTTTTGTTTTATATTTATATATATTTATATTTAAAAACAAAAAAAAATAAAAAAATATTAAAAAAATATTTACGTAAAGGCGGCACCTGTTGTGCCGCCTTTGCGGTTTATTTTTGGGCAAAGGTGGAACACCATGTGCCGCCTTTCCCTGGGCGAAAAAACCCCCAAAGGCGGCACACTAGGTGCCCGCCTTTGAGGGGTAAAAAAATAATTTTTTTAACGTAGATGTATTTTCAATTTTTTTTTTGAAAAAATGTAAAAAAAAACTCTAATGTCATATGAGATATGTTTTTTAATTTGTTTATTATCCCGTAAAGAAAATCATATGAGGTATCATTTTGTTGTATAAAGTGTTTTTGCATCTTAAAAATAATATTTTTTAGAAATTTTTTTCTAAAAGGTCGGCAGGAGTTAGTTACGAGCTTGGTATAGTTCAAATTCATACATAAAAATGAATTTTATAGAAATGTTGATTTTGATATACCAATTTAATATAAAGAGAAATTCACTAAGAATATACAGTACTTGAGAAGAATTTGGGATATATGTAGGTAAAGTGAAGAGCTTAATGTAAGAGTTACATTGTTGTTTATTACCAATGATCTCAAACAAAGTCTTCTTAGAGGAGTTCTAAATGTTAGTCATTTTGAACAAAAAATGTTTAGAATATCATCATATTGGATATTATGAAATAATTTTGTTTAGATATAAATCTCGAGTGTTGAACTTAAGGATAAAGAATCATAATCTCACCAATATCCAAATATTCTTTCTTCAAAAATCTAATCTCACTAAAAGAGTTTAGTGGGATGGTTGTTTTTTTAAATGATTACATGGTGATGTATCAAGTGTTGCATTAAGATACAACATGTTTTGATAGAATCAATGAAAGCATAAAAACATAAGGTCACTTGAGGTTTATGTGTATTAATATGTGGTGGGAATAACATTTATGTATATGGTTTTATCAGTATTCTCATAAAAGTGATTTGAGATTATTCAAATATATCATATTATACAAAGAAATTTCCTCTTTATCATTCATTCGTGTATATTGCATATATCATAAGAGTGGAATGATAATTAACCTCTTAGAGATAAATCTCTAATTTTTATGTAGTCGATGATCACCATAGAAATGCATGGATTATGATGATATGTAAGATTGGTGAAAATTGGGGCTCATATGTAGATACTGAGTTTACTCATGAGACACGAGTGTGACTTGTGTTCTGGATTGGCCCGTTGAGTATATCATATGGAATGTCATACATAGTGCCATTGGTAATATTGGGGTGCATGTTTCATAGTAATCCTTATTACATAATGTTAACAAGATACTTTGCATGTGAAACTGAAAGTATCGGGGTGTGCAGCGGAAGCCAGTGGTCCAGAGAATTTAAAATTTTCATCACCGGAGCGATGAAACTTTTTGTCTTTGACGATCCAAGCCCCAGTACGGTCTTATGATTTCGTATGAATTAAACAGAGCACAAAAAATAAAATCGAACAAATACCTTCTTCGAAATGAAGCACGCTCAACACAAGCTACCTTGCTATGAATTCATTATCATGATCAACTAGGCCTGAGATATATTACTTCCTCAAATCAGAAAAGAAAAATTCTATCTTGATCATTCAACCAATGTCATACCACTAATGATGCACCCAACACAAGCTACCTTGCCATGAATTCATTATCATGGGTTTTTCCTTGTATCAAAGTACAAGATCAAATGACACACATTGATAATAATCTTATGCCAGGATATCAATACACATGTTTGTAGATAGGAACAACCAATGACACATGAAACATGTAGTGTTTCTATTAGAGGATTTTTCCTCATGATCTCACATACTAGAGATCACCAAGTGTTAACTTTATGAGAATAAGTCTGAATTCTTATGAGCCCCCAACACCTGATATTCATACATTAGTTGTGTCCAGTCAATATGATATATCTAGACCATAAGACATATATTTAAAATTAATATCATAATATCTTGAGGTTCGCATTATATCATGGGTTCTACTATAACCTTTTGATATGATAATTAATCTACGGACATTGCCTTTTAAATAATGGATGCAGAAATATATACACAGTAATTAAAGGAGTACATCATGCATATTTCATGTATACTTGAAATGGTAATCAAAAAATACTGTTTATTTGGGTCTAGGGAACCCACTATTACAACACGTCCACTTGCAATAGATCTAACTTTCCAACCATCCTTGTTAGCACTCACATGATTAAGATCATGTTTCTGCTGAGTCATGACTTTAGTTGTTGTCTTGCCATATCTTCACTGCCTGACTATTTTTCTATGTGCAACCACACCTCCTTGAGAAAGACTCCTCAAGAGATGTTATCCCTGAGTATATTCCTTTTTTTCCATTTTCAAAACTTGACATATTGGCTAGTAAGAGTGTTATAATTTACATTATGATAATACTTTTCTTACTAGGTGTGAGTCCAAGAACTGGAAAAAATCATTACGTTTTATTCACTACTACTTTATCAGCCACAAAATCCACAATGAACTCAGTATTTGTGGATATGGCTACCACTAGATTGAATGAGATTTTCTTTCTCATCACCATAGCCTTAATTAGATATTAGATCACATTGATCTAAAGGAATACTAGATTGTGTCCCCTAAAAAACCAGTATCTTTTCCTCTCATTATAACAGGTATATATCCTTTGTACTTCTTCAAGTACAATTGAATAGTTCCAACTGCTTCCCTTGTTGTTCTCCTAGATATAACTAATATTTTTCTACTATAAAGTATATGTTGTAAATATCATTTCTTATACATATCATGGCATACATTATTGATATATTGAAGAAGCATATGGAACTCTAATCACCACATTAATCTCCTCCTATGCCCATGCATGGCTTCTTGGAGATATATATGTCATGTGACACTGGTAACAATTCTCTCCCAAATTATTTCAACTTGTATTTTTTAATACCATGTCAGTATATGTGCTATTTCATAGGCCTAAGAAATTGTTAAATCCACCTCAGTAGATATTTTTCCCTAGAACTTCAGTTTCTACTTTAAGTCAATCTCTGGAGTGATACTTTTATTATGGTCACAACTAACTGTAAGACCAACAATTTTCTTCCATATGTTACGAAACATATTTCACTTGGAAAACAGTGGCACTCCCACTAACATTTGGTAAACACATGGAAAAGATTCATTCCAAATGAATATTCTATGATCTTGAAGCTTACTTTAATCTTGAACTAGATTTGAGTAACTTTCACCCCTTATTGGCATTCTATAGTGTCACCATCCCATTTTGGTTGTGTTATATAAACACCCTCCCTGATTGGTGGTCTTGACATCTAATTCTCAATAAAATAATCATAGAAAATAGCTATAATAAGTAAAATTCTAATGGATTTAAGCATAACGACTTGGTTTTTCCAATCTAACTTTATCAGTACCACGCTTCTACCACCCATGTATCATCTCACTTGAATACCCATTGTAGTATTAAAAATAATAAACCCCTGTACTTTGATACATGTAATCCATTATTGAATTTTAATTGATCTTGTCAATTTTACCTAAATACAATATACTTCCTACTTGTTGGAATTATTATTCTTAATGAATAAAACATCACCGAATGTGGTGAATATAAAACAATTGTTATGGTTTTATTCTTCCTACACAGTATGCTTCTCTGGAACATTCCTCTTCCACACTTATTATGGAACTCACTCCTATGTCAACTATTTGTGGATATCTAGCATCGACTAAACCCAAGTCAGTCATGATCCCACTATCTCAAATAGACATGTACACCCTTAATAGAAATATAGTCTATCACTTTACTATAACCTTTCTACCATAGGGATTTCTGCAATATCCTAATAATTTTTAGGATAATTACTTTTGATGCACATTGTATTTTTCTTGATGAAAGTTTGTTTATATCCTAACAAAATCGTTGCATCTAAACACATGTTCTTATGACATAATGGATTTATATCATATTGTAACTCATATGATATCCATTTTTCATGATAGTTGGAATATGGTTATGGGATAACTCCATTATTTGCGATGTGTAATAAAAGTATCTACAATGCATGAGTTTTAACAATGATTCTGCTTTTACTTACATCATAACTCAGATGTGTATAAGGAAATGTTCATTTATAAAATTCTTCATCCTAAATTTTTTTATCAATGTTAACATGTAAGACTCATCATCTAACCTCCTTATTAGCATCATAAATGTCACGAACCAGGCCGGGTCGCCATCCGACCCGGCGCCCGACCCGGTCTGCGGCAAGCCCCGAAGGGCGTTCCCAATCTCCACGGACTGGCACAAGTGCCCGGGTATCAAGTTTAACAAGTGGGAACGGTTTTACCCGAAATGGTATACACAAACACTAACAAGATAATAAAAATGAAAAAAAAACGACAACAAACGAGACTAAAACTATAACTCAAACCTCCAAGCGACAAGAGTGGCGTAGCATCCGCATGCCACAACACCAACCTGCACGAGAAGACCATCACTAACCAAAACCACTATCGCTGAGCACAACACACAACCTGGAATACACAAGAAACAAGGTCTACATACACCCGAAGGTGTATGCAGGGTGTGAGCGAAAAACCCAGTAGGACGGCACCCAATAATAAGGTTCCATGCCACAACATCAAAAGGACAATTTAATGTTCTTATTCAAGTTATACTTTCGAAATGCTTTTAAAGAAAACATTTACAAACCAAATGCTAAAGGAAAACACTAAAAAGAACTCATTTCACAAACATGATTTTAAAGAGGAAGAGAAAGGTTCATTATGGACACACACACACACATACTCACACACACACACACATACTCACACACACGCACATACACACACACACACACACACACACCCAAGTGGTCCTCCATATGCCGACGGAAGGCACCATGCCATCGATGGTAGAGCACTATGGGTAAATCCCCTAAGGATCATCTAGTTCGAGTGGGACCCTAGAACCTCGTGTCTCGGTGAAACGTGGCTTAGAAGGCCACGACCCTCAGAACACGTGGATTAGAAGGCCATGACCCTCAGATATCATATGTTTAGTTAGTGTTGCAATCGTCAATCCAACTAAGTGAAACAGGGACGACACCCATCTGGTTCACTAGTGCACTAGTTCTAGTCCGCCCACCTAGATACCCAGGGTTTTCCCATGTGCTCAATCAAGTTTCACATTCACATAGTATATTTCTTTCTCATATCGCAGACCAAACAAGATATTGCAAACAAAAGTCACCATTTGCATACCAAATCACTATTTCAAAGACACACGCACACGACATGTCTCATTTTATAAAAATACACCAATTTAAAAATGAACGCATATGAAACTCTTACAAATCACCATTTTAGCGTCATATAAATTTACCAATAAATCATTTGAGTTATTATTGAAAACATTTAAAGAAAAAACCAAGAAGACTTTACACCAAAACAGCTTGATTTTATATAGAGGCGTCACTTTAAAACTTGATACATGGGGTAACCATGTCAAAATTTGTTTTCCATTATTCAAACAATTTTTCATTCCAACTTCAAAAGTATACAACAAGAAAAACACACCAAAAGTGATTCATATACATTGAAAATGTTTATTTAAAAACACAAACACCCAAAGTGACTTGAAAACACCTTTCGTACCTACCAAACAACCCTCAAAAACCTTTCAACCATGTTTCACACTCAAAACACCACTTAGATAAACAATTCCTCAATTTACAAAACATATCGCATGCAAAAGAAACCATTAAAAAAATCAATTTCACAAATTGAACCCTCTATAAACTCATTGGAACTCTATAAACAATTATTAAACACTTCTAAAATTTTCCACAACAGGATCGAAATGGAAAATAACATACCCATTTCTAAAGAGAGTGTAATTTTCATCACGCACACATGTCAAACAATTTTTAAAACGCCTTTCGCACAACCTATTAAACACAAACAATCATTTATACAATAACAAGCATATAGACAACAAAAGCATACTATTTCGGAAACCCAATTTTCATCAAACGAACACGCCAAAACATTATAAACATAGATCGCACCATGCAACTAATTCATAGAACATATTAAATTAAACTAAACAAACAAATTAAATTATCTAAATGATGCAAAGTCATGGAACCACCTACCTCAATGCAGGAACGAAAGAAAAAAAGACACGGCACAATACTCCCGCTGCGCAAAGGTCACACTGCACGGAACCATCAAAAAGGTCCTAAAACAGTAGACCAAAAATTCTCATCGCCAACCCATCACAACATCAGCGATTTAATAATTTAACTAACAATAAAAAAAATTCAATAATAATTAATTAAATTTAATAATGAATAATCATATTTAATAGTAATTAAACAATAAACTAACAATTAAACAAATTAAATTAACTAAATTGATAAACAATTAAATAGATTAAATAAAATGATTAACCAATTTAATAATAATCAAATAATTTGATTAACAATTTTAAACACATGCGATAATAACTGAATATATTAATTAACAACTAAGCAAATCAATAATAATTAAATAAAATAAAACTAACCCTTATCGTGGAATTGTTGGGATCCAACCAAGGGGCGCGCAGCGGCTATCCGGCGAGTGCGAACCGGGTTGCGGGGGCTGTCCAGAAGCGCGAGCGAGAGTGCGGGATGGCGAGACCGGAAGAGGGTGGGGCTGGTTGGATTTTTGGGAGGAATAAGGGTGAGGAGAGAAAAGAAAATAAAAGAAAATAAAAGAAAAATAAAAGGGGGGGAAGATGGGGTGTGCTGGGCATGGAAGGGAGGAGAAGGGGAGGGTGAGGCACGCTGGAAGGGAGAGGGGAGAGGGGAAGGAGAGAATGAGAAGAAAAAAAGAAAAAAAAGAAAGGAAAAAAGAGATAAAAGGGGAGGGGGTCCGCGGGAGGGGAAGGGATTGGGGGTGGGGTGCGCTGGGCAAAATGGAGGAGAAAGGTGCGTCGTGGGAGAAGAGAGAAAAGAAAGGAGGGAGGAGAGAAGGATAAGGGAGGAGAGAAGGAGAAGAAAACATGGGGGAGAGGAAAGAAAAAAAATAAGGGGGTGGCGGCTAGGGTAGGGATTAGGTGGGTTAAAAAAGAATTAAATAAAATAAAAAAAAGAAATGAAATAATAAAGATAGAATAAAAAAAATGGAGAGATATAAATACATATATATATATATATACATGTATATATATATATGTATATGTATGCACACAATAATAATAATTAAACTATTCTAAAATAGAAAATGATAAAAGGATTTAATAATATAAGTTAATAATTGAAAAGTAATAGAAATACTAATAATATTTATAATAGTAGGGAAATAAGAATTAAATAAAATAAATACTCGTTTAAAACGTTAATATTAATAATTCCAAGTAAGACCACTCATGTACCGGGCAGGCCACAAGGCTTCACCCGTGTCGTGCCCATGCGTCGGGCAATGTCAAGCCCACGTCCATTTATCAGCGCAAGTGCGTACCACTAAAATCGCGCTCAGCTCGAACTCCAACAAAACAATTTACAAAAAAAGGCAATAAAACTTATGTGATTAAAATTAAAATTAAATACATACATCAAAGTGAAGACCATATGTGACAATTCTCCCCACCATGAAAACTTTTCGTCCCCTGAAAGCCACAGCTAGGGTTGAGGCACAAACAAGAAACTGATACCCCACTAAAGTTCAAAGAGGATCTCCACAACCAACAAGCGAAAAGAAGAAAAAGCAATGTGCTCAGAAAAAGTGACTCAAATGACAACCTCAAGAAGCATGTAAAAAGGCTTTCTGATATGTGTTGCCCACCCCAAAGAGCTACAACGCCTCCAGTTTATTGATTCAGGAAAGCAACTCTCGCACCTGCGAAAACCAACCTCACAAACCAAAACGCCTCAAGCATCATTGAACGAAAAACACACCATTTTACTGGAACGAAGATACAAGACCAACCCACATCCAAAGAATACTTCAATAACCTACCACTAAACCATCTCTAGGAACAAAACTGAATGGCCCACCACGGGAAAGCCCGATGGGGCTCTCCACTATTAAAAACTTTCTGACGCCCAAGACGAGACTAGAAAATCGACACGAGGAGGCCCGGGCGGACTCCCCACTATTAAGAACCTATTATCTCCCAAGATAGGTTTGGGAAATTGACATCGGGATGTCCTAACAGACTCCCCACTATTAAAGAAGAGTCCAACATCGATTCATTCCAGAGATATTTGTACGAGATCAGATGTGGGTCTCCCCGCCATTAGAACTAACAGCAGGTACAAAACATTAGAAAAAAGATTCTCGATGGTGACCAAACACCCCACCGCAAGGGGCGGGGGGGGGGGGGGGAGGGGGGCCCGACTACCGGGGCGTCAAAAGCATGACCCAAGACAAATTAGCATTTCCACATTCCTGGATGAGAATTATTCAGATTTGAGACATATTTACTCAACAAACCCCATAAGGCCACTAAAGCAATTACATCCAGTGGAACGCGACCCCCAAGACTTTAATGCACGAGACGAACACTCCTTCACATGGTCACGAAAACCTTATGCAACCAGATGGCTCATTCGAAACGAAATAACCATAGAAAAAAAATTTAAAATGACTCTACTCTTAACCCCGATGACAGAAATAAGGTCAGGGTCTCATACACTCTTGGGGTTCCTGACCATGCGCCAGATTCACTTCGGGGCCTATGGCTGGAGCCCTGATGTTTGAAGCATCTCCAGCCTTGCAGTCAGGCATTGGAGACTCCTGAACGGAGCTTCTTCTTTTGGTGTCACATGCAACCACACTAAAACAGAGGCAACACCAGAAAACACGACACATTACAGCATCTGACTGATCATACGAGGAAGATTCACCAACACCGGAGTTGAAATGGTGCATGCGCATCACCCTTTGTCACACTGGATGAGAACACGACACCACAAATCATCATCTGAACATGATCATTGCTGCTGAGAGGAACATTATGCTGGTAAGGACTTTAAACCGCATCTTGAGCACCACGTGATTCCTACAAACGACCATAGCAGCCTCATACGACTGGGTCTGCCACACTAGTGGCCTAACGTAGACCCTTTCTTAAATGAAACAAACTAAAGACCAGAGGTCATTTAGAACGATAGACTGTACCAACAACTTAGGGTTTCTTCCAAACCACCGTTGACTATCAAAGGGACTTCACGCTGCAAGACGTCACCGAACATGACCCCTGCAGCTAATGTAAACACTACAGACCATTCAAGACATCGATAAGCATCGATAGCTCTCAATCGCCTTCACCCTTCCCCACTGGAATCTTTTCACCGCTTCCAGGGGAAACCATCAGACGCAACGATGTCAAATTTTATACCCGACAACTAAGACGGATCAAAGAAACCAAAGCACCTATCAATTTCCCTCGTTCCTATCATCCCGTTGTGAGAGGATCCACTTAACCAAAAAGAAAAAGGAAAACACTTAGCACTATCACTCAAAAGGGGGAGTCCTCGCTTTAATCAACTGGAGGGCTGGCCAACAGCGGATTACCTGTGGCTACGTTTCAACTGCATATTAGCGCTTTATGGGGGGCGTGCACTAGTCAAGAAAGAAAACCATGGACCTGACCAAACTTGTTCAGTGGTCAAGGCATACCAGAAGCGCACACTAAACGTGCGGGGGAACCACTGAAAGGTATTCCCTAAGAACTTTCAAAAGAATTCACTAACTACACGAAAACATAACAACTTACAAATAAGAATTCAAACTCAAGACACAAACCAGTCAAAAAGGATTCTCGACTCAAAATACCTCACATCCAACCTTTCAAAAATACAAGGACACGCCACACAATCACCGGTTATTTAAAAACACCAAATTTTCTTTAACAAAACTTTTTTTGAAAAGAAACGAAGCTAGTGGGTTGCACAAACACCAATGGTGTCTCATGGGTCTTGCACATGCATGTTCCCATGCCACATCGGCACCCACCTCATGTCCATCCAGGCACTCATCTGCTCGTGCCATTAACCATTTAATTTTCCCATATACACTCATGCATGTGGTTTCCCATGAGAACACCAAGGATTAAAATCAAACCATTCCATTTTTCAGAACCAAAACATCCAACCCACACCTTCCAAACCTCACACACCATTTCATTTTTAAAGAGATTCATTTGAAAACATTTTTGCAGGACCAAAACATTTTTACTTAAAAACCAAATCTCCACGAATCCAAAACAAAGAGTCGAGAAACAACACAAGAGAAAACTTGTGTCAGCGGGTGGCTGGAACGTATGGTTGGAGGCCACACGCCAGTCACGCCGCCAGCACGAAGGGAATTCTAGGACAGCATCCCCGACTCCACATGGATTGCCAGACCCTGCGAGCTCACTAAGACCACTGACCTTACCCCTTTTCATTTCCCTTAGACAAGATTAACTGTAAGGACCAAAAACTCAGACAAACCTCAACATACTTTGGTAACTTGAGTCCCGTCCCGAGGTGTGTTGTCCAGGCACCTTACTCGTAGCCAGGACGTCGAGTCCCGACAACCCTAACTCAAGTATACCCTGACTCTATCTCAAAATAAAACGACCCAAGAGAGCAAACCTTTCCCTCTGATACCATTTTGTCACAAACCAGGATGGGTCGCCATCCGACCCGGCGCCCGACCCGGTCCGCAGCAAGGCCCGAAGGGCGTTCCCAATCCCCACAGGCTGGAACAAGTGCCCGGGTATCAAGTTTAACAAGTGGGAACGGTTTTACTCGAAATGGTATACACAAACACTAACAAGATAATAAAAATGAAAAAAAATGACAACAAACGAGACTAAAACTATAACTCAAACCTCCAAGCAACAAGAGTGGTGTAACATCTGCACGCCACAACACCAACCTGCATGAGAAGACCATCACCGACCAAAACCACCATTGTTTAGCACGATACACAACCTGGAATACACAAGAAACAAGGTCTACATACACCCGAAGGTGTATGCAGGGTGTGAGCGAAAAGCCCAGTAGGACGACACCCAATAAAAAGGTTCCATGCCACAACATCAAAAGGACAATTTAATGTGCTTATTCAAGTTATACTTTCGAAATTATTTTAAAGAAAACATTTACAAACCAAATTCTAAAGGAAAACACTAAAAATAACTCATTTCACAAACACAATTTTAAAGAGGAAGGAAAGGTTCATTATGGGCACACACACACACACACACTCACACACACACACATACTCACACACACACACGCACACACACACACACACACACACACACCCAAGTGGTCCTCCATATGCCGACAAAAGGCACCATGCCATCGATGGTAGATCACTATGGGTAAATCCCCTAAGGATCATCTAGTTCGAGTGGGACCCTAGAACCTCGTGTCTCAGTGAAACGTGGCTTAGAAGGCCACGACCCTCATAAAAAGTGGCTTAGAAGGCCAAGACCCTTAGAACACATGGCTTAGAAGGCCACAACCCTCAGATATCATATGTTTAGTTAGTGTTTCAATCGTCAATCCAGCTAAGTGAAACAGGGACGACACCCATCCGGTTCACTAGCGCACTAGTTCTAGTCCACCCACCTAGATACCCAGGGTTTTCCCATGTGCTCAATCAAGTTTCACATTCACATAGTATATTTCTTTCTCATATCACAGACCAAACAAGATATTGCACACAAAAGTCACCATTTGCATACCAAAGCACTATTTCAAAGACACACGCACACGACATGTCTCATTTTATAAAAATACACCACTTTAAAAATGAACGCATATCCAACTCCTACAAAGCACCATTTTAGCATCATATAAATGTACCAATAAATCATTTGAGTTATTATTGAAATCATTTCAAGAAAAATACCAAGAATACTTTACACCAAAATAGCTTGATTTTATATAGAGGCGTCACTTAAAAAACTTGATACACGGGGT
This sequence comes from Viscum album, assembly GCA_963277665.1. Lineage (NCBI taxonomy): Eukaryota > Viridiplantae > Streptophyta > Magnoliopsida > Santalales > Viscaceae > Viscum > Viscum album. The sequence goes on from OY728122.1 coordinate 80,376,286, forward strand.
AACCATGTCAAAATTTGTTTTCCATTATTCAAACAATTTTGCATTCCAACTTCAAAAGTACACAACAAGGAAAACACACCAAAAGTGATTCATATACATTGAAAATGTTTATTTAAAAACACAAACACCCAAAGTGACTTGAAAACACCTTTCACACCTGCCAAACAACCCTCAAAAATCTTTCAACCATGTTTCACACTCAAAACACCACATAAATAAACAATTCCTCAATTTACAAAACATATCGCATGCAAAAGAAACCATTAAAAAAATCAATTTCACAAATTGACCCTTCTAAAACCTCATTGGCACTCTATAAACAATTATTAAACACTTATAAAATGTTCCACAACAGGATCGAAATGGAAAATAACATACCCATTTCTAAAGAGAGTGAAATTTTCATCACGCACACATGTCACACAATTTTTAAAACGCCTTTCGCACAACTTATTCAACACAACCAATCATTTATACAACAACACGCATATAGACAAAAAAATCATACTATTTCGGAAACCCAATTTTCATCAAACGAACACGCCAAAACATTATAAACATAGATCGCACCATGCAACTAATTCATAGAACATATTAAATTAAACTAAACAAACAAATTAAATTATCTAAATGATGCAAAGGCATGGAAACACCTACCTCAATGCAGGAACGAAAGAAAAAAAGACATGGCGCAATACTCCCGCTGCGCAAAGGTCGCACTACACGAAACCATCAAAAAGGTCCTAAAATAGTAGACCAAAAATTCTCATCGCCAACCCATCACAAAATCAGCGATTTAATAATTTAAATAACAATAAAACAAATTCAATAATAATTAATTAAATTGAATAATGAATAAGAAAATTTAATAGTAATTAAACAATAAACTAACAATTAAACAAATTCAATTAACTAAATTGATAAACAATTAGACAGATTAAATAAAATGATTAACCAATTTAATAATAATCAAATAATTTGATTAACAATTTTAAACACATGCGATAATAACTGAATAGATTAATTAACAACTAAGCAAATCAATAATAATTAAATAAAATAAAACCAACCCTTATCGCGGAATTTTCGGGATCCAACCGAGGGGCGCTCAGCGGCTGTCCGGTGAGTGCGAGCCGGGTTGCGGGGGCTGTCCAGCAGCGCAAGCGAGAGTGCGGGATGGCGAGACCGGAAGAGGGTGGGGCTGGTCGTATTTTTGGGAGGAAGAAGGGTGAGGAGAGAAAATAAAATAAAATAAAATAAAAGAAAAAGAAAAAGGGGGGAAGATGGGGTGCGCTGGGCAAAAGGGAGGAGAAAGGTGCGCCGTGGGAGAAGAGAGAAAAGAAAGGAGGGAGGAGAGAAGGAGAAGGGAGGAGAGAAGGAGAAGAAAATGTGGGGGAGAGGAAAGAAAAAAAAGAAGGGGGGGGGGTGGCGGCTAGGGTAGGGATTAGGTGGGTTAAAAAAAGAATTAAATAAAATAAAAAAAATGAAATAATAAAGATAGAATAAAAAAAATGGAGAGATATAAATACATATATATATATATATTCATGTATATATATATATGTATATGTATATGTATACACACAATAATAATAATTAAACTATTCTAAAATAGAAAATGATAAAAGGATTTAATAATATAAGTTAATAATTGAAAAGTAATAGAAATACTAATAATATTTATAGTAGTAGGGGAATAAGAATAAAATAAAAGAAATACTCGCTTAAAACGTTAATATTAATAATACCAAGTAAGACCACCCATGTACCGGGTAGGCCACAAGGCTTCACCCGTGTCGTGCCAGTGCGTCGGGCAACGTCAAGCCCGCATCCATTTATCAGCGCAAGTGCGTACCACTAAAATCGCACTCAGCTCGAACTCCAAAAAAACAATTTACAAAAAAAGGCAATAAAACTTATGTGATTAAAATTAAAATTAAATACATACCTCAAAGTGAAGACCAGATGTGACAATAAACTTGATGTGGATAAGGTAATGTGCATTTAGAAATTACTCAATGCTATATTATAATAATCGATGAATTCTTGATCAAGATATTCTTTGGGATTCTAGCCTAAAACATCTTATATATTCTTACCATGCATATACTAAACATCACTTGGATATTACTTAAAAAAATTAAAGGAATAATATGGAGTATATTTACCACTAGCTTACCCTTGGAATAGTTCACGCTCTCTAGCTGAAATGGTTCTGAAAGCTTTGCGACTTACCTTTATTTTTAAAGGTTTCTTTGTCCAAACTAAATAAGTATATACATCAATAATACCTAAGGTGTTTAGCTTAAATGATTATAAATACCATACTGGGTATATCCTTGATGTCCAATTTTAGTTTTAATTTACAAAAAATTATCTTTCCATGACTGGGTATATATGTCTTATATTTTATATTCATCAGGTATTACTAATGATTCAGGTATCAGAAACCACAAACAATATTAATTCCTGGGATGGAATAATGTATCCTTATATCCAAAGGACACATGGGATAAATGTTTTGGTTATACTAAATAAATTTTCTACTTAAACCATTTACTTGGAAATTAGAAGTTGTGTGTTTCTCCTCGCTGACTTAAGAACCACCCTTTCTCATCTGCTTGGAGAACACACCTTACATCTAGTAATGTTTTTATACTTAATTGGTTACTGTATTAAAATAAAAATATATGAAAAGAATATTGTATTTAATACCCAATAATTATAATAGAAACATTACTAAAAATTGATGAATATACCTTGAGAAGAAGCAACTACTTTCTTATTCGATTCATTTCATTTCTTGTGAACTTTTATTGATTTATTTCATGATATGTGAAGAAAATAACCTCTCATTAAACACCTCTTTTATTTTAAGTACATTGTGAAGGTGCCTTTGGAATATCTCTTTCTATTATACTTTTCACCTCATCTTTCTACTTGTTCGCCATAAGAACAAAATATTAATCTTTCTTTAATGTTCTTATTTCTTAGAAAACCTTACCCAAAAGGTAACAAAGTGTTTTTCTCCATATTTCTCATTTTGTAATCTTAAATGAGATTGGAGTATATGGGTGAAAATTATATAAGAATGGTATGTTTTGAAAGATCACGATCTACCTTTCAATTTACACATAGCTAGAGTAATCATCACTCATTCATATCTTGCTTCACTTTCTCCTCACATGCATGTAATATCATCCATGTCCTGATGTAGTATCCACAACTTGCATCAGATTTTGATGAAATCATTATGACATAACCATCATATACATCATACATGAGTTTCTTGTAAGCAATTTTCTCACCCATGCCTCCTGAGGTGGTTTAACAGATATTTGGGACTTCAACACCTTAAATTTTCAATATCATAGTATTTTGTGCTAGCATCTGTGCTACTCTTTGGAAACTCATGCTAGATTTGACATTTTCTTTAAAATATTATCGTAGTGTATCTTGTGAAATTAATTTTCATTTTCTACATAAATAAAATCTATCATTTTAGTACTTTTATCTTGATTACCAATTTAGACATTTCCGATTATTAAATCATTGAATGTCTCTAACTATTTTATCAAATTATAGTAACCCTCTGTACTAGAATCAGAATACCATGTCGCTTGATTATTATAGTGGTAAGGATACTTGAACCTCTCCTCATGGTATACAAGATTTGCTTATGCCACTACTCAGAGAGTTCAAGGTAGTCATTTGACTGACCATCCACATTAACTCATGGTTCCTTTATCTGTTGAGTGAAGTCTCAGCTTTTAAAATCATAAAAACGATTTACTCAATGTTTGCCTCTAAAATTTCGACAAGATAGATTTGAATACTTATTTGCTTCTAAATTTAGTTAAGTAAACTAATCAATCTTGTAAGAACTCCCAGTAGTAAGAGGCACCCTCAACTTTAACTGATGAGCACCCCGAACACCCAGTTTTGTTCAAATTTGAATGACGGGAGATGTTTTTGACTTAATATTTGTTTGAGGGTTTAAATATTTTTCTCGATGAATGTAATACATTTCTATTAATCTATTCATTCTATGTTGTCTTTCTCACAACTGAACATTAATAAAAAACTATCATTGCATCTTTATACATTTTACTATTTATTATATTATGTGTTTTCCTACTGTCATGCAAATTCATAAAATAATAAACAAATTCACAAAGTAAATAAACTACTCGACTAGTCTTGAGCATCTAATATTGGTTTATCCATTTAATCTTAATGGATCAACCATAACCTAGAGGAATCATACATGAGTTGTGTCTTGACTCATAATGCAGTTCTTCCCTCATCCACTGTGTCCATTGCTTGCTTGGATTTCAGCTCGACTTGGTATTTTCCATGTCTTACATCATCCTCATCATAATAAAAACGTACTCACGTGCAGGCAAGGGAGACTCAGGAGTACAAAATACAAACTGATAAATTGGATGCACAAACCCCTATACATATTAAACGAGAAACAATGACGATTCACAGACCGTCTTATTTATTTACATTCATAACATGCAGTTAAATAATTAAATAAAATAAACCAGACATACACAGGTTGTTCAATTATCAATACCGGTCAACGGGTAAATTAAATTCACAATAAAATTAAATTTCAATAAATTTAAAGTATGATGGCTATTAAATAAATTAAAATTAAAATTAAAATTATTTATTTAATTCTCATTCAGAGTAATGATTAATTTATTTTTTAGGCTTAAATTAAATCATTCAATCAATTAATTAATTTAATTTTATACAAAATTAAATTAATAATTTTTTATATAATAAAATTATTATTTTTTTCAACCAAAAATTAACTATACTAATTTTTAATTAAAATAATATTTACCCATGCCCCAAAACCCCATGAATTTCCTATATGGGATAGTCCAAACCCTCGCAGGCCCATACCGAGCCAAAGAGACCCCATGTGGGGTGTTTTGGGCTAGACAGACCCACCCTAACTGGTTGAGGTCAGGATGATCCCCCTAAGCCCATGTAGTCCCATACCAGGTGGGCAACACCTGTAGGCAGACTAATGAGTCAAATCAAAACTGGGGCAGAGATTTGTGGGGGCCACTCCCAATCAAGGGAGAATTCAACGGGAAGTCTCTAATGTCGGCAAGAAGGGTCTCCTTTGGTGGGCATCTTCCACGGTTGGCAGCCGACACAGTGGATGCGCAACACACGGAGGTGGAAGTTTTCAAGGGTTGGAAAACAAACCCTTGACATCTTTGTTTCCTTCTTCTTTAAAATGGGATCAAAATCCCATGAATTGTATGTGGTTGTAATCCTCCGACGTTTCATCTGGAGAGTGAAATGATCAGAACGACCCCCTCTTCTCCTGTGGACATAGTAATCTTTGTCGAACCACGTTAAACCTCCTGTGTTGATCCGTTTTATTTCCCGTTTGTGTTCGTTTTGATCGCCACAACACTCCGTTGCCCCAACAAAGTGGTATCAGAGGGTTCGGAAGTGAAACGGCGACGCGGCAGCGAAATTTTCCAGTGACCGGAAAATTGAACATCCTCGGAAATTTTTTTCGAGCCCAGATCTGTGAAGAACATGATGAGCCGGTTCCAACAGTGTAAGCGGCGTAAAAAACGGAGTTGAAACGAAGGAGATAGGATCGGTCAAACTTTGGTCAAACTCGCGGGTGCTACAGTACCCCGTGTCGGAGAAGACGACACTATTCACGCCGCCGACAACTTTCCGGAGACTTTTCGGCGACATTCCGGCCACTGCTCTGGCACGCCACGTCAGCAGTCAATCCAAAACCGTTGAATCTATTTTGGCTATAACTCAGCCAATTGGAGTCTATTTTCAGTGATCCAGGAGTCGATTCCAGGTATTTAGACTGTTCTAGACACATCCGTATGGTTAGATTTTAGAAATTCGCACTACATAAATGGAAGAAAGTACTGGTAATATTATTAAACTTACCATGTTTAATTATGCCATCTAGAAACCGAAAATGGAGGATATTTTGTATATTAAATATTTGTGGAAGCCTATTGTGGAAACCACTAAGCTCGTTGCAGCGCAAGCAGAGGAATCTTCAACAAGCGGTAAACCCGATGAGAAGACGACAACCGGTACCCCGCCCGTTGATGTGTAGTGGGTTGTACTCAATAGGAAGTGTGCTGCCCAAATCAGACAGTGGATCGACAAGAGCATCTTCCCAAATTTTTCCAACGAACATGATGCTTCTATTCTTTGGAAAAAATTGGAAAAGATGTATGCGAGGACAACCATGCATAACAAATCAAACCTGATACGTCATCTTGTGAACTTAAAATACAAAGATGGGACCAACGTATCAGAGCACATGAGCGAGTTCCAAGGTACCGTCGATCAATTGAATTCTATGAAAATGATGATTGATGATGAACTACAGGCACTGTTGATGTTGAGTTCTTTACCGAAGACGTGGGACACACTAGTTGTGTCAGTTAGCAATTCTAATCCAGATGGAACACTCACCGTGGAGATGGTGAAAGACAGAATGTTTAATGAAGAATATCGAAGGAAAGATGAGGGGCATACACCAGAATTAGAGGCTCTTATCATTGAAATACAAGGGAAGCAAGAATGGCAGGGAAGAAACAGAGGAAGAGAACCCCGCGACCAAAGTTTGCAAAGGAGGAAGTGATCAAAATCTTGATCGATATATGACATGAAGTGCCATCACTGTGGAAATCCTGGACACTTCATCCGGGAGTGTAGAAAGTTGAAGGCAGAGAAGAGGAATCAGGATGGTAAGACCCAAAATAACGATGTTACTGTTGTTAACGAAGAGATTGTTATTGTCCCGAAAGATAATAAGGTTATTCTTTCCAGTCAAGACTCGACATGGGTGATCGATTCTGGTGCCTCTTATCATGTCACTGCCAGAAGATATTTCTTCTTATCTTACACTTTAGGGAGTTTTGGAAATGTGAAGATGGGAAATGATGGTGAATCCAGAATTATTAGTATTGGTAATATTTTTCTGGAAACTAATGTTGGATACAGGTTACTGTTGAAGGATGTGAGGCACATTCCTGATATTCACCTCAATATGATATCCACTGGGATGCTTGATGATGATGGATATGTCAGTTCATTCGGTGATGTGAAATGGAAGCTTACCAAAGGTAACATGGTAATTTCTAAAGGAAAGAAAGATACTTATCTTTATCTCACAGATTCCATACCGTGTGGAGGAGAAGTCAATGCAGCCAGAAAATACGTTCCTGTAGAAGTTTGGCACAGGCGGCTTGGTCATTTGAGCGAGAGGGGAATAAAAATTCTCTCCAGGAAGGATCTCTTTCCATGAATAAGAGGTAAACATTTGGATACTTGTGTTGACTACATCATGGGAAAGCAACACAAGGTATCATTTCATGGTTATATACAGTCCAGAAAAGCAAATGTTTTAGATTTGATTCACACTGATGTCTGCATGATGAGTAATAAGATGATGGGAGGTGCTATTTATTCTGTTACCTTCATAGATGATCATTCTAGAAAAGTCTGGGCCTTTGCTTTGAAAACTAAAGATCAAGTGCGGGATGTTTTCAAGCAGTTTCATGTAAAGGTGGAAAGAGAAACAGGCAGACGGTTAAAGTGTGTGCGAGTAGACAATGGAGGAGAATATCATGGTCCTTTTGAAGAGTACTACAAGAGTTTTGGCATCAGTCTAGAAAAAACAGTACCAAATACGCCTCAGCATAACGGTCTTGCTGAGAGGATGAATAAAACAATTTGTAAGAGAGTCATATGTATGCTCTCAAATTCAAATCTTCCAAACACCTTTTGGGGGGAGGCAATGATGACCGCAGTTGATCTTATCAACCTTTATCCATCAGTTCCACTAAACTAAGATGTTCCAGAGAGTTTCTGGACAGGTAAAGATGTTTCATATAAACACTTGAGAATATTTGGCTGCATGGTATTTGCTCACATCCCAAAAGATGATCGGGAAAAGCTTGATGGAAAAGGAAAGCAATGTATCTTTTTGGGATACGTTCATGAAGATTTTGGATATTGACTCTGGGATGATATCATCAAGAGGATCATCAGAAGTCGAGATGTTTTTTTTCTTTAGGATTAGACGATTGAAGATTTTGAGAAGCCAGAAAATGCAGAGAAATTGTAGTATGAGGAAATTCCAGTCAGTTTGGAACCAGTCTCATCACCATCAGTACCAGCTAGTGTGAGAGAGACACACGACACAAATGATAAATCACTACCAGGTAATATGTCTCTATCTGCTGATATGCCTTCATCATATGATATTCTAGAACAGATTCCCCCCAAAGCGCAATTGAGGAGATCCACCAGAGAATGAAAACCAAGTCATAGATACTCACCGCATGAGTATGTGATGCTCACTGACGGGGGAGAACCAAAGAGTTATGATGATGCGATCAAGAGTCAGCAGAAGATGGAATAGAAAAAGGCCATGCAAGAGGAGATGAGATCCTTGCACAAGAACCGTACATTTGATTTGGTAGAGTTACCACAAGGAAAGAAGGCACTCAAGAACAAGTGGGTGTACAGAGTCAAATGAGAAGATGGCAGCTCACAGTCGCGCTACAGATCCAGAATGGTTGTGAAGGGATTTGGCCAGAAAAAAGGTATTGACTTTGATGAAATTTTTTCTCCTGTGGTTAAAATTTCTTCTATCAGAGTTATTCTTGGATTGGCGGCTAGTTTGAACCTGGAGGTTCAACAACTGGATGTAAAGACAGCGTTCTTACATGGTGATCTTAATGAGGAGATATACATGGATCAGCTAGAGGGATTTCAGATTGAAGGGAAAGAAAACCTAGTATGCAAGCTTAAGAAAAGTTTATATGGTCTGAAACAGGCACCGAGGTAGTGGTACAGAAAATTTGACTCATTCATGGAGAAAAATGAGTACAAGAGGACTACGACTGATCACTGTGTTTTCATCAAACAATTTTCTGATAGTGATTTTATTATCTTATTGCTTTATGTTGATGATATGATGATTATTGGAAGATATATCACCAAGATTGACAGGTTGAAGAAGGAGTTGAACAAGTCTTTTGAAATGAAGGACTTGGGAGATGCTACTCAGATTCTTGGTATGCCAATTACTCGTGACAGGAGGAATCACAAGATTTGGCCATATCAGGAGAGATAAATTGGAAAGGTTCTTGAAAGATTCAACATGAGCAAGGAGAAACCAATTAGCACTCCACTTGAGAGTCATTTCAGACTCATGAAAAGTCAGAGTCCATCAACTGAATAGGAGAAAGCAGATATGGAAAAAGTTCCTTATCAGTCTGCAGTTGGTAGTCTTATGTATGTCATGGTGTGCACCAGACCAAATATTTCTCACGGTGTTTGCGTTGTGAGCAGGTTCTTATCAGATCCAGGAAAGGAGAATTGGTTTGCAGTCAAATGGATATTGAGGTATCTCTGAGGTACATCTAGTCATTTTTTATGTTTTGGAAGTGATAAACCTGTTTTGGAAGGATACACAAATGCAGATATGGCTGGAGATGTGGACATGAGGAAATCTATATCCGAATACCTGATATCATTTGCAGGGGAGCAGTCTCATGGAAATCACGACTTCAGAAGTGTGTTTCCTTATCCACCATAGAAGAAGAATATATCGCGATCACTGAGGGCTGCAAGGAGATGCTGTGGATGAAGAAGTTTTTACAAGAGTTGGGAAAAAGTCAGGAGAATTATATTCTCTATTGCGATAGTCAGAGCGCTATTCATCTTAGCAAGAACCCAAAATTTCATTCCAGTTCCAAACACATCGACGTGCGATATCATTGGATTCAAAATGTGCTGGAAGAAAGATTGTTGAAAGTTGAGAAAATCCACACCAATGAAAATGGGGCAGACATGATGACGAAGGTTCTACCAAAAGAGAAGATGGACGCCTACAAGGAGACTGTCGGTCTAGCTTCTACCCCAAATTAGTCGTGAGGGGGAGATTTGTGGGGGCCACTCCCAATCAAGGGAGAATTCAGCGGGAAGTTTCTACTGTCGGCAAGAAGGGTCTCCTTTGGTGGGCATCTTCCATGGTTGGCAGCCGACACAGCGGATGCACAGAAAACGGAGGTTGAAGTTTTCAAGGGTTGGCAAAAAAACCCTTGACATATTTGTTTCATTCTACTTTAAAACGAGATAAAAATCCCATGAATTGTATGTGGTTGTAATCCTCTGACGTTTCATCCGGAGAGTGAAATAATCAGAATGACCCCTTCTTCTCCCGTGGATGTAGGCATATTTGCCGAACCACGTTAAACCTCTTGTGTTGATCCATTTTATTTCCCGTTTGTGTTCGTTTTGATCTCCACGATTCTCTGTTTCCCCAACAAGATTACCTCGCATCGCTCGTAGTTGAGCTCGGTGTGATAGTTGTGTTTTCATCCCAATAGCAGGGTGGCGGTCTTAGATTTGGCTAGTCGGCTCGTCTGGTGACCAACATGGTTCGAGGTGGTGCCACAAAGTGGGGGCTACGACTGATGTTCGAGCGGCGGATGGGGTCTCTGCCAAGGGTATGGCCGACAAGAACCAGATGGTTGGCCTCAAGCAGGATAGGTGGTACGAGTCATGGGTATCTCAGTGGGATCTAGGGCATCAAATCTGTAGTGGAGAGTGGTCAGCTCTGGGGTACACTTGCAATGACAGCCTTGGGTGCGTGAGTAAGAGGAGGTGCTCGGCGGGGTCTGGCCCGATCCAGGTTGCGGCGATCTACAGCTACGGAAGCCCTTGGTCGAAGGAGGGGGACGGTCATTCTGGCCACTCGTAGGAGGAGACCGATGGGGAGGTGGCCCACTGGTTCTCTCTGGTGACACAACAGATGCGGGGTACCTAGGGGTGGCACTATGTGCTTTCCATAGAGGGAGAAGGTGGTGCGTGAGGCTTTTGGCGATGACATGATTCACAAGGGGAGGAGGCCAGGGGTGCGGGCTCATGGAGGAGGTTGGACGCCAGAGTGCAGTGACCGACGTGACCAACCGAGAGAGGGAGCGGGGTCAGACGGTAGCGGCGCTGTTGCGACTGGTCCGGGTGAGAGGTGGTATCAGGATAAAAACATCCTGAGCGAGAAGTTCTCTTTAGGAGACTTCTTGTTGGAATTTTCTAGCTGCATGGTAGGTGGATGGTGCACCTACCTCACCAACTAAGGACTTCAAAAAAGGTTGTTGCACAAGCGGTCCCTATTTTTGGCACCCATGGGAGAAGTTCATGGTAGGTGGAGGATTGGTGGGAGTTGTTTCAAACTTGACACCTCCCACCATGTATTTTTAAGGAGAGCCAAGGGAGATTCCTTATTCATCACAAATTCGAGCCAAGAGAGCTAAATTGTATCCAAAGAGAGTAGGGAGAGCTCCATGTGTGAGAGAGAGAAGTGTAGAGAGGGAGTTTTGTAAATGCTTTGTTCTTGGTGAAATAAAGGCTGATTTCTCCCTCCATTTTTCCTCTCTTCATGGTCAGCGAACCACAACAAGTGGTATTAGAGGCGGTTCCGGTGAAACGGCGGCGGGCGGTGGAAATTTCCCAGTGACCAGAAAATTCAAGTTTCCTTTTGAAGGTAGATTCTGAAATCCTGTGTTGAGACGATTCGAACGTCACAAACGACATCGAAAACAGAGCTAAAACGAGCTTCCTAGGGCCGGTCAAAGTTTGGTCAAACTTCGGGTGCTACAGTACCCCCTTTCCAGAGAAGAAGGTACTGTTCCGGCATCGGCGACTTTTCCAACAGGTTTCCGGAAGGTGCTCCGGCAATCCACGTCATCGACATGTCATCGCCTTATCATCGGACGATCTCGACCGTTGATATTTTTTTGATCATAACTTGATCAATCAGTATCCAATTTCGATGATCCAGGAGTCGATTCCACCATTTTTTACCGTTCCGGACGCAACGGTGAGCTTAATTTTTTCAGATCCTGCACCAATTTTTAACTGAATTGAAATCCAATGGAGGTATCATCTTGTAACGTCCTGGTTCCGGAAGACACCCAGAGGCGCCCCATACCCGGTTGGTCACATGACCTCAAGCTCATTTCCCCAAATGTCAGAGGCTTCCAACTAGTAGTGAGGGCCTTGGGTTTGATAGTGGGGAAACTATGCCCTCCTTGGCAGAGTACACAGTGGAAGAGAAAATAAATAACAACAATAGCAGAAGTAGAAGACATGCATACAAGAGTAACAGTAAACAAATTAAGACTAACAAGTAAACAACTGGAGAAGAAATATATGAAATGATGCATGATACATATATGTCTAGGAAAAAAGCCAAAAAAATCACAATGCTGAAATACAGTACTAATCCAAAGTACAAAAGAAGAACAGATGAACAACTCCTCAGCATCGCAAGACTCGGCTCGGTATCATGCTCACCATCTCCAGTGCAATCAAGAACCTGAAGTAGAAGGGAGCTTTCCCTTATCTATACCCGCAACAACATAATCTGTTTGGGTCTAAAAGAATGTCCCAAACAGGGTGTGAGACAAAGTCCCAATAGGAAACCACCCAAAGATCTGTACCTAACAGTCAGTAAATATATGGCAAGTAAAGTACAGTAAGCAGTAAACAACAAGTTGTAAACAGAATAATACATAGCAGTAATAATCCACAGTTTCCAACATATAATCTACAAACAAGAAACAACCACTCAAGAGAGCAAAAAAAAGGTAACCACTGGGTAGTTCTCATAGACTAACCCCTAAGGTTCAACCTATAAGTACTAGAAACCCTCTAGGAAGCACACACAGTCTCGCCCCTCTGGTTCAGCTAAAGAATTAATAGACTCTATGGGGAAGCACTCACCGTCAATTCCCCCTATAGTCTTGTATCGTACTAAAGGATCTCTAGGGAAGCACTCAACATCAATTCCCCATGTGGACCACGTCAAGGAACTACAGACTCTCTGAGGAAGCACTCAATGTCAATTCCCCCTGTGATCTCGCATTGTAAATCAAGGACACTCTGGAGAATCCCTTCCATCCATTCTCCCTATGGTCCACTACACTAGGTTCTCACAGCCCTGTGTATCAAAAACATGCATAGCACGCGTATCGGCCCAAGTAAACCTCAAGAACTACTTGACTATCAATCTAAGGCACAACAGCATAACGGTACAACAGTTCCACTATCCTACAACTAGGCATGGAAACTGGAAAAACACCTAATAAGAAAAACATGCAAGGAGAAGCACATGAATACAGTATAAATTATCCAATTTTACAAGAAATGATCTCTACTCAAGTAATCAAGCAAAGCATACAAACAACAGGGGAAAGACGGGAAACCCACAATTCCCCATTCAAGGGAATTGGTGGAATTTGCACAAAATATTCACATGCTCCCTACGTAAAGGCACAAACCACCTACCTTGGTTCTAGGAGATCGATATACGTGAACCACGATGATTTATTCCCCTTATAATGTCGAAGATCTGAGAAAACTCCAAAAATGCTCAATCCACGATAACTTGGAAATGAGGAGGAAACATGGAACAGGGCTAAAGTAGAAGATAGAAATAAATGTTATGATTCCAACACAATCAATAACAATCGATTCGGAGAACGGACGAAGGAACGGAAGCTCGTCGAAGATCCGCAGATTCCCGGTGCTCTTGGATGAAGAAGCTAGAGAAGAAGAGATTTTCGTCGATTAGGCGTGACCCCGGTCCGTTTAATGAAAAAAAAGTACACAGTGTGTAATTTTAAAGTACACGACGTGTACTAGGTTTTTCCATACTCTACTTTAAGCGGCCTCAACGTCACCCCTACACCCCGTGTGTGTGGCCCAGGCATGGCCAGCACACGGCTTCGAGCCGGAAAAGAGTACATGGTGTGTACTTAGAAAGTACACGGCGTGTACTCAGAAAGTACACGGCGTGTACTCAGAAAGTACATGACATGTACTTCAAAAATTTCCAGAAACTCCATTTTTCTCAAAAACTCCCGAAAAAGGAAAGACATACCTCAAATGAAGATCTGAGTTCTTGCAATCTACGGGAGGGATGATCATGTTTACTTCTTTGAACTACTCCATTTGGAAGTCTCAAATGGAAGATCTTCTCAATGATAAGGATCTTTTCGACCCCATTGAGAATGAAGGAGTCAACCCCGATGCAACAAAGGAAGCGGAGCGGAAGAAGCTGAACAAGAAGACGATCGGCCACAACCGCCAATGGATCGATCACAGCATTTACCACCATGTTGCTCAAGAGACTAGTGTGTATGAACTTTAGACAAAGTTGAAAAATATGTACCAGTCAAAGAACGTTCGAAACAAGATCCACTTGTTGAAGCGGTTGATGAATCTTCGACTACAAAGTGGAAACTCTATAGTCGAACACACCAGCGAGTTCCAAAGCCTGGTGAACTAGTTGGTGGCTGCCGGTAAGACTCTAAATGATGAAGATCAGGTGAAACACTTACTCTGCACACTTCCTGATAGATGGGATACACGTGTCGTCTCACTCAGCAACTCGGCTCCTCGAGGAAAACTTATCATGGCGATGGTAAAGGATGCACTGTTCAATAAGGAAGCCCGAAGGAAGGATGCGAGTTTCAACCATACGCAAGCTCTCATTCTGGAGAAGCGAGGGAGACAGCAAGGAGGAGGCTGTGGAGGAGTATATTGAGAAGGGGGAGACTCAATCCTCTCCATAAGAAGTTGTAGAAACATCACAGGAGCTAGGTGATGTTATGCCTCCCGAACCTAACATTTCAGAGGTTTGAAGATCTTCACGAGGAAGGATTCCATCAACAAAATATTCGGAGTCATATTACCTACTGTTGACTGATGAGGGGGATCCAGAAGGATACCAGGAAGTAGTGTCTCATCCCGAAAAACTCAAGTGGTTGCATGCTATGGAGGATGAGAAGGAGTCTTTAATGAAGAACCAAACATACGATTTGGTGGATTTACCCAAAGGTAAGAAGTCACTAACGAACAAATGGGTGTTTAGGATGAAGAAGGATGGAAGAAAAAGGGAGGTCAAGCACAAAGCTCAGTTAGTTGTCAAGGGATTCCTTCAGAAGAAAGGATCCGACTTTGATGAGATTTTTTTCACCCATGGTGAAGATGGATTCAATCCGAGTCATTTTTGGATTAGTGGCTAGCTTGGACTTGGAGCTTGAACAGATGGACGTGAAGACAACTTTTCTTCATGGTGACCTCTCTGAGGAGATCTACATGAAGCAACCTGAAGGATTTAAGGTTTATGGACAAGAAAACCTCGTCTGAAAATTGAAGAAGAGCTTGTATGGACTGAAACAGGCTCCCAGGCAGTGGTACAAGAAGTTTGACTCATTCATGGTGAGTCATGGCTACAAGCGGACACATGCGGACCAGTGTGTCTACATCCAGATATTTCAGGATGGTAACTTTTTTTCCCTTCTACTTTATGTTGATGACATGTTGATCATTGAGAAGGATGCAGTGAAGATTAGCTAGTTGAATAAGGAGTTATCCAAGTCTTTTGATTTGAAAGACTTGGGAGTTGCTCAACAAATTTTGGGGATGCAAATCATTCGTGATAGAAAGAGGAAATTATTATGGCTATCTCAGGAGAAGTATGTTGAATGTGTTCTGAAACATTTCAACATGGAAAAATCTAAACAAGTGAGCATTCCTCTTCCCGGTCATTTGAAGTTAAGAAAGAGTTCATGCCCGTCGTCCAAGGAAGAAGTTGAGGCGATGAAGATGATTCCATATTCCTCAGTAGTTGGAAGCTTGATGTACGCTATGGTGAGTACAAGACCTGACATTTCCCATGCAGTGGCAATCGTGAGACGATTTCACTCCAATCCCGGGAAGCAGCACCGGGATGCAGTCAAGTAGATTCTAAGGTATCTTAAAGGAGGAGCTGTATCATGGAAGTCAAGGTTGCAGAAGTGCGTCACTTTATCCACAATGGAAGCAGAGTGTATTACTGCTTCAGAAGCTGGCAAGGAGATGTTGTGGCTAAATCGTTTTCTTCAGGAGCTCAGATCCATCCAGAAGGATTATAGGGTTCATTGCGATAGTCAAAGTGCTTTGGAATTTATCAAGAACTCCATGTACCATTCCCGGATGAAGCACATCGACATTCGTTATCATTGGATACGCGAAGTGATGGATCAATAGTTGTTGCGACTTGTGAAGATCCACATGAAGGAGAACCCGACCGATATGTTGACAAAGGTAGTTGCTCGGGAGAAGATAGACCTTTGTAGATGCTCCAGCGGACTTCAGCTGGAGGGGAGAATTGTTGGAATTGTCTAGCTGCATGGTAGGTGGCTGGTGAACCTACCTCACCAACCAAGGACTTCAAACAAGGTTGCTGCACATGCGGTCCCTGTTTTTGGCAGCCATGGGGGAAGTCCATGGTAGGTGGAGGATTGGTGGGAGTTGTGTAAAACTTGACACCTCCCACCATGGCTATTTAAGGAGAGCTAAGGGAACTTCCTTCTTCATCACCAATTCAAGCCAAGAGAGCTACATTGTATCCAAAGAGAGCCGGGAGAGCTTCATGTGAGAGATATAGAAGTGCAGAGAGGGAGTTTTGTAAATGCTTTGTTCTTGGTGAAATAAAGGCTGATTTCTCCCTCCATTTTTCCTCTCTTCATGGTCAGCAAACCAAAACACTTCTCAATTTTTTCCCATCAAAGTCTATACCGCCTCCTTTTCCTTATGGTATTTTTTATTTTTATTTTTGAAAACAACCCACCATACTTTTAAAGTCACCTCTCCCCTTTCTTATTATTATGTGAATTTCTCCACACCTCTTAGATTTTTAAAGCCACCCACCCCACTTTTTTGTAAAAATAAAAAGCCTTCTTAAATAGTATTTTAATATAATAATAAAAAAATATTATAATTGAAAAACACCAATTACCAGTGGAATTGAGAGTCCCCCATTAGTGACTGTTCTGGTGGTTGGAAATTTCTATTCTAATGACCGGTAGTCTGGTCAGTGTTTTTGTTCACTGATGATCATGTCCGCATATAGTTTCAAGTAAAATAACAAATCTATATATCATAGAAATTAATATCTACACTGATTAATTCAATCCAAATTAAAATTTTCAAATAGTTATAACTTCACCATCCGATATTGGATTGAATCATCTTCAGCGGCGTTGTGACCAAATTAATTTCCTCTAATTAATTTAAATAAATTTAATATGATCTTGGATCATAAAATTCACACGATTTCTCTGATATCAATTGAAGGTACCGGGGAACGCAGTGAAAGTCACTGGGATGCAAAATTTAAAAAATTTATCACCAGAGTGACATAAATTTTCATCTCCATCGATTTGATACCCACTACAATATGTGGATCTTTCATAAATTAAATAGATCACTAAAAATAAAATAGAACACATATCTTGTTCGATATGAAATGTGCTCGACTACTGCTCATCACCAACTATCATTGCTCAAAGGATCTGAAGTCGAAATCCACTAGATCGTCCACCAATTCTTCAAGAATCCATGTGCATGTCATTTGTCAAATTTCAGGTGCTAGAATAGAGATCCTATGATCACTTTGACATCACAAGGATCACCATGATCCCATAACTTCAATCCATGAAGGCACCTTGAAGCGTTTGCTCAGAGAAAATCTCTCTCTCTAGGATGTAGGAGGAGAGAGAAGCTCTCAATTTCAAATGCATTAATAATGCATGGAATGAGCCTCTCCTCTTGCTTATATAGTGGGAGGTACTGATACCTAGACAAGGTTCCTTGACCTAGAAATAAAACTCAAACTAAATAAGAAATAAATAATTATGATGAACTAAATTGTGTCATAAATATTATTTATATTTTATTACATAGTTGTAATGTATATTAAATATATTACGTGATAAAACCGAGTTATTTAACTTGACTCGTAATTCCCACTGATATTAAAAGAACCTATAATATTAAAATAATATTTGTTCGTATAATATATTTCATATATTCACTAAATAAATCATGAATAATTTTAATAAATAAATTTAACACAATTATTCTATACTCTAATAATAATGAATTTATTTGTTCTCTACTGATCGTTTACTTAGACAACTCTCGAACCCTGCGGTGGGGTCCACCATGTCCTATATACCTATTCACCATAATAGGGAGAATTCTTGAATAGGCTATTATGTGTGACCCTCTAGGCTCTTATCTTGATAGTAGTGAATATTATTCACAGACCAAGAGTGGAGTCTAGAAACCCATCAAGGCTCCTATAGAGATAAGGAATTGTCATAGCAATAACAACCAATCTACGAACACATACTTTTTAATATAATATCTTTGCCTTTTGGTATCTCATAAAGAAATATGCACACTTATGTCATCATCCTTTCTTACTTTATTATTTGTTAACCTAACTAGATGAACTTACCTATGACTACCTTGCCCAAGGATTTATGAAGGTAATACCATCTCGATCAACCAAGCCCGAGATATATTACTTCCTCAACTTGGAAGTGAAAAATTCTATCTTGATCATTCAACCAATTTCATACCACTAATGGCATATCCAAAACAAGCTACCTCGCCATGATTTCAGTATCATGATTTTTTCCTTGCGTCAAAGTACATGATCAAATAGAACACATTGATAATGATCTCAAATTAGGATATTAATACACACGTCCATAGATAAGAACAACCAATGACACCTGAAACATTTGGTGTTCCTATTGGTGGGTTTTTCCTCATGATCTCACCTACCAGAGATCACCAAGTTTGGTGTTCCTATTGGTGGGTTCTCAGTGCTTATGAGACCCCAACACCTGATAGTCAAACATTAATGGTGTCTAGTCAGTATGATGTATCTATACCATAGGACATATATTTAAGATAAATGTCATAGTATATTGAGGTTCTTGTTATAGCTTGGGATCTTCTATAACCTTTTGATATAAAAATTAATCTATGGACATTACTATTTAAATAGTAGACACATAAATGTATACACTATAATGGTAAGAGTAAATAATGAATATCTCAATGTATAAATGAAATGATAATTGAAAAATAATGTTTAGTTGGGTCTAGGGAACC
The DNA here is from genome assembly GCA_963277665.1 of Viscum album. Lineage (NCBI taxonomy): Eukaryota > Viridiplantae > Streptophyta > Magnoliopsida > Santalales > Viscaceae > Viscum > Viscum album. The sequence continues at coordinate 80,395,339 of OY728122.1, forward strand.
CACTATTACAACAAAAACTTTATATCTTCATAAATCTATTATGTCAACCTTGAGACAAATCTAATCAGGGGGTGATTGGTTATATTGTTGATCATGTTTTTTTTTCTTAACCAAGATTGGATTTTCCCTCATGTGTGACTGGTATGAAATCTGCGCCCTTAATGAGAAATATAGAAGAAGTGTATGTTTATATCTAATCGTGTGACATGAAATGTATTCATTCACTTAGATGAATGACATGGGATGTGTTCATAAATATGAATTAAATGTGATGAATTAAAAAATCTTGATCAATCATTACTAGGAGAAATGATAATATATGATTTGATATATTTGTGAATGACATGTTTCATGTCTTTTGGATATACTCATTGTCTTGAACAAAGGTATTATAGGATCATATATGATGTATGAGATAAATATGGTTGAAATTTTTATGGTAATACATGTGTTTGATGGATATTACACTAGATCCATTTACAACTTGAACAATAGTAACACTTTTCCATAGACCTCTCTTTTCTTACAACTATGAATTAGGAATTTATAATCATTTTAAATGCTATAATGGCTGAAAATATCACACAAAAGGTTGTGTAAATAAGGATTCATTTTGTTTCAAATTATTGGTATAAAACTAAGAGAGTTGTTTGAAAACTTATCCAAAAGATATTTTTGAGGATATCTAAAAAGATCCTTGAAAACAATTTCACAAATTTTAACATATGTTGTGATATAAGGGTGAAGTGTGCATAAATTTTGAGAGACTTTAGTGAAACTAAGAGATTAAAAGAATATTAGTATGAACTAAATCCATACCACAACATGCAATATGGATAGATTTTTATGTGTGATATAGTACAAACATGTGATATATTTATATCACTTGGGGAGATATATTTGTGAGGATTATATCACTAGGAATGATAAAAAATCATTTAGAGTGATACGATTATGTGGTGCCTATCGTTGGGTGAAATAAATGCATATCCAATGATTTGATATGCATGTGATATGAGATATAACGTAATATCATCTCGATTCTTACACCTAAAGCTATCAAACATTCAACTTAATATCTTGAGATGATATTTATGGGATTTCTAACACATTAAAATAAATGGTTAAATATTAAACATTCATATAAGATTCATCATTGAGTAAATAAATTCTCATTACAAATGTTTCAACATATGGGCCTTACCCATCAAACCTCTTAGAGTGTCCAAAGAGACACTTTATAAAAGAGACTAAACAAAGAGATACGATACATTTGTTATTTCCAAGCGTGGGATATTACTACTAGAGAAATAGTCTATTTTAATAATCTAAAAATCATGGTAATAGCCTCTAAAACAGCGGTAGTAGGCTACCACCTAGGTTTTTATGATCATGGACGCTATCTCTATGGAAGTAGAACCATGGTAATAGGGTCCATGGTAATAAATTAGTCCCCTATTTCCATGATTTTAGAACCATGGAAGTAAGTTACATTTAAAAAAGTTGGTTGGATTCAAACCCATGATATACTTCTTATAAACCAACTTCTTTTCTAGTATCCTATGTATCACTTTGTGTGATGTATCTATATTTTTATTTACATATTAATTATTTTTTAAAATTTTAGTATTACTTTATTTTTATTATTACCATTATTATAATGGTATATTTTATTAAAATGAACACTTATCCCCATATTTTTTATATAAGGTGGAAGTAAGTGTTATATTAACACATATTTCCATGATTTTCAAGAACCATGGAAATAAACCACACATATTTCCACATTTTCTAAAAACCATGAAAGTATGCCTCTTATTCCATATCAATTGAGATTGTTTTTCCAAAATTGTGGAAATAGGTGTGACTTATTGCCAAAATTCTTCAAAACTGTGACAATAAGTCACTTAATATCATGATTTTTAAAATCATGGCATTAATATGATTTTGTAGTAGTGTATCTCATAGTTGAAGTTGTAAGGATGTAACATTAAGCATTACATATTATAGTTTCTTTAAACCAAACTTCACATTCTTACAACCATGAGGATATTTTTGGTTTATAATTTTATAGAATTAGGTCATAACTCATATTTAACAACTTGTATATCACAAAGTAGACACTTCTACACAATATATATTTTTAACAATACGAAACTTTTAGAACAAAACATGATTTCTTTTCATAAAAAATATTCATGACTTTAAACTTGGATTCTTCTTTTCCTTTACCCAAACCTTGTGTTTTTTTAATCTTGGGATGAGCACAAAAAGCTGAGTAGGGACAAAAAAAGAAATAAATAAACCATTAGTCCTTAAATACTTACAAAAATTTTCCTTTGGGGTTAAAATAAACATTTTCTTACCCAAGAAATCACTTTTTATGCCCAATTATTTCCATAAAACATTTCATAAGAAATATTAAAGGAAAAATAAAATCCATATATGTTTCTCTGAAAACATGATAAAATCATGATTTTTTTTTCACAAAGCTATACTTTTCACCCTTATGAAGTAACATGTACTTTCCTTTGAACATAAACTCAATAAATTACCTTGTGAAAACATGATATTTCTATAAAAACATAGAAAGAATAAATAAATCATATAGGTAACATGGGGAATCATTTTCTTATCATACTTACTTATTGAGTAACCCTCACAACTACACATGAAATAACTATCATGGTTATACTTGAAATAACCCTCATGGTTGTACTTGGAGTAACCATCATAGTTACATTTGAAATAAACATCACGATCAACTTCTAACATACCCAATTAATTAAATGTATATAAAGGAACCACCCATATTTGGTTTATAAAAAAACCACTCATCATCATAAACAATTCCCAAGAACCATAACATAATCATAAAATATAAATGCTTTCAAGATAAAAACATTCCTTGAGGACAATCACTTATTTAAAAAGAAAACTGCACACATACAATGGAAAACACATTATTTGAAAATAACTAAGTAAGATTATAAAGGAATATTCAAATAAAATATTAGTAATAAAGGAAGTAAAATCTTCCCATGCCTTATAAGTTAAAAAACATCCATTCTATACTTTTGCCGGGAAAGTCACAAAGTACCTTGTTTGGAAAATGAAAAAATATTCCTTTCAAACCATTTTTTAAAAAGTTAAACATGGGTAAAAATGAATTTAAAGAATCATATAAGAATAATAAAAACATTATTTAAATATTTTTTAGAAAAAAATCATATGGGCATGGAAGAAAAAGAGAGTTTTTAGGGAAAATTTAAAGAATACATTTTTTAAAAAGTCTATTACCTTGAGTCTGACTCACCATGTACGTTCTTTATCTTCCTGATTAATAGAATTATGTTAATTTTATACTTGATTAAGAAACTTTTTCATGTTAATTATTCCTTTATTTTATTTAATACCATGTTATATACAATTACTTGATCATTTAAGTTCACATATTATGTTTTGATAATATTTAGTACATAACTATAATAAAAAAGGTTAGAATTCCATCATTTCTAGAATAATAATAACAAAGTAATTATCATTTTTATATATCAATTAAACTTTTAAATCAAACCAATAAATATGGTTATGAAAAATGAACTATATTACAATCATGGAGATGGTAGGTTATACGTATGCATGAGTAATGTTTCCATTTTTCAATGATCATTATGGAAATAAGGTAAATATTATTTTATCTTTACATAATGGTCATAATATCATATATATATATATATATATATCATATTATTTATTTAAATACACTACTAAAAAATTGGGTTTATCCAGCATTAGGGATTTAAAAGCGCTAGATAGAAGTGCTGTTAAAGACCCCCTTTGTTAGTGCTAAAAAATCATTATTAAAGGGGGTCTTTAAGAGCGCTAAGAAATTCTGTTAAAGGGGGCCCTTTATTAGAGCTTGTAAAAAAACACCGATAAATGGGTCTCCTTTATCAGCGATAGGAAAAAAGTACTGATAAAGGGGGAACTTTATCAACGGGTTTTTACTAGCACTAATAAAGGGTATATTTCAAAAAATATATATTTTACTCAAAATAATATATTAATATATAAATATATTTATATTGATATAAATATATTATATATTTTTTAAAAATGTTTTAGATAAGGCTAAATAGGCATTTACACTTAATATATTTGATATTTAGTGAAAATGGATTATAAAATAATTCAAAATATATTTTTAATTAATAAGTTTCTAATTATTATCATGTAATATTCATTTCATAACAATTTGAAGATAAAAAAATCAAAAAATCAATAAAAGATCTAAAATAAGTTGAAAACGTAACTTGAACTTCAAATGACCATAACTTTTGATTCGGGTGTCCGTTTGGGATCCACCATATATCAAATTGAAGTCTATGATGATATCTACACCATGTTGAATAGGGGGTCCTAGTAACTATTTATTCAAGGTAAAAAGAGGCCCATAAGACCTCTAAAACTAAGTTTTTAATCGGGGTACCCCAATTTTTTAACATTTGATGAAATTTCATCCTCTTTTAATGGGGTCTTATTTTCTTTTTTTCAGTGGGGACTGAATTTATTTCTATGGATTACATTATTATTGATATTATGGTTTTGAATTTTATCAATTTTCATAATGTACTATTATTTATAATCAAATATATAACAATATATACATATTTTTTATATATTCACACACACACACACAAACATATTTTATATATGTATATATATATATAAATATATAAATATATATGAATATATATATATATATGGATTAAAAAATGAAATGAAATATATATATATATATATATATATCATAAAATGGAAGTCAAAACAACATATGGTAGTGTAAAAGGTGTAGGGATATGAGAAGGAGGTCTTGGGTTAGAAACTAGATGGAGGTAGGGGCACACATGGGATGGTGGAATTATCTAAAGTGCTGATAAAGGGGGATAGAAAGTGCTGATAAAGGGTATGGGAAGAACTAATAAAAGTTGGGTCAAGAAGTGGTTTGAATAAAAAAATTACCCACCTTTATCAGTGGGGCCTTTATCAGTGATTTTTTAGCACTGTTAAAGGGGGGATTTAATAGTGCTAAAAAGCACTGATAAAGGTGGCCATTAACAGTGCTAGAAAACACTGTTAAAGCCAACCCTTTAACATAACTTGCAATATTAGTGATTATAAAGCGATGATAAATACCTTTTACTAGTACTGTTAAAGGCCATATTTCTAGTAGTGATATACTTATATCAACCATGTGATGTGGTGATGAAAAATGAATCACATCGCTTCATGGAGGTTGTGGTCCACTCATACACATGAATGATGTTATCATTTTTCTATGCATGGAAATGTAAGAAGTTAAATGATATATTATTTTTTAATAATGATAAATATATCATCTATATCATATATAAGCATCAATTACATCATTATAACTAGTCTTTAGAGATGATTATGGAAAATAAATTATATCGGTTCGTGAGACGGTAGTCCATCGTACACATGAATGATGAATTATTTTCCCATTTGATAGAAGAAGAGATGGATATAGGTCATTACACTAACATAATAACATCTCAGAATATGGAGGATACTATAATTTTTATTTTAACATGATTGATGAAGGTTTGATGGATGTGGTAGAAGAAACAAAACTAAAACATGCAGATAAAAACTATACCTCTTCTTTGGAAAACCTCCTTCGCTTAACACCTTAAGACCTATAAGATTGATATTATACCTGAAATAATACCTATAGAATGTGTATAGGTATTATAGGAAGGTATGTGGGCATGTATTGGCCTAAATAAATAGGTTTTTAAGTGTGAATAAATTAGAAGAAGTGGTTCCCTTTTATAAGATAGGGGAGAGACACTCTTGGAATATCTTAACATATTAAATTAGTATAAATTAATTTTCAATTCAAAATGGACCAAAAGTGATTTATTTAAAATATAAGATGATTATGGGTATAAATACCCCTAGAAAATAAAAATTAGACACGTTTTGACTATATTTATACCCTTATCTTTTGATTTTAACCCCTATTTAACTCATTTAACTCTTACCATGACAACATGATTTTTTTCACTTTGAGGGTCAATATAGTTACAATAAATTGAAAAAAACCCCAAAAATAGACCATGGATGATATTTTAAACCTTTTAGTAATAAATATTAAGAATTTAACATTTTTATTAATTTTAAATCATTTAATAAAATATTATTTACTATAAAATATCCATAATGTCAATTTTTAGAACTATTCATTACATTGACTTTAATAATATCAAGATAACATCTAAAATTTGAACCAAATATTCTATTATATCCCTAACATGTCATGGTAATATCTAAAATTCATTTATCACATTATTTATCGAAAATTATATTTATTATAATATTTTTATTATCATTTATTTGATTTTACATTAATTAAATAATTACCACATCGGAGTTTTTCAAGAATTTAAGGTGATTATTTATTTAATAAAAATTAAAAATAAATTAACATGATGAAGATAAAAATTTTATATTTAAAAATATTATTTATAGTTGAATATATTCTCTAGATAACACTATATTAAAAATATTACACTTATTAAAAACAAGAGTGTGACATGTTTGACATTTCTTTAAATAAAATACTATAAAAGTCATAATATCATCCCAAGTATACCAAAAAGGTCATAAATCCATTCATTGAATTATTATGGTCTTTATATACTCATAAATAATATTTAAGTAAGTTTTTGGGTCATTTGATGGTTTTTATCATTTTATTTTTTAACCTAAATTATCCGATTTACCATTTACCATGGTAACAAAAATTACTAAGTTTACTATTCATATTATCCAAAAATAAAAGAGTAATATTTACTAAATTTGTACCTAATTATTAAAAATATATACTAAATTTTTTAAAATTAAAATCATATAAGTTTCAGAATTTAATTTCAAATTAAATCCACAAAATGCAATGAAAAATAGTTTTTTTTGGAAAAATGTCCTTTTAAATTTAATTTTTTATATATGATAAATTCAAGTATAAAACCCATTTTAGAGACCACAATTGGATTATTTTAAATAAAAATAAACTAATTAAAATTGAAAATTAATCCAAAACATAATTTTATCTTTTAATTACTTTAAAATAAAATATAGTTTTCAATCAAAATCAGTATTTTTCACTATTCCTTGAAAAAACAATATTTTTAGAAAATTATAAAAAATTAATTTTAAGATAATTTTGACATGATAAATTAAAAAATTAAATTATTATTTTTTCAAATAAATTTTCTATAACTTCTATAAATTATAATATTCACTCATAAAAAGAAGAAAAACTTATTTTTGAAGAAAACATATTTGTTTGAAGAATAAAATGAATTTACTAAAAATTGTTTGATTATTTCTAAGCACTTACCAATACACTAATATTGAGTTAGAACTTTATATTTATTCCATAAATAATTTATTCTTATTTATACTCGCTAATTTAATGGCTATGTTATAACAGTCACATTTAAATAATAGTATTCAGTTGTTTGTTTAAGCTCGATATGATATATCTTGTATGCGATCAAATATAATGTTTCCTTTTAAAATATCAAGATGTTACAGATTCACTCTTATTTTTCCTTATCGTTTTAAAAAAAGGTTATATAAATCCATCATGTGAGATAAATTCTATTAATAATGGTTTTTGGAGATTCATACAAAAATTTGGAAGTGATAATACATTTTTTTATCACTAAGGGATTTTCATCAACCACTATGGTAAGATTCAACTTTAACAGAAGATATATTCTTGGTATTTTATGTTTTATTCTTTTAAACCTCTCATGGTATATCCTGTGGCATTAATTTTTGGAAAAAAAATTCCTTGTGTTTTGAGTCGGGAAATGTCCATCAAAACCATTCACACTCTAGATGAAGGTTCTGGGCACAGCGGAAGCTCATGGGTGGATGTGCCCACTTGGATTTTTGTTATTAGAAATGATCTATCCAGGATCAATACGACGATAAACGCCAGCCTCCATGGATCGATTCATAGAAATAGATAAAGAATAAGAAAGGTCTTGAAACCACAAAAGTGGATCATCACAGGTTGATTATAATTAATTTAATTAATTGACAAGAAGTACCTTTTGGGTGTTCTTTATTCGTTGAAATTCTTGATCAGGTTCCGATGTGATTCGTCTTTGCGTCGTAGAATCCAAGGGTAGAATTCCTCTAGCGATGATCCACACATGCACCACGTACCTATGGACGTCGCCAAATGTGTCTTCAGGTGCTAGCATGGAGAAAACTTTGCTTGCGTTTCCCACCTTAGATCGTCTTGATCCGATGAAGAGGATCTCTCTAGGTCTTGAGAGTGTTCTTGGAGGAAGGAGTTCTTTTGGTCTTGAGATAATTCTCTAGAATTTTTGTGCACAACGATTCTTAGGAAAAGAGTTGGGGTTGTGAGGGTATTTATAATCGGGTTTGAGGTTGTAGAGTTATGACAATAAATAAACACGTTACGCGTTTTATTTTATTCATTAACTCTTTTGAAAACCCCATGTCGAATCATTAATTCCTTGACATGCGCCCACACTGATTATAATAAATATCATTTAATAAAATGATATTTCCTCAAAATCTCAACTAGAAAAACTACACAACGTGTAATCATAAATACAAGGCGTGTACTTGTTTTTCATTAAAAAATACACAACGTGTAATCATTAATACATGGCGTGTACTTGTTTTCAAAATAAAAACTACATGACATGTAATCATTAATACACTGTGTGTAATTGTTTTCATTTTATTCTTCCTCTAACATTAAAATGATTTAGGCTTCCTTGAATAATTATTAAACCACGTATGGGAATAATCTTTATTCCACTTAAGATACTTGGATACAATTAGTGTGTGACCCTCTAGGCATCTTTCTCGTTGGCATTTGGTGGTCTTGCATAAAGTCCAAGATTACTGTTTAGAAATGGGTCAAGGCACCCAAGATAAAGAAGTTGACACCGCATTGACGTGTCACATCATACGAATGATTACTATGTAATTTAATCCCTTTGTCTCAATATCTCATCAAGCAGGTTTCATGGCAGTGTCATAAACCTATATGCTGGATCTGTCATTCTTTGACTTCTAGAAATAAACTCGTTGTGACACCATGGCCATGGAATTTGTGCGACAGTTCTATTTCAATCAAAGGGCTCGAGATATATACTTCCATAAATATGGAAGGGAAAAATCATTCCTCGACTTATCCATTAACAACATGTCATTTGTGACGCACCCAACGTACCCTACTTCCCGCCAAATATCTTTATGGCGGTTCTCGTCAGCAAATCTAAGTGCGTGAGTCATGACATGAGTTAATGATAATATTCCAATCTAAGGACCATAACACATGCTCGTAGATAGCAATGTCTGATGACACCAATACATGCAGAATTGCTACCGGTGGGTCTGTTCTCATAATCTCCCATCTTGGAAATTACCAAGTGCGAACTCTATGAGAGAGAGTCTCATATTCTTACAAGTAATCACACATGACAGTCTATATACTATGTGTCCTATCATAGTATGTCATCCAAGTGTAGAACTTTATTTAAGAATATTGTTATAGCATTTAAAGGTTCTCATCATAGCGGGGATTTTCCATGACCTTATTAATGCAACAAATATTCTAGGACATTATTATATTATAGTCATGCAGAACAATGAACAATATATAATAAGAGTACATTCATGTAATAAAATTACAAAACAGTTTTTTCTCAGGACACCAACCCTTACAAACTCCCACTTGAACTAGAGCCAACTGCCTACGACTTTTAGTCCGCTAGACCTCACATGATGATCATGTTTCTGCTGAGTCAAGGATTTAGTCAAGGGGTCTGCCACGTTGTCTTCTGTGGAAATACTGCTCACTGTAACTTTACCTCTCTAAGAAAAATCCCTCAAGAGATGATACTTCCGAAGTATGTGCTTTGTTCGCTGATGTGACCTTGGCTCTTTTTCAAGTGCCACCGCTACAGTATTATCACAATAGAGTGTGACAGGATCTTTACTACTGGGTACTATATCTAGCTCTTGGATGAATCTTCGCATCCATACTGCTTCTTTAGCTACCTCAGAAGCTGCAATATACTCAGAATCTACTGTAGAATCTTCCACCACACTTTGCTTTGAGCTCTTCCAGCTCATAGCACCTCCATTAAAACTGAATATGTATCCAGTCTGCGACTTCATGTCATCTTGATCAGTCTAGAAACTAGCATCTACATGTACTATGATGTCTAGTTACTCATCTCCTCTATAAACCAAAAACATATCCTTAGTATGCCTCAGATACTTAAGGATAGTCTTGACTGTCATCCAATGGCGGTCTCCTGAATCAGCTTGATATCTGCCTACCGCACTTAATGCATAAGCAACATCTAGCCTTGTACATAGCATAACATACATGACTGACCTAATCAGAGATGCGTAAGGTATCCTTGCCATTTTATTTCTTTCCTCATGTTTCTGAGGACATATTTTCTTGTAAAGATGAATTCCATGTGACACTAGCAACAATCCCCTCTTAGATTGTTCCATAATGAATATCTTTAGTATCTTGTCAATATATGTACTTTGACTTAGGCCCAGCATTCTCTTGGATCTATCATGATGGATCTTGACCCCAAGAATATATGCTACCTTCCCCAAGTATTTCATGGAGAAAAATTTATCTAACCATGCCTTAACTGACTGTAAGACAGGCACTTCGTTTCCAATTAGTAATATGTCATCAACATATACTATTAGGAAAATGAATTCACTTACACTAAACCTCTTGTAGACACAAGGCTCACATTCGTTCTTAACAAATCCCAATTCCATTATAGCTTCATCAAAATGAATGTTCCATGACCTTGATGCTTGCATTAATCCATAAATGGATTTTTACAACTTGCATACCTTTTTGGCATCCTTTAGAGTCACAAACCCTTTAGGTTGTTTCATGTAGACATCTTCCTGGAGGTTCCCATTATGGAATGCTGTTTTGACATCCATTTTCCAAATTTCATAGTCATGGTAAGTGGTAATGACCAATAGGATTCTGATGGATTTCAGCATCGCAACCAATGAAAAGGTTTCATCATAGTCAATTCCTTGACACTGTCTAAAACCTTTAGCAACCAGTTGTGCCTTATAGGTGTTGACTTGCCCCTCCATGTCCAGTTTCTTCTTGAATACCCATTTATTACCAATAGACTTTACATCAACTGGAGGATCTACCGAAATCCAGACTTTGTTTTGGTACATAGAATCCATTTCAGAATTCATGGCTTCTTTCCACCTGGCAACATCTATGCCTTCAACTTCTTCCTTGTAGGTAAGAGGATCATCATTGTCAACCAATAATGAGTCACCATCCTCGGTGACAAGAAAACCATATCGTTCTGGTTCTCTCACCTCTCTCATGCTCCTACACAGTTCTTGTATCTCTGGAATATATTGTTCTACCACAGGGCTTTGTGGAATCTGTTATTGTACCAACTCCTGTGTATCTTGAGCCTCGACTTCTTCGAAGTCTATCTCTCTCCCATTATATATTTTGGAGATGTGCTCCCTCTCAAGTAATATGGTGTGTCTTTCCACTGTAACCTTTTTTTCTGAGGGGTTGTATAGGTAATATCCCCTTGTTTCCTTGGGATATCCTATAAAGATACACTTTGTACCTCGGGGTGCAAGTTTGTTACCTGAAGAGGCCTTAACAAATGCTTCGATACCCCACACATGTAAATTCAATAACATGGCTTTGCGCCCACTCCATAACTTGTATGGAATACCATTTATAGATTTAGTTGGTACTTGGTTTAGTATGTGTGTTTCTGTTTGTAATTCATATCCCAAAAAGGATAATGGAAGACTTTCATGACTCATCATTGATATCACAATGTCCAACAGGGTGCGGTTCCTCCTTTCACTTACACCATTCCACTGAGGTGTGTAAAGAGGAGTGAGTTGAGATAGAATCCCAAACTCCCATAAGAAATCAATAGAGTCCTGATTAAGATATTCTCCTACTCTATCTGAGCGGAGTTTCTTAATATTCTTACCAAGATGGTTCTCAACTTCAATCTTGTATTCTTTCAACCGATCAAAAGAATTTGACTTACACCTCATTAAGTAAATATATCCATATCTACTAAAATCATCAGTAAAAGTTATGAAGTACGAGAACCCACCCCTTGCTTCAACTGGAAATAGTCCACACACATCTGTGTGAACTAATTATAGAATCTATTTAGCCCTTTCACCTTTCCCACTAAATGGGGCTTTTGTCATTTTGCCTTGTATACACGCATGACATACACCAAGTGGTTTTAGTTTGAAAGAATCTAAATACCCATCTTGATGTAATTTTGTCAAACGTTTATCATTGACATGACCTAGCCAGTGATGCCAAAGTTGGGTGTAGTATGAGTCATGTGAATTAACTTTTTCATCGATTTCCATTATTTGGTTTGTGTAGTCTAACACATAAAGGCCATTATATAAATGTGCCCTACCAAAACAAATGCTATCTTTATAAAAGTATCAATATACACTTCCAAAATTGAAGATGAATCCATCAGTATCTAATCTGGATACTGAAATAATGTTTTTGGTTACATAGGGTACATAATGACATCCTTTAAAAACCAAGACCATCTCAGTAGGCAATGTGAGGTGGTAGTCTTTGACAACTACATTAGCGAGTCTGGCTCCATTGGCTGCTCGTAGATCCACCTCACCTCGGTCAATCTTTATGAATCTACTTGGTTCCTGTATTTGGATACAGATGTGAGCACCAAAAGCAGTATCTAATACCCAATTGGTAGAAACAAATAGATTGAATTCGATAACAAACGCACCTAAAGCTTCCCCTTGCTTCCTTGGGTGGGTGCAGTTTTTCTTCTAGTGGCCCTTCTTGCCACATGCGAAACAAACGGACTCATGTTCTCTTGCCTATCATTTGATCTTCCTTTTCTTGGAAGGCCTTGAAGAAGATTTGGGCTTAAAGCTCTTCTCCTTCCCTTTACTTTTATTCACCATGAGGAAAAAATGCTTTTCACGCTTCATGTCATTGTCCACTTGGTGAATGAGGATAATAAGATCAGATAGAAACTTCTCAATGTTGTTCATGTTGAAGTTCACAACAATGTTTGAGAAGCTCTGGGGGAGTGATGCAAGAATGAGATTGGTACCCAGTTCTTCGGGGAGTTTAAACCCTAGAACCTCCAAGCTCTCAATGTATCCAATGAGCATGACTACATGAGGCCCGGCTGGGGCACCCTCTCCAAGATTGCTCTGAAATAGAGCCTTGGAGATCTCAAACCTTTCCTATCTTTCTCTCTCCTGGTATAGACCACGGAGGTGCTCGAGTATGCTACAAGCATCCATGTCTTCATGAGACTTCATGAGATCACTAGAAATTGATGATAGAATCAAACATTGAACGTCGAGTGCGTCGTTCAAATGTTTATCATAGACCAGGAAATCTTCATCACTCGCCCCTTGGTCAGGCGAATCAGGAAGTGAGGACTCCAGCACGTAAAACTTTCATTCATGGCGTAGGATAACCTGAAGGTGCCTAAACCATTCCTAAAAGTTACTGCCGGTGAGGATACTGTCTTTTTCTAGAATTGATCACAGAGAAAAAGTTGTTGACGAGTTTTTCATATTAATTCTACAAATTAAAAGAGCAGATTTATTAGTACCTTTTGATTACATTTTATGAAAAATAATAAATGAATTTATTAATTCTCCCACTATTTTATCAAGTCCCAATGGCACTCACCATTGAACCCGGAATGTATAGTTGCTTTGACATTCTAGTGGCAAGGATCTATATTCCCCTTCGCATAACCCCAATAAGGGTTGGTTAAGATATTTGAAGGTATTTAGGTAGGTAGGTCTTTGCCAACTATGAGCTTACAGTTCCTTGATCTGTTGAGTGGACTTTCCAATCCTGAAATCCTGACTTGGATTTCCTCAACTCTTAGCTCCAATATTACATCAAGTCTATCAAGGGATACTCCTCTTGATGTAATATGGTTAAGTCAATCCGAAACATTTCATAAGGGATTCCTTTAGTAAAGTAAGTGTCCCAAAAAGGGTTGGTCAAACACATAGTTTTATTGAGTCTTTCCCTTAATCAAGTAACGGAAGGCTTGGTCTGACTTAATATGGTATTGAGGGATTTTAATCCTTTATGCGTAGTTTCGCATTATCACATGCTTGTTAATATTAAGTTATGTTTTCTTAAGTGATTAACCATGTTCTGATAATATTTACGCATAGTCCGGTTTTTATTTTATTCCATCTTTGCATGCTTGTTCATTTTATTAACTATGTGATCGCGGCAACACATAAATAATAAATAAACCATGCAATCAGACAGAAATAAAATAAGATGGCATGATCATGAGATTTTATTGGTTATCTTATCTAGCAGTTTGATAAGCTAACCCTGACCTAGGGAAAAACACCTTAAATGGATGGTTCGTGTTCTGTAGATCCCACTTTTCCACCTTTGTATCTTCTTGGGTTGGTTTAGCCTCAGCTTCGGGTTTTGAACCATCTCCTTTGGCTTGGGAGATCCTCCATTACATGGGGTTTACATTAAAGAAACCATGGGCACACAGGCCCTACATTTTATTGGAAGAAGGCTCGCAGGCCAACGAATTTAAATTAAACAAATTTAAATGAAACCAAACACACATACAAAGGGTCTTTGGTCTAGATCATGATCATCCATAGCATGGAATGACATTTACGCATATTTAGAATTCAAATTATTTTAATCATTCTATTATTTAAGATAATTCGCACTTGAAATTAATTAATTATGATCTTATAATTAATCAATTCTTTTTCTTAAATCCCTTTATTAATTTCCTTGAGATTCTTCTCATCCATATCCCTTGTACAGGTCTTTGTACTTTTGGAGGAAACCTGCTGAAATTCCATTTCTGGAAAGTACACGTCATGTAGTTTATATTTACACAACGTGTATTTATTTTCACCCTTTATCCAAAGTACAAACCGAGGTCTTTGGCGTGTTTTCTCTACTTTGGAAATTTTGGAGTACACGACGTGTAGATTAATCTAACACGGCGTGTACTTCCTTGTTACGCGGTTACCGGCCTAGAAATACCGTGTACGCGGAACACGACTTCTCCTTGTACATGGTTTCACTTGGGCCAGATCGGACTATACGATGTGTTGATTCAACATGCATGCCGTGTATTCTTATTCCACGCACTATTCATTTCTGGTCAACATGGTGTAATAAAACTCAGGTATACTCAATTCACATGGAATGGTTTGGCGTACCAGTACTGGTTCGTTGAACCGAAGTACACGGCGTGTAGTTTTCATTACACGTCGTGTATTCCCGTGTTGTACAGACAGAAAGAGGGCTCTTCGGGATGAGTTCCTCATTTTTTATTTTAATCAAAATTAAAATTAAAAGGTCGTTTCTATGATGTGAATTGAGAAATTAAGGAGTAAGAACAAATCTCATTCATTCAGTTTAATAGAATGATTTATCACAAATTGAATCAAATATAAAAGTGTAAATTATCAACGAAAATTAAATAACTATAATAAATGTTGTAACCTCCCTCTGATACCAATTGAAGGTTCCAGGCGCAGTGGAAGCTCGTGGGTGGATGTGCCCACTTGGATTTTTTTCATTAACAATGATCTATCCGGGATCAGTACAACGATAAATGCTAGTCTCCACGGATCAATTCATAGAAATATACAAAGAAGAAGAAAGGTCCTGAAACCAGAAAAGTGGTTCGTCACAGTTTTATTATAATTAATTTAATTAATTGAAAAGAATTACCTTTTGGGTGTTCTTTCTTAGTTGATATTCTTTATCATGTTCCGATGTGATTCGATGTTGCATTGCAGAAGCCAAGGGTAGAATTCCTCTAGCGGTGATCCACACGTGCACCACGTATCTCTAGACGTCACCAAAGTTGTCTCTGGGTGCTAGCGTGGAGAAAACATTGCTTGCATTTCCCACCTTAGATCATCTTGATCCGATGAAGAGGATCTCTCTCGGTCTTGAGAGTGTTCTTGGAGGAAGGAGTTCTTTCGGTCTTGAGAGAATTCTCTAGAATTGTTGTGCATAACGATTCTTAGGAAAAGAGTTGGGGTTGTGAGGATATTTATGATTGGGTTTGAGGTTGTAGAGTTATGACAATAAATAAACACATTACGCATTTTATTTATTTCATTAACTCTTTTGAAAAACCCATGTCGAATCATTAATTCCTAGACATGCGCCCATGCTGATTATAATAAATATCATTTAATAAAACGATATTTCCTCAAAATCATGAATGGAAAAACTACACGGTGTGTAATCATAAATACACAGCATGTACTTATTTTTTAATAAAAACTACATGGCGTGTAATCATTAATACATGACATGTGCATGTTTTCAAAATAAAAACTACACAGCGTGTAATCATTAATACACGGTGTGTACTTGTTTTCATTTTATTCTCCCTCCAACATTAAAATGATTTAGGCTTCCTTGAATAATTATTAAACCACATATGGGAATAATCTTTATTCTACTTGAGATACTTGGATACACTTAGTGTGTGACCCTCTAGGCCTCTTTCTCGTTGGCATTAGGCGGGCTTGCCTAAAGTCCAAGATTACTGTCTAGAAATGGGTGAAGGCACCCAAGAGAAAGAAGTTGATTCCACATTGACGTGTCACCTCATACGAATGCTTACTATGTAATTTAATCCATTTGTCTCAATATCTCATCAAGCAGGTTTCATGGCAGTGTCATAAACCTATATGCTTAATCTGTCATTCTTTGACTTCTAGAAATAAACTCGTCGTGACACCATGGCCATGGAATTTGTGCGAAGGTTCTATTTCAATCAAAGGGCCCGAGATATCTACTTTCATAAATATGGAAGGGACAAATCCTTCCTCTACTTATCCATTAACAACATGTCATACGTGACACACCCAACACACCCTACTTCCCGCCAACTCTCTTCCTGATAGTTTTTTTCAGAAAATCTAAGTGTGCGAGTCATGACATGAGTTAATGATAATCTTCCAGTCTAAGGACCATTACACATGATCGTAGATAGCAATTTTCAATGACACCAAGACATGCAGAACTTCTACTGGCGGGTCTGTTCTCATAATCTCTCATCTTGGAGATTACCAAGTGAGAACTCCATGAGAGAGAGTCTCATCTTCTTACGAGTACTCGCACATGATGGTATGTATACTATGTGTCCTATCATAGTATGTCATCCAACCGTAGAAATTTATTTAAGAATATTGTTATAGCACTTCAAGGTTCTCATCATAGCGGGGATCTTCCCTGACCTTATTAATACAACAAATATTCCAGGACATTATTATATTATAATCATGCAGAACAATGAACAATATATAATAAGAGTACATTCATGTAATCAAAGAACAAAACAGTTGGTTCTCAGGACACCTACCCTTACACTAAGTACACTAAAGGTAATAGTAAAGTTATGAATATTGTATTTCTAAAGTTGTGTCACATCTTATTCAACAAGTATAACTTGTTACCAATTTGAGGGATCTATATAATTATTTTTATACATGTAAAGTTCATGATAACCTCACATATACTGTGTATTTATGTTAGGATTACCGATTAAGGATAGACTATAGAGTATCTAACCACCATAGGGATTATTATCACACTACCAAAGATTGGGGCAAGGGAAGCGCCTGATTTTATCAGTACTAAGAAGAAAGAAATAATAAAAGATTCACATTATCACCACTAGATAAAAGTGATGATAAAGGTAACATTTATCAAGGGTTTCATGGATCACATTGAAGAGAACCTGGATACCTTCACTAAAAGGATTGCAATGGTAAAATCTTCCCTCATTGCACGAATCATTTTACCTAAAGGCAAGAATCCCTGAAAGTTAGATGATTTGGGTTGAAGGGATTCATGTATTTGGTGATTTTCATATTGTAGGTGTGTCTCACCTGGTAAGGGATTTTTTCACTACCTTTTCTCCTCTAATGAATGTAAGCTTCATGCATGGAGTTTTGGATCCCTATTTTTAAAGCCAGGATGGATTTAGCTTTATGAATTGTATCTGGATTTCAATGTATCGCAATTAAAAAATATGTTGTCTCAAGTATGGATTCATTTTCATAGACTCAATTAGTCCCTTTTTCACCCGAGTATTTTTCATGACATTTCTTCCACGGTTATAATTCTCATTATCCTTGATAAGGAAACTAAGCAGGTGTGATATGAAAACTTTTCCAGGATGCTCATGGAGATCGATCTTAGCTTCACCATAATTGATACAGTTAATATTTCCAATCCCACTGATAGATTCCACATTGATGTGGAATATGAGAAGAAACCTATTTTTTGTGATTTTTTCATGGCTTTTGTCCATGTGTCAAAGTTATGTCGATGAAAGATTTCTTGTGATAAATGTGGGATGAAGGGCCACCACATTGCTCACTGCTATAAGAAGGAAGTAAAGGATACCAAGTCTGTGGTGCAGGATCATATAAAAGGATCTTATAAAATGATTCTGAAGGAAAAAATTTGTCATGCTGAATGCACTACCCTTAGTTGGGAAAAACATTAGTCCCTCCAATAGGGCTAATTTGGTCAATGAGGAAGATAAGAGGATGGAGCAAACTGCTTTAAATCCAGCAGGTTCCCACAATACCCTCTATTTCAGGGATGCATTGATCACTAGTGTGGGAAGGTCTATGGAGGGAGATTCTATCCAGAGGAATGGTAATGAATCACTTCCTTGGATGATTATAAGTGACTCTGATTGTGAGTTCCATGTTCAAGACACTGTTGATTCTCAGATCATGCATGAGAGGTTCATACTTGGTGGCAGCACAACTAAAAAGGATGTGATTGATTCAGTATCTATTTACAATGATGAAAAAGGTAGATCTACACAGGCTCCTCAGACAACTGATTCTAGAGGAGTTAATGTTATGATTGATGATGAGGGTTTTCAAATGGTTCCCTCTTAGAAGTATATGTATTTTGCTCCTCTAGTTGAGTTAGTGCAGAAAAATTATGCTCAGGAACTCTTACAGGTGGACCTTCCATCTAAGGGAATGTCTATACCTATTTGTGGACCTTCGACTTGTGATGTTGAGGATGTTCAACATGATGAGAATGTAGGATAAGTAGAGGATCTATCTACGGTACAACACTTGATGGAGGAACATTGTGAGGTCCCTCCCAGGATATGGAGACGGGGTCAGCTCCCAAAAGGTTGTAGAAGAGGACTTGGCCATGTGTTTGCTGCATAAGAGTGTGGTCAAGCTACCAGGTCTTCTTCCAAGGATTCTAGGAGCCATCTCACTCTACAGTAGAAAAAACTAAAGGAGAAGTATTTTGTGCTCTTCAGTTGAAAGACCTCGCAATCAGAATGGGAATTTGCTGATGATGTTGATGACTCTGATCAGGGTTATGGAGAATGATCATTTTATTGTTTTATCACATTCCTTTTTTGGAAAAGGGAATGTTCTTGTTTGACCCCGTCCATCTTTGTTTTGCTCTGCCTTTTAATCTTTTAATAAATTTTTTAGGAGCAGGTTAACCTGCCTCCTGAACCTTTTGAGTAATAAATATGATATATTAATATATATATATATTAATAATTAATATATATATATATATATAATGTTTAAAAAAATTATTTATAAGATTATAATAATTTTTTTAAATAATAAATATATTTATTATATTTATAATTATATATTTATAATTTTAAAATATATTTATATATAATTATAATTATAAATATATATATATATATTTAAATAAATATATGTCTTTAATGAATTTGGTCAATAAATATATATATATATATATATATATATCATGAGATAATTATGATATTCATGGACATGATTGCCATTATTTGTGTTCATATATTGATGTGTGAGTATCATTGATGCTATATGATCATAAGTTTATTTGTGGACATTATTATAGGTTTCCATGTTCCAAATGTTAAGATTACCTATATTATGATGATGAATGCATATATTATGTATTCATCATTAATGTTCAATTCTACATTAACAACCTTATTATTCAAGATTTCCATATATGTGATGACTCATTTTTTATGATCTATACTTTACTTGATATATGATTCATTCATGTTATACCCATGAATTTATTATTTTCTCATAAATACTTATAAAATTACATAGTTTTTTGATACAAATAGAGGGAGGTAAATTGATATACAAAAGAATACATGGGATGATATCGTAGCTGAAGCAGAAAAACCAACTAACATTGATCACTTATATAGGAAGCAATCGACTGTACTAGGTATTGGTAATTCTGATATAGTGCTACTTTTAGATAACGTTTTTTAATATGTCGATATGGCACTCATTTTGAGGAAGGAGTCATCCCCTGATAATGCTCTGAGAGCGATTACCACTCTAGGGATGGGAATGGATTTTAATGCAAATAATAGGAAGCATGCAATGGATGTTGGATCATATGAGGATAAATCCATTGAAGCTTGAGTATAAGAACTTGTTGATCAGTAATTAGAGACTGAAAAAATGATTGCGGCTAGGGCTCGCAAAGGAAAACAAAGAATGGATGTTTTATCCCCAATGAAGGTGAAAAATATAAAAGGATATTATGCTCTAATATGATTCATGTCCATCCAGGGATGGTGTTCCCATTTTTTTCCTATTATTCTTGATAATTATAGAGATTCAGACACCACCTTGGAGCATTCTAAGGTGTATAATTCTCCTATTGTTGCTAGTGCAAAGGTTTCTAATAAAACTCTAGAACCTCACCAGTTGGATGGCTATTCTTCTCATTCGCTAATTGGGACCTGATAAGGGGGTATATCAAAGCTTATGTTGATCCTGTTAATCAATATAGATGTAAAATTAGTTAAAATCCCTTTGAGGTTCAGGTTGGAAATGTAGGTGAACTGCCCCTACTGGATGTCTCTATTATGGGTTCATCAACGACCCCTATGCAAGATGCTAGCCTAAAAACATATGGTCCCCACCTCTAATGCCTTTGAGGTGCTTGATTAGATTAAGGAAGTGACTTTAGAGTAAATGATTATAGATTCATAGATAGCGGAAGAGGCTGACAGTCAGAGACATAAAAATACAGCCAGGGTTATGATGCTCATTTCTGGTCACCAAGAGTTGGGTGCATCAGAAACCTGAGCTTCTTCTTCAGATGATGAACCTGAACCCTGGTAGAGAGTGAATACATGGAAGTTTGGATGGCACTGACGAGTAAGGCCTCCACACCAGAGGGGTTGGTGGGGCCCGAATCTCACTCATGTTGTCGAATTATGAACTTTTAGTACCTCTATATTTGTCTCTGATGTGGGCACTCCTATCATGTTTGTGACCCTCCCCCATTTTAATTTGTACTTTTTATTTTAATAAAAGAGATTGGGCAAGTGACCTCTCACTAACCTATTAAAAAATAATTTTATAAATATATATAATTATATAATTATATTAACAAATATATTCAAATATTTATAATTATAATTATAAATAAATATAGATATATTTAAATAATTATAAAATTATAATAAATATATTTATTATATATAATTATAAAATTATAAACATAATAAATGTATTTATTATATTTATAATTTATTAAATAAATGTAATAAATATATTTTTTATAATTTTATAAATATAAATAATATTTTGTTGGACTCTTCATGTTAATCATGTTTTAATGATCACAAATCTTATTCAACCTAGTTAACTCCTATAAATTATATCCAATCATGTGTATTAATTTTTAAAGTATTCGCATGATTTAAAAATAGCTATGCAAGATCTCAATTGCTCTACATTCAGTTTACTTACTTATACTATCTTTCATCTACTCTCATAATACCTTCTTTGACAAATGCTTAAGTCTAATCCATTCTATTATCATCATTACTTAAGTATGAACACAGTTACTTTGAAAAGTCCGAGACACCGTGAGTCTACCACTGGCTATGTCTTTCTGGAACCATGAAGCAAGACACCGTGAAGCCGACACCATGACCATAAGACACCATGAAGTAAGACACCGTGAAGTAAGACACCGTTAACAAGACACCGTGAAGTAGATATCGTGACCACGAGACACCGTGAAGCAAGACACCATGAAGCAGACACCGTGAACAAGACACCGTGAAGAAAGACACTGTGAAGCAAGACACCGTGAACTAAAACACCATGAACAAGACACAGTGACCATGAGACACCGTGACACTCAGACACCGTGATCAATCTAGACATCGTGTGAAGGAGACACAGTTTCCATGACTTACTCTGACACCATTTCTTAAACTATTTTTTCATCTTTCAATTTAATTTCTAACAGTCATATTTGATGATTTTAATGCACTGACATAATTAATGTTTCTTTGTAGACATATCATCGGATAGTACGAGGTACGAGGTGCAGAATACATGCAACCGGTCAGCGCCAACACATGCATTTCGAAGATAAAAGCAAAGTGTGACCAAGAATCATAACAGAGCGATACAAAAACAAAAAATAAAGGTCGTGAGCACGATAACGAAGAACATACTTAGAGAAAGTTTCAAAATAAAGGCCCACTGCATGGAACTCGACACTACTAAAGAACACACGAAGCATATTTGAAGCTTATAGAACATATTCGCTCTGTTGAACCTTACGAAGAACACAAGATGAATCGCGACACTCTGTTTTACAGACAAGGACTCGAACTCTGCATCTGCTTCATCTTTGAAGTCCAAAGCTACAAAGACAAACACTCAGAGCACTTATAAACCCATCTCCATATTTCTTCTCTATTGTGTATATGTTTCTTACCTTTTGAGTAGAGAGTATACCAGTAGAATAACACACTCTGTCTCCTGCATTAAACTGAAGGATAAAAGATATCCTTACTCAACCATTCTTTTACTCTTGTGTATACCCACTGATAAGTGTGGAAGAGGTCCCTGTGTGGCCTGATATTTTTTCCCCATGAAAACTATGGAAGAGGTCCTTGTGTGAGCTAGATAGTCTGTGTACTGTTGTTAACCCCAATCCAGGGTGTGGATCAAAGTTTATTTATATAAACTTCTTGGTGGAAGGTGATCACCAAGTGGAGTGGATTAGGTCTAGACTTGAGGCTGAACCACTTGCTTCATATCTGCTTTGCTACTTAATTTAGTTTTCTCTATTTTATTTCTTTACTGTATAATTCAGAAATCACTAATTTCACTTTGATAGTTATTCTTGGAAAGAAGTTATAACTGGATTGTCTTAGTAGAATAACTTCAAAAGTAATATTAATAACACAAATTAATATTACTTAGAATTAATCAATCTTCTAAGAAGTTACTTAAATAGTCAAACTCTTATAACAATATAACCTTGATTAACTGGGCTATATTTAATCTTTAGGGAAAGATTTTTAGAAATAATTTTTATAGAAATTTTTATAGTTACTCAGTTCACCCCTCCCCTCTTGAGTAATCTACTCCAACCAACATTTGGTATCAGAGGTTGAATATTAGGACTCTGTGTAATCTTATTCAACTGTGATTGTAGTTGTACTTTAAATATCTATAAATTTCTATTAATTCTAAATTTCTAGCTCTTTTAAAGTAATAATTTATTATGGATAACAGATTGGAAGGTGCTGCAACCAACAGACCACCATTCTTTAATGGAACCAATTATGCTCAATGGAAAATTAAAATGAAAATGAATTTAGAGAGTATGAGTTTTGAAATTTGGTCCTCCATTATAGATGAATACAAAATTTGTACTACTGATAGAATCACATGGGATGAACCTACCAAAACTACCTATAATAACAACTACAAAGCTATGAATGCTTTATAATACTCCTTAAGAGATGAAGTGTTTAATAGAATTTCTGCTTGTAAGATTTCCCATGAAATTTGGGATACCCTGTCTGTCTCACATGAAGGAACATCTAGTGTAAAATAAATGAGACTTAATACTTATACTATCAAATATGATAATTTTAAAATGAAACCTGATGAGCCTATTTCTGACATGTATCTTAGGTTCAATGAGATCATCAACACAATGATTTCTCTTGGAAGAGAAGTCACTGCCAAGGAACAGATCATGAGAATCCTTAGATGTCTACCTAACAGATGGAGGGGAACCTCTGTCTCTATTAGAGAATCATGTGACATCAGCAAACTACCTATAAAAGAACTCATTGGGAAACTGATGATGTATGAGGAAGAGCTCAAAGTCAATAAAGAGGAGGATGAACCAAAGAGGAAATCTGTTGCATTCAAGACCACCACCTCTAAGCACAAAGACAAAGGGAAACTAGAAGATTCTGTAGAAAGCTCCACCAGTGAACAATCATCATATAACAGTGATGAGGAGATGTCTCAACTATCCAGGAGATTCAAATGATTCTACAAAAAGAAGAACTTTTTCAGAAATCCTAACTTCAAGGGCAAATATGTCCAAAAAGGAAACTGGAAGAAGGACTGGAAAATAAGTGACAAAACTGATGAAATTTTCTGCTATGAATGTAAGCACAAATTACATATAAAGGCTAACTGTCCAAATCTCAAGTATAAAATGAAATATGAGGACAAGGAGAGGAGGTATAAAAAGGAAATAAAAGAAACTTGGAGTGCTTCTGAGGATAGTTCAAGCGACTTAGAGACATCACATGATGAACAGGCTAACAAATCCAATATGTGTTTTATGACAAACACATCTGAGGTAACACTGGACTCTTTTGTACACAACTCATATTATTCTGAAGATGAAAGTGAATTTGAAAATATGACTAATGAATAAATTCTTGAATACTATAACATGCTTGAGGAAACATTCAATGAACTAGAAGACAAATATAAATCATTAAAAAAACAACATGCTCTTACCGTAAATGTTAAATCTGAACTCACAACTGAAAAGAATAAAAATACTCAACTTTTCAAAGAAAAAAATGAATTAAAAATGTCTAATGATCAATTAAAGAGTGACCTAGAAAAGTTTACTAATGGGAAAAATACCCTTACCCAAATTCTAGGAAAAAAAATTGCCCCTAAATGCAACACTGACATTGGTTATCAACCTGGTAAAAGAAACGTTAGTAGAACAAATTTGTTTCAAAATCTAGAACATACAATTTTACTCCCAGTTCTAGAATTAAATCAACTAATTCAATCCCTGATATATGTTCTACTATTTCAAGATTTTCGGGACTGAATACAATTTATTTTTCAAATACTTTACACAATGCTTATAGGAAACCTATGAGGCGAATATGGGTTCCTAAATCACTTATTACTAATATTACTGGACCCAAACAAGTATGGGTACCAAAATATGTTTTTACTTAATCTTTTTGAAGGAAAGTTGCTTAAAGAGCTCCTAAAAAAGTTTATGGTACTTGGACAGTGGATGTTCAAGGCACATAACAGGAGACTACTCATGCTTAAAGAAGCTGATAAAAGTAGATGGAGGACATGTCACATTTGGTGACAATGCCAAGGGAAAGATTATTGGCCTATGCCAAATTGGTAACTCTAACTCAGTTTTAATTTCTAAAGTACTGTTTGTTGATGGTTTAAAATACAATCTGCTTAGTATCTCACAATTATGTGATGATGGATTTCATGTTAGATTTGAAAATTATGCTTGTAATGTCTTTAATTCTAAAGACGAATTAGTATTTTCTGCATTAAGAAATGAAAATGTTTATTTTGTTAATTTGGATTCTTTAGATTCTCAAAATGATACATGCTTAAGTGTATTTCACAAATAATCTTGGCTCTGGCATAGGAGACTAGGACACTGCAATGTTCACTCCCTTAGAAAGCTATCTAGAAAAATCCTAGTTAAAGACTTACCCAAACTTGAGTTTCCAAATGACAAAGTGTATAATCCCTATAAAAAGGGAAAACAACACAAAGTTTCTTTCAAAACAAAGAAATAAGTGTCAACTTCTCAACCTTTCGAACTGGTTAACATGGATTTGTTTGGACCATCTAGAGTTTCTAGTTTAAATTGGAAGCACTATGTTTATGTTCTTGTAGATGACTTTTCTAGATATACTTGGACATTCTTTATGGATCACAAAAGTGAATCCTACACTTATTTTACTAAGTATACCAAGTCTGTAGAAAATCTTAGTGGACTTAGAATTAAATCCATAAGAAGTGATTGTGGCCGTGAATTTGAAAATCAAAAGTTTGAATCCTTTTTCTCACAAAATGGTTATAGTCACAATTTCTCTGCCCCTATAACACCTCAGTAGAATGGAGTTTTTGAGAGAAGAAATAGAACCCTACAAGAGATTGCTAGAACAATGCTTAGTGAATATGACCTACCTATTTATTTTTGGGCTGAAGTTGTCAATACAGTGTGCTACATAATCAATAGAGTGTCGATCAGACCTATTCTTAAAAGGAATCCTTATGAATTATGGAACAATAGAAAACCCAAGGTTAGCTACTTCAAAGTTTTTGGTTGCAAAGTCTATATTCTTAATACCAAAGACAATCTTGAAAAATTTTCATCCAAAAGTTATGAAGGTATCTTTTTAAGATATTCCATGTCTAGTAAATCCTAAGAGTGTTCAATAAAAGAACTAAATGTGTGGAAGAATCTGTTCATGAAAAATTTGATGAAATAGATCCACATGAGCCTAAAACCATCCTAGAGAATCTGGAGGATGATGTATTAAATCTGAACATCAATTCAAAATCCTCAAATTATTCTATGAAAGAATCTGTGAAAACTTCCAACTCTGGAAGTTCCTTAGAATCAAGTCACAATGAACCTGAATCTATTGATGAACCTGAAATTACCAGTCCCTCTTTTTCTAGAACTATTAGAACCCTTAATAACCACCCCTTAGATGTTTTTGTCAGAGAATTAGACAAAGGAACTCAAAATAGAGCTTCTCTTAGAAATCAGGTTGAACATAAAGTCTTTTTATCACAACTGGAACCCAAAAACATTAATGATTCTATCAATGATGAATTTTGGGTGATGGCTATGCAAGAAGAACTTAATCATATTAAAAGGAACAAAGTTTGGAAACTTGTTGAAAGACCCAAGGAAACTTTCACCATAGGAACTAAATGGGTGTTTAGAAATAAGGTAGATAAAGCTGGTAACATAGTTAGAAACAAGGCTAGATTAGTTGCACAAGGTTGTAGTCAAGAAGAAGAAATTGACTATGATGAGACCTTTTTACCAGTAGCCAGACTTGAATCCATCATAATCCTACTTGCCTATGATGCACATTTGAATTTCAAACTATATCAAATGGATGTTAAGAGTGAATTCTTAAATGGTTATATAGCTAAGGATTTTTTTTTGAAAACCCCCCTGGATTTATAGACCCCCATTTTTTAGATCATATTTTTAAACTATCAAAATCTTTATATGGTTTAAATCAAGCTCCAAGAGCTTGGTATGATAGATTGAGTACGTTTATTATTTCCAAAGGTTTAAAAAAAAGAATAGATGATCCTACCCTTTTTATAAAACAAATTTCTAATGATGTTTTAATTGTTCAAATCTATGTAGATGACATTATTTTTGGATCGTCGGAGAATTATTTATGTGTTGATTTTTCTAAAATGATGCAAAAAGAATTTGAAATGAGTTTAATGGGTGAACTAAAATTCTTTCTTGGATTTCAAATCTTTAAAAATAATGATGGAATTGTTTTAACACAAATTAAATATACTAGAGATCTTCTAAAACACTTTGGATTGGATAGAACTAAAAGTAGTGACACTCCCATGAGTACCACTTGTAAGTTGGATCTTGATGGAGATGGAAAATATGTTGATCAAACAACTTATAGAGGAATGATTGGAAGTTTACTCTAATTAATTGCTATCCATCCTGACATTATGTTTAGTGTGTGTATGTGTGCTCATTTTCAAGCAAACCCTAAGGAATCTCATTTAAATGTTGTAAAGAGAATTTTCAAATACCTCAAGCATACACCCAATCTAGGACTATTTTATCCTAAAGGACAATCATTTGAATTAGTTAGTTATTATGATGCCAACTTCAGTGGCTGTAAGTTAGATAGAAAAAGCACCTCTAGAACATGTCACCTTTTAGGAAAGTCACTAGTATCATGGTGTAGTAAGAAACAAAATTCTGTTGCATTATCTACTGTAGAAGCTGAATACATATCTGTTGGAAGTTGTTGGGCAAAACTTTTATGGATGAAACACACATTACTAGATTATGGATATCAATTCAGACATGTTCCTATAAATTGTGACAACACAAGTGCTATTAACATCTCAAAAAATCCTATTTCATATTCTAGGACAAAGCACATTGATGCAAGACATCACTTTTTGAGAGATCATTATCAAAAAGGTGATATCACTTTGGAATTCATTGGCAATGAATATAAACTTGCTGATATATTCACCAAAACATTAAATTTTGAGAGAATAAACTACATCATACATGAACTAGGCATGATAAATCTCAAATAGATACCTTACTTGTTACTATTTCATGTCTTACTATTCAATATCTTACTATTTTATACATTACTGTTTCATGATTACGGTTGCTCAGCTTACTGTATCACCGTAATACTCAGTTACTCTCTCTCATGTTTACTGTCTCACTGTAAATTTCATGTTTACGGTCTCATAGTTAGTATTCTGTGATTATTGTCTGACAGTTACTGTCTCATCGTAACACACACTAAGAAGTTTGTTCACTATCTCACAGTAACATAAGTTTACTGTCTCACCGTAATGACCAGACATGGTCTCACTATAAAAATTCTTCATATTTTTTTCTGTAAAAACCCATATCGTCGTAATTATTCTTTTCCCTTCCTTATTTTCATGCATTTTTATTTTTGCGATGTTTGGTATTCCTAAATGATAAAATAAAGTAAGTATCACTCGATTCTTCACTTGGGGTTTCTTCTACTTACTCATTTAGAACCCTTATTCATCCCTGCAACCCTTCTCTCGCTCGAACCTTCAGTGAATGCCAAGAATGAAATGTCCTTCATCGTCAACCCCTGAGAAGCGCAGCTCGAAGAAGAAGAATATTTCACCTAAGCTAACACCCTAAGGACCTTTAAATATGAATCTGGTAAACCACGTTGTTTTACCTGAGAAAGAGATTTTCCCCAAATGGCTTCTGTCTAGTAAGTCTCTGGTATTAAAAGTGTTAGAACAACAAGGCTGGTTAGAGTGGTTCTCGAAGGAAGATAGACCCATATACCCTAGGTTAATGGCTCAGTTTTACCAGTACATACAGTTCTCATTCGATTATGGTGATAGTTATGTTATAAGAAGTTGGGTCAATGGCTAGAGATGTTCATTCTTTTCGAGGTTATGGGATGCATGCCTTAGGATACCTCATGAAGGCATCTGTGAGGATTATCAGAGAGGACCTCCACCTTCAACCAATTTATTTGATTTAGAAGATTCCCTGAAAACCTTAACTGGAAATGGCACCCAGAGGAGAGACATTTCTACTGAATTAGATGGAGAATCAAGGCTTCTATTCAAGTTTGCATAGAATTTGGTTAGTCCGAGAAAAGGTGATTTTTCTGTTTTAAAATATCAAGACGTTTTTCTGATTCACATTATGAAAAATGGGCATAAGATCAACCTGTGAAAGTATATCATTCATCATATGTGTGAGCTGATCAAAGTCACATCTAAGTCAACTTCCATGTTTTACTCTCAGCTAATCTTAGCCATGATTCTTGCCACGGGTATGGTTAGACCTAATGAGGAAGTGATTAAGGATTGTGAAGTCTGTCTCTCAAAAGACACTATCAAAATAATGAAGATAAACTTGAATCCTTGGAAAAAGGAATGTGTGGAAGACAATGATAGAATTTATGAGAAATTCAATCCAGTGGATTATCCCTCAAGACCAAGAAATATTTCTGATCCTGGTTTGGAACCAGATGAGATTGTTGAGTATCCTAAAGAAGAGGAAGAAGAGGCTGAAGTACCACCTAGGGAAGTTGTTATTGTTGAGGAAGACAGGAAAATTGTTCTTCCTGAAGTTCTTGAAGAAGAAGTTCCTACTCCTAAAGAAGCTGCTAATCTGGAAACTCAACCCAAGGCTGAAACATAATCAGTTTTCAATGAATCTAAAAAGCATTCCGTGGAAGAGCCTATAGTGGAAGAGCCACCTATTTTGCAAGAGGTCAATCTTGAGGAACTCCCAGTGGAACAGTCTGTTCCTGAAATCATCCCTTCAGCTGAAGAATGGATGGAGCTAGATTTTCAGCTATCTAAATGGGAAATGAGTGAGGAACTTAGAGTTGAGTCTGTGGAATTAGAACGAGATCCTAAGCTTCTCAGTCCTGAGAAGGAGGCACCAGTTGAGGGGGAGAAAACCCCAAATATTGAGTCTATTGAAGTTCCACATCCAACTGAGTCAAGTCCTATATCCACACAGTATAAGTTTCCTAGTTTCTATGATGTGGATGAATCTCAGTAGGTTACAGCAACCAGACTTGATCTTTACTCTATTTTCCAGCTGAATTCAGTCTCCACTATCACACTTGAGAAGGAACCTGATCCTGTACCAGTTCCTACTCCTGAACCTTTATCTGAACATCCATCTTTTGTGAGTAAATATGATCTGAATGAATTTGGTGCTCCCATCTTGACTGGAGTTGAGAAACTCATGAATACCCAACCTCTTCCTGTGAACAATTTAAGTGATAGAGATGCCTCACTATTATTGGAGAAAATTATTTGGCAAATACAACCTAAGATGCTTCATGAGATTTAGTAAGTAAGAGTTGAAAATAAGTTTCTCAGTAATGAAGTGAAAACCCTAAGAAGTATGGTTAAAGACATGTAGAGAGAGCTGTATTTAAGATCTGAGGACATTTCACCTCCTGTAGAACTTGTTGCTCCTCAAATTCCACAGGTTTTTGTGTCTCAGATTCAACCTTATCTAGATTCCTTAGATGAAAAGATCACTGAAAGGAACAAATAAATTTTGAAGGAGATGAGAGAGCTTGTTGTCAATCTTAATAAACTCACTGATCAGTATATCAGGTGTCTTCAGATGGTGCTAACTCAACTCAAATCTCTAACCACAGATATCAATGCCTCTAAAGCATCTGGTCAATCCTCTAAACCCTCCTCAGATAGTGATATGCTCAGAACTGCAGTCAAGGAAGATCTTCAGAATGTACTCATTGGTTTCAATACGTCTTCTCTATCTGAAGTTGTAAAGAACAGTGATAGAGTTCTTGACCTAGTACAAATACACTCCAAAATTTCTAATGATGCTCAGCAAGATATTGACAAGAAAGTGGATTTCTACTTCAACAGAATCTTCTCCAAGACCGATATGACAAACCATTTCAAGCATCTTGTAGAAAATATGTGGATCCCTCCTGTGACTCAAGCTTTCAATACCCAAGTACAGAAGCTCACAGAGTTTACTAAATTGTTGGACAAGTTTATGGAGAATAAGGATTATTTTGAGAAATCCATGAAGTATGGTGGAGAGATCATTACAGACTTCATCAAACTCCTGAGACCCTATCTTCATGTCTAGAGTACAGTCATTGTTTCCCCAGTGGCTGCACCTCTCAGACCTGGGCTACCAACCTTCACCTCTTCCCTCACCTCAACCACTATGTCTGTCATCCAAGCACTAAGTCAGATCAGGCCTGTGATTCTTGATCAATAACTGCCTAGATCTTCTACTGCTCCCACCTTGTCTCTATCAGTCTTTGAAGGCCCTCCTTTTCCCTCTTTATCAACCACCTCACTGCCTTCTTCTACCTTGACCTCTGCCCCTATGGCTTCCTCTTCTGCCACTACTGCTAAAGGAAAATAGAAGGACAACCCATGAAGAAGAACAGTGATTACTCTTTTTTGATAGTGATTCTTTTTCTTTTGTATTGCTCTTTTGTTTTGTACTAAACCTTGGTTTCTCTTAATGGAATGTGCATTTTTTGACTTATCTTATTCCATATTTTTTATAATCCCAAAAGGGGGAGAAATTTCTATATGTTAGCCTTTTATCTCTATAATTGAATCCAATATACACTTTAACTTTACATGATTTGTGATCATCAAAAAGGGGGAGATTGTTGGACTCCTCATGTACTAATCATGTTTTAATGATCACAAATCTTATTCAACCTAGTTAACTCTTGTAAATTATATCCAATCATGTGTATTAATGTTTAAATTATTCTCATGCTTTAAAAAGAGCTATACAAGATCTCAATTGCTCTACATTTAGTTTAATTACTTATACTATCTTTGATCTACTCTCATAATACCTTCTTTGACAAATGCTTAAGTCTAATCCATTCTATTATAATCATTACTTAAGTCTGAACACAGTTACTTTGAAATGTCAGAGACACCATGAGTCTACCACTGGCTATGTATTTCTGGCACCGTGAAGCAAGACACCGTGAAGTAGACACCATGACCACAAGACACCGTTACCACGAGACACCGTGAAGCAAGACACCATGAAGCAAGACACCGTGAAGCAGGCACCGTGAACAAGACACCGTGAAGAAAACACCATGACCACGAGACACCGTGAAGCAAGACACCATGAAGCAGACACCGTGAAAAAGACACCATGAAGCAAGACACCGTGAAGAAAGACACCGTGAAGCAGGACACCGTGAACATGACACAGTGACCATGAGACACCATGACACTCAGACACCATGATCAATCTAGAAACCGTGTGAAGGAGAAACCGTTTCCATGAATTACTGTGAGCCGTTTCTTGAACTATTTTTTCATCTTTCAATTTAATTTCTAACGGTCATATTTGATGATTTTAAGGCACTGACATAATTAATGTTTCTTTGTAGACATATCATCGGACAGTACAAGGTACGAGGTGCAGAATACATGCAACCTGTTGGCTCCAACATATGCATTTCAAAGATAAAAGTGAAGTGTGACTAAGAATCATAACAGCGTGATACAAAAAACAAAAAACCAAGGCTGTGAGCATGATAATGAAGAACATACATAGAGAAGGTTTCAAAACAAAGGCCCACTGCATGCAACTCGACACAACTGAAGAACACACGAAGAATATTTGAAGCTTAGATAACATCTTCACTCTGTTGAACCTTACAAAGAACATAAACTGAATTGTGAATCTCTGTTTTACAGACAAGGAATCAAACTCTGAATATGATTCATCTCAGAAGTCCAAAGCTACAAAGACAAACACTCATAGCACTTCTAAACCCATCTCCATATTTCTACTCTATTGTGTATCTATTTATTACCTTTCGAGTTGAGACTATACCTGTAGAACAACACACTCTGTCTCCTGCATTAAACTAAAGGATACAAGATATCCTTACTCAACCATTATTTTACTCTTGTGTATACCCACTGATAAGTGTGGAAGAGGTCCTTGTGTGGCCTGGTATTTTTTCCCCATGAAAACTATGGAAGAGGTCCATGTGTGACCTGGATAGTCCGTGTACTGTTGTTAACCCTGATCCAGGGTGTGGATCAAAGTTTATTTATATAAAATTATTAGTGGTAGGTGATCACTAAGTGAAGTGGATTAGGTCTCGACTTGAGACTGAACCACTTTTTTCATATCTGTTGTGTTGCTTAATTTTGTTTTCTCTGTTTTAATGCTTTACTGTATAATTCAGAAATCACTAATTTCACTTTGATAGTTAGTCTTGGAAAGAAGTTATAACTATCTTGTCTTAGTAGAATAACTTCAAAAGTAATATTAATAACACAAATTAAGATTACTAAGAATTAATCAATATTCTAAGAAGTTACTTAAATAGTTAAACTCTTATAACAGTATAACCTTGATTAACTGGGTTGTATTTAATCTTTGGGGAAACCTTTTTAGAAATACTTTTTATAGAAATTTTTATAGTTACTCAATTCACCCCCCCCCCCCCCTCTGGAGTAATCTACTCCGACCAACATATTTATTTATTTATAATATTTATAATTTTATAATTATATATAATTATATAAACATATAAAAATATTTTTAAAAATATTTATTATATATAAAATTATAAATAAATAAATATTTATTTATAGTTATAATTATAAATAAATAAATTTATTTATTTATTATATAAATAATTTTATAAATATATATAATAATATAAATAAATTATGAATATTATAAAAATATTATCAATTTTTTAGAGCTCATAAATATTTCCCTTTATCAGTACTTTTTTAGCACTGATAAAGGGAAATCTTTATCAGGACTAAAAAAGCACACATAAAGAGTATTTTTATCAGCGCTAATAAAAGTACTATTTATTGGTGTTTTTTTGAAAGTGATGATAAAATATTTATGAATTATTATAAAATGAACCATATCAGAGTCTCCCTCCTCACACCTTCAAGCTTTCGTGGAACCATAGTGCTGCCACTGCCGGTCTCCCTATCATCACTCTCTGCCTCTGCCTTCGCCATCGTTACTCCCTTTCATCATCGTTACTCCCTACCTCCATTTCTTCCAACTAAACCCCCACTACTCTTCATAAATGAATCATCACTGCTCTATGGTATGCACTTTTTTTATTAATATTGTCTTCATTTGGGTCAGATATTTCAGCATTCCCTCAACGTCTTTCACTTCTTGTTGTGACATGAGAGGGTCTCCTCAATAGTCTATGTGGGTGTTGGGATGTATCTTAGTTTCATGGAGTGTTATCGTGAAATGATTATAATGATAAAAATAATGGATCATTGATAAAACACTATTCTATTGAATATTTTATTGATAATAAATGATATAATTTCCTCAAATCTTGTTAAATATGTTTAATTATAAATTATTTGGGATTATATCATTCATTTGAATATTTGATGAAAATATCAGTTTTACCCTTTTAAAATCACTGTAGTATTTCAATCATAAATATTTTTATTTGAATTATTTGAACTTAATATTTTGTAACTATGTTTTGTACTTCATGGGATACAACTTTTATTCATGACACTAGATAAAAATAATGCATTTGGATGGAGTAATTGGGCCATAAAGTCAAAGGTGGGCTGGACATGCCAGAATGGAGAAGCTTCTGTATTTCAGCCATAACGCCTTCATATAGGATTTGATTGATCCCAAACATTGAGAGGAGATAGAGAACTCATATACTCACATATGATCCTTCTGGAAGGCCGACCAATTCACGCGTTTTGGTGGTCAAAGGGTCGGTTCAAGTTGGAATAAAATATTTGGCCGAGATTCCCCATTCACACTTGAAACCACTTTGAACCTAGCCTCCCCACCACTCTATAAATTGGTTTTTTTCTCATTTGGTGGGGTTGGAACGTGAATTGGGATGTTGAGGGTAGAGTATAAGTGGATCTACTCCAATTATACAACCATTTAAATAAGTGTAGCTCTTGAAGCAAGGATCCCTTCGATGAAGCCTTCTTCTTCTCCTTCGTGTTGTAATGCTTTTGTTTGTGTAATAAACTTCTTTGTTCTTCTTTTATTTATTCTATTTTCTTCTGTTTTATTTAAATTTCTTATTCTATTAATCTTCCTATTTGTTCTGGAATTCTTTATTAGAAGCGTTATTGGGTTATACCCATTATAAACCTTTGCACATGCAAAACGCTTCTATGATGATTACGCCACCCATGGAAGAGTAGTCTTTTAGTAATCGATCTATCTTCTACCCTCTTCATTTAATTATTTTGAATCATTGAGATTCTGTAATTAATTTAATATGATCCATGAATTGTGTTTTTTAAATTGTAAGAAACTAAGAAAGCAATTGAATAATTAACACAAAAACACGCGAGGTCGAGATTTTGTGTAAATTGTAAGAGCGTGATCTTAATCGGTAATGCAAGACCACACGGGATAAATTTGTAGAGTTCAAATATAATCTCTAAACCCAATTAATCCTCATTTCCAGAATGGATATGTGCTCTAATTAACCACTGACCATAATATAACCTTAGAACAACAATCAAAGCAGGGTGCTGCGATTACGTGTTCTGAAGCCAGCCTAGGGTTTAAGTAATTCCATCTTTGTGGTTAAGTTAACTCTTGTAGGGTTAGAGGGTTAAAAAATTAGGGGATCATAATTAAGTGGATATTGATTTAAATGATAATGATTATTAAGTAAATGAAGAGGTGTAGTTAGATTGATTAATCCTTTTAAATATTTCCTAAAAAACATCTTTTTACTGTGTCATTTTAATCAAACTTCATTTTAAAACTAAAAAAAAATGAAATCTTCTTCCAGCAAACTTATTCTAGATTTATAAAATATAAAAAACCCCCATCCTTTTAAGTAGTGTTTCAATTTTATTCTCTTTTATTTTAATAATACCTCTGAAAAGTTGGTTTAATTCACTTCCTCCTTTGAGAGACGACCTTGGTCAGCCACTCTACTGCACCTAAGTACACCAAAATCACACTAATCATTTGAGGGTGCCCATGACAACGCTATTTAAAATTGGCTCCATTTCCGAGGAGGCAAGTAATTATTTCAACCAATTAGAGGTATTTATTTTATTTTACATTTTATTCTCTTCCTCTTTTCTTTCTTCCTTCCTTACCCAATCTGATTTCTTTTTTCTTCTTCTTCTTCTTCTTTTATTTTCTTCTACTTCTTTTTTGATCATCAACTCAAAATTCTAATTTTTATTTCACTATGGTCGAATTTTGTTCTTTTAATCTTTCATTGATTTATGACATGAACTAATCCTGAGGATCTCTTAGATCTTGACCCTGAGATTGAACGTAGCCTTAGGGAAAGAATCATACATTCTCAGTCTACGGGAAATTTCAACATTCAACCAGTTGGAGAATTACTCCAATATCAGAACATTGAAATTGGAAGAAATTCAAATTTAACCATAAAACAAGAACCAATGGCTGAAAATAATGGAAATTAACTTAATAGAACCATTCGAGAATTGGCTGCATATGATATTAACTATCAACCAAATTGTATTGCATACCCAAATCTCGAATCAGACTTTGAACTAAAATCTGGGTTAATTCACTTACTTCCAAAGTTTCATGGCCTCTTTGGTGAGGATCCCAATAAAAATTTGAAGGAATTTAATATGGTTTGCTCAACCTTGAAACCAAGAAATGTATCTGAAGACCAAATCAAATTAATAGCATTCCCATTCTCACTTGAGGGAGCTGCGAAAGATTGGGTGTATTATTTACAACCCGAAGATGTAACTTGTTGGAACGATTTAAAACGTCTTTTCTTGCAGAGATTTTTTCCAACATTAAGGACCACTTCCATTCGTAAAGATATATCTGGGATCAAGCAAGCACAAGGGGAGTCAATTTATGAGTACTGGGAGCAATTCAAGAAGTTGTGTGCAAGCTGCCCACATCACCAAATCAGTGAGCAACTACTCATCCAATACTTATATGAAGGAATCGCACCTATGGAGAGAAGTATGGTGGATGCTGCGGCTGGAGGAGCATTGGTGGACAAGACACTAGTTGATTCACGTGTGTTGATCGACAAAATGTCCCAAAACTCCCAACAATTTGGTGATCGAGGTGTACCACATGTCAGGGGAGTACATCAGGTAAGTCCATCTTCTCTTGAAAGTCATTTGATTGATACCAAGTTGGAAGAATTGACAACTATGGTGAGACAGATTTCTTTGGCACAAAAGACATCTCAATCCCCTCCTTCAAGGCCTTGTGGTATTTGCACTGATACAAGCCACCCAACTAACTGTTTCCCACAACTCCAAGAAACAGAAGATTGTGCAGCAGTATTCCTTGGGAGACCATATCAGCAACAACGACAACAACCATATCCTCAAAAGAAGTTTGATCCAACATACAACCAAGGGTGGAAGGATCAATCGGACATGAGGTATGGCTCTGGACAACAGCAAAGGCCCTCTTTTCAACAAAACTTCCAGCAGCCTCCACCTTAACAGCAGGGTTTCCAACAACCCCAAAGGAGATTTGAATTTCAAGCATCAACAAGCCAACAACAAGGGAATCACCCACCCAAGGTAGATTATAACACTGATGAATTTTTGAATCAAATTGTTCTTAATCAATAGAATGAGATGAAAAGTCAAGTTTCGGAGCTGAGGGAGTTGAAGACTCAAATGAGCCATATTGCCACCTCCCTCCATGAACTTGTAAGTAAGAATTCCAGAAATATACCTTCCCAACCCACTCCAAATCTAAAGGGTAATGTTAGTGCCATCACATTGAGAAGTGGGAAGCAAATGAATGATACATCTATACCTACCATTCCACCGAGATTCACCTCAACTCTAGAGAATCCGCATTCCATACCAACTGATGAACAATCCAAGGAGAAATATAAAGGTAATAAAAATATTGATGATGTTCCTCCTAAACCCCTTCCTTTTCCAAATAGGGTTTTTCAAAACAATAATATGGATGAAGAATCAATTAAAAAGGAAGTTTTGGACACATTCAAGCGTGTGGAGATCAACATTACTCTACTTGAAGCCATTAAGAAAATTCTAAGGTATGCGAAATTCTTAAAAGAACTTTGTACCAATCGAAGAGGGCTCAACGGAAATGAGAGGATCAATCTTGGAAGGAATGTG
Organism: Viscum album; assembly: GCA_963277665.1. Lineage (NCBI taxonomy): Eukaryota > Viridiplantae > Streptophyta > Magnoliopsida > Santalales > Viscaceae > Viscum > Viscum album. The sequence goes on from OY728122.1 coordinate 80,434,042, forward strand.
TCAGCACTCATTACACCTACTCTAGCAATGACGACAAAGTGCAAGGATCCCAAGACATTCACCATCCCATGCACCATAGGGGAGTTTCACTTTTCTGATGCACTTTGTGATTTGGGAGCTTCCATAAATGTGATTACTCAATCTGTATTCTCTTCTTTACAGGTTGGTGAGATGAAACCGACGAGAGTAGTGGTGCAGTTGGCGAATAGAGCTATGACATATCCAGCGGGAGTTCTTGAGGATGTACTTGTCCGAGTAAGAGACATGATCTTTCCAGCAGATTTCTACATGATTAACATGGAGGATGATCAGGTAAGTTCTCATGACCCCATTATCTTAGGTAGGCCCTTCCTCAAAACTGCAAAAAACTATCATAAATGTCAATGAGGGTACACTTTCCATGGAATTTGGGGATGAAGTTGTGATATTTAATGTTATGGATTCCATGAAGTACCCCTCAGAGGATCATTCTACATTTGTTATCTCCCATTTTGAACCACCAAGTAAAAACACCATGGAATTGGATTGTCCTATGATTAGGGAGATTATGAGTATTGGTTCTAGTTTGATGTCTAAGAGTACTTCCACACCCGTTTATAAGGAACAAGAATCTATAAGATTTGATTTTGAAATGGAATCATATTCTAATTTTGATCATGTGAACTCTAATTATGACATGGCTGTTGAGTATGCTGATGGATTTGATGATTTATTCTCTGATTTTGATGATTTATATTCTGATACTGATTCTCTTTGTACACATATTTCTGTTCCTTTTATGACCCCATCCATACACCACCCCCCTACACTGGAACTCAATCCATTGCCACCAAATATCAAATACTCATACTTGTTAAGTGGTGAGAAATTACCTGTTATCATTGCTAACAATATCCATTTTGAACATGAAGAAAATATTTTGAATCTTTTGAGGGAGAACATCAGGGTAATCGGGTGGACCTTGGCTGACATATCAGGTATTAGCCCCTCCATTTGCATGCATAGGATTATTTTGGAGGATAAGGCTAAACCGGTGAGGCAACCACAAAGGATAATCAATACAACCCTTCTGAAGGTTGTTAAAAAAGAGGTTGAAAAATTTCTCGAGGCAGGTATAATTTATCCCATTTCAGATTCTCAGTGGGTAAGTCTTATTTAGGTTATGCCTAAGAAATGTGGTGTTACTGTTGTTAAAAATGAGAAAGATGATTTAGTTCCAATGAGGGTACAAAACAGTTGGCGTGTGGGTATTGATTATAGGAAACTAAATAATTCCACTCACAAAGACCATTTCCCCCTCCCATTTATTGATCAGATGCTTGAGATACTATCTAGTAAGACACACTATTGTTTCTTAGATGGATTTTCTAGATATTTTCAGGTTCCTATAGCTTCAGAGGATCAGGAGAAGACTACATTCACCTATCCCTTTGGCACATTTTCCTACCGAAGGATGCCATTTGGACTTTGCAACGCCCCAGGTACCTTCCAGAGATGCATGGTGAGTATTTTCTTAGATTTCATTGAGACCCGCATGGAGGTATTTATGGATGATTTTACAGTTTATGGATCCTCATTTGATGAATGTATCTCTAGTTTGGGTGATGTGTTTCATCGTTGTATTGAGAAGAATCTGGTCTTAAATTTTGAAAAATGTCATTTCATGGTCGAAAATGGAATTGTCTTAGGTCATATAGTCTCACAACATGGCATTGAAGTTGATAAATCTAAGGTAGACATTATTTCATCCCTTCCATATCCTACATGTGTGCATGATGTTCGATCATTCCTTGGACATGCTGGATTTTATCGACGCTTCATCAGAGATTTTAGTAAGATCGATCTACCCTTACCTAGATTTCTTCAAAAAGACATTGACTTAAATTTTGATGATTCATACAGGGTATCATTTCATGAGCTAAAGAACTGTCTGACCACTCCACCGATCATACAGCCCCCGCGGAGGGACCTTCCATTTGAGCTTATGTGTGATGCATCCAACTTTATGGTTGGAGCTGTCTTATCTCAGAGGGCGGAGGGACATTCACATATGATTTCGTATGCATCGAGGACATTGGATTATGCCCAATCAAACTACACCACAACAGAAAAGGAGTTTCTTGCTGTTATATTTTCTTTAGATAAATTTTGTTCATATTTATTGGGATCTAAATTAGTTGTTTTTTCTGACCATACAGCTTTGAGGTACCTCCTAAAGAATCCAGATACAAAGCCACGACTTATCTATTGGATGCTCCTTCTTAAAGAGTTTGACATCAAGATAAAGTACAAGAAGGGGTCAGAGAATTTGGTGGCAGACCACATGAGTAGTCTTACTCACACACCAGAGGGTGACACCTTGGACCAGGTACTACTTCGGGACACTTTCCCCGATGAGCATCTCTATACCATCTCAGGTACGCATCCTTGTTATGCTGATTTAGTTAATTACATTTTTCCTCTGAAATCCCAGAAAATTTGAAGAAGCATCATGTCCAAAAAATTATAAAGTGAGTCTAGGTTTTATGTGTGGGATGATCCTTACCTCTGGCGCATGTGTAGTGACCAAGTCATTAGGAGGTGTGTTCCCGATCATGAGTTTGAGTCTGTTTTTCATTTCTATCATACACTTGCTTGTGGTGGACACTTTGGACCCCAAAGGACAACTAGGAAAGTTTTGGACTCTGGATTATATTGGCCTAGCTTATTCCATGATGCCCATGTGTTTTGTAAGTCATGCTCTCATTTCCAACACACTGGGAACATTTCTAGGATACATGAGATGCCCCAACAACCCATACTATTCTGTGAGATTTTTGATGTATGGGGCATTGATTTTATGGGTCCTTTTTTTAGTGCATTTGGATTTTTGTATATTTTGGTTTCTGTTGATTATGTGAGTAAATGGGTGGAGGCCAAGGCCACCAGGACTGAAGATTCTCATGTTGTAGTGGATTTTGTCAAGGCTCAAATTTTCTGCAGGTTTGGAGTACCAAAGGCCATCATCAGTGACCAAGGGACACACTTTTTAAATAGTAATTTTTTTCCCTCCTTCGAAATTATGGGGTGACACACAAAACATCAACACCATACCACCCCCAAACAAATGGCCAGGCTAAGATTTAAAATTGTGAGTTGAAACAAATATTGAAAAAAACTATGCTGCCAAATAGGAAGGATTGGAGCAAGAGCTTGGATGATGCATTGTGGGCTTATAGGATAGCATACAAGACACCCATTGGTATGTCCCCATTTCGGATTGTTTTTGGGAAAGCGTTTCATTTCCCCGTGGAAGTTGAGCATCGAGCTTATTGGACTATAAAGAATTGCAACATGTATTTTCCCCAAGCTGGAATCCAAAGGAAGCTACAAATTCAAGAGCTTGAGGAGATTATATTGTCTTAATATGAGAACTCAAGGCTCTACAAGGAAAGATAAAAAGTAGCTCATGATAGAATGATCCAACAAAGGGAGTTTCATGTTGGAGAGAAAGTCCTTCTCTACAGTTCATGACTGAAGCTGATGCCTGGTAAGTTGCATTCCAGATGGTTAGGTCCTTATGTTGTGACTAATGTTTTTCCTTATGGTGCAGTGGAGATCACACAAGAGGACAGAAGAAGGAGATTTACATTCAATGGGAAATGTTTGAAGAGATACATTGAGGGACTTCCTACTGATGCAGTGGATTTTATCACACTGCATGACCCCATCATCACTTGATCACATAAGGATGTTCCTAACCCTTTAAATTTATTATTATTTGTCCTATTTAAAATTATAAATTTTATGTGCATATATAATCTCATGGGTTCACATTAAGGACAATGAAATATTTTAAGTGTGGGGGAGGGAACCTTTTAGTTTAGTAATTTCAATTGTTTTCCTGATTTAAAAAAACAACAAAAAAATTGTGTGTTTTTTAAATTGGGTGTTTTTATTTTTCAATTTTATTTATGTTTTTGAAATTTTTGATCTGAAATTGTTCTCATCACAATTTTTAAATGCATATCAATGAGTGAAACAATTTATCACATGAAACTGAGCTTAAATGAATGCTGAAAATGACTTTGTTTCAAGTTCAAATATTTAGTAATTTCATGAAAAGTACATTGAATTTTGAATCCCATGCCACATCTCACTGTCTTTATATTTGAAACCACATTCCTGTGAGGCTTCTAAACAATTATTTTCATATTCTTTACATTCACCTCACTTATTGAGAGAACCAAACCATTCTTGATTTAACCAAAATTTGATTTATTTCTGTCAAAACTTGAGGGTTTGAGGTACTTATGTTTAAATGATTGAGGCATTTGTTTGGTATTAAAGCCCCTATTTCAAAGAATTATTTTTTATAATGGTATAACTTGAACATTTAATCCTTTTAGCCCTTAAAATCCATGCACATCCTATTAGGTTATCCACATTACAATCCAGTTTTCCCTATCCAACCAACTCTTGAAGTGAAATTGCATAATCTAGTTGAACTTAAGTGTGGGGGAAGCTATGTTGTGTTGTGATACAACATTCTTTGATAATTTGGGTGGAAAATTAAATTCTGAAGAGATGTGTTTTCTTTTGAAGAAAATCATTTTATTTAAAGCTGTGCCTTTTCTAGAGATTTCATGACAAGTGAAGTTGTGCCTTTTCTGGAGCTTCTAATTGAGGTAGAAAGCTATGCCTATCTGGAGCATTCAAGAAAATAATGTTTGAGAAGATTGACATTTTTGATACTGAAATGATGAATGGTGTAAAATCTACATGACTTTTCATGATTATGGATCTGAATTGATACTATGGGTATTGAGGAGAAGACCATATTTAAGTGAAAATTAGATTAATGCAATTTTTCTTCAAAAAGAGTAAAGCCCTCCTCATTCAGCCCCAGAATTTTTCACACCTTAATCCAACCAAACGAAAGCCACAAAACAACCCTGAAAAGTTATCATGATAAACAAATGTCTTTTACCCACATCGGGTGGCGATGTAGGAATTTATCAAGCCTATGGTGACCCTTGTATGAGTTTTGATGAGAAAGACATTGCAAAAAAAATGATATTTGTGTGATAAGAGAAAATTCAAGTGAGGTAAGTGTTTTGTGCATGGGAGGATAAATGAAGTGGTAATATATTGAATGATATAAATGGATAACTTGAAATAATTATTTTTTTACGAGGCATGATATCTTTTTTTTCTTGGTGTGTAATTGTTTGATATCAAGGATATGTGTTTTAAAATTGGTTTTGATTTGATATTGATGTTTACTTGATATGAGGTTTTGCTCAGGAGTGAAAAAGGGTAAGTGTGGGGGAGTTGATAAAACAATATTCTATTAAATATTTTATTGATAATAAATGATATAATTTCCTCACATTTTGTTAAATATGTTTAATTAGAAAGTATTTGGGATTAGATCATTCATTTGAATATTTGATGAAAATTTCAGTTTTACCCTTTTAAAATCACCGTAGTATTTCAATCATAAATATTTTTATTTGGATTATTTGAACTTAATATTTTTCAAATGTGTTCCTTTCTTCATGGGATACAACTTTTATTAAGGACACTAGATAAAAATAATGCATTTGGATGGAGTAATTGGTCCATAAGGTCAAAGGTGGGCTGGGCACGCCAGAATGGAGAAGCTTTTGTATTGAGGACATAACTCCTTCATATGGGCTTTTATTGAGCCCAAATTTTTAGAGGAGATATATGAACCATATCCTCACATATTATCCTTCTGTAAGGCCGGCCAATTCACGCGTTTTGGTGGTCAAATTATCGGTTCAAGTTGGAATAAAATATTTGGCCGAGATTCCCCATTCACACTTGAAACCACTTTGAACCTAGCCTCCCCATCAATCTGTAAATTGGAGTTTTTCTCATTTGGTGGGGTTGGGATGTTCATTTGGAATTTTAGGGCATAGTAGAAGTGGATACACTCCAATTATCCAACCATTTCAATAAGGGTAGCTCTTGAAGCAAGGATCCATTCGACGAAGCCTTCTTCTTCTCCTTCGTGTTGTAATGATTTTGTTTGTGTAATAAACTTCTTTGTTCTTATTTTATTTATTCTCTTTTCTTATGTTTTATTTAAATTTATTCTTCTATTAGTATTCCTATTTGGGATGAAATTTTTGAGTAGAAGCGTTATTGGGTTATACCCATTATAAACCTTTACACATGCAAAACGCTTCTACGATGATTATGCCACCCATGGAAGAGTAGTCTTTTAGTAATTGATCTATCTTCTACCCTCTTAATTTAATTATTTTGAATAATTTAGATAATGTAATTAATTTAATATGATCCATGAATTGTGTTTTTAAATTGTAAGAAACTAAGAAATCAATTGAATAATTAACACAAAAACACGCAAGGTTGAGATTTTGTGTAAATTGTGAGAGCGTGATCTTAATCAGTAATGCAAGACCACATGGGATAAATTTGTACAGTTCAAATATAATTCCTAAAAACAATTCATCCTCATTTCCAGAATGGATATGTTCTATAATTAACCACTAACCATAATATAACCTTATAACAATAATCAAAGTAGGGTGCTGCGATTGCGTGTTCTGAAGCTAGCCTAGGGTTTAAGTAATTCCATCTTTGTGGTTAAGTTAAATCTTGTAGGGTTAGAGGGTTAACAAATTAGGGGATCATAATTAAGTGGATATTGATTTAAATTATAATTATTAATAATTAAATGAAGATGTAGAGTTAGATCGATTACTCCTTTTAAATATTTCCTAAAAAAACATCTTTTTATTGAGTCATTTTAATCAAACTTCATTTTAAAACTAAATACAAAAAAATGAAATATTCTTCCAGAAAACTTCTTCTAGATTTATAAACTATAAAAAAAACCCCATCATTTTAAGTATTGTTTCAATTTTATTCTCTTTTATTTTTAGAATACCTCTGAAAATTTGTTTTAATTCACTTCCTCCTTTGAGAGACGACCTTGGTCAGCCACTCTGCTGCACCTAAGTACCCCAAAATCACACTAATCATTTGAGGGCGCCCATGACAGTGCTCTTTCAATCATACCAAATATTCCTTGATACTAAATGTTGGCATTGTATATTAGTAAACACAAGAAGTTCATGCCAAAAATTATTAGAATGTGTGGGATGGAGAAAGAAAATATGATGGATTTTTTACAGGATAAATCTTGGCTATGTTTTCTAGTGGACTTCAAATGTTTTATTTATAAAAAAAATATTCTTATTCAAATTATTTTGAGGTAAGAAAAAGGAAATAGTAAAAGAGTATTAGTGGAATAAAGGGGCATACATATTAGTCCTGAATCATTGAAATAGGAATAAATAAATAGCTATAAAAGATATTTCAAATTTATTCTAAATTATTTATCATGGTGTAATGTATAAAATAAGAGATAATAATTAATGAATATCATTTGAATATGTGTTTATATCAACTTTATATTATTTTTATAGTTCTTTCAGCCATTCAGTGAAAACAAGTAGGGTTAAGTTGGATAATGTGGATAGGATAATCATATTTTAATATGGACCTTGGTTCTAGATTAAGGATCTAAGGTTTTTTATTATTTAAAAATATAAGAAAGCACAAAATTTAAAGAATTTGTAAGATATGTATACAACAATGGACACTAGTAATTATAATATTCTTGACGTGTTTAGTCTAGGGTCGCTTGTAATGTTTTAGGAGTTTAGTACTTCTATACAGAATATTTGAAAACACTACACATTAAAGTAAAACTAATGAAGTAGAGTATATGGTGGTTTAACATGGTTATTTTATAATAATAATAGAATATTTAGGCTAGGTTTGGAAATTTATGCAAGATATATTTTTAAGAAAATAGTAAAGGAATTTCCTCACTTAAAAGATAACATGACCAATAAATATATTATAATTAAAAATTAACATTCAAGTACCTTTATAAGGATTAATTGAGAATGTAATAGGGGGATAGCTAAAATAATTCCAAATGAAAGAAAAATTTGGGTAAAGGGTTATTTGATGAAAATATTTCAACTAAAAAATGGGTGAAATCATTTGTGGAACTGATACATTCTGATCTTAGTATAGTAAATATTGGTGTATACTAACTCCACTAAGAGGCCTAAAAATCCTATATTATAATTTTTAGGGCCATAAAAACCCCTATATGTTCTATATTATTCATTATTAGAGTGTTAAACGTTTCTCGTATATATATTATCTACATGTTTTTTACTATTACAACAACTAAGGGCTAACATTTTTGAATTTCAATCTTTGATTCCCAAATATTTTTTTGGATAGGTGTTCCCATGTAGTTGGATTTAGATTGTTATGTTAAAATGATGTCAACAACTCCATTCAAAATTATTTCAACATCTCCATTAAAAATTTATCATTTTATTTTCATCTAACCACTTTATGATCCATTTATATGTCCCCCTTTCTATGAATTTGATATCCCTCCTCCTTTTATTTCCTATTTCTATAGGGAATCATATACAAGGTTATTTTTATAATTAATACTTATCTAGAGACATATTTGGGAGATATTATTTTTTATTACACATGATTCACACTTTTTGGGTTTATTAAGGGATGGATCCAGGAGGATCCAATATAATAACGAGTGTGATGGACAATGAGGTGACTATAACAATAGGAAACCAAATGGTAAGAGAGATGGAGTGAAAAATATCATGATAATAAATACTCAACATTATCAAGAAATGAATAATAATATGAACCATTTCAAACTCCAAAACATGCTAAGGATGAAATGAAACACCATGGATTCATTCATGCGACAATTCCATCTATTTGTTTGGGTTCCTCTGATCAACTAATTTTTGATGAAATGGATAGAAATTTAGAATTTGGAAGGTGAAGTAGATAGATGGTGGGTGATTATTATGAATATGAGGAAAAATTAAGAAGTTTATAGTATGAAATGCAAGGTGTTTAAGGAAATATTATTCCCCAAATATTTTCCCCAAACTACACAAAAAAAATAATGAGAGAGTTTTTTTAAAAGGTAGTTTGAATCCATTGGTACCTATAAATGAAACCTCATGAGACTCTCAAGGTACACCTAGAGTTTTTCTATTAACTATAAAATAAAGAACGATCTCTTCATCAATGGAATAAAATAAAATAATTTTATACTTTTACACTTTCATAAATTTTACTTTTATATATTATAATTTTATACTTTTATAAATTTGTAAAACTATATACTTATATAAATTATATATACTTTTATAACATATATATACTTTTATATAGTTTTATAAATTTATATACATCGATAAATTATGTATATTTCTTTAAAATATATATTATTTTATAAATTATATATAATTTTATACTTCTATATATGTATATAATTTTATATACTAATATAAATATATATACATTTTTAATTTATACTTTAATACCTGTAATTTTTTCTCAATTTATCAATAGTTTAATACTTTTATACTTTCATAAATTCAATGTCAGTGTTGAAAATATTTTAAAAAATATAATAATTTCTTCTTTTTATTTATAAAACCTTTATTATATTCAATAGTCATATTTCCTATTATGAAAAGTGTTTTCAAATAATATATATTTTATTTTTTTTATTTCCATTATTACATTCAATAGATGTATTTCATTAGTTTTTTATAATGTAAATGTGATTTTATACTTCATTTATACTCATACAAAAAGGGTTTTGATCATTAAAAATATGAAGTGAAAAATATTTTTTAAAAGTGAAATCTATTCTATTATATTTATAAATTTCCTTCAATAAGTTTTTTTTATCATGTGGGGTGATAAATCATTTTTCAATCTTTCCAATTTCTTTAAATTAATTGAAGAGTTCTATATTCAATTGAACATGTTTTGTATATTTATTTTGTTAAATATTAATATTTCTGAATCAAATAGGATGGATACGAATAGAGAATGGATGGATGTCAATCGTATGATTAAAGAGTATGAAGATGGGGTGAAATATTTCATAAAATTTTCAAAATATCATGCATATGACACTTCTAAAATCATTTTTCTATGTTTACACTGTTGTTATTCAAGACTAATTAGTCCAAAGGAGTTGTAAGAACACTTGATCTATCAAAAAATTGATCGAAGTTATAACTGTTGGAATAGAAATAGGAAAAAAGTGTATGTAGCTAGTGATTGGGATAGTATTGCATTTTATGGATCATATGATATGATTACAAGTATGGAAAATGAAGAAGACCATATTGAAGATTTGATTATAGGTGTGAATTATAATTAATATTGTATTGAGGAAATGAGAATGACTATTGAAGATGAACTTTTTGATTGTCCAAAATTATTTGAGAAGTTAAAGAGTTGTACAAAGACTTTATTGTATGTTGGTTGGACTAAAAATACAACATTTCCAGCTGTAATGAAACTGTATAATTTGAAATTAGGCAATAGAAGGAGTGACACTAGTTTTACTAAACTAATTTCACTTTTGAATGATATGTTCCTAGAAGATAATGAGCCCCTCTAGACGAACATATGATGCTAAAAAATGCTATGTTCGATGGGTATGATCTCTAAAATAATAAATGCCTGTCCAAATGACTATATACTATTTCACAAGGACCGAGAACCACTTAAGGAATGCCCAAAGCATGGTGCTTCTCGATACAAGAAAGATGAATCAGGTCCTATGAAATTTATATGTTACTTTCCAATCATTCCAAGATTTTGGTGCCTATATAGAAGTGAAGAAACTTCAAGACAATTGATGTGGAACACAGATATAAGAAATAAATATGGGAAACTTCTTCACCAGGTAGACTCTCCTTAGTGGAAGAGAATTGATCATGAGTATCTAGAATTTGTAAACGAGCTGAGAAATATTCATCTTGCGTTATCTACAGATGGAGTGAATCCTTTTGTTTTTCAAATAATTACTCATAGTATATGGGGTTTTGTATGTTAGAGGAGACCACAATGAAGGTATTTAGATACACAATAGAGGGGTCAAATATCATCAACCTTTTAAAAAAAGAGAGTTCAATAATTAGGTTATATTTTTTTATAATATACATTGTGTTACCTCATGTTATTATCTGTTTGCTGCTGCATTTATGTAATCTAAATTAAATATTAAACCACTTCTAAATATAATGACTTATGCATGTGTTGGTGCTCCCAATCCAAAGGAACAATAGGTTTCTCAACCTACTATTCCTCCCAATGCAGAGGAACAATGACCTTTTTCACGTGCTGCTACTCCCAATCCTAAGGAACAATAGGTTTCTCAACCAACTGTTGCTCTTAGTGTAGAGGTACAACAACCTTCTTCACATTCCAATGCAACCAATCCATAGAAAAAACATATTAATGATATTGAATCCAAGGAAATGGTAGGCAATTAAGTACTAATGATGTAGAAAAAATAGGAGCATCGTAGTGTGACAATGTTAGAAAAAACTATTAAGATTAAAAGAAAAGGCATCACATTCGAGTTCAGATGGAATGCATGGGGCCATATTGTTAACCCCAACAAGGCCATGTTCAGTAGATACATTAGGATCATCACTCGGCAGCGCATGCCGATTGATGTAGATTTGTAGCACCATCTTGTTCCCATGATTAAGACACTCATTTTGGAAGAGATTATGTTAACATTATGATATCCTTTATTTATTTCACAAAAATAGAATAATGAAACATCAACTTACTATTCATCATCCCTTGCAGAGTGAATTTATAGTAGATGAATCCCACAAGAAATTTTTATTAATGCTTACTGTAAGGATTCAAAAAGGCTTTCACACAATTCTAACAAGATTTCATCTTAAAGGCGATAAAGGGAAAATAAACCCGCACCCACTGCTTATGTATGAACACCTGATAATCCAAGAAGTGTGGGATGTATTTACTGGTTGTTATATGGAGATTTATTTTCAAGTACATTGTGGATGGTAATACATTGTTTGAAAATATGTGTATTCATCACTTTTATTGAGAATATTTTATTTATGAAACAACAACTAAGTGCTGAAAATAAGGAATGGGAAGAAAAACCTACGTACCCTTCCCATAAATCAAGGATGGGGTATACTTCACTTGAAAAAAATTGGTGTGTATTTTAAATCTACTGTAATACTTTTATGTGAGATGAAACAATAACATAATTATGTTCCTCTGTTTATATATAGATTTAGGAATCCAAATCCAATGCCACTTCCATCCCACACCATGTTCTATAGAAGGAGGCATGTGTAAATAAAAATAAGATACTAATAGATTAAAATGCACAAAAAGTGGGGGAAGCATGAGTAAGTATGACACAATTTTTTTTTCTTTAAATCAATATTAAATAACAATTATTACTTATTTTACTATATTTTCTATTCAACATAGACACATGAATCATCAAAACCTATACTGGATGAACACCAACTATCGGTGGCCTTGAACTATCTAGAATAGTATAGCCGCATCATAGGTGTGGGTTTTTGGGTGACACACTGAACATATTTTGAGAAAAAAACAATATGAGGATAAATATAAAGAAATGAAAGAGATGAAAGAAAGATTAGCTGCCCTTGAAGAAAATTTTTAATGGAAAGATGAGTTTCTAGAAACTGTTATGGAGGAGAAGAAAAGAGAAGAAACAAATCAAGAACAAACATCGCATGAATATCCTACCCCACCCCCACCATCTATGAGGTGATTCATTCCCCTTAAAGAGCTGTCTTAGTTGAGGTAATAAATATTCTAATAATTATTTTTGTGAAACTTGAATGAGACAGACACTGAAACCTTTCCTATACTGATATTATAAAGGGTGAAAATGACTGTGATTTTTATCTATCAACACCCACCCATCACCTTATTATGATGGCTACCGTGTTCAATATCCAAGACAATAGTCTACACAATAGAAAACTTCCAATAGGTCATGTGATAGTGGGGATTACCAAAGCTAATGAGCCGAGCATCGATATACCTGTTCCACTTAATGATGCAGATATTCATATGGTTGGACAAGCTATTGGAACATTCATAGCATGATTGTCAGATCTTGTAAAAAACATGTAGAAAATGTGATATTCATTTCCAATTTATTTTTCATGCTAAACCTTTAAAAATTAATGAAAAAATATTTGAACAGTTTAATGTTCTTAAAAACATACAAAGGGATGGGGGTGAAATTTATGGTTGACTCAAAACTATCTAAAGGGTCAACCGACCAATCTAAAAGATCTTTCAAAAACACCTTTACCCCGCTCATTCAATATCTGCATTTACTAACATTTAAGGTTCATGCTGATACAAAGTTACAAAATAGTAGTAATCACATAGTTCATTTTGTAGAACAAATGTATGAAGATGATGCTTCAGACTAAATTTCTCCTGATAACATAAATGAAATACTAAACTATGAATAGATAGGAGGCTCAGTTGTAAATGTATATATGAGGTATGTTTTCATGATTTGTTTTTTCAAAAGATGATATACTATGTTAATTATGACTAAATACATTTCATATTTTTTTTCAATTTTATATATCAATACCAATTGAAGGGATTACCCCATGGATATAAATTTGGACTCATTACTCCTCATGTCACTTTAACGAAACAAAAAGAAATAGATTCAAAAAAAAAGAATGAAATAGTGACAAAACTGACCAAATCATTTGAAAGAAAACTTATAGATGAAAAAATCTTCTTAATACCAACGATATAGGGGTAAAAATATACTATTTAATCATATAAAATATTTTTTTCATTTCTTTCATTACTTATTCCTTTTTTTCTTTTTAGGCAACATTGGAGTCTCATTTCAATCAATTTAGACACTCTAAATATTTATTTCCTAGTGTTGAACTCTCTATGGAATGGTTATTTTAATAATCACAAATCTTAGTTTTATTTATTTCCTTTTAGTCTTTTGTTCAAATTGTTCTAAATGTGTTTAAATCATATCTACAAATGTTTATCTATGATCAATGTATGTTTATGGGTGACCTGGAAGTATTCTAGATTGAACAGACACTTTGTAAGAATTCCATGTCTTGACTCACCGTTAGTCATTTTCTTGAGTCACTGACGATGAACGGTCGCACCGATGAATGGTTGCACCGATGATGAATGGTTGCACCGACGATGAACGGTCACACCAATAATAGTAACTATCGCACCGATGATGGCTTGTCGCACTGATGCTAAGACACTAATGCTAATACATCGATGCTAAGACACTGATGCTAAGACACCGATACTAAGACACCGATGCTGAGATACCGATGCTAAGACACCGATGCTAAGACATTGATGCTGAGATAACAATGCTGAGATACTGATGCTAAGATACCGATGCTAAGACACCAATGCTAAGACACTGATGCTAAGATACCGATGCTAAGATACCGATGCTAAGATACCGATGCTAAGACACCGATGCTAAGACACTGATGCTGAGACACTGATGCTGATGCAACTGAAACTGATGCAGATTCAAAATGTCTCACCGATCTCATGACTCATCGATAGTCATGAAAACTGTTTGAACTTCTATAAATTCGTATTTAATTCTAACAGTCATAATTGATGTTTTTAATGCAATTAATGATATTTAATGTTAGTTGTTGGCATGTCATGAGACCGTACCTCGTACCTATGGAAAGGTAATCATTCCCATTGCCGGAGCTTATGGAATAAAAAGGAAGATCGATCTGCAGTAAAAAAATAGGGATGCGTAAAAAGGCATATAGAGAGAATTCTTCCGTGAATATACATGAGAGACTGAAGAACACATGAGGAAGTTGAAAAAGGGTCATTTTCAAGATCTAAAGAAAACTCTTATGCACACAATCCAGAACTACTGAAGAACATACGAAGAACACTGGAAATCATAAAACACACTCGCCTGTGAAGGACATCAAGCTGAATCACGATACTCTATTTTTAACAAGAAAAACCACAAAAGGACTCAGAAGCATCTCTTCTAAATCCAATGAGTCTAGAGCTGCACTACCGATCACTAGAGCTTTCTAAACTCTGATATATTCTCTCTTAGTGATTATTTTACTTACATTTTTGAGTAGTGTGTGTACTCTGTTCATCATACACACACACTGTCTCCTGTGCTGAACTGGAAGATATCAAAATACTCAAACCAAAATTTTTTACTCTTGTTTACCCATGAGAACTGTGGAAGAGGTCCTTGTGTGGCCCGGTCATTGTTTTTGTTTCCCAAAAAGAACTGTGGTAGAGGTCCCTGTGTGGCCTGGACAGTCTTGTACTGTTGTTAACCCCGATCCAGCGTGTGGATCAACTTTATATAAATCGTTTGAGATGACTAAGTCTCAGCTTGAGACTGAACCTCTTGGTTTAATCCACTGTGCATATTAGAATAATTCTAAAGTATACTATTGATATATGTTTCATATTCCTCTACTGTTACTTTGAAATATAAATCTATTTTAAAGTTACTTTGATAGTTAAATTAGCAAGTGTTTATATTCATTGTAAACCAGTAAGTTAGTTTCAAAAGTCAATTCAATCTTGAGATTAAATTGACTGAGACCTAATCAATCTTTGATAAACTAATTTAAAATTTATAATCTACATAAATTCACCATAGTTTAATTTTTTTTTTAATTGGGGGATTTTAAGAGAAACCTTTTTAACAGAAATTTTAATTGGAACTCAATTCACCCCCCCCCCCCTCTTGAGTGTCCACTCCGGCCACCATTTGGTATCAGAGGTTGGGTTTTTGTTAAAGTATTTTTTAAATACTCTGTTTTTCAACTGTGATTTTAGTTTCATCTTTAAAGATCTTAAATTTCTGTTAGTTCTAAATTTTATCTATTTAAATTTATTTTCTAAAATCTAGTTATGGATAATAAACTATAGGGTGCTTCCACTAACATGCCACCTTTCTTTAATGGTACGAACTATGCTCAGTGGAAACTAAAAATGAAAATTCATTTAGAAAGTATGGGTTTTGATATCTGGACTACTATAGAATCTCAATATAAAATTCCAGAAACTGAAAGAACAACTTGGGATGAACCTACAAAGACTTCTTACAATAATAAATATAAAGCTATGAATGCCATGTACTGTGATTTAGGAGATGAAGAGTTTAATATAATTTCTGCCTACAAAACTGCTTACGGAATATGGGATACTTTGGGTGTTTCTCATGAAGTAACAACCAATGTTAAAGAAATGCGATTGAATACTTATACTATTAAATATGACAATTTTAAAATGAAAACTGATGAACCTATTTCTGATATGTATCTCGGGTTTAATGAGATAGTCAATACAATGAGCTCACTTGGAAAGGTTGTTCCACCAAAGGAACAAATTATGGGGATACTGAGATGTCTTCCAGAACGATGGAGGGGAAATTTTTTTTCAATCAGAGATTCATGTGACATTGGAGCACTTCCTATAAAAGAGATTATTGGTAAATTAATGATGTATGAGGAAGAACTCAAGGTGAACAATGAGGAAGATGATGAACCTAAGAGAAAATTTGTTGCCTTCAAGTCTACTGCCTCTAAAAGTAAAGACAAGGAGAAAATGCAAATACAATTTGAAAGTTCAAAAAGTGAAGATTCAGACTCTGATAGTGATGCTGAGATGACTCAAATACCCAGGAGATTCAAGAAGTTTTATAGGAAGAAGAAATTCTTCAGGAAATCTAACTAAAAAGGAAAGTATGACAACAAGGGACACTGGAAGAAGGATTGGAAGAAAGCTGACAAGAATGATGATATAGTATGCTATGAGTGCAAAAGGAAAGGACACATCAAGGCTAATTGTCCAAAATTAAAAGTCAAAAAGAAATTTGATTATAAAGACAATAAGTACAAGAAAGCTATGAAAGCGACCTGGAGTGCATCTAAAGACAGCACAAGTGAATCTGAAATGTCTAATTCTAAAAGAAATCGTTCCAACATGTGTTTCATTAACAACACATCCGAGGTAACCTTAGATACTCCTATTTTAAATTCTTATTATTCTGGAGATGATGCAGAATTTGATTCTGATTCTGGAAACATGACTAGTGAGGAATTATTTTAATACTGTAATATGCTGGAAGAGACAAGCAATGAAATTAAGGATAAATACAAATCATTGAAGAAACAACATGCTCTCACTACTACTGTTAAAACCGAACTTACTATTGAAAAAGATAAAAATTCTCAATTGTTAAAGGAAAACACTGAACTGAAAATGTCTAATGAGCAACTTAGAAAATACTTAGAGAAGTTCACAAATGGAAAGGATACACTAAATCAAATTCTAGGAAAGAAAGTGGCACCTAAATACACTACTGGAATAGGCTACAAACCTGGACAAAGACAGATTACTAAGAATATATTTATTCCTAAATCTGGACAGAATACTGGTAGTTCTAGTTCTAGACATTCATATGATTCAACTAGTGATTCACATAGTTATAGATCAAATAAAGTTTATCTTTCAAAATATTTTGATTCTGTAATTTGTATAAAACCCATAAAACAAATGTGGGTACCAAAATATTTGATTTCTAACCTGTCTGGACCCAAGAAGATCTGGGCACCAAAGTCATTTTCCATCTAAATCTGTTTTGTAGGAAACATGTTTGAAGAGTTCTCACAAGAAGGTATGGTACTTGGACAGTGGATGTTCGAGACACATGTCTGGAGATTACTCATGCTTTAAAATCCTAATCAAGATTGATGGAGGCCATGTCACCTTTGGTGATAATTCTAAAGGAAAAATCATCAGCCTAGGCCAAATTGGTAATGATGATTCAGTTTTAATTTCCAAAGTTTTATTTGTTGATGGACTGAAATATAATTTGTTATGTATTTATCAATTGTGTGATGATGGTTTTAGTGTCAAATTTGAAAATGATTTTTTTAATGTTTTTAATTCTAAAAATGTTTTAGTCTTTTCTGCTTTAAGAAATGAAAATTTTTATGCAGTTGATTTAAATTCTTTAGCTAAGCAAAATGTTACTTGCCTAAATGCTTTTCATAAAGAGTCTTGGATTTGGTACAGAAGATTAGGACACTGAAACATCCATTCACTTAGAAAACTAACTAGGAAGAACTTGGTTAGAGACCTACCTAAACTTGAATTCCCAAATGACAAATTTTGTAATCCCTGTCAAAAGGGAAAGCAATATAAAGTTTCTTTTAAATCAAAGAAAGAAGTTTCAACTTCTCAACCTCTCGAGTTGCTTCACATGGACTTGTTTGGACCTTCTAGAGTTTCTAGTTTAAATGGGAAGCACTATGTCTATGTCTTAGTAGATGAATTTTCTAGATATACTTGGGTATACTTCTTAGCTCACAAAAGTGAAGCTTGTTATTACTTTGTTAAATACTCTAAATCTGTAGAAAATCTTAGTGGAATTAAGATTAAAACCCTGAGAAGTGATCATGGTCGTGAGTTTGAAAATCAATAGTTTGAATCTTATTGCTCACACAATGGCTATAGTCACAACTTTTCTGCTCCTAGGACACCTCAGCAGAATGGTGTAGTAGAAAGAAGAAATAGAATCCTTCAAGAAATAGCTAGAATCATGCTTAATGAATATGACCTGCCTATTTACTTTTGGGTTGAATCTGTGAATAAAGCTTGTTATATTATTAATAGATTCTTAATTTGACCAGTTCTTAAGAAGACCCCATATGAGTTGTGGAATAATAGAAAACCCAAAGTTAGTTACTTCAGAGTCTTTGGCTGCAAAGTTTTTATTCTTAATACAAAGGATAATCTGGACAAGTTTGCTTCTAAAAGTGATGAAGGAATTTTTCTTGGTTATTCTTTAACTAGAAAAGACTATAGAGTCTTTAATAAGAGAACCAATTGTGTGGAAGAATCTGTTCACATCAAGTTTGATGAAACTGATCCACATGAGCTTAAAACCTCTCTTGAAAATCTTAAGAAGATTTATCTGTTCTGGATCTTAATGACAAATCTAAAAAACCTGCTATAAAAACATCCAGTTCTGGACATATTCCAGAATCTGCTTCTGTTGAACCCGAACCTATAGATGAACCTGAAATTTCTAGTCCTACCTTTACTAGATCAACAAGGATTATAAAGAATCATCCTTTGGATGCTGTTGTTGGAAATCTTGATAAAGGGACACAGACTAGAGCTTCTCTAAGAAATCAGGTTGAACATCAAGCTTTTCTTTCACATCTAGAACCTAAAAATGTCAATGATGCTATCAATGATGAATTTTGGGTAATGGATATTCAAGAAGAGTTAAATCAATTTGAAAGAAACAATGTCTGGGAATTAGTTGACATACCTAAGGACACTGTAACAATAGGCAGAAAATGGGTTTTTAGAAACAAATTTGATGAGTCTGGAAACATAGTTAGAAACAAAGCTAGACTAGTTACACAAGGATATAGTTAAGAAGAAGGTATAGACTATGAGGAAACCTTTTCACCTGTAGCCAGATTAGAATCCATTAGGATCTTACTTGCATATGCTACTCATCTGAATTTCAAGTTATATCAAATGGATGTCAAAAGTGATTTTCTAAATGGTTTTATTGTTGAAGATGTTTTTGTTGAACAACCACCTGGATTTACTAATCCTCATTTTCCAAATCGAGTTTTTAAACTTTCTAAATCTTTATATGGATTAAAAAAAGCTCCAAGAGCTTGGTATGATAGACTTAGTAATTTTCTTATTTCAAAAAGTTTTACTAAAGGGATTGATGATCCAACTCTTTTTATTAAAAGAATTTCTAAAGATGTTTTAATAGTTCAAATCTATGTTGATGATATTATTTTTGGATCTTATAAACTTTCTTTATGTACTGAATTTTCAAAGAGTATTCAAAATGAATTTAAAATGAGTTAAATATGAGAACTTAAATATTTTATTGGATTTCAAGTTTTTCAAAATGAAAATGGTATTATTTTGAATCAAAGTAAATACACAAAGGATCTTCTAAAATGTTTTGGTTTGGATAGTATTAAGGAAAGTGATACTCCTATGAGTACAGTCTGTAAATTGGATGCAGGTGAAACTGGGAAACTAGTGGATCAAACCAATTACAGAGGTATGATTGGAAGCTTACTTTAACTTACTAATAGTCGAACGAATATTATGTTTAGTGTGTGTATGTGTGAAAGATTTCAAGCTAACCCAAATTAATCTCATTTACTTGCTGTTAAAAGAATTTTTAAGTATCTTAAACACACTTTAAACTTAGGATTGTTTTATCCAAAAAGACAATCTTTTGAGCTAATCAGTTATTTAGATGCTGACTTTGCTGGTTGCAAGTTATATAGGAAGAGCACATCTAGAACATGTCATTTATTGGGAAAATCCTTAGTATCTTGGTGTAGGAAGAAACAGAACTCTGTTGCATTATCTACTACTGAAGCAGAATACATTGCTGCTGGTAGTTGTTGTGCACAAATTCTGTGGATGAAACACACTCTTTTGGACTATGGATATGATTTTAAGCATATTTCAATTAACTATGATAACACTAGTGCAATTAGCATTTCAAAGAACCCTGTGTCTCACTCTAGAACCAAACACATTGATGTCAGACATCACTTTTTGAGAGATCACTACCAAAAAGGTGATATTACACTTGAGTTTATAGGTACTGAACATCAATTAGCTGACATTTTCACCAAGTCCTTAAATTTTGAAAGTTTAAACTCGATTAAACAAGAGTTAGGTATGATAGATCTGTGAAACCGATCTGTCAAACTGATCTGTGAAACCAATCTGTCAAACTGATCTGTCAATCTAATCTGTGAAATCGATCTTTCAAACCGATCTATCAAACCGATTTGTCAAACCGATCTATCAAACTGATCTGTCAAACTGATCTGTGAAACCGATCTGTGAAACCGATCTGTCAAACCGATCTTTCAAGTCGATTAGTGCTACCGATTGGGTCGTACTATTTTTCAAAATTATTTTTTTTTCTGTTTAAAACGACGTTGTTTTACTTAATTGATAATTTATTATTTATAACCCTAAATGATAAAAATAATGACACATGGCTATTCAATTCTCTAAAGACTATTGACCTTCCATTTCCCACCGAACTATCTCCTCTCTTATCTGTAACCTGAGCCTTTTGAATCTTTCCAAGCCTCTTGATTATATCAAAACTCAAAATGGACAAGAAAAAGAGACAGAGCAAGGAATCTAAAATAACTTCACCTTTCAAGCGTGCTCGAGGTGAGTCAAGCAGTATGAAGCAGAGGCCTGTGAATCCGAAGCTATAAAAATGAGAAGTTATAGCTGAAAATGAAATTTGTTCGGAATGGGTTTTATCTAGCAAGTCCGTTCTCTTGAAAGTGTTGGAAAATCAAGGCTAGAAGGAGTGGTTCTGTAATAATGATAGAGTATTTTACCCGAAGCTGGTGCACGAGTTCTATTTGAACCTGGATATAGATTTGTATGGAGTAGAGGCTGTGAGGTTTTCTTCTATAGTAGAAGGGAAAAAGATTACGTTTTCATCAAAACAATGGGCTGAATGTCTAGGAGTACCTCACAATGGAAGATATGAGGACTATTCTGGTAATATTCCTCCCACAACTGATTAATTTTCTTATGATCTAGCACTGGATTTTTTGACTGGGAAGTCTGAATCACGAAGGATAATTGCTGCTGAGTTGGATGGTGAGAACCGAATCCTGTTCAAATTTATTCAACATCAAGTATGTCCAAGAAATGGTGATTTTTCTGCAGTAAAGTATCAAGCTATTTTTCTTCTATTTCTTTTGATGAATGGTGAAAAGATCAATCTATGCAAATATTTTTCCGAGCATATTGTTGAAATGATAAAACCTTCAAAGAAAGCTACTACTCTATTTTATTCTAAACATATTTCTACCATGCTGAAATGTTTAGGTTGTGTGTATGATGTAGATAAGTGTATCTCATCGGTTAGCTCTTGTTTCAACAAAGTTATTTGTAAGAGGATGAAAATCAATTGGAACCCATGGAAGAAATCTTGGGTTTATGATGAAGAAAAGTTATATGAGT
This sequence comes from Viscum album, assembly GCA_963277665.1. Taxonomy (NCBI): domain Eukaryota; kingdom Viridiplantae; phylum Streptophyta; class Magnoliopsida; order Santalales; family Viscaceae; genus Viscum; species Viscum album. Next base: position 80,456,077 of record OY728122.1, read on the forward strand.
CCTTCAATCCTACTGATCATCCAAGGAGACCAAGGGAATTAAAAGATCCTAGCTTAAAACCTGGTGAGAAAGTGATCTATTCGGATGAAGAAGAGGAAGTGGTTGTTCCTAAAGAAACTGGTGAATCCAGTAATAAAGGAACAGAAGAAGAAGAAGAAACTGATGAGAATCTAAATGCTAAAGAAGAGGTTGAATCATCTCCTGATGAAAGGAGTGATCCTGATACTATTAGCCCAAAGATAAGAAGGTTGGAATTTGGTTCAGCAAGTCTTCCTCTCAATTTACCAGAAATTGAACCACTTTTAGATGATGAAGAAGAAAGAGAGACTAATGAATCAACTTATGAGGAGTATGAATCGAGAAGTACAGAAAGTTCAAGTGAGAGATCAGTTAATGATGATGATGATGATGATGAAGGTGGTGATGGTGATGAGGGTGATGCTGATGGTGATGGTGGTAGTGGTGATAGTGAAAGTAATGGTGATGATGCTGATGATGATGATGTTGATGCTTGACCTATTGAAGTTCAGAATGTGATCTAAGATGATCCTCAACCCCAACCTATTGAGCAAGAAAATGTCCCTGAGGATAAGAGGATAGAATAGTTGGAGAGTGATGAGGATGGAGAAGTCCTTCCTGAAAATTCTGGACGAGCTCAGTTTGTGAAACCTATGTTCCCTTCATGCAAAGCGGCACGGGAAGAGCATCCAGGTCTTTCTGTTCTAGGATTAGACTTCCCAGAGGAAGAGGAAGGTGTATAAGTGGATCTTTCAGGCATAATTGATTATGTTAAGGCTCGATTTGTTGCCGAGTTTTTACAAAGAACAGATGTCAGACCTGATCCTTCAGTGTCTCAAGGTAGACCTGATTCGGCAGTTGCTCAGTCAGATTTTGATAAATTCAAGGTTGAATTGATTCAAGCTATTAGGGAGACTATGAAAAGTGAGTTATCTCATATTCCTGCTCCTAATTCTTTGACTTTATCTGATGCTTCTATGGATGATTTGGCTCAAAGAGTGGCAAGCCTTATCAAACCAGACCTGTGCAATTATAGTGAATCGATTAACAGGCATATTACCTCTTTGAATCAAACACTTATGGAGTTAGGAAGAAATCTTGTTTCTCTGTCACGTGAGTTCAGAAAAACCATCTCTTTTATGATGGAAGTTTTAAGAAATTTGATAGAACATTTGAAGAAAGCATATTTGAGGAAGTTAAAAGCTGGGATTACTTAGGTTATTGCTCAGGCTGGCAATGTCAAGGTGATCAAGATCACTGGTCGTGAATTAGATACCTTAAGAGATGTTGTTAGAGAAGAGCTGGCAGCTCTTGGGAAGATTTTAGATTTAGATTCTTTGAAGAAAATTAAAGAACATAGTGATCATGAGCATAAAATGGTACAATTGTATTCGGCTGATGCTACAAAATCTCAAAAGGAGATTACGGAGAAAGTAGATCTTTATTTCTATAAGATCTACACAAATCATGAGTTGAATCATCATTTTAAAGTACTGGATGATAATTTGAGAATCCCTCCAATGACTCAAGCTTTTAAATCTCAAGTTCAACAGTTAAAATATTTTACCCCCACTTTAGAAAATTTCATGTAAAATAAGGATGATTTTTAAAAATCCATGAAGTACGGTGGAGAAGTCATTCAGGACTTCATCAATTTTCTAAAACCCTACCTTCATGTGCAAGAAAAAGCCATTGTTTTTCCTACAGCTGAGTCTCTGCAATCATCAGATGTTACTCCTGGCTAGATGTCTGTTTCTCAATCTCTTTCCAGTATTAGACCAGTCTTTCAACAACAACCTTCAGAACGACCTTCTTCATAGCAGGTGACCTTGGAACCCACAGTTCATCCAGCTCGGGTCGTCCTACCTCCTTTCTCCATAAGGCCAGTTCCACCTTCCACCCAACAACCTTCTGGACATTCCATTCCTCCTACTCCTAAAGGGAAAGCTCCCTTGCACCCCGAGGAATAGCTGTTACTGTCAATTTTTGATAAGGTGTTTGTTTTCCTGAACTATTACCTTTTGTCTATAATATGTGTACTCATTGTTGGTATGGAATATTCTTTCTTATCTTCTTTATCTATTCTTTTTGATAATCCCAAAGTGGGAGAGAAATCAAGGAGATCAAATAGGGGAATCATGAGAAATCAAGGAGAAAAACAGGGGAATCATGCATGCATATGCGAACTTAGGGAGATCATGTATATGGATGGGTGAACTGAATGTACATACGAGCCCATGCTGGCTATTTATCACATGCATGTATACACATGGGGAGAAATGTTGAAAGAGGAGAATGCCTCAGTTATATATATGTTCTGGTTGCTATTATAAACATGTTTTATCTTTTTGCATATAATCTTTTTTATAGGGGGAGCATAATGAATGACATACTATATTATATCTTCATTTATGCCATTGATTTGTGATTATCAAAAAGGGGGAGATTGTTGAACTCTCTGTGGAATGGTTATTTTAATAATCACAAATCTTAGTTTTATTTATTTCCTTTTAGTCTTTTGTTCAAATTGTTCTAAATGTGTTTAAATCATATCTACAAATGTTTATCTATGATCAATGTATGTTTATGGTTGACCTAGAAGTATTCTAGATTGAACAGACACTTTAAAAGAATTCCATGTCTTGACTCACCGTTAGTCATTTTTCCGAGTCACTGATGATGAATGGTCGCACCGATGAACGGTTTCACCGATGATGAATGGTTGCACCGACGATGAACGGTTGCACCAATAATAGGAACTATCGCACCAATGATAACTTGTCGCACCGATTCTAATACACCGATGCTAATACACCGATGCTAAGACACCGATGCTAAGACACCGATGCTAAGACACCGATGCTGAGACACCGATGCTGAGATACCGATGCTAAGACACCGATGCTCAGACACTGATGCTGAGATACCGATGCTGGGATACCGATGCTAAGATACTGATGCTAAGACACCGATGCTAAGACACTGATGCTAAGACATAGATGCTAAGATACCGATGCTAAGATATCGATGCTAAGACACCGATGCTAAGACACTGATTTTGAGACACCGATGCTGATGCAACCGAAACTGATGCAGATTCAAAATGTCTCACTGATCTCATGACTCACCGATAGTTATGAAAACTGTTTGAACTTATATAAATTTGTATTTAATTCTAACGGTCATAATTGATGTTTTTAATGAAATTAATGATATTTAATGTTAGTTGTTGGCATGTCAGGAGACCGTACCTCGTACCTATGGAAAGGTAATCATTCCCATTACTGGAGCTCATGGAATAAAAAGGAAGATCGAGCTGCAGTAAAAAAATGGGGATGCATGAAAAGGCATAGAGAGATAATTCTTCCATGAATATACATGCGAGACTGAAGAACACGCGAGGAAGATGAAAAAAGGGCATTTGCAAGATCTAAAGAAAACTCTTATGCATGCAATCCATCACTACTGAAGAACATACGAAGAACACCAGAAATCAGAGAACACACTTGCCTATGAAGGACATAAAGCTGAATCATGATACTCTATTTTTAACAAGAAAAACCACAGAAGGACTCAGAAGCATCTTTGCTAAATCCAACGAGTCCAGAGCTGCACTGCCAATCACTAGAGATTTCTAAACTCTGATATATTCTCTCTTAGTGATTATTTTACTTACATTTTTGAGCAGTGTGTGTACTTTGTTCATCATACACACACACATTGTCTCATGTGCTAAACTGGAGGATATCAAAATCCTCAAACCAAAATTTTTTACTCCTGTTTTCCCACGAAAACTGTGGAAGAGGTCATTGTGTGGCATGGTCATTGTTTTTGTTTCCCACAAAGAACTGTGGTAGAGGTCCCTGTGTGGCCTGGACAGTCTTGCATTGTTGTTAACCCCGATCCAGGGTGTGGACCAACTTTATATAAATCGTTTGAGAGGACTAAGTCTCAGCTTGAGACTGAACCTCTTGGTTTAATCCACTGTGCATATTAGACTAAGTCTAAAGTATACTATTGATATATGTTTCATATTCCACTGCTGTTACTTTGAAATATAAATCTATTTTAAAGTTACTTTGATAGTTAAATTAGCAAGTGTTTATATTCATTGTAAACCAGTAAGTTAGTTTCAAAATTCAATTCAATCTTGAGATTAAATTGACTGAGACCTAATCAATCTTTGAGAAACTAATTGAAAATTTATAATCTACATAAATTCACTGTAGTTTAACATTGTTTTTAAATTGGGGGATTTTAAGAGAAACCTTTTTAATAGAAATTTTAATTGGAACTCAATTCACCCCCCCCCCTCTTGAGTTTCCACTCCGACCACCACCTAGATTCACTGCATGGATACCCAACAAACTGACGACACTTGATGGCGTTTGTCAATTTTTAATACACTTAATCCATGGTTTTAGAACTAAAAATCAATTTATATATTTTATCTTATGTTTTAATGAGAATTATGTTATGATAGGGTGATTTTTAAATATCATGAAATTGAAGGCATGAGGACAAGACATGAGCACAAAGAGCCTAAAAAGTTATACATGTAGAAAAGTATTAGGGTATATATAATTATATTTCACTATACACACACATATAAAAACAAATTACTCATTTTTATCAATATTTTCGTAGTGTCTAGAACACAAAAAATGGAAAAAATTGTGGTTATTATGTTTAAAAATTTATGAGAGAGATCACATTCCATCAAAAAACTAACATCCCTAAAGTGGTATTTTTCAAAGATAATTACTATTTTATTTAAAATATTTATTAATCCTTTGTGTATTTATATTTTTCCAATACTACTACAACTATAAAAAATAATCATACTCACAAGACTATATATATTTTCTTAGAAAAGAATGGGTAACATACCTAATGGCATAATATACACAAATAACATGAAGATGTGACTTCCATATAAGTAATAGATTGTTTCGTATTTATATTTCATTTATTTCATTTTAGTATTAATCACATAAGAATTTTTTTCTTATACCGGTGGATTCCTTTGTTCGATTTGGGGTGGTTTATTGGAAGCTGCTCATGTTTGTGAGAGATTGCACTTCGAGTCTGCAATTGAGAGTTCAATAAGAATGTAAAAGTGTTTTTTTAATATACTATGTTTTTCTCATAATATTATATCTTCTATACTTCATTAACATAATCTAAATTAAATGTCTGACTACTCATGTAGACAATTTATTCTGCACATGATGGTTTTACCAATCTCGTGGAAGAAAAGACTATTACGAAGGAAATCCTTTGGGAATATGTAAAGGTAATGTTACAATATACTTTCTCTATTTTACTAAAAAATTATATAATGAAATGTTGATTTAATTTTCATTATTATGTATGGAGTTCATTTATTTTAGAAGATTTTTGTCTATATTTCATGTCTTTCTACACTAAAACTTTCACATACTTCTTCCCCCTTAAAACCTTTCCACCGTTGCAGTGTTGTCATTTATCACTTTCCTTCAATTTCCCTCCACTGCCTTTGCAGGAAGAGAAACGATGATGCATCTCCTCAATAATAGAGTTAATCTTGATGTTTTCATAGTAAAATCATTATGCATAGAATTAATTTATTGTTTCATATTTATGTTTAATTTATTTATTTTTAGTATTACTCATATAATAATTTTATTTTCTTATACAGATGGATTCTTTTGTTCGAGTTAGGGTTGTCACGACCTTTCCCAGAGGGGCCCGTGTCATGACTACCCAAAGCCCACCTCTAATAGGCCATGGGTTGGTGACCAGTACCAAGTATGCATTCCCAAAAATGGGAGACATTATCCTAAATTACCCCCCCACACACACACACATCTCCAAGCCCACACAATGATGAAATGTAAAAAAAACTAAAAGAATGCATGCATACATCTAAGATCCCACAACAGTGTATGATAGTGAAAGTATTATAAATAGAAAAGGGTCCAAAATCAAGCCCAACCAAAAACTGTAAAGAGTCCAACCTACTCCAAGGGTGAGGAATAAGCCAAAATTACGCTCCCAGTAAACACATCAGTGTTTCAGCTCTAGATATGCTCCACCTAATCCCCATCCTCCAAGGACACTGTCAAAAGGGCCACTATATGCACAAGACAGAACATGTGTAGACAAATCCCGTGTAGGGGTGAGTATAACAATGCTCAGTAGGACACCCCAAAAACACTAAACATGAAGCACCAAGTAAGTCAGATCAATATAATATGTAACACTGTATAAAAAATACAAGGAGAATGAGAAAACCTAGATATATTCAGGAGAGACACAATTCAATCAGGCGATCATAACCAATTTCCAGCCACAAGATTCTTTCAAAGAAACACTCGTTCTAAGATATCCCACTTCACAAGCCATGATATCATTGGAGAAACTTGACAAACATGTCTAGCTCATTTGGTCCCCGCCCAAAGAGAACACACTGATATGATAAGATATGATACAAAGAGAGAGGGTCATGACCATAACTGCTAGGGGACACCACGAACCCAATATAGATCAACCACAATACACAAATAGGGGGTCACACCCAGGACTGCTGGGGGACACCAAAAACCCAATCTAGATCAACCAGCTATGTAGGGGATCACATGAAAATGATTCCACAAACCCTAAAGATATGGTCTACTAGATAGAGGATCAATTCTCTACTCAGGGAGGTTATGAAAATTTTGAAAACTCTATTAGGGATTATATATGATCATATTCCAGTATCATGGAGGTATACCATACTCTATCTGAGACTCAGCCTCTAGAGGGTATGAAAATCTAGTGATGTGGATGTAATGGCACAATGTACCCTCAAGGAAAGGACCAAGGAAATGTACTCAACCTATACAGGTCCAAACTAGGAAAATGAAGAGCCTTAAGCAATCTTGTTGGGAGTACATAGCATGTCCTAGGTGGTATAAGACATCTTCATCTATCCTAAGTATTTACCGTGTATAAAACCTCACGTGACATGTAGTCTCAAAATACAAGGTGTGTAGGATGGGTACATGGTGTGTAGAGACACACGGTTCCCTGCCCGCATCTCTTTGCAATGTTCGTGTATCGATGTTGTGTCCTTGTACTGGTCCGTGTATTCCAAGCCATGTCAGTGTCTAAGTACACATCATGCCATTTGGACATGTATCATTACCCATGTACATGTACTCTACAGAGTACACGCTGAGTCGTCCAGGGAGGGTCACATGTCGTGTGATAGGGGTCACACTCCATGTGATAGGGGTCACACACCATGTGGTCATTAACTCTAGCCAAACCATAGCACCACAGCTAGGGGACCCCACACGCTATGTAATCCCGGATTACACGCCATGTTCTGTGGGATTTTCTAGAATCCCAGATCCGCAGTTGTGCACCTCCTTCATCACTCCCACCATCGGTTTTTGACATCAACTCACTAGAAAACTCAAGACCTAAGGTCTTATAAGTCGTTCCATCACTGAGAAACACGTTTCTTCACTAGATCTACTTTCGAAATGTATCAAAATAAACATTCTTGGTTATGTGCCGAAGAACAAGAAATCAAGAATCATCCATTATCCAATTAATTTCTATAACTATTTTTGCACATCCGTTATGTCATGTTGATCCCCGATCTGTGATATCGGATCATTACGCCCAGAATTAGGTGCGTAACGATTGATTGATCGGGATGTGTCGAACCCTAGGATAACGAAGAACACCCATGGTGAAATGCGGAATTGACAGAGAAAAGAACAAATAAAAACCTTGAGGAACAAACCTCATCCATTTTTCATGTCGGGATAGATTCATTTACATTAAAACATTAAACAAATATGAATCAAACAATTATAAGAAATCTACCAAATAAAAACTCACAATATAATTTTTATCCTGCAATACGCATGATATGTGAATCAATCCATTCGTCAATTGTTTCATGTTCATCATATAAATGAATAATAGGGATGAATCTACATAAAAAAAATCCTACCTCAATTCAGTTCAATTGCTGATGAAAAACAATCACTTTGATGTGTTCGTTGATATGATCCATCGAATCCGAGACTGCGTCGATTGATTGATCCATGATCAGCAAGTCCATCATCGTTCGTTCGATAGAATTATCTAGATCTCTATCTAATGAATCTCCAGAGGATTCCAGGGTTATGTGGATAACACTAGAATTTTGAAAAAAGGGATCATTTAAATTTTTACCTATTTCTGTGTCAACAATTAAAATAAAATAATTTTTATTAAATTATTTTATCCGTTTTACACCCGTGAAAAAAATTTCACAGATGACCTATACTGACCAATGTTAGGTCACACTTAGGGAAAAACCTCTATTCTAAATTGAAATATTCCCATGTATTTATGATCCAAGCACCTATTTAGGAGTTATTCCACTTTTTCAAGAAAACTTCACACACATGCTATTAATTATTTTAATATTTTTTAAATATTTGTTCCGGGCACACCAAGCCTCAGAATCACACACTGTCTCATCACCTGGTCTCAAAATCAATCCATATAATATCTAAAAATATTATACAGAAAATCTAAAACATTAAATTCTCCCCACCTTGGGGATTTATGTCCTCGAGAAGCCAAAAAAGGGCTACTCAAACAGATGAGGGTACTAATCAAGAATCTTAGCCCCCCTCTCCCATGTTCTCTCATTGAGATTCCCATAATGCCACCAGACACACACTAAAAAAATCACTTTCCCATGAAGGATACTCTCTTACCAATCCTCAATCTCTATCAGGTACTTTGTAAATGTCACTCCATCCTTGATGTCCATCTCGCCCCAGTTGATGACATGTGATGGGTCATGTATGTACCACCTTAGCTGAAACACATGGAAGACACCTTGTACCCGATCTAACTACAAAGGTAGATCTAAGAGGTATGCTAACTCTCCAACTCTATGTAGTATCTGGAAAGGGACAATGAACCTTGTAAAGAGCTTTTCACCTCAACCATATCTCTATAATCCCCATAGAGGTGAAAACTGAAGGAACACATAGTCTTTTTCCTCTAACTCTAAAGTCATATTTCTCCTATCAGGGTAAGAATTTTGATGGCTCTATATAGTATTCATCTGCTCCTGGATGATTTGAACCATCTCTTTAGTATCTTTCACCAACTCTAGGTCAATGAATGTTGACTCTCTTAGGACAGTATAGTCAAGTGGTGACCTGCAGGGTTGCCCGTACAAAGCCTCAAATGGTTCCATACCAATGGTGTAATTGTTATTTTTTTTGTATGATAACTCCACCAGTTGTAGGTAATATTACCAATTACGACCAAAGTCTAACATGAAATCTCACAACATGTCCTCCAGAGCCTGAATGGTCCGCTTAGTCTGGACATTTTTTGTGGGTAAAATGATGTGTTCAAGAGTAACTAGGTCAAAAATGCCTCCTGTAATCCCTTCCACAACCAGGATGTAAAGCAAGAATCATGACCAGAAGTAATAATTGATGGGACTCCATAGTGTTGAAATAAATATTGCACATAAAGGAATCCCAATCTCTCTACTGAACTATTCCCTTAGATAGTTAGGAAGTGGGATGAATTAGTGAGTCAGTCAATGATCACCCAGATAGAATCGTGTCTCCTAGATGTACATGGTAAACCCATCACAAAGTCCATAAATGTCCCATACCACTTCCATTCCATCACCTCAGGGGTTTGAGCTAAACCCTCTAGAACCTGGTGCTCATCCTTCACATGATGATAAGTAAGGCATCATGAAACAAACTTTGCAACTCCTTTTTTCAACCCTGACCACTAAATCTGACATTGGAGGTCCTGGTACATCTTCACCACACCTGTATGTACCACCAAAGGGGATGTATAAAACTCCATCAGAACCTACTCCCACAACACCACTGAAACTACTGTGTTCCCAATGAAAAGAACAAAGTTCTCCCCACCTTTTGAATATCCATTAGAATCATGCCATATGTGTAAAGACCAAAAATTTCCATGTAATTTTTTTAAATAAATGGTAATTTTACAAGTCCGTGAAAATTGACGGCATGTGATTCCGAGGCCCGAAGTTCCCAAAATGAATTTATGAACTTTTGTTAGGGTACGTTCAGTAAACGTGCGAGCGGGTTTTTTTAACTTTTGAACCAGTGCTCAGAATTGAAATATGAGGGTACTGTTGAACTCATAGTGTCGGTATTCTCTTAGGAAGACTTTCACATCAATGGCAGTTGGTCGAGTGTGGAAGTTAGTTTTTGTGTTTTTCATGAATGAATTAAAAAAATAAAGCTGTGTAGATTTTATTTTTATTTTATTTGTTAAAAACCTCCATGTGGAAGTTGAGAAGTGGGGACCACCAGACCTTAACCTTCCATGAGAGGTTATGGTGGTGGGGACCACCCGAGCCTAACCTCCCTTGAGAGGTTATGGTGGTGGGGGCCACCCAAGTTTTAAACCTCTTCAACTCCCTCATTAATGTGGAGGAGCCTCTTGAGATTCCTCCACATTAATTGTGCCAACCCTCCTTAATTAATTGTTCCAACCCTCCCCCACTTAATTATGATAAGTAATTAATTAAACCAATTTTAATTTTACGCTAATGAACTAAATAGCCAACATAATCTATTATGTTGGCTACTTGGAATTTTTGGAGGAATTGGGAGAGGAGAGAGCTTTGGGAGAAATGAAGTTCTCCAATGAAGAACTTCACCTCCCAATGAAGAACACTCTGCCAACGAAGAACGCCGACCTCGACTTCGACCTTCTTCCTCGGGACTTCTTCCGACGTGGGATGTCTTCCTCTACGACGAATCGATGCCTATACTTCCTTCTCGCACCAACGTCAAAAAATAACCCAAGGTAGGGGTTTATTTCTAATTGTTTATCACTTACCATGTATACCCCTTCTATTTCTTTTGCGGGTTGGGAACAATCATTGTGGGAGGATAGGATTTGACGTTCATGTTCATGTTCTTGATGAACCATATGCTACCACCCTAACGTGGAGGGTATGGGACAAACCAACATGGCCCGACCCTTCCGCAAATCTTGTGGTTTTCTTTACAACAGAGGAAGATGGAAACCATCCATGGTTAGGGAACAAGAACGGAGGCTGACACCACCGCTGGCCGCGATGAAGGTGACGACACAAAGGCACTGCCGCGCAGCCACCACCGCCACCCCATGACCTCCATGCCAACCACGACCATCGTCACCTTCCACGGCTCTGCGCCGCCCCATAGCCGGTCCCCCTCCCCACGGCCGGACCGCCACCCTGCATGGCCGGACCGCCGTCGCCGCGTGGCCGGACCGCCGCCCCGCGCGGTTGGACCGCCGCCACCGCGCGGCCCGACCGCCGAGCCGTGACCTCGCACCATCCTCATCCGAGCCACCTCGGGCTGAGCCAAGCCGCCCCAGGCCGAGCTAAGCCACCCCGGGCCGAGACGAGTCGCCCCGGGCCGAGACGAGCCACCCCGGGCCGAGCTGAGCCGCCCCGGGCCGAGCTGAGCCGCCCCGGGCCGAGCTGAGACGCCCCGGGCCGAGCTGATCCGCCACGTGCCCTCGCGACACCCCTTAGTTGAGCCCCCCTCGCAACACATTTGCGGCCCCTCATGGCCGGCTGGGTCGGTTCGACCGGGTCAGACCGGACCCGGGCCCACAATGACCCAATTACTTCTTTTTGGCCATAACTTTGGCACCGGACGTCCGTTAGACGAACCGTCAGCAATGTTGGGAACCTTGGAGTGATTCGGTCCCTTTGAATTATACCCCATTGTGTTTTTAATTAAGATGGGGAATAGTTAGGTTGGATCGAGCATGAATCCAACTGGCCCCCGGGACTAAAAGGCTAATAACTCATAGACCGGGCGTCCGATTGACGCACCGTATGTTATGTTGAGATCCCTATGATGTGGCGGACCTTTGAGATAATTTTTCATGGGACTTCATGACAGTTGGAGTATCGACTAGTAGCTTGTGTAGTGGATCCTCCCGGAGAAGAGCGAGCATAGTACGGGAACCCAGTGGCTAGCTGAGACTTGATGACTGCTGACCGCTTCGACTCGGAGTGACTCGACTGGCCCAGTGGGGAGCACCTTGGTGATGCGGCAGACCCATGGAGGGGAGCGCCTTGGTGATGCGGCAGACTCACGGTACTCGATAGGAGGAGTACCTTAGCAGGCCACAAAGGGGATCACCTCTGTGTGACGTGGAAGACCCATGGTACTCGATAGGAGGAGTACCTCAGCAGTCCAAGGTTATTGGGAAGCGCCTCTGTGTGATACGGTAGGTCCACTGTACTCGATAGAGGAGGAGTTCTCCTGCAGCTGAGGTGTTCGACGTTGTGACTGTGAATGTTACTTGACACTACCCTAGAATAAATCCAGGTGTGAGCTGAGTCAGTACCTCTATGTTTTTCCTCATGATTGAGATGGATTACTTGATAACTTAGGTATATGTATGGGCATATACCTAAGTAATGTTATCTGTTGATTTCATACTTTTTGTTTTATCCTTGATGGATTTTGTGAGACCTAGAGTGTCTCGGGGTCCCTATTGAGTATCGTTATACTCACCCCTTCATGGGCTATGCCCACACCTTATTGTGTTGGATGCATATGACAGACAACGCTGATTAAGGCTGAGAGTACCAGGACTGGATGGTACCTGGAGGTGGACCATACAGTGTGTCGATACATAGAGGAGATGGGTGGATGTGGAGTGTTGAAGAGGCGATCTATTCCTACCCTTCAGGTAGGAACCTCAGAGGATGACCCAACAGCTAACTTTCCCTTTTCATCAGTTGTATTGTATCACAGTTGTACTTGTACTTTTCAGTTGGGCTTGTATTCTGACCTCTTTTACTTACTGCACTCACTCTATTTACAGTTCAGTTTATTTGTGTATCTATCTTACTGTGTGCTTGGTTATGTGTTCTTGTAGGTTATAAAGGAAATTCCTTCCCAGTTTTTGGGAAGACGCCTTCGGTGCTAGTTTCTAGCCCCTAGCCTATGGAAGTCGGGCTTGAGGTTGTCACGACATGGGCCCTGGGGGACGGGTCATGACATTATGGATATCTGAGTACGTATGGTCTCATAGTCGGTATCCCCAAAATTTTCCTCCCTAACTCACTATAATAGTGGAAGGGTAACAAAAATTGACTGCAGGTAAGCTGCTCCATCTCCATCCTTAGAGGATAACTGCAACAAGTCTAACTATTATGATTCCTCATTCAGCAACTGCGAACTGGATCTCTTGCTGAGAGCATCTGCTACCACGTTACCCTTCCCAGGAGTATAGACAACCTCAAATTCATAGTCCTGGAGGAAATATAGCCATCACCTCTATCTCAAGTTTCTATATTTCTGAGATAAAATATACTTGAGACTCTTTTTGTCATAGTAGATGATAAACCTCTCAGCCATCAGGTAGTGTCTCCACGTATTCAATGCGAAGACTATAATTGCCAACTCAATATCATGGGTCGTGTAGTTATGCTCGTGTGGTCTTAACTGGCATGGACCATATTCAATCACCATTTTACTCTACATCATGACACAACCAATCCCATTTCTGTATGAATCACATAACACTATGTACTCGACACCCTCCTCTAGAAATCTCAGTATGGGAGCGCTCTTCAACCTCTACCTCAGCTCTTGAAAGCACTACTGACACTTTTTCATCCACATGAAAGGATTCCCTTTTCATGTCAAATATCTCAAGGGTGATTCTACTCTAGAGAAGTCAGGTAAAAATATTAAATTGTACCCTTACAATCCAAGGAAACTCCACACCTTTCTAACACCCTTGGGTGGCTCCCAAGCAAGCGTTGCCTCAACCTTCGCTGGATCCACTGCAAATCCAGCCACTGAGATAACGTGTCATAGAAAATGGACCTATCAAATCTAGAACTAACACTTCAATATATTTATGTAAATATGGTTCTCTTGGAGAGTGTAAAATACCATCCTCAAGTGTCTTTCGTTCTCCTCATCATATGATGAATACAGTAGGATGTCATCAATTAAGACCACGATGAACCGGTCTAAGTAAGGCTGAAAGATTCATTTCATGAGTCCCATGAACACTACTGGGGAATTATTCATGCCAAATGGAATCAAAAAGTACTCATAGTGATTTTAATGACATATGAAGGTCGTATTTGGTATATCCTCATCTCTTACTTGTAGCTAGTGATAGCCAGAACTGAGGTCGATCTTCGAGAACCATCGCACTCCTTTCAACTGATCAAAGAGGTCATCGATCCTTGGTAGTGGATACTTGTTATTCACAATCACCTAGTTTAAGAACCATAAATCCACACATAACCTCAAACTTCTATCTACCTTCTTGGAAAATAGTACTGGGGTTGCCTAGGGTTAAACACTGGGTCTCACGAAACCCTTCTTCTATAAGTCCTTCAAATGTACCCTTAACTCACGAAGCTCTGCAGGAGCCATCTGATACACAGGTGTATATATCGATGACTTCACAAGGTGTAGATCAGTGAAGAGGTCTATATCCCTGTGGGGAGGTAAAATTGGGACCTATTTAAGAAATAAATCCTCATACTCTTCCACCAATGTAGGAAATCGAGGACTCATATCATCCACTGCACCGAGGGTCAGGCTAGCCAACTAAAGAGTAATCGGCTGCACCCTCTTATGTGTGAGTCTGTCCTATGCTACCTATAGTTAATTTTCACCTAAAAACGAAAACTTGGTCCCATCACCACAGATACACCACACTCTTCCCCTGAAATAGTTAATCTGATCATAAACTATGAATAACCACTCCATACCAAGAATGAAGTCGTAAGGCCTAGACGCCACTACCAAGAGATACCAACTGAAACTCTCTCCTCCAAGAGTTGGGCCACACTGTCAAAACCAGTGTGTGATCATTGATTATCCTTCAGTAGGATTCTCTAATTTTAAAGGTCAATTCAATGGTTCAATTAAAATATATGAGTCTCGAACAAGATTCATGGAAAGAAAAGAATGACTAGAATCTATGTCTATCAAAACTGTAAATAAAGTGGAAAAGACACATATTGTACCTCATATCATCCCTAGAGTATGGGGGTCATAAGCCTCCATACCTTGTAGCTGGACTCATCCCTTCCCACTAGCTCCCTGAGCCTGGCATAGAATACCTGGGGTGGTGGTTGTAACATGTCAAAACATCAACCACCTCATGCTACTCTCCCAGATCCTCTACCACATGCTCTTTCCTGTGGAACACCCTATGGACCACCCTACTCCTGTCTCTATCTATGTCTAGGAATTCCACCAACCATCTCCCGATCAATGGTAATATGGTTCAAGCAATCTTGTATCATATGTCCCTGACCACCTAATAAGAAACACCGCTTATCCCTTGGTTGATTTGAGCCGTCCTAGGATCCATGAACCACTAATCCTAAGTCCTAGAATTGCCTCCTAAATCACCTGACCCACTTGGATCCCTATGACTATCATTGGCTACCTACTTCCAAGGTCTTAACTAATGGGTTCCCACTGATATCTCCCACTATTGGAACATATTCTTCCAAAAAACTTTTCTCTAATAGGGCTCATTAAAGTACCCCATCATATGTAGAAATTCTAAGGGATATCACTAATTCCCTTATGTCCTAGCGTAATCCCTACTCAAAGGTCAAAGCCCTGAATAACTGGTCCTATAATATATCCAAGGAGTATTGAGAAAGATTAGTAAACTACACTAAAATACTCCTCCACGGTCATACTGCCCTACTACAGATTCAGAATCTCCTGTATGCGTACTAATCACAACGTAGCAGGATAGAACTCCTCTTTAAAGAGATGCTTGGAGTATGTTCAAGAGAGATTTGTCTCATCACGTGACTGAGTAAACAAGCTCCACCATATCCTCGCAAATCCCTAAAGAAGACTCGAAGTAAGGACTGCCATTTGGTTGAAAAGCATCCTAAAAAGGAAAAAAACATGAGTGACTACTTCTAGCCAATCCTCAGCCATCTGGGGGTATGGCTCACCCCAAAACCTAGGAGTTCACTTCCTCTGAAACTCATGCAATGCACTCAACCTGCATGCATCCTCAACAAGTAGTAGTTGTTTCTCTACGGGTGGTGGTATAGCTAGTAAACCACCCGGAGTTGATATCTATGATACAAGCCCCTGTACTGATGCCTTATCACTAGGCAGATCATACTTGTGATCACGCGATGGAATCCTGGATGGATGTCTACATGGAGGCATCCTAAAATAAAAAAATATGTACCACGATCAATAGAGTATATCTGGGGAGATGACTCAAGAAGGACATGGAAACCCAACCATTCCTATATGATGCATGTACCATTTTTTTTTTGCAACCAGTGTTTTCATGTACAGAGTCAAAAATTAGGTGTTCAGATTCTTATTGTATGGATATGTCGGTTGTCGCACTAACACTAGAGTCCCTAGCCTAAAATTTGTACTCTAAACACTTAACATTTTTCCCCAAACAAACCTCATAGACTCTCGGTCCTAAAGTAGAACCGACATCCTTTAATACCACTCTATCATGACATATCCCAGAGGGGCCCATGTCATGACTACCCCAAGCCTGCCTCCAATAGGCCAGGGGATGGCGAACATCTCCGAGTAGGAATATCCCACAAAAGGGAGTCATTAGCCTAAATTACCTACACAAACATCTCCAAGCCCACAAAATATTGAAATTTAAAACAACTAAAAGAATGCATGCATACATCTATGATCCAAAAATAGATTACGATAGTGAAAGTATTGTAAACAGAAAAGGGGGGAAAAATCCTAACCAAAAACTGTAAAGAGTCCACCCTACTCCAAGGGTGAGAACTAAGTAAAATATATGCTCCCAATAAAAACCTCAAATTGTCATCTCTAACTATGTTCCAGCCACTCCCCATCCTCCTAGGACACCGTCAAAAGGGCTGCTTTATGCACAAGACACGACACGTGCTGGAAAATCTCATGCATGGGTGAGTATAACAACACTCAGTAGGACACCCCAAAAACACTAAACACAAAACACCACATAAGTTAGCTCGATACAAGATGCAACACTATATCATATATATAAGGAGAAATAGAAACCCAGATATACTCAAGAGAGACACCATCCAACCAGGCTTTCATAACCAACTACCAGCCACATGATTCTTTTGAAGCAATGCTTGTCCGGGGAGATCCCACTCCACGAGCCATGATATCATTGGAGACACTCAACAAAAGGGTCTAACTCATTTGGTCCTCACCCAAAGAGAACAAACTAGTCTAAGAAGACTATGATATCTAGAGAGGGGTTTGTGCCCATAACCTCTAGAGGACACCACGAACCCAATCTGGATTAACCATGATACACATATAGGGGTCATGCCCAGGATCGTTAGGGGACACCACGAACCCAATATAGATCAACCCGCTATGTAGGGGATTGCATTCCAATGATTCTGCAAACCCTACTGATACGGTCCACTAGATAGAGGATCAACGCCCTACTTAGGGATGTTACGCCAATTCTGCAAACTCTAATAGGGATGATAGAGGATTACACTCCAATCTCATAGAGGGATACCATACTCTATCTAAGACTTGGTCTCTAGAGGGGATTACAATCCAGGTATGTGGATTTAATTTCGCATTGTACCCTCGAGGAAAGGACCAAGGGAACACACTCAACCTATAATGGTCCAAAATAGGAAAATGAAGAGCCTCAAGCACTCTTGTTGGGAGTACATCGTGTTTCCTAGGGGGTACAAAGCATGTTCATCTATCTCAATTCTTTCCCATGTGGAAAAACTCACACGACATGTAGTCTCAAAATACACGATGTGTAGGATGATTACACGGTGTGTATAGGCACATGGTTCCTTGCCCGTGTCACTTGGTCATGTCTGTGTACCTAAGTTGTGTCCATGTACCGGTCTGTGTACGTCAATCCGTGTTCATGTTTAAGTACTCGGCGTGCCATCAAGTCGTGTACTATTACCCGTGTCTGTGTACTCTTCATAGTACATGTTGAGTCTCTTGAGGGGGGTCACAATCCATGTGATAGGGGTCACACACCGTGTGGTCCTTAACTCCAGCCAAACCCTAGTGTCGTAGCCAGGGGCTCCACATACCGTGTAATCCTGGATTACACGCCATGTTCTATCGGATTTTCCAAAATATGAGATCTATGGTCGCGTACCTCCTCCACCTCTCCAGCCTTTGGTTTTTGTCCTTGACTCACTGAAAAACTATAGATCCAAGGTCATCCAAGTCATTCCATCACTGAGAACCATGTTTCATCACTATATCCACTCGCAAAACATATCAGAATCAACATTCTTTGTTATTTGCTGAAGAACGCTGAAGAACATGAAATAGAGAATCATTCGTCATCCAATTCATTACTACAACCACTATCACACCTCCATAACATCGTGCCAATCCCATATCTGTGATATCATATCATTGTGCCAAGAATCGGGTGTACAATGATCGATTGATCGGGATGTGTCGAACCCTAATCCAACAAAGAACGCCCATGGTGAAATGCATAATTTGGGGAGAAAATCACAAAGAAAAAAGTTGAGGAATAAACCTTAGTCATTGTTAATGTCAGCCTTGATTCATTTCTGTTAAAACATTGAATGAAGAGGAATAAAAAAATTATAATAAATCTCCCAAATAAAAACCTACAATATAATTCCCACCCTACAATATTCACGATATGTGAATCAATCTATTTGTTGATTTATTCACATTTATTGTAGAAATAAATAATGGGGGAGAATCTACATAAACAAAAATCCTACCTCAATTTGGTTCAATTACTGATAAAGAAAGATCTCTGCGTTCCATTCACTGGTGAGATCCGTTTAATCTGAGGCTGCACCGATCGATTGATCCATGATCTGCAAGTCCATCGTCGTTCCTTTGAGAGAATTATCTAGATCTCTCTCCAATGACCCTCCATAGGATTTTAGGGTTATGTGGATAACCTTGGAATTCTGAAAAAAGGTATCCTTTAAATTTTTACCTATCATTGCAACAACAATTGAAATAAAATATATTTTTTAAATTATTTTATCCATTTTACGTCTATGAAAAAAATTTCACAAACGACCCACACCGACCAATGTTAGGTCACGCTTAGGGTAAAACCACTATTCTAAATTCAACAATAGCATCATATTTTTTATTCGAGCACCTGTTTAGGAGTTATTTCACTTTTTCAGGAAAATTTCATGAGCTTTATATTAAATATTTTGATATTTTTCAAACATTTGTTTCGGGCACACCGGGCCTCAAAATCGCACGCCGTCTCAACACCTGGTCTCAAAATAAATCAATTTAACATGTAAAAATAATACATGGAAAATCCAATATGTTACAATGGTGGTTTTTTCAAAGATTCTCACACTCATTTGAGACTATAAATGAGATAATGGAAAAAAGGAAATGGGTCAAGAATTTATACAAAAATCACAAAAAGGTGAGTTCGTACTACGTATTTAATTATTATTTTCATCATTTTATCTAATATTTTTAAGTTAATTTCCATATCATTTTTATCTAATACTTATTTTTTTCATAGATCTTTTGGGAAGTCATATTTTGCTTTCAAATATCTGCAATAATCCACAAAAGAGATACCATGTTCCTTTTTTTCCAATTTTACCACTCTTTCTATTGGATTTATTTATCAAACTGAAACACTGCATATTGAGTCGATGTTCTTAGCTGAAAAAAAGTTTTTCTGCTAAAAACATCGTCTCAATATATAGTGTTGTAAATTAGACAAATAAAGATAATTTAAAGTGTGGTAACATTGGAATTTGATATTTTTTTGATGTTTTAGGATGTGTATAAATCATTCAAAGCTCAATCTGACACACATTTTGACCGATATGACTCCAGGTTCTTCTTTTTATTTAAAATTGGCTTTAATTTTAGTAAAAAAGACAACTCACAAACTCAAAACCAAGAAAATGAATTTGAATTGTTTTGATACTTTATTAAAATGATCTATAAGTCATTTTTGATGTTTAGGAATCAAGATAACCTTAATACGACACACGATATTCCCAGTATGACTCAAAGTGCCCGTCATCAGTTTAAAATTGAAATTTTAATTCAAAAAGTGTTACACACTAAAAACCAACCAAACATGATAGAATTGTATTTATAATTTATGAAAATTATTCTTAAGTCATTTTTTATGTGTAGGATTCAATATGAAATCAAAACGATATATGATGAGACCAGTATGACTCAAAATACATGTTTCCAATTTAAAATTACATTTTAGAAAAAAAGATAAGTGACATACTCAAAACTAAGAAAAAACATTTGTACTATTTTGATACTTTATGAAAATGATCTATAATTCATTTGGGATGTGTAAGAATCATCCTCGCCTCAATCTAACGCATGGTATGATAGGTATGACTCCAAGTGCTTCTTTTTATTTAAAGTTGACATTATTTTTTTGTAAAAACGACAACTAACATAATCAAAACTGAGAAAACACATTCATATTGTTTTTATAGTTTATGAAAAAAATATATAAGTAATTTTTGAAGTGCAGGAATCAAAAACACATAAATCCAATATATTATGCGCCTGGTATGACTCAAAGTTTCCGTTATTAGTTTAAAATTGACATTTTAGTTTAAAAAAGTGTCACTCACTAAAAAATGTGAAAAAAAAACTTGTATTATCTTGATAATTTAGTATAATGATTCATAAGACATTTTTGATGTTTAAGAATGAGTCTCACCTCAAACCAACACACTATGTGACCGGTATGACTCAAAGTGTGTGTTTCCAGTTTAAAATGGCATTTTAGTAAAAAAGACAAGTGACACACTCAAAACTGAGAGAAAAAATTTAAATTGTTTTGATACTTTAGGAATATGATTCATAAGTAATTTTGGATGTGTAGGAATCATGCAAACCTCAATCTGATGCATGGTGTGACTGGTATGACTCTAGTCATGTCTTTTTATTTAAAGTTGACATTGATTTTAGTAAAAAATATAACTGACATACTCAAAACCAAAAAAAAACAAATTTTTATTTTTTGAAACTTTAGTAAAATAACCCATAAGTAATTTTTGATGTGTATAAATTATCCACACATCAATATGATACTATATGTGTCTGATATGACTCAAAGTTCCCATTATCAGTTTAAAATTGATATTTTAGTTTAAAAAGTGTCACTCACTGAAAACCAGGAAAATACACCTGGATTGTCTTGATAATTTATAAAAATAATTCATAAGTCATTTGTGATGTATGGGAATCAATCACATGTAAAACTAACACACGATGTGACCAATATGACTCACAGTGCATGTTTCTATTTTCAAATTACATTTTAATAAAAAACACAAGTGACATACTATAAACTAAGAAAACATATTCATATTATTTTGATACTTTAGAAAAATGATCAATAAGTAATTTTTGATGTGTAATAATCATCTAAACCTAAATCTGACACATAGTGTGACTGGTATAATTCCATGTGTGTCTATTTATTTAAAATTGGCATTAATTTTAGTAAAAAAACACAAGTGACATACATAAAACTGAACAAAAACATTCAAATTGTTTTTATACTTTAGGAAAATGATCCAAAAGTCATTTTTAATGTTTATAAATCAACACCACCACAATCTAATGCACAGTGTGACCGGTATAAATCTAAGTGTGTCTTTTTATTTAAAATTAACATTAATTTTAGTAAAAAGAACAAGTTTTATACTAAAAACTGAGAAAACGCATTCAGATTGTTTTTAATAATTTATGAAAACTATCCATAAGTCATTTTTGATGTTTAAGAATAAAATAAACATCAATATGATGCAAAATGTGACCGATATAACTCAAAGTGACTATTTTTATTTAAAATTGACATTAATTTTAGTAAAAATAAAAAGTGACATGCTGAAAATTGAGAAAACGTATTCAGATTACTTTTATAATTTAGTAAAATGATCCATAAGTCATTTTTGATGTGTAGGAATCAACCAAACCTAAATATGACACATGGTGTGACTGATATTACTCAAAGTGTGTCTTTTTATTTAAAATTGACATTGATTTTAGTAAAAAGAAGAAGTAACATACTGAAAACTGATCAAACACATTCTTATTGTCTTGATACTTTAGGACAATGATCAATGATTAATTTGTGATTTTTAGGAATCAACTTCACCTCTATCCAATACACGGTGTGACCGGTATGACTTAAAGTGTTCGTTATCAGTTTCAAATTGATATTTTAGTTTAAAATGTGTGTCACTCACTGAAAGCCAAGAAAATTATTTCTGATTGTCTTTATAATTTAGTAAAGTGATTCATAAGTTATTTTTTATGTGTATGAAGTAGTCTGATATCAAACTGACTCACGATGCGACCTGTATGACTCAAAGAGCATGTTTGTAGTTTGAAATGACATTTTAGTAAAAAATACAAGTGACATGATAAAAATTGAGTAAAAGCATTCAAATTATGTTGATACTTCATGAAAATTATCCATAAGTAATTTGTGATGGGTAGGAATCACCGACACATCAATAAGACGCATGGTGTGACCAGTATAACTCCAATTGTGTCATTATTTAAAATTGACATTAATTTTAGTAAAAAGAACAAGTGATATACTCAAAACTGAGAAAATACATTTTTATTATTCTGATACTTTAGGAAAAAAATCTATAACTCATTTTTGATGTTTAGGAATCAACCAAACTTCAATACAACGAATGGTGTAACCGGTATAACTCAAAGTTATTATTTTTATTAAAAAATGACATTTTATTAATGTATTATTTAATATTAATATTTAATTTATTTTTTTATTGTATTACTAACATGATATATTTTTCTCATATAGGTGGATTCTTTTTCTTGGGTTGAGGTGATTTTTTTGCAAACTGATACCATGGGCGGACTTTTTTGAGAGGGGATCATGTGTACCAAAGACGATGAAATATTAATGTTTTTAAATATTTGTGGATATTAATTGTAAATGCGATAATAAAAAACATTGTTTTAAATGTATATAATAGTGTTTTGTTTTATTCATTATGTAAAATTTATTTCAATTAAATTATATATTTTTCATACATATTACAAGTATGTGCTACAATGTGCTATTATACAAACAACACATTGTAGTAGGTTGGGCCATTATCAGTGCTATTTCTAGCACTCATAAAGGGAGGTTTTATTAGAATTTTTTGTAGCACTGATAAAGGCCCCCCTTTATCAGTTCTTATGTAGTAATTTGGTCATTTATCAGCGTTTTTTCTAACACTCATTGGGGGAGGTTATCAGCATTTTTTGTAGCGTTGATAAAGGCCCCCCTTTATCAGTGCTTTTTTAGCACTGTTAAAAGCCTTTTGTGCGTTGTTAAAGGACATATTTGTAGTTGTGGCATGATATATTTTATTGAAATAATATAACATAATATAGTGATGATTGAATGATGTATTTTAATCTTAACATGATACAAACATTATAGTCAACCATGATTGATTTTTAGAACATAATTTCTGACAAAGATTTCAAAATATCATGCTTAAATGATATAATAAATAAATAGTAAGCTACAAAATGTATTTACATTTCTAATATAACAAAAAATGAAAATAAAAATAAAACAACATACTGATAAAAATGGAAAAAAATTTGTGTCATTGTATGTAATATTTCAAATAAGATAGAATTGTATGAAAAAAGTAAAACAAAAAAAATAATGTTTCAACCCAAAAACCAATAAAAATCATGTATCACAAACAAATTTTTTCAAAGAAAATAAAATAAAATAATAACCTAAATCAATACAAAAAAACATAACATTTCTATTTACTATTCATGTTTACAATCCAAAAAAATACAAAAAGTAATAATGAAACAATTAAATTAAAAAAAAATACATGTGAACAAAAAAGAAGATAATAAATAAATACAAAAAAATGATAACACCTCTATAAAATAAAAGAATTATTTTAATATCATTAAAATAATTGTATAATAATAATAATTATAATTAATAAAAATACATGATAAAAAATAACATAATATTAAAACTAATAAAATAATAAAACTAGTTCAACCATTTAACTTGACCCCGATCCGATCTTGAACCACTGCCCACACTGGATCACAAGCCGGTTTGGTCTTGAGAACATCAAAAAATATAAAAAAATTGATCTAATGCATAAAATATAATATAAAGAACAATGAAATATTTTTAAAATAGAACACACATTTTATCGTTACACACATATAAATTAAAAATAAAATAAGAATATTACAAAATCAAAAACAATATCCATCCATAAATTAAATTAAAAAATAATATTAAAACTATATATATTTTATATAAAAAAAATTTAATAACAAATCTACAAACCATAAAAAAACAAAGAACATGTTTTTTCACCTTAAAACGTTAACATACATATTTTTAAAACAAAATATATACTTTTAAATATTAAACCATGAAACATATATCATGTTAGAGCAACAAAATTAAATTCATTTTAAAATAAATAAAAATAAAAACATTTAAGCAAATATACAGTAACAAAACAATTTAGGTCAACCATTAAATAATAAAAGTGAATTTTACTACCAAAAAAATCATAACATAATATGTGTTTTGTTATCTTAAAACATATATTATTAAAATCAAAACCTATTACCAAACTTCATATCATAAGATATTTATCATGTTAAAATATCCAAACAAAATTCATTTGAAATTAAACAAAAAC
Organism: Viscum album; assembly: GCA_963277665.1. Lineage (NCBI taxonomy): Eukaryota > Viridiplantae > Streptophyta > Magnoliopsida > Santalales > Viscaceae > Viscum > Viscum album. Next base: position 80,480,882 of record OY728122.1, read on the forward strand.
ACAAAAACACACAAGCATAATATATGTTTAATGAATAATAAAAAATGAAATCGATTTTAATATTTAAAAAATCTCAAATAAAAAAAAATAAAAAAAATAAAAAACATATATAATGCATAAAAATATGAAATTAATCATCCATCTTTAAAAATAAAAAATTTAAAATATCACATAATTGATAATAAACAATACTAAACACTTTTTTATTTAAAAAACACATAAAATGTGCAATGTTTAATTAAATAAATTACAAGGAAAATTTATGCTTGTAAAAAAATATAAAAAACAAATTATGAATAAATCATTTATAATAAATGGTCCATCAATTAATTAATAATTTAATAAATTATGGACTAATAAATTATATCATCTAAATATTAATACGACACGTTATGATAAATACAATAATTTATTACATATGCATTTAATGTTTTAAATTTAGTCAGAATAATTTATTTATTATTTGATGAAAATCAATCTCCATAAATCGATACTTTTTGTTGATAGAGTAAATTGTGGTGGGTTCTAGATTTTATGACCCCCTATAAATATAATCCCCCTTCACTCAGTGGATTAAGGAAACATACACTATCTACATCCCCATACAGAGTGTAGAAGATATTCCGGTTTTGATTCCACCATTTTTGGGATCTTACAACAGATGTAGGTAAGTGAAAAGTTCCTTTTATTAAATAAATTTTCTAATCCTAAAATTTAAACATTCTATAAAATTTCATACATTTGGTATCAAAGTGAGGTTATACCTTTTTCTTTTAATATAACTTATTACACTCTATTTTAGAAAAATCTATTTTGTATTTTCAGTTTTGGAAATGACGCATTTCCTTTTTTACCATCATCCTCTTCATTTATTTTTATTTGGTAATTAAAGATGTTTTTACACATCTTTAATTCATAAGTCATGATTTTTTTTTGTAAATTTTATTAAAATTAGGTTTCACAAAAGAATTTCTAATTAAATAAAATTTACATATTCAGCAAAATCATATTGAATAATTCATGGACTTGTTGCAATTTGAGTAATCAAAAGTTACTTATATATCTTTAATTTTAAATGGATGAAATGTTACATTTAATTTTAATAATTTTCCCATAGGTATTATGAATATTAAAATTTTAATATTTTTTCATATGGTTTTTTGAATTATCAAACTATAATTCAAGAATTTATGAATTAAAATATCAATTGATAATTCTGTGATTTTTTAAAAATTTTATTAAAAAATGGGTTTTGTTACAACATTCCTAATTAAATAAAAATTAAAAATTCATTAGATCACATTAAATAGTATATTAAAAATATAATAAATTTTATCCCATAAGATTTTTTATTATATTTTCATTAGATAAAATATTAAATTTAATATTTATAATTTTCCAACAGGTATTATGAATATTAAAAATTTAATACTTTTTAAATGGTTTGTTGAATTATCAAATTATAATTCAATTAATTTATAAATTAAAATATTACTTGATAATTATTGATTGATTTCATGAATCTATTAAAATAAAATTTCTCCCATTGACAATTTTATTTTTTTAGACTCATGTTGAGAGAATTTACTATGTAAATCATGTAATCTGGACTAATAATCACGTATTTAATTTTAATTTATACTATCAAGCTATTCTAATATTCAATGTGACATTCCTGAATTAAAGGGTGACAACTATAAAATTTGGAAGGAGAGAATTATTCTTTATCTAGGATAGATGGACATTGATTATGCTATTCAGAAACTCAAACTCCCTATAGTTAATAATAATAACACACTATATGATATAACATTTTATGAACATTGGGAGCGATCAAACAGTTTTAGTACGATGTTCATCAAAACTAAATTATGTTCTTGTATTATCGATTTAGTTAATGATTATAATAATGTTTGTAACTTTCTAAAAGCTATAGATGACCAGTTCATCTCTTCAGATAAAGAATTAACAAGCACATTAATCATGCAGTTATCATCTATGAGATACACCACTATGAAAGGTGTGAACGATCACATCATGAAGGTGAGGGATATTTCAACTCAAATTAAGAATATTGAGGTTGATATACCCAATCCATTTCTATATCATTATATTCTCAACACTCTTACACATCAACATGGTCCATTTAAAATCTATTATAACACACATAAAGATAAATGGTCAATTAATGAATTAATTATTATGTGTGTTCAATAGGAGGAAAGGCTTGTGGTAGAAATGGGAGAAACCAATATGTTGAAAATGAACCAGAAAAAAAGGTTCATAAATGTAAAGGCAATAGAAAGGGGAAATAGAAATTTCTACCTCAACCTAATATTAAGAAGGAAATCATTTTTTTATTCTGTAAAGAAAAAGGGAACATAAATAAAAGTTTTCCTAAATTTTATAAATGGATTAAAAATAAAGTTATTTCAATCTCATTGGTTTTTTATGAAAAAAATATGGTTGATACAATTTATAACACCTGGTGTATTGATTATAGTTCTACAATTCATATTGTGAATACCTTGCAGGGTATGAAAAACCTAAGGAAACCAATGGATAGTGACCTTTGTATGTATTCAGGAAACAAGATGTGCTCACATGTGGGAGCCATGGGGACATGCATTCTAGTGTTATTAACTGAGTTTACTTTGCTCTTATAAAATAAATTTTATATTCCAAGTTTCTCTAGAAACTTGATTTAATTTTCCAAACTTATATCATTGGGTTTTACATTCATTTTTTATAAAACTAATTTTTCCTTGATATTTGGAAATGACATCATTGGATGTGGTACATTAAAGGATGTCCTTTTATCCACTGATTTTCAAATTAAGATTTATAATGATAAAATGCATGTCCATACTGGTATTAAAAGAAGTTTTATAAAAGAAAAATATTCTATGTTATGGAACCATAGATTAGGTCATATCTCAAAAGAAAGGATTCAATGATTAGTTAAGAATGGGGTAATTAGTACTCTTGATTTCACTGATTTTGAAGCATATGTAGATTACATTAAGGGAAATCAAACCAATAAATCAATGAAAGGTTAAAATATCAGATCATCTATATTTGAAATCATACATATAGACATATGTAGATTATACATGGATTTACATAATAAAAAATTCTTCATTTCATTTATTGACTACTATTCATGATATATGTATCTCTATTTTCTTCATAATAAAAATTAATCGCTTGAAACCTTTAAAATTTTTAAGACTGAAGTAGAGAAACAATGTGGTAAAAAAATTTAGATTGTGAGGTTATATTGAGGTGGAGAATATTATGGGAGATACACCGAGGATGGAAAATTGCCTTTTTTTCATTTGAAATATTTCTTCAAGAAAATGTAATATTTGCACAATACACTATGATAGGTTCACCAGACCAAAATGGTGTAGCTGAGAAAAGAAACCTAACATTAATGGAAATAGTACTAAGTGTTCTTAGTAACTCTAAGCCACCTAAATTCTTATGGACTGAAGCACTTAAAGTGTCATCATACATTTTGAATTGGGTTCCAACAAAGGTAGTTTCAAGAACACTTTTGAATTGTTTAAGTGTTGGAAATCGATTTTGCAGCATGTATGTATTCGAGGATGTCCTTCAGAAGTGAATATTTATAATACCCATGAAATTAAGTTGGATCCTAGGACCATTAGTGGATAATTCATTGGATATTCTGAAAGGTCTAAAGGATATCATTTTCATTTTCCATTATTGAACACTAGAATTAGGGAATCAAGAAATACAAAATTTATTGAAAATGACCAGATTAGTGGGAGTGATCTTATCAACAAAATTTCTGATAAAGACCATTCATATGGTCAAACCTATATCTCATGTGATAAATTGATAATTGTTCATAAAAAACCTCATTTTTGAACAAATATCATTCCACAAATGGTTGATAATCATCATTTGGATCAAATAGATCAAGAATCAGAAACCCTTGAACAACAATTTGAACTGAAAATTACTCAAGAAAATAATGGTGAAACATTGAGAAGAGCCGAATGGATGCTAAATCCAACAATTTCCAGTGATTATATAGTTTATCTACAAGAATATGACTACAATATTGGATCCATAAATAATCCGAAAATATATTTACATGCCATAATTTGTGAAGATTCTAATATGTGGCATGATACCATGATAGAGGAGTTAAATTCCATGAAGAGTAATGATGTTTGGGAACTTTTTTGAATTTCCATTTGGTGTAAAACCTATTGTATGTAAATGGATTTTTAAAACCAAGAAAAATTAATTAGGCGACATTGAAATATACAATGCCCGACTAGTTTCTTAAGGGTTCACTCAAAAGGAAGAGATTGATTATACTGACACATTTCATCTAGTATCCAAAAACCATTCCTTACGAATTATATTGGAATCATTATATCATTTTAATTTTGAATTAAAACAAATGGATATAATAACTTCATTTTTGAATGGTAATCTAGATGAGAAGGTTTACATGAAACAACCTCAAGGATTCCTCTCTAGTAATGATGAGAATTTGGTTTGCAAGATAAAAATGTCTATCTAATGTTTAAAACAAGAATCCCGATAGTGGTATTTATGATTTAATGATGTAATTACTTCTATTGGTTTCAAAGAAAACATTATGGATTAATGTATATACCATAAGGTTAGTGGGAGTAAAATATGTTTTCTTATTTTATATGCAGATGATATTTTACCTGCCACTAATGATAAGGGTTTTCTATATGAGTTTAAAAACTTTCTCTCAAAAAGTTTTGACATGAAAGATATGGTTGATTCATCATATGTCATTGGATTAAAGATTCATAGGGATGGGTTGAGAGGTTTTCTAGTATTGCCTCAAAAAACCTATATTAATAAAGGTTTAGAGAGATTTTATATGAAATATTATTCACCAAGTATAACACCCATTATTAAGGGTGATAAATTCAGTATAAAACAAATCCCTAAAAATGATTTTGAATGAGAACAAATGAAATACATACTATTTGCTTCTGCTGCTAGTAGTTTAATGTATTCTCAGGTCTGTATGAGTCTTGGCATTTCATTTCTAGTAGGAATGTTGGGGAGAAATTAGAGTGATCTGGATATAGACCACTGGAAAGATATAAAGAAGGTATTGACATATCTTAAGGGGACTAAAGAATAAATGATTATATATAAACACACTCACAATTTAAAAGTCATCAGATACTCAGATCCAAACTTTTATGGTTATGTTGATTCATGCAAATAAACTTTAAGATATGTCTTTATGATAGCTGGAGAATTTGTGTCATGGAGAAGTGTCAAACAGACACTGATAGAAACTTCTACTATGGAAGATGAGTTATTTTTATGTTTTTAGGCCACTTCACATAGTGTATGGATAAGGAGTTTCATTTTGGGCCTTAAAGTTATGGATTCTATTTTCAAGACATTGATTACAAATTGTGACAATTTGGATGATATCTTTATGGCTAATAATAACAAAAGTGGGAGTCGAAGTAAGAATATAGATATTAAATACTTATCCATAAGGGAATGTGTTAAAGATAAAAGTGTGGTCATCCTACACATCAGCACCAAATTTGTGATTGAAGATCCTTTGACAAAAGTAATGCCTCCATTTAAATTCAAGGATCATGTAATATGTATGGGATTAAGTTCTAAATTATAAATTTGTTGAATTTTATTTTAAACTCTGTATATTTTAGTTTTTCTCTCTTCTGTTTAAGTTTACACATTCATTACTTGAGAAATATTTTTTAGGTCTACAAAATAAAACATACGATTAAGTTTTGTTCATATAGAGAATAAACCACATGGTTTAGGTTTATTAATATAGTTATTTAAAGATACATGATATATTGTGAAACATGGAATTAAACACTCTTTATTTAGAGGAAATACCGCTATGATCCATATATAATATTTATTTTTAAATAGGGAGATTGAATTCATTTTCATTTATTGTTTTGGACCAATGGGAGAATGTAATAAATGGTACATCAATTAATTAATAATGTAATAAAATATGGGCCAATAAATTATATCATCTAAATATTAATATGGTACATTATGATAAATATAATAATTTATTATATATGTATTTAATGTATTAAATTTAGTCTAAACAATTTATTTATTATTTGATGGAAATCAATCTCTATACATTAATACTCCTTATCAACAGAGTAAATTATGGTGGGTTATTAAGGGTAGATTCCCCTATAAATATAACCCCCCTATACTCAGTAGATTAAGGAAACATATACCATCTACATCCTCATGCATACATTCTATAAATTTTCTTACATCATCAAGTCAAACCACTTTAATAAGTAATTATAAACACAAATATTGAATAAAAAAACATAATAATTCTGGGAATATCCAAAATCCATCAATAAATAAATGAAAAAAAATTATAAAAAAAACTAAAAACATACTAAAATATCGATAAATTAAAAAAAATAAATAAAACATTGAGTGAATCAAGTAATCAACTCATCCGCTTAATTGTTGCAAATATTTTATCAAACCATGTCAAAAAGATAAAAAAATCAGAATAATGATATTATTATTATTATATTAGATGATATTAAAATCAAACAATACACGCACCCTAGATAACTTAGTGGGTCAAACTTTATTTATCCCCATTGTGAATGACAAACACTCACTAGACATATTTTATTACAATACATGACCTGAATTCCCAGAGACACGAAGGTCTTAAAAAATGAGTGACACTACCATATATCATGCCTTTCCCTACCCCAAATTTTATAAGCACTAAAAATAAAGAGTTGATAATATGGAAACCTTTATCAATGCTATCTAAAATCACCAATAAAGGTAACTTTTATCAGTGGTAAAAAATCCGAATAAAGGCATACTCTTTATCAACGCTTTTTTTAGTACTGATAAAGGTGGATTTTTATCAGTGCTATTCTTAGCACTCATAAAACTTCTAATAAAAACTATTATTAATATATATAAAATTATCATATTTATGTTAAAAAAATCATGTTTATTTATATACATTAATAAAAAATGCATGTATATAATTAATATAAAAAGGATATATTAATATATATTTTTTAATAATTTAAATATATATATAAAATGTTTGAACTGGTTTTTTTGCCACCAAAGTATTTTATGGGGTGTTTTCTTAGTTTTTGATACTCCAATTAAGTTTTTTAAAGAGACCGAGATGGAAAAGTATGACCATTATTCCTGAATATTGGTTGAGTTTGATCTTAGTCCAACTCTGGTTGAAACAATATATTTGGTTTCTAGAGAATTTAAATTTGAACTTTCAATAAAATATTAGAGTGCTCCTGATTTCTATGTTAATTTCTTATGCATTGGACATGTAAGGAATAATTTTCACTGGGGTTTGAGATATTAAAAATGTGGGAAATATTGTAGTAATGTTGAAAATTGAAAGTTCAAATTTCCCATTAATAATGGTAGGAATACTTCTTCTAAGAAGAATGCAGTGCCTATGACTAGGAGGATGAATGTTGATGCTTTTGTGAAAGGAGGTAATGATGGTGTTGCTTCCATTCCCAAAAAAAATTATTTCTTTGGACTACATGACAATGTGTGATGATGGGGCTCTTCAAGTCCAAGATCCTACTTTATTTGCTGATGTGGTTGCTAGAATAAATCTTAAGCTAGTTCCTATTTTAATCTTGGCACCATCTGATGTTAATGATGTGTCTCCTAAAGGCACTATGTTGGAGGATCATGTTAAGGGATTCTATTTTGTTACGAGTGGCACTGCCATATTTCTAAATCAAGATGTTATTTTTGGCACTCCACTACTGGGAAAGACTGATATGAGTGTCCTATTATAATAGTGGGTTCCCTAGACCCAAATATATATTACTTTTGATTACCATATCATGTATACAATGTGTTTTTCATGATGAAAAATTACCATTATAGTGTAGACATTTTTTCATCCACTATTAAATGGTAATTTCCATAGATTAATTGTCGCATCAAAAAGTTATAGTAAATCCCATGCTATAATGAGAAACTCAAGATACTATAACATTAACATTAAATATATGTTCTATGGTCTAGATACATCATAGTTACTGGACACAATTGATGTATGACTATCAGGTGTTGGGGGCTCATAATCCTTGAGACTTCTTCTCATGAAGTTCTCACTTTGTGATCTCTAATAGTTGAGAACATGAGGATAGACCTACTAATAGGAACACCACATGTTTCAGGTATCGTTGGTTGTTCTTATCTACAGACATGTTTATTGATCTCTTAAATTGAGATCATTGCCATTGTGTTCCATTTGATCGCATACTTTGATGCACTAAAAAATCATGATAATGAAATCATGGTGAGGTAGCTTATATTGGGTGCGTCATTGGTGGTATGACATTGGTTGAATGGTCAAGAAATTATTTGTCACTTCTGGGTTGAGGAAGTAATATATTTTGGGTTAGGTTGATTAGGATGGAATTACCTATATAAGTCCTTGGACAAGGAATTCAAGGGTAAATATTTTTAGTTAGACCAAAAACAATAAAGCAAGAAAAGGATGATGAAACAAGTGTGTTTCCTACTTTATGATATATCTAAATACAAATAGATTATATTACATAGTATGTGGTCATAGGTTGGTTGTTGTTTCTATGACTATTCCTTATCTCTTTAGGGTCTTGATGGGTTGCTAGACTCTGCTATTGGTCTGCAAATACTATTCACTTCTATCGAGATAAAGGACTAGAGTGTCACAAAAAAAATAGTATATTCAAGAATCTTCCCTATTCCAATGAATAAGAAAATTGGATATGGTGGGCCCCACCATGGGGTCTGAGGGTTGTCCAAGTTATCGATCACCAATTAATTACTGTTCAAGTAGAGAATAATTGGGTTGAATTTATTTATTAGAAGTACTCATGAAGTATTTAGTCAATATTCGAAATAATATTATTTTAATATTCCAGGTCTGTTTAATATTAGCAGGAATTTCAGGTTGAGTTAATGAATTGGTTTTATCAAATAATATATTTAATATATATCACAAGTATGTGATAAAATATAAATAATATTTATGACACAATTTTGTTCCTCATAATTACTTATTGCTTATTTAGTGGGCATTTTAATTTACAGGGGTCGGGGAACCCTTCTAGGTATTTTGCTTCACTAACTATATAAGTAGAAGATATGAAGCTATGCTTTGCACTGTTCATTCCAAAAGATGATAATTTCTATCTACTCCCACTTTCTTGAGATAAAAATTCTCTCTATGAGAGTTCAATCCATGTTCTCCTTCATTGGATCAAATGCAAGGGATCGAGGTGATCTTTATTCCATCGAAGGATTCATCTGATCTCTACACTAACACCTGAATTTTGACAAATGGTGAGTGCACAAGTTCTTGGAGCATGTTTGGATGATATAAAGGGGTTCGAATTCAGATCCTTTATGAAATGACCACTAGAAACTTGATGCAGTCGAACACACCTACGAATCGAACAAGGCACACATTCCTTTTTATTTATGTTCTCTCTTTAATTCATGTGAAATCTTTGGACCATATCAGGGCTTGGATCGTTGGAAACAAAAAGTCCCATCATCCCAATGATTATTTTTTTTAAATTTCCATCCCACCAGATTTCTTTGATTACCTAGTAACTTCATGAATTTCCTAGAGGTCTGACCTCCCATGCCTCTAATCACAAGAGTCATTTTTCTTCTAACTCTGAGGATGAGTTTGATTCTACTGATGAAATTGGGGATGTGTTTCTGAATGCTAATAACAACAAGGGTAAATCTACCCTTCAAGTTAAACCTAAGAAGAACTAGAATCACATTGGAGGTTCTCCTTCTATTTATTTGGCTGCTGAGAATATGAGGATGTTGTCTGCCTCCCCTCCTACTACTGCTAATCAAGCTGCAAGACCTTTTGTTACCGATCTTCCAAAAAAGGCATCCCCTACTCTTGAGGTTACACAACAACATTCATCATTAGGTAAGGATTCTAATGAAAAGAGTCTGAACAAGGGTGGTTCCTGATAGGGAAGGGAAATTTCTTCTCCATGCTAGATTCTATTAATAATTTTGAGTTTGAACACCTTTATCTGGAGGGTTTGGAGAAATCCGGTGTTCAGAATAAATGAACCACTTTTTCAGTGATGAAAGGATGTGTGGAGCATGATGAGGAACTTTTGAAGCAAGTGGATGAGAAATGTTTATATATGGTTTTAAATGATGCTAAGGATGATAGTATCCCCACTCCTGTACCAGATGTTTCAAGATAATTTGACCCTAAACAGGTGCTTGCATAGGGGGTTGAGCACTTGGCTCTTTGGGAGGAAAGCATCGATATGGAGGTGAAGATGAGGCCAATGACTGAATATGTTTTGGTGGGTCCATTGGGAAATGAACCTACATGTTAGGAGAAACCTATGACCTTTGTCTATATAGAAATTGATAAATTTCCTTCTCTTGAAAAATATGTCCAATCCTCTATAATAGAGGAGACTATGCGTGAGAATGACATAACTATGGCTAAAGAAGAGACTACTAAGTTCTTGGATGATCGAAGTGGCCCTTGTATAACCCCAAAATGTAGGAGGATGTGTCACCCTCGAGGTCATGGTAGGTGTTAATTTCTGTCTTTTCATGCTTGTAGTGGTTTGTGAAACTGGATGGCAGATCATGTTTTTTGTGTTTTGAGGATGTGTGTGTATGCTTTCTGCATCCCTTTGTTTCGTGTTTTATTTTTCTTAATAAATTTTCGGGGCTATGAGTTTTTAACCCATGGTCTCGCCATCTTGGATTCATTAATAATGATAAAAGTATATTTAATAATTTTGTAATATATATATATATATATATTTACTACACATGTAATATTTTCAATATGTTTGTAATTTATCTGAATTATGTTTATTTATTTTTATTTATCAAGTTTTAAAATTTAAAATATGTTTGAAATTTATATAATTAATTTACTCGAATGTTTTTTAATAATTTTTTAATTTAAATATTTAATTATAAAATTAAAAAATATATAATTTTTAAAAAAAAGTATTTATGAAATTATAAATAAATAAATAAATATATTTATAAATATATTTAAATAAATTTTAATTATATTTATTTGTAATTATAATTATAAAATGGGTGAGTTATCCCTTAGGGGATATGACTTGCCCATCAGGGGTTGGATGTGTGTGTGTGTGTATGTTTCGATGTGTAATTGTACCCCTAAATACCCATATATATAAATAAATAAATACATATTTAAATAATTATAAAATTATAATAAATATATTTAAATCATAAATATATTTTTTACATTTATAATTATATATTTATAATTATATATAAATAATTTTTAAATATATTTATTTATAATTATAATTATAAATATATATTTAAATAACTATAAAATTATAATAAATATATTTAAATAATAAAAATAGTTATTGTAATTATAATTATATATATTTATATATTGATATAAATATATATAATTATTTAAATATATTTATAATTATATAGAAATAATTTTAAATATATTTATTTATAATTATAATTAGAAATAAATAAATATATATATATATTTAAGTAATTAAAAAATTACAAAAAATATATTTAAATAATAAATATTATATATATATATATATGTAAGTAGTTGGGGGCTTACCCGAGTGCTAAAGGCTCCCTGCAATCCTGCATCAGACCTGGGTTCAAATCCAGGTGGAAGCGAATTTCCACATGCAAGCGGTGAAGCATGCATGACATATGACGTAGGCTTGGTGACGCAGGCAGTATGATGGAGGCATGATGCTGCATTGGGCCTTTAAGCCAGTTTGTGGGCATTTGGGCTATGTTATGGGCTTCATGTCCACTGGGCCTTCGGGCCATGTAATGAATAAATAAGGCTTGATGGGTGGGTTATCCCTTAGGTGACGATATGACCTACCTTTTGAGGTTCTGTGTGTGGTGTGTGCGTGTTTAATGTAATTGTATCCCTAAGCACCTAATATATATATGTGTGTGTAATTATATAAATATAAATATTTATATTTATACATATATATAATTATATAAAAATATTTATAAAAATATATAATTATAATTATAATTATAATTATAATTATAATTATATATTAAAATAATTATAAAATTATAATAAATATATTTAATAATAAATATATTTATTATATTTATAATTTTATAAATATTTATAAATATATATAAATATATATAATTATATATATATATACCGATATTTATAAATATATATAAATATTTTTAAATATATTTATTTATAATTATAATTATAAACAAGTAAATATATTATTAAAATTTGATCTTTATCATCGCTTACTATTTTAGCGCTGATAAAACTAATCTTTATCAGCTCTTTTTTGAAAGCGCTGATAAAATCCTTACCTGATCTTATAAAAAGAACCATAACAAAGTCTCCTCTCTCACGATTTCAATCTCTCGTGGAACCCTACTGCTGCTGTCGCCGCTCTCGCTGAACCCTACTAATGTCGTTGTCACTCTTTCACAAATCGATCCTCTCCAAATCTAAGGTATGTGCCGATTTATATTGTTAGCACCATTGGATTTTTTCCTTGACAGTCGATGGAGTTTCTTTGTGTTTTTATGCACTATGTAGCCATGTACTGCACCCCTGCTCCACATCACACCACCCATCATGGCTTCATCTTACCACCCCTACTTAAAAACCTCTACCCTCCAAGTATATTCACCACCCACCACCGTTGGGTTATTCTATAATCATCACTAACCCCCTTCTCCCCCTCATCCCTTGTCTTTGGTGTTCCACACACTCTTCATGAACTCATCCTAGTTATCAACAACGGTTCCCTAATTCCCTTCTTCCCTTAGCCCATATAAGTTTTCCAAATATATATTACTTCTTTGATATTATTTAATTATATGAAATTAATTATTATAGTTAAATTTTAGTATTGAAAGATTAAATGTAATTTATTATTGCATAATTTTTTAAAGAAACAAAAGAATTTCAGTGAAGTGAAATTTAGTTTGATCCAAAAAAATATGTTTGATAAAAAAACACTGAAATGAGAAAAATAATCAATGTATAAAAAATATATGTCTTTTTTATGAATGAATATTTATTTTTAACTAGAAATTTAATAATCTATGTTTAAATTTTCAATTATATATTCTTGAAATATGTTTTTTAAAATATTTCTAAAATGAATGATATTATTAGATCCTTATATTAATGAATTGAATATATTTTTATCATATTAAATGTATGAATAAATATAAGAAATTTCAACAAAAATAAAATACCAATAAGTGTCATATAATATGTTTTTTTAATGTAACTCTTAAATAAATTTTGAATTCTTTTTTAACATTATATGTTTTATTCAAATTTATATTTTGATTTATCATTAAATCTAGTTATATATTTCTAAACTCTATATGATGAATATTATTATTAAATTTTATGTAAAAGTATTGGAAGAAAATTTTAGTAATGTACAATTCCATTAGATGTTAATTTATTTTACTTAAAAACATAATTGATAAAGGAATATCTACTTAATTGAAACAAACATTATTATTAATTCCAAAATTCAGGTTAATCTTTCTTAATAAATGAAAATAATTAGTAAACTCAAATTCAATTAAATCTTCCATGATCTTTTTTCTGAAATATCATTCATATTTTAATATTGATAAACATTAACATTTTTCCTTCATGATATGTCCATCAATCTAAGGTGCATTTGAATCTTTACCTCAAATAGTAAAGGGAATAAATCTTATGCATCACCCTTGAACCTTGAAATAATACTTTTTAGCATCATTTTTTAATGTTTTAATGTTATTTTTTAAGTCTATGTAAATACGAATAACATTGTATTTGTTTTTTTAACATTGGTTATATAAACCGACAACAAAAATGTTATTTTGAAAAACTGTCAAGAATTTCAACATTAGTTATTTTTGAGAACCAAAATAAACTATCATCAAACATTTCTTTCAACATCAGTTATTCTGAGAACTGACATTGAAAATCACATATAACATTTTTTATTTTTATAATCAATTTTATAGGTTACTTTCAATGACGGTTTTCAAAATAACCAATGTGAAATGTTATAGATTTTTTTAAATATTTAAATATACATAACTCCCTTGAAAAAAAAACTAAATGAAATAACTAGAAAATTACAGAAACCAAATGAAAAAGTGTGCTTGTTACATGATAAATTTATAGGTGGGAAAATAAATTGAATGGGTTTTTTGTAAAGAAATTGAAACATTATGAGGACACGATTTGATATTTTACTTTTAACATTTTTTATCTATATAACTCCATCAAAAACTTGGATTTTAAAAATATGTATATATTAACCAATGTTAAAACTCTTTTTAACATTGGTTATTATATAATAAACATTAAAAAACACCATGAAAAAGTCCTCTGTGAAAAATCCAAATGGAATGTTGTAAAAAGTTGAGTGGTATCTATATTTATAATTGCAACGAGATGAGTGGTATCTATATTTATAAATGCATAATTGTGTAAGGAAAAATGTGGTATCTATATTTATATTATTATATTAACTTTCAAAGACCTCTTAGATACACAAAATCTCACCTCCTATATAATATAGATTGAGAATAACACCCTAGAAATGGCATGTCACTAACTCCATCTAACCCATAGAATAACCACCATGACCCCACTCATATAACCTTGGACTCACAGGAAGCTAAGCGCTATGAAATTTATCCCTTAGACCAAAATCTTTTTCCTTTTCATGGAATAATTGAAGGCTTGATTTGATTGTTGAAACTCCAAAAACTGTAACAACATGATTGCATGTAAGACCATACAACTAAGCCTTCTCATGGGCACACCAATCAAGGATCCCATTGTAGGGATCAAACTGTTGTTGTTTATTTTTTCAGCTTTAGACAGAAAACTAAGAAATGTTGTCTAGTGCTTCACTAACTCCCCAACCTAGGAACATTTATATTTAAGGATACAATTACCATCCTCACCAGCTTCATCTCCCGAATCATTATTATTGCATTTTGTTGCCTGAGACTCATCCCTTATCTCTTATAGACATGCACCTATGTTGCTTGAACTAACCTGATCAGTAGTCATCCAATGCTAGGTACTGGTGATAATTGTGTATGAATTCATAGGATAACACCTACCACTAGTGGGGTAATTATTTTCTTAAATTAAATTACCCATTTCCTTTAAATCATGATGAAAATATTTGAAACATTTAAATGTTCGGTTCCCCTTATATGAAAGGACCCCTTTTGTATTTATTTATTTTGTTAAATATCAATATTATCGAATCAAATAGGATAGATATTAATTTAAAATGGATGGATTCCAATCATATGATGAAAGAGTATAAAGATGGGGTGAAAGAGTTCTTCAAGTTTGAAAAATATCATGCATATAACCCTCATCAAATCCTTTGTTCATGTTTACACTATTGTTATACAAGACTAATTAGTCCATAGGAGTTGGAAGAACACTTTATCTATCACATAATAGATCGAAGTTATAAATATTAGAATAAACAAGGGAAAAAGTGAATGTAGCTAGTGACTAGGATAACACTTTATTTTATGGATCATATGATATGATTAAAAGCATGGACAATGAATAAGATTGTATCAAGGATGTGATTTTAGGTGTGAATGATGGTAAAGATCATTTTTGAGGAAATGAAAATGATAGCTTAAGATGAACTTCATGATTGTACAATTTTTTTTTGAGAAGTTAAAGAGTTGTGCAAAGATGCCATTGTATACTGGTTGTACTAAATATATTGCATTGTTATCCATATTGAAGCTATGTAATTTAAAATATGCCAATAGATGGAGTGACACCAGTTTTAATAAACTACTTGATATCTTTAATGATATGCTCCTAGAATATAATGAGATTCCTAGATGAACATATGAAGTTAAAAAAATGCTACGTTTAATGGGTATGATCTCTAAAAGAATGCATTCTTGTCAAAATAACTTTATAATATTTCAAAAGGACCAAAAATCACTTAAAGAATGTCCAAATTGTGGTGCTTATTAATACAATAAAGATGAATCGGGTCCTAAGAAAGTTGTATGGTACTTTCCAATCATTCCAAGGTTTAAGTGCTTATATGGAAGTGAGGAGAATACAAGGAAATTGACATGGAACATAGATATAATAAATAAATACAAGAAACTTCATCACCTGAAAGACTCTACTTAGTAGGATAGAATTGATCACGAGTATCCAAAATTTAAAAACGAGCCTAGAAAACTTCATCTTGTGCTATCTATAGATGGAGTAATTCCTTTTTGGTTTTCAAAAAAACACTCACAGTACTTGGCCAGTTATGTTGGTAAATTATAACTTTCCACCATGGTTATGTATGAAATGAAAATACGTTATGTTATCTATGCTTATATCAGGACCAAAACAACTGAGTAATAATATTGATGTTTATTTGGATCCATTGATCAGATGTTTGAAATTATTGTGGGATTCATGAGTTATGTTGTATGATTCTTACAAAAATGATGATTTCACATTAAGAGATATGTTGTAAAGGATGATAAATGAATTTCCTATTTATGGAAATTTTTTAGGATATAGAATTAAAGAAACTCAATAGTGTCTCATTTGTGAACATGGTACACAATCAATTTGGTTGAAACATTCATCTAAGAATATGTTTCTCGAACATTGTAAATTTATACCCCAATGATATAAGTAATGGTCTTATAAGACATCATTTTATGGGAGTATATAAGAATGTACAACACTGTCTCCACTAATATGTGATCAACTGTTTGAGAAAGTAACTGCTTTTGGTAAAACTTTTTTGAAAAACCTTATTAAAATCAGTTGGAAAAAAGAGATCAGTTTTTTTGAATTACCATACTGGAATTGTTGGTACATCAGAAATTTTCTTGATGTTATATATTTTGAATAAAATGTATGTGATAGTGTCATTTGAACATTACTAAAGGCACTAGATAGAAAAAGGATAGAATTAAGACTTGGTTTGACATGATTGAAATGAGAATTAGGAAGATTTGGCGCTAGTGAAAGGTGAAAAATGGGTTTTTCTTCCTCCAGCTACTTTCATTCTTTCCAAGAAGGAGATATCTTTATTTTTTAGATTTTTGAATGATGTAAAGGTTATATAGGGGTATTCAACAAATATTAATAATATCGTTTCAATGAATAATTTAAAGTTAAATGATCTTAAATCACATGAATTTCATGTTTTGATGAAAGATCTAATTATTATAGATTTACATTGCTTTTTTCCAAAGAATGTATGTCAAATATTAACCAAGTCCTATTTCTTTATCAAAGATATATGAAAAAAAGTTATATACCTATAGAAATTTATAACCGTGGAAAAGGAAATTTTCATCATATTATATGAATTGAAAATGTTCTTCCTGCCAAAATTATTTGATATGTTGGTTCACTTGATGGTTCACTTGGTAAGAGAGATTTGCATTATAAATGGATGTACCCCATTGAATGGTATATGAATATTTTTAAAGGGTATATAAAAAATCAAAGTCGGTCATATGGTTTTATTATGGAGAGATATAATATTGAGGAAGCCATTGAATTCTATACTGACTACCTATCTAGTGTGGAAAGTAATGGTCTACAAAAATCTCATCACACTAGGCTTGGGTTATACAACATTCCAAGTATAGATTTTTCAATGCAAGTGGGTTGATAATAGGAGTTATTTTAAAATAGATGAATTTAAATTAATGAAAGTGGATTTTAATAAGGAAGGATACAAATACAAACTGTTTATAATGGAATCATAAGTAGTACAATTATTTTATGTTCCAGATCCCACAAACCAAAAGTGGCCAATTGTTTTGTTATTAACCAAAACCACTGAAGGCTCGGATGAAAATACAACTGAGTATGACCCTTTCATTGAGACTTCACAACCATTTCACAATGGAATCAATATATAAGGGGTGTTGTATGTTAGAGGAGACCACAATTAAAGGATTTGGATACTCAATAGAGGGGTCAAATCCCTTCAACCTTAAAAAAAGTGAGTTCAATAATCAATTTATTTTTTTTGTAATATACATTTTATTACCTCATATTATTATCTATTCACTGTTTTATTTACGTAATCTAAATTAAATTTTCAATCACTTTTGTAGATAATGACTTTTTCACGTGTTGATGCTCCCAATATTGATGAACAACATGTTTCTAAACATGTTGGGGCTCTCAATATAGATGAACAAAAACCTTCTACACATGCCAATTCTACCAATCTGGAGGAATAAAAAATTGGTGATGTTAAACTCGAGGAAATGGTAGAAAAAGGACAACTGGTTCCCTAAAAAACAAGAGCATCGTAGTGTGATAGTGTTATAAAAATTTATTAAGGTGAGAAACAAAGGTATCAAATTTGATATTAGATGGAATGCATGCAGCCAGGATGTTAACCCCAATAAGGCTATGTTTAGTAGTTTCATTGGTCTCACCACTAAATAGAATATTCCAATTGATATAGATTCATGGAACCATATTGTTCCCACACTTAACACACTGATATGGGAAGATATTACGGTAACTTTATGACATCCTTTATTGATTTTACTAAAAAAATATTGAAACATTGACTCATTATCCCTTATAGAGTGAATTTATAGTAGATTAATCCCAAAGGAAATTATATGAATGCTTTCTGGAAAGGATCATAGAGGCTTTCTAATAATTCTTATGAACTTTTTTCTCAAATATGCTGATGGAAAAATAAACCTGCACCCACTATAGATGTATTCACACATGATAATCCAAGAAGTATGGGATGTGTTTACTGTTCATTATGAGGAGTCATATTTTCAATTACATTGTGGATGTTAATAAATTATTTTAAAATATGTGTATTAATCACTTTGATTAGGTATTGTTAATTTATGAAATAAAAAATGAGTTCTGAAAATAAGTAATGGGTAGAAAAACCAACGTACCCCTGCTTTAAAGCAATGATGGGGTATACTTCACTTGAAAAAATGGTGTGTATTTTAAATCTACCGTAATACTTTAATGTGACATGAAACAATGAAACAATTATGTTCCTCTATTTATATGTATATTGATGAATCCAAATGAAAATCCACTTCCATCCCACATAATGTGCTATGGAAGGATTCACATGTAAATAAAGATAGGATACTAATAGATGAAAACACACAAAAAGTTTGGGAAGCTTGTGTAAGTATGACATAATGATTTTTTTACTTTAAATTAGTATTATCTAATAATAATTACTTATTTTCCTATATTTGTTTATCTGACTTAGACATAGGAATCATCATCAGCTGTATCAGATGAATAACTACTATTGGTGGCCTTGAAGTGGTTAGAACATCATGTCTGCATTAGAGGTGCAGGTTTTGGTGTGAAAACCCAAAAATATTTTGAGAAAAGAAATGAATATAGGTATAAAGATAAAAAAATTGTATATATGGAAGAAATATTAGATGATATTGAAGAAAAAATTATTTTCCAGTCTGAGTTGCTAGAAAATCTTATGGTAAAAAAGCAAAGATAAGGAACAACTCAAGAACAACCACTATGTGATAAGCCCCACCCCCAACTAGATTTAAGTAAAGTCATTTCCCTCAAAGATATGTCTTACATTATGTAATAAATATTCTCATAATTTTTTCTGTAAAATATGAATCAAGAAGTCACTGAAACCTTTCCTATACTGATATTCTACAGGGTGAAAATGACTATGATTTATATCTATCAACACCCAACCATTGTCTTATTACGAGGGATATTGTGTTCAATATCCAATAAGATACTCTACACACTAGAAAAATTATGATCAGTCATGTGAGAGTGGGGATTAACATAGCTCATGATCTAAGCACTAAGCTACCTATTCCACTTAATGATGTAGATATTCATACAGTTGAGAAAGCTATTGAAACATTCATATCATGACTGTTAGATCTTGTAAAAAAACATGTTGATAAAGAGGTATTAATTTCCAATTTCATTTTCATGAAAAACCTTTAGCAATTAATAAAAAAAGGTCTGAACCAATGAATTTTATTACAGGCACAAAAAAGGAAGGGGATGAAACAAAAGGTAAAATAAAAATGATCTAAAGGATCAACTGACCAATTGAAAAGATCTTCCCAAATCACCTTTAACCTGACCATTCAATATCTGTAGTTACTAACATTTAAGGTTTATGTGGATATAAAATTAAAAAGTGGTAGTAATGTCATAGTTGATTTTGAAAAACAAATGTATAGAGAGGCCATTACAGACTACATTTCTCTTGAGATTGTAAATAAAATACTTAAGTATGACTGGATAGAAGTCTCACTTGTAAATGTATACATGAGGTGTGCTTTCATGATTTGTTTTTACAATATCTAATATATTGTGTTAATTATTACTAAATACAATTCATATTTTTTTAAGGTGTCTATGTCAATACTATTTGAAGGGAAAACCCCATGAACATAAATATAGACTCATTAGTCCTCAAATCACTTATACACAACTAACCTTATTGGATTTAGATCAAATTGATGCAATAGTGGGAAAAATAGCCACAATATTTGAAAAAAAAAACTTATAGATGACATAATCTACTTATTACCAATGATACATGGGTAAAATTCTATAATTTAATCATATAAAAAATATTTTCATTCCTTTCATTACTTATTCCTTTTCGTTTTTAGGAAACATTGGTTACTAATTGCGGTCAATTTGGATACTCCAAAAATTTATTTTCTGGATTCATTATATGGATACCCAAAAAACCAACCACACATGATGAAATTTGTCAATTTTTAATACACTACATCCAATATTTTAGAACTAAAATTCAAGTTATATATTTTATATTATTTTTTAATGATAATTCTATTATAAGTGTGGTCTTTAAATATCTTCAAAATCATGGCACAAGGACAGTCCATGTGTATAAGGAGCCTATCGGCTTCTACAAGTGGATAAGTATTAGGGTATATATTATAATACTTCACTATTAAAACACATATCAAAACAAATTAATTATTTCTATAAATGTTCATTAAGTATCCAAAACAAACCAATGGAAATGATTGTAGTTATTATGTTTGTAAATTTATGAGAGATATCATTTACAATAAAAAAAACTAGCATCCCCGAATGGGTATTTTCGAAGATAATTACTATTTAATTTAAAAAATATATTAATCCTTTGTGTATTTATATTTTTCCAGTACTACCATGATTTTTGATATTCCTCATATTCACAAGATGAAATAACTTTGTTTAGAAATGAATAGGCTATATACCTGGTGTCAGAATGTACACATATATAATGAATATGTGACTTCCTACTACTTATTTAGTTGATTTTATCATCATTTATCTACATTTTTAGTCAATTTCCTAATCATTTTTATTTGATACTTATTTTTTTAATTTTCACATAGATAATGAAAAAACTAATTCACCAAAAAGGATGATTCACTCATGTAGTATGATCATGCCCTCAACACAGACGATGCACTCATGATGACACAATTTTATTTTTAATCTTAAATGCATTAAAAATTATGGGTTATCAAAAAAAAATTGTTATATAATCCATAATGTTGAATGCGCCATTACATAAAAATACATAGTCGAATAAACCATACCTCAATCTGATACACAATGTATCCAGTATGACTCAAATTTCATGGTTTCAATTCAAAATTGACATTTTATTAATGTATTGTTTCGTATTTATGTTTAATTTATTTCTTTATATTATTAATAACATATAAATTTTTTCTTATACAGATGGATTCTTTTTCTTGATTTGGGGTCATTTATTCAAACCTACTAATGCTCATGAGAAATTATACTTTGAGGCTACAACTGAGATAATGGAAACAAAGAAATATGTCAATCAACCGCATCTAAATTTGATACACAGTGTTCTTGGTATGACTTGAGTTTTATGTTTTTAGTTTATAATTTACATTTTAGTTCAAAACATACATGACATACTCAAAATTGACAAAACACATTCATATTTTTTATACTTTATAAAAATCATCTACAAGTAATTTTTGATGTGTAGGAATCAACCACACCTAATTATGACACATGATGTGACCAGTATGACTCCAAATGTGTCTTTTTATTTAAAATTGAAATTTTACGTAAAAAATATAAGTGGAATACTAAAAATAGAGCAATAACATTTAGATTGTTTTGATACTTTAAGAAAATGATCTATAAGTCATTTGTGTAGTGTAGAAATTAGTCACACCTCAATCTGATACATGATAAGCACAATTCATATATGTATTTTGTTGTCCTTCATTCATTTATTTTCATTAAAATATGTGATAATGAACATGTTATGTGTCTGATTTTGTAGGAACAAAGGATTTACTGGTTTTCAAGAGAAAGCATGCCAAAAGGTGAAAACCTGAAAGATTACATGATGTGATTGCCTCATACACGTCGTGTACCCAAAGATCATAGCCTAACTTCAAGTTGTGAAGGTAGTCATGACCAAACCACAAGGCCAATAGGGAAAATCCACTACACATTGGGAATTCATCATACACAACGTGATGCCCAGTCAAAGCACTGAATGGGAAATCTGTGGAGAATCTGCGTACCGATAGAATAAACGTGGGGTAAAAGTCATGAATAATAGTTACATGTCATGTACCTGGTAAAACATCTTAATGTGTTAGAACCTCATGAAATGATGGAGATCCGCAAAAATTTTACACAGATCAAGGGTACACGTCATGTACTGCAGGTACACATCGTGAACGAAATCACCTATATAAACAGAGCAGTGACAGATCTTTTAAAAAAACTTCTAGAAGAATTTGTTTTCTCCCTTTAGATTCCTTATGAACTCTCTTGCCATTTTTCTCTCCAACTCTCAGTTTCTTCTCATTTTTATGTACTTTCAATAATCCAAGAGCCATAGAGCTTCCATTCTTCAAAGCATTTAAGTTCCTCTTAGATTTTATTTTTCTTCCTTTTTCCAAGAAAGTTCTAGTTATAATTTTGAATTGATTCTTGCATGTTATTTCAATTATCATTTCTACATTTTTTGCATAATCCTAATTTCATCATTTTTTATCAATTAATCAGCTATGATATATCTTAGTTATTCAACTACATTTTACCCTACTATGAGTAGCTAAATCTTTCGGGGGTAGGGATCAAGTGATGTGTCTATAAAATTAACATACAATGTTAAATCCAAACTTGGAAAGTCAAACTGAAATAGTAATTATGATATAAATTCAAGGATTAACTCATTTTTGTGAATGTATCTGACCACAATACAATCAAGAAAACAACCCTATCATAATTGAAGTCAAATAATCTACAACCGCTATCTTAGGAAGATTTCTACTCAAGAATCCAAACTTATTGCACTTAGGTTGTTGCTATCTCCTGACCACAGAATATCTAATTCCTAGGTAGATCTAGGAGACTAGGACCAAATTCAACTAGTGAACCCTGTTTTCTTAATAGACTAAGATAAGGGATCTTGCCAAGGTTAGACTTAAAAGACACCACTCAACCAGACATTCACTCGATCTCTATCCCTCATTAGTTAAATTAAGACATCCCAAATTAGAACTTAGATCAAAATTCCCAAACATAAGACTCTATAAAGGACTCCCTTATAGGTCTAAAAAACATATTCCCTCAAAGAAAAAAACACAAGTCTCCCCATGGACTCGAACCCTCACTACTACTATACTACACCTTTGTAGTTATAATTGGGACCAAAAATAAAAATTCTAAATTTGATTCACATCGGAGGAAGTAACGACACCACCACACAAAAGGAACATAAAATTTATGGCACTGTTTCTAGGGAGGAAATGCCCTTTTCTTGAAGAACTATGGTTTTTTTACCTAGGATTACCTTTCCCTCATCCTCTTTCTTTTTTCCAGACGCCCTTTTTGCGTCTTCTCCTTCATTCTGTCAATTGCATGTACTAAGGTCCCTTGACCCGATCAAGGAACCTCTAATCATAAAAACCATTGGCATTTTATCCTGAGATTTAAAGGCATTTTCTATTACTTCTCCAGTCAACAATGGCCAAGAAACATTACAACTTGGGACCCAACCCGCCAAATCATCAAGTTATAGACCACCCAATGCAAGCAGAAAAGACCATTATGGATTATGTTTTACCATCAATATTTGGGGATACACCAAGTATCGTTCGACCAACAACTTAATCCCGCATGTTTGAAATCAATCTTGGACTCATCCATATGATCCAGAATGTGGGAAAATTCAGCGTTCTTCAAAGCGAAGATCCCCATGAACATATCTCTAACTTCTTGGATGTATGTAATACATTTTGCAACCAGGGAGTGTCATATGATGCTATAAGACTTCATGTCTACCCATTTTCACTCAGAGACCGAGAAAAATATTGGCTAAAAATCCAATCCCTCGAGTCCATTATGAATTGCGATGAACTCGCAAAGAAGTTTCTATATACTTTTTACCAATTTGAACTTGGAAACTTCATAATGACATTCATAATTTTGCCCAAGAAGATGAAGAATTTTCATGGGAGGAATGATATTAATTCAAAGAACTCATGAGAAAATGTACACATCATGGACTTGACACTTGTATTCAAATTCAAACATTTTATCAAGGAATTTATCCAGCAGCACGAATAGTTTTTGATGCCACTGCAGATGGAAGTCTGATGTTTAAAACACCTGAAGCAGGAAGAGTTATTCTGGATGAAGTTTCCCACAAATCTAGTCTGTGTAAAAGTGACCATGACCCACCATGACATGGAATCCACCAAGTTTAGGAGACTACCAGTTTAGTAGAACAAGTTGTGGTGCTAACTAAAAAGCTCAAATCATTTCAAGTACCTACCACACAACCTTCCCCTTCCACAGTCATGGAGATCCAGTCATGTGAGATGTGCAGTGGACCGCACCTATACCAAGACTACAAAGTAGGCTATGAAGAACCACAAGATTTCAATTAAATCAATTAAAATAAATAGAGTCAACCATTTCAACAACAATAACAATTTTATCAGTAGAGGCCTACTCAGTAGTAGACTCAGACCAATCAAGGGTATTTTTAGCAGCGTAGTAGTCAAGCCTCGTTTCTTAATTAGGGACCACCAGGGTATCCACCAATAAACCCTATTACAAGACCACAACAGCATGAATATCCACAACAACCCTTTCTAAGACCTCAACAAAAATTTTAGACCACCCATCCAAGAACACAATAGGAACCTCCACCACCCCAAAGAAACTTGGAGAATCTCCTAACCTCTTTCATTCTGAAATCCGGTCATTGGATAACTACACAAGAGACTGAGATGAAAAATCAATGAGAAATTTTAAGAAATTTGGAGATTAAAATGAGTCAAATATCAAAAACCTTATCTGAGAGACTACCAGGTACCCTACCAGGTAATACTGAGACATATACATGAGAGGAGGCTAAGGTTGTAGTGCTAAGGAGAGGAAAAGTTTTGGACTTCCAGCAACCAAAGGAAGCAAGGAAACAAAAAGAACCCAATCAAATGGAAGAAGAAGCAGTACCTACATCATCACCAAAAACATTTCCAGTTGAGAAGGATAAATCCCTAGAAAAACATAAGGAACCCATTTATGTATCCCCACCTCCATACAAGACACCTCTCCCCTTTCCAGAAAGATAAAGGCAAGGTAGGTAGGAATCCCAATACAAAAAGTTCCTCGAAATTTTCAAGCAGTTACATATAAACATTCCTTTTTCTGAGGTAATCGCTCAAATTACTGTTTATGTAAAATTTATCAAGGATTTTCTGTCAAAAAAAATAAATATAAAAGACCTCAGAGTTATCTCATTAAATGAAGAATTCTCTGTAGTTGTACATCAAAAGATCCCACCAAAGATGAGAGATCCTGGATTCTTTTCAATCCCTTGTTCCATAGGAGAATGTTAGTTTGGAAAAGCACTATGTGATCTCAGAGCCAGCATAAATCTAAGGTTTATGAGTGTCTTACACAAAATCGGACTCCAAGATCTCAAGGAAACAAGAGTAGCTTTACATTTGGACGATCGTTCAGTCAAATACCCACATAGTATTCTTGAATATGTTCTGGTTAAAGTCTGTAAATTCATTTTCCCAGAAAACTTTATCGTTTTAGACATGGAAGAGGATGGAGATGTCCCGATCATTCTCAGAAGATGATTCCTAGAAATATGGAAGTCCTTGATTGATGTTAATCAAGGATGTCTCATCTTCCAAGTCAGGGAAGAGAAATTGGTGTTTAATTTGATAAAAGCTTCACAACAATTAGATTACCCGGTCGACTATCATGCCATATCTCTTGCTCAATAATAATAGAAGTACATGGGTATTGAGGAAGATACCGATAATTCAGGATCATAAAAGGAGGAAGATTATGAATTTGAGGAATTCAAATTTATTCAACCACTTAACAGAGACACCATACCACTATTTATCCCATATGTTGTTCAGCCACCCAAGTTGGACTTGAAACCCTTACCCAGTACATTGAAGTACTCATACTTAGGGGATTTATTCTCTTTACCCATCATTATCAATGTCGAGCTATCTCAAGAACAAGAAAAACAATTGGTTGATGTCCTAAAAAGACACAAGAAATCGATTTTCCGGGGAGTGGAAGATATTAAGGGAATAAATCCTTCAGAATTAACCCACCGGATTATTCTCAAGGAGAATGAAAAACCAAAAAAACAACCTCAGAGGCGACTCATGCCTCCAATGAAAGAGGTTGTTAAGAAGGAAGTGTTAAAAATTATGGATGATGGAATAATCTTTCCAATTTAGGATAGTGATGGGTGATACCCCTCCAAGTCATTCTTAAAAAGGGAGGAATCACAGTGACAAGAACATAGGACAATGAACTCATTTCAACATGCACCATCACTTGATGGAGAGTTTTCATGGATTATAGATGTTTGAATACAACAACAAGGAAAGATCATTTTCCATTACCCTTTATGAATCAAATGCTTGAAAGGATAGCGGGATAAGATTTCTACAGTTTCATAGATGGCTACTCAAGATACAATAAAATTGCAGCAGGTCCCATTGACTACCCCAAAACCACCTTCACATGTCTCTTTGGTACTTTTTCATATAGACGCATGTCTTTCGGTATGTGCAACTCACCAGGAAAATTTCAAATATTTATGACACACATCATTCATGATATAGTAGAGTATTTTATCAAAATATTCATGGATTTTTTCTCTATCTATGAGAGATAATTTGATGTCTGTCTAAGCAATCTAGAACTGGTTCTCCAACGCTGTGAGGAGAAATTCTTAGTAATGAATTGGGAAAAATTTCATTTCATGGTGAAAGGAGGAATTGTGCTAGGAAAAAAAATCTCTAAAGAAGGAATTTAATTTGATCCTACTAAAATAAATTTCATCAAAGATGTACCAGAACCATCAACCATAAAAGGGATCAGAAGTTTCCTTGGGAATTCTGGGTTCTACAGACACTTCGTAAAAGATTTTTCTAAAGTCACACATCCATTTGACTTGAATTCACTAAGAAATGTCGACAAGATTTTTAAACACTAAAAAATAGTCTGATTGCATCTCTATTTATCATTTCACCAAACTGGGAAAAATAATTTGAGCTTTTGTGCGATGCCAGTGACCTTACTGTAGGAGCTGTACTCGAACAACGTGTAGGCACCGTCTTCCATCCAATCTATTATGCTAGACACACATTAAATGAAGACCAAGTCAATTATATGACTATGTAGAAGGAAATCCTAGACATAGTTTATGCCTTTGAAAAGTTATGTTCACACCTCGTTCTATCTAAAGTCATCATCCATACAAATGATTCCACCCTTCAATACCTAATGAGAAAGAAGGATGCAAAACCAAGATTGATTTTCTAGATTCTATTGCTGCAAGAATTTGACATCATGATCAAAGACACCAAGGGAACATAAAATGTCATTGATAACCACCTTTCATGGCTACCCTTGTCAATCATTAAAGAAGACAACGATACTGATATTGAAGTAGAATTTCCCAATGAGACATTGTTTAATGTTAGAACCAAACCTTGGTTTTCTGACATTGCCAACTATCTTTCCACATGATACCTTCATCATGCCCTTTCATATCATCAATTCAAGAAGTTTCTATCTAATACCAAACACTAATTTTGGGTTGAACCATTTCTATTTAAGCATTGTGTTGACGGCCTGTTATGGCACTGCGTCCCAAAGGAATATATACAACATGTGATCGAAATGTTCTACACATCACCAACTAGAAGCCATCATAGACCAGAGTGCACAGTTGAAAAGATCCTACAAAGTAAATATTTATGTCCATCATTGCACCATGGCTGTAGGATATTCTTCCATCAATGCAATAGATTCCAAAGAACAAGGAACATCAGTAAAAGAAATAAGATTCCACAAAACCCCATTATGGAATTTGATGTTTTTAACATTTGGGGTATTGATCTCATGGGACCATTTCCTTCATCATATGGAAAGAGTTACATTCTAGTTGCAGTAGATTATGTTTCCAAGTGGGTTGAAGCTGAAGACACAACACATGAAACAACAAAGGTAGTCCTAAATTTTCTCCAAAATAATGTATTCACACATTCTGGATTTCTGTGTTTACTCATTAGTGATCGTGGAACACATTTCGTAAACCAGCCAGGGAAAAAAATGCTTGAAAGATATGGAATTTTCTATAACACTGGAACTCCCTACCACCCACAAACAAGTGGGCAAGTCAAATTATAAAATAGGGAGGTGAAGAAAATTTTAGAAAATAACGTCAACACAAGAAGAAGTGATTGGAGCCTAAAACTGGGCGATACATTATGGGCATACCAAACATCATATAAAACACCCATAGGCCCCACCCCATTTAGACTGGTTTATGGAAAAAAATGTCATCTTCTAGGATAATTAGAACATATTTCATTCTGGTCCATTAAGAAAATGAATCTCGATCTAGAAAAGGATGTAGATCAATGGTTATTTCAATTGACATAATTTGAGGAAATCTGGAAAATGCATATGAAAATGAAAGGATTTACAGGGAAAAAATGAAAAAGTGGAATGACCAATGAATTGAACGATGTACTTTCATTCCAGGAAATAAGGTTTTTCTATTCAATTCAATACTAAGACTATTCTCAGGAAAACTGAAGTCACGATGCTCTGGTCCTTTTACAGTTGTCCAAGTTTTTCCTTATGGAATAATTGAAATTCAATGTGATTGAGAACACCCGTTCAAAGTCAATGAACAAAGATTAAAAATATTTCAGGAACTGGTCCATGAAGTATGTATCTTTAGCCTCAAATTCCAATGAACCATCAATAGAGTCAAGATCCTGACCTTAATGTAAGCACTGACTGGGAGTAAACCTAGGTTAGGAAAGTTCTATTTAGGTTAGATTAGGATTGTCATCCAAAAATCTCACAAATAAAGGTTTATCATTATAATGGTCCAAACAAAGAACAATACACGTCGTGTAACACAGGTACATGACATGACTTGATTTCACACTCAAATTCAATATTTATTCCCCATATATGACGTGACCACTCTATACACGTCATGTACTTGGGTGGTTTGTTTTTTTTTAAAACACCACATTTCACGACCTGAACAGTCATGACCTGCGCCGCTAAAACCCCAACCCCTCGTCTTCCTCCCCACCTCCTTCCCATTGCACCTGTCTACACCACATAAACCCTACCACTCACCTACACCCCATACTATGCTTCTCCAATATGGTGCACTAGGTTAATCTTATAAAGTTTCAAGTGAAACCCATGCAGACAAACAATACTTTGGACCTACGGACACTCGCCCAACTGAACATCGTCGATACTGTGGCTGACCTCCTCGACACTCTTCATATTGAAAATATTATTAACATATGAGAGGAGATGTTTTGAGAGTTGTTTTTGGAATTTTTGGCCACCTTTGAGATGAGCATCGACACTCTCTACTTTAGCCTCAGTGGCCACCCGTACAAGCTATCTCTTGCTGAGTTTGGAGTCGGGCTCGGAATTTATACTGAGGAGTTTGTCGCTTACTATGTTTACCCAAAGATTTTTCTTCAGTTGACTCATGATATCTCTATAAATTTTTTGCCATTGATAGCCTATGAACCCTAGTCATATCATGATCCTTGACTCACAAAGTTGACTCAGCTCTAGGGGCCATATTTACACATTTTACACTGTTCCATGGAACATGGTTGGTTTGCATGAGGCGAGGTGCATGGCAGTGTCATCTAGATGGATGTCATAATTTTGGAAGCTATTGTGGGTGGTATGATAATCAATACAGCTGCCCAGTTTTCCTTCTAATTTAGAGCACCAACTCATAGAAATTGTGGCACGCTCATGGGAAATTATTTTATCACTCGACTGGCCCTATCTCTCAGCGTCTTCGAGGCCTCTCTACCCCTTACCTCTGTTAGAATAGTAGAAATGATCGATCTTGTGCTCTTTCACAAGATGAGGATGCTCGTAAAGGAGGATGATCACTACTTTTGGGTGCCAGGTGTACAGGCACCCTCACTCCCTGAGCAGGAAGACGAAGCAGCAGTTGCAGCCCTACCTCCGCAGCCGCCTACCTCCACCACACCACCTACACCCAGACCATCATCTATCCTAGTTACCACCCCTCCAACCACCCATCCTAGATCTGTAGAGTTATGGGGCCTTATTCAGATTTTTAGGTGAATCTTCTCCAGATCACTGCCCATCTACATCTCGCATTAATTGAACCACCCTTTTTTACCCCATCACCCTCACCCACTCCGGCCAGTCCTTCATCCTCTACCTTTCCACCATCCCCTTCCACCAATTCGGAACTCCCCCAAGATATAACAGACCCTACCATCCATCAACATTTTCTGGTAGAGCAAACCCAGTGGGGCAAGGGGGTTTCCACTGAGCTTACACCTACGGAGGTACCATTCATTGATCCTGTTGTTAGATCACATAGCCACCATCCGGATCGGTACTACCCCACCACCTACCCTAGTCCATATCCCTACATATGTTACCACACCCTCTACCGCCCTAATGCCCCACCACTGACTGCTATTGCAACTGCTCCAATGGGCCAGCAGGTCGAGATGCCCAACATTGGATTGAATCTAGAGGAACTATTCATAGATGACCCCTAATCCTACTTTATTTTATCTTTTTGGATTTTATTTTTGGGGATAATTTCATATTTTGGGCAATTTTTCGACTTTTTCATGATGTTATCACTTTTTGTATGCTCTATGGACTAGTTTATATACACGAAATTTCATTTTCACTTCTTGTCTTGTTCAGTTTTTGTGTCTTCATTTCCTCTCTATAGCATTTTGAGATCCTCTGAATCCTTAGTCATCCTCGATGGTCCCGCTCTGTCACAAGTCTTAGAACATAGGGTAATCAGGCACCTCATAACTTACCAGCAGCTGCTGCCGTCCATGAATCCTTTCTTACCACATCTCCTTCATGCTTACGCAGCTTCACCAGAGTTGATCAACCAAACCAAATGACCACACACACTCAAGGAAATAGCCTCTAGAAATTGTAAGAGGAAACAGACTCACTAAGCTAGTGGACCTCACGAGACTTGTCACTGTCCACCTTTGCTAATATTTTTTTTATCAAGTCATCATTTCTGCATCCTTTTCTTTTTATTTTATTTTTTTTCATGTCTTTCTTGGACTTTTTATATATATATTCCACATATTTAATAAAATCAGTCTCTTCGCTTCTCATTTTTTTACATGTTTTCCATTATTCTACTATTCATACTACATTTACCTATGATCTAATGTTTTTTATCCAGTGTAATACTTTCTCTCTCTAACAATTTTCAGGCACATTTTCATGCTAAGATTGTCACGACCCGTCCTCGGGGCCCGTGCCGTGACTACCCCAAGCCCGCCTTCCATAGGCCAGGGGCTGGCGACTAGCACCAAGGCGTAAATCCCAACAAAAAGGGAAGGCATTGCCTTTGAAAAGTAAACAAGCACCACAGAGCAAGCAAGCGGAAAAGTAAACACTAAGTAAAACTGTACAAGCTGTGCTGGAAGTAAAAAGGGGCCGGAAATACAAGCCCAACTGTAAAGTACAACTGAAAGGAAAAACAGCAACTGAAAAGGGAAAACTGCAGCGACGAGCCGTCCTCCGGAAGTCCCACCTGAAGGGTGGGTACAGATAGCCTCCACTGCTCCTCGGGTCCACCTAACCGCTCCGAGTACGTCCCGCCCAGTGGTCCACCTCCAGGTACTGTCCTGCTCCGCACGCCTCCTCCACGATCAGCGCTGTCCGTCGTCTGCAACCAACACCACGAAGTGCGGGCATAGCCCGTGTAGGGGTGAGTATAAGCTACTCAGTAGGGACCCCGAGACCCCCGAAGGTCTCCCGAAATCCACAAAGGATAATCCACAAAGGAAAGATACAATCACGAAGTAACATCTGACACGACTTAGGTATATGCCCATACATATACCTAAGTCTTCAATTCCCGTTCGGCTCCAACGTCCGAGCCCAAGCACAACCCAGTCCACACAGGAAAGCAAAACGTATACCCACGCAGGATAGAGCAACCCAATCCACAAAGGAGAGTAAACAGTAAATCCACACGGGATAGCTCAACACAATCCACAAAGGAGAGTAACACAAGATTCAGCTCACACAGGTATACTTCTTCGAATGACGATAAAGATGGTCATTGAACCATCTAAGTCGTCGGACCCACGAAGGATCGATAGGTACTAACCTTGCAGTGGCCAACACAGGATCGGGCCCACGCAGGACCTGTAGAAGTTGGCTCACACAGAACCGCTGAGAGATGACCCACACAGGATCGGGCCCACATAGGACCGGGCCCACGCAGGACCTGTAGGCGCTGGCTCACACAGAACCGCTGAGCGCTGACCCACGCAGGATCGGACCCACACAGGATCGGGCCCACACAGGACCGGGCCCACACAGGACCTGTAGCACTGATCCACGTAGGATCGCTGAGTGCAGTAGTCGTCGCAGTCCGCTGAGGATCTCTACACAGTCGTCGCCGCAGTCCACTGAGGATCTCTGCATGGTCGTCGTCGGAGTCCACGGAGGATCTCTGCACAGTCGTCGCCGCAGTCCACTGAGGATCTCTGCACGGTCGTCGCTGTCGAAGTAGCAGTCGCAGCCAGCAATAGGGTTCCCGCACACAGCAAGCTCGTTCGGGAAGGTCCGCTCCACGAGCCGAGAGGCTGATACATCAACTGACACGAAGTCCGAAGTTGATGTATCCAAAAGTTCCGTATCGTCAACAGGAACTCAACGTCGCAGACGGCGCGTCAATCGGACGCCCGGTCTGAGAGATATTGGCATTTTCGTCCCAGGGGCCCGGTTGGTTTTTAAGGCAAAACCAACCTGACCGCACTCCACCTGCGTCCAAACCTCGGGCGGAGTATTCCAAAAGATCCGTCTCACTTAGAGGGATTCAACAAAGCTGACGGCACGTCAATCAGACGTCCGTAGCTCGAGATATGAGCGTTTCCGCTCCGAGGGCCCGGTTGGTCTCGTGTACGAACCAACCCGGCCAAACACAAAGTATTCCGAAACCTTGAGTGCGATATAACGAAACGACCGTCTCGATCCAAGGATCGCGTTGCCGCTGACGGCGAGTCTTTTGGAGGCACGAAGCTCAAGATACGGGCGTTTGAACGAAAACGTCCGAAGATGGGGGGTACGGGCCCGGGCCGACCCGGCCCGACCCCCCCCCCCCCCTGGGTCGGCCCGAACCGGGTCGACCCGACCCGGGTCCGACCCGGCTGGCCCGGCCCGGCCCGGCCAGGGCCGGTCCGGCTCGGCCGGCTCGGCTTGGCCGAGCCGCGCGGGTGGAAGCCGCGGGCGCTGACCCGCGACTTGAGGAATGACCGCGGCCCGCGCTGGCGAGCCGCGGACGCGCTGAGCCGCATCCGCCCGGATGAACCGGACCCGCGCGCCGCGGGTCCGTTTGGCCGCCGCCGCCGCGGCTTCAGCCGCGGCGGATTTCGTCCGGCGGCGCGCCGGGGCGCCGCCGGCAACTTCCGCGGGCCGCCGGCGTCGCTCCGGTGGCCCGTTTTCTTTCCCGTCTGCGCCGTTGCTCCTCCCGGGATCCGTTCTTTACTGCGGGATCATCAAACGTCCGCTGCGGCACGTTCCGTCGTCGACCGTCAAATCCGCACAAAAAAATGAAGAACGGCGGAGGGTCGTCGGGCCGTGTTCATTCGGCCCGCACCCTCCGCGTTAGAGATAAACAACCGGGAGAAAAACGATCAACACATGATCCAACAATTTTAATTAAAATAAAATTGTTCATTGAAAACCGGCTTTTTAATTTTCAAGAACATTCACGAGAAAAT
Organism: Viscum album; assembly: GCA_963277665.1. Taxonomy (NCBI): domain Eukaryota; kingdom Viridiplantae; phylum Streptophyta; class Magnoliopsida; order Santalales; family Viscaceae; genus Viscum; species Viscum album. The sequence continues at coordinate 80,515,421 of OY728122.1, forward strand.
TAAAAAGGGGTAATTTTCCAAAATGAATCCCTACCTTGATGATCGTCGTGCGCGGGCGTTCTTCGCGGAAGAGACCGTCGCGGAAGAGATCGATCGTCGCGTCGTCGCGGGGAGGCGTCGCGTCGTCGCGGATTCCGGCGTTGAGTCGGCGAGCTCAACGAATCAAGAACAACAGATTTAAATTATTAATATTTAAATCTGTGTTTCGTTTAAAACCAAAGAAAATAACTTGAGAGGAAATCCGAAAGCACTCACCTCGAATGGTCGGTGATCGGAGATCGGAGATCGGAAGAACGTCTCGGGCGAAGGCGTCGTCGATTTTCGGGTTCGGCGTTCTTCGCGTTCTTCGCGTTCTTCGCGTTCTTCGCGAGGGAGAAGAAGTTGCGAGGGTTCTCCCAAATCTTCTCAAGCGCAAATAACCAGAGGTTAAGCGTTGGTCTTATTTTATTATTACGCCAACGAATTTGAAAAACTGGTTAAGAAACGATCCATCAATTCGTTGAATTAATTCAACGAAAGAAACGACCCATTTAATTCATGAAAGAAACAGCCCATTTAATTCACGAAATAAACCGCCCAATTAAATGGTCTGTTAAGAATTTAGAAAACGCGTCGGTTGACTTTCATTAAGACGGGTTTTCACGGGTGCGTTTCTTAGCGGAAAGAAACGGCGGGGCTCGTGCGGGCTCCACCTCACAAATATCCTACCAAGGGGGTAGGATATTTCTGGATAGCATCCTATCCAGTTCAACTCAGTTCAAGCCTCCTTTAAGTGGCTTCAAGTGGCTTCCAAGTGGCTTAAGTGAAATAAAATAAAGCTGTCGCAAAATTATTTTATTTCTTAACTTTAAGCCCGAAAATTAAAAACCACACCCGAGCAAACGCAACTCCGGAAGAGGCATTTCTAAGCGAATATCGGCGCTGCGATTTCATCGGTGCCCTCAGAATTCGATTCCGGGCACCGGTTCAAAAGTTAGAAAAACCCGCTCGTCCGTTCACTGAACGTACCCGAGCCAAACTTCAGAAAATGATTCCGGGCACACCGGGCCTCGGAATCAGGCGCCGTCAGAAACTGCGTTCTTGTAAAATTCCAAAGAAAATTAAGAAAAAAAAATTTCCTTGAAATTTACGGGTCTTTACATTACTCCCACCTCAGGACTTTACGTCCCCGTAAAGATACATCAAAAACTAGGGAAACAAATGTGGGTACTGAGCACGCATCTGAGCCTCCCGCTCCCAAGTGCTCTCCTGGAGGTTCCCGTGATGCCATCTGATGCGCACAAGAGGAATCGATCGCCCACGTAGGACCCGCTCCTGTCGATCCTCTATCTCCACTGGGACCTCCGTAAAAGTCGCTCCATCATCCACGTCTAGCTCCCCATAGTCAATGATGTGCGTCGGGTCGTCCACGTATCTCCTCAGCTGGGATACGTGGAAGACATCGTGCACCCGGTGCAACTGAGGTGGCAGAGCCAGGCGATAAGCCACCTCGCCAATCCTGCTGAGGACCTGGAAAGGCCCGATGAAGCGTGGAGACAACTTTCCGCCTCGGCCAAATCTCCTCAAACCACGTCGAGGTGAGACCCGCAAGAAGACGTGGTCACCATCCTCGAACTCTAGTGGCCTCCGCCTCCTGTCAGCATATGACTTCTGCCGGCTCTGTGCTGTCCTCATTCGCTCCTGGATGAGCTGGACCTTCTCTGTCGTGGCCCGGACCATCTCTGGTCCCACAAGTGCTGACTCTCCAGGGTCTGTCCAGCACAAAGGAGATCTGCAAGGCCTGCCGTACAACGCCTCGTAGGGTGCCATCCTGATGGTGGAGTGGTAGCTGTTGTTGTACGCGAACTCCACCAAGGGTAGGTGGTCCTCCCAGCTGCGACCAAAGTCGAGGACACATGCACGGAGCATGTCCTCGAGAGTCTGAATGGTCCTCTCCGTCTGACCATCCGTTTGAGGGTGAAAGGCGGTGCTTAGACGTAGTCGCGTCCCGAACGCCTCCTGCAACCCCTTCCAAAGCCGGGAAGTAAAACGAGCGTCCCGATCGGAGACGATGGTCTATGGCACACCGTGAAGTCGTACAATCTCCTGAACGTAGAGACGCCCCAAGCTCTCCACTGTGCCCTGCTCTCGGATGGGTAAGAAGTGTGCCGACTTGGTGAGTCGGTCAACAATCACCCATATGGAATCGTGACCTCTGGAAGTGCGTGGAAGTCCAGTCACAAAGTCCATAGATATCCCGTCCCACTTCCACTCCGGGACCTCCAAGGGCTGTACCAAGCCTGCTGGTACCTGATGCTCTGCCTTCACCTGCTGGCAGGTGAGGCACCGTGAAACGAACTCTGCCACAGCCTTCTTCATGCCCGGCCACCAGTGCTGTCGCCTGAGATCCTGGTACATCTTCGCCACTCCAAGATGTACCGCCAAGGGAGAAGTGTGAAACTCTCTCAGCACCTCCTCTCGTAAGGAGACTGGTACCAAGGTACGTCCTCTGAAAAGGACATCGTGCTCTACTCCAAGGGAGAAACCATCAGGTGCCTGTCCCGAGGATATCTGTGCACGCCGCGTCTCACAGTCAACATCCCCATGTTGTGCCTCTCTGACCCGCTGAAGAAGTGGAGGAGAGACTGTGAGAGACTGAAGGAAGGCTGCTCCGTCTCTATCCACGAAGGATATCTGCAAAGCGGCTAGCTGCTCTGTCGCCTCCTCAAGTAGCTGGATGCCCGTCCTCCTGCTGAGGGCATCAGCCACCACGTTCCCCTTCCCAGGAGTATAGACTATATCAAAGTCATAGTCCTGGAGGAACTCGAGCCATCGCCGCTGTCTCAGGTTCAGGTCCTTCTGAGAGAAGATGTACCTGAGACTCTGGTGGTCAGAAAAGACTGTGAAGCGCTCGCCCATCAGATAGTGTCGCCATGTCTTCAGGGCGAAGACCACTGATGCCAACTCCAAGTCATGGGTAGCGTAGTTCTGCTCATGCGGCCTCAACTGACGTGATCCGTAGGCAATCACGGCCCGCTCCTGCATCAGGACACACCCGAGTCCGGTCCCTGATGCATCGCAGTAGACTACGTATCCAACTCCCTCCTCAGGCAACCTCAATATAGGTGCACTGGTCAACCTCTGCCTCAGCTCCTGGAAGCTCTGCTGACATCCGTCTGACCACACGAAGGGTTTCCCCTTCTTCGTCAACGCTGAGAGTGGGGCCGCAACTCTGGAGAAGTCCGGCACAAATCTCTGATAGTATCCGGCTAGGCCCAAGAAACTCCACACCTCTGTCACGCTCTTGGGTGGCTCCCAAGCTAGCACTGCCTCGATCTTCGCGGGATCCACTGTAACTCTCGCCTCAAAAATGACGTGCCCCAAGAAGTGGACCTCACGTAACCAGAACTGACACTTCGAGAGCTTTCCATAAAGCTGGTGCTCTCGGAGTGTGTCTAGTACAACACGCAGGTGGTAGGCGTGCTCCTCCTCCGTCGTCGAGTACACCAAAATGTCGTCGATGAAGACCACGACAAATCGATCGAGGTATGGCTGGAAGATCCTGTTCATGAGGCTCATGAACACTGCTGGAGCGTTGGTCACGCCGAAAGGCATAACCAAGAATTCGAAGTGGCCATACCGACACCTGAAGGCCGTCTTCTGCACATCCTCGTCTCGAACTCTAAGCTGATGATAGCCTGACCTGAGGTCTATCTTCGAGAACCACCGTGCTCCCTTGAGCTGGTCGAAGAGATCATCAATCCTGGGTAGCGGATACTTGTTCCTCACTGTCACCTGATTCAGGCGACGATAATCGACACACAGTCGCAAGCTCCCGTCCGCCTTCTTGGCGAACAAAATCGGGGAAGCCCAGGGCGAAACACTAGGTCGGATGAACCCCTTGCCCTGCAAGTCCTCCAACTGTACTCGCAGCTCTCGAAGCTCAGCGGGGGCCATCCGATATGCTGGAGTGGATATCAGGGCTGTCCCGGGGTACAGGTCAATATAAAAGTCTACCTCTCTGCGAGGAGGTAGTCCTGGAACGTTGTCGGGAAAGACGTCCGCGTACTGATCCACCACTGCAGGAAAACTGGGACTCCGCATGTCAACTGCTCCCAGGATGAGGTTAGCCAACTGATGAGTGATGGGCTGACCTCTCCTCTACGTGAGTCCATCCTGTGCTGCTAAGGCTCCCTTCTCACCGGTGAAGGTGAACCTGCTCCCGTCGGTGCGCACACATCGCACCTTGCACCTAATGCAGTCAATCTGAGCATGGACCGTAGATAACCAATCCATGCCCAAGATGACGTCGTAAGGCCTCGACGCCGCTACAAGAAGATCCCAGCCGAAGCTCTCACCTCCTAGAGTAAGCTCACACTGCCGGCACCAGTGCGTAATCGTCGAGTCTGCTCCCGTAGGAGTCTCTAGCCGTAAGGATCGAGCCAACGGCTCTGTCGGAATCTCCGAGCTCCGAACAAGGGCAGTGGCTATGAAAGAGTGACTCGCTCCTGTGTCTATCAGAACTGCAGCAAGGGTGGAATAGACACAGATCATACCTCGAATCATCTCTGGCGCGCCGTGGTCGTAGGCCTCCGCTGCCTGGAGCTGAGCCTGTCTCTGCCCGCCAGCTCCCTGTGGTCGGGGCGGGCCTCCTGGTGGTGGTGGTGGCAGAGCCTCAAAGCGTCGCCCACCACCTGCTGCTCGGCCAGCTCCTCTGCCTCGTCCGCCTCCTCCCTGCGGACCGCCACGGTCGACCCTCTGCCTCTGCCTGGGTGGCCCCTCCACCGTCTGCTGCCCCTCGGTACGACGGGTCGGGCAGTCACGAGCCATGTGGCCCTGCCCGCCGCACTCGTAGCACTGTCTGCCTCTCGGAAGGCTGGCTCCGGGCCGGGTGCCCTGCACTGTTGAGCCAGCGTCCCGAGGTCACCTGCCGGAAGGTCTGGTCCGCCTGGAACCCTGAGTCATCCGCCGGCTACCAGCTGCCGAAGACTCCGCTATCTGCCGCCCTGCGGTGGGTCTCGCTGTGGACTCAGCCAGGAAGCTCTCGATCAGGAGGGCTCGCTCCAGTACCCCTGCCTGGGTCGGGATGCTGAGGGAGATCAGCGATGCCCTGATCTCGTGTCTCAAACCCTGCTCGAAGGTCCGGGCCCGGAAGAAGGGGTCCCGTACCATGTCTGTCGAGTACCGAGAAAGGTCGGTGAACCTCGCCGCGTACTGAGCGACCGTCAAGCTGCCCTGCCGCAGCTGAAGAAACTCCTGGATGCGCACCGCTCGGAGGGTGGCCGGGACGAACTCTGAGCGGAAGAGGCTCTCGAAGTCCATCCAGATGAGGGAGGCCTCATCGTGTACCTGGAGCATCAGGCTCCACCAGCGTCCGGCTGCTGCGTGCAGTAAGCTCGCCGCGAGGATCACCATGAGGTCTGCTGGCGTCCTCACTAGCCTGAAAACTCGGACGACCGCCTCCAGCCAGTCCTCGGCTGCCTGGGGGTCCGACTCCCCACGGAACCTGGGTGGTCGCTGGCGCTGGAACTCGTGCAGAGCTCCGAGGCGTCGTGCGTCGTCAGCTGCCAGTGCTGGAAGCATCGGGGGCTCGGCGGGTAAAGGTACCGCCGGTGCCTCTGCTGTCAACGGGCCCTGTACCGAGGCCTCGTCGCTCGGCGGGCTGTCGTCGCGCCCTACTCTGGGAACCCTAGCTGGCTGCTGTCGTCGTGCCATCTTGAAAAGGAAACAAGTATGCCATGGTCAGAACAGTATACCTGGTGAGCTGACACAAGTAATCACAAAGAAAACTTGAAACACACATGCAAACAATGTTTTCGTACATTAAGTCGGGAATCAGAAGTCAGGGTCCTGGTGTATGGATACGTCGGCCGCCGCACCAACACTGGACTCCCTGTATTGATAACCACACTCAATACACTAAACACTTTTGCTTCACATAGAAGAAAGATCAGAGTCTGCGGTAGAACCGACCACCTCTGATACCAATTTGTCACGACCCGTCCTCGGGGCCCGTGCCGTGACTACCCCAAGCCCGCCTTCCATAGGCCAGGGGCTGGCGACTAGCACCAAGGCGTAAATCCCAACAAAAAGGGAAGGCATTGCCTTTGAAAAATAAACAAGCACCACAGAGCAAGCAAGCGGAAAAGTAAACACTAAGTAAAACTGTACAAGCTATGCTGGAAGTAAAAAGGGGCCGGAAATACAAGCCCAACTGTAAAGTACAACTGAAAGGAAAAACAGCAACTGAAAAGGGAAAACTGCAGCGACGAGCCGTCCTCTGGAAGTCCCACCTGAAGGGTGGGTACAGATAGCCTCCACTGCTCCTCGGGTCCACCTAACCGCTCCGAGTACATCCCGCCCAGTGGTCCACCTCCAGGTACTGTCCTGCTCCGCACGCCTCCTCCACGATCAGCGTTGTCCGTCGTCTGCAACCAACACCACGAAGTGCGGGCATAGCCCGTGCAGGGGTGAGTATAAGCTACTCAGTAGGGACCCCGAGACCCCCGAAGGTCTCCCGAAATCCACAAAGGATAATCCACAAAGGAAAGATAAAATCATGAAGTAACATCTGACACGGATTAGGTATATGCCCATACATATACCTAAGTCTTAAATTCCCGTTCGGCTCCAACGTCCGAGCCCAAGCACAACCCAGTCCACACAGGAAAGCAAAATGTATACCCACGCAGGATAGAGCAACACAATCCACAAAGGAGAGTAAACAGTAAATCCACACGGGATAGCTCAACACAATCCACAAAGGAGAGTAACACAAGATTCAGCTCACACAGGTATACTTCTTCGAATGACGATAAAGATGGTCATTGAACCATCTAAGTCGTCGGACCCACGAAGGATCGATAGGTACTAACCTTGCAGTGACCCACACAGGATCGGGCCCACACAGGACCTGTAGAAGTTGGCTCACACAGAACCGCTGAGAGATGACCCACACAGGATCGGGCCCACACAGGACCGGGCCCACGCAGGACCTGTAGGCGCTGGCTCACACAGAACCGCTGAGCGCTGACCCACGCAGGATCGGACCCACACAGGATCGGGCCCACATAGGACCGGGCCCACACAGGACCTGTAGCACTGATCCACGTAGGATCGCTGAGTGCAGTAGTCGTCGCAGTCCGCTGAGGATCTCTGTACAGTCGTCGCCGCAGTCAACTGAGGATCTCTGCACGGTCGTCGTCGGAGTCCACGGAGGATCTCTGCACAGTCGTCGCCGCAGTCCACTGAGGATCTCTGCACGGTCGTCGCTGTCGAAGTAGCAGTCGCAGCCAGCACTAGGGTTCCCGCACACAGCAAGCTCGTTCGGGAAGGTCCGCTCCACGAGCCGAGAGGCTGATACATCAACTGACACGAAGTCCGAAGTTGATGTATCCAAAAGTTCCGTATCGTCAACAGGAACTCAACGTCGCAGACGGCGCGTCAATCGGACGCCCGGTCTGAGAGATATTGGCATTTTCGTCCCAGGGGCCCGATTGGTTTTTAAGGAAAAACCAACCCGACCGCACACCACCTGCGTCCAAACCACGGGCGGAGTATGCCAAAAGATCCGTCTCACTTAGAGGGATTCAACAAATCTGACGGCACGTCAATCGGACGTCCGTAGCTCGAGATATGAGCGTTTCCGCTCCGAGGGCCCGGTTGGTCTCGTGTACGAACCAACCCGGCCAAACACAAAGTATTCCGAAACCTTGAGTGCGATATACCGAAACGACCGTCTCGATCCAAGGATCGCGTTTCCGCTGACGATGAGTCGTTTCGAGGCACGAAGCTCAAGATACGGGCGTTTGAACGAAAACATCCGAAGATGGGGGGTACGGGCCCGGGCCGACCCGGCCCGACCCCCCCCCCCCCCCCTGGGTCGGCCCGAACCGGGTCGACCCGACCCGGGTCCGACCCGGCTAGCCCGGCCCGGCCCGGCCAGGGCCGGTCCGGCTCGGCCGGCTCGGCTTGGCCGAGCCGCGCGGGTGGAAGCCGCGGGCGCTGACCCGCGGCTTGAGGAATGACCGCGGCCCGCGTGCGGGCCGCGCTGGCGAGCCGCGGACGCGCTGAGCCGCGTCCGCCCGGATGAACCGGACCCGCGCGCCGCGGGTCCGTTTGGCCGCCGCCGCCGCGGCTTCATCCGCGGCGGATTTCGTCCGGCGGCGCGCCGGGGCGCTGCCGGCAACTTCCGCGGGCCGCCGGCGTCGCTCCGGTGGCCCGTTTTCTTTCCCGTCTGCGTCGTTGCTCCTCCCGGGATCCGTTCTTTACTGCGGGATCGTCAAACGTCCGCTGCAGCACGTTCCGTCGTCGACTGTCAAATCCGCACAAAAAAATGAAGAACGGCGGAGGGTCGTCGGGCCGTGTTCGTTCGGCCCGCACCCTCCGCGTTAGAGATAAACAACCGGGAGAAAAACGATCAACACATGATCCAACAATTTTGATTAAAATAAAATTGTTCATTGAAAACCGGCTTTTTAATTTTCAAGAACATTCACGAGAAAATTAAAAAGGGGTAATTTTCCAAAATGAATCCCTACCTTGATGATCGTCGTGCGCAGGCGTTCTTTGCGGAAGAGACCGTCGCGGAAGAGATCGATCGTCACGTCGTCGCGGGGAGGCGTCGCGTCGTCGCGGATTCCGGCGTTGAGTCGGCGAGCTCAACGAATCAAGAACAACAGATTTAAATTATTAATATTTAAATCTGTGTTTCATTTAAAACCAAAGAAAAGAACTTGAGAGGAAATCCGAAAGCACTCACCTCGAATGGTCGGTGATCGGAGATCGGAGATCGGAAGAACGTCTCGGGCGAAGGCGTCGTCGATTTCCGGGTTCGGCGTTCTTTGCGTTCTTCGCGTTCTTCGCGTTCTTCGCGTTCTTCGCGAGGGAGAAGAAGTTGCGAGGGTTCTCCCAAATCTTCTCAAGCGCAAATAACCAGAGGTTAAGCGTTGGTATTATTTTATTATTACGCCAACGAATTTGAAAAACTGGTTAAGAAACAATCCATCAATTCGTTGAATTAATTCAACGAAAGAAACGACCCATTTAATTCACGAAAGAAACAGCCCATTTAATTCATGAAATAAACCGCCCAATTAAATGGTCTGTTAAGAATTTAGAAAACGCGTCGGTTGACTTTCATTAAGACGGGTTTTCACGGGTGCGTTTCTTAGCAGAAAGAAACGGCGGGGCTCGTGCGGGCTCCACCTCACAAATATCCTACCAAGGGGGTAGGATATTTCTGGATAGCATCCTATCCAGTTCAACTCAGTTCAAGCCTCCTTTAAGTGGCTTCAAGTGGCTTCCAAGTGGCTTAAATGAAATAAAATAAAGCTGTCGCAAAATTATTTTATTTCTTAACTTTAAGCCCGAAAATTAAAAACCACACCCGAGCAAACGCAACTCCGGAAGAGGCGTTTCTAAGCGAATACTGGCGCTGCGATTTCATCGGTGCCCTCAGAATTCGATTCCGGGCACCGGTTCAAAAGTTAGAAAAACCCGCTCGTCCGTTCACTGAATGTACCCGAGCCAAACTTCAGAAAATGATTCCGGGCACACCGGGCCTCGGAATCAGGCGCCGTCAGAAACTACGTTCTTGTAAAATTACAAAGAAAATTAAGAAAAAAAAATTTCCTTGAAATTTACGGGTCTTTACAAAGATAGCTTCAATCATCCCCATGGCATACCATGTACTCTAGGGAGCTCTCGATTCCCTTTTATTTAAAGTTTTTCAACAAAATTCCATTTCTACTTCTTTGAGATTCAAATTTAATCACTCCCATGTGTATTTCACTGAAATTGGGGAAACTATCTCATTCTAAGTGTGGGGAGAATTATCATGTTTCACTTATGATACACTTCAAATATTGCTTTCTCTCACTATTCTATGAGACATTTTTCAAAGAGATAAGCATGCTTTAAACCTAAAAATCTTTATGCCCTTGTAATTAAAGAAAAATTTATGTGAAAAAGGGTCAAGGACTATATTTTATTCCTACTAAGGCCTATCTATAATGATTTCTAAGTTTAGAGGATTAATTAAAATTCAAAAATTTGGAATTATGATTAACTAACTCGCTACTTAAGATGTATGCCATTTGTAATTTCTAGTTTGGTTTTCTACTTCCATAACATGTGAGGACTCTCAGCTTATGATTGCATTTTCTTATCTGAGCATATTTATTAAGAGATACCTGGGTCATGCATACCTACTATAACTTGCACTGAGATCTTATCAAATCGATGAATGAATAGGTATAAAATTAAATTGATTTAGTAACTCTTTTATAGCCACTATCCTGAGGCCCACCTGACATTTATCTCTTATTTAGATCATAGTTTCCAAGAATGACATCTTAGAATGAAGATTTTACAAACCTATTATCCTTCCTACCCACTCCTTGTACAATGATTAAATACCACATTTGAAAAAGTGTGGGGAGACATTCAGAAATCATGGTACGATTTCGCATCTAGAGACATACGAGGAACTTTCCTGATAGTGAGGTTGCGATTCGTATACCATTTGGCACTCCATTCAAATTCTGTTCCTTCGAAAAATACAAAAATAAAAGAAAGAAGAAATATTGTCATGGTTTACATACTAGGAAGGTAAAAAATCACCATTTTATAGACTGATGAATCCCGCTAAGGATCATATGTGGTTAGGTGATTGTTGTGAGATCTATCCTAGGCACAACTTTTGAAAAATTAAAAACAAAAGATAAAGAAAAATAAAGAAATAGGAAAGGAACAAAATTATTTTTCATTTACCTGCTGGATATACATATGGATCCAACCCAAGCTAATGGAGTACCAATTTGACTGGCTATAAGGAGGAACGACATCACACTTGTTCTAAAACTTTTTTCATTGTATTGTAGAGCTTACCCTCCTTTTTGAGCCTGATTTTTCATATCTTTTCTACCTACCCACAACAACAGATTCATCGAAACCCAATTTCTTAAGACCTCTAGATTAATTTTTTTACTTGTCTTTACACATTGGAGATGGTAGAACTAGTGAAATCATATGGATAGGAATATATACTACGGGTACAAGCATAACTCTATTTTTTATTGCCACCCTGAGTGATGAGTGAAATAGTGAGGTAAATTTCAATTGGGAATATAACTTAGGAAACAGTTAAAAGAATGTAATTAAAATAAGGGAATTTGTTTTAGAAATATGAACCAGGAGGCATGACTAAATTTCTATGTAGGATTGATTATTAAACTTGAACCTTTCTCAACTTACACCTAATTTAATTGTATGGACATAATGGATCTTTCACTCTTTACAATTTGCTTGTCCTTTTTGAAATCTTTGTTGAGACATTATTTCTTGAGGACAAGCAACAATTTAAGTGTGGGGATATTTGATAAGAACAATTCATATATGGATTTTTTATGTTCTTCATTCATTTATTTTCATTAAAATATGTGATAATGCACGTGGTAAGTGTTTTATTTTTCAGGAATAAAGGATTTACTGGTTTTCAAGAGAAATCAGGCCAAAAGGTGAAAACCCGACAGATTACATGTCGTGATTTCCTCATACATGTAGTGTACCCAAAGCTCACAACCTAAATTCAAGTCGTGAAGGCAGTCATGACCAACAGGGAAAAGACACTACTTCTCGGGAATTCCACATACACGATGTGATTCCCATTCAAAGCGTCGAATGGGAAATCTGCAGAGAATCCATGTACAGGCAGAATAAATGTTGAGTACACGTAGTGAGTAATAGTTACACGGCATGTACCTGGTAAAACCTCTTAATGCATGAGAACCGTGTGCCACACTAGAGATTTGAAAGAATTTGACACTGATCAAGGGTACACGCCATGACTAAAATCTTCTATATAAACAGAGCAGTGGTAGTGCTTTTAAAAAACACTTCTAGATGAATTTATTTTCTTCCTTTCAATTCCTTATGAACTCTCTCTCCCTTTTTCTCTCCAAGTCTCAGTTTATTTGCATTATTGTGTACTTTCAATAATCCAAGAGTAGTGTAGCTTCCATTCTTCAATGCATTCAAGTTCTTCTTAGATTCAATTTTCCTTCCTTTTTCCAAGTAAGTTCTAGTTATAATTTTGAATTTCTTTTTGCATGTTATTTCAATTACCATTTCAGTAAAGACCCGTAACATTCAAGGAAATTTTTTTCTTAATTTTCTTTGGAATTTTACAAGAGCGCAGCTTCTGACGGCACCTGATTCCGAGGCCCGGTGTGCCCGGAATCATTTTCTGAAGTTTGGCTCGGGTATGTTCAGTGAACGAACGTGCAGGTTTTTCTAACTTTTGAACCGGTGCCCGGAATCGAATTCTGAGGGCTCCGATGAAATCGCAGCGCCGGTATTCTCTTAGAAACGCCTCTTCTGGAGTTGCGTTTGCTCGGGTGTGGTTTTTAATTTTCAGGCTTAAAGTTAAGAAATAAAATAATTTTGCGACAAATTTATTTTATTTCGCTTAAGCCACTTGGAAGCCACTTGAAGCCACTTAAAGGCGGCTTGAACTGAGTTGAACTGGATAGGATGCTATCCATAAATATCCTACCCCTTGGTAGGATATTTGTGAGGTGGGGCCCGCACGAGCCCCGCCGTTTCTTTCCACTAAGAAACGCACCCGTGAAAACCCGTCTTAATGAAAGTCAACTGACGCGTTTCTTAAAATCTTAACAGACCATTTAATTGGGGTGTTTCTTTCGTAAATTAAATGAGTTGTTTCTTTCGTTGAATTAATTCTACGAATTAATGGTTCGTTTCTTATCTTTTGAAATTCAAATGTTTAGTTGTGTAAATAAAATAAGGCTTAAGCTTATTTTATTTTTGGGTTGAAACTTGTGGCGTGGAGAGGATTTGGAGGAAAGCATTCTTCTTCGGCGAAGAACGCGAAGAACGCGAAGAACGCGAAGAACGCGAAGAACGCGAAGAACGCCAAACCTGCGGAGATCGACGACGCGAAGCCTTGTACCGCGACGCCAATGGATCTCCCTTCGCGACGCTTCTTCCGCGACGATCCAACCCCGCGACGGCCTTCGATCGACAACAACCAAGGTAGGGGGTTGCGCTTCTTTTTATTTTCTTTTTGGATTTCAACAACAACATGGATTTAATTATTATTAATTAAATCCGTATGTTCTTGGTCCTCGGAGATCGTCGACGCGACGCCCTTCCGCGGTGTGACGATCACCTCCTTCCGCGACGGTCAATTCCGCGACGACCTCGCATCCGACAGCGACGGCGAGGTAGGGATTTATTTTGGGAATTACCCCTTTTCTTTTTATATTCCCATAATTGTTTCTTTAAAAAGTAAAGAATTGGCTTTGTGAACAATTTTAAAATTTATTAAAATTGTTTTTTTCATTCAAATGAGGAACCCGTTAATGAAACAGTTTTATTTCATTAAAAATTGTTTCGGATATGCGTTCATGTGTTGAACTTAATTTTCTCCCGTTTGTTTATCTCTAACGTGGAGGGTGTGGGACAAACGAACACGGCCCGACGACCCTCTGCCGTTCTTCTTTTGTGCGGATTTGACGGGCGACGACGGAACTTGCCGCAACGGATGTTTGATGATTCCGCAGTGAAGGACGAGTCCCGGGAGGAGCAGCGGCGCAGGCGGGAACAAAATCGGACCACTGGAGCGATCCCGGTGGCCCGCGGAACTCGCCGGCGGCGCGGGTCGCCGGCGTGGCGGCGCCGGCAGCCGGGAGCGGCGGCGCCCCGGCGCGCCGCCGGACAAGCCGCCGCGACTCAGCGCGGCGGCGGCGGCACCGGCGGCACCCGCGGCCGCGCGGGTCCGGTGCCCTTGGACGCGGCTGAAGCCGCGTTCCGACTCAACGCGGCCCCACGCGGGGGGGGGGGCACCACCAGGCCGCGGGGGCAGCGCCGCTGCGGCCGCTCGGCCGAACCGGACCAGGCCGGTCCGACCGGCCGGGCCGCGCCCTGGCCGGACCGGACCGGGTCGGGTCGACCCGGTTCGGCCGACTCCCGGGGGGGGTCGGGCCGGGTCGGCCCGGGCCCGGACCCCCGTCTTCGGACGGTTTTCGTTCAAACGCCCGTAACTTGAGCTACGGGCCTCCGAACGACGCGCCGTCAACGACAACGCGATCCTTGGATCGAGACGGTCGTTTCGGTATACTATACTCAAGGTGCACCTTCCTTTTCGGGAGCCTACGTAGTTAAAACTCCGTAGTTTAGCGTGCTTGGCCTAGAGCAGTGATCAGGATGGGTGACCTCCTGGGAAGTTTCCCAGGGTGGGTGTGAGACGGAAAAAGCCAATAACTCTCAGACCGGGCGTCCGATTGACGCTCCGTCTGTTGCGTTGAGTTCCTATTGATGATACGGAACTTCTGGCATCCTTTGCCGAGATTTGTATGCAGTTGGATAGTGGCTGGGTTGGATCGCACCGAAATCCAACCGGGCCCCTAGAACGGAAAAACTGATACCTTTCTGACAGAACGTTCATTTGACGAACCGTCAGCGGCGATGGTGATATAGTTGAGAAACGGTCCCTATGAGTATACCCTATGAGAGTTCGGGGTATAGTTGAGATACGGTCGGGATTGGTTTTGCTCACGAAACCAACCGGGCCCCTGGGATGAAAAGGCTAATAACTCACAGACCGGGCATCCGATTGACGCGCCGTCTGTTGCGTTGAGACCCCTATAACGAGGCGGTCCTTTGAGATACTTCTTCGTGGGACCTTGAGATACTTGGAGTATCGACCAGTAGCTCGTGGAGCGGACCCTCCCGGAGACGAGCGTGCGGAGTACGGAGATCGTGTAGCCTGCTGAGACCTGACGACTGCTTGACCGACTCGACTTGGAGTAGGTCGACTAGCCCAGTGGACGGAGCGCCCGGTATTTGGCGACAGACCCACGGCGGACGGAGCGCCCGGTAGTTGGCCGCAAACCCGCGGTACTCGACAGGAGGAGTACCTCTGTAGGCTATTAGTGGGAGCGCCCGGTATTTGGCGACAGACCCACAGCGGATGGAGCGCCCGTTAGTTGGCCGCAGACCCGCGGTACTCGACAGGAGGAGTACCTCAGCAGTCTTAGGTTAGTGAGCAGTACCTCGGAGTCGTGACAGGACCACTGTACACTCTAGAGATGGAGCTCTTCAGTAGTTACGGTTTCGATAATGAAAATCCTGGTTTGAGGTGAGACTTTTGACCTTGTGTTTACCTCATGATTGAGATGGGTCACTTGATCACTTAGGTATATTTATGGGAATATACCTGGGTAGTGGTTATCCGTTGATTTCTCAATCCTTGTGTTTCCTCATGATTGAGATGGGTTACTTGATAACTTAGGTATATGTATGGGCATAAACCTAAGTATAGTTTATCTGTTGAGATCTTCTTTGTGGTTATCCTTGTTGGTTTTAGTGAGACCTTGAGGGTCTCGGGGTCCCTACTGAGTATCGTTATACTCACCCCTACACGGGCTATGCCCACACCTCGTTGTGTTGGTTGCAGACGACGGGCAGTGCTGACGGAGGCCAAGTGTTCGAGGACTGGACGGTACCCGGAGGTGGACTACTCGACGAGTCAGTACCCGGAGATGGACTACACGACGAGCCAGTACCCGGAGGTGGACTGCACGACGTGACGACTCACAGAGGAGGTTGACGGACAAGAGCGTGGAGGAGGCTATCTGTACCTACCCTTCAGGTAGGATCCGAGGAGGACGACCCAGGAACTGCTTCCTTCTTCCAGCTGTTTGTCTTTTTGCTGTTGTACCTTGTTCAGTTGTAGTCGTACTTTCTTTTGGGTTTGTATTCTGGCCCATTTACTTTTCAGCACTTCTTTTTGTACTTAGTGTTTTACTTCTTCTTGTACTCTGTGGTGTTTTGTTACTTTTATAAAGGCAATGCCTTCCCAGTTATCGGGATTTACGCCTTTGGTGCTAGTCGCCAGCCCCTGGCCTATGGAAGACGGGCTTGGGGTAGTCACGGCACGGGCCCCGAGGACGGGTCGTGACAAATTGGTATCAAAGGTGGTCGGTTCTACCGTAGACTCTGATCTTTCTTTCTGTGAAGCAATAGTTTTAAGGGTACAGAGTGTGGTTTTCAGTTCAGGGAGTCCAGTGTTGGTGCAGGCGGCCGACGTATCCATACACCAGGACCCTGACAACTAATTTCCGACTTTGTGCACGAAAACACTGATTGCGTGTGTGTTTTCAAAGGTTTCCCCCCTTAAAACAGCTCAAACCAGGTCAGCTCACCAGGTATAATCGTTTGATCGTGTTGCGTTGTTTCTTTCAGGATGACTTTTCTCAGATGACCAGCTAGAGCCCAGAGGGATGTGCGTGCTGACAGCCTGTCGAGTGACGAGGCTTCGGTACAGGGCCCTCTTGCAGTTGAGGCACCAGCGGAGGCGCCAGCGGTACTACCATACGTTGGGCCACCGATGCCACCAGCCCCAGCAGTAGGCGATGCCCGCTACTTGCGCGCACTGCATGAGTTCCAGCGCCAGAGGCCACCCAGGTTCGGGGGAGAGACGGACCCGCAGGCGGCTGAGGATTGGCTGGAGGCTGTGGTGGGAGTCTTCAGGATAGTGGGGACGCCATCAGACTTCAGGGTGACCTTTGCTACCAGCCTTCTTCAGGCAGCAGCAGGCAGGTGGTGGAGCCAATTGTTCCAGTTTTGCGATGGGATGGCTTTCACATGGGAAGTCTTCGAGACCTTCTTCAGGGTGGAGTTTGTGCCAGTAGCTCTACACCCCGAGCGTGTTCAGGAGCTGCTGCCTTTGCCGCGTGTTTTTCGATCAGAAACCGAGTCATCTGTGGGCAGTAGACAGATGATGCAGAGGTCCAGGAGGACCAGACCAGCAGTTGGGCGATCTCGGGTTTTAGGACCGGTGGTGCGGGGCACCCGGGGTGGGGTCAGAGCCAGGCGTTCCAGAATTAGACTGTGTTACTCGTGCGGTGGAAAGGGGCACCTGGCACGTGACTGTCCGACTCCTCGTACAGTTGATCCATAGGCTTTTGAGGAGCCACCAAGGCAGTAGATCTCCTGGAGCAGGTGGACAGGAGCGGAACTAGTGGATACGTCTCTTGTACTTCTAGTTCCATGTTGATGTTGTTTTTGTGTCTTTGTACCATGAGCTGCAATAAAATAAAGACACTTATCTTGTGATGTTTGCCTTCCTATCCTCTTTTGTGATGTTACTGAGTGGTCCCGGTTAAACTGTTGACTTGACCCTCACTTTCGAGATTTCAACTGGAGGAGACCCAGTGACCTCACACTGATGCCGACAGTGTGACTCGACCCTTGGAGGCGAGAGTGACAGTTGGATCTCTTAGTAGTTACGTCGAGGCCTTACGACGTCATCCATGGCATGAATGCATCCTTCATACCAGGATTGACTGTATTAGGCAATGGGCGTGGTTCATCTAGAGAGGGGATGAGACCGGGTTTCTCTTTTTGGCAAATGAGAAATTTTAGCAGCTCTTCCAGATCATATTCAAAGGAGGTGCAGTTCATCCAGGAGCGGATGAAGACTGCACAGTGCAGTAAGAAATAGGAAACCAGTGCCAGTCTTAGAGACTCGGGCGTGTTAAATGTTTCAAGAAGAGGTAGCTTTAAATAGATATGAGTCTGCGAAGCGGCATACGTGTAGGCAAAGCTAGGAGAGCAGCATGAGGTGGTGTACATCCTAACATTCTACAACCACCCGCCTTAGTTATTCCCACCAGGCTCAGGGAGCTGGAGGGCGGAGGAAGAGTGCGGCTGCATGCGGTCAAGGAGTGTGACCCAATGGCTCTAGAAATGATTCAAGGGACAGTCTATGTCCACAACTAGCTACTGTAGTAACAGACGTCGATATGAATCATTCCTCGCTTCCACAAATCTTGTTCCAGACCTAGAGTTTCCGGTAAGCCGTGGACTTGACCCTCACGTCTGGAGATACCTTGGGAGGAGACTCGATAATCACACTTACGCCGACGGTGTGGTCAGACCCTCGAGGCGAGAGTTCTGGTTGGAATCTCTTGGTGGCAGCGTTGAGGCCTTACGAAGTTAGTTTGAGTATGGAATGGGAAATAACTGTTCATACTCAAATTGACGGTTTTAGGCAAACGATGGGATGGGTTTTCCTTGGTCGGCGGAAAAGGAAACCCCAGGCAGTGCAGGGTAACTCTTGCACAGGAGGGTGCGACCGATCACTCTTGAGTCGGTCAACCTTACCCTCATAGCAGCAGTCGTTTTGAGTTTCAGTTCTAACAGAAATGGAGACCTCTGGAGTTCGAGGATGACGATCACGTCTTCTTACGGGTCTCACCTCGACGAGGTTTACGGAGATGTGGCCTGGGAGGCAAGTTATCTTCGAGGTTCAACGGACCTTTCTAGGTCCTCAACTGGGTAGGCGAGGTGGTTTACCGCTTGGCCCATCCACCTCAGTTGCACTAGGTGCACGACGTTTCCACGTATCTCAGCTGAGTAGATACGTGCTCGACCCCTTCGCATATCATCGACCATGAGGAGCTAGACGGTGGCGATGAGTGTCTTATAAGGAGGTTCCTGTGGGGATCGAGGATCGACAGGAGCGGATCCTAGGATGAAGGTCAATTCCTCTTGTGCACTTTCTTTGGCAGCTCGGGGACCTCCAGGAGAGCACTTGGGAGTGGAAGGCTCAGATGCGTGCTCAGTACCGCCTTTGTTTCCCTAATTTTGTGTTGGAGCTTTACGGGGATGTAAAGCCCTGTGGTAGGAGTAATGTAAAGACCCGTAAATTTCAAGGAAATTTTTTTCTTAATTTTCTTTGGAATTTTACAAGAGCGCAGCTTCTGACGGCACCTGATTCCGAGGCCCGGTGTGCCCGGAATCATTTTCTGAAGTTTGGCTCGGGTACGTTCAGTGAACGAACGTGCGGGTTTTTATAACTTTTGAATCGGTGCCCGGAATCGAATTTTGAGGGCTCCGATGAAATCGCAGCGCCGGTATTCGCTTAGAAACGCCTCTTCCGGAGTTGCGTTTGCTCAGGTGTGGTTTTTAATTTTCGGGCTTAAAGTTAAGAAATAAAATAATTTTGCGACAAATTTATTTTATTTCGCTTAGGCCACTTGGAAGCCACTTGAAGCCACTTAAAGGCGGCTTGAACTGAGTTGAACTGGATAGGATGCTATCCAGAAATATCCTACCCCTTGGTAGGATATTTGTGAGGTGGGGCCCGCACGAGCCCCGCCGTTTCTTTCTGCTAAGAAACGCACCCGTGAAAACCCGTCTTAATGAAAGTCAACTGACGCGTTTCTTAAAATATTAACAGACCATTTAATTGGGCTGTTTCTTTCGTAAATTAAATGATCTGTTTCTTTCATTGAATTAATTCTACGAATTAATGGTTCGTTTCTTATCTTTTGAAATTCAAATGTTTAGTTGTGTAAATAAAATAAGGCTTAAGCTTATTTTATTTTTGGGTTGAAACTTGTGGCGTGGAGAGGATTTGGAGGAAAGCATTCTTCTTCGGCGAAGAACGCGAAGAACGCGAAGAATGCGAAGAACGCGAAGAACACCAAACCTGCGGAGATCGACGACGCGAAGCCTTGTACCGCGACGCCAACAGATCTCCCTTCGCGACGCTTCTTCCGCGACGATCCAACCCCGCGACGGCCTTCGATCGACAACAACCAAGGTAGGGGGTTGCGCTTCTTTTTATTTTCTTTTTGGATTTCAACAACAACATGGATTTAATTATTATTAATTAAATCCGTATGTTCTTGGTCCTCGGAGATCGTCAACGCGACGCCCTTCCGCGGTGTGACGATCACCTCCTTCCGCGACGGTCAATTCCGCGACGACCTCGCATCCGACAGCGACGGCGAGGTAGGGATTTATTTTGGGAATTACCCCTTTTCTTTTTATATTCCCGTAATTGTTTCTTTAAAAAGTAAAGAATTGGCTTTGTGAACAATTTTAAAATTTATTAAAATTGTTTTTTTCGTTCAAATGAGGAACCCGTTAATGAAACAATTTTATTTCATTAAAAATTGTTTCAGATATGTGTTCATGTGTTGAACTTAATTTTCTCCCGTTTGTTTATCTCTAACGTGGAGGGTGTGCGACAAACGAACATGGCCCGACGACCCTCTGCCGTTCTTCTTTTGTGCGGATTTGACGGGCGACGACGGAACGTGACGCAACAGATGTTTGATGA
This sequence comes from Viscum album, assembly GCA_963277665.1. NCBI lineage: Eukaryota > Viridiplantae > Streptophyta > Magnoliopsida > Santalales > Viscaceae > Viscum > Viscum album. The sequence continues at coordinate 80,535,558 of OY728122.1, forward strand.
TTCCGCAGTGAAGGACGAGTCCCGGGAGGAGCAGCGGCGCAGGCGGGAACAAAATCGGACCACCGGAGCGATCCCGGTGGCCCGCGGAACTAGCCGGCGGCGCGGGTCGCCGGCGCGGCGGCGCCGGCAGCCGGGAGCGGCGGCGCCCCGCCGGACAGGCCGCCGCGACTCAGCGCGGCGGCGGCGGCACCGGCGGCACCCACGGCCGCGCGGGTCCGGTGCCCTCGGACGCGGCTGAAGCCGCGTCCCGACTCAACGCGGCCCCACGCGGGGGGGGGGGGGCACCACCAGGCCGCGGGGGCAGCGCCCCGCAGTGCCAGGCCGTTCGGCCGCTCGGCCGAACAGGACCAGGCCGGTCCGACCGGCCGGGCCGCGCCCTGGCCGGACCGGACCGGGTCGGGTCGACCCGGTTCGGCCGACTCCCGGGGGGGGTGGTCGGGCCGGGTCGGCCCGGGCCCGGACCCCCGTCTTCGGTCGGTTTTCGTTCAAACGCCCGTAACTTGAGCTACGGGCCTCCGAACGACGCGCTGTCAACGGCAACGCGATCCTTGGATCGAGACGGTCGTTTCGGTATACTATACTCAAGGTGCACCTTCCTTTTCGGGAGCCTACGTAGTTAAAACTCCGTAGTTAAGCGTGCTTGGCCTAGAGCAGTGATCAGGATGGGTGACCTCCTGGGAAGTTTCCCAGGGTGGGTGTGAGACGGAAAAAGCCAATAACTCTCAGACCGGGCGTCCGATTGATGCGCCGTCTGTTGCGTTGAGTTCCTATTGATGATACGGAACTTTTGGCATCCTTTGCCGAGATTTTTATGCAGTTGGATAGTGGCTGGGTTGGATCGCACCGAAATCCAACCGGGCCCCTGGAACGGAAAAGCTGATACCTTTCTGACAGAACGTTCGTTTGACGAACCGTCAGCGACGATGGTGATATCGTTGAGAAACGGTCCCTATGAGTATACCCTATGAGAGTTCGGGGTATAGTTGAGATACGGCCGGGATTGGTTTTGCTCACGAAACCAACCGGGCCCCTTGGACGAAAAGGCTAATAACTCACAGACCGGGCGTCCGATTGACGCGCCGTCTGTTGCGTTGAGACCCCTATGACGAGGCGGTTCTTTGAGATAATTCTTCGTGGGACCTTGAGATACTTGGAGTATCGACCAGTAGCTCGTGGAGCGGACCCTCCCGGAGACGAGCGTGCGGAGTACGGAGATCGTGTAGCCTGCTGAGACCTGACGACTGCTTGACCGACTCGACTTGGAGTAGGTCGACTAGCCCAGTGGACGGAGCGCCCGGTATTTGGCGACAGACCCACGACGGACGGAGCGCCCGGTAGTTGGCCGAAAACCCGCGGTACTCGACAGGAGGAGTACCTCTGTAGGCTATTAGTGGGAGCGCCCGGTATTTGGCGACAGACCCACAGCGGACGGAGCGCCCGGTAGTTGGCCGCAGACCCGCGGTACTCGACAGGAGGAGTACCTCATCAGTCTTAGGTTAGTGAGCAGTACCTCGGAGTCGTGACAGGACCACTGTACACTCTAGAGACGGAGCTCTTCAGTAGTTACGGTTTCGATAATGAAAATCCTGGTTTCAGCTGAGACTTTTGACCTTGTGTTTACCTCATGATTGAGATGGGTCACTTGATAACTTAGGTATATGTATGGGAATATACCTGGGTAGTGGTTATCCGTTGATTTCTCAATCCTTGTTTTTCCTCATGATTGAGATGGGTTACTTGATAACTTAGGTATATGTATGGGCATATACCTAAGTAGAGTTTATCTGTTGAGATCTTCTTTGTGGTTATCCTTGTTGGTTTTAGTGAGACCTTGAGGGTCTCGGGGTCCCTACTGAGTATCGTTATACTCACCCCTGCACGGGCTATGCCCGCACCTCGTTGTGTTGGTTGCAGACGACGGGCAGTGCTGACGGAGGCCGAGTGTTCGAGGAATGGACGGTACCCGGAGGTGGACTACTCGACGAGTCAGTACCCGGAGGTGGACTACACGACGAGCCAGTACCCGGAGGTGGACTGCACGACGTGACAACTCATAGAGGAGGTTGACGGACAAGAGCATGGAGGAGGTTATCTGTACCTACCCTTCAGGTAGGATCCGAGGAGGACGACCCAGGAACTGCTTCCTTCTTCCAGCTGTTTGTCTTTTTGCTGTTGTACCTTGTTCAGTTGTAGTCGTACTTTCTTTTGGGTTTGTATTCTGGCCCATTTACTTTTCAGCACTTCTTTTTGTACTTAGTGTTTTACTTCTTCTTGTACTCTGTGGTGTTTTGTTACTTTTATAAAGGCAATGCCTTCCCAGTTATCGGGATTTACGCCTTTGGTGCTAGTCGCCAGCCCCTGGCCTATGGAAGGCGGGCTTGGGGTAGTCACGGCACGGGCCCCGAGGACGGGTCGTGACAATTTCCAAATTTGTTTTACAATCCTAATTTCATAAGTGTTTATCAATCCATCAGCTACGATATCTCTTAGTTATTAAACTACATTCTACCCCTCTATGAGTAGCTAAATATTTTAGTTGTAGGGATTGAGTGATGTGTTTGTAAAATTAATATACACTGTTAAATATGAACTTGGAAAGTCCAACTTAAATAGTAATTTGGATATAAATTCAAGGCCTAACTCATTTGTGAGAACATCTCTAACCATGAGACAATCAAGAAAATGACCATATCCTAATTGAAGTCAAATGAGCTATGACCACTAGCTCAGGAATATTTCTACTTAAGAATACAAACTTAATGAACTTAGGTTGTTGCTATCTCCTAACCATGGAATAACTACTTTTTAGGTAGAGCTAAGAGACTAAGACCAAAGTCAATTAATGAACCCTATTTTCTTCACAGACTAAGAAAAAGGATCTTTCCATTGTTAGACTTAAACGACACCATTCAACCAGAAACTCACTCAATACTGATCCCTTATTCATTAAATTAAGACATACCAAATTAGAACATAGCTCAAAATTCTCAAACATAAGACTCTATAAAGGACTCTGTTATAGGTCTAAAAACTAGATTACCTCAAATCCAAAAAACGACAGTCTCCCTGTGGACTCGACACCTCAATACTATTATACTACACCTTTGTAGTTAGCAAAAGTTTGGGACCAAAAATAAAAATTATAAATTTGATCCACACCGGAGTAAGTAATGACACCACCGTGAAAAAGGCACATCAATACATGGTGTGCTTGGTATCACTCAAAGTGGATGTTATGAGTCTAAAAATGAAATTTTAGTTCAAAACCAGTGTTACTCATTGAAAACCAAGAAAATTCACTACTATTGTCTTGGTAATTTAGGAAAACAATTCATAAATCATTTTTTTCATGTAGGAATCAATCTCACATAAAACTGACACACGATGTGACTATTATGACTCAAAGTGCGTATTTTCTATTTAAAATGAAATTTTAGTAAAGAAAAAAGTGGCATAATCAAAACTAAGCAAACATATTCACATTATTTTGATAATTTAGTACAATGATCCATAAATCATTTTTTGATGTGTAGGAATCATCTTCACCTCAATACGATGCATAGTATGACCGTTATAACTCAAAGTGTGTATTTTTATTTAAAATTGACATTATTTTTTATAAAAATATAGTGACATACTCAAAACTAAGAAAACAAATTCGTATTTTTTTTGATATTTTAGTAAAAAAATCCTTAAGTCATTTTTTACATGTTGGAATCATCCTCATCTCAATCTGATACACGATATACCGTGTTTGACCCAAAGTGTCTATTATCAGTTTAAAATTGACATTTTAATTCAAAATGTGTGTCACTCACTAAAAACTGGGAAAACAGACTCCAATTGTCTTGGTAATTTATAAAAATAATTCATAAGTTATTTATGACATGTAAGAATCAGTCTCACATCAAACTAACAAATTATATGATCAGTATGACTCAAAGTGTATGTTTTCTATTTAAAATGAAATTTTAGTAAAAAAAGACAAGTGACATAATCAAAACTAAGAAAAAAAATTGTACTTTTTTTATAATTTCAGATAATTATAAACAAATCATTTTTGATGTGTATAAATCATCCTCACCTCAATCTGATGCACGGTGTGATCGGTATGACTCCAAGTGTGTTTTTTTATTTAAAATTGAAATTAATTTTAGTAAAAAATACAATTGACATGCTCAAAACTAATAAAATTAATTTGGATTATTTTTATACTTTAATAAAACAACACATAAGTCATTTTTGATGTGCAAGAATCATCTAAACCTTAATACGATATACGATATTCCCGGTATGACTCAAGGTATCCATTATAAGTTTAAAATTGACATTTTATTTCAAAACCTATGTCTCTCACTAAAACCCAATAAAACATGATCTTATTGTCTTTATGTTTTTGCAAAATGATTCCTAATTCATTTATTATGTGTAGGAGTTAGTCTCATGTCAAACTGACACATAATGTGACCGGTATGACTCAAAGTGCATGTTTTCAATTTAAAATGAAATTTTAGTAAAAAAACAAAAGTGACACACTCAAAACCAATAAGAAAAATTCATATTATTTTGATAGTTTAGGAAAATTATCCATAAGTCATTTGTAACATTTATGAGTCATCTTCACCTAAATCTAATACATGGTGTGCCCAGTATGACTCAAAGTGGCCTTTATCAGTTTAAAGTTGAAATTTTTGTTAAAAATGCATGTCACTCATTGAAAAATGAGAAAAGACACTCAGATTATCTTGATAATTTAATAAAACTATTCATAAGTCATTTTTAACTTGTACTAATCAGTCTCACATCAAAATGATACATTTTGCGACCAGTATGATTCAAAGTGCATGTTTCCAGTTTAAAATGAAATTTTAGTAAAAAAACACAAGTAAAATACTCAAAACAAAGAAAACACATTTATATTGTTTTGATACTTTAATAAAATGATTCATAAGTATTTTTTGACAAGTAGAAATTATCCACACCTCAATCCGATACATGATGTGATTGTTATGAATCCAAGCGTATCTTTTTATTTAAAATTGACATTAATTTTAGTAAAAAGGATAAGTGACATACTCAAAACTGATAAAAACATTCATATTGTTTTAATACTTTAGGAAAATGATCCATAAATCATTTAAGATGTGTTGTAATAAACCACACCTCAATCTGGTACAGTGTGTTCTTGGTATGACTAGAAGTTTTCATTATCAGTTTAAAATTGACATTTTAGATCAAAACATATGTCACTCACTGAAAACCAAGAAAACATGCTCTGATTGTATTGGTAATTTATGATGACAGTTCATAAGTCACTTTTAATGTGTATGAATTATTCTCATGTCAAACTGACACATGATGTGATCGGTATGGCTCAAAGTTTGTTTTTAGTTTAAAATGAAATTTTAGTAAAAAACAAAAGTGGCATACTCAAAACCAATAAAACACCTTTGTATTATTTTGATAATTTATTAAAATGATCTATAAGTTATTTTTGATGTGTAGGAATCAACTGAACCTAAATTCAATGTATGTTGTAACTGGTATGACTCCAAGTGTATCTTTTTATTTAAAATTTACATTTCAGTAAAAAACACAATTGTCATACTCAAAACTAAGAAAACAAATTAATATCATTTTAATACTTCGGTAAAATGATCCATAAGACATTTTTTATGTGTAGAAATCATCCTCATTTTAATCTGATACACAGTTTGTCTGACATGACTCAAAGTGTATATTATCATCCTAAAATTGACATTTTAGTTCAAAATGTGTATCACTCAATAAAAATCAAGAAAATTTTCTTAGATTGTCTTGATAGTTTAGGAAAATTATTCATAAGTAATTTTTGAATTGTAAGAATCATTCTCATTCCAAATTGACACATGATGTGACCGATATGACTCAAAGTGCATGTTTTCAGTTTAAAATGACATTTTGGTAAAAAAGATAAGTTACATACTCAAAACTAAGAAAACATATTTGGATTGTTTAAATAATTTAGAAAATGATCTATAAGTCATTTTAATGTGTAGAAATCATCCCCACCTTAGTCTAACACACAGTGTGACTGATATGACTCCAAGTGTGTCCTTTTATTTAAAATTGAATTTTTTTAATGTTTTGTTTAATATTTATGTTTAATTTATGTATTTATAATATTACTAATATAAGAATTATTTTCTTATATATGTGGATTAATTTTATCAGGTTGGGGTGGTTTGTTTGGAAACTGATACCATGATCAGGATTTTTTGAGAAGGGGTTGTGGGTTCCAAATACAATGAAACATTGATGTTTTTAAATGTTTTTTATAGTAATTAAAAATGTAATAAAAAAAATTATTTGAAATGTATATAATATTGTGTTTTTTTATTTGTGATATAAATTTTATTCCAATTAAATTATGGATTTGCATACATGTGTATTTTCATTCATGTTTATTTGTTGTAGTGTGTTGTAATTTCAATAGCACACTGCAATAGTAGGGTATTTATTAGTGCTAATGAAATCACTGATAAAAGACCACCTTTATCATCCCTTTCTCTAGCACTGATAAATGGGTTCCCCTTAAATGACGCTTAGGACAACAACACTTTTTAGTGCTTTTGAATCCCATTGTGTGCACTATTAAAGGGCCTATCTGTGGTAGTGTAGCCTGAGGACCCAGTGGCACAAAGGCTGAATACATGGTTATCCTCTGAATAAGAAGCATGTTTTGTGTCATGTCATTAGTCTCACACCTCACTGTCTACTTTTCTATAGTCATCACACTATTTTACAAGTTTGAAGTTGAATCGCCCCCCACTAAGAATCATTGCATCATAGTGGCCTCCAACGCAACATGGAAAGAAACCCTTCCATACCACATAATAGATCCATGTGGTAAGAGAGTCATATGATAGGTGTCAGCACACTCATATCTATTTTGAGTCATCCACCCATGTGATGCTTGTGTGGAGCCCTGCTACATCATCTTCCTATTAAGATAAACCATCTAACTGATCTCACTATATTGATAGTCATGTGGAAAGGAACCCATCCATTCTACATTAAAAATATGTGGGGATGGACATTTGGTTGATAGGAATCACCACACCTATCCCACTTTTGAGGTTTCCCACTTTCCCGCACCTTCGGGTCACCAAGTTGCACTAATAAAATAATTTAGACCTATTGGGTAAACAATGGGGCGTACTAGAAAACAAAATATTTCATATGAATTTTTCTAAGAATGAATATGGATACCCAATAAATTGATATTCATTGTTACCCGACCTAATTAAATCAAGCTTTAATAGTTTCAAACTAAGTTACGATAAAAAATCTATAACCCATTTTGGGTTCAGAAAGAGCTTGAATATATTGTTGGAACCGAGTGTGCAGCGGAAGCCCCAAACAGGTGGGATTTTAAAAAAATTCCACCGACGATCGTTGTAAACTTGTCGATGTCGGTGAAGAGTTGTCCAGTAAAAGATGAGGATCTCACGTGAAGGGTTTTAAGCACAAAAATAAACCGAAAAATACCTGGTTTAAATCTAAAGTTGCGCATGACATCAGCTCATATTTTGAAATCACTGCTCGAAGAATCCTACATCGAACTACTCTAGATCTTCCACATGCGCTTCAAGAAAATGTGGGAACATTGTTTTTCAATATCTGGGTGCTAGAATGGAATTCCGACAACTCCTTCAATGCTCCAATGATCACCACATCACTTCACTAGTGATGCTTGAGAGAGTGTTTGATCCATACTACTTGGTTCCAGAACCTCTCTCTCTATATTATGGGAGATAGGAGAGGAGAGAGAATCCCCATGAATAGTATTTGGAAATATCCTCTCCTCTTATATTTATAGTTTCATTTAATTACCCAAAAATGCCAACCCAGCCCCCGAATAATCAACGCGCTATTAATGACATATTATGACTAATTATCTAAGTCATAAATATTATTATCACTCACTTGTAATATATTAAAATATATTACGTGTTAATAATTGAGTCATTAATATCAACTTTTTGCTCCTATAAATATTAATTAAACCTTGAATAATGTAATATTCTTCAATTAATATTTTTCATGTATTTACTTAAAACTTGTAAATTCATTTAATAAATAAATTAAATGCTAATTATTCTAAACTTGAATAATATAAATTTATTTATTACATTGGTGATCATTTTTCCTTGGACCAAACCCGGACCCCAGTGGTAGGGCCCACCATGTCCAAAACTCATATTCTACTGAATAGGGTAGATTATCGAATATGCTATTGTGTGTAACCCTCTAGGCCCTTATCTCGACTACAGTGAATAGTATTTACAAACTAAGAGCAGGATCTAGAAACCCATCATGGCCCCTAAAGAGATAATAATTGTCACAACATCAACAACCCACCTACAAACATGTACTGTGTAATATAATCTCTTTGTCTGTAATATATCATAAATCAGGACGCACTCACATGTCATCGTCCTTTTCTTGCTTTATAGTTTGTTGATTTAACTGGACGGATTTACCCTTGACTTCCATGTCCATGGTATTATAAAGTTACTTCCATCCATATCAACATGGCCTAAGATATATTACTTTTATAACCCGTAAGAGACAAATCCTTTCTTGACCATTCAACTAATGCCATGCCACCAATGACGCACCCAACACAAACTACCTCACCAAGACTTCATTTCCATGGTTTTTGTCTTGCATCAAAGTACACAATCAAATAAAATACATTGGTAATGATCTCAAGTCAAGAGACCGTTACACATGATCATAGATAAGAACATCCAATGACACCTGAAACATGTGGTGTTCCTATTTGCGGGTCAGTCCTTATGATCTCACTACTAGAGATAACCAAGTGAAAACTTCATTAGAAGAAGTCTCAATGCTTATGAACCCCCAACACCTGATAGTAAAACATATACTATTCCCAATAAGTAAGATGTATCTAAACCATAGAACATATATTTAAGATTAATGTCATAGTATCTAGAGTTTCTCATTATAGCCCGAGAACTGCTATAACCTTTCGATACGACAATTAATCTTTGGACATTACCATTTCAATAGTGGATGTAGAAAAGTATACACCATAATGGTAAGATGACACCATGTATATCTAACTGTATACAAGATATGGTAATCTATATCACTGAATAGTTGGGTCTAGGGCACCCACTATTTCAACACTCTCACTTGCACTAGATCCAACTTGCTAACCAAACTTGTTAGCTACTCACATGATTAACATCATGTTTATGATAATTAATTACTTTATCTACTAGTCCTACCATGATTCTGTTGCATGGAAATTATGCCATTGCGACCTTGTCTCCTTGAGTAAAACTCACTACAATAAAAACCGGGTTTAGCGGCAGTTTTGTGGTGGCGGTTCACAAAACTGCCGCTAAACATTTTTGCCAAAAGTTTTCACGACGGTTTTTAATAAACCACTGCAAAACCCATATTTTTTTTAAAAAACATGACCCTTCCCTACCCCCCACCCTGCGTTTCCCCCAAACCATCGATCGCGACCCTGTCTTCCCCTAACCCCCCCAGCCCCAACGACCCCCGCGCCCTCCCTTCTTCCCCTATCCCCCCCGGCCCCGGAGACCCCCAACCGCCCGGAGACCCCCGCGCCCTCCCTTTTTCCCCTAACCCCCCCGGCCCCGATGACCCCCAACCGTCCGCGCGACCCCGTTCGGTGACCCACGACCCCCAACCGTTCGGCGACCCTGCGACCATCTTGGGTTAGATTAATTTTTAATCTATATATGTACTTTTTCACATTGATATTTAATGGATTCAAATTGAGTTATTAGGGTATGAGTGACTTTAGGATTATTATCCTTATGTTTAGATCTAATATGAATGGTTTTTTCATAAAAAATGAATTTATAATGATACTAGGGAGGGAAATATTAAGGACCAATATGGGATGAATTTAATTAGATATCTTGTTCATATCCTGGACAGATTAGAAAATACGTATTGACTCAAACAAGTTGAGGGACTACATCAGGTCAAGGTGGTGCACTTAAGGTAGATATGTCTTCTTCTGAATAACATTATTTCTTAGAATGTTCCCTCAATGAAATTCAATATTAATTATCTAATGGTTTTTGTCCCCTTACATTAAATTTGTGATTTTTTTCATTTATAGAGGATGTCTTAATAGGTTATGAAAAATATGGGTAATGGATATAATGATGTATTTTCCTTTATCAGCAACACATAGAGTTGGTGGTAGTGGTATTTTTGGAAGTTTCCAAAGCACTTTATCTTGAATTTTTTCATGGGTGTGTATACCATATTAGCATGACTTGGGCCATGGAGCATCTTCTAATTTGTGTGTTCTCCTCTTGATTCATTATTAATATCATGTTTTTAGGTACTAGAATACCCCTTCATAATAAAACATATTAACCAAATCACCAAGAGACCCATTTAATCATTAAAATTTATAAAATATAAAAAGTACCATGCTTTTCCAATTATCACATATGTGGTCATCACAAACTACAATCATGGAAAATCTTTCTAAAATGAACATGATGATTGGAAGAGTTTATGATTATTAGAGATTAATGATTCCCATCAAGAAGAAAATAAATAAAGTTAGAGTTATGATATGATATCAATTGAGACATGAAAAATATAACTTTGGTCATACATAGATATTTTTAATACTATTATAGACATGATTCTATCATATGATGTTCTGTTTTGATAACCTTCACATTGTAGGCATGCTTCGACTTGTTTCTTAAGATACTCCATTGATGATCCTTGGGGATTTTCTCAGGTTGTATTTATTGAAAATTTGATCTTGGATGATTGTGATTATATTTAGAGATCATTTTAATACAATAGAATGAATAAGTGATAAGAAATAAATTTTAATTCTATGATAACTATGAAAAAAAATCTATTTTGGTAGTGAAAATGAAATATGGGGGTTTCAATGTGAAATGACCATTTCAGTAGGCATTTCAACATTGATATTTTTCACTGTGACATAGATTATGGTTAAAATACCATGGTAGAGGGAGTTAACACATAAGGTTCTGGTGGTAATCCATAGGGATCCCAAAATGGTCATTTCAATGGTTTCTGCATACCACGGCGGGAATATGAAATGGCTAGGGATGGATTTTAATGTTTTCTAGGCATCCACCATCAGGATTGAAAAAACATTGTAAATTTTACCATAGTAATAATACATTAACACTGGAATAATGAAACAATTTTTTATAATAAATAAATATATAATTAAAATTTATTGACGAAAAATGGATACTGGGGACACTACAATAAAAACTGGGTTTAGCGACGGTTTTGTGGCAGCGATTCACAAAACCGCCGCTAAACGTTTTCGCCGAAAGGTTTCGCGGCGGTTCATAAGTTCTGAACTAGTGTCACTTACTAAATATTTTAAATTTATTATGATTGAATTAAGTATAATAGTTTGTGTTAAAGTTGTAAATTCATTTCTAAATAATTACTTCAAATTAACAGAGCTTAGGACTTGAAATATACATAAATGTTTGAAGTAAAAATTGGACATGTCCTTTGTATTATATGAAATCCAAATTTTATGGTTTGCATTATTTTTTTTAATATTAGTTGTTTGAAATATTGAAGATAAATTTTTATAATACTAAACACAAAACATATTTAAGTGAAAATAACATACATCATTCATTAGTTTTTAAAAGAGATTTTAATGAGAACCCCACTATGGAAATCTAAGTGGATGAATTAAAATTGCACAACCTAATGATATACTGAATAACAAAGGTCTCTCCAAATTCAAGGAAATAAGAAACACTATCAAATTCAAAGAGAGAGGTAAATTCAAATAGATAGTGAAAAGATTGAAAAACATAAAGAGCGATGAAACATGACCAATTTTAATGAACTAACCTAGGCTACCCATAATTCGGGTACCCAAGCTAGCCTGCGATAAGTCTCAAAGGGTGTCATATAAGGGATAAATATTTCTAGTAATGTCGTTGTACTAATGGTATGAAAATCGTGCATCTTTAGTGTGTTCAATGACATCACTTTCAATGGGGTGTTGTTTGAGGCAACATAAATGTGTGATCGACAGTGTTATGATAAGTGTGTAACCCAATATTCTTACTGCTCCTCAATGAGGTTTTGACGCTATCTCCTAGGGACCAGACTTGTTCGGTTTGTCTGGGAATGCTAAGTAAGTGGTAAATGTGATTAATGTATCATCTTTATTATATTATGCATACTTTATGATCAATGGTTCATCTTTATTATATTATGTTTTTGTAATCTTACACTATCGTATATATGAAACTCTCTCTATTTAGAAGTAACTATGTGTTTTAATTTTTTTTATTATTGTGTAGGCACATTGTGATATACATGGATAAAAGCTGGATCACATTACCGAGGAACACACCTAAATATGTTAAGGGTTTGAATTATTTTTTAGATTTTTCAATTTCTAATCGATCCGTTGAAGGGAGAATAAGATGTCCATGTCCTAAATGTAAATTTAGAACATGGTTGAAGAGAGATGAAGTTTATAAACATTTAATACTGAAGCAATTCTCTAATCAATATTTGTGTTGGATTTTTCATGGAGAACAGAACAATACAGAAAGATTGAGGATTGATGTTAATCCACAGAATGAGGTCCCAAGTTCATTGACAAAGGAAAATGAAATGAAAAACCTCATAAATGATGCATTCGGCACTACAAGACACCACTATGAGCATCAAAACATATCAGAACAACCAGAAGAGGGTGCTACAAATTGCAATGTGAAAAGTGATGTTTTTGAAACTGTAACACAAGCAGATCAAGATTGTAACATATCATTGGATCCTCCTCTTGATTCTATGGAGCCAAATGTAAGGGAAAACTTCAGTGAGGAAAATGTGTTTCATGATTTAGTTGACAATGGAAATCAAGAGTTGTATAGTGGGTGTTTGAAATATTCAAAGATTTCATTTCTGCTGAAGTTGTACCATATCAAATGTCTATGTGGAATTACAAATAAGGAAATGTCCATGTTATTGGAATTGATTCGTGATGCATTTTCTGAAGCAAAAATCCCAGAATCTTTTTATGATAAGAAAAAAGTTGTTAACAAGCTTGGTCTGAATTATACAAAAAATACATGCATGTCCCAATGATTGTATGCTTTATTGGGGAGAGGATTCAAGTAGACTGAATTGTAAGAAATGTTCTTCTTCTAGATGTAAGTCAAAGGGTAATGTTGGAAGTCTGACTAAATATAATTTCATGGAGAATAAGAAAAGGAACACACCTGCAAAAGTTTTGCGTTACTTTCCTTTGAAGCCTCAATTGCAAAGATTATTCATGTCATCAAAAACCGTCGAACACATGAAGTGGAATTCTGTAGATAATAACAATGATGGGTTAATGAGACATCCATGAGATTCCCAATCGTGGAAGAAATTTGATTCATTAAATCCAGATTTCTCAGCTAATCCTAGGAATGTTCGATTGAGATTGGCTGCCGATGGATTCAACCCATTTCGGACTTTGAGTACCAGTTATAGCATTTGGTCAGTTGTTTTGATCCCTTATAATCTGCCTCCGTGGATGTGTATGAAACAAACATCTTTTATCATTTCGATGATTATTCCTGGAAAAAAATGCCTGGAAATGATATTGATGTATACCTGCAGCCTTTGATTGAAGAATTGCAGGAGTTATGGAGCAACGATGTTGAGACATTTGATTTTTCTTCTAAAACAATGTTCAAAATGCATGCTGCTTTAATATGGACCATTAGTGACTTCCCTGGGCTTGGGAATTTATCTCGTTGGAACACTTATATGGGTTTGGATTGTCCTATTTGTAACTTTGATTTTGAGCCCAAACGGCTACCTCACAGTAGAAAATGGTGCTTCTTGTGCCATCGAAGATTTCTTGATGCATCTCATAGATTTCGGTTGAACAGATAAAAATTTAATGGTTCCATTGATCGTAGACCACCTCCAAAGTTGTCAACCAGTTCTGAAATATTGACACAACTTGAAAATGTTAAAACAGAATTTGGGAAGGTTCATCATTTGAATGATAGCGGAAAACGAGTGTGAAGTGCATCGTCAAGTGAAATCAGAACGCAACAATGGAAGAAAAAAAGTATATTCTTCAAACTTCCATATTGGGAATTTAATTTTTTGTGCCACAATCTTGATGTGATGCATATTGAGAAGAATGTATATGATAATTTGATTTTCACATTACTTAATGAGCATGGAAAGTCGAAGGATCATCTCAATAATCTCAATGCTCGAGGTGTGTTTACTTGAATAATCGTAAGTTATATGGATTGAAAAGTCACGATTCACATATTTTGTTACAACAGTTACTACCATTGGAATTGCATACATTATTACCTGAAAAATTTACTGCTATTGTACTCCAATTTTGCACATTTTTCAGGAAATTATGTGAGAAATCTCTACATCAATTTCAGCTTGACAACCTCTAGGAGAGGTTTTTATTGACCCTTTGTGCAATAGAGATGATCTTTCCTCCATCGTTTTTTACTGTCATGATGAATTTAACTGTGAATTTGGTTGAAGAAGCTAAATTAAGAGGCCCTGTTCATTATCGATGGATGTATCCAATTGAGAGGTATTTTATTTATATGTTTCCAGTTAAGTAAACAATTTTTGAAATTTAAATAAATGCATAATATTATTATTTTATTTCACAGATATCTTGGCCATTTGAAAGCATACGTGAGAAATAAATCTCAACCAGAAGGCTCTATTGTTGAAGGCTATTTGGCTGAGGAGTGTCTCACCTTTGGTTCTAGATATTTGGATGATATTGAGACAAGATTTAATCGAGTTGGATGTGTTGACGACACATCAACTCAATCTCAAATGCATCATAAATCAAAAATATTTCCTGCTATTGGCCGATCAGTTGGGAGGACCTCATATGTGACACTGACAGAATTGGAATTATTATAGACACATAGATATGTGCTGCTGAATAGTGAAATTGCAGATCCATTTATTGAAGAGTTGAGGATACAAAAAAAGAGACGAATGAGATTCCGAACATTAAATGAGAAAGATATAATGAAAGATGTGAATAAAGAGCTGGTAGAATGGTTTGCACGACGTGTAAGTTTATAAATATTGCAATAAATACGAATATTAGTTTGACACATAAAATTTGTAAATCTATTAAATTATATTTCTTTTTTCATATCATGAATACTGATACTCGAGTAGACTTGTCAGAAGATTTGAAGTTTCTTGCTAGAGGTTCTATAAAACAAGTTAGAAAGTTCGACGCTTATAATGTGAATGGATTTAGATTTCGTATAGTCGATCGAGAAGTGGGTATGAAAACACAAAATAGTGGTATATTTACATTTGATGAAGTGGGATACTATGGAAAGATGCATGATATTATTGAATTAAACTACCACAGGTATTTTTCTGTTGTTTTATTCAAATGAAAATGGGTTGATATTATCAGAGGTGTTAAAAGAGATTCCTTGTAATTTACTTCTTTAAACTTCTCTCGCTTGATGGATGTTGGTGATCGTGAACTGCATGATCCATATATCTTAGCATCGCAAGAAAAAATGGTATATTATGTGAATGATGTTTTGGATGAAGGGTGGAGTGTAGTTACTCACGTAATACAAAGAGATTTGTATGATATGGGTGATAAAGTGGAAGATTTGACCTCAACAATTGAATTTCATCAACAAAAGGAAGCAGAATTATTTGTCCATCATGATATTGAAAATATTATTCTAGCAAGGATGAATGAAGTGGATGAAGAAATGGAGTAGGAAACCGACATGATTTAAGGATAAAATGATTGTATTTACAATTATTTATTCATTCAGCAACCACTTGTTTCATTTCTGCAGTCATTCATTATCATTGTTATATATATTTTGTTTGTTAGTACTGGGCATCTATTATCATTTTTAATTTTTTTTCTGCATAAATTTTTTGAAATATATATTCTGAACTTAATTTTATTTGATTAAATTACAGGAATTCCAAGGAAGAAGTGGTACACTATTTCATCTAGTTTTGTGACATATGATGATCCATCTGTCCCCACGGCATCTGAGGCACCAGCTGCCTACACCCCTACACCATCTCCCCCTGCACCATCTCTGACACCATCTGTGGATGTCTCATTAGAGGATGATTTATCGACTCCCTGTAACGTCCCAACCCCAGTTACCCAGAGTCGGTGCATTACTTCGTAACATTGGCATGATCACAAGAAAGATCAAATCTCGAAAGAACGATTAGTTTAGTAGCCTTGGAAACACTAGATATATTCATAAGTTTTACATTACATCATAAAATGAAAAACTACTACAACAACATAATGTTTCCACAATCCACACTATTAACCCCTCATAAAATCCCTGCATGTCATTCATAACTTACTTCTTCACATCCTGGAAAAAATAAAACATAGAAAAGGGGTGAGCTCAAATGCCCAGTAAGGATAACAATATAGCGGAAACTTTCATAAATAAGAATAAACATTTAAGGCAATGTATAACTAAAACAAAAGCCTTTTAAATATGAACTTTCAACATGGTATGGCATAAATAAAATGAAATAATGCCATTTACTTATTCACATGGATATTCTACTAATCGAATAATCACATGCAAAAATCAATAACCACTTTCATAATGTTGGAATGCATAATGCCAGACTATCATAACCACATAGTCAAGGCCTCGTGCCAAGACTACAAATAAGATTTTGTCAAGGCCTTGTGCCAAGACACTAGTTTGTCTCATGAGACCTACCGATGCAATCCCTTCCTATCTACAAAACTCGAGAGTCAGGTTTTCTGAAAACATTTTTAAGCTTGCGTTAAATACGTATACATTTGCACTGGATTTTCATATATTTGAGAGAAATATATCTCTTTTGAAATCATTTAAAAATCAAATAATTATAAAAGAAAACCTTTTCTTTGAAAATATTCTTATAAGCTTGTAAGGGAAGCTTTGAAGATTTTATAACGGCGGAAAATAGCCGCACTCGCCGTATAAGTAAAAAAAACATTCTTACCTTAATTCTGCCGAAAAGGTTAAAAAGGACCTTGTTTTGAAAACGACGGAATGATTCCTTTATAAACCTCTTATAAAAAGTCAAACAAGGGTATAAATGACTTTAACCCATATTCTTGTAAATATTAAAAATGTTTTGAAATACATTTTTAAGAAACATGGATGTGGATGATAAAGAGATCCCAGTAGATTATTACGTATAAACAACCTTGGATAATGAAGAGGTTGTAAAGTAAACCCTTACCAATTTGGTAAATTATGAAACATACAACCCATAAAAGAGGTATCATACAATTAATATGTAAATACACATAAATTAGAGTGTATTACACAAAGAATATAATTATGGGCAGTACATACACCACACAAAAGGTGATGGTGGCAATATGGCATGAATCTCACGGAAATAAGGAGTGAGATGAAAACCCCTTACCTTGTACTTTTCCTTGGTTGGGGTAGGTTAACTTCATGTATAATGGTGAAATAATTGTTATTAAAGTATACAAGAATCATATATATTAATATGATATCATATATGATCTTTTAACATTGATTTGTTAATAATATCTTAGAATTATCGTCGTTTCGGGTGTTAACTTACTTGTTTTCTTTTATATGTTTTGTTACGTAAGACATGTTTTTAAAGGATAGGTTGTATATTATTCATATCCAGAATGATATAAAGTCCTTAAACATCATTTTTAAATCATCAAATGATAATTATACTTGAATGGATACGATGGAGAATGAATCTCATCGCGTTCGTGGAGACGGTAGTCCGTACGTACGCACGAGCAACAATATCATTCTTTTGATATTAAAATAATATATAAATGGATGGTATATCATATATACAGAATCATTAACATGTTATATTTATTATTTACATGAGTTACACATCATTATTATACCCATCCAAATAATAATATATTGAATAACAATTACACCACGACGTGGAGACGGTAAGCCGTACGTACGCACGTATGGTGACATGTTATTCAAAGGGTGGATAGAATACTGAATATGGTTGTACCATATTTATAATAACATCACAGTATATGTAATATACTGGAGTTATTATTTTAGAATGGTAAGAACAAAGAAAGAGGAAGTGGAAGAAGAAAGGAACTTGGAAAAGGGTGGTGAAATCATTACCTCTTCTTCGGGTTCTTCCTTTTGATTTGATCAAAAGGGATCCTTAGGTTGGCTTTCTGATCAAACTAAGGCCTCTAGGTTGTAGTTAGGGATGTTGGGAGAGTATTTGGGAAGAGTTTGGCCGAAACAAAAGTCTTTGAAGGTGTGAAGAAATGAGAAGGAGGAGTGCCCTTTTATAAGAGGGGTGAGGGGCACCTTTGGAAAAGCTAGAAATATTAATTTATAATAAATTCATATTCGGTTTCTAATAGCTCCAAAGCTTATTATTCAAAGGTTAAGGTGGGGATAGGTCGAAAACCAATCAAACAATAGAATTTAGACAGGTTTGGGTACTTATATTAACCTTATCTTTAAGTATTAACTCTAAGTTAATTAGTTTCACTTTTACAATGTCTCTTTGTATTTTTATATAATATGGTTAATAAACTTACTATATACATCCAAGCGACCCCCAAGTGGTACATTAATGATGAACCTATCATGATATAAGTCTCTTGGCCGAACCTTAGATTTTTAGGAATTTAATATCAATTAATAATATAATATTTGTTTTAAAAACTCTTTTATGTCAATTTTTGACACTATTCAATAGTTGATTTTTGTGAAACTCATAACAGATTGATTACTTCGAACAAAGTAAATTAAATCAATCCTAATATATAATATTATCCTAGAAAATTAGTTTAATTCATTAAAAGTTTCATATTATATTTATTTGGGTATTTATAATATCAATTATTTTAATTTTTCACTATTATAGTAATTACTGCATCATCATTGTGTCATAAATAAAATAAATTATTTAATGTCTAAAAATTATAAATAAAATATCATTATGTAGGAAATCTTTTTATCTTTCTAATGAATATTTATAATCTAAAGTCCAACATATATAACCCTATGTAACAATTGTTTTTCTAAAAGATATATGCTTGTGTCATTTTTGTATTCATTTTAACTTAATTAAAATAAAGTGTCATTATCACTTACAAGTGGATCCATGGGGTCCCAAAATAGACCCAAAGATTCCCATGGTCGACCATGTATCAACCAATAGGGTTAAGACACGTTTTAGGGTAATTTAGTATTATTATAATATTATTTTTTTAACCCTTATTTACCGGATTTACCCTTTAACCATGGTAAATAAAATATTTACCGCAGTAATTGTGTAAAAATAAAAGTTACCTATTTACATAATTTGGACATCCTGATTCCAAATATGGAATCCATTTTCCTAAATTCAAAACACAGAAGTGGCAGAAATTAATTTAAAATTAATTCCCGCTGTCAAAACAAAAAGCGTGTTTTTAAGAGGTAATAACTATCAAAAGATTGACACTTGTTTATGTTCGGTTTAATTGTAAAATTATGTCCAATGACCAACATTATATTAAATGGTAAAAATATATTCTAAATATACTTTAAAACCACTCAAATTCACAATTTATCACTATTAATTATTTTTATTAAAAAGGTTGTTTTTAATTAAAATTTAGTAATTTTCACTATTCATCGAAATATGAAAGTTATCCGAAATGTACCAAAATTTCACCCTAGGCTAATTTTGATATTCCGAATCCAAAAATGAAGTCCATTTTCAAATATAAAATATATATAATTTCAAAAAAGTAGGTATTACTATTCATAACGGCTAGTTTGATTAGTTATGGTGTGTTAGAACTCGGTGTTGCGTACAACACACGCTATCACATTATTCAAAGAGAAGCGTACCGTAGAAGCTTGGGATGTTTCATTTTAAATTTTTGATGTCCCCATTTAGTCAAAAAGTTTAAAATATTGTATTTAAAAAGGTTTCACTATTAGAAGTTGATAAAAGTGAAATACTGAAAATGAATCTGTTCTTGCAATATGACTAAGAAACTCATAATAGGGATTCTAAAATTATAAGGATTATATAAAGTTCAAAATGTAGTTAATACTATTCATGACCTCTTTTAATGGTGTGATTGAACTCGGTGTTGCGTGTAGTGCAAGTTATTGAATTATTTTTAAGAAATAACACACTCTGAAATCCTGGGGTGTTACATTCTCCCCTCCTTCAATAAATTGCGTCCTCGCAATTTGAAATTGTTCTTCGAAAATAAAAGGTTGAAAGTAGAAAATATATTTGTGGGAAAACCCACATCGGAAATTGGGTTACTAAAATTTAGTCTTAATATGAGGAAAAGATAAATGAAAGGGTCACCACCAAATTATGATCTCGATTAGGAGAACATTGGTGGCAATTAGAGACATATAATTGGAGGAAAAACGTAAATATTTATAGGTAGTGATTGAGGTCATCAATCACAAACAAGTATAAAATTGAGGTCCTTAAACTCATCAATCTATGATGATTTGAAGTACCATCGGTTCAACAAAATATAGGGTATTGGGACAACACATTTTTGACATTTCAAAATATCTTAGTTGAAATCCCACATCGAAAAATGAATTAATGAGGCCTCTATTTAAAATAAAGAGTGGAAAGTATGAAGATTACCGAAAATAACACATACTAGGGTTCCATGTAGGAAAATATGGATATGGAAGAGAAATCTAACCATCAATTATCTGATGGAGAGTGGTAGAGAACATGGCTATGAAAAGGCCAACAATCCCAAAGCCATAAATTTGTGATGATTTAAGGTACCATCTAGGACAACATTTTTTGTTCTAAGTTTATATTATTAATGTTGAGGAATTTATTTATGAGATTGGATAAGATCATAAGGAGATATACTTACTTTATAATTAGAGTTTTGTCCATTAATAAATTTCTACCATAAACTCATCTTTCACTCGTAAAAAAAATTATATTTATACTATTCATACAGGGTTCCAAAATAAACGAATTTATAATTCATCTACCAGATCTTTTAAAAAAACTACATTATTTAATCCAGGACATCTCTTGGGCAAGTGGTAGGTGATACACCCTTGTCGCCCTTCGGTTGCGGGTTCAAGTCTCGCGGCCTTGCCGGACGCAACAGGTTGCTGCCCGACCTCCGGGTTGTCCTTTTATGGCAATCCAAAATAATCCAAATAAGAACTATCCAAAATAATTCTATCCAAACTCACAGTCCAACATTTATAAGTAAGGTAAACATAATATAGATCCTTTTTACCCCGTAATAGCATATAAATACCTTCATCATGTATTACCATATTCCTTATTGATTACATTCATGATCCCTTATTCCATATAGAATGCTGGATATACTTCATTAATCCAAAAATGTTTTATACCCCAACAATGATGGAATATACAAATCATTAATCAGTTCCAAGGTAGTCAAGAATATCCAATATAATTTATCCAAAACAATCACATATTATTCCAAAATTACTACCTCAGTATCAGAACTATATTATGATTTATCATTCTCTCAACCATATATTTTCCAAAAATTTATCCTGCTATTGAGTCACTTTTCTTTGTTCCACACAATCTCAAGTCCTTAATGAAATAGTACTGCAGTACAATCCTTATATACTCCATAATTATTATAACAAGTACATTGTTGATACAACACTCAATTGACATAATCAACATAAGAACTCTAATCATTCCTCTTCATCTGTGGTAGTATCATAACTTGATTATTATCCAAAAGCATCATTTGCGTCATAGACTGATGACTAGGACATAGGTTCACGTAGTGTCCAAACTCCTTGCAAATGAAGCATTGTACATTTGAAACCATTTTCTTACCCTTGCAGTCACGTACTTTGTGCCCTTTTCCTCCACACTTATAACAAACTCCCATTCCTTTCAGGCAAGTTCCAGGGTGTTTCTTTCCACAGTTACCACATATGGGAAAATTCTTCTTTTCCCTCTTCCCTTTATCCATCTTTCTCTCTTCCATCCTTTTCTTCTCTTGCTTCCCTTCAAAGCCATAGGACTCAGTAAACTCTTTACTTATCTTATCAACACATGATATTATTTCTTCATATGATGATAATACATGGGAGACTATTTCTCTTATAAATTCTAGCTTAAGACCATGAGAGATATGATCCTTCCTTCTCTTTGAATCATGTGCATTTCTGGAGTTATCATTCCTTCTACTGGGCGCCATTTCTAAACAATGGCATAAACTAGATTAGTTTATGAGTCAAAATACATAATCCCATACTTATAAAACACTTAACATAAATTGAACTATTTATGGATATAATCCATAATCATAAAAATGTTTTCTTTGAGGAAGTATATACTCATAAACCCTTCATAATGGTTTGTAAAGAAAATGAGAATTATCCTAAGCATATCCCCCGGGAGTGTCGTAACCAAGAGTGCAGCAAGGCCCGTTGTCGTGCACCAGTTCCCGTTCGAGTCTAGCTCAAAGCGGTGTTTTCGGGTTTTACCCCTAGGTACATCTGTGCCAGAGCCGCCTCTACCTGCTCGTATCCAGACAGGGATGTATTGCTCGGAAAACTCACAAAATCTCTACAATACCAAAATTCTAGGAAGTTCTTCTACAC
Organism: Viscum album; assembly: GCA_963277665.1. Classification (NCBI taxonomy): domain Eukaryota; kingdom Viridiplantae; phylum Streptophyta; class Magnoliopsida; order Santalales; family Viscaceae; genus Viscum; species Viscum album. Next base: position 80,558,312 of record OY728122.1, read on the forward strand.
TAATCCTCAAAGCTCATCTTAGGTCTACGTGCTCTAATCAGAGTTTATCTAAATCTAGCTTCCAAGGTTTGTACTAAACTTCCTCTGATACCAACTGTAACGCCCCAACCCCAGTTACCCAGAGTCGGTGCATTACTTCGTAACATTGGCATGATCACAAGAAAGATCAAATCTCGAAAGACCGATTAGTTTAGTAGCCTTGGAAACACTAGATATATTCATAAGTTTTACATTACATCATAAAATGAAAAACTACTACAACAACATAATGTTTCCACAATCCACACTATTAACCCCTCATAAAATCCCTGCAGGTCATTCATAACTTACTTCTTCACATCCTGGGAAAAATAAAACATAGAAAAGGGGTGAGATCAAATGCCCAGTAAGGATAACAATATAGCGGAAACTTTCATAAATAAGAATAAACATTTAAGGCAATGTATAACTAAAACAAAAGCCTTTTAAATATGAACTTTCAACATGGTATGGCATAAATAAAATGAAATAATGCCATTTACTTATTCACATGGATATTCTACTAATCGAATAATCACATGCAAAAATCAATAACCACTTTCATAATGTTGGAATGAATAATGCCAGACTATCATAACCACATAGTCAAGGCCTCGTGCCAAGACTACAAATAAGATTTTGTCAAGGCCTTGTGCCAAGACACTAGTTTGTCTCATGAGACCTACCGATGCAATTTTTTTAGAAGATACTTATGTTTAAAATTGATAAAATATACTCCAGTGTTTTTATGAAAACAATATGCAAGCTTCTGAAAACAAAATAACTAATTCTGAGACTTCTCGATTAATTACAGGCCATGATGGGTCCACTCCCAATCCCTTCCTGTCTACCAAACTCGAGAGTCAGGTTTTCTGAAAACATTTTTAAGCTTGCGTTAAATACGTATACATTTGCACTGGATTTTCATATATTTGAGAGAAATATATCTCTTTTGAAATCATTTAAAAATCAAATAATTATAAAAGAAAACCTTTTCTTTGAAAATATTCTTATAAGCTTGTAAGGGAATCTTTGAAGATTTTATAACGGCGGAAAATAGCCGCACTCGCCGTATAAGTAAAAAAAACATTCTTACCTTAATTTTGTCGAAAAGGTTAAAAAGGACCTTGTTTTGAAAACGACGGAATGATTCCTTTATAAACCTCTTATAAAAAGTCAAACAAGGGTATAAATGACTTTAACCCATATTCTTGTAAATATTAAAAATGTTTTGAAATACATTTTTAAGAAACATGGATGTGGATGATAAAGAGATCCCAGTAGATTATTACGTATAAACAACCTTGGATAATGAAGAGGTTGTAAAGTAAACCCTTACCAATTTGGTAAATTATGAAACATACAACCCATAAAAGAGGTATCATACAATTAATATGTAAATAAACATAAATTAGAGTTTATTACACAAATAATATAATTATGGGCAGTACATACACCACACAAAAGGTGATGGTGGCAATATGGCATGAATCTCACGGAAATAAGGAGTGAGATGAAAACCCCTTGCCTTGTACTTTTCCTTGGTTGGGGTAGGTTAACTTCCTGTATAATGGTGAAATAATTGTTATTAAATTATACAAGAATCATATATATTAATATGATATCATATATGATCTTTTAACATTGATTTGTTAATAATATCTTAGAATTATCGTCGTTTCGGGTGTTAACTTACTTGTTTTCTTTTATATGTTTTGTTACGTAAGACATGTTTTTAAAGGATAGGTTGTATATTATTCATATCCAGAATGATATCAAGTCCTTAAACATAATTTTTAAATCATCAAATGATAATTATACTTGAATGGATACGATGGAGAATGAATCTCATCGCGTTCGTGGAGACGGTAGTCCGTACGTACGCACGAGCGACAATATCATTCTTTTGATATTAAAATAATATATAAATGGATGGTATATCATATATACAGAATCATTAACATGTTATATTTATTATTTACATGAGTTACACATCATTATTATACCCATCCAAATAATAATATATTGAATAACAATTACACCACGACGTGGAGACGGTAAGCCGTACGTACGCACGTATGGTGACATGTTATTCAAAGGGTGGATAGAATACTGAATATGGTTGTACCATATTTATAATAACATCACAGTATATGTAAGATACTGGAGTTATTATTTTAGAATGGTAAGAACAAAGAAAGAGGAAGTGGAAGAAGAAAGGAACTTGGAAAAGGGTGGTGAAATCATTACCTCTTCTTCGGGTTCTTCCTTTTGATTTGATCAAAAGGGATCCTTAGGTTGGATTTCTGATCAAACTAAGGCCTCTAGGTTGTATTGAGGGATGTTGGGAGAGTATTTTGGCAGAGTTTGGCCGAAACAAAAGTCTTTGAAGGTGTGAAGAAATGAGAAGGAGGAGTGCCCTTTTATAAGAGGGGTGAGGGGCACCTTTGGAAAAGCTAGAAATATTAATTTATAATAAATTCATATTCGGTTTCTAATGGCTCCAAAGCTTATTATTCAAAGGTTAAGGTGGGGATAGGTCGAAAACCACTCAAACAATAGAATTTAGACAGGTTTGGGTACTTATATTAACATTATCTTTAAGTATTAACTCTAAGTTAATTAGTTTCACTTTTACAATGTCTCTTTGTATTTTTATATAATATGGTTAATAAACTTACTATATACATCCAAGCGACCCCCAAGTGGTACATTAATGATGAACCTATCATGATATAAGTCTCTTGGCCGAACCTTAGATTTTTAGGAATTTAATATCAATTAATAATATAATATTTGTTTTAAGAACTCTTTTATGTCAATTTTGACACTATTCAATAGTTGATTTTTGTGAAACTCATAACAGATTGATTACTTCGAACAAAGTAAATTAAATAAATCCTAATATATCATATTATCCTAGAAAATTAGTTTAATTCATTAAAAGTTTCATATTATATTTATTTGGGTATTTATAATATCAATTATTTTAATTTTTCACTATTATAGTAATTACTGCATCATCATTGTGTCATAAATAAAATAAATTATTTAATGTCTAAAAATTATAAATAAAATATAATTATTTAGGAAATCTTTTTATCTTTCTAATGAATATTTATAATCTAAAATCCAACATATATAACCCTATGTAACAATTGTTTTTCTAAAAGATATATGCTTGTGTCATTTTTGTATTCATTTTAACTTAATTAAAATAAAGTGTCATTATCACTTACAAGTGGATCCATGGGGTCCCAAAATAGACCCAAAGATTCCCATGGTCGACCATGTATCAACCAATAGGGTTAAGACACGTTTTAGGGTAATTTAGTATTATTATAATATTATTTTTTTAACCCTTATTTACCGGATTTACCCTTTAACCATGGTAAATAAAATATTTACCGCAGTAATTGTGTAAAAATAAAAGTTACCTATTTACATAATTTGGACATCCTGATTCCAAATATGGAATCCATTTTCCTAAATTCAAAACACAGAAGTGGCAGAAATTAATTTAAAATTAATTCCCGCTGTCAAAACAAAAAGCGTGTTTTTAAGAGGTAATAACTATCAAAAGATTGACACTTGTTTATGTTCGGTTTAATTGTAAAATTATGTCCAATGACCAACATTATATTAAATGGTAAAAATATATTCTAAATATACTTTAAAACCACTCAAATTCACAATTTATCACTATTAATTATTTTTATTAAAAAAGTTGTTTTTAATTAAAATTTAGTAATTTTCACTATTCATCAAAATATGAAAGTTATCCGAAATGTACCAAAATTTCACCCTAGGCTAATTTTGATATTCTGAATCCAAAAATGAAGTCCATTTTCAAATATAAAATATATATAATTTCAAAAAAGTAGGTATTACTATTCATAACGGCTAGTTTGATTAGTTATGGTGTGTTAGAACTCGGTGTTGCGTACAACACACGCTATCACATTATTCAAAGAGAAGCGTACCGTAGAAGCTTGGGATGTTTCATTTTAAATTTTTGATGTCCCCATTTAGTCAAAAAGTTTAAAATATTGTATTTAAAAAGGTTTCACTATTAGAAGTTGATAAAAGTGAAATACTGAAAATGAATCTGTTCTTGCAATATGACTAAGAAACTCATAATAGTGATTCTAAAATTATAAGGATTATATAAAGTTCAAAATGTAGTTAATACTATTCATGACCTCTTTTAATGGTGTGATTGAACTCGGTGTTGCGTGTAGTGCAAGTTATTGAATTATTTTTAAGAAATAACACACTCTGAAATCCTGGGGTGTTACACTCCCCCTACATGAGCCTCAATAGTGGGGTAGCGACACGCCCCTTCTAGTTCATCATGGACATTATGGAGGGTCACAGTCATAGGTACAGATTTTAATTAAATAAATTTATTGCATTTTGTTTATACTAATTGTTTGCTCATTGCAGATGAAAAAAATGAAATCGTGGAAAAACACATAAAAAGTTCAGATGTTTGGAACATGAATGGCGAGAAGATATTCATGCCATTTGATTCTTATGGGGTCTTAACGGATGACGTCGCGGGGTTACTTGGCCAGATTATAGGTCAGCTGGAAGCGGAGCCCATTTCCCTACCTATTTCATATGATGATTGGAGGCATATGCCTCCAAACTGGAAAAATGAAGTTTTTGATTCTCAGATAAAGGTAATTTTATTACTTTATGGTTTAATTGAATGTCATGTTACTAATATGTTCAAAATGAATTTCTGTATACATATTTTCTTCCACTTTACCGTTGCTGATGTGATATCACGGAAGTGGACATTGAAAAATCTTGGTAAAAATGGAAAGATTTCAAATGGAGGTTGTGGTGTGATGTCAACAATACTTCGTTGACCGTGTAGAAAATGTATGAGAAGCTACTCAGTGGGGTACCGAAAGAACAGTGGAAAGTTTTTGTCGATAGACATCGTGATGAGAAGCGAATGGTATTGAAATATATATTATTATATTATCTTCATTTTACATTTATACATGTATATGAAGAGGAGACGACATTGAATACATTACTGTTAAATTGAATTTTATTTATTTTAGGATCTCTCAAGACAGAATGCATCAAACCGGGAAAAGCAAGTCATCCTGCACACTACGGGCTCGAAAAGCTTTTCTAGAAGCCAAATGTCATTGGTAATCTTTTAATTAGTTTAAATATTTATAAGACAATATTATCTATTTAACATATTAAATTGTTGATTTATCTTTGTTTAATGCAGTCACAGAGTTTAGGGAATGAAGCATCCCGAACTGAACTGTGGCTAGATGTTCATAAAAAAACAGATGGAAGTTTTGTTAATGAGCTTGCCAAAGAAGTTGGGGTATGAAGTCAATTTTTTATTATAATAACTTATTATCAGTTTTTACTGTGTTAATATATATTTATATTTGATTTATAGGTAAAAATTAAAGAAATATGGGATTCCAATCCTGGGCAATCCTACTCAGTCTCCCATGATGACCCGATTGCTAAAGTCCTTGGGAAGGAGCATCCTGGTAGAGTGCGCAGGATTGGTTTGGGACCCGTACCATCTGAGGTATTTGGCAGGCCACCAGGGATTCCGGTTGCATCTACTCCTAGTTATAGTCATTTCATACCTGAAGATGCTCAGAGGGAGATGTCTTCTCTACGCAACACAGTTCACCAGCAGGGGGATCAGATATCTTCTTTGCAGAAAGAGTTGCTTGAAATACGTCAGCATATGAGCAGATATGCCCCCGGTGGTAGTGCATCGACTAGCGGTGAGCAGGTAAATCACAAAAAATCAAAATCATTTAGTTTGAAAACTTTTATTGGTTTTAAGTTTAATTATAAATATGCAACAATATTTAATTTTCAATATAATGTTCTTACAGGTGGCAGCAGGTAGTGGAGATGGAGGTGGAGAGGGTGACGATGCATCATCGGACCATGAGTAGTAGTATTGTTGATGTGTTGAACAAATATGAGAACATTTGGTTTGTATATGTAACATGTATTCCACATAGTTTCCACCAAACATTTTCATGTCCTAACATTTTCTTGATTTCTCATGTTTCCTTCTATGCATTTTTTTTTATTTATGATGTTTTATTTTATGTCTTGATTTCTCGAGTGTGGTATACATCATTCCATTTAGGCCTGTGTTTGAATTGGTAGTCGAGATTTTGGATGACTAAAGAGTGATCCTTTTTTTTATTTTGTTCTGGTTATATAAATTAGAACCTAGTAGGTAGTATAGAGACCAAACATAAGAGGATGATGGGATTGTGGTTTAGCCTAATCATGTGATACGAATCATATACTCACCAATAAAAGTAGTTGGAAACAAAAATGGTGAACCTAACATGGAACCTTAAACAAAATGCATGTGTCACCCACATGTTAGGCTCATTTTTCTCTCTCAAAATATGAAATGTGGACAAACATGGATCCGATACAATGGATTATACATGTGTTTATTTATTGATATGCTGATTTCATGAGGATTTCTTGTAAATGTTTCTCATAAGTATTCTGGAACTTTCAACTAGAACCCCCTTTGATCCAAATGACATTTTACTACTTTAAGAACACATATGCTTCGACTACTGCACAAGTTGGATCCTCATTTAAAACTAGGGATCTATTATCAACCTTGAACCCTCAACATTGGGTCTCAAATTCACTGGTTTGGGAGTCACACCTAAATGGTACCTTTCCATCTTCAGAGGAAGCTAAAAAATCCATTCATCTCAAAAATCCCTACTAGATGTCTACTCGACAATGACTAGTGGAACATAATTTGTTGTAAATAGTTTCCATATCAAACCATTTCATGGTCATATCCATGGAAGGAAATAACATGTTCCTACCTTATCTAGGGAGGTTGATCAAGAGGTCACTGATGGACTCATCTAGATAGCATAAGGGACCCTCCAAAGGGCTCCTTCTAGCATTCACCATCACCAATGCTACAAATCAATAAAACCTCTATATGTTGTGTGTATTTACCTCGGGAGTCTGACCTAAGTCTCCCAAACATAGGTAGTCAGGAAAACCCACTGAGGGTAGTGAACAATCAACCAAGAAAATGGCCCTACATCTATACCCTCCAAAGAATCCCACTAACTAAATATGGTGGAAAACTATGAGCAAGAGGACACATTTTCACACATTTACTAAGCTTGTCGGTATAATATGGTATTATTCAAAGAAATCACCAAGAATATTTTGGTAAAAAATATAGGGAATACCCATATCCTTTCCCACTGACTTGATTAACATCGGTATATACCTATATGAAATGGAGGAAAAGATCAGGCCCATACACATTCTCCAACAATAGAATAAGAAAATATGCATGTTCTGGTCACTGAAGTCACCTAGAATATTCTAAAAATGGTTAAAGGGAAGATAAACAACTATTCTACCATAATTTGGGTGACTCATTAACACAATATGAGGAGATTTAGAGAAGATACACATCTTTTCTCCCAATGTACGGTGTATCTAGTTGAATTCAGAGGTTATAGGAGTTTGGGTCATATCTAGCACATCTTCAAAACTTTTCCACCAGTTCCTCCTAGGGGGATATGATCTTTACATATTCCGCATTATTATGTGGGTCCTCTTAATTTTTAGTAGGGATGTAGCTATAATACCACATACTACTGAGGCCAAGGTGGTAGTCGACATATTTGATACTAGACTCAGGAATTAATGTGTATGAAATGTGATCCCACTCAGAATAGTCAGGTTGTAGCATAGAGTCATGGTATGGGAAAACTAAATGACGTTCAACATATGATAGGGAGCATAATTAAAATTCATCTATTGTTTGAGGTACTAATCTAGTAACCTCTACTATATATTCTACATTATTTGACACAAGTACATCATACAATGTTATATTTGATACATTTTTAGAGATTTTGGTCCTTGATATAGTGTATTTATGTGTCATTAAGAATCTGTAAACCCCATTGGTTATTCGATCAATGATTGTTCACTGATGGAATTATTTTCCCCATCAGATAGGAAAATGTTTTTTTATATAGAATTCATTCTTTCCCATCATGTAACTGTATGATGTAATTATTGGAATGGATTTCATGCTTCCCTATAGATCCATTATTGATTATTATCACTATAGAATTATGGTCAATTGTTTGTATGATGTCTCCTATTTCATCACGTTGGGGATACCAAATTAGAAATAACATTTTATTTGTTTCTATGATGTCTCATGTTCCATTTTCTGGTTTGATTTGTTTTTCAGGGCAGTGGGGCAGTAGAAGAAAAACTGCATTTTTTTTCTGGTCAGCATTTCACGATGGTTTTAACCGCCGCTAATGCTTTACTGGTCAGCATTAGCGGCGATTATAATCGTCACTAATGCTTTACTTGTAAACCATTAGCGGTGGTTAAATTTTCCGTGAAATGTAATCGGTTTATATTTAGCAGCAGTTTTCACCATCGCGATAGAGGCGCATCAAACGCCTGAATATCGCGGTGGTTAAAACCGCCGCGAATAAAAAAATATCTGGCACCCGTCAAACTGCCGCTAAAGTCACGAAAACCGCCACGAAATTAGGAATCTACGACGCTTCCCTTAAACTTCCATGAAATTGATAAAACCGCTGCTAATAGATTTTCGACGCCCAATTTAGCGGCGGTTTCTGTAAACTGCCAGTAATGGCCGGTTTTGTTGTAGTGACTTCTCAAGAGATGGTATCCTAAGTATATCCCTTTTTTACACTCTCATAACTTGACATATTGGATAGTAGGAATATAATAATTTTCATTATGATAATAATTTTCTTAACAGGTGTGATTCCAAGAACTGGAACAAATCATTGCATTTAATAACTGCTTCTTAACTACCTTAGAAGCTACAACATACTCGGTCTTGTAGGTATGGTTGCCACTAGCTTTTATGAGCTTGTCTCTCTCATCACCATAGCCTAACTACAATACTAGATCACATTGATCTATGGAATACTAGTTTATATCCCCCGAAAACTATTATCCTTCTTCTCCATTTACTAGGTATATTTCTTTTGTACTTTCTGAAGTATAATTAGATAGTTCTGACTGCATCCCTTACAATGCTCCTGGATATAACTGATATTTACCTATTATAAAATATACCTTGGAAATATTGGTTCTTTTAGATATTATGGTATGCATGATTTATCCACCACTTTGACATATGGATCTCAAATCAACATGTTTATCTCTTCCCATGTACCAGACAGGTCAAACTGAAGAGATTATGCCATGTGACATAGGCAACAATTCATCTCTAGAATTGTTCCAACTTGTATTTTTTAATACTATTCCACTATTTGTACGATTGACTAGGACCAAGAAACCTATAGATCTACCTCAATAGATCATGTTCCCTAGAACTTAGGTTACTATTTTAAGTCAATCACTAGAGAATGAATTTCATCTTGGTATTAACTAACTATAAGACCAATGTGTTTTCAATATGTTCCCGAACATATTTTTCTTGGAAAACATTGGTTCTCCCACTAACATTTAGTAGATACATGCCAAAAAAAATTTACAAATGTATATTTTATGTTCATGTTTCTTACTTTAATACTAAACCGGACTTCATTAAATTGCAACCTTTATTAGCATTATGTGACGTGACCACTCATTTCTAGTTGTGTCGTATAGACACCATCTATGTTTGGTGGTCATGAAATCAAATGATAAATAATTTGATCATAGATATTAGCTATGATAAGTAAAATTCTAACAGATTTAGGCATAACTACATTTTCAAACCAATCGAGCCTTATTGGTACTACTCTTGTACCGTCCATGTATCAATTCACTTTAATACCCACCATAATATTCAAAATAATAAGCCCCTTTGCACTTTGATACATGGAATCCATTAATTGAATTTTAGTTGGTCTTATAAATTTTAGCTAATTTCCATACACTGCTTACTTGTAAGAAATATTATTCACATTGAATAATAGATCACTAACCACAGTGAATATGGTTTTATCCTTCCTATACAATATGTGTCTCTATAACATACTTTGTTCCACATGCGCTTGTGGAACTAGTTCCCATGTCAACTATATGTGCATATTGAGCATTGACTAAACACAAGTCAATATAAATCTCACTCTCTCTAATAGATATGTTCACCTTTATATAGAAGTGTAGTCTCTCACTTGACTACAAATTTTCAATCTTAGGGATTTATGTAATATCCTAAGCAACCATTAGGATTATTACACTAAATGCACAATGTGTTTTTCTTGATGCAATTTTGTTTATGTCCAAACAAACTATTTTCATCCAAACACATGTCCTTATGAAATAATGTATTTAATCATACTAATACTCGTATGATATCCATTTGTCATTATAGTTGGAATATGGTTGTGAGATATCACCATTATTGTAACGCCCCGACCCCAGCTACCCAGAGTCGGTGCATTACTTCGTAACATTGGCATGATCACAAGAAAGATCAAATCCCGAAAGACCGATTGGTTTAGTAGCCTTGGAAACACTAGATATAATCATAAAGTTTTACATTACATTTCAAAGTGAAAAACTACTACAACAACAAAGTCTTCATATCCACACTATTAACCCCTCATAATATCCCTGCAGGTCATTCATAACTTACTTCTTCACTTCCTGGGAAAAATAAAACATAGAAAAGGGGTGAGCTCAAATGCCCAGTAAGGATAACAATATAGAGGAACATTCAAAATAAGCATAAACATTTAAGGCAATGAATTACTAAAACAAAAGCCTTTTAAAATTGAACTTCAACATAGTATGGAAAAAGTAAAATGAAATAATGCCATTTACTTATTCACATGGATATTCTACTAATCGAATAATCACATGAAAAAATCAATAACCATTTTCATAATGTTGGAATGCATAATGCCAGACTATCATAACCACATAGCCAAGGCCTCGTGCCAAGACTACAAATAAGATTTTTTCAAGGCCTTGTGCCAAGACACTAGTTTGTCTCATGAGACCTACCGATGCAATTTTTTTAGAAGATACTTATGTTTAAAATTCATAAAATATACTCCAGTGTTTTTCTGAAAACAATATGCAAGCTTCTGAAAACAAAATAACTAATTCTGAGACTTCTCGATTAATTACAGGCCATGATGGGTCCACTCCCAATCCCTTCCTGTCTACCAAACTCGAGAGTCAGGTTTTTTGAAAACATTTTTAAGCTTGCGTTAAATACGTATACATTTGCACTGGATTTTCATATATTTGAGAGAAATATCTCTCTTTTGAAATCATTTAAAAATCACATAATTATAAAAGAAACCATTTCTTTGAAAATATTCTTATAAGCTTGTAAGGTATTCTTTGAAGATTTTATAACGGCAGAAAATAGCCGCACCCGCCGTATAAGTTAAAAAAAACATTCTTACCTTAATTCTGTCGAAAAGGTTAAAAAGGACCTTGTTTTGAAAACGACGAAAAGATTCCTTTATAAACTTCTTATAAAAAGTCAAACAAGGGTATAAATGACTTTAAACCATATTCTTGTAAATAGTAAAAATGTTTTGAAATACATTTCGAAGAAACATGGATGTGGATGATAAAGAGATCCCAGTAGATTATTACGTATAATACAACCTCAGATAATGAAGAGATTGTGAAATAACCCTTACCTTGTACTTTTCCTTGGTTGGGGTAGGTTAACCTCCTGTATAATGGTGAAATAATTGTTATTAAATTATACAAGAATCATATATATTAATATGATATCATATATGATCTTTTAACATTGATTTGTTAATAATATCTTAGAATTATCGTCGTTTTGGGTGTTAACTTACTTGTTTTCTTTTATATGTTTTGTTACGTAAGACATGTTTGTAAAGGATAGGTTGTATATTATTCATATCCAGAATGATATCAAGTCCTTAAACATCATTTTTAAATCATCAAATGATAATTATACTTGAATGGATACGATGGAGAATGAATCTCATCGCGTTCGTGGAGACGGTAGTCCGTACGTACGCACGAGCGACAATATCATTCTTTTGATATTAAAATAATATATAAATGGATGTTATATCATATATAAAGAATCATTAACATGTTATATTTATTTTTTACATGAGTTACACATCATTATTATACCCATCCAAATAATAATATATTGAATAACAATTACACCACGACGTGGAGACGGTAAGTCGTACGTACGCACGTATGGTGACATGTTTTTCAAAGGGTGGATAGAATACTGAATATGGTTGTACCATATTTATAATAACATCACAGTATATGTAAGATACTGGAGTTATTATTTTAGAATGGTAAGAACAAAGAAAGAGGAAGTGGAAGAAGAAAGGAACTTGGAAAAGGGTGGTGAAATCATTACCTCTTCTTCGGGTTCTTCCTTTTGATTTGATCAAAAGGGCTCCTTAGGTTGGCTTTATGATCAAACTAAGGCCTCTAGGTTGTATTGAGGGATGTTGGGAGAGTATTTGGGCAGAGTTTTGTCGAACCAAAAGGCTTTTAAGGTGTGACGAAATGAGAAGGAGGAGTGCCCTTTTGTAAGAGGGGTGAGGGGCACCTTTGGAAAAGCTAGAAATATTAATTTATAATAAATTCATATTCGGTTTCTAATGGCTCCAAAGTTGATTATTCAAAGGTTAAGGTGGGGATAGGTCGAAAACCACTCAACCAATATAATTTATACAGGTTTGGGTACTTATATTAACCTTATCTTTAAGTATTAACTCTAAGTTAATTAGTTTCACTTTTACAATGTCTCTTTGTATTTTTATATAATAAACTTACTATATACATCCAAGCGACCCCCAAGTGGTCCATTAATAATGAACCTATCCTTATATAAGTCTCTTGGCCGAACCTTAGATTTTTAGGAATTTAATATCAATTAATAATATAATATTTGTTTTAAAAAATCTTTTATGTCAATTTTGACACTATTCAATAGTTGATTTTTGTGAAACTCATAACAGATTGATTACTTCGAAAAAAGTCAATTCAATCAATCCTAATATATCATATTATTATATAAAATTAGTTTAATTCATTAAAAGTTTCATATTTTATTTGTTTGGGTATTTATAATATCAATTATTTTAATTTTTCACTATTATAGTAATTACTGCATCATCATTGTGTCATAAATAAAATAAATTATTTAATGTCTAAAAATTATAAATAAAATATCATTATGTAGGAAATCTTTTTAGCTTTCTAATTAATATTTATAATCTAAAATCCAACTTATATAACCCTATGTAACAATTGTTTTTCTAAAAGATATATGCTTGTGTCATTTTTGTATTCATTTTGACTTAATTAAAATAAAGTGTCATTATCACTTACAAGTGGATCCATGGGGTCCCAAAATCGACCCAAAGATGCCCATGGTCGACCATGTATCAACCAATAGGGTTAAGACACGTTTTAGGGTAATTTAGTATTATTATAATATTATTTTTTAACCCTTATTTACCGGATTTACCCTTAACCATGGTAAATAAAATATTTACCGCAATAATTATTCGAAATGTCTAAAAATAAAAGTTACCTATTTACACAATTTGAACATCCTGATTCCAAATATGGAATCCATTTTTCTAAATTCAAAACACCGAAGTGGCAGAAATTAATTTAAAATTAATTCCTGCTGTCAAAACAAAAAGCGTGTTTTTAAGAGATAATAACTTTCAAAAGATTGACACTTGTTTATGTTCGGTTTAATTGTAAAATTATGTATAATGACCAACATTATATTAAATTGTAAAAATATATTATAAATATACTTTAAAACCACTCAAATTCATAATTTATCACTATTAATTATTTTGATTAAAAAGGTTGTTTTTAATTAAAATTTAGTAATTTTCACTATTCATCAAAATATGAAAGTTATCCGAAAAGTACCAAAATTTCACCTTAGGCTAAATTCGATATTCCGAATCCAAAAATGAAGTCCATTTTGAAATATAAAATATATATATTTTCAAAAAGTAGGTATTACTATTTATAACGGCTAGTTTGATTGGTTATGGTGTGTTAGAACTCGGTGTTGCGTACAACACACGCTATCACATTATTCAAAGGGAAACGTACCGTGGAAGCTTGGGGTGTTTCATTTTAAATTTTTGATTTCCCCATTTAGTCAAAAAGTTTAAAATATTGTATTTAAAAAGGTTTCACTATTAGAAGTTGATAAAAGTGAAATACTGAAAATGAATCTGTTCTTGCATTATGACTAAGAAACTCATAATAGGGATTCTAAAATTATAAGGATTATATAAAGTTCAAAATGTAGTTAATACTATTCATGACCTCTTTTAATGGTGTGATTGAACTCGGTGTTGCGTGTAGTGCAAGTTATTGAATTTTTAAGAAATAACACACTATGAAATCTTGGGATGTTACATTCTCCCCTCCTTCAATAAATTGCATCCTCGCAATTTGAAATTGTTCTTCGAAAATAAAAGGTTGAAAATAGATAATATATTTGTGGGAAAATCCACATCGGAAATTGGGTTACTAAAATTTAGTCTTAATATGAGGAAAAGAGAAATGAAAGGGTCACCACCAAATTATGATCTCGATTAGGAGAATATTGGTGGCAATTAGAGATATATAATTGGAGGAAAAACGTAAATATTTATAGGTAGTGATTGAGGTCATCAATCACAAACAAGTGTATAATTGAGGTCCTTAAACTCATCAATCTATGATGATTTGAAGTACCATCGGTTCAACAAAATATAGGGTATTGGGATAACACATTTTTGACGTTTCAAAATATCTTAGTTGAAATCCCACATCGAAAAATGAATTAATGAGGCCTCTATTTAAAATAAAGAGTGGAAAGTATGAAGATTACCGAAAATAATACATACTAGGGTTCCATGTAGGAAAATATGGATATGGAGGAGAAATCTAACCATCAATTATCTGATGGAGAGTGGTAGAGAACATGACTATGAAAAGGCCAAAAATCCCAAAGCCATAAATTAGTGATGATTTAAGGTACCATCTAGGACAACATTTTTGTTCTAAGTTCCTTTTATTAATGTTGAGGAATTTATTTATGAGATTGGATAAGATCATAAGGAGATATACTTACTTTACAATTAGAGTTTTATCCATTAATAAATTTCTACCAAAAACTCATCTTTCACTCTAAAAGATAATAGAACGTAATTTTTTATTTATTTATACTATTCGTACAGGGTTCCAAAATAAATGAATTTATAATTCATCTCCCAGATCTTTAAAAAAACTACATTATTTAATCCAGGACATCTCGTGGGCCAGTGGTAGGTGATACACCCTTGTCGCCCTTCGGTTGCGGGTTCAAGTCTCGCAGCCTTGCCGGACGCGACGGGTTGCCGCCCGACCTCCGGGTTGTCCTTTTATGGCAATCCAAAATAATCCAAACTAGAACTATCCAAAATACTTCTGTCCAAACTCACAGTCTAACATTTATAAGTGAGGTAAACATAATGTAGATCCTTTTTACCCCGTAATAGCATATGAATACCTTCATCATGTATTACCATATTCCTTATTGATTACATTCATGCTCCCTTATTCCATATAGAATGCTGGATATACTTCATCAATCCAAAAATGTTTTAAACCCCAACAATGATGGAATATACAAATCATTAATTAGTTCCAAGGTAGTCAAGAATATCCAATATAATTTATCCAAAACAATCACATATTATTCCAAAATCACTACCTCAGTATCAGAACTATATTATGATTTATCATTCTCTCAACCATATATTTTCCAAAAATTTATCCTGCTATTGAGTCACTTTTCTTTGTTCCACATAATCTCAAGTCCTTAATGAAATAGTACTGCAGTACAATCCTTATATACTCCATAATTATTATAACAAGTACATTGTTGATACAACACTCAATTGATATAATCAACATAAGAACTCTAATCATTCCTCTTCATCTGTGGTAGTATCATAACTTGATTATTATCCAATAGCATCATTTGCGGCATAGTCTGATGACTGGGGCATAGGTTCGCGTAGTGTCCAAACTCCTTGCAAATGAAGTATTGTACATTTGAAACCATTTTCTTACCCTTGCAGTCACGTACTTTGTTCCCTTTTCCTCCACACTTATAACAAACTCCTATTCCTTTCAGGCAAGTTCCAGGGTGTTTCTTTCCACAGTTACCACATATGGGAAAATTCTTCTTTTCCCTCATCCCTTTATCCATCTTTCTCTCTTCCATCCTTTTCTTCTCTTGCTTCCCTTCAAATCCATATGACTCAGTAAACTCTTTACTTATCTTATCAACACATGATATTATTTCTTCACATGATAATAATACATGGGAGACTATTCCTCTTATAAATTCTAGATTAATACCATGAAAGATATGATCCTTCCTTCTCTTTGGATCATGTGCATTTCTGGAGTTCTCATTTCTTCTACTGGGCGCCATTTCTAAACAATGGAATACACTAGATCAGTTTATGAATCAAAATACATAATCCCATACTTATAAAACACTTAACATAAATTGAACTATTTATGGATATAATCCATAATCATAAAAATGTTTTCTTTGAGGAAGTATATACTCATAAACCCTTCATAATGATTTGTAAAGAAAATGAGAGTTATCCTAAGCATATCCCCCGGGAGTGTCGTAACCAAGAGTGCAGCAAGGCCCGTTGTCGTGCACCAGTTCCCGTTCGAGTCTAGATCAAAGCGGTGTTTTCGGGTTTTACCCCTAGGTACATCTGTGCCAGAGCCGCCTCTACCTACTCGTATCCAGACAGGGATGTATTGCTCGAAAAACTCACAAAATCTCTACAATACCAAAATTCTAGGAAGTTCTTCTATACTAATCCTCAAAGTTAATCTTAGGTCTACGTGCTCTAATCAGAGTTTATCTAAATCTAGCTTCCAAGGTTTGTACTAAACTTCCTCTGATACCAACTGTAACGCCCCGACCCCAGCTACCCAGAGTCGGTGCATTACTTCGTAACATTGGCATGATCACAAGAAAGATCAAATCCCGAAAGACCGATTGGTTTAGTAGCCTTGGAAACACTAGATATAATCATAAAGTTTTACATTACATTTCAAAGTGAAAAACTACTACAACAACAAAGTCTTCATATCCACACTATTAACCCCTCATAATATCCCTGCAGGTCATTCATAACTTACTTCTTCACTTCCTGGGAAAAATAAAACATAGAAAAGGGGTGAGCTCAAATACCCAGTAAGGATAACAATATAGAGGAACATTCAAAATAAGCATAAACATTTAAGGCAATGAATTACTAAAACAAAAGCCTTTTAAAATTGAACTTCAACATAGTATGGCAAAAGTAAAATGAAATAATGCCATTTACTTATTCACATGGATATTCTACTAATCGAATAATCACATGCAAAAATCAATAACCATTTTCATAATGTTGGAATGCATAATGCCAGACTATCATAACCACATAGCCAAGGCCTCGTGCCAAGACTACAAATAAGATTTTTTCAAGGCCTTGTGCCAAGACACTAGTTTGTCTCATGAGACCTACCGATGCAATTTTTTTAGAAGATACTTATGTTTAAAATTCATAAAATATACTCCAGTGTTTTTCTGAAAACAATATGCAAGCTTCTGAAAACAAAATAACTAATTCTGAGACTTCTCGATTAATTACAGGCCATGATGGGTCCACTCCCAATCCCTTCCTGTCTACCAAACTCGAGAGTCAGGTTTTCTGAAAACACTTTTAAGCTTGCGTTAAATACGTATACATTTGCACTGGATTTTCATATATTTGAGAGAAATATCTCTCTTTTGAAATCATTTAAAAATCACATAATTATAAAAGAAACCATTTCTTTGAAAATATTCTTATAAGCTTGTAAGGGATTCTTTGAAGATTTTATAACGGCGGAAAATAGCCGCACCCGCCGTATAAGTTAAAAAAAACATTCTTACCTTAATTCTGTCGAAAAGGTTAAAAAGGACCTTGTTTTGAAAACGACGGAAAGATTCCTTTATAAACCTCTTATAAAAAGTCAAACAAGGGTATAAATGACTTTAAACCATATTCTTGTAAATAGTAAAAATGTTTTGAAATACATTTCGAAGAAACATGGATGTGGATGATAAAGAGATCCCAGTAGATTATTACGTATAATACAACCTCAGATAATGAAGAGATTGTGAAATAACCCTTACCTTGTACTTTTCCTTGGTTGGGGTAGGTTAACCTCCTGTATAATGGTGAAATAATTGTTATTAAATTATACAAGAATCATATATATTAATATGATATCATATATGATCTTTTAACATTGATTTGTTAATAATATCTTAGAATTATCGTCGTTTCGGGTGTTAACTTACTTGTTTTCTTTTATATGTTTTGTTACGTAAGACATGTTTGTAAAGGATAGGTTGTATATTATTCATATCCAGAATGATATCAAGTCCTTAAACATCATTTTTAAATCATCAAATGATAATTATACTTGAATGGATACGATGGAGAATGAATCTCATCGCGTTCGTGGAGACGGTAGTCCGTACGTACGCACGAGCGACAATATCATTCTTTTGATATTAAAATAATATATAAATGGATGTTATATCATATATAGAGAATCATTAACATGTTATATTTATTTTTTACATGAGTTACACATCATTATTATACCCATCCAAATAATAATATATTGAATAACAATTACACCACGACGTGGAGACGGTAAGTCGTATGTACGCACGTATGGTGACATGTTTTTCAAAGGGTGGATAGAATACTGAATATGGTTGTACCATATTTATAATAACATCACAGTATATGTAAGATACTGGAGTTATTATTTTAGAATGGTAAGAACAAAGAAAGAGGAAGTGGAAGAAGAAAGGAACTTGGAAAAGGGTGGTGAAATCATTACCTCTTCTTCGGGTTCTTCCTTTTGATTTGATCAAAAGGGCTCCTTAGGTTGGCTTTATGATCAAACTAAGGCCTCTAGGTTGTAGTGAGGGATGTTGGGAGAGTATTTGGGCAGAGTTTTGTCGAACCAAAAGGCTTTTAAGGTGTGAAGAAATGAGAAGGAGGAGTGCCCTTTTATAAGAGGGGTGAGGGGCACCTTTGGAAAAGCTAGAAATATTAATTTATAATAAATTCATATTCGGTTTCTAATGGCTCCAAAGTTGATTATTCAAAGGTTAAGGTGGGGATAGGTCGAAAACCACTCAACCAATAGAATTTATACAGGTTTGGGTACTTATATGAACCTTATCTTTAAGTATTAACTCTAAGTTAATTAGTTTCACTTTTACAATGTCTCTTTGTATTTTTATATAATAAACTTACTATATACATCCAAGCGACCCCCAAGTGGTCCATTAATAATGAAACTATCCTTATATAAGTCTCTTGGCCGAACCGTAGATTTTTAGGAATTTAATATCAATTAATAATATAATATTTGTTTTAAAAACTCTTTTATGTCAATTTTGACACTATTCAATAGTTGATTTTTGTGAAACTCATAACAGATTGATTACTTCGAACAAAGTCAATTCAATCAATCCTAATATATCATATTATCCTAGAAAATTAGTTTAATTCATTAAAAGTTTCATATTATATTTGTTTGGGTATTTATAATATCAATTATTTTAATTTTTCACTATTATAGTAATTACTGCATCATCATTGTGTCATAAATAAAATAAATTATTTAATGTCTAAAAATTATAAATAAAATATCATTATGTAGGAAATCTTTTTAGCTTTCTAATTAATATTTATAATCTAAAATCCAACTTATATAACCCTATGTAACAATTGTTTTTCTAAAAGATATATGCTTGTGTCATTTTTGTATTCATTTTGACTTAATTAAAATAAAGTGTCATTATCACTTACAAGTGGATCCATGGGGTCCCAAAATCGACCCAAAGATGCCCATGGTCGACCATGTATCAACCAATAGGGTTAAGACACGTTTTAGGGTAATTTAGTATTATTATAATATTATTTTTTAACCCTTATTTACCGGATTTACCCTTAACCATGGTAAATAAAATATTTACCGCAATAATTATTCGAAATGTCTAAAAATAAAAGTTACCTATTTACACAATTTGAACATCCTGATTCCAAATATGGAATCCATTTTTCTAAATTCAAAACACCGAAGTGGCAGAAATTAATTTAAAATTAATTCCTGCTGTCAAAACAAAAAGCGTGTTTTTAAGAGATAATAACTTTCAAAAGATTGACACTTGTTTATGTTCGGTTTAATTGTAAAATTATGTATAATGACCAACATTATATTAAATTGTAAAAATATATTATAAATATACTTTAAAACCACTCAAATTCATAATTTATCACTATTAATTATTTTGATTAAAAAAGTTGTTTTTAATTAAAATTTAGTAATTTTCACTATTCATCAAAATATGAAAGTTATCCGAAAAGTACCAAAATTTCACCTTAGGCTAAATTCGATATTCCGAATCCAAAAATGAAGTCCATTTTGAAATATAAAATATATATATTTTCAAAAAGTAGGTATTACTATTTATAACGGCTAGTTTGATTGGTTATGGTGTGTTAGAACTCGGTGTTGCGTACAACACACGCTATCACATTATTCAAAGGGAAACGTACCGTGGAAGCTTGGGGTGTTTCATTTTAAATTTTTGATTTCCCCATTTAGTCAAAAAGTTTAAAATATTGTATTTAAAAAGGTTTCACTATTAGAAGTTGATAAAAGTGAAATACTGAAAATGAATCTGTTCTTGCATTATGACTAAGAAACTCATAATAGGGATTCTAAAATTATAAGGATTATATAAAGTTCAAAATGTAGTTAATACTATTCATGACCTCTTTTAATGGTGTGATTGAACTCGGTGTTGCGTGTAGTGCAAGTTATTGAATTTTTAAGAAATAACACACTATGAAATCTTGGGATGTTACATTCTCCCCTCCTTCAATAAATTGCATCCTCGCAATTTGAAATTGTTCTTCGAAAATAAAAGGTTGAAAATAGATAATATATTTGTGGGAAAATCCACATCGGAAATTGGGTTACTAAAATTTAGTCTTAATATGAGGAAAAGAGAAATGAAAGGGTCACCACCAAATTATGATCTCGATTAGGAGAACATTGGTGGCAATTAGAGATATATAATTGGAGGAAAAACGTAAATATTTATAGGTAGTGATTGAGGTCATCAATCACAAACAAGTGTATAATTGAGGTCCTTAAACTCATCAATCTATGATGATTTGAAGTACCATCGGTTCAACAAAATATAGGGTATTGGGATAACACATTTTTGACGTTTCAAAATATCTTAGTTGAAATCCCACATCGAAAAATGAATTAATGAGGCCTCTATTTAAAATAAAGAGTGGAAAGTATGAAGATTACCGAAAATAATACATACTAGGGTTCCATGTAGGAAAATATGGATATGGAGGAGAAATCTAACCATCAATTATCTGATGGAGAGTGGTAGAGAACATGGCTATGAAAAGGCCAAAAATCCCAAAGCCATAAATTAGTGATGATTTAAGGTACCATCTAGGACAAAATTTTTGTTCTAAGTTCCTTTTATTAATGTTGAGGAATTTATTTATGAGATTGGATAAGATCATAAGGAGATATACTTACTTTACAATTAGAGTTTTATCCATTAATAAATTTCTACCAAAAACTCATCTTTCACTCTAAAAGATAATAGAACGTAATTTTTTATTTATTTATACTATTCGTACAGGGTTCCAAAATAAATGAATTTATAATTCATCTCCCAGATCTTTAAAAAAACTACATTATTTAATCCAGGACATCTCGTGGGCCAGTGGTAGGTGATACACCCTTGTCGCCCTTCGGTTGCGGGTTCAAGTCTCGCAGCCTTGCCGGACGCGACGGGTTGCCGCCCGACCTCCGGGTTGTCCTTTTATGGCAATCCAAAATAATCCAAACTAGAACTATCCAAAATACTTCTGTCCAAACTCACAGTCTAACATTTATAAGTGAGGTAAACATAATGTAGATCCTTTTTACCCCGTAATAGCATATGAATACCTTCATCATGTATTACCATATTCCTTATTGATTACATTCATGCTCCCTTATTCCATATAGAATGATGGATATACTTCATCAATCCAAAAATGTTTTAAACCCCAACAATGATGGAATATACAAATCATTAATTAGTTCCAAGGTAGTCAAGAATATCCAATATAATTTATCCAAAACAATCACATATTATTCCAAAATCACTACCTCAGTATCAGAACTATATTATGATTTATCATTCTCTCAACCATATATTTTCCAAAAATTTATCCTGCTATTGAGTCACTTTTCTTTGTTCCACATAATCTCAAGTCCTTAATGAAATAGTACTGCAGTACAATCCTTATATACTCTATAATTATTATAACAAGTACATTCACTACTGGAAATAAAGGATATACCAACGGTTTAGAACCGTTGGTATAGGCTGGAGAACCGTTGGTATATTCTATACCAACGGTTGTCCAAACCGTAGGGAAGTAAGGCGTGGGGAAAGATATATACCAACGGTTTGAAGTAAACCGTTGGGGTAGCCCACTGGAGGTGTGGATTTGCCAACGGTTCTTGCTGAACCGTTGGTATAGGTTTACCCAACTCATCTTATACCAACGGTTTACAACCGTTGGTATAGTATTTTTCCCAACGGTTTTCATGAAACCGTTGGGAATTCAATGGTTTTTATTTTATACCAACGGTTGTAAACCGTTGGTATAGATTTTTTCCCAACGGTTTCATGGAAACCGTTGGCATATGTTTAAGTATGGAAAAGTATACCAACGGTTTACAACCGTTGGTATTCAGTATTTTCAGAATTGTCAGCAGCTCCTCCAGTGGCCCCTCCAGTGCACCTGCATAAAAAACAACACTGAAAAAAACACCACCT
Organism: Viscum album; assembly: GCA_963277665.1. Classification (NCBI taxonomy): domain Eukaryota; kingdom Viridiplantae; phylum Streptophyta; class Magnoliopsida; order Santalales; family Viscaceae; genus Viscum; species Viscum album. The sequence goes on from OY728122.1 coordinate 80,581,350, forward strand.
CTTTGAATAGAATCATTCTGAATAATTCCCCATTTGAATCTTCATATGACAAAAACACTGACACACTTAAAACAACAAAAAAGAACACCACCTCTTTGAATAGAGTCATGGTGAATAATTCCCCATTTTAATCTTCATATGACAAAAATCATCCAGTATAGTTGAATCAGAGTTTCAATAAGTCAAATATTATTTACACCCATTTCAATCTTCATACGACAACCACTTTTATAATATATAGTGAAAAGGTATTTTCATAGGAGTCTCATCACTTTTAACTCAGTAAGTGCCACACCATGCCTCAAATTGAGGCTGGGTTGACTGGTACACATCAAATATGATCCATGGATCATTGTCCTTAAGTTTCAACACAATCAAAATCCGTTTGATCGGTTTGGCATATGTACGTAAAATATTAATCCATTTTGAACAAATGAGAGGTAGTTTGGGTGGTCCCCGCCCCACGGTGACTCGTATTGAGGTGGGATTGACTCGTACATGTCACATATGACCCATGGATTGTTTTACTAAAGTGTCAAAAGAATTAGAAGGTATTTGGTCTGTTTCTCGTATGTCAGTTGTTGATATCACTTACAATTTAGTCCCTTTTCAAGAAAAGAGAGACAATTTGAGTGGTCCTGGCCACACCGTGGCTTGGATTGAAGTAGGTTTGATTCGTAAAAGTCAAATATGACCCATGGATCGTTTTTCTAAAGTTTCAATAGAATCCTAATGCGTTTGGTTGGTTTGGCGTTTGTCAACAGTTGTTTTCACTTAAAGTTATGTCCATTTTAAACAAAAGAGAGACACTTGGAGTGGTGTCGGCCCCAACGGACCTCGTATTGAGGCGGCGTTGACTCGTACATGTCACATATGAGCCATGGATTGTTATCCTAATGTTTCAACACAATCAGAATTTGTTTGATCATTTTGGCGTATGTATGTAAAATGTTGTCCATTTTTAACATATGAGAGACGGTTTGGGTGGTGTCGGCCTCACCATGCCTCGGATTGAGGTGGTATTGACTCTTACACATCAAATATGACCCATGGATTGTTTTCCTAAAGTGTAAATAGATTACGAAGGCGTTTGGTCGGTTTCCCGTATGACAGTTGTTGATTTCACTTACAATTTAGTCCATTTTCAACAAAAGAGAGAACGTTTTAGTGGTCCCAGCCACACCGTGGCTCGGATTGAGGTGGGGTTGACTCGTAAACATCACATATGACCCATGAATTGTTTTCCTAAAGTTTATACAGAATCCGTAGGCATTTGGTCAGTTTTCCGTATGTCAACCTCTTACAGCTTGCTTTTTTATTATGGTTGTAGCAAGAAACCCAAATTGAAAGAAGAAAGAAAACGGGTGGTTTGTTTTAGTACAAACCCAATTAAGAACTAAACAAATGAAGTAAATAAGTTAGAACAAACTAGAGGAAGCCTTGAGCGCCAAGAAGTGAGTGTAGTTGATGTAGAGGCAGCCCAAGCTTCAAGGATTGCAATTGGATCTCAAGTGGCCTTTGAGAATTGTCGTAGGAGGCTCAAATGAAAAATAGCTTTGGTATGCTTCGGTATATCATCGGTAGTCTTCCCGGCATCCATGGACGTCTATTTATAGGAGAAATACTCCCAAATACTTCAATATGGCCGTTGGATGGCTTTCGGAGCCGTTGGGGATAAAGTGGGCAAGTCTGGTCAAGCTCTAACGGCTAGTTTGACTTTGCTTACCGGCTGACCGGTGCTTGTCCACCGGCTGGCCGGTGCCTTGGAAGGTGGAGAGAGCTTCTGCCCAGGAGCCACCGGCTGGCCGGTGAGAATCACACCGGCTGGCCGGTGGTGAGACAGTAGGTCTCACTATTCCAAGGAGTCCCACCGGCTGGCCGGTGAGGAGGCCACCGGCTGGCCGGTGGTCTGGACAGAAGGCTTCCCATTCTGTCTGGACCCACCGGTTGGCCGGTGTCTAGACACCGGCTGACCGGTGGCACCTGGCAGAGGGCAAGCCCTTCTGCCTTGTCCACCGGCTGGCCGATGGGCTGGATCCGGCTGGCCGGTGCCCTTACCGGCCGGCCGGTGGTCTCACACCGGCTGGCCGGTGGACTTAAACAGTCCACTTTGAATACTTCTTGGGCCAGCTTCTAGGCACCCTATTTCCTACCATCAAAAACACTTGAAACAATATTAGATCACAATGAGAGTGATTGTGATCATTAAAATCCAAGAGAGTGGGGTACAACAGTGTCGGCCACACCGCGTCTCCGGATTGAGCTGAAACCACCGTGAGACATTCTAATTATTATTCGTGACGTGTACGCGCATAGGTCACGTCAATCGGACGTGCGGTTTGCGCGGTACGGCTCAATATTCGTGTATTAAGTGATGAGCGTGCTTCGTAAACGCGCGCGAGGGGGTCCAAACAGGCCGAACGAAGTCAGAATGGCCTGAAATCAGACAAAAAATACGGGTGAGTGATTTATGAAGTGGTCGAGCAGACGGCACGTCAATCGGCCGTGCCGTGTGCCCGCGGTGACCGGTAACGCCGTTCTGGTGTCATAAACGGCCAAAATGGGCGTCTAACGTTCAAACTCATAGCGGACGACATCAGATTGACTTGAAATCACAGGACAACAATCCCATTATTATTCGCGACGTGCACACACAGACGGAACGTCAATCGGACGTGCGGTCTGCGCGGGAGGTCTCATTATGCGTTCTTTAAGCGTTGCGCGCGCTTGATAAACGCGCGTGGGGGGGTCCAAACTGACCGAATGACAAAACCAAATAGGAACACACCCTCATGTTATCATATTAATAACTCTTCTTGAATCATTGAGAGTCACATCCCAATGATCATAGGATCATTAGCCTAATTGATCACTAACCATGAAACACATGTATGTTGGTCATGTCACCACATGCATCATCACTCATGCCACCATATCAATATATCACAAGGAATTCTCCAGGATAAGACAATATTTGATCACACATCATTCACATTTAGTTATCATAATACAAATTATATTTACATGCTTATGATATAGAATGAATCCACATTAGTAAGACCCACCCCTCTCATATGTTACCATCACATCACTACAACCCATCCTAGAAAGCACCCTACCGCATACAAATTCACCCAATCTAGGGTCTAATACCCAACAAGATCTTACATACTAGGATACACATCATGGATCACTATCAAAAACATAAAAACATTGAAAGATCTCAAAAAATTAGTGCATGCCATCATTAGCTCATAGAATTGAAAAAAGGTAAGTAACAAGCAATATATCTCACTACTCCATACTCACCCAACAACATAAGGGTCTCACATTACTAGGGAATAATTCTATCCAATACTAAATGATCTTGATCTATTTTTCATATACATATATGATTCACCTCACCAATTACTAAATATTAATAACATAAAAAATTATGATTCCATTTAACTAGAATTAAACCATCAGGTTTTACAAGGAAATTCTATATAAGTATTTGTTTACACTTTAAATAATCTTACCCCATACCATAAATAAGGTGTTCAACAAAAATCAAGAACATGAATTTCATGTTAACACCCAACATTGATTCATTAATAAATTGTATTCGAATTTTATGGAAATACCAAAATAAATTAGTGAATCAATGTACCTATAGTGGTGCACATGACCACCATGAAACAATCATAAATTTTTACAAAAACCCTAATAATTGGGAATAACAAAATCAAGAATAGAAGTATATGATTTATAAGAGCTGAACTATATCGTTGATAAAATATAGGAGTCTAACCTGGTAGGTGCTGATCTGATGGACGATGTGGGGATTGGGAAGTCCTTCCGCAAGAAATCGCTCCAGGAGGACACGAGGTGAATGCTTCTGTAATGTGGGGAGGCCGCTGGCTCGATTTGGTATTTGGGGCTTTTTTTTCCCAACGGTTTTTAATAACCGTTGGGAAAGACCAACCTTTCCCAATTTCTTCACCACTTTTCCCAACGGTTCTAAGAACCGTTGGGAAAAACCATCTTTCCCAACGGTTTCCATATAACCGTTGGGAAAACAATGGGAAAAACCTATCTTTCCCAACGGTTTCATACAACCGTTGGGAAAACTATGCATTGAGGGGTTTTCCCAACGGTTTATAGAAACCGTTGGGAAAGATATGATATGCCAACGGTTCTTTGAACCGTTGGTTGGGAAAGATCCCTTTTCCAGTAGTGATTGTTGATACAACACTCAATTGATATAATCAACATAAGAACTCTAATCATTCCTCTTCATCTGTGGTAGTATCATAACTTGATTATTATCCAATAGCATCATTTGCGGCATAGTCTGATGACTGGGGAATAGGTTCGCGTAGTGTCCAAACTCTTTGCAAATGAAGCATTGTACATTTGAAACCATTTTCTTACCCTTGCAGTCACGTACTTTGTTCCCTTTTCCTCCACACTTATAACAAACTCCCATTCCTTTCAGGCAAGTTCCAGGGTGTTTCTTTCCACAGTTACCATATATGGGAAAATTCTTCTTTTCCCTCATCCCTTTATCCATCTTTCTCTCTTCCATCCTTTTCTTCTCTTGCTTCCCTTCAAATCCATATGACTCAGTAAACTCTTTACTTATCTTATCAACACATGATATTATTTCTTCACATGATGATAATACATGGGAGACTATTCCTCTTATAAATTCTAGATTAAGACCATGAAAGATATGATCCTTCCTTCTCTTTGGATCATGTGCATTTCTGGAGTTCTCATTTCTTCTACTGGGCGCCATTTCTAAACAATGGAATACACTAGATCAGTTTATGAATCAAAATACATAATCTCATACTTATAAAACACTTAACATAAATTGAACTATTTATGGATATAATCCATAATCATAAAAATGTTTTCTTTGAGGAAGTATATACTCATAAACCCTTCATAATGATTTGTAAAGAAAATGAGAGTTATCCTAAGCATATCCCCCGGGAGTGTCGTAACCAAGAGTGCAGCAAGGCCCGTTGTCGTGCACCAGTTCCCGTTCGAGTCTAGATCAAAGCGGTGTTTTCGGGTTTTACCCCTAGGTACATCTGTGCCAGAGCCGCCTCTACCTACTCGTATCCAGACAGGGATGTATTGCTCGAAAAACTCACAAAATCTCTACAATACCAAAATTCTAGGAAGTTCTTCTATACTAATCCTCAAAGTTAATCTTAGGTCTACGTGCTCTAATCAGAGTTTATCTAAATCTAGCTTCCAAGGTTTGTACTAAACTTCCTCTGATACCAACTGTAACGCCCCGACCCCAGCTACCCAGAGTCGGTGCATTACTTCGTAACATTGGCATGATCACAAGAAAGATCAAATCCCGAAAGACCGATTGGTTTAGTAGCCTTGGAAACACTAGATATAATCATAAAGTTTTACATTACATTTCAAAGTGAAAAACTACTACAACAACAAAGTCTTCATATCCACACTATTAACCCCTCATAATATCCCTGCAGGTCATTCATAACTTACTTCTTCACTTCCTGGGAAAAATAAAACATAGAAAAGGGGTGAGCTCAAATACCCAGTAAGGATAACAATATAGCGGAACATTCAAAATAAGCATAAACATTTAAGGCAATGAATTACTAAAACAAAAGCCTTTTAAAATTGAACTTCAACATAGTATGGCAAAAGTAAAATGAAATAATGCCATTTACTTATTCACATGGATATTCTACTAATCGAATAATCACATGCAAAAATCAATAACCATTTTCATAATGTTGGAATGCATAATGCCAGACTATCATAACCACATAGCCAAGGACTCGTGCCAAGACTACAAATAAGATTTTGTCAAGGCCTTGTGCCAAGACACTAGTTTGTCTCATGAGACCTACCGATGCAATTTTTTTAGAAGATACTTATGTTTAAAATTCATAAAATATACTCCAGTGTTTTTCTGAAAACAATATGCAAGCTTCTGAAAACAAAATAACTAATTCTGAGACTTCTCGATTAATTACAGGCCATGATGGGTCCACTCCCAATCCCTTCCTGTCTACCAAACTCGAGAGTCAGGTTTTCTGAAAACATTTTTAAGCTTGCGTTAAATACGTATACATTTGCACTGGATTTTCATATATTTGAGAGAAATATCTCTCTTTTGAAATCATTTAAAAATCACATAATTATAAAAGAAACCATTTCTTTGAAAATATTCTTATAAGCTTGTAAGGGATTCTTTGAAGATTTTATAACGGCGGAAAATAGCCGCACCCGCCGTATAAGTTAAAAAAAACATTCTTACCTTAATTCTGTCGAAAAGGTTAAAAAGGACCTTGTTTTGAAAACGACGGAAAGATTCCTTTATAAACCTCTTATAAAAAGTCAAACAAGGGTATAAATGACTTTAACCCATATTCTTGTAAATAGTAAAAATGTTTTGAAATACATTTCGAAGAAACATGGATGTGGATGATAAAGAGATCCCAGTAGATTATTACGTATAATACAACCTCAGATAATGAAGAGATTGTGAAATAACCCTTACCTTGTACTTTTCCTTGGTTGGGGTAGGTTAACCTCCTGTATAATGGTGAAATAATTGTTATTAAATTATACAAGAATCATATATATTAATATGTTATCATATATGATCTTTTAACATTGATTTGTTAATAATATCTTAGAATTATCGTCGTTTCGGGTGTTAACTTACTTGTTTTCTTTTATATGTTTTGTTACGTAAGACATGTTTGTAAAGGTTAGGTTGTATATTATTCATATCCATAATGATATCAAGTCCTTAAACATCATTTTTAAATCATCAAATGATAATTATACTTGAATGGATACGATGGAGAATGAATCTCATCGCGTTCGTGGAGACGGTAGTCCGTACGTACGCACGAGCGACAATATCATTCTTTTGATATTAAAATAATATATAAATGGATGGTATATCATATATACAGAATCATTAACATGTTATATTTATTGTTTACATGAGTTACACATCATTATTATACTCATCCAAATAATAATATATTGAATAACAATTACACCACGACGTGGAGACGGTAAGCCGTACGTACGCACGTATGGTGACATGTTTTTCAAAGGGTGGATAGAATACTGAATATGGTTGTACCATATTTATAATAACATCACAGTATATGTAAGATACTGGAGTTATTATTTTAGAATGGTAAGAACAAAGAAAGAGGAAGTGGAAGAAGAAAGGAACTTGGAAAAGGGTGGTGAAATCATTACCTCTTCTTCGGGTTCTTCCTTTTGATTTGATCAAAAGGGCTCCTTAGGTTGGCTTTCTGATCAAACTAAGGCCTCTAGGTTGTAGTGAGGGATGTTGGGAGAGTATTTGGGCAGAGTTTGGCCGAACCAAAAGGCTTTTAAGGTGTGAAGAAATGAGAAGGAGGAGTGCCCTTTTATAAGAGGGGTGAGGGGCACCTTTGGAAAAGCTAGAAATATTAATTTATAATAAATTCATATTCGGTTTATAATGGCTCCAAAGTTGATTATTCAAAGGTTATGGTGGGGATAGGTCGAAAACCACTCAACCAATAGAATTTAGACAGGTTTGGGTACTTATATTAACCTTATCTTTAAGTATTAACTCTAAGTTAATTAGTTTCACTTTTACAATGTCTCTTTGTATTTTTATATAATAAACTTACTATATACATCCAAGCGACCCCCAAGTGGTCCATTAATGATGAACCTATCCTTATATAAGTCTCTTGGACAAACCTTAGATTTTTAGGAATTTAATATCAATTAATAATATAATATTTGTTTTAAAAACTCTTTTATGTCAATTTTGACACTATTCAATAGTTGATTTTTGTGAAACTCATAACAGATTTATTACTTCGAACAAAGTCAATTAAATAAATCCTAATATATCATATTATCCTAGAAAATTAGTTTAATTCATTAAAAGTTTCATATTATATTTTTTTGGGTATTTATAATATCAATTATTTTAATTTTTCACTATTATAGTAATTACTGCATCATCATTGTGTCATAAATAAAATAAATTATTTAATGTCTAAAAATTATAAATAAAATATAATTATGTAGGAAATCTTTTTAGATTTCTAATGAATATTTATAATCTAAAATCCAACTTATATAACCCTATGTAACAATTGTTTTTCTAAAAGATATATGCTTGTGTCATTTTTGTATTCATTTTGACTTAATTAAAATAAAGTGTCATTATCACTTACAAGTGGATCCATGGGGTCCCAAAATCGACCCAAAGATGCCCATGGTCGACCATGTATCAACCAATAGGGTTAAGACACGTTTTAGGGTAATTTAGTATTATTATAATATTATTTTTTAACCCTTATTTACCGGATTTACCCTTAACCATGGTAAATAAAATATTTACCGCAGTAATTATTCAAAATGTCTAAAAATAAAAGTTACCTATTTACACAATTTTAACATCCTGATTCCAAATATGGAATCCATTTTTCTAAATTCAAAACACCGAAGTGGCAGAAATTAATTTAAAATTAATTCCTGCTGTCAAAACAAAAAGCGTGTTTTTAAGAGATAATAACTTTCAAAAGATTGACACTTGTTTATGTTCGGTTTAATTGTAAAATTATGTATAATGACCAACATTATATTAAATTGTAAAAATATATTATAAATATACTTTAAAACCACTCAAATTCATAATTTATCACTATTAATTATTTTGATTAAAAAAGTTGTTTTTAATTAAAATTTAGTAATTTTCACTATTCATCAAAATATGAAAGTTATCCGAAAAGTACCAAAATTTCACCTTAGGCTAAATTCGATATTCCGAATCCAAAAATGAAGTCCATTTTGAAATATAAAATATATATATTTTCAAAAAGTAGGTATTACTATTTATAACGGCTAGTTTGATTGGTTATGGTGTGTTAGAACTTGGTGTTGCGTACAACACACGCTATCACATTATTCAAAGGGAAACGTACCGTGGAAGCTTGGGGTGTTTCATTTTAAATTTTTGATTTCCCCATTTAGTCAAAAAGTTTAAAATATTGTATTTAAAAAGGTTTCACTATTAGAAGTTGATAAAAGTGAAATACTGAAAATGAATCTGTTCTTGCATTATGACTAAGAAACTCATAATAGGGATTCTAAAATTATAAGGATTATATAAAGTTCAAAATGTAGTTAATACTATTCATGACCTCTTTTAATGGTGTGATTGAACTCGGTGTTACGTGTAGTGCAAGTTATTGAATTTTTAAGAAATAACACACTATTAAATCTTGGGGTGTTACAATTATTCGAAAATCATTTCATGGAAGTTTCTACAAGTTTCAACATTGATACTACTTACATCAAAACTTTGATGTATAACATATGCATTTGGGAATTTCTCTACGCTACATGTTTTTTGATCAATTTTGATATGTAAGACTTTATCATCAATCCTCCTTATTAACATCAATGTCATGATATTGATAAGGTAATGTGCATTTAGGAATTACTCCACGCTACATTATCATGATTGATGAATGTTTGGTCAAGATATTCTTTGGTATCCCAACACAAAGCAACTTATATCTCCAGACCATACATATACTTCACTTTATTATTCCTTAATTACTTAAAGGAATCTTATGAAGTATATATACCTTCATCTTATACTTGTAATAGTTCATGCTTACTTGTTGAACTATTTCCAAAATCTTTGTGACATAACTTTATTTCTAAGTGGTTCTTTGTCTAGACTAAAGACGTTGATAATACCAAAAGTATTCAGTTGTTCCGAACCTAAATACCATATTTTTTATATTCATGACATCCACTTTTAGTATTACTTGAAAAAGAATTATCTTTTCACAACTGGGTATAAGTCTTATATTTATATTCATCACTAATTGCATATGATTCATGTACCACTAAACTAGTGATTGAGTTTACCAAAAACAACATTCATTCCAAAACTTGAAAGAATGTCTCCTTGCATCAAAGGACACATGAGATTAATGTTTTTGGTTATACTCAATAATAGTTCAATAGGAATCTTTCACTTGTAAATTAAGAAGTCATGTACTTCACAACATTGGCCTAGGTATCAGCCTTTCACAGCCACTTGGAGAATACACCTGAATTCCAATAATGTTTCTATACTAACTTGGTTGTTGTATTAGAATTCACATATGTCACCAGAATATTGTATTTAATACCCAAGTAGTAAAATTGAAACATTACAATTGATGAATATTTTTTAAGAAGAAGTGGGTAACTTGCTTCTTTAATCTAGTTTATTGCTTTTAAACTTCCATTGTATTATTTTACAGTATAAAATGCAGATAACCTTTGTTAATGCCTCATTAATTGATGGACTTTGTGAATGTGCCATTGGAATTTATTTCCTTTGACCTTTTCACGTTGTCTTTCAATTTATTTTCCATAAGAAATAAAACTTAACTATTTTTTATTCTTATTCACTTGGAAAACCTTACCTAGATAGGTAATGGATCATTTACTCAACACTTACATTGAGCAATTATAGTTATTATGTATCTATTTTGACACAAAATAAATTAAAATAAAATAACTAATTATTTAATGAAAAATTCGGTTTTAAATAATAATGCAGTGTTTTTCGTTATTCGGAAAAAAATTGAATGTTTTTAGAATAATACAAAATATTTATTCTAAGATACAAAGGATTTATTGGTCAAATTTCGTAACAATCAATAAATTGACAATATTAAATTAATGAAAATTAATTAATTATTTCAAAAAATAATCAATTAAATCAAATCCCTTTAACAAGATTATAAATTAACTAACTATTTACCATTTATCATGTAATAATTAATCCATCCATTAATTATTACTAGTTTCTAATTTATATTCCGAACATGTCAAAATATTCAATATTCTCAATATTCATTACACTTTATTTATAATTAATAGTACCATCTATCTATAAAAATAAATTATATCAAAAGACAGCATGGACTTTTAATGGAGTATCTTCATTATTCATTAAAAAATGAACATTATCAGAAAAATACAAAAACACTACTCAAAGTAGTTTTTTGATGTCTCCATTCTAAAAAGTAGTTTACTTTGTAAAATTTAAAATAATAAAATGTCAAAAAATTAATTTAAAATGGGTTCACAATCCCTAAGCACCATATGAATCATAAAAATTGGATGGTGTTATCTAGAGGTGATTTTCATTGTCATTGTACAAGTTATTCAACATCTCTCGGAATGTAGGACAAACCCATGACTAGGGGGGTTCGCCGACCCCCCCCCCCCCCCCCCCCCCCGCCCCCCTAATGATTCATTTTTGGATTTCCAGATATCACACCAAGATACATCAAAATTGATGAGGAGACATATTGTGGGACGGATGCCATGACGTGTCGGCAGCCTTCATGTGCCTAAGGGGTCACGTCGGTGGCCGTTCCTATGGTTTCATAGCTCTTTTAGGGAAACACGTGTTGTCTTTCATGCGCTGCTCTGCTCTCTAGGATGTCTAAACCCCTCAGTATGTCTCCTCGTCACTGATGATGTTTCCTAGTGGGATGGCTGGAAATGCATAAATGTCTCACATGCTAGTGTAACATGGATGATACAACATGTGTTATATCATCCATGTCCTGGTGTAGCAACCGAAACTGACACTGGATGTTGATGAAAGCATAATCATATTACTATCATATTCTTCGTACATTTTTCTCTTGTATGCAATTTTCACCCTATCTTCTTGAGGCAGTTGGGTACATTCGAACCTTGAGTCTCCTTTATCATAACACTACGCACATGCACCTGTACTATTGATGGATACTTATGTCATTTAGGACATATACTTTGTCCAATATTTATCACAGTTTTTAAACATGTGGTATATCTTTCCATTTTCTACAAAAATGAATTTTAACAGATTAGTGCCTTTTATCTGGATTATCGGTTAAGACATTTTGATTAAAATAATTAATTAAATGTTAACCTTCTGTACTATAATTGGAATACTATGTCGCTTGAGTATTCTAGTGGAAAGGTTCCCGAAACCACCCCTCATAGTCTACAAGCTATGGCTATGCCACTATTTGGAGGGTTCTAGGTGGGATTTTGGCTTGCCGAAAACTTTAACATGTGGTTCCTTGATCTGTTGAGTGAAATCCTAGCTTCCTAAAATCAGAACATGATTTACTCAACGCTTGCCTCTAAAATTACAAAAAGCTAGCTATGGATATTTATTTTCTTCAATTTTAGTTAAGTCAACCCATCACTCTTATAAGGACTCCCCAGTAGTAAGAGGAACCCTCAAATATGGCATGACTGGCACCCCAGACACCCAGTTTTTTCCAAATTTGAATGACGGAAGGCTGTTTAGACTTAATATATCTTTGAGGTTTTTATTATTTTATGTGTGATGAAGAAATAATTTTCTAATTTTATAAGCACGTACTATATGATCACACTCACAACTGACCGTGCAAAAAATAGAAATTTCATTGCGTCACATGTTTATTTTATCGTGCATGATTGTTTATTATTATATTATGTGATCGTGCAATAAACTACACATGCACAAAAATAGTAAACCATGCAAAACAAATGAACACCAGATCATGAGCCGGTACTATTGGCTGGTCCGTTGAGTGAATAACGGACAAACTGAAACCCTAGGGGTAAGTACCTTTAGTCGTGTGGCTTGCAACATGAATAGCAACGTCTTCTCATCCAATGCATCTAAATTCTATCTGGTGCATCACCGTTACTTAGCGTGAAGTGCGTCACTGGTCGTCTCTTCATTATACAATTGTACTCGCACAAAGGAGAGGGGGTCTCGGGGTATAAAATTATAACTCTGAGAATGGGCACGCATTTCCTTATACATATAATGACATTTTAGACGACACACAGTTTGTCTTTTATTTAATTAAACTAATTATTACAAAACCATTACAATAAATAATTAATTAAATAAAATAAATAAACACCAGACATACATTGGTCGGTCTAAGGCTCATGATCAATCATATATGTATTAAACTCGTGTATATTAAATAAATGTAGAATAAAATTAAACTTGTATTAAATAAATTATAAGGGCATTTAATCGAATTAAACATTTCACGGTTTTTTTTAATTCAATTTAACGTTGTTCGGTCCCAATTAATTAATTTAATTTTAAAAACTAAAAAATTAATTAATTAATTTAATTAACCTCACAATAAAATTCATTACACCGCATTAAATTTTAATAACAAAAAAATATTTTTTTAATTAATTTAAATTTTCAAAGGAAATTAAATTAATTATTTTAATAAAATTTTGATTAAAATAAAATCACCCGAGCCCCTCAAACCCCGGGAAGGGCCTGTACAGGTCAGGGTGAACACACGCAGGTCCATTCTGGGCTGTGTCAAGGCCGTGCAGAGGTGTTCTGGGCCATGAAGGTCCACCCAAGCCCATTTCGGGCTGGACAGACCTACGGAAGCCCATTTTAGGGATGGTCTGATAGTATGGAGCGGCAAAGGAGTACCTCGCCAGAGGAGATCCTGGCCTAGGTGGCGCACTGGTGGAGGGAGGCATCTCGACAAAGATGTCCGCGACCGGTAGGGGCGAGGCGACCCGGTGTTGGGCAGTGCGGAGGTCCGCTGAGGGGAGGTAGGCCGGACTGAGGCGGTCCGACACCACTGCACCTGCTGTGCATGGTGTGCCCAACAGCCAGGGGAGCAGGGAGGAGGTGAGTGTGGAGACCGGTCCGAGGTGCTCCACTGCTATAAGAAGGAAGCGCCTGAGGAGAGCTGATCCGCTGTGTAATAAAGTGGCTAGTAACGAGACTGGCCGGGAGCAGGGGGGTCGCCTAGTGCACGCTGGAGGCGCCTGGTGGAGAGGCAGCGTGCGGGAGATGGCGGGTTTCCCACTGCTGTAGGGAGGCGGTGGCTTACAAGGTGTCGGCCAGGTGCGCCGCCCTACTGCGACTGCATGCTCCGTGGGAGGGAGGCCAACCGGGAGGTGCCGGACTGGGGGGACGCTGAGGTGCTGGGTGGCCTGGGTGCGTGGTGTGCCATAGCATGGTAGATGGGAGGATCTTGGGCGTGGATGGTCGCCAGGGAGGAGGCCCTGGCAGAGGGTTAAGGGGTTGCCGTGACTGTCAGTTGGCCACCTGGTGCGCACCGGTTCTGTGGGGAAAGAGACACGGGGGGCTGCTCGGCCCCCCCAAATCCTAATTTGTTTTCGTGACCTACACATGTAGGTCCTCCCCTTTGTTTTTTTTTAAAATAAGTTGGAGACCTCCAAAATAGGTCTCCCCTCCTTTAAATTTTTTTTACCAAGACTTGCAAATCAAGTCTTTCTAATTTATTAAAAATTTTCAAAACCTATATTAGGATTTGAAAAGGTAATAATAATATTATAATAATGATATTATTATAATAAAATAAAATTATTATTATAATAAAAATCATGATTTTATTATAATAATAATAATAAAATTAATTTTCATAAATTAATATCAAATCAAAAAAATTGATTTTTCCGGTGAGAATTTTGGCCACGGGATTTCCAATCGAAATACGAAGCACTGTCGAAATTCAACCTTGAATCCGAATTCAAAATGTCGAATGGATACAGACTGGTCATCCGGTGTCCGATTCAGATTCTGTCTGTGGCGTTGGGACCTTATCGACGCCCTTCATTAAATTTAATGCAAATTTAATTTATACTTGGCTTAAAAAGGACTCGCGCTTGCTCTGATACCACTTGTTGGAACCGGGCGTGCAGCGGAAGCCCCAAACAGGTGGGATTTTAAATTTTTTACACTGATGATCGATGCAAACTTGTCGACGTCAGTGAAGAGCTACCCAGTCAAAGACGAGGATATCGTGTGAAGGGTTTTATGCACAAAAATAAACTAAAAAAATACCTGGTTTAAATATAAAGCCACGCACGACGTATGCTCATCGTTGGCGATCACTGCTCGAAGAATCTGACATTAAACTCCTCTAGATCATCCACACGTGCTTCAAGAAACTGTGGGAACATCGTTCATCATAATCTTGGTGCTAGTGCAGAATTCCGACGACGCCTTCGACGCTCCAACGATCACCGCATCACTTCCCTAGCGATGCCTAAGAGAGTGCTTGATCCATGCTACTTGGATCCAGATCCTCTCTCTCAAGATCATGGGAGAGAGGAGAGAAGAGAGAAGCCCCATGAATAGTATTTGGAAATCTCCTCTCCTCTTATATTTATAGTGTCATTTAATTACCCGAAAATTCCATCCCAGCCCCCGAATAATCAATGCACTCTTAATGACATATTATGACTACTTATCCGAGTCATAAATATTATTATGACTCACTTTTAATATATTAAAATATATTACACGATAATAATTGAGTCATTAATCTGGACTCATCGCTCCCATAAATATTAATTTAACCTTGAATAATTTAATATTTGTCAATTAATATTTTTCATGTATTTACTTAAAACTCATAAATACCTTTAATAAATAAATTCAATACTCATTATTCTAAACTTGAATAATATGAATTTATTTATTACATTAGTATTTTTTTCCTTGGAAAAAAACCAGACCCCAATGGTGGGGCCCACCGTGTCCAAAACTCATATTCTACTGAATAGGGAAGATTCTCGAATACAATATTGTGTGTGACTGTCAAAGCCCTTATCTTGGCAGTAGTGAATAGTATTCATAGACCAAGAGTGGGATCTAGAAACCTGTCATGGCCCCTGAAGAGATAAGGATTGTCACATCAGTGACAACCAACCTATGAACATGCACTATGTAATATAATATCTTTTTCTGTAATATCTCATAAAGCAGGACGCACTCACGTGTCATCGCCCTTTTTTTGCTTTATAGTTTATTGATTTAATAGGACAGATTTACCCTTGAATTCCATGGCCATGGTCTTATAAAAGTACTTCCATCCATATCAACATGGCCCGAGATATATTACTTCCATAACCTGGAAGCGACGACTCTTTTTTTGACCATTCAACCAATTCCATGCCACCAATGATACACCCAACACAAACTACCTCTCCATGACTTCATTGTCATGGTTTTCATCTTGCATCAAAGTACGCAATCAAATGATATACATTGGTAATGATCTCAAGTCAGGAGACCATTACACATGATCGTAGATTAGAACATCCAATGACACTAGAAACATGTGATGTTCCTATTGGTGGGTCAGTCCTCATGATATCACTACTCGACATCACCAAGTGCAAACTTCGTGAGAAGAAGTCTCAATGCTTATAAGCCCCCAACACCTGATAGTCAAACATCTACTATGTCCAATTAGTAAGATGTATCTAGACCATAGAACATATATTTAAGATTAATTTCATAGTATCTAGAGATTCTCGTTATATCCTGAGATCTTCTATAACCTTTCGATGTGAAAATTAATCTTTGGACATTACCATTTCAATAGTGGATGCAGAAAAATCTACACTATAATTGTAAGATGAAATCATGTATAGCTAACTGTATACACGGTATGGTAATCTATAACACTGAATAGTTGGGTCTAGGGAACCCACTATTTCAACATATATGTGACAGGGTACCATAAATATGAACCTATTTAATTATTATTAATCATTACAACAGATATTGAGCTCTACCATTTATTAGTAATAAAACAAAGCACTGATAAGGGGTAAACTTTTATCAGTTCTAACTAAAAGTATTGATAAAGGTGACCTTTATTAGTGATAAAAAAACACTGATGAAAGTGAATATTTTTTTAGCACTGATAAAGATCAGCTTTTATCATCTTTTTATTTAGTTATGATAAAGGCTACCCTTTATTAGTGTTTTTTTAGTACTGATAAAGGGAATGATGAATAATTTAATTTATATATACATATTTATGTATTTTAAAATATGAACTATATAACAATAAGTATATTTATAATAAAAAAACTATCATCAATATTATTTTCATAATTTATATATAAAAAAATTATAAAAATTATATTAATCAATAAAAATATTTAAAAATATATTTAAATATATTAAAAATGTAAATGTAAATATAATATATTAAAATCTTAATTAAATAATTATATAAATATATAAATTATGATATATTTATTTATGTGTATTTATAATGTATGTAAATATATATATATAAATATATATAATTTATTTATACATATTTTTATATTAATATGATTTATATAACATAAAATATATATTTATTTATTTAATCATTTATAGTTTTGTTTATTATTTTATATTTAGTTATAATTATATATAAAATTATAAATACACACACAAATGTGTGTGTGTGTTAAAATATAGTGATATGAACTATATAAATACATTAAATATTGTTCATATTTTATTTTATATATTTATATTCATAATAAATAATCTAAAATTTACACATATATTTACAATATACCTATGTCTGTGTGTGTGCATATATGTATGTATGTGTGTGTGTGTTTGTGTATGTACGAACATGTATGTGTATGCATGTGTATGCATGCGTGTATATGTAGTTTATGTGTATTTATATGCATGAATGTGTATGTATGTGAATGTATATGTATGTACGTATGTGCATGTATGTATGTGTATGTTTATGCACATGTATGTATGTGTATGTATTCTTATGTATGTGTATGCATGAGTATGTATTTGTCTATGTACGTGTATGTGTATTTGTGTGTATGTGCATGTGCAAGTATGTGTATGTGTATGTGTATGCATATGTGTATGTATATGTGTATGTGTGTGTACGTGTATGTATATGTGCATGTGTATTCATGTCTCTGTATGTGCATGTATTTGTATGTTATGTGTATGTCTATGTATGTGTCACACCCCAAGATTTTATGAAAAATATTCTTTTTAATTTCATTAATGTGTTATACGCTACACCAAAAGGATCTTGCACAACACACATCCCTGACTTGCCTTGCATTACACGCAATCGCGACCTTCCTCGATAGCGTGTGTAGTACGCAATACCGAGTTTCACTAAACGAGATATTATTATAATATTATTGTGAACTAGCCGTTATGAATAGTAATACCCACTTTTTGAAATTTTATAAATTTTATCTTTCAAAATGGACTTCATTTTTGGATTCGGAATATCAAAATTAGCTTAGGGTGAAATTTTGGTACTTTTCGGATAACTTTCATATTCTGATGAATAGTGAAAATTACTAAATTTTAATTAAAAACATCTTTTTTAATTGAAATAATTAATAGTGATAAATTATTAATTTGAGTGGTTTTAAAGTATATTTAGAATATATTTTTACCATTTAATACAATTTTGGTCATTGGATGTAATTTCACATTCAAACCAGACATAAACAAGTGTCAATCTTTTGATAGTTATTATCTCTTAAAAACACACTATTTGTTTTGAAGACGAGAATGAATTTTTAAATTAATTAATGCAACTGATATGTTTTGAATTTGGTAAAATAGAAATCATTTTTGAATTCATAATATCAAATATAGCTTAGGCCTAATTTTTGGTATTTTTCTGGAAACTTTCATTTTTTGATGAATAGTGAAACCACTAAGTTGTAAAGACCCGTAAAATTCAAGGGAATTTTTTTTTTAATTTTCTTTGGAATTTTACAAGAGTGCGGTTTCTGACGGCACCTGATTCCGAGGCCCGGTGTGCCCGGAATAAATTTCCGAAGTTTGGCTCGGGTACGTTCAGTGAACGAACGAGCGGGAATTTCTAACTTTTGAACCGGTGCCCGGAATCAAATTCCAAGGGCACCGATGAACTCGCAGCGCCGATATTCGCTTAAGGAGACCTTTTCTAAGGTTGCGTTTATTGCGGGTTGAGAGTTAGTTTTTGGGAGTTTAGAATAAGTTAAATAAAAATTGTGGAATACAAATTTTTATTTTAACTTGTTGGTTAACTTCTCCCAAAGGGAGTTAGAGGTGGGACCCACATCCACTTAACCTCCCTTGGGAGGATTAAGAGTGGTGAGGCCCACACGAAGCATAACTCTTCATCTTCTCTTTTTAAAACTCCCAATAACCCCTCTTTAATTAACTTGACAAGTTGGGTTATTAAATGGGTTGAGTTGTTAAATTTCAAACCTTTGAATTTCAAAATGGTTTGGTTGAGTAAATAAAATAAGACCTTAGCTTATTTTATTTGGGTTAGAATTCTCTAGACAATCTTGAGAGAATTTGGAGCCTTCTTCTTCTTCTTCTTCAAGCTTTGAGGAAGAACGCGAAGAACCTTCGAACATCGACGAAGAACGCCACGTTCTCGGGAATCGTCTTCCGCGATGCCATACCCGCGACACCGACGACGTCTTCTTCCGCGTCATCTCTTCCGCGACGATTTCCCACGACGAAATCGTCGTCAAAGAACTTCGAATCCTCGCTTCACGACATCGACGTCCTTCTTCCGTGACGCCGACCACCGCGACGCGTCTTCCGCGGGTCATTGACGATCATCGTTCTTGAAACCGAGGTAGGGGTTTGTTTTTGATTATTTATTTATTCTCGTTCTTGGTTCTAGCATAACAAACTTGAGGATAAATGTTTATGTGTTATCGACTAACGAGAGGGGGGCCGGACCGCACAAACACGGCTGAATCCCCCCTCCTTTGTTCTTGATTATTATTTATCTTGCGGATGAAACGAGATGGCGTGGTGCCGTCGCACCACGCGGGAATCACGGAAAATATCGTGTGGCGCCACCACGCCGCGCCGCGGAAAGATTATCATGAACGCGACGCCGTCGCGCCGCGTCGAAGGAAACCGAAGGCGCCGCGGCCGGAGCGGGGCTGCGGTGGAGGGGTGCGGTGTCGTCGCACCATGCCGGACGACGAAGACCGCGGCCGGTTCCGGGCCGCGGCGGAAACGGGAAGACCGGCGGTCAGCCGGGCCGCTGGTGTCGGAAGCCGGAAAGGGGACCGGCCGGCCAGGTCGGGCCGGCCGGAAGGGAGAAGAACCGGGGGAATTAATTCCCCCGGCTGGCCAAAACTGGCCCCACATAATGGGGGGGCCGCGGTTACACCAAGGGGGGGCAGCGCCCCCCCCCCGTTTTTCTCAAAAGCAGGCCCCCACGTGGGGGGGGGGCGGTTGATCGAAGGCATGGCTTTCAGCCGCGCCGCCAGCAGAGAAGGGCGGGGGCCTTGCCCCCCGCGCGTGGCACCCGAGCGGCGCCCCGGCCGCGCCGCCGCGCCGGACTGCGCCGCCGGCCGGGCCGGGTCGGTCCGGACCCGGACCCCCCGTTTTCGAATCGACTTCGGTCTTTTGCCCATAACTTGATGTACGGACCTCCGATCGGCGAACCTTCAGCGGCGATGCGATCCTTGGATCGAGACTGTCGATTCGGTATATCGCACTCAAAGTTTCAGAATACTTTGAGTTCATCTGGGTTGGTTCGTACACGAAACCAACGGGGCCCTCGGAGCGGAAATGCTCATATCTTGAGCTACGGACGTCCGATTGACGTGCCGTCAGCTTTGTTGTGTTCCTCTTAGTGAGACGGATCTTTTGGCATACTCTGCCCGAGGTTTGGACGTAGGTGGAGTACGGTCGGGTTGGTTTTGCCTTAAAAACCAACCGGGCCCCTGGGACGAAAAAGCCAATAACTCTCAGACCGGGCGTTCGATCGACGCGCCGTCTGTTGCGTTGAGTTCCTGTTGGCGATACGGAACTTTTGGATACATCAACCCTGGACTTTGTGACAGTTGATGTATCAGCCTCTCGGCTCGTGGAGCGGACCCTCCCGAATGAGCTTGCTGTGTGCGGGAACCCTAGTGCTGGCTGCGACTGTGACTGCTACTGCTACTGCTACTACTATTGTGACTGCGACGACGACAGTACAGAGATCCTTGGTGGATTCTACGACGACTACAACACTCAGCGATCCTACGTGGATCAGTGCTACAGGTCCTGTGTGGGCCCGATCCTGTGTGGGTCTGATCCTGTGTGGGTCATTGCGCTCAGCGGTCCTGTGTGAACCAGCGCCTATAGGTCCTGTGTGGGCCCGATCCTGTGTGGGTCTTTGCGGGGGTTAGTTACCTATCGATCCTTCGTGGGTCCGACGACTTAGATGGATCAGAGATCATCTTTATCGTCTTTCGATGAAGTATACCTGTGTGAGCTGAATCCTGTTGCTTTCCTGTGTGGATTGTGTTGTGCTATCCTGTGTGGATTTCATTTTTCTTTCCTATGTGGAATACGTATACTTTCCTGTGTGGACTGAGTTGTACTTGGGCTCGGAGGTTGGAGCGTATTGGAATTGATGACTTAGGTATATGTATGGGCATATACCTAAGTAGTGTCGGTTGTTACTTCGTGTTTGTATCTTCCTTTGTGGTTTATCCTTTGTGGATTTTGGGAGACCTTCGGGGGTCTCGAGGTCCCTACTGAGTAGCTTATACTCACCCCTGCACGGGCTATGCCCGCACTACGTTGTGTTGGTTGCAGACGACGGACAGCGTTGATCTTGGCTGAGGTTTGCAGAGCAGGACGGTACCTGGAGGTGGACCACTGGGCAGGACATGTTCGGAGCGGACGACGGGACCCGTGGAGCAGTGGAGCTATCTGTACCCACCCTTCAGGTGGGATTTCCAGTGGACAACTCGGTGTAGAGGCTTTTACTTTACAGTTGTTGTTTTCCCTTTCGAGTTGTACTTTACTTTCAGTTTGGGTTTGTATACTGGCCCATTTACTTTTCCGCACTTTCAGTTGTACTCTGTTTTCACTTAGTGTTTACTTTCCGCTTGCTTACTCCATGGTGCTTGTTTACTTTACAAAGGCAATGCCTTCCCTTTTTACCGGGATTTACGCCTTGGTGCTAGTCGTCAGCCCCTGGCCTATGGAAGGCGGGCTTGGGGTAGTCACGGCACGGGCCCCGAGGACGGGTCGTGACAAATTGGTATCAAAGGGAGGTTGGTTCTACCGCGAACTCTGATCTTTTCTATGTGAAGCAATAATGTTTAGCGTATTGAGTGTGGTTATCAGTCCAGGGAGTCCAGTGTTGGTGCGGTGGCCGACGTATCCATACACCAGGACCCTGACTTCTGATTTCCGAATTAATGCACGAAAACATTGATTGCGTGTGTGTTTCAAAGTTTTCTTTGTGATTACTTTATACCATCTCACCAGGTATACTGTTCTGACCATGGCGCACCTGTTTCCTTTTCAGGATGGCCCCACAACGGCAGCCGGCTAGGGTTCTGAGAGTCGAGCGTGACGACAGACCACCGAGCGACGAGGCCTCGGTGCAGGGCCTTTTGTCAGCAGTGGCACCGGTGGTAGCACTACCCGCCGAGCCACCGATGCTTCCAGCACCAGCTGCTGACGATGCACGTCGCCTTGGAGCTCTGCACGAGTTCCAGCGCCAGCGACCGCCTAGGTTCCGTGGGGAGACGGACCCCCAGGCAGCAGAGGACTGGCTGGAGGCAGTGGTACGCGTTTTTAGGCTAGTGAGGACACCTGCAGACCTCATGATGATCCTCGCTGCGAGCCTACTGCACGCAGCAGCGGGCCGATGGTGGAGCTTGATGCTCCAGGTGCACGATGAGGCATCTCTACTTTGGACGGACATTGGGAGCCTCTTCCGCTCAGAGTTCGTCCCAACCACCCTTCGTGCGGTGCGTATCCAGGAGCTTCTTCAGCTGCGGCAGGGCAGCATGACGGTCGCTCAGTACTCGGCGAGATTTACTGATCTCTCGCGCTACTCGACCGACATGGTACGAGACCCACTCTTCCGGGCCCGGACCTTCGAGTAGGGTTTGAGACACGAGATCAGGGCATCGCTGATCTCCCTCAGCATACCGACTCAGACAGGAGTACTGGAGCAGGCCCTTTTGATCGAGAGCTACCTTGCTGAGTCTACACCAGCGCCGAGACCCACCGCAGGGCGGCACGTGGCAGAGTCATCTGCAGCAGGCAGTCGACGGATGACTCAGGGGTCCAGGCAGACCAGACCTTCAGGCAGATGACCTCAGGACACTGGCTCAGCAGTGAGGGGCACACAGCGAGGATCCAGTCTTTCGAGAGGCAGACAATGCTACTCGAGCGGCGGGCATGGCCACATGGCTCGTGACTGCCCGACCCGTCGTGCTGAGGAGCAGCAGACGGTTGAGGGACCACCGAGGGAGAGGCAGAGGGTCGACCGTGGCGGTCCGCAGGGAGGAGGCGGACGAGGCAGAGGAGCTGGCCGAGCAGCAGGTGGTGGGCGACGCTTTGAGGCTCTGCCACCACCACCACCAGGAGGTCCACCCCGACCACAGGGAGCTGGCGGGCAGAGACAGGCACAGCTCCAGGCAGCAGAGACCTATGACCACGGCGCGCCAGAGATGATTTGAGGTACTATCTGTGTCTATTCCACCCTTGCTATAGTACTTATAGACACAGGAGCGAGTCACTCTTTCATAGCCGCTGCCATTGTTCGGAGCTCGTAGATTCCGACAGAGCCGTTGGCTCGATCCTTACGGCTAGAGACTCCTACGGGAGTAGACTCGACGATTACGCACTGGTGCCGGTAGTGTGAGATTACTCTAGGAGGCGAGAGCTTCGGCTGGGATCTTCTTGTAGCAGCGTCGAGGCCTTACGACGTCATCTTGGGCATGGATTGGCTATCTACGGTCCATGCGCATATTGACTGTTTTAGGCGCAAGGTGCGATGTGTACGCACCGACGGGAGCAGGTTCACCTTCACTGGCGAGAAGGGAGCCTTTGCAGCACAGGATGGACTTCCGAGGAGGAGAGGACAGCCCATCACTCATCAGTTGGCTAGCCTCATCCTTGGAGCAGTTGACATGCAGAGTCCTGGTTTTCCTGGAGTGGTGGATCAGTTTGCCGACGTTTTTCCCGAAGACGTTCCAGGGCTACCTCCTCCCAGAGAGGTAGACTTTTATATTGACTTGTACCCCGGGACAACCCCGATATCCACTCCAGCATATCGGATGGCCCCCGCCGAGCTTCGAGAGCTACGGGTACAGTTGGAGGACTTGCAGGGCAAGGGGTTCATCTGACCCAGTGTTTCACCCTGTGCTTCCCTGATATTGTTCGCCAAGAAGGCGGACGAAAGCTTGCGACTTTGTGTTGACTATCTTCGCCTGAACCAGGTGACAGTGAGGAACAAGTATCCGCTACCGAGGATTGATGACCTCTTTGATCATCTCAAGGGAGCACGGTGGTTCTCGAAGATAGACCTCAGGTCAGGCTATCATTAGCTCAGAGTCAGAGACGATGACGTTCAGAAGACGGCCTTCAGATGTCGGTATGGCCACTATGAGTTCTTGGTTATGCCTTTCGGCATAACCAATGCTCCAGCAGTGTTCATGGCCCTCATGAACAGGATCTTTCAGCCATACCTTGATCGGTTTGTCGTGGTCTTCATCGACGACATTCTGATTTACTCTACGACTGAGGAGGAGCACACCTATCACTTGCGAGTTGTACTAGACACACTCCGAGAGCACCAGCTTTATGGTAAGCTCTCGAAGTGCCAGTTCTGGATACGTGAGGTCCACTTCTTGGGACACGTTATCTCTGAGGCGGGAGTTGCAGTGGATCCTGCGAAGATCGAGGCTGTGTTAGCATGGGAGCCACCCAGGAGTGTGACTGAGGTTCGGAGTTTCTTGGGACTAGCTGGATACTATCGGAGATTCGTGCCAGACTTCTCTAGAGTTGCGGCACCACTCACAGCTTTGACGAAGAAGGGGAAACCCTTCGTGTGGTCAGACAGTTGTCAGTAGAGCTTCCAGGAGCTGAGACAGAGATTGACTAGCGCACCTATCTTGAGGTTGCCTGAGGAGGGAGTAGGGTACGTAGTTTACTGCGATGCATCAGGGACCGGACTTGGTTGCGTCCTGATGCAGGAGCGGGCAGTGATCGCCTATGGATCACGTCAGTTGAGGCTGCATGAGCAGAACTACGCTACCCATGACCTGGAGTTAGCAGCAGTGGTCTTCGCTCTGAAGACATGGCGACATTACCTGATGGGTGAGCGTTTTACAGTCTTTTCTGATCATCAGAGTCTCAGGTATATCTTCTCGCAGAAGGACCTGAACCTGAGACAGTGGCGATGGCTCGAGTTCCTCCAGGACTATGACTTTGAGATAGTCTATACTCCTGGGAAGGGGAACGTAGTAGTCGATGCCCTCAGCAGGAGGACGGGCATTCAACTACTTGAGGAGGCGACGGAGCAACTATCCTCTTTGCAGATATCCTTCGTGGATAGAGATGGAGCAGCCTTCCTCCAGTCTCTCACAGTCACCCCTCCACTACTACAGCGGGTCAGATAGGCACAGCGTGAGGACGCTGACTGTGAGACACGGCGTGCACAGATATCCTCGGGACAAGCACCTGATGGTTTCTCCCTTGGAGCAGAGCACGACATCCTTTTCATAGGACGTACCATGGTACCAGTCGCTTTGCGAGAGGAGGTGCTGAGAGAGTTTCACACTTCTCCTTTGGCGGTACATCCTGGAGTGGCGAAGATGTACCCGGATCTCAGACGACAGCACTGGTGGCCGGGCATGAAGAAGGCTGTAGCAGAGTTCGTTTCTCGATGCCTCACCTGCCAGCAGGTGAAGACAGAGCATCAGGTACCAGCAGGCTTGGTACAGCCCTTGGAGGTCTCGGAGTGGAAGTGGGACGACATATCTATGGACTTCGTGACTGGACTTCCACGCACCTCCAGAGGTCACGACTCCATTTGGGTGATTGTTGACCGACTCACCAAGTCGGCACACTTCTTACCCATCAGAGAGCAGGGCTCAGTGGAGAGCATGGGACGTCTCTACGTTCAGGAGATTGTGTGGCTCCACGGTGTGCCATCATCTATCGTCTCCGATCGAGATGCTCGCTTTACTTCCCGGCTTTGGAAGGGGTTACAGGAGGCGTTCGGGACGCAGCTACGTCTGAGCACAGCCTTTCACCCTCAGACGGATGGTCAGACGGAGAGGACCATCCAGACTCTCGAGGACATGCTCCGCGCATGTGTCCTCGACTTTGGTCGTAGCTGGGAGGACCACCTACCCTTGGTGGAGTTTGCGTACAACAACAGCTACCACTCCACCATCGGGATGACACCGTACGAGGCGTTGTAAGGCCGACCTTGTAGATCTCCTTTGTGCTGGACATACCCTGGGGAGTCAGCACTTGTGGGACCAGAGATGGTCCAGGCCACGACAGAGAAGGTCCAGGTCATCCAGGAGCGAATGAGGACAGCTCAGAGCCGGCAGAAGTCATATGCTGACAGGAGGCGGAGGCCACTAGAGTTCGAGGATGGCGACCACGTCTTCTTGCGGGTCTCACCTCGACGTGGTATTCGGAGATTTGGCTGAGGCATCAAGTTATCTACGCGCTTCATCGGACCCTTCCAAGTCCTCAGCAGAATAGGCAAGGTGGCTTATCGCCTGGCTCTACCACCTCAGTTGCACCGAGTGCACGACGTCTTCCACGTGTCTCAGCTGAGGAGATACGTGCACGACCCAACGCACATCATTGACCATGGGGAGCTTGACGTTGACGATGTGGTGACTTTTACGGAGGTCCCGGTGGAGATAGAGGATCGACAGGAGCGGTTCCTACGTGGGTGATCGATTCCTCTTGTGCGCATCAGATGGTAGCACGGGAACCTCCAGGAGAGCACATGGGAGCGGGAGGCTCAGATGCGTGCTCAGTACCCTCATTTGTTTCCCTAGTTTTTGATGTATCTTTACGGGGACGTAAAGCCCTGAGGTGAGAGTAATGTAAAGACCCGTAAAATTCAAGGGAAATTTTTTCTTAATTTTCTTTGGAATTTTACAAGAGCGCGGTTTCTGACGGCACCTGATTCCGAGGCCCGGTGTGCCCGGAATAAATTTACAAAGTTTGTCTCGGGTATGTTCAGTGAACGAACGAGCGGGAATTTCTAACTTTTGAACCGGTGCCCGGAATCAAATTCCGAGGGAACCGATGAACTCGCAGCGCCGATATTCTCTTAAGGAGACCTTTTCTGAGGTTGCGTTTATTGGGGGTTGAGAGTTAGTTTTTGGGAGTTTAGAATAAGTTAAATAAAAATTGTGGAATACAAATTTTTATTTTAACTTGTTGGTTAACTTCTCCAAAAGGGAGTTAGAGGTGGGACCCACATCCACTTAACCTCCCTTGGGAGGATTAAGTGTGGTGGGGCCCACACGAAGCATAACTCTTCAACTTCTCTTTTTAAAACTCCCAATAACCCCTCTTTAATTAACTTGACAAGTTGGGTTATTAAATGGGTTGAGTTGTTTAATTTCAAACCATTGAATTTCAAAATGGTTTGGTTGAGTAAATAAAATAAGACCTTAGCTTATTTTATTTGGGTTAGAATTCTCTAGACAATCTTGAGAGAATTTGCAGCCTTCTTCTTCTTCTTCTTCAAGCTTTGACGAAGAACGCGAAGAACCTTCGAACATCGACGAAGAACGCCACGTTCTCGGGAATCGTCTTCCACGACGCCATACCCGCGACACCGACGACGTCTTCTTCCACTTCATCTCTTCTGTGACGATTTCCCGCAACGAAATCATCATCAAAGAACTTCGAATCCTCGCTTCACGACATCGAGGTCCTTCTTCCGTGACGCCGACCACCGCGACGCGTCTTCCGCGGGTCGTTGACGATCATCGTTCTTGAAACCGAGGTAGGGGTTTGTTTTTGATTATTTATTTATTCTCGTTCTTGGTTCTAGCATGAAAAACTTGAGGATAAATGTTTATGTGTTATCGACTAACGAGAGGGGGGTCGGACCGCACAAACACGGCCGAATCCCCCCTCCTTTGTTCTTGATTATTATTTATCTTGCGGATGAAACGAGATGGCGTGGTGTCGTCGCACCACGAGGGAATCATGGCAAATATTGCGCGGCGCCACCGCGCCACGCCGCGGAAAGATTATCATGAACGCGACGCCGTCGCGCTGCGTCGAAGGAAACCGAAGGCGTCGCGGCCGGAGCGGGGCCGCGGCGGAGGGGTGCGGTGCCGTCGCACCGCGCCGGACGACGAAGACCGCGGCCGGTTCCGGGCCGCAGCGGAAACGGGAAGACCGGCGGTCAGCCAGGCCGCCGGTGTCGGAAGCCAGAAAGGGGACCGACCTTGCCGATCCCGTTGAGGAAGGACCGGTCGGCTAGGTCGGGCCGGCCGGAAGGGAGAAGAACCGGGGGAATTAATTCCCTCGGCTGGCCAAAACCGGCCCCCCATAATGGGGGGGCCGCGGTTACACCAAGGGGGGGCAGCACCCCCCCGTTTTTCTCAAAAGCAGGCCCCCACGTGGGGGGGGGGGGGGGGGGGTTGATCCAAGGCGCGACTTTCAGCCGCGCCGCCATCAGAGAAGGGCGGGGGCCTTGCCCCCGCGCGTGGCACCCGAGCGGCGCCCCGGCCGCGCCGCCGGCCGGGCCGGGTCGGTCCGGACCCGGACCCCCCGTTTTCGAATCGACTTTGGTCTTTTGCCCATAAGTTGAGCTACGGATCTCCGATCGACGAACCGTCAGCGGCGATGCGATCCTTGGATCGAGACGATCGATTTGGTATATCTCACTAAAAGTTTCGGAATACTTTGAGTTCGGCCGGGTTGGTTCGTACACGAAACCAACCGGGCCCTCGGAGCGGAAACGCTCATATCTTGAGCTACGGACATCTGATTGACGTGC
Organism: Viscum album; assembly: GCA_963277665.1. Taxonomy (NCBI): domain Eukaryota; kingdom Viridiplantae; phylum Streptophyta; class Magnoliopsida; order Santalales; family Viscaceae; genus Viscum; species Viscum album. The sequence goes on from OY728122.1 coordinate 80,610,035, forward strand.
CGTCAGCTTTGTTGTGTTCCTCTTAGTGAGAAGGATCTTTTGGCATACTCCGCCCGAGGTTTGGACGCAGGTGGAGTACGGTCGGGTTGGTTTTGCCTTAAAAACCAACCGGGCCCCTGGGACGAAAAGGCCAATAACTCTCAGACCGGGCGTCCGATCGACGCGCCGTCTATTGCGTTGAGTTCCTGTTGGCGATACGAAACTTTTGGATACATCAACTCTAGACTTTGTGACAGTTGATGTATCAGCCTCTCGGCTCGTGGAGTGGACCCTCCCGAACGATCTTGCTGTGTGCGGGAACCCTAGTGCTGGCTGCGATTGTGACTGCTACTGCTACTGCTACTACTACTGTGACTGCGACGACGACAGTACAGAGATCCTTGGTGGATTCGACGATGACTACAGCACTCAGCGATCCTACGTGGATCAGTGCTACAGGTCATGTGTGGGCCCGATCCTGTGTGGGTCCGATCCTGTGTGGGTCATTGCGCTCAGCGGTCCCGTGTGAACCAGTGCCTACAGGTCCTGTGTGGGCCCGATCCTGTGTGGGTATTTGCGGGGGTTAGTTACCTATCGATCCTTCGTGGGTCCGATGACTTAGATGGATTAGAGATCATCTTTATCATCTTTCGATGAAGTATACCTGTGTGAGCTGAATCCTGCAGCTTTCCTGTGTGGATTGTGTTGTGCTATCCTGTGTGGATTTCGTTTTGCTTTCCTGTGTGGAATACGTATACTTTCCTGTGTGGACTGAGTTGTACTTGGGCTCGGAGGTTGGAGCGTATTGGAATTGATGACTTAGGTATATGTATGGGCATATACCTAAGCAGTGTCGGTTGTTACTTCGTGTTTGTATCTTCCTTTGTGGTTTATCCTTTGTGGATTTTGGGAGACCTTCGGGGGTCTCGGGGTCCCTACTGAGTAGCTTATACTCACCCCTGCACGGGCTATGCCCGCACTACGTTGTGTTGGTTGTAGACGATGGACAACGTTGATCTTGGCTGAGGCTTGCAGAGCAGGACGGTACCTGGAGGTGGACCACTGGGCAGGACGTGTTCGGAGCGGACGGCGGGACCCGTGGAGCAATGGAGCTATCTGTACCCACCCTTCAGGTGGGATTTCCAGTGGACAGCTCGGTGTAGCGGCTTTTACTTTACAGTTGTTGTTTTCCCTTTCGAGTTGTACTTTACTTTCAGTTTGGGTTTGTATACTGACCCATTTACTTTTCCGCACTTTCAGTTGTACTCTGTTTTCACTTAGTGTTTACTTTCCGCTTGCTTACTATGTGGTGCTTGTTTACTTTAAAAAGGCAATGCCTTCCCTTTTTACCGGGATTTACGCCTTGGTGCTAGTCGCCAGCCCCTAGCCTATGGAAGGCGGGCTTGGGGTAGTCACGACACGAGCCCCGAGGACGGGTCGTGACATAAGTGGTAGTTAAAAAACGGAATTTTTCATAAAACTTAATTTTACCGCTTCTCTGAGTGGAATTTCGAAAATCCGAGAGACACGGTTAATATCAAGGACTAAAATTTGGTTCAATGAGATGAAAATAATTTTTGGTGAATAGTAACTTTTTACTTTTTTTTACCACGGTTAAAAATAAATAGGGTAATTAAGGGTAAAAATGATATTATTATTACCCTAAAACATGTCCTAATTCTATTGGATAAGTCTAATTCGGCCAAAAACAACCTTAGGAATAAAATATGACCATTTAGGCCCACTTGGATTAGATTAGGACATTTATTATTAATTTATTTAAAGAAGGGTTAAAATAGTTAAAATCAAAGTTTAATAACTAAATAATTTTTAATATAGGGTTATACATAAGATAAATTCGACTATAAATATTCATTAGAAAGATAAAAAAAATTCCTACATAATGGTATTTTATTTATAATTTTTAGACTTAAAATAATTTAATTTATTTATGAAACAATTATGATGCATTAATTATCTTATTAATGAAATATTGACATAATTGATGTTATAAATACCCAAATAAATGTAATTTGAGACTTTTTATGAATTAAAATAATTTTATATGTTAATATGGCATGTTATTATTGATTTAATTAACCTTTTTAGAACTAATCATTGTGTTATGATTTTCACAAAAATCAATTACCAAATAGTGTCAAAATTGACATAAAATAGTTTCTAAAACAAATATTATATTAAAAATTGTTATTATATTCCTAAAAATCTACGGTTCAACCAATATACTTATATAATGATAGATGTATCATTAATGTACCACTTGGGGGTCTCTTGGATTTATATGGTAAGTTTATTAACTATATAATATAAAAATACAAAGTGACATGGTAAATGTCAATCTAATTAACTAAGAGTTAAAACTAAAAGTTAAGGTTAATATAATGACCTAAACTTGTCTAAATTCTATTGGATGAGAGTATTTCGACCTATCCCCACCTTATCTTCTAAATAAATCAATTTGGAGCTATTAAAAACCGAATATTACTTTATAATAAAATAATATTTTTAGTTATTACAAAGGTGCCCCTCTCCTCCCTTATAAAAGGGAACCTCCTCCCTCTCTTCCTCACACCACTTTGAGCCTTCAAGATCGTCCAAACCCTGCCAAATTATCTTCTAAACTTTCCTAGAAACATCCTAGAGGTTCTCTTCTTCCTCAAAGACCAATTTTAGTACCCTAAGAGGAGGTCTCAAAGAGGCGCTTCAAAGAAGAGGTAATGTCTGTTACCGATTCTTTCAACTTTATTTCTTCTTCCACTTCTTCTTCTTAGGTTGTTTCATTATGAAATAATAACATCAGTATCAATCATATACTTATATGTTATTATAAGTATGAAAAAACCCTATTTAACCATCTATCCATCCTACAGAAAACAAAATCATCGCGCGTGCGTACTTACAGAATACCGTCTCCACGCCGTGGTGTAATCTATTTTCCACCACCACCTTACTTGGATGGGTATAATGGTGTAAATAATAACTATATATGATTATTGTAAAGTGATATTGATTCTGTAATAGTATACATACACTCCAATAAAATTCCACGATCATGGGAACGATATCATCGCTCGTGCGTACGTACGGAATACCGTCTCCACGACGCGATGAGATTCATTCTCAATGATTAACCATTCATAAATGATTATAAATTATATATAATAAGTAATCATGAAATATATGACATAATAATGATACTGGATTTATGTATATATATATATATATGTATGTCATCCAATTAATTCCATTCAATTCAATGAGGAAACGAAAACAACGTTCATGCGTACGTACGACCTACCGTCTCCATGAACGGTGTATTTCTTTCCTTTTATCGATATATTATATATATGTATATTATGAATATATATTATATATAAATCATGTTTTATATTCTGGAATTAAGTAATCATGATCTAAGTAATCATATGAATAATTTCAAGTCAAAACATGGACGAGAAATGAAACGATTTTACCCAAAACGCTGCTTTAACATGGAATTTACAAAAGAATGGGTAATATAATGTCATAAGTGAAACATATATGATATCATAACAATGAATACGATTCTATAATAATTCAATGAAATTATTTAAATCATTATACATGAGGTTCGAATACGTATGAATCATATCAGACCTAAGGTAAGGGATAATTTTGCAAATCTCATTTTTATCCGAGATTGCTTATTCGTAAGTATTTACTGGGGTAATTGTTATCATCCATGTACATGTTTTATAAAAGTGTTTTTATGTATGTTTAAAGTCCTTTTCTACCCATTTTGACTTTTACCCCATGGTATGGAAGGAATCTTTCTTTTGTTTACCCTACGAGGCACTTTTTTGACTTTTCCGACAAAAGTACGAGAAGAATGTTTTTTTTAACTTATACGGCATGAAAGGATTTTTACAGTTTTATAAAGCCTTATTTTCATGAAGCTTCCTATAAAATATTTCATGACTATTTTCAACAAAATCCTTTTCTTTTAAAATTTCATGATGTTTTGTGAAAAGAAATTGATTTTGAAGAAGAAAGGATATTTTCCTCAAGAATTCATTTCAAGTGTTTTATCAAATTCATTTTCCATATAAGATGAAATTATTTCATATGTGTATGTTTCAAGTATAATGTCTCTATTATTTACATGGTTTCACTGTTCTTATGATGAAATGATATCCATTTTTTTATATGGATTATGTTATGATGGGATGATGTTTATGATACCCATTTTATTCTTTGGGTTATGATGAATGATTTATGTTTATGTTGTGGCACAAGTAAGAATGATTTCATTATGAGATGGGTGGGACCTATATCTCCCTCCAATGCATTGGGTCAAGATTTATATATCATGAGATAGACATGGCTGGAACGGTAAGTTAATCCGGTTCAGTGTTACAGGACTGAAACGAGGAGTGAACTTGATTCAGAAAGGGACTTTGTCCACTAAGATGGTCTTGGCAGCAATGCCTTGGCTATTATGGAAATCATTACATGTGCTTAATGGATGCCACAATTACATGTTTTATGCACATGCTATGTTATCATTATTTATGTTCCATTATGATCTATGCCTTATGTACTTCCATGTTTTAAGTCGTTACTCAATATTTTGATGTTTAAACATTATGTTCATGTTTTTAGGTTCAAATGTGTATGGTATGTTTTATTTTATCTATTCTTACCCTTACTGAGAATTTGAGCTCACCCTTTTTATGTTTTATTTTCCCCCAGGATTAAAAGAAAGGTTTTAGGTAAGGAAACAAAAAGTGGAAGATCTTTATGGGAGATGTTGAAGATATTTCACCACGATTAGAAGATTACGTTCCAAGTTTCCAAAGACACTAAACTATTACGGTCCTTGTGTGTCTGTTTTTGTTATGTATTATGTATTCTGCAAAAGTAATGTAATATCTATGTACGTCAAGCTTCGGGTCTCTATAGTTGGTATTAGAGGAAAGGTTTAGTCAACCTTTGGAAACTAGGATGCGAAAATGTTAGTGAGATCCCTAGAGATATTTCTAAGGTATGTCTAGGGATGTCCCTAAGGATAAGTATACGTATAGGATATAGTCCTAGAACTAAGATAATGATCTTAGAATTTAACCTAAGATGTTAGATATTTAGGGAACTCCCCCTTTACTATTTTGTTTTCCCTATCATGATTTTTGCCTCTCACACTATTCTTTTTGGGTTTTAGAAAATGGCTGGAAACTTGATGATTCACGATAATGGAGGATATGATGGACAATGGAATGATATTATTCATGAGAAATCAAATGAAATGGGATTTGGAAGTCCAAACATCATTATTATGCCGAATAAAAAATCTCATAATATGATCAATAAACTCAAATTTGGTAAGTTTCCTGACTTAGCTAATAAGAGAAAGATGGATTTTCATGATGATCATATAGGAAAGAAATTTCAATTTCCCCTATGTAAATCATGTGGGAAGAGGCATCAAGGAAATTTTTTCAAAAGAACTAGAAGATGCTTTGGGTGTGGAAAAGAAGGACACAAAGCCAGTAAGTGCAAAGGAAAAGGTTCAATTAACACCATGGATGAGGATAATGGTATTGCTACGACATCGACAATGGTTAAATGTTTTAAATGTGGAATGTACGGGCATTATGCAAACCAATGACCTAAGGGAAAGTCTCATTAATAGAATCAATATGGTCGTATGGGTAGTATTTATGTTGATGATGATGAAGAGACTACAAATGATATGTGAGATGAGAGAATTATTGAATCTCGGTCAATGGTTTAAGAAGGTAGTGGAATGATTACATGTTTATCAAGTGTAATGTTGTATAAGTAATCTCATGGTACTATAGAATAAAGAGACATCTAAGGATTGTTACACTGTTGTCTTTCCTTAAGTTTTGAAAGTGTATGATGAATGGTACCAGTAACCATGAAAGGTTATTCAGATATTTTTGGAATGTAGATGATATGCTCATAATGAAGGGATAAGAAGAAAATTATATGTTTGATAGTATTCATGAGCTCATGACTGATATAAGGAGAAGGTTATATCATGGTTTGAGTATATAGAATTTTTGTATTTTGGTATGTGGAAAGAGTTAACTTTTGACAGCATTCATGTTTTCACTAAGGTTTAATGGGTATTCATTTTTCAGGAAAATACATGATTAAGGTATTCACATGATTAGAATGTGACCAACAAGATATATGAGGGATAAATGATGGTATTCACATGCTTGGTTGATGACATTTCAAGTAATCATTTTCTTTATACTATGAGCTTGGACCGAAGTATTTTAGATAAAGATTGGAATGGATTATGTTGGACATAAGTTAGTATTGTTTAAGGATAGAACTTTTTTCGATATTATTGATGGGATGTTATAGTAATGTAGTTTCAGAAAAAGGACAACCTGCAGGACGGACGACAACCCATCGCGTCAGACAAAGCTGTGGGAATTGAACCCACAACCGAAGTGCGACTGGACTTTATCGCCTACCACTGGCCTACAAGAAGTCCCTATTTAGTAGAAACTAGTTTTATTATATTAAGAAGTATTATATATGAAGTATAAGTCCATTTTAGGAACCATATATGATTAATCTCACTATAGATGGACTTATGTATTTTTGATAACTTTTCTATCCTTTTGTTTGAGCCAGATGGAATGAACCATCATTCTATCACATGATCTACTAACACTTCACGAATGACAAATTCAACTTCATTTCTTTAAGAGATGAAGTGTAAATTGTCCAAAGAATGACCAACGGTGATACTGTACCAAAATCACAAAAGTATTTCTTCTAATTCCAATTTCATCAACTTTAGGGAAATGATCTTGAAAACCAAAAATGTTGTCCTAGTTCCCTTATATCCGATGAATTAGATGGTACCCTAGATCATCACAAATTTATGGCTTTGTGATTGTTGGCTTTTTCATAACCATGTTCTCTACAACTCTCCATCAGAACTTGATGGTTAGATTTTTCTTCCATATCCATATTTTCACCTATGTTCTCCTACGTGGAAACCCTGTGATGAATTAATTTGGGTAACCATTACGTTTCATACTTTAGTTTTTAAAGCCTAGTTTTTGTATTCCTTTTTACGATGTGGGTTTCTATTAAAGAAACTTTCGAGTAGTAAACCATTTATAACCCCGACGAATTTCGAGGGTGAAATTCATTTTAAGGGGGGTAGAATGTAACACCCCAAGATTTTATGAAAAATATTCTTTTTAATTTCATTAATGTTTTGTACGCTACACCAAAAGGATCTTGCACAACATGCATCCCTGACCTGCCTTGCATTACACGCAATCGCGACCTTCCTCGATAGCGTGTGTAGTACACAATACCAAGTTTCACTAAACGAGATATTATTATAATATTATTATGAACTAGCCGTTCTGAATAGTAATACCCACTTTTTGAAATTTTATAAATTTTATCTTTCAAAATGGACTTCATTTTAGGATTCTTAATATCAAAATTATCTTAGGGTGAAATTTTGGTACTTTTCGGATAACTTTCATATTCTGATGAATAGTGAAAATTACTAAATTTTAATTAAAAACAACTTTTTTAATCGAAATAATTAATAGTGATAAATTATTAATTTGAGTGGTTTTAAATTATATTTAGAATATATTTTTACCATTTAATACAATGTTGTTCATTGGATGTAATTTCACATTTAAACGAGACATAAACAAGTGTCAATCTTTTGATAGTTATTATCTCTTAAAAACACGCTATTTGTTTTGACGACGGGAATGAATTTTTAAATTAATTAATGAAACTAATATGTTTTGAATTTGGTAAAATAGAAATCATTTTTGAATTCATAATATCAAATATATCTTAGGACTAATTTTTGGTATTTTTCTGGAAACTTTCAATTTTTGATGAATAGTGAAACCACTAAGTGGTAGTTAAAAAACTGAATTTTCATAAAACTTAATTTTACCGATTCTGTGAGTGGAATTTTGAAAATCCAAGAGACATGGTTAATATCAAGGACTAAAATGTGGTTCAATGAGATGAAAATAATTTTTGGTGAATAGTAACTTTTTACTTTTTTTACCACGGTTAAAAGTAAATAGGGTAATTAAGGGTAAAAATGATATTATTATTACCCTAACACATGTCCTAATTCTATTGGATAAGTGTAATTCGGCAAAAAACAACCTTAGGAATAAAATATGACCATTTAGGCCCACTTGGATTAGATTAGGACATTTATTATTAATTTATTTAAAGAAGGGTTAAAATAGTTAAAATCAAAGTTTAATAACTAAATCATTTTTAATATAAGGTTATACATATGATAAATTTGACTATAAATATTCATTAGAAAGATAAAAAGAGTTCCTACATAATGGTATTTTATTTATAATTTTTAGACTTAAAATAATTTAATTTATTTATGAAACAATTATGATGCAGTAATTATCTTATTAATGAAATATTGACGTAATTGATGTTATAAATACCCAAATAAATGTAATTTAGACTTTTTATGAATTAAAATAATTTTATATGTTAATATGGAATGTTATTATTGATTTAATTAACTTTTTACGAACTAATCATTCTGTTATTATTTTCACAAAAATCAATTACCAAATAGTGTCAAAATTGACATAAAATAGTTTTTAAAACAAATATTATATTAAAAATTGTTATTATATTCCTAAAAATCTAAGTTTCGGCCAATATACTTATATCATGATAGGTGTATCATTAATGGACCACTTGGGGGTCGCTTGGATGTATATGGTATGTTTATTAACTATATAATATAAAAATACAAAGTGACATGGTAAATGTCAATCTAATTAACTAAGAGTTAAAACTAAAAGTTAAGGTTAATATAATGACCTAAACTTGTCTAAATTCTATCGGATGAGAGGATTTGGAACTATCCCCACCTTATCTTCGAAATAAATCAATTTGGAGCTATTAAAAACCAAATATGTCTTTATAATAAAATAATATTTTTAGTTATTCCAAAGGTTCCCCTCTCCTCCCTTATAAAAAGGCACCTCCTCCCTCTCTTCATCACACCACTTTGAGCCTTCAAGCTCGGACAACCCCTGCCAAATTCTCTTCTCCACTTCCCTAGAAACATCCTAGAGGTCCTGGTCTTCTTCAGAGACCAATTTTAGTGCCCTAAGAGGAGGTCTCAAAGAGGCGCTTCAAAGAAGAGGTAATGTCCGTTACCGATTCTTTCACCTTTATTTCTTCTTCCACTTCTTCTTCTTAGGTTGTTTCATTATGAAATAATAACATCAGTATCAATCATATACTTATATTTTATTATAAGTATGAAAAAACCCTATTTCACCATCTATCCATCCTACGGAAAACAAAATCACCGCGCGTGCGTACGTACGGAATACTGTCTCCACGCCATGGTGTAATCTATTTTCCACCACCACCTTACTTGGATGGGTATAATGGTGTAAATAATAACTATATATGATTATTGTAAAGTGATATTGATTCTGTAATAGTATACATACACTCCAATAAAATTCCACGATCATGTGAACGATATCATCGCTCGTACGTATGTACGGAATACCGTCTCCACGACGCGATGAGATTCATTCTCAATGATTAACCATTCATAAATGATTATAAAGTATATATAATAATTAATCATGAAATATATGACATAATAATGATACTAGATTTATGTATATATATATGTATGTCATCCAGTTAACTCCATTCAATTCAATGAGTAAACGAAAACAACGTTCATGGGTACGTACGACCTACCGTCTCCATGAATGGTGTATTTCTTTCCTTTTATCGATCTATTATATATATGTATATTCTGAATATATATTATATATAAATCATGTTTTTATATTCTGGAATTAAGTAATCATGATCTAAGTAATCATATGAATAATTACAAGTCAAAACACGGACGACAAATGAAACGATTTTACCCAAAACGCTGCTTTAACATGGAATTTACAAAAGAGCGGGCAATATAAAGTCATAAGTGAAACATATATGATATCATAACAATGAATATAATTCTGTAATAATTCAATGACATTATTTAAATAATTATACAGGAGGTTCGGATACGTACAAAGCATATCGGACCTAAGGTAAGGGATAATTTTGCAAATCTCATTTTTATCCGAGATTGCTTATTCGTAAGTATTTACTGGGGTAATTGTTATCATCCATGTCCATGTTTTATAAAAGTGTTTTCATGTATGTTTAAAGTCATTTACTACCCATTTTGACTTTTACCACATGGTATGGAAGGAATCTTTCTTTTGTTTACCCTACGAGGTACTTTTTTGACTTTTCCGACAAAAGTACGAGAAGAATGTTTTTTTAACTTATACGGCATGAAAGGATTTTTACGGTTTTATAAATACTTATTTTCATGAAGATTACTCCAAAAGATTTCATGACTATTTTCAACAAAATCCTTTTCTTTTAAAATTGCATGATGTTTTGTGAAAAGAAATTGATTTTGAATAAGAAAGGATATTTTCCTCAAAAATTCATTTCAAGTTTTTTATCAAATTCATTTTCCATATAAGATGAAATTATTTCATATGTGTATGTTTCAAGTATAATGTCTCTATGATTTACATGGTTTCACTGTTCTTATGATGAAATGATATCCATTTTTTTATATAGATTATGTTATGATGGGATGATGTTTATGATACCCATTTTATTCTTTGGGTTATGATGAATGATTTATGTTTATGTTGTGGCACAAGTAAGAATGATTTCATTATGAGATGGGTGGGACCTATATCTCCCTCCAATGCATTGGTTAAAGATTTATATCTCATGAGATAGACATGGCTGGAACGGTAAGTTAATCCGGTTCAGTGTTACAGGACTGAAACGAGGAGTGAACTCGATTCAGAAAGGGACTTTGTCCACTAAGATGGTCTTGGCAGCAATGCCTTGGCTACTATGGAAATCATTACATGTGCTTAATGGATGCCACAATTACATGTTTTATTCCCATGCTATGTTATCATTATTTATGTTCCATTATGATCTATGCCTTATGTACTTCCATGTTTTAAGTCGTTACTCAAGATTTTGATGTTTAAACATTATGTTCATGTTTTTAGGTTCAAATGTGTATGGTATGTTTTATTTTATCCATGCTTACCCTTACTGATCATTTGAGCTCACCCTTTTTATGTTTTATTTTCCCCCAGGATTAAAAGAAAGGTTTTAGGTAAGGAAACAAAAAGTGGAAGATCTTTATGGGAGATGTTGAAGATCTTTCACCACGATTAGATGATTACGTTCCAAGTTTCCAAAGACACTAAACTATTACGGTCCTTGTGTGTCTGTTTTTGTTATGTATTATGTATTCAGAAAAAGTAATGTAATATCTATGTACGTCAAGCTTCGAGTCTCTATAGTATTTATATGAATATATCATTATAAAATAGGAAAACCCATTTGTTTTTTCAATTTGACATATCCCGTTGTAGTATGTACACACACACACTTTTAATATTTATTCATTTTTCATTATTAAATTTTGTTCATTTTTAATTCCATTTATTTAATATTTTTGTAATTTACTCATTTTTAATATTTATTTATACATTTTTTATTTATTAATATTTAATATTTTTAATATGTTTTCAATTTATGTAATTGATATTTATCCATTTTTATCTTAATGTTTTTATATTTAAATATTTATATAATTATTATTTATTCATTTTTAATTCGTAATTTATTGTGAATATTTGTGTTTAAATATAATTTTTAATATTTATTCATATTTAATATTTTTTAATTTATATTGAAATTATTTATTCATTTTCATTTTTTTTGTAATTTATTCATTTTTTATTTTTAAATTTTATTCATTTTTATTATTTATTCATTTAATATTTTTTATTAATTTTTAATATTTTTATAATTTATTCATTTTTAATATTATTCAGTTGATATTTTGAAAAATATTTTATATTAAATATTATTTTAAATATCTATCCATTTTTATTTAAATATTTATTCATTTTTATTTAATTATTTATTCATTTTTAATTTTTTATAATATATAAAGTTAATATTATTTATTCATTTTTTAATATTATTGAAATTTATTCATTTTTAATTATCAAAAAATGTTATTTTTTACTTCATTTTTTAATCTCTTCTTTTTAATATTTTTTTTTATTTATTCATTTTTAATATGTATTCATTTAATATTTTTGTAATATATTCATTTTTTAAAATTTATTTATACATTTTTACTTATTAATATTTAATAATTTTAAAATATTTTTTATCTGTATAATTACTATCTATTCATTTCTATTTTAATATTTTTCTGTTAAAATAGTTATACAGTTATTATTTATTCATTTTTAATTAGAAATTTATTGTGAATAATTTTTAAAATGAAGATTTAAATTTTTATTCATTTTTAATATTTTTTATTCACATAATTAATGATATTTATTTATTTTGTCAATACTAATTTTAATGCTGATAAATCCAAAGTTTTTCAACGTTACAATTAGCACTGACAAAAGCAATTTTTATTAGTGCTAAATATTTTATCACTGATAAATGTGCATTTATCAGCACTGATGAAGACATGAATTTATCAATGTTGACATTAATGCTGATAAAGGTACCTTTTATAAGCGCTTTTGGGTTACCTATGATAAAACCCTTTCCCCTCTTTTAAAAGAACCTTACCACTTCATGCACTCACTCGTGCCATTCAAGCTGTCGATCCTTACCGTGACTCTGTGAAATATTTTTAATGAATAAAGACCCACAAAACCAAAGGTATGATATCCAAATCTTGTTTTAAGTATTTTTCACCGATCATTCTTGAGTTTTGGTGTTATTTGGATATTCTTATCCCTAGATAAAATGGTATGCACGCACGACACCCCAATTTGCACCTCCATGTTTTCGACAATCCACCCCCCTTTCCCATATGATTGTTCTTTTCTCTTAGCTCCCATGGAAATACCAATCCCCACCCCCTGATGAGAAGTGTATACCCTTCACACCACCTTAGTTTTACATGCATATTTTAATAGGTCCACATCTATAGTTTTGATATAAATAATTGTGTTCAAAAAATAATCTTCAAAATAAATATGAAACAACAATTTAAAAAAGAGTCCAATTCGAAATTTAATATCAATTTGATAAATTATAAATATACATATTTTTTCCTAAAATATTTTTTATAAAAATGGATGAACATGCTGTATTGGAAAATTGGTTGGTGTATCAAATTTAGAGTTATCATGCCAATATAGTTTATAAAAGTGGAATGATTATGATGAGAAATCTAAATCTTATCAAAACAATTAGAAAATACTGCAGTAAAATAAAATTATCTTATATATCTAAAATAAAATAATTTATTTAATATTCTTTTGCACATTAATTCTTGATATATAAATGTGATAAAAAACATTTGTTTTCGTTAAATATTGAATATGTATATAAACATGTGAAGATCAAAACTTATGTGTATTTATTTATTTTTGTTAAATATGAATATTATTGAATCAAATAGTATGGATATGAATAAAAAATGGATTGATGAAAATCACATGAAAAAAGATTATGAGGATGAGGTTAAAGAGTTCATCAATTTTTCAAAGAGCATGCATATGACTATTCTCAAATTCTTTGTTCGTGTTTACATTGTTGTTATTCAAGATGAATTTTTTCCAAGGAGTTGGAAGGATACTTGAACTATCACAAAATAAATCTAAGTTATAAATGTTTGACTAAACATGAGGAATAATTGAATGTAACTAGTGACTAACATAACAATGTGGTTGGATCATCTGATATAATTACAAGTGTAAAAAATGATGAAGATTGTATCAAGGATATGATTACAAGTGTAAACGTTGATGGAGATTATATTGAAGAAATGAAAACGACAGTTGAATATGACCTTCTTGATTTTCCCAAAAAAAATAGAAGTTAAAGAGTTGTACAAAGATGACATTTTATGCTAGTTGTATGAAATATAAAACATTGTCAACCATACTGAAGCTATATAGTTTGAAAGATGGAAACATATGTAGAAACACCATATTTATAGAGTTACTTGTTCTCTCAAATGATATCTCACCATAAAATAATAAGATTCCTTTTCAAACATAAGTTTCTAAATGAATGCTAGGTTTAATGAGTAAGATCTTTGAAATAATACATGCATGTAAAAATGACTGTATATTGTTTTTTAAGGAGCATAAATCACCAAAAAAAATCCCAAAGTGTGGTGTGTCTCGATAAAAAAAAGATAAATCAATTCCTATAGAATTTTTATGGTACTTTCCAATCATTCCAAGGTTTAGAAACCTATATATAAGTGGGGTAATTGTAATGCAATTGATGTGGTACACAGATATATGAATTCAATTTGGGGAACTTTATCACCCAACAGACTCTCCTTAGTGGAATAAAATTGATCATGAGTATGATGAATTTGGAAATGAGTCAAGAAACCTACATCTTATATTATTTATAGATGAAATAAATCCATTTGTTGTAAAAAGTTTCACTTAAAATATAGGTCTAGTTATGTTGGTAAATTTTAACTTGTCATCGTGATTATGCATAAAGCATAAATACATTATGTTATCTCTACTTATATCAAGACAAAAACAACCATGTAATGATATTGATGTTCACTTGGATCCATTGATCAATGATCTAAAGTTAATATGGGATTCAATTGTTATGTTTTATGATTATTATATAAATTAAGATTTCACATTGAGATCCATTTTTATGGGATGATACATTAATTTTCTTCTTATGGGAATTTATTAGGATATAACATTAAAGGAATTCTAGGGTTTCCCTTTTGTGAAGAAGGTACACACTCAGGTTGAAACATTCCTTGAATAATGTGTTTCTAGGGCATCATAAATTTTTACCCAACAACATAAATACCAATATTGTATAACATCATTTGATGAGAATTTAGAATAAGGTATAACATCATCTCCACTAATAGGTGATCAAGTGTTTGAGAAAGTAAAGGATACTGTAACTATTTTTAGTAAACCTTTTTCAAAAAACCATACAAAAACTAGATTAAAAAAGAGAGTATTTTTTTAATTACCATACTATAATTGTTTTTACATTATAAATTTTCTTGATATCATGCACACATAAAAAAAATTATGTGATATTTTCATCAACACAATACTAAATATTCCTAAAAAAACAAAGGATGACATTAAGGAAAGGTTAGACATGATTGACATAGGGATAAGGGAAGATATGGTGCTAGTGAAGGGTGAAAGGTATACTTTTCTTCTTCTAACAACTTATACTATTTATAAGAAATATATATATTAGTTTTGAAACTTATATAATGATGTAAAGGTTCCATAGGGGTATTAATAAAATATCACGAATATTTTTTCCATGACTGACTTGAAGTTAAAGGGTCTAAAATCACATGACCCATCATGTTTTTATGCAAGATTTCATGCTTATAGCTTTACATTTAATTCTACCTAAAAATTTCTAAAAAACATTAACCATGATTTTTTTATTTTTCAAATATATATGCAATAAAGTTATAGACCCAATAAATCTTACAACTATGGAAAAAGAAATTTATGTCATATTAAGTGAATTGGAAATGTTCTTCCCACCATCATTATCTTATATAATGGTTCACTTGATGGTTCACTTGGTTAGAGAGATCTGGATATGTGGTCCTATATATTATAGATGGATGCACTCCATTGAATGGTATATCAAGATTTTGAAAAGGAACATAAAAAAAGTCAGCCAGGTGGTTGTATTGTGAAGTGATATATTTTTTAGAAAGCTGTTGAATTCTGTACTAACTATATTTCTGATATGGATACAACTAGTTTCCCAAAATATCATCATAGTGGGAACCTTGTGTATGAAATAATTTCTATAAGTGATTTTGTCATAATTAAAATTATATAGTGGTAGTAGACTCACCTTTAAATTTTACATAATATTTTAGAGGTTGTTTTGTATGTTGAAACCCACAAAGTAATTCTTAGGTATTTGAATCTATATAGGGATGATATCTTGATATTAAATACACATAATTGACCGTTTATAAGATAGTTTTGAGACCATAAGGAATTATATTCAAATAAAAATTCAATTTTAGAATGGCTTCGATGGCTAGCCAGGGGACCAAGTGTACAAGTATTATATTATAATGGTTATATAAATAATTATTATACATTCTATATAATGGAACATGATGAACACAATACCATGAAAAATAAAGGAGTTACTCTTGTAGAGGAAGCAATGCATGTATCTAGTACTAAGAAAATACATCCAATTTATGTGAATATGTCATACTTTGGCATCATAGAAAAAATATAGAGGTTTATTATACAACATTAAAATCATCATTTTTTAATTCAAATGGGTTGATAATAATATTTCAATCAAAATTGATGAATTGGGTTTTGTGAAAGTAGATTTCAAAAATAATTCAATGAAAATGTTAAAGGTTTTTAAATTTACGAGTGTTTCCTCATAATATTATATGTTCATTTCTAAATTTATGTAATCTAAATAAAATGTTTAACTAGTTATGTATATAATATCCTCCCCATATATTGACACTACCAATACTGAGGAAGAAAATATTGACAATGTTGAAACTGATGAAATGTTAGAAGGTGAACAACATGTGGTTGATAAAAGATAGTACCGTTGTAGCGTGATGATCTTAACAAAAATTATTAAGGTGTGAAGAAAAGTCATAGAATTCAAGGTTGTATAGAATTCATGTAGTTAATCAGTTGACCCAAGTAAGTCTATTTTCATTAGTTACAATGGGTTCACCACTCGAATGCACATTTTTATTGATGTGAATATATGGAATGATGTTTTTCCTACATTGAAGACACTAATTTAGTAATACATTAGGGTGAAATTATGATATAATTTATATATTTTAATAAAAAATAAAATAATGAATTGTTGATTTACTCTCCATTATCTATTAAAAATTACATTTATATTTGATGATTGTTAAATGAAATTCATATTAATGGTCCCTCGAAAGGATCATAGATCCTTTTGAAAAATTCTTACAAAGCGTCATTTAGTGGATGTTGGAGGGAAATTATATACCCTCCCACCACCTATATATGCATATATGATAAACTATGAATCATGGAATTTTTTCATTGGCCATCATGAGGAGGAATCATTTCAGGTACATTATAATTGGTAATATTTTACTTAACATTACATGTATTAATCACATTGATTCAGAATTTTTGATTTATGAAAGAACAAATGAGTGATAAAAATAAGAAGAATGCATGAAAACCAACATACCCTACTGTAAATCAAGGATAGAGTATAATTCAGTTGAAAAAATGGTATGTATTTTAAATATACAGTGATAATATTATGTGATATGAAACAACAACATAATTTTGTTTGATTATTTATATACATATTGATAAATCATAATTCAAAGCCACTTCCATCTCATTCCATATACTATAGAAAGAGGCTTGTGTAAATAAAGAGAGACAAGTAGTAAATTAAAACACACAAATATTATGGGAATCATATATAAGTATAACATAATAAAAATTTATTCTATTATAAATTAGTATTACATAACAACAATTAATTATTCTCCTATATTTTTTATCTAGTTTAGACACAATAATTTTCATCGGATGTACCTGATGAATAACTCCTTTCAGTGGACTTTAAGTAGTTGGAACAATATGGTCATGTTAGAGGTAAGGGTTTTGGAGTGTCACATCAAATATATATTGAGAAATCAAAGACATATGGGGATAAAGATAAGAAAATATATGACATGCAGGTAAAGAAAGATGATCTAAATGAAAACTCTAGTTGGTAGTCTGAATTGTTAGAAAATTTTATGAGAAGGAATCATGGATAAGAAACAACACAACAAAAACCACTACATGATGATCCACACCCCCATATTTGAGGCTAGTCATTCCACTCAAAGGTCTATCTTATCCAAGGTAATTGATTTTTTCATAATTTTTTTTCTAAATGTGAATCAAAAAAATACTAATTCCTTTCTAATAATAAAATTCTTTAGGGTGAAATTGATGTCGATTTATATCTATCAAAACCCACCCATCACCTTATTTTGAGGGGTATAATGCACAATATCTAAGGATTCATTCTATATAAAAAAATAACTTCCAAAACATCACATGAGAGTTGGGAATCATGTATCTCATGAACCAATAACTGTGACACCTATTCCTCTTGATGATCTAGATGTTGACATGGTCAAACTCATTATTGAAACTTTTATAGCATGGTTGTTTAATATTATAAAGATACATTATGATAATGAGGTTTGTATTTTACAAATTATTTTTTTATGAATAACCTTTAAAAATTAATGAAAAAGTTTTGAATTGAGTAATGTTATTACATATAGAGAAAAACAGTTGGAAATAGAAGGTCGAAACAAAACAATCTATAGGATCAACCAATAGATCAAAAATACCTTTCAAGAGTACCTTTATCCTTCTAATTCAACTGTCGTATTTAGTAATATTAAAAGTTCATAAAGAAAAAATGTTCAAAGATAATAATATTACCTATATTGAATTGAATAAAAAATATATGTATATGTTATTACAGACATGATTTGTCTTGAGAGTGTAAATGAAATTATCAAATGTAAATGACTGGAGGCCTTAGTTGTGAATGTATATATGAGGTACATTTTCATAATATGTTTTTCCAATACTTTATCTATTATGTTAATTACAGTTAAATACTATTCATATTTTTTTACAGGTTTATATATTACTACTATATGAAGGGAAAACCCTATAAAGAAAAATTTGGACTCATTAGTACTCATATCAATTTTACAGAAGAAACTTCAATAGAAGAACATGAAATTTCACTAAAAGAATCTCAACTAGTCAAAAGGTTTGAAAGGAAACTAACAGAATACAAACACTTCTTGGTACCTATAATTTACAAGTAATACTCTAAAATCTAATCATATAGAATATATTTTCATACATTTTCATTAATTCTTCCTTTTTATTTTTTTGGAATCAATGGATGCTCATTGAGATTAATTGGGATACTATAAAGATTTATTTTTTGGATCTAAAGAATATATATCCAATTAATCAACCACACATGATGTCCTTTATCAATTTACAATACACTACATTCAATATTTTAAAAATAAACTTCAAATTATATGTTTTATATTATTTTTTAATGATAATTTTGTTATGATAGGGTGGTATTTAAATATTGTCAAAATCATGGTATGAGAAAAAACTATGAGAAAAATAAGCGTATATATTTCTATAAATGGATAAGTATTATGTTATTTATAATAATATTTCACTATCAAAATATATATAAAAACAAATTACCTATTTTTCTCAATGTTTCTGTAGTGTCTAAAAAAGTAATGACAATGATTATGGTTATTATGTTTATAAATTTAAGAAATATATCCCATTCTATCAACAAACTGACATCCTTGAAGTGGTATTTCTAATGATAATTAAAAATTAATTTAAAATATTTATCAATCATTTGTTTATTTATATTTTTTTATACTTCTAGGACTATCAATAGTTCATGTATTCCAAAGAGGAAATAGATTTACTTAGAAATGAGTGGGAATATTACGATTTGTTAGAGTTTTTGTAGACATCATGAAGAGGTTATTTCATGCTACCTATTTAGTCAATTTTCCTATCATTTAATCCATTTCTTATTTAGTTAATTTTCGTATCATTTTTACATACTACTTATTTCGTTAATTTTTATAGATATCATGAAGAGGTGTTTTCCTATTGATTTTTCTCTAATAATTATGTACCTATAAAGGACCCTAAACATAATATGATTAGTTGACATGAAGTGGGTTTTTGAATGGGAAATTATATTTGCCTTCAAGAAGGACCCAAAACACAGTATTAAGGACTTTTGTGCTCTTCATATGCACAAAATATTTGTATGAAAATATATTCTCGATGAAGTATTTGAAAAGGATGATGTATTAAGGTACTATTTAATGTTATCTTCATAAATCTATGTGTTCTTTATTTGATTTTTTTATGTTTAATAGTGTTTAAATTCATTCCTTTTTAGGTAAAATTTCTTTTAATAATATGCTGGTGATAAAAATTTGTGTTTTAATAATAGAAAATAAAGTTATTGAATTTAATACAGTGTGTGATTTTTTGTATAAAACTATCACTTATATACATTTCTACCTACTCCCTTTGGGGTAATTTTATACATTTCTTCCTACTCCCTTCACGACTGTACAAAACTGTTTAAGGATATACATTCCACTCCAAGTAAAATTCTAGCTCACAACGAGTGTCAAATAGTCAAAACAAAGAAATCACACTTGAATTGTCTTGATATTTTAGAAAAATTATATGTGATTAATTTTTTATGTATATAAATTAACTAAACATTAATCTGAAACATGGTTTGGTTGATAGGATTGAAATTGTATGTTTTCATTTAAAAGTGACATTTTAGTTCAAAACGCATACCACATACTCAAAGTTAAGAAAAAAATATTGGATTGTCTTAATACTTTAGAAAAAATATTTTTGATTAATATCTAACATATAGGAATTAACCTCACATCTATCCAACACACAATGTGTCCCGATTTACTAAAATTGAATGCTTTTAGTTTAAAAGTGTCATTTTCTTCTAAATCGCACATCACATGTTCAAAACCAAGAAAATTCACTCATATTAACTTGATACTTTAGTATAATTATATTTTATTAATTTGTGATGTGTATAAATTAACCTCAATATAACCTAATACATGGTGTGACAATTATGCTTGATAGTGTATGTTTTCATTTAAAAATGACATTTTAGTTCAAAACATGTATCACATATTCAAAACAAAGAAAATTCACTTGGATTGTATTGATATTTTAGTATATTTATCTATGATTCATATATGATTTGTAAGAATTAACTTCATGTCAATTTGACACACAGTGTGGTTGGAATGACTGAAAGTTCATGTTTTCAGTTTAAAAGTGACATTTTAGTCTAAAATATGTGTCACATAATAAAAATCAATAAAACATGCTTATATTGTCTTGATACTCTAGGAAAATGTTATTTGATTCATTTTTTATGTTTAGGAATTAACCTCAATACAATCCAATACATGGTGTCGTTGGTATGACCATTAGTGTATGTTTTCATTTAAAAATGACATTTTAGTTCAAAACATGCATCACATACTCAAAAACCAATCAAGCTCACTCATATTTTCCTGATATTTTTGTGTAAAGATATATAATTCATTTGGGACATGTAGAAATAAACCTCATGTAAATATGACACATGTTCTGGTTATTATGTCTAAAAGTGTGTGTTTTCATTTAAAAGTTTCATTTTAGTTCAAAATTCACATCACATAATCAAAAATGAGTAAACATGTTATGATTGTATTAAAACTTTAATAAAATAACCCATATTTCATATTTGATTTATAGGAATCAAACGCACATCAGTCTGATACATGATGTGGTTGGTATGACTGAAAGTGTGTGTTTTCATTAAAAAGTGACTTTTTAGTTCAAAACATGCATCAAATAGTCAAAACCAATAAAAAATGATCTTATTATGTTGATACTTTATTAAAACAATACATAATTCATTTTTGACATGTATGAATCAAAAAAAGATCAATTTGACCATGATGTGGATAGTATGATTTAAAGTGCATGTTTTCATTTAAAAATGACATTTTAGTTCGAAAAATACATCACACACTCAAAACTGATCAAATGTACTCATATTGTCTTGATATTTTAGTGAAAAGGTCAATAATTCATTTGTGAAGTATGAGAATCAACTACATGTCAATCCGATACATAGTGTGTTCAGTATTGTGAAACCTGTTGGGTCACTTGTATTTATTTATTTCAAGTTTTATTTTCATTTCATTTAATATTGAAATTCATGAAAGTTTGAGGTGAATTTTTTTGAAATTTGGGTAGGTAAACCTGTGAACATGGTTAGAACACACTTAATTCTAACCATTCACTCAAACCATACAAATTAGATGAGGGTTTATAAAAATATTTCTCACAGTTAGTGGACAGTTGGAACTAACTGTGTGAGACTTCTAGGAAACCATACATACTCACCTTAAGTGTCTAGAGAAGGTCACATGATTACCATACTATTTTCCCAGCGGTGTAGGTAAAATGTGTAACCTATTTTGGGAGGTTCCTTTTAGTCATATGAGGTTATTTTAATTTAGTTCTTCCTTTTATTCCTCCCCATTTTGAATTCAAATCACTAGAGGGCTCTCCCAATCAATTCCATTCTCCTCCATACCCTCCATGGTTGGATTTTGGTGATTTCTTGGTGATTTATCCACCAAATATCAAGTTAAGTTCCTCCTCATTATCCTTCTTAATTCCCTTAATTTATTCCATGTTCTTCCCTTTCTATCTAACCCTAATGACCATGGTGGTCGATTATCATGTCTAGGGTTGTTTTAAATGGTAGTTTTTGTTCCTAAGGGTTGTAAATCTCCTCTTATGACCTAATCCTATTGTATTCTCTATAGGCATCGTGTTTTCATTGACTATGGTAGGTGTCTCTATTCCATTCCTTTTATTTGAGAGTTCCATGGGTGTTTGGTTCTTTGAAATTTGTCTTCATATCTATGAAAATATAATATAAATTATTTATGGTAGATTTATCAAGAGTCCTCATTATTTTCCAATTGATTTTCTTTTCACATAAGGGAGAAATTTTCAAATTCGAGTGTATTTTCATTAAAATTAATAATTAATTCCCTTTATATATTTTATGAAATATAAATTAGGGGGTTTCTTAAAGGTAATGATTTATTCATGGTGTTTAAATCCAAACATGGTTTATATAGTTGGGTTTTTTCATATTTTGATGAGTTTTCCATGTTATAAGGGGTGTGTTTGGTCAATGGGGAGATTTTAGAGGATTCATTACATGATTGTTATTGATTTTTTATATTACTTACGTGTTCTTTGGTTTTCAATTTGTTTTCAAGGTGGTTTTAAAAAAAGGTTTTTTAAATTATATGATTAGTACCTTAAACTAAATGCACGTTTGAAACTTTAGATAAAATTATTTAAAAGTTTATGGATACACCCTTATTGAACCCTTAATTATCTATTGTTCTTGATCATTTGTATTATGATGTTGTTGGATTGTAGCTCAATGTTTGTGTACTTGGAAGGGGATATTTGTTAGTAGGTTTTGGAGGTGGGATGGATTATTTTTTTTGTGATATATTTATTTGTGTTTCACTATTGTTTAGTAATTTTTGGATGGTAAATATGCCACACCTCTTTTAGCTAGTCTCATGGGGAAACCTGGGGTAACTAAGTGGGAAATAAAGAGATAGATATTGTGCTAGTTGAGTGTTTTTTCTAGATAGTAATCCATCATTGAGGTTTTTATAGCTATTTAGATGTTCCTCAGATGAGGCTAGTTGAGAGAAATTCAGGCGGTGAGTGTAGAACCTTAATACCTATAGGCATTTGGATCCACCTAGGTATATCGAGTATTGTCCTATTAGTACCTAAGGTAATTACCCATGATGATTACTAAGTATTATGTTTTATTATGGATTATTTGACATGTGATTTACTTATCCTCTCAATTTATTTGTGCTCTTGATATGATGAGTTATTTATGGTTGAGATTGACATTATGTATTTATGATTTACATTATTTATTATTACTTTCCTTTGATGGTTCCTTTATAGTGTGACTCCTTTAATTGATCATGTTTTTAGAATTGTGTGAAGTTTTTCAAAATAAAAGAGGTGGTTTATTTAAAAACATTAAGTTTATGGAAAAATGACTTCTAAACTCAAATTTGGCCTATTCTAATGGTTTTTAAAAAAAGGATATTTCTAAATTAAAAAAGTAACATGATATTTTGTTTAGTTTCTATCCTATAAATATAAAAGAAAGTTTTTTTATACTCTTTATTTTCAAACTAGTATTCTTGATTTCTCTTATAAAAGGAGTTATATGATTTATTGGTGGTATCTTACTAGTTTTTGGATCACACCCTACATACTCACATTGGTGGTTATATATCAATTATATTTTATATAGGTGGGGAGGTTTTAGATACCAGTTTGGGTTTATTTTAGGCTTCATCAGGAAGTTGGTGGATGTTGATACCTAGTGGTGACTTGGAGTCACATGGTGATAAATTGGTTGGTATGTTGGGATTGTTGGGTTATATTCAAGTCTTATTGTGTATCAACATCTTTGTTAATATTTTATTATGTTAGATCATTTTATCTTTTATATCTTGTTTAAAATAGATTAATTTTTATTGGTAATGTATTTGTAGATGTTTTAGGTTGTTCATTATTGTTATGATTATTTCTTATTTTAAAATTGATTATTGTTTTTTCATGAGTATCCAAGGTATTTAGACCTCATGTAAGGTTTTTGGTTATAATCTTCTATTTATTTGACATGGAGGGTGAAATCGTTCTCAATTGGTTATGATTTGATACCCTTAGTGATTGTCTCTAGCTTGTGGTGATTGGGAACACACTTCAGGACTTATGGTGGTATTAACTAGGTAACATAGAAGGATTAAATGATTTTTTCATTAAAAAATGGTATCATAGACCTCTTATTATTTGGGGGCTGGTGGTGTATAAGAGACATTTCCATCGATGCTCGAGAGGTATGTGTGGTGGAGTGTCTGTCCAATTCTCCTCTGTGTCAAGCCTCGAGTTACCATGGGTGGTTGGGAGTTTTATTTTTGAATTTAAGTTTTATAATTGATTATTTTCAGGGTATTTTATATTTTTTTATACAATAATTTTTGGGTATATACCATGATTTATTTTAGGAAATTACTAGTTTCATGGTGAAAATGTAAGGAAATCTACAGGTGCATGGTTAGGGTGCATAGTCTATCAAACCATGTGAATCCATTCTGTGTGACTTCTAGTGACACTTTCATGGTTGATGTATGTTATGAAAAACTATGTGACCAAACTATACTTAGTGATACAAATTTGGAAAATTTGCTTTTTTCACCCCTTTAATGATTTAAGTTCCTATTGTGGTTATTGCTACTTTTTTATAAGTAATTTGATGAATATTATTAGCTTTAAATGATATTTTTTTAAGTTTTAAAGTGATAGTTAATGCCTTAGTATTTTAACTTGATTTACAAAACCATATTTTATCATATTAGGATACCCTTTTTAAAAGTTTTTTAACATAATTATAAATAATTTGAGTATAAGAAATGATTTTGGGTAGAGTTGATTTTCAAAGAATGAGTTTTAGTGATTTTCAAGTAGCAAGAGGTAATTTTAAAGTACAAGGGATATCTTGATAGATTTTTTGAAAGTAAATGTTTGATTTAAAGATGAAAATTATTTCCATGAAACAATTTTCTATATAGTTGATTTTGGAATATATGTTATGAGGTATTTTTAATTTTTTTAGGTGCGATTATAAAGAAATTTTTGTGATTTTAATTTAATTGATCTATGATTTTGTTTCCTTTGTATAGGTATTTGGAATGGTTTTATTGAATATTTAATTTTGTGATATTTTAGAATACAAAACCTAGAAAGGAATTAACAAGTTAAGGGGGAATTACCTGAGGTTTTCATTCTCATAAAATTGATGTGGTCTTCTTAGTCTCTAACTCTACCTAAACTCTTAATAGAATGGAAGGATCATGTTTGTCTCATCTTTTGAATCATGTTCGAGTGATTATAAATCGACATCCTCCTATATTTTTCTGTAATAAAGTCCCTTGAGTGGAATTGGAGTGGCTATATAAGGTTGAAGGGATATTTGAATTTTTATAAATTCATGAAACCTTGAGAGTTAATACCATCACCTGGTTATTCTAGGGATCATGACTCAAATGGTGTAAGAACATTATTCTTTATCAACTATATTAAGGGATGTCTTTGGTGTGTTTTAATATGTTTTTATTCTAGTTAAATTACCTCAAGGATGTGAAGGTAATAGTTTCATTATATTTCTTGAGTGTTCATCAAGGTGACCAGTTGGAAAAGAAATATGTTGAATGTTATTACAAATTGGTTCCTTTCTCCACCGACCTATAAATTGATGATTTGAATAAGGCTAGGTTCTTTTCAGGGGTAATTCATCTAGATATCATTTCAAAAATGTTTTGATGTTTCATAACTATATATATAGAGGTGTTCACTAAGGTCAAAATTGTTGAGGTGATTTTAGCAGGGAAACTTGTATCATGCGAGGCTTCAATTACAATGGGTATAGGTGATGGCAATTTGACTATTAATGATAAAAATTTGAATAAGTCTAAGTAGGGAGGTGATGATGGTGTAAATTTTTCTTTCAAAATGATCTCCATCACTCCAAGGAAGAGGAAAATAGTGGTATACTTTTAATTTGGTAAATTTGAGAACTCTAATCCCTATTTTCCAACCTATCTAAGCACCAATAATTGATGTGGTTTACTTGGTCACCTTTAGAGATTCTATCAATTTAATGGTCAATATAAGAAGAAGTATCAGACCCATCCCCAACCTGGGTAGTATTTTGTGGTAGTGTTTCTATCCAATGAGTCAAAAATATCTTATTAGTAGTTTGGTATCCTATTTTATTTATTCTTTGGGTTTTATTTGAATTTAAATGTAAAACCCATTTATTTTTTTATTTAATGGATGAAAGACCTATTGATCTAGTGTTCTTATCTATTTTATGTTTCACACATTTCAATTATATTGGGAGTGTATGTATCCCTAGTGGATTTTTTCTTATCTATCCGTCCCTCATTACGAGAATTATAAATGGTGGGTAGACCTATAATTGGTCTCTCTATGAAATCTTCATACTAGTAAAAACATATCACCTTTTTATGTCTTCGTGTTGAATTGTAATTTTGGGTTTCAATATTGGTCATCTTGGTTGATTTCAAGTCGATTTTTATATTTTTATTTTCTTGTCTGGATAAATACATGGAGAGTCATTGTGTGTCGTTGACTGGTGAAATTAGAATATTAGTGGGATGTTTTTCTTGAGAGAAATTTATTCTTATTTTGGATCGTTATTTTGGGAGTAGTAGTTCTATATGTTATATTTTCAATCATTGAAGACTTTCTAGGGGTAGAAAGTGGAATGGTGGGGATAATTATAACACACGTCATGTCACTGTTGGGCGGAGAAAGAAAGGAAGTGATGGAAAGAGGGGGGGGGGGGTGAATTGCCTTTTAAAAAATGATTAACAATTTAAAATCAAAGTGAAAGTGCAGCGGAAATAAATGAGGCAAGACACAAGGCTTGATAACGGAGTTCGGCTTAAAACCCAAGCCTACGTCTCCGCTCCCAACTCAACCGTTGAGAGATTTACTACCGCTTGCTTTTCAATGGTTGTAGCAAGAAACCCACTAGACTTTTCAGGTTAGTCTAGAACCTATTACAGCTTGCTTTTAATGGTTATGCAAGAACCCACTTGCTTTTAATGGTTGAGCAAGAACCCACTAGCCTTCTTACAGGTGAAGGCTAGCTCACCTATGTCTCAAGCCTTTTAAAAGGGAAGGCTTGACTAACCTCTTCACACCTTGAAGGTGGTGTGAGAACCCAAAAGAATGGAGGAGAGAAAGAGTTGGGGGTTTGTAGGCACAAACCCAAAATGATGCTCAAAATAAATAAAACAAGAAAAACCGTATTTGGAGAAGCCTTGGGCGCCAATGGATGATTGGAGTTGAAGACGTGCACTCCCAAGCTTCTATGGTGGTGCTCCTTGGATGTGGAATTGAGTTGGAGCGATTGGGGTTCCTTGGAGGAAGTCCGCCGGAGGTTCGCCAAATGATGAGAAATGTGTCCGTTGGCTTCACAATTGTTCCGACTGTGTTCCTTGGGCTTCCGGGGGTTAAAGGTCCATTATTTATAGAGGGGGAACCCTCATATGGCCGTTGGAGGCCTTTGGAGCCGTTGGAGAGGCTTTCGGAGCCGTTGGAGGCCAAGTGGACAGGCTGGTCAAAAGCCCAACGGCTAGTTTGACTGGCTCCACCGGCTGACCGGTACAGGGCCACCGGTTGGCCGGTGTGTGCAAAATGGAGAGGGCTTCGGGTTCAGGCTCCACCGGTTGGCCGGTGGTGAAGCCACCAGTTGGCCGGTGCTGAGGCAGTGGCTCACACTGTTCTGGCTGGGTGCCACCGGCTGGCCGGTGCTGAGGCCACCGGTTGGCCGGTGTGGAGGCAGTGGCTGGACTCTCGGTCTGGGCTCTACCGGCTGGCCGGTGCTGAGGCCACCGGTTGGCCGGTGCTCTGGACAGTGGAGAGCCTTTCTGTCAATGGTCCATCGGCTGGCCGGTGTCATGCCACCGGTTGGCCGGTGGACTGAAAACAGTCCAAGTTAACTCCTTTGCCACTTCTTGCTCCTGAAATCATGCCTAACAACACAAACACTTGAAAAACAAGATTAGATAAATGAGAGGGTGATTGTGATCATGAAAATCAAACCACGAGGGGTACGAGAGGTACAACAATCTCCCCCTATTTTGATGATCACAATCACCAAAACAAGCAATGTAAAAATGAAATGAAAGGCATGCTTTAAAAGATAAATGGGAAAGTAAAGCAAAGCATGAGAGAAAGATTTCTCCCCCAATCAACCAAGAATTTCTCCCCCTTTGTGATTATCAAAATAGCACGGGGCATAAAACTTGATTGAGGGAAAGGTTTGAAAAACAAGATAGAGATTTTAAACCAATTGAAATTTTTGAAATTTGAATTGGAAGTTTTGAATCAAAAATTTGAAATGAAAGTTTTGAATGAAAAATTGAATAACAGTTTGAATTGAAAGTTTTTGAATGAAAAATTGAATAACAGTTTGAATTGAAGGTTTTAAATGAAAAATTGAATAACAGTTTGAATTGAAAGTTTGAAATGAAAATTGAATTGAATATTTTGAAATGAAAGTTTCGATACCAAGTGTTGAAATTGAAAGTTTGAATTGAAAGTATTAAATGAAAGAAAAAAGGCTTAAACAAACCTAACTCCCCCTAAATAAAAAAAACAAATCATCGGGGAGAAGTTTTTGAAACCGAAACAAATTTTGGCCTGGAGAGACTCGCTAGAAGGGATTTTTCAATCCACACTTGTCTAGTGGTGGGTCTTCTCCTATAAAATTCATCGTTAAGGAAAATGGTTTTGGGCCTACCGTACCGGGCATTTTTGCAATTGCACTCATAAATTAAGTGCCCGGGTTTTTTACAATAATTGCAAAATTTAAATTGAGAGCTCCCCCTTACAAAAACAGTTGGATCATGGGAAGAGGAAGCCTGCTTGGAATAGCCAAGCCCTTGGGTGGTTCTAGATATGCGTTGGGAACCGAGGAGTTTGGTCAAATTTTTTTCACCTTGGGTGAACTTGGCTAGGGATTCCCTTAGGTCTTTGATTGTTGATTCCAATGATTCAACATTGGGAAGGTTTTTGATTTTGAGGGACAAATCCTCCTTTTCTTTGAGAAGTTGTTCTTTTTCCAAAGAGAGTTTTTTGAAATTCTTTTTTAAAGCAACAAATTTGGAAGAAAGTTCGTGAAAACCTTCCTCCAATTGATCTCTCGCATGTTGGAGATCCTCATAAGACATGTGATTGAAAGAATTTGAATTTGAAGAACAAGAGGATGAGGAGTCGGAAGATGTTACCTCATGGAATGCCATTAGGCATTTGTTACCGTTGTCTCTTGAGGAGGAGGAAGAGGATGAGGAGCTATCACTCCATGTGGCTTTGAATGCCTTCTTCTTTTCCTTTTGCTTGGCCTTTTTCTTGTTGAGTGGACAATCGGGCTTGTAATGGCCTTTTTCGCCACACCCGTAACATTTTACCTTGGGCTCGGATTTTTCGTTAGGTTTTTCCTTTTGAGCCTTGCGGGATTTCTTCTTCTTGTGCTTCTTCATGAACTTGTGCATTTTGCAGGCAAGATTCTCCAATTCGGAATCGCCGCTTGAAGAGGAAGATGATGATGAGGAGGAGCTTTCTTCTTGTTGAACTTTGAAGGCGATGTTCTTTGGAACTTTGATCGGTTTGCCTTCCTTTTCAGCTTGCCTCCTCATGGTGATCTCATAGGTCATGAGGGATCCGATGAGTTCTTCGACCAGTATGTTCTTTATGTCTTTTGCTTCTTGGATTGCCGTTACCTTTGGAGCCCATGAGCTTGGTAGGATCCAAAGGATCTTCTTGACCATTGTTTCTGCAGAAATATTATCTCCAAGAGATTTTCTACCATTGCAAACGTCAGTAAAGCGTGTAAACATTTCAGAAATAGATTCATGTGGGTGCATAGTGAAAGACTCAAAATCTTGACGGAACATATCCAATCGAGTATCCTTGACTTTGTTGGTCCCCTCATGGGTAACCTCCAAAAGTTTCCAGATTTCGTGTGAGGAGGTGCATGTGGAAACTCGATTGAATTCATTACGATCAAGGCCGCAATGTAGAGCGTTCATGGCTTTGCCATCAAGCTCGAAATTTCTAATATCGGCTTGGGTCCATTTGGATTCATCGGGAGAGGAGAGAGAATAACCATGCATGACAATTTTATAAATGGGATAACCTATACTTCTAAGAAAAGCGGTCATGCGGGTTTTCCAATAAGTGTAGTCGGTTCCATCAAAAAATGGAGCACGACCCAAAGAATATCCTTCGGGGGCAAAAGAGGTTGATGCCATCACAATGGATCTTAAATTTGAAACCAGTGAAGGTATTACTCAAATTTCCCTTTGATACCAATTGTTGGGCGGAGAAAGAAATGAAGTGATGGCAAGAGGGGGGGGGGTGAATTGCCTTTTAAAAAATGATTAACAATTTAAAATCAAAGTGAAAGTGCAGCGGAAATAAATGAGGCAAGACACAAGGCTTGATAATGGAGTTTGGCTTAAAACCCAAGCATATGTCTCCGCTCCCAACTCAACCGTTGAGAGATTTACTACCGCTTGCTTTTCAATGGTTGTAGCAAGAAACCCACTAGACTTTTCAGGTTAGTCTAGAACCTATTACAGCTTGCTTTTAATGGTTATGCAAGAACCCACTTGCTTTTAATGGTTGATCAAGAACCCACTAGCCTTCTTACAGGTGAAGGCTAGCTCACCTATGTCTCAAGCCTTTTAAAAGGGAAGGCTTGACTAACCTCTTCACACCTTGAAGGTGGTGTGAGAACCCAAAAGAATGGAGGAGAGAAAGAGTTGGGGGTTTGTAGGCACAAACCCAAAATGATGCTCAAAATAAATAAAACAAGAAAAACCGTATTTGGAGAAGACTTGGGTGCCAATGGATGATTGGATTTGAAGACGTGCACTCCCAAGATTCTATGGTGGTGCTCCTTGGATGTGGAATTGAGTTGGAGCGATTGGGGTTCCTTGGAGGAAGTCCGCCGGAGGTTCGCCAAATGATGAGAAATGTGTCCGTTGGCTTCACAATTGTTCCGACTGTGTTCCTTGGGCTTCTGGGGGTTCAAGGTCCTTTATTTATAGAGGGGGAACCCTCATATGGCCGTTGGAGGCCTTTGGAGCCGTTGGAGAGGCTTTTGGAGCCGTTGGAGGCCAAGTGGACAGGCTGGTCAAAAGCCCAACGGCTAGTTTGACTGGCTCCACCGGATGACCGGTACAGGGCCACCGGTTGGCCGGTGTGTGCAAAATGGAGAGGGCTTCGGGTTCAGGCTCCACCGGCTGGCCGGTGGTGAAGCCACCGGTTGGCCGGTGCTGAGGCAGTGGCTCACACTGTTCTGGCTGGGTGCCACCGGCTGGCCGGTGATGAGGCCACCGGTTGGCCGGTGTGGAGGCAGTGGCTGGACTCTCGGTCTGGGCTCTACCGGCTGGCCGGTGCTGAGGCCACCGGTTGGTCGGTGCTCTGGACAGTGGAGAGCCTTTCTGTCAATGGTCCATCGGCTGGCCGGTGTCATGCCACCGGTTGGCCGGTGGACTGAAAACAGTCCAAGTTAACTCCTTTGCCACTTCTTGCTCCTGAAATCATGCCTAACAACACAAACACTTGAAAAACAAGATTAGATAAATGAGAGGGTGATTGTGATCATGAAAATCAAACCACGAGGGGTACGAGAGGTACAACAGTCACTAGTGTAATGACTCGCATCATTATGAGTTATGGATTTTGGAGTAAATTTGAATTTTTCATCTAGTAGATGGATTGTTTGGAGAACCAAGTGATGAACCAAGATGCTTCATTTTTAAAAATATTTAAGAGGTGTTTTACACTTAAAAATAAAGCTTTTTGGGAAACTTAAAGCTCGAGAAATCAGTAGTGGAAGCCTAGAGAAGTCAGGATTTATACTAAAACCACTAAATAGTCGATGGGATAGGGATTATCCCTAATACCCAGCAGGAATCACCGGCTAGATAGTGGACACTGACTAGATAGCTGGTGGGGTGCACTAGGCAGTGCTTAAGTGAGGACCTTTTGGTCTTTTTAGGAATCAAACCTCCCTCGGGATTTATCTGTTTGTATTGAATTTTATAGATTCATTCAACCATTATCTCCTCTTATTCTCCTTCCATGATATCCCCTTGATCTGGAATGGATATAGGTGCAAACCATAAGAGAATCTGGGTGAGATCCTCTATTATTTTTTGGTCTATACTCCCTCTTCCTCATGTGGTGGAAAATAATTATGACATTCATCATGGATGATTAATCTTGGTAGGTCTTGGACTTTGTGATCCCATAATGTATCAATTATCCTTAGATTCTACTTATACTTTATCATCTTGATCATACATTGATATTGCATTGATTCCTAATTAGATAATTGGATGAAAATTCTATTGGATCATGGTAGAATTGTTTGAGTACAATGGGTATTTTGATCGAAATATATAGAGGAAGTCTCCTGATGATGATCATGTATCATTGATGGGAATTTCATTTATGGAACATACCTTTTTGTTTTCTTCTATGATTTTTGGTCGAATTGAGTTGAATCATCCATCATATCATGGAATTGATATAGTTCTTTTGTATGCCTTAGAATCAGGAGTGTGTCAGGAGTGGAATGAACTCCATTGGATAACAATGTGGCTATGGTACATCACCCAATTGAATTATTCTACAGATTAAAATTTAATTATGTTAAATTTTCCTTTTTAATTTTCATTGTGAGATAGTAATTCTACCTGGAATGATTCTAGAAGAGTGTTTCATACCTTCCATGTATGGTTGTTCATAGTCTTAGATAGACAGTGATTTTCAGTGGGTCTTTCAGCAAGTATTCCTTTAATATTTGGTTGTGAATTTTCTTGTGACCATTTAATTAATTATAATTTAGTAATAATTAATTAAATTGGAATTCTTGGGAATGAATTAGGACCTCATGGTGATTTATGGAGGCTGAATATACTTGGATGGACTCAAATAAATCTGTTTAGATTTTATTGGATTATATTTGACCCCGTTTGAGGTAGGTGGTCCCATGTACTCCACCCCATGGTCTTATGAATGGTTTTTTGGCATGTGATATGAGGCTCACCACCTTGGGAAAATGACCCTAAATTCATAATTATGTTATGAATTACATTTAATACTTAAATTAGTTTAATGAAATAAAGGTCTTAAATAATTAAAATAACCATGCCTACTGTGATTAAACAAGTTCCAAGGGCCATGGCAGACCCTTGTACACTATCATGACATCAGCCACCGATGGATAAGGATATTGATCACATGTGTTTGTATCCCATGAGACCCATGTTTTATATTGATAACATGCGTGTTTGTATTATACATGAGACCCATGTTTTATATTGATCACATGTGTGTGTGTTGCTACTGCTAATTATGCTTGATATGGAATATTACATGTTGTTACTTACTAGGTATTTTATTATTTGTGTAATTTTTCATAGCCTGTGTAATTACTTGTTGTGATATATTGATCTTTTCTATGTTATTCATTATATTTGGTGTTGTGTAAAGTTGGTGGAATATCTGTTTAAGTGTTCAGGTTGATAGGTGGCCCCAACTGACTTAGCTAACTCCTTAAAGGGAAATCATGATGAAATATCACATTAGTGTTGGATCTACATAGTATGGTTATCACCTTATCTTTTCATAACCCATAAAAATTCCATATCACCATTGGAAGAGTGTCTATATATGCTCATATAATTTACCAATGGGGAATGCCCTTGCATATAGATTGGTCCGATTGACCAAGTGTGCCAAGAATGCATTCCATCATAGGTGAGAAGGTAAATGTGATTCGTGGGGGTGTATTTACATTAAAGTAGAGCATGGACCAATATATAGAGGTAGGGGTATGATGGCCTTATGGCCTAACCCGAAGTAGTGTTAGGATACGATGGCCTTGTGTCCTGTCTCGAGATAGAGATGAGGCTTGATGCCCATATGACCCAGCACAAGACTTATTGGCCTTGTGGATGATCATAGATATATGAGGTGTATTTATGGTAAAACCATGATCATGAATTATGTTATGATCATTTTTTAGCATGGTGATGAAGCAGGTATAACCAGGGTTCTTGGAAGCTTTTTTAGCACATGATCACTTAGTATGTGGTTGATTGTTGCTTAATTTTTCATTAGTGATTATTTTTTACGCTTTATTAGTTTAAGTTTTTTACTTTTTATTTATATTTATAATCTTATCACATCCATGTACACTACATTTTACCAGTTAGGTAATGTACCACATTGTTGGTTCCCTACTGAGTTATACTCACACCCTGCTCGGGCAGTCATGGAACTTTGGTACCCGAGAAGCCCTTACTTGTTGTAGGTAAAAGTTTGGATAAGGATTGAGTTTTATCATAGGGATAGATAAATCACCATGAGTCCAAATACCAGTAGGAGTTGAGTCTTGGATTTGGTTGTATCCTATTTTTTACTTTTTTTACTTTTTCTATAGTTTTTATGTGGTCGTTCTGGTAGGTGATCAGTGTCCTTGTATGCAGGCATGACCATTTGAGTCTGTTTTTTATGTATTAATTCATTATAGATAGTATTTTCATTGGATTATATGTACTCTAATTTAATATTGTTAAATTTTTTATTGTTTATTTGTTATGATATACTCTGATTGAGGGTATAGTCTCCCAGGATTCCACTATAGACCCTTACTACTAGTCGAAAGCCTCTGGAATATGGAGAGGAGAGCCTGAGGAAATTTTTTACTCCCGTTTGGATCCAATTATTTTGGGTCATGGTGTTACAAAATTGTATCAAAAGATTTTTTTTCCTGATTTTTAGAGTTAGTAGATAGGTGATATACGAATGTGTTAGAGCTTGTGATGAAACTCGGTCTGGTGCATTATAAAAACCTTTCTCAAAGGAAGTCAAGGTTACCATGGAATGTGATTGATGTTATTGGTTTATAATATTATTTTTATATTATTTCACCTCATGTGATTCACATATATTTTGAGATTTGTGATTTTATATGGATTTGAGTATTTTTCATAGCAACATGAGGTGTCACATGCTTCATATTCAGCATGTACGTTTCACATTACATATATGCTACTTGTGTGTGATTATAATAATGAGGGATAAATCAACCAATTTATATTCAATAGGTTTTACTATGGTTGAAATTATAATTCAGGTCAACATTTTATTCAGTTGAACCTCTATGCTTGTCCACTTCTGATGATGGCTTATGTGGGACTATGACATGATTCACCTCAGAGATGACAATGCTAATGATAATGATATAGTCCCCCTTTTCATTGATGGTGCAGTGAACCTTATTATTTCATTTTCGAGTATAAATTTCCTTGGTTAATAACCTTGTACAAGTGTCTATTAGACAGGTTTGGATAATTAATGTTCCAGTTATAGCCTATATGGAGTTATTGTAACATCCCAGATATTTATAGAATAATAAATTTTCATATATATTAATATTTATGAATAAGATATTAATTTTATGTTAAATGAGATGCTTGGTATGATAGCGTACTCGACATGCAACAATGAGTTTATCCGAAATCTTGCATTGCACACAACATTGAGTTATACCGAAAAATAATACAATAATAATTATATTATTTTAAATGGTAGTTAGTACCTAGTCGTTGTATTGGTGGGAATGAACAGAACTAACTACAATATGATTACCAATATTTTTTAAATGTTTTTACATTTATCCAATTAATTTTAGAGGCTTAAAATGAAAATGAATCCAATTTTAAGCATAAAATACTCTAATATTTTTAAAAGGACATTTTACTGCCTTTTGACGGTGAACCCTTTTTAAAAATGGTTTTTGCCACTTTTATATGTTATATTTAATAAAATAAACTTCTTCTTTATAATTGGGATATCAAAATTTACTTTGGTTGAAATTTTGGTATTTTTCTGATAAATTTCAAATTTTTATAAATCGTGAAAAATACTACATTTTAATTCAAAACTACCTTTTCATAAAATTTAATTATATTGTTAGATTTTCCTTTAATTGGTTTTAAAGTTTAATTGGATTAATTTTTTATCATTTAATCCAATTATATTCATTGTAAGTGATTTCACATTTAAATTGTACATAAACACATGTTAATCTTTTGACATTTTTTACTTCTTAAAAACCTCTTTTCTAGTTTTGACAAAGGGAATTAATTTTAAATTAATTTCTGCAACTTTTGTGTTTTGAATTTGGAAAATTATATTCCATATTTGGAATAATATGGTCTAAAATTTTTAAATAGATACCTTTTATTTTTTGGCATTATGAATAGTAACTTTAGTAATTATTTTTATTTACCATGGTTAAAGGGTAAATCAGGTAAATAAGGGTAAAAATAATATTATAATAATATAAAACTACTCTAACACGTGTACTAATCCTATTTTATAAGATATTTCCGACCATGGGCATCCTTGACTTGATTTTATGACCCCATGAAGCCACTTGGGTGTGATAATGACCTTTTATAATATTTATTTTAAAGAAAAGGGAAATATAACATAAACATGTATATCGTAACTAAAACAATTTTAATTTGGTTTATATAAATGATATATTTGACTATAAATAGTCATTAGAAATATAAAAATACTTCCTACATCATGGTATTTTATTTATTATTTTTATACATTAAATAAATATATTTATTTATAACACAATGATGATGTAGTGATTACCTTATTAATGAATGATTCAAATAAATGATATTATAAATATTAAAATAAATGTAATTTTAACATTTTTATTCCATGAAATAATTTTTTGGATTACATTGATATGAAATGTATTATTTAATTCCTTTTTTTTCTAAGGAATAAAGTTATTATGACTTTAGAAAAAATCAATTACTAAATAGTATCAAAATTTACATAAATGAGTTTTTAAAACAAATAATATTTTATTAAATGATATAATAGTCCTAAAAATATAAGATTCAGAAAAATGACTTATATATTTTTAAAAATGTCATTAATTATCCACTTTTGGTTCTATTGGAATTTTATAATAACTATAGTAACCATATATTATGAAAATACAAGAAGACGTGGTAAGAGTTAATGTTTTTAACTAAGGATTAAAGCTAAAATATAAGGTTACTTTTGTGACCTAAAATTGTCTAAAACCAATTATTTGAAAGGATTTAGACCCATAATAATATTATCCTTGTGATTTATTACTTTTTAACTATTATAATTAGAAAATAAATTTATAATAAAATAAT
This sequence comes from Viscum album, assembly GCA_963277665.1. Lineage (NCBI taxonomy): Eukaryota > Viridiplantae > Streptophyta > Magnoliopsida > Santalales > Viscaceae > Viscum > Viscum album. The sequence goes on from OY728122.1 coordinate 80,647,803, forward strand.
ATTTCAAGACATTCCTAAAGTGCCCCTCCTCCCTCTTATAAAAGGCCACCACATCTACCCACTTACTCACACCTATCAAGCCCCTTGGATCATCAAAATTCTACTGAAATAAGCTCCCAACATACCTACCTTTATCCTAGAAGCCTTATCTTGGGCATAAGTCAACTCAAAGAATACTTTGGCTCAAATCAAAAGTAGTTACGCAATTAAGAGGCAACGTCTTCTCTAAAGCTCATTTCCCTTATTTTTCTTATCCATCCCACTAAAATCTCTTTATTACATTCTTTTATAACAAAAACAGTATCATAAATATACTAGGATGTTTTTATTCTAAGTTTTAGATCTAAACTTACACACACCTCCATCTAATGGATATAGAACATATTGTTTCTGTGTACGGAAAACTACTACCTCGCGAAACGATGATTGTTCAATTTTATCCTACCACCTCTCATGGTGGCCATTATGATAAAGATTTATTTATATATTATATTTATTATATTTATATTGTTTCTAAACTTCTTTAATTTTTATTCACAACATAACTTTATGCTTTCCATAATGTGTAAATACGATAATTTCATTTGAGGAAGTGTGGACTAGCACCCCTCAAAGTGATATGACTCGTTCATGCCATACATGGAACGTATAAAGGATGGTGTTAATTAACTTATGTAAAATATATAACATATATATTATAATTTAATTATAATATACCCTTGTATCATTTATTTTTTATTCTTTTAATATGACAAAGAAATGAAAGTAGCATTCATACGTACGTATGACCTACCATCTCCATGAACAGTGCATTTCATTTATTATCTCAAAATGTTATGGAATATTATAAATACATATATAATAGATATATATGATATTTAAATCATGAATATAATTTTATAAATGATGGAATTTTGACCATATGGACAATTTTTAATCATAACAAGTTCATTTTTTTACTTTAGTACCGAATATCGAACAAACGTCTGATATGAACTTAAATCATTAAGTAATTGTTATAACATGGTAATAAGTGATATAAAACTAATAAAAAACATGAAAAAGGTTCTAAAACAAGTATAAATTAACTTAGTTTTATTATTTAGGAAGATAAATAATAAACGAGACTAGTCGGACTCAAGGTAAGGGAAATCTTAACTCAATCTCCATTCATTGACTTAAATATCCATGTCATTGGTTTTGTTTTTCAAATAATATTTGTGAATGTCTTATAATTATTTTAAACTTAATATACACTTGTAATTTGTGTATTTTTTTATTTTCACACATAATAATGTCATTGATTTATCCTTAATCTAATGATACGATCTTTGTAAGGGACTTCATCTCAATCTCTTGTCTTTGGGGGCATATCTTGATGTTATGCACCTTTATTTTTTTGTAAGGTGTACATACAACCATTTGACTCATTATATCATGAATTAGTTTATTCTAATGATATTTAATTTTATTTATAATGTAATTATTTAATGATATGTATTTAAGTGTTTCTTATGGGGTGAGGGAATTCTAAACTTCTCTTTCCTTTCAAGTTCACTTTTATGAGGTATATCATTAAAATTTCCATACAATGTTATTATTTCAATTTTATTAAGTATATATACTTTATTATGAGTCATTTATGGATGGGATACCCATGTCCCTTTTTTAATGTTTTCTAAAACCTTGTTTCATAGTCGTTATACTGCAGAATTTTCATCTCAAAATCTCTCTCTTTTTCTCAAGAACTTATTTTATTTTGTTTATTTGATTACCAAAACCTATTTAATTTATAGGGTTATTCAAAAAGACATGAAAATTATTTACTTGATTCTGTAATCGACATACATAAAACCCACTTTTTCTTTTCATGGGTTATAAATGACATAAGGATCATGTTTTTTTAAAAAAGCTATGATTTTGATATGAAACCAATTTATTTTGATATCTATGGGTTATTTATGAAATTTTTGATTATGATCTATGTGTATCACATGAAAATAAATAGATATTAAGGTTTCACCTTACTAGTGCTCCAATGCATTGGGTAAAGAAATTAATCTCTAAATATAGAAAGTCTTATGATATCTTGGTGAATAACCTTGGTAATTTTTACAACACCTTGGGGATGTACCTTGGTGATATGACACCTTGGGGATGGACATTGGTGATATGATTATGAATGTCTAAATTAAATGTTGTAGCCACATTTTAAAGTTATGATCCAAGTTCTTATTGTTATGATATACCTCTTTCTCATGCCTTTATGAAATTCCTCATGTTCTTATTTATATCTCTCAAGATCACATGTAAATTGTATCCCTTGTTTTCCCAAACTGAGATTTTTGTGTTCATCCCAAGTTTTTAAATGTTTTTCATAGGTATTAATATTTTTAAGGACAAAGAATATTCTATTATGAAAGTATTTTATGTTTTTTTCTTGAAAATAAACTATGTTTAATTTTAATATTTTTTGTTTTATGAAAAAAATGGATGGCATATAGACTTATCTACTTTGTAATATTGAAATTTTATGTAATATTTTTTCCTAATTATATAAAACTCTAGACCTAAAAGATATTTGGGAATTAGTGAAAATTAATTCTAGTCAAAAGTCATTAGAATAAGTTATATTTAGCGCTAGGTCCTTATATTTATCCATGTAGAACATAGTGGAATTCTTGTTAACTAAACCAATAATTGATGGACCTTCAATGTGAATGGTATAGCGTGAATCAATCATATATTATCTATAAAGATGTACCTATATGTCATTCTATGATTTTAAACCCTTAGTGATACCTATTTTTAGGTTATGTTGAATACCCTTATGGACTTAAATATGAGACTCCAGTTATTGGTGAGTAGATGCCTCATGTCACGTGGGGGTAAAAAAAGTGAGAATATCTCATGTGAAGGGATATTACAGGTTGAAAGTGCCCAATCAGTATTATTATATCACTAATATGGGGAGGGGTAAATCATTGATACTTTTTCTTTTATGTTTCCTTGAAAAAACCTTCACCACCTATTAAATATTAAATTTCCTACTCAAAAAAATCAACCAAACATCCAAAGGAACAGAAATATTTATAAGGTTAACTATTAAATAAGAATATATACATCCTTGTTATGGTTTGGAAATGATATAATGCCTTGAAATACACTATAAATCAATCCTTCGATTACAATAAGTAGGATATACCCTTACACTCATGTAGAACTATGTGAACAATTCCAATAGTGTATATACAACCTCTTAGCACAAATAGGGTAATAAAATGATTCTATAACAACTCATGTTACCTATGATTATTTTCAATTTCAAAAATATATTAAATTTAAAAACACTTATTCAATTTCTTACCTAGAATAAGGTAAGAAATTCATAGACTCTGTTATGAAAAACTCAGTCTGATTTTCTTAGGTATGATTTTCCCAATCTGATTCCTTCGAGTATAATTCTCCCTAATATGATTCTTCTCAGTATGATACCTCTTGGTATAATTCTCTCCAGTACGAAAATATAACTTTGATAGAATATGGTATGGATGAATCAACACCAATTCAATTTTCCTTCTTCCTCAGTCTAGAAATCCCAATACAGATATCCCAATCCGATTAATTCAGCCTGATATGATAATCAACTAAATATGATTGAAAAGTTAAATATAGTAATTAACTGAGTTAGATAAACATTGAGTACAATGATTAGCTTAATACAACATTGTGTTCTTGCATCATCTCTTTCACTTCAATCTATCAAAACTTTTCCAACAAAAGTTAATATAGAAACTTCTTCTCTCTTCAACTCAGAGATTCTCTCTTGTGAATAGTACATTGGTCATAAGAAAATTACAATGTACTTTTTTACTTTTATAGGTGACCCTCAAGTGACTTTGGTAGGAATACCAAAAAATTTACCACTTAATCAAATTCACCTTAATCTCAATTTCCCCTAAAATCTCGAGTGAATTTTGACTTCATCAACTCTTCTAAATGCTTCTCGATTATTCTTCAAACTTCATGTCCTTCTTCAGACTTTAATTTGAATCTATAGTCTGATTTCAATTATTGAGTCATATTTTTAATTATTGAGTTTGATTTATTTCTTAAAAAAAATCTCTATACCAATTGAAATTTTAAATAAATAAATCAAAACTTATATTTTAATTTCAGACTCCCCCTCGATTACATATTCATCTGTTTTTCTTTTTCACCTCTCTAGACCCACTTTGAAAAGAACATTTGAAAGAAAATTAGAGTTTATCTATCTCTTCCTTCTTTAATTCAATAAACCTTTCAACTCATCCTGAGTATGATTTTGCAGAGTACTATAAGTCCCCAGCCTTAAATATTACATAATTTTGAGTTAAGTCAATAATTTGACTTTATTTCACTTTGAGGTTCTTTTCAAGTTTATAGATCTAGATAATTAGGCCATAAGTCATACATAAAAAAACCATAGAAATAAAAAGTGGACACTTCCAATAGTATCCATTTCTTCCATAAAATAGAAACTTTTAAAATGAAACATGGTTTATTTTCATGTTTAATCATGATAATTTTTCCCTGATCCCATCCTTGACTCTATTCTCCCTTAAATCCTATGAATGTTTTTCAAAAACATGGGATGAGCACAAAAATCTCAATAAGGGATACACAAAGACAAAAAATTGTTAGTCTTGTGAAAACATGTAAACCATGAATAATTTATCATAAAGTAATACTTTTCAACTTTATAAATTAGTAAATACTCTTCACTAAATATAATCTCATTTCTTACCCTTTTTTTAATCTAAATATTACCATAAAACTCATATAAATCACATATAACATATAAAGGTAACTTGGAACATAATCGTACTTAAATGGAATAACCATACGGTTTACTTCCACACATATCACTCTTACAAATGTAATAGTCATACGACTGACTTACATACCCAATGCATTAGTGGTTAAAACATAACCACCCATCCTTGGTTTATCACGGAACCACCCATCTTTGATTTATCACATAACCACCCATATTTGGTTTTTCACCTAACCACCACTCAAATGTCCAAGTACCATTATATAATCATAACACATAAAAAATTTCAATTATCAATATATTACTCATAAAATTTCATTTTTAGTCACAAGAAATCATTTCAAGATATTGAAATAATAAATCCACTTTCATAACCATTTTCAACACAAAAACACCCAAAAAGTGAACAATGTATTTCTTTTCCTTTTAAAAATATTAAGGCTTATAGAGGAATCCAAATATCAAATAACGGTCATGGAGGCAGAGAGGTCGTTGTTTTCGCATACATTAAAAAAACATTCCCTTTTTCATTTAGTAAAAAACTTCGTAGAAAAATATTCCTTTCAAAAAAAAATTGAATGAAATTAAAATTCAAAGGGGACAATTATACACCGTATAAAATAAGGTGTCATATATTATCAAAATATTCCTCAATGAAAAGAGATTGAGATGAAGTCCCTTACCTTAAGTTCGATTCGTCACATATGTTCCTTATTATTACTGAATAATAAACATAGCTTAATTTATACTTGGTCGATAACCATTTTCAAGTTTATTATTTTTTATATAAATTATTACCATATTATAAAAATTACATTATTATTTAAGTTCATATCGAACGTTTTGTCGATATTTGATACTTGAGTCAAAAATGAACATGGTTTGATGTCACTAGTCCATGTGGTTATAAGTCCCTTATATCTAGAATAATATTTATGAAATTATTATGATTTTTATACATAAAGTATACCTTTAAACAAAACCATGAAGTGGGGTTATTAAAAATGAACAATGTTATCTTCGTGGAGAGGTTAAGTCGTACGTACGCATGAGTAACGTCTTCATTTTTCATTAGTCACTATGAAAGTAAGGTAATTATTATTTTATCCTTAAATAATAATAATATGATAATTAATATAATATTAATCATTTAAATATACTTATATATATCATACAAGTGATATAATTAATAAAAAAGAGTCACAACACTTTGTGGAGGTGATTGTTCATACGTACGCATGAATGGCGTAATCATTTATATGTTCATGTAAGTAAGAAAATAATTGATATATTATCATCTTATAATGATTAATAATTCATTAAAATAACATATTAACATTAACTACATTTTTATATTCAATCATGGGAGATGGTTATGGAAAACTAATGAGATCGGTTCGTGGAGGTGATAGTTCACACGTAAGCACAAACGATTAATTCCTTTTTCCATTTAATAGAAGTGGAGATGGATTTAGATTATGATATTAATGTAATAAAATCTCAGTATATTGAGGATAATGAAGTTATTATCTCATCATGGTGGGATGAGATTTTGAGTAAGTGGAAGAAGAAATAAAATAGAAATACTTAAAGAAAACGATACCTCTTCTTCGGTTGATCACCTTTGAAGAATAACTTAACACCTCTAAAGATGGTGTTATTCCTAAACTAAGGCTTCAAGAATCTGGGGAGGTATTCTAGGAAGTTTTTTCTAGAAAAACACTTTGTAAGTGTGAGTAATAGAGAGGAATGGGTTCCTTTTTATAGGATATGGGAGGGGTACCCTTGGAATTATTAAAAGTATTAAATTAATATAAATTCAATTTTGATTCCAAATGGTCCAAAACTCATCTATTTAAAAGATAATATGTGGATAGTTCTAAATAATCTCATACAAATTATTAGACATGTATTTATTTTATTTTAAACCTTATCTTTTTTGTTTACCCTTAATTATTATCTTTTAATTTTAACTATGGAAACAATATTTTAAATATTAAGAGGCTATAAATTTTACTTATATGGGGTCAATTTCCCATAATATGATAATTTATGAACTTTTATACATTATCATTTTCACTTTTTATTTTTTAAATATTTTTATGATTCTTAAATCTTTAATAAAATATTATTTTAATAAAATATCAATAGTGTCAATTTTGACACTATTCATTTCATGGAATTTAAATAAAATAAAAATAGAGAGATAAATTCGAAAAAATACATTTAATGGACTTATAATATGTCATAGTCACCTAAAAAATTCATTTATAGAATCCATTAGTTCAAATTATATTTATTTTAATATTATTAGTATCATTTATTTTATTCTTCCTTTAATAAATCTATTATTTCATCATCATTGTGTCAAAATTAAAATTAATTATTTAATTTATAAAATTTATAAATAAAATACCATGATTTAGGTAATGTTTTTAGATTTATAATTAATATTTATAGTCGAATATATCACTTATATAACCCCATATTAAAATTGTTTTAGTAAGAAGAGACATGTTTATGATATTTTTGCTTTTACTTTAAATTAAATGTTATAAATGTCTTAATCACACCAAAATGGATTCCAAATAACAACATTTCAGCCCAAGGATTTTCTTGTTTGTCCATAACGCATCCAATAAGGTTATTAAAATTTTTAGGGTAGTTGTATACTATTATAATATTATTTTAACCCTTATTTACTTGATTTACCCTTTAACAGTGGAAAATAAAATAATAATGTTACTATTCAAAAAAATATTTTGATCCTATTAGACCACATTTTTCATATTTATTACAACCACGTATGTCCATTTTTAAAAATTCAAATAAAAAAAGTTACTAAAATTAATTTAAAGTTAATCATGTTGATGAATTGAGGAAACGAGTTTTTAAAAAGTAAAAAATCATCAACAGATTGATATGTGTTTATATCCAATTTAAATGTGAAATTGATTATAATGGCCAAAATTGTATTAAATTATAAAAACTTCAAATAATTATATCTTAAACCCATGTTGAAGGATAATCTAACAATATAAATAAATTATATGAAAAGGCAGTTTTGAATTAAAATGCAGTATTTTTCTCTATTCATTAAAAATATATATTATCATAAAAATAGAAAAAATTAAACCAAAGTAAATTTTGATGTCTCAATTCCAAATAAGTTCATTTTTGTAAAATGGAACATATAAAAGTGAAAAAAACTAGATTTAAAAAAGGTTCTCTATTAAAAGGTGGTAAAAATGACTTTTAAAAATATTAGAGTATTTATGCTTAAAATGGGATTTATTCTCATTTTAAGCCTCTAAAATTTATTATCAGAAAGTAAAAATATTTAATAAACATGTATAAACAAAATATAGTTAGTTCTGTTCATTCTCTTCAATACAATGACCGAGTGATAACTACCATTTAAAATAATAATATTAATAATGTATTATTTTCCACTACAACTCGTTATTGTGTGCAACGTAAGATTTCAAAAAAACTCATTATTACATTTCAGGTACGCTATCGGAAAAAGTGTCCCCTTTAAATTAAAATTAATATCTTATTCATAAATATTAATAGACAAGAAAATGTTTTATTCTATAATTACCTAGGATGTTACATCTTTCCCCCTTTTGGAAATTGCATTCTCACAATTTTATTCACTTATCAAATAAGTGGGGATATTTCTCCTTCATATAATTTTCATATTCCCATGTTGACTCTTTAACCATATAGTTTTTTCATAAAACCTTAACCTAAAAAATCAACTTATTCTGTAAAAATTTCTCTCTGTAGTCAAGAATCTGGACAGACTATTCCTTATAAGAAAGATTCTCTTCCAACTTAACAACTTATGGACTCAAAACATTTGATGGATCTGACATATACTTTCTTAACATTGAAACATGAAAAAAATTGTGTACCTGGGATAAAATCATAGGTAAAGCCACTCTATAGGAAACTGATCCAACTTTCACTAGGATTTAATAGGGTCCAATGAGCCTTGGACTTAGCTTTACCTTCTTACCAAAACACATAACACTTTTCCATGGAGAATATTTGAGAAAGACATTATTACCTATCTCAAAAGAAAGATCTTTCCTCCGGTTATCCGGATAACTTTTATACCTGCTATGAGCTATCCTCATGTGTTTCTGAATCAACTGAAATATTTATGTCATCTCTTCTACCAATTCTGGTCCCATCAAATTCCTTTCACACACTTCATCCCAAAAATATATATTTTGACACAAATTTCCATATAATGCCTCAAATGTTCCCATATTTATACTGGAATGAAAACTATTATTATAAGAAAACTCAAATAAAGAAAGATGTTTATCCCAACTTTCCTAGTAATCCATTGAACATTCATGTATCATATCCTCCAACGTTTGAACTATTCGTTCTGACTACCCATCTGATTGAGGATGAAAATTTGTATTGAAATTCAATCCAGTACCCAATGACTTCTAAAGGCCTTTCAAAAAGTTAGAAGTGAACTTGGATTCATGATTAGAAAAAATAGAGAGGGTAACCCCATGTAACCTAACTATCTCTTTAATATACAAACGATAAAGTTTATCTAGAGATAGAGTATCTCAAATAGGAAAAAAATGAGAAGATTTAGTCAATTGATCAACAATAACCTAAATCGCATTGTTACCTTGAGAAGTATTTGGTAATCCCACTACAAAATCCATGGATATATTTTCCCATTTCCACTTTGGCACTGAAAAAGGATGAAGCATCCCTTTCAGAAACTACCTCTCTGCTTTAACCTATTGAGAAATCAAACATCTCAGGGTAAATTCAGCAATATCTCTTTTCATTCCACCCCACTAGTAATACTCCCGAAGGTATCTATATATATTAGTGCTGACAGTATGAATTGAAAATGGAGAACTATGAGATTCACATAACAAATCCTTCTTCAAATGTGAATCACAAGGAAAAAATATCTCTTTCAAAACCTCAAAACACAATCTTTATCAATTTTAAATTCAGGTAACTTACTCTTCTGAACCAATTCTACCTTTTTTCAACTCATTGTCTTCCTTCTGTGGTTGATTAATTCTGTCTAATAGAGATGGTTTCACTACCACCTAAAAAAACATAGTAATTTCTTACACCAATAAATTTCAATAAAAAATTCATCAAATCAATAACCAAAGGATCTCATTCCAAACATATCATGGTTAATCTAGCATTAATTTTTCTACTAAAATCATCATCCACTTTATTTTCATTTCCTGGATGGTAATGAATCATGTAATCATAATCGTTTATTAATTACAAACATCTCCTCTCTCTCATGTTCAATTATTTTTTAGTGAATATATACTTCAAACTTTTCTTATTAGTATATATTTCAAACTTTATTCTATAAAAATGATGCCTCAAAATTTTTAATTTTAAAATAATAGCATCTAATTCCAAATCATGTGTAGGGTAATTTAACTCATGAGTTTTAAAGTGATGTGAAGCATAAGAAATTACCTAATCATTTTTCATTAGGACACAACCAAGTCCTTTCAATGAATCAACACTACAGATAAAAAATTCACCATTACTAAAAGGCATGTCCAAAACTAGAGCATTTACCAATCTTCTTTTCAGTTCCTGAAAACAATCATCATATTATTTTGTAAAGATTAACTTTAATCCCTTATGTGTTAACTTATTTAGTGGGATAGATAACCGAGAAATTTTTTCAAAAAACCTTCATTAATAACCCACTAATCAAAGAAAACTACGAATCTCTATGATATTGGTAGGTCTTGGCCACTCTTAAAAAACTTTTGTTTTAGAAGGGTCCATAGTTATTCCATATTTTAAAACAAATATTACCAAGGAAATAAATTTTTTTCAACCAAAATTCACTCTTACTAAACATTCCATAAAGATTATTTTCTTTTAAGGTTTTAAAAACAATCCTTAAGTGACTTTCATGTTCCTCTTGACTTTTATAATATACCAAAATATCATCTATAAACACAACCAAAAAATAATCCAAAAACTGATGAGAGACTCCATTCATGAGATTCATAAATACATCAGGGGAATTTGGTAACCCAAAGGGAATAACTAAAAACTCATAATTCCCATATCTCGTTTAGAATGCTATCTTTGGAATGTCATCCTCCTTCACCTTTAATTGATGGTACCCAGACCTCAAATCAATCTTTGAAAAATACTGAGCTCCCTGGAGCTGATCAAAAAAATCATCGATATGGGGAAAGGATACTTGTTCTTAATAGTGATGTTATTCAAGGCAATGTAATCAAAAAAAATTCTCATAGAACTATATTTCTTTTTCACAAATAAGATAGGATCACCCCATGGGGAAGTTCTAGATCAAATGAAACCTTTATCAAGCAAGTCCTACAATTTTTTTTAAATTCCACCAATTCTACTTGATCCATTTGATAAGGGGGTTTAGAAATAGGCTTAGAATCAGGCACTAAATCAATAGTAAATTCAACCTCCCAATCAGGAACAATACTTGGAAATTCATCAGGAAAAACATCTATGAATTCATTCACTAATAGAATGTCACTAATCAGAACCGTTTCTTTCTTTTCAAAAACATGAGCTAGATAACTTTAACTTCCATATTTAATCAATATCATAGCTTCTTGGTAAGTTATAAAAGGTATGAAATCATTGAATAAATCTTTCTTTTATTTTCAATATATTTTAGCATGATAAACTGAAATCCAATCGATACCCAAAATGATATCAAATTTCACTATGGGAAGTTTAACAAGATTTGTAGGAAAGACCATCCCAATAATGATAATAGGAAGATTTTTATAAATATTGGTTTCTTTAATACTTACACCTGATGTTTTTACCAAAAGTTTTATATCATATTTATGAGGTGTTATTTTCAATTTACTTACAAAGCTCTCAGAAATAAATGAATGTGAAGATCCATAGTCAAATAGAGTATTGGAATATTTTTAAAAAACCTGTAACATACCTATCACCACTTCATTTGATGGTCCTGAATCAACCATAGTGGTAGTAAATGATTTTTCTATTCCCTTATTCTTTTGATCATGCTGGTTTCCACCATGGGTAATCAACTTTGGAAACACATCGACATAATTCCCTAACACATTGCAACTAATTTTTTTTACTATTGACCTTTCATTGCTTGGATGATCATATCCCTTGTAGTCATGAGAAATATAACTAATCTTACCACATCTGAATCACTTCCTAGACTTCAAGAGGCATTTTTTAGGATTATTTTTACCACACTTATCACAATATAGAAATTTAGTTCTCTTACCTTCAAAATTATTTGATGAATGATTTCCCATTGCCTGCTAACTGGATCACTTCTTTTGATTTCTCTTATAGAACACATGATCATCAAAAAAAAATATTTATACCTTCTTAGCACATTAGACAAATTTCTAATAGCTTTTTAACTCACAAGAAGCTAATGCCCTTTGATATTTCAGCTTCAATCTGGAGTGAAACCAATTTATCTTACTATTAATATCTCGTATAAAATTTGGGATGTACCTTGAGAAACATGTGAAATTTTCTTCATATGTAGCCACATAATCTTCTTTATTTTGTCTCAATTATAAGAATTTATTTTCTATATTAATTATGATATCCTTAAGAAAATATTTTTCAAGGAAGATATTCTTAAATTCATCTCATTCCATGGCATCAGTCTCTTCACTTCCTCTGATTTTTTTAATCATTGACCACCACTGATCAGCTTCACCTTCAAAATGATAAATAAAAAGAATAACCTTTTGGTTGTTTGAACACCCTATTACATAAAAAATCATTTCTAGTTCTTTAATCCACCCTTCAGCTTGAAAAGGGTCAGATGAACCTTTAAATAATGGGGGGAGTTTCCTCATGAAATCCTCCACTACTGACATATTCCTATACAGTTGATCTGTGTGATCTTATACATGGACACCACCACCATTTATTTCCTGATTCAACTAATCCATCACTACAAAAAACTATTCAGTTCCAATTTTAACCATCTCATAATCCAGATTTGGAAGGTTTTTTTCCTCTTTAAATCATCCCAGCACAGTTTCCTTGTTTCCTCTGTTGAAAACCATTCTGAATAGACATATCTTAGATGAAACAAGATGGTAATCTTCAAATTCTATATCATTTCAATTAGACGATAAAGTAAAAAATAATTTATGGATATTCTATTAACAATATCCAAACCTTTAAAGTTATCTAAACCGACCTATGATACCAAATATAAGTCCCCATCCTTAAATATAACATAATATTAAGTTAAGTTAATAATTTGATTTTATTTCACATTGAGGATATTTTCAAGTTTAGAGCTCTAGAGAATTAGAACATAACTCATACATAAAAAAACCATATAAATACAAATTGGAAACTTCTAATGGTATCCATTTCTTCCATAAAAAAGAATCTTTCAAAAATTAAACGTGGTTTCTTTTCATGTTTAATCATCTTAACTTTTCCTCGATCCAATACTTGACTCTATTATATCTTAAATCATGTGAAAAGAATTTAAAAAACATAGGATGAGCATAAAAAATCTTAATAAGTTATACAAAAAGAAGTAAAACTATTAGTCTTGTGAAAACATGTAAACCATGAATACTTTATCATAAATTAATACTTTTCACATTTATGAAGTAGTAAATACTCTTCAATGAATATAAGCTCTTTTTATACACTTTTTGTAATCAAAAGATTACCATAAAACTCATATAAATCACATATAACATATAAAGGTAACTTGGGAAATAATATAATTAAATGGAATAACCATATGGTCGACTTCCACACATATCACTCATACAAATAGAATATCCATACGGCTGACTTTCATACCGAATGCATTGGAGGTTATAACATAACCACCCATCCTTGGTTTGTCACGAAACCACCCGTCTTTGGTTTATCACGTAACCACCTGCCTTTGGTTTATCACGTAACCACCCGTAAAATGTTCAAGTACCAATATATAATCATAACATATAAAATATTTCAATTATCAACATTTCACTCATTAAATATTATTTTCAATCAGAAGAAATCATTTTAAGATATTGAAATAGTAAATCCACTTTCAAAACCGTTTTCAATACCAAAACACCCAAAAAAGGGGAAAATGGATTTATTTTCCTTTTAAAAACATTAATACTTATAGAGGAAGCCGAATATCAAAAAACATTTATGACGGTGGAGAATTTTTTATCGCCACATATGTTAAAAAGCATTCTTTTTTTCATTTAGTAAAACACTTCATAGAAAAAGATTCCTTTTGAAAAACTTTGAATGAAATTAAAATTAAAAGGGGATATGTAACCTACCATTACTTTTTTTATGTATCTTGACCCATTGATTTGATTACCCAATAATTGGGTATCTTCTAGGGTCATTTCTGGAGTTTTTTGGACTTTTTTGGGGGGTTTTGGGCCTACGCACGGTTTGCACATGGTCTGAGCACAGTTTGAAAAAATTGTGCAGCTTGGACAGTGGGGGTCGCATGGTTGGTATACGGTTTGACTAAGTTTGTAGCCAAACCATGCAATGCTTCTAGGGGCTCTGTTCTAGTCGCACAGTTTACACGCGGTTAGTGAAAGCCATCCAACTTAACCCATGAAACCATGCACATGGGATTTTAACATCTAAAAATTCTAATTAATGACCCAAAACACCCCTAAATAGCTCCAAACTTCTCCCACTTGACCATAATCTGATCCTTAGGGTTTTAGGATCCTTATAGAGGAAGTTTGGCTCTCCCAACCCCATCTATTAGTGGATCAAAGTGCCAATCGAAGAGGTGATCATCTTTCGATGAGTTCCTTTCTTCTTGATCATGGATCTCCATTCTCCTCTTGATTCCTTCTTCCTAATTGTTGTGAAATCCTTGATTTTTGATGGATCTTTATGGATTGGTGTGTAATTTTAGATCTTGGATATCATCTCTCCTCTTTCAAGATCTATCTTCTTAGATCTGTTGATCACCATCGAAGCCGACACATCTCGGATTCATTGTAATTGGATTCCTTAAATTACAAGTAGGTGATTCTATGTTATTCCTTCATTTTTTGATTCATTATCTCTGGATAATTCATATATACATGTTTCCTAATTCCCAATACATGTTCTATGATTTTTATCCTCTTAATCCCTCATAAAATATTCTTTGACCAATTTTCCTCAGAATTGGATATGGAATGAATTAAATTTCATTGACTTTTTCCACTCACCTTTTTGTGAATTTATAAATGAAATTATTGTTGGGATTTATTTTAAAATAAATTTTAGAGGATTTTTTTGTGAAATTGAGGGCCTTGTCCGGGTTTTGATTTACAAAATGAACATTCATGATTTGAATCAACTGAATTGAACTATTTGATGTTTCCTAAATAGTTTCAAATGAATTAATTTATTAATTGACCAAGAACCCATTTTAAATGATTTTACCCCTTTTTGTAAATTAATGTTCTTAGGTTATTAGGAATAAATTATTTATCTTCATGGAAAGAGGGTGTAAGCCCATGTTTTGAAATTTATTCAATCCTTTTTCAATTGTAATAATTCTTTTAAATGCATTAGGGATGATTTGAAATAAATGATTATTTTAAAGGCCCATTTGGAATTTTAATGATGCATTGTGAAAGGATGCAGGTATTATTACCCTTTTTAATATTGAATTGTTCAAAAGGATTTGGAATGAATTAATGGTTGTTTTAATAGAAGTTTTTTCATTTTAATGATTAATAGTGAATGAATGTGGGTAGTTACCATTTTTTAATATTGTCATTCCTTAAAATATTTTGAATTTAGTTTTTGGTTTTGGCATGAGAATTTTGAAAAACCCCCCAATTCCATTGAATTGGAGTGTGTGTGTTACGAAAATTGGATGATTTGAATTGTTGAATTTAAATTATGGATTTTATGGAAATGATTTCAATTAAATTGTTGAATTTAATTATGGAAATGAATTGTGAAATGATGGAATTGGTTTTGAATGGATTTTAAACTATGGAAAATTGCTTAAAAATGTTTTGATAGAAACCCAAAGTTTTTATCTTGTGAAAGTGGCATGTTGTTTAATTAAAAACCCATTTTGGTTTTTAAATGGAAAGAAATTAGAAATTTTGAAATGGAATAATGGGATTTATCATATTTTTAAACAGTCTTAAAATAGTTCACCCATCATGTAAGAGCGCAAGACTTAGGTAGTTATTGATTTATTTGGATACACTCTATGCTATTACAATGTTCTGAAACATACATGCAGTGGGTCACATCCTCGAAAGGATTGTGATGAGTCTCCTTTGGCCAGTGTCATTGGGACGTGTGTATATACATTTTTCTGAGTTCGCATAGAGAGTTAGAACTCCTATATCTAGTTAATACTATCATACCTTTTGGTATATTACCATGTTTCTCTCTTGTTTATTTATATTTGAGACATAAATATATGTCAATGTTTGTTGAACTACTTCACATGCCTCCTGAATTTATATAAACTATTTTATATAATTTTTTTACTGAAGCCATTATTTTCTAAATGTTCCATATCTTTTAAAGTAAAGCCTGTGGTTTGAATTCATTTTACATCATTTTTAAATGTAAATAATTATTTGTTTAAATATGCTTTTTAAATGGAAAATCTCTTTATATAGAATGTAAATCTCTTTTCTTAGTTGTTATAACATCTGGCACCAGAGTTTCCCTACTTTCTTTATTTATTATCATTATGCACCTTGACTCGATTATATTGATTCCTCTTCATCATTACCTATCAGGTGCATATTCTCATATTTTTATTGATTAACTTACTTTAGCTTGTAAAACTATTTTCAATGATTCTCAAGAAAATGTTTAGATTTTAAATGGTGAAATGGTAGATTTTACAGGTTTAGTTCAATAAATAATTTTAAATGTTTGAAAATATATTTTTGAAATAATCATCTTACTCTCCCATTTGTACTCCTATTTTAGAATATCTGAATTTTGTTGTGAAGTAAATGCATAGAATCTTTGGTGGAATCCTACTAGGCTCTTTAGCTCACACCCTACTTGTACCTTTGGTGGTTCCAACCTTTGTTATCTTATAGTAGGTGTTCATTTTCTCACCTCCCTTTGTGAGTTCGTGCTTGGGTGACCAAGGGTGGGTGAATTGGAACATGGTGGGTGGTTGGGGACCACCAGAAGATGGGTTTTATTGGTTAAGTTCCTCTTTCAGTTTCTAGTGTCTCTTTGTACTTGATATGTATGTATTGGTTGATATATAAATATAATGATATTTTCATATTTTACTCTATTGTTGTTTTATTTTGTGGTTTAAATCATTCCCAATGTTTATCTTTTTAATGCCCAGGTTCTTGTCATCATCCTATGGATATCAGGAATTCTCTTCGGGTTAGTGCCAAATTAGATTGGGTATCGGTTTAGATGGTATCCCAGGTTGGTTTGTTACAAATGGTATCAGAGGGGGTTTTTCCTTAAAGGGAAAAATTTTCCTTTGAAATACTTATTTTATTTGGGGTGAGACATGGTAGAAAGGCGATCTATAATGTGTCGGGACTCAAGAGATATTATATGAGTGGGTTCTTGATCACCACCCCTTCATGGTGATACTTGAGTTACCAGGGATGTTGGGACTTGAGTCTTTATTTTGAGTTATCGATTTCCTTATGATAAATTATATTTAGATTCCTAATGATACTATCATTGATTTGGGGAATATCTTATGATTTTTCAAACCATAATGGAAGTATGACCGTAGTGGCACCATGTTTTCATGGTCTGGTAAACTGTGGGGAATTGGTGTGGCTAACTAGGAAATCCAACCTTGAATAGTAGTGAGGTTGGTGTGTGATTTACCAGCCCATATGACCAAGCCCCTTATAGTTCTAAATTGGTACTAAAATTGAAACCTTATCCATTTTCTAACAAGTGAATTCACTTATGTGAGGTTTGTTATATGGGTTATGGATGTGGGTTGTATCATCTTATTGTTTGTTTGTTTCAAAATTTAATCCCTTGTTTAAAATTTTAAATACTTTGTGAAAACTTAATTATGTTTTAAAACATATTTTGGTTAAGTAATTTGAGAAATGTTTTAAACTACCAAAAATGAGTTTTATGAAATGTTTGGTTTGAAAAAAAAATTATCAAAGACAATTATTTGATGTGGTAAAACAATGTTTTAAGAATAAATTTTGGTTTATGATGGATTTATATGGAAATGGTTTTTCTAATTTTAAAAAAAGGGGTTAATGATTTTGAAACCATGTAATAGTTTAAAATTGTTGTTAAAGGGTTTTTGAAATTATAATTGGTTGTTATAAAGATTTATCATTTTGAAATGAAAGAGTAATGTTTTATAAATGATAAAATCTTTTGTATTTTGAAATCAATAATGTTTTGATTGAAATGTGTTGTGACTTTGTTTAAAGGATTTTTTTCTCTTCTAAGTATTCTTTGATGCCTAAGTTGATATTATTGTGCTTTTTGATGTTTAGGAATGTATCCCAAAAATTACTTCATGAAATATAGTATGTTAGTCCTACAGTCCGATCCTCAGGGTAGTTCTTCATGTTTTTTAGAAGTTGAATCCCTTGTCAATGATTATACCCAGAATCCAAATCAAGTGGTTGATCCATATACTTTCCAACCATTGAACCCTATACTTTAATTCTTGTATTTTTTTCCACCTTATTATAAAGGTGAAAGAGGTTCTCTTGAGGTAGTACAGTGTATTAAATAAGTTAATGTGATATTCGATACTCTTAAGACTCCTGAATCTCTGAAGGTCAAGTCTATTCCATCCTTATTTGAGGGACCTCGATAGGAGTGGTGGGAACTTATAATTACCTATGGTATGTATGAAATAATGTCTTGGGGATTCTTAAAGTCAGCCTTCATTCTGTGGCGGTATGAAAAGGAAGTGAAGAAGGAGAAAGTTACAGAGTTCTTGGGTTTTGGTCAAGACAAACCACCGATTGTAGTATATTCCAATAATTTCTCACACTTGGTTTGTTTCATATATATTATTATTAGCGATAACTCCAATAAGGTTATCTATTTTAGAAAAGGTCTCCACCCAGAACTTATAACTTCCATGCCTACGATTGGGTTGATTTCTTGTCAGGAGGTGCTCGATAAGGTTTTCTCAGCTGAAGTGGAGCTAGTGAAGCAACATGAAGGGAAGAAAACCTTTTTCACAGTTGATAAAATACATCTTCATCAGAAAAAGATGTGGCCTACCATGTGTTTCGAGTGTGGATAACCTATTCATTCTATGAAGTTGTGTTCAAAAGCTCTGGGATTTTATAAATGGTGTGGCCACTGAGGTCACTTTATTAGGTTCTATAAGTTGGGCGATCAGAAATGGAGAATTTGGTCTGGAATTTCATCTCCTAAATATTAGGAAGAATATGATTCAGGATAACATGGATCTATCCATAGGCCTCGGAGTGAATCTTTTCACTCATTGAAGGAGCTTCTAGTTTCCAGCTTTTTATTTCCGATGTCAGAGAGAAAAACATTTGAGTTTTCCTTCTTGTGGACCATATTCTTTTGAAGACCTTTTGTTTTGGGATATTTGAGATAAAATCTTGTGGAACATGGTTTGGTTCCTTTTTGGATTGGTGATGTAATGATGGTTTCCTTCTCTGGACATCTTTTTTGTTATTCCTTGATGTTCCTCTTATTTAATCAAATGGTTAGAGATCATTTGTTATATATTGGATGATCTCCCTTGTGGGAGTGTAGTGCCCTTTTGTGCAGTAGCCTTGATGTTTGATCTCTTTACATTTGTACTTGTATTGACCTTGGTAATGTACTTTGGTATCTAGGATGATGTGTATTTTTGATAGACTAGTCACACGGTGGTGCTGGCATTTGTTTTAATGAGCTCATTGAGGTATGACACTCAGTTTGAAAAATCCTAGGTTACTATTGAGTACTTGACCATGGTATAAATCCTTGTTGGTTATTTACCTTTATTATAGATGTTTGATCCTTGATGTTTCACCTTAGTGAGTGTTTTAAGTCTCTTATTTGGGTTTAAGGGACTTTCCTTTCTTATGCTATACCATTTTGGTGAATCTTTAAATGGTGGGGAGACCTATGTGAGGTCTCCAGTCTTTCTCTTATTTGGAGACTTTCATTGGTCATGGTGTTTTGATCTAATAGTTTTATGTGTTGTTAACCTTTGGGTGAGTATCACTTCTGAACAATGAACTGTTCACCTCACAAGATAAGTTAGGGAGTTCTTTTTGTGTCTTCATGTTCTATCTTTCATACTGGATGCTTTTTGAGGATAAAAAGTCCTATGGTGGGGAGGTAGTAACATATCATTACTTTTTTATGTATCTTGACCGATTGATTTTATTACCTAATGATTGGGTATCTTCTAGGGTTGTTTCAAGAGTTTTCTGGACTTTTTTGGGTGTTTTGGGCCTATGTACGGTTTGTGCACGGTCTGAGCATGGTTTGACAAAAGCGTATATCCCGGACAGTGGGGGTCACAAGGTTGGCCCACAATTTGAAAAAGTGTATAGGCCAACTTTTCAACACTTCCAGGGGATTTGTTATGGGCACACAATTTGCAGACGGTTAGTGCAAGCTATGCGACTTAACCTAGGAAATCATGCACGCGGTATTTTAACTTCCGAAAATTGTAATTAATGACCCAAAACACCCCTAAATAACCCTAAACTTCTCACACTTGACCATAATATGATCCTTAGGGTTCCATGATCCTTATAGAGGCATTTTGGCTCTCCCAGCCCCAACTCTTGGTGGATCAAAGTTCTAATTGAAGTAGTGATCATCTTCCGATGAGTTCCTTTCTTCTTGATCACAGATCTCCCTTCTCTTCTTGATTTCTTGTTCCTAATGGTTGTGAAAGACTTGAGTTTTGATGGATCTTGATAAATTGATGTATAATTTTAGATCTAGTATCTCCTATCTCCTGTTTCATGATCTATCTTCTTAGATCTGTCGATCGACATCAAAGGTGAAACATCTCGGATTCGTTGCAATTGGATTCCTCAAAATTCCAAGTAGTTGATTCTATGTTCTTCCTTCATTTTTTGTTTCATTATTGCTAGATAATTCATAGATACATGTATCCTAATTTTCAATATATGTTCTATGATTTTTATCCTCTTAATCCCTCATAAAATCTTTTTGACAAATTTTCCTTGGAATTGGATATGGCATGAATTAAATGTATTTGACTTCCATTTCTCTCACCTTTTTGCGAATTGATAAATTCCATGATTATTTGGATTTATTTTAAAAGAACTTTTAAAGTATTTTTTGGTGAAATTGAAGGCCATGTATAGGTTTTGATTTACCAAATGAACATCAATGATTTGAATTAATTAAATTGAACTATTTGATGTTTCCTAAATTGTTTCAAATGCATGAATTTATTAAATGACGAAGAACCCCCTTTAAATGATTTTACCCCTTTTTCGAAATTGGTGTTCTTGGGTTGTTAGGAATAAATTATTTATCTTTATGGAAAAGGGTGTAAGCCCATGTTTTGAAATTTATTCAATCCTCTTTTAGTTATAATACTTCCTTTAAATGATTTAGGAATGCTTTGAAATAAATGATTTTTTAAAGGATCATTTGGCATTTTAATGATGCATTGTAAAAGGATGCAAGTATTATTACCCTTTTTAATATTGAATTATTCAAAAGGATTTAGAATGAATTGATGGTTGTTTTAATGTCCCGTTTGGCATTTTAATGATTAATAATGAATGAATTTGGTTGGTTAACCTTTTTGAATGATGACATTCCTTAAAAGATTTTGAATTGAGGTTTTGGTTTTGGAATGAGAATTTGGAAACCCCCCCCCCCAATTCCATTGAATTGGGGTGTGTGTTTATGAAAACTGGATGATTTAAATTGTTGAATTTAAATTATGGATTTGATGGAAATGCTTTCAATTAAATTGTTTAATTTAATTGTGGAAATAAATTATGAAATTATGGAATTGGTTTTGAATGGATTTAAAACTGTGGAAAATGGCTTAAAAATGTTTTGATAGAAACGTAGTGGTTTTATCTTTTGAAAGTGGTATGATTATTTATTAAAAACCTATTTTGGTTTTTAAATGGAAATAAATTAGCACTTTTGAAATGAAAGAATGAGATTGATCATATTTTTAAGCAGTCTTAAAATAGTTCACCGATCATGTAAGAGTGCATGAAAGCCTTAGGTAGTTAGTGAGTTTTTTAGATACACTCTACACTGTTACAACATTATAAAACATACATGTAGTGGGTCACATCCCTGATGAGTTTGTGATGAGTCTCCTTTGGACAGTTTCATAGGGATGTGTGTATTCACATTCTACTGAGTTCAAATAGAGAGTGTGGAATATTATAGCCAGTTAATACTATTGTAACTTTTGGCAGATGACCATGTTGCTCGCTTGTTTATTTATATTTGAGATATAAATGTATGCCAATGTTTGTTGAACTGCTTCACATGCCTACTGAATTTATATAAACTATTTTATATAAATTTTTTACTTAATCCATTGTTTACAAAATGTTCCATCTCTTGTAAAGTAAAGTATGTGCTTTGAATGTATTTTCCATCATTTTGAAATATAAAGCATGATTTGTTTAAATATGATTTTGAAATACAAAACCTGTTTATATAAAATGGAAACATATTTTCTTGGTTGTTATAACATCTAGAACCAGAGTTGACCTACTTGCTTCATTTATTATCATTATGCACCTTGACTCGATTGTATCAATTCCTTTTCATTATTACCTATCAGGTGCATATTCTCATATTTTTATTTATTACCTTACTTTATCTTGTGAAACAATTTTCAAAGATTCTCAAGAAAATGTTTAGATTTAAAATGGTGAAATGTTACATTTTACAGGTTTAGTTCAATAAATTATTTTAAATGTTTGAAAAATTATTTTTGAGCTAATACTCATACTCTCCCATGTGTGCTCCTATTGTAGCATATCTGAATTTCCTTGTGAAGTAAATGCATAGAATATTTGGTGGAATCCTACTGGGATCTTTATCTCACACCCTGATTATACTTTTGGTATTTAAATCCTTTTTTATCTTATATAAATTTTTCATTGTCTCACCTCCCTTTGTGAGTTCGTGCTTGGGTGACCAAGGGTGGGTGACTTAGAACATGGTGTGTGGTAGTGGACCACCAGGAGACAGGTTTTAGTGTTTTAGTTTCGCTTTTAGTTTCTAGGTCTCTTTGTACTTGATATGTATGTATTGGTTGATATATATATATATAATGATGTTTTCGCATTGTACTCTATTTTTATTTTATTTTTTGAGAGAAATCGTTCTCGACAATTATCTTTTTAATGCCCAAGTGCTTGTTGTCGACCCATGGAGATCGAGAAATCTCTTCAGGTTAGTAGAAAATCATCTCGGGTATCGGTTTAGATGGTATCCCAAGTTGGTTCATTACAAGATAATTATACACTGTATAAAAGAAGGTGGTGTATATTATCGAAATATGCCTCAAAGAAAGGAGATTGGGATGAAGTCCCTTATCGTAAGTTTGATTTGTCACGTATGTTCCTTGTTCGTCCTAAATAATAAACTTAGGTTAATTTATACTTTTTTGAGAAAAATTTTAAAGTTTATTATTTCTTTTATATCACTTATTACCATGTTATAATTACATAATTATTTAAGTTCATATCAGATGTTTTGTCGATATTTGGTACTTGAGTCAAAAATGAACATGGTTTGATGTCACTAGTCCATGTGATCATAAGTACATAATCTCTAGAATAATATTCATGATATTATTATCATTTTTATTCATAAATTATACCTTTAAATAAAACCATGAAGTTTGGTTATGAAAAATGAGCAATGTTATCTTCATGGATATGGTAATCTGTACGTACGCATGAGTAACGTCTTCATTTTTCATTGATCATTATGGAAGTAAGGTAATTATTATTTTATATTTACATAATAATAATATCATAATTAATATAATATCAATAATTTAAATATACTTATATATATCATACAAGTGATATAATGAATAAAAATGAGTCACATCACTTCGTGTAGGTAATAGTTCACACGTACGCATGAACGACGTTATCATTTTTATGCACATGGAAGTAAGAACATAATTGATATATTATTATCTTATAGTGATTAATATATCATTAATATCATATATTAACACTAAATATATTATTAAAACTAGTCATGATATACGGTTATGGAAAACAAATTAGATTGGTTTGTGGAGGTGATAGTTCACACGTACACATGAACGACTAATTCATTTACCATTTAATATAAGTGGAGATATATTTAGCTGATGATATTAACATAATAACATATCAATATATTGAGGATATAGTAGTTATTATATATTCATGGTTGGATGATATTTTAAGGTAGTGGAAGAAGAAATAAAATAGAAATACTTAAATAAAACGATACCTCTTCTTCAGTCGATCACCTTTGAAGAACACCTTAACGCATCGAAACAAGTTTTTATGCCTAAAATAAGGCTTCAAGGATGTGGGTATGGATTATAGTAAGGTTTTTGGGCAGATATTGTCCATACCAAAAGGATTTGGAAGTGTGCGTAATAGAGAGTAATGGGTGCCTTTTATAGGAGAGGGGAGGGGCATCCTTGGAATTATAAAAAGTACTGAATTAATATAAATTTAATTTTGACTCAAAATGGAACAAAACTCATTTATTTAAAATATAAGACATGTATATATCTAAATCATATCATCTAATAATTTTTAGACATTTATTTATTTTATTTTAAACCTTATCCTTTCGGTTTACCCTTAATTATTCTCTTTTAATTTTAATTAGGGTAACAACATTTTAAATATTAAGAGGCTATAAATTTTACTTATATGGGGTCAATTTTCTATAATATGATACTTTGTAAACTTTTAGACCTTATAATAGTAAATTTTTAATTTTTAAATATTTTTATGATTTTTAAATAATTTAATAAAATATTATTTTTATAAAATATCAATAGTGTCAATTTTGACAATATTCATTTCATGGAATTTAAATAAAATAAAAAAAGAGATATAACTTAAGAAAAATACTTTTAATGGACTTATAATATGTCATATTCACCTATAAAATACATGTATGGAATATATTAGTTCAAATTATATTTATTTTAATATTATTAGTATCATTTATTTGATTATTCCTTTAATAAATTTATTATTGCATCATCATTGTTTCATAATTAAATTTAATTATTTAATGTTTAAAATTTATAAATAAAATACCATGATTTAGGTAATATTTTTATCTTTCAAATTACTATTTATAGTATAATATATCACTTATATAACCCCATATTAAAAAAATAGTAAGAAGAGACATGTTTATGATATTTTTTCCTTTAATTTAAATTAAATGTTATAAATGTATTAATCACACCCAAGTGGCTTCCAAAGGCCAAACGTTCAGTCCAAGGATTTTATTTTTTAGAAATGAATCATCCAAAAAGGTTATGATAAGTGTTAGGGTAGTTTTATATTATTATAATATTATTTTAACCCTTTTTACCTGATTTACCCTTTAACCATAGTAAATAAAATAATAAAGTGACTATTCACCAACAATTATTTTGATCCTATTAGATCACATTTTTCATACTGATTACAACCATGTATTTTCATTTTTGAGAATTCAATTCACAAAAGTGACTAAAATTAATTTAAAGTTAATTTCGTTGACGGATTGAGGAAACGTGTTTTTAAAAAGTAAAAACTATCAAAATATTGACATGTGTTTATATACAATATAAATGTGAAATTACTTTCAATGGACAACATTGGATTAAATGATAAAAACTTCATCAAATTATTCCTTAAAACCATGTTTAATGATAATCTAACTATATAAATAAATTACATGAAAATACAGTTTTGAATTAAAATGCAGTATTTTTTCACTATTCATTAAAAAAATATCAATTGGAATGATCTTGATTTTGAAATATATTTATTTTGTTCCATAATTTACCAAAAACACTATATCTATATCCAAAATTGATACAGATGGATTTATTTTAAAATTTGGGAATAAGTATTGCTTCTTTTATAAAGAAATCATTTTTATGGTAAGGAATATTTAAATAACGGTATTTATGTATTGGATTACACAAAACAAGTATTGTAAATTGATGCGCATGAGCCTCATCCCAGTTGGTGAGGTCTCTCCAAGTGTATCCAAGAGACCCAGGTTCAGAAACCAGGTGAAGGCATAATTCTGGTACTGTAGCAGGTAATGTTCGGTATTGTAGAAGCTGGAACTATTCAACCTGGGCCACTAGTTTGGGCTTGTATTCCTTAAGGCCTTCAGGTCAGTAAGGATTTTGGGCCACCATTAAGGCCTTCGGTCCACCTCAAGGCCTTCAGTCCACCTCAATGCCTTCGGGCCACATGATTAGTGCAGTTTCCCCATACAGACTCTACAAAAAATAAGTAGCTCCAGAGGAGGATTCAGAGAATGTGCACTCATCAGAGAAGAACCAATAGATTTGGAAGAATGAGAGGTTATGGCTACGCCATCAGGACCAGACTGTTCTTGCATGGGAAGCTTATCCAGATATACATTCAAAGGTAGAGATCTACCATCATGATATAGATGTTGGGGATGGGAAGTTCCTTGTAGTTATAGTCTAGTTGAATTCCCTAAGACCTTCGGGTCATGTAATGTCTCTTAAGCCTATGGGCCAAGTAATATCTAAGCCTACGGGCCATGTAATGGTTCCCCCACATCCCTAGAAAAGGGTTTTATCAAAATCAATAAAAATGAAGGCCTTCAGGCCATTCGGCCTAAAGTATTAGAAATTGATAACAATAATAGTTCACATGATTCATACCACACCCAACAATGGAATTTTTCGGCTAGGTCATGTAACCAAAAAAATTACCATATTACACCAAGATGGATATTTATATTCCATTGAACTAAAAACCCTTGGTTTATTTCATGCATGTTTATAAATAAAAATGAATAAATATCTATTTAGTGGAAAATGTGAAAGGGCCGCTGAGCTTCTTGAATTGGTTATTACTAATGCGTGTGGACCATTTCTAGTTGAATCAAAGGATATGTACTCATACTTCATAACTTTTACTAATGATTTTAGTCGATATGTATATGTCTACCTAATATGGTATATGTAAAATTACTTTAAGAGATTCAAGGAATATAATAATGAATTTGAGAAACAGCTTGGTAATAATATTAAGAAACTCTACTCAAACTGTGGTAGATAATATTTTAATCAAGACTTTATTGATTATTTATAGGATTTTGGGATTCTATCCTAAATCACTCAACCTTATACACAAAATGGGATGGTGTGAGTGAAAGTAGAAACCATGGCCTGCTATACAAGGTGATATCAGTGATGAATCATGCGAGTCTTCCATTATCATTTTGGGGATACACATTAAAGAAAGTAATACACATTCTAAACTGAGTGCTGACTAAATTAGAAAATGGTATTCCATATGAACTTTGGTATGGAATAAACCGGTGTTGTATCATGTATGAGTGTGGGGATGTGAATCATTTATTAAGGATATTTTTGGTAAAAAACTTTCACACTGATGAAATAAGGGTATCTTGATAAGATATCCAAAGGAAACAAGGAGATACTACTTATATGACCCTTTAGGTAGAAAGGTTGTGGTTGAAAGACGTTCCACATTCCTTGAGAAGGATCATATATCAAAAATAGATTGTGTGAGTGAGATATAATTTAATGAATTCCAAGGTCAAGATATACAATATCTGGCACAATATCAGATTCCACAAAGCCCCATAGAATAAAACGTTACAGAGAAACAAATACTACGTCAGAATACAAGAGATGTTAGATAAACTAAAAGATATGGTATCTAATTATTGGGGATGGTGACTCGTTATTATTTGATAATAATGATCCTTAAATAAATAAGGAATCATTAATTGGCATATATATTTCCATATATAAAGAATCTATAAATTCTGAAATGGATTTCATGGACTAAAACCAAGTCTGTATTTTGGTAGATATTATAGTGGATATAAATATTGTTAGTTGTAAATGGGTATTCAAAAATAAATTGTACATGGATGGACAAGTTAGTACTTATAAGGCATGACTTGTTGTAAAAGGGTTCAAAAAATGTTAAATCATTGACTATGAGGAAACCTTTTCATAAGTTTGTATGATGAAATCCATTATAATTCTACTTGTCATGACATCTTTCCATGACTATGACATTTAGAAAATGGATTTCAAAAGAGACTTCATTAATAGGAACCTTCATGAAGATTTCTATATGAAGTAACCCAAAGGTTTTGTGACTCTAAAGCATTCTAATAAGGTATGCAGGTTGCAAAGATCCATTTGTGTTAAAATAATAATCCAGGTCATTGAACATTTATTTTGATGAATCTATAAAAAAATTAGTTTAAAAAAGAATGAATGTGAGAGTTATATATATAAATATTTTAGTGGGAGCATAATCATTGTCTTAATAGTTTATTTCAATGACATACTACTTATTAGAAATGAAATACTAGTATTATAGTGTGTTAAATCCTTGTTGAACACATGTTTATCCATGAATTACTTATAAGAATTAGTATATATTTTGGGGTTCAAGATCCATCATGATAGATCCAAGAGGTTGGTTAGTTTAGGTCAAAATACATAAATTAACATGGTAATGAAAAAATTCAGTATGGAGAAATCCAATAGAGGATTTTTTACAGTGTCACATGGAATTTATCTTTCCTAGAAAACGTGTCCTTCGAAACATGAGGAAATACAAAGGATAGCAAGGATTCCATATGTGTCTATGATTGGGTCAGTCTTGTATGTTATGTTATGTTCTAGCACTAAAAGATAATTAGTTTTTTCCAACATGGGTTTATCTACGGGTAAAAGTTCATTTTCTATTGGTAAAGCATTTTACAACCAAAATTTGTCATGTCACTAAATTATTGGTAAAGTCTTTATCAGTAAATTTAATTATAACAGATAAAATAGTTATATTGAAATTATAATAATACCAATAAATAAAATATATTTTGTTTAAAATTTTTAACAACATATTTATAAAAAATATTTATTTGTTGATAATATTATTACCAACATTTATCTTTCCATCAATAATATTATTAACAAATATTTTCTTATATATTATTATAATAAATTCCAATAATTAATATCTGTTTGTAAATTATATTTTAAATAAAATATTTTATACATGAATTCTAAAATTTGTTTCTAAAATTTTGCTTTGTATTAATTAATATAATTATATATAATATATTTATTATTTTATTATATAATAATTATAAAATTATCTTATATAAAATTCCAACAACATAGACTTTATTTGAAAAAAAACATTCAAACATATTTTAAAAACATGTTCAAACTCTAATAAAAGACATTGCAAACATGTTTAATCATGTTCAAACTCAAAGATAATTTACATGAAACTCCAAAAAACTACATCCATGATATATTTCTCTTACGTATAAGTTATCATTGTCATGGTTCGCATTAGTGGATGGGTCGACACATGCAGTTCACCAACTCATTCATCATTGCTATAATGGTAGCCATCATCTCTAGTAGGCTCACACTGGAAGCATGATGTAGGACATCCCCAATTTCAGACACAAGTGGATGGAAGCAGTTGATCATCCCTAGTACATAAATGCTTCATAAAATCTAACACAAAACTCTATACAAATAAAATCTAAAACATCTATTTTTTCAACTTCAAATCCAAATATAATTAAATCAATTAAATTCTTTTTATTCCAATGGGAGAAGGGGAACATGAATGATTAAATCCTTAATTTTTGTAAAAGTAGATAATTAATGAGATCTCATGAAATCTTTGAGACTCCTTGTGAGCATTTGATACTTGAAAATTGTGCAGGATTCCTGTGAAATATTTGATGATTCTATCAACTCCATCACTATTTTTCAAGTAATAAAATTCCTTATTTGGGTGTTGATGGAATTTGAATCATAATAATGATTTTTTGTTCCAAAATTTATAAGGGTGACCTAGAGTATAATAAAAAAACTAAATTTTAGACATAAAATCATTTAAATTATATTGAAAAAATGCATATGATGAATTTTAGGAAGAGAATGATCCAACCTGAAGACCATGTTCATGTGATTTGACAATAAAATTGGTTGGAATTTAAAAATATTTACTTTTCATAGGAATAATGGTATCAATTAATGGTATAATACCAATCACATAATCATGAATATATTAAATAAAACATCACATGTTTCAACCCACTAAATAAATTGCATAAAATGATAAGCAAACATCAAATGTTTCAACCCACCAGTCGGTTAGACCAATGAACTTTGGACACCGTCACTGCTCCTTTCCAAACATGATAAGAAAATTAAAAATATCACATTATCATCAATTAAAACTACTAGATTTCATAACATCATGAAAAAAATTATTACATGAATGTAATGGTGGTTTAGGATCACTCAGTATGATATGTATTGAATCAAGACTATCTCAATAAGCATAATGAGAAATTGAATTATTCAATAGATAATTTATGGAAAAATGATCCTAAATCCCTTGATCATATTTGGGTTTTTTCTATTTTCAAATAATCCTTTATTGATTAAAAAAATTTATTATTTTTAAAGCTAGCTATGAATTTACATTTCAAACCACAAAAAGATAAAGAGTCATGGGGAAGAAATAGATGGGTGAGATTATTAAAACAATAATGAGGCATCAATATATTACCTTAAACATATGTTCCAAAATTCTCAAAACATTGTATCACCAACCCCTAATAAAGAAACATTATATCTCTTCATGATATTCACTATCAAGTCATCAAATGTATCCCACCTTCCCTTTTCAATGTCAAGTAAAACATCATCATTCCTATATCATTATTATCATCACCAAACACATAGAAAAGAGTTTTAATAAAACCATTAATTTTTCTAATGTTTATAAATCATTAAGGATATAAAAAATATAAAAAACAATTTTACTTAGGCTAGAATTAATTATAAATTATAAAATATATTTGGAGAAACTAAAATTTTATATTATTCTTTGTGTATAATCCAGTTAACATGAAACATGGACACATATAGGATACATAAACCATCATTGTACTTAAACCCCCATTATAAATCAATAAATAATGAGTTATTAATTGACATAAAATAAAAATATTGGAATTTTTTATCTTTAAGACAAAATAATCTTATCAAAATTTAAAAATTAAATGTTCACTAAAAAATACATACAGACATGTGATTAAAGTAAGAGACCAAATGGTCATTAAGAAACCAAATTTTTGACTTTTTTTAAATTGATTGAACTCAAATGAATACAACTAAATATAAATTGACTTTTTAAACCATAATCAATACCTTAGATTACTTAGATAAAGGCGATATTGATTTTTTTGAGAAAAAAATAATTTTTTTGTTACAAATAACCCATCAAATGTACAAGAAGATTAAAATTAAAATACTCCCTTCACTAGAACCTTAACTTACCCCTAAAACCCAATAGAAAATGAGGTATTAAAAATAAATAAAATTTATCTAATAAACCATATTCAACCTAATCCATGACCAGATATGGAATTAATTATAAGGCCCCAGCCTTAAACATTACTTAATCTTGAGTTACTTCAAGAATACATGTTGAGGATCTTTTCAGGTTTATATTTTTAGAGAATTAGATCATAAAACATGCATTACATTCCACATTTAAACAAAGTGGTTACATAAAAGATAGTATTCATTTTTCTCATCAACAAAACATATTTAAAATAAAACATGGATCCTATCTTGACACTTCCTTGACACTATCATCGTATCATGTACCTTTCCCTTGACCTGTGAAAAACATTTCAAAAACTTGGGATGAGCATAAAAATCTCAGTAAGGGATATAAAAATATGGAAAGGAAACATGAGTACATATATACATAAGAATGAAATCATACTTTACCCATAAAATATAAGCACTTTAACATACCTCATCAAATCATGAATAAATCATATAAATCATAAGACATAAAGGTAACTTGAGGCATTCATAACATTCTTACGTAGGGAGTAACCCTCTTGGTTACGTTTGGAATACCCATCACAGTATATTCCCTAAATATCTTCAGAGAAACCTCAATGTTTAACCCCTTCGTGTTACCCAATGCATTGGAGATCTATATCGGGCTCACCTGCCCTTAGTTTATCACGGAAACACCCGTCTTCATAACAATTCCCAAGAACCATAACATAATCGTATCACATAAAATATACATAAAGGAAAAATAAAATTTCCACATTTCAATCACAAGATATCAATAAAACACATTGATATAATAAAAACATTATGAAAACCATTTTCAATACCAAAATAAAAGAAAAGTAAAACATGGTATTTATTTTTCATTTAAAAAAAGTATTGCTTGTAGAGGAATCCAAAACTCAAATAATGGTCACGGCGGCGGAGAAGTCGTTGTCGCCACTTACGTACGACAAAAACATTCCCTTTTGTAATTTAGTAAAACGATTCATATAAAATATTCCTTTTGGATAAATGTAAAATTCAAAGGGGTTTATACACCGTATAAAAGAAAGTTGTGTATAAAACATAATATGCCTCAATAAAAGGAGATTGAGACGAAGTCCCATACCTCGGGTCCGACTTGACACGATCGTTATTTAATGTCCTAAATAATAAACTTGAGTTAATTTCTACTTACTTAAGAACTTTTTTCAAGTTCATTATTCCTTTTATATCACTTATTACCATGTCATGAACACTATGAAATTATTTAAGTTAATAACGGTCGTTTTAACGATCATTGGGACTTGAGTCAAAAATATATTCTTTATAATTACAAGTTTTTCATGTATCCATTATATCCAGAGTTATACTCATGATTTATATATCAGATATATCATATATATCCAGTATATACATGCATTTATAATATTACATAACATTTAGAGGTAATAAATGAAATGCACCGTTCATGGAGACGGTAAGCCGTACGTACGCATGAACGCTGCTTCCATTTATATTTCATATTTAATGGAATTAAAACATAATGATACATAATAGTATTATAATTCTAGTATTGTATCATATATAATATCATTCAATATATCCTTTATACGTACCACATATGGTATTAATGAATCAAATCACTTTGAGGGGGCGGTAGTCCGCACTTCCTAAAATGAAGATATCGCGTTTACACATAAAGGAAACCATAAAGGTATGTCATAAATGAAAAATACAGAAGATTAAGTAAAACATCAATATATTATATATCATATATAAATGTAGTGACATCTTAATGTCCACCTTTGAAGGTGTTATATGAGTGTTGAACAATCATCGTTTCGTGAGGCAGAAATTCCCCATCCACAGAAACAGTATGTTGTTTTACCATTAGATGTAGGTGTGTATAAGTTTAGCTCGAATTCATCTTATAACAACATCCTGGTATATTTAAGATACTGGTGTTTTTACAAAATAAAGGAATAAAAAGAGTTTAGAGGGTTGGAGAAGCAAAATAAAACATAAGAACACAGGAGAAAACACTACCTTTAAAACGGGTAACTCTTTTTGATTTGAGCTCAAAGGCTTCCTTGGGAAGACTTCTGCCAAAAGTGAGGCTTCAAGGAGTAATAGAGGGATGTGTAGAGAAAAAATGGGCAGAGTTTGGCCGGTCCAAAGGCTTGAGAGGTGTCGGTAAGGTGGTAGAGGTGGGGGCCTTTTATAAGAGGAGAGGAGGGGCACTCTTGGAAAGTTATAAAAGGTTACATTATTATAAAATGTTTTTCGGATTTAAAAGGTCCCAAAATTATGTATTTTAAGGATAAGGTGCTAAGAGTTTGAAATCCACCCATCCAATAGGTTTTTGACATGTTTAGGTCTTATATTTTACATTATATTTTCATTTTATTTAAATCGTTAAATAATGATGTAATCGCTGCATCATCATGGTGTCGTAAATAATTTAATTTATTTAGTGTCTAAAAATTATAAAAAATTATCATGATGTAGGAAATAATTTTAGATTTCTAATTAATATTTATAGTCAAAAATATGACTTGTATAACCCCATTTAAAATTTGTTTTAGTAAAACAACTCATGTTTGTGACATTTTAATTTTAACTTTAATTAAAAAGGTATTAATGTCATTTTCCAACCAAAGTGGATCCATGGGGTCCCCAAATTGACCCATTGATTGTCTTGGTCAGACATGACACATCCAATAAGGGTAGGACATGTGTCTAGGTCATTTCATATTGTTAAAACATTATTTTTACCTTAAACTATACTAATTACCTCTAATCGCGATTAAAAACTTAAAAGTTACTATTCACCAAAAAATTATTTTAATCCCATTGAACCACATTTTACTTCTTAATGACAAAAATTTATGTCGGATTTTTGAAATTCAAAACACAGAGGTGGTAAAATTTCATTTAAACGGAAAATCAGTTTTTATAAGTACCACTTAGTGGTTTCACTATTCATCAAAAATTGAAGTTTTTCAGAAAAATACCAAAACTTCACCCTAAGCTATATTTGATATTCCGAATTAAAAAATAATGTCTATTTTACAAAATTCAAAACATATAAGTTACATTAATTAATTTAATAATTAATTCCCGCTGTCAGAGCAAATAGCGTGTTTTTATGAAACAATAAGTATCAAAAGATTGACACTAGTTTAAGTCCAATTTCAAAGTGAAATTAATTACAACGCCCACTATTGGATTAAATGGTAAAAATATATTCTAATTGAACTTTAAATCAAATTAAAAAGATAATCTAATCATATAAATAAATTATATTAAAAAGATGTTTTGAATTAAAATACAACATTTTTCACTATTCATTAAAAAAATGAACTTTATTGGAAAAATACCAAAAATTCACACAAAGTAAATTTTGATGTCCCTATTCTAAAGAAGAATTTTATTTGGTCCAATAGAATTTATAAGAGTGACCAAAACTATATTTAATGACGGTTCGCCATCAAAAGGCGATAATTGGACCTTTAGTGAAAATTAGAGTATATATGCCTAAAATTGAATTCTTTTTGTATTTTAAGCCTTTATATTTTATTGGATAAATGTAAAAACATTTAACAAACATATATAATCATATTTTAGTTATTTCTATTCATTCCCGCCAATACAATGGCTATGTGTTAACTACCATTTAAAAAAAATTATTATATTACTAGTGTGCAACGTAAGATTTCAAAGAAACTCGTTGTTGCGTATCGGGAACGCTATCGAACATAGAAACCCCTTTGAAGTAAAATAAATATTTAATTTGTAAATATTAATAAATATGAAAATGATTTATTCTTTATTTACCTGGGATGTTACATCCTTCCCCCCTTTTGAGAATTGCATCCTCACAATTTTATTCACTTATCAAAATAAGTGGGGGAATTTATCCCTCATAGCATTTTCAGATTCCCATGTTGCCTCTTCAACCATATGGTTTTTCCATAAAACCTTTACTTAGTGAATTACCTTATTCCGCAACACTTGCTCTCTATGGTCAAGTATCTGGACTGGTTGTTCTTCATAAGAGAGATTCTCTTCCAACTGAACTACCTCTGGGCTCAAAACATGAGATGGATCTGGCATGTACTTTCTCAACATCGAAACATGAAAAACATTGTGTACCTGAGATAAACCTGGAGGTAAAGCCACTCGGTATGCAACTGATCCAACTTTCTCCAGAATTTCATATGGTCCAATGAACCTTGGACTCAGCTTTCCTTTCTTACCAAATCGCATCACACTTTTCCACGGTGAAACTTTGAGAAAAACATGATGACCTACCTTGAAAGATAGATCCTTCCTCCGGTTATCCGCATAACTCTTCTGCCTGCTTTGAGCTATTCTCATGTGTTTCTGAATCACCTGAACTTTTTCTGCCATCTCTCCTACCAATTCTGGTCCCATCAACTTCCTTTCACCCACTTCATCCCAGAAAGCTGGAGTTCGACACCGCTTCCCATATAATGCCTCAAATGGTGCCATATGTATACTGGAATGAAAACTGTTATTATAAGAAAACTCAAACAAAGAAAGATGTTGGTCCCAACTTCCCTGATAATCCATCGAACAAGCACGTAGCATATCCTCCAAAGTCTAAATTGTTCGTTCTGACTGCCCATCTGACTGAGGATGAAAAGTTGTACTAAAATTTAATTCAGTACCCAACGAATTTTGAAGGCCTTTCCAAAAGTTAGAAGTGAACCTCGGATCATAGTCAGATACAATGGAAAGAGGAACTCCATGTAACCTGACTATCTCTTTAAGATACAGATGGGAAATTTGATCTAGGTAAAAATTATCTCGTATGGCAAGGAAATGAGCAGATTTAGTCAAGCGATCAACAATAACCCAGATTGAATTACTAACTTGAAGTGTCTTCGGCAATCCCACAATGAAGTCCATGGATATATTCTCCCATTTCCACTCTAGCACTGGTAAAGGCTGAAGCATCCCTTTAGGTAACCGACTCTCTGCTTTAACCTGTTGACAAGTCAAACACTTCACAGAAAAATCAGCAATATCCCTTCTCATTCCATCCCACCAGTAATACTCCCGAAGATCTCTATACATCTTAGTACTTCCAGGATGGACTGAAAACGGAGAAATATGAGCTTCACATAAAAAATCTCTCTTCAACTATGAATCACACGACACACACAATCTCTTCCCAAATCTCAAAACAAAATCATTATCAATATTGAATTCAGGCAACTTACCCTTCTGAACTAGCTCTACCTTTTTCTGTAACTCGTTGTCTTGCTTCTGTTCTTGCTTAATTCTATCTGATAAAGAAGATTTCACTGATACCTGAAACAAAACAGAAGTACATTCTACACCAACAACTTCTATGCCAAAGTTCATCAAATCCTTAACAAAAGGATCACGTTCCAAACACAACATTGTTAATGAAGCATTACTTTTTCGACTCAAAGCATCAGCCACTTTATTTTCTTTTCCCAGATGGCAATGAATTGTACAATCATGATCCTTGATTAATTCTAGCCATCTCCTCTGTATCAGGTTCAATTCTTTCTGAGTGAATATATATTTTAAACTTTTGTGATCGGTATATATTTCACACTTTACTCCATACAAATGATGCCTCCAAATTCTTAAAGTGAAAACAACAGCAGCTAATTCCAAATCATGTGTAGGGTAATTTACCTCATGAGTTTTCAACTGTTTTGAAGCATAAGCAATTACCTGATAATTCTTCAATGGGACGCAACCAAGTATTTTCAATGAAGCATCACTGTAGATAACAAACTCCTCATTCCTAGAAGGTAGTGTCAAAACTGGAGCATTCACCAATCTTCTTTTCAGTTCCTGAAAACAATCATCACATTATTTTGTCCAGATAAACTTAACACCCTTCCGAGTTAGCTTAGTCATTGGACTAGATAACTGTGAAAAATTTCTAACAAACCTTCGGTAATAGCCTGCCAAACCAAGGAAGCTACAAATCTCAGTTACATTTTTGGGTCTTGTCCATTCTTCCACAACCTTTTTTTTGTAGGATCAACAGTTATCCCATCTTTAGAAACAATATGACCAAGGAAAGAAATTTGTTGCAACCAAAACTCACACTTACTGAATTTCCCATACAATTTCTTTTCTTTTAAGGTTTTCAAAATAACCCTTAAATGTCTTTCATGCTATTCTTTACTTTTAGAAAACACCAAAATATCATCAATGAAAACAACCACAAACTTATCCAAGAACTCATGGAAAATTCTATTCATTAAGTCCATGAATACAGAAGATGCATTGGTTAGCCCAAAAGGCATTACTACAAATTCATAATGGCCATATCTTGTACGAAACGTGGTCTTCAGAATATTTGCTTCCTTTACCTTCAACTGATGGTACCCCGATCTCAGGTCAATCTTTGAAAAATACTGATCTCCCTGGAGCTGATCAAACAAATCATCGATATGAGGCAAAGGATATTTGTTCTTAACACTGATATTATTCAAGGCTCTGTAATCAATGAAAAGTCTCATAGAACCATCTTTCTTTTTAACAAATAAAACAGGAGCACCCCATGGTGATATGCTAGGTCGAATGAAACCTTTATCTAATAAATCTTGCAATTGCTCCTTCAACTCCAAAAGTTCAATTTGAGCCATTCGATAAGGGCGTTTTGAAATTGGATTAGCATCAGGAACTAAGTCTACAGTAAACTCAACTTCTCGATCTGGTATTATTCCAGGCAACTCATCAGGAAAAACATCAGGATACTCATTTACCACTGGCACATCATTAATCTGTACAGTTCCCTTATTTTAAACAATATGTGCAAGGTAACATTCATTTCCATCTTTTACAAGTTTCTCAGCCTCTTGATATGTTATCAAAATTAAGGGTTCATTCTTGTACACAAACTGAAAGTATTTCTGAAAAGAAACTTTTTTAGCTCTACAGTCAATCTTAGCATGGTAAATAGAGAGCCAATCCATACCCAAGATAACATCAAACTCTACTAGAGGTAAAACAATAAGGTTTTCAAGTAGGTTCTTTCCACGGATAAGGATAGGAAGATTCTTATAAATTCTTTTTGCCTCAACATTTCTCCAGGTGTTTTTACCACAAGTTCATGAGTCATTTATTGAGATGGTATTCCCATTTTACTAGAAATGTTTTCAGAGATGAAAGAATATGTAGACCCCGAATCAAACAACACACTGGAATAATCTGAAAAAACAAAGTACCTGATACAACTTCATTTGATGGCCCGACATCTGCTAAAGTAGCTGCAAAGGATTTCACCACCCCTTTCTGCTTGTAGTCTAACTGCTTCCCATCACTCGATCTCTTTGTCGGACACTCATTTTCATAGTGACCCATCTCATTGCACTTAAAACATTTCACTAACTGTAAATAAAATTTGGTCTTACCATCACCCTGATCTTTTTCAGTGCAATCACGAGCCTTATGTCCCATCTTACCGCATCGGTATCACTTTCCAGAATTCGAAAGACATTCCCCAGAATTCCTTTTACCACATTTATCACAAACTGGAAACTTAGTTTTCTTACCGTTAGACCTTTTGAAGAATTCTTTCCTTTCTCCTGCCACCTCGGTCTCTTCTTCTGCTGGTTGTTATAGAACACTTGATCATCGGGAAACTCCATTTCCACCTTCTTGGCACATCGAATAAGCTTTTAATAACTTTTTAACTCACGAGAATCCAATGCCCTCCGATATTTTGGCTTTAATCCTGAGTAAAAACGATTGATTTTACTATCAAGGTCTCAGATAAAATTTGGATCATACCTTGCCAATCGAGTGAACCTCTCTTCATTGGCAGCCACTGAGTCTTCCTCTTGCCTCAATTCTAAGAATTGTTTTTCCATCCTAATTCGAACAGCCTTAGGAAAATACTTCTCAAGAAACATACCTTTGAATTCATCCCAGTCGAGAGCATCAATCTCATCAGTGTCCCTAATATTTTTAACCATCGACCACCACTGATCTATTTCACCCTTCAAATGGTAAATAGCAAGACTAACCTTTTTATTGTCTGAACACCCCATGACATCGAAAATATTCTCCAGTGCTTTAATCCACCCTTCAGCTAGCACATGGTCAAATGATCCTCTAAATGATGGGGGATGTTGCCTCATGAAATGTTCCACCACTGACATGTTCCTCTACGGTTGATCTGGCTGATCTCGTTCATGGATACCACCACCATTTATCGCTTGAGTCAACTGCGCCATTACTGCAACAAACTGTTCAGTTCCAATTCTGACCATCTCAGGATGCTGATTCGGAAGGTTATTTCCTTCTGTATGCCTTCCTAGCACTGCTTCCCTGTTTCATCTGTGGAAAACCATTCTGAACAAACATGTCTTAGATGAATCAACATGGTAATCTTCAAATGATATATCATTTCAATTTGACCATAAAAAAATATTTTTGGATAATCATTTAATAGAATTATGACTCCTAAAGTTATCTAAACGGACCTCTGATACCAACTATAAGGCCCCAGCCTTAAACATTACTTAATCTTGAGTTACTTAAAGAATACACGTTGAGGATCTTTTTAGGTTTAGAGATTTAGATAATTAGATCATAAAACATGCATTACATTCCACATTTAAACAAAGTGGTTACATAAAAGATAGTATTCATTTTTTCCATCAACGGAAACATATTTAAAATAGAACATGGATTCTATCTTGACACTTCCTTGACACTATCATCATATCATGTAACTTTCGCTTGACCTGTGAAAAACATTTCAAAAACTTGGGATGAGCATGAAAAGCTCAGTAAGGGTTATAAAAATATGGAAAGGAAACATGAGTACATATATACATAAGAATGAAATCATACTTTACCCATAAAACATAAGCACTTTAACATACCTCATCAAATCATGAATAAATCATAGAAATCATAAGACATAAAGGTAACTTGAGGCATTCATAACATTCTTACGTAGGGATTAACCCTCTTGGTTACGTTTGGAATACCCATCATAGTATATTCCCTAAATATTTTCGGAGAAACCTCAACGTTTAACCCCTTCATGTTACCCAATGCATTGGAGAGCTATATCGGGCTCACCCGCCCTTAGTTTATCACAGAACCACCCGTTTTCATAACAATTCCCAAGAACCATAACATAATTGTATCACATAAAATACGCATAAAGGAAACATAACATTTCCACATTTCAATCACAAGATATCAATACAACACATTGATATAATAAAAACATTATGAAAACCATTTTCAATACCAAAATAAAAGAAAAGTAAAACATGGTATTTATTTTTCATTTAAAAAAAAGTATTGCTTGTAGAGGAAGCCGAAACTCAAATAATGGTCACGACGGCGGAGAAGTCGTTGTCGCCGCATACGTACGAAAAAAACATTCCCTTTTTTCATTTAGTAAAACGCTTCGTATAAAAAGATTCCTTTTGGATAAACATTAAAGTCAAAGGGGTTTATACACTGTATGAAAGAAAGTTGTGTATAAAACATAATATGCCTCAATGAAAGAAGATTGAGACGAAGTCCCATACCTCGGGTCCGACTTGACTCGATCGTTCTTTAATGTCCTGAATAATAAAATTGAGTTAATTTCTAATTTCTTAAGAACCTTTTTCAAGTTCATTATTCCTTTTATATCACTTATTACCATGTCATGAACACTATGAAATTATTTAAGTTAATAACGTTCGTTTTAACGATCATTGGTACTTGAGTAAAAAATATGCTCTTTATAATTACAAGTTGTTCATGAATCCATTATATCCAGAGTTATAATCATGATGTATATATCATATATATCATATATATTCAGTATATACATGCATTTATAATATTAAATAACATTTAGAGGTAATAAATTAAATGCACCGTTCATGGAGACGGTAAGCCGTACGTACGCATGAACGCTACTTCCATTTCTATTTCATATTTAATGGAATTAAAACATAATGATACATAATAGTATTATAATTCCAGTATTGTATCATATATAATATCATTCAATCTATCCTTTATACGTACCACATATGGTATTAACGAATGAAGTCACTTTGAGGGGGCGGTAGTCCGCACTTCCTAAAATGAAGATATAGTGTTTACCCATAATGGAAACCATAAAGGTATGCCATAAATGAAAAATACAGAAGCTTAAGTAAAACATAAATATATTATATATCATATATAAATTTAGTGACATCTTAATGTCCACATTTGAAGTTGTTATATGAGTGTTGAACAATCATCATTTCGTGAGGCAGAAATTCATCATCCACAGAAACAGTATGTTCTTTAACCATTAGATGTAGGTGTGTGTAAGTGTAGCTC
This sequence comes from Viscum album, assembly GCA_963277665.1. Classification (NCBI taxonomy): domain Eukaryota; kingdom Viridiplantae; phylum Streptophyta; class Magnoliopsida; order Santalales; family Viscaceae; genus Viscum; species Viscum album. Next base: position 80,689,631 of record OY728122.1, read on the forward strand.
GAATACATCTTATAACAACATCCTAGAATATTGAAGATACTGGTTTTGTTACAAAATAAAGGAATAAAAAGAGTTTAGAGGGTCAGAGAAGCAAAATAAAACATAAGAACACAAGAGAAAACACTACCTTTAAAACGGGTAACTCTTTTTGATTTGAGGTCAAAGGCTTCTTTGGGAAGACTTCTGCCCAAATTGAGGCTTCAAGGAGTAATAGAGGGATGTGGAGAGACAAAATAGGCAGGGGTTGGCCGATCCAAAGGCTTGAGAGGTGTGGGTAAGCTGGTATAGGTGGGGGCCTTTTATAAGAGGAGAGGAGGGGCACTCTTGGAAAGTTATAAAAGGTTACTTTATTATAAAATTATTTTCAGATTTAAAAGGTCCCAAAATTATATATTTCTAGGATAAGGTGATAAGAGTTCGAAATCCACCCATCCAATAGGTTTTTTACATGTTTAGGTCTTATATTTTAAATTATCTTTTCATTTTATTTAAATCGTTAAATAATGAGGTAATCGCTGCATCATCATGGTGTCGTAAATAATTTAATTTATTTAGTGTCTAAAAATTATAAAAAAAATATCATGATGTAGGAAATATTTTTAGCTTTCTAATTAATATTTATAGTCAAAAATATGACTTGTATAACCCCATTTAAATGTTTTTTAGTAAAACAACTCATGTTTGTGACATTTTAATTTTAACTTTAAATAAAAAGGTATTAATGTCATTTTCCTACCAAAGTGGCTCCATGGGGTCCCCAAATTGACCCATGGATTTTCTTGGTCGTCCATGAGACATAAAATAATGGTAGGACATGTGTCTAGGTCATTTCATATTATTAAAACATTATTTTTACCTTAAACTATACTAATTACCTCTAATCGCGATTAAAAACTTAAAAGTTACTATTCACAAAAAAATTATTTTAATCTCATTGAACCACATTTTACTTCTTAATGACAACCATGTATGTCGGATTTTTGAAATTAAAAACACAGAGATGGTAAAATTTCATTTAAACGGAAAATCAGTTTTTATAAGTACCACTTAGTGGTTTCACTATTCATCAAAAATTGAAGTTTTTCAGAAAAATACCAAAACTTCACCCTAAGCTATATTTGATATTCCAAATTCAAAAACGATGTCTATTTTTCAAAATTCAAAACATATAAGTTACATTAATTAATTTAATAATTAATTCCCGTTGTCAGAGCAAATAGCGTGTTTTTATGAAATAATAAGTATCAAAAGATTGACACTAGTTTAAGTCCAATTTCAAAGTGAAATTAATTCCAACACCCACTATTGGATTAAATGGTAAAAATATATTATAATTTCACTTTAAATCCAATTAAAAAGATAATCTAATCATATAAATAAATTAGATTAAAAAGTGGTTTTGAATTAAAATACAACATTTTTCACTATTCATTAAAAAAATGAACTTTATCAGAAAAATACCAAAAATTCACACAAAGTAAATTTTGATGTCCCTATTCTAGAAAAGAATTTTATTTGGTCCAATATAATTTATAAGAGTGACCAAAACTATATTTAATGACGGTTCGCCATCAAAAGGCGATAAGTGGGCCTTTAGTGAAAATTAGAGTATATATGCCTAAAATTGAATTCTTTTCGTATTTTAAGCCTTTATCTTTTATTGGATAAATGTAAAAACATTTAAAAAACATATATAATAATATTTTAGTTATTTCTATTCATTCCCGCCAATACAACGGCTACGTGTTAACTACCATTTAAAAAAATATTATTATATTACTAGTGTGCAACGTAAGATTTCAAAGAAACTCGTTGTTGCATATCGGGCACGCTATCGAACATAGCAACCCCTTTAAAGTAAAATTAATATTTAATTTGTAAATATTAATAAATATGAAAATGCTTTATTCTTTATTTACCTGGTATGTTACATCCTTCCCCCCTTTTGGGAATTGCATCCTCGCAATTTTATTCACTTATCAAAATAAGTGGGGGTATTTATCCCTCATAGAATTTTCAGATTCCCATGTTGCCTCTTCAACCATATGGTTTTTCCATAAAACCTTTACCTTGTGAATTACCTTATTCCACAACACTTTCTCTCTACAGTCATGTATCTGGATTGGTTGTTCTTCATAAGAGAGATTCTCTTCCAACTGAACTACCTCTGGGCTCAAAACATGAGATGGATCTGGCATGTACTTTCTCAACATCGAAAAATGAAAAACATTGTGTACCTGAGATAAAGTTGGAGGTAAAGCCACTCGGTATGCAACTGATCCAACTTTCTCCAGAATTTCATATGGTCCAATGAACCTTGGACTCATCTTTCCTTTCTTACCAAATCGCATCACACTTTTCCACGGTGAAACTTTGAGAAAAAACATGATCACCTACCTCGAAAGATAGATCTTTACTCCGGTTATCCGCATAACTCTTATGCCCGCATTGAGCTATTCTCATGTGTTTCTGAATCAACTGAACTTTTTCTACCATCTCTTCTACCAATTCTGGTCCCATCAACTTTCTTTCACCCACTTCATCCCATAAAGCTGGAGTTCGACACCGCTTCCCATATAATGCCTCAAATGGTGCCATCTGTATACTGGAATGAAAACTGTTATTATAAGAAAACTCAACCAAAGAAAGATGTTGGTCTCAAATTCCCTGATAATCCATCGAACAAGCACGTAGAATATCCTCCAAATTCTGAATTGTTCGTTCTGACTGCCCATCTTACTGAGGATGAAAAGTTGTACTAAAATTTAATTCAGTACCCAACGACTTCTGAAGGCCTTTCCAAAAGTTAGAAGTGAACCTCGGATCACGTTCAGATACAATGGAGAGAGGAACTCCATGTAACCTGACTATCTCTTTAAGATAAAGACGGGAAAGTCGATCTAGGGAAAAATTATCTCGTATGTCAAGGAAATGAGCAGATTTAGTCAAGTGATCAACAATAACCCAGATTGGATTATTACCTTGAGGTTTCTTCGGCAATCCCACAACAAATTCCATCGATATATTCTCTCATTTCCACTCTGGAACTGGTAAAGGCTGAAGCATCCCTTTCGGTAACTGCCACTCTGCTTTAACCTGTTGACAAGTAAAACACTTCATAGTAAAATCAGCAATATCCCTTCTCATTCCATCCCACCAGTAATACTCCTGAAGATCTCTATACATCTTAGTACTTCCAGGATGGACTGAAAATGGAGAACTATTAGCTTCACATAAAAAATATATCTTCAACTGTGACTCACACGGCACACAAAATCTCTTCCCAAATCTCAAAACAAAATCATTATCAATATTGAATTCATGCAACTTACCCTTCTGAACCAGCTCTACCTTTTTCTACAACTCACTGTCTTGCTTCTGTGCTTACTTAATTCTGTCTGATAGAGAAGATTTCACTGATACCTGAAACAAAACAGAAGGACATCCTGCACCAACAAATTCTATGCCAAAGTTCATCAAATCCTTAACCAAAGGATCATGTTCCAAACGCAACATTGTTAATGAAGCATTACTTTTTCGACTCAAAGCATCAGCCACTTTATTTGCTTTTCCCGGATGGTAATAAATTGTACAATCATAATCCTTGATTAATTCTAGTCATCTCCTCGGCCTCATGTTCAATTCTTTCTGAGTGAATATATACTTTAAACTTTTGTGATCGGTATATATTTCACACTTTACTCCATACAAATGATGCCTCCAAATTTTTAAAGCGAAAACAACAGCAGCTAATTCCAAATCATGTGTAGGGTAATTTACCTCATGAGTTTTCAACTGTCGTGAAGCATATCAATTACCTGATCATTCTGCATTAGGAAGCAACCAAGTCCTTTCAATTAAGAATCACTTTAGATAACAAACTCCTCATTCCTGGAAGGTAGTGTCAAAACTGGAGCATTCACCAATCTTCTTTTCAGTTCCTGAAAACAATCATCACATTCTTTTATCCAGATAAACTTAACACCCTTCCGAGTTAGCTTAGTCATTGGACTAGATAACCGTGAAAAATTTCTAACAAACCTTCGATAATATCCTGCCAAACCAAGGAATCTACGAATCTCAGTTACATTTGTGGGTCTTGGCCATTCTTCCACAACCTTTGTTTTTGCAGGATCAACAGTTATCCCATCTTTAGAAACAATATGACCAAGGAAAGAAATTTGTTTCAACCAAAACTCACACTTGATGAATTTCCCATAAAATTTCTTTTCTTTTAAGGTTTTAAAAATAACCCTTAAATGTATTTCATGCTCCTATTTACTTTTATAAAACACCAAAATATCATCAATGAAAACAACCACAAACTTATCCAAGAACTCATGGAAAATTCTATTCATTAAGTCCATGAATACAGTAGGTGCATTGGTTAGCCCAAAAGTCATTACTACAAATTCATAATGGCCATATCTTGTTCGAAACGCGGTCTTCAGAATATCTGCTTCCTTTACCTTCAACTGACGGTACCCCGATCTCAGGTCAATCTTTGAAAAATACTGAGCTCCCTGGAGCTGATCAAAAAAATCATCGATATGAGGCAAAGGATATTTGTTCTTAACAGTGATATTATTCAAGGCTCTATAATCAATGCAAAGTCTCATAGAACCATCTTTCTTTTTAACAAATAAAATAGGCGCACCCCATGGTGATGTTCTAGGTCGAATGAAACCTTTCTCTAATAAATCTTGCAATTGCTCCTTCAACTCTAAAAGTTCAATTTGAGCCATTCGATAAGGGGGTTTTGAAATTGGCTTAGAATCAGGAACTAAGTCTACAGTAAACTCAACTTCTCGATCTGGTATTATTCCAGGAAAATCATCAAAAAAAACATCAGGATACTCATTTACCACTGGCACATCATTAATATGAACAGTTCACTTGTTTTCAACAATATGTGCAAGGTAACATTCATTTCCATCTTTTACAAGTTTCTCAGCCTCTTGATATGTTATCAACAGTAAGGGTTCATTCTTGTACACAAACTGAAAGTATTTCTGAAAAGAAACTTCTTTAGATCTACATTCAATCTTAGCATGGTAAATAGAGATCCAATCCATACCTAGGATAACATCAAACTCTACTAGAGGTAAAACAATAAGGTTTTAAAGTAGGTTCTTTCCACAGATAAGGATAGGAAGATTCTTATAAATTCTTTTTGCCTCAAAATTTCTCCCAGGTGTTTTTACCACAAGTTCAGGAGTCATTTCTTGAGATGGTATTCCCATTTTACTAGAAAATTTTTCAGAGATGAAAGAATGTGTACACCCCGAATCAAACAACACACTGGCATAATCTGAAAAAACAAACAAAGTACATGATACAACTTCATTTGATGGCCCGACATCTGCTGAAGTAGCTGCAAAGGATTTCACCAACCCTTTCTGCTTGTAGTCTAACTGCTTCCCATCACTCGATCTCTTTGTCGGACACTCGTTTTCATAGTGACCCATCTCATTGCACTTAAAACATTTCACTAACTGTAAATCAAATTTGGTCTTAACATAACCCTGATCTTTTTCAGTGCAATCACGATCCTTATGTCCAATCTTACCACATCGGTAGCACTTTCCATAATTCAGAAGACATTCCCCAGCATGCCTTTTACCACATTTATCACAAACTGGAAACTTAGCTTTCTTACCATCAGACCTTTTTGAAGAATTCTTTCCTTTCTCCTTCCACATCGGTCTCTTCTTCTGCTGGTTGTCATAGAACACTTGATCAACGACAAACTCCATTTCCACCTTCTCGGCACATCGAACAAGCTTTTCAAAACTTTTGAACTCACGAGAAGCCAATGCCCTTCGATATTTTGGCTTTAATCCTGAGTAAAAACGATTGATTTTGCTATCAATGTCTCGGATAAAATTTGGAGCATACCTTGCCAATCGAGTGAACCTCTCTTCATAGGCAGCCACTGAGTCTTCCTCTTGCCTCAATTACAAGAATTGTTTTTCCATCCTAAGTCGAACAGCCTTAGGAAAATACTTCTCAAGAAACATACCTTTGAATTCATCCCAGTCGAGAGCATCAATCTCATCAGCGTCCCTGATATTTTTAACCATCGACCACCACTGATCTGCTTCACCCTCCAAATGGTAAATAGCAAGACTAACCTTTTGACTGTCTGAACACCCCATGACATCGAAAATCTTCTCCAGTGCTTTAATCCACCCTTCATCTAGCACAGGTTCAGATGATCCTATGAATGATGGGGGATGTTGCCTCATGAAATGTTCCACCACTGACATGTTCCTCTACGATTGATCTGGATGATCTCATGCATGGATACCACCACCATTTATCGCTTGAGTCAACTGCGCCATTACTGCAACAAACTTTTCAGTTCCAATTCCGACCATCTCAGGATGCTGATTCAGAAGGTTATTTCCTTCTGTATACCTTCCTAGCACTGCTTCCCTATTTCCTCTACGGAAAACCATTCTGAAAAAACATGTCTTAGTTGAAGCAACATGGTAATCTTCAAATGCTATATCATTTCAATTTGACCATAAAAAAGTATTTTTGGATAATCATTTAATAGAATTATAACTCCTAAAGTTATCTAAACGGACCTCTGATACCAACTATATGGCCCCAGCCTTAAACATTACTTAATCTTGAGTTACTTCAAGAATACACGATGAGGATCTTTTCAGGTTTAGAGATTTAGAGAATTAGATCATAAAACAATAATTTCATTTTACATTTAAACAAAGTGGTTACATAAAATATAGTATTCATTTTTCCCATCAACGGAAACATATTTAAAATAGAACATGGATTCTATCTTGACACTTCCTGGACACTATCACCATATCATGTACCTTTCCCTTGACCTGTGAAAAACATTTCAAAAACTTGGGATGAGCATAAAAAGCTCAGTAAGGGATATAAAAATATAGAAAGGAAACATGAGTACATATATACATAAGAATGAAATCATACTTTACCCATAAAACATAAGCACTTTAACATACCTCATCAAATCATGAATAAATCATAGAAATCATAAGACATAAAGGTTACTTGAGGCATTCATAACATTCTTACGTAGGGAGTAACCCTCTTGGTTACGTTTGGAATACCCATCACAGTATATTCCCTAAATATCTTAGGAGAAACCTCAACGTTTAACCCCTTCGCGTTACCCAATGCATTGGAGAGCTATATCGGGCTCACCCGCCCTTAGTTTATCACGGAACCACCCATCTTCATAACAATGCCCAAGAACCATAAGATAATCGTATCACATAAAATATGCATAAAGAAAACATAACATTTCCACATTTCAATCACAAGATATAAATACAACACATTGATATAATAAAAACATTATGAAAACCATTTTCAATACCAAAATAAAAGAAAAGTAAAACATGGTATTTATTTTTCATTTAAAAAAAGTATGGCTTGTAGAGGAAGCCGAAACTCAAATAATGGTCACGGTGGCGGAGAAGTCGTTGTCGCCGCATACGTAAGACAAAAAAATTCCCTTTTTTCATTTATTAAAACGCTTCATATAAAAATATTCCTTTTGGATAAACGTAAAAGTCAAAGGGGTTTATACACCATATAAAAGAAAGTTGTGTATAAAAAATAATATGCCTCAATGAAAGGAGATTGAGACGAAGTCCCATACCTCGGGTCCGACTTGACTCGATCATTCTTTAATGTCCTAAATAATAAAATTGAGTTAATTTATACTTGCTTAAGAACCTTTTTCAAGTTCATTATTCCTTTTATATCACTTATTACCATGTCATGAACACTATGAAATTATTTAAGTTAATAACGGTCGTTTTAACGATCATTGGTACTTGAGTCAAAAATATTCTCTTTATAATTACAAGTTGTTCATGTATCCATTATATCCAGAGTTATACTCATGATGTATATATCATATATATCATATATATCCAGTATATACATTCATTTATAATATTACATAACATTTAGAGGTAATAAATGAAATGCACCGTTCATGGAGACGGTAAGCCGTACGTACGTATGAACGCTGCTTCCATTTCTATTTCATATTTAATGGAATTAAAATATAATGATACATAATAGTATTATAATTCCAGTATTTTATCATATATAATATCATTAGATCTATCCTTTATACGTACCACATATGGTATTAACAAATCAAATCACTTTGAGGGGGCAGTAGTCCGCACTTCCTAAAATGAAGATATTACGTTTACCCATAATGGAAACCATAAAGGTATGTCATAAATGAAAAATACAGAATCTTAAGTAAAACATAAACATATTATATATCATATATAAATGTAGTGACATCTTAATGGCCACCTTTGAAGGTGTTATATGAGTGTTGAACAATCATCGTTTCGTGAGGCAGAAATTCGCCATCCACAGAAACAGTATGTTCTTTAACCATTAGATGTTGGTGTGTGTAAGTGTAGCTCGAATCCATTTTATAAAAACATCCTAGTATATTGAAGATACTGGTTTTGTTACAAAATAAAGGAATAAAAATAGTTTATAGGGATGGAGAAGCAAAATAAAACATAAGAACACAAGAGAAAACACTACCTTTAAAATGGGTAACTCTTTTTGATTTGAGCTCAAAGGATTCCTTGGGAAGCCTTCTGCCCAAAGTGAGGATTCAAGGAGTAATAGAGGGATGTGTAGTGACAAAATTGGCAGGGGTTAGCTGAGCCAAAGGCTTGAGAGGTGTGGGTAATGTGGTAGAGGTGGGGGCCTTTTATAAGAGGAGAGGAGGGGCACTCTTGGAAAGTTATAAAAGGTTACTTTATTATTAAATGCTTTTTGGATTTAAAAGGTCCCAAAATTATATATTTCGAGGATAAGGTGATAAGAGGTTGAAATACACCCATAAAATAGGTTTTTGACATGTTTAGGTCTTATATTTTACATTATCGTTTCATTTTATTTAAATCGTTAAATAATGAGGTAATCGCTGCATCATCATGGTGTCGTAAATAATTTAATTTATCTAGTGTCTAAAAATAATAATAAAAATATCATGATGTAGGAAATCTATTTATCTTTATAATTAATATTTATAGTAAAAAATATGACTTGTATAACCCCATTTAAAAATTGTTTTAGTAAAAAAACTCATGTTTGTGACATTTTAATTTTAACTTTAAATAAAAAGGTATTAATGTCATTTTCCTACCAAAGTGGCTCCATGGGGTCCCCAAGTTGACCCATGGATTTTCTTGGTCGGCCATGACACATCTAATAAGGGTAGGACATTTTTCTAGGTCATTTCATATTATTAAAACATTATTTTTACCTTAAACTATACTAATTACCTCTAATCGCGATTAAAAACATAAAAGTTACTATTCACCAAAAAATTATTTTAATCCCATTGAACCACATTTTACTTCTTAATAACAACCATGTATGTTGAATTTTTGAAATTCAAAACACAGAGGTGGTAAAATTTCATTTAAACGGAAAATCAGTTTTTATAAGTACCACTTAGTGGTTTCACTATTCATCAAAAATTGAAGTTTTTCAGAAAAATACCAAAAATTCACCCTAAGCTATATTTGATATTCTGAATTCAAAAATGATGTCTATTTTACAAAATTCAAAACATATAAGTTACATTAATTAATTTAATAATTAATTCCCGTTGTCAGAGCAAATAGCGTGTTTTTATGAAACAATAAGTTTCAAAAGATTGACACTAGTTTAAGTCCAATTTCAAAGTGAAATTAATTCCAACGCCCACTATTGGATTAAATGGTAAAAATATATTATAATTTCACTTTAAATCCAATTCAAAAGATAATCTAATCATATAAATAAATTAGATTAAAAAGATGTTTTGAATTAAAATACAACATTTTCACTATTCATTAAAAAAAATGAACTTTGTCGGAAAAATACCAAAAATTCACATAAAGTAATTTTTGATGACCCTATTCTAAAGAAGAATTTTATTTGGTCCAATATAATGTATAATAGTGACCAAAACTATATTTAATAACGGTTCGCCATTAAAAGGCGATAAGTGGACCTTTAGTGAAAATTAGAGTATATATGCCTAAAATTGAATTATTTTCGTATTTTAAGCCTTTATATTTTATTGGATAAATGTAAAAACATTTAACAAACATATATAATCATATTTTAGTTATTTCTATTCATTCCTGCCAATACAACGACTACGTGTTAACTATCATTTAAAAAAAATATTATTATATTACTAGTGTGCAACGTAAGATTTCAAAGAAACTCGTTGTTGCGTATCGGGCACGCTATCGAACATAGCAACCCCTTTAAAGTAAAATTAATATTTAATTCGTAAATATTAATAAATATGAAAATGATTTATTCTTTATTTACCTGGGATGTTACATTCATAGATTCCAAAAAACAAATTCTATTCAACTGATTTAGTCTATAAAGACCTATAGAAATAGAATTTATAGTCAAAACATATTACTCTATACTAAATTTCTCTATCATATAGAATAAAAATCTTCCTAATATTACTAATAAGGAATATATACATTTGTGGGAACCCTAAAAATTAAATAAATTTCCCCCTCCATTTGAATGGTTGTTCTTCATGCATTTTGGAACATGTTTCAAAGATGGATAAATAAACCATAAATGACCCCTTGAAATCCTATATATCATTATCATTTGAAAACAACATCTCATTGGATATCATCATTTGATAACCATTAAACACATATGAAATCAACTTACTTTGTTGAACTTGTTCTTATAATTTCATATCTTATGTGAGGCATCAAGGGAATAAGAGGGGCAACACACCTAATTATCCTTCATGAAAAAAAATTCACCCCACCCAAAAATCCCTAAGTGTAATTAATTATAAAAGGAAAGAAACCATTAACCTAAAAAACAATAAAATCATAGATCTCAATCCTTGAATAATAATGTCGTCTAGATGTACATGTTTTAAATTCATACAGGTTTTCCTTCCATAACATACCTTAAAATATTTATATTAAAAACACTCAAAGACTAATGTATTCAGTTTATATTGATATCATCATCATTTAAGTGGAGGGATGTTTTTCTTTCTTCTTTTCTAGTGAACCCATTTTTCCCCACCTATATCCCAATAGAAATCAGCAAATAGTTTCTGTTTTTTATTATGGACTTCCCTTAGTGATTAAAAAATTATAAGGATTGGGATAGAAGATAGCATATTTTTTGTGATTTTCCAGCCAAATTAAAGTAAATGACTCTTATAATATTCAATTTATGAAGATATTTTACCAATCAAAGTATCAAATCATCGAATTAATATTTTTTCCCATATGAGAGATGATCTCAATTATTTGAAAGGGAAATCACTCATACAAAATCCTAGAAAGTGTTGAAATATATACTCATTGGTATAATTTTTTCTAATTAAATATATAATATCAACATTATCACTAAAAATTCAGTTCACCATCCATCCATATTCTAAGTCTTCATGACCATTTCCTCAAAGAGAGACATGAGCTTCAAATTTCCATATCATGTTATTTTATACCATTACATTTCTAGATAGAAATATATTCCATCATTAACAATAGTGTTAACACTCCATATTAAAAAACAATACCATTAATTAATGTTATGAATATGAAATTCTATGAAGCTATTCTGAAGGAAGATATTGTAAAAATCTTATAGACTAATTTTGGATTCAATGATCAATCCCAAAAATATAGGTTATATATTTGATGATAGCTATAAATAGATATTTATAGAGAAAAATTACAATTGTAAAATTCCTAGCTATATTTAATTAGAGAGCGCAACTTGGGGTAGAGAACATTTGGGGATCACAAACTCTGTGATTTTACAAGATTTTTGTTTGCTTCAATTTTTTTTATGTTTTGTTTTACTTATAATATATTTTAATTACAAAGGAACAATCCTTTAACTTACCACAATTTTCTTGTTGTTAATATTATTGATTAAATAAGTAGTAACATAAGGACTTGGTTTAGGTTGATCATGTTGATCAATGAAGTCCTGGGTATAAGGAAATCTCTCTATTGATATTTATGATTAAAAAAATTCTTTATTAGAACTTTTTATATCTTAATATAGTCTATATTCTCATACCACATTGGATAACAAGAGAATAAGTTAAGGGTTTACAACATGGATATGATTCTTAAAAAAATTAGGGATTATTCACCCAAAACTCTTCTTATTTCCTTTGTTTATTATGAATTTTTTCAATAATAACATTATTTTAAATATACTGTTTAACACTAATGATTATGTTTTACATTCTAAAGAACCTTTTTTATTCCACAACATTATAATAATTTGGATTAGACAGTTTTTATTACTTTTTTTCAAAATATATAAAACATAAATTTATGAAATATTTTATTTTTATAGGGTTTTATTCTTGAAGAATATGTAATTATTCAATTCACACCTCTTTAAGTATCTTTACTAATATGTCATTTCGTATAAGAGAGAGTCCTTTTATTTTCTTTATACAAATTTACAGTGCTAAAAAGGACTTATGGATGTTAATATTATTATAATAATTATAGAAGTTTTAAATTAGAATCATCCACCATTTTATGAAATATAGATTATGATAATTGGAGAGATAAAATTGTGATGTATATTATCTACACAAAATTTGATCATTATATGTTTTTATATAGTGAATATAAAATCCTAGTGATAAATATTTCTAATTTTAAAACTGATGAGAGATATAAGATTTATATGAATTACATGGTTCGTAATACTTTACTATGTTCAAGAATAAGAAATATAAATAGTTGGATTTATTCTTGAAAGATAGATAATGAAATATTGAAGTTATAGATTACTCATTTTGTAAAAACTAATGTTTTGGGAACTATAGGAGCTATTTTAAGTGTTGAATGTCAGGTTTTTTATTTTATACTAGGATGACATGTTCCTTAAATATATAAAAGGTTTATGAGTATTGGTAATAGTTTAAAATTTTTGGGAGAGACTAATATCCCAGACAATAAAATGGTTGATAAAATTATAAAAAATCATCCTGGATAATAAGAGTCTTAAAGAATAGATTTGGAAGACACAAAGTGCATTAAAGATTTAAAAAATAGTGAGTTTATTATAATATTGATTTAATATAAAACATTTATTAAGAAAGATAAATAAAAGGATAAGAATAATATGAAATGAGTTTCATTTAGTATTACAATTAAAAACAATTTAGATGAAACTGATGTTCAAATCAGTAAAGATGAATTTAATCAATTTACAAAATGAATGGTCAAGATAAAGGGGAGAACCATGAAACAAAAATAACTGAATGAAAAAAGAGATATATTGAAGTTTAGGAAGAATAAATGATGAAATGAATAAAATGATGTATAATTTTACGAATGCATGAAACCAAAGAATATTAAAATAGAATGTCTCAGGTTAAAGAATAAATAAAATGATTCGAGAATATAAAATAAATATAAAGGAAATAATGTTCTAAAGTTAGCTGATACAAGGAGTGATATTGATGATTTTTCTTTTCAAAATAGTTTGGATAGTGATTATAGTAGAAATATAATCATATTTATAACTACTACAGCTCTGGAATATGGAATGTTATTTATAGATAAGTCCATCTATGATTTGATTGTTGAATCCTTAGATCATTTTGATTTTAATAGTGTAGAAGATATCTCACCATATATGGATGAGATGGATGGATATGTTGAGAAATAATAATGTTCCTATAAAATGTTTGATGTGAAATATAAATAGTCCAATGTAAAACATATTATGGTTAGTGAAATTATTTAAAAATAACTTATATATACTAACCTACTATTTATATGCCCATTGATAATCAAAAATTAGTTGTAAAACTATGCAGAAAATAGAATGTCTAATGAAGGTATGATCTAAATTTGAGTTGGGAAGGAAGAATTGAGAGAAAAATGTTGATTTATAGAAACCATAAAATCCATTTTCCAAAGTAGGATTTTTCACCTCTTGCAGACCACATTTTAAATCAAATTATCTCATTCCAAAAAGTGAACCTTTTTACTTATTTTCAAATTGGAGGAAATTAAAGAGACATATGATAATTGAGAAAGCCTCGATATTTCAGTATATAAAATGATTTAATAATATACATTATACCATTATTCGGGAGAAAAAACATATAAAATCATAGGATACATAAAAAAATTAATAATAAATATCATACCATCATATAGGACAAAAAACATATAAAATTATAAAATATATACTACCATAGACCCACTTATGTGAAGTGTAATTTGAATGAAGGGACTTTAAATAAACATGTAAGTATATTTTAGACCTATTAACAAAAAATGAACATCACTGGCCCTATAATTAACAATATTATATAGCTATAATGGTAAAACATCATTCAAATGGAAATACACAGAATCACAATAATTTAACCACATACTTCTAATGTAGGATTATGAAATTTTTTAACACTCATATATTACGAAAATTGAAAATAAATTACAGTCTATATGTAACACCCTATAATGATAAAGGGTTGAATGACTAAATGATATGACTCATGTCAATAAGGATCACCTTTATTTTCAAGAGCCTACCTGATTAGAACTCCATAGTTAAGCATGATTGGCCAGGAGTAGTGATCAGGATGGGTGAACTTATAGGAAATTTCCTAGGGTGTGTGTGAGTGCAGATAAAATGCACTAAAAAGAACATGTGTTGGCCTATTGGGACAATCATTAATTAGATGACCTAGTTGTGCATGTGGGTAGGCACCAAGGAGGGGACCGCGTGTCTGTGAGGCAACTGGTGGTACTTGGTGGGCCAAGACCCAATGATCATGTTAAGGTGGGGTGTCTATGCTGTTAACAGGGCCTGGTTGTTACATTTGGTATCAGAGGAGGAACCCAGACATAACACCACAGAATGATAAATGGTTAAATGACTAAATTATATGACTCATGTCAACAAGGTGAACCTTTATTTTCAAGATCCTACTTGATTATAACTCCATAGTTAATCATGCTTGGTTTGGAGTAGTGATCAGGATGGGTGAACTTTTGGGAAGTTTTCTAGGGTGTGTGATAGTGAGGACAAAGCACACTATAAATAACATGTGTTGGCCTGTGGGGAAAATCATTAGTCAGAAGACTTAGTGATGATGAATGGTGCACAAATGAAACAAAGATCAGTTTCAGTCAGCTATTTAGGGTTTTTAGCGTATTGGGTTGGGGGAGGCTTGTGTGCGGTAATTATAATAGGAGGAATCAGTATATTTTCATAGGTATGAATTTTACAAATGTAATAAATAATTTCAAATAATAGAAAAATATTTATTTTTAAAAATTTATATATAATTCTTATACTTCCATTTTTTAATTTGAAAAATTATAATTTATACTGTTTTTGAATCATTTATCAATCATTTTATATTATCTATATTTATTTTATAAAACATTATTAAATTATTAATATTATAATTCAATATATAAACATGTGTTTTTTATAGAAAAAATACATGTTATAACTAAATAATTAATAAATATACATTCAATAATTGATAAAATATTTATTTTTATTATATAATTTATTGTATCATTTTTCTAATGGTAAAATATTTGTTGTTAATAATAATTAATAATATATTTATTTATTTTTGGGTAAAAAAATCTTGGCATTAATATGATAAAATAACATATTTAGTTGTTATTAAAATATTTTTTTGGTATTATTCATTAATATGAACATATATATATGATGGTAAAAACAAATGTCGGTGCCAAAAAATAATACTAGAAAAACATAATATCTGTTGGAATTACTCATTTTTACCAAAAAAAATATATAATATTTCACTAAATTTCTATTGGTAAAAATCAATTATTTTTTAGTGTAGGCTAGATGTCACCTACACCTTAAGTGTGATAGGAAGATATCAAGCTGACCTAGGTGATCACCATTGGATGCTAGTTAAGACTATTCTTAAGTATTTAAGGATATTTTATAGAGTAGATGAGGATATAGTCATCATGTTATATGAAGATACTAGTTTATAAATAGATCAATATGATCTGAAATCATAGATGAGATACATCTTCACTCTCAATGGAGGTGTTGTGAGATGGAAGAGCTCAAACAAAGTCAAGATAATATATTATATAGCATTTTTTTAATATATTACAGCTTCTAATGAATCTAAAAAATTAGTTTTTAAATAAAAATTCATCTAAGAGTTTTATGTTATTCCTATTAGTAAATAATCGCACTCTGTTGTGATAATACTACAGTGGTGGACCTTGGAAAGGATCTGAGATCACATCAGTGAATAAAACACATACTTTGTAAATATCATCTCTTGAGGTACTTTTTTCAGAGAGTTGAAGTCATAATTATAATAGTCCACACTAAAGGAAACATTGTGGACCCCTTAACTAAATCCTTAACTTAATAGAAACATGATCATAATGTGAGATCTAGTGGGTTGTAAGTCATAGGTGGTTGGATCTAGTCCAAGTGGGGGTCTGTTATAGTTGGTGTTTTAGAACCAACTATTTTTATTTTTGATTACATGTATATTCAAATAAGTGAATATTAATTAAATATATTATTACATATCATTCATAGTTTTGCATGAATTTAATATAATAATGTCTTTGAGTATTTTTCGTATTAAAAGGGAATAGTAGTTCTATGCTATGATGAGAACCTTAAAATACCATGAATATATTCTTAAACCTAGTTCTATGGTCATATAACATTCTATTATAGAGAACATAACATGTTGACTGTCGGGTGAGAGTATTAAGTTCACACTTGATAATCTCAAAAAATAGGATATTATGAGAATAGACCCATCGGTATGAATTCTACATGTTTATGTGTCATTGTGAATTCCTATCTATGGGCATTTTTAATGGTCTTTAGACATTAAGATTATTATTAATGCATGTCAAGACTTTATCACTTAGATGTATTGTCTTAAACCATGATGATAACAATTCGTGACAAAGTTAGGTGTGTTATGAATGATGTGTTATTAACGAATAACTCAAGGGGATATTTGTTCCTTCTATATTAATGTAAGTCAATATCTCATCCCTTTAATTGAAATAGAACTTTCACATTAAATTCCATGGCCATAGTGTAATTATTATTTTGTTTTAGATAATAAAAATATGTATCAAGCATATAGGTTGATGACATAGGTGTGCAACCCGCTTGATGATATATTGTGACAAAGGGATTATGTTACACAATGAGTTCTTATATGTGGTTATTGACATTGTGACATTAACTTCTTTGTATTGGGTGTATTGACCTATTATTATATAGTAATCTTGGAATTTTGGAAAGCCCTCCTAATGCTAACAATAATGAAGCCTATAGGGTCAAAAGCTAAGTGTTTCCATTGTTCTTAATTAAATTATATTTGAATTTAATTATTGTAATAAATAGTATTCTCAAGACCAAGAAATAATTTTATTTAGGATTATTGATCAAATAAATTAAATAAATATTTATTTGTGAGGTAATTGTTAAATTACATGGATATATAATATTTATTTATTTATTTATTTAATGAATAAATATTTAATCTATTTAGGTATTCAATAAATACTAAGGCATACTAGTGGACCAAGATTGAGTCCGATAATGATTATTAATTAATAAGCTAGTAAAATAATATTTATCATTGTTCCAGTCAGTGCATGCTATGGAATAAAAATAATATTACTATTTTAATACATGGAATGGGGTTAGACATGGGTTTAACATTTTATTAAGAACTCCTGTTCAATTATTTAAATTATAAACAGTAAACCTAGGTCTATAAATAGACTAATAATATATTATAATAGAGGTTAATCAAGAATAATTGTGCATAATAGATTGCTCTCTAGAATCCCACTCTTCCTTATCACATTAACTCAATAATTATAAGATCAATATAATTTCTTCAAGATTGAAGAAATGTAAAATGATCAAGGTGAAAAATGCAAGATAATCAATTTACTGTTCTAACACTCAGCAATTCATCGGTGTCATTTGGAGATAATAAGAGCATGTGTGGATCACCACTAGAGGGATTCCACACTTGAATCCTACAAGTGTAATTATAGATTACTAAAAAGGGTTTCAAATGATCAAAATCTACTATGAAGAAATATTTCAAGAGTGAGGTAATATTTCTTATGATTTAATTAAACTAATCATAAATTTAATATGAAAAATATATCCCCTTGGTTCTAGTATCCTTTCTTGCCAATATTTTTTTGGAAAAAATTCATTGGTTAGGATGTTTACATCTTGTACAATATGTGAATTATTCATTTAATCCAACATTTTATAAGTCAGGATCAACCTCTATAAGTACTATCACTATTCCCAAAACCATCAACATCCACTGTAACACCCCGCCCCTACCTCATTGGCTTGAGGAGGCGGTGAGGGTTACTTGGCCTTAAGCGACATTCCCAAGGCGCCAAAGGCTAGAAATTAATGCCGAGGGCTTTGAGAAACAATTGGGGAATGATTTTCCCTTGAGACAAAACCAACCAACTCATACATTACCAAAAAGGAACCACACTATTTCACAATACAACCCACAAACCAATACAACCAACACAATATCAGAGTACTATGTGGAAGACTAAACAAGAGACCCAAAATAAACCAAGACACACTCCATAGCTCCACACCAAGCTCCATGCTCCAAGTATCACCACATCTCCCAAGCATCACCACGAACCACTAGCAATGATATGCTTTACCTTTACCTGTGCCCCAGAATATGACATCTGCAAAAGCACCAAAGTTCCAAAGCAGGGGGTGAGTACTAATACTTAGTAGGTTTTCCCCAAATGACTTCCCTACACATGCCACTAGGATAAAACCGTTAGCACATTTAGATAAAGAAGTTTATATAAAATAATCACAAGAGAAACCATTACCATAAACCAAACACACCCTTACCAAGCCAAGAAAACCAAGGGAAATCCAAACAAACATGCCACAAGCCATGTCATCATTTACACATTAGCACAACCATTTCCATCTTGCAAAGAAATGCACAACAAGACAACCAAAATGGTGGAACTTCTATCCAACCCATTCACCCATTACTACTAGTGGTACTTCCCACCCACTTATCTTTTAATGGTGTCCCTTCCTTCCATTATCCATCCCCTTTTTATAGTGGTACTTACCGACACTTATCCTTTTATGGTGGAAATTCTGTCCATTGTCCATCCCCTTTTTATAGTGGTAGTTCCCGCCACTTATCTTTTGATGGTGGAACTTCCATCCATTATCCATCCCATTTTTATAGTGGTACTTCTGGCCACTTATCTTTTGATGGTGGACCTTCTTTCCATTATCCATCACCTTTTCATAGTGGTACTTCCCGCCACTTCCACACAACATTACAACAAGCCATAACCAAGCATATAACCCACCAAGGCCACAACAACATCAAAATAACCATTTCCATAATATGCTAAACCACTTCAATAAATCACCAATTTATTGAAACTACCCTTAAATAATTTTCCATGCCAAACCACATTTCAATAAAAATGAAAACTTTATTAAAAACCATTTTCATCAACCATTTCCACCAATCAATCCCAACAACCCATTTTAAAATCCATATTTTAAAATCACAACAAGAGCATTTTACCCAAAAACCCCTTTCTTCCCAAAAATCCCCAAACACCACCAAATGGATTTCCAATAAATTTCGCACATCAAAAACACAATTAATTTTAAGCAACATGAATTAATTGTAACCAATATTCAAGTTCTATAAAAGTGGAGTCGATAGGGAATCCACCTACCTTTAGGGTTCCAGCGAAATCGACCTACAAGAAACCACACCCTAATCCGGGAAAATGTTTCATGAAAACCGCTCTAGATATCCTTCCCTATCATCCACAAGACCAACCTTTTAACACACCAAGGAAACACAACCCTAGATCTACATGCAACCCTTTTAGATCTAGGAAACTAAGAGGGAGGGAGATGTAAATCTAGCGAGAAACCAAAGAAGCCAAGAGGAGAGACATTCCCATGAGAAAACACCTTGAAACCACCCCGAAACCCCTTTGAATCGCTTCCAAAACGAGTGGGAGAGCCCCTCCAACCCTTGAGAACCGAAAATCCTGAGTGAGGCTTGAGAGAGAGGAAGTTTGGAATGAAATGAGGCAACCCCGAGGGAGCCCGGATTTAAAAACCCTACTTGTAAGTGGCCGCACAGTTTGGAAAACCATGTGCTAACCGTGTTAATGCCACTGCTTCGAGAGAAGGGGTATGCATGGTTTCATTGCATGGTTTGGAAACCCATGTGTAGGTCGTGCGAAGCCTACTATCTCATCCTACACAGTTTCCTAGATAACCCGCATGGTTTCCCCTAACCGTGCTCAAACTGTGCTCCCTAAGAAAAGCCTACAAACTTATTCAAAACCATTCCAAACTCTCCCAACCTATTCCCAACTCATTCCATGCACTTTAAACACATAAAAAGGCATAAATAAAGCCTGAATACCTCAAAATGGGGGTGCTACATTCTCCCCACAATTAGACTTTCCATCCTTGGAAAGTAGTGAACCCATCCTTTTTCGAAAGAGCTTGGGCCATTGCTAGACCATCTCTTTATCCCACTCCCAAGTCTCCTCTTGGATATAGCCATGCTTCCACAAAACCCGAACTAGACCGATGCTTTTACCCCACAAGACTTTCTCTTGCCTATTGACAACCCGCACTGGCACGTGCACCAACGAAGCATCCAGTTCTAGCTCACCATGATCCCATCGAATAACATGGCTCGGATCCGGCTTATACTTTTTCAACTGCAACACATGAAACATATTGTGCACTGCACCGAACCTAGGTGGAAAATCCAAATGATAAGACACCTCATCAACCCACTAAAGAATCTCAAAAGGTCCAATATACCTCGGAGATAACTTTCCCTACTTCCCAAACCGACGATGTCGCAACCTAGGAGAGATACTCAAGAAAACATGATCACTCACCTTGAATGGCAACGATCGTCGATGATGATCCGCATGCGATTTCTGATGATTCTGAGCCATTTCCATTATCTTCCTGATTAACTTGATCTTCTCTGTAGTCTCCTGGACAAGGCTCGGTCCAACCATCGATGACTCACCTGTTTCCACCCAGTATAGTGGAGAACGACACGGCCGCCCATACAATGATTCAAACAGAGCCATATGTATGGATTCCTGATAACTGATATTGTATGAGAACCCAACCAATGACAAGTGCTCCTCCCACGAGCCACCAAAATCCATGACACAAACCTGCAACATATCCTCAAAAGTTCGTATCGTCCTATCGGATTGACCATACGTCTGAGGGTGATACGATGTACTCATGGTCAACTTAGTTTCAAGGGTTCGCTGTAAGGATTTCCAGAAACCGGATGTAAACCTCGAATCTCTATCGGGTATGATCGAAACTGGAACATCATGCCTCTTTACCACCTCCCAGATATAGATTTTGGATAGATCCTCCACCGTATGAGATTCACGAATTGGAATGAAATGGGCCGACTTCGTTAGTAGATCCACTGTCACCCAAATGGAATCGTGCTTTCTGACCATTCTTGGGAGACCTATGACAAAATCCATCATTATTTTCTCCAACTTCCAAATAGGGATTGGTAAAGACTGCAACATTCCCGCTGGCCTCTGATGCTCTGCCTTGACCTGCTGGCAAGTCAAGCATCTCAAAACAAACTCAGTCACTCTTCTTTTCATACCAGCCCACCAGAACTGTGATTTAAATGATTTATACATTTTCTAAATTCCAGGATGGACATCCCACCTATAATGATGATACGCCCTGAGAAGATCCTCCTGTCAAGCAACTGGTACAACCATCCAATTCCAAAAACACAAAACTAAATCTCCATTCAGTTGCCAACCCTAAATGGTCACCCCACCATTGAGTTTCGACCTCATGGTCACACACTCAGAATTAGATATCTGCACCTCTTTAACCAGGACAAACAAGTCAGGAATCAACAAAACCGGAAAGAGTACCACTCTATTGCCTGAGTCCTCACATTCCAACCGCATGTCAGTTATAACTGACATCAAATGCCACTAGTTTGATGCATGTTTCACCACCTGAGCATATGATTTTATACTTAATGAATATGCCACTGAATATCCCTTACCCGATGTGTACATCAAGTAAAAATCAAACATCTGGAGATATTCCATCCATATAATTTTCCTCAAGTTCAAATACATTTGTTAGAAAATGTGCTTCAAGCTCTTATGATTTGTATATACCATGAATTTCTCACCAAAGAGACAATGATGCCACACTTTCAAAGCTTGGACCACTGCTGATAATTCCAAATCATGAGTTGGGTAGTTCTTCTTATGCACCCTCAACTGCTATGAGCCATACGCAACCACATGATTACCTTTCATGAGAACGCACCCCAACCCTAATCCTGATGCATCACGATACACCACATACCCTTTTCATGGTTTTGGAAAAACCAAGATTGGTGCTAATGTAAGGCGACCCTTTAGCTCTTCGAAAAACTACTGACACTGTTCATTCCACTAGAATGGAACATTCTTTCTTATCAAAGCTATCATCGGTGAAGCCAAACATGAAAAATCACAAACAAAACACCGATAATACCCAGCTAGACTAAGGAAACTCCATACCTCAAACACATTATTTAGCAGTTGCCACGAGATAACAACCTCTATCCTTTCTAGATCCACTAAAACACCCCTTTCAGAAATTACATGGCCAAGAAAATAGACTTCATGTTTCCAAAAGTCACACTTTGACGATTTAGCAAACAACCGATGATCCCTCAAGATCCCCAGCACTGTTGCCAAGTGCTGCTCATGCTCCACCCTTTTCTTTGAATACACCAGAATATCATCTACAAACACCACCAAAAATGAATCTAGATATCTCTGAAATATCTAATTCATCAATTCCATGAACACCACTGGTGCATTCGTTGGACTAAAGGGCATAAGCACATATTCATAATGGTCATATCTACTTCTAAAAGTTGTTTTAGGAATATCGTCCTTCCTCACCCACAATTGATGATATCCCGACCTCAGGTCGATCTTGGAGAACCACTGGGCTCCCCTAAACTAGTTGAAAAAATCATTAATTCGTGGAAGTGGATATTTGTTCTTTATCATAACTTGGTTAAGTCTACGATAATCAACACAGAGTCTCGAAGTTCCATACTCATTTTTCACAAACAACACCAGTGCTACCCACAGTGACGTGTTGGCTGGATAAACCCTTTGTTTTCTAAATATTCCAACTGGACTTTCAATTCCCACAATTCAGTAGGTGTCATTTGGTAAGACAGAAGTGAGATAGGAATGGTCCCCAGAAGGAGATCAATCGTAAACTCCACTTATCTTATGGGAGGTAACCTAGAGAATTATTTGGGAAAAACATCCATGAACTGATCCACCACTACCGGAAGAACACTCTTCTCAACACCCTATATCAATCCCAATGACAACACCACCAACTGATATGATAACGTGCCCACTGTCGGTGCCAAAAAACCAGTTGCACCCTGCCTTTCATGCCTCTCTCCTCTAAAGAGATGTCTAATGCCATCATATGTCGTAAAAGCTATTGTTCGCACATTACAATCGATGTGGACCTTACATTCCACCATCCAATACATTCCCAAGATTTCATCATACCCATCCATCTCAAGCACGATGAAATTCCACATTATCTCAACCTCTCCCATGAGGGGTATGCTGTTGTCCCCGTCCCGTCAAAGCATACGATGTATGTGATCCCTGAGGAGTGTCACACGCACCCGACCTCAGAGAATTCCTACAATAGTGCTGAATATTCCCCATATACTTGCAATTGTGACATGATCGAGGTGGTTTCATACAGTCCCACTTGATGTGTGTCATAGAGCCACACTGAAAACATCCTGGTTTGCTCTGAGGCTTCAGAAGAAGATTTACTAATCCTACCGTCGGATTATGTTCCATACTCCCTCCCTAGGAATAAGTGTCCCTCCTTCTCTTGAACCCATCATTAGAGTTCCCACTATTCCCTATGGTTACCACCATGATTCCTCCGCCCGGAGCTCCCAATAGATCTCGCTCAGCCACCGATGCTCGATTCACCATCTCTGTGTAATCACTGATACACAGCACTGCTATTTTTGAACGGATCTCTTGCCTTAACCCTACTTCAAAGATCCTTTCCTTCAACGACGTGCTACCCACCACATTAGGTTCAAATCGCACTAAGCTCATAAACTTAGCTGCATACTCCATCACAGACATATGCTCTTGCTTCAGACTGAAGAAATCAGTTGTGCACTGAATTCTAAATGTATGTGGGTAGAATTGTTTATTAAAAAATTCCTCAAAGCCTTCCCATGTCATACCCTGGTCCGTTCCCTCTTGGACTACCAACTCCCACCACTAAAGAGAAATATCCTCTAGCTTATACATTTCTAGCTTTACTTTCAGCTCTTCCGACGTCCCTAAGAATTTGAAAATTCTGTTCATTCTGGAAAACCACACCTCTACCCTTTCCGAGTCCGAATCACCCCTAAATATGGGTGGATCCTAATTTTGAAACTGAGTCGCATAATCAACATATGTTGGCTCTTATACTCTATTCACACTTCCCACATCTTGGAAATCTTGCACTATGCTCTGGACTAACTGCTGGTTCACCTGGGTATTAGGTGCAACCACGTTCTCATCAGCTACTTCTGGTTGGTCTCTACGACGCCTACCCAGTGCCATTTTTATAAACAAAAAACAAACAACCATGAGTCTAACTTTCATAGACATCAATAATTCCCATTTAAAATCGCATTACACAACACTATCACAACGAGGCTTTCCACCTTTCCATATTTTCCATGTTTCACCATTTTTGAAAACCAAACCATTTTCAAAATACCAAATTTATTCACATTTCAATTTCAAACATTTGAAAAACCATTTCTCAATTCAGCCCATAAATCATTATGCCCAATGAATTATGAATCCTAGAGGGAAGTCATTTCTACCATATATGTCATGCACATCTCATTGGCTACACCCACGACAATGAGATTTCCAATGCCTATAAGTGTCTCCAAAACACTTATGTACCCAACTCCCTGGTAACTTGAAGTTCAACATAAAAGGGTTAGCTACATCCTTTTATGCTATACATTCCAAGCTATGACATTCCTACGCCTTGCTACCATCCTGACTCAAGGAATATACCCCAACGAATGTCAAATCCAAATCCGAGAATCAACTCCAAAGGACCGAACAAGCTGATACCACTTGTAACACCTCACCCCTACCTCATTGGCTTGAGGAGGCGGTGAGGGTTACTTGGACTTAAGAGACGTTCTCAAGGAGCCAAAGGCTGGAAATTAATGCTGATAACTTTGACAAACAATTGGGGAATGATTTTCCCTTGATATAAAACCAACCAACTCATACATTAACAAAATGGAACCACACTATTCCAAAATACAACCCACAAACCAATACAACCAACACAATATCAGAGTACTATGTGGAAGACTAAACAAGAGACCCAAAATAAACCAAGACACACTCCACGGCTCCACACTATGCTCCATACTCCAAGTATCACCACATTTCCCAAGCATCACCATGAACCACTAGCAATTATATGCTTTACCTTTACCTATGTCCAAAAGCACCAAAGTTCCAAAGCAGGGGGTGAGTACTAATACTCAGTAGGTTTTCTCTAAATGACTTCCCTACACACGCCACTAGGATAAAACCATTAGCACATTTATATAAAGCAGTTTATATAAAATAATCACAAGTGAAACCATTACCATAATCCAAACACACCCTTACCAAGCCAAGCAAACCAAGGGAAATCCAAACAAACATGCCACATGCTATTTCATCATTTACACATTAGTAAAACCATTTCCATATTGCAAAGCAATGCAAAAAAAGATAACCAAAATGGTGGAACTTCTGTCCAACCCGTTCACCCATTCCTACTAGTGGTACTTCCCGCCCACTTATCTTTTGATGGAATCCCTTCTATCCATTATCCATACCCTTTTTATAGTGGTATTTCCGGCCACTTATCTTTTGATGGTGGAACTTCCGTCCATTATCCATCCCCTTTTTATAGTGGTACTTTTCGCCACTTATCTTTTGATGGTGGACCTTTCATCCATTATCCATCTCTTTTTTATAGTGGTAATTCCCACCACTTCCACACAACATTCCAACAAGCCATAACAAAGCATATAACCCACCAAGGCCACAACAACATGCAAATAACCATTTCCATAACATTCCAAACCACTTCAATAAATCACACATTTATTGAAACCACCCTTAAATAATTTTCCATGCCAGAACACATTTCAATAAAAATTACAAATTTAATGAAAACCATTTTTATCAACCATTTCCACCAATCAATCCCAGCAACCCATTTTAAAATCCATATTTTAAAATCACAACAAGATCATTTTACACAAAAACCCCTTTCTTCCCAAAAATCCCTAAACACCACCAAAGGGATTTCCAATCAATTTTGCACATCAAAAACACAATTAATTTTAAGAAACATGAATTAATTGTAACCAAGCTTCAAGTTCTAGAAAAGTGGAGTCGAGAGAGAATCCAACTACCTTTAGGGTTCCGGCGAAATCGACCCACAAGCAACCACACCCTAATTCAGGAAAACGCTTCATGAAAACCACTCTAGATCTCCTCCCCTATCATCCAAAAGACCAATATTTTAACACACAAAGGAAACACAACCCTAGATCTACATGCAACCCTTGTAGATATATGAAACTAAGAGAGAGGGATATGTAGATCTATAGAGAAACCAAAGAAGACAAGAGGATAGACTTACCCAGGAGAAACCACCTTGAAACCACCCTAAAACCCCTTCAAATCGCTTCCTAAAAGAGTGGGATAGCCCCTCCAACCCTTGAGAACCAAAAATCATGAGTGTGGCTCGAGTGAGAGGAAGTTTGGAAGGAAATGAGGCAACCCTGAGGGAGCCCATATTTAAAAACCCTACTTTTAAGTGGCCGACTGGTTAGCTGGAACGGTTTGGAAAACTGTGCGCTAACCATACGCATCCCACTGCCTCAATATATGGGGTCTGAATGGTTGCATCACACGGTTTGGAAAACTATGTACAGGCCATGTGAAGCCTATTGTCTCATCCTGCACGATTTCCTGGAGAACCCGCATGGTTTCCCTTAACCGTGCTCAAACCGTGCTCCCTAAGAAAATCCTCCAAACTTATTCAAAACCATTCCAAACTCTCCCAACCTCTTCCCAAATCATTCCATGCACTTTAAACACATAAAAAAGGTATAAATAAATGATACATACCTCAAACTGGGGGTGCTACATCCACTGGTGATTTCTTCTATTATTTTTTTGACAAATATAGTCAAATCAACCATCATATCAGGTAATTGATTTTGGAATTTTTTATGCATTGAAATCGAGAGTGTACTAGGAGTGGCCTTAACTTTTTGGATGACGTTGCGACTAAGGTACATTTCCTAGTTGAATTATTCAAGAAATTACAATTTAATTATATTAAATTTCCCTTTTAATTTTTGTCATATGATAGGTATTCTACTCAAAATGATGTCAAAAAGAGTGTAATACACCTTCCATGGATGGTTAGTTGTGGTCCCGACTAGGAGGTGATTTTTGGTGAGTCTTTTAGCAAGTATACATTTTTTCTTTGATTGTGAATTTTCTTGTGATCGTTTAATTAATAATAATTTAGTTATAATTATTTAAATTTGAATGTTTAGGCATGATTTAGGACCTCATGGTGATAAATGGAGGACGAATGGACTTAGATGGACATGAAAAAAGTTGTTGGGCTTTGCTTGGATTGGATTTGACTCTGTTAGAGGTAGGTGTTCTCGTGTACTCTACCCCAAAGTTTTATGCATGGTTTATTAGAATGTTATATAAGGTTCACTTCCTTGGGAAAACAACCCTAAATTCATAATTATGTTATTAATTACATGAAATTATTAATTAGTTTAATGAAATAAAGGTATTAACTAATTAAAAGAACTATACCTATTGTAAATTAACAAAGTGACAAGGGTGATGATAGACCCTTGTGCACTGGATTATCACTGGTCGCTAATGGCTGAGGATATTGATCATGTGTGTGTGTAGCTCAGGAGACCCATGTTTAATATTGATCATGTGTGTGTGTGTGTTCGTTGGACCAATTTTTGATATTCATCACATGTGTGTGTGTGTAGCTCATGTGACCCATGTTTTATTGTTAATTAAATGTGTGTGTGTGGATACTACTACATGTTTTTTAAATGGATTGTTTGACATTCCATGTCATTCCTTTCTATGTCATTTATTACTTGTGTAATATTTCATATCCTATAGAATTAATTATTATGATATATTGTTCCTTACTATGTTAAGACTTATATGTGGTGTTGTATATAGCTAGTTGAATCTCTATTTTAGTGTTTAGATTGACAGGTGGCCCTAAATAACTTAGCTGAATACTTAGAGGGTGAGCATGATGAAATTCATCATTGTTGTTGGCTTTACTTAGGATTGTTATTACCTTATCTTGGCATAGACCATGGGAAATCCATATCACCTATAACATCCCAAATCAAACCACTAGGTCTAATCGAGAGGGTCACATAACCTCATATGATCCTCCTTATATTCCAGAGGCTTATGACTAATAGTGAGGGTCTAATTCCATCAGTGGGGAGAATGTATCCTTAGTATCATATCATCGATAAAATAATAACAATAAATAAGAAAATAAATAATCAGGGTAATCATATGAAAATAGAAATATGGTGTGAAAATGTAAGGGATAACGGGCTACCAAAGTGGTAATACAAACCAAGAAAAAGGAAAATAGGTAAATAAATAAATAAATAGTGGGTCCTATAGAGTATGTCCCAATCCACTACCAGCTCTGTACTCCTCTACTTATCCATACACCATAGGAATATTTCCCTTTACCGAGTCTCTAGTCATGAAATATACAAGTGCACTAAAATGTTAGATTAGGATGAAAGTACAAGATTCGGTAGGACATCACCAATGAATTATTAACATAAGTGCACATAATATATAACAGTTTGTGTCATGACATAAGTAAATTCTCAAATAAACATACAAACATCCATGTGATGAGACATCATACACTGAACAAGTCACCATGAACCCTAGTCCCACCCACTTTATCTCATTGCTGGTATGGATTTTAGATAAGTCAAACAAGTAATACCTTTAAGGTAACATGGATCTCCCCACCCAGACTATGTCTGTCACTAGGAATGTTGTACATTACTCCATTTCAATCCCCGATCAGCTATCATTTTAACACCCATGAACCAAGTCCATGGGAATCCTATACTGATATCTTCTATTCACCCACTTATGAAAATCCCTCTACATAGATAAAAACATCTGCCTTTAAGTACATTTGGACCGTGTTAATTTGTTTAACTAACCACTTATTCACATCCCTCTATAGGGATAGCCAAAAATGCCTTTAAGGATGTTTGGACCACATCACACCAACCTCAAGGCTCCACCTAATCACCTAGATACCTAAAACATAGTTCTAAAGGCTATGTAACACAACAAATAATACATGTATTAGCAAGGAACAACAAGGTACAACAAGATTAAATGTCAGGTGTTGTACATAATCACATGGTCATAATCAAGTATACCTCGATCCACTCTCACACACACATGCAACTCATAAAAAGAATGGGTAATCAATAATAAACAACATATCCAGTTAAAATCATATACATGGCCCAAAAATGGTAAGAAACTTCCTACCTCACGGTTTTCAATGCCAAAGTCAATGTTTGTTGAAGGTTTCATCACCTGAACCACATTCATACACCAACTAAAACACGATCACTTTCCAAGAACTCCTAGAGTCAATTCCAATCCAACATGAGTGGGTTCAAGAGTAAGGTGAGGAGAAACAAGAAAAAGGGTAGAACTAATTCTTACCCAAGGCCAGTCATTGGAAGACCTCAATCTCTATTAGAGGGTATTCTAGAAAATTGGAATGCTTCACGATGTAATAAAGTCACTATGGTATAAAAGTGTACTGAAATCCACCACCATGGCATAATGTGGTCCAAAAAAATAAATATTAGAATTATAATAAACCTCTACAATTAAATATTGAGTGTTATAGTGTGGAGAGTACTAGAAAGACAAGATCTATAACACAAGGAGGAATACTATGAAATAGAATCACTCTAAAGTTCAAATTGTTATAGCATAGGGAGAGGTCTATGGTTTGGAGTTGTCTCTATAGCCCTTCAAAACTCCTAGGATCAATGGAAGATGAAGAAGGATCTGTATTTATAGGGTCTCACTCCACTTAGAAATCACTCATTAAATCCCCATAAATTATACTATTTAATTCTAAAATGAAGGCTCAAATAAATTCAAAATGGATTCCCTAAATCAAAATGTAACATTCTATTAAAAATATTGACTCCTGAAGAATGAATGTTGTACAAATATTTGTTCTATTTGTCCAAAACTGATGTAGAAACAAGATCTTTAGTGTGTTCTAAGCCTATATAGTGTATCCTTATCAAACCAATCCTCCATGAAAAAGACTAGATCACAACCTCCTTCAAATAACACCACCACGACGTCATCCCTTTGGCTATGGTGAAGCCTTAACTTCATAGTGTAACTATGGAGTATCCACTACTTCTATGGAATGGTGCCTACAATTTTGGATGTAAATGATACCAAAATCCTTTTAAATATTTCTTAAGATTCTCAAGGACCAAAATCCTTTACTCAACATGGAATATAACAAAATCAAAGGGATAAATAAGGTAAAAGAGGCTTTTAAGTAAGGAAAAAATTATAGGGATTCAATATTCTCCCCCTCTTAAATACTTCTTGTCCCTAAGAAGTGTCACTAGAGTTCTTGTTCAAACAACTCAGACCACTTAGCTCAAAAATTAGCCTCCCATTCCCAAGTCTCCCCCTGGATACACCCATGCTGCCACTGAATATGGATGAGTAGTATCATCTTCCCTCTGAGGAATTTCTCACTCTGGTCTATAATCCACACTAGATGATCCTTATATGATTCTTGTGGTTCCAAATCAATGTACTCTTAGTCTATAACATGCACATGATTAGGTGTATACCTTTAAAGCTGAGAAAAGTGGAACACATCATGTATACCTCGATAATAGGGATAAAGGTCCAAAAAGTATGTCACTATCCCTACATGTTTTATGATATCGAATGGTCCAAAAAATGGTTCTAGCTTTAATTTATTCCTCATATGTTGGTTCCCTAATCGAGGAGTCACTCTTAAGAAATTATGATCACCCACAATGAACTCCAAAGGTCTCCTCCTATAGTTGGTATATGATATTTGTCTGATCTGATCAATGATCAACCTCTTCTAAATTAGTCGCACTCTCTCAGAGGTCTCTTGAACCATACTAGGGTCCAAAACTACTACCTCGCCTACCTCATTCCAATAGAGTGGTGAATGACATGAACTCTTATAAAGAGCCTCATAAGGTTCCATCTGAATCGAAGCCTAATAACTATTGTTGTACATGATATCAACAAAGGATAGGTTATCATTCCAAGATCCATTAAATTTTGGGATGTAATCTCAAATCATATCATCCATTATTCAAATAGTCTACTCAGACTATCTATTTGTATGTCTATGGATGATATGTTGTGTTCAATCTCAGCTAAGTCCCTAATGCCTTCCACAAGTCTCACAAAAATCACAACATAAAAAGTGAATATATATCCGAAAAAATTCTCAAGGGAACTCCATGTAAGCATATGATCTCATAGACATAAATATTTCTCATCTCATCTAGTGAGTGAGAATCTTTGATTGGTAGAAAATGTGAAACTTTATTCAGCTGATTAAAAATCACCCCAACAACGTCACAATTCCCTAGGGTCTTGGGTAACCCCATCACAAATTCTATCATTTCATCCTCCCACTTATAAATGAGTACTATAAGTGTCTAGAGAAATCCACTAGGATATTGATGCCTGTATTTCACTCTCTAACAGATAAGGCATCAAGAAACAAAACTAGCAATGTCCCTCTTTATACCTGACCACCAAAGCTATTGCTTGAAGTTGTTGTATATATTTGTCACACCAGGATATACTTACCATATATAGGTATGGTAATAATTCATCATCTTTCCCCAGATATAGGTAGGGAACACCACTCTCCCATGCGCAAGGATCACGTCATCATTTCCCAAATACCACTCAATTGTCGAATCACTTCTAGCTAGTTGTTCCTGCATCACAACACACTATGGGTATGAATCATGTCCCACCTTTACCCAGTTTACTAGATATGGTATAACCACCAAGGAAGAACAAGTCATAGTTCCCTGATCCTCTAAATTATTCATCCTCCAGTCAACCAACAATCTCATCAAGCACCACTACTCCTCATAAGGCACATCACCGAACTCCTACTCATCCTATGACTTATGACTAATATAATTCTCAACGAAATTACCTCCCCATGGTGTATACATTATCTAAAAGTATAATGTCTAAAGATACTCAAACATGTGCCTCTGGTTCCTCTGTGTGAAGATACAGAGCAGGATCTTGTGGTTAGTGTGGAGAAAAAACCTTACAATGAAGAGATGGTGTCTCCAAAACTTCAAATTATGAACCAAATATTCCAGATCCAATTTGTTAGTAGGGTAGTTCCACTCGTGGGGTTTAAGATGATGAGACCCATAGGCTACTAACTTCATTATCTCTACATCATACTTGATCCTAGACCAATACCTGATGCATTATAGTACATTGCATAACCAATCCCAGACTAGAGGATTTTTAACACTAGAGTTGTTGTAAACCTTCTCTTATTCTCAAGGAATGCCTCTTCACATTGGTATGTCCACTATAACTTCACTCCCTTCTTCATCAGAACTTTCATGGGTGATTATAGTAAGGAAAATTCCTAGATAAACTGTTGGTAATATCCTGATAGACCTAGGAATCTCCTGATCCCAAACACATTCTAAATATGTGTCTAGGATATGACAGCCTCCATGTTCTCTAGGTCCATAGATATACTATTCTTAGACACCACATGTCCTAGGAACTTCTCCTCATAAATTCATAAGTCACACTTCAAAATATTTTCATAAAGTCAATGTGATCAAAGTGTACACAAGACTATCTTGAGATGCCTAGAATGTTTTTCTAGTGTTAATGAGTTGATGAGGATGTCATCAATAAACACCATGATGAAAGAGTCTAGGTATGGATTAATGATATTATTTATGATGTATATGAACACTGATGTCACATTTTTTAGTCCAAACAGAATTAATAGGTACACATACAATCTATACATACTTCGAAACATTTTCTTCATAATTTTCTCCTCTCTAAATCACAATTGATGATAGACCAATCAAAGATCAATATTATAGAACCATTGGGATCCCCATAACTAATCTAAAAGATCATTAATAATATGGAAAATATATTTTTTTCTTCAACATCACCTGGTTCAGCTTCTGGTAATCAATGCATCGTAAAAAACTACCATCCTCATTCTTAGATAGTAATATAGGTTCACCCCCACAGTTGAATACTCGATCTAATAAATCCCTTCTGCTCCAAATCATCAAGTTGTTCCTTAATATCCTTTAGCTGATATGGATCCATATGATAAGGGAGTATCAAAATGGGATGTTCCCCCAACACAAGCTCAATATAAAATTCAAATCCTCTATCAGGAGGAAGTCCTATGAAGTCATCTGAAAAAACATCCTGATAGTGATCCATGACTAGAGGAAAATTAAATGAGGTTTTCGGAAATACCATGGAAAGGGGAAATCCTACCATTTTTAATATAATAATCTCTAGCCGACTCAAGTATTGTCCAACTCTGTCGGCTCCTAGTTCCCACTCTTTGGTCATCATGAAGTTATCTCTCTTTGAAAAAGTGAATGACACACACTTTTGATATTAGTCAATGTTTAATCATAATCTCATCAACCAATCCATGCCAAGAATCACATTGAATGTCATCATCTCTAAAATTATGAATTCCTACATATGTCCATAGCCAGTTATGACTACAGGACACTCTAATAATTGCTATAGATGGTTCATTTTCATGCCCAACTGTGTATCAAGGGAGACTAACACTGAGGATAAGTCAAGTACAATAACTAATTGTGCATATATGAAAGAATGGGAAGCACCGATATCAAGCAAGGAAATAGCTAATGTGGATGTGATCAAGATCATACCTCAAATATTTTATGTCCCCTCTCATCTCTATGACCCCATCCCTGAGTTTCCATTATCTGAGAGGCATGCACCCTCTAATGAGGTCCTCTACTTCTATCTTTCCTTGATCTCTAAGTACCCCATTGAGAGACCCTCAAGAAAAATCATCAAAGATGACTAGGATTTTCACAATAGTGTCACTCCGCGTAAAGATTCCTAAAAGAACTACTATAGTGCCCCCTTTGCCTATAGTTGTAACACTTGTTGTAATAATCTTCTATAGAGGTTACTGAAGAAGTCCTGATTTGACCTGAATGTCTACTACTCTACTTTTAATATCCCATGATCCGACACTTTCTCACATGGCCAAATCAGGTTGGATATTAGACCTCAAGTGCACCTATCCATATGCTAGAGGTTTCTGACTATCATAAGGGGTGTAGAGAACTTAGTGGGGAGACTATACCCCCTGGTAAAGAGTTGAAACATAGTTAAAATAAATGAATATCTTAGTAACATAAATAATAAAAATAATATATCATATAAATGGAAGATAGAGGATGAAAAAAACAAATCAAATAATAATGAAACACATAATTTCATGCTAAAATGTTACTAAATGACATGTTGGAAGTCATACATATAAAATAAAACACTGAAACTCTAAAATTTGTCCCATCCAGCAAGAAATGATCATCAACAAGATTCATTGACCTTTTCCAAACCTATATCCATATAATCTTCTTGGGTACCAAATGATGGCCTGAATAGGGTGTGAGTAAAACTCTGTAGGTCGACACCACTGTGTCTAAACAAAACCAATCTAATAATAAGTGCATGAAATAAAGTTAGTAATGGTAGTATTAATTAAAAAACTAATAAAATATAATAACTAACATACTCTAACACTATGCTGGAATATCTCTGATCATGTAACACAACCATGTCAACTGTAACCACACATCCATGGCATAATCATATAACCAAGAAAATACCTATAAGTATTACAATATAACTAGGATAAGCCCTTTATATAATAATTTCAACATAATTGGTCCAATCCCTTTGTATAAAAATTTCATCATAACTGGTCTAATCCATTTATATAATCATTTCATCATAACCAAACCAAGCCATTTATATAATCATTTTAGCATAATAGGGTCAATCCCTTTATATAATCATTTCAGAATGAGTCACAACACAAGTCATAATGGTAAGAATAACACAACATAATATCATAATCCACAATGTTCAATTCATATGATTACCATTTGTCATTCAATTACCCATTCATTCATTAAATTATATCTCAAGCCATTATCATGCCAGTGTACACACCCATTTCATATCAATTATCATTAGTCATTTCAATATCAAGTGATCCAAATTCCAAGGTGAATCTATCACAAGGAATCACCTAAGCTCTCATGTCATTCTAAAACATATTTTTAGCCATTATCTAGTTCATTATTGTTCAAGGGTAGGCCCACCCTATGTTCAGCCACATGCTAGGACTTAACACTAAAGGATCCAAAGGGATCTAAGGAGTAGACCAAACACATAATTATCACCACCCATTATTTTTGTAATTAAAACACATGTTATTTTAGTGCAATCATATAATATTTCACATACTTAAACAAATATAAAAATACCATAGGGCTTTGTTATAGACCGCCTACCTTTATTTGGCGATCAAAGCAATGATTTTAATAGGTAACACCAACAAGGAACAAAGATGATAGTGATCACAAGGAAAACCTATACTAGAAAAAATCAATATCAAAACCCGATTCAACCATGGTAAAAATATCACACCACTACAATGAAGGATATAAGAAAGAAGGTGTGACAAACCAACCTAAAATACTATCTAAACCGATATCTAAGCTGATTCACCACTAACCTGAAGAGTGTTCTCGATCTCCATAGGCTGGCGACAAGCACCTGGGAATTAATAAATAACAGTTGGGAATGATTTCTCCATAAAATTGTTACAATAACAAAGTAAAATTTTGAAACATCATCATATATATATCAATCAATACATACATAACATAGTATAAAGTGGCACTAATAAAATTGAAAGTGGAACATTACAACTAAAACTTGCCTCTAGGTGGTGCATGACCAACCACCATGTCCCAAGTCAACCACCCTTGGTCACCCAACCACGAACCCAAAAATGAATGTGAGAGCACGAACACCTGATATAAGATAATAAAGGCTTCAAACAGCAAATGGTACAATCAGGGTGTGAGCTAAAGAGACCAATAGGATTCCACCAAAGATTTATGTAGTTAATTCATAAGGTAATTAAAATATGATAAAAGAGGAGTGCAAATAATAATATTAGGATTATTTTAAAATAGATTTTTAATCATTTAAAAATCATTTATTAAACTAAACCTGTAAAACATGTCATTTCACTATTTAAAAACTAAGCATTTTCTTGAAAAGATTTGAAAATCATTTCACAAGATAAATTTAGACAATCAAGAAAATATGAGAATATGCACCTGATATGGAAAGATGGACAAGATTCAATACAATAGAGTCATGGTTCATAATAACAATAAATGAAGCAATAAAGGGAACTCCAATTCCAAATAGTGACAATGAATGCTATCATGTTTTGAGATCAAGTGTATGGGTGTAATGGGTACAACCTAGGTGTGATAGTGAGTCCACCTCATAATAGCTAATCAAAATACAACATGACTAATTTTCAAGCTTACAACCAGTCTCACAGTTCTCAAGAAAACTAGTTCCACACACACCCACTTTCCTAGCCACACATCCATAGAATGAACCATTCATATTTTCTATGGATCCACTAGAAGTGTGTGAGTCCGCTAGTGAATTATATATCTAGTTCATCCCATGGTTCCCATGAATAATCAAAAGAATCGGGGAGATAAAAAAGTTATGAGGATCACATGGGGATCCTTATCATCAACATATCACTCCCACCTCTAAACTCTCTCAAATTAAATAATCCCTTTTCAACACCCAACAACAATGGGAAGTATAAGAATCAAGAAATTTATATTAAGGGATTATCACAAGAGAGGATCATCATAAAGTGCCAACTGGGCCATCAAGCATCATAAATTTCAATTCAAAACCTTTTACAAAAAAGGGTACTAATATTCAATAAATTTTACACAATTCAATATTCAAAAGGGTAATAATACCTGATTCCTTTCACAATTCATCATAAAAATTAAAAACAGGACTTTAAAAAAATCATTTATTTCAAAGAAACCATAAATAATAGGAAGTAAGTATTATAATTTTAAAAGGTTTAAATATATTTCTAAACATGGTTTGGCACCCTCTTTCCATGTAAATAAATCATTTATTTCAAATAACCCAAGAACACCCATTTTAAAACAAGGTCAAAATTAATCAAAGAGGTTTCTTGGTCATTTAATAAATTCAAGCATTTGAAACTATTTAGAAAACATTTAATAGTTCAATTAATTTAATTTAAATCATGGAATTTGGTTTTATAAATCAAAACCCAGGCTAAATCCCTCAATTACACCAAAATAAACTTTTAAAATCTCTTTAAAAATAAATCAAAACAAACATGTAATTCAAATAATTCATAAAAAGTATATATATATCAATATTATAACCATTCAATTAATTCCATAATCAATTCAAATAGAATAGGTTCAAATAATATTTTATAATAAATTTAATGGGAAAATTTCATATAACATGTGTTAGAAATTAAGAAACATTTATCTATGAATTATCAAGAAACAATTAATCATAAAATGAAGGAAAATCATAGAAACACATAATTGGAAAATTAGGAATCTAACTACAATAAATATGATATGTGTCTCCTTTGATGGAGATCACCAGATCTAGGAAGATAGATCTTGAAAGAAAATAGAGGAGATATTAGATATACAATTCCACATAAATCAATGAAGATCCAACAAAATGCAAGTCTATCATAAACTTTAGGAAGAAAGAACCAAGAGAATAAGGTAGATCCAAGATTAAAAATAAAATAACTCACCAAAAGAGAATATCTCCACTTCAATTGGCGATTCGATCTACAAAGATATGAGGTTTAGGGAGATAAAATTCCTCTAGAGGTCTCCCAAAATACAAATAATAAATTTGGATTTGATTGAGAGGAGTTTAGGGTTAATTAGGTGGGTTTTGGGAATTTAATTACAATTTTCATAACTTTAATTATTGTTCACATTATTTCCTAGGCCAGGTCTCATGGTTAGTACTAACCATGCGCAAACCATGAAACTAGTTTCAAACTTTGTTTAAACCATGTTAAAACCATGAAACAGGTTTCACACTTTGTTAAATAATGAACAAACCTTGCAACCCAGGTCGAAAACTTTGTTTAACCATGTGAAAATCATGCGTAAACTATAAAAAGTCCCAAAAACCTCAAAAAGGGTTCGGTAAAATACCAAAAACAACCCTGAAGAAGATATAATCATTAGGTAATCAAATAAATGGGTCAAAACACATAAAAAGGTAACGGTATGTTAAAAAATCCCAGACATAGGAATTTATATCCCTAAAACGCTTCCAGTCTAAAAGATAGAATAATATGATATAAGAATAACTCCATCATTCATTTTGTGAGGTGAATGGTCCATGGTCCAGAAGTGAGACTCACCCAAATGTTAACATCACACAAAACTCAAAGATCAACAAACCAAGATCATAACATGTATCTAAACAAGAGAAAGACCGGAGACCTCCCATAGGTCTCCCCACCATTTAAAGATTCATCAAAATGGTGTAATAGAAAAAAATCATATCCCTTAGACCCAAAAAAGTGACTTCAACTATTCTCTAAGGAGAAACATATAAGACCAAGAATCCAAAAGCAAGTTAAATAACTGAAAATTATTTCTACCTTGGGTAAGTAATTGACGGTAACCTGGGATTTTTCAAACTGATACATATACCTTGATGAGCTCACTAAATCAAATTTCAGAACCACTGTGTGCCTGGTCTATCAAAAATCCACATAATCCTAGTTCCCTGAGTACATTAATGAGGTATATCCAAGTCCAACTAAAAATAGATCACACAACCATGTCAGTGCACATTAGGAAACTAAACTATCATAAGGGATATAATTCATTATATAAAAAATGATCTCTAACCATAAAGTCAAAATAAGAGTAACACCAAGGAATAATAAACAATATATCAAGAAAATATACCATTATCACATAAGAAATCCATAATTAACAAAAACCAAGGTCCACAAGATATCATCCACAAAGATCCTAAAACAAAAGGTTTCTGAAAACAAAGAATTTGATAAGAATGAAAAACTCAAATAGTTTCAACTTCCACATCAGAAACAAAAAGTTGGATCAATATTTACCATTGAAAATTGGAAGATCCTCCACTGCATGAAAAGCTTCACTCCAAGGCCTATGGCTAAATCCCCATTATCATGAAGCATCTACTACCTTGTGTTCAGGATATGATATTATTTATCAAGGTTTCTCTTTCTATTTTTACAACTTACAAAACCTATTAAGGTTACCTAAACAACCACACCTTCCACAAACCATTATAGCTTTCAAACACAGCCTATTTGGATGACACGGTGATCCACACTAGAAACACATTATATGCATCTTATTTTCATGAGATGAATTTACTTTCTTAACCATAAATGATGCATTATTCCCTTTATGTTGTTTCACTTGCTCTACTTTAGATGAGAAAACCTTATTCAATATCCCTGAATAAGTGATCAACCTGTCCGCAAGCATAAGGGTTAAGAGGTTTAGGTGAATAAATTTTCTAAAATAGAAAACCTTAATTAAATCATTATGAAAAATCCCTAGTATAAAACATACCAAACATGATAATTACTTGGAATACTCTGCAAATGATATCTCATCCTGACCAAAACACAAGAACTCAGTTATTTTCCCCTTCTTTACTTCCTCAGGATACTTCCTCTAAATGAATATTAACTTGAATAATTCCCAATAAATTAATTCATACATTCCATAGTTAATCAAAACATACCACCACTCTTGTCCAAGTCCCTAAAGCAAGTATTTGATAGACTTTACCTTTAGAGTTTCAGGATTCTTAAGAGAATTGAAGATCCCATCAACTTCTTAAATCCACTACACTGCCTCAAGAAAACATTGTTCTCCTTTATAAGAAGGTGGATA
Source organism: Viscum album (assembly GCA_963277665.1). NCBI lineage: Eukaryota > Viridiplantae > Streptophyta > Magnoliopsida > Santalales > Viscaceae > Viscum > Viscum album. The sequence continues at coordinate 80,730,219 of OY728122.1, forward strand.
ACAATCTAGGAATTCAAGGATGGGGTTCAAAGGATGAAAATTCGCTAGATCTACCACTCGATATGGAGTCTAGGTAGAGTTGTTGACAAGAGATTCGACTTCTGTAAAACGTGAAGAACTACCCTGAAGACCGGACCGTTAGAACAACATTTTATCTTTCTTGAATGAATTTATGGGAGACATTTATGAAAATCCCAAAACATATAAATATCAACTCAATCATCAAAGAACAATCAAACATAGCACAAATGTTTTAAACAAAGTCACAACCCACTTTAATAAAAATGTCATTGATTTCATAACACAAAAAAAATCACCATTTATAAAACATTACTCTTTCCTTTCAAAATGATAAATCTTTCTCTAATAAATTTTAGTTTCAAAAACCCTTTACCTAAATATGTAAATTATTCCATGTTTTTTAAATCATTCAAATGATTTTTTCAATTATCAAAACCATTCTTATTTTAAATCCATCACAAACCAAAATTCCATCTTAAAACGTTATTTTATTACATCACATAAGCGTCTTTGACAATTAGTTTCTCAAACTAAACATTTTATAAAACTCACTTTTTGGTAATAGAAAAAAATTCTCAAAAAACATAACAAACCTTGGTTTAAGACACAATTTAGTTTTCAATGTGTATTTAAAATTATTAAAAAGGTATTAAATTTGAAACAAACACACAAGAGCATGAAACAACCCACATCCATAAACCACATAACCAAACTCACATAAGTGAAGTCACTTTTAAGAAAATGGATAAGTTTACAAGTTTATAACCAAGTTAGAACTATAAAATTCTTGGTCATATGGGCTGGTAAACCACACACCAACATCGTAACTGGTTATGGATGTATTTTCAAATCAGCCACACTGAATCCTCACAGTTTACCAAACCATGAAAACATAGTTCCATTGTGTTCATCCTTCCATTCTGGTTCAAAAATCATAAGAGATTACCCAAATCAAAGATAGTCTCATTGGGAATATAAATATAATTTATCATAAAAAAACCAATAACTAAAAATAAATACTCAAGTCCCAACATCCCTGGTAACTCAAGTCTCACCATGAAGGGGTGGTGATCAAACACCCACTCACAAACAACCTCTTGAGTCCTGACACATTCTTAATCTCCTTTATACTATGACTAACCCCAAATAACATAATGATTTTAAAGTAAAGTTTTTACCTTTAAGGAAAGACCCCCTATAATACCATTTGTGATTAACTAACCTAGAATACCATCTAAACCAATATCTGATCCGATATTCTACTGACCCGAAGAGCGTTCCCAATCTTCATAGGTTGGAAAAAATCACCTGGGCATCAATAAATAAACATTGGGAACATTTATCCCTCTAATTATTACAATAATATAGTACAATATGGAAACATCATCAGATATATATCAATCAATACATACATATCTTAGTACAAAGAGACACTAAGAAAACTAAAACGAAACATAACAACCAAAACCAACCTCTTGGTGGTCCACGACCACCCATAATGTCCCAATTCAACCACCCCTGTTCATATGATAATAAATTTTGAAAACACTAAACGATATAAGCAGTGTGTGAGCTAAATATACCAGTAGGATTCCACCAAATATTCTATGTAGTTACTTCATAAGGTAATTCAAATATGATAAAAGAGGAGTAAAAAGAAGAGTATGAGGATTAGTTTAAAAATAGAGATTTAAACATTTAAAAATCATGTATTAAAATAAACCATTAAAACATGTCATTTCACCATTTAAAAACTAAACAATTTCTTGAAAATCTTTGAAAATCATTTCAAAAGAAAAATTTCAACAATCAAGAAAAGATGAGAATATGCACCTGATATGGAAAGATGATCAAGATTCAATATAATATAGTCATGGTGAATAATAAATATAAATGAAGTAGTCAAGGAAAATCTGGTGCCAAATAGTGATAATGAACACTGTCATGTATCAATATCAAGTGTATGGATTTCATGGGTACAACCTAGGTATTGTAACGACCCGAACATTTATAAATAAAATTCCCTTTCTTTTAATTAAATGTATTATGTATATAGAAAACGCATGAAATCATTTTTTTATTATATCCAATTATATTTAAATGACCATTAATTATCCTTACCGTTGATAATATAGCTGTTGAACAGTGATCACATGACTAGTATAAATATAGGTTTTTAACAAATCCTTTTGGCACAGAAAAAGGAAGTGATGGCATAAACCAGTAGGATCATACCCTATGTAGCCCATTTATCAGATCTTTCGAGGGAGATAGCATTTTTGGGATTTCTCCTAGACAAAGACCAAGCCTAGATCCAACAACTTCAGCATAATATAAACTGTTTATGAGAGAAATTCAAGCTCATCAAGATCACGACCCAACCCATATTCACCGAATAGCCCCAAGAAAGCCCCACCATCGCACACCTTACTCTTAAGGCATATTCTGGTGTAATAAATGGTTATGTTTCAAGATCCTAACATTATGATTATTTTTTAAAAGAATAATGAATAAACTTTCATTCTATTATTGTTACTTTGTAAATGATTTTCTAAAGCACAAATAGTATTTTTGGTTAATATTTGAATTTAATCAAGGAATCTATTTTTGTGAATTAATTTATTTTTGAAATAAATAATATTTTAATAAAATATTATTATTAAATTAAATTTATTAAGTATTAATGATCACATAATTTTTATGAAGTCAAAAGTAACTTTTATTAAAGTTTGAAAACTATTTTTTCCAAAACCTGTCAATTTTCAATAAATGTCAGTTTTTATTTTAAAAGTTAAACTTCACATATTTAGAAAAAAAATTAGATAAAATGAATATTATTTTTTGAATCAGTACATCAAAATTATCCAACTGTTAATTTTTCATAATTTTCATAGATAGTCGAATTTTTGGGTAAAAATTAAATACCATATAAATATGTAATGTGTTTTATGACATCATAATGACCTAATAGTGATATAATAAAATAATATAAAAGGTATATTAATCCAAATATATTTTTTTCCTTTAAAATAATTTAATTTTTGGTTTATTTTACTTATTTTATAATGCCTTAATGAATCCTCCAAGAGATATAAAATATTTTGAGATTTTAAAATCATTTCCTTGAAAGTGTGACTCACCTCCACATAAGAAAGTGAAATATTTTAATATATTAGGACCTTAGCCTTATAAATTAATTTATTCCACTCCCCTTGTCTAGAAACCATGGTAAAAACCATGGAATGGTTTGTGGTTTTTAATATTTTAGTGTGTAGTGTCCAAAACCAAAATAATAAAGAATCATCCCACCTTTCCTATAGAAACCCACCCAAGAACCCATTACTCTTCACTAAAACTCCTATAATCTCATCCAAACTCTTCTCTATACTACCTATAGTCCTCCCAAGTCACCTCAAGTTCCCAAGAATCCCCTCCCAAGCCTTTGGGATCACACATCCAAGTAAGGGTTCCTTCCTTTCTCATTTTTATCCAAGTTTCCTTATATTGTAACACCCATTTATTTTCAATTAAAAATGATGGGGTATGTTTTTAAAACTCCCCCATACTTTTCTTATTATGTTTGAATAATGATATACCCCTTTATATCTCATTAATTCCTCTTATGTACACCTGTTACCTTGTTGAAATTCTGTAAGAGATTTATCTTTTCTCAAGCACTTCTTTTATATTATGCATCTAAATTATATTTAATTTATTGGGATATTATGTTCCATGATCCCCTTACTGTACATTTCATTTAAAAATTATGAGAGTCCCCTTTATCTCTCATCAACCCATTTTATGAATTTCTATTTGACGCCGTTGTGCTGCCGAAATTGCACCACGATTTTCCATGCCAAAAATCATTGTATAGTGAATACCATACCCATTTCTCTATAAAGGGTATTTACATTTTTGATCATGTATTTATTTATTGGGGACTTACGTGTAGGTATTCCACATTCCTTGTCCATTGAATAACTTATGATATTGAATTAATCCATGTTATATGATTTATGTGGCACACTTAATAATGAGATTGAAATGATTATAAAGGATGTGCCCTGATAGTGCTCTAATGCATTAGGTAATGTTTATTATCATGGTACACCATGTGAAATGAGGGTTTAATCATGATAATTCATGTTAAATGAGGGTTTAATCAGGATAATTTATATGAAATGAGTATTTACTCATGTTAATCCATGTGCAATGAGCCTTGTCTCATGCTAATATCATGTTGTATGTTGTTGTCACATTTTTATGTTATGAATATCATGATATATCATGCCTTTATGTTCATGTTTCTTTTTTTCTCCATTGATATTCCTATTGAATAACATGTATTGTCTTCCTCATTTTATTCCATGTTTATTCCCTTACTAGGCTTTATAGCTCACCCTTTTCTTATTCATGTCATCAGGTTATCCCATACAATGCTAAGTATGAAGGAATGTTTTGGTCAGGGCCTTTGACTGGAGTTTTACTCCCCCACCCATGTGCCTAGGGTTTCCACTTTGAATTATTCCCCTCCCCTCCTCTGGCACGGATCAGTGTGTCTTGAAGTCGGCTGTCTGGATCTCATCTCAGCATCGGTGTGGCTCACTGATGATTTAGGATCTTGAATGGACATAGGAGTGGTGTTGGTTTTTGGCTTCGAGATCTCATCTTGGTGGGCATTGTCTGTGGGTTCAGGTGATTCTGGATCTCATAGATGTCTTCTGGCTTCAGGATCTTGGCTTGGCAGCAGCGCGATGATGGCTTTTGGATTTGGGATCCCATCTTGGCATCGGCACGAAGTTCTTGTGTCTTGGTAAGGATTCCAGCTTTAGGATCTCATCTCGTTGTTGGATTATGCCTTTGGGTTCTCAATTCAGTTCAGACTCCAGATTCTAGCTCGAAGTTAGAATGGCCCATTATTTCTTCAAGGTCTTGGATTTTTGTTGGTGCAGCATTGGTTTCTGGCTTTGGGGTCTTGGCTTGGAGGGATTCAATTGTGGGTTTAGGCGATTATGGATCTCAGCGATGGCTTCCGGCTTCAGTATCTTGGATTTCCGACAACACGATGATGGTTTCTGGCTTTGAGATCCCTCCTTGGCATCGATGCAACATCCTTGTGGCTTGAAAAGGCTTCCGTATTTGGAATCTCATCTTGGAGTTGGCTTCTGGATTTGGCTTCTTGGTTTGGCACAGACTCCGTCGTGCTTCCGGTGTGGCTTAGTTTCAGCTTTGGAGTGGCTTATAGGGGGGAGTATTATAGTTATTAGATTCTGGAATAGGTTTTGAAGATCATAGGCTCGAGTTTCGTGTTGATGGGTTTTCTTTTTTTGGTTCTATTGATGATTATTTTTTGTGAATTTGACTCATGAATGGTGAAAGTTTTTGAAAGAATTAAATTTGAGGATGGTGGAAGTTTTTTTTTGGTTGGTTTGTTTCTAAAGGTGGAAAGTTTGTGCAACCGGAATCGACCACATGGAATAGGCTCCAGAGGAGGATTCAGAGCAGGTGGTTCATCTTTGAAAATATTTTCATATTTGGTTTTTTGAGAGGGTATGGCGTCAGCCATCAGATCGGGAAAGTGCTTTGACATATGACACTTTCTTTCCAAACAAACTTGCAATGGTGGAGAGCTTCATCATGATCAAATTTTGGGGAGAGGTAGATCCATGTTATCAGTTTGGTTTTACTCTTTTTTTCCTTTGGGTGTGATTTTTACATTTTCTATGATGTATGTTTGGGTTTCCCCCTTCTTCCCTTAAAAGGGGGATTTATCATATAATAAAAAAATCAATGTCCTTTGGGCCTTTGGAGGAATGAATGTTGTGGTGATGTAAAATAATTTTTCAATAAAAATGGTGTATTTCATGTTTTAGTTGTTATGTAATGTTCCTAATTTCCCAAGACACTAGACCTATCAATATTCCAAGTTGTATTAAGTTCCAATTCATGTAATAAATCATGATTAAAATTAAATAAAGAGTAGGGTTGTTATAGTTGGTATCAGTGGATAGGTTTAGTTATTTTTAGGATTAGGATTATAAAACTCTAGTGAAATCCATATGGATAAGAATAAGTATAAGAAAATAATCCCTAAATTTTTGTGAGTATAGATTAAGTGTTTTATCAAGAAAATACATCCCTTTCTGGATATGAACAAGTAGAGGTGGCTCTGGCACATATGTATCTAGGGGTAAAACCCAAAAACACTGCTTTGAGCTAGACTCGAACGGGAACTAGTGCATGAAAATGGTCCTTGTTGCACTCATGGTTTGACACTCCTAGGGGATATGCTTTGGTAAATTCATAATATTAGTATGAACCATTATTAAGGGAACAAATAAATCCTATAAGAATATACGTTAGGAGGTAGATCATGGATAACTTAGATCGAAGCCTATAAATTCATAAGTTAAGGAAGTAAATGTAATTTATAATTTATCCCTTTAATGTCATTAGATTCCCCTTTATGTGTTTAATAGTTTAAAATACTTACCCCTAATTTTCCTTTTATTATATTCAATGGACAATAATAGGAGGAATCGGGCTAACAACTGATGCAAAGATCAATGTGATGACTTCTCTAATGAGATTCCCAATCAGATGGGAGCTCAAGTAGGACATATCATGATTTTTCCAAACCAGATATAAAAAATCAAGATTAAAAATTGGTACTTTATTGAATGAATAAAGGAGTAAAGGAAGAGGAAGATGACATCTCATGAAATTCCATATAATAAAGGTGATAAGGGAAAGAAGATCCAATTTCCTTCATACAACATGTGTGGAAAGTGGCACCAAGGGAAATGTCACAAAGGGACTAGAAGATGTTTTAAGTGTGGAAAGACAGGGAAAAAAGTAGCTAATTGCTACCCAAAAATGGATAATATAATGAATGGAAAAAAAGTTCCATATAATGAATCATAAACAGTTTTATTTCATAAATGTAGAGAAGTAGATAATTATCCAAGACGATTCTCTTTTACAAGTGCTAAGAAGCATGATGAGACTTAATAATATCCATGATCAAGGGAGCACAAAAATATACTAATATGGATAACGATGGATGAATTACATGTAACCAATACTTCAAATTAGTGTATGTCATAATTTATTTCAATTAATGTACTATTATAATATCTTTTATGTTTTATAAGAACATTGAGTCCCCACTAGAAATGATATTAAATCATTATGGAAAATTTTATTTAAGTGTTGTATCACATGTTGAAGTTTGTGGGAATATTATTATTGAAAATATTATAAGTCTCCCTTTAATGTAATTTGAGGCATGTTGGGAAAAAATTCCTCAATGCATCCTTTAGGTATGTTTTGGGTGTGGTTGTGTTTGTTGACAAAGCCAGATAACCGAAAATGAGAATGGTTAGTGTTTTCTAAAGATAGGTTTTTTAAGGTAGTGCAGTTTCCTAGTGTTTACCAAATTTTGGGGCTTTAAAATCGGAAATTTGTGTGAATAATGGTGAACGAAATTGGGAAAGGAAGAGGAATGAGGAGCCTAGGACATGGATTGCGTACCATGTCTGGGAAGGGTACGCAGCCACATACCAGGCAGTGGGAACGGTATGCGGATGCAGTTCACGGAACCAGAAACAGTTTTCGGCTAAGCAGAAGTGTGGTATGCGGATGGGCTGAATTTGACGGAGGAAGTTGATCGCATAGAAGCAATGGAGGTACACGGAGCACCTAGGAAAATGGTTCGTGGTGGCTGAGGATCGGTAGGTGGTGGAGGCTGAATTGAAGATTTGGTCAATCTCATTTTAGAAGATTAAGCGGGTATCTTTGCCTATGTAAGAAACGATAATCCTACCAATTACTGTGGATATAGAACACCATTAGAAAGCATATTTTTCTCTAGGAATTCGGAAAAGACCAAAGGTAGTTCATGAAGGGAGGATCACATAGGATGAAGTGGTTCGTGTGGAAGTATTCCTCCAAAGGTGTTTGCGGGGTTTCTTAACCTGAAAAGGAAGTCTGGTACGCGAAGGAGGAAGTATGGTACATGGAAGGAGTTGTATCAGTATACGAAGGAGGAATCTCTAGTACACAATAGGGGGAATTCCATGAGCAGTATGTGGATGGGGAGCTTCGGTATGCAGAACCAAAGGCAGTCCATGAACAACAAACAGTTCACGGACAAGAGGGGTTTTGCAAAGGAGGTTTACGAAGTTGGTACACAGTAGATGTATGTGATAGTGAAGGTGGTGTAAGTTTATGGATAGAGGAGATTCGTGGAAGATACAGTCTATGGATAGAGGAGGTTTTCTGAATAGGTATTAGTATGAGGAGAAGGTGGTTTGCGTACCAAACCCAGTACTCAGTACGCGGGAGAGACAAGGTGGTTTGCAATTGGCACAGGAAGCTTGTGAAAGCTTTAATTCAGTTTGCGAAAGTATATTCCATTACCTAACAGTACTCGGGAAGGTGGAATTCATCTATAGGGTGAAAACAAAGCTTCAACAGAGAATCTACCTATAGTTAAGGATGTAGGTATTCTTGAAAATAAAGAGAACTACATGTCCATAAACTATATTTGACCTACAAGTTGATAAACTGTGAGTGGATTCCTTTCCAAAAGAATTGAGCGAAGGAAGAGGAATATGGTGACCCTTTCCAAAAGCAGTGATCCATAGAAAGAGGCATGGGGATTAACCCCTAGGAATGTAGTGAGCAGACCCTAAATCATGTAGAGGTAGTGAGCCTGGGCATAGAAGATCTAGCCTGAATATTGTACTCATTATTGGAAGTGAGCCTTAGTGAATTTGGTAAATCGTCACATTGTCGTTGTATTCTCTTTGTACATAGTCTAGTGAGGGTAAACCAAGTAAAAATAATTGTGTCCTGTGCATGATTTCATATTTAATCATATATTGATATGGGAGGAAGAGAGAATTGAGTTTTATCTAACAACAAAAAAATATCCAAAAGGGAGAAATTTTTAATCTACCATACCCTGATTCTCTCCCCCTCTCATGGTACTCGACCTAGTGGAACTAATAAGGAAAAATGCAAAATTCATTTCCTACACCTCAAGGAATTTAAAAATTCATGAGAAAAACTATCCCATGCATGATATGAAGTTGGTAGCTGTGATCTTTGCCTTGAAAATCTGGTGACATTATCTCTTTGGGGATAAGTGTAAAATATATACGGATCAAAAAAGTCTAAAATATATATTCACACAAAAATATATGAATATGTTCCAATGAATATGGTTAGATCTCATCAAGTATTATGACTACTCAATCCATTACCACCCTGGGAAAGCGAACAAGGTGGAAGATGATCTAAGTAGAAAGGACCTAACAATTCTATCATTGATGATAATTGAAAAGGATCCAATCTTCTTAAATATGATGAAGATGGGCATGGGAATCATAAATAAGTGAAAATAATCAATCCTTTATCAAATGATTTATCAACCGTCTCTTTTGGAAAGGTTATAGGATGTTCAAAAAGTTGATGAGGTAATTCAGAAGAAAGTGGAAACTATTAGAAAAGGTAAATCCTCAGAGTTCAATGTTAATAAATAAGGAATTGTGGGATTTGGATCGAGACTATATATTCTATCAAATCCTGAGTTAAAAAATAAATTTTGGATGATGCACATAGTTCAAATTTATCCATTCACCTAGGAAACACAAAGATGTATCGAGATCTCTAAGAGCACTATTGGTGGGATAACATGAAGAAGGAGATTGATAAATATACATCAAAGTGACTGGTATGTCATCAAGTTAAGGCTAAGAGGAAGAATTCTAATGGTATGATGCAACTATTACCCATACCAACATGGAAATGGGAAAACATCACTATGTAATTTTTCATCAGACTTTCTAAGACATCTAAAGGAAACAATGCTATCTGGGTTATTGTGGATCGTCTTACAAAGACTGCACACTTAACTACAATTTGAGAGTATTTCTCACTAGATCAACTGGTATAGATATACATCATATAAGTGTTAAGTATGTATGGAGTGCCTCTATTTATTGTGTCCAATCTAGATCCAAGATTCACCTCTAAGTTCTGGAGGAGTCTCCAATACACTCTGAACATTGAGTTGAACTTTATCATGGCCTTTCACCCTAAAAAGTATGGCCAATCTGAGCATAATATTCAAATGCTTGAGGAAATGTTGAGAGATTTCTCAATGGACTTAAAAGGTGTATGGGAACAATATCTTCCTTTGGTAGAGTTCTCTTACAACAATAGTTTCCACTCGAGTATCCAAATGGATCCTTATGAAGCCCTTTAAGGGAATAGGTGTAGAACACCTACATGTTTGGATGAAGTTAGGGAATGAAAACTTCTAGGTCTATAAATGGTTGAAGAAATGGTGGAGAAGGTTAAGACTATCCAGCAGTACATCAAAGCTACCCAGAGTCGACAAAAAAGTTATGCTGAAAATCATCGATGAGACCTAGAGTTTGATGTTAGAGATAAGGTATTCCTCCGCATATCTTTATGGAAGAGAGTTATGAGATTTTGGAAGAATTGAAATCTTAGTCCAAGGTACATTGTCCCTTTTTAGATCCTTGGTCACATCAGAGTAGTGGTATATCGACTAGAACTCCAACTGAACATGTATCAAGTACATGATGTATTCCATATATCACTCTTGAGGAAGTACATATATGACCCATCACATGTACTCAATCCAGAGGTGGTACCATTAGAGAATGACCTTTCCTATGAGGAGAATCTGGTGAAGATATTAGATCATAGAGGAAAATTTCTACAAAATAAGACAATGCCCCTAGTCAAGGTGTTGTGGAGAAACCAAAATTTTGAAGAAGCAGTGTGGGAAATGAAGGAAGTGATGAAGCAGAGTTACCCTCATTTGTTTTAATGTGTGAAAATGAAATTTCCATGGAGAAATTTCTTAATGGGGTAAGTTTTTAATGACCCAAACATTTATGAATAAAATTATCTTTCTTTTAATTAAATTTATTATGGATATAGAAAACACATGTACTCCTTTTGTTTTATTATATCAAATTAGATTTAATTGATCGTTAAGTATCCTTACTTTTGATAATATAGCTGTTGAACAATGATCATATAACTAGTATAAATATAGGGTTATAATAAATCCTTTTGGTACAGACAAAGGAATTGATGGCATAAACCAATAGGATCATACCTTATGAAGCCCATTTTTCAGAGATTCTGAGGGATATAACATTTTAGGGATTTTCCCTAGACTAATCCCAAGTCAATATCTAATAAATTAAGAATGAAAAAAACCATTTATGGGAGAAATTCAAGCTCATTGAGATCACGGCCCAAACCATGTTCACCGAACGGCCCCAACAAAGCCCCACCATCTCACACCTTACTCTTAGGGAGTATGATAGTGTAATAAAGGGATATTTATCAAGACCCTATAATTATGATTATATTTTTATAGAAAAATGAAAATAATTTCATTCTATTATTATTACTTTATAAATGATTTTCTAAAGCAAAAATAGTATTTTTAGTTAATATTTGAATTCAATTAAAGAATATATTTTGATGAATTAATTTATTTTTAAAATAAATAATATTTTAATAAAATATTATTATTAAAATTCATTTATTAAATATTAATGATCATATAATTTTTATGAAGTCAAAAGTAAATTTTATTAAGGTTTGAAAACTATTTTTTCCAAAACCCGTCAATTTTCAATAAATATTGTTTTTTATTTTTAAAGTTTAAATTCACATATTTAAAAAATTATTTAGATAAAATTAATATTATTTTTGTAATCATGATGTCAAAATTATCCAATATTTAATTTTTCATAATTTTCCGAGACAGTCGAATTTTTGGGTAAAAATTAAATACTGTATAAATATATAATGTGTTTTATGACATCATAATGACCCAATAGTGATGTAATAAAATACTATAAAAGGTATATTCGTCCAAATGTATGTTTTTAACTTAAAATAATGTAATTTTAGGTTTATTTTATTTATTTTATAAAGCCTTAGTGAATCCTACAAGACATATAAAATATTTTAAAATTTTAAAATCATTTCCTTTAAAGTGTGACTCACCTCCACATAATCAATGGAAATATTTTAATATATTCATCCCTTAGACTTATAATATAATTTATTCCACTTCCCTTGTCCAGAAACCATGGGAAAATCATGGGATGGATTGTGGTTTTGAATATTTTAGTGTGTAGTATCCAAAACCAAAATAATAAAGAATTCCTCCACCTTTCCTATATAAACCCACCAAAGAACCCATTACTCTTCACTAAAACTCTATGAAGCTCATCCAAACTCTACTCTATACTCTCTAGAGTCCTCCAAAGGTTCCCAAAGCTCCCAATAATCCCCTCCCAAGCCTTTGGGATCACACATCCAAGTAAGGTTTCCTTCCTTTCTCATTTTATCCAAGTTTCCTTATATTGTTACACCATTTTATTTTCAATTAAAAATAATGAGGTATGTTTTTAAACCCCCATAATTACCTTATTATGTTTTAATAATTAGAGATCCCTTTATCTCTCATTAATTCCTCCCATGTACACTTGTTACCATGTAGAAATTCTATAAGGGATTTCTCTCTTCTCAAGCACTTCTTTTATATTATGCATCTAAATTCCATTTCATATGTTGGGATATTATGTTACATGATCCCATTACTTTCCATTTCATTTATAAATGATGATATACCATTTTCTATCTTATCAAACCATTTTATGAATTTCTATTTGATGTGTTATACTGCTGAAATTGCACCACGATTTTCCATGCCAAAATCATCATGTAGTGAATACCATACTCATTTCTCTATCAAGATTATTCATATTTATGCTAATGTACTTATTGATTAGGTACTTACATGTATATATTCCACATTCTTTGTATGTGGAATAACTTATTATTTTGAATGAATCCATGTTATATGATTTATGTGGCACACTTAAGCATGAGATTGAAATGATTATAAAGGGTGCACCCTTATAGCGCTCCAATGCATTGGGTAATGTTTAGTATCATGATACTCAATGTGAAATGAGGGTTTAATCGTGATAATTCATGTTCGATGAGGGTTTACTCATGATAATTGATGTTCAATGAGGGTTTAATCATGTTAATCTGTGTTCAATGAGCCTTGGATCATGTTAATATCATGTTGTATGTTGTTTCCACATTTCCATGTTATAAATATCATGCTATATCATGCCATTATGTTCATGTTTCTTTTTTGATCCATTGATATTCCTATTTAATAACATGTATTTTATTCCACATGTTATTCTATGTTTATTCCCTTACTGGTCTTTATATCTCACCTATTTCTTATGTATGTCCTCAGGTTATCCCATGCAATGCTAAGTACGAAAGAATATTGTGGTCATGTAAAATAATTTTTTAATAAATATGTTTTATTTCATGTTTAAGTTGTTATGTAATGTTCCTAATTTACCAATACGCTAGACCTATCTATCTTTAGAGTTTTATTATGTGCCAATTCATGTAATAAATCATGTTTAATGATGAAATAAAGAGTAGGGTCATTATAGGTCTGATAATGAGTCCACCTCATAATATATAATCATAATAAAACATAACTAATTTTCAGGCTTACATCTAGTCTCATGTGTCTCAAGAAAACCAGTTCCATGCACACCTGCTTTCCTAGCCACACATCTATAGCCTGAACCTTTCATGCTCTCTATGGATCCACTATAAGGGTGTGAGTCCGCTAGTAAAGCATATATCTAGGACATCCCATCTAACTATCTAGGTTCCCATGACTAGTCAAAAGAAGTGGTGAGATAAACAAGTTACAAGGATCACATGGGGATCCTTATCATCAACATCTCACTCTCACCCCCAAACTCTCTCAAAGTAAATAATCCATTTTCAACACCCAAAAACAATGGGAAGTATAAGAATAAAAAAAGTTAAATTAAGGGATTATCATAAGAGATGATCCTCATAAATTGTCAATCGATCCATCAAGAATCATCGATTTCAATCCAAATCCTTTTATACAATTCAATATTCCAAATGGTAATAATACCCACTTCCTTTCACAATTAACCATAAAAATTCCAAATAGGCATTTAAAACAATCATTTATTTCAAATAAACCATAAAGCATCTGAAGGAAGAATTATAATTTTAAAAGGTTTGAATATATTTCTAGACATGGGTTGATACCCAATTTCCAAGTAAATAAAACATTTATTTCAAATAACCCAAGAACACTCATTTCAAACCAAGTTCAAAATCAATAAAAGAGGGTTCTTGGTCATTTAATAAATTAAATCATGTGAAACTATTTAGAAAACATCTAATAGTTCATTTAATTTAATTAAAATCATGAAAGTTAGTTTTATAAATCAAAACCTAGTCAAAAGTCCTCAATTCCACCAAAATAACCTTTTAAAATCTCTTTAAAAATAAATCAAAACAAACATGTCATTTAAAAAATTCATAAAAACGTTATAGATATTAGATTATAGTCATTCAACTAATTCCATATTTAATTCAAAGAGAATGGGGTCAAAGAATATTTTATAAGGAATTTAATGGACAATTTTCATAAAATATGTGTTAGAAATTAAGAAACATGTATCTATGAATTATCAAGAAACAATGAATCACAAAATTAAGGAAAATAATAGAAACACCTACTTGTAATATTAGGAATACAACCACAATTAATCCTAGATGTGTCTCTTCTGATGGCGATCACTGGATCTAGGAAGATAGATCTCGAAAGAAAAGAGAAGTGGTCCTAGATCTATAATTCCACATAAATCAACCAAGATCTGAAAACATGCAAGGACATAATAACCTTTAAGAATAAATAATCAAAAGAAGAATTGAGATCCAAGATTAAAAACATAAGAACTCACCGAAAGAGAATATCTCCACTTTGATTAGAGCTTCGATCCACCAAGAGATGAGGTTTGGGGAGACAAAATGCCTCTAGAGGGCTCCCAAAAGACAAATAATCAGTTTAGGTTCGAGTGAGAGGATTTTAGGGTTAATTAGGTAGGTTTAAATAATTTAATTATAATTTTCATAACTTTAATTACCATTCGCATTGTTTCCTAGGCCAAGTCACATGTTTAGTACTAACCATGTGCAAACTGTGCAACAGGTTGAACACTTTGTTTAAACCATGTAAAAACCATGTGAAAATTGTGAAACAAGTTGCACACTTTGTTTAACCATGTGAAAACCATGTTCAAACCATGAAACCTAGGTTGAACAATTTGTTTAACCATGCGCAAACCATGAAAAGGTATAGAAACCTTCAAAAAACATCTAGTAAAATACTAAAAACAACCCACAAAGAGATCCAATCATTGGGTACTTAAATAAATGGGTCAAAACACATAAAAATAAGTAATGGTATGTTACATAAGGAAAAAACCTAAGTGAATGGATTCACCAGATATTAAACACTGGACCAAGACATCTATAAGGGAATGAATCACTCCAAAATCATCTGGAGTCACCCTAGGGTTTGAGAGAAAAGGTTTTATAGAGGATGAAATAAAATCAAACACATGTCATATTTTAAAACCATTGATCTTGAGGTACTCATGATGTTAATTTATTTATTTATAAGATATGATGAAAAACGGATCAAATCAGGTTAAAATAACCTTGATCGGCCATTTCATAACATGAACTAGTTTCATAGCATGTAATTGTTTCATGCTCTAAACCAGTTCATGACTTCTACCCAGAAATAGGTTCATGTCCTATAAAATGTTCATGACATGATAGTGACCAGCAGGCATTCCTCAACCCAGCTTCTATAGGAAAATCAAAAACCACCTCTAAATCCTTCCAAACCCAAGTAGAACTCTCATAAGACCATTGGAACTTTTATACACAAACTACATTAATTCAAACAAACATAAATCTCCAAAAATTAGGTTATTTTCCCCATAAAATTCTCTACATCCCCAAAAGAGACTTGACCACCAAGGTTTAAAGAATAAGGAAAACCCAAATTAAATGAGGTTAAACCAAAACTCTAAGAGATAAGTACCTTGAAAAATATGGGATCTTACAACCTCCCCACTATAAAACAGCTTATCCTCAAACTTCTCCAAGCATAATTGTGGGGTCTAAGAAAACAAGTCAGTCCACTATGATCACATATCAAATTCATACTCCTAGGTTTCCTCTTGAATACACCCATGCTACCACTATACTCGAAATAGAGGTATAATATTTCCCTAGAGATACTTCTCACTATGATCCACAATTTTTATTGGATTCTCCTCGAAGGATGCATCTACACCAAGCTCTACTTCATCAACATCTATCATGTGAGAAGGCTCTGTATGATATCTCTAAAGTTGTGATACGTGAAACATGTCATGTATGGAACTGTAATGTTATGGAAGGGCCAATAAGTACCCCATTGGACCGACCCTTTCCACTACCTCAAATGGACCAAAAAACCTGGGTTCTAGCTTTCCCTATTTCTTAATACAAAGTTTACCCAACCTAGGTGACACCTAAAGGAAAACACAATGACTAACCTCAAACTCCATAG
Source organism: Viscum album (assembly GCA_963277665.1). Lineage (NCBI taxonomy): Eukaryota > Viridiplantae > Streptophyta > Magnoliopsida > Santalales > Viscaceae > Viscum > Viscum album. The sequence continues at coordinate 80,746,798 of OY728122.1, forward strand.
GTTAGTATAAAATTTTTGCTATCTTTGCACAGTCACCAACCATCTCCTAGTCAAATGAACCTGCTCAAACATATCCTACATGAGAGTAGGTCCTTAAAGTGTTGAATCACCTACATCCAACAAAAAAATAGGAAAAAACATGGTATTACATACAAATCCCCAAAAAGGTGACATTTGGATCAATTTCGAGAAGCTGTTATTATATGAAAACTCCATAAGTGTCATAGGTTTCTCCCACAACCCACTGAAATCCAGTACAAAGGCTCATAAAATATACTCTAGAATCTAAATTGTTTGTTCAGATTGGCCATCAATCTAAGGATGATAGGACATACTCAGAAGAACCTATGATCCCAGAGCATTCTAAATACCCTTCTAGAATAGAGATTTGAAATGATAATCTCTATCATAAATGATATTTCTCATAACACCATGCAATTGAATTATTTATCATACATAGAGACTACCCAGATCATTAATAGTGAAGGTCTCCCAGATCGGTAAGAAGTGGTCTACCTTCATTAAATGATCTAATATCACCCATAATGCATAATTCTTATGAGGTATATTGGGTAATATTATCAAAAAATCCATAGTGACATCATCCTATTTCCACTCTGGAATGGGAAGAGGTTGTAACAGCTGAGTAGGCCTCTGATGCTCGGCTTTCACCTACTCAAAGGTGAAATATCTCACAAAAAAGGCCGCTACATCCTTCTTCATTCCTGGTCACCAGTACTATCTATGGATTTCATGATACATATTTATCATACTTGGATATACTGTCCATCTAGAATCATGAAACTCTCTCATCATCTCCTCGCCCAAGACCATAGGAAACCATACGTGTCCAAATAAAAGAAGAGAATTCCCACTACCAAGAGACCATCCTGATGGATTTCCACCATAAAAGTTTTCTATTAGTGCTAATACCTTCAGATCATATAACTACTCTATATTGATATAGTCAAGAATCATGGGTACAATAGATGTATAAGTTAGAGTTACTCATCCCTAGGACTCCTAGACACCTATATGTATGTCTGTAAAGAGTTCCATCATCTGACACTCATCGCAAGACTCTCACAATATCTTTTTCTATGTCATCTAGCTTAAGGCTTTGAAAATGATGTTTCCTTTACCTAGTGTATCATCCTGCTCAAAGTTGAAAGACTACAGATACTCAACCCACCTCCTCTGTCGAAGGTTCAGGTCTCACTGACCAAAGATATACTTGGGGATATTTTGTTCCATAAAAACCAAAAAACTCTTTCCCAAATGATCATGTATCCAACATCTTAGGGTGTGTACTGATGCAGCTAATTCCATATCATGAGTAGGATAATTCCTCTTATACGGTCTCATCTATTTGGAGCTATAATCAACCACTCGGTCCTCTTACATGCTCCAAGTCTAACTATGGATGTGTCACAGTACACAGTAAGTAAGGTACGGATTGTTGTTGATGTTATCATACCCTTCAGTTCCTAAAAATATCTCTCACAATAATTTTACTACACAAAATTTACCCCTTTATTGATCAACCTAGAAATCGGTGCTACTAGATGGGAGAAGTAATGGATAAAATACCAATAATAGCTTGATAAACCCAGAAAGCTATGAATCTTAAAGACATTCTTGGGTTTATCCCAAGATACCAACTACAACCTTATTTGGGTCTACTTATACTCCATCATATGAGATGACATGACCTAAGAAGTGCACTTTATCGATCCTGAAACTACATTCATATAGCTTAGCGTAAAGATGATGCTCTATAAATATATGTAGGATGATGTCAAGATGTTGGGAATGATCATCTTATTATCGTGATTACACTAAGATGTCATCGACAAAAACTACTACAAACCAATCTAGAAAAGTATGAATGATATGACTCATCAAGGCCATGAATATCACTGGTGCGTTCATCAAACCAAACAACATCACTATGAATTTGTACAAACCATACCTACTCCTAAAAGTAGTCCAAGGTACATTTGATAGTCTCACTATCAACTTATGATACCTTAATATCAATTTACTCTTAGAAAAAAATTGGGCACCTCTTAGCTAATCAAAGATATCATCGATTCACATAAGGGGATATCGATTCTTTATAGTCATCTGGTTCAGTCTCTGATAATCCACACATAAGAGAAAAGTCACACCATCCTTATTAGTGAAAGAAATAGAGAACCCCATGGTGATGTACTGGGTCATAGGAAACCCTTAGCTTCCATATCTTATAACTGAAATTTCAATTCATGAAGCTCTACTGGTTCCATCTAGTAATATAGAAAAGAAACGAGCTCTTCTCCTTACACCAAATCGATTGTGAACTCAATATACCGCTTGAGTGGTAATCCATAGAAATCATTAGGAAAGAAATCATGAAAACGGTCTACCACTGGAGGAAAATTATCCTGCTACATTCCACTATCATCTAGAGATTTATATCTGATCTATGAGACAATCCAATCTATACTAAATTGGTCATGCATGACTAGCCTAAAAATCCAACTCACCTTGGTGAAAATAGCTGCCTCCTTCTAGAGATAAAAAGTTAAATATCCTCTGGTAAAATTAAATATGATCCTATTATATAAATATTCAATACATACCAAGAATAAAATCAAAACCTTCCATTTCTAGCACAAACATTTCCCAAAAGAAATGGTAACCACCAATTTCTAGAGAACATACCTTGTAATGTTTAATATCCTATGACCGCACTCCCAATAGTGTATTGATGGTTAAGAAACCATATAAAATTTCCACAACAAATCCTAAACCATTTGAAAAAAGATAATATATAAAGGAATTCAATTCTCCCATATCAAATAAAATACAAGTGAGGGTAGATGATACAAGAATCATACCACTAACGGTAGAAGACCCTACATCCAAACTAGCCAAATTAGACTACATAGCATGTAGTTGAATCTCCCTTCTACCCTAGGATCCAGTATAACTCCCCTAAGATATTCCCTATACTTAGAAATACCTCTCTTTCACTGGAGTACCGCATCCCCTATCTCAACCTGAATTTATTGTGGAAATAAAACTACCATTCTACTAAGGGGTAGCTGATTCCTTCCCAAACTCTGGTACCTATCCTAATCCCCCTCCATTTCTATACTACTACATGACCCTAAAAAATTTATACAATTGGCTTATACTATCACAATCATGGAACTCCAAAGAAGGTTATGGACACTAAGGTCACTTGTCACCAAACATGCCACACTAATAGTACAATAACAAAACACAGTCCTAAGATGGATTCCCACTACCCCAAATGATCTTCCCACTGTTTCCTTGGTGATAATTGTCATAGCAGCACTTCTTTACTCTAGAAAATCTCCTATTTTATCTTTTTGAAATATCCTGGCTGCTGCTTGGGGCCTCCCACATATCCCCTTCCATGATGAGAGTTTGATTCATCACGTCTGAAATGCTACTCAAGAGAAAAACAAGAAATGCCTCACCCTATAAATCTCATCAACTACTAAAGATGGCGTAAAGTGCTAAAATTCATTGAAATGTCCATCATAGTCCATCACTAAAAATCCCTCTTACATTAGTTTCATGAAATTTCAAGTCTTCTCATCCCTCAACATTTTAGAATATAATTTCCTCAAAATCATCATCTCAAAGTCCTTCTAGGATAACTCCTCTTGCTTCCCTTCTTGCTCTAAAGCATCCCACCAATTCTTGGATATTCCACAAATAATGTACGTATCAAGATTCACCCTCCTTTCTATGATTGTATCAAGGTTATTAAATATCATTTGTACTAACCCAAACCAAAACTCAGCTACTTGGGGGGGCCTCCCTCCACAATGAACATAGGTGGATGATGTAGCTAAAACTCTCTCGTCAGCTTAGTCATCAAAGGAAAAGTGTGAACAGTATCCCATTCCATGGATCGTAATACCCTCAGGAAGTTTTCATGAAGTTGATCATCCATCTAATCCTCATGAGTTATAGGAAGCTCTGATTCAGCTATGTTAGGAGTGTACTGATTTTTGCTCTCCTAATGCTAAATTCGAAGATGAAAAGGTGGAATTTTATCTACAAGAAAAATACACTCCTTAGGATGCTGGATAAAATCAAGGTCAACATCAATAGGTGACAAAAATAGAGAACCATTAGCTCATATTTTCTCTAAACATGACTTAACAAGTGAATTATCATCATTAAAAAGTTTTTTCATTTCATTTATCATATATAACAAGTATCTTATTTCATAGTTCATGTAGGAAAATATATCACATGAAATAAATATGTCCCTATAATGAAAAGTACATGTCAATATATATATCCCTATGTTCCCATCATGATGCATGCATACTCATCTCACACCATACCAGGCCATGAGTATAAATCTCAAGAAAAAACAGCATCACACGACATGTTAATCACCCAAGGTGAAATAATATCAACCGTAAATAATGAACATAATAAACAAAAATCCCATCTCTGGGCACTCAAAATTTCCCCCATATATGGGTTAGCCAATCCCATGCACAATCTCATTACCAATTCCTGGAACATCATAGTATCCTTTCTAACTTTCCCAAATAGTAAAGTGATGGAAAATAAAAATGTTCTCCTATGATACCACTTTGTAATGTCCCTAGATCTAGCACTCTCACATGGCCAAATCATGTTGGTTATTGGAATTCAAACATGCATCCTCATACACTACAGGTTGCTGAATAGAAGTGAGGGTGTAGAGAACATAGTGGGAAAACTATACCCCTAGTAAAAAGTTACAACACAACAAAAATAAATGAATATCATAGTAATGGAAATAGCGGAAATAGTACATCATATAACTGGAATATAAATGATGAACCGGGTAAATAAAATAATAATGAACCATATAATGTCAGGATAGAATGTAACTAAATGACATGCTAGAATTCATATAGATAAAAAACAAACTGACATAAATAAACTCAAAATACCTCGGTCTCAAATCCCTAGTTGGTCTTATCTCCAAACTTCAACCCATCCAACAAGAAATGATCATCAAAAAGGTTCATTTCCCTTGTCCAAACCTACATACATGTAATATTATTAAGTAACAAATTATAGCCTGAATAGGGTGTGAGTAAAACTCAGTAGGTTGACATCACCATGTCTAAAAAAACAGTCTAATAATAAGTTCATGAAATAAAGTGAGTAATGGTAGTATTAATTAAACAAAAAATATAGTATAATAACTTACCTTCCTTGAAACAATAAGAGAACATATCTAAGCATGTAGAACAACCATGATAGCCATAACCACAAGTCCATGAAATAATCATATAACTGTTTAAAGACCTATAAGAATTATAGTATTACTAGGACAAGCTCTTTATATAAGAATTTCATCATAACATGGATAATCCCTTTATATAAGCATTTCATCATAACCATGACAAGAATTTTATATAATCATTTCATCGTAATTGGTCCAAACCCTTTATATAATAATTTTACTGGGACAATCCCTTTATATAATTATTTCAGCATGATTCAAAACACAAGTCATAATGGAAAGAATAACACAACATAGTATCATAAGAAGCAATGGTCAATTCATCCAATTACCATTTGTCTTTCAATTACCCATTAATTTATTAAATTATATCTTAAGTTGTTATCATGCCAGTGTACACACACATTTCATATAAATTATCACCAATCATTTCAATAACAATTAATCCAAATTCCATGGTGAATCTATCATAATCAATCACCTGAGGTATCATTTCATGCTAAAACATATTTTAAGACTTTATCTGGTTCATTGTTCTTCAAGGGTAGGCCCACCCTATTGGTAGCCACATGATAGGGCATAACACTAATGGATCTAAAGGGATCCAAGAATTAAACCAAAAACATTATTATTGTCAACCATTATTCTGTTAGTTAATGTGCATGTTGTGTTGGAACAATCTCATAATATTGCACATACTTAAAAAAATAGAAGTAGAGTTTAGGGATTTGTTCTAGACCACCTACCTTTATTTTCTGATCAAAGAAATGATTTCAAGAGGTAATGTTACTAAGGAACAGAGGTAATTGTGATCATAAAGAAAACCCATATCAGAAAACATCAATATCAAAACCTGATTCAACCGCGGTCAAGAGATCACACCACAACAATGGAGGATAGTAGAAAGAAGGAGAAACCCCAAGTGAAGGGACTCGCCAGAGATTAAATGCTAAATAGATATGTCCAGAAGGGAAGGAATCGCTGCAAAATTTCCTGAAGTTTCCCTAGGGTTCAAGAGAGAAGGATGCATGATGGATGAAAAAAAAGCATACGTGTAATGTGGTTTAAATTGCTAGTCCCAAGGTATTCATGGAATGTACCTCTCTAATTATGTGGATTTATTGATTTATAATATATTCTGAAAAACATGTCACATTAGGTTAAAATAACCTTGATCAACCATTTCATGACGTGAACTAGTTTCACAGTGTGTATCCATTTCACTCTTTGGACTAGTTCATGAATTCTTCCCAAAAATAGGTTTACATCATGTAAAATGTTCATGATGTGAAAGTGTCTAGTAGTAGTCCCTCAGCCCAGCTTCTATAGGAAAATTACAAACCACCTCTGAATCCTTCCTAACCTAAGGAGAAATATCGTAATCCCTTTGAAAATTTTACACCCAGACTCCATTAATTCAAACAAACATACATCCCCAAACCTTAGATAGTTTCCCCCAACAAATGCTATCCATCCCCAAAAGTGACTCAACCACCAACGTTTAAAGAAGAAGGAAAACCCAAATTAAATGGGGATCAACCAAAACTCAAAGAAATATGTACCTGGTAAAAGATAGGATCTTACACTGATACTCTTGGTACTCCTTCCTCTTCCTATTATCAGAGGAAACCCCCATAGTAGTGAGAGAAATCTCAATTACTGACTTGTTATGGGATATAAGTAAGCTTGTTTATCAGTATTCCTATAGCCCCTTCTCAAAGTCCAGGACCTTGCAAAGCACCTATGAGTATGTTGTCAGGTCAAATCCCCTAACCTAATTTTTGAGATATGGTTAAAGGACTATCTCAAACTTCCAAACCATTTGTGCCTCGTTACCATCCAATAAAGGATAAAAGTGAAGTAACTCCATAAACTAAGAAGAGTATGAAAATATAGTCATATAACCCAGTTGTAACTCCGTGAACTCCTGATAACAATCTAGATTCACTGTGTTAGGAAATTATTTCTCAAGGAATAGATCCATGATGGTCATCCAAGTAAAACCCTCTCATCTACTAGCCTGGATCCTGGTAGTACACCACCTCCTGGTTGGTCCTTGGATCATAAAGGTTTCCATAATTACTCACCCCTCCTTAGGAGTCTAGAATAGATCAAAAATTCTCTCAATAAATCCTAAATAGTCCTCAAAATCCTACAAACCACCAATACCTTAGAATGTAGGAGGATACTGAAGCTATAAATCCCAATCATGATCAGTTATGGTCCTCTAAGTGGCTCCACCTTAGATGAGTACCATCTGAAATAGTTATGAATGAACAAGATCTGTATCTTGGATCACTTGTGTCAGTATTGGGTCATGTTAGGGTGCATCCTTCTACACCATGGGTGGTGGCATGAGGAAATCCTAGGATACCATGGTTGGTGATCGCATCAAAAGTATCTAAGGTGGAATCTTTTCAGCATAAAGAACATTAGGAACAAAATAATTCATAACCACTCTATGGGACCACACAAAGGATTTTCTAGGAGTTTACCCTCAACCCAAGGTATACCCCTCTTAACAATAACCCTGGTATCTATCCCTATACATTAGTATGGAAAAACAGAAATATTATACAATAGAGAAACTATCCGGAATAGATAACAAAAATAATGGAATTTGATTAATGAACTAATATATTGCACAAAAATAGATATATTCATGGCATGTGAACCTACATGCCTAGTCATAATATATAAACACACTTTAAATCTCATAAACCACATATAAACAACATGTGCATCACCCAAGGTGAATTTAATCAATGGTAACAACAATCTCATCCATGATAACTCGGAGGTCCGTTACACATGTTCTGGCAAGGCACATGGAAACTCCCCTTCATGATTCCCACAAAACTATCTCCTTTTTACTGTGTCCTAGGTTAGTCAAAAATAAAATAGGAAAATTGCTTCTCTGATACCATTTTGTAACACCCCAACCTAAACCATCAGGTTTGATATGAAGGGTCACATGACCTCATATGTGCATCATCATACGTAAGAGGCTACCGACTAGCAGTGAGGTTTTAAGTCCATTAGTGAGGAGACTATATCCTTAGTATCATTCCATTGAGTAAATAATAAAATAAAAAGATAATAAATAATATGAGTAATCATGAATAAAAAAAATATGGCATACAAGTCATACAAGGGATAACAGGCTCCCAAAGTGGTAAGACAAACCAAGAAAAAGGATATAGGGTAAATAAATAAATAAATGATAGGTCCTCTAGAGTCTGTCCTGGACTTATACTAGTTTTTTACTCCTCTTCCCAATCATCCACCATAGGTACCATTCCCTTTTTTGAGTCTCTAATCATGAAATCTACAAGCGCGTTGAAATTCCCAAGTAGGGTGTGAGTACAAGACTTAGTAGGACACCACCAATTCTTTCTTAACATAATTTCACATAATATATAATAGTGTATGTTATGAAACAAGTAAAATCTCAAATAAACATGAATCAATACATGTGTTGAGTCATCATGTGTTGACCAAGCCACCACAAACCCCAACCCCACCATCTCCGACTCATTGCCAGTAAGGATGTCGGATAAGTCAAAAAAGTATCACCTTTAAGGTAACATGAATCACCCCACCTAGATAGAGGTCATCACTATAAATTTCACATGTTCCTTCATGTTGATCCCTATTTGGATATCATTCTAACACCCACTGCCTAAGTTCGTGGGAATCCCATACCGGTATCTACCAGTCAACCACTTATTAACATCCCTCTATAAGTATAGACACACCCACTTTTAAGGATGTTTAGATTGAATCAGGTTGGTTAACTGGATACTTATCCACATCCCTTGATAGGGATAGGCACAACCATCTTTAAAGACATTTGGACCACATTGCACCAACCTCAAGGTTCCACCAGATCATCTTGATACCTAAAACACGGTTACATATGCTATGAAACACAATAAAAAATACATGTCGTAGAAAGGAACAATAAGGTACATGAAGATCAAATGTCAAGTTCCACACATAATCACATGGTCATAATCAAGAAGACCTCAAGCGACTCACACACCCCACATGAAACTCATAACAAGCATGAGTAATCAATCATAAAAAAATACCATTCCAAAATCATTCACATGTCCTAAAAATGGTATGTAAATTCCTACCTCATGGTTTTCAAATCCAATATTAATGTCTGTTGAAGGTGTTGTCACTCAAACCACGTTCGTACACCAACTAGAACATGATCACCCACCAAGAACTCCTAGAACCAATTCCAATACAACATGATATTGGTTATAGGGTAAGGTAAGGAGAAACAAGACAAATGGTAGAACCAATTCTTAACCAAGGACAGTCACTAGAATTTCTCAAGCTTGGTTGGAAGGTATTATGGAAACTAGAAGGCTCCACAGCGCAAGCAAGTCACTATGGAATGGAGGCGTGGTAAAATCCACCACCACTGGGCAAGTTTAGCCACCATGTCATAGAGGTTCACTGGAATAAACCACCATAGTGCAGGACCAAGAGATGCAGTGTGGAGAGTACTAGAAATATTATCTCTACATCTTAAGGAGGAAGGTTGTGGTGAATAATCGCTCTGAAACTCAAAAAACTATAGTGTAGGGATAGTTCTATAACATTTAGTTGTATATTCATCCCTTTGTAACTCCTAAGATCGATGGAAGGAGAAGAAGAAGTATTTGTATTTACAACGTCTCTCTACACTTGGAAATCCCTTATTAAAACCCCATCAATTCCCCTCTTTAATTCCAAAATGAAGGCTCAAATCAATTAAAAATGGATTCCCCGAATCAAAATGTAATAGCCTATTAAAAGGATTAACTTCTGAAGACCAGACGCTAGATGAGTGACTATTCCAACTATCTGAAACTGACATAGGAACATGATTTTTGGCGTAGTATAAGCCTCTATGGTGTAAGATTCTCAAACCATTCCTCCATAATGAAGGCTACATCATGACCTCTTTCAAACAACACCACTATGACATAGCCCCTTTGGTTGTAGCATGGCGTCAACTCCACAGTGGCATTGCCACTTCTTCCATGGCATGGTTCCACTTATTTTGGCCATAAATGCTATCAAAAGTCTTTTAAAGTTTTCTTAAGCTTATCAAGGCCCACAAGACTTTTCACAACATGTCTCAAAACAAAAAAAGGGATAGATAAGGGAAATACAAATTTTTATAAAGAAAAAGAAAATTTTAGGGCTTTACATTTCCATTGGAAGAGTTTACATATATTCCAGTATGATCTACTAATGGGGAATTTACTTACATATGGATAGGGTCCATTGATTGGGTATGTCAAGTATTTATACCATCATAGAAGAGTAGGTAACCATGATTCATGGGGGTGTATTACCCTTAAAGGTGATCTTGGACTAAGACATAGAGGAATGGGTATGATGACCTTGTGGATTGATCCAATGTAGTGTTAGGATATGAAGTCCTTGTGTCTTGTCTTGAGATGGATATGTGGCTTGATGGACTTGTGACCTGACACAAGACTTGTTGGCCTTGCGGATGCTCAGATATATATGAGTTGGCCTTATGGTCGACCCATGATCATTAATTATTTTATGATCATTATTCTGGCACAGAATTGAAGTGGGTATGGTTAGGGTTCATGAAATCTTGGTTAGTGCATGATCACTTGGTATATGGTTGATTGTTTCTTGCTTGTGCATTGATGATTATTTTTTATTCTTGCATATTTTATGTTTTTTCCCATTTACTTATCATGTCGAGCTTATCACATGCACATGAATTTAATTTCACCAAAATTGTAATGGACCATGTTATTGGTGCCCTATTGAGTTGTACTCACACCCTTATTAGGTGGTAATGACACTTGGGTACTTGAGTGACCCTCACTTATTGCAGATGAAGGTTGGGATGAGTCCCGAGTTTGATTTTTGATCAGGATTTCTCACCACAAGTATGGAGACCAGGAGGACGTGAGGCTTGGAGTTGGGTGTAGATCCTCTTTTATACTTTTATTCTTTTTCTATCTTGTTTATGTGATCAGTTTGATAGGCGTTCAATTTCCTTGTATGCATGAATGACCGTTAAAGTCTATTATTTACATATTCATTCATTACGGATAATATATTTATTAGATTATGTGTACTTTTATTGTATATAGTTACATGTTTGGTAATTTATATGTTATTATTCACTCTGATTGAGGGTATATTATCCTTGTGATTCCACTTTATACCCTTACTACTAGTTAGTAGCCTCTAGCATACGAGGAGTCACGCCTAAGGTCATGTGTCTCTCCATCTTGAAACCAATGATTCAAGTCAAGGTGTTACAATTGATGTGTATTTATTTCAATTTTTCATTTCATTTCATTTATCCTTGTAATTACTAGGAGTTGGAGGAGATTTTTTTTTGAAATTTGGGGAGGAGGACCCAGGTATACTGTTAGAGCATGGTTATTTCTAATTGTTCCCTTAAACAATGAAAATGGGAGGAGGGTTTTCAGTTTGGTTTCAAATGGTTAGTTCATAGTTGAAATTAACTATGTGGGACTTCCAGGAAACCATGCAGACTCACCTTGAGTGCCCAAAGGAGGTCGCATAGTCACTGCATGGTTTTCTTAATTGTGTAGGTAAAATGTGCAACTTGATTGGGGAGGGTCTTTTTGGTCATTTTGGGTTCTTTTAATTCAAATATTTCTCCTATTCCTACTCTATTTCTAACCTAACACCATAGGGACATCTTCTAGCCGATTTCCCTCTCCACTACACCCTCCATGGTGGGGTTTTGGTGATTTATTGGTTATTTCTCCACCAAATCCCAAGGTAAGGGTTTTATTTTCCTTCTTCTTCCTATTTACCTTGAATTATTCCATGTTCTTCCTTTTATCTCTAGACCTAGTGTCCATGGTGGATGATTATCACATTTAGGGTTGTTTTAAATTGGGTTTCTTGGTTAATAAGGGTTGTGAATCTCCTCTCATGGCCTATTATTATAGTATTCATCGAAGGCAACATGTTTCCGTTGATTGAGGTCAGTGTCTCTATTTCATTCCTTTTATTTGAAAATTCCATGGGTACTTGGTTCTTTGAAATTTGTTTTCTTATCTATAAAAATATAATATAAGTTATTTATGGTAGTTTTATCAATAATACTCATTGTTTTCCTATTGATTTCCTTTTCACATAAAGAGAGAATTTTCTAATTTGAGTGAATTTTCATTCAAAGTAATAATTAATGCCCTTTATGTATTTGATGAAATGTCAATCTGGGGTTTTCTCAAAGGGAATGATTTATATATGGTGTTTTGAGATGAAAATAATTTACAGAGTTTGATTTTTCATAGTTTGATAAGTTTTTCATGTTATAAGGGGTGTGTTTGGTCTATGGGATGATTTTAGAGAATTTAATACATGATTGTGATTAAGTTTTTATGTTACTTGTGTGTTCTTTGTATTTACCTTTTTTTTTCAAGGTAGTTTTAAAAGGTTTTTTTTAATTATATGATTAGTACCTTAAATTGAAGGCTCTTTTGGCATATTACATAAAACAATTTAAAAGGTTATGTTTATGCCCTTATTGATTAATTAATTATCTTTTGTTCTTGATCATGTGTATTATAAGGTTGTTGGATTATAGCATGATGTCTATGTAATTGGAAGGGGATCTCTATTAATGGGTGTTAAAGGTGGGATGGATCATTGTTGTTGTGATACATTACTTTGTGTTTCAATATTATTTAGTGAATTTTGGATGATAAATGTATCCAATCTCTTTTAATGAGTCTCATGGGGAAACCTAGGGTAACTAAGTGGGAAATAAAGAGATGGATGTTGTGCTATTTGAGTGTTTACATTGGCTAGTAGCCCATGGTTGAGGTTTCTCAAGATATTTGGATGTGTCCCCAATGAGGCTAGTTGAGAGTGATTTGGGTGGTGAATGTAGGACTATGAGACATATAGGTAGTTAGTTCCACCTAGGCACATCTATTATTGTCTCATTAGTCCCTAAGGTGATCCCTATGATGAGTACTACATATTATGTTTTGTTATGGATTATTTGATGTGGGAGTTACTTATCCTCCAAATCCATTCATGGTCTTGATATTATGAGTAATTTATTGTTGAGAATGATGTTATATAGTTATTCTTTGCAATATTTATTGTCACTTACCCTTGATGTTACATCAATAGTGTTCCTCCTTTTCTTGTCATGTTTTAAGAATTGTGTGAAGGTTTTAGAAATAAAATAGGTGGTTCATTTCTAAACTTTAAGGTTTTGTAAAAATCAATTTTAAACTCAACTTTGACCTATTTGAATGAATTTTATATATATACAAAATCTAGGTTCATTATAGTGAATTTGTCACCTTATTGTTCATCATACTGACTATTCCCTCTCCCACCACCCTTAATCCTTCCAACACCCTCCCCTCCCACTTGAAAAATCCATCTCCATCTCCAAGGGTTCCTTCTTTGGATCCCTCCTCCATTACCCTCTCCTCGTCCAGCTTCTCTGCCTCCACCTGATCCACATCCGACTCCTCCACCTTAGGCTCCTCCACTTCCAGCTACTCTGCCTTCAGATCCTTCGCATCCAGATGCTCTATCTCCAGCTGCTCCCCCTTTGGCTCCTCCACCTCTGGCTACTCCAACTCTGACTACTCCAACTTCGGATATTCTACCTCTTCTTGCTCCACCTCCACCTACTCCGCCTTTAGATCCTCTGCCTCTACATGCTCCACCTCTGCATGCTCTTCCTTTGCCTTCTTCACCTCAATCGCCCTCATATTTCAGTCATATGGTAAGATTTCTTGAGTTAATAATTTTAAATACCATATCTGATTTCCATCGTCTATGGAATGTTTGTTCTGATTTCTTGTCTCATTGGTTCTATAATTTGACTTTTTTGTGATTTTGTTGTTTTGAGTTTTTATTTGGCTAGGATCATGTCATTATTATTATTATTTTTTTGATATTTTATTTCATTTTAAAATTGTTTAGGGACTTTTAATTATCTATGATAGAGGTTAAAAAATTATAGAACCCACATTTTGAGTGACAAGTGATTCATTTTTCATTTCAATCTTGGGTTGTACTTTATTTATAATTAGCTACTCATTCCCCTTGCTCATATAGGTTTCTCAAAAAAATTAATGATATACTTCAAATATATATGGGTTTTTTATTTATAGTTTCACTTCCATTTTTTATTTATTCATTTATTAACATTTTTTATAGTTAAAATAATAACTAAATAAAAATTTCTCATTAGGATCTTAGGTTAATATATTTATTTCTTATATCTTACCTTCAATAATTCACCCATCTACCAAAAATATAACATCAGATTGGTATAAAATATCAAATGGTCATTTCCATGACTTCTCAGATTGTGAGCGTATGGAGTCTCATGAATTTCATTACAATACCCAAATATGTGCAATTATCACACACACATAAGATATTGAATTTGATTATCATGATATAATATTATTTTACTATTTTAATATTCATATTTTAATTCAGCTAACAAATATTAATTTTATCACTGCTATACTTACATCTATTTTTTTCCAAATATATATTATGACTCAAATATTGAATATTTTTTGGCGTTCACTAAATGTACAAGTATTACATCATTTTTTATATGTTAAAAATGTGTCCTCATTTTATTTTTTAAATACATATATTTCTCCATGTACTCCATTTATTTTCTATCACTTTTTAAAATATTTTTATACTAATATTTACTTTGTTGAATATTATTCCAACATCACATTCCCAGATCCATCTATGAAAGATTCATCGACACTATTTGTTCCTATGTCTTCATACGGTAAATTATTCTTTATACCTTATATACTTTATCTCTATTCTTAAATTGTTAGTATTTATATTTTCTTAAGAAATTTTCTTCTACTATTACAATACATATAAATTTTGAAATTATAAATTATAGCATCCATTCCATTTAGTCTGTCAGTAATTATTTTTCTTGATTTCATTTGAAGATGTTATTTTTTTCACTGCAATACTTAGATATATTTTTTCCAGATAAATCTTATGACTTGAATATTGAATATTGTTTGGCACCCACTAAATGTATAGGTATTACATATTTTTTTATATGTTAAAAATGTGTCCTATTTTTAAAAAAAATAAATATGATTCTCCTAGTGATCAATTTATTTTTTATCCCTTATTTAAATATTTTCACACTAATATTTTATTTGTTATTTCAATGCTTATTAATTCACTCTGGATATACTTTTTATATATATACCATGTGTGTAGTGTGAAATATGTTAATGTTTCAATGCATAATATATTATATTCCATATAATTAATATGATCTTCTCTATTATAATACATTGTTATACGCAATAGTAATCCCTAATTACTATATGGAAATCACTATTATTGCATGTAGTATGTATAAAATGGTATTGTATACACTATTTGCATACTGTTATTGCATACACTGCAAATGCATACATTATGTATACACTGTTATTTAATAAATAATTTAAATAATATATAAACTATATATAGTGTATAAACAACATACATTATATATAAACTACATGTGGTATCGTATACACTTTATTAATAGGCACCACATACACTATGTATACATCGTTACTACATACACTATGAAATAGTGATCTCTAATGATTGTTTGTAATCTCCAATGAGTCTGTAATACACTTATATTGCATACACACCTATATACAATTGTAATTAAAATCTGTTTTAAAATACACAGTACACTATTAATGAAAATGTTTAATCTTTATTGAGGAATTTTCTACTAATAACATTATTTGTTTTTTCAATAGGTAAATCTGTTCTACCACTTTCAGGATGGATATTCCCATCAATATGTTCTTGATTTGGATTCCCCTACTTCAAACAAGTGTTGTTTAGAGATAATTTTACTAATTAATTTGTATTCATTTTTCAGTTTCAGTCAAACTAAATTTTTATAAACAACTATTTTCTATCACTAATTTATAAATCAATTTTCAAATTTTTTATTAGTGTGTACATACCATTTTCTGACATTGTCTAACGAGTTAGTAGTAGCATTGAACATAACCAGGTACAATTTTTTTCAATTTCTCCAATATTATTTATTAACAAATAAACACTATCTTATTGAAATATTATTTTTATTCTTACATCATAGGAGCATCATAGTGGTGGATCTTTTCGATTAAGTTCACACAATGACACTGGATTTGTTACATCAACCACAGATATTTCATCTACTCAAGTATATATCTCTTATCTTGATTGATTTTTATTTTCATGACATCATTAAAACTAAAAAAATTACATTTTTTCAGGTCTTTTGAAAAATTTATATGTTTTAAACATTTATTTCATTTCATTTTCTCAATTGGCTATTGTTAACATTTTGATTTCTGATTCTATGATTATAGTTTTCACCATTATTTTCTACTTATTATTTTAACTTCATTCACTATGTAGAAAAACTTTTTGTGTGATTTTTATGGTGAGGATGTGGTGCAACGAAATATTATAATGTCTTGAGACTTCATGGCTAAAACAAGTCATACCACTAAACTGCACCCCCTACAAAGGGAAACATAGACAAGAAGATTGAAAAATATGACTGAATTTTTCCAGTGAAATAGAAAGGTAATACTGAATTGTGATTTCATATTTTATTTTCATTTTTTTAATTTTTATTTATGATATGAACTATATTAAACATTTTAGTTTACCTAAATGTTATTTGAACATTTTTTTCTACATATTTTTAGTTTGTCATATGTATTACATATCCATTGCACACATTCCAGTTTACCCAATTTTTGAATTATTTGTGACAGGGACATGTTGTCGATAACATATATTCTATGATCTTCCCTAATGAAGTCTTTAAAATCATCACAAGATATATCATGATGAGATGTTTGTGTGAAATATAAAAATACAGATTATGTAGAATTATCTAAATCTAAATGTGTACTAATAGACTTTAGGGATCTTTATCATAGTGAAAAAACTAAATATTTAAAACATGTTTATTCTTTAGTGATTCATTTTTATCAAAACCCTTTTTATATTCTCATCATTTTTAATGACGCGACCCTCATTTAAGCTACAGGTATTGAGTATTGTATTTTTTATTATACATATTTTATAACTGAACAAGCAATAGGTAAACCGTCACCCCATTTTTCAAACTCAATTTGAGAATGAGTAGCCTACATATGCATGTGATCATTATCATATATAGGTTCTATATGGAGTCATAATACAATATTTCCACTTAACCATAATTTTTTGTTTTCACTAATTTCTTTACTTTGTCTGTGCATGCTCTTATTTCTCATTTTCATGAGACACTTGTGCAACATGTTGAGTGTGAATTAGGTGCACCTTCTATCCAAAATTCCAATTGTAAGTGGGGATTTCATGCCTTATTACCTCTTATTCTACAACTATAACTCCTCAAATTATGATGTCTGCAAGTCAATCCCTCTTAATGGCCACTTCATGTGGTACAAATGGTATGTAACAGTTCACAACCACTTCTTTTGAAACTATTTATTTTAAGTTGATTTTTTTTTCTTATTTGATATCATAACATGTATTGTACACGTGTATTGATCTTACTATGTCCTTTTATATTAGTTTTTATCGTTTATTGATTTTATTTTAGCCTTTTAATGTAAATATGAGTTTGGATTTCTTATATGATTTGAAGTAACTTTACTTATACATGGGTTCATATATTAACCACTTAAGCATTTCCCCCTACTATGGTTAGAATCCAATACCTAATAGGATTTAGTAGGAACTACTCTATTTTATTCATGTGAAATTGGAAAACCAATAAATTTCATACATAATTCCCCTAAATTTAAAGTCATAAATAAAAATCTAGGTACAACAACAACAGCTATATTTTCTTGAAGTTTTTTATGTTTGTTCATCATGAATTTTACATCCAAATGTCAAACATAATTATATTATAGTTAAAGTCAAAAGTAGGAAATTAGTTAACAATGCTAGTGTTGGGATGAAAGGTCTTGATCCTACATACAAGGTGATAGGGTAGAGTCACACTACAATTTCAAGAAATACACCATCATCGAATAGGCTAGTAGTGGTTTATTTTGGATCAATGGATATTTTTATTTTATTTGAGTTATTAATTTCTTTTACTTCTATTAAATGTGACTTGACATATATTTTTTTGTCATTGTTTCACTTTTTTCTATTCTCAATATTTTTTGTGAGTGATATGTATTATGTGTTTACTATAATATATTATGTTTTTCAATGGAATCATTTATTTAATAGGTTTTTCATTTAGTGTTTCATTTGAGGATTTTATAGACTCAAATCCAACATTAATTATCATAATGATCAAAATTTGAATTAGCCATTTGAATGATTTTTTCATTATTGTATTTGAATTATCCATGCTAAAATTAAATTTTTATTCCTTTTAAATTATCCTAAATGTTTTCTACTATATTTTTAATGTTTGACCAATTCTGTAACTTGTATTTCAAAATAGGATCCTTCTATTTTAATTTTCTATCACTTTTTATTTCACTTTACAAAACAATGTTTTTTGTGAATGTTATTTCAAATGTAGGTTCATTCATGTATTTTACATCTCTATCCTCAAAAAAATCATTCCTTAAAATTTATCCTTAATGTTTTATACTATATTGATGATGTCTCAATAGTTTATCCACTTGTATTCTAATATTATGTACCACTAATTTGTTATTTAAATATATTCAATATTAATATTCATTATTAACTTCCAAAATTTTAGTCTATAATTGAAAATAAGCATTGATTTATATCTTTGTGTGAACACACGAGCGAGTACTAGTTATTTTAAGGGGGGTTTCTAAATGGAAAAATGGGAACATGATATGTTGTTTGTTTCCTATCCAGTAAATGTAAAAGAGTGTTATTTGATACTCTTTATTTGAAAACTAGTATTCTCAGATTCTATTATAAAAGGAATGATATGGATTCTTAGTGTTATCTTACTTCGTATTATCTCACACGCTACATACTCACATTGGTGGTTATGTAGCCTTTATGTTTTATACAGGTGGGTAGGTTTTGGCTTTCAGGTTAGGTTTATTCCATACTTAAACAAGAAATTGGTGGATGCTGATTCCTAGTGGTGACTTGGAGTCACATGGTGATGGCTTGATTAGTATTTTGGGAATGTTGGGATATGTTTGGGGATTGTTTTGTATTGGAATCTTCGTTCATCTAGTATTATGTTAAATTGTTATATCATTTAAATCTTGATTAAAGGAGATTTCTTTTTTGTTGGTGATGAATTTGTATAAGATTCATGTTATTCCTTATTTTTATGCCTTATTTGATTGTTTCTTGTTTTAAAATTGATAAATTTTTGTGCATGAGTGTTCAAGGTATGGTGACCTGATGTTGGGTTTTCAGTTAAAACCTACTGTTTGTTTTATTGATCTAGTGGGTGAAATCATTCCAAATTGGTCATGTTTTTTATACCCTTGACACCTGTCACCAGCCTATATATATTAGGAATGTGCTTCAAGCCTTGCAGCGAGCTGACCCGGGTGATGTGGCAGATTGACTCGGGTTGGTTCATTACATGTATGACTGAAAGTGCATGTTTTCATTTAAAAATGACATTTTAGTTCAAAACATGTGTCAAATAGTCAAAATCAAGAAAACATGCTCTGGTTATCTTGATAATTTAGGAAAAAACTCATAATTCATTTCTGATGTGTATAATTTAACCACATTTCAATCTGACACACAGTATGACCGGTATGATCAAAATGTGTGTTTTTATTTAAAAATGACATTTTAGTTCAAAACGTGCATCACACACTCAAAATCAAGTAAACACACTCAAATTGTCTATATATTTTATGATAAAGATCTATAATTCATTTGTGATGTGTAAAAAACAATTGCACATCAATCTGGAAAATGGTGACTGAAAGTGCATATTTTCATTTAAAAGTAGAATTTTAGTTCAAACTGTGTGTTGCATAGTCAAAGTCAAGAAAACATTTTTTTATTGTATTGATACTTTAATAAAATAAATGTTTAGAAATAAACTGCATGTTAATCTGGAAAATGATGTGATTGGTATGACCAAAAATGCATATTTTCATTTAAAAATGACATTTTAGTTCAAAACATGGTCATAGAGTCAAAATGAGTAAACAGACTCATATTGATTTGAGATTTTAGGACAAAGATCTATAATTCATTTTTGATGTATAGAAATAAATTGTGCATCAATTAGATAGGTTTTTATTTGTTTATCTCCTCCCCTAACCGTGTAATAATATGTATTGTGATATCCTTTTTATTTATGTGTAATCATTTAGCATTCATGTTCTCATTATTTATTTATTTACTATTATGTAATTAATGTGTCATATTTATGATTCATTTATTTCATAATAATATTACCAATATAATATTCAACTTTTTTGATGTGTTAGAATCTATTATCCCAATTGAGCTCTATTGGAATGGGGGTCTCAAAGACATTAGAATATAGGACCACCTAATTTGCTACATGTTAAAGTGATTTTGAAGTTTTTGTAAAATGTAATGTTTGTAATAAATTGTAATTTATTTAAATGTTTGTAATGTAGATTTAATTATATTTTTAATGTATATTATTGTAGATTTATTTTAAATTAATTTTTAATTTAATAAATGGTTGTAGTATTGTGTAAATGTAGTAACACACTACTGCAATTGGTAGCTTTTATCAGTGTTATAAGAAACACTGATAAATATCCTCTTTGTCGATGTTTTTTTACAGTAATAAAAGCATTTGGGATTTAAAGGCATTTAAGAAATCAGTGATAATGATATAAACTTCTAATACTTATAAAAGGATAATCTAAAACAGTGGTTGTTTCATTTTTTATTATAAAATATAAAAAATGAAAGGGTAGCACCATTCTTCATGTTGGTGGGTGGCTTGAGAGAGACTGCAATCACCCAATCCTTTTCTTAGCAACTCATATTCATGACTGACTTAATTGATCTATATCATCTCTAATAATCATTGGATCTTGGGGGGTTTTAAGCCAACTTACATTAGAAAACTGATTGGAAACAAATTCCAAACACTTTTTTGGTGGAAATTGACCTAAAAAGATCCACTGGATCTTTGGAGAGTATGTGAATCCGTCACTTACTCACCCTATCTCACCTCCCTTTCTAAAAATTAAAATGGTTAAAAAAAGGGTTACCATGTCCCTAAACATAATTTAAATGGAAAATGAAATCCCAAGATCAAAACGGACAGTTAATTCCAATTTGGGACCAAAATCATGAGAAAATGTTATTTAAGGACCAAAAAGATTGTTTTTTCAAATGAAATGAGATTTTACTTTGATCCAAAAAATGTGTTGGTCCTTAACTAAAATTAAAGAGTTTTTTTTATCCTTAATGTCATTTTCTTTAATTTAAATCTCTCCCTCGTGAGAAAATGTTATTTAAGGGCCAAAAAGAATAAGTTTTTTCAAATGAAATGATATTTTACTTTGATCCAAAAATGTGTTGGTCCTTAACTAGAATTAAGGAGATATTTTGATCCTTAATGTCATTTTCCCTAATTTCAATCTCTCCCTAATTCGTTGAAAATTCAAACGGATCACCTGTTCCCATATATAATTAAATTTCTTCCTTTTTTAATTAAAAAACAATAAAACATTTAATAAATCCCCGTAGTTTTTTATCTTTTTATCACCCATTTGAAAAGATTTAATAATAAAAATATTTTAAAACAAAAAACTAAATAAATAATATAGGTTTAAAATGAAACTATATCTGTTATTCGGTCTCATATTCTAATTGGTTCTGATGTAGATTAAACATATTAGGGTTGGGTACCTTAATTTTAATGGGTACCCAACCCATTGTTATCCTTAAACTAGTATTCTGCCTCGTGCAGTTGCATGGGATTTAAATTTTGACTACTATCTAAAATAGTAATATGGTTAGTAGTACATTTATTGGTTTTTACCAATAAAATATATTTGAATAAACACATATACAGGGGGTGATGGTTAAAAGAAAATAGACATAATTATCAAATGGCTAACTTTGTTCCCCAAAATCCATCATTTTTCCCTCAATTGATTATAATCATCTGAAACACTTTACAAATTCCATCATTTAAACTTGTAATGTCGCAATGGAAGATGTCATAGTAATCCATGAATTAGGGGAAATATGCATTTAAAAGCATATGTAGAACATTAAGACTCAATTAAATTGAATTACTTGTAGTGGTAAAATATAATATGTAGAACATTAAGACCCAATTAAGTCTGTATATTCAATATTTCTTATTATATTACATTTATGTTAAGTGAACTGTATTTTAATCTCATTTGATGATAATTTGTTTCCCATTATTTCAATGATGATTTGTTCCCTTTATTCAAAACTATGTTGATTGTCGTAAAGTTCTAACCACCTTGCAATGCATTCATTAGGTAACATGTCAAAAATGAGGTAGATAAAGTACCATAATTTCAACAATGTGAGCTAATTGAAGCATCTCCCATTATGCAACTGAAAAATGTTATACTGTGAGTAAGAAGTATATAAATTGAAGTTGGAGTATTTTATTTGACTTAATGGTACATTTGAAACCCATTTGTAACTACATTGATGACAAAAAATTGCCCCTTGTTTTGTCCTTTAAAATGAAGATGTAGAGCATAAAGAGATAGAGAGAGGGTTCATGGAACTGGACCATGGCCACATATCCCCCTCCCTTTGATGTAGTCTCACCCATTATACAGTTGTAAAATTTAGATATAGGGCTATATAAATTCAGTCAAACCTTAACCATATTGTAATTTCATATTGAATCACATTAGAAAATATCAAATAAAATATAACATGTAGCCTATCAAAAAAAATTCCAATATCTTTAACACACTAATAATTAAATTTTATATCAGATATTCCAACTCCTATGCAATAACCTTACCAGTGGTGAATAAATCTTTAAATTGCATGCATATTTCATGCATACAATTTTAGTAAAATAGTTTTAATTGTACACATCATTAATTTGCATACTATTTCAAATTCATAATTCATTTCCATTAATTTGATTCATAAATATGTGGCATAATTAATTTCAAATAATGAACACATAACTCATTTTTGAAAATTATTTTGCATGCTATTTGAACTGTATGCATCATTGTACAAAGAAGAAATGGATTTTACTACTGAGCATTCAAAATATTTAATCCTTGATACTTTATTGAATATTCATATTCAATTTAATCTTGTTGAGGTATTATCATGCTTCTTTCATCATGGAAGACCATTTAGTAACGGCTTTGTTGGGATGGAGTCCAAGAAACAACATGCGGAAAATTGTGAAGAATGCTTCATAAAGCATCAAAAACTGATTACTATAGAAGATTATGCAAGTTCCATTTCAAATGAAAGTGGACTAATTGATGATAGTGGTTGTTATCTCAGGCATTGTGCATCTTTTTGTGTTAATTGCTTGCGAGAAGCATGCGAGACTATGAAAAAAAGGTTGTTATCGACATTCACTGCTAAGTTGACTGTAGCTCAATAGGACTTCAGAAAATATTATATGCAGGTTTTCCATGCATTTGATGAGATAGATAGCTATCATGATGTTTGGTGGCTCGAATCCCTTGATTATGTAGGGCAGATTCAAGATTCTATGAATGAGTTAATTAGTAAGATTTTGGATGTTGTCTCAATTGTTATTGATAAAATATCATATAGATTTCAAATCATAAATGCTACGAAGTAGGACATACAGACTGGTTTTGATGTATTGTAAGTCTCTCAGAAGACACTTGTTGATAAACTATTGGAGATTGATTAGACAATGGAGTTCCCTAGAGAGGAGGATATCAGTTGTGTGATAAATTTTCCTAGCCACCATGGAAGTGGTGATGCACGGATATGTGTTCATTGTGGACTGGATGAGTCATTCCAGGTCTATGTACATATAATACCTTTGTTTAATTTGAATATTGAGCAAGTTTTTCTAGATTTTAACAAAATTACCATTAAAAATCACAAAACATTAAAATGAAAACAGATTCTATTGTTTTGTAGATAATACTGGAAAATATATAATGTTTTGAATAACTGATATGAAATACATAAACTGGTCGTTATATGAAAGAGAGGTTAAGGGTTGATTAATCAAAATGCATTACCTAGATGGAAAATTCAATCTATTTTCTTAGATTTCATCTTCTTTGAAATGTAGGAAGAAGATATTTCTAATTGAATATCATCGTTTTGTGAGCTCCTACGGTCAAAATTTGTTCCATCGCTTCATATTTCGGTGTTGTCCACATGTTCAAATTCATCTAGAAAATTTTTATGAACATATATTATGTATTATCATGAGATAATTTTTGTACAAAATCTTTGTGTAGTCTATGTGCTAGCATAAAAATAAAGGCAGCATAAATGCCAAAGTAATTGAATTTTTAATAACATTGAATTTAATGAAAGATTATAATATTGTACGAAACTTACAGCAGTGGAGGTAAACATGTCAACAATTTTAGCATGTTGATTGCTGATTATTGGAAATATACCATGTTTTGCAGCCTACATAACAATATTGAATGATAGTACTCAGTTATTATTGAATTTTATAAATCAGATAACAATTGTATGAAGACAACTTTAATAATTCTATCATATGATATTTGTATGTAAAATGTACTTTTTAATCGTTAAATTTACAACATTATTAGTATAAATGAAAATTAAATATAAATATTTAAATAAAATTTGAATCCACACCTCATCATCTTGTGCAGCACTACTATGAAATTGAAGCTCATTTACATAATTTGTAACAAAAAAGTACCTTGAATGCATTTTGTTCACATGGTCGATGTCAGTTGCGGATGTTGTAATCTAAAATGTAAAAAGTAATGAGCAATGTTTCATGTTTGAATACATTCAGCTCAGGTGGAAAACCAAACTCATCATTTTCCTAAAATAAATATATATTGGTTATGAAGCAATATAAAAAGAGTAAGATTATTTTTAATAAAATTAAAAAATAACTTACATGAATAAGATTGTTTCTTAGCTCAGATGTAGATTTAGAGACAAATTGCATCACTTGTTTATCAAAGAGGACTACAGACATACATCTGGTATTATCACTCACTAGCAGCTACAATCGGTATCTACAACAAAATATAATGTACATGGTATAACTTATGTAATATGAATGTAAGATTTTTTATAATGATGTCATATACAGGAAAAATAATATTTTAAATTAGAAAAAAAAAGTATACAAACTTAGAATATATTTTTATTATCATAAATTCTAACTATGAATAATTACCTTGGTATAGTTAATAGTGTATGTACACCACAACTATCACATTTATCCTTTTCATAGAATAAGTCTACCTTCTTTTTGCAGGAAAGACATGAATCATAATACCAGTTGTAATGACTTTGTATCTTTTTTACAGTGACTAACATGGTACATTTTGTTACCTGTAATGAAAAATTTATAAAATGTAAGTAAAAAAATTACACAAATTACAGGAGATGTGTATAGAGAAAATCAAGGGATATAGTTAATTGTCAGCCATTACCTTAGTACAGGTAGTAATCTGTATAATTTTTCTCTTATTTCAGAAATAAGGTTGTTTGTTTCCAGATGAACTACCTATAGCAGAACTTTGTACACTACTTTGTTGGTAGTCTTCTATCGGAGTTTTCAAAAAATTGTATAGTGTTGAAATTTATTTTGGTGAACAATATATGACTAACTATATTAAATTGTAACAATTTTTTAGGTAATAATAATATTCAGTAACTTAATAGTTTAATAATAAAGTAAAATGTAAACTAAAAACATAGATTTTGTAAACAATAGATATATGGATAACCTTGTTTCCAGTGAGTGTATTATAGGAAAATATGGATTCAATAAAATCATAGTGGCATTGATACTCTTTCTAATAATAATTAGTTCTATATAGAAAAAATAATTTCAGTGGAAACTGTAATACATAGTAATTTTCATAATAGTAATAGAGTCCTTTTATAGTAAGTGTTATATATGAAACCTTACCAGAGATCTGTTTTGGATGTACAAGCTTAAGAAAAAAAAATTTAGTTGAATTTTCATCTAGAAATAGTGTATTTAGATGATCTACATATTCATCCCATAATATACAACTAAGGGTTTCTCCACTGTAAAAATTACATAAAAATAGTAATGTATCAATAATTATGAGTAAAATTATGCAGTTATTTTTAATATTTAAAGTAAATTACCTACCATCCCTTAGAGTAATTTTCATTCTGTTTTTTTTTCTTTTCACAAATTTGCAGAGCTGGATAATGATGAAGCACGCCAACAACATCTATGTTACATAGAGAAATATAAATTCATGAAAAGATACCTAGAAATTTTTATGATAACAAAATATACCAATAGATTTACTGCAATGTGTTATTGAATAATCACATTACAACATATGTGCAATAAATAATATCATTGTATAAAGATGAAAAAGTAAATATAAAAGTAAAGTGGCACATTTTACAACTGGTAGCACATGTTATAAACAATAAAGGAATACCTATAAGCTAATCTTCTGATACATTCCCATGTTTGATATCTTTTAAAGGAGTAAAATGGAACACAAAAAGTGGCATTGGTGTATCATAAAGTATGATATTCATGATCCAGTTAAATAATATTATGCACTTTTGACGGCTTGCTAGATATTTTCCTTTATTTTTCCTAATTCGAAAATTCTCTATTATATAACAGACACCTTCACGAAGCAATGATTTGTACTTTGAAATTGGTTGTTTTCCAATAATTGTTGCTTGAATCATTGTTTCCCACAGGTATCAACGTTGATAATTTTATTAATAATAAAGATCATTCAGAAAGTAATAAATACTTACAATCACAAGAGTAACTTGGAGAAGTTTTTTATATTTTCAAAAGTCAACAACACAGTTCATCAAATCATTACTTTTATATATGATTTAATTGTATTGACTAATATCTACAAAATGTTAATGAAAGTAAACTTACATTTTCATCTGCAAGTAGTAGTTAAATGAAAACTATGTACTCTCCAAATTTTTATGCTTTTTTCTGCCAAAGCCGTATAAGACGCACTTGAATCGTCAATATCTCATCATCATCAATAGAGATCTTTTTCAACTCAGTAAAAGTTCATTCCATTTCAATTGTGTTGTATGGGGATCCAAAGAATAATGTAATTATGAAAATTGGTAAGTTTAATCTTAGTAAGTAAAACATAATCTAATGGAACTGCCAATGAAATTTGCTAAGAACATATTTAGCCACAATAAAATAATAATTATACTTATTGCATGTTTTGGAAAATTTCTTTAAAAAGAATATTTGTTGTATATATTTTAGGTATGTTTTCACTATCATATATCAAAAAATATAATCCCTTTTTGTGCGCAACTCTATATATTTCTACATAAAGTTGACCATGATAGAAAACAGGGTAGAAAAGTATAATCCCAATAGATGATAGAGATTTCCCCTGACTTTTATTAATAGTCATTTAATATGATATAATTAAAGGATATTGTATCCTCTGAAGCTTGAATAGACACTTTGGGTCTGAGTGTGTCAAATTAATCCTTGGTATGATCGCCTTATGTCCTGAATGGCTGTCTGTTAGAATTTCTTCCCCAATACAATGCTTTCCCAAAAACGTGACAACCAATTGGGTTCCATTAAAAATTCCAAAGGAATGATCAAAATTTCTTAGAAACATAACTGGAACCCCCACTTTTAAGATTAATTTATGATTTGGAAAACTAGAGATATTAATACCATTCAAAATTTATACTCTATATATATTTTTTGGAGTGTCAATATCCAAACATTCTTTACAAACTGAATCTGAACTCAAATAAACATTTTCTTCTCCAGCAATAAAAGATATCATGTAGTCATTTACTTATTGCACAACTTTTCATGTCGATGCTAAGATAGCCTATCCACTTAAGTAGTTTGGGGCTTTATAATTTGATGTTAAAGATGGGTATCTCTCCTGAACAATTGCATCCAATGGATTTTTGAAACTTTTTATTAAATATTCATATGGAATTTCAATATCTGCCTCACTGTCATTTGGCCCACCAAATGTCCCATCCCCTATGTGAAGAATCAAATTTAAAAACTCTTTTATTTTAGAAGAATCGGTACATGTATCTGAAGATTGCAGTCTCATGTTCTTTCTCAATATCAGAACACAACAATAATCCCAAAGATACGATGATTTAATACTTGAAAACACAATGTCAGCTCTGGTATCATGTTGTACTACAGGCAAGATTTGTCAAAAATCACCACTAAAGACAACAGTTTTACCTCCTAAAGGCAATTCAACACTATTTGCAGCATGCGGTAACAAAATATCCTTCAATGTATGATCAAGTGCCTCAAAGAAATATTTTTTAACCATGGGTGCCTCATCCCAAATAATTAATTTTGATTTTTGTATAAGTTCAGTCAACTCACTTCCTTGTTGAATGTTGCACATTGAGTCTTCACTAATAGAAATTGGGATAAAAAATTGAGAATGTGTCGTTCTCACACCTGGTAATAATAGGGAATTTATACCCCTCGAAACAACTTCAAGGACTATATGGCCATTAGAACATAGTTTTGATGTTAAGGAACACCATAAGAAAGTTTTCCCAGTGCCTCTATACCCATGGACAAAAAAAAATCCCCCATTCCCTGTGCAAGATGCATTAAGAATCTTACGGAAAATTTTGTTCTGTTCAGCAATCATTTTTGACTTAAAACTTCAAATTCATCCAGAAGAAGACCCTTATAATAATTTGTTTCAGCTGTAATCAACATGTTCCCAATAAATGTAGTTGTTAGCTCTGGAACAAGCATTGGAGGGTAATTTTTTAGTGATCTTCCATTACTGGTAAGGATATTATCTATTTCCAGTAGTTCATACTACTATAGTTGACTGTCAGTGAGATGTAAATATGTTACAATTAAAGGTTATTAGTTGACATGAAGGCTTCATATTGAAATTTAAAAAATTAAAAAGATCAGGTTACATTTTTACTCATAAAAACCTATTATGTAAACCAATTAACCTTTGTTGTCCAACACAAAAATTGAAATGTAAATGCAATTAATTTTCAAGCATCAGATCAATTTTAATTATTAAATTTTTATTTGATTTTAAATACATTTTACTTGAATGATACATCTAGATTATAATTCTAAGTACCTAAAACTTCATTAGAAAAATATGGTAGTATTCACCCAAATAAATTAAACAACAGGAGGTTATATTGTCAATTTTTTTACTTGTCATACAATATGTTTTTTCAGTGTAAGATATGATAGATGATGAGGATATGCATAAATATAAGATTAATGATAAATCAATGTGAGGGTTATTTAGAGAGAATTAATTCAATTTCATACCTTCAATTTGTAACATCGTTTTTTGAGCATATAAAAAATATTCTGAAAGCAGCTTCCAAATTTTACTTCATAATTCTTGAGGTTGATAAATAGTGTTGGAGAACATCAATTGAGAAAATAATCTACGAAGGTAATTTCTCATTGCCCAAAGAGAATCCTTTGTAAAAGCATACACAAATTCTGAATCATCAATAATAAGTAAACCCAAGCAGTAATAGGCATATCTAAATGTCTTCAAAGTCGTATGATTTAAAGCCACGATGTCAGCATATGAAGTTGGTCTTGCAACTTTAGCGAGTAGTATTCGAATATAATAAAGTTCACCAACAGTGGGAGGAACATAATGAAATATCCCAATAGCGAAGCCTCATTTTCTAGGATACCACTTACGATCACGCCAATGGAACACAAATTTAAGTGGGAACTCTACATAGGTTAGATGTTGTGCTTCAGGATAAGTTGTGTTAGCTTCAAACCACGATGTGACCATGGTCTGTGATATTGTTATTTTTGATAGAATATCTTCAATATCACATCCATCATTGTAAGTGACAATCTCCTCATTGGGAAAGTGGAATTGTAATCTTTCAACAGGAAGGAACTTGTAATGGATGTCATAACTAAATATTCACCAGGAAGCTTGACATGGTGAGATGTATCGACAGTCGTAATACATTTTAATCTCATCAACCTATTTTTGACCATTATTTGTACTTTCAGATCCATAGAGAGTTGTTGTGACACAATCATGACATTTGTTTATGTACTTGAACAAATACTTGATAGATCGTGATTGATTGCACACTTCAATGTTTAGATGAGCTTGATATTTTAGCAGTATGGAGGGATTATAAGGCACAAAAAAATTATTATCCAGCTCAACATAATTCTTTACTACTTTTATGTTATCATCTCTTCTTCTATAAATGACATACCCATCCTCATCCATAAAATATCTGTCGACAAATTTTTTAGGAAAAAACTTTGAAAAACATCCACTTCTCATGCATGCAGAGTGTGGGTTAGCAACCCCAAAAGGTCCATGAATCATGTAAGTTTTAACAGCTTCATACAATCGTGGATGAACCGTTCTATCTGGAATTTTAGCTGAAATAATTTGATCAACATCAGCAGCACCTGAAATATTATAAGATGAGTTAAGGAATACCAGTATATGTACATGAGGAAGACCATGCTTTTAAAATTTAGTCGTACGTACAAATGTATCTATTTTTTAAAAGAACAGATACATTATTGTAAAAAAATAGTACTTAAACATAACTATAAATAATAAGGAAATTTACGAGAAGCATACTAGCTATGTACTTTCTGAAGAAAAAAATCCCTCCTTTAGATATTTCATTAGATGATCCACTATAATTTTAAATATTCTTGAGACTATTTGTGGTAAATCTTCTAAATGAAGATCCTAATTTCACAGAAACCGTTGAATATCTAGCCATAATGGGTTTCACGTGAATGTTAATAAAAAATATGGATATCTAGATCAATTAGAAATAGCCATTGCATCTTGATAATTTTGAATCATATATCGTGGACCACCTATAAAAGATAATGGAAGAATGACACATCTTCCACAAACTGAGCTGTCACGTTCATCTCTAAATCAAGATTCATGTAACCCGTTATATAATTCAACTATCAACTGTTTTTTTATTAAACTGAATAAAGGATAGATGTTGGGATTCAATCATTTTATAAGCATCCACTAAAAATTATTGCAAAAAATGTCTAGAATGTAAGAGCGAAGACAACTGATTATGTCAAAATTGAAAATGGTATGAAAAGTACTCTCTCATTGTCACTCTCTGAAATTTCTCAGATCCTGTATTTGTGAAACTATGGTACACATGATTAGCATACCCATCCTCACCGGTTTCATATATCATAGGGTACTTCAATGGAAGATATAGATGATATAGTTCATCTATACATTGTAGTTCACCTATCTGTCTATGTAATATAATATCTTTGGTATTCTGGACATTATCAATTTCACCCACTACAATCATTGTAATTTCTGAAGTTGCAGGTAAGTTATAAGTTTTTTTATCAGAATCTCTCTTTCTCAGTAGGTTCATTTTCAAATCTGAAGTGCTAGTTGATGTCAACAAATATCTTACAGTTCTGAAATGTCTGGATAGTTGATTGCATTCATAAAACATATATTTAATACTTCCAACTATAATTGGATTTAAATAAAGGTTATTCTGATTTCTGTTAGAGCTAAAAAAGAATAAAAATATTAGATAAAAAATACAAACTTGAACAATCTTAAATTTTAACTTCCTCATTGAATGTCAAGTTTGCAATGTACCTCATAGATTGAATTATGTTATCTACTTCATTCGTTGTGTCAAAAATATATAGTCGTGCATATTTTGGTGACCTTCCATCAGGTGGAAATAAGATACCAATGCGATGATAATTCTGACCATTCAGCATATAGATATATGGAGAACCTCCACTATTTATTGAGTTATCAATTCTTCCACCCATTGATGTAAATGAAAACATCTTATTATAAATTTGAATATTATCATGTAACTATCTCACCTATTTAAAACGGTCATAGAATATCAGGTTCATTAAGAACTCTGGTGGATTTCGTAATCTTTGTAACTTGATTTTTCCAAATGCACAGTACAAAGAGAACATTGATGATTTTTGGGTGCTACAGCATTTAACTCTTTCATAGAACCAAAAAATTGTAGAACAATAGGTAAAAATGTGTTTAAGATCTCCTAAGTCCAAGTAATCTGTATATGGTAAATATAAAATTAGATTTCCAATGGAAATATAAATAAATACAAGTTGGAAAAAACACATCGGAGAATTATTACTAAGCTAGTATAAACATCTATAATGAAAATTTTGTAATTGAAAGACAAAGACAATATGACAACATTTTATGCAATTCATAGTTGGGGATCATGACATTGAAGCAACACAATGTCATTTTTTGATGCAACTAAACATAAGTAAAGTTAGTAAGGTTGCTTGAACAATGTGAAGTAATAATGTGATCTATAGTTTAATTTCATTGTTAAAAACAATAGCATGGTAAAAAATTCCAATGATGAAGTTAATGGAATACCTATATCATCGACTGTTAGTTGCGTTCAAGTATAGGAATTTATAGTACTTTCATTTTGTAAATATTTGTTACAGGTAGTAACCGTTGACAAATTTAAGTATGAATTGTCCAAAATATTTTCCTTTCTTAGCATAAAACGAAAATAAACATTTAGGTTAGACATCAACTACCTCATAGAACAATATAAGCATTAACATAACAATGAATTAGACATATATAAACACATGTAGTTATAGAAATGGTGTGTTGTGTGATACCATAATGTCTGACATGAAATTGTTGATCAATATGAATTCCTAGACTCTGATTCCTAAATGGAAAAAATGAAAATAATTAATTTATAGTATAATGACTCATAATAAAGACATTTTAAACTTCATAATATACCTAAATGTAAAAGGCATCAAACTTCCGACACTCCACTCCCTACTGTTCTTCCTTCTCTCTCGCTTTCACTGTGAAGGTGCTCTGCTTTATCCTCAGCTACCTATTTTGTGCTCTGTCCTCGTGCTCCATTGTTCCTATCCAGGTCGGATATGGAGCGATTGAAAAATTAAGGATTTGGGTTAAGTGGTTAGGCGGAAGTGGGTTTATCAGCGGCTACTTTCTTCCCCTGTTTAGGGTTTCAGTCTCGGGTTCCTCTCTAGGATTTTATCCCCTTGTGGTGTTTCTTTCTATCAGGCCTTTATTTACCCTTTTTCAGTTCAGCATGTTTCTTTTTGGGGGCATCTGTCGCTATGCTCAGTGGCTTGCTGGGAAGGCCCTTCTGCTCGCACTCTCTCTAGCCTTTAGGCTCTCTGCTTCCATCCAGGTCTTTCGGGTGCACTAAATCTCATGAGGTTTTGGGTGTGTGGTGCGATGTGGAGGAGGCTCCCAGTGATGCTTCTTGTGCTCGGGTGAGGTTTTTGTGTTTCTTTGGGTGTTTTGGTGATGGAAAAGGGCAGTGTTGGTGTTGATACATGGATATCAGTGGCAATGGTGTTGCGTCGACTGGATGACTTCTGGTATTCTCTTACTGGATCAGGTCGTCACCGGCTTTTGGGGCTCAGGGCTGAAGGCGGTGTTCGCATTAGCGTGTGTTTCTCTCGGAGGCCTGATATGAGGTTCGATTTGTTCAGATTTATTTTCTGGTTATCATGTACCCCTGGTTTGTGGTTTCTATGTTGGTGGTCGATGGTGTCTCCTTCGATGTTGTGGTTAACATTCATTTTTCTGATGGTCAACATTGGTATTCCGGTATGGTGCTTCAAGCGATGACGGTGCCAATGAACGAAGGTGTCGAGTGGCGATGACGATGCAGACAATGGTGTCAGTGTTGATGCGGTGATGGAAAAAGTTGGTGATTTCGATGTCTAGAAAGGTTTCTTTCAGCTACAGGATAAATGGTGCGAGGGTTGTGATTCTTGAGGCAGGCGCGTGTATGTTGGATGATTTTTGAATTTTGAATGTTGTATGCTTAAATTCTGGTGATGGATTGAATCTAGTGGTTTTGTGAGGGTCCACACTTACCCTTTAAAAGTGTTATTAGAAAATAAAAAAACATGGATTGCATGCATGTTATCGTAGGTAAGGGGCTAAGATTATCGGATTGATATCTAGCTCTTTTATCGCTTCAAGTACCTGCATTGGTATTGAGTTGTTTTCTCATGAAGTGTAAAACATTTAAAGCAATAGATGAAAACATCTTATCATCCACATGGTGTAGCAATATATTCACATAAGTAGGTGAATTAGAAATTAACTTTGAAATTATAATGTTAACTTAAAAATGGAGTTAACTATACCATCTCTAGTCAAGTCTCTTAATGTAATCTGATTTGTGTCTCATGCCTCATTTTGTTTTGAACAGAAATGATTGGTTTCAGTGCAAATAGTCATCCTGCATTTTGAGTTTGAGTAACCGCATCCAACAGATCTATCTGAAACACATCATATACATAATATCTATTAATTAATAAGTGAACATTGGGTTTATATTGGTTCATTTAATAAAGTAACATCGGTACAAGTATAGATAAGACTAAACTCCGATCAGAGCACTTTTATGTTTCATCAAAATTTTCTGATGTTGTCGCGCCTCTTTTTTGCACATACCAATGTGATTGTAAAATCCCTCCCCATACCATTGGCTTGAGAGGGTGGGGGAATGTTACTTGGCCTTAAGCGACGTTCCCAAGGCGCCAAAGGCTGGCAATAAATGCCGATGTCTTCGAGAATAAATTGGGGAATGATTTTCCCTTAAGATAAACCAAACCAACCAAACGACCCGCTATCAACAAACAACATGATGCATGTCAACAATACTACCAACTCATAC
This sequence comes from Viscum album, assembly GCA_963277665.1. Taxonomy (NCBI): domain Eukaryota; kingdom Viridiplantae; phylum Streptophyta; class Magnoliopsida; order Santalales; family Viscaceae; genus Viscum; species Viscum album. Next base: position 80,782,046 of record OY728122.1, read on the forward strand.
ATTACCAAAAAGGAAACACACTATTCCACAATACAACCCAAAAACTAATACAACCAAACACAATATCAGATTACTATGAAGAAGACTAAACAAGAGACCCAAAATAAACCAAGACACACTCCATAACTCCACACCAAGCTCCATACTCCAAGAACCACCACATCTCCCAAGCATCACCATGAACCACTAGCAATGAGATACTTTACCTTTACCTGTAACATCCTAGGTAAATAAAGAAATATGGAATTTTCATATTTATTAATATTTTTGAATTAAATATTAATTTTACTTTAAATGGAATTTCTATGTTCGATGGTGTACCCGATATGCAACAACGGGTTTCTTTGAAATCTTACGTTGCACACTAATAATATAATATTATTATTTTAAATGGTAGTTAACGCCTAGTCGTTGTATTGGCGGGGATAAATATAACTAACTAAAATATGATTATACATGTTTTTTAAATGTTTTTACATTTATCCAATAAATATTAGAGTCTTAAAATAAGAAATAATCTGATTTTAAGCATAAATACTCAAATATTCATTAAAAGGTCGATTTACCGCCTTTTGATGGCGAACCCTCTTTAAATATATTTTTGGTCACTTTTATATGTTCTATTTGATACAATAAAATTATTCTTTAGAATTGGTACATAAAAATTTACATTCGATGAAATTTTGGTATTTTTCTGATAAAATTCATTTTTAATGAATAGTGAAAAAATATTGTATTTTAATTCAAACTGTCTTTTAATATAATTTATTTATAATGTTAGATTATCTTTTTAATTAGTTTTAAAGTGTAATTAGATTATGTTTTTACTATTTAATCCAATTTTGGTCATTGGAATTAATTTCACTATGAAATTGGACATAAATAAGTGTCAATATTTTGATAGTTAATATTTCTTTAAAACACACTTTTCGTTTTGACAGCGGGAATTGATTTTAAATTAATTTTTGCCACTTATGTGTTTTGAATTTGGAAAAATGGATTTAATATTTGTAATTAGTAGGTCCAAATTGTGAAAATAGGTAACTTTTTATTTTTAGACATTATAAATATTTACTTCAGTAAAAATTTTATTTACCATGGTTAAAGGATAAATCTGGTAAATAAGGGTAAACAAATATTATTATAATAATATGAAATTACCCTAAAATATGTCCTAATACAATTTGTTGATACATATCCTACCATGGGTATCTTTGGGTCTATTTTGGGACTCCATAGATCCACTTAAGAGTGATAATGACACTTTATTTTAATTAACAAAAAGTAAAGACAAAAATGACATAAACAAATATCTTTTAGTAAATTAATTTTTACATAGGGTTATATAAGTTATATTTTTTACTATAAATATTATTTGTAAATATAAAAATATTTCCTACATCATGGTATTTTTTATATAATTCTTATACATCAAATAAATAAAATTATTTATGACACAATAATGATGCAGTGTTTTCCTCATTAATAAATGATTTAAATAAATAAGATTATAAAAATTAAAATAATATCCAAAACCTTAACAATTATTATTGGATGATTTTATTTCGAACATGAGTCATATTATCTTCTACTTTAATTATTTTTGGACCTTTAGAAACCGAAAATAATTATATAATAAAATAATATTTTCACACTTTCCTAAAGAGCCCCTTCTCCCCCTTATAAAAATCCCTCACCTCTAACCCATTCCTCACACCTCTCAAGCCCATTGGCTCATCCAACCCCTGCCCAAATAAGCTCTCAAGATCCCTCTATTCCACTTATAAGTCTTACCTTAGGCATAAGGTACTTTAATAAGTTCTTTTGGTTCAAACCAAAGGGAGTTAACCGAATTAAAGGTAATAGTTTCTCTTAAATTATTTTGTTTTATTTTGTTTTATTTTACTTATCCAACCCCTAAACTCTTTTTATTATTTTATTTTACAAAAACACCAGTATCCTCAATATATTAGGATGTTTTTATGAGATGTATTATAACTACACTTACACACGCCTCCATCTAATGGGTAAAGAACATACTGTTTCTATGGATGGAAAACTAATACCTCCCGAAATGATGATTGTTCAATTATCTCTGCCACCGTAATCGTTAGTTGGCTTCCTATATAAGCCTTAATGTTTTTTATAGGAAAAGAAATCCCTTATTCTGTTTTTGGGTGTTTTGGTATTGAAAATGGATTTTGAAATAGATTGATTATTTCAATATCTTGAAACGATTTCTTGTGATTGCAAATGAAATGTTATTAGTTAAATGTTTATATTAACAATATTTTATGTGTTATGAATTTATTATGGTACTTAGACATTTGAAGGGTGGTTACGTGATAAACCAAATGACAGGTGGTGTCGTGATAAACCAAATGACGGGTGGTGCCGTGATAAAATAGGACGGGTGGTTACGTTATAACCTCCAATGTATTGGGTATGGAAGTCGGTCATATGGCTATTCCATTTAGTGATATGTGTGGAAGTCGACCGTATAGTTATTCTATTTAAGTATGTTTATGTCCCAAGTTACCTATATATGTTATGTGTTCTTTATATGGGTTTTATGGTAATATTTTGGTTACAAAAGGGTAAGCAATGATCTTTTATTCAGTGAAGAGTATTTACTACTTTATAAAGGTGAAAAGTATTACTTATGAAAAGGTATTCATGTTTTACTTGTTGTTTTAAAAAAAACTAATAGTTTTCCTTCTTTGTGTATCCCTTACTAAGCTCTTTATTCTCATCCCAAATTTTTGAAATGTTTTTCACGGGACATAAAGTGGAATAGGGTCAAATATGGGAACAAGGAAAAGTCATGTTGTCTAAAACATGGGACTAGACATGACTCTTTTTTCAAGAGTTTTTATTTTATGAAAAAAATAGAAACTGAGTAGAAGTGTCTACCTTGTAACTTTTGAGATGTAATGTAAAAGTTATGACCTAATTATCTAAAACTAAAAACCTGAAAAGATCCTCAATGTGAATTATTAACTTAATTCAAGATTATGTAATGTTTTAAGGTTGGGTCCTTATAGTTGCTATCAGAGGTCAAATTAGATAACTTTAGGAGTTAGGGTATTGTTAAATTAATTTCCATAATTTAATTTATGGTAATATTGAAATGATATATCATTTATAGATTACCATGTTGCTTCGCCTAAGATATTTCTGTGTTAAGAATGGTTTTTCATAGAGGAAACAGAGAAGCTATGCTGGGAAGGCATACAGAGGGAAATGGCCTTTCAAAATCAGTATCTGGAGATGGTTGGAATCAGAATTGAATAGTTTCTTGAAGTGATAGATCAGTTGAATCAGGTGATAAATGGTGGTTGTGTTTATTGATGATATTTTGGTTTATTATAAAAGTAAAGACGATCATGAGAGTCATTTAAGGGTTTTCTTGCAAACCCTAAAAGAAAAGAAACTATTTGGGAAATTTAGCAAGTATGAGTTTTGGTTACAAAAAATTTCTTTCCTTAGTCACATTATTTCAAAAAATGGAATAATTGTTGATCCTGCTAAAACAAAATTTATTTAAGAATGGCCAAGACCCAAAAATATAACCGAGATCCATAGTTTTCTTGGTTTAGTAGGTTATTACCAGAGGTTTGTTGAGAATTTTGCAGGGTTATCTAGTCCAATTACTAAGTTAACTTGAAAAGGTGTTAAGTTCATTTGGACAAAAGAATGTGATTACTGTTTTTGAGGAATTGAAAAGAAGATTGGTGAATGCTCTTGTTTTGGCACTACCTTCCAAAAATAGTGAATTTTTTTACAGTGATGCTTCATTGAAAGTAATTAGTTGTGTCCTTATGCAGAATGATCAGTTAATTGCTTATGATTTATGTCTGTTGAAACCTCATGAGTTAAATTACCCTACACATGATTTGGAATTAGTTTTTTTTGTTTTTGCTTTAAAAATTTGGAGGCATCATTTGTATGGAGTAAAATGTGAAATATATATTGACCACAAAAGTTTAAAGTATATATTCACTCAGAAAGAATTGAACATGGGACAAATGAGATGGTTGGAATTAATCAAGGATTATGATTTCAAGATCCTTTACCATCCGGTAAAATCAAATAAAGTGGCTAATACTTTGAGTTGAAAAAGTAATGCTTCATTAACCATGCTACATTTGGAATGAGATCCTTTGGGTTTTGATTTGATGAACTTTGGCATAGAAGTTTTTGGTGTGGGAAATTTTTCTATTTTGTTTCAGGTGTCAGTGAAATCATCTCTATCAGACAGAATAAAGCAAGGGAAGAAGGAAGACAGTGATTTGTAGAAAAAGGTAGAGTTGGTTCAGAAGGGTAAGTTGCCTGATTTTTACATTGATAATGATTTTGTTTTGAGGTTTGGGGAGAGATTATGTGTGCCTTGTGATTTAAAGTTGAAAAATGAGTTGTTATGTGAAGCTCATAGTTCTCCATTTTCAGTTCACCCTAGCAGTACTAAGATGTACATAGATATTCAAGAGTATTATAATTTCATATTCCAGGAGCTTAAGTTCGATAGAGGAACACATTCGGAATTAAGGTAAGGGTTTTTTCACCCGAACTTCCATTTTCATTTGGGTTACTTTCATTGTCTAATTACCTTAATGAAATTATTATGTATTCTTATGTACTGTCAATAAATTCTATTTTCGTATTATATATAAGTACACCAACTAAAAACCTTCCTTATTTAATGGATTGTTACACGTTTTAAAAGGAACATTCAAAATTTATTTCAAAATACAAACCTGATTCAATGGAATATCTCAACTTCTTACCTATTTTCAAGGGTAATATCTAATCTGTTTTTGGTAACCATTATATTTATAAAACCACTCATTTTATTATGAAAATAATATCTTACTTCAATTCTGGTTTTATACAAATAATTTTCCAAAATAACTCTTCTTTTCAAAATAAAAGAGTATTTATCTCAATATTTCTTAATGATATTATAAGAGTATTTTCATTTGATTCAACCCTCTTGTTGTTTCTTATGTATTATTGGGTTTAATCATTTATGAAGACATATACCATAATTTATTTAATGGTTTATGACTAACTCTATTGTGGATGAACTATCCTAAAACCATTCTCCATATTACTCAGAATGGTTAGTGTTTTATGTTTAATGATTGGGGTAAGTTAATTACATTTCATATGATAGTTTCAATATGAATGTATATGTTGTTTATGTTTATCCCTTCTCATATGAGGAATGCATTGGACTTATTATGTGATGGTTGGGGCCCGCTATAGCCCCTCGATGCATCAGTAGGTTCATGAGAAAAACTATGGTCTTGGCACAAGGCCATGACAAAATGATTATTTATGGTCCTAGCACGAGGCCTGGACGGTATGGTTATGATGTTCGGAATATGCACTTTCCTCATTTTGATGTTATTATTTTAAGTTCATGTGGTTATTAGACTAATAGAATACCCATGACTATGTTTTATTATGGCATTATTTACTTAGCTCATATTTCTGCCAAAATGTGTTCAAGTTCATTATTAAAGGCATGTGATTTCAATTATTCACCATGTATTATGTTTATTCTATCTTCTACTGTATTGCTTACTCTTACTGAGCATTTGAGCTCACCCCTTTCTTATGTTTCATTTTCTCAGGATATGAAGAAGTAAATTGTGAATGACATACAAGCATACTCTAGGAGACATGATGTTGTTAGTGGAATAAATTAGTGTTGTTTTTCCTTTCCATATGTAAAGTTGAACTTATGTATGTATCTTATTTCCAATAACACTAAACTGCTTGGTCCTTTGGGATTCATATTCCTTGTATGTATGCCAATATGATCAAATAAGGTACCGACTCCGGGCAACTGGGGTCGGGTCCTTACAGTTGGTATCAGAGGAAGTTTAGTAGAAAACTTGGAAACTAGATTTAGAAAATGTAGCTTAGGAAGAGTCCCTAAGATAGTATTTGAGGATAAACATACAAGAACATCCTGGTATTTTGGTAAGGAATATATTATGTGGATCATTCAAGAAATACATCCCTGTCTAGATACTAGCAGGTAGAGGTGGCTCTGTCACATATATACCTAGGAGTGAAAGCTCTGACAAGGAGTTTTGGGCTTGACCCAGGGTATCCTAGTATATGAAAACGGGCCTTGATTCACTCTTGGTTATGACACTCCTGGGGGATATGCTTAGGATAATTCACATTTTCTTTACAAGCCATTATGAAGGATTTAAATGTAAATTTTTCCTCAAAGATACCATGTTTATGATTAAGAGGATAGCTATGTGTAGAATTTCGATTTATGCTTAGTATTTTTCTATATTGAGATTATAAATTATGATTCATACCCTAATCTAGTGTATGCAATTTTTTAGAAATGGTGCCTAGAGGAAGGAATGGAAACTGTACGAATGCACGTGTCCCCTGTAGGGATTTTACTTCGATGCAAGATAATGATGTTGGCTATAGTGATGTGACTGGTGCTGAGCAACTCATAACTATAGTGGAAAAACTTACTTAGGTTATGAATAATAACCTTACCCGTATGGAGAATCTAGATCCACCATGTGGAGGAGCCATGCTAGATCGCTTTATGCGACAACAGCCTCCATAATTCAATGGGACTACAAACCTATTTGTAGCAGAGCAATGGATATGTTCCCTTGAGAAGATATTTCTCGCTTTGGGATGTAATGAAAGAGAGAAGGTTTTCATGGTAGTATATCATCTATCGGGATATGCGGATTAGTGGTGGTCATTAATCCAAAACACAAAGGAGGAGGAAAAGATATAAGAGATGGAATGGAGGTATTTTAAGGAAATATTCTTAGAAAAATATTTCCCTCATGAGAAACGAGCAGATATGGAGAGACAATTCTTGAATATGAGGTAGAAGGAGGATGAAAATGTTGCCAAGTATGAAGCCAACTTCACAAGGTTGGAAAGACATGTTGTGGACTATATACGAAATCTAAGGAGAAAAATTGATCGATTATTTGATGGCCTAAATCCATTCCTCCGGCGGGCACTGGTATCCCAAAGTTTTTCATCATATGAGGATATAGTTTCATGTGCTATCAAGATAGAAAAATAATTCTCTAAGTCTTATGACTTTAAGGGAAAGAAAGAGAAGAAGAGGAATAATGAAATCTCTGGGAAAGGAAACTAGGAAATAGGGAAGAGTTGAATTTCCACCCTGTGATAATTGTGGAAAGAAACACATTGGTGTATGCTTAAAGAGAAAAGGAGTATGCTTCAAATGTGGACAGAAAGGCCATCTTGCTGGTGATTGTAAGGAAAAGAAGGAGGCTAATGATGTTCAATGCTATAACTATCGGGAGATGGGACACTATGCTAATGATTGTCCAAAGCCTCAAGGAAACATGCCACAGAAAAGGACAAGGGAGCAGGGACAAGCTTATGTGATCACAACTGCTGATATTGAAGTTCTTAATGATGTGGTGGAAGGTACTTTAATCGTTTCCTCAAATTTAGCCAATACTTTATTTGATTCTGGATCGTCGTATTCATTTATATCTTCCCAGTTTTCCAAGAAAATTAGATATGTCCAATTTAATTTAATAAAGGAGTTATCAGTCAAAACTCCTAGTGGATGTATCATTGAAACAAAGGCATGTAGATTAGTCCCCCTCATGACACATAAACATGCTTTAGTGGATAATCTTATCATCATACCAATGGTTGACTATGATATAATTCTCGGTATGTATTGGCTATCAATTTATGATGCGAGGATCTATTGCAAGAGGAAGGAAGTTACAATCTTTAAGAATGGTGTAGAATCTCTTATCTTTAGAGCAGAAACCTCTCCATCTGATTCTCATCTAGATCCACCCCCAGTAGCTCAACTAAATTCAATTATTGGGGAGGAAGATAATGAAATAACTATGGGTGAGGAAAATAATGCTCAAATAGAAGATGTACATGTTGTGAAAGAATATATTGATGACTTTCCATAGGATTTACCTGGACATCCTCCAGAGCGGAAAATTGAGTTTTCCATTGACTTAATTCCTGGTTCAAGTCCCATATCAAAGACCCCTTATAGAATGGCCACTGTGGAGTTAGTGGAACTAAAGAAGCAACTAGAGGAATTGAGTGATAAAGTATTTATTTGGCCTAGTGTTTCTCTATGGGGAGCCCCTGTCCTCTTTGTCAAGAAAAAAGATGGATCCATGAGGTTGTGCATTTATTATAGGGAAATCAATGCTATTACAATAAATAATAAGTATCATATTCCATGAATTGATGATATATTTGATCAACTTCATGGAGCCCAATATTTTTTGAAGATTGATCTACGATCTGGATATCATCAGTTGCTTGTGAGGAAAGAAGAACTTCCAAAAAACAGCATTTCAAACCAGGTACAGTCATTATGAGTTTACAGTAATGCCTTTTGGACTAACTAATGCACCATATATTTTCATGGATCTCATGAACAGAGTATTAAAGGAATATCTTGATGAATTTGTAGTGGTTTTTATTGATGATATCCTGGTATACTCTAAAATCCATGAAGATCATGAAAATCACTTGTGCACTATTCTGAAGACCCTGAGAAGAAATAAATTATATGGGAAGTATAGCAAGTGTGATTTCTAGCTCCAATCAGTTTCCTTTCTAGGCCAAATTGTCACTAAGGATGGAATATCTGTAGATCCTGCGAAGACAAAGGTTGTGCAAGAATGGATTACTCTAACGAACATAACTGAGGTATGTAGTTTTATTGGTTTAGCAGGTTATTATCGGCGTTTCGTTCAGAACTTTTCCTGTTTAGCAAACCCAATGACCAAGATCACATGAAAAAGAGTTAAGTTCGTATGGACAAAGGAATGTGAAGAATGTTTTGAATAATTGAAGAGGAGGTTGGCGAATTCTCCGATCCTAACCCTACCATCGGGGAATGATGGGTTTGTGATCTATAGTGATGCATCAAAGAAAGGATTTGGTTGTGTCCTTATACAGAATGATCAAGTGATTTCCTATGCATCTAGGCTGCTAAAAATTTATGAAAAAAACTATCCAAATCATGATCTTGAGTTAGCAGCGGTAATATTTTCTATGAAGATTTAGAGACATTACCTCTATAGAGAAAAATGTGAGATATATACAGATCATAAGAGTTTTAAGTATATATTCTCATAGAAAGAACTCAACATGAGACAAATGAGGTGGATTGAGCTACTAAAAGATTATGATTGCACAATACACTACCACCCGGGGAAAGAAAATAAGGTAGCAGATGCTTTGAGTAGAAAGGACCATGGAATTCTAAAAAAGATGAGAGTTGAAAGGGATCCTATGTTCATGTATCTAGTAAATATGGATATGGGAATTATCAAGGAAGGTAGAACATCACTAATTTTTCAAATGGTTTCCCAACCTTCTTTACTGGAGAGAATAAAAAGTTCTCAGGCTGATGATGAGGAGTTTCAAAAGAAAATTAAAGCTATAAATGATGGGAAGTTGACTGACTTCACATATGAAGGTGGAATTTTGAAATTTGGGAAGAGGCTTTGTGTTCTTGTTATTCCTGAGCTAAAGAGAGAACTGTTGGATGATGTTTATAGCTCTAATTTCTCTATACATCCTGGTAGCACAAAGATGTATCGAGATCTCTAAGAAAACTTTTGGTGGGACAATATGAAAAGGGAGATTTATGAATATACATCAGAGTGCCTGGTATGTCAATAAGTGAAGGTTGAGAGGAAAAAGTCTAAGGGGATAATGCAACCACTACCCATACCATCATGGAAGAGGGAGAACATTACCATGGACTTTGTCACTGGGATTCTAATAACATCTGGAGGAAACAATGCTATATGGTTCATTGTGGATTTTCTTACAAATACTGTTCACTTTATCACGATTTGATAGGACTTCTCATTGGATCAACTTGCACATATTTACATCAAAGAAGTGGTAAGGATGCATGGAGTACCACTCTCTATTGTATCCGACCATGATCCTAGATTCACCTTGAAGTTCTGGAAAAGTCTCCAACATGCTTTAAGAACTGAACTGAACTTTAGTACGGCCTATCATCCTCAAACTGATGGCCAATCTGAGTGGACTATTCAGACACGGGAAGACATGTTGAGAGCATGTTATATGGAATTCAAAGGAGGATGGGACCAACATCTTCCACTAGTTAAATTCTCTTACAACAACAGTTTCCACTCAAGCATCTAAATGGAACCATATGAATCCCTTTTATGGGAAAAGGTGTAGAACACTGGCGTGTTGGGATGTAGTCATTGAGAAAAAGATGGTAGGACCTGAATTGGTTGAAGAAATGGCGGAAAAGGTGAAAACCATTCAGTAGCATATCAAGGAATCTCAAAGTCGATAGAAGAGTCATGCGGATAACCGTCGACGAGACCTTGAGTTCAAAGTTGGAGACCTGGTATTTCTATGCATATCTCCATGGAAGAAGGTCATGTGGTTTGGGAAGAAATGAAATATAAGTCCCAGGTATATTGTCCCCTTTGAGATTCTTGATCGAGTCAGAGCTGTGGCATATCGATTGGCACTTCCACCTACCTTGTCGAAAGTACATGATGTCTTTCATGTATCCCTCTTAAGGAAGTATATACCAGACCCTTCACATGTACTCTCTTCAGATGTGGTAGAGTTGGAGGATGATCTTTCCTATGAGGAGCATCCATTGAAAATCTTGGATCGTAGAGACAAAGTTCTACGCAACAAGACTATTCATCCGGTCAAGGTACTATGGAAAAACCATAAGTACGAAGAGGCAAATTGGGAACTGGAGGAATCAATAAAGGAAAAGTACCCCCACTTGTTCTTGGCCTAGATTGTAAAATGAAATTTCGAGGGTGAAATTTTTGTAAGGAGGGGAGAATGTAACAACCCAATGTTTTTAAAAGGAAATTCCTTTCTTATAAATATGTCATAATCACATGAAATAACAACATAATTAACTACTAAGTTCTATGTGACCCATAAAACATAATTTTTTCACTTCTGTGATGTTAATTTCAAAAATCCGACATACACAGTTGCGATCAATAAGTTATTTAGAGTCCAATAAGGAAAACTTAATTTTTCATGAATAGTAACCTACCCTTATGAATAGTAACATACCCTTATGAATAGTGAAATACCCTTATGAATAGTGATATAACCTAATGAATAGTAACCTTTCTTATGATAATATATAAATAATATTCAAGTGTATGTACGATATATCTATGCTTTAAAATAAGTAAACAAATGTTTTAAAACTCTTGTTTTTAGAATAAATTATGATTTTAATTAAATATTAAATTAATAATATTTAGAAAATTATTTTTGAAAAATGGAATTTATTTTTGGATCCTACACGTTGAAAAATGGTTGGGGTAAAGTTTTGTGTTTTTTCTAAAATACTTGAATTTTTGATGAATAGTGAAATATCATAATTTACAAAATAAGCTAAATAAGCTAATTATAGAGTCATGCATGATGTTCTGCTGATTTAATTCCAATTGGTTCGGTATCACATGATAAAATTACTATTCTTGGTCTAGTAATACTCACTATTCCTTTTCGTGAGGATAAATAATAAATTAATGAATTTTATATTAAGAAATCCCCTCTCTCCTCCACTATAAAACCCCCCTCTCACTCCCCCTTCCATTCACTCCTCTCAAACCTTGTGCCTTCTCCAAATTCTGTCCAAATACCTTCCCAGCCTCCTCCCCCATTTCTAGAAATCCTTGGTCTCATAAAAAGACCAAAATCACTCCTTAAGGAGGTTTTCAATGAAGTTTGGTTCAATAGGTAAATTCCTCTTTTCAATTCTTTGTCTTTCCTTTTAAGTTCATTTGTTTTCTTTTTCTATTACCTATACTTATCCAAATTTCATTATGACTCCAGTACCTTATATGTACTAGAATTTTTTCATGATAGTGGAATAAGTTATCATCATCTCCCCCTTTTTACCTTCTTTTATACTAGTAGCAAGAACACCATCCAAGATGTGTCAATTTTCCACATTCAAGGACGATGGACTTTCGATTTCTATTATCATTCTCAATTATGGTCATGAAACCATTCTTGTTATGGTTGAACTATATTATTATATATAATATAACCTATTTAATATTATTTAATCCCTTTGTAAAAATGGTATTAGGTTATAAAGAAAAAATGAGTTCGTTGTAATCAAACCCCACAAATTAACCGAAAAAATTATCATTAAAGTTCTATATAATAATTCATCCTATTTCCATGTAACCAAGTTATATAAATGACCAATAACACCTATTTATGTTCATAAATAATATATAATTTCAATTCTGGAGATTTACATCCATTCCACATACTTAAAAACAAGTGAACCGAAGATGAAAATAAAGAAAATGAACACTCCGGGGCGACGAAAATCAATACAATAACTTATCAATAAGAACATAAATTAACTAACCATAATTATGATTAACTAAATACATGTCTAATAGGTTCTTAAATAATTTATTAATAATTATAATTTCATATTCCAGGAGCTTAAGTTTGAGAGAGAAACACGTTTGGAGTTAAGGTAAGGGTTTTTCCACCCGAACATCCATTTTCATTCGGGTTACTTTCATTGTCTAATTACCTCAATGAAATTATTATGTATTATTATGTACTGACAATAAATTCTGTTTGGGTATTATATATATGTACACCAACTAGAAACCTTCCTTATTTTATGTATTGTTACATATTTTAAAAGGAACATTCAAAATTTATTTCAAAATACAAACCCGATTCAAGGGAATATCTCAACTTCTTACCTATTTTCAAGGGTAATATCTAATCTGTTTTTGGTAACCATTATATTTATAAAACCACTCATTTTATTATTAAAATAATATCTTACTTCACTTCTGGTTTTATACAAAAAATTTTCCAAAATAACTCTTCTTTTCAAAATAAAAGAGTATTTATCTCATGATTGCTTAATGATCTTATAAGAGTATTTTCATTTGATTCAACCCTCTTGTTGTTTCTTATGTATTATTGGGTTTAATAATTTATGAAGTCATTTACCATAATTTATTTAATGGTTTATTACTAACTATATTGTGGATAAACTATCCTAAAACCATTCTCCATATTACTCATAATGGTTAGTGTTTTATGTTTAATGATTAAGGTAAGTTAGTTACATTTCATATAATAGTTTCAATATGAATGTATATGTTGTTTATGTTTATCCCTGATCATATTAGGAATGCATTGGACTTATTATGTGACAGGTGGGGCCTGTTATATCCCCTCGATGCATCGGTAGGTCTCATGAGACAAGATATGGTCTTGGCACGAGGCCTTGACAAAATGATTATTTATGGTCCTAGCACGAGGCCTGGACAGTATGGTTATGATGTCCAGAATATGCACTTCCCTCATTTTGATGCTAGTATTTGAAGTTCATGCAGTTGTTCGACTATTAGAATACCCATGACTATGTTTTATTATGGAAATATTTACTCAACTCATATTTCTGCCATAATATGTTCAAGTTCATTATTAAAGGAATGTGTTTTCAATTATTCACCATGTCTTATGTTTATGTTATCTTCCGCTGTATTGCTTACTCTTAATGAGAATTTGAGCTCACCCCTTTCTTATGTTACATTTTTTCTGGATATGAAGAAGTAAATTATGAATGACATGCAATCATACTCTAGGAGACATGATGTTGCTAGTGGAATAAATTAGTGTCTTTTTTTCCTTTCCATATGTAAAGTTGAACTTATGTATGTATCTTGTTTCCAATAATACTAAACTACTTGGTCCTTCGGGATTCATATTCCTTAAATGTATGCCATCGTAATCAAATAAGGCACTAACTTCGGGAAACTGGGGTCGGGTCCTTACATCCCCTCTCCATTGTATCTGATCGTGATACCAGGTTTACTTCTAATTTTTGGAAAGGCCTTCAGAATTCATTGGGTACTGATTTAAATTTTAGTACAGATTTTCATCCGCAATTAGATGGGTAGTCAGAATGAACAATTCAGACCTTGGAAGATATTTTACATGCTTGTTCACTGGATTACCAGGAAAGTTGGGACCAACATATTTCTTTGGTTGAATTTTCTTATAATAACGGATTTCATTCCAGTATACAGATGTCTTTGTTTGAAGCATTATATGGAAAGCGTTGTCGAAATCCAACTTGTTGGGATGAAGTAGGTGAAAGAAAGCTGATGGGACCAGAATTTGTAGAAGAGATGGCAGAGAAAGATTAGTTGATTTAGAATCACATGAGAACAGCTCAGAGCAGGCAAAAAAGTTATGCGGATAACTGAAGGAATGATCTCTCTTTTGAGGTAGGTGATCATGTATTTCTCAAAGTTTCTCCATGGAAAAGTGTGATGTGTTTTGGTAAGAAAGGAAAGTTGAGTTCGAGGTTTATTGGACCTTATGAAATCCTAGAGAAAGTGGGATCGGTTGCCTATAGAGTGACTTTACCTCCATGTTTGTCCTAGGTACACAATGTTTTTCATGTTTCAATATTGAGAAAGTATATGCCAGATCCATCTCGTGTTTTTAGCCCAGAGGTAGTTCAGTTGGAAGAGAATCTCTCTTATGAGTAACAACCAGTCTAGATTCTTGACCAAAGAGAGAAAGTATTGCGGAATAAGGTAATTCACCAGGTAAAGGTTTTGTGGACAAACCATATGGTTGAAGAGGCAACGTGGGAATTTTAAAATTCTATGAGGGATAAATACCCTCATTTATTTGATAAGTGAATAAAATTGCAAGGATGCAATTTCCAAAAGGGGGAAGGATGTAACATCCCAGGTAAATAAAGAAATATAGAATTTTTATATTTATTAATATTTTTGAATTAAATATTAATTTTACTTTAAATGGGATTCCTATGTTCGATGGCGTACTCGATACGCAACAATGGGTTTCTCTGAAATCTTACGTTGCACACTAATAATATAATATTTTTATTTTAAATGGTAGTTAACGCCTAGCCATTGTATTGGTAGGAATAAATAGAACTAACTAAAATATGATTATACATGTTTGTTAAATGTTTTACATTTATCCAATAAATATTAGAGGCTTAAAATAAGAAAGAATCTGATTTTAAGCATAAATACTCAAATATTCATTAAAAAATCAATTTACCGCCTTTTGATGGTGAACCCTCGTTAAATCTAGTTTCGGTCACTTTTATATGTTCTATTTGAAAAAATAAAATTATTCTTTAGAATTGAGGCATCAAAATTTACATTGGATGAAATTTTGGTATTTTTCTGATAAAATTCATTTTTAATGAATAGTGAAAAAATACTGTATTTTAATTCAAAACTGCCTTTTAATCTAATTTATTTATAAGGTTAGATTATATTTTTAATTGGTTTTAAAGTATAATTAGATTATGTTTTTACTATTTAATCCAATTTTGGTTATTCGAAATAATTTCACTATGAAATTGGACATAAATAAGTGTCAATCTTTTGATAGTTAATATTTATTAAAAACATGTTTTTTGTTTTGATAGCGGGAATTAATTTTAAATTAATTTATGCCGCTTCTGTGTTTTGAATTTGGAAAAATGGATTTCATATTTGGAATCATGAGGTCCAAATTTTGTAAATATATAACTTTTATTTTTAGACATTATGAATATTTATTTCAGTAAAAAATTTATTTACAATGGTATAAGGGTAAATCTGGTAAATAAGGGTAAAAAAATATTATTATTATAATATAAAATTACCCTAACATTTGTCCTAATCCTATTGGTTGATACATATCCGACCATGGGCATATTTGGGTCGATTTTGGGACCCCATGGAGCCACTTAAGAGTGATAATGACATTTTATTTTAATTAACTTAAAGTAAAGACAAAAATGACAAAAAAACAAATATCTTTTAGTAAATTAATTTTTACATAGGGTTATATAAGTTATCTTTTTGACTATAAATATTATTTGGAAATATAAAATGATTTCCTACATCATGGTATTTTTTATAATTTTTAGATATCAAATAAATGAAATTATTTATGACACAATAATGATGCAATGTTTACCTCATTAATAAATGATTTAAATAAATAAGATTATAAAGATTAAAATAACATCCAAAAGCTGTCCAATTCTTATTGGATGATTTTATTTCGAACATGAGTCATCTTATCTTCTACTTTAATGATTTTTGGGCCTTTAGAAACTGAAAACAATTATATAATAAAATAATATTTTCACACTTTCCTAAAGAGATCCTCATCCCC
Source organism: Viscum album (assembly GCA_963277665.1). Taxonomy (NCBI): domain Eukaryota; kingdom Viridiplantae; phylum Streptophyta; class Magnoliopsida; order Santalales; family Viscaceae; genus Viscum; species Viscum album. The sequence goes on from OY728122.1 coordinate 80,798,318, forward strand.
CTTATAAAAATCCCTCACCTCTAACTCATTACTCACACCTCTCAAGCCCCTAGACTCGTCCAACCTCTGCCCAAATAATCTCTCAAGATCCCTCTCTTCCACCTAGAAGCCTTACCTTAGGCAGAAGGCACTTCAAGAAGTCCTTTTGGTTCAAACCAAAGGGATTTACCCGAATTAAAGGTAACGGTTTCTCTTAAATTCTTTTGTTTTATTTTATTTTATTTTAATTCTCCAACCCCTAAACTATTTTTATTATTTTCTTTTATAACAACACCAGTATCCTCAATACACTAGGATGTTGTTATGATAAGGATTTGAACTGCACTTCCACACACCTCCATCTAATGGGTAAAGAACATACTGTTTCTGTGGGTGGCAAACTAACACCTCACAAAACGATGATTGTTCAATTATCTCCATCGCCATAATCATTAGTTGGATTCCTCTATAAGCCTTAATATTTTTTTAAGGAAAAGAAAACCCTTATTCTTTTTTTGGGTGTTTTGGTATTGAAAATGGATTTTAAAATAGATTGATTATTTCAATAACTTGAAATGGCTTCTTGTGATTGCAAATGAAATGTTATTAGTGAAATGTTTATATTTACAATATTTTATGTGTTATGATTTTATTATGGTAATTGGAAATTTGACGGGTGGTTACATGATAAAACAAATGACGGGTGGTGCTGTGATAAACCAAATGACGGGTGGTGCCGTGATAAACCAAATGACGGGTGGTGCCGTGATAAACCAGGACGGGTGGTTACGTTATAACCTCCAATGCATTGGGTATGGAAGTCGGTCATATGGCTATTCCATTTAGTGATATGTGTGGAATTCAGCCGTATGGTTATTCCATTTAAGTATGTTTATGTCCCAAGTTACCTATATATGTTATGTGTTATTTATATGGGTTTTATGGTAATATTTTGGTTACAAAAGGGTAAGAAATGATATTTTATTAAATGAATAGAATTTACTACTTCATAAAGGTTAAAAGTATTACTTATGATAAAATATTCATAGTTTACTAGTTGTTTTAAAAAAAATAACGATTTTCCTTCTTTGTGTATCCCTTACAAAGCTCTTTATGCTCATCCCAAGTTTTTGAAATGTTTTCAGAGGACATAAAGTGGAATAGGGTTAAAGATGAGAACACGGAAAAGTCATGTTGTCTAAAACATGGGACTAGACATGAATTTTTTTCAAGAGTTTTTATTTTATGAAAAAAAATGGAAACTGGGTAGAAGTATCTACTTTGTAACTTTTGGGATATAATGTAACAGTTATGACCTAATTCTCTAAAGCTCTAAACCTGAAAAGATTCTCAATGTGAATTATTAACTTAATTCAAGTATATGTAATGTTTTAAGGTCGGGTCCTTATATTACCTGTGTCCCGGAATACAACATCTGCAAAAGCACCCAAGTGCCAAAGCAGGGGGTGAGTACTAATACTCAGTAAGTTTTCCCCAAATGACTTCCCTACACACGCCACTAGGATAAAATCATTAGCACATCATATAAAATAGTTTATATAAAACATTAAATAGTGCAAAAACTTACAGCAAGCCAAGCACTCCTTTACCAAGCCATTTCTACCCAAATGCTCAAAATACAAAGGAAATCCAAAAAACCATGCCACAATCCAATTCTCCATTCCATGTTAGCACCACAAATTCCATCTTTTCAAAACAACATATAACAAAGTAACCATTACAGTGGGACTTCTTCCCATCTCGTTCACCCCATTCACAACTATTGGTACTTCCCACCCACTTATCCTTTGATGGCGTCCCTTCTGTCCACTATCCATCCCCTTTATAGTGGTACTTCCCGCCCACTTCCACACAAGACACAACACTTAATCAACCAACAATCACTAAGCACCAAGGCCACACACAAGCACACCATCATTCCCATCACATGCCAATTCACTTCAATAAATCACCCATTTATTAAAAACACTCTTTAACCATTTTCCTTGAAAAACCACATTTCAGTAAACCACGCTTTTATTGGAAACCGTTATCATCAACCATTTTCACAGACCAACTCAAACAACCGATTTTAAAATCTCCATTTTAAAATCAAACATCAAGAACATTACACAACAAAAACCCATTTCCCCCAAAAATCCCCAAAACATTACCAAAGGGATTTCTAACAAATTTAACACATCAAAATCACCAATTAATTTAATAAAAACCAATTAATTGGAGAAATCCTTCTAGTTCTAACAAAGTGAAGTCGGGAGAGAAGCCACCTACCTTTAGGGTTCCAGCGAATTCGACCCACAAGCAACCACACCTCAGATCTAGTGAACGCACCACCAAAACCGCTCTAGATATCCTTACCTAACATCCACATGCCTTAAAATTAACATACAAGGCAACCACAACCTTGTATATAGACACAATGGGTGTAGATCTTGAAAACCAAGAGAGAGGGATATGTAGATCTAGAGAGAAACCAAATAACCCAAGAGGATAGACTTACCCGAGAGAAACCACCATGAAACCCCTTCGAATCACTTCCAAAATGTGTGGGAGAGCCCCTCCAACCCTTGAGAAATGAAAATATTGAGTGAGGCTTGAGTGGGAGGAAATTTGGAATGGAATGAGGAAACGTCGAGGGAGCTCATATTTAAAAAAACACTACTTTTAAGTGGTTGCACAGTTAGCCCGTGCGGTTTGGAAAACCGTACGCTAACTGTGTGCACGCCACTGCCTCGAGAGAAGGGATCTGTACGGTTGCCTCACATGGTTTGGAAAACCATGAACAGGCCGTGTGAAACCTACTATTTCCCCCTTCACGGTTTTCTGGAGAACCTGCACGGTTTACTCTAACTGTGCTCAGACTGTGCGCCCTTAGAAGCCTCCAAACTTATTCAAAACCATTCCAAACTCTCACAATCTCATCCCAACTCATCCCAAGTACTTTAAACACATAAAAAAGGAATAAAAAAGGATACATACTTTAAACTGGGGGGTGCTACATTCTCCCCACCATTGGACTTTCCATCCTCGGAAAGTAGAAAACCATCTCGTTGTCGAAAGAGCTCAGGCCATTGCTCGGCCATCTCTTTCTCTCATTCCCAAGTCTCCTCTTGAATCTGACTATGCTTCCACAAAACGTGAACTAAACCAATGCTTTTAACACACAAGACTTTCTCTTGCCTATCCAAAATCTGCACCGGCACGTGCACCAAGGAAGCATCCAGTTCTAATTCAACATGATCCCAACAAATCACATGGTCATGATCTGGCTAATAATTTTTTAGCTGCGACACATGAAACACATTGTGCACCACACTAAACTGTGGTGGAAAATCCAAATGATAATCCACCTTTCCAATTCGCTCAAGTATCTCAAAAGGCCCAATATACCTCAGAGATAACTTACCCTACTTCCCAAACTGACGATGTCCCATCATAGGAGAGATTCTCAAAAACACGTGATCACCCACCCCAAACGACAACGGTCGTCGACGATGGTCCGCATATGATTTCTGACGACTTTGAGTCATCTACATCCTCTTCCTAATCAACTTTATTTTCTTCATGGTCTCTTGGACAAGGCTCAGTCCGATCATCAATGTCTTGCCCATTTCCACCGAACATAGTGGATAATGACAAGGACACCCATACAAATCCTCAAACAGAGCCATATGTATCGAAGCCTGATAGCTATTATTATAGGAGAACTTCACCAACAGTAAGTGCTCCTCCCATGAACCAGCAAAATCTATCACACAAGCCCTTAATATATCCTCCAAAGTTTGTATCGTCCTCTCAAATTTCCCATCTGTCTGAGGATGATATTTCATGCTCATAGTCAACTATGTCCCAAGGGATTTCTATAGTGATTTCAAAAAATGAGATGTAAACCTTGGATCTCTATCTGATACAATCAAAACTAGAACACCATGCCTCTTTACCACCTCCCGGATATATATTTTGGACAGATCCTCTATCGTATGAGATTCACGAATCGGGATGAAATGGGCTGACTTTGTGAGCCGTTCCACAATCATCCATATGGCATCGTGCTTTCGAACCATTCTTGGGAGACCCGTCACAAAATCCATTGTCATTTTCTTCCATTTCCACACTAGGATAGGTAAAGACTACAACATGTTGGTTGGCTGTTGATGCTCTTCCTTGACTTGCTGACAAGTCAAGCATCTCGAGACAAACCCAGCCACATCCCTCTTCATACTATCCCACCAAAACTTCACTTTCAACGCCTTGTACATTTTCTGAATTCTAGGATGGGCAGCCCACCTAGAATGATGATAATCCCTAAGAAGTTCCTCCCAAAAAGACACCGGTACCACCATCTGATTCTGAAAACACAAGATTGAATTCTCATTCAGTTCTCAGTTCTCAATAGTCTCCCCACCATTGAGTTTCGACCTCATATCCATACACTCAGAATCTTATGTATGTGCCTCTTTAACCAAGCTATCCAATTTAGGAACCAACAAAACTGGAAAGAAGACCGCTCTGTCACCCCAGACCTCGCATTCTAACCGCATGTCGGCTATGACCGACATCAACTGCCACTGATCCAATACCTACTTCACCACTTGAGCATATGATTTCCTACTTAATGAATCTGTCACCTAATTTCCCTTACCTGGTGTGTGAATTTAGTCAAAATAAAACATCTAAAGATATTACATCCATATCCTTTTCCTCAAGTTTAAATCTCTTTGTGAAAAGATGCGCTTTAAGCTCTTGTGATCGGTAAACACCATAAATTTCTCACTGAAGAGATAATGATGCCACATCTTTAAAGCATGTACCATTTCCACCAACTCCAAATCATGTGTTGGGTAGTTATTCTCATGCAACCTCAACTATCGTGAGCTATATGCAACTATGTGATCCCCCTGCATGAGAACACACCCCAACCCTGATCCTGATGCATCACAATACACTATGTACCCTTTCCCTGGTTCTAGAAAAACCAAGATTGGTGCTTATGTAAGGCGACCCTTTAACTCTTCAAAGCATTTATAGCACTGCTCATCCCATTGAAATGTAATATTCTTCCTTTTCAAATCTGTCATTGGCGAAGCCAATTGTGAAAAATCATGAACAAAATGTCGATAATACCCAGCTAGACCAAGGAATCTCTGTATCTCGAAAACATTCTTTGGCGGTTTCCATGATATAGCATCCTCTATCTTTTCTGAATCAACTGAAATACCCATCTTAGAAATAACATGGCCAAGGAAACCAACCTCCTATATCCAAAAGTCACACTTTGACAATTTGGCATACAACCGATGATCCATCAAGATCCCCAACACTATCGCCAAGTGATGCTCATGCTCTACCCTTGTCCTCGAATACACCAGTATATCATCAACAAATACCACCACAAAAGAATCCATATATCTCTAAAATATCCAATTCATCAATTCCATGAACATCACTGGTGCATTCGTTAGACCAAAGGGCATCACCAAATACTGGTAATGGCCATATCTACTTCTGAAAGCTTTTTTTGGGATATCCTCCTTCCTCACCCGTAATTGGTGATATCTTAACCTCAAGTCAATCTTGGAGAACCACTGAGATCCCCTAAACTGTTCAAACAAATCATCAATATGTGGGAGTGGATATTGGTTCTTTATCGTAACCTAATTAAGTCTACGATAATCAACATAGAGCCGCAAGGTTCCATCCTCCTTTTTAACAAATAAAACCGGCACTGCCCATAGAGACGTGCTCGACCGGATGAACCCTTTTTTTCTAACTCCTCCAACTGCACCTTTAATTCCTTCAATTCTACTGGTGCCATTCGGTAAGACGGAAGTGATATAGGACTGGTCCCCAGAAGGAGATCAATTGTAAAGTTGTCTTCTCTCACAGGTGGAAACCCTGAGAATTATTTAGGAAAGATATCCATAAATTGATCCACAACTGTTGGAAGAACACTGTGTTCAACACCTTACATCGATACCAACGAAAAAACCTCTAACTGATACGAAATCATGCCAATAGTTGGTGCCAACAAATTTGTTTCACCCAACGTTTCATTATTCTCCCCTCTAAAGAGATGTCCAACCCCATCCTCTGTCGTAAAAAAAATCGTTTGTGCATAGAAATCGATGTGGGATTTAAATATCTCCAACCAATACATTCCCAGAATTATATCATTAGAATCAATATCAACCACCAAGAAATCCCACATCAATTCAATTTCATCCACAACTAAGCAACACGCTCTACAGATGAAATCTTGACACTCTCTTTGACCCAAAGGAGTTTGAATTTTGAGAACCATAGGCGTCATTTCTACCGTTAAACCCCACAAATCAATGATGCGAGAAACAAGAAAAGAATGTGAATCACCTGTATCAAACAAAGCTTGCATCAAAGTGGAATTTAAAAGAACCGTACCTCACATCGTGGATGGTCCCGATTGGTCATCCACCACAACCTGCTCAGCTCCAAACAACTGCTTTCTTTCCACGCTCTATTATTTATTACCATGCTGAGGCGTTGTGGTATTCCAAGAATCATCATGACCCAATTTACTCTGTTGTTGAGGGATATGTTTCTACCCTCATCCCGTCAAGGCATAATGCCCCTACAACCCCTGAGGAGTTTCACGAACACCTGACCTTGGAGCATTCCAACAATAACACTACAGATTCCCTATCTGCTTACAATTATGATATGATCGAGGTTGTGTCATACAATCCCACTTGATGTGGCTCGTAGAACCACACTGTGTTAGGTCCACTAGGCTAGATACCCTAAGAGGGGGGTGAATCAAGGTATGACAGATTAAAATAACTGCCCCTTTTGATCTTGTTTTGCTGTTAGAAAAAACCCTCTTCTCTCTCCTTCCCGATGCAGAGTATGAGGCAACATTAAAGCATGCACAGGACACAGTGATTTTTACTTGGTTCACCCTCACTGGGCTACGTCCAAGGAGTATACACCAGTAGTGTGCCGATGTACCAATTCCACTATAAGCGTACTGCTATTTACAAGTTCAAAGTGGACTCACTGTCCCTCCTAGTTTACAACCACACACAATTTGAGAGCTCACTGCTCTCTCAACTGAAGTGAGATCACTGCGTCTTCAGAAGATCCACTCACAGTTTATAGACCTGTAGGTCTCTTCATTTGCATGAAAGAATTCATCCTCAACTTTTGATAGATGCTCTGTTGAAGTCCAAATTTCATCCACTGATGAATAACCCTTTTCCCCTGAACACTGGGAAATTCCTTTGGAAAAACCTTTGCAAAGTACCCTACTTCACGAGGCTCCCAATTTCACGAAGCTCAAACAAGAATTCGCGAAGCTCTTGACTTTTCGCGAAGCACTCTCACGAAGCATTATCGCGAAGCTCAAGTTGTTGTAGAGTAACTTCCCTCGCGAATCTCACTGAGCCAACGCAGAGCGCGCAACTTTCACGGAGCTACAATAGCTGCCGCGAAGCTCTTCTTTCGCGAAGCACACGGGCTACGCGAACTACCTTCGCGAAACGAGAGCGAAAGATCTTCTTCGAAAATTATCTGCTTCTCGCGAGGGGGTCGACCTCTATTTATAGGAAATTCCACCGACCCTCGACCCTTCCATGCGAAGTCAGCGTCCCGTCATTGCCTATCGCAAAGCTCCGAAGATTCTGCCGGAATTCTGTCCAAATCACGAAGCACAATGAAAATTTTCCGATTGCGGAGCTCGTCGTAATCGTGGAGCATCACCGTCAACATTCCTTCGCACCTTCGCCGTGAAGCTCCCTCGTAAATCCCTTCACCGCCGTGATGTGCTTCAACTCTTCCGTTCGCGAAACTTTTACGTAATCGCGAAGAATCACTGTCATCATTCTTCTGTTCTTCGCAAAATCCAAACCATGAAGTCTCGCTTCACGAAATTCATGTCATTTCCATATTTATTTATGATCTTCATGGAAATCCTATTTTCGCGATGCTCACCAAACTCCAAATTTTGGACCCCAAAAATTTGGCAAACACTGGGAAACGGCGTCACCTTATACTACTCTTTTGTACCACCTCCAGATCATCCATTCCTTTGTCATCATTATTTGTCAACATGGATTGTCAACAACTCTCGGGAACTCGACAATTATCCATGGAAACCTGCTTTGTCAACAAACACAATCAACCCAAAAATACTGCAATGTTACCTTGAGGGATTTTTTTCCCAAAAATCTCCCCCTTTGGGTTTGTTGACAACTCTTCACAAATCTTCTTAGAATGATTTTCTGCACGTTGATACCTCACTGATCTCCTTCCAGCCGCTACCACCATTCGCCTCTTGCAATTCTGATAGCATTCAAGGATTCACTTAACACGTACTCTAAGCCCACATGAGCAATGCTCGGCATGAGAAACAAGAGTAGTATGAAAAGTTAATCAATGAATCACTTCATGTCAAACTCCAATTGTTGACTCCAAACTAATACCAATTGCTAAATGGATACCAATTTTTGAACCACACTGATACCAATTCGTGATATCTGGACACCTTCTCACACCATTCCAACATCACTCTTCTGATTTTATCACATTCCTCTGCTATCGTGATATCTATGCTTTGATCGATCACTTCTAGCATCGTCATATTTAATACTCTCCCCCTATCTCATTGAACTTCCCCTATATCACTACTCCACCTATCAGCTTCTCCCCATATCATTCATGATTTCTCAAATAGCCACACTGTCTCCCCCTTGAACAATCACTATTTTCTCCCCCTTTGTCAATGAACCCAAAGGTCACTCCTTTGCATTATGTAACAGAGTAGAGAACACATATCAGCACATTAGGGAAAACACATCATACCTCGGGGAGTCGACTGAACTCCCAGAGCCAGTCGATGTCTCTCAAAAGCTTCCTTGGGTAAGGCCTTTGTCAGAATGTCTGCAACCTGTAGCTCTGTAGGCACATACTCCAACTTCACGATTCCCTGCTCAACCTTCTCCTTGATAAAATGATATTTGATCTCAATGTGCTTTGTCCTTGAGTGATGTACAGGATTTTTTATGAGATTTATAGCACTTGAGTTATCGCACTGGATTCCAATCAGAGATTTCACTTCAACTCCCATATCATCGAGCTGCTGCTTCATCCACAATAATTGTGTGCATGCTTGAGTGGCCGCAATGTACTCATATTCTATAGTGCTCAATGAAATGCAATATTGCTTCTTTCTTAGCCAAGAAACACACAATCCGCCAAGATAGAAAGCACCTCCTGATGTTGACTTCATGTCATCCACTGAACCAGCCCAATCTGCATCAGTATATCCCAATAATTCTGACTGATTTTTTCCATTATACATCAAGCCGAAGTCCATTGAGCCCTTGATATACCGAAGTATTATTTTTACTGCAAGAATTTGGATTTCCTCGGGATTACTCTGATATATCACTTCTTGGCATGTAGTGAATACAATGTCAGGCCTTGTTTCAGTCAAGTATAGCAAACTTCCAATGATTTGCCTGTATTCTGTGATATTAATGGCCTTGCCATCCTCATCTTTGGAAAATTTCATCTGGGTAGCTACCAGAGTCTTCATCTCCTTGTAATTTTCCATTCCAAATCTTTTCAAAACCTCCTCGGCATATTTGGATTGTGAAATGAATGTTCCAGCCCTTCCTTGTGTCACCTGTAGACCAAGGAAAAACGTTAACTCTCGAATCATTGACATTTTGAACTCACTTTTCATGAATTCGGAAAACTGTCTGCACTGAGCTTCATCTGATCCGCCAAATATTATTTCATCGACATAAAACAAGACCATCATCCTTTTATTACTATTATTGTTGAAATAGAGATTGCAATCAACTCCCCCACGCTGGAAATCAAGCTTCTTCAAGTACTGATCAATCCTTGAGTACCATGCTCTTGGTGCTTGTTTCAACCCATACAGCGCCTTCTTCAGTCTGAAAACCTTGTTCTTATCCTCATGAATGAGAAAACCATCTGGATGATCAATATACACCTCTTCCTCCAGAACCCCATTCAAAAATGCAGATTTGACATCCATCTGGAACACTTTGAACTTCCTTTGCACTGTGATGGCTAGGAATAATCTGATTGTCTCCAGCCTTGAAAATGGTGAAAATGTCTCATCAACATCTATTCCCTCGATCTGGGAGTACCCCTTGCACACTAGTCATGCTTTGTTTCGAATCATTGTGCCATCTTCATTCATCTTGTTGCTATAGACTCATTTAGTCCCGATGACATTCTTATCTGCTGGCCTCGAAACAATCTCTCATGTTTGATTCTTCTCAATCTGATCTAGCTCTTCATTCATTTCCTGAATCCAATTTTCATCTTCAGCTGCATCAGCAAAGCATTTCATCTCAACCTAAGATAGAAAAGATGTTTACTGCAGTGATTTCATTCTCCTAGTCTGAACTGGAGTAGACTGATCACCAATGATATTCTTCCTATCAATTTCAGCTCAACTCCTTGGCTTTTGTGTAGATACGGACTTTACTTCCTCATGCTCATCATCAGTATCTTCTTCTGAATCAACATCAGCCACTTCTGCTTCCCCTGCATTGCTTTCTTCCTCATCACTCTCATCAGGAAATTGTTCACTGTGTTGTTGAATGATCTCCTCATTCTCCACTACAATGACATCATTGCTCTCAACCACTTTTCCCAGCCTTTTGTTAAAGCATTTATATGCCTTTCTTTTTCCTGAGTATCCAAGGAATATCCCCTCATCTCCTCGAGATTCGTATTTCCTATGTTTTTCCTTGTTGAGGATAAAGCACTTACTTCCAAATATTCGGAAGTATTTCACCGTTGGTTTCTTTTCATACCACATCTCGTATGGAGTCTTTCCTTCCTTAAAACACAACAGAACCATGTTAGAAATGTAGACCGATGTTAAAACTACTTCCTTCCAAAATTTCTCTGGTAGGTCCTTTTCAATGAGCATCGTTTTGGCCATGTTATTGATGATCTGATTTCTCCTTTCAACCACTCCATTCTATTGGGGAGTTCTTACTGAAGAAACTTGATGCCTTATCCCGTGTTTCTCGAGATATTCTTCCACCTGACTGTTTGTGAATTCTGTACCATTGTTAGTACGAAACTTCATAATTTTCTAGCCAAGCATCCTTTCACACTCCCTTCGGTACTGTTTTAAGCATCTGAACACATCGGACTTATGGGAAATAACAAATACCCATGCCATTCTACTATAGTCATCAATGAAAAGAACATAGTACCTCTTTCCGTCAATTTCTCTTGGTGTGATAGGTCCACAAACATCTGCATGCACCAATTAGAGCACTCTTGTTGACTTCTTTTCTTTTGTCTTATACGTATTTCTGATGAGATTCCCTTGTTGGCATGCATCTCATGTGTGAGTACGATCACGTGATAGCTTGGGTAGGTCTCTTGCTGCATCACACTTTACCAGATCTTCCAGGGATGGTTGGCATAGATGACCTAGTCATTTATGCCACAACTTGTTTTCTTCCTCTCTGGACAGAAAGCACATATCTTCATCTCCACTTACCATGTAGAGATTTCCCTTTGTCCTTTTTCCCTATAGAACCACTTCCCTGTCTCTTCCTTTGACGATACACACCTTCTTAGTAAACCTTATAGAATGTCCTGAGTCACATAGTTGACTAACGTTGAGCAAATTGTGACTGAGGACTTCTACTACTAAGACATCAGCATGTCTCATCTCTTTGCCCCCAAACTTGGCCTTTCCTGATCTAATTATCTTCAGGCCTTCATCATTTCCAAACTTGAAAACTCCCTCTTTGTCATATTTTACACCTGTGACAAGATCCTTATTACCTGTCATGTGAGATGTGCAACCGCTGTCAATGATCCACACACTAGAGAGATCTGATGCTTTAAGGGAAATTTCTGCCACCACTGCCTTCTCATCATTTCTCTTCTTGGTCCATATTCTTTCCTTAATACTTGAGATGGTTTGTGACTTCTCATCTTTCACAAAGTATGATGGACCTTCTTCATCCTGCAAAGGTGCAAATATATTTTGCGTTTTAAACTCACCTGTTGGTTCATTGATTTGCTGTCTATGAACATTTGGGTTTTTCTTTGGCATATTCCTTTTTATGTTCGAAGTGCAATACCTAGCCATGTGCCCAAATCCTCCGCACCAAAAACAGTGCCCTTCAAAATATGTTCTAGAGAACCTTTCTCTATTTGGTTGCCACCTCTGTTCTTGTGCCCTTCAATATCTCTTGGCTATGGAACACACATACTGTGAATGTCCCATTTTCTCACAACAATAACACCTGATATAAGGCGCATTCCTTCGTGTTACTTCTGCACTACTAGTTTCATTTTGAGATCTCTGAATTTTATGATTCTGCCTTATGACCAAATCCACCTTCAGTCTCGGAGTGGGTGCTTGCGATCTGACCTCAACTTTCACAACTTTCTGTTTTCAATCAAGCCCTTCATCAGTCTTAGCATCTAAACAAATTTGATTCTTCTTTTCTGCTGAACCACTTTTCTCCACTTTCAGCTTCTCAGTTTTCTGAGTGATCTGCTTTCCTGATGACCCGGTAGAAGTCAAGAGATTTTCTTGATCTTTAACCTTTTTCCGCAGACCGACAACTTCTTCTTCAAGTTCTTGAATATGCTTGATTTATTATTTCCTTGTGTTATTCAAGCTATCGATCTCCCTTTTCTGTTCTTCAATTTTTATTTTATACTCACTAACTAATTCTGAGTCCTCTGGTGTTGATAACTTGAGTTTATAGATTTCTTCCATCAACTCAGACTTCTCTTCTTCCTGCTGCTGCATATAGATTTTTGCGTCATGAACAACTTTGTTAGATTTCTTTGTTTTGGCTCTCCAAACATCTATCTCTTCAAGAGCATCCTCTAACTCTGCTTGCATATCAACTCTTCCCTCAACTTCTTCTTCTTCTTCATTAGCTTTGGTTTCATTATTATTCTGAGAACTGCCGACAACTACCACCATATCATTTTCTTCTTAGTCTTTGTAGTTCTCAATCTCTTCAACCTCATCAACCTCAGACTCGTCTGAACTGTCATATTCTTTTGAAAGAAGGTTCTTTTTCTTAAAGAAATTTCTCTTGAACTGTTTCTTTCCTTTCCCATAGGCTGAAGACTTCTTCTTGGGAATTTCTATTTCATCGACATCATCATCCTCTTGGAACTTTTTGGGACACCGTGCCGAAAGATGTCCAACCTTTCCACACCGAAAACATGCAAGTGGAAGTTTCCCTTTAAACTTTCCTTTTCCTCTTTGAAGGTTTGAGGAGAGAAATGACATCACTTCATCTGTCTCTTCTTCTTCCTGAGAGTCTTCAATGGTGAGCTTCTTCATGGACTTGAATGCCACCTCTTTGGATTTCCCCTTTTCCACAGCATCGTTATCATCATTTCACATTTCATATGCAACAAGGGTGCTATGTAGGTTGTCCAATGTCAGCTCTTTCGGGTCTTTATCTTCCAAAACTGAAACTTTTGGATTGAACCGAGGTGGAAGTTTCCTCAAGATTCGCTTCACAATTTTAATGTCTTCAATAACTTCTCCAAGACCTCACATGTCTTCCACTACAACATTTACTCTATCAAATAATGCATCAACAGTCTCATTTGGGTTCATTCTCAGATCCTCATACTTGTTCCACAAAACTTGAAGCTTTGACTCTCTGGCCTTTGTATCTCCTTCATATATATTCAATAACTTTTCCCACATGGCATGTGATATTTTGCAAGACATCACCTTTGTATATATAGGATTGGATAGGGCTCCCCCTAAGGTATTTATTGCTTTGGCATCAGCATCCAACTCTATATGCTCAGCTTCTGATAATGCACCACTATTAATATCTACTATTATGCTACGCATTGCTGCTGTGAAAACATTCATTCCTAATGATCGGAAGTAGTGTTGCATCTGATTCTTCCATAGCTAGAAATTGTTCCTGTCGAAGATAGGAATCCCTTTATAATTAGTGACCTCCATTTGAGAGAGAAACACTGATATTAACCTTTCCCTCTGATACCAATTTTTAGGTCCACTAGGCTAGATACCCCGAGAGGGGGGTGAATCAGGGTATGACAGATTAAAACAACTACCCCTTTTGATCTTGTTTTGCTGTTAGAAAAAACCCTCTTCTCTCTCCATCCCGATGCAGAGTATGAGAAAACATTAAAGCATGCACAGGACACAGAAATTTTTACTTGGTTCACCCTCACTGGGCTACGTCCAAGGAGCATACACCGGCAGTGTGCCGATGTACCAATTCCACTATAAGTGCACTGCTGTTTACAAGTTCAAAGTGGACTCATTGTCCCTCCTGGTTTACAACTACATACAATTTGAGAACTCAGTGATCTCTCAACTGAAGTGAGCTCACTGCGTCTTCAGAAGATCCACTCACAGTTTATATACCTATAGGTCTCTTCATTTTCATGAAAGAATTCATCCTCAACTGTTTATAGATTCTCTGTTGAAGTCCAAATTTCATCCACTGATGAATAACCATTTTCCCCTAAACACTGGGCAATTCCTTTGGAAAAACCTTTGCAAAGTACCCTACTTCACGAGGCTCCCAATTTCGCGAAGCTCAAACAAGCCTTCATGAAGCTCCTGACTTTTCGCGAAGCACTCTCGCGAAGCACTATCGCAAAGCTCAAGTCGTTGCAGGGCAACTTCCCTCGTGAAGCTCACTGAGCCAATGCAGAGCGCGCAAATTTCGCGGAGCTACAATAGCCGCCGCGAAGCTCTTCTTTCGCGAAGCACACGGGCTACGCGAACTACCTTCGTGAAACAAGAGAGAAAGATCTTCTTCGAAAATTCTCTTCTTTTCTCGAGGGGGTCAACCTCTATTTATAGGCAATTCCACCAACCCTCGACCCTTCCGCGTGAAGTCAGTGCCACGTCATTGCCTACCGCGAAGCTCCGAAGTTTCCGCCGGAATTCTGTCCAAATCGTGAAGCACCATGACAATTTTCCGATTGCGGAGCTCGTCGTAATTGCGGAGCATCACCGTCAACATTCCTTCACACCTTCGCTGAGAAGCTCCCTCGCAAATCCCTTCACCGCCGCGATGCGCTTCAACTCTGCCGTTCGCGAAGCTTTAACGTAATCGCGAAGAATCACCGCCATCATTCTTCTGGTCTTCGAAAAATCCAAACCATGAAGCCTCTCTTCGCGAAATCCATGCCACTGCCATATTTAATTATGATCTTCATGGAAATCCTATTTTTGTGATGCTCATCAAACTAAAAATTTTGGACCCCAAAAATTTGGCAAACACTGGGAAACGGAGCCACCTTGTACTACTCTTTTGTACCGCCTCCAGATCATTCATTCCTTTGTCATCATTCTTTGTCAACATGGATTGTCAACAACTTCTCAGGAACTCAACAATTCTCCATGGAAACCTTCTTTTTCAACAAACACAATCAACCTAAAAATACTGCAATGTTACCTTGAGGGATTTTTTCCCAACACACTGAAAACATCCCAGATTCATCTGAGGCTTCAGAGGAAGATTCATTGATCATGTCTTCAGATTGTGAGTTATACTCCCACCCTGGAAATAAGTGTCCCTATTCCGCTTGAACCCAGTGTCGAGTTCCAACTATTACCTGTGGGTACCAATATACCTCCCCTGCCTCTATCCCCCACAAGATCCCTCTCATCCACCATAGCTCGGTTCACCATTTCTGTGTAATCATCTATACACAGCACCGTTATCTTGGAACTAATTTCCTGGTTTATACCTGCTTCAAAAATTTGTGCCTTCAACGATGTACTACCCGCCACCTCGGGTGAAAACCGCACTAAGTTCATAAAATTATCCACATATTCCGTCACTACTATTTTCCCTTGCTTCAAACTGAAGAAATCTGTTGTACGCTGAATTATGAACGTATGAGGGTATAATTTTTTATTAAACAATTCTTCAAACCCCTCCCATGTCACACTTTGGTCTATCCCATCTTAGACCACCAACTCCCACCACTGAAGGGAAAGATCTTCCAACATATACATGGCTAGTTTCACTTTCAGATCTTCCGGTGTTCCCAAGAATTCAAAAATCTGATTCATTCTGTTCAACCATGCTTCATCCCTCTCTGGCTCTGAATCACCCCTAAAGATGGGTGGATTTTGCCTTTAAAACTGAACTGCATGATCCACATTCCTTGGTTCATCTGCTTTATTTTCACTTCCTACTGCTTAGAAAGCTTGCACTATACTCTACACTAGCTGTTGGTTCACCTGGGGCTCAGGTGCAACCACATTTTCAGCAGCTTCCTCTGATTGGTCTCTACGATGCCTACCAGGTTCCATTTCTATCAATACAAAAACAACCATAAGTCCTTGTATTTTAGAAACACATGATTCACAAATTCCAATTCAATTACACTGCAATTATCACAACCAGGATTTCCACAAGTTCACATTTCCCATGTTGCACTATTTTGAAAAATCCACCATGTTTTTAAAATCATCCCATTTTCAAAATACCATGAGTTTTCTATGTTTCAAATCCTTCTGTTTTGAAACCCAATAAAAATTTTCAAAATCAACACATTCATATCATACCATAGATCATTATACCCCAATGAAATATGCATCCTAGTGGGAAGTCATTTCTATCATGCATGTCATGCTCATCTCTTTGGCTACACCCACAATAATGAGATATCCAGTGCCTATAAGTGTCTCCAAACACTTATGTACCCAACTTCCTAGTAACTTGAAGTTCAACATAAATTGGATAGTTATGTCCTTTTTATGCTATACATTCCAAGTTCTGACAATCCTACACCTTGCTACCATCCTGACTCAAGGAATAGACCAGGAACGAATGTCAACACTGAGACCAACAATCAACACCAAAAGATCAAACAACTGTTCTCTCTTGAAAGCCAAGGACCGAACAAACTGATACCACTTGTAACATCCCACCCCATCCCATTGGATTGAGATGGTGGGGGAATGTTACTTGGCCTTAAGCGACGTTCCCAAGGTGCCAAATGCTGGAAATAAATGTTGAGGGATTCGAGAATAAATTGGGGAACGATTTTCCCTTGAGACAAAACTAACCAACCAAACAACCCGCTATAAACAAACTACATGATGGATGTCAACAATACTACCAACTCATATATTACCAAAAAGGAACCACACTATTCCACAATACAAACCAAAAATCAATACAATCAAACACAATATCAAATTAATATGTGGAATACTAAACAAGAGACCCAAAATAAACCAAGACACACTCCACAACTCCACACCAAGATCCATTCTCCAAGCACCACCACATCTTCCAAGAATCACCAAGAACCACTAGCAATGAGATGCTTTACCTTTACTTGTGTCCCGGAATACAACATTTGCAAAATCACCCAAGTGCCAAAGCAGGGGGTGAGTACTAATACTCAGTAGGTTTTCCTCAAATGACTTTCCTACACACACCACTAGGATAAAACCATTATCATATCATATAAAACATTTTATATAAAACATTAAATAGTGCAAAAACTTACAATAAGCCAAACACTCCTTTACCAAGCCATTTCCACCCAAATGCTCAAAACACAAAGGAAATACAAACAACCATGCCATAATCCAATTCACCATTCCATGTTAGCACCACAAATTCCATCTTTTCAAAACAATACATAACAAAGCCACCATTTCGGTGGGAATTCCTCCCATCTCATTCACCCCTTTCACAACTAGTGGTACTTCCCACCCACTTATCCTTTGATGGTGGCCCTTCCGTCCACTATTCATCCCCTTTATAGTGGTATTTCCCGCCCACTTCCACATAATCCACACAAGCCACAACACTTAATCAACCAACAAGAACTAAGAACCAAGGACACACACAAGCACACCATCATTCCCATCACATTCCAATTCACTTCAATAAATCACTCATTTATTGAAAACACTCTTTAACCATTTTCCATGCCAAACCACATTTCAGTAAACCATGCTTTTATTGGAAACCATTATCATCAGCCATTTTCACAAACCAACTCAAACAATCAATTTTAAAATCTCCATTTTAAAATCAAACATCAAGAACATTACACACAAAAAAACCCTTTCCCCCAAAAATCCCCAAAACATTACCAAATGGATTTTTAACAAATTTCACATATCAAAATCACCAATTAATTTAAGCAAAACCAATTAATTGGAACAAGCCTTCTAGTTATAACAAATTCAATTCGAGAGAGAAGCCACTTACCTTTAGGGTTCCGGTGAATTCGACTCACAAGCAACCACACCTCAAATCCAGAGAACGCACCACTAAAACCGCTCTAGATCTCCTCCCCTAACATCCATAAGCCTTAAAATTAACATCCAAGGAAACCACAACCCTAGATCTACACACAATGGGTGTAGGTCTAGAAAACTGAGAGAGAGGGAGATGTAGATCTAGATAGAAACCAAATAAACTAAGAGGAGAGACTTACTCGGGAGAAACAACCTTGAAACCCCTTCGAATCGCTTCCAAAATGTGTGGGAGAGCTCCTCTAACCCTTGAGAACTGAAAATACCGAGTGAGGATCGAGTGGGAGGAAATTTGGAATGAAATGAGGCAACCCCGAGGGAGCCTGTATTTAAAAACCCTGCTTTTAAGTGGTCGCATGGTTAGCCCGCATGGTTTGGAAAACCGTGCTCTAACTGTTCGCACGCCACTTCCTCGAGAGAAGGGATCTGCACGGTTGCCTTGAACGGTTTGGAAAACTGCGTGCAGGCCATGCGAAGCCTACTATCTCCCCCTTCACGGTTTCCTGGAGAACCCGCACGGTTTCTCCTAACCGTGCTCAGACCGTGCACCCTTAGAAAAGTCTCCAAACTTATTCAAAATCATTTCAAACTCTCCCAACCTCATCCCAACTCATACCAAGTACTTTAAACACATAAAAAGGCATAAACAAAGGCTACATACCTCAAACCGAGGGGTGATACAGTGATTGTCGGTCATATCTAGCATTTGTTTTATGCTTCTTGTAGCAGATCGGTAAACAATTAAATTCTAAAAAAATATAGATATAATAGATAGGGTACTTTATCTTACAATTAACAAACAAACATTAAAATGGAAAAACAGTAAGTAAAACAAACTGAACCATCCTAGTTTAAACCTAGTTGAAGTCAATAGATTTGAATTGAAATATACGTGTATGAAACAGAGGAATTATAAATGTCAAACAACCACTAAAATTAATTGAATCAGCCGAGTTGAAACATAGCATAAATCAATAACTTTGAAATGAATTATACATTTATGAAGTAGAGATATTAAAAATTGTAATGCAGTAAACAATAGAATGTTCATGTGTAATCACATTTTATTACACAAGAAGACTACAAATTGATGCAAACCATTTCAAGCAGAATAAGTGCAGCATCATAGGCGTCAAAGAGAAATAGTTGAAATGAGGACACCATATCGAAAAAGTTTAGGAGATGTAGAAACGTGATGGAAGAGTGATTTTGCAAAAGTGAAATAAAATGACCGACTAGGGAGACAAAGTGTTCGCAAGTTTCACTGCTCGAGCAGAGCAGTTGGAGAGGAAGACTGGAATGGAGCTGGGCAACTCAGTAGGGTCTCATAGACCGAGAAGTACCAATGGAAAAGGGATTTCATGAGAGTGGAATAAGGCATGTGTGACCTTGCAAGGGGAATTAGGGAGAGGAATGCAGCAACCCGGAAGCGGGATGAAGGTGTTGGGCGCCTTCCCAGTTGGCACACCGCGTAACGCCTCCTCAATTGGAGCACCATGTGATTTCTCTTTTAATGAGGTGTTTTTAATGTAGGCCAAGACTGCGTGAATTAATTTATGTGGTGACACACTTTTGATGCAGAGATATTATTTGACGCGAATTCTTTTTCTTATATAAGGAGGTGGTGACAAAGCATTTCAACACACCAACATCAACAACACCGAGAGAAAATCCCATTTAGTGATCACCTTTCTTTGGCGATCATCTTTCTTGCTCTCTGCCTTTTGATCCACACATTTATTCTTGAGTATTACTTTTGAGATACCTTCTATTTTGGGGAGTCTCTATCATGTACCTCTTGATTTTAGTGGATAACTCTTTCTAGACTAGGTCTCATGGTTTTTACCTTTTGGGTTTTCCACATAAAAATTTCTAGTGTCAACTTTATTTTCTACACGGTTAATTTTTTCGATGTGCATCCTCTTTTATTTGGAGGGAAATATTTTATTTCCGCTGCGCATTCGCCTTTTCTATTGTTTGTGTGTTCGTTGCTTTCTCGTCTTCCCCAACATCTAGTATCAGAGGGTTTGGTTTTTTATTTCATATTTATTATGGAGGCCAATTATAGTTGGATGATTTTGTTAAATGTTACCAACTACCATATGTGGTGACTTAAAATGAAGGATATAATTTTTGTCAAGCGAATGCAACTTCCAGTGTTTAATACCCAGAATCTATAAAGGATGCTAGATGAAGAATGGGTGTTCCAGCATGAGATGGTTTGTGGCTTCATTCACCAATGGGTCAAAGACAATGTGATGAACCACATTGGCAACATATCTCATGTCAGAACTTTGTGGGAGAAGCTTGAGACGACCTACGCTTCCAAGACAGGAAACAATAAATTTTTTCTTCTCAAAAAAATGATGAATTTGATGTAAAAAAAAGGTATATATATTTATGATTGTTTAAGTGAATATCAGGGATGTTTTGATCAGTTTTCTGACATGGATGTCAATTTTGAAGATGCAGTTTTAGCTCTTTTGTTGCTTAACACTTTACCCGATTCATGGGATAATTTACGTGTTACTCTAACCAGTTTTGCTCCTAATGGTGTTGTGACATTTAGTTTTGTCAAGTCTACTGTTTTAAATGAAGAATTCAGGAGATGGACTCAGGAGAAATATTCTTCATAACTTTTAGTCACAGAGAACAGGGGGAGAATCCAGGACCGGGGGCAGAGTAGTCGAGGTAAGAGAAGAGGCAGAAGCAAATCCAGACCGAAGCAGAGAGATTTTGAATGTCATCATTGTGGTAAGAAGGGGCATGTTAAGAAGGTTTTTTATCAGCTGAAAAGAGAGAACAGATTGAAGGAAACTCCACAAAATAAAAATTGCGATGGAGATGATCATTTCGATGCCGCTATAGGGGGTGATCTTGTTATTATTTATGACTCAATTAATATTGCTTCTGATGATTCTTGTTGGATTGTTGACAGTGGTGCCTGTTTTCACGTGACATCGAAGAATAAGTTCTTTACATATTACAGCCCAGGTAATTTTGGGATTTTGAAGATGGGAAATGATGATCATGCTGATGTTGTAGGCATCGAGACTGTTTGTTTAGAGACCAGTATAGGAAGTAAGCTGATTTTGAAGAATGTTTGACATGCACCTAAGGTCCATTTGAATCTTATTTCTACTAGAATTATTGATGATGAAGGGTTTATCAAAACTTTTAGTGATTTCCAATGGAATATTTCCATGGGATCTTTGATTGTGGCTTGAGGGAATAAGTAATCAAGTTTTTACTAGACTAGAGATTCTATTTCTTGTTATACTACTTGCATTGTTGAGTGCAGTGTTTCATCCAAGTTGTGGCATAAGAGGCTCAGTCACATTAGTGAGAAAGGTCTTGGTTGTTTGGCCACAAGAAATCTTCTTCCAGATTTGAAGAGTGTCAAATTGGACACATGTGACCATTGCATGGATGGAAAACAGAGCAGAGTGAGTTTCAGCAGTCATCCTCCACACAGGAAGTCACAGGTACTTGAATTGGAACATTCTGACGTTTTTGGTCCTTTTAAATCTAATACCTTTAGTGGTGGTCTTTATTTTGTGACATTTATTGATGAATACTCACATAATCTCTGGGTTTATGTTTTGAATGCTAAAAGTTAGGTGCTCAGTATTTTTAAGCAATTTCATGTTTCTACTGAGAGGGAATCAGGCAAGAAATTGAAATACATTCGCACTGACAATGGGGGAGAGTATTGTGGTCTGTTTGATCAGTATTGCGGACAGGAAGATATTCGGCATCAGAAGACTTTGCCCAAGACACCTCAGCTGAATGGTGTAACTGAGCAGATGAACATGACATTGTTGGAAAGAGTTCATTGTTTGCTTTTAGAAACAAAGTTACCTGGACATTTTTTGGGTGAGGCTTTACTTATTTCTACTTATATTAGCAATTTATCACCTGCGGTTTCTTTGCAGATAGACACTCTCGACAAGTTTTGGTATGGCAAAGAGATCAGGTACGAAAACTTGCGTGTTTTTTGGTTTCAAGGATTTTGTTCATGTGCCTAGAGATGAGAGATCCAAGTTGGATGGTAAGACACGCCAGTGTATTTTTATTGGCTATGGACATGATGAGTTTGGGTATAGGTTCTATGATCATGTTTTGAAGAAACTTGTCAGAAGCCGCGGTGCAGTGTTTAAGGAGGATCAAACTATTGCAGACATTGATAAGGGAGAAAAATCTACTTCTCCAACTTCTAATGGTTTTTTCAGTCTTGAGCCAGGTTCTGATTCACATTTACCTCAGATTGTTGTTTCTAATGATCATGTTGATGTACAGAATGATGCTCAAGGTGAACAGGTTGTAGTTGATGTTTCTGATGCACCCTTTATTTCTGATGATCCGGTTCTTGGGGTCATTAATGAACCCGCAGTTCCACTCCGGAGGTCATCTCGACATCGCATCATTTCTACTTGGTATTCATCGGATGAGTATGTGCTCCTCGCTGAAGGGGGAGAATCAGAATCTTTTGATGAGGCAATGGAAAGTGAACAGAAGGACAGATGGGTTGCGACAATGGATGGTGAGATGACACCATTGCACGACAACCACACTTTTTGATATGGTGAAGTTACCAATGGGTAAGATAGCTTTACAAAATCAGTGGATTTATCGGATTAAAAATGAAGAATCTAGTTCTGTTCCATGATACAAGGCAATGTTAGTTGTCAAAGGCTTCCGTCAGAAGAAAGGTATTGATTTTGATGAGATGTTCTCACATGTTGTCAAAATGTCTTCCATTCAGGTTGTTCTTGGTTTGGATGCTAGTTTGGATCTACAGATTGAGCAGATGGATGTGAAGACAGCTTTCCTCCATGGAGATTTAGAGGAGGAGATTTATATGTGTCACGAACCAGCCCGAGTCGACCCTGAACCGATCACCTAGGCCAGCCCACGACAAGTCCTGAGAGGCATTCCTGATCCTCCCGGGATTGAGACAAGCACTGAGGGCATCAATACAGTACACAAGGGAACAATTTCTCCCACATATAAACAATCAAACAAACAATGGAAAGAAATGGACAGCCCAAAATACATTTACATAAAAAATTGAACTGAACATTATTTGTACAAGAAACTGAAAGTATAACTAAACCAACAACTAAACTGACCAAACCTAATAAAAAACTAACTCCATGTGACCCCTCAGGTCACTATCCAACACAATTATCACATGTCTCCCAAGATGATCAAACTCAAGCTGAAACCTGCACAAGGGATAAAAACAGAAGAAGGCTATAGGTGTGAGTATTAAAACTCATTAGGTTAGCCCGATACTCTATTCCCAATGCACATCCTTTAAAATAAAAGAAATGTCAATTTCAAGTTTTAAATACAATATATAAAGATATGTTTTCCAAATTAGGTCCCATGCTATATAAAAAAATACCATAAAAAACCTTGCATGTTTTATAAACAAGAATGCTAGTAACAATTTTCAAAGAGGTGCAACTTCAAAATGAAAATAGTTTTCAAGAGGGATGCTTTAAAGAATTTACACTTTTAAATATATCACACACACTACTAAATTTATCAACCAAACACACCGTATGATGATGGTGATTACAAAATATCCAATGAGCACAAGTCATGGGAACACCCCTAGGCACTAGTTAGATGTGAGCCCTAGGTACCTCATATCTCGGTGAAAGTAACCATAATAATTATCCATTCTCATGCACACGAGCCACTAGTAGGGAGAATACTCATAACCTAGTGGTCCCCCAACAACATCATCATCATAGTTTAGTTAGTGTTGTCACCGTCAATCTTGCTACCTGAAACAGGGGACAAACCCCACGGAATCACTAGCATACTAGTACACGTCCACCCACCTAGATACCTGAGATTCCCTTTAGTGCTAAATCAGGTTACACATATTATCAAATACACTTTCCACATCAAAATTCCATTACAAATCCATAAACACACAAACAGCCTGCAAACATGCTTCACATTTCTTTCACGAATCAATAAACCACTAAAATATTTGTAAAACAATTTCAAGGAGTATAACAAGACCTTGCACATAAAACCATTCAAAAATGCTCTTTTAAGGCCACAAAATCATCAATAACATAACAAACCAGATTTAGCAGACCCAAAACCAATTAATAAATTATTTTCATGGACCATAAAATTTCCCCAAAATATGGAACATGAAATACACATGGGAACCATTTTTACAAAAAAAAACAAATGTCAAACGGGCTTTTAAGCCTTTCTCAAAACTATCTTTTAACCATTTCACTTTTATTAAGGAGGTGTATACACACAATTTACAACAAAAAAACACATTTATAAATCCCTTAGAACATTCAAGTTACATATTCAAAAAACAACCAGTTTCATAAGGATGTGAAACAGGCCATTTTCCGACAACTTGGGCCAAAACATGTTGTAAACCAAAACCCATTTGTTTGTAAAACCAAATACAAATTGTAAATCCATATGAGAACCCAAAATACCATTTATAATTCTTTCAATTCATTTATAAATTCAAAAAAAAAAAAAATTAAACATAACACATAAAATCCAACCAGGCAATTTACCGAACACATGACATGCCCTTTTAAACAAAACAATTTATTTTAAGCACTTGACAAGGAATAAAACACCAATTGCATGCCATATTTTATACAAGCTACTGTAAAATGTTAAAAATACCATAAATCAGGTTCTAAACCTTGCAAAATAGTTTCAAAAGATAGTGG
This sequence comes from Viscum album, assembly GCA_963277665.1. NCBI lineage: Eukaryota > Viridiplantae > Streptophyta > Magnoliopsida > Santalales > Viscaceae > Viscum > Viscum album. The sequence goes on from OY728122.1 coordinate 80,823,359, forward strand.
AACATTTAAACAAACACTTGGTGTGCACTTTTATGACAAAACAACACTACCTTTCACAAAACAAGGATTAAACAACGATTTTACATACCAATAAAATAATCTAAATGCTGAAAAATAATAATAAACATATATATCAGATGAAAACAATAATAAAATGATGAATCTTAAAAGATAAAGGCATGTGAAAGGGATATCCTACCTCAAATCCTTGGCGTAATGGAAACGCACACCCAATATCACCATCCGAGGGTTTACAAACCCTAAACCTATGATGAACAGACCCAAAAAAACAAAAACCCTATCAAAAATCATAGGATATCATAACCCTAGGTCAATCATGACTAGTGGAGATTATAAAACCAGGAAATAGTGAGAGGAAGAAGAGGGAGGAGAAAGGAGAAGGAATCTCACCTTTTCAACTAGAAAACACTTCGTCTTCCATTAGATCTGCACCCTTAGAGAAAAGTTAATGGCTTGAAACTTCTCGGAGAGTCTTCTAAGGTCTGGAAGAACCAGGGAAAGATTATTTGTGGGAAAAATAGTACGAATGGAATGATTTATGGATGAAAGAATTTACCTTCGTGATTCTGGACGATTTGAGAGACATTGAGAAGTTTTCTCTAATCCACGACTCATATGAGCTCCAAAGAGGGAAAATCGATAATGGGTGTGAGGATAGGGGTATTGTATTCGATTGGGAGGTGGAATCACTGAAAAATATTAAAAATTGAATTAGATATAAAATAAACAAATTGTGTTTTTTAAACTGGAAATGGGCACATGGGCTAGCCCAATACCTAAATAAGTAACCCCAATTCACCATGATTATGAATTTATAAGGGGTAAAAAAGGATGTGGTAGTTTTAATATGTCAGTTTAGGACAATTGGGAAGTGGAATGAGTCAAAAATGATAAAAATGAATGATTTATAAAAGAAACAAAATATGTTTTTAAATCTGGAAATGGGCTCACGGTTGGCCCAAATCATGAAGTAATCACACTTTCTCCAAAAACTCCTAAATAAGAAATGGAGAACCCAAATTAGGGTGAATAGAAATATATTATAGTTAAAAACTCAAAATCAATCTCACCCAACACCCAATAAAAGGATTGTGATTTTCAATGAACCGGATCAAAACCATGACATGAAAAGAAAAAAAATCGGGTGTGACAATTCTCCCCACCATTAAAGTTTTCTGCCCCCAAAAAGACATAGCACATTCCAACTGATTGATCAACACCTAAGGATTATTTATCAATATGGTTCAGTATCCTAATCCAATGACACACCATCAACCATTTGGATGTTAATCCTCTTACCTCAACCAAAACACCGACTCTCAAACACTTCCTAAGAATCAACCGAAAGATCGAGTCACTACCTCCACAACCAAACCAAGAACCTGGTTGTTGGGCCTTCTACCAATGAACCGAACAATCACCCAATCCAAAGAGAGCACACGAAAACCAAAGATTCAAGTGGATTACGGGATGGACTCCCCACCATTAAGAAACAACTAGCACTAGATATGTTTTTAGGAAGAAAAATCAACGAGACCCGTGGTGGGTCTCCCCACCATTAGAACCCAACTTACAACGAACAAACAAGAATTCAACATGAGCTAGAATTGGGCCTCACTCACACAAGACAACCAAAACTCTCCTGCAATAACCTACCAACACAAGTTGAGAGGAACACAACATGAACATTTAATTCATCCTCTCTCGAATGGAGGCAGCAAGAATTGGGCCAACACTCTCTACACGGATCCAAACTGAAGGTCCTGGGCGCAGCAGAAGGTCGTGGGTGGATGTTCCCACTTGACTTTTTCTCATTAGCAATTATCAATCCAGGATCAATATGACAATAAAAACTAGACTCCATGGATCGAATCACAGAAATAGACAAAGAAGAAGAATAGTCTCGGAACCACAAAGGAGGATCATCACAGGTTGATTATAATTAATTTAATTAATTGACAATAAGTACCTTTTATGGAGTTCTTTATTAATTGATATTTCTGATCACGTTCCAATGTGATTCGTCGTTGCATCACAGAAGCCAAGTGTAGACTTACTCTAGTGGTGATCCACACGTGTACCACATATCTATGGACGCCACCAAAGGAATCTTCGGGTGCTAGTGTGGAGAATCCTTTACTTGCGTTGTCCGCCTTAGATCGCCTTGATATGATGGAGGAGGATCTCTCTCGGTCTTAAGAGCGTTCTTGGAGAAAGGAGTTCTTTCATCCTTGAGAGAATTTTCCAGAATTGTTGTGCACAATGATTAGGGAAAAGTGTTGGGGTAGTGAGGATATTTATTATCGGGTTTGAGGTTATAGAGTTATGGAAATAAATAAACGCATTACGCATTTTATTTATTTCATTAACTCTTATTGAAAACCCCCATGTCGAATCATTAATTCCTTGACATGCACCCATGCTGATTATAATAAATATCATTTAATAAAATGATATTATTTCCTCAAAATATCGACTAGAAAAAATACACTGTGTGTAATCATTAATACACGGCGTGTACTCGTTTTTCATTTCCTTTCCAAAATGAAAACTACGCGGCATGTACATTCAATGTACACAGCGTGTATATCTTGTTTTCATTTTATTCTTCCTCCAACATTAAAAAGACTTAGGATTCCTTGAATAATTATGAAACCACATATGGGAATAATCTTTATTCAACTTGAGATACTTGGATACACTTAGTGTGTGACCCTCTAGGCCTCTTTCTCGTTGGCATTAGGCGGGCTTGCCTAAAGTCCAATATTACTATCTAGCAACGAGTCAAGGCACCCAAGAGAAAGAAGTTGACGCTGCATTAACGTGTCACCTCATACAAACGCTTACCATGTAATTTAATCCCTTTGTCTCAATATCTCATCAAGCAGGTTTCATGGAAGTGTCATAAACCGATATGTTTGATCCGTCATTCTTTGACTTCCAGAAATAAACTCGTTGTGACACCATGGCCATGGAATTTGGGCAATAGTTATATTTCAATCAAAGGGCCTGATATATCTACTTCCATAAATATGGAAGGGACAAATCCTTCCTCGACTTATCGATTAACAACATGTCATTCGTGACGCACCCAATGTACCCTACTTCCCGCCAACTGTCTTCGTGACGGTTTTTGTCAAAAAATCTAAGTGCACGAGTCATGACATGAGTTAGTGATAATCTTCTGGTCTAAGTACCAATACACGCGCTCGTAGATAGAAATGTTTGATGACACCAAGACATGTGGAATTAATACTGGAAGGTCTGTTCTCATAATCTCCCATCTTGGAGATTACCAAGTACGGACTCCATGAGAGAGAGTCTCGTCTTCTTACGATTACTCGCACATGACAGTCTGTATACTATGTGTCCTATCATAGTATGTCATCCAATCGTAGAACTTTATTTAAGAATATTGTTATAGTATTTCAAGGTTCTCATCATAGTGGGGATCTGGCATGAACTTATTAATGCAACAAATATTCTAGGACATTATTATATTATAGTCATGTAGAACAATAGACAATATATAATAAGTGTACATTCATGTAATCAAAGTATAAACAGTTGGTTCTCAGGACACCAACTCAAACAAACTCTCACTTGGACTAGAGTCAACTGCCTACGATTTTTAGTCCGCTAGACCTCACATGATGATCATGTTTCTGTTGAGTCAAAGCTTTAGTCAAGGGGTCTACCACTTTGTCTTCTGTGGGAATACTGCTCACTGCAACTTCACCTCTCTAAGAAAAATCCCTCAAGAGATGATACTTCTGAAGTATGTGTTTTGTCCGCTAATGTGACCTTGGCTTATTTGCAAGTGTCAGCACTGCAGTATTATCACAATAGAGTGTGATAGGATCTTTACTGCTAGGTATTACATCCATCTCTTGGATGAAGATTCATATCCATACTGCTTCTTTAGCTGCCTCAAAAGCTACGATATACTCGGACTCTACTATAGAATCTGCGACCACACCTTGCTTTGAGCTCTTCCAGCTCACTGCACCTCCATTCAAACTGAAGATGTATCCAGTCTACGACTTCATGTCATCTTGATCAGTCTGGAAACTAGCATCTACATGTCCTCTGATGACTAGTTCCTCATCTCCTCCATAAACCAAGAACATATCCTTAATACGCCTCAAATACTTAAGGATAGTCTTGACTGCCATCCAATGGCGGTCTCCTGGATCAGCTTGATATCTGCCTACCGCACTCAATGCGTAAGCAACATCTAGCCTTGTATATAGCATAGCATACATGACTGACCCAATCGTGGATGCATAAGGGATCCTTGCCATTTTCTTTCTTTCCTCATGTGTTTGAGGACACATTTTCTTGGAAAGATGAATGCCATGTGACACTGGCAACAATCCCCTCTTGGACTGTTCCATACTGAATCTCTTAAGTGTATTGTCAATGTATGTACTTTGACTCAGGCCTAGCATTCACTTGGATCTATCACAATAGATCTTGATCCCAAGAATATATGTTGCCTCTCCCAAGTCTTTTATAGAGAATCATTTATCCAACCATGCCTTAACTGAATGTAGGACAGGTACTTCGTTTCCAATTAGTAATATGTCATTAACATATACTATTAGGAAAACAATTGCACTTCCTTTAAACCTTTTGTAGACACAAGGCTCACATTCGTTCTTAACAAAGCCAAATTCGGTTACGGCTTCATCAAAATGAATGTTCCATGACCTTGATGCTTTCTTTAATCCATAAATGGATTTCTGCAACTTGCATACCTTGTTGGAATCCTTTGGAGTCACAAACCCTTCATGTTGTGTCATATAGACATCTTCCGGGAGGTTCCCGTTAAGGAATGTTGTTTTGACATCCATTTTCCAAATTTCATAGTCATGGTAAGTGGCAATGGCCAATAAGATTATGATGGATTTCAGCATCGCAACCGGTGAAAATGTTTCATCATAGTCAATTCTTTGACATTGTCTAAAACCTTTTGCAACCAGTTGTGACTTATAGGTGCTGAATTGTCCCTCCATGTCCAGTTTCTTCTTGAATACCCATTTATTACCAACAGGCTTTACATCAACTAGAGGATCTACCAAAATCCAGATTTGGTTTTGGTACATGGAATCCATTTCATAATTCATGGCTTCTTGCCACTTCGTAACGTCAGTGCCTTCAATTGCTTCCTTGTAGGTAAGAGGATCATCATTTTCAACCAATAATGAGTCACCATCCTTGGTGACAATAAAAACATATCATTCTGGTTCTCTCACCTCTCTCGTGCTCCTACATAGTTCTTGTGTCTCTGGAATAGATTGTTCTTCCACAGGCCTTTGTGGAATCTGTTCTTGTACCAACTCCTGTGTATCTTGATCCTCGATTTCATCGAAGTCTATCTCACTCCCACTATCTCTTTTGGAGATGTGCTCCCTCTCAAGAAATATGGTGTGTCTTTCCACTGTAACCTTTTTATCTGAGGGGTTGTATAGGTAATATCCCCTTGTTTCCTTGGGATATCCTATAAATGTACACTTTGTGCCTAGGGGTGCAAGTTTGTTACCTGAAGAGGCCTTAACAAATGCTTTGCTACCCCACACATGTAAATTTAATAACATGTATTTGCATCCACTCCATAACTCATATGGAATACCATTTATCGATTTAGTTGGTACTTGGTTTCATATGTGTGTTGTTGTTTGTAATGCATATCCCCAAAAGGATAATGGAAGACTCGCGTGAGTCATCATTGATCTCACCATGTCCAACAGGGTGTGGTTCCTCCTTTCACTTACACCATTCCACTGAGGCGTGTAAGGAGGAGTGAGTTGAGATAGAATCCCAAACTCCTGTAAGAAATCAATGAAGTCCTGATTAAGATATTCTCCTCCTCTGTTTGAGTGGAGTTTCTTAATCTTCTTACCAAGCTGGTTCTCAACTTCATTCTTGTATTCTTTAAACCGATCAAAAGAATCTGGCTTATACCTCATTAAGTAAATATACCCATATCTACTAAAATCATCAGTAAAAGTTATGAAGTACAAGAACTCACCCCTTGCTTTAACTAGAAATGGTCTACACACATTTGTGTGAACTAATTCTAGAATCTCTTTAGCCCTTTCACTTTTCCCAATAAATGGGGATTTGGTCATTTTTCCTTATAGACACGCATGACATGCACCAAGTGGTTTTAGTTCAAAAGAATCTAAATACCCATCTTGATGTAATTTTGTCAAACATTTCTCATTGACATGACCTAGCTGGTGATGCCAAAGTTTGGTGTGGTATGAGTCATGTGAATTAACTTTGTCATCGATTTCCATTACTTGGTTTGTGTAGTCTAACACATAAAGGTCGTTGTATAAATGTGCCCTACCAAAACAAATGTCATCTTTATAAAAGTAGCAACATTCATTTCCAAACTTGAAGATGAATCCATCAGTATCTAATCTGGATAATGAAATAATGTTTTTGGTTACAGAGGGTACATAATAACATCCTTTTAATACCAAGACCATCCCAGTAGGAAATGTGAGGTGGTAGTCTCTGGCAGCTACAACAGTTAGTCTGGCTCTGTTGGCTGCTCGCAGATCCACCTCACCTCGGTCAATCTTTGTGAATATACTTGGTTCCTATATTTGGATACATATGTGAGCACCAAAAGCAGTATCTAATACCCAATTGGAAGAAATAGATAGATTTCATTCGATAACAAATGCACCTGAAGCTTCCCCTTGCTTCCTTGGATGGGTGCGGTTTTTCTTCCAGTGGCCCTTCTTTCCACATGCGAAACAAATAGCCTCTTGTTCTCTTGTCTCCCCTTTGATCTTCCTTTTCTTGGAAGGCCTTGAAGAAGCTTTGGGCTTAAATCTCTTTGCCTTCCCTTTCCTTTTATTCACCATAAGGACAGAGAGATTTTCACGCTTCATATCATTGTCCACTTGGCGAATGAGGATAAAAAGATCAGATAAAGACTTCTCAATGTTGTTCATGTTGAAATTTACAAAAAAGTTAGAGAAGCTCTGGGGGAGTGATGAAAGAATGAGATCGGTACCCAGTTCTTCAGGGAGTTTAAACCCTATAACCTCCAAGCGCTCAATGTAGCCAAGGAGCTTGACTACATGAGGCCCAACTGGGGCACCCTCTCCAAGATTGCTCTGAAATAGAGCCTTTGAGATCTCAAACCTTTCCTATCTTGATCTCTTCTGGTATAGACTACGGAGGTGCTCGAGCATGCTATAGGCATCCATGTCTTCATGAGACTTCATGAGCTCATTAGACATTTATGACAGCATCAAACATTTAACGTCGAGTGCATCGTTCAAATATTGATCATAGATCAGGAAATCTTCATCACTCACCCCTTGGGCAGGCGAATCGAGAAGTGATGACTCCAGCACATAAAACTTTCGTTCATGGCATAGGATAACCCGAAGGTGCCTAAACCATTCCTAAAAGTTGTTGTCGGTGAGGATATTGTCTTTATCCATAATTGATCGTAGATAAAATGTTGTTGATGAGTTTGTCATATTGATTTTACAAATTAAAAGAGCATATTTATCAGTGCCTTTTGATTACATTTTATGAAAAATAATAAATGAATTTATTAATTCTCCCACTATTTTATCATGTCCCAATCTCCCCCACCATTGAACTTGGAATTCCTAGTTTCTATGACATTCTAGTATCAAGGATCCATATTCCCCTTCGCATAACCCCAACAAGGGTTGGTCAAGCTATTTAAAGGTATTTAGGTAGGCAGGTCTTTGCCAACTGTAAGCTTACAGTTCCTTGATCTGTTGAGTGGAATCCCCAATATTGAAATCCTGACTTGGATTTCCTCAACACTTGCCTCCATTTTACAACAAGTCTAGCAAAGGCGACTCCTCTTGATGTAAAATGTTTAAGTCAACCTGAAACTTTCATAAGAACTTCCTTTATAAAAGTAAGTGTCCCAACAAGGGTTGTTCAAACACATAGTTTTATTGAGTCTTGCCCTTAATCAAGTAACAGAAGGCTTGGTCTGACTTAATATGGTATTTGAGGGATTTCAATCATTTATGCGTAGTTTAGCATTATCACATGCTTGTTAATATTAAGTGATTCTTACTTAAGTGATTAACCATGTTCTGATAATGTTTACGCATAGTTCGGTTTTTATTTTATTCCATCTTTTCATGCTTGTTTATTTCATTAACTATGTGATCGCGACAACACATACATAATAAATAAACCATGAAATCAGACAAAAATAAAATAAGATGGCATGATCATGAGCTTCTATTGGTTAGCTTATCTAGAAGTTTTGATAATCTAACCTTGACCTAGGGAAAAACACCTTGAACCTGATGGTTCGTGTTTTGCAGCTCTCACATGTCCATCTTTGTATCTTCTTGGGTTGGTTTCGCCTCAGCTTCATATTTTGAATCGTCTCCTCTGGCTTGGGAGATCCTCCATTACATGGTGTTTACATTAAAGAAACCATAGGCACACATGACCTACATTTTATTAGAAGAAGTCTCGTAGGCCAATGAATTTAAATTAAATATATTTAAATGAAACCATACACACACAAAGGTTCTTTGGTCTAACTCATGATCATTCATAGCATGCAACAACATTTACACATATTTAGTATTCAAATTCTTTTAATCGTTCTTTTATTCAAGATAAGTCGCGCTTGAATTCAATTAATTATGATCTTATAATTAATTGATTCTTTATCTTAAATTCCTTTCTGAATTTCCTTGAGATTCTTCTCATCCATATTCCTTGTACGGGTCTTTGTACTTTGGAGGAAACCTGGTGAAATTCCATTTCTGGAAAGTACACGGCGTGTATTTGTTTTCACCCTTTATTTAAAGTACATGTCGGGGGCTTTGGCGTGTTTTCTGTACTTTGGAAATTTTGGAGTACATGGTGTGTAGATTAATTTAACATGGCATGTACTTCCTTGTTACGCGGTTACCAGCCTGGCAATCCCATGTACGCGGTTACACAGCTTCTCCTTGTACACGGTTTCACCTGGGCCGGATCAGACTACACGGCATGTTGATTCAACATACACGTCGTGTATTCCGGTTTCCATGCACCGTTCAGTTCTTGTCAACACGGTGTATTAAAAAACTTAGGTATGCTCAATTCACACGGTGTGGTTTGGCGGACTAGTACCAGTTCATTGAACCTAAGTACATGGCGTGTATATTTTACTACATGCTGTGTTTTCCTATGTTGTACAAACAGAATGAGCGGCTCCTCTGGATGAGTTCCTCATTTTTATTTTAATCAAAATTTAAATTAAAAGGTCGTTTATGTGATGTGAATCGAGAAATGAAGGAGGAAGAACAAGTCTCATTCATTCAGTTTTATAGAACGATTTATCTTGAATTGAATCAAATATAAATGCGTAAATTATAAACGAAAATTAAATAACTATAATCAACGTTGTAACCTCCCTCTAATACCACTTGAAGGTCCCGGGCGCAACGGAAGCTCGTGGGTGGATGTGCCCACTTGACTTTTTGTCATTAGCAATGATCAATCCGGGACCAATACGACGCTAAACACCAGACTCCACGGATCGAATCACAAAAATAGACAAAGAAGAAGAATAGTCCTGGAACCACAAAGGAGGATCATCATAGGTTGATTATAATTAATTTAATTAATTGACAAGAAGTACCTTTTATGTCGTTATTTCTTCATTGATATTTCTGATCACGTTCCGATGTGATTCGTCATTGCGTAGCAGAAGCCAAGTGTAGACTTCCTGTAGTGGTGATTCACACGTGCAACACGTATCTATAGACGTCGCCAAAGGAATCTCTGGGTGCTAGCATGGAGAATCTTTTGCTTGCGTTGTCCGCCTTAGATCGCCTTGATCCGATGGAGGAGGATCTCTCTCGGTCTTGAGAGCGTTCTTGGGGAAAGGAGTTCTTTCAGCCTTGAGAGAATTCTCCAGAATTGTTGTGCACAACAATTAGGGAAAAGTGTTGGGGTTGTGAGTATATTTATAATCGGGTTTCAGTTTATAGAGTTATGACAATAAATAAACATGTTACGCGTTTTATTTATTTCATTAACTCTTATTGAAAAACCCCATGTCGAATCATTAATTCCTTGACATGCACCCACACTGATTATAATAAATATCATTTAATAAAACGATATTATTTCCTCAAAATCCCGACTGGAAAAACTACACGGCGTGTAATCATTAATACACGGCGTGTACTCATTTTTCATTTCCTTTCCAAAATGAAAACTACACGACGTGTACATTCAATGTACACAACGTGTATATCTTGTTTTCATTTTATTCTTCCTCCAATATTAAAACGATTTAGGCTTCCTTGAATAATTATTAAACCACATACGGGAATAATCTTTATTCTACTTGAGATACTTGGATACACTTAGTGTATGACCCTCTAAGCCTCTTTCTCGTTGGCATTAGGCGGGTTTGCCTAAAGTCCAAGATTAATGTCTAGCAATGGGTCAAGGCACCCAAGATAAAGAAGTTGAGGCCGAATTGATGTGTCACCTCATATGAATTCTTACCATGTAATTTAATCCCTTTGTCTCAATATCTCATCAAGCAGGTTTCATGGCAGTGTCATATACCTATATGTTTGATCCCTCATTCTTTGACTTCTAGAAATAAACTCGTCATGACACCATGGCCATGGAATTTGGGAAAAAGTTCTATTTCAATAAAAGGGCCTGAAATATCTACTTCCATAAATATGGAAGGGACAAATCCTTCCTCGACTTATCCATTAACAACATGTCATTCGTGATGCACCCAACGTACCCTACTTCCCGCCAACTGTCTTCGTGATGGTTTTCGTCAGAAAATCTAAGTGCGCAAGTCATGACATGAGTTAATGATAATATTCCAGTCTAAGGATCATTACACAAGCTCGTAGATAGCAATGTCTGATGACACCAAGACATGCGAAATTACTACTGGCGATTCTATTCTCATAATCTCTCATCTTTGAGATTACCAAGTGCGAACTCCATGAGAGAGAGTCTCATCTTCTTACGAGTACTCACACATGACGGTCTGTATACTATGTGTCCTATCATAGTATGTCATCCAACTGTAGAAATTTATTTAAGAATATTGTTATAGTATTTCAAGGTTCTCATCATAGCGGGGATCTTCCATGACGTTATTAATGCAACAAGTATTCCATGACATTATTATATTATTGTCATGAAGAACAATGAACAATATATAATAAGTGTACATTCATGTAATCAAAGTATAAACAGTTGGTTCTCAGGACACCAACTCTAACACAAACCCCCACCAATTTGGGAGGGGAGGGAAGGGGACCCAATCATTATGCCATTGAAACCACAAAAGAAACAAAGTAACTACCTCACTGAAATGGTAGAGGTATGATCTTAGCAATACTACCCACAATCCTAGGACTCCTGATTACACGTCAGCTTCACTCTGAAACCTATGGTTGTAGCTCTGATAGATGAAGCATCTCTTGACTCGCAGTCAAGTTTTGGTAATCCCTAACTTGTACTTCATCCCTTAGTTCCACACAGTACCACATAACACTCCCCGGAAGAAACAACAGATCAAGAGACCCCATAAAACTCTCTTCTTCAACAACACATTTTTATCCAAATAAGAATGTGGAGATACACAACACTATTTTCTCTTGCTCTGAATGAGGATAAGAATGAACAAGACACACAAAAACACCCACTAAACATCACCGAGAACAACTACTACAACCGAGAGAATCACCATAAAGGGAAGACACTTTAAATCGATCCTAAATAGCTCTCTATTTCAACTAACGGGGTGAGGAATTATTTGAGGAGGTGGATCTAGCTTGTGAAACATGAGAAAGAATCCCTAGGTTTATTAATTGGAAGTATTGCAAACATAGAACTATCTGTGGCCACATCACAACATCCAACACATCTTTAGAAGCCCACTGAACATTACTCCAAAACCAAGCCACCAACAAGATCTTATCTCAAGATACAACAACAGTATGACTTCTAGATCACAAGGAGGCTTACTAAATAAAAAAACTCTTCTAAGACATAGAAAAACTATCCACATAACCATTGGTTTATAAACAAAGGCCACAATTTTTCATCTCAAAACACTTTTGAAAAACAAACTAATTTGGTGGGTTTCCACATTCACCAATGGTGTTTCATCATGTCTCACCCACATGCACATTTCCATGCCACCCAGGCACCCAACTACCTTTCCATATAGGCCATCCTTCCTGATATCAGTAAAACCATGCATGTGCGCACCCATGAAAACACCAAAGGCTAAAACAAAACAATATCATTCTAAAAATCAAGTACCTTCAAAAGGAACACCAACCACCATTTCAAAAAACCCTTTTCATATTTCACAAGACAAACCACACTTAATCAAGAACCATTTTATTAAAAACCTACCCCTTTTCATTTTTAACAACTTTTAAAACAACCAAGCTACCCCAAACAACCCGTTCCCATTTTCTAAAACTCAGCAAGGTATCTTTTCATAATCGAGACCAATACCCTTTCTAGGAAAACACCAACTGCTCAAAACCAATTTCCAAAACCAATTAATCATATTCAAACACTTTTCAACATCCCAAAAAACCCCATTTAAAACAAATATTCAGAATCACCTTAAAATGATTCACACTTTCAAAACATTTTATTTCAACAAACCAGAAGTTTAGATTATGGAAAATCCAATCTTGCTAAATCATTTCCACTTCCTCCCCAAAATTTGTTTAAAAAAACAACCTTCCCAAAACCATTCTTATATTTAATTTTTGAAAATCCCTTTTTCCAATTTGAAAAATCCAATCCTTCATTTAAAACCCATTTCCATAATTCTCACATAAGTATTTTTAAAACAAAAATTCAAAAATCAAGAAAGGTCCAAGAAACCCACAAAAGGGAACTAGTGTCGGTGGGTGACTTGACCATATGGTTGGCGGCCATATGTCAAACACAACACCAACACGGAGAGACTTATTAGAACCATGCCCCGGCTCCACATGGCTTGTCAGGCCATGCGATCTCACGGAGGCCATTAGTCAGATTCCCCTTATCATATCCCAACACCAAACAATCAACAAGAACAAAAGACACTAATAAAACCGGACATCCCATGGAAACTCGAGGATCAGAACAAGCAAGAGTCTGCGACACTCTTCCCGCACTTACCCCTCAAGTCCCAACAATCCTACTCCATATACATTGACACCCCCAAATAACAAGGGCTCTCTAAAAAGAAAGGTCTGCTAAGAGATGACCCCCTTTGATAACATTTTGTCACGAACCGGCCCGAGTCGACCCTGAACCAGTCACCTAGGCCAGCCTGCGACAAGTCCCGAGAGTCGTTCATGATCCTCCCAGGATGGCGATAAGCACCGAACGTATCAATAGAGTACACAAGGGAACGATTTAGTCCAAATAAAAACAATCAAACAAACAGTGGAAAGAAATGGACAGCCCAAAATACATTTACATAAAAATTGAACTGAACATTATTTGTACAAGAAACTGAAAGTATAACTAAACCAAAAACTAAACTGACCAAACCTAATAAACAACTAACTCCATGTGACCCCTCTGGTCACTCTCCAACACAATGATCACATGTCGCCCAAGGCGAACGAACTCAAGTTGAAACATGCACAAGGGATAAAAACAGAAGAAGACTATATGCGTGAGTATTAAAACTCAGTAAGTTAGCCCGATATTCAATTCCCAATGCACATCCTTTAAAATAAAAGAAACATCAATTTCAAGTTTTAAATATAGTATATAAAGGTATGTTTTCCAAATGAGGTCTCATGCTATATAAAAAAATTACCAGACAAAAACTTGCATGTTTTATAAATAAGAATGCTAGTAACAATTTTCAAAGAGCTGCAACTTCAAAATGAAAATAGTTTTCAAGAGGGATGCTTTAAAGAATTTACACTTTTAAATAAATCACACACACTACTGAATTTACCAACCAAACACATTGTATACCAATGGTGATTACAAAATAGCCAATGAGCACAAGTCACGGGAACACCCCTAGGCACTAGTTAGTTGTGAGCCCCAAGTACCTCGTATCTCGGTGAAAGTAACCATAATAATTATCCATTCTCGTGCACACGAGCCACTAGTAGGGAGCATACTCATAACCTAGTGGTCCCCCAACAACATCATTATAATAGTTTAGTTAGTGTTGTCATCGTCAATCTTGTTACGTGAAACAGGGGTCAAACCCCACGGAATCACTAGCATACTAGTACACGTCCGCCCACCTAGATACCTGGGATTCCCCTTAGTGCTCAATCAAGTTACACATATTATCAAATACACTTTCCACATCAAAATTCCATTTTCCAAACCATAAACACACAAACAGCCCGCAAACATGTTTCACATTTCTTTCACAAATCAATAAACCACTAAAAAGATTCGTAAAACAATTTCAAGGAGTATAACAAGGCCGTACACATAAAATCCATTCAAAAATGCTCTTTTAAGGCCACAAACTCATCAATAACATAACAAACCAGATTTTCCAGCCCCAAAACCAATTAATAAATTATTTTCATGGACCATAAAATTTCCCCAAAAGATAGAACATGAAATACACATGTAAACCATTTTTACAAAAAAAAAACAAATGTCAAATGAGCCTTTAAGCCTTTCTCAAAACTATCCTTTGACCAAGGTATGCATTTCACTTTTATTAAGGAGGTGTATACACACCATTTACAGCAGCAAAACACATTCATAAATCCCTTAAAACATTCAGGTTACATATTCAAAAAACAACCATTTTCATAAGGATGTGAAACGGGTCATTTTCCGACAACTCGGGCCAAAACATGTTGTAAACCAAAACTCATTTGTTTGTAAAACCAAATCCAAATTGTAAAGAAATATGAGAACCCAAAATACCATTTATCATTCTTCCAATTCATTAATAAATCCAAAAAAATAATTTTTATATTAAACATAACACATAAAAGCCAACCGGGCAATTTACCGAACACATGACATGCCCTTTTAAACAAAACAATTTATTTTAAGCACTTGACAAAGAATAAAACACCAATTGCATGCCATATTTTATACAAGCTACTGTAACATATTAAAAATACCATAAACCAGGTTCTAAACCTTACAAAGTAGTTTTGAAAGATAGTGGAACATTTAAACAAATATTTGGTGTGCACTTTTATGACAAAACAACACTACCTTTCACAAAACAAGGATTAAACGACAATTTTGCACACTAATAAAATAATCCAAATGCTGAAAAATAATAATAAACATATATATCAGATGAAAACAATAAGAAAATGATGAATCTTAAAAGATAAAGGCATGTGCAAAGGATATCCTACCTCAAATCTTTGGCGTAATGGAAACACACGCCCAATATCACCATCTGAGGGTTTACAAACCCTAAACCTATGATGACCAGACCCAAACGAAAAAAAACTCTATCAAAAATCAAAGGATAGCAGAACCCTAGGTTGATCATGACTAGTGGAGATTATAAAACCAGGAAATAATGAAAGGAGGAAGAAGAGGGAGGAGAAAGGAGAATGAATCTCACCTTTTCAACTAGAAAACGTTTCGTCTTCCATTATATCTGCACCCTTAGAGAAAAGGGAATGGATTGAAACTTCTTGGAGAGTCTCCTAAGGTATGGACGAACCAGGGAAAGATAATTTGTGGGAAAAAGAGTATGAATGGAATGATTTATGGATGAAAGAATTTACCTTCGCGATTCTGGATGATTTGAGAGGCATTGAGAAGTTTTCCCTAATCTGCGACTCATATGAGCTCCAAAGAGGTAAAATCGATAATGGGGGTGAGGATAGGGGTATTGGCTTCGAGTGGGATGTGGAAGCACCAAAAAATATTAAAAATTGAATTAGATATAAAAGAAACAAACTATGTTTTTTAAACTGGAAATGGGCTCATGGGCTAGCCCAATACCTAAATAAGTAACCCCAATTCACATGCTTATGAATTTCTAAGGGGTCAAAAAGGATATGGTAGTTTTAATATGTCAGTGTAAGACAAGTGGGAAGTGGAGTGAGTCAAAAATGATAAAAAAAATGAATGAGTTATAAAAGAAACAAAATATGTTTTTAAATTTGGAAATGGGCTCACGATTGGCCCAAATCATGAAGTAACCACCCTTTCTCCAAAAACTCCTAAACAAGCAATGGAGAACCCAAATTAGGGTGATTAGACATATATGGTAGTTCAAAACTCAAAATTAATCTCACCCAACACCCAATAAAAGGATTGGGATTTTCAATGAATCAGATCAAAACCATGACATGAAAAGAAAAAAAAACTGGTGTGACAATATGGAGCACCATAGGGTTTTGTTGAAACAGGTAAAGAAAATCATGTATGTAGGTTGAAGAAGAGTTTGTATGGTTTGAAACAAGCTCTGAGGCAGTGGTATAAGAAGTTTGAATCTGTCATTTCTCATCACGGTTTCAAGAAGACATCTTCTGATCATTGTGTTTTTGTTCAGAGATTTACTGATGATGATTTTATTATACTGTTGCTTTATGTTAATGATATGTTCATTGTTAGCCATGATACTTCTAGAATTGACAGATTGAAGAAGGATCTTTGTCAGTCTTTTGCGATGAAAGACTTGGGCCCAGCACGACAGATTCTTTGCATGACGATCTCTCGTGATAGGAAGGCCAAGAAATTGTGGTTATCTCGGGAGAGATAAATTGAGAAGGTTCTTCAGAGATTTTCTATGGATAGAGCTAAAGTGATTAATACTCCTCTTGGTTTACATTTTAAACTCAGCACGAGCCAGTCACCTTCTACTGATGAAGAGAGAGAAGAGATGCAACACATACCTTATTCATATGTTGTTGGTTGTTTGATGCATGTTATGGTATGTACTAGACCTGATATAGCTTATGCAGTTGGTGTAGTCAATCGTTTTCTATCAAATCCAGGTAGAGAGTATTGGAGAGCAGTGAAGTACATTTTTCATTATCTCCGTGGTACTTCTGATCTGAGATTTTGTTTTGGCAAAGGGGAACATATGATTTATGGCTTTACAGATTCAAATATGGCAGGAGATATCGATTCAAGGAAGTTTGCTTCAGGCTATTTGATCACTTTTGCAGGGAGAGCTGTATCTTGGCAGTCTAGATTGCAGAGATGTGTTACTTTATCTACCACGGAGTCAGAGTTTATTGCAGCTACTGAGGCGTGCAAAGAATTGTTGTGGGTGAAAATGTTTATTCGAGAGCTCAATTTAAATCAGGACAGGTTTGTTTTATTTTGTGATAGTCAGAGTGCTATTTGTTTGGGAAAAAATTCCACTTTTCATGGCAGGTCAAAACATATCGATGTTCGATATCATTGGATCTGCAACATCCTTGATTCAAGACAGTTAGAGCTTGAGAAGATCCACACTGATGACAACGGGTCAGACATGTTGACCAAGAGTTTACCCATAGGAAAATTTGAGACTTGCCGACGGATTGCAGGGTCGGCGGTGATCCCCACTTGAGTCGGAGGGGGAGTTTGTTGGGCGCCTTCCTGGTTGGCGCACCGCGTAATGCCTCCTCAATTGGAGCACCACGTGGTTTCTCTTTTAATGGGGTGTTTTTAATGCGGGTCAAGACCGCGTGAATTAATTCACACGGTGACACGCTTTTGACGTGGAGACATTATTTTACGCGGACTCTTTTTCTTATATAAGGAGGCGACGACAAAGCATTTCAACACATCGTCATCAACAACACCGAGAGCAAATCTCATTTGGTGATCGCCTTTCTTCTTCGATCATCTTTCTTACTCTCCGCCTTTTGATCCACACATTTATTCTTAAGTATCACTTTTGAGATCTCTTCCATTTTGGGGAATCTCTACCGTGTACATCTTGATTTTAGTAGATTTCTCTTTTAGGACTAGGTCCCGTGGTTTTTCTTTTTTGGGTTTTCCACGTAAAAATTTTCGGTATCAACTTTATTTTATGCACACTTAATTTTGTCACTGTGCATTCGCTTTTATTTAGAGGGAAAAATTTTATTTCCGCTACAAGTTCTCATTTTCTATTATTTGAGCGTTTGTCGCTTCCTCGTCTTTCCCAACAGCAAGAAGCTGGAACAGCTGAAGGGGAGTGCAGATTGTTAAGGTTTATGAAGCTAAGGGTGATGACAATCGAGGTCTCAAGCAGGAAGCGAGAAGCGGGATGCCGGAACGGTGAAAGGGAGTGAAAATTGGAAAGCTTGCTGAAATCGACGGAGTTGAAAATGGAGGCCGCCAGTAGGAATTGAAGCGCGATGCGGGAAGCCGGAACAGTGGAAGGGAGTGCAGGTAGGGTTTGTGACGTGAGGGAGATGAGAGTCGATGCGGATAGAGAAAAACGAAAGGGGAGCAGCGTAGAAAATTGGAGGGAGCTGCAGCGCGAGGAGATGCCACGTGTAATTGGAGCCACAGAATTTAGTATGAATAATAGATTTTTCAAAAAAAAAAATCAAGTTTTTTTTTCAAAAGCATACCTTAAACAAAAGTGGGCCTAAGCCCTAGCCCATGGGTAAAGTGGCCGCAGCCGTGAGGGAGTCCCAAGAGATCCTCCGGTAAAGTCGCATATGGTTTCACAATAAACTTCATGGCAAGTCACATACGAAAACAACAAAATAACAACTCCCAGTCCGGGACATCTAGCCCCACCCCCTTTTACAATTACCATAACTCACATACAACACATCCCAAGCCCCTTCCAAACGCCCTAGTTATGCTGGAAAAGAAGGCCTTGACACCTGCAACGGAATACGGTTCCAGTCCACCACCTCCCCACACTGCCCACCGGCAACTCCGATGATCTCCACCTCACCACCTTTCTCGACAGTGAACGATTCCGATTCAGATTCCGGCTGTCGAACCTTCTCTGCAGCCCCAGCCTTGAGCCGGCATCTCTCAGCTCTGGACCCAATCACCTGTCCCAGCACAGAAGCTGCAATGGTGAAAACCATGGCCGACTTGGGCATCAAAAGGCTCTTCCTCAGCATGGCAATGAAAGGGACAGATGCATGGACAGCTGCGAACCACGAGGGCGAGAATTTCTCCGTGTGCTCTCTCCATATCCCCAGGGGCACGTTGGCCGCCATGCCCAGAATACCGATTGCCAGAACTTTAGCAGGAAGGGGCTGGGGGCGGAGGTTCTTTGCAAAGGCAGTCTGAGCCAGGGCTGCCCGTGCAGCCACTATCGCCGGTGGGCACCTGAGCTTCAAGCCTGGTGGGGGTTGGAGAGCCTTGGCAACGAGTGGCACCACGTGGCTCATCGCCCGGTACGACTTGGCGATCGGGCAGTTCCCAGTTTGCAGCCACTCGTTGCTCAATGCCTCATGCTTCATCTTTCCACCCTGAAAGATCATGGTTAATAAGATTGGGGGCGGGGTAATGGGGATAAACAATAATTAGGCCCCATTTGGTTCCCACTTTATCAATTGAATTAAATGGGCCATTATTGCGTTAGGAATGGAACGAGATTGTTAACCAAAAAGATACATGTGAAGTTCTTGTTGTAATATTGGCAAGGGCAATTTAGTTCTCAAAAATTTAACTAACTCCCAAAACCCGTATTGCCTAACTTCTTTGAAGGAATCTAGATTCCATAAAATGTAATCAGCAAGACTCTTTGGAACAGCCACATTCCTTCTGATTTAGACCAACCAATCAAACATTAAAAGATCATGGGAATCAGACTTTCCCTCTGCCAAGATTCCTCATATCAAATGGTTTGCCTAAACACTTGAAATATCATCAGAATCATCATTCCTTCAAACTGGATTGTTTACCAAATGGGGTTTGCCCGGTACTAGTTAACCTTCATAATCCACCATCACTTGTATATTATAAGGTGGATCTTATTGTGAAAGATCTATTACCATTGGATTCTTCAAGTCGAGTCCAAGCATGTGAACTGTACAAGTGACCCATATACCCTAAAATGAGGGGAAAGGGTTAAAATCCTCGAGTCCGATGTTTTAATTTTTTCAGGGTAGTGGCTTCGTTGATTTCTACTTACTAATTACTAAAATTGCTTTGTTGAAACCCATATTTTGACTACCAACTGATGCAGAATAAACCAATTTAAAAATGGAATCACATGCTCGGTAAGACATGAGTTCCGGTATTTTAGTATCCTATAGAAGCAATTTCACTTGAAAAGGGCGATTTTCTTTACCTGTGAAGAAGATTCTTTCTTGGATGAATTTGATTTTTTCTTCGTATTCTTCCACTTCTCTGAGAATGCATCAAAGCCGAAGGGCCCCCCAGGTCCAAAGGCCGAGAGACTAATGGTCGCTGCCTTTGCAGCTAGGGGGTTAAACTGAGGTGGTGGCTGATC
Organism: Viscum album; assembly: GCA_963277665.1. Classification (NCBI taxonomy): domain Eukaryota; kingdom Viridiplantae; phylum Streptophyta; class Magnoliopsida; order Santalales; family Viscaceae; genus Viscum; species Viscum album. Next base: position 80,843,775 of record OY728122.1, read on the forward strand.
TGGATTTAAATTTTCCACACTTTTGGACGTTCTTCCAGAAAGTGGCACCACCCCATCATGCCCGTGAAAAAGCCTAAATGCCGTTTCAAAGTTGGGGCCATCTTCAAAAATCGGACCCTTAGCTCCATGCACCTTAGCAGAATAACAAAAGAGACTATCAGCAAGTGCTCACAGTCAATAGGCCAGGCAAAGAGCAGATAGCACAGTAAAATAACATCAGGCAAAACACCATACATAGTTAAGTGCAGCTAGAACATAACAGACTGGTTTTTATGATTCTTTGCAGAATATAAATACGTATAGAATTTCATCTCAATTCTTCCAAATGAAATGGGCAACTTGAAAGGAAAGAATAACTCACTGGCACTGGACAAGTCATGGATGACAGGGAGAAATTGGTGGGTAGGTTTATGTTCCTCAGGAATGGACATCTAAGAATGTCAGAAGGCAGAGTATCCTCATTTTGGCACACAAACGAATCCATTTCTTGTAAAGTTGACTTCCCTGCACAGAAAAGATGATTAAAAATCTCTCACAAAACGGAAGCACTGAATGCCAATAGAAACTTATTTTTCCTTTGCTTGGTTGGATAAATTTCACAGGTTCAGTAAGGGAAAGCTTTAGGCATTCACCAGTTGTAGCAATCACTAAATTAGAAAGAAAAGATGGAAGGCATTGCTCCTTAAATCAACTGCAATGTGAAACCAAACCAATGGAAAACAAATGAAAGACAGCTAGACATACAACGAGGCTAAATGAACAATGCCAAACAGCACGAGCTTCAAAATTCAGGGGCATAAGCGATTTAGCTGAACCCCAAAACAACCACTCCTGCTGTAGAAATCAAGCAAAAAAAGTGATGGGGATTCGAACCTTAAACTTCACAATCCAAAGCCAGATGGCACTCTAACAAAAAGAGCGGGAAAAAAAACTAGATCCAACCCACATTCACTAGTACTGCAATACTTTTGCAATGCGACCACATATCATATTTCGAATTTTAAGAGCTAATTCTTTCAAAAAATTGTGCTAGTCAAGATAATCTAACATAAATGCAATAAATCATATGACAGGAAAACATGTGCCAGAGGTTTCTCCCCTCTCAATTTTTCGAACATGGCATTGATCACAATAATCAAACCCCAGCAAGCCAAAAACTGGGGCAGAAATGAGTCTACACTGAAAAAAATCCATCGTCGTCTGTAATCAAACCAGATCGCAGCACACAAATACGGTAAATAATAATAAACCAAAAAGAGCGCAACCACGCCATCGATCTAATAAGACCCTAACAACGCAATCATCTCCGTGTATCAAAATGCAAAATGGATCCATTCTCTATCCATCAACAAAGCCAAATTCATCAAAATGCTACAGGCCAGAACTGAATACCTGCAGGGAGGAGAGAGAACGAAGACAAGAAGAACCAAGCTGTTAGGGTCGAGGAATGGAACCTTGGCTATAAAGTACGAGATGCGATGGGTGGGTTTGCGTTAGGTGGCGATGGAGGAAGGAGTCGGCAGCCAAATGGGAATGGGAAAAGTGGGTGAGGAGAAGCTCGAGGTTCCAGAGAGGACGAACACGACGCCGTGGAAACCACACGCACAACTTGACCCCCACTCTCCGTCGTTATATGGAACCGGTCCGTTGACTAGGGTGGTTAAAAAAACCAAACTGTTATACAAAAAAAAAATTCGGTTATTGAAATTTTTATTTGGTTAATATTCAATTTTATTGTTGCAGTTTTTTATTATTAATTTCAGTAACCTAAAATCAAAAAAAAATAAATGAATTTATAATTTATAATTTTTTTATTAATTTAATATTTTAATAACATATAAGATCAATTGTAACCATATCAGAATGGCCCAAAGGCCTTCATTTTTTTTTTTTGATAATCCTCGTTTTAAGGGTTGAGGGAGAACTCTTACATGACCCGTAGTCTTAGTGACAATTACATGACTCGAAGGTCTTTGAGAAATCATCCCAAATAGACAACTTGGAACTGCCTCTCCCAAACATATATTGTGATGTCACCTCTCCACCTTCGCATGGTTGGTCGGTTAGCTGTCATGTGCAGAGATGTCTAGGTCTAGTACTAATGACAATGTCATACCCTTTCATTCTTTCATATCCGTTTAGCTATGCTTTGGTGAAATGTGTCTGCTCTGATCCTCATCTGGAGCTTTGTTCCTTGTACGTATGTCTGGTTGCATCTGCATTACATGCGGCCCGAAGGGCTTGAGGTGGCTTGAAAGCCTTATTGGCCCGAAGGTCTTGAAGGATCTGAGGCCGAAACGGGTGAATAGTTCTGACTGCTACAGTACCGAACAGTACCGCTACAGTGTCTGTTATAGTCAGGAGCGGCCCGGTAAATTCTGTTGTCCAAGACTGCTTATGAATTTTTGCCCTAAAATGTATTAAGAACTACAGTGAAATGGTGGATTTTTTGCCCTTGTTTTTGTATTTTTTTTCTTTGATTTCCTGTTGCCCTAGCCCGGGGGCTCTTTGGGCTTGCCCTAGGGCCGGCCCTGGCTATAGTGCTGCTACAATACCGGAAATATGCTTCCACTCAAATTTGATCTCAGGTCTCTTGGATGTATTTGAAGAGTCCTCACCAATTGGGTTGAGGCTCATGTGCATATCAATTATAACCATACAAAAACAATAGATTTATGTTTGTTTTAAAATAACTTGTTTTTTTTAAAATTTAAGGATTTATATATGAATTTGAGTTTTTGTTCGACATGATTACGATGATAATTTTTTTAGATAATGGTTAACCGAATTGGTGACCGAAAATCGAAATAAAAATAACAGAATGGTTATGGAAAATTAATAACCAAAACATTAAAAAAAACGGTTATTGAATTTGGTTATTAAAATGATAACAAAAAAACCATATGATTATCAATTTTCGATTTGGTTATAACCGAAACCAAAATTTGCTCACTCATATCTATGTTATTTATTTATTTATTTATTCTCTTCCTAGAGCGAAACTTTAGGGCCTAGAAAATATTATAAAAAAAGGAAGGATAAAGTTCTACAAATATCAAGAAGAAAAAGTTCCACAATGACTCTGGCATAGACGAATGTTGGTTGCAACCCCCTGATCCAACTCCTAGGTTGGCCAATGTGTCAAGCAACTCTATTACTCTCACTGTAGGTGTGAGACATGACAGTGCTAATACTCTTATAGTAATCCATACAATCCTCCCAAGCAACTACATGCCTCTAAGAGGGAAATGAAATATTGAACTTGACGACATGCACGATGAAGAATGAGTCCAACTCAATCCATAATTTCCTCCAATTGTTAAATCTTGCAATTTGAATTGATAGGATCACTCCTTCCATCTAAGCTTAGTAGGCAATGACGATTATCATTTTAAAGTAAAAAATAGAGCTCACATTCTAAACATGTGCATAAGTAAAATGTTAACATGCAAATATGAAATTTGATGAGTGACACAAGAATATTTGGTAGAAAGTGAGCAATAAACCTTGAAGAACGCTAAATGATCAAACTAAAACAACTCCAAAAAAAATCAGAAGCAAAGCGATGTACATTTTCTTTATGTGCATTTAAAATATGAGTGAAAATGGGAGATAGCCCTGTCATCCATGGGTCGAAGCGTTTTTGGATGATGCTTTAAGCCAAAAATAATTAGGCCTCGATGAAATATTTAGGTTTCATTTCATTTTTTTGGTAATGGATCCTTCAAATATCATTTAATGGAATTATTTTTTATTGCATGCAAATGGCTTCAACATTTGGTCATATGTTTAGCTTTGGAATATGCATGACAAAGAAATAACTGATAAAAACAAGACAAATGATTCAAAGAACAAAGAATATATAGAAAAATGATTTCAAGATTTTTGTAAAGTAATCACACAAACTCACTTAAATCAATAACAATGAAAGAAAAACCATTCATCATTATGTTCATATTCAACAACGGATCCAAAATACAAAGGCAACACCACAACATGTTATACTAATGAGTTTCAAATAGGAGTTTCAAATAGGCAACTCAATGATTAGTAATGTATTTCATTTGTACAATAAGTTACATTGATGAGTTCCAAGATGGAAACTCAATGATTAGCATTGAAGACTACAAATCCAAAATGAAAAGAGAAGGAAAACTTGAAAATAAATTGGTATACAATATACTGAAAGTACTCAATGCCGAAAGAAAAATCTATGAAAATCATCACATTTTACAAAAGGGTAAATCGTTTATTTTTTTAGTGGTTTCATTCCCAGTTGGTTCCCTATTCACTACCTCAAACGAATTCGATACAAATTATAATGACATGGTGTCAATCTAATTTTTTCTAGTTTTCACCAGTTGTAACAATTATATCCCTAAAATGACTTCAACAAAAATCCACACAAAGTAACAATGACCATTTCATTACTACTCAAATTAATCCACCAAACAATGCTTAAATGGAATGAGGAAATAATGCCATAACACGAATGAACCCCATTTCAACATCTCTCAACCATTAACACTATAGGAAAATATCATTTCACAATAGCTTTCCAAATCACCACTAAATGTTTCATTTTTATTTTTTTAATGGTTATAGAAGATTATCACTAATTCCTGACAGTTTATTAAAAAACATCATCATTTAGTGGTGATTGAAACCATAATTAAATATGAAATTTTATTTTTTTAATTTAATTTGTAACAACCTCTTACAATTTTCTGGTATTCTTAAATCCCCTTTTTTGATCATGCTTTGGTTGGTTTTTGTTTAGGGTTGTTTCGGATGGAAATTTTCAAAAATTTGAAAGTTTTTAGGTTGTGTACGGTTGGCGCAGAGTTTGAAAAACCGTGCACCCACCTAGTAGAAACTCTACACCTGAAAAAAAAGGGCGCACAGTTTGTCTAAACGTTTATCTCTGCCCAGGAAAACCATGCATACCAGAAATAATTAATCCAAAATTTATTTTAAAAATCCTGAAACCCTCATTTTAAGTGCCTGACGGACCTATTTCGACCTATTACGATTTCTTCTTCTATGGGAGTTTCTAATAGGTGATTTTATCCCCTCTACACCCCTCCAGAAGCGAATCAAAGATAGGAAGATGACGTTCAATCTCTTCCCTGTAAGTTTCCTCTTCCTGATCTATTTCTCCCACTCTCTCATCTATCCTCCCAATGGTTTTATAGACCTCTGTGTTATTGGAGGATCTAATCCCCGTTGTTTTAGATATTGAATATATGTTTGATTCTCGGATCTTCAATGTCGATGTTCTTCGTTCGAGTCTACCGATTAGGGCTTGACGTTTTGAGATCCCATGATCCCGTGGTAGGTGGTTTCATTATGATGTCCAATTTTGATTAACCCTGAATTGATTGTTTTAAATTCAATTGTTTGATTTGAATTCAATTGTTTGATTTAAATTCAATTGTTTGATTTAAATTCAATTGCTTGATATAAATGAAATTTATTTCGATTGGTTGATTAAAAACCCAATTCCATTGAATTGGGGATTTGAAATTGGATTTGGCATGAATTTAGGAAAAACCCCCAATTCCATTGAATTGGGGTGTGTTGTGAAATTGGATGGAAGTTGTTTAAATTAAATTTTGGAATTAAATTGTGGAATTTGAATTGTGAAATTGATTTGATGAAATTGATATCAAGTTGGTATTTGAGAAAAATGGATTGAAATTATTTTGATGGAAACCCATTGGTTTTATCTTGAAAATACATGATTTTATTAAAAATCCATTTTGGTTTTTAAATGAAGAATTGACATATTTGAAATGGGAGAATGAGATGAATTTTATTTTAAGAAGTCTTAAAATAAATTGTTCATCATTGTTTGTTATTAGATCACAAGAAATCCTACGTAGTTAGTGAGTTATTTGGGACAACACTCTACAATTTACAACACTAACAAAACATATGCAGTAGGTCACATCCTCGATGGGATGGTGATGGGTTCTCTCTGTCTAGTATCAGAGGGACGTGTGTACACATATTGACATGATAACTATTTGAGTGTGAGGGAGTCCCATAGCCTGGAACTATCGTACCTTTTGGAATATGACCATGTTGCTCGTTGTTTGTATTTGAAATATATGTCATTGTTTATAAAATTTTTTACACATGCCTTCTAAATTTATATAAATTATTTTATATATAATGTTTGTTAATCCATTTGTTTAAAGTATTTTCCATCATTTGAAATGTAAAACATGATTTTTTGTAAATATTCTTTTTAAATTCCATGTATGTTTGTTTAAAATTTAAATCTTTATTTAGTTAATTAAATGTGGTATCTTATTATGGAATCCTTAGTGAGACCCTACTGGGATTTTAGCTCACACCCTACACATGCCTTTTGGAGTTTGTATATTACATTATTCTAGGTTCGAGAAAGGGTAAGGTATCACTTGGAGGTGGTAGTAGCTATTAATCCTCATTCTTAGAGAGTTGTGCCCCTGGGACTTGTGTTTTTATCCTATTTTTCTGGTACTTTGAGTTGTAATTTGGGCTATTTATGCATGTTTGACTTCTATTACACTTATCTATATGGAGTTTTACTTGTATGCATACTGACTTGTTTATCTTTCTTCTATTGGGACTGTGTAAAATTCATTCCCACTTTCATATTTTATGATTCCAGGTGCTAGTCACCAAGCTGTGGGGATCAGGAATGCCCTTCAGGATATGTTAGGACTGGATCGATTATCAGGTTACCAAGATACTCAGGCTAGTTCATGATAAATTAGTATCACAGGTTCATGTTTTTCATTGTGTCTTGATGTCAGTATACATTTGCATAATCTTTTCAGAACTTAGGAGATAGTTGTAATTGAGTACTTGGACATCTCTCACAGCAATGAGCCTTAAGTCACTAAGGGTGGTTTGGGAAATAACTCTTAAGGATCAGTTCTAGTCTTTTCCCTTCTTTTGATTTGGATAGATTGAAATCCAAATCTTATTGCTTTGATCTGTTGGGATTAATTTCCCTTGTTTCTCTATTTGAGAAATAATATGATGTCTTCAATGTGGTCTGCTGATGTTGTGTAGCATCATACCTCCAAGAAGACATGAAAATCAGATCCAGGAGGAAGCTGTTGATGAACCACAGTGAGAAAATCCTCTTGTGGACCCAAGTATGGTTGAGGCAATTGTGAATAGTGTCCAAGCTCTGGGACATACAACAACATTGGTCTCCATTCAGGCTCCAATTATGGAATGTCATAGGTATACTTTATGGAATCATTCTTAGGAGTTCCTTTTCCCTAATCCACCAGTTTTCAAATACTCCAATGATCCTCAAGATTCTGAGGAATAGTTGATTAGGATTGAATGTTTGTTTGAGTTCTTAGAGACACCTGATGAGATCAAGGTGAAGTGTGCCACTTTTTTGATGGAGGGACCAAGAAATAGATGGCGGGACACAATGGTGATGATGAAGAAACATGAGGTATTAGAGTGAAAAGACTTCAAAGTTCTTTTCATTAACTATTTCTATCCAGAGTCGATGTTGTTGGCCAAGGCTATATAGTTTTTCAAACTCAAGCGGGCTGAAAGGACTGTGATAGAGCTGAAACTTCTTATCCAGAGTTAGAGAAAGTGATATATGTGTTTTATTTTGATCCGAAGAAATAATCCTTGAGCAGTGATCTCCCTCTAGTTGTCATCGAGTTTCCCGATGTTTTCCCTTCTGACCTCTCTAGTATGCCACCAGTAAGGGAGGTAGATTTTTCTATCGATTTAGTGCTTGGTACTCAAAAAGTGTCTATTACTTCTTACCACATGGCATTATATGAAATGAAAGAGTTGAAGACTCAGCTGGATGATCCCTTAGGGAAAGGTTTTGTAAGCCTGGGTGTGTCACATTGGGCGGCACCAGATCTATTTACTAAGAAAGCTGATGAGTCACTTCACCTTTGTGTTGATTATCGAAAACTAAATCAAGTTACAGTAAAGAACAAATATCTTTTTTCATATATTGATGATTTGTTTGAATAGTTGAAAGGGGATAAGTGGTTCTCGAAGATTTACCTTAGATCTGGTTACCATCAGTTGAGGATAAAAGAATCTAAGATTCAAAAAACCACCTTTTGGAGTAGTTATGACCATTATGAGTACCTTGTCATGAAATTTGGTTTAACCAATGCTCCTGAAGTCTTTATGGATTTAATGAACAAGATTTTACATGAGAAACTTGATACTTTTTTGGTAGTCTTTGTGGATGAAATCCTTGTTTACTCTAAGTCTGAGGAGGACCATGCGTGTCATCTGATAGATGTTTTGGAATTGTTGAGAAATCACCGAATTTATAGCAAGCTTTCAAAATGTGATTTCTGGATCCAGGAAATGAAGTTCTTGGGACACATGGTGCCGAAATATAGTATTTTAGTTGATCCTAAAAAGGTGAAGGCTATTATGACATGGGGAAAACCACAATTTTTTTTTCAAGATTTAAAGATTCTTGGGTTTAGTTGGGTATTATCATCGATTTGTAAAGGACTTCTCAAAGTTGGATTCCCCAATGGATGTTGTAACTCAGAAGGGAGTAAATTTTGCTTGAGATGACAAATTTTTGGATTATTTTTTTGATCTGAAACATCTATTGAATATTGCATCAATGTTGAATCTCCTAGGGGTTGGGAAGGGCTATGTGGTATCCGATGATGCATCAAGTTTAGGTTTGGGTTGTGTTCTTATGCAAGGTGATCATGTCATTTCTTATGGATCACATCATCTTAGGCCACATGATAAGAATTACCCAACCCATGACCTTAAACTCACAGATATGATGCACACACTTAAGAGTTGGTGATGTTACCTTTTTAGAGAAAGGTTTACCATGTTTTCTAACAAGAAGATCTTGAGTTATATATTCTCTCAAAAATATTTGAATCTCCTCCAGAGGTGTTGAGTGGAATACCTGAAATATTTTGTCTTTGACATCACCTATTCCTTGGGGAAATGGAATGTCGTTGTAGATTCCTTGATCAAGAAACTTCCAACCCAGGTCGTGAAAGAATCTTCGGATGAGTGGAAATTGATGACTCTTTTTTTTCACAATTGCATATTGAAGTCCAGGAATTAGGGGACAAGGTTTCCTTGACCATTGTTCAGTTGAAATCCACTCTTCTTGATATGATTCTTTAGGAACAACAACTTGATGATGATTTCCATAGCATTAGAGACTCTCTTTATGGTGGGGAGACTATTACAGAGTGGTCATTATCAAAAGAGGGAATTCTATGCTTTCAGAATCGCTTTATTGTGCTGTTAGTGGTAAGGAAATCTATGATGAGGGTTTGCTTTAGTTCCTAGTGGGCAGTGAACCCAAGAACCATGAAGATGTTCTATGACATGTGATATAAATTATGGTGGCTAGGTATGAGACAGGGAATTGCTGAATTTCTCTCTCATTATTATACATGCGAGAAGGTCAAGGCTGAGCACCAGAAACCTTCGGGTTTGCTACAACCACTTCCAGTCCTAACTTATAAGTGGGATGAGATCTCTAGGAAATTTTTGGTTGGGTTGCTGCGTACCTAGAGAAAGAAGAATATGATATGGATTGTGATCAATCAGCTAAATAAATTGGCACACTTTATGCTCATTCGTGATACAACCAAAGTTAAGGAGTTGGTAAATCTCTATGTGAAATAGATTTTTTGATTTCATGGAGTTCTATATGTTATAGTCTATGATAGGGATCCTCAGTTTACTTCTCACTTTTAGAGAGGCCTTCAGGTGGCACTGGGATCTTAGGTCTATTTGAGTACGACATACCATTCACAATGAGATGACCAAATAGAAAGAGATATACAGATTATTGAAGATATGCTATGTGCTTGTGTACTCTACTTTGGTGGAGTTTGGGATGATCATCTGGGGCTAGTTGTGTTTTCCTATAATAATAGTTACCAGTATGCGATTAGAATGGTTCCTTTTGAGGCCTTGTATGGCTGACCTTGTAGATCTCCATTGTGTTGGTCGAAGATTGGTGAAAGTTCCTTGGTTGAACCGTGCTTGGTTCAAGTTATGACATTAAAGATCAAGTTGATTCCTCAGAGGATGTTGATGGTACATAGCCAATATAAATCTTATGCTGACCATCATCGCAGATCGTTGGAATTTTTAGTTGGTGATCATGTGTTCTTGAAAGTTTCACCTCATTTGGGCCATCGACGACTTGGGAGGCAAGGGAAGCTTGCTCCTCATTTTGTGGGGCCTTTTGAGGTTATTGAGTAGGTGGGAAAAGTGTCTTACCATTTAACACTTCCACCATAGCTAACATTGATACATAATGTGTTCCATGCATCTCAACTATGTAAGTATCTATCTTATCCATCTCATGTGTCGAGTTGGAATGATCTTAATGTTGAACCAGATTTATCTGTGATTGAGCATCCATTCAGGATAGTCGATTCTGAAACCAAGGTATTTCGTGGGAGGATGATACCTTTGGTTTGAGTGCTATTCATAATTGAAAATTGAAGTATTTTCAATGGGGTCCCATTGCAAATGACCCATTGTGGAAGACGAAATCACAAAAAAACTATTTGCGATGGGAGCCCTTCTTGTCACAAATAGTTTATCCAGGTTTTTCAAAAACTCTTTTGCGACGGGGTGATCCACCCATCGCAAAAAACTTAAAATAAAATAAAATAAAATAAAATAAAATAAATAAAATAAAATAATGATATTAATAAAATATCAATAAAATAATGTTAATAACATTTAATATAATAATAATAATAATAAATAATAAATAAAATAATAATAAAAAATAATAAAAAATAATAAAAATAATAAAAATATAATAAAAATACTAAACAATAAAAAAATAAAAAAAATAAAAAACTAATAAAAATCATCATATTCACAACAATATAAAAAAATAAAAAAAATAAAAAAATAAAAAAATAAATAAAATAATAATAATAAAATAAAAAATAAAAAAATAATTACCACTAAATTTTACTAATTACCACTATTTTTTACTAATTATCACCAAATTTTATTAATTACCACTAATTTTTACTAATTACCAATAATTATTACTAATTATAGCTAATTATTACTAATTTCTAATAATTAAAACAAATTATTGCAAATTAAAATTATTTAATTTTAATTAAAAACATTACTGCAAATAAAAACTAAATATTTCTAAAAATAATTAATGAAAAATAAAACTAATTAATTCTAATTAAATCTAATTACTACTAATTAATAATAAGTATTACTAATATTAAATAAAATAAAGTAAATAAAAAATAAAAAATAAAAACAAATAAAATACCTTGAAACTGAATCTCTTAGTGGATGCACAACTTGAATGTTTATCCCATGTGAAGTTTAAAACTAAGAAAATATTAAACTAAAAATTATAAGAGAAGAGAAGTTCAGAGGAGTTTAGAGAAGGTGAGAATGTAAAAAAATTGTGGGGAGTATATATAGGTTAGATCAGTTGCGACGAGACTATTTGTGACGAGCCCCATCATAAATAGTTATGTGGTTATTAATTATGGCGGTGGTAAAAAATAGTATTTGCGACGGGTCCCATCGCAAATAGTTATGCGGTTATTAATTGTGGAAGTGGTAAAAATATAGTATTTGTGACGAGACCTTTCACAAAATACTATCCTACCGACACATCATTTGCGACGAAAGTAAACCCCCATTGCAAATAATAAAAAACTGAGATGAGTATTTGCAATGGGGGTTGATTCCCGTCACAAATACTCATCCTGTGCTTTGGCACGCATAGCGCGCTAAAGGTATTTGGGATGAGGAGCGATTCATGATCAACTATTTACGATGAGATATGACTCCTGCCACAAATAGTCTATTTTGACAGACTATTTTCGACGGGTTCTCCACCCATCACAAATAGCCCGTAACAAAAATCCAAAATTCCCATAGTGATGGAAGCCCGATTCTGATACTCATGAGACGCGGGAGAGAGAGACACTGATGAGATAGTAGTGACCTCATCTTTTTTGCATGGAAGCTTCTTAATAGGCTTTCTTAGGATAGAAAGTTTCTACTGTGGGAAGGTTGTAACATCATGTTACAATTTTATATTATACTTAAACCCCTCTTTTGATCATTCTTTGGTTGGGTTTTGTTTAGGGTTGTTTTTGGGTGGGAATTTTGGAAATTTTTAAAGTTTTTGGGATATGCACGGTTGATGCACAATTTTCCTAAATTATGCACCCTGCTAGTGAAAACTATGCAAATCAAGGTAGTGAGCGTTTGCATGGTTAGAATGTAATTTGAAAAACCATGTTCCCACCTATTACAAAACCATGCACCTAGAAAAAAGGGGCTCACAACTGGGGAGCATGGTTTGTCTAACCGTGCGGCTCGGCCTAAGAAGCCGTATGTACATGAAATAATTAATCCAAAAATTATTTTAGAAATCCAGAAACTCTTATTTTAAGTGCTTGATAGACCTATTTCGGCCTATTATGATTTCTTATTCTAAGGGAGCTCCCGAGAGGTAATTTTGGACCCTCTACACCCCTCCAGAAGCTGATCGAAGCTAGGAAAATGATGTTCGATCTCTTCCCGGTAAGTTTCCTCTTCACTATCTCTTTCTCCCACTCTCTCCTCTTTCCTCCCTAGGGTTTTATAGATATGCATGTTGTTGGAGGATCTAATACTCATTGTTTTAGATCTTGAATCTAGGTTTGAATCTCAGATATTCATTGCTGATGTTCTTCATTGGAGTCTCCTGATTAGGGCTTGACATTTTGAGATCCCATGATCTCGAGGTAGGTGGTTCTATTGTGATGGACACTTTTTATTAACCCTAAATTGATTGATTTAAATTCAATTGTTTGATTTAAATTTCATTGATTGATATAAATGAAATTTCTTTCAAGCAATTTATTAAAAACCCAGTTCCATTAAATTGGGGATTTGAAATTGGATTTGGCATGAATTTGGAAAAAAATATAAATTCTATTGAATTGGGGTATGTCGTGAAATTGGATGGAAGTTGTTCCAATTAAATTGGGGAATTTGAATTGTAAAATTGATTTCAAGATGGTATTTAATAAAAATGCCTTGAAATGATTTTGATGGAAACCCATTGGTTTTATATTGAAAAGACGTGATTTTATTAAAAACCCAATTTGGTTTTTAAATGGAAAATTAGTATATTTGAAATGGAAGAATGGGATGAATTGTATTTTAAGCAATTTTAAAATAAATTTCCCATCATTTTTTGTTATTAGAGAACATGAAAACCTAGGGTTGAGTTATTCGGGATAGAAATCTATGATTTACAACACTAACAAAACATATGTAGTGGGTCACATCTCTGCTAAGATGGTGATGGGTTCTCTCTGGTCAGTATCAGAGGGACATGTGTACACATATTGTCGTGATAACTATCTGAGTGCGAGGGAGTCCCATAGTATGGAACTATCATACCTTTTGGTATATGACCATGTTGCTCATTGTTTTTATTTGTAATATATTCTATTGTTTTTAAATTTCTTTACACATGCCTTCTAAATTTATATAAACTATTTTATATAAAATTTATGTTAATCCATTTGTTTAAAGTATTTTCCATCATTTGAAATGTAAAACATGATTTGTTGTAAATATGATTTTGAAATTCCATGTCTGTTTGTTTAACATTGAAATCTTTATTTGGTTAATTAAATGTGGCATCTTATTATGGAATCCTTAGTGAAATCCTACTGAGATTTTAGCTCACACCCTACCCATGCCTTTGGGTGTTTGTAGATTACCTTCTTCCAGGTTCGAGCAAGGGTAAGGTGCCACTTGAAGGTGGTAATAGCTGTTGATCCTTGGGATTGAAGAGCTGTGTCCACTAGGACTTGGGTTTTTATCTTGTTTTTCTGGTACTTTGAGTTGTACTTTGGGCTGTTTATGCCTATTTGACTTCAGGTACACTTCTCCCTATGGAGTTTTCCTTATCTTCATACTGACTTGTTCATCTTTCTTCCGTTTTATTTGTGGAAAATTTGTTCCCACTTTAATATTATATGACACCAGGTGATAGTCGCCAACCCGTAGGGATTAGGAACTCCCTTTGGGATATGTCAAGACCAGCTTAGTTATCAGGTTACCAGGGTACTCAGGTACCTGGGCTGGTTCATGACATAATTTCAGTGATGGTTTTTTAAAAAACCACTGCAGAATTAATAATAATTAGTGGTTATCATTAATAATTAATTAAAATTTCGTTTACTTGTTAATAACTAATAACTAATAATTAATAATGATTATTTATTATTTAAAATTTTATTTAATTGTTAATTTTTAATTATTATGAATTATGATTTATTAATTATTAATAATCATTAGTCATTAATTATTTATTAATTATTAATTTATAATTATTAATTAGAAATTAGCAATTCTTAATTATAAATTACTAATAATCTATTATTAATTATCAATTATCAACTATTAATTATTTATAATTATTAATTATATGCTATTTAAAATTTTAATTTCTTGTTAATTAATTATTAATTATTAATTATTAATTAATTTTCAATTAATTATTACTATTTAATGAATTTATTATTAATTTATTATTTTTAATTAGTAAATAATAATAATAATTAATAATCGTCAATAATTACTATTTCATTATGAATTATTAATTTTATTAATTGGTTATTTATATAATGTATTTTATTTTTCAAATATGTTAAATAACATTTATTTACATATTATTACATGTAAAATTTTGAAGGATAGAAAAATTTAAATAAGGTAGTGGAAACAGAATAAACCCATGAAACTTGGATCTACCATGCATATGAAACCCAAAACCATGCTACAATATAAAATAAAGAACATGCATGTAACTTTCACCAAAGCATTTCTATTGCAGTCTTCACCATCTATGGTTCATGAAGATCACAAAAGGGAAACCATCAAACTCCACTCTTCATGGTGAATTCAAAAGTTAATTGAATCACTCAATGCTTGAGTGGGACTCCTCCACTCTCCACGGGATGCTAGTTCCTCATAAGGTGAAGGGGTAAAAAGAAAACAACTTCAGGTATGAGAGAGAATTAGTAGGGAGATAAACCCACATGGACACATTGCCTTGACCTCCTCTTATAATACACAATACAATCATGAACTCATCCATGCATTAACTCATAAATTATGAAACACATGCAGTTATAAACTGTTTATAACCCACATTCGAACCATTTCCCATATGCTTCAAATTAATGAAACATTATAATAATGATAATTTGTTAGTTTAAGAGTTCTAAACGTTATCATATAATGTTCGACTATCATGCATGAGCCTGTCATGCATAGGTAGTGGGATACGACATATTATATCCAACTATATACCCATATCGAGAAAACGACATGGTCAAAGCTCAACATATGAGTTTAAGGATTTAGGGAATACATTCTTTAATCTCTAACTTACACTAAATCCTAATAGAATTTATGTCATTTCACCTTATATTATATCATATACAATAAATTGTGAAACCATATCCTAAACTTATTTTGGATATCTTCCAAAACACTTTTAAAAATCTATCATTAATTTTCACCTCATATCACATTATATGCAATATAATGGGAATATCCATACAAAACTCTTTTAGATAAAACTCTAAAAAACTTTTAGAGAAACTCTTCGAGTCAAAATCAATCCCCATTTAGTCAAATAAAATGTGAAACCCCATGGTAATTTGTATCATTGAAAACAAATATGAGTAACAAACCCATAAATGTAAGTAAAGAGAAGCCTCTCGAAAAATATCAGTGCTACTCAAACAATAAAGGGATATAGTGTGATCTCCATTCAACATATGTATCTCAATACCTATGTCTACCATATACATCAAATGAAAGCATGAATTTTCATATGATCTATTTTTCTAAGACATCGAGTGACAATGGTGTAGGTTCCGGGCACAACGGAAGTTGGTTGAACCCTTGACCAACACTGGTTTTTCATTGAATCTGATAAATAAATCACAATAACATGAAAAATAACAACATGTCTCATGATTATATCCAAATAAACATAATTAAAGAATACTAAAACCAGAGAGAGGAACTTTAATGCTAAATTTATCATTAATTTAATAATAAAAAATTACCTCAGTCTTGAGTACTTTATTCAATGTAGGCGTTGATCAACTGAACCTCATCTGTATTGTACCATCATTGCGCTAAGAGGATACAAATTAGAATCCCTCTAGAAGTAATCCACATGTTCTCCTTAATCATAAAGCATCACCGATGGTAATCTAGGTGCTAGAATTGTGGTACCAATCATCTTTCATCGCTCGGCTTTGATCATAACATAATCCTTCATATTTGAAGGATTTATTCTTGTTCTCTCATTATTCAGAGGACGGAAGGAGGTGTAAGAATTCTATCCATATTGATAGAAAACCTAGATTCGTTCTTTATAGGAAGAATTCTATAGGGAGTAGATATTCCATACACATCAAATGATTCTTTCAATTTAAACTATTTTATAAAAATGACATAATTGGGTATATATAGAGTTAGGGTTAGAGGATTGGTAATGAAACAAAGGCCCTAAACCAATCCTTTAATCCTTAGTGGACCCCACATCTAATAATTATAATAAAAATATTATTTCTTTGATGCATTCATGAATCACAAATAATATAAATATAAATAAATAAATTACTATTTATTTTAATGATATTTATTATATCGTTTCTATTATCAGACACCTTACTCATCTCATCCATCTTCATCAACATTTACCAAACCTCAAATAATAATAAATATTATTCATTTAATAAATAAATAAATAAATATTATATTCATGAAATTACAAATAAATATTTATTTAATATTCGACTCATATAAAATAGGGACTAAAAAATTATGATCAATAAATCTTGAATAAATATTATTCCTCAGTATTGAAAATAAAAATTTTCCAACTATTAAATTCAAATCTAATTCAACTAAAATCAATGGAAACATTAAGTGTGTGACCCTCTAGACTTCTTCCTCAGTGGAATTAGGCAGGTTTACTTAAATTGGAATATATGTGTATAGAATCATATAAGTACGCTCCCAGAGGAAGAAGTTAATTCATAATGATGAAAACCACATACATACACTCATTGTATAATATAATCCCTTTGACCCGATATCTCATCAAGTAGATTGAATAATCATGCCATCAACTTATATGATCGATATGTCTTTATTTGAATTCTTGAAATGAACTCTTCAATAAATTATGGCAATATAATTTAGTGCTATAGTTTCATTCCAATCAAAGGGCCAAAATATAAACTTCTATACATATGGAAGATAGAAATCATTCCTTAACTTATTCATTAATAACATACCATTCATGATGCACCCAATGTATCCTACTTCATTGCGAACATATGACATCATAATTTTAAGCAATACATCAAAGTACATGAGTAATTATATATATTAATAATAATATTAAAGTATAAGGATCATTACACACGTTCATAGACATAAATTTTCAATGACATAAATAATGTAGATTTCCTACTTTTGGGTCCACCCTTATAATCTCATGTCATGGAGATTACCAAGTGTAAACTTCATGAGATGAAGCCTCATCCGTATATGAGAATCCAACACCTGATAGTTAGAATCATATGTGTCCCATTAGATGATGTTATACAATCACAAGACTTATGTTATAAAATATTATTATGACATTTCAAGGTTCTCATTATAACAAAGAACTACTCTAACCTTTTGATGTGACAAATACTCTAAGTAAATTATCACATTAATTTAATGAATAATAATAATAAAATATGTGATAAAATTTCTATTAATATTAAAATCCATGAATATACCAGAAATAAAAAGTATAATGTAGTTGGTTCTAGGGAACCAACTCTAACACATGAGATATGGAGTAAGTTAATTCCATACAACCAACTCATATGTTCTCAATTTTTGAGTATATAATGACCAAGTCAAAGAATTCATCACATTTCTATTATCTTATGGATGATCACACCACACGTTCCTCACCCAAATAGAAAAACACATCATATGTGTTTTCTAGGTATGACCATACACTTCCTTAATGCATCTCAATTGAGGGACCATATGTCATACTCATCATAAAAGAGGAAAAATCTCATCTTATTTGAGCTCCAATTGATAATATGATCATCAAAATACCCAACCACACCTTGATTATCCAAGCCACAAGACTTTAATATAAAAGATATAAAAGTATAAAGGTTCTCATTCTAGGTATCTCACTAACCTAAAGTAGTGGGGAATATATATATGAACTATGCACCCATAGTATAACAAATAAATAGTGTATTTCACTCCACATGGTATACTTAGTGGGTCACCCAATATATAAAACTCATTTTACACCTCATGAGCATATTTTATATCCTGATGAAAGAATTGTACAAATGTTAACTAGAAAATTTATCACTACATATAATACTCCATGATGAACATTAGTTAAGGGTAACTCAAAGTCATACTTTGAGAGGTCAATTATCATTTCACTTCATGAAATGTATATTAATACATGCATATATGAAACCTACATGAAAGAATGATAAATTTGAGTCTTCATTTTGTATAACATGATACATTTTATATTCTTAGACTCCATTAAGAATACACTACTACAAATATGGCCTTTATTAGCACTAGAAAAGTCTATTTACAGTGCTAAAACAAGCATTATTAATCGAGGCGCTGATAAAAGGGGGTCCCTTTTATCAGCACTTAAAAAAGCGCTGATAAAGACCCCTTTTATCAGCGCTAAAAAAAGTGATGATAAATAGGTTCTTTATCAGTGATTTTTTTAGCACTGATAACAGACTACTTTTATCAGTGATTTTTTAAAAGCACTGATAAAAGTTAAAAAACATTAAAAAATTAAAAAAAATATTTCTGTAATTCGGGGAGGGGCTTCAACAGCACTTGAAGCCCCCTTCAACAATGATCCCCACCCTAACCCGCATGCCCCAACCACCCCCAGCCTTTAACAGCGCCCCCAACCTTTAACAGTGCTTAGCCCCATTTCCACCCGTGCATGCCCTGCCTCCCCCTAGATTTGAACCCGGAACCTCTTGCCTGCGTTCCTAAAACTTTACCACTCCACCATATTTCTTTTCTCTTCATTTAAAAATATATCTATTGTAGAGACTTGGGTTTTGGACCTGTCATACATTGGAATATTCCTATCAATAATTCCAGAGTTAGGCGCGAAGATGGTGTACGATTTCGAGGCCCGGTGTCCCCGAAATTAATTTTATAAAAATATTAAGTATTTTTATACTATGCACGTGGCGGGGGTGTGTTATATCCAAAACGGTAGCTCAGGATGGGAATATGAGGGCACAGTTGCGTCCGGAGCATGCTATTTACCCTAGGCGGGGTGTAAACTTTGCGGGTGCAAGTCTGTTGTGAGAAAAGCCACCAGGGGTGTTTTTGTAAATAAAGGGAAAAGTTTATTTATGAGTGTTGGATCAAATAACTTATGAACGGAGTCTTAGATCAAAAATCCGAGTCCGCTGTTGCATTTAGAATGGCGCGTTTACCCTAAGGGAGACCTCACTTGAGAGGGCGCGGGAGATTCGGATTTCGCGTCTGCCAATAATTTTCTATAAATAGGGAGTTAAGAAAATGAGCAGGGTTAGCTCATTTCCCCTCTCGGACGGTGAAGTTCTGGAAGATGGCGATTCGACGTCCAAACGATATTGGATCATGACGAAACTTTAGACGCTGGTAGATCAGGGCATAGGGAACGCAACAACAGATTCAGATTCGAGGTAGGTGAATTCTTTCGAATTATGCATCTCCTCGATTGAGGTTTTGTTGTCGTTTTTGATTTGTTTCCACTTCTGTTGCTTTTCTTGTCTCTCTCGATGGACAAACCAAAAACAACCATCATCAGATTGAGTTTTTGATTTCGCGTTCTTCGTGTTCTTCATCTATTCTTCACGTTCTTCGTCCATTAACTTTTCACCTCGCCAAATCATCAATGAATCGAGGAGCAAGGCATATGTTTGCAAAGCTCTCGACCCGAGGAGTCTCGATCTGTGCTCGGGTTCAAGTTTTGGGCGCCGAAGCGCAGCGGTGAGAAGAAGCGGTGATTAATTTTCGTGACACTGAAACAGCGACAAATCGTTGAGTGGAGGCAAGCACTGTAAAGGTGTCGTCCCAAGGATTCCAGATCTGGTCTCGGATCACGTTTTGGACCACCAGAGTGACCGTGGTAGCCCGTGGAAGTTTTCCGGCTGATTTCCGGTGGTTCCGGCGGTTTTCTGGAAACTCCAGCGGTGGTCTGGAAGCTCCCGCAATGGTCCAACGGTGGTGGATTCCGACAGGCGGCGGCGGTCCGGTCAGGCAGGCGGTGGTTTCCGGCGACCCTAAAGTGGTCCGCCAGATTTTTCCGGGGGTTCTTTAAACCCCCGTAACTCGCAAACCGTAACTCCGATTTGTGAGCCGTTTGCAGCGACATGTTACTTGCTTCGAGAAGGACCTTTTAAACTCACTTTGGGAATTTTATGAGTCATTTTCGTAGCCCAGGGCTACGAAATGTTGAAATAATAATAATATTTTATTATTATTCGACTTCGGGCCGTTGTATCTTCTACCCGGAGCGTCTGATTGACGTGCGGTCAGTGAAATTGAGACCCTAATGGTACGGTGGAAATTTCTTGATGGTTTTTGGGTGTTCTGATCGAGAACAGGGTGTGGGCCCCACAAGGTCAGGTTTTGGCGTTTTCGGAGAAATGCGACTTTTCCGTCGGGTGTCCATTTTGGACGAACGAGTAGTCGATCCCTTGTGTTTTTCTGAGGGGATCATAATGGTGTGATCTGCTTGACGAGTTTCGGGATTGTGGTGTGGGCCCCACCCAGGATGGCTTCGCTGAATAGTATCATTTTCACCGGGTGTCCGTTTGGGACGATCGAGTAGTCGATACCGTGTGTTTTTTCGAGGGGATCACAGTGGTATGATCTTCTTGATGAGTTTTGAAATCGTAGTGTGGGCCCCACATGGTCTAGCTATGGTGAATAGTGCCTTTTCTATCGGTTGTCTGTGTTGGGCGAGTAAACAACATATCCTGCGTGTTTTTCCACGTGGATCGTGATGGTGGCCTTGGTTTTGGCCGTGGAGGTGCACGGTGTGGCATTGTGGCAGGTCACTCGGGTTAGCGACATTTGGTCCAAAAGTGGTTGAGGGTACTCCCTTGGTTCGTTCCTACAAGGGTTTGCACGGCTTCACAACCTTATTATAGGTTTGTGATTCTCTCGATGAGATGTTTAATCTGTTAGAGTTGTGGCATCCCTTCGGTGGGCCCGGAGCAGGATCCTCTAGCATCGTTTCCCTGGATCGAGTTCTTAGTATCGCTGTGACCGCTTATCCATGGGTGGTGATCCCTTATCTAGTAGGTTAACCCTGTAGGGTTTGTGGTATCATCAGTAATATGATCCCCTATGTAGTGGGCCATGCTCAGTAGGGTTGTGGCATCGTCGGGTATACGATCCCCTACTCAGCATGAGGATTATAGTAGGGTTGTAGTATCGTTGGTTATACGATCAACTAATCAACACGTGGTCTCGGTAGGGTTGGTGCATCGTAGGTTCGATCCCCTACATCGCGAGTTATACCAGATAGGGTTCTAGTATCTTCGTGACCACCTTTACATGGGAAACGATCCTCTATCTGAGTGACGTGTTTCTATCGAGCACCAGATCGGGTTGTGGTATCCCCCAGCAAATCTTGGGAGTGATCCCCTATCTGTGAGATCTAAGAATGCCAGATCGGATTGTGGTATCCCCCAGTGGACCCTGGGAGTGATCCCCTATATGTGAGATCTTTGTATACTGGTGTGGATTCTGGTATCCCCTAGCGGACCCTAGGAGCGATCCCCTATCTGAGGATTTTGGTGTTTGGTGTTTATGTTGTTTCAGGGAGGTTTCCTCAGTGACGATATCCGACGAGCATGATCTCTTAGGTGAGCGTCTGAGATGTTTGTGTGGGACCCGATGGAGTGTATCTCTCAGACGAGTGCCATCTAGGATGATAGTGATCATGTAGTGTGCTCTCCTAGTTGTGAACTGTTGCTAGTGATGGGGTCGGTACCTCATGTGGCTTGGTGCATGATCTGAGTATATCTGGATGTTTTTGGTATATGTAAGAGCATATACATGAGATTATGTTCAAGGTGTATGTATGGTCATACACCTGGATTGAGCTGACTAGTTGTGTTTAGCCAAGGATGGTCACGAGTTGGAGTTTCTCTCTCGTCTGGGTTCCCTCTGGCTGGGATGAGTGGACTATTTCCTTTCAGTTTCTCCCTTTTATTTTGGGGTTTTTGGGGTGCCCACTGGGTATTTTATATACTCACCCCTACGTGGGATTTTCCCGCACATGTTTGTGTCTTGTGCAGACCACATGCCTTTCGACGGAGTTCCAGGAGGACCCAGAGTAGGCAGATCTTAGTGTGTGCGACCGACCAGGGGGTTTACTGGAGTTGTGCTGAGGATTTTACCAGCAGGTGCTTTTGGAGGCGTTCTTCCTCCTTCTGAGCAGGTTGTACGCTTTTGCAGTTTTCCTTTGGTGGGCTCTGTTTTCCCCTTTTGTACTTTTTCCGTACTCTGGTTGTGGGTTAGATGTATGCATGCATTTCTTTCCAATTTTTATGTATATCTCTACACTATTTCTTGGAGGTGTATGTGGATGCGTGTGTACATGTAACTTAGGCTAATGCCTCTCATGTGTGTGATAGCCTACTCGGCGCTGGTCGATAGCCCCTGGCCTTTTGGAGGCGGGCTTGGGGAGTCACGGCTCGAGCCCCGTTGGGTCAGGTCATGACAGAGTGGTATCAGAGGAGGTTCCACCTTTATGATCTCAAAGCGTAGCTGGTCTAGCTGTGAGTTTAGTTTGGGTTGCATAGCGGCAGTTTCAAGATGTTTCGGGTTCGGCTTTCAGGCCAAAGACTCTAGTGTTGGTGTGGTGACCGACATATCCATTCACTAGGACTCTGATAACCTGCCTTTCAGCTTGGGACGTTTGGACACTAGTCACAGGTACATAATGATACATGCATTATATAGGACTTGGTTTTTTAGGTTTCCCTTATTCTTCTTGAGTCATCTCTTCAGATATATTATTTGACTATGAAGCGTCTTGATTGTATTTTAGGATGACTCCATGACGACAACCAGCGAGGGTTCCCCAGTAGGATTGTGGTGATGATCCGCCCCATGTAGAGGTTGTAGACCAGGGTGCAAGTTCTGAGGATGGACCTCCAGGTGGTCCACCAGTTGATCCACCACCTGTCGAGCAACTGGTTGTGCCGGCAGTGTAGGATAAGGATACGCGTAGGTTGAGTGCACTGCACGAGTTCCAGAGGCAGCAACCTCTGAGGTTTCAGGGTGATCCAGACCCTCAGGTAGCTGATGACTGGCTCGAAGCAGTCACCCAAGTTTTCTGCCTGGTGAGGACACCCCCAGATCAGATGGTGGTCCTAGCGGTGAGCCTTATACATGGTTCGGCCAGGCGATGGTGGAGTTTGGTGGCGTAGTCCCACGATAAGGAGATTCTCATGTGGGTAGAGTTTGAGCGGCTCTTCAGGGAAGAGTTCTATCCGGTGACGCTGAGGTCAGTGCTGATTCAGAAGCTTATGTAGCTTCGGCAGGAGGGCATGACTGTGTCGGAGTACTCCGTGAGGTTTACAGACCTGTCGCACTACTCCCTGGATATGGTTCGAGACCCATTCTTTAGGGCTTGGACCTTCGAGCAGGGCCTACGCAGAAAAATCTAGGCAGGTGTGGTTTCCTTGTGTCTGCCCACCTATGCTGGAGTGCTGGAGCGAGCCTTAGTGGTGGAGAGCTTTCTGGATGAGCAGATTCAGCCCGTCAGTTATGGGCACGTGGAAGCTGAGACGTCGACATCTGGTAGCCGGCGGCAGGCACAATGGTATGGACATGGCCGACGTTTCAGAAAGTGACCCTAGGATGGAGGATCTGAGGCTCATGGCTCACAAGGCTCGCAGGCCAGTTTGGGTCAGCTGCATAAGAGGCGGTGTTACCCTTGCGACGGTCAGGGATATATTGCTAGAGATTGTCCGACCCGTCGATCTACTGAGAGGGAGCCGGTCGATAGGCCTCCTTGGTAGCGACAACGTCTTGAGTTTGGAGGTCCACAGGGCGGCGGACGTGGCGACGGAGCTGGTGCAACTGCAGGAGGTGGTAGGCAGTACCAGATTCCACCACCACCACCCCAGGTGATCCACGCCGAGCTCAGGGAGCTCAAGGGTGAGGAAAGCTGCATGCCTTAGAGGCTGTTAACCCAGAGGCTCCGTGGATGGATATAGGTACGCCTTGTGTCCTTTCTACTTTCTATAGTAGTTTTGATAGACACTATTTAGCGGTACTCTTCCTTTTCTGTTTCTTGCTTGAGTTTTGTTCAGGGCGTTGGTAAGACCCTGTGTGGGTGTTGTTCGGTATGCTTAAAATGCGTGAGGAAGAGGGATCCTTCCCCCACCGAGATGCGTTTTTGTGATGCAATAAAAACCATGCGGGTGAGTCAGTGCCGCCCAAAGCGGACAGTGTTGAGGTGTGGTGGATGAGTCCCTCTGACTTATGTGTTCGGGCAGGGTTGTTTGTTGGTGAACTTGCTAGCGTGGGAGACCCAGTTGAGAGTCCAGTTGCTTTCCTTGTGCTTATGGCTTTTTAGGGATGAAAATTTCTAATGTGGGGAGGATGTAGTGACTTAGGTTTTGGCCCTATCAGACTTTGGAATATTCCTATGAATAATTCCAGATCTAGGCGCGAAGACGGCGTGTGATTCTGAGGCCCGATGTGCCTGGAATTAATTTTATAAAAATATTAAGTATTTTTATATTATACACGTGGAAGGGGTGTGTTATCTCATAAACGGTAGCTCAGAATGAGAACCTGAGGGCACGGTTGCGTCTGGAGTGTGCCGTTTACCCTAGGCGAGGTGTAAACTTTGCAGGCGGAGGCCCGTTGTGAGAAAAACCACCAGGGGCATTTTCGTAAATAAAGGGAAAAGTTTATTTATGAGTGTCAGCTTGAATAACTTCTGAACGGAGTCTCGAATCAAAAATCTGAGTCCATCGTTGCGTTCAGAATGGCGCGTTTACCCTAGGGGTGACCTCAGTTGAGAGAGCGCAGGAGATTCAGATTTCGCGTCTCCCGACAATTTTCTATAAATAGGGAGTTAATGAAATGAGCAGGGTTAGCTCATTTCCCCTATTGGATGGCGAAACTCTGGCCGACGGTGATTCGACATCCAAACGATATTGGATCATGATGAAACTTCAGACGCTGGTAGATCAGGGCACAAGGAAACGCAACGACGGATCCATATTTGAGGTAGGTGACTTCTTTCAGATTATGCATCTCCCCGATTGAGGTTTTGTTGTCGTTTTTGATTTGTTTTCTCTTCTGCTGCTTTTCTTGTCTCTCTTGATGTCCAAAACAACAACATCCATCATCATATTGAGTTTTTGATTGCACTTTCTTCGTGTTGTTCGTCTGTTCTTCACGTTCTTCGTCCATTAACTTTTCACCTCACCAAATCATCAACGAATCTAGGAGCAAGGCATATGTTTGCGAAGCTCTCGACCCGAGGAGTCCCGATCTGTGCTCGGGTTCGAGTTTCAGGCGCCGGAGGAAGTGCAGTGGCAAGCAGAAGTGGCAATTACTTTTCATGACACTAAAACGGCGACAGATTGTTGAGCGAAGGCAAGCGCTGTAAAGGTGTCTTCCCAAGGATTCCAGATCTGGTCTCAGATCGCGTTTTGGACCATCGAAGTGACCGTGGTGGCCCGCGGAAGTTTTCCGGCGGTTCTGGTGGTTTTCCGGCGACTCCAGAGGTTGTCCGGAAGCTCCTGCAGTGGTCAATGGGCAGCAGATTCCGGCAGGCGGCGGCGGTCCGGTCAGGCAGACGGTGGTTTCCGGCGACCTTACGGTGGTCCAGCCAGATTTTTCCGGGGGTTCTTTAAACCCCCGTAACTCGCAAACTGTAACTCCGATTTGCGAGCAGTTTGCTGTGATGCATTCCTTGCATCGATAAGGACCTTTTCAGCTCACTTTGGGAATTTTATGAGTCAGGTTCGTAGCCTAGGGCTACAAAACGATAAATAATAATAATATTTTATTATTATTCGACTTCGGGCCGTTGTATCTTCTACCCGGAGCGTCTGATTGACGTGCCGCCAGTGGTGTTGAGACCCTTATGGTACGAAGAAAATTTCTTGATGGTTTTTGGGTGTTCTAACCGAGAATAGGGTGTGGGCCCCATGTGGCTGGGTATTGGCGTTTTCGGAGAAACGTGACTTTTCCGCCGGGTGTCCGTTTTGGACGAACGAGTAGTTGATCCCTTGTGTTTTTCCGAGGGGATCACAATGGTGTGATCTGCTTGACGAGTTTCGAGATCGTGGTGTGGTCCCCACCCGGGCTGGCTTCGGTGAATAGTACTATTTTCATCGGGTGTCTGTTTGGGACGATCGAGTAGTCGATCCCGTGTGTTTTTCTGAGGGGATCGCAGTGGTATGATCCGCTTAATGAGTTTTGGGATCGTAGTGTGGGCCCCACACGGGCTAGCTACGGTGAATAGTTCCCTTTCCACCGGTTTTCTATTTTAGGTGAGTGAACAACCTATCTTACGTGTTTTTCCGCGTGGATCGTGATGGTGGACTCAGTTTCGGCCTCAGAGGTGTGTGGTGTGGCGTTGTGGCAGGTCACTCGGGTTAGCGATGTTTGGTCCAGTAGTGGTTGAGGGTACTCCCTTGGTTTATTCCTATGAGGGTTTGCATGGCATCACAACCTTATTATAGGTTTATGATCCTCTTGATGGGATGTTTAATCTGTTAGAGTTGCAGAATCCCTCCGGTGGGCCCGGAGCAGGATCCTCTTGCATCGTTTCCCTAGATCGGGTTCTTGGTATCGCTATGACCGATTATCCACGAGCGGTGATCCCCTATCTAGCAGGTTAACCCCGTAGGGTTTGTGGAACCATTGAGAATATGATCCCCTATGTCGTGGGCCGTGCTCAGTAGGGTTGTGGCATCGTTGGGTATACGACCCCCTACTCAGCATGAAGATTATAGTAGGGTTGCGATATCGTTGGTTATACGATCCCCTACTCAGCACATGGTCTCGGTAGGGTTGGTGCATCATCGATTCGATCCCCTAAATCGTGAGTTATACCAGATAGGGTTCCAATATCGTCGTGACCACCTTTACACAGGCGACGATCCTCTATCTGAGTGACGTGTTTCTGTCGAGCGCCAGATCGGGTTGTGGTATCCCCCAACAGATCCTGGGAGTGATCCCCTATTTGTGAGATCTACGAATACCATATCGGGTTGTGGTATCCCCCAGCGGACCCTGGGAGTGATCCCCTATCTGTGAGATCTTCGTATACTGGTTTGGGTTCTGGTATCTCCTAGAGGACCCTAGGAGCGATCCCCTATCTGAGGAGTTTGGTGTTTGGTGTTTATGTTGTTTCAGTGAGGTTTCCTCAGTGATGATATCCGATGAGGATGATCTCTCAGGTGAGCGTCTGAGATGTTTGTGTGGGACTCGATGGAGTGTATCTCTCGGATGAGTGTTATTTGGGATGATAGTGATCTTGGAGTGTGCTCTCCTAGTTGTGAACCGTTGCTAGTGATGGGGTCAGTACCTCATATGGCATAGTGCGTGAGCCGAGTATATCTGGATGTTTTTGGTATACGTAAGAGCATATACCTGAGTGAATGTTCAAGGTGTATGTATGGTCAAACACCTGGATTGAGCTGAGTAGTTGTGTTTAGTTGAGGATGGTCATGAGTTGGAGTTTCTCTCTCGTCTGGGTTCCCTCTGGCTGGGATGAGCGGAATGTTGCCTTTCAGTTGCTCCCTTTTATTTTGGGGGTTTTGGGGTGCCTAATGGGTATTTTATATACTCAACCCTACACAGGATTTTCCCGCACATATTTTTGTCTTGTGCAGACCACATGCCATTCAACAGAGTTCCAGGAGGACCCAGAGCAGGTGGAGCTTAGTGTGCGCGACTGACCAGGGGGTTTACTGGAGCTGTGATGAGGAGTTTACTAGTAGGTTCTTTTGGTGGCGTTCTTCCTCCTTCTGAGTAGGTTGGACGCTTTTGTAGTTTTCCATTGGTGGCCCCTGTTTTTCCCTTTTGTACTTTTTCCGTACTCTGGTTGAGGGTTGGATGTATGCATGCATTTCTTTCCAATTTTTATGTATATCTCTGCACTGTTTCTTGGAGGTGTATGTGGGTGCGTGTGTATATGTACCTTAGGATAATTCCTCCCATGTGTGTGATAGCCTATTTGGCTTTAGTCGCCAGCCCCTGGCCTATTGGAGGCGGGCTTGGGGAGTCATGGCTCGAGCCCCGTTGGGTCGGGTTGTGACATCTATTTATTTATATGTATATTTAGTTATATTTACTCTTATATTAAAATATATTTATATTAACATATATATATTTATATTAATATATATATGTATATATATATATAGTTATATTAATATATATATATATATATCTGTATATTAATATATATATATAGTTATATTTATATATTTATATATTTATTCGTATATTAATATATATTTATAAGATCAGTTTTAAATACATTTATAAAATATGTTTTTTTGTGTGTATTTATAAATAAATAAATACATACATACAACACACACACACATATTATATGTGTATATATAAGTATAATTATACATATTTATATATATTTACAAATATTATATATTAATATGTATATACATATATTTAGAATATATAGATAATATATATCAGTTTGTCAATACAGATGCACACACACACACACACATACACGTACACATTATATAGGTATATAAATATTTATATATTTGTATTTTAAATAAAATGGATATTATTTTTTTATTTAGATAAGGCTTATATATTGAGAAATATATTTTATATATAAATATGTTTAATTACTTATTTATAAAATTAAAATTTTATGTGTGAATATATCAAAAATATGTATATATTTTTATATATTTGATTATAAATAATAGTACATTATGAAAAACGATAAAAATCCATGAAAACCTGAAAAACAAGTAAAAAATGGAGAAACCCTCAAAACCCGTAAATACAGTCAGAAAGTCAAATAAACCCTAAACTCAGAGTATCGATGGAAAATTCTGATTCGAGAGTCTGTTTTGGCTCTGTGACTAGTCAAATCAAAGACCATCAAACATGATTTGATATGATAGGTGGTGGTGGCTAAACGGACATGCATATCATAAGTTACAACTGTTTGAAAAAACATCAGATAAGACAAAAGTGCTAGAAATGGGGGCTTGAAAAACTTAACAAACTGCAAATTCACTGAAATAGGCATAAATTCTGAACCGGGTGTCCGTTTCAGCACCATGACCATTCAAACCAAATATCATGGAACAAAATATGATATAACAGGTGGCATAGGCCAAAAAAACACACATATTGGGATTTATTACCATTTTAAGACAAATTTGACAGGGCACCGAACACAGAAACAAAGTTTTGGAGGACTTATGATGATTTTTTAGGGTTTTAGGGTCTAAAAAATTATTTTAACTTTTTAAAGTCATCTTGATGTGTAAATATCTTCACTTCCTTCGATTTGATATGTGGTAGAGCTCAAACGGACACCCAGATTGAAAGTTATGGCCGTTTGAAGTTGAAGTTTTTTTAGAGTGGTATAATTGATATATCTTCCATTTATTTGATCTTATAACAATTTTGATTGGATTTGGTCCTCAATCATCTCATGGGATTCTATTTTACTGGTCGCGACACTCAAACGGACACCCATAGCAGAAGTTATGGCTGTTTTAGTGAGTTATGGATTTCTTAGGTTTTTAGACGGTAGAAGGGTTGCTCAATTTAAAACAATAATAACTTCTGCTCTGGGTGTCCATTTTTTCTCTACCACATATAAAATAGAATCTTGAAAAAAATATCTACACTCTGGTGACCACTGGAACCCCATCTCACATTCTTCAAGGCCAAAAGGCCCATAATTCCTCCAAACGATCATAAGTTCTGTTCCAGGTGTCCATTTTTCCATAACTTCTACTTCGAGTGTCTATTTTACCTCTACCACATATCAAATCGAATATTAAGAATAAACCTACACTTTGGTGACCACCAGAACACCTTGTCATATTCTTCATGGCCCAAAAAGGTCCTTAATCCCTCCAAACGGCTACAACTTCTGCTCCTGGTGGCCATTTTGCGTCGTCCACATATCAAATCAATCTAAAACATATTTAAAAAATATATATAATATTTATATCAATATAAATATACTTATATATCAATATATTATTTTTTATGAAATATATTTTTTGAAATATACACTTTATCAGCACTAGGGAAAAAAGCACTGATAAAGGAACCCCCTTTATCAGCGCTTTTTTTTAGCGCTGTTAAAGGGTGACGCTATGGAAACCCAGTTTTGTGGTAGTGATACTTAAAAAATCCATACATAAGTGTATGTATAATATGTATTATATGAAATAATACTAGATCAAATCAATGTTTTTTTCATTTTCAGGGGTTTTGTTAAACTCATTACATCTCTATGTAATTATTTCCATATCTCTATGGGACCACCTAATAAATCCCTCTCACTAAACTCTTTAGAGTGTAACATCTATGAAGTAATATAGTTTGAATAATCTTCATATTTAGGAATCATATTCCCAATGGTCAACTTCTTGAACATATTCAAACTTTTTAACTTCGCAACATCAACTTTTATCATGTTAGTAACTTCTATTGTATACCTAGAACTCTTTATAAGTATATAAACATCATTCTAGGGACCCTTTCCATAATTTTTTTTCCTTGAAATATTTTTTAACAATTTATATTATTGATTCACCAACACATGCTAAAATAATTTATAAAATTAAGTGACATTCACTTTGTTATGGTAACTAAATGTATCAATTTCTCTTTACTATCATATCATAAAATATTTTAGGATATTAAATGAATTTTACTTTGATTTTTGACTGAAATAATCCTTTATTTTTTAACTTTGAACTTCTATGAGTCTAAATATAATCCCATTGGCCTCGTAGACACTATATTATCTTCAAAATATCATGCCAAGATACACAAACTCCTTTGTGTTTAAGAAATGACACTTATCTCCTTTTAGCAGGAATTTTTAATTAACAAACTACTACAAGCATATCATATATGGTATTATATATGTTTGGAGCATTTATAAGAAAATAAAACTTTATTCTTTAAAACATTTCACTAATGGTGGTGAAATATTAATTCCTCATATTTTAACAAACATTTGGATAAAAACCTATATTATAGATTTTTTTATCCTTATCTTATTCTCAAAAAATATTATAGATTTTTATGAATCATAAAACATGTGTATTAATCTCATTTTACTCATAAAAATTCGTTCTTAGTAAAAAAATTCTCTTATCTTATAAGATAAATGAAGATACACATCTTTTACATAGATCCATAAGAGTTTGATATATTCCTTTACTTTCAAATATTTGATGTAACAACTCTTTGATAAATCACTTGAATAAAAAATACAAGATCTATCAATTATCACATTTATTTTGAACTCCTGTATATTTATAACACTTGTAAAATATACACTTGGCATCATATACCATTTAAAACCGAATAATTAATTTTTATAACATTGGTACCTAACATAGAAATTCCATGGAGTTTCCCAAACTATTTCAGGCATTTAAGATAATCCCATCCAATGGAACATTGCCTTACTTTACTGATAACACCTTTAAGATTTAATGACCTAGTTTGTCTATTTGATGAAACATTTTTGGACTTTTCAACTAACTTTTTTTTCTTCTGGTTTGAACTTTTACCCACATGTACTATCAACATAGTACCATAACATGAACATCACATGCCCTAGTTCATATATTATCAATACTTTAAAAATATTGAGAAAACCTTTTATAAACTCATTCAATTTTTTAGAAAATTTCCACTAATAATAATAGATTTAATTCCACAATTAAAAATTCTTGAAGGAAACCTTCAGTCTCTCTAAGTCATTATCATACCCAATTATATTGAGTATATGTATGGAAACTACAATTAATTTGTTCCTGATGAATCTAAAACATTTTAAACTTTAAGTGAATCATTTTTCAATTCTCTTAAGCATCTATATTCACTTATTTAACTACTTCAACAATTATTTATATAGTAAGGGGTTTCTCTAATGCATAAACTTTCTCTTAATCAAGAACTTTTATTAAGATACCAGTCTTAGGAGTTTCTTATAGTATGATTCTACCATCATCTGATCCCCCACACTCTAGTGTAGTAAGGAGGGGTGTATTTCTTAGTTGTGTCAGTCTAACATGATGAAACCTTTTGTAGGGCTGACACATCATCCTTGAATGGAAACATTAGTGCAACAAATATTGTGTGTGTGTGTGTGGGGGGGGGGGGGGTCTAATTGGTCTTTGGTATGATTATTTCTACCTCTTGGGCCTTTGGGTCATCCCCATTTTGAGGGGGATTTTCTGTGCCTACAGGTCACTGGGCCCTCTAAACCATGTTTGGGACCTCAGGACATGTTTATCTTGGGCCTATGTACCTTTGAGCCTATGAACTATGTATTGGGTTCCACCTCAACCCAATTTTGAAGGGGATTTCCTTTTTTGTTTTAATAAAATATGGATAGATCCTCAAACTATTTCTATAAACCAAAGGCAAGTTATAATAAAGTAAAATCCATTATCATACCTAATGTGTAACTCCTTAGACGCATGTATGATTTTTTAACAGGTTGAGGGTCAAGCCCCCCTTATTGAACATAAAAAATAAATCCTCTTTTGAAAATTGGGAAGAGAGGAAACCCATTACAGACACTGAGGAAAAAATCCTTAAAGAAGCATGACCTAAAGGACTTAATGGCCATGAGTGTCCGATGGGATGAAAACATCAAGAAAAATCTTAGATAAAACCTTTTCACCCCCTGAAAGACAATAAAATAGTGTAATCCATCAATGATGTTGCATCACCCCCCTTAGATTCATACATGACAACATAGAACTAGTTTAACTACTTTAGAATAAATCATACACATAAAAATTCATAATATAAGAATTATATTAATGAATAATAAATTTGGGAATAAATTTTAAATAAATTAATAATTCATATATTTAAACATGAGATAAACAATTTACGAAAAATTTATAAATTAAAGCTAATCACAAACACTTTATAATTTAGATATTCATTATGGAAAATTCAAAAAAAAATTAATATAAAAATTTTATATTCATTTCAAAATATAAAGTCTTTCATATCATTTTTCATATTGAATTTACTTTAAATACCTGATATTAAATAAATTATAAACATTTTATAATCCAAATCTCTTATGTAAACAATTTACATAATCTAAATATCACATATTTATCATTATTTAAATCTTGATAAAATTAATCATCAAAAATCATTTTTATGTGGTTTAAATAATTTCTAAAATAAGGCCTTAATTTGAACAATGTCAATTTAAATAATTTTGACCAATTTATAACATTAAATATAAACTCTTATATTTTAGCCTTATTTGGTAATTTATGAACAATTTATAAATTACCCTTTTAATTTCTAAATAAAAAATTTATTTCTAAATTATAAGGCATTCCATATAATTAGAAAAGGTATTTCAATATTAACAATTAATATTTATGGATATTTATTTAATAAATGTTTTATATACATTTAATTAATTAATTATAAATAATTTTTTAATTTTTTAATTTATATACACCTTTATAAATTAATAAATATCCTAAAATACCATTTATTTTGATTTATAAACATTTTATAAACTATTTTATTAAATTTTAAATTGAAAACTATATTTTTTTATACCCTTCATTTTTAATGATATATACAATCCTTATTTAGGATATAATGTAGGCTATGTAGGAATAAAAACATAGATGTCTTGTCTATTCTTACATAGGTCTTGCATGAGATTAACTTCAACAGTTATGTGTGATTAACTTAGCATGATCGTTCCTTTTATAAAAATCAACTAGTGTTAATCTCATGTAGCCCAGGGCATCATGTAAGAATAAAAAAGTGTTGGCTGACACTGTGTGATATTATATTCATGCTTTGGGGTTTTTATAAGGTGATCACATGGGCCTTCACATGGGAATAAATTCACACGATGCTAAGTAGTCAAAGGTTATGATAACTAGCCTTTCATAGAATTAAAACTAACACCGTGTAAAATTAATTCAGTGGGAGAGCCCCTATATAGGATTAATCTGTGTAGGAATGAATCCATGCTGGCCTACATCGGATTAAACTAGACCTTTCATGGGACTAATACTTACACCACAATTCCTATGTAAGGATAACATCACGAGTCTTTCTATTGCGACCTACGATATGTGGGCTATATAGGATTAGTTTCATGATAATCCTATGTAGTCTACCATAAGTTTTAATATTACCTTTTAGATAACAGTATTTAATGAATCACACCATATATTTTAAAATGATACAATGCTTTTTTTTTCATAGTAATATGAAAATTCTTTATTTTAAGCATGATTTCGAGATTCAAGGATCATGAAATCACTTTGATACAACTGATGTGTTTATAAGGATAGTTTAACATTTAGAAAAGGCATCAGAAACAAAATAAACCCATTAAACTAGGATCTATCATGTGTATGAAAGTTTAAACCATGATACAGTATAAAATAAAGAACATGCATGCACCTTTCATTGAAGCTCTGCTGCTATGACCTTCACTATATGTGGTTAATGAAGGTCACATAAGATCAACCATCAAAATCCCCTCCCTATGGTATATCCACGGGTTAAGAAAATTTCTCATGTAACGCCTCATAGATTTTCAAGTTATGTTTTGGAGGAATTTTAATTTTTGGTTTGGTGAGGGGTTTATTTTGAGAAATAAGACTCAGATTGAGATTTTGAGTGTTTTTTACAACCTCAAATGGTGGTTTTGAAAATGGATAGAGGTTTGATTGGTTGTTCAAGTGCTCATGTGAGTATTGGAGGAGGGTGTCGGGTGACCAAAAAGCTGGATTTCAACATCCTATAGCAGTTTACATCATGAAAAATAGTTAACAATGCTAATTCTAATAATAAGGGTATTTTCACACCATAAATAGGCTTCATGGGGTTAATGAACCTTACACAGATCCATTCATGCAGAAAATTGTGGTTCACACTGTGAATAGTGATACCCAAGGGAATACCCCCTCCGCCTTAAGGAATTCACACAATGAACCAGTGATTCATGGTATGAATATGTTGGGAGATAGGGAATTCACACTATGAACTCTCTATTCACACCATAAATGTCTTCTGGGTGTCTCTCTTTTTGGAGGGGTAGTTTTTTATTTTCCATGTTAGAGTGATTTGGGTTTTTAGAGGAAATAGGGGTCAAAAGAGGCCATTTCTGACTAATTCTCCCTCTCTTCACCCTTCCTTCCATTTCCCTTGATGGGATATTATTTTTGGTTGTTATCTAATGATGATTTTAGGTAATATCATTTGTTTCCTTATATTCTTGGTCCTTTGTGTCTATCTGTCTATTTTGGAATGATTTTAGTTAGGGTTTCTTGACAATTTCCACTGAATCGTGGTGGAAATCACCCAATTCAATAGGAATTTATTGTGCCGTGGAAAGAGGAGATTCTGAGTATATGAACATGCATTGTATTTTTTTAAAGGTTGGGGTCAAATCCTTATTTATTATTTTAAGCAAATACCTCTTTCAATCTGAGTAGAGGGAGACCATTACATAGCCCGAAGGCCCAAGACCAAGTGGTCTGAATACAAGGCCCGAAAGCCCATTTTTTGGCCCAAAGGGCCCTTTGGTGAATAACACTGCTACAATACCTGGGCTGCTATAATACCTACTACAACACTTCTGCCACTACAGTTCCTTCTATAGTGCCTCCACCGCTATAGTGCTACCACTTCCATAGTCCCACCACTACTAAAGTGCTGCTATAGCACCCTATTACAGTGTTGCTATAGTACCCCAAGAAAATTCATCCCTACCCAAATTCGATCCTAGGTCTTTTGGATGCCAATCAAGAGCCTTTACCACTTGGGGTTTTGATCGAGGTAATATACTCCCCTAATTTATTTAGTGGTTTTGATAAAATTAGATGAAATTTGTTTTTAACTAGGTATCACGTGCTAGGTATTTTGGAAAGGATATTTCCAGGGGTGTGCCATGAACCTTCTATGTATGGTCGACCATAGTTTTAGTGTGATGGGAACACCTTTTTAGTATTTAGGTGATTATACATATTTATAATTTAATTAAATAATTTATAATAATTTGTTATAATTAATTATTTATGGTGTATGACATCAGATAGGATCTAGGTCAGCGGTAAAAGCTTGGATGAGGCATGGATGAGATTGTCCAAGGGTGACCAGATATTGGATTGGGTGGTAACACTATTTTGGAGGTAGGTGGTACCTTTAATACAAGATCATATTCCTACTTATGAGTTATTTCCTATTGAATCCATGTTTCATGGGTTCAGATTCAGGGTTAGGGATCAAGAGGGATTTGAGGAGTGATGTGATGGTGTTTGAACTACTACGCTTAGGAAAAGTTCTCTTTAAAACTTTGAGTGTTTTGGGATCTCCCTAAAACTATATCTCTAAGGGGTGGGGGTGTTGACTAAGTTGATGTAAGGAATTGGGTAGGTATCGTGGTATGAGATGTTACATGGGTAGTCTAGGATGGTCTCCCTAGGTATAGTTGGGTAGATATGAGAGGATTAAGGCTTATTGACAATTGGTGAGGAAAATATATGTCTCATTCTTGATGAGTTACACCCTCATGAGGTTGTAATGATATCTTGGTGATCGTGGAATGCATGATGAGCTCTCTAGGACTAGATGGGGTGTAACATATAAGGGGTTCCTATAATTAACCGGTTAATGGATCTCCCTTAGGATATGTGATACAAGACCTGAATGTGGGTCGTGGGTTTGGATAGGGACTTGGCATGAGGTTTCCATTGGATTTTGGGTGATAGACCTTGATAAGATCCTTGAGGTACCGAGACTAGGTTTGAGTGCTACTCTAGACAAGGATTGGACCCCGCCTCTTGAGGTCAGGGTCGTGATGATCCTTTGGGCTATGGTGTCACCATGGGGTAATAGAGGTGAGTTGGTATCAATGAGATGAGACCATGATAGGTCTAGAGGACTTTGTGGACACCTTTACATGTTAGGATAAATGTTCTTTGGGAATAGGGTATAGGTATTGAGAAAATAGTGCCTTAGGATTAGTTGGTGAGTGGTGTGATGGTATGTAGGCCTTGCTTGTGATGGATGCATTTATGCTGGGTGACAGACTTCACTGGGGGATAGGATCCTGATACTTGGCCTTGACTTGAGTGAGAAGGCTTGGGTTGTATATATTAACCTTGAATTAAGTAGGATTTGTTCATGGAACTTTCCTTGAGTAGGCTTAGGTCATGTGATGGACCTTTCTATGAGTGGATTGGGTCATGTTTTGGACCTTTCCATGAGTGCCTTGGGTTAAGGACCACCCATAAAGGGATAGGTCTTGGTACATTATAGCGCATGGATGATTAACCTTGTATTGAGAGGATTGGATCATGGAAGTGGACCAATCATGAATGGGTAATTCATGGGATTATGTGAGGCATAACCAATTGATCCTTCATTGAGTGATAAGGTAGTGGGTCAAGATGTGGATGCATGACCACACTCTATTACTTCAAGTAGTGGGTTAAGGTTTTGGATGATTCCCTACCTAGAATATATGGGTATGAGATGGGTAACAATATGGTGGCATGATTTGATGAGATGAATAGGTGGATTCTAGAATGAAATTAAATAAGGTATGATTAGTTTCCATGGTTTCCTGTTTAACATGCAACGGCTTGATGCGTAGGAGTCATGGTGGCTTGGTTAGCACACAATGTCCATGTTCATTTGATATATGTTTATTTATTTCCTCATGTATACATGTATATGATGACATATTATATGGAAACATGGAAATACCTTACTGATTTGTAATTCTCACACCATGAACGAGCATCACAATGCATATTCAGGCCTTATGTTTACTTTTAGGTTTAACATAGGACATGCAATGGATTAGGCTGAGATAGATTGATCGGTATATGGGGATTAGGTGTGTAGTGTATATTGGTTATTATATTAGGTATAGTGTGTTTTTATTACTTTATTTTTTATATGAAATAAATCCAACAGGTGATCAACTATATGCTTGTATGACCATGTGTTTATATATTATATTCCATTTGATATAACACTGTGTTTATTTATTTATGAACAATATGATTATGTAATGGATGTTTATTTATTTTCATCTATTTTCTAACTTTTATTCAAGGGAATATTCTACCTCTATATGAATTAGGATCTCACTGCTAGTTAATAGCCTCTGGCATATGAGGAGGTGCACTTGAGGCCATATGACCCTCTATCTCAGATGGGTGTCCTCAGCCAAGGTGTCATAAAATGTCATCAGAGATTTTATTTTGTATTACTATTTGGTGATATGGTAGATATAGGGTATAGGAATGCATCAGACCTTGTGATGAACCTTATACTGGTGAGTCATGAACACCTTTCCTGTGGGAAGTCTTGGTTACCGAGGTGAAGGGATTGTTTTTATTTGAATGTGCTATTATGGATGAGATGATTATTAAATATGATGTGTTTTATGGATATGTTATTTATGGTTTTATATCTTTTCCCATTGGAAAAATTTTTGTGTTCATGTATCATATTTAGCATGTAATACTCACATCACATGTTCCTATTGTTTGTTATTGGGTTTTCTAATAGGGCTTCAGTTGTTTAAAGTTTCAAAAAAAACTTATATGAACTTCTCCTATATAAATTTTTAGTAGTATTAAACTCAGTAAAACCATAATATTTTCTCTGATGTCCAATCATATGGATCCTAGAGCAGGACGTTCTCTGATGATGGAGACTATGTGACCCCTTTGTGAAAGGGTCATATATGGATCCTTAGTGGGTTGAAACTAGCATTAGATGATAGAGGAATGATCTGAGGATTGGCATAGATTACCATGAGGATATGGTTTTATTATATAAAGTGTCAAAAAAACCTATATGTTGTTTTCCCATATAGATTATTAGTGATATTCTACTTAACCGAACTTGGCAGTTGAGAAATAGCAAGTGAAATGCCTTGGGAATTTTGGATGTAAATCACTTAAAGAATTTATGGTATCGAGGTTCGTTTTTATAGGGTAGGATTAGTTTTATTTTTGTCCCTTTTAGTTCTATATGTGATTTTCATAGTGTGGTGGAAGCATGGGTAAATTCTCATGGAATTGGAATGATGTTCGTGTGGTGGTTGATCATGTGGTTATCCTTAGAATTAGTGATATTCCTTGGTTTGTAATGTGGGATTGAAATGAAGCAGGATATGGTCAGTGGGTTAGGCATGTGATCCTAGGTTTTATGGGAAATGACTCATGGGAGTGTGATATGGGTGTGTGACCAGGTGTACAAAAGAATACGCCGTTGGGTTTAGGTGAGATCATGGTAGATGGTTGGTGAGAACCTATAAGAGGGTTCTTAGTAGATCACTCTAACTCTATATTAGAGTGATCTCTTGGTGTGTATTTTCAAGGAAAATTATCAGTTCTTGAGGATGGTACATGCTAATTATGCATAGTTTTTTTTGGGTTTCTGTTTTTTGAATAGTCTATGTATGAGTCTGTTGAAAGTTATTCGTGTTGTGGATAAACATGAATTGAGTTTTAACAGTAGTTCAATAGTGCGATGCATGTGGGAATAAAATCTTGGAGCCTTGATCCTTGTCATAGGTTGATAATATGGTGGTGGTGGTGGTGGGGGGGTGTTGGGACCCATTTGGGGTTGGTTCTTAAGTTGTGGTGTAAGGGAAGCCTTGTGGTGGGGTGTGCACCATTTAATATTAGAAGATATAATTCATGGTAGGCTAGGGATGGGTGGTGGTTAGTGTTTTTTATTGGTTTTCGGGTGTGAATGGGTCATCAACATTCAATTATTATGTGTGTTAATGGATAGATCATGGGATATGTAGATCAGGTTTTAGTTCAGTGGTTGATGATAAGGATACTTTTTATGGTGGGGAGAATCATATCATTCACAAGGGAATGCACCTCATGTTGGACGAGTCATAGGTATGGTGAGACTGTCCAATTGATGGTTGAGGTGGAACTGGGTTATTGGTGAAAGGGTTGATCCAATGTGGTTTGGTTCCTTGGTGAATAATGGATTCAAATTTCATATGTGGTTCCAGATGAAGTTAGTGCTTTGGCATCGAGTGTGAGGTGGTTTTGGTGTGATTTAAAGGTGAGACAAATCAATGGTGTACCAATTCTCAGGGTGAGAGCATAAAGGATAGAGTGGTTGGTTGATTATCCAACTATGGAATTTCACTAGGAGTCAGACTCATACTTTAGTTTAGAGTCTTAAATGATTCTATGAACCTTTAGGGGAAAATACACCATGATTGGGCAATGTAGGGATGTGTCGATAGGTGCAGTTGAGTGTTTTCGGGAGAAGTTTTCCAGAGGAGATCTGAATGATTTTTTGTGCATGTTTGGATTCATTATGGTGGAAAAAATATTGGGATAATTGTTTGAAGTGTGGTTGGTGGGTTGGTGGATCACTAAAAGTGAGTTTTTGGTAGGCCATTCATATGGAGGGAGCACCATGATGCAGAAATGGCCTTCACAAGCAAATTATTATAGAGGAGAACACAATAACACTCAATATAAACTAATTTAAGACATCATAGTATTTTAAGAGAGACAATTGTGGTGAGAATTATCTCAATATTGGTGTTGTTGGCGAGTGGGTGGCTCTACTTCTGGTGAATTGTGCATTTGGTGTTTTGAGTTGTGTAGTGGAAGCACATTTGGAATTTTAGAGCATAACATGGTGAGTTATCAATGAATTTATGACCATGGTAGGAAAATATACATGGATCAAGGACTACCATGAATTATTAAGAATGAAAAGTGTTATGGTGGGGATTTTGTAACACCCCACAAATTTTCAGGTTGTTATGTTTTGGTAGATTTTTTTAGTTTAGTGAGGGGTTTGTTGTGAGAACTGGGACCCTGATTAGGATTCTGAGTGATTGAATATCCTTAAATGATGGTTTTGGATGTGTAATGAGGATTTATTGGTTGTTCAAGTGGTAGGGAGAGCATTGGAGGAGTGATCAGGCAACCTAGGAGCTGAATTTTAGCAGCATGCGGTAGTTCACGCCTTGAACCATGGTTCATGTTGTGAATGCTTGTAGCGAGGGAGGCGTTCATGCCATAAATGAGCTTTGTGAGGTAAAGGAACTTCATGAAGATAAATTTATTCCATGAACTAAAGTTCACACTATTAATGGGGTCGGTCGAGGGAGGAACCCTCTGCCTTAAGGAATTCACACTATGAACTAGGGATTCACGACATGAATATGTGAGGCATGTTAGAGTTGGTGGTTCCCTAAAACCAACTTCCCTTTTAATTTCAATTAAATTGTATATTCATGGGTTTTTAATATAATTTATTATCTCAACCTAATTTCTATCCTCTATGAGTGTATGTGATAATTTCTTAAAGATACATGATGCATCGAAAATTCATAGGACTTCCCTACTATGGTGAGATACTTTATATGCTATAACAATATTCTTTAAACCCATGTTCTATAACTAAATGATATTATATTATGGGACAAATAATATAAAAAAAATTAGGGGTAGGAGGATCATAATACATTGAGACACCTTCTAGTGGTCTTTAACTTTGGTGATCTCCAAGAAGGGAGGTTGTGAGAATATACCCTCCAATAGAAATTATGCATGTTTCATGTGTTATTTTATATTACCATTTATGGACATATGTAAGTATACTTTGACTATGAATCATGTGATTAAATGTATTTCATAAACTGTGATGATAATAGTTCATGGTGAAGTTGGATTCATTTTGTGTATCACAAGTGGCATAAAAATAATAAATAATGAGAGAGAGGATTTTTACCTTCCATTGGAAGTGAATATTTCATGCACTTTGATGGAATAAAATAGTTAGAGTAAGTCCATGTACATGAAGGTTTATTAGTGTGTTTAGTTCCATAAATTAAATGAAAAAGTGTAAAATATATAGGTTTATGACATAATCTATGCAACCTATTTAATGAGAGATATCAAGAAAAAGAGATTATATTACACGGTAAGGGTTTGTAGGAGGTTGAATGTCATTGTGACAATAAATATTTTCTCTATGGGTTCCTTGGCATCTTTCTAGATACTAACTTTGTAATTTTGGTGATTTATCCTAATGCCACTGAGAAAATGGTCTATAGGGTCACATACTAAGTGTATCAAAGAACCACAGTTAAATTCTATATGAGTTTAACAAGTAGATTAGAATATTATTATCAAGTCCAAGGAATGATATTTAACCAGGTTTATTGGTTGATCACAAGTATCTATTTATCATTTTATAACACAGTTATATTTATTTAATTAATTAAATAAATAGAAATTATATTTAGTCCAATAAATAATGAGGAAGATGAGCGGACATAGTTATGGTTTGGTGAGAATGGAATATTATTTTGAATAAATATTAATTTATTTATTTAAGAAAAATTATATTTAATTAGTCTATAAGTTATGTGCAAGTCAGTTAAATAATAATAATAATAATATTATTTATACATGGTGTATGCTAAGGGTTAATAGAATATTAAAGGGGATTTATGAAAATAATATTCTAACTCTATCTCTATAAACACCTAACTATAAAATTCTCATATAAGATAATATAATGATATTTGCATAAGAATAGTTGTGAACAACATTTGGAACTCTAGATAATTATCTCCACCAAGAGATATTATCAAGAATAATCCAAGTTCTATGAGGGTTGGTGTTCCTCCTCATTCCTCTATAGGTGTGATAGAACCAAGAGAATCAAATAGTCCTTACTGGGATTCTAAAGGTGCGATGAAAAACAAATAATGCAAGGTGTAGGAAAGTCTACACTAGAATCTATAGAACCCTACCACAATGTTTATATATTCATAGTGCATGTCTATATCACCAATATATGGAATCTAACATTGATTTCTCACTTGCAATGACAATTTGACAATAAGGGTCAACCACATTTGACAATAAAGAAATAATTACAAGATGTGGTAATTCTTGATCTATCTAAACTAATTATAAATTACATGTGAGATCCTATCTTCATGGTTTCTGAGAAATATATTACATCTAGTTATAAGGATAAATCCAAATAAGTTAAGGAAAAATATATCCATACTCAATCCCTAATTCTTTTGTTATTCCCCATAACCTTCAAGCGATATTAGAGTAGTCACATTTTAATTTATAATTATTTATTTTCATTGATTGTTGTATGAGTTTTTATTAGATTCATTTCTAGTTTATTAGTTCTTAATCTAATTATCATTATTATGATTTTCACCTTCATTTAACCAATAAAATGTTAGAGACCAATGAATAATAAGTCAACAAAATCCCTCAAGATGTGTCAAAGTTTTGGCTAGTCAACATCGATTACACATCGTGTAGTCATGTTTAATGAATCTGGATGGGCTGTGGGGTACACGATTCACCTCATAGAGTCAACATACAATGCATTTATTATACTTTGTGTATTGAATATCCAAATTGGCACACATCTTCTTAGATTACATGGTATGTAACTGGTGTACACATTGTGTATTTTACACATTTTTTAAATGCAAAACATGAAATCCTTGTGGTAAAAGAATAATCATGTATTTATCACATGACACAAGGGATTGATAGATAACAAACATGGTAATTAATAAATACATGGGTTATTTAATACTTAACACACAATGTTCATGTAATTAATACACATGTTTCATATCTAATAAAAATTATTCATTTTTTAATTAATTAATCCACATGTAGTGTAATGTACATGGTGTGAAATTAATTCACATGTGATGTAAAAATTAATTAACCCACAATGTATTTAATTCACATGAATTGTAATTAATTAATTCTCACATGGGGTAATTAATTCATATGCAGTGTAATTAATTCATACATGGTGTATTTTAATACACACGTGAGGTGTTTAAAACATGAAATGTAATTAATTAATTTACATAGAAATAAAATTAATTGA
This sequence comes from Viscum album, assembly GCA_963277665.1. Lineage (NCBI taxonomy): Eukaryota > Viridiplantae > Streptophyta > Magnoliopsida > Santalales > Viscaceae > Viscum > Viscum album. The sequence goes on from OY728122.1 coordinate 80,888,133, forward strand.
GGCATTCAACCAGTTTACACACCGTGTGGAAATGTTTTAAAGAATATTAAATGCTTAGTTAATTCCATGATAAATTAATAACTACATTTCATTTCCCCCACAAGTAAACATCATGTAATTATTAAGAGAATATGGAATTCCATTATAGTTCAGATGGATTATTAAGATAAAATAATTAATTAATTAAAAATACAATTAATTATATCAATTTGGGTAATTTTATCTTAGTAATAAGAATTAATTGAAACGAATTCTATCCAACATTCACATGTATGTTCATTGTATGTTTTGAATGATCACGATCCTAGACTAACCTATCCATGATTGGTTTCCTTTAATTTAATTTATTGAATGTTTTTTGTAATTATTATTATAAAATTAAAATGATGTCCTGTGTGTCATCCCCTCCTTATTATTATCTATGGGCCCGATGTACACAATTTTTTTTTATGTAACCAACTTTAACCCATCATTGGGTTCCCCTCACCTACATGTGAGTAAATACATATGTAAAAAATGAAGCTTTGAGGTGAGTGGAGGCGGTTTAAGTTTGAATTTGAGGTGAAAGAAATCAATGAAATACTTAATTGAACAAGTGGAATGTTTCATCCTAAGCCAATAATAGGCTTAGGTTGGATTTTTTCTATAGGGTCAACAATTGGTTTATCATCCTCTAGATAAACTAATTATTAGATAATGATCATGATCATATGAAATTATTTATTCATTTCTGTTAGTTTCATGATAAATTAATTATTTATAATGTATTATGATCACATTAAATAAATGAATTAACAAGCGCACAAGATATAATTAAATAAACTAGATTATGTGTAAATTTTATCTAGACATGGTTAATCACTTAAGTGAAATTTAATTAATATTAACAATCATGTGGTTTGATAAAATAGGATTATTTTACACATACCATAAAAGATAAAATTCCTCAAAAAAATATTAAGTTAGTATAAACTTCCATTACTTGATTTAGGATGGAACAAATAGTTTCAAAGTGTTTAACTAACCCTCATTAGGGTTCTTTAAACTAACATGGAGTTTTAAAGAAAGTTTTGTGTTGAATTAACCACATTTATATCAGTTTGTTCTATCCATAGATAAAATTGGTATAAATTTGGATACAAGTATTAAGGAAATACAATTCTAGTATTTCAGGATTGGGTAGTTTACTCAACGAATCAAGGAGATGCGATTCGGCAGTTGGAAACGATTTGTCTACTTAAATACAATCTGTTTTTCATGTGTAAAGCATGAACACTAGAATAATAATTATACATAGAAGAAGAAATGGGAAGATTTAGGTACATTCATTATCAAGTTAAACTTATCCTTATTTACTAGTTGGGTATTATATACTTTTTATGGTGCTCACTTCTATATCTAAATTCAAGAACCAAGTATATTCAGGAAGGTTTCTAGAGGATAGGTGAATCTTTGAGGTGCCAATAAAGCTTAGCTGGATGCCATGGATGCTAGATATTACCACCTCACACCATCTATGGAACATATCTTGGTTTTAAATAATTGTTATTATGTGCCTAGTGTTACCAAGATCTTCATATCAGTTTCTTTTCTTGATAAAAATGGTTTTTTTTCATGTTCGGAAATAGTGAATGTTATTTTTACAAAGATAACATTTGTTATGGTACGACATGGATTAATAAAAATATTTATGTATTAGACAATGAAAACCAAGTATTGGAAGTCAATAATGAATTAATTTCTCAATACACCTTTAACACCTAGTTATGGCATCACTATCAAGGTAATGTAAACTAGAACCGCTTGATAAAGCTCTATCAAGAAGGGAATTTAGAATCTTTTAAGATAAAACCACTTGAAAGATGTCTCGCCAGTTTACAAGGAAAGATGACCAAACCACCTTTCAGTGGTTCAAGTGAAAGTAATATAATGATTCTATAATTGGTATACAATGACATGTGTGAACCATTTCTAGTAGAAGTTAGAGGTGGATTCTCATACTTTATTAATTTTATTGGAGACTTTAGTAAATATGGATTCGTCTACTTAATGTGGTATAAGTGATAATCCTTGGAGAAATTAAAAGAATTCAAGAATGAAGTAGATAATCATATTGGAAAGAAGATAAATAATCTTCAATCATATTTAGATAGATAATATATAATCCAAAATTTTATTGACCTTTTATGGGAGTGTGGAATTGTATCCCAACTCACTCCTCAATATAAACTATAATGGAATGGTGTAAGTGAAAGGAGGAACCAAACTTTCTTGGACATGATGAGGTCAATGAAGAGTAATATTGATCTTCCATTATCTTTTTGGGGATATGCATTACAAAATAAAATGTACACACAAAACCAGGTTCTAACTAAAGAGATTGATGACATACCATATGAGTTAATGTATGGAAAGAAGTATGTGTTTTCAAACTTACATGTATGGGGTTGTGAGGCATTTGTTAAGGCCACTTCAGGTAAAAAACTGGAACCCTGGGGAACAAATTGTATCTTTTTAGGATAAACTAAGGAAAAAAAGGTTTATTACCTATGTTAACCCTTCGAAAAAAGGTTATAATGGCTTGAGAGTCCATATTCCTTGAGGGGGAGAACATCCTTAAGGAGGACATCGAGAATAATATTGACTTTGATGAATTCAATGCTCAAGATAGATAGGAGTTGGAAGAGGAACAACTTCCAAAAATACCAATAGAAGAATATATTCCTGAACCAAATATAATGATTAGGATCACCCAAGAGGTTATATAATGAGTATGTTATGGTTTTCTAGTCACTAAGGATGGTTACTAATTATTGTTGGACAATAATGATCCTATTTCATATAAGGAGATAGTAGAGAACTCAAAAGTTTCAAGATGCCTTGAAGCCATGAATTTTGAGATGGATTCCATGTATCATAACCAAGTATGGGTTCTAGTTGATCCCCTAATTAATTTAAATCCCATTGGGTGAAAATTTGTATTTAAGAGAAAACTATACATAGAAGGTAAAGTGAGTACCTATAAAGTAAGGATAGTGGATAAATGGTTTAAACTACATCAATTCATTGACTATGATGAAACCTTTTACCCAATTTCCATATTTGAATACATTAGAATTATAAATTCTATAATAGTATTATGTGACTATGATATTTGGAAGTTGTATGTTAAAATAAAATTCCTTAATGGGAACCTTTAGGAAGATGTCTATATGACACAACTAGAAGGGTTTGTGACTCCAAGTAATTAAAAAATGTCATTAAAGTTGTAGAAATACATTTATAGATTAAATAAAGAATTTAATACATGGAATATTGATTTTTATGAATCCATACGAGTGTTTGGTTTCATAACGAATAAATATGAGCTGTGTGAATATTGATGGTTTAGTAAGAGTGTAGTCATTTTCCTAGTAGTATATGTAAATAACATATTACTTTTTGGAAACATGGTACCGACCTTATAGTAAGTTAAGAATGAGTTGAACAAGTGTTCCTACATAAATGAATTAGGTGAACCAACCTATATCCTTAGGATCAAGATTCTTTGAAATAGATCCAAGAGGTTAATTGCATTAAGTCAGGGTATATACATTGAATAGATATTGAAGATATTCAGTATGTAATAATCCAATAGGTAATTTGTTCCAATCTTACATGAAATTCATATCTCCAAGAGAATGTATCCTTAGATACAATAGGAGAGAGTGTGAGAGAGAGTGAGAGAGGATGAGTAGGTTCCATTTCACATATGTGATAAGATCGATTATGTATGTCATGTTATGTACCGGGATTGATGTTTCTTATGATATAATCATGGAAAGAAGATATCAAGTAGATCTAGGAGTATAACATTGGGTTATTGTTAAGACCATCCTAAAGTATTTGAGACATACTAAAGATACGTTCCTAGTATATAGTGGAGATAATGAGCTAGTCATTAGGGGATACACAAATTTTAATTTCTAGATTATTCAAGATGATATGATATCCAAATCAAGATATGTATTCACACTCAATGAAGGACTTGTGAGATAGAAGAGATCAAAGATACCAATTATGGATGATTCTAAAAAAGAGTCTGAGAATATTGCAGCTTCTAATATAGATAAGGAAGAAGTTTGAATTCAAAACATTTTTAAAGATCTTAGCTTAGTTCCTAGTAGCACAAAACCTATCACAGTATATTGTGATAATAATATAGTGGTGGGTCTTTAAAAGGAGATAAGGTCTCACCATAGGATGAAGCACATACTTCAAAAGTTTAATCTCTTGGGGTATTTTTATCAATGAGGTAAAGTATAAGTGATAAGAGTATCTACAGAGGATAATGTGACAGACCCCTTGACTGAATATTTATTTCATTAGAAGAAAGAATATCACATGAGAGATAGTGGGCTTAAAATTGTTAGCAATTGGCTTTAGTTCAAGTGGGAGTCTGTTAGAGTTGGTGGTAAACTAATACCAAATGACCTTATACTTTCAATTACATTGTATATTCATGGTGTTTGAATATAATTTCTTATCACATCCTTATTTTACTTCTACATGATAGTGTATGTGATAATTTACTAAGGATAGATGATGTGTTGAAAGCACATAGCGGTTCCTTGCTATGATGAGATACTTTAGATTCTATGAAAGTATTTCTTAAACCCATGTTCTATGGATGAATGATACTGTATAAAGAGACACGGATGATATAGGTTATCTAGGTTAATAGTCTCATAAGACATTGATAAAGCTTCTCATGAATTTTACCATTAGTAATCTTCAAGAAGGGAGGTTATGAAAATGGAATTACCAATAGGAATTCTTCATGTTTCATGTGTCATTGGATATTCCTATCTACAAACCAATGTAATTATCCTTTGAATCTAAGATTATTATTAATGTGTATCCTAAATCGTGTTCTTATATGTATTTCATAAACTATGATGATAACAACTCATGAAGAATTTGTATACGTTGGATGAATCACGAGTGGCATACCATTAATGAATAATGTGAGATACGATTTATCCCTTCCATTGGAAGTGAATATCTCATGAAATTTGATGGAATGTAACAACTAGATTAAGTCCATGGCCATGGATGTTTATCAGTGTGTTTAGTTCTATAAAGTAAAATAAAGAGATTCAAACATATAGGTTGATAATACAAACTACACAAACTATTTTACAAGATATATTGCGACAAAAGGATTATATTACACAGTAAGGGTCCATAGGAGGTTGGATGTCATTGTGACATTAACTATTTTCTATATGGGTTATATGGAATGTTTCTAGATTATAACCATGGAATTTAGGTAGTTTAGACTAATTCCATCGAAAAAGGGTCCTAGAGGGTTACAAACTAAGTGTATTTAATAACCTCAGTCAAATTATATATGAGTTTAAAACATATATTATAATATTATTCTCAAGTTTGAGGAATAATATTTAATTTGGTTTATTGGTTGATCATAAGTATTTATTTATCAGTGTATAATATGGTTATATTTATTTATTTAATTAAATAAACATTCGTTATACTTAGTCTGATAAATAATGAGGATTAGTGGACCAAGTTATAATCTGGTGATAATAGAATATTATTTTTAATAAATAAATATTTATTTATTTGGTAAAAAATAATACTTAATTAGTCTATAAGTTATGCTCATATCAAGTAAATAATAATGATAATAATATTATTTATACATGGGGCATACTAAGGGTTAAGATAATATTAAAGGGTCTTTGTGCACATAATATTCTAACCCTAAATCTATAAATACCTGACTATAAAATTATCATATAAGATAAAACAATGGGATTTCCTAAGAATAGTTTTGAAAAAACATTTAGTACTCTATATAATTATCTCATTCTAGAGATAATCTCAAGAATTATATAAGTTTCATGAGTGTTTGAGGTCCTCATTTTTTGTCTTTAGTTGTGAGAGAACCAAAATAATCCAACAGGACTCATTGGGATTCTAAAGGTTCTATCAATATTAAACAATGAAAACCATAGGGACATCTATAATATCATTAGGAGAACCCTACCACGGTGTTCAGATATTCATGGTGTATGTGTAGATCATATCTAAAGGGAATCTTCCCTTGATTCCTCACTCACAATGAAGGTTTTACAAGAAGGTTTAACCACATTCGATAATAAATAAAGAATTATAAGATGAGGTAATTTGTGATCTATCTAAATTAATTATAAATTACATGTGAGGTCCTATATTCATGGATCCTAGAGACACTATTCTATCTAGTTATTAGGATAATTCCAATGAATTTGATGGAAAAGTATTATTGAACTTAGGCCCAACCACTTCCGCTGTGCCCCATAACCTTTAGGGTGACAAGGAATTCATTATGTGAAACCTCTATTCACACTATGAATGGATCCTGGTTGGATATCTTTAAGTTAGGGGTAGTTACATCTTTTCCATTTCATGGTGGTTTGGGTTTTTAATGGAAATGGAGGTTGAGTGAGACCATTTATAGAAATTCTACCTCTCATCACCCCTTTGATTTCCCTTGGTGGGGGATGATTTTTTATTACAATCTATCAATGATTCAGGGAAAGATAATACATTTACTTTTGTTCTTAGTCCCTTGTTTTGGTCCCTTAGATTTGGATTGATTTTGATTAGGGTTTCTTGATGATTTCCATTGAATCGTGGTGGAAATCATCCTGAATTGATAGGGATTTCTTGTGAAGTGGATGGAGGAGGTCTTAGGGAGATGAATACACACTAAATTTCTATGTTTCATTCAAGTTAAGTTAATGACCTAATTTATTTTTATTTTTTGATAAAATTGGAAAAAATTAGTATTTAATAAGGTGTTACATGATAATGATTTTTATAGGATGTTTCTGGGGGTGTTCTATGAACCTTCTATAGGTGGTTGGTTGTAGTTTTGGTGTGTCAGGAACACCTAGTGAGTATTTAGGCGATTATGCCTATTTGGAATTTAATTAAACAATTAATTATATTTTTTAAAAATTAATTATATATGGTGTATGGTGTAATATAGGAGGTATGAGCTTGGATTAGGTATAGATAGGCTTGTTCAAGGGTGAAAAGAGCTTGGATTGGGTGGTAACTTCGTTTCAGAGGTAGGTGATCCCTTTAATACAAGCTTATATGCCTACTTATGCATGATCACCTTCTATATGCATGTTTAATGGGTTTGCGTACAGGGATAGGGATTGAGAGGGCTTTAGGTAAGAGAGATAGGATGGTGTTTAACCTTTTATGCTTGGGACAAGTTCTCTTTAGCACTTTGAGTGTTTTAGGATTTCCCAAAGACTATATCGCTAAGGGGAGAGGGTGTTGGTTGAGTTGATGTGAGGCCTTGGATAGGTATCAATGCAATAAATCAACCAGGAATAACATCTGAACTGACATTTAAAATGATCTTCCATTGTCCTGAAGGGTGTTCCTGAACTTCATGGGCTAATGACAAGAACTTGGGCATCATAATAAAAAAATAGGAATGATTTATCCCATAAACAAAAGAATAAAAATACAAGAAGCAGAAAGAAAAGACAAATGAGGTAAAAACTGAGATATCCAAAAAAAGAAAAAAAAGTAAAACATATCATAAAACAAGTTCAAGGGCTGGTAAAACTGAAAACAAGAATAAAGATACAACAAACCACTAACACCTCAATGTGTAAGTGAGGAAATACCATAAAAACCTATAAAAAACCCTGAACCCAAAGACATAGTAATCTTTGTTGTGCTGAGAAAACTGATAAAATTATAATATGCATAATCATGAGTTAAAATACTAGTAGTTTTACACTCGATAACCCAAAGAAAAACACTTTAAAAGAGAATCCATATCATTTTTGTTTTTAAAATAAGGATATATGATAGGTTTTATAGTTTTTTATTTAATTAAACAAGTATCAAACTATTTCCTTAAAACGCCCATTTTCAAAAATCCAATACCTTTTTAAAATAAAACAAAAATTTATTTTCTCATAACAAAACATTCATTAATTATAGTTAAAACAATTTAAAAAGGAAAACTTGAAGGAAAACTTGATATCATTTCATAAATTTACAAATAACCATACCTTAAAAAATATACATATATCATCCTCATGGAATAAAAAGTGCTAAAGGGAAATAGTCTATAACAGAGATAATACAATCATCAATGAATTAAAGTCTATGTGATAGAAAACAATCAACACATCCCAAACACCCATTATTACCTTATCTTGGAATAATTTAGGGGTAACATCCCATATATTGACCGAAGTCCCACCTAGGTCGACTAGACAAAGCATAATTCTAAACTAGTTCGCATGTGTACCTAGAATTACCACCTAAAAATACAAGTCTTCCCATGAAATTCAAATATAGGTGATAATTTCAAGGAATTATCATACGATATATCATATTATAGCGACCAATACTTTTCATATATAAATACTACATCTTATTAGATAAAATATCTATTACATATCAATACGATCCACACTATAACCTCAAAGGTTTAGTTTATTTGGAAACATTGATACATAAAAAACTAGTACATAAATAATTTACATCATTTCCTATTAATAACTTCACAACTAGAACCCTTCTTAGACATAACATACTTAAAAACATTCTCCATAACCTGGGGAAGGGAAACATAAGAAATGGTGATCTCAGATGCTCAGTATGGATAAAATTAAGGGATATTAATCAATAATCATAAGTGAGCATAAGATAAACATAAGGGTATGAGAACATGAGCTTAACATTAGAATATCATACCCATTAATTCAAATATCTTAATCATGAAACATGGTATAAAGTTTTATCAATCAAAATAAATAATACATAAGAGTTAGAAATCATCAATAATCAATCCTGAGCTATGATAACATATCATAAGATTAAGACATAAGTTTGTGGCATGCACATAAGCATAGAAAATAACTTCCTTAGTCAAGGATCACTTACAAGAATATAATAGTGGATGGGGCTCACTCTCCACTCCATTATTCCCTTAGTCAAGTTTCACTCCTAATACTATCTTATTGGATAAAGTCCCTTATTGAAATGGGTTCACTCACCATTCTATTCCTTATTATCTTATGTGATATCCTTATTTACCCAATGAATTCCAGGAATATATAATTCCAATCCCACCCATCACATAATTAAAAACAAATATATATTTTCCACAAGATCATAAAACATTCATCATATCATCAAATTAAAACCCATAGAAAGGATATGGGTTTTATAAACATTTAATATTCATAATCATAAACCATCCAAAGAAATAATAAACATGGTAACATTATATCACATCCTTAGTAAATTATAAGAAAAATCAGAGGATTTTTATAGATAAAAAAACCTTTAAAAGATCACTAGAACTTTTCTTGGGGAAAATACCATTTTTATTTGAAATCACTTATTTATAATATAAAAATTTCCAAAATAGCAAGGATTTTTTTTTGAAACGATCAAAGGAAAATTATACAGTAATATTTAAATAGAATATTATACATTATGGTGAGGGAATCCATTCATGTGGTTTCTATTAAAACCAAAATTACTCACATTTTTGGTAAAAAAGTCAAAAGTACCACATTTGGAAAACGATGTGAAGGCTCATTTTAAACCTTGTAAAGGAAAGTAAAATATAGTAAAAATTAATTAAATAATATTTTTAGAATATTAAAAATATTCTTGAATTTTTTTATTGAAAATATGGACTTGGAAGAAAATATTAACAACCAAAGTGGAAAACAAGTTCAGTTTTCCTTAAAAACATTCTTTTAGTCTATTGAGTACTTAAAGAGAGAAAAATGAAATGAAAAAAATTAAAAATATAGAAATTAATATATGAAAATAAAATAAATAACATTTGTGATATATAGATCATATAATTTCATCATTGGAAAATTTAAGTATAAACAATCTTGGTAAAAATGATATTGTAACATAAAACCCTTACCTCAAGTCCACCTTGATTCATAAGCACTCTAACCTCTAATATCATAAATTTAAATTTTATTGTAATTATATAATAAAACCATAATAATACCTATAATTACATACATGGTTTAATTATAACATATTATCACCCATTCATAAACAATATTTCATTATCATCATAATTTCATGTGTTAACTACTTCATTTTTGATATATGTTTTAGTTCGACGGTTATGGTCCATTCACTTAGATCATGGTTAAATTATATAATTTTTTTTAATAATGATATAAATATAATATATATTCATTATATACATAATTATATCCATTCATATAAAGCGGTGATGAAAATTATTTACATCACCACGTGTAGATGGTTGTCTATACGTACGCACGAGTAATGTTTCCATTTTTCGATGGATGGAAGGAAAGAAAGGTAAATATTAATTAAATCTTAAAGAATAATTATTGAAACAAAAATATCATATATAATCATTACATTTATCATAACAACTAACCATTAATGGTGGTGGTGGTTGAAAATTAATCCCATCGCTATACGGAGGTGGCAGTCCACACGTATGCATGAACGATACTTTAATCTACAATTTGATTTAGAAGAAGTGATAAATGATTTTGAAATATTTGTAATAAAATCTCAGTATATTTATGATACTATATTTACAATTTTTTTATGGATACAATATGTTTATAATAATTTTAATAAGAGATAACATTGAAAGATATTGGTTAACATCTATACCTCTTCTTTGAGAGGTCTCCTTTGGCTCACACCTTAAGCCTTGAAGGATTGATTTTTGGAGAAGATAAGAAGAAATAGGATTAAGGTAAGGATTATATTAATGTTTTTAGTATTTATTTTCCAATCTATAAGTCCAAAATTGTGTGAATAAGAAAAGATAAGAGGTACCCTTTTATAAGTGAGGGGAGGGCCACACATGAAATTTCTTACAAGATTTCAATGATATAAGGTCAATTTCATTGGAAAGTGGGTCAAAATGGACAGGGATTAAAATTTATTATAATATAAGGTTAAAATATACTCAAAAAATAATAATTTTATAGGTATGGGTGTAAATAATACCCTTATATCTTGTTTTAAACCCCCCCGATAAACCTATTTTAACCTTAACCGTGGTAATAAAATTTTACTGTTTTTACTATTCACTATGAAAAAAACAAGTCAAACCTATTAGATTATATTAATTATTTTTATTAAAAAATATGGAATCTATTTTACCAAATTAAATTTCTATAATTGGAATAATTTAATTTTAAATAAGCGTGCAACCTGCAACGAAAACCCATTTTAGAATAATGAATCTTTAAGCTTAAAACATAATTTACTTACATTAATTTCATTGTAAAAATAATTAAATTGATATAAAAATATATGATTGAATATATAATCAATAAATTTCATTAAAATAATTAATAAATTGAGAATAATTTAATTTATTACAATAAAACCACATTGCCCGTATTAAAAGCAGCTTTTAGAAAAAATGCGCTTTTAATCCCAAAAAACAAACTTAAATCAGAATCAAGTATACTAATGATTATTATATAATTAATTAGATTATTTATAATAAAATTAAAATTATATTAATTTATGATAAAATTCAAAACATAATGGGGCTTTATTTGAAATGAAATGATAGTTTTTATAAAAATAAGCGTTTTTCACTATTAACTGAAAAATATATTTTTAGAAAAATTATAAAAATTCACCCTAAGATAATATTTAAATTTAGATCTAAAAAATTTTATTAATTTAATCAAATAAAATATATAAATATGGTATAAATTAATTATGAATTTGGTGTGTAAAAATGTGATAAAAATAATTTTTGAAGAAAAAATATTTTTTAGCATAAAATGACTACTAAAAATTATGTACTTATTTATTATGATTTAATAAATAAATTTACATTATTTAAAAAATTTATAAATATTTTTCAATAAGTATTTATTACCATTATTACCTTCCAATTTAATAGCTAGGTAATAACAATTTACTATATCATGATTCATATAGGCTCATGGTTGCGTGTAAGGAAAGCTATTGAATAATTAAATTTTATTTCAAAAGGAAATACATATAAACTACTAGTGTGTTAAATTAAAACCCACTTAAAATTAATTTTCCCTTGAAATTATGTCACTCTAATACAACCAAATGAGGATATATTTTCTTCATCACATCCTCAGGTTCCGATGTAGCTTTCTTAAATTTTTTATTCCTCCAAAAAACTTTAACCAGATGAGTAGTATTGTTCCATAGAAATTTATCTATATGATCAAAGATTTATAATGGTTTTTATTCATAAGAAATATCATACTCCGGTGGTATAACCTTTGATTTCAGTATATGTGAAGTATTGGGTATGTACTTCCTTAAGATAGATACATGGGACACATCATGAACTTGAGAGAGGTTTAGTGGGAGTGCCAAGCGATAAGTAATTATCTAAATCCAATAAAGAAACTTGAAAGGAACAATATATATAAGGAAAATAATTCCCTTATTTTTGAATGTCATAACCTTCTTCCATAGAGAAATTCATAGGAAAAGTTTCTCACCAACATTGAATTCCAGATCTCACCGATGATTTTCATCATAACTCTTGTCGGCTCTGATCCATATTGATATGTTTTGGAATAGATATAAACTTATCTTCCATTTTGTAATATATTATAGGTCCCAATATATTTATTTCTCCAACTTCATCCCAACATAATAGAGTTATACACTTCTTTTCATAGAGAGATTAATGATGAGCCATCTAAATTCTCAAGTGAAATCTATTGTTATAAGAAAAATAAACTAGTGGAAGGTTTTAAACCTAAACACATTTGAAATATAGATAAAAGGATATCAATATACCCTCTAGTGTTTGAATGGTCGTCTCAGATCGACCATCTATCTGAAGATGATAATAAGTACTAAAACAAAACTCTATATCTAGAGCATTCAAAAGACTTCTCAAGAACATTAGATACAATAGAATGTGGTACCCCATGTAACCTTAACACTTACTGAATGTATATCTTGGAAAGTTTATCAATAGATAAATATTATCTGATAGAAATTAAGTACACTAACTTTTTAAGGTAATCTTCTATAACCCAAATAACATTATAGACTTTAGATATTTTGTGGAGTTTGATAATGAAATCTATGTGATGTTTTCCCATTTCCATTATAGTATGGGTAATAGTTATAACATACCCTTAGAATTATATCTATCAGCATTAAATTACTAATATACTAAGAAATGAGATACATACTCCCCAATATCTCTCTTCATGTTGTCCCACCAAAAATAATCTTTCATATCTCTATAAATCATCATACTTCCAGATGAATATAGAATTATGAGCTATGTGGTTCTTACAATAGTTACTTATTTAGTTCTAGTATTAAAGGGACATATATTTGGTACTTAAACCTTAAAATTCTATCACAATCATGATTGAACTCATGAACATTTATCACCTTCTTTTAAAGCTCCACATCCTCCTTCTGCACCTCTTTAATTTTTACATGGATAAATGGTTGAACACTCATATGAGAAAGATAATATTTATCCCCTTTAAGATTTCAGGATCCATAATTCACAAATCTATAAATATTGTATCTTTTGTGATACTCAACATAGATAATCTATCATTATCCTTTTGACTCAAATCATTATCCACCTTGTTTGCTTTCCTAGGGTGGTAATGTATCGAGCAGTCATAATATTTAATCAAATCCAAACATCTTATTTGGTGTATATTCAACTATTTAGAGGTGAATATATACTTATAAAATTTTATTTTTATTATATATTTCAGACATTTCTCTATAAAGATAATGCCTCTAGATCTTTAATACAAATATTACCACTTTTAACTCTAAATCACAAGTCAGGTAATTTTTCTTATGAACCTTATATTTACATGAGGAATAAGTTATCACCAAATAATTCTATATGAGAACACATCCTTATACTTTCTTCAATGCATAACTATAAATAAAAAACCCTTCTCCACTATAGGGTAGTGCGAGAACACGTGAAATAACAAACTTTCACTTTATTTCTGAAGAGCCCACTTTGTGTATGGATTGTATTTGTTGTCAAATGATTGTTATTGGTTTTCAATAGTGATCAATGAGTCATTGCGGTAAATATGATGAATTAGTTACAAAGTTAATGGATCCTAGATAATTTCCTCAAGTCTTGATAATTCAATAAAAATATTTTAAAGACTTTGAGTATCATGGTGATGCCGAGAGAATTTTTATGGATTCATTAGATGAAATTAGATGTCATGGTTGAATAATTATCTTAGTTTAAATTGGACAATGATTTTATGATTTATATTTCATAAATATCATACTTTTTTTGGAGAACTTGTGATGCAATACTTTTTAGGGAAAGGGGGAGAAAAGGTGTTTCCAGTCATATTTAGGTTTGATTGGAAAGACATATATTGTTAGAAGATAGGGAAGTTACAATATTTTCATTAGAAAATATGATGATGCTAAATATGATCGATCAAAGGTTATATATCATGATAGATAGAGTTCTTTATGAAAGAAGATGACCAAAAATCAATATGGTTGGTTTTTCCGAAGTAGATATTTAAGGTGGCGTCATTTCCCAGTGTTTGTCAATTTTTTTGGGCCTCAAAATCAGGAGTTTGTTTTAAGGAAAAGGAAGTATTTCTATAAAGGAGTATGTAGAATGTAGTTTTTATACTACAAATCATAGTTCTTAGACCGCATAGGAGGTTTACAGAATGGTGAAGGAAAATCAGAAAAGTTAGATTTCCACATAGCAGTGCTATGAGGATCGCGAAGCATTCTACACAAACAATGTAGGAAAAAGAGTATGCATGAGGCATGCAGTCTATGTAGGAAGCTTTTAGTTCACAGGAAGCACATCATTTTCAGTTTAGAGGTGGTGATTCATTTGTGGAATACATCAGCCTCCACAAGTAAAGAAAGGCGCTATGCAGACCACATATCATAGTTCGTGGTGAAGGTTATCCCGCATTGAAATTTTGGGTAATTTTGATTAGTTGGTTTTGTGGATCTATTTAACTATATAAATACCCCTAATCATATCATTAAGAGAGAATGAATTTTATTATAGAACATATTCACTGGTGAAAGAATTTAGGCAAGTCTGAAAGAGTTCACGAGGGAGAATTATGAGAATTATAAGAATTTCAAAAGGGATAATTCCACGAAGGATAGTAGTTCGCTCAGAAAAGATTTGACAAAGGTAGAAGTTATCCACTGAAGGATTTTGTGGGGCTTGATAGCTTGTCTGAAGAATAGTTTTACAGGGTTCGATTTCCAAAAAAGTAAAAGGGTATGCAGAGCATTAGCAGTCTACAGGGCATCATCCATTCTAAAAGAAGAGGTTATCCATGAAGGGAAGGTAGTCCATGAATCATCGACAGTTTGCAGGGCATCAACTGTCTTAAAAGTAGAGGTAGTCCACAAAAGAATTTTTTTTTCCTTGAAGCACTTGTGCCATGCCAAAGTAGTACGTGAAGGATTCAAGGCATTTTTAGTGGATACCGAATAGTCCCGTAAAGGATAAATAATGCATACACACAATAGGTGTTTACACCCTTATTGTGCTTCATGAAGAAGATGATCTATGAACACTCAATACGTTTTAAACTCCCATTTTTATAGTGGTTCTCAAAGAATGGTTATGTGAACCAGTGATTTGGTATAATACCCAAACTTTGTTTCATAAAGTAAAACTGTGTGTGTACCCAGTTGATACACAATAGAAAGAGAAGAGAAAACACACTTTGTTTGTTTGTGTGAAGAAGAACCAGACATGAACCTAAGTTAATATTTTCAAAATTAAGAAGAGAATTAAACCAATACATTCATGTGTTGGTATTGAGTGATGAAGAAAGAGAATAAGATAATTTCTACACAATTGAACATTATCGTGTGTACAAGAAGAATATAGTGTTCCCACTTAAATTTTGATTATTATTTAGGGAAGATTAATTGTGATGATTCTATGTTTACCTGATCATTATTATTTTGATAATCACAAAGGGGTTTTTTGATTCTAGAAATATTGGAAGAAGGTGATTCGGTGAAGTTGGTTTCACACTGAAAAAGAAAGAGAGATCAAGACACCGCAATATACTAGTGCATATATTTGTGTGTCACAGATCAAAGGGAGAAGAGGAAGTAACTAAACAAATTGATATTAGTTGATCATTATTTGGGTTAGGGAGAATTCAGTTCATCAGTCAACTATATTCATATTATTATAACTGATAGAAGAAGAAGATAGTGTAGCTATCAAGTTTTCTTCTAGGAAGATATAATAGGAGTTTCCTCTATGCTACTGTTCAAGTAACAAAGTGAAGAAAAATACTATGGAAGAAAAAACTAGAACTCTGACATCAGAAATGACTTAATAGGTGGAGGACTTTCTTGGTGTTACAAATCCTTATCAACAAGGAGAAGACTGTCTTGAGAGGTAGTATAAAGATCTAGCCAAGTGTTGTAGAACACGTACTATTGGATTATTTTCAAATTTCTACATGAGTGTAAGGGAATATCCTACACATTTTATTCCACACAAAAGGATTGTTTTCTAGTGGATTGTGTGGTATTAGATTATTTATAAACCATACCAAGGATGTAGCTACTCTTATTGAGTAAGTGAAACTTGTAAAAATATCACCTGTTATATTTACTGCTTTCATATACATGAATTCTATAGGGAAAATAGAATAAGAGAATCAAGATCCTAATAGGTCTAAGAGGTACATAGATAAAAAGTTGGAATTGGATTCAAAATTCCCCAACACCGATTCACCCCCTCTCAGTGTTATGAATATACTAAACTGGTCCTCTCAAGTTCCTTAAAATTTTCTTCACACTCATAAGTCCAAAGGAACTTAACTCTCTTCTGAGTTAACTTAGTGAGTGGATTATATAACCATGATAAATCATTCAAAGATTGAAAATATCCAAAAAAATACATGAAAACTATGGATCTTAGTCACAGTGGATGATCTGGGCTAATGTTTAATAACTTATATCTTTGATTTATCCACAGATATACCCTATATTGATATTATATGACCAAAAAATGAAAATTTATATAGCCAAAATTCACACTTGGTAAATTTTTCATACAAATATACTTCCTTAGGGTCTTCAGTACAATCCTCACATGATCTTAATTCCATTCCTTGCTCTTGGGATATATAAGAATATCTTCTATAAAGACTATAAAAAATTTATCAAGGTGATATCTATATAGTATATTCATTAAATCCTGGAAGATAGTGAAGGTATTCATAAAACTAAATAGAATCACTATAAATTCATAGTATCCTTACCAAAAATAGAAATCTATGTTGGGTATGTCTTAACTTTTCACCATCAACTAATAGTATCCAGATCGAAGATAAATCTTGGAAAAATATTGAACTCTTTATAATTGATCAAAAAAATCATCAATATGGGGTATAAGATACTTTTTCTTGATTGTGATCTTTTTAAGTTGGTAATAATAAATTCATAGTCACACTGATCCATATTTATTCTTAATAAAATGGATAGGTGCACCCCAAGGTGATTCACTTGGCTAATTGAATCACCTATTATGATTCTCTTGGAGTTTCTTATTTAATTATTAAAACTCCATTTTTTGAAATTCATGATTATTAAAACTCAATTGAGGCCATTATATATGGATTATTTGAAATAGGTGTAGCACCATATATGAGTTCTATTTAAAACTCAACTTCACAATTCATAGGAAGACTAGGTAACTCTTCTATAAATACATAAAAAACTCTCATAAAATAGGAATATCATCAATGTTGAGTTTCTCCCCAACCATATAAGATTATAACCCCTCATAAATAGGTAGTATAACCCATAAAATGGAAGCAATTCTCCTTGTAAGTTCATGTTCATCCTCATACCGATAGAAAATCATAGGTTGATTTAGAATATCAAACATGATTTCTATAATCTATAAATTTATACGAGATCTATGTAAAGGGAGTTAATCAATTCAAAAAATGAAATCAAATTCCACTAAAGGATGAAAAACAAGGTTTTCATAGGGAAAATTCTTACAAAATTTAACATGGAATCCCTTACTCTGAAGTGTTCCTTATTTATGATAATTCACTTCAGCGATAAACATAGAATATGATTTTCCTTGGTCTAAGAGTTAGAACTTGGATGGGGAATCAACTCGAATAATGAACAAGCTCCCAAAAAAAAATACATTGGACAAATATTTTTCCCTATTATGAACTTCATTTCACTACATTGAACTATTCATTTTCCCCCAGCAATTAGTTTCATTATTCCCTTCTTTTCCACACATAAAAAATCTCCTCATTAATTTGGGACATTTCCTTCGGTTCTTATTACTATATTCTCAACATGTAAGAATTTGAATATTATTTCATCCATGATCTTCATGAATGTCTATTTTCACTTATTATGTGTTTTAGGAAACTCACCCAAGTTGAGATTGTTAGTTATATAATGAGATATATGATTAAAAATAATCACAAGGGTTTTTATTCCACCTCATATTTCATTTGTTTTCTCATAAGGAAAATCATTCCATTATTCATCACACTCAACATTAACATGGTTACTTCTATATCCATCCATTAAATAAAACCAAAAATCATAGTATGAGAAATAATAATCATATTGGGAAATCATAGGATCATAAAAAATATTTATAGTAATTTTAAATCATAACACTTTATTTTCAATCTATGACACCTTAGGTTTGATCTAGGTCATCCATGATCATTAAGTATTGAAATACTTTATAATGGTTCTAAAATAAAATGTGAAACCTAAGAATATGCCTAAGGAGTGTCAAACTAGATGCATAGTAAGGTCCCATTCACCATGCACTATAATGATGGTCAAAATATACTTGACCAACTCTTTTTGGGGTTATCACCCCTAGATGCATCTATGCCAAAACCATGCCCACTTATAGTATCCAAAAATGGATGTATTTTATTTGGGAAAACAAACTCATTTATTTTCCATAAGTTAGGATATTCCCTTATACTTAGTTTTATACTAAGGTTTCTCAATAAAGTTTCCATATCCTAGTTTCCAAAAGTTACTAAACCTTTCTATGATACCAACTATAGTGACACATACTTTTCATACAAAAGTACTACATCCTATTAGAGGAAATATACATTACATATCAATATGATCCATGCTATAAATATAAAGGTTTAGTGTTTTTGGAAACATAAAATACATAAAAAACTTGCACATAAATGATCTATATCATTTCCCATTAATTTTTTCACAACTATCACCCTTATTAGACATAACATAAAAACTATCTCCATAATCTAGGGAATGGAAACATAAGAAATGTTGAGCTAAAATTCTCAGTAAGGTTAAACTTAATAGATATAAATAAATGATAATAAGTGAGTATAATATAAGCATAAGGGTATGATAAAATGATCTTATCATTAGAAAACTATACCCATAAATTCATATATCATAATCACAAGACATGGAATAAAGTTTTATCAATCAAATGATATAAGATGTAAGAGTATAAAATCATTAATAATCAATCATGATCCATGAGAACATATCATTAACTTAAGAAATAAGTTTTTGGCATACACATAAGCATAGGAAATCATTTCCTTAGTCAAGGATCACTTCCAAGACTATCATAGTGTATTGAGTTCACTCCCCATTCCACTATTTCCTTAGTAAAGGTTTACTCCCAAGAATATCTTATTAGATAAATTCCCTTATTGAAATAGGTGCACTCCCCATTATGGTTCTTATTATCTCATGATATATCCTTATTTACCCAATGAATTATAGGGATATATAATTTTAGGCTCACCCATTACATAATTAAAACCATACACATGTGTGCCAAAAGATCATAAAACATTTATCATATCATCAAATCATAACCCATGGAAAAGATACGGGTTTCATAAAAATTTCAACATCATAATCCTAAACCATTCATAAAAATATTAAATATGGTAGCATTGGATCATATCCCTAGTAAATCACAAGAAACATCACGGGGTGTTATTATAAATAATAGTATCTTTAAAATATCACTATCAAATTTCTTTAGGAAAATACCATTTTCATTTGAAATTACTTATTTAGAATCTAAAAATTTCTAGAATATTATGGAATTTTTTTTATTTTTAAATAAGAAAGTAGAATTATAAATAAATCTTTAAATAAAATAGTATTAATTATGTCAAGGTAATTCATTCATGCGGTGTTTGTTAAAACAAAAAATCCTTTCACATTTTCGATAAAAATTCAAAAGTACCACGCTTGGAAAATGCTAAGAAAGTTCCATTTAAAACATGGTAAGAAAAGTGAAACATAGTAAAAATATGACTTAAATAATATTTTTATAATATTAAAAACATTCTTTAAAATATTTTAAAGAAAATTTGGACATGGAAGAAAAGATTCCCAATCGAAGGGAAAAACATGGTTAGTTTTACTTAAAAACATTATTTCAGTCTCTCGAGTACTTAAAGTGAGGAAAATTAAAAGAAAAAATTAAATATAAAAAATAACCATATTATAAGAAAATTAATAAGATTTTGGAGATATATATCATACAATTTAATTATAAAAAATTTAATCATAAACAATCTCTGTAAAAATGAGATTATAATATAAAACCCTTACCTAAAGCCAGTCTTACATTAGAAGTTCTCTATAAAAATATATAATAAATTAAAATTTTACTATAATTATATACTAGAACCATAATAATACATATAAAACCATGCATGGTTTACTTATAATATCATATGACCCTTTCATTAACAATCTTTCATTATCATCATCATTTTGGGTGTTAACTACTTATTTTTTCATGTATGTTTTGGTTTAGAGGTTATGGTCCATGCACTTTGATCATGGTTAATTTATATAAGTAATTTTAATAATGATATAATATATACATAATTATAACCATTTATATAAAGTGGCAATGAAAAATGAATTTCATCAATATGTGGAGATGGTAGTTCATACGCACGAACAAGTGATGTTTCCATTTTTCAATGGATGGAGAAAAAGAAAGGTAAATATTAATACAAAATTAAATAATCATTATTAAAAGATAAATATAATATTTAAACATTAAATATATCATTAAAACAAACCATGGAAGACATTGGTGGTGGAAAATGAATCACATCACTATGTGGAGGCGGTAGTCCACATGTACACATGAGTGATACATTTATATCTAACTTGATTCAAAAGAGGTGGTAAATGGTTTTTACATCACCATAATAACATATAATTATATCTATGATACCAGGTTAATAATTTTTTATGGATACCACATGTCACTACTGAAAATACCTCCTATACCAACGCCTCTATCCCAATGGTTTAGATAAACCGTTGGGATAGGGTACCTATACCAACGGTTTGTTGAAAACCATTGGTATAAAAAAAATTAGAGTGTATTTTCCCAACGGTTTGAAAAACCGTTGGGATAGGCCCGGGTAGAGACACTTTTACCAATGGTTATAGATAACCGTTGAGATAGGTGATAGTTTTCCCAACAGTTTTTTGAAACCATTGGGATAGTGGAATGTGTACCCCCTTATGCCAAAAGTTCATTGAAACCATTGGGATAGGTTTGATAATATTTCCCAATGGTTTTGAAAAACCGTTGGGATAAAATTCCACAAATGAATCTCCCAATTCCGATCCTGATCCATCCATATTGGGCCCTAAATGAGATCTCCCATTGTTCCAGCGTGCAAACCCTTCTTCCCAACAACCTATTTTTTGTTCTTCCACATCAAATCTATAAGTTATAACTGAGTTTTATGTTCTATCTCCATTTATTCCATTTTTAATTTGGTTTTCTTTGAATACAAGGTTTTGTTTTTGTTTTTTTTTGTTTTGATTATCCCCAAACGATTCCTCCCCTATTCTTTGTGAACCCTTATTCCCAACCTGCAATCCATCCTTGATTCAAGTAAGTGTTTGTTCTTCCACCTCAAATAGATGATAAAATGCTGTAGCATATTTACCCTAACACAACACATGATTCCTCTAGTAGAATATCTATTCAAATGATGATTCCTTCAGTTTAGAAATTTGTATCTATGGAATGTTATTCCCTTTCATAGAGTTCCTTTGAGAATCATTCCATATTGGTATAAAATATTTCCCTTTGGATATTTCTCCATGGTATGGAGGTATTCAAGATCTATTCCTTGTGTCTCTAATCTATAGGTACATGTCTTTTCTTGCACATGTGAATTACTGTGATAAAATTGAGTTGGATCCTAACACATCATTCGAGGAGTGCTCTATACATATATCATACCACATCAAGAAAGTCTAGTGAGGGAATATGTTACCACTTGTAAAAGTACTATAGTAGGATGGTTGGGTTGAATAGGGGAGGTAATGATTCAGAAATTTGTACATTGTGACTTGAGTTGTTCGATAACAAAACTAAATACACTAATTGGGGATGAGAAACCATTAAAGAGGGATAATTTTAGCATCCTTGAAATTAAAGGTATTTTTTGGAGATATTATGTGTCGTATATTTTATTCTCCCTTGGAGGTGTATCTTATATATAAAGGGGGTCTTGGAGTTAAATCATAGAAGATGGTGGCTAAGTGGGGTGCATGGTTGCAGAAAGAAGGCCACTGGATATCTAGTGGGGTGCACTACAAATCTAGTGGTGCTAGCAGTGGGACTTGAAATTCTGCATATCTCAAGGATCATCCAGTGTCCAAGTAAGAATGATAGCATTCTTCCTTGGCTCACTGGCCTCCTGGTGGTGCCTAGATGAATTTTTCTTTAATAATTCTTTCATCATTTTTATCTAATTTGATTATTTGAATAACCATCATAGTAATTTGACCCCATTACTACCAAAACCTCTTAAAGGGATATCCTTTGGGGCTCTAGGCTTCCTCATCCTCTCATATTATGTTTTTGAAGACTATATTGATTTTTTGGATCTTTCAAGGTATGATCTATCTATCATAATAATTATTATTCTTATTCATCTGAACATGATCATAGATTAAATACATGTTGGAAAAGTCTATAAATATACACCATATATAATGAATGATTCATGATTGATTAATATATCATTGTTGGATCATGAGAATTGGTGACATCTCCAAGAAAGATCCAAGACCATCCATTTGGAACGAATCTATTTTGGTAATTTTATGTGGATTTCATATCTAGGAATGACATCCTCCTTGAACCCCAATTCTAGAGACTCTATTATGATGTATTGGGACTTTTTCTTGTGAACCTTGTTTTTTGGGAATGATCTGAGTGAAAACTATTGGTGGATCATGTAAATCTAAAAAACCCTAATGAATATATGAATTCCTTAAAATATTAGGCCCTTTTATAAAGTTTCTTTACATGATGATCTTGAGTATATGTGCCTAGTATAGAAAAACATACATGAAATAGTTTGTTTTTCATGTATGGTTATCCTACGAGACATTTTCTTAGTGTTTATTTTTTGTTCATTACTATGTCACACCTTAGATATGGTTATTTGATAGATGGAGGAATATTCAACAATTTATTTTTTTCATTAATATGTTGTGTCCTACTTGTGTATTATTTCATAAATTGAAAAGTACTTATTAAGATATATTTCTCATTTATTTTTTATACCTTACATGTATATTTTTACATATCTAGTGGTACTGTATTTTCATTGTTCATGCTGATCAGTGACTATATCTGACTTAGTTTTCCCCTTAAAGGAGGGATTTTCTTGACATGAATAAAAAATCACGGCTCTCTAGATCATGGAATGTGATTATCCCATGGGTGGTGAATGTCATATTCCATTGAATAGGGTCTATATTCTAGAATGATATACCAATGGGAAACATACTTACTTATGTGTGTAGTTCCATTTATTTACA
The DNA here is from genome assembly GCA_963277665.1 of Viscum album. Lineage (NCBI taxonomy): Eukaryota > Viridiplantae > Streptophyta > Magnoliopsida > Santalales > Viscaceae > Viscum > Viscum album. The sequence continues at coordinate 80,912,112 of OY728122.1, forward strand.
TATTCTAAGCATTCATTCCTTCAATGGAGAGAAATTAGCCATGGGTTATGGGTGTGGCATTCCCTTCAAGGCGGTCATGGTGATGTTACTTAAATGTGGAACTTATATTGTTCTTAAAGGAAAATAGAGTGACATGTCATGTTCTGTTTAGGTTTTTTATTGAGACCCTTTTGATTAGAAGCATGGTTCATGCCTTATAGTTATATTTTAGTGATGTCCTATTATATTGATCTAACATGGTAGTGAATTCTTAAATGGTAGGGAGACCTACTATGGGTCTCTATTTCATAATTTATTTTTCAAGGTAATGGGAGGGTGGGGGCTGTGCAGTGGGAGGGTGGGGGTTGTTCAGTGGGAGGGTGGAGGCTGTGTAGTGGGAGGGGGTTGGCTATGGGGGGGGGGCTGTGCAGTTGGAGGGGGGTTGACTGTGGGGGGGGGGGGAAGTGAGAATGGGGGGGGGGGGGCTGTGCAGTGGGAGTGGGGTTGGCTGTAGGGGGATGTGCAGTGGGGGGGATATGGGGGGGTGTAGGGGGGTGGCTGTTTAGTGGGGTGGGTGGGGGGAGGGGGGCTGTACAGTGTGGGGGGGTGGGGGCTGTAGGGGGGAGGGGGATGTAGGGGGGGTTGTGCAGTGGGAGGGGGTTGATTGTAGGGGGGTTGTGTAGTGGGGGGGATGTAGGGGGGTAGTGGGAATGGGGGGGGGGGGGTTGTGGGAGGGGGGTTGGCTGTAGTGGGATGTGCAGTGGGGGATGTGTGTGTGTGTGTGTGGGGGGGGGGTTGTGTAGGGTGGGGGTTGCAAGGGGTGAGGGGGGCTGTGCAGTGTGGGGGCTGCAGGGGGTAGGTGGGGGGAGGGGGTTGTAGGCTTGGAGGAGGCTTTATGGGAATTTAGGGTGGGAGGGGGGCTGTGGGGGGGTTGTGCCGTGGGAGGGGGGTTGACTGGGAGACAAGGGGCTGTGTAGTAGGAGGGTGGGGACTGTGTAGTGGGAGGGGGCTGTAGGGGGGTTGTGCAGTGGGAGGGGCTGTAGGGGGTGTGCAGTGGGAGTGGGGGGGGGGGGGGTTTATTGGGAGGGGGTTGGCTGTAGATGGGACGTGCAGTGGGGGGGGGCTGTAGGGGGTGACTATGCAGGGTGGGGGGGGACTACAGGGGGGAGGTGGGGGGGGGGCTATAGTGGGGCTGTAGGGGGGTTGGCTGTATGGGGGGCTGTGTAGTGGGAGGGGGTTGGCTGTATGGGGGATGTATGGGGGTGTGTAATGGAAGTGGGAGGGCTATCACTACTAGAAATAAGGGCTTTAGCGGCCGCCAAACAGTGGACATTTTTGGCCTGTCGCTAAAGCCTTTAGCGGCTGCCAAATGGAGGCCACTAAAGATCAACCCCAAAAAATGCGATTTTCGGTCCGTGATGCAGTAGGAAACACAGAAGTCATCCATAAGCTTGGCTCACCGGCCATGGTGGATGCACGGTGACTGGGGAGGGTTTGGGTCGGTTAGGGGGAGTCGTTTTGTGGTGGGGTGATGTCGAGGGGATACCATAGAGTCACTGGAGGTGCACTAATGTGTTCGAGATGGCTGCAGGTGAGGCGGGGGTGGGGCGGCAGGGGGCAGCGCGGCGGTGGGCGGCAAAGTGGAGGAGTTCCAGGTCTTGTTGAATAAGATGAGGAAAAAATCCCACTGATTTTTTACTTCAGTATTAGTGGCCGCCATTTGGCGGACGCTAATACACCCTTTAGCGGCCGCTAATATATGCAACCAAAAGGCGGGAAAAATCCCGCCAGATTTTATTTCAGTATTAGCAGCCGCCATTTAGTGGCCGCTAATACCCCTTTTAGCGACCGCCAAATGGAGGCCACTAATACTGACGCACTCAACTGCCTATAATTCTAGTAGTGTATGTAGTGGTAGGGGGTTGGCTGTGGGGGGGGGGGGGGCTGTGGGGGGGGATATGCAGGGTGGGGGATATAGGGGGTGGGGGGGGGGGGGGTTGGGGGTGGGGACTACAGGGGGGAGGTGGTGGTGGGGGGGGGGGGCTACAAGGGGTTGCATAGTGGGAGGGGGGTTGGCTATAGGGGGTTGTGCAGTGGGAGGGGGGTTGGGGGGGATGTACAATGAGAGGGGGGTTTTCTGTAGTGGGGCTGTGTAGTGGGGGGTGGGGGTTGTGAAGTGGGAGGTGGGGGGCTGTAGGGGGTGTACAGTGGGAGTGGGGGGCTGTACAGTGGGAGGGGTGTTGGATTTGGGGTGGGGGGGGTGCAGTGTGTGTGTGTGGGGGGGGGGGGCTGTAGGTGGTGGCTATGCAGGGTGGGGGATGTAGGGGGTGAGGGGGGTTATGCAGTGTGGGGGGTGGGGGCTGCAGGCGGGAGCTAGGGGAGGGGGATTAGGGGGGGTTGTGTAGTGGGAGGGGGGATCACACACCACTAGTCAGGGATTTCTATGAAAAACACCTTCTCTATACCCATCTTCAACCCCATTTCCCATGTCGTATAATCTACGGAGGTCTCCACCCACAAAGAGTGGTCGACACCACCTCAATGGGTTGTATCCTATGTGCACATGAATGGGATGACTATATTGGCTAACCAAAGTGAGAGGCATCAAAAAAATCCTCGGCTACACCTTTGGAAAGCCTCTGTCACCACCTGTGAACCATTTTTCCCAACAAAAAAATGGTCAAAACTATCTACCTTATCCTAAAAAACCATGTCACCTCACTTCTAGTGATTAAAATCACCCATAGCCACATGGGACTTTCCCAACACATACCCATAGAACCATCTTAGTGATCACATCATGAAACAATTTCCATACCTAACATTATCATACCAAACTAACGATAGATTCATAAATCGCACCTACCATTCCATAATTGGATCCACCATACCATTTATCACTTGAGACTAGCTTCTAGTATTTTCCTAATAACCATAAATTTTTTAAGAAGATCATAAATGGTCTCACTAAGATCATCCCTCTCACACCTATTTACCACACATCACATATCACACATATAAATTTAGGAGAAATCTATTTAGCACCTTCATTATAATCATATATTCCTAATCACAGAAGACTGAACTCTAATTCGATTTTAAATAGAAATAATTGAAAAGGCGTATAAAAATATAAAAATAGGGCATAATATTCATAAATACTTTAACACCTCAAATAAGTGAGATAAATAATATAATAATAGATGTATAACATTAGCCTTTCTCTAAGATACTTCCTATTTCTAATGATTCCAAGATCTAGAAGTAAAAGAGTGACATCCCTCACTCGGGACTCAGAATGAAGGAGAAAGAGGAGTACGCTGCTAGCTCACCTGAATGGGCAACCATAGAACCCCATTTTAATATCAAAATAAATAACCTTTTTCTTTCTCATAGAACTATTCATAGTTTGAGCTATATATTCATTCCATGGGTCATCAGGACCCCCCACTTATTTATAACTATTTCATTCCATGGAACATAACATCATGCTATGAATGGATATATACCAACATGAATCTCCCAAACCTCTTCCTTGTATACTCCCAACCCTAAAATATTTTAAATCCATGAAAAATAAATGTGCCTTGCCATATCCCAAACATATAATAGCTCATACTTATGATATTTTGGCTATACACAGACCAAAACTCTCCTCCATCTCAAGTTCCTGATCTTCATTGTCACAAAATTTGATATGACATTGAATGTATATGTATCATTCCCACATTCCTAGAATACCCCAACTACTCAATATAATTAATCGATCCCTTCTGCGGGAACTCCCCCCATAGGAATTACCTACCTCGTCATTTCTCAACCCAAGGTATCAATATCCTGGTGGTTCCACAACAACCATCATCTGATAACACCCATATTAGAACCATCATACACCATCATTTTCCACATCCCATCATATTCTCATTTTATAATCACACAATACATGATGCCCATAAAATACCACATCAAAATCAATGCTCATACAAGTCCTGCATCACTCTTGATGACCATATATTAACCACACTTTGTTAATTCACTTATCACACATACACCTCATACACCAATTTCTATAATAAAAGACTAAAAACCATAGTCACATTATCAAAATGTAACTCTAACTATCATGGGCTCTCTGAAATGTGAGTAGCCTCTCTCTATTATGAGATGTCTGCACCAAAGAAATTGAAATGGGTTATTTGGAAGAGTGGTTGTCACGTGAATATTAAAATAGGGAAAACTATGTTGTGGTACATGTCATGGTTGGAAGAGTCTACTATTTTTATGTGATATTGCAGGTACTTTTTTGTTATATTTTAAGTGTTGTTTGTAGGTGTGTTTGCAGGTGTATGTAATGGAGGGGATGGGTGGCTACTGTGTTGTTTTCTAGAAATACACTATACCAACAGTTTAAAACCATTGGTAAAGTGTATTTTGTGAATATTTTTACCAATTGTTTGAATAAACCGTTGGTAATACACTATACCAACGGTTCAAAACCATTGGTAAAGTGTATTTCTAGAATAGTTTTACCAACGGTTTTAAAGAACCATTGAAAATACTATATACCAATGGTTTCTAAACTATTGGTAAACTATATATCCCAACAGTTTATTAACTATTGGTATAAATATATACCAATGGTTTCTGTAAATCCATTGGCATACTAAAGCTTACATTTCCATATACCAACGGTTTGAGAATAATCTTTGGTATAGGCCTTTCCAAATGCCTTACTAACCAACGGTTTGCAAAACTGTTGGTATATAGTATACCAATGGTTTTTATGCCTATACCAATGGTTTGAAAACATTGGTATATGTTTTATTTCCAGTAGTGTGTTTAGAGGAAGTATAATAAGAGATAAAATTGAAAGAGTTTGGTTAAGACCAGTACCTCTTCTTTGAGACACCTCCTTTGGATTACAACTTAAGCATTGAAGGATTGGTATTATAATAACACCATAAGCTATAATATGAAGGGTAATATTATAGGAATGTTTTTTATTATGTATTTTATGATCTATAAGGATCAAATGTAGTGAATAATGGAGGTGAAGAGACACCCTTTTATAAGTGAGGGGAGGGATACACATGGAATTTCTTAAAATATTTCAATGATATAAGGTCTCTTTCATGGGAAATTGGATTCAAATGTATAGGTATTATAAGTTTGGAAAATATAATATTCAAATATCTTTTACTAATAATAATTTTATATGTGTGGGTGGCAATCCTTTTCTTATATCTTGGTTTAACCCCTAGTAAACCCGTTTTGACCTTAACTGCGGTAACAAAATTTTACTATTTTTTATTGTTCACTATGAAAAAAAATTAAGTTGACCATATTATATTTTAATAATAATTATTATTAAAAATATGGAATCCATTTTAACATATTTAATTTCTATAATTTTCATAATTTAATTTTAAATAAGCATGAAACTTGTAATGAAATCTTGTTTTAGAAGAATGAATCTTTAAGCATAAAACATAATTTAATTACATTACTTTGCTTGTAAAAACCATAAAAATAATTTTAAAATATAATTTTAATATATAATATATAAATTTCATTAAAATCATTAATAAATGGATATAAATTTAATTTATTAATATAAAAACACACTGCGAGCATAAAAATAACTTTTAGAAAAATGTGTTTTAAGCTAGAAAATGAACTTATATCAAAATCAAGTATAATAATGATTCATATGTTATTAATTATATTATTTTTAATTAAAGTATACATATGTTACTTTAATATCAAATTCAAAACATAATTTTACTTGTAATTTAAAATAAATGATATTTTTTAAAAAATTAGTATTTTTTATTATTCACTGAAAAATAAATCATTTTAAAAAAATCATAAAAATTCACACTAAGATAATATTGAGATGATAAATTAAAAAATTATATTCATTTTATAATATAAAATTTCTAAAAAATTTATAAATTAATTATAAATTTTATGTGTAAAACTGTGATAAAACCCTTTTTTAAAGCAAACATATTTTTGAAGCATAAAATGACTACTGAAAATTGAGTAATTTTTTATTATACATTAATAGATATATTTTTATTATTTAAAACCTTTATAAATATTTTTTATAAAGTGTTTATTACTATTCATACCTTCCGATTTAATATCTTAGTTTTAATAGTTTACTATATCATGGTTTATATCGACTCGGGGTTGTGTGTAAGGAAATATATAAAATACTTCAAGTTTATTTCAAAGAAAATACATATAAAATATTGGGGTGTTAAAAATATGACATCATTACATTTTCAAAAAATCCATAAGTCTTTCTAACACATCTGGACACCCACATAGGAACATTCCCTTTATCAAATATATCAATTCAATTCAATTCAACTTCCCTTAAAAGGGACATTTCATTACTAGAATTCAAACTTATATTATTTATGTTACACATAGAGGGGGATATAATATGGGTTTTAATTTTACAATAAATCATTTAAAGTGAAAACCAGGTCTTTCTACAATACACTTAGAATATTGAGTCTTTAAAAACAATTTGAGTACATAAAACCATTCAAAAAAAATTTCACTTAGACAGAACCAATTTTCAAATCATTTTATCAAAAAGGGTCAAACACACCTGAGATTAGAAAACAATTCTTTTATCATAATTTTAGAAATCATTATCATAAATAACTTCAAGGATATTTATCAAGATCTAACTGGCTATTTCAATTTCCAAAATAATGGCACATGCCTTTAAAACAGTTTTCACATCAAATCATTTAAAAAACCCCCTTTTCTAATTTTATAAATATATTAATAAATCAATATTATTTGATATAAATAATATATATAAGTGGAAACAAATATAAAAAATTTAATTATCAAGATGAAAGCACAAATAATAATAGATTCAATTATAAAGGGAGATGATTGGGACACCTACCTTGGAACACTTAGAATCTCAAACACTAGAGGTGGTCCATAAGTGAGAGGATAAGATCAAAAAAGTAAGAAGGAGTTACTTGGAGTAATAATTACCAATAAGAAAAATTAGATCCCAAAAACTCTCATGGCTGCCACATCCTTTGGGAAAGGGGAATATGAAGAAGAAGAGGATCTAATACCAATATGAAAATTGACTTACTGATTTGGAACCACTGTGGTGAATGACACTTAGATCCTAAAATAATTAAGGTTTGGGAAGAAAAAATCATCCAAGTAGAGCACTTAGGTTTTTATAAGTAAAAAAGGTCAAAGTATGCAACAAAAGAAATAAAACAGAGGTTCAGAGCAAAAATACACAACAAACCTTACTAAATACCACATCCAATGACACCAACAACGAATCGGTGAGCCTCTAACTAGTTAGAGGGTTTAGGAATAATTATCGCACTCTTTAACTCCCACTAGCTTATTTGTGTCTATAGAAAAATATTATAGCCACTACTAACCTCCATTGACTATCCAGTTTCTCTAACCGGTGAGCTGGTGGACCATCTATAGCTCCAGTGGCTACAGGTTCATGTACAAAAGCAACTCTTGACTTTCGAGCAGCCCAATGACCCCTAAATAAACCTGTAAACAAACATAAACATTCATTAAAAGATGATACCAAACTCAATATTTGACAATTCTCCCCACTATAAGTATTTCCCCCTAGAAATATTCAAGGATAATTATTGATCAATAGGAAAGAGAAAAAACCCACGAAAGACAAGACTACTAGGGCTATGCTATGGGATCCAAACACCAAGGTGACTTCAAATGCTCATATAACTATGATATAAAATGAAAGAGACTATAAAATAGACCAAGAAAGAAACCAAGGTCGGTTTACAATAACTCCAAGTAATATTCACCAAGTGATCTACGTTCCTAAACTAGTTGACATACCCTTGACTATTCAATCACCCAAATGAAGATCCAAACCATTAAACTTTGATGCAACCTAAAAATCACCACACATGAAATCCTAAAACATCACAATGAAATAATAGCCCTGAAAATATTACCACCCAAAAAAATCAAATCAAAAGGTTACATGAGAGAGAATATAAAATAATTGGAAATGAATTAAGTTGAAACATGCCTAAAAAATAACTACATAGTATAGCCATAGTTCATGTGAAGGTAACCCAATACTGCACTCCCAAAAACTGGATTCTAGTGATTCCAACACTTACCCATGATTTACTATGTACAATAATAAAACAAAACCTCTGACCCAACACTGGTCCCACATCTCATTGAGTGAAGTGAAGAACAAAAATCACTGAGGCATAATCATTTCAAAGGCAACCACCATCTCATAGGGGATAGTAAAAAGGATTACATAAGAAAATTAAAACATGAATATCATATCCAAATAAACTAAGACAAAACAAAGGATAAATTACACTAAGGATCACTCAAATTGATAAATGTAAATCCTTATATATAGAATTTTCTATGGAATACTCAAAAAAGAACATTAGAGAATCCCAAACATTCAAAAATCTCCCAAACAAAAACCACAAGGGTGCCAGAAAAATATTGAAGACCACAGTTTGAAAAAATTGGAAATATGTTTGAACATTAAAATACTTATTTGATTACAGTACACAAAGTAATTTTCAAGATCAAGGAGACCACAATCCCTATTTTGAGTCTATAAGGGAATGCATAAGAATTTTCAAGGAAAATAATGGAAAATATTTCAACATGAGAAATTCAATAATAGTGGTCTCTCAACCATATTTGTATTTTTACTTAAATTCAAACTCCACTAACTCAACACCTCAAAAACTAAAAAAACAGACTAGTGGAAGAGTACATTAAATTCCATAAAAACCAAATTATCACATCATCAATATTGAATCCATCAACGAAACTAGTAGTTACAAAACATCACCACAAAAATTATAGGATAACAAAACACAACCCCCAATATTAAAAATTCCACAACAAAAATAAATTACATCAAAGAAAACTAAAATGGTCTTCAATCCGATGTCTGGACCAAGGAGTTGAACTAGAGAGCCTTGATAAGGGTCAGAATTCACTTCACTACTCTTTCAAATAGAATCTCTGAAGAACCTTATAAAATGACATGGGCACCCAAAAGCATGAAAGGATTTAGGAGTCTTCTAAAAAGTATGATTAGTATTAACCACTCTTCTGCACTAGCAGTAAACCAAGTGATTCTTTCTAGATAATGTCGGTGATAAGAAACTCAATGGAATTTTGATGGCACTACTCATGGGGTATGACTTGGGACACTTCCTTTTTCCATTTCAGATATTCCTCCACTACACCCAGAGATTGGAGAAACTTTAAATGCCTTTGGTGCTCCTAATAATCGTAATTCAACCCTTATATCTTAATTAACTATTTTTTAATAAGAGTTGAGTCTTAGAGAAGATTCAAATCATGGAATATTTGGTCGAAGAACTTCATGAAATCACCCTTCCATTAGATAGTCATACATGAACAGATGAATAGGGAATGATACCAAATAGAAAAAATAACAAGAATACAACAACACCATTTCATCTCCTTCATGGACACTATAAAATTACATAGCCTTTGGTACATTCACTACATTGGGAAATAATTATTAAATGAAATTTTTCTTGAGGGTTTCCTAATAATGGTCCTTATATAGCTTAATCCAGATAACATAATTCCACCACTTCCAACCCAGACCCTCTAGCATAATGGTCACACAATTAACCTTGAGAGTTTTAGGGAGATCAAGATGTATGAATATATCCTCAATCCTAAGTTACCGAGACACTTCTTTCCAATAATTTTATTGCCTAAAAAATGAGGTGATTCATGATTTTAAACCCTTTAATAAAATCTTTATACTAGGGAAGAATAGAAAGAACACTAATCCCTAAGACTGGAAAAAAACAATCATCCCAAGAGAATATTGATCAACCAAATAGTCTTTTAAATATGATAATTTCATACTCTAAAAACAAGGAAAACAAACATATTAGAACAAACTTCAGAACCCAAACCTCAAAAGAAAAAACATAAATAAAAGAACAACCTTAACAAACCATTTAAAAAAAATTCAAAATCCAAAACTTAAAAAATTACAAACCAACAAACCCAAATATTTTTTTCTTTACAAAATAAATTCACATCTTTTAACTAAGAGGGTTTTTATCAAAAATTATTTTATTAATAATTACATTCTTTAAACCAATGTTTATAATCATTTGAATTTTTTTAAAGAAAAATGCCTTATCATTGAGATATTTTAAAACCTGATTTTAAAATATTTCATACTTAAAATATTTAAAATAATTAAATTAAAATTTATTAACACTATAAGAAAATGTTGAAAATAATTTGGACTCTAACCCTTCCCCAAAAGTGCCAATTTTTTTTTCTAAAAACCTTTCATTGTTTTAAATTCAAAATATTTTAAAAACACTAGAAACCAAACACCACTTTGAACTTAAAAGATTTTGAGACCAAATACCACATTTATAAAATCAATAATCCTTTCTCAAAGGAAGAAAAAAATTTAACAAAAATCGTAAAACTCTAATAAATTCCCAACTCTTTTCAAATAACCCAAGTTTTTTATTTAAAAGACCAACTTAACAAACAAAAAAACTAATAAATTTTATAGAAGAAACACCCAAAATACACATGAACTGATAGAAATAAAAAGAAAAAGAAACCCAACACATGGAGAATAAAAATATAATTTTTTTAAAGAAATAACAACCATGCATGGTTTGGACACACAGTTTGGTAGACCATTCTCCAATCATCTGAAGTCCACTGAAAGTCAAATAGAGCTGGGTGCATGGCCTAGGCATGGTTTTCCAAACCATGCATTATAAGTGTGTACCCTATGAATTACCTCCAAAACCCACTCCAAATATTATAGTTTATAATAAATAGTTCATGAATTCTTAATTCCATAAATAAACACACAAAAGTAATCCAAAAGTCTCAAAAATGTTTGAGGATCATTCTTGAACTTGAGACATACCCATCCCAAATAACCCTAGTAAGCCAAGTTTTTCTTCTGATGGGTGATGATCAAGAACCCTTCCATGGTATTCTACTTGAATTCTAATAGTTCTACCTACAAACTATCGAACATCCTAGAAAACAAGGAAAAACCTCCCTATGATACCAATTGTAATGAACCGACCCAAAATATCATCTAAACCAATATCCGAACCAATCTTCCATTGTCCCAAAGGGCATTTCAAATTGCTACAGGATGGTGACAAAAAATCATGTATCATAATGAAAAAAATAAGAAATATTTATCCCATAAACAAAATCAAAAAAATATAAGTAGTCAAAAGGAAATACAAACAAGGTGTAAAATAAAATATATAAAAAAACAAACAACAGAAGAACAACATACTAAAAAAATACTGTTGATAGGTATGACTGAAAATAAGGACAAAGATACAATAATCAACCAACCTCCATGTGAAAGTGAGGCAAAACCACACGAACCTCCATGAAAATCCAGGCCTAGAGATCTATGAATATATTCTGCATAAATAAACCTTATAAACCTATAATATATATAGGTGTGAGATAAAATTCAAGTAGGTTTCCACCCACTGACCTAAAACATAACAATTTAAAATAGAATCCATATCATGAAGGTTTTAAAATAAGGATACAAGATAATATTTATAGGTTTTTTTATTTAAATAAATAAGTATTAAACAATTTTCTTAAAAACACACATTTTCAAAAATTCAAGAATCTTTCCCAATGAAACCATAATTTATTTTCTCATAAAAAAACATTCATAAATTGTAGTTAAAATAGTTTAAAAAGAAAACCTTGAAGGAAAATAGGATATAATTTCATAAATTTCCAAATAACCTTACCTTTTAAAATATACATATATCTTTGTCATGAAATAAAAAGGTTCTAAATGGAAACAATCTAAAATAAAGGTAACATGGTCATCATTTAAGTAAAGTATATGAATCGAAAAACAGTAAACAAATCAATTAACCCCTCACTAAACAACTGATCTTGACCTATCATAGCCTTATCGAGGGAAAAAATCCCATAAGTTAACCTATGTCCCACCTAGGGCCACTATCTAGAGTAGAATTCTAAAATAGTTTACATGTGTACCTAAACTTTCCACCTAGACACCCAGGTCTTCCCCTAACATTTAAATAAAGGTGAGAATTTCAAAGCAGTATTATAACATATATCTTATCACATAATCACATTTTAAAACAATCCACAACTCTTACTATAACATCCCATTAATTGTTTTTATGTGTTTTGACCCATTTATTTGATTACCAAATGATTGAGTATCTTTTTGGGTCGTTTCTAGATTTTTTCTGGACTTTTTTGAAGGTTTTTGGGCATGTGCACAATTTTCACATGGTTTGAGCATGGTTAGAAAAAGTGTGTAGCTTGGATAATAGGGGGATGCATAGTTGGAACACGGTTTGATAAAGTGTGCAGCCAAACCATGCAACACTTCCAGTGGATCTATTTTGGGCGCACAGTTGGCGCATGGTTAGTTAAAACCATGCAACTTAACCTAGGAAACCGTACAGACGATAATTAAAGATATGAAAATTTTAATTAATGACTAGAACCCCCCCACCAATTAACCCTAAACTCCTCCCACTCGAACCTAAATTGATTCTACAGCTTTTAGGACCCCCTAGAGACATTTTTTCTCCCCAATCATCATCTCTTGGTGGATCAAAGTGCTAAATAAAGAATAAATCTTCTCTTTTGGTGAGTTCTTCTCTTATTTTCCTGGATATCCCTTATTACCTTGATTAATTCTTACTAAAGGTTATGATTGACTTTATTTTTTTGGATATTTATTGATTGATGTGGAATTGTATATCTAGGATCTCCTTTATCTTCTTTCAAGATCTATTTTCTTATATTCGGTGATTTCCATCAAAGGCGACACATCTCAGATTATTTTGGTTGGATTCCATAATTTTCAAGTAGGTGTTTCTATGATTTTAATTCATTTTGTAATTCATTATTTCTAAATAAATTCATAGATACATGTTTCCTAATTTCTAATACATGTTCTATGAAATTCATCCATTAAATTCCTTATGAATTATTCTTTGACCCTATTCTCTTTGGATTAATTATGGAATTAATTTAATGGATGTAATCTTGATATTTCTCACATTTTTTTGAATTTTATAAATTCCATGTTTGTTTGGATTTATAGTCAAAGAACTTTTAAAGTATATTTTGGTGAAATTAAGGGTTTTGTCCCAATTTTTGATTTACAAAATTAACTTCCTTGATTTGAATTAAATGAATTGAACTATTTGATGTTTTCAAAATGGTTTTAAATTCTTGAGTTTATTAAATAACCAAGAACCCTCCTTGAATTTTTTAATCCTTATTTTGAAATTGGTGTTCTTGGGTTATTTTAAATGAATGATTTATTCACATGGAAAGAGGGTGTAGACCCATGTTTTTGAAATGAATTAAATCCTTTTAAAATTGTAATACTTCCATTAAATTATTTTGGGATTCTTTAAAACAAATTATTTTTTAAAAGAACAGTTTGGAATTTTTAATGATGAATTATGAAAGGAAGTGGGTATTATTACCCTTTTTAATGTTGAAATTATTTAAAAATATTTGGAATGAATTGATGATTGTTTTAATTGACCATTTTATATTTTAACGATGAATTGTGAAAGGAAGCGGGTATGGTTACCCTTTTTGAATGTTGGAATTATTTAAAAGGATTTGAATTGAAATTGATGATTATTGACTACTCGGTTGGAACTTTATGGTGATCCTATCTTGTAATAATCCATTTATGTAACTTTCTTGATTCTTGTACCTCCTATTGTAGGGTGTTGGAAAAAGGTATTATTTACTTTGATTGAATTAGGGGTGAAAGTGAGATGTTTTATTAGGAAAAGTGCCCAAGTTTGATAAGGATCCCCATATGATCCTCATAACTTGATTACCTCACTCACCTATTTTGAATAGTCATGGTAACCTAGATAGTTATATGATTTTTCCTAGATATATACTTTACTACCAGACTCACACCCTTCTAGTGGATCCATAGAGAATACGAAAGGTTCAGGCTATGAACTTGTGTCCAAGAAAGCAGTTGTGCATGGAAATGATTTGATTTAGACCTGTGAGACTATATGTAAGTCTAAAAATTGGTCATGTTGTATTTGATTAGCTATTCTTAGGTGAACTCACTATCATACCTAGGTTGTACCCATGACATCCATATACATGATACTCAATACATGATAGCATTGGTTGTCATTATATAGCACCAGGGTTTCCTTTCTTACTTGTTTTTATGCACCATGAATCTATTGTATTGAATCTTATTCATCTGTACATACCAGGTGCATATTATCATCTTTTATTAATTATATGACTTTATCTTGTGAAATGGTTTTCAAATATTTTCAAGAAATTTTTAGTTTTTAAACGGTAATATGGAATGTTTTATTGGTTTTGTTTAATAAATGATTTTTAAATGTTTAAAACTCTACTTTAAACTAATCATATTACTCACCTATTTGTAATCCTCTTTTAGTATATTTTAATTTCCTTACGAAGTAATTACATAGAATCTTTGGTGGAATCCTACTGGTCTCTTTAGATCACACCTTGTCTATACCTTTTGGTATTTGTAGACTTTATTATATTATAAAATGTGTTCACGTTCTTGCCTTTATTTGTGGGTTTGTGCTTGGGTGACCAAGGGTGGGTGGGAGTGGACCACCCAGAGACAAGTTTTAGTGGTAATGTTCTGCTTTCAGTTTTCTTATTGTCTCCTTGTACTTGATATGTATGTATTGATGGATATATAAATATAATTATGTTTCTGAATTTTACTCTATTATTGTAATTATTTGAGGGAGAAATCATTCCCAGTGGTTATTTGTTAATTACTAGGTGCTTGTCACCGTCTTGTGGAGATTGGGAACACTCTTTGTGTAACACCCCGAGATTTTATGAAAAATATTATTTTAATTTCATTAATGTCTTATGTTGTATTCTACACCAAGATTACCCTGCGATATACGCAACACTGTATTAGCTTGCAGTGTACGCAACACTATTCTTGGACCGTGTTACACACAATTTTGATAATAGTTATTCTACGCAACATTGAGTATATATATATATATATTAAATGTATAAATGAAATATGGCTGGATTCTGTTATACGAAACAACGAAGGATTCTTTCACAACACGCAACCCTGACTTGGCTTGCATTACACACAATCGCGACCTTCCTCGATAGCGTGTGTTGTACGCAATACCGGGTTTTAATAAACAATGTTATATTATTATAATATTGTCATGAACTAGCCGTTATGAATAGTATTAACTAAATTTTGAATTTTATAACATTATTATTCATCTTACACATTTCTAGAACATGGTATAAGAACAAAATAAATTTTTCGGGTAAAATAAGTATTTTTCAAAAAATGCAGTTTTACCGCCTTTTGATGGCGCGCCCACTTTAAATATAGTTTTTGACATGTTTATATGTTAAATTTGACAAAATAATATTCTTCTTTTGAATCAGGATATAAAAATTTACATTAGATAATGTTTTGATATTTTTCCGATAACTTTCATATTTTAATGAATAGTAAAAACACACTATATTTTAATTAAAAACAAATTTTTTCATCGTAATATCTTATGTGGTTAAATTATAATATTTAATGGTTTTAAAGTATAAATAGAATATATTTTTACCATTTAATATAATGTATGTCATTAGCATTGATTTTACCTTGAATTCGTAGGTTAAATCAATTCAATCTTTTGCAATGTTTTAAAGAAAAACCTGTTTTCTTTCAACAACGAGATTAATTTTAATTTAATTTCTGCATATTTTGTGTATTGAATTTGAAAAAATGTATTCCATATTTGGAATCAGTGGGTCCAAATTATGTTAATAAGCTAATTTTTATTTTTGGGAATTATGAATAGTAACTACGGTAAATTTTATTTACCATAGTTAAAGGTAAATCGGGTAATTAAGGGTAAATATAATATTTTAAAATTACCCTAAAAAATGTCAAAAATCCAATTGGATGACTAAAAGTCAACTCATATCACCTAAGGGTCGGATTAAAATCATTTAATGGACATTTGTCCATGAAAATAACTTAATTATTATTAAAACCAAAGAAAGTGACAACATGTCACTCTCTTAAATCTTATAAGTATATTAATTTTAATTTAGTGATAAACTTCATGAAACTTAGAACATGAATAGTCTCCAGAAAGCTAATGAAATTATCTACATCATATAAATTTATTTATAATTTTTAGGGATTAAATAATTATCATTAATTATGACACAATAGTGATGCAGAAATTGTTTATCTAGTGAAAAATCAAGAATATTGTTTTTATTAAACTAATAGTGACCATAAAATGCACAAATACCTAACCAAAACTTAGTGGCCATGTAAATTTAAACCATAAGCATCCAATGGTCGAATATTTGACCATTTGAGCCTTATAAAAGCGATTATGACACTTATATTATTTTATTTTAATGATGCCAAAGTTGTCACCTTCATAATTTAATAAATATAACAATTTAAATATTGTGATTTTAAGATGATAAATTGGAGTAAAAGAATTATTGTGAAAGGTAATAGATTTATTTTCATCGTAGGATTTTATTTTTAATTTTTATGCAACAAATAAGTATATTAAATAATTATACAAAAATGTTGTAGTATTTATTTTATTAAGAGATAAACCAAATAAATGGTTTCGAAAATAATAAAATAAATATTATATGAACTATTTAATGTGATCCAACAATTTTTAAAATACATATGACATTTTATGAATCTATTAAAACTTTTAGTTCGAACATATCTTCTGTATTTATTTTATTTAAATTCAAATAAATGAATAGTGTCAAAATTGACACTATTGTTATTTTATAAAAAAACATATTATAAAATTGATTAAAAATCACAAAATATTTCAAAATTATAAATTTAAATTTATATGATCTAAAATGTTATTAAGAATCCAATTATGGACAATTCACAATAAATAAGTAATTATTTGTTATAATTTAAAAATTAGAATGTTATTACCACAAATAAAATTAAATTGATTAAATAAGGATAAATCATGTTGATAATGTTTAAAATAAATTCCTAACATGTCTAAATTCTATTGGTTGATGATATTACAACCATATCTTATCTAATATTCGAATATGAGTCATTTTTGGAGGTTTTTATGTGGGGTTAGATTTATTATAAATTAATATTTTTAAGAATTCCAAAGGTGCCCCTCTCCTCCCTTATAAAAGGGCACCTCCTCCCCCTCCTCCTCACACCAATTTGAGCACTCAAGCTCGGCCAACCCCTGCCATTTTCTCCTCTCCACTTCCCTAGAATAATCCTAGAGGTCCTGGTCTTCTTCAAAGACCAATATTAGTTCCCTAAGTGGAGGATTCAAAGAAGCGTTCCAAAGAAGAGGTAATATCCGTTACCGATCTTTTCAATTTCTTTCTTCTTCAACTTCTTCTTCTTTAGTTTTTTCATGATAAAGTAATAACATCAGTATTACATACATACTGATATGTTATTATAAATATGAAACAACCCTAATTCACCTTTTATCCATCCTACGGAAAAATGAAATCACCGCGCGTGCGTACGTACGGAATACCGTCTCCACGCCGTGGTGTAATCTATTTTCCACCACCACCTTACAAGTATGGGTATAATGGTGTGATGAGTAACTATTTATGATTATTATAAAGTAATATTTATACTGAAATAATATATATGTACTCCAATACAATTCCACGATCATAGGAACGATATCATCACTCGTGCGTACGTACGGAATACCGTCTCCACGATGTGATGCGACTCATTCTACAGGATCATCATTACATAGTAATTATATAAATGAATTGAATGAATAAATATGATATATGTTACACTAATAACATTCTGGATATAAGTTATCTATAACCTTAAAAGAAGAATAAGAATTTATTCGGCAAAACACGCATAAGAACAAAAGGCAATAAAGACCCAAGTAACAAGTAACAATGAAATATTACTAACAAGAAGCTAAGAATATGACCATATATGATATCATATCAATATGTATGATTCTGGAATAAGTCAATAACATTATTTAAACCATTATACAGGATCTTCGGACACATACAAAGCAAATCGGACCTAAGGTAAGGGAAATATCACAATCTCATTTTTATCCGAGATTGTTTATTCGTAAGTATTTACTGGGGTGTATTTTATCATCCACATCCATGTTTCATCAATATGTAATATTATTTCCATCCACCTACAATTGTTTAAATCCATTTTTACCCTTCGGTGAGTTTTTAGTAATATGTATGAAAGGAATCTTTTGTCGTTTTTCGTACGAGGTACTTTTTGACTTTTCCGACAAAAGTATGAAGAATGTTTTTTTTAACTTATATGGCATGAATGGATTTTTAAAAACATTATTTCCAAGAAGCTTACTTTACAAGTTTTCAAGTTTATTTTTAATCAACTTCTTTTATTTTAAAGTCGTATGACATGTTATGAAAGGAAAAATGTTTTTGAAGAAGAAAGGATATTTTCCTCAAGAATGAAGTTCAAGTATTTTATCAAAATTATTTTCCATCTAAGATAATAAAAGGGTTCTGTTTTTATCCCTATTATTACATGGATTTGATTATGTTGTGATGGAAATAATTTTATGAATTCCTTTATCTTATATGAATTGTTTTATGATGTCATGTTGTTTAAGAATCCCATTTTTATTATATGGGTTATGCTATGATGTATGGTTTATGATTTTGTGGCACACATAAGAATGGTATCATTATGAGATGGGTGAGACCTATATCTCCCTCCAATGAGTTGGGTAAAGATTTTATATCTCATGAGATAGACATGGCTGGAATGGTAGGTTATACCGGTTCAGTGAAACAGGACTGAAATGAGGGTTACTCGATTCAGAAAGGGACTTTGTCCACTAAGATAGTCTTGGAAATTAGTCTTGAATAACAAGAAATGATTCTCTATGATTATGTGTGTATGCCACAAAGTTTCATGTTTTAAGTTATGATTATTGTGATTACATTTCACTACCATGATTTATCCCATGTTATGAAATTATGATCTCTTTTGCAGGTTATGATTTCCAAAATGTTATGTTCTTATGAATACGATGTGATTGATATTTCTTTTGTTTACCCTTACTGAGCATTTGAGCTCACCCTTTTATGTTTTCTTTTCCCCAGGATATAAAGAAAGGTTTTAGGTAAAAAAAGGAAGATCTTTATGGGAGATGTTGAAGATCTTTCACCACGATTAGAAGATTTTATTCCGAGTTTCCAAAGACACTAAACTATTACGATCCTTGTGTGTGTGTTTTTGTTATGTACTAAGTATTCCGCAAAAGTAATGTAATGTCCATGTACGTCAAGCTTCGGGTCTTTACAGTTGGTATCAAAGGAAAGGTTTAGTCAACCTTTGGAAACTAGGATGCAAAAACGTTAGTGAGATCCCTAGAGATATTTCTAAGGTATGTCTAGGGATGTCCCTAAGGTTAAGTATACGTATAGGTTATAGTAATAGAACTACGCTAATGATCATATAATTAAACCTAAGATGTTAGATATTGAAGGTACTCCCCCTTTATTATGTTGTTTTCCCTAGCATGATTTTTGCCTCTCACACTATTCATTTTGGGTTTTAGAAAATGGCTGGAAACAAGATGATTCACGATAATGGTGGATATGATGGAAAATGGAATGATATTCTTTATGAGCAACCAAATGAAATGGGATTTGGAATTCCAAAAATCATTATTATGCCGAATCAGCAATCTCATAATATGATCAATAAAGTAAAATTTGGTAAGTTTCCTGACTCGACTAATAAGAGAAAGATGGAGTTTCATGATGATCATAGAGGAAAGAAAGTTCAATTTCCCCTATGTAAATTATGTGGGAAGAGGCATCAAGGATAATGTTTCAAAGGAACTGGAAGATGCTTTGGGTGTGGAAAAGAAGGACACAAATCCAGTAAGTGCAAAGGAAAAGGTTCAGTTAACACCAGGGATGAGGATAATGGTATTGCTACGACATCAACAATGGTTAAATGTTTTAAATGTGGAATGTACGGGCATTATGCAAACCAATGCCCTAAGGGAAAGTCTCATGAAGAGAATCAGTATGGTCGTATGGGTAGTATTTATGTTGATGATGATGATGAGACTACAAATGATATGTGAGATAAAAGAATTGTTGAATCTCGGTCAATGGTTTAAGAATGTAGTGGAATGATTACATGTTTATCAAGTGTAATGTTGTATAAGTAATCTCATGGTACTATGGGATAAAGAGACATCTAAGGATTATTACACTGTTGTCCTTACTTGAGTTTTGAAAGTGTATGATTAATGGTACAAGTATCCATGAAAGGTTATTCAGATATTTTTGGAATGTAGATGATATGTGCATAATGAAGGGATAAGGAGAAAATGAAATGTTTGACAGTATTCATGAGCTCATGATTGATATAAGGACTAAGTGATATCATGGTTTGAGTATATAGAATTTTGAGGATTTTAGTATGTGAAAAGTGTTACCTTTTAACTGCATTCAAGTTTTCACTATGGTTCAATGGGTATTCAAGAGAATACATGATTAAGGACTTTGAATGTTTAGAATGTGACCAACAAGACATATCTTATGATATATGGGGATCAACGATGGTATTAAATCTCTGGTAATTGTTTTCACTATATTATGAGAGTGGACTGCAGTATTATGGGTAAGCCTAAAGATTGGAATGGATTATGTTGAACATAAGTTAGTATTGTTTAAGGATAGAAGTTTTTTTTTAGAAAAAGGACAACCTGCAGGACGGGCGACAGCCCATCGCATCGGACAAGGCTGTGGGAATCGAACCCACAACCGAAATGCGACTGGCCTTTATCACCTACCACTGGCCTACAGGAAGTCCCTGTTTAGTAGAAACTAGTTTTATTATATTAAGTAGTATGATATATGAAGTATAAGTCCATTTTAGGAACCATATGTGATTAATCTCACTATAGATCGACTTATGTATATAATTTTTGCTAACCTTTTGTTTGAGACAGATGGAATGACCCGTCATTCTATCACATGATCTGCTAACACTTCACGAATAACAAATTCAACTTCATTTATTTAAGAGATGAAGTGGAAATTGTTCAAGGCATGAACAACAGTGAGATTGTACCAAAATAAAGTAAGTATTTATTCTAATTCATATTCTTCAACTTTAGGGAAACGATCTTGAAAACCAAAAAAATGTTGTCCTAGTGATCTTATATCTGATTAATCGGATGGTACCTTAGATCGTCACAAATTTATGGATTTTTGATTGTTGGATTTTCCATATCCATGTTCTCTACCACTCTCCATCAGAACATGATGGTTAGATTTTTCTTCCATATCCATATTTTCACCTATGTGGAAACCCAGTGATTAGTTTATTTGGGTAACCATTACGTTTCATACTTTTGATTTTAAAGATAAGTTTTGGTATTCCTTTTTACGATGTGGGTTTCTATCAAAGAAACTTTCAAATAGTAAACCATTTATAACCCCGACGAATTTCGAGGGCGAAATTCATTTTAAGGGGGGTAGAATGTAACACCCCAAGATTTTATGAAAAATATTATTTTAATTTCATTAATTTCTTATGTTTTATTCTACACCAAGATTACCCTGCGATATACGCAACACTGTATTAGCTTGTAGTGTACGCAACACTATTCTTGGACCGTGTTACACACAATTTTGATAATAGTTATTCTACGCAACATTGAGTATATATATATATATTAAATGTATAAATGAAATATGGTTGGATTCTGTTATAAGAAAAAACGAAGGATTCTTTCACAACACGCAACCCTGACTTGGCTTGTATTACACGCAATCGCGACCTTCCTCGATAGCGTGTGTTGTACGCAATACCGGGTTTTAATAAACAATGTTATATTATTATAATATTGTCATGAACTAGCCGTTATGAATAGTATTAACTAAATTTTGAATTTTATAACATTATTATTCATCTTACACATTTCTAGAACATGGTATAAGAACAAAATAAATTTTTCGGGTAAAATAAGTATTTTTCAAAAAATACAGTTTTACCGCCTTTTGATGGCGCGCCCACTTTAAATATAGTTTTTGACATGTTTATATGTTAAATTTGACAAAATAATATTCTTCTTTTTAATCAGGATATAAAAATTTACATTAGATAATGTTTTGATATTTTTCCGATAACTTTCATATTTTAATGAATAGTAAAAACACACTATATTTTAATTAAAAACAACTTTTTTCATCGTAATATCTTATGTGGTTAAATTATAATATTGAATGGTTTTAAAGTATAAATAGAATATATTTTTACCATTTAATATAATGTATATCATTAGCATTGATTTTACCTTGAATTCATAGGTTAAATCAATTCAATCTTTTGCAATGTTTTAAAGAAAAACCCGTTTTCTTTCGACAACGGGATTAATTTTAATTTAATTTCTGCATATTTTGTGTATTGAATTTGGAAAAATGTATTCCATATTTGGAATCAGTGGGTCCAAATTATGTTAATAAGCTACTTTTTATTTTTGGGAATTATGAATAGTAACTACGGTAAATTTTATTTACCATAGTTAAAGGTAAATCGGGTAATTAAGGGTAAATATAATATTTTAAAATTACCCTAACAAATGTCAAAATCCAATTGGATGACTAAAAGTCAACCCATATCACTTAAGGGTAGGATTAAAATCATTTAATGGACATTTGTCCATGAAAATAACTTAATTATTATTAAAACCAAAGAAAGTGACAACATGTCACTCTCTTAAATCTTATAAGTATATTAATTTTAATTTAGTGATAAACTTCATGAAACTTCGAACATGAATAGTCTCCAGAAATCTAATGAAATTATCTACATCATATAAATTTATTTATAATTTTTAGGGATTAAATAATTATCATTAATTATGACACAATAGTGATGCAGAAATTGTTTATCTAGTGAAAAATCAAGAATATTGTTTTTATTAAACTAATAGTGACCATAAAATGCACAAATACCTAACCAAAACTTAGTGGCCATGTAAATTTAAACCATAAGCATCCAATGGTCGAATATTTGACCATTTGAGCCTTATAAAAGCGATTATGACACTTATATTATTTTATTTTAAATGATGCCAAAGTTGTCACCTTCATAATTTAATAAATATAACAATTTAAATATTGTGATTTTAAGATGATAAATTCGAGTAAAAGTATTATTGTGAAAGGTAATAGATTTATTTTCATCGTAGGATTTTATTTTTAATTTTTATGCAACAAATAAGTATATTAAATAATTATACAAAAATGTTGTAGTATTTATTTTATTAAGAGATAAACCAAATAAATGGTTTCAAAAATAATAAAATAAATATTATATGAACTATTTAATGTGCTCAAACAATTTTTAAGATACATATGACATTTTATGAATCTATTAAAACTTTTAGTTTGAACATATCTTCTGTATTTATTTTATTTAAATTCAAATAAATGAATAGTGTCAAAATTGACACTATTGTTATTTTATAAAAAAACATATTATAAAATTGATTAAAAATCATAAAATATTTCAAAATTATAAATTTAATTAATATGATCTAAAATGTTATTAAGAATCCAATTATGGACAATTCACAATAAATAAGTAATTATTTTTTATAATTTAAAAATTAGAATGTTATTACCACAAATAAAATTAAATTGATTAAATAAGGATAAATCATGTTGATAATGTTTAAAATAAATTCCTAACATGTCTAAATTCTATTGGTTGATGATATTACAACCATATATTATCTAATATTCGAATATGAGTCATTTTTGGAGGTTTTTATGTGGGGTTAGATTTATTATAAATTAATATTTTTAAGAATTCCAAAGGTGCCCCTCTCCTCCCTTATAAAAGGGCACCTCCTCCCCCTCCTCCTCACACCAATTTGAGCACTCAAGCTCGGCCAAACCCTGCCATTTTCTCCTCTCCACTTCCCTAGAATAATCCTAGAGGTCCTGGTCTTCTTCAAATACCAATATTAGTTCCCTAAGTGGAGAATTCAAAGAAGCGTTCCAAAGAAGAGGTAATATCCGTTACCGATCTTTTCAATTTCTTTCTTCTTCAACTTCTTCTTCTTTAGTTTTTTCATGATAAAGTAATAACATCAGTATTACATACATACTGATATGTTATTATAAATATGAAAGAACCCTAATTCACCTTTTATCCATCCTACGGAAAAATGAAATCACCGCGCGTGCGTACGTACGGAATACCGTCTCCACGCCGTGGTGTAATCTATTTTCCACCACCACCTTACAAGGATGGATATAATGGTGTGATGAGTAACTATTTATGATTATTATAAATTAATATTGATACTGAAATAATATATATGTACTCCAATACAATTCCACGATCATAGGAACGATATCATCACTCGTGCGTACGTACGGAATACCGTCTCCACGATGTGATGCGACTCGTTCTACAGGATCATCATTACATAGTAATTATATAAATGAATTGAATGAATAAATATGATATATGTTACACTAATACCATTCTGGATATAAGGTATCTATAACCTTAAAAGAAGAATAAGAATTTATTCGGCAAAACACGCATAAGAACAAAAGGCAATAAAGACCCAAGTAACAAGTAACAATGAAATATTACTAACAAGAAGCTAAGAATATGACCATATATGATATCATATCAATATGTATGATTCTGGAATAAGTCAATAACATTATTTAAACCATTATACAGGATATTTGGACACATACAAAGCAAATTGGACCTAAGGTAAGGGAAATATCACAATCTCATTTTTATCCGAGATTGTTTATTCGTAAGTATTTACTGGGGTGTATTTTATCATCCACATCCACGTTTCATCAATATGTAATATTATTTCCATCCACCTACAATTGTTTAAATCCATTTTTACCCTTCGGTGAGTTTTTAGTAATATGTATGAAAGGAATCTTTTGTCATTTTTCGTACGAGGTACTTTTTGACTTTTCCGACAAAAGTATGAAGAATGTTTTTTTAACTTATACGGCATGAATGGATTTTTAAAAACATTATTTCCAAGAAGCTTCCTTTACAAGTTTTCAAGTTTATTTTTAATCAACTTCTTTTATTTTAAAGTCGTATGACATGTTATGAGAGGAAAAATGTTTTTGAAGAAGAAATGATATTTTCCTCAAGAATGAAGTTCAAGTATTTTATCAAAATTATTTTCCATCTAAGATAATAAAAGGGTTCTGTTTTTATCCCTATTATTACACGGATTTGATTATGTTGTGATGGAAATAATTTTATGAATTCCTTTATCTTATATGAATTGTTTTATGATGTCATGTTGTTTAAGAATCCCATTTTTATTACATGGGTTATGCTATGATGTATGGTTTATGATTTTGTGGCACACATAAGAATGGTATCATTATGAGATGGGTGGGACCTATATCTCCCTCCAATGCATTGGGTAAAGATTTTATATCTCATGAGATATACATGGCTGGAATGGTAGGTTATACCGGTTCAGTGAAACAGGACTGAAACGAGGGTTACTCGATTCAAAAAGGGACTTTGTCCACTAAGATAGTCTTGGCAATTAGTCTTGACTAACAAGAAATGATTCTCTATGATTATGTGTGTATGCCACAAAGTTTCATGTTTTAAGTTATGATTATTGTGATTACATTTCACTACCATGATTTATCCCATGTTATGAAATTATGCTCTCTTTTGCAGGTTATGATTTCCAAAATGTTATGTTCTTATGAATACGATGTGATTGATATTTCTTTTGTTTACCCTTACTGAGCATTTGAGCTCACCCTTTTATGTTTTCTTTTCCCCAGGATATAAAGAAAGGTTTTAGGTAAAAAAAAAGGAAGATCTTTATGGGAGATGTTGAAGATCTTTCACCACGATTAGAAGATTTTATTCCGAGTTTCCAAAGACACTAAACTATTACGATCCTTGTGTGTGTGTTTTTGTTATGTACTAAGTATTCCGCAAAAGTAATGTAATGTTCATGTACGTCAAGATTCGGGTCTTTACACTTTGGGTTAATGGATAATTGGATCGGGTATCGGTTTAGATGGTATCTTGGGTTGGTTCGTTACAAATTTTATCAGATCTAGTGTCTGTTCGATGTTCTAGCATGGACGCTGGGCCCTTCTAGGGGGGAGGATTATAGAAATACCACATCGAAGGAGGAGAAGCATGAAAAAACCCTTTATAAAGATGTGTGGATACCTCTCCCATCATAAGGCCTTTTCCTAGGGGATGCCTAAGGGCCAAAGCCTAGGGAAAGAAAAACCATAAGGGATAGGCCCAAAGAAGACAATATCATGATCTTGGGCCAGACTAGGAAATTAAAAATAGTATCAGATGAGGTATTTCCTTAAAGGGAAATACTTGAATTTTAAATCATTATGTTATTTGGGGCGATTTAGGGTAGAAATTATATTAAGAATGTTTTGGGACTTAGGAGGTAGTTCGTGAGAGGGTGCTTAATCACCACCCCTTCGTAGTGATACTTGATTTACTAGGGATATTGGAACTAATGCCTTTCTTTTGAGTTATTTTTTTTTCTACTGATAAATTATATTTAGATTACCAATGAGACTATATTTGATTTGGAGAATCTATTATGAGTTTTTGAACTATAATGGAAGGATGACCACAGTGGTACCGTGTTTTCATGGTTTGGTAAACTTTGATGAATTGGTGTGGAAGATTTGGAAATTCATACATGAACAATTGTGGGGTTTGTGTGTGATTTACTAGCCCATACGACCAAGGCTATTAGAGTTATAATTTGGTTATAAACTTGAATACTTATCCATTTTCTTACAAGTGACTTCTCTTATGTGAGGTTGGTTATGTAGGTTATGGATGTGGGTTGTTTTATGATCTTGTTTGGTTGTTTCAAATTTAATCCCTTATTAATAATTATAAATACCTTGTAAAAAATAATTTGTTTCTCAAAACATGTTTTGTTAAGTTCTTTGAGAAATGTTTTCAACTACCAAAAAACTAGTTTAATGAAATTTTTGGTTTGCAAAACTAATTATCAAAGACTATCATTTTAATGCCCCAACATTAAACATTACATAATCTTGATTTAAATCAAGAATTAACATTGAGGATCTTTTCAGGTTTAGAGTTTTAGAGAATTAGGCCATAACTGTTACAAAACATCTTGAATATTACATGTAGATACTTCTACTCAGTTTCCATTTTTTTCATAAAATAAAAACTCTTAAAAAAAAGAATTATATTCTTGATATAAATCTTATTGAATTATTCCTTTCTCTTACCCTACCTTATACCCTGTGAAAAAATTTCAAAAACTTGGGATGAGCATAAAAATCACAGTAAGGGTTATAAAAGAAAGAAAGAAATAATTATCCCATCAATACACACAAAACATAAGCTCTTTAACACACCTCATGAAATCATAAGATTTATGAATAACAAATAGAAATCAAAAATCGTAATGGTAACTTGTGGCATCGATAACATACTTACGTTGTAGATTTCACAGCTACGTAGGGAGTTACGTTTGGAATACCCATCATAGTATATTCCCTAAATATATTAAGAGAAACATTAAAATTTAACTCTATCACATTACCCAATGCATTGGAGAGATATCTCAGGCTCACCCTCCCTAGGTTTATCAAGGAACCACCTATATGCGTAAATAATGCACAAGAACCATAACATAATCATAACACATGAACAAGTATAAAGGAAAGATAACATTTCCACGTTGCAATCATAATATAAAATTTCATTATATTGACATAATAAATCAATTAGAAAAAACATTTTCAATACCAAAATACGTAAAAAGAGTATATGGTATTTATTTTCCTTTTAAAAACATTACGGCTTGTTAAGGAAGCCAAATATCAAATAATGATCGCGACGGCGGAAATGTCATTGTCATCATGTACGTTAAAAAGAAACATTCCCTTTTTCGTTTAGTAAAATTCTATTTATAAAAAATATTCCTTTTGAAAACCATTGAATTAAATAAAAAAAGGTTATAATTATACACCATATAAAAGAAGGTTGTGTATAAACCAAAGTATGCACCAATGAAAGGAGATTGAGATGATTTCCCTTAAAAAGATCATTTTGTAAGTAAAATAGATCAATTATGTGTATTTACTATATGTACACATAATTAATGTACAAATACATTATAGGACATCAAAATTTATTTATCATATAATCATATCATGACATAACCAAGAAGTAGAAGATCAACCCAAAGAATGGAAATTGGGTTAAGAAGTTCCCTTACCTTGTGTATGACTTGTCTTGTTCATTCTTTATCTCTCTGAATAATAAACTAAAGTTAATTTATACTTGATTAAGAACCTTTTTCAAGTTTATTATTCCTTTTATATCACTTATTACCACGTTATAAACATTACATAATCATTTAAGTTAATAATGGTTGTTTTGTCGATATTTGGTACTTGAGTAAAAAATGAACTTCTTATAATTACAAGTTGTCCATGTGGTCAAAATTCCATTATCTCGAAGATGATATTAATGATTTATATATAATATATATAATATATATCCAGTATATATATATATATATATATATTTATAATAGTACATAACATTTTGAGATAAGAAATGTAATGCATCGTTCATGGAGACGGTAAGCCGTACGTACGTATGAACTCTATTTTCATTTATATTTCATATTTAATGGAATGAAAAATTAATGATACATAGGTATATTATAATTCCAGTATAATATATTATATAATTTCATTAACTCCATCCTTTATACATTCCACGTATGGTATTAACGAGTCATATCACTTTGAGGGGGCGGTAGTCCGCACTTCCTCAAATGAAATTATCATATTTACCCATTATGGAAACCATAAAGGTATGATATAAATAGAAAATACAGAATCATAGAGACAATATGAATATAATATATATAACATATAAATACAGTTCCATCATAAAGGCCACCATTATAGGTGGTAGGAGATATTTGAATAATCATCGTTTCGTGAGGCAGTAGTTCGCCGTCCATAGAAACAATATGTCAGTATCCATTAGATGGAGGTGTGTGGAAGTGTAGTTCTAATAATTATAATAAATACATCCTAGTATATTTAATATACTTGTGTTGTTTTAAAATAATGGAATAAAGAGAGTTTAGGGGGTTGGAGAAGGAAAATAAAAGAAAAGAACTTGAGAGAAGACATTACCTTTAAATCAGGTAATTCCCTTTGGTTTGAACCAAAAGACATTACTGAATTTCCTTCTTTACAAAGTAAGGATTTTAGGTGGAATAGAGGGATTTTGGGAGCTTATTAGAGCAGATTTTGGATGAGACAAGGGGCTTGAGAGGTGTGAGTAATGGGTTAGAGGTGGTGGCCTTTTATAAGAGGGAGGAGGGAATCTTTAGGAAAGTTTGAAAGTATTATTTTATTATAAAATTATTTTCGGTTTCAATAGGTCAAAAACTCACTAAATTAGAATATAATTTGAATATAAGTACAAATAAAATAATAAAATAATAATTGGACATTTTTTGGATATTTTTTAATCCATATATTTTTTATTTAACCCTTTGTTAATCTTATTTAACTTTTACCATGTCCTCTTATATATTCATACTATATGGTTAATATATTGAATATAAAATTCCAAGTGACCCAAAATGGATCATTAATGATATTTTTAACATAATATATGTAATTTGGCCGAATATTATATTTTTAGGATTATTTTAGCATTTTATAAAATATTAATTGTTTTAAAAAGTCTTTTATGTCAGTTTATAAACTATTCATATCAAGACTTTTAAAAAATCTACAACAACATGATTCTTTCAAAAAAAACTTCATTAATTAAAATATAAAAAGTAATTATTATCCCTAAAATTTGTGTATGTCATAAAAAGTTTCAAAATAAATTTATTTTAATATTTATAATATCATTTATTTGAATCCTTTATTGATGAAGTAATTACTAAATCACCATTGTGTCATACTTAAATTTATTTATTTAATGTCTAAAAATTATAAATAAAATACCATGATTTAGGAAATAATTTTATCTTTCTAATTACTATTTATAGTCTAAAATATCCCTTATATAATCCCATATAAAAATTTTTCTATGAAGAGATATATGTTTATGTTACATTTTCCTTAACTGTAAATTAATTTTTATAAAGTGTCATTTTCACTTACAAGTGGCTCCATGTGGTCCCAAAATCGACCCAAAGATGACCATGGTAGTAAATGTATCATCCAATAGGATTATTATACATGTTAGGGTAATTTAAAATTATTATAATATTATTTTTTACCCTTATTTACCAGATTTACCCTTTAACCATGGTAAATAAAATATTTAATGAAGTTACTATTCATAATGTTTAAAAATAAAAGTTACCTATTTACACAATTTGGACCTCATGAATTCAAATATGGAATCCATTTTTCCAAATTCAAAACACATAATTTTCAAAAATTAATTTAAAATTAATTTTTGTTGTTAAAACCAAAATGCGTGTTTTTAAGAAATAATAACTATTAAAAGATTGACATTTGTTTATGTCCAATTTCAAAGTGAAATTAATTTCAATGACTAAAATTGGATTAAATGATAAAAATATAATATAATTACACTGTAAAACCAATTAAAAAGATAATCTATGTAACGCCCCGACCTCATTTACCCAGAGTCGGTGCATTATTACATAACATTGGCATGATCACAAAAGATCAAGTCTTGAAATACCGATTAGTTTAGTAGCATTGGAAACACTAGATACATTCATAACATTTACATTACATCATAAAGTGAAAAAATACAACAAAATCTTGTCTCCACACTCATATCCCCTCATACTATCCCTGCAGGTCATTCATAAAATACTTCTTCACATCCTGGAAAAAATAAAACATTGAAAGGGGTGAGCTCAGATGCTCAGTAAGGATAACAATATAGCAGAAACTTTCATAAATAAGCATAAACATTTAAGGCAATGTATAACTAAAACAAAATACTTTTAAATTTTAACTTTAGCATAATATGGCAGAAATAAAATGAAATAATGTCATTTAATTATTCACATGGATATTCTACTAATCAAATAATCACATGAAATATCAATAACCACTTTCATAATGATGGAATGCATAATTCCAGACTATCATAACTACATAGTCAATGCCTTGTTCCAAGACTACAAATAAGATTTTTTCAAGGCCTTGTTCCAAGACACTAGTTTGTCTCATGAGACCTACCGATGCATCGAGAAGCTATAGTGGGCTCCACCCATCGCTTATTAAGTCCAATGCATTCCTCATATGAATAGGTTTAAACATAACATAAACATTAGTCTTAAAACTAGCATACGAAATGTCAATACTTTCTCCATAAACCATGAATGGTATAAAAATAACACATCCACAGTCAAACATATCACAAAAACTTCAATACAATATGGATGTTTTGTATCATAATATATCAACTTCAAATAAACTTAAAATCCATCAAAGGATGTTACATAGATGAAATCAAAAGTATTTGAGAGAAATATCTCTTTTTGAAATCATTTAAAAGTCACATAATTATAAATGGAAACATTTAATTTTAAAATATTCTTATAAGCTTGTAAGTGAAGCTTTGACAATTTTATAATGGCGGAAAATATCCACACCCGCCGTATAAGTTAAAAAAGACATTCTTACCTTAATTTTGTCGAAAAGGTTAAAAGGAACTTATTTGGAAAACGACGGAAAGATTACTTTATAAACATATTATAAAAAGTCAAAAAAGGGTATACATGACTTTAAAACATAGTCTATAAAATAGTAATAATGTTTTGAGATACATTTTTAAGAAACATGGATGTTGATGATAAAGAGGTCCCAATAAATAATTACGTATAAACAACCTCAGATAATGAAGAGATTGTAAAATAAACCCTTAACTTGTACTTTTCCTTGGTTGTGGGTAGGTTAAACTCCTATATAATAGTTAAATAATTGTTATTAAATTATACAAGAATCATATACATAAATATGATATCATATATGATCTTTTAATATTTCTTTGTTAATAATATTTTAGTATTATCGTCGTTTCAGGTGTTAATTGATTCATTTTTCTTTTTATGCTTTTTTAAATAAGCGGTGTTTGTTATGGATAGGTTGTATATTATTCATATCTATAATGATATAAAGTCCTTAAAAATTACTTTTAATCATCAAATGATAATTAGTCTTGAATGGATACGATGGGTAATGAATCTCATCGCGTTCGTGGAGACGGTAGTTCGTACGTACGCACGAGCGACAATATCATTCTTTTGATATTAAAATCGTATATAATTGGATGTTATATAATATATACATAATAATTATAATTTTATATTTATTATTTACTTAAATTACACATCATTATCATACCCATCCAAATAATAATGTTTTGAATAACAATTACACCACGACGTGGAGACGGTAAGCCGTACGTACGCACGTATGGTGACATGTCATTCAAAGGATGGATAGAATACTGAATATGGTTGTAAAATATTTATAATAACATAACAGTATATAGAAGATACTGGAGTTATTATTTTAGAATGGAAATAACAAAGAAATAAGAAGTGGAAGAAGAAAGGAACTTGAAAGAGGGTGGTGAAAACATTACCTCTTCTTCGGGTTATTCCTTTTGATTTGATCAAAAGGGCTCCTTAGGTTGGCTTTATGATCAAACTAAGTCCTCTAGGTTTAAGTGAGGGAATTTTAGAGAATATTGGGTCAGGGGTTGACCGAACCAAAAGTCTGTGAAGGTATGAATTTGAGAGAAAGGGGAGTGCCCTTTTATAAGAGGGGTGAGGGGCACCTTTGGAAAAGTTAGAAATATTATTTTATAATAAATTCATATTCGGTTTCTAATGGCTCCAAAGTAGATTATTTAAAGTTTAAGATGGGGATAGGTCGAAAATCACTCAACCAATATGTTTTAGACAGGGTTGGGTCACTATATTAACTTTATCTTTTTGATTTAACTCCTAGTTAAATAGTTTAACATTTACCATGTCTCTTTGTATTTTTATATTATATAGTCAACAAACTTACTATAAGTTTCCAAGAGAACCCCAAGTGGTTAATTAATGATACAAATATCATTATATAAGTCTCTTGGCCGAACCTTAGATTTTTAAGAATTTAATATCAATTAATAATATAATATTTGTTTTAAAAACTCTTTTATGTCAATTTTGACACTATTTGGTATTTTTTTTCTAAATTCATTAAAACATTATTACTTAGAACCTAATTCATTTAATAAACCCTAAAATGTCATATTAATCTATAAAATTATTTTAATTCATTAAAAGTCTCAAATTATATTTATTTGGGTATTTATAATATCAATTATTTTAATATTTCACTAATAAGGTAATTACTGAATCATCATTGTGTCATAAATAAATTAAATTATTTAATGTCTAAAAATTATAAATAAAATACCATTATGTAGGAAATATTCTTATATTTCTAATGAATATTTATAATCGAATTTATCTTACGTATAACCCTATATTAAAAATGTTTTAGTTATTAAACTTTGATTTTAACTCTTTTAACTCTTCTTTGAATTAAATAATTATCAATGTCCTAATCTAATCCAAGTGGACCAAAGAGGTTCATATTTTATTCCTAAGATTTTTTTGGTCGAATTATACTTATCCAATAGAATTAGGACATGTTTTAGGGTAATAATAATATTATTTTTACCCTTAATTACCCTATTTACATTTAATCGTGGTAAATAAAAGTAAAAAGTTACTATTCACCAAAAATTATTTTTATCATATTGAACCACATTTTACTCCTTAATATTAACTATGTCTCTTGGATTTTTGAAATTCCACTCACAGAAGCGGTAAAATTAAGTTTTATGTGAATTTGCAAATTCTCCTAGGAGATGGGTAAAAGACGGTGAAAAGTTCAATAAAATTTTTATATATCTAAAATTATTATAAACTGACTCCAATGAATTATATTGAACATATATAGTTATTATGCATCTATTTTGACCTAAAATAAATTTAAATAAAATAAATAATTATTTAAATAAAAAATTCTGTTTTAAACCATAACTCAGTGTTTTTCACTATTCATCAAAAATTGAAAGTTTTTAGAAAAATACCAAAAATTCACCCTAAGCTAATTTCGATATTCCAAATCCAAAAATGAATTCCATTTTGAAAGATAAAATTTATAAAATTTCAAAAAGTGGGTATTACTATTCATAACGGCTAGTTTGATTGGTTGTGGTGTGTGTTAGAACTCGAAGTTGTGTATAACACACGCCACTGTATTATTCAAAGA
The DNA here is from genome assembly GCA_963277665.1 of Viscum album. Lineage (NCBI taxonomy): Eukaryota > Viridiplantae > Streptophyta > Magnoliopsida > Santalales > Viscaceae > Viscum > Viscum album. Next base: position 80,946,666 of record OY728122.1, read on the forward strand.
GAAGCGTACCATGGAAGCTTGGGGTGTTACAATCTAACCATATAAATAAATTAGATTAAAATACAGTGTTGAATTAAAATGCAGTATTTTTCACTATTCATCAAAAATGAACTTTATCAGAAAAATACCAAAATTTTACCCAAAGTAAATTTTGATGTTCCACTTATAAAGAAGAATTTTATTTTTTCAAATAGAACATATGAAAGTGACAAAAACTAGATTTAAATGGGGTTCTCCATCAAAAGGCGGTAAATCATACTTTTAAATAATATTAGAGTATTTATGCTTAAAATTGGATTAATTCACATTTTATGCCTCTAACTTTTATTGGATAAATGTTAAAACATTTAACAAACATGTGTAATAATATTTTAGTTCTGTTAATTCCATTAAATACAACGAATAGGAATTAACTACCATTTAAAATAATATTATATTATTATTTTTCAGTATGACTTAGCCTTATGTACAACATAAGATTTCGGAGAAACCTGTTGTTGCGTGTCGGGTACGCCATCGAACATAGCATCCCCTTTAAAGTAAAATTAATATTTAATTCAAAAATATTAATAAATATGAAAATTTCATATTCTTTATTCACTTGGGATGTTACATCCTTCCCCACTTTTGGGAATTGTGTCCTCACAATGTTAAAATTGGGCTCAGAAACTTCAGTAAAAGTCCTACATAGGAAAAAGAGTTAATAAAAATATCACTTTAAAAGAAATATGGAGAAGTCTAAAGGTCACATGAGATAACACATACTAGGGTTCCATTTAGAAAAACATGGATATGGAAGATAAACTAAGTGTCAAGTTCTGATGGAGAGTGATAGAAAACATGATTAGGAGAATGTTAACTATTAGAAAACCACAAACTTGTGATTGGTTAAACAATCATTGGTTTCCTAGTAGAAAAATTAAATAAATAATGTTTCTATTTTCAGTTTCCTTTCATAAAGTTGGAGAATTTATTTATGATATTAACTAAGAACATAATGAAATATATTTACTTTTCAAGTAGCGTTTCATCCTTTAATAAGTTTCTACCAAAAACCCATCTTTTCACCAAATGATGAGTATTCAAAATGAATTAGTCACACCTAAAGTGTTAGAATCAAATTCTAGAGAATCACATAATCCAAAAAAGATGAACCATATATTTCCCCTATCTTTATACATTAATCAAAACCAAAATGGTTAGTACAAGATCAGATAATCACCAAAAGTATAATCTTTTTATAAAAAAGAAATACTACTCTTAATCTCTAAAATTTGACAAAAACTACCCAAAGTTCAACAAATACGATTCAATAAACAACTATCCTTAAAATTATTCAAAGTAATCCAAACTAAGATTGAAACCCAAAAATCAGAAGGATTTAATCACATAGTCTTCCACAGTAAATATTAACATTTATCTCCAAAAAACATTAACTACTCTTAAAGTCTCATACTGAAGTGTAATTAACCTAATCACATATTCTCTATGACAGTTTAATCATTTCCAGAAATAACTCAAATCACCATATGTCCCCAATAAGAAACATATATTATTCCAAAATAAAATTCCACCATTACTCCTCAAGTGAAATCCCATAGTATTCTATTTTCCTTGGGCATATAGTGTTCCTAAAAGAGCGAACATCTTCCAAAAATAACATTTATCACTTAATCACCAAATCATTTTCCTATACTAAGGATATCCTTTTGATAAAACATAAGATCCCAAAATTAACTTATTCTTGCTCCATAAAATAATTTAACTCAAAATAATTAGTCATATTAACTAGGGACTTCACATAGGCCAGTGGTAGGTGATGTTCCCTTGTCGCCCTTCAGTTGTGGGTTTGATTCCTGTAGCCTTGCTATATGTGACGGGTCATCACCCATCTTGGGTGTTGTCCATTTTTATAAAACTCAAAAATAACCCTAACGTGATTTAACCTCAATGGTTTTCTTATATCTCTCATTTTCATCCCAAATCATAATGCCCTCAATATCTTAATTCAATAAGTTATATATATATTAATTTTTTTTACCTCCATAAAATAACACTATTCCCAAAGAAAGAACATCATACCTTGATCATGGTGTCCACCTAGTTTCAACATCATCTTGTTTACGTAGATAGATGGTCCATGCATTGTAACAACGATTTAGAGATCCTTCAAAATCATTTACTTCCTTTATCTAAATACACCTTGTACAACTTGAGTCATATGGGTGTTCACAAAAAAATAGTTTAAAAAAATAATCATGTATGACATATAATTTCAAAACATCTGATAAAACTTTCTTTTTATAAAATAGTCAGACCGAGTTTGAGTTGAAACATTCAATCAACGGTCCTTTTAAAATACTATAAGTATGCGCTGAAAGACTATAATTTAAAAACAAATATAAATAGGTTGCGCAAGGGTCTCCTTCTTCAACACCTTTTTAAAAATTATAATATGATTCAAAATCTTGTGATAAGGTAAAATATTTGAAAATTCCTTGATAATATTTACCTTTCTTGAAAATATGATAATATTGAGAAAATAGGATTTGATTAAATACAAACCATGATCCAAGATGGTATCGAGGTATAGAAAATGTCTTTTATATCTCAAACAATTGATTGCAAGTGATTTGTATGTTAGAAAATGTTTCAGAATTGTCTGGACATGACTTTGCAATAATTATTGCAAGCAAGTCATCAGAAAGAGATAGGAATGTTGTTTGAGATACTCCTCCTTCCATTTGTAACAGACTTTCCTTGATCTTAAAAAGTTAAAAAATAAGGATTTAACTTAAAGAGTAGACATAGAGACTAACCATGTGTCTAAAAAAAACTCATAATCCCTAATGTTATCTAAACCGACCTTTGATACCAAATGTAATGCCCCAGTCTTAAACATTACATAATCTTGAGTTAAATCAAGAATTAACATTGGAGATCTTTTCAGGTTTAGAGTTTTAGAGAATTAGGCCATAACTATTACAAAACATCTTGAATATTACATGTAGACATTTGTACTCATTTTCCATTTTTTCATAAAATAAAAACTCTTAAAAGAAAACAATAATTTTTTTCTTGATATAAATCTTATTGAATTATTCTTTTCTCTTACCCTACCTTATACCCTATGAAAAACATTTAAAAAACATGGGTTGAGCATAAAAATCTCAGTAAGGGTTATAAAATAAAGAAATAAGTCATTATTCCATCAATACACACAAAACAAAATCTCTTTAACACACCTCATGAAATCATAAGATTTATGAATAACAAATAGAAATCATAAATTATAATGGTAACTTGTGGACACTAATACAAATATGGATTTTATCAGTGCTAAAAATGACCATTAACAGTGCTAGAAAAAGCGCTATTAATGCCGGCGAAGATAAAGGGGGGGGGGGGGGTCCCCTTTACCAGTGCTCCAAAAAGCGCTGATAAAGACCCCTTTTAACAGTGCTAATAAAAGGGTCCTTTTATCAGTGCTAAAACGAAGCACTGATAAAAGGGTCTTTTATCATCGCTTTCTTTTTGGTGCTGATAAAAGACCCCTTTTATCAGCGCTTCGTTTTAGCGCTGATAAAAATAAAAAAAATTAAGAAAATAAAAAAAATACTGCCAATCTCGGGGGGGGGGGGCTTTTTACAGCGCTTGAGCCCCCATTTATTAGCGCTTTCCCCGCACCCTCCAGCGCCCGCACACACCGCCTACACCATTTATCATTTCTAGCCCCTCTAAATCAGCATTGCGCATGCACCCCTGCCTCCACCCAGATTTGATCTCGAGACCCCCCCTGTGCACCTAAAGACTTTGCCACTCCCCTATATTGATTTGTTCTCTTATTTATGATATATCTATTTATATATATATATATATTTAGTTATATTTTTTCGTATAGTAATATATATTTATATTAATATATATTTATAGTTATATTAATATATATATATATAGTTATATTAATATATATATTTATAGTTATATTAATATATATATATATAGTTATATTAATATATATATATATAGTTATATTAATATATATATATAGTTATATTAATATATAGTTATATAAATATTCATATATTGGTATTTTAAATAAAATGGATATTAGTTATTATTTAGATAAAGCTAATATATTTTATATGTAAATATGTTTAATTATTTATTTAAAAAAATTTAATTTGTAGGCGTGAATATATAAAAAATATGTACATATAGTTATATATTTAATTATAAATAACAGTGCATTATAAAAAATGATAAAATTTGAAAGACATAATATCAATATGTATGTAATAACTTGGAATAAATTCAGTCCCCACCAAAAAAATCCAATAATACCCCCTTAAACGAGGCTGAAAATCCACAAAATGTTAAAAAATCGGGGTACCCCGACTAAAAACTCAGTTTTGGAGGCCTTCTGGGCCTCTTTTGGCATCGAAAAACCCTTGACGAGGGTCCCCCCTAGGTCATAGCGACGTAGAGCTCATCGCAGGCTTCGATTTGATATGTGGTAGACCTCAAACGGACACTCGAATCAAAAGTTATGGCCGTTTGAAGTTTGAGTTGCGTTTTCAACATATTTTGGATCTTTTTTTTAATTTTTTTATTTGTTTAGTCTTCAAATTTTTATTAAATGACCATTACTTTATAATAATTAGAAAATTATTAATTAAAAATATTTTTTTTAATTTTTTTATAATCCATTTTCACTAAATATTTTATATATTAAGTATAATAAGTGTAAATGTATATTTATACTTATCTAAAATATATTTAAAAATTATATATTATATTTACATCAATATAAAAATATTGATATAATTATATATTAATACATTATTTTTAATTAATTTTTTTTGAACTCAAACCCTTTATCAGCGCTACTAAAAAAAGCGCTGATAAAGGAGACCCCTTTATTAGCGCTAAAAAAAAGCGCTGATAAAGGGGAGGCCTTTATCAGCGCAAAAAAAAAAAACGCTGATAAAGGCCCCCCCCTTTATCAGCGCTTTTTCGTTAGCGCTGATAAAGGTGTGGCGCTGGCCTTTCCCAGTTTTGTGGTAGTGGGAATCTATAACATACTTATGTTGTAGCTTTCACATCCACGTAGGGAGTTACGTTTGGAATACACATCACAGTATATTCCCTAAATCTATTAGGAGAAACATTAACATTTACCTCCATCACATTACCCAATTCATTGGAGATCTATCTTGGGCTCACCCACCCTAGGTTTATCAAGGAACCACCTGTATGCGTAAATAATGCCTAAGAACCATAACATAATCATAACACATAAACAAGAATAAAGGAAAGATAACATTTCCACATTGCATTTGAAATATAAAATTTCAATATATTGACATAATAAATCTATTCCCAAAGCCATTTTCAATACCAAAATACGTAAAAATAGTATATGGTATTTATTTTCCTTTTAAAAACATTAAGGCTTGTTAAGGAAGCCAAATATCAAATAATGCTCGCGACGACGGAAAGGTCGTTGTTGTCGCATACATTAAAAAGAAACATTCCCTTTTTCATTTAGTAAAACGCTACATAGAAAAAATATTCCTTTTGAAAACCGTTGAATAAAATAAAATAAAAAGGTTATAATTATACATTATATAAATTAAGGTCGTGTATAAACCAAAGTATGCCTCAATGAAAGGAGATTGAGACGAAGTCCCTTACAAAGATCATTTTTTAAATAAAATAGATCAATTATGTGTATTCACTATAGGTAACACATAAGTAATGTAAAAATTCATGAAATGACATCAAAAGATATTTATCACATAATCATAGCACTAAATAATCAAGAAGTATAAGATCAACCCAAAGAATGGAAATTGGGTTAAGAAGTTCCCTTACCTTATGTATGACTTGTCTGGTTCATTATTTATCTCCATAAATAATAAAATAAAGTTAATTTCTACTTTATTAAGAACCTTTTTAAATTTTATTATTCCTTTCATATAACTTATTACCATGTTATAAACATTACATAATCATTTAAGTTAATAACAATCGTTTTGTCGATATTTGGCACTTGAGTAAAAAATGAGCTTCTTATAATTAAAAGTTGTCCATGTGGTCAAAAGTACATTATATCTAGAATTATATTCATGATTTAGATATCATATATATCATATATATTCAGTATATATATATATATATGTGTATTTATAATAGTACATAACATTTGGAGATAAGAAATGAAATGCACCGTTCAGGGAGATGGTAATCCATACGTACACATGAACAATAATTTCATTTATATTTCATATTTAATGGAATGAAAAATTAATGATACATAGGTATATTATAATTCCATTATAATATCATATATAATTTCATTAACACCATCCTGTATACGTTCCACGTATGGCATGAATGAGTCATATCACTTTGAGGGGGCAGTAGTCTGCACTTCCTCAAATGAAATTATCGTATTTACTCATTATGGAAACCATAAATGTATGCTATAAATGAAAAATGAAAAATAATAGAGACAATATAAATATAATATATATCTCATATAAATACATTGCTATCATAATGACCACCATGAGAGGCAGTAGGATATATTTGAACAATCATCGTTTCGTGAGACAGTAGTTCGCTTTCCATAGAAACAATATGTTCGTATCCATTAGATGGAGGTGTGTGGAAGTTTAGTTTTAATACTTCTCATAAAAACATACTAGTATATTTAATATACTTTTTTTATAAAATAATGTAATAAAGATATTTTAGGGGGTTAGAGAAGGAAAATAAAAGAAAAGAACTTGAGAGAAGACGTTACCCTTAAATCGGGTAACTCCCTTTGGTTTGAAACAAAATGCTTTATTGAATTACCTTATGCACAAATTAAGGCTTATAGGTGGAATATAGGGATGTTGGGAGTTTATTATAGTATATTTTTGATGATCCAAGGGGATTGAGAGATGTGTGTAATGGATTAGAGGTGATGTCCTTTTATAAGAGGGAGGAGGGGCTCTTTAGGAATGTTTGAAAGTATTATTTTATTATAAAATGATTTTCGGTTTTAAAAGGTCCAAAACTAATTAAATTAGAATATAATATGAATAAAAGTTTAAATAAAATCATCCAATAATAATTGGATAGGTTTTGGATATTTTTTAATCCTTATCTTTTTTTATTTAACCCTTTGTTAATCTTATTTAACTTTTACCATATCCTCTTATATATTCATAATATATGGTTAATATATTTACTATAAAATTCAAAGAGACCCAAAATGGATCATTAATTTTTTTTTAACATCATATATTTCATTCGGAAAAATCTTATATTTTTAGGATTATTTTATCATTTAGTAAAATATTAATTTTTTTTAAAACTCATTTATGTGAATTTATAAACTATTCATATCAAGATTTTTAAAAAATATATAAAAACTTTATTCTTTTGAAAACAATTCGTTAATTAAAATATAAAAAGTCATTATTATCTCTAAAATTTTTGGATGGCATAAAAAGTTTCAAAATAAATTTATTTTAATATTTATAATATTATTTATTTGAATCCTTTATTGATGAAGCAATTATTGCATCACCATTGTGTCATAATTAAATCTATTTATTTAATGTAAAAAAATTATAAATAAAATACCATGATTTAGGAAATATTTTTATCTTTATAATTAATTTTTATAGTCTAAAATATCCCTATATAACCTCATATAAAGTTTTTTTACTAAGAGATATATGTTTATTTTATATTTTCCTTAACTTTAAATTATTTTTTATAAAGTATCATTTTCACTTACAAGTGGCTCCATGGGGTCCCAAAAATCGACCCAAGGATTCCCATGGTTTGAAATGTATAATCCAATAATATTAGGACATGTGTTAGGGTAATTTAATATTATTATAATATTATTTTTTAACCCTTATTTACTAGATTTACCCTTTAACCATGGTAAATAAAATATTTACTGAAGTTGAAATTCATAATGTATAAAAATAAAAGCGTTATATTTACACAATTTTTACCTCCTGATTCCAAATATGGAATCAATTTTTCCAAATTCAAAACACATAAGTTTCAAAATTTAATTTAAAATTATTTCCCATTGTCAAAACCAAAAAGCGTGTTTTTAAGAAATAATAACTATCAAAAGATTGACATTTTTTATGTCCAATTTCAAAGTGAAATTAATTTAAGTGACCAACATTGGATTAAATGATAAATATATAATCTAATTACACATTAAAACCAATTAAAAAGATAATATAACCATATAAATAAATTAGATTAAAAGACAGTTTTGAATTAAAATGTAGTATTTTTCACTATTCATCAAAAATGAACTTTATCAGAAAAATACCAAAATTTTACCCAAAATAAATTTTGATGTTCCTATTCTAAATAAGAATTTTATTTTTTCAAATATAACATATAAAACTGGCAAAAACTAGATTTAAAATGGGTTCTCCATCAAAAGGTGGTAAATCGACCTTTTAATGAATATTAGAGTATTTGTGCTTAAAATTGGATTCATTCACATTTTATGCCTCTAAATTTTATTGGATAAATGTAAAAAAATTTAAAAAAAATGTGTAATAATATTTTAGTTAGTTCTATTAATTCCCTCCAATACAATGATTAGGCATTAACTACCATTTAAAATAATATTATATTATTATTTTTCAGTATGACTCAGCCTTGTGTGCAACATAAGATTTCAGAGAAACTCGTTGTTGTGTGTCGGGTATGCCATCAAACATAGCATACCCATTAAAGTAAAATTAATATTTAATTTAAAAATATTAATAAATATGAAAATGTCATATTCTTTATTTACTTGGGATGTTACAATCATGTGATGTGATAAAGCAATGTTTTAAGAATTCTTTTTTGTTTTGTAGTGGATTTAAATGGAAATGGTTTTGTTAATTGGAAAATGGGATTAGTTATTTTGAAACCCTGGAATAATTTACATGTGATGGGAAAGGGTTTTTAAAACTCAAATTTATTTATAACAAGATTTATCATTTTGAAAGTAAAGAGTAATGTTTTAATAAATGATAAAATCTTTTATGTTATGAAATAAATGATGTTTTGATTAAAGTAGGTTGTGACTTTGTTTAAAGAATTTTGTGCTATGTTTGAGTGTAATTTGATTCTTGATTTGATACACCTATGTTCTATGATGTTCAAAAATATATCCCAGAATGTTCTTCAAGAAAGATAGAATGTTGTTCCTATGGCCTGGTCCTCAAAGAAGTTTCTCACATTTTCCAAATTTTGAATCCCTTGTCAACAACTCTAAACAAAATCTATATCGATTGGTGGATAAAGAGACTTTACATCCTTTTAAACCTATCCATGAATTCTTGAGTTGTCATCCAACTACTTATAAAGGTTAATGAGGTTCTCTTGAGGTAGTGTGGTGGCTTGAAGAAGTTGATATAATATTTGATACTAGAAAACTATTGAATCTCTAAAGGTCAAGTATATCCTCTTCTTATTTGAGGGACTTGGCCAAGAGTGGTTGGAACTTGTGATTACCTCTAGTATGTATGAAATATTGTCTTGGTAATTCTTCAAGTTAGTATTCATTCAATGATAGCATCCTAAGGAAGTGAAGAGGGAGAAAGTTTTTGAGTTTTGGAGTATCAGTCAAGATGATCTATCAGTTACGAAGTATACCAAGAAGTTCTCATGTTTGTTTTGTTTCATACATGGTCTTGTTGGTGATGAATTCAGTAAGGATGTCTCTTTTATAAAAGTTATTTACCTAGACCTTGTAACCTTCATTCCTAAGGAATGGTTGATCTCTTATCCAGATATTCTTGAAAGGGACTTTTTAGCTGAAGTAGAACTAGAAAAACAATAATAATGACTAAATTCCACATTCCCAATTGAGGAATTTCAGTATCCTCGAGAAAATAAGAGGAATACTGAGTGTTTTTAGTGTGGATAAACTAGTCATTCTAAGAAGTTGTGTTCAAAAGATCTTAGATTTTGTAAAAGGTGTGGCCACTTAGGTCACTTTATAAGGTTCTGTAAGTTGGGTGATCAGAAATGGAAAACTTGATCGGGAATATCAGATCTAGACTACGGGGTAGAAGATGCTTCATGATAATAGGGATCCATCCATAGACCTCATAGTGAAGATTTTCACATATTGGAGGGGATTCTGGTCGCTATCATGTTGTTTTCGACATCGAAGTAGAAATTGTTTGAGTTTTCCTTCTTATGGATTTTCTGTTTTGGAAGACTTTTGTTTTTGGGATATTTGTGATGATACCTTGTGGAACTTGGTTTGGATAATTTTTATATTGGTGATGTAATAATGGTTTCCTTTTCTTGACATATTTTTTTGTTCCTTGGTGTTCCTCTTGTTTTGACTTGATGGTTAGAGCTCAATTATGATGTATTGGATGATCTCCCTTGTGAGAGTATAGTGCCCTATCATGCACTGACATTAATATTTAATCTCTTTCCATTTGGAATTGGATATAACTTGGGAATGTACTTGGGTAACTAGGAAAATGTTTATTTTTGATAGACCAGTCACATGGTGGTACTGATGTTTATTTTAATGAGATCGTTGAGGTATGAGGCATGATTTGAAAAATCATAGCTTACTATTGAGTACTTACCCATGGTAGAAATCCTTGTTAGTTATTTACCTTGGTCTTGGATGTTTAATGTTTGATGCTTCTCCTTGGGGATTGGTTGAAGTCTCTTCTTTGGGTTTTAGGGGACTTTCTTTTCTTATGTTACACCATTTTGGTGAATCTTTAAATGGTGGGGAGACCTATAGTAGGTCTCCAGTATTTCTCTTGTTTGGAGACGTGTAATGATCTTGGTGTTTTGATCTTGAAGTTGGGTGTGAGTTATTAACCATTGGGCGAGTCTATCTTCTAGACCATGGACCGTTCACCTCAACAAATGAGTAAGTAAGTTCTTGTTATGTCATCATGTTCTATCTTTCATATTGGATTCTTTATTGGGATATAAATTTATATAGTGGAGAGGTTTTAACATCTCGTTACTTGTTTTTATGTGTTTTTACCCATTTATTTGATTACCAAATGATTGGGTATTTTCACGGGGTTTTTATGGAGTTTTTCTGAATTTTTTTAAGGTTTCTGGGCCTTCTCAAGGTTTGTTCTCAATTCGAGCACAGTTTGAAAAAGCGTATAGCTTGGACAGTTGGGGGTTGAATGGTTGGAGCATGGGTTAAAAAAGTGTGAATTCAAACCATGAAACACTTCTAGTGGCGCTGTTCTAGGCACACATTTTGCACATGGTTAATGAAAACCATGATATTTAACCTAGGAAACCGTGAAACACTTATAGTGGCTCTATTCTGGGCGCACAGTTTGCGCACAGTTAGTGTAAACCGTGAGACTTAACCCAGGAAACCATGTGAACAGTAATTGAAGTTACAAAAAATTTAATTAATGATTCTAAATACCCCTAATAAACCCTAATCTCCCCCACTATAACTTAAATAGATTCTCCGGCTTTTGGGATCCCCCTAGAGCCATTTTTTCTCCCAAAACCTCATGTCTTGGCAGATCAAAGCACCAAAAAAAGAAGAGATATTCTCTTTAGGTGAATTATTCTATTCTTTTCTTATATATCCCTTATTATCTTGATTCCTTCATCCTAAAGGTTATGATGGCCTTTCTTTTTTTCTGTATCTTGATTAATTTATGTGGCATTATAGATCTAGGATCTCCTCTCTCTTCTTTCAAGATCTATTTTCTTAGATGCTGTGATCACCATCGAAGGAGACACATATCAGATTATTATGGTTGGATTCCTTAATTTCTAAGTAGGTGTTTCTATGATTTTCCTTCATTTTTCAATTCATCATTTCTAGATAAATTCATAGATACATGTTTCCTAATTTCTAATACATGTTCTATGAAATTCATCCATTAAATTCCTTATAAATTATTTTTTGACCCTATTATCTTTTAGTCGATTATGGAATTAATTTAATGGCTATAGTCTTGATATTTCTCACATTTTTTTTGAATTTTATAAATTCCATGTTTGTTTGGATTTATTTTCAAAGAACTTTTAAAGGATATTTTAGTGAAATTAAGGTATTTGGCTTGGGTTTTGATTTAAAAAATGAACTTCCATGATTTTAATTAAATTAATTGAACTAATTGATGTTTTCAAAATGGTTTTAAATTTTGGAGTTTATTAAATGACCAATAATACCCTTGAATATTTTAATCCTTATTTTGAAATGGGTGTTTTGGGTTTATTTGAAATAAATGATTTATTCACATGGAAAGAGGGTGTATACCCATGTTTTTGAAATTCATTCAATCCTTTTAAAATTGTAATACTTCCTTTAAATGATTTGGGATGCTTTAAAATAAATGATTATTTAAAAGCCCCATTTGGCATTTTTAATTATGAATTGTGAAATGAAGTAGATATTATTACCCTTTCTAATGTTGAAATTTTTTAAAGGTTTTTTAATGAATTGATGATTATTTTAATGGCCTGTTTGGAATTTTAATGATGAATTGTGAAAGTAAGTGGGTATGGTTACCCTTTTTGAATATTGAAATTATTTAAAAAGGATTTTAATTGAAATTGATGATTATTGATGTCTCAGTTGGCACTTTATGATGATACTCTCTTTTAATAATCCCTTTATGTAACTTTCTTGATTCTTGTACCTCCCATTGTTGGGTATTGCAAAAATGAATTATTTAATTTGAGAGAATTGGGGGTGAGATGGATATGTGTTTTTAGGGATAGTGCCCATGTTTGATAAGGATCCCCATGTGATCCTCATAACTAAATTACCTCACTAACCTCTTTTGACTAGTCATGGGAACCTAGATAGTTAGATGAGATGTACTAGATATATGCTTCACTAGCGGACTCACACCCTTCTAGTGGATCTATAGAGAATGTGAAAGGTTCAGGATATGGACTTGAGGCTAGGAAAGTGGGTGTGTGTGGAATTAGTTTTATTTAGAATAGTGAGACTATATGTAGGCTCAAAAATTAGTCATATTTTATTTTATTAGCTATTCTGAGGTGGAATCACTATCGTACCTAGGTTGTACCCATGACATCCATATACATGATACTAGATACATGAAAGCATTGGTTGTCACTATATGGCACCAGAGTTTCCTTTTTTTTCTTGTTATTATGCATCGTGACTCTATTTTATTGACTCTTGTTCATATTTACATATTAGGTGCATATTTTGATCTTTTATTTATTATATGACTTTAGCTTGTGAAATGGTTTTCAAAGATTTTTAATAATTTTTTTTAGTTTTTAAATGGAAATATGGAATGTTTTACAAGTTTAGTTTAATAAATTATTTTTAAATGTTTAAAACTCTATTTTAAATTAATCCTCTTACTCACTTATTTTGACTCCTCTTTTATCATATTTGAATTACCTTATGAAGTAATTACATAAAATCTTTGGTGTAATTCTATTGGGCTCTTTATCTCACACCATGCTTGTAACTTTTGGTGTTTTCAACCTTTATTATCTTATAGAAGGTGTTCGTTATCTCACCTTACTTTGTGGGTTTGTGCTTGGGTGACCAAGAGTGGGTGACTTGGGACATGGTGGGTGGTCATGTACCACCAGGATATGGGTTTTAGTGGTTATGTTTCACTTTCAAGTTTCTTAGTGTCTCCTTGTACTTGATATGTATGTATGGATTGATATATATATATATATAATGATATTTGCACATTTTACTCTGTTATTGTAATTATTTGAGGGTGAAATCATTCCCAATAGTTATTTGTTAATGCCCAGGTGCTTGTTTCCGACCCATGGAGATCGGGAACTCTCTTCGGGTTAGTGGTGAATCACCTTGGGTATCAGTTTAGATGGTAACCCAAGTTGGTTCATTACACGTACTCACAACTTTGAATAACCCCATAAGAACATCCCTTTTATCAAGAATAACATTTTAATTCAATTCAAATTCCCTAAAAAGGGAAATTTCATTATAAGCATTAAAACATCCATCATTTCTATTACACATAGAGTGGAATTTCTTATGTGTTTTCATCTTCCAATAAATCATTTAAAGTTTTAACCATGCCTTTCCACATTCCACTCAAAATACCATGACTTTCAAAACAATTCAAGACCATAAAACCATTTATAAAACATTTCACTTCATCAAAACCAATTTTTAAAGAATTTTCTCAAAAAGGTTCAAATAGATCTGAGATTAGAAAACAACTCTTTTCTCATCATTTTGGAAATCATTATCATAAAAAACTTTAAGGAAATTAATCAAAATCCAACCAAGTATTTCAATTTCCAAAATAAGGGAATATACCTTTAAAACAGTTTCCACATAAAATCATATTAAAAACCCCATTTTCCAATTTTATAAAAATCTAAAGAAATCAATATTATTTGATATAGATACTATATATAAGTATAAAAAATTATAAGACATAAAAAAATAAAGATAAAATAACAAGAAATCATGAATTAAATTTCAAAGGGTGATGATTGGGATACATACCTCAAAACACTTGGAATCTAAAACACTGGAGGGGATTCACAAGCCGGAGAGAGGAGAAGGCATAAGAAACGAGAAGTATATCCCTAAAGTTACAATTCAAAATTATTAAAATCAGATCCAACAAACTCCCATAGCTTCCATATCCTTTGGACAAGAGGTACATGAAGAAGAAGAGGATCCAAGACTAAAATGGAGATAAACTTACTGATTGGGAACCCCCACAATGAATAACACTTTAATCCCAAATAATTGAGGTTTGGGAAGCCAAAATCATCTAAGTAGAACCCCTTTGTTAACATAAGTTGAAATAAGGTTAAGGGAGTAGATAAAAGAAATAAAACAGAGGTTCCATGAAAAAAGACATAACAACCCTAACAAAATCCTACATCCATCAACACCACTGGCTAGCTGGTGGGTCTTCAACTGGCCAGTGGGTATAGTATAATTCCTATAATCTACCCCTCCCATCGGATGGATGGTGGATACATAAGAATATTTTCGTCACTACCACCACTTGTAGTTCTAATGGATGCAGTTCAGGTCAACATATGCTCCAGAATTTTTAGAATCCCTATGACCCCTCAAGAAACCTGGAAACAAATGTAAAGAGTCATCAAAATATGATATCAAAGTATGTATGTGAATATATAGGTATGATAAATGATTTCATTATCCTAGGATATTCTCCCTAGGACTATTTGGGTAGGTAAAATTGGATTAGTTTTGGTGATGGTGGGTGTGAAAGACGTACATCTCATGCCTAATGAGTGACACCCTCCTGAGGGTGGAGTGGGATCTTGGTGAGAGTTAAAATAAGGACGAGTTCTATAAGACTTGATGAGGTGTGATGGAGAGGGTTTTTCTCTAAGTTAAAGGTTAAAGTATCTCCCTTAGGATATGTGAGATGATACCCAAGTGTGGGTCATGGGTTTGGATAAGGACTTAGCATGGGGTTGTCAAGGGATTTAGTGAGAGAGAACTTAGGATGGTCCTTGAGGAATTGAGAATGGGTTTGGTGCTTATCTAGTTGAGGATTGGACCCTACCACTTGATGATATGGTCATGATGAACTTTTAGGCTGTGGTGTCACTGTGGGGTGATGGATGTGAGTTGGCATTAAAGAGTTGAGATCATTATAGTCCTAGAGGACCTAGTGGATGCCTTGATGGGATAGGTGATAAATGATTTGAGATAAGCGGATAGGTCTGAAGTTACTATCAACCTGAGATTATCTGGTGGGTAGTGTGAAGGGATAAAGGACCCACTTGTAATTCACAAGTTTTCATTAGGTGATAGACTCTGGTGTGAGATAGGATCTTGTGTTCTAACCTTTCCTTGAGTATGAAGTTGTGGGTTATGGTGATTTTCATTGAATGGAGTAGGCTTGGGTCATGGAACTTTCCTTGAGAGTAGGCTTGGTTTATTTAATATACCTTTCCATGAGTGGATTTATGACAACCCTGGGTTTTTATTACAACTTAAACATGCTTTATTACATAAAACTTCACTTGATACAACAAAGAAGATCGAGAGGTTTAGTGTCTTTGGGGCTTAGGATCATTACATAAAAACTTTAAACTTGAAATACAACATCCTTATTGAAAACTTCCTTTACATGACCACTACATTCCTTCGTACTTAGCATTGCATGGGATAACCTGAGGACATGCATAAGAAAAGGGTGAGCTATAAAGCCCAGTAAGGGAGTACATAATGAATAACATGAGGAGTACAATACATGTTAGGCAATAGGCATATCAATAGAGCATAAGAGAGACATGAACATAAAGGCATGATAAAGCATGATAATCATAACATGGAAATGTGGCAACAACACTTAACATTGAATTAGCATGAGCCAAGGCTCATTGCACATGGAGCATGAGTAAACCCTCATTGCACTTGAAGCACGAGTAAACACTCGTTGCACTTGAATTAGCATGAGTCAACACTCATTGCACATGACGTATCATGATACTATACTTTACCCAATGCATTGGAGCGCTATAAAGGGCGCACCCTTCTTAAACATTTCATTTAATGCATAAGTGTGCCACATGGATCATAAAACATGGATTCATAAAACATAATCATTTATTCCACGATAAAGGAATGTGGAATTCATACATGAAACTTTACAATCAATAAGTAAACGTGCATAAAGGTGAATACCCTTGATGGATAAATGGGCATGGTATTCACTACACAATGATATTGGCTTAGAAAATCGGTGTGATTTCGGCAGCGTAACGGCGTGACATAAGAATTCATAAAAAAGGTTGATGAGAGAGAAAGGGGTTCCTCATCATATTTACATGTAATGGACAGTAAGGAGATCATATATATACATGTCCCAACAATAGAAATGGAATTTAGATTCATGATACAAAAGTATTGCTTGAATATCAAAGAAGAGAGAGAAGTTCCTTTCGGAATTTCGGCATAGTAACGGGTGTACATGAGAGGCATTTAATGAGAGAGAAAGGGTTCTCCCATCATTCAAAAAATAAGAGGGAAGTATGGGGGAGGTGCGAAACCATACCCCAACATTCATAAATGAAATTAAAAGGGCAATACAACTTAAAGAAAATTGACAAAAATGAGAAAGGAAGAAAAAACCCTTACTTGGAAGTGTGCTTCCAAAGGCTAGAGAGAGGCTTGTGAGAGGCTTCTTGGGAGCTTGGGGCACCTTGAGAGGATTCTAGAGAGAGTAGGGCAGAGGTTGGACGAACTTCAAGGGCTTTGAGTGAGGAGAAAGTGGGAGCTTGGGTGGGTTTATATAGGAAAGGTGAGAGAATTCTTTATTATTTAGGTTTGGGACCCCTTATATTAAAATAATCCAAACCAAAAACCATCCCATGGTATTTGCCCATGGTTTCTGGAAAAGGAAAGAGGAAAACAATATTTTAAAAGTCCAAGGTCCGAACTTATTAAAAAAATAGGGTTGCTTATGTGGAGGTGAGTCACACTCCCATGGAAATTAATTTAAAAAGGCAAAGTGTTGAATAAGTCTTGAGGGCTCCATTAATGCTTTGAAAAGTGAGTCAAACAAACCCAAAACCTCATTATTTTAATGATAAAACATATATTGGCCGAACATAGGGATTATGGTATTTTATTACATCACCATTGGGTCATTATGATGTCATAAAACACATTATATATATAAATGGTATTTAATTTTTACCCAAAAATTTGACTGTCTCAGAAAATTATGAAAAATTCACCGTTGGATAATTTCGACGTCCTGATTCCAAAAATAATATTTATTTTATCTAAATAATTTTCTAAATATCTGAATTTTCACTTTTAAAATAAAAACCGACATTTATAAAAAATTCACGGGTTTTGACAGAAATGGCTTTCAAACCTTAATAAAAAAATTTAATTGCATTCATAAAATTATAAGATCATTTATATTTAATAAAAATTAATTTAATATTAATAATAATATTTTATTAAAATATTATTTAATTCAAAAATCCTTTAATTTAATAAAATATAATTCTTAATTAAATAATAACTAAAAACATCATTTGTACTTTAAAAACTAATTACAATGCATCAAAAATGACTAGAAATTATATTCATTATTATATACAAAAATAATGTACATGAACATGGTGCTACTTATTTGTTACATAACCCCTTAAAATAGCCGCATAAGACCTAAGGGTAAGGTGTGCGATGGTGACAGACTCTTGGGGTTGCTCGGATAACATCGCTCGAGTGGTGATCTCTATCAACTTCCATTTTTCCCGTAGACGATCACGTTCGAGCTTGACTTGATGAAGCTCAGCTTGGTCTTGGTCAAGGGCAAAGCCCAAAGACGCCACCTCCTTTCCGAGCTCCGACAAATGGGCTTCGTAAGGGGCAATTCTACTGGATGAGGCCATCGCTTCCTTGGTCTGAGTAGAAAATTGGTTCGTTAAAGACTTATATTTAAACTACCCAGATGATCACTGTTCAACGGCTATAAAAGTAACGGTCACAAATCTTAACGTAAAACTAAAGAAGTTGACATCTTATAAAAACATAAAGAAACATTTAACTGGATCAAGAGGGATTTTCCATTAATGAAATTTTGGGTCGTTACAACATTCCCCCCTTAAGAAATTTCGCCCTCGAAATTTTCCTTTTCCCACACTAAAACAAATGTGGGTAACTTAGCTTCATCATATCCTCCGACTCCCAAGTTGCTTCTTCAAACTTGTGGTTTCTCCACAACACCTTGACGAGGGGCATTGTCTTATTTCGTAGAACTTTTTCTCTACGATCTAAGATCTTCACTGGTTGCTCCTCATAAGAAAGATCGTCTTCTAATTGTACCACCTCGGAAGAGAGTACATGTGAAGGGTCTGGTATGTACTTCCTCAAGAGGGATACATGGAAGACATCATGCACCTTGGCCATAGTAGGTGGAAGTGCTAGTCGATAGGCCACAGCCCCAACACGATCAAGAATCTCGAAGGGGCCGATGTACCTTGGACTTAACTTCCCTTTCTTTCCAAACCTCATGACCTTCTTCCACGGAGATATGCGTAAAAACACCATGTCTCCGACTTTAAACTCAAGGTCTCGTCGACGATTATCTGCATAACTCTTCTGTCGACTTTGGGCAGCCTTGATATGCTGCTGAATGGTTTTCACCTTCTCCACCATTTCTTCGACCATTTCTGGTCCAAGCAGCTTACGTTCACCGACCTCATCCCAACATGCCGGTGTTCTACACCTTTTCCCATACAGGGCTTCATATGGTTCCATTTGGATGCTTGAGTGGAAACTATTATTATAAGAGAACTCAACCAGAGGAAGATGCTGATCCCATCCTCCTTTAAAGTCCATTGAGCACGCTCTCAACATATCCTCAAGTGTTTGGATAGTCCGCTCGGATTGGCCATCAGTTTGAGGATGATAGGCCGTACTGAAGTTCAGTTCAGTATTCAGAGCATGTTGAAGGCTCTTCCAAAACTTAGAGGTAAATCTTGGATCTCGGTCCGACATAATAGATAGTGGTACTCCATGCAACCGTACCACTTCCCTGATATATATCTGTGCCAGTTGATCCAAAGAGAAATCCTCTCGAATAGCAATGAAGTGTGCAGTCTTTGTAAGACGATCCACAATAACCCAGATTGCATTGTTGCTTTTGGATGTCCTTGGAAGTCCAGTGACGAAGTCCATGGTGATGTTATCCCATTTCCATTCTGGTATGGGCAATGGTTGCATCATCCCCTTAGACTTCTGCCTCTCTGCCTTCACTTGCTGACACACCAGGCACTTTGATGTATATTCGGCGATCTCCTTCTTCATATTATCCCACCAAAAGTTTTCTCGGAGATCTCGATACATCTTTGTGCTCCCTGGGTGAATAGAGAAATTTGAACTATGTGCATCATCCAAAAGTTCCTTCTTCAGCTCCGAACTTGATGGGACACATAGTCTTTTCCCAAACCGCACAATTCCTTCTTCATTAACATTCAACTCTGAGGATTTTCCCTTTTTGATAGCTTCTACTTTTTCTTGGATTCTCGCATCATCCTTTTGAGCATCCTTTAACCTTTCCAAAAGAGATGGTTGAGCAATCATTTGTGAAAGGATTGATGATGTTCCCTTCTTTATGATTCCCACGTCCATCTTCATCAAGTCTAAGAAGATTGGATCCTTCTCAATTCTCATCATTGATAGAATTGCTGGATCCTTTCTACTTAGGGCATCCGCCACCTTGTTCGCCTTCCCAGGGTGGTAATGTATTGAACAATCATAATCCTTTATGAGCTCTATCCATCTTCTCTGGCGCATATTAAGCTCTTTCTGTGTGAATATATATTTAAGACTCTTGTGGTCAGTATATATCTCACATTTCTCTCCATAGAGATAATGCCGCCAGATTTTCAAGGCAAAGATCACCGCCGCCAACTCCAGATCATGCGTTGGATAGTTTCGCTCATGGATTTTCAACTGTCTTGAGGCATAGGATATCACTTTATCATTCTGCATCAGCACACATCCTAAGCCCTTCTTCGAAGCATCACTGAATACCATAAAAAGTTCCCCACTTGTGGGTAAAGTGAGCACAGGTGCAGTGATAAGCCTCCTTTTCAACTCCTTGAAGCTTTCTTCGCATTCATCACTCCAAGTGAACTTTACTCCCTTTCGAGTTAGCTTGGTAAGAGGGTTGGACAATCGTGAGAAGTTTCTCACAAATCGTCGATAATATCCAGCTAACCCCAAGAAGCTACGGATATCAGTTACCGATGTTGGCCTCGGCCATCCCTCAATTGCATCTGTTTTGGAGGGGTCCACAGATATCCCATTGCTTGTGATGATATGGCCCAAGAATGAGACCTCCTTCAACCAGAACTCACACTTGCTGTACTTGGCATAGAGCTTCTCCTTGCGCAAAGTCTCCAGTACAGTTCTTAAATGCTCCTCATGGTCCTCCTTGGTTTTGGAGTATATTAGAATATCATCTATAAAGACTACCACAAATTTATCAAGGTAATCTCTAAAGACTCTATTCATCAAGTCCATGAATATTGCTGGAGCATTGGTGAGTCCAAAAGGCATTACTATGAATTCATAGTGCCCGTACCTTGTACGAAAAGCAGTCTTGGGGATATCTTCCTTCTTCACCCTTACTTGATAATATCCCGACCGCAAGTCGACCTTGGAGAAGTATTGTGCTCCACGCAGCTGATCAAACAAGTCATCGATTCTTGGGAGAGGATACTTGTTCTTTATCGTGATTTTGTTAAGTTCACGATAATCGATGCAAAGCCGCATTGACCCATCCTTCTTCTTGACGAAGAGGACTGGTGCACCCCATGGTGATGCACTTGGGCGTATAAACCCTTTATCCAGATTCTCCTGTAGTTGTTTCTTCAGTTCTTCAAGCTCAACCACAGCCATTCTATATGGAGTCTTGGATATTGGTAGCGCCCCAGGTATAAGTTCAATTGAGAACTCAACATCTCTTCTTGGAGGAAGACCAGGAAGTTCCTCGGGAAATACTTCAGCGAATTCCCTCACAATAGGCATTTCTTCAAGGGTGGTTTCTTCCTTGGACTCAATCATCTGAGCCAGATATGCGTGCTCATAAGGCAGTAATATCCATGCTTGAGATGATGGAGCTAAAGGAGATTCATCTTCCTCCTGACACTTGTAAAGAATCGGGGGTCGATTCTCCATATGGAGTGTGATTTCCCTCTCCCGACAATTTATGTTGGCTCTATATAAGGAAAGCCAATCCATGCCAAGAATTGCATCAAATTCCACCAAAGGGAGTATGACGAGGTTCGCCGGGAAATTCAATCCACAGATTATAACAGGGGAGGACTTATACTCATGGGATGCAATGATTGCCCCATTTGCCGTACTCACCGACATCTTTACTTCCATGATTTGTGGTGGTGCATGGATTATTCTACTAAACTTTTGAGATATAAAAGAATGCGTAGAACCTGAATCAAAAAGTACGTTCGCTATTCTTGAATGAATAACTAGCGTACCTATCACCACTTCGTTGTCGGGGTTCACTTCGGCAGAAGTGATGGCAAAAGCTCTTCCTTGCTGTCTTGGAGGTTGTTGATTGCCTCCGATAACCCTTGGATTAGGGCACTGATTCGCAAAATGACCCGGTTCTTTGCATTTGAAGCATTGAACAATGCGTTGAGGTTCGAACGGAGCGTTCCTCCCCTCCGTCGCAGCCGCGGGTCCTTCTTGCTGACAGTTAACAGCTAGGTGCCCTTCTCTTCCACACTTGAAGCATTTTCTTGTCCCCCTAAGGCAATTTCCAGGGTGCTTCTTTCCACACTTTTGGCAAGTGGGGTGCTGGAATTTCTTAGCGCCGTTGGATTTATCCATCGGACCACCAGCATTGAAGTCCACCTTCCGCTTCTTGTCCCCATGATACCCCTGTGATTCTCCGATCTCCATTTCAACCTTAAGGGCACATCGGACAATCTCCTCATAGCTGTCAAAGTCACGGATCGCTAATGCTTTCCGCAAGCTAGGCTTCAACCCACCAAAGAAGCGGTCAACTTTGCATTCGGGGGTAACGACAAAGCCGGAAGCGTATCGTGCAAGCCTTGTGAAGTTTGCCTCGTACGCTCCCACAGATTCTTCATCTTTCTGCTTGAGGGAAAGGAAGTCCCTTTCCATCTTAAGACGGAGGGTGCGTGGAAAATATTTATCGAAAAACATCTTCCGGAATACCTTCCATTCCAAAGCCTCGATCTCCTCCTCAGGCTTCGTATTTTTGATCAATGTCCACCATTGATCAGCTTCACCCTCCATACGATAAGCCGCCAGGAGAACCTTCTCTTTTTCAGAGCATTGGAGGATGGAGAATATCTTCTCAATGGAGTTGATCCATTGTTCAGCAATCGTGGGATCGGATGATCCACTAAAAGTAGGAGGCCTTTGTCTCATGAAGCTTTCAATAGCGACTTGTTCTTTCTTAGGGGGGGTTGAACGTTCCTCTTGACCAGTGTTTCTATTCAAAACTTGAGTTAGCTGAGAGAGAAGCGTGACAAAGTTCGCGATTCCCGCTCCCATTGGATTGGGCATCTCATTAGTACAATCGTCACACTGATCTTCACAACGGTTGTTAGCCTGAGTTCTCCTATTACCGGCCATTGGCTGGAATAAAAGGAAAGTTAGGGGTAACACATAAAGGGTAATCCAAAGACAAAAGTTGATGACTTATAAATAAACTTTAATCTCTTTAACTCATGAGTCTATAGGATTCAATCCAGGCTTTTCATGATCTTCCTTCTAACATATATTCTTAGGGGCATTTTTCCCTTAATAAGGGTTCATACTAAGATTGTGAATTTATCAAAACATATCCCCCGGGAGTGTCGTAACCAAGAGTGCAGCAAGGCCCGTTGTCGTGCACCAGTTCCCGTTCGAGTCTAGCTCAAAGCGGTGTTTTCGGGTTTTACCCCTAGGATACATCTGTGCCAGAGCCGCCTCTACCTGCTCGTATCCAGACAGGGATGTATTTGTTTGATAAACCACTTACTTAGTATTTACCAAAACTTAGGGATGTTTTTATTATGCTTAGTCTTGTATCTAAGGCTTTACTAGGGTTTCCTAATCCCAAAAATAACTAAACCTATCCTCTGATACCAACTATGACAACCCTGGGTTTTTATTACAACTTAAACATGCTTTATTACATAAAACTTCACTTGATACAACAAAGAAGATCGAGAGGTTTAGTGTCTTTGGGGCTTAGGATCATTACATAAAAACTTTAAACTTGAAATACAACATCCTTATTGAAAACTTCCTTTACATGACCACTACATTCCTTCGTACTTAGCATTGCATGGGATAACCTGAGGACATGCATAAGAAAAGGGTGAGCTATAAAGCCCAGTAAGGGAGTACATAATGAATAACATGAGGAGTACAATACATGTTAGGCAATAGGCATATCAATAGAGCATAAGAGAGACATGAACATAAAGGCATGATAAAGCATGATAATCATAACATGGAAATGTGGCAACAACACTTAACATTGAATTAGCATGAGCCAAGGCTCATTGCACATGGAGCATGAGTAAACCCTCATTGCACTTGAAGCACGAGTAAACCCTCGTTGCACTTGAATTAGCATGATTCAACACTCATTGCACATGACGTATCATGATACTATACTTTACCCAATGCATTGGAGCGCTATAAAGGGCGCACCCTTCTTAAACATTTCATTTCATGCATAAGTGTGCCACATGGATCATAAAACATGGATTCATAAAACATAATCATTTATTCCACGATAAAGGAATGTGGAATTCATACATGAAACTTTACAATCAATAAGTAAATGTTCATAAAGGTGAATACCCTTGATGGATAAATGGGCATGGTATTCACTACACAATGATATTGGCTTAGAAAATCGGTGTGATTTCGGCAGCGTAACGGCGTGACATAAGAATTCATAAAAAAGGTTGATGAGAGAGAAAGGGGTTCCTCATCATATTTACATGTAATGGACAGTAAGGAGATCATATATATACATGTCCCAACAATAGAAATGGAATTTAGATTCATGATACAAAAGTATTGCTTGAATATCAAAGAAGAGAGAGAAGTTCCTTTCGGAATTTCGGCATAGTAACGGGTGTACATGGGAGGCATTTAATGAGAGAGAAAGGGTTCTCCCATCATTCAAACAATAAGAGGGCAGTATGGGGGAGGTGCGAAACCATACCCCAACATTCATAAATGAAATTAAAAGGGCAATACAACTTAAAGAAAATTGACAAAAATGAGAAAGGAAGAAAAAACCCTTACTTGGAAGTGTGCTTCCAAAGGCTAGAGAGAGGCTTGTGAGAGGCTTCTTGGGAGCTTGGGGCACCTTGAGAGGATTCTAGAGAGAGTAGGGAAGAGGTTGGACGAACTTCAAGGGCTTTGAGTGAGGAGAAAGTGGGAGCTTGGGTGGGTTTATATAGGAAAGGTGAGAGAATTCTTTATTATTTAGGTTTGGGACCCCTTATATTAAAATAATCCAAACCAAAAACCATCCCATGGTATTTGCCCATGGTTTCTGGAAAAGGAAAGAGGAAAACAATATTTTAAAAGTCCAAGGTCCGAACTTATTAAAAAAATAGGGTTGCTTATGTGGAGGTGAGTCACACTCCCATGGAAATTAATTTAAAAAGGCAAAGTGTTGAATAAGTCTTGAGGGCTCCATTAATGATTTGAAAAGTGAGTCAAACAAACCCAAAACCTCATTATCTTAATGATAAAACATATATTGGCCGAACATAGGGATTATGGTATTTTATTACATCACCATTGGGTCATTATGATGTCATAAAACACATTATATATATAAATGGTATTTAATTTTTACCCAAAAATTTGACTGTCTCAGAAAATTATGAAAAATTCACCGTTGGATAATTTCGACGTCCTGATTCCAAAAATAATATTTATTTTATCTAAATAATTTTCTAAATATATGAATTTTCACTTTTAAAATAAAAACCGACATTTATAAAAAATTCACGGGTTTTGACAGAAATGGCTTTCAAACCTTAATAAAAAAATTTAATTGCATTCATAAAATTATAAGATCATTTATATTTAATAAAAATTAATTTAATATTAATAATAATATTTTATTAAAATATTATTTAATTCAAAAATCCTTTAATTTAATAAAATATTATTCTTAATTAAATAATAACTAAAAACATCATTTGTACTTTAAAAACTAATTACAATGCATCAAAAATGACTAGAAATTATATTCATTATTATATACAAAAATAATGTACATGAACATGGTGCTACTTATTTGTTACATAACCCCTTAAAATAGCCGCATAAGACCTAAGGGTAAGGTGTGCGATGGTGACAGACTCTTGGGGTTGCTCGGATAACATCGCTCGAGTGGTGATCTCTATCAACTTCCATTTTTCCCGTAGACGATCACATTCGAGCTTGACTTGATGAAGCTCAGCTTGGGCTTGGTCAAGGGCAAAGCCCAAAGACGCCACCTCCTTTCCGAGATCCGACAAATGGGCTTCGTAAGGGGCAATTCTACTGGATGAGGCCATCGCTTCCTTGGTCTGAGTAGAAAATTGGTTCGTTAAAGACTTATATTTAAACTACCCAGATGATCACTGTTCAACGGCTATAAAAGTAACGGTCACAAATATTAACGTAAAACTAAAGAAGTTGACATCTTATAAAAACATAAAGAAACATTTAACTGGATCAAGAGGGATTTTCCATTAATGAAATTTTGGGTCGTTACAGGATTGGGTTGTGTGTTAGAACTTTATGTGAGTATCTTAGGTCAAGGAATACCCATAAAGGTTTAGTTCTTGGTACATTGAAGGGCATGGATGATGGACCTTTCACTAATAGGCTTGGGTTGTGGTAGTGGACTTCCCGTGAAGGTATGGATCATGGGATGATGTGAAGTGTGACCGATGGATGTTGACTTATGTGGTAAGGTAGTGGGTTGAGATGTGGATGCATAACTATGCCCTATTCCTTTGGGTAGTGGGTCAAGGTTTTAGATGATGACCTACCCTGAGTCCACAGATATGGGTTGGGTATTAGTTTGGTGACATGAGATGACTAGAAGACAAGGTGGGTTCTTGAATGGAGCTGAAGTAGGTATGATGAGGTGTCTTGGTGTCCTGGTTAGCACACAATGACATGATGTATAAGGATTCATGGTGAACTGGTTTGTACATGAATCCTACACACATGTGTGACATGTTTATTTATTTTATCATGCATACATATATATGATGGTGTATACTGGGGTCACTTGGTGAGACCCTGTTGAGATGTATTTCACACAACCTACATAGGCACCTGGTGCTTATTCTAACCTTATGTTTACTTTCTAGTTCAAAATAGGATGTGTAATGGATCTGTATGAGGAAGATCGATGGTTATTTGGAATTTGGGTGTGTATTATATCCTAAGGATAACAATAGGTCCAATGTATATATTTTATTTATTTATTTATTTTTTATATGGGATCATCCTAGTGGGTGATCAATTGTATTCTTGTATGACCATATGTCTTCATGATGCATTCCATTTTATATAGTACTATGCTTATTTATTTATGCATTCTATGATTATGTGATGGATTTTAGTTATTTTCCATTGTTTGCTTACTTTGATTTGAGGGTGTAGTCTCCCCAAAATACGGATTAGGATATCGATACTAGTTGATATCCTCTAGAACATGGGGAGGCTTTCTTAAGGCCATGTGGAACTCCAGCTCAAAAGAACATTCTGGGTTGGGGCATCATAGCTCAATGATCGAGTGAGACTCCTTCTCTCTCTATGACATGATAATTCTTTACAAGGTGAAGTAGAAAGAAGAAAATATCTTTGAGTTTGATAGAGAATAAACAAAGAGTAAAACCTTCCTAAACACACTACCTTGGCCTCCTTTTATCATATAAAATTCAGTTTACATGCATGAGACTTCAATGAATAGGTAGTGTACTATGATATATTGGTCTCACCCAAATTTACCCAAGATTTTAGGGTTAAGAGGCCTCTTGTAGTTTAGCTTGGGTTGTCGAATCCTCAGAGACTTAAGAAGTAACCTACAGACATGTACATTATATAGACTATTTTAACTATTAAGTGTCCAAATTTGGGTTGATTTTAGATGGGTTTAATTGAACACTAAAAGTCTTAAGTGAATTCAAATTACGAGAAGGTTTGATCCTAGGTTATTACAGGGGGTGGATTGGATGCATTCTTTTTTTAAACAAATATTTCAATTTCTTATATTTGAGATGGTTCATTTAAGGAGATCAAACAAAATCATCACTTACTAGTTTAATGATTACAAACCCTAATACTAATCACCTATACACTTGAAGGATCAATGTTTTGATCACTCCAAGGTAAAGGTTTGTATTAGCACTTGAAGTGTGTGGCCTTAAATTCAATAAAGATGAAGAGGTTTTAAAATCATCAAATAAAAATCTCATTTAAAAGAAGTGATTAGCCATTAATGGAGTAATAAATAACATACAATACATCCCCTTTATACTCCCTTGGATCAACCCATAAGTGGTTTATACCTCCATTGATCCTATGGTTTCAATGGAAGCAGGAAGTAGACTCATGAAGGAGGAATTGGAGAAGTAAAAAAAAACAATGAAATAATGATCACTCCACCATTGTGTGATAATCTCACAAGGTTTGGTGTGAAAAAGTTTACACCTTGAACCAAATATATCAAAGTGATATTAAAAACAAAATAATAAGAGGATAATAATAACTTTTATTAAGAAACTAAAGTTAATTGAACAACTTACATGTGAAAGACAAACTTGAGACAACAAAATCGCAGCATAACATTACAATAAAAGGAAACTAAAAATATGATTAAATCCTCCAACACCACTACCTTAAATAGGAATTTTGGGAGCCTTGGGTCGAGATACCAATAGTAAAAAAGATCCCACTTGATTATGGTAGGCCTAGGGTGGTGGAAAGTAAGGGAGAGGATACTTTTCCACCCTTGACCCGAAGTTGCAGCCAGCTTGCATCCACAGGAAAGAGGTGCCTATATGGACTTCAAAATTGACTAATTGGAGTGGTACATATAATAAAAAAGTGAAGCTACATATTTCTATTATCTCTATGTAAAATATCAGCCCAAATGAATTTTTGGTTGCCAAGAAATGATTAAATTGGTGGGATGATTTTCTGGGCTACAGAATCTGGTCCATAATTTATCTCTAACTTGGGCCACATGAATAACCACAATTTAGGACGAATTAGCACTGTATCATAAATAATTATATGTTTCTATATATTTATTCTATCATCCGACGAAATTTTGGATTCAGTGGGTCTGTATTGTGGGCCCCATATTCTCATTAGTGGGTTGGTTTCCAATATGCCTTCTCCAGAATTGTTTCCTTTCATCGCCCAATATCCCCATAATCCTTTATGAATACTCCATTGATCTTTGAAAAAAATGTTAATATTTAAGTTTGGATACATTTAAAAAAAATATAAAATTAAAATATAGATAATTACATTCCTTAAAATCATATGAATCATTAGGCCTAAATTGGTGTACATTAGGCATGAAGTGCACAAATGATGAGAATGGATGTTCAAAATTAAAATCCACTAACTCAAGACCATAAGATCAAAAATGAAAATTTAATACCATTAAAATGTAATTAAAATATTTGTTTTTATTGTATAATCACACCCCCAACTTTATATTTGCTAGTCCCAAGCAAAATGTATCTCAACAATATGAAATTCAAATTCCCTTTTCCAAAAACATTTTAATACACAATGATCACAAAAAACCCTTATACCAAACAATCATGAAACCCATCAAAATATTTTAATATAATATAGTTTCATAAGTAGATCCCAATCCCAATCCCATTCCTTTGTTCAAATTAATCTCCATATTTTATCCAATATTAATTAAGAGTGATGATGTGTTGTGCATCACATTAAACACGGGGGTTCATCTTTATTCAAGAGGGAAATGATGGAAGCGCTAGGTGGAATCACATTTCAATATTAAGATGAGTATTCAAATTTTTTATTGTATTTTTTATTGTTTTTTTTTTGCAATTTTGTCATGGTAATTGAAATTACACTCAAAATAGTCAACCCCTGTAGCGAGACTTTTCCGATTACTCCTAGGCTCAGAGACCTTAGGGCACCAAGTGAAGCCCACATACTCAGACATCATATCGAGTTAACTTAGTAAAAAAAAATAAAATTACAAAAAATAGAGATAAAATTACTAACTATAGGCCAGAAAACTATGGAGTCACGATCCCCAAGTGTCGAAAACCACGTATTAGGTCATTTCATTGCTCTACGTGAAAATTTATTGTTTTTTTATTTTTTATTGAATACTCATATTAAAACTAAATGATCACCAAACCTATGATATTTATTTGGGGGACCCCATGAAATCAAATTAATACCCCACTATCCAAAGTATGTGCATTGTGATCTATTTTTTCTATTTGGATGAAAATACAAATGACGAAATTTCACATTAGACAGCCACACTTTTAAAAATCTATGCTCATGAAATTATACATGGATTAAAATTAGAATCAGGGTATGCTAAATTATTTGATATTCGGTTTCAAAGTTTTCAATGTGTATTATCATGTTCAAAGTTAAAGGAATTTTTCCTTCCATTTACACACATTTTTTTTCAAATCATTTTTTTCAAAAAAAAGAATTTTTTTTTCTTTACACAAAAACAATTTTTTTATTTCATCTCCCCCCAAATTAAAATAACACTATCCCTAGTGCTTGAAGAAAAGAAAAATTAGAAGGGGTAGAGGTAGATAAGGGGAATTCAAAAAGGAAATTAAAAATGATGATCATGGAATGAAGTCACATGGTGGTTGAAGTTGAAGTTTGTGCTACTCCAATTTAGTCCTTTGATATCCATGTTACTCGTAGAGTTCCCTAGTGGAAAAAATAAACAAACAAAACAAAACAATATATATATATATATATATATATTTATAATAATAAAAAAAGTAAAATATAAGTATATATATATATATATATATATATAAATTATAGAATAAGGAAACACAATAAGCCATAGGTTAGTGGTAAGTACGCGCCCCTGTCTCCCTTCGGTCCCGAGTATGATTCCCCGCGGATTTTATGGTTGTGACAGAGTTTTCCCCACGACCTATGATGTGTTCTTTTTAATTTTTTTAAATTTTAAATTTTAATTTTTTTTTATTTTTATTTTAACCTACAAACACATAAAAAATAAAATGAACTGATAATACATTGTCTTCTTTTTAAATTTCAGGGTAAGGTGTTACTCAAGTATCACACCACATGACACGGATGAATATGGCGCTCCCCTTTCATACCCATCCATACTCATAATATAAGAATAGGTCAAT
Organism: Viscum album; assembly: GCA_963277665.1. Taxonomy (NCBI): domain Eukaryota; kingdom Viridiplantae; phylum Streptophyta; class Magnoliopsida; order Santalales; family Viscaceae; genus Viscum; species Viscum album. Next base: position 80,977,641 of record OY728122.1, read on the forward strand.
AGTCAATATTTTTTTTTTTTTTTTAAAATATAAAAATGATTCATTAATCTTATTTGAAAAATAATGATGATTCAAAAAGATTGGAAACATGAAAACCAAGGGTTTCCTCCCATGAAACACTTTTGTTTAACATCGTTAGCCCAACATGAATCCTAAATCTATCAATTTTTTTTCTGGTTCATAGGTTGGCTCAGTGAACTCAACCTCTATTTCTTGTTTATTGAATGATTCAATGAATGGTTTTAACCTATGACCATTGAACTTGAAAATGTGACCACTTGTGGGATCCTGAATCTCTACTTCCCCTTGGGGACACACATGATGCACTATGAAAGAACCTGACCATCTAGACCTTAACTTTCCCGGGTGTAAATGATGTTTTGAACTATACAAGAGCACAAATTCTCCTGGTTCAAAATGTTTGACTTTGATATTCCTAGATTGTTAGGCTTGAACTCTAGATTTATTTATCCTTTAATTTTCACAAGCCTCCATCCTAAGTTCCTCAGGTTCATTGAGATCTAATTTCCTTTTTTTTCAGCCAATGAAAGGTCATAATTCATTTTCTTAATTGCCCAAAAAGACTTATGTTCAATTTCTACCGGAAAATGACATGCTTTACCATAAACCAACCTATATGGGGACATTCCTAAAATGGTTTTAAATGCGGTTCGATATGCCCAAAGAGCATCTAAGAGTTTACTTGACCTATCTTTCCTATATGGATTAACATTTTTCTCAAGAATTTGTTTGATTTCTTGATTGGCTAACTCAGCTTGACCATTGGTCTGTGGGTGGTAAGTAGTTAACACTTTGTGATAAATTCCATACTTTTACATGAGTGCTAAGAAAGGATGATTGTAGAAATGAGTTCCACGATCACTAATGATAGCCCAAGGAATTCCAAATCTAGAGAGGATGTTTTCCTTGAGAAATCTAATCATAGTTTGATGATCATTGGCTTTTGTAGTAATGGACTCAATCCATTTGGAGACACAATCGATAGCTAAAATGATGTACATATATCCCCTAGAGTTTGGGAAGGGACCCAAGAAATTGATTCCCCAACAGTCAAAGATTTAAATTACTAAGATGGGAGTGAGTTGCATTTGATTACTTTTTGTGGCAGACCCTACTTGTTGACACTTATGACATATTTGAAAAAATGTGTAGGAGTCCCTTGAGAGGGTGGGCCAGAAGAGACCACACTGAAGAACCTTAGCAGAAGTTTTCTTAGAGGAAAAGTGACCTCCACATGCCTCACTATGACAAAATTTAAGGATGGACTCTTGTTCAGATTTTGGGACACACCTCCTAATGACTTGGTCAGGGAATAACTTATAGAGGTATGGATCATCAAACACATAGTGCCTAACATCAAAAAGGAATTTCCTTTGATCTTGAGTCCCTAAGAATTTTGGAACGACTCCTGTAACTAAGAAGTTAGATATGTCGGCATACCAAGGGCAGTCACTCACAGAGTATAGTTGTTCATCAAGGAATGAATCAGACACAAAAAAGTGATTTGAGTTGTTTTCCATACTAGAGAGGTGATCAGCTACAACATTTTAAACATCCTTTTTCCCTTTATTGTGAGGTCAAATTATTATAAGAGAAGGACCCACCTAATCAGTCTAGCCTTAGCATCTTGTTTTTTAAAGAGTTATTTCAGTGCAGAATCGTCAGTGAACACAATGATGGGGGATCCTAAGAGGTAGGACCAAAAATTTTCTAAGTCAAACACAATAGCAAGTAACTCCTTTTCAGTGGTGGTTTAGTTGATTTGGGAATCATTTAAGGATTTTATTTCATAAGCAATGGCATAATGAGTTTTATCACACTATTGACCTAATACTGCTCCTACAACAAAGTCACTGGCATCACACATAAGTTCAAAAGGAAGGTTCCAATTTGGAGATTTCATAATGGGAGGAGAGGTGAGAGAGTATTTTAGGGTTGAGAATGAACCCTCACAGCTTTCTATCCAAACAAATAGAGCATCCTTTACTAGGAGAGCACAAAGGGGATGGGAGATTGAACTAAATTCCTTGATGAATCTTCTATAGAAACCAGCATGTCCTAAGAAATACCTCACTTCCTTAATATTTCTAGGTGATGGAAGGTGAAAAATGATGTCAACCTTTGCTTTATCAACTTCAATCCCCCTACCCGAGACTATATAGCCAAGGACTAATCCTTATTTAACCATGAAATGACATTTTTCCCATTTTAGGACCAGATTCGTTTCTTCGCATACGGAAAAAACTCTCTCCACATTCCTAAGACATCCCTCAAATGTATCCCCAAAGACAGAGAAGTCATCCATGAAGACCTCGAGAAAACACCCTACCATTTCTAAGAAGATTCCCATCATGCACCGCTGGAAGGTTCCAGGGGAATTGCATGACCTGAACGACATGTGTTTGAAGGCAAAGGTTCCAAATGGACAGGTGAATGTAGTCTTCCCTTGATCATTTGGGAGACCTAAATCTGATTGTACCCCGAGTACCCATATAAGAAAAAATAGAACTCATGACCTTCCACTCTCTCAAGGACTTGGTCAATTAATGGTAAGAGGAAATAGTCCTTCTTGGTGAATGAGTTTAGATTCCTATAGTCGATGCAGACTCTCTAGCCACTACTCACCCTAGTTGGAAGAATCTCTCCATCCATATTGGTTATCACTATGATTCCTGTCTTCTTGGGAGCCACTTGGATTGGAATCACCCATTCACTCTCAGTTATGGGATAGATGATACCAACTTTTAACAATTTCATAATTTTTTTCTCACTACTTCCATGAGATTAGGATTGAGTCGCCGTTGAGGTTGATGAAATAGATTTTAATCAGATTATAGAACAATCCCATGGGTCCCTATTAGTGGGCCAATCCCAGGAATATCATACAAGGTCCAACCAATGGTTTTCTTATGTTTTCTAATGACATCTAGAAGAATCTTATCATGATTGGCTTCAAGAGAAGAATAAATGACAATAGGATGTGTTCCATTTTCTCCTAGGAAGGCATACATAAGTTTAAAAGGAATTTATTTCAATTCAAGATCATGTTGGTTCAAAATTTTAGCATAATATTGGGACTTTAGCTCAAGATCAATTTCTTTTTTTAGAGTGTCAGATAGGATCTAATCCCCATTTGTAGAAGTTTCATCTATAAGATTAGTTTGATCAGATTTGGAGAAGGAAGTTTGATTGGTCTCCATGAAAGTGTTTTCCTAAAAGGTTTCACTGATTTTTGGACCTAAGACTTCATCATAAGAGCAATTTGAAAACGATTCTAGCCAAGGAGATAAACTTCCTTTATGTGAACAAAGGAAATCAATCTCATCCTGACTTAAACATCCATCAAATAATCCTTGATGTTCTATGGATTCATCATCAATGCTTCCTATCATGTTTACTTCATGAATGTCCTCTTCATCCCCTATTTGTGAGCTTGTATTATAGATGTTCAAGTCTAGACTCATGTTTCCAAAGGTGATGGTCATGTTCCCATTTCAAACTCAGATAACAGAGTTGATTATTGCATGAAAAGGACAACCAAGGATGATTGGGGTTTGTTCCTTATTTCCTAATTTTGGATGATTGTCAAGGACAATGAAGTCAGTAGGGTAGATGAAGTTTTCAACCTTTACCAGAACGTCCTTTAAAATCCCCTTTGGAACCCTAATGCTACGATCAGTAAGTTGAAGTGTGACAGATGTGGGTTAGAGCTCTTTTAGGCCTAACTGGAAGTACACAACATAGGGGATAATATTGACACTAGCACCTAGGTCACACAAGGCCTTGACAACTTTTCTCTCTCCTAGTTCAACATTGATGTAAGGTAAACCTGAGTCTTTCAACTTAGGAGTAATGGTCCCTTGAATGGTGGTACTAACATTTGTAGCCAAAATGACTTGGTTTTTATATGAAAATTTTATTTTAAAAGTGTACAAGTCATTAAGGTAATTTGAGTAGGCAGGTATGGTTTGGATTGCATCGAGAAGGGGAATGTTCAACTTGACTTGTGAGAATATTTCCCTCAATGTTTCACTCAATTCAATCTTGGTTTTCCCCATCATGCGTTGAGGAAATGGTGTAGGTTGTGGGGTTGTTTGTTGAATAATTGTTTATTTCACATTGTTATCAGTTTCCTTAGTTTGATCTTGTGGTTCATTTGAATTTTCATTAGAGTTTGAAGCTTCACATGGTTTCTAACTTATTTTTTACGGTTTCTCAATTGATTTCTCACTTCTTAAAACTGTCACAACCTTTAGTTGTTAATGAGTTTTTTGAGTTCAACTTGACTCTCCACTTAAATTTGAGGATGGTACCGCCTGAGTAGGCTTGGGTGCCTTTCCAGTTTTGATGGTTTGAAGTTCTTGTTTAAGGGAAGAGACTTCTGAGTTCATCCTTTCCATTTGTTTTCACAGTTGTTCTAGTAGGCTTTGTGGAATAGTTTGGGTTGGTGCTTGAGAAGATTGGTTTATCCCAGGGGGATATTTTGGAGGTGGGATGGTTTGTTGAAAATGGACCGGTGGCTGTTGGTATTGGATAGGTTAGTTTTTGAACTAGTTATGGGTTTGGTAGTTCTGATGGGGGTAAGGATTTTGTCCCTGTAGTTGTCTAGGTTGTTGGTTATCTTTCCAGCGGAAGCCTGGGTGGCCATTATACCTTGGGTTGAAGTTGTTTTGGTATTGAGGCTTTTGAATGTTCAAAGCATTTACTTCCGTTGGGGGTCCTCCTAAAATAACATCCTTGATGGATGGAATGGTTGGACAGTTTTTTGTCTTATGGTCATGTTTGTCACAAATTGTGCAAACAAGGTCTACAGTTTGGATTTCATGGACTTTCCTAAGGTATATCTCTTCAACCTTCCTAGAGAGTGCTGCAAGTTTATCCCTAAGGATTTCCTCTTCAATAAGTGTATGAATTCCAGTAGTTCTTTTTGGATTTTCAGAATAATGTGAAGTTCCTCATGTTTGGTTTTGTTCAGCAAGGCTTTCCAGATACTCATAAGCATCATTTGGGGCTTTGTTTTTAAAAGTTCCATTACACATCATGTCAATGAATTGTTTGTTCCCCAGACCCAACCCTTCATAGAAAATTCTCACGTGTTCAGGTATAGAAAAACCATGATTTGGAACCATGTTTAGGGTGTCTTTGAACCTCTACCATGTTTCATATAATTACTCTCCCACTTTTTCAAAAAAGTTTTGGATGCTCTTTTTAAGTGCAATTGTTTTGTCATGGGGAAAGTATTTTTTTGAAAAATTCTCTTTCTAATTGGTCCCAAGAGTTGATGGATGATGGTCTCAAATTGTTTAGCTAATTTTTAGCTCAATCCTTTAAATAAAAAGGAAATAGCCTCATCTTATCTAATTCTAGTTGATGTGGGGGACACATGGTTTCTACAATGTCATTGAACTCCTTAAGTTGAAGGTAGGGCATCTCGGACTCCATTCCATGGAATGTGGGAAGATGGTTTAGGACATGGGGTTTAAATATGCAGGTGGAATATCCTAGTGAGTTGTGTCTAATGCATGAGGGGGAATTGGTCCAGGGAGGTGTGAGGTATTCATTCATGGTTTGATCAACTGTATTCCCCAAGTTTGGGGCTCCCTCATTTGGATTTCCATTTTTTTCCCACCCGGGTTTATGAGTTGGTTTCATCGAAGACCTTCCATTGAAATGGGATCAATTTTTTACTTGGGGGTATTAGGAATATTAGGATATAATGGAAATATTTCCCTTGGTGTACTTGACTCCCCAACCCTAAGATTTTCCACCCTAACTAGACGGTTTGATTGATCACGGGTGTAGGTGGACATGCGCCAAAAGAAAAAAAAACAAGTAAAGGAAAAGATAAGAGAATTTGGATGGGAAAAGAAGAAATGTGGGAGAATAGAATGGGTGTTGAGATGAATTACTTGGGTCTCCGTAAATGGCACCAAAATTTTGTCTCACCCAAATTTACCCAAGATTTTAAGGTTAAGCAGTTGCTTGTAGTTTAGCTTGGGTTGTCAAATCCTCATAGACCTAACAAGTAACCGATGAACACGTAAATTATATGGAATGTTTTTAGCTATTAAGTGGCCAACTTTGGGTTGATTTTAGATAGGTTTAAGTTAACACTAAAAGTATTAAGTGAATTCAAATTATGAGAAGGGTTGATCATAGGTTATTACAAGGGGTAGATTGGATGCATTCTTTTTTTTAAACAAATATTTCAATTTCTTATATTTGAGATGTTTCATTTAATAAGATCAAAAAAAAATAATCACTTACTGTTATAATGCCTAAAAACCCTAATAATAATCACCTATACACTTTGAGGATAAAAGTTTTGAGCACTCCAAGATAAAGGTTCATATTAGCACTTGAAGTGCGTGACCTTAAATTCAATAAGGATGAAGAGGTTTTAAAATCATCAAATAAAAATATCATTTAAAAGAAGTGATTATCCATTAATGGAGTGAGAAATAACATCCAATACATACCCTTGATACTCCCTTGGATCAATACATAAGTGGGTTATCCCTCCATTGATCCTATAGTTTCAATGGAAGCAAGAAGTAGACTCATGAGGGAGGAATTGTAGAAGTAAAAAAATAATGAAATAACGATCACTCCACTGTTGTGTGATAATCTCACAAGGTTTGGTGTGAAAAAGTTCACACCTTGAACCAATGGTATTAATGTGATATGAAGAACAATATAATAAGAGGAGAAGAAGAACTTTTATTAAGAAACTAAAGTGAATTGAACAACTTACATGTGAAAGACAAACTTGAGACAACAAAATTGCAGCATAACATTACAATGAAAGGAAACTCAAAAGATGATTAAATCCTCCAACACCACTGCCTTAAATAGGAATTTTGGGAGCCTTGGGTCGATCTCCAAATATTACAAAGGATTCCACTTCAGTATGGTAGGCCTGGGGTGGTAGAAAGTAAAGGAGATGAGACTTTTCCACCTTTGACCCGAAGTTGCATCCAGCTTGCATCCACTGAAAAGAGGTGCATAGATGGCCTTCTAGATGGCCGAATTGGAGTGGTCTAGAGAAGAAAAAAGTGAAGCTCCGGATTTCTACTAGCGCTCTATAAAATTTCAGCTGAAATGACTTTGTGGTTGAAGAGATATTATTAAATTGATGGGATGATTTTCTGGGCCACAAAATCTGGCCCAGAATTTATCTCTAACTTGGGCCGCCTGAATAACCATAATGTAGGCCGAATTAGCACTGGATCCTAAAGAATTATTTGTTCCTATATATTTCTTCTATAATCCCAAGAAATTTAGGATTCATTGGGTATGTATTGTGGGAACCACATTCTCATCAGTGGGATGGTGTCCAATATTCCTTCTCTAGAATTGTTTCCTTTCATCCCCAAATATCCTCATCATGCTTTAGAAATCCTCCATTGATCTCAGAATAAATTTTTTTCATATTTAACTGTAGATCCATTTCCCAAAATGTAAAATTAAAATATGGATAATTACATTCCTTAAAATTAGATGAATCATTGGGCCTAAATTGGTGTACATTAGGTATGAAGTGCACAAATGATGAGAATGGATGTTCAAAATTAAAATCCACTAACTCAGGCCCATAAGATCAAAAATGAACATTTAATACCATTAAAATTTAATTAATATATGTGTTTTTATTGGATAATCACATATAATATCCAATGATATACCCATATTGTATAAAATGACATGTCCATAACTTATCATATGAGTTTAATACTTTTGGAAACATCTCCTTTGAGTACTCAGAGAGTTAAGTTAGAATGAGTGAGAGTAGTGTAAGGATAGATGACCTCCTAGGAAGTTATTGTGTAATGTAAAAAAATTATTGAAACGAGTAAGTAAAATAACATGTATTAAAATATTAATACATGTAAATTCATTTAGTGTAATAAGAAAGAATGAATTAGATTAGTGTAAATATAGATGACCATATTGGAAGTTACCGTGTCATGAATAAAAAAATATTAAAAAATAGTAGAAAATAATTATTAAAAGGAAAATGAATTAAAAACAAATTTTAAATAATGAAAAATTATATAAATAATAAAGTATATTTCCAAAAAAATAAAAAATCATTTTAAATTATTTTTTAAATAATATTTAAAAAAAAATCATTACCTATCATTTAGCGGCAGTTTAAACCATCATGGAAAAATCACCACTTAATGATTTTCAATGATTTCTAAACTAGTCATGAAATGATAATTGACACAAGTTTTTTAAAAAATTATATGAATCATTTAGTGGTGGTTAAAATATCCACTAAATTACAAAAAAACCACTGCTAATTACCATTTTTCTTGTAGTGTATCCTACCAAACAAAATGATAAAAGTGAAGAAAATAAGTAGTTGTATGAAAAATAAAAAAAAAATTATAGAAGGAAGGTATTATAAAGAGAATACCTCTATGAACATTTCAATCACTAAAAAACTATTAAATTCATAGAATTAAAGAGAACAACTCTTAGAATAATAGTGAGATAACATTCAAGAACAAACCTAATATAAAAAACCATAAAATTCTATGTTGAGTAGTGAAATAAAATTGAACAACATACCTTAGGGAATTTTATAATCACTAAAAAACAATGAATTTCTTGGTGAAGAACAAGAAATAGGTAAGAGAATATATTCCTAAAGTGGAGGGAATAACATATATAAATTTAAGGATCCTTAATAACCTATGCCTGATGTTGTGGTAAGAATTGATAAAAATCAAGGGGAAAAGAGAAATCAAACAGGTGCGACTGAATATATGATAGTTGAAGAGGAGGAAATAACCCAATTAAAAAATATACACAATTGAGGGAAGATAAAAAGGGGAAGAGTGGGGTTAGGGGAAATAATTTGGGGAATCATACAAGGAGATAATGAAAAATTATCATAAATAAGGTTATGAATGAGTAAGGAAGTCAGGGGAGAGATTGTAAATGAAAGCAGATTAAAGGTGATGATAGATTTGGGGATATATAGAAGAGGGAAGAGTGGTATGTATATGCAGGAAGGAGGGGGGGGGGGTAGGAGTAGAATTGAACACGTGGAGGGAAAGGAAAATATGAGTAAGAAATAAAAGAAGTATATAGAGACACGTGTGGGGGGAAATACACACTTTAGTATAAGTATAGATTTTAGTTTTCAGCCTAATTGTAAATTTTTTTGAGATAGATGGTAACATAGATTAACTAAAACAAGTTATTAAATAGTTTGAGGAAGGGATACAACCAATATAGTGCTTCTCATTTCCATCAATATCACATCTTACAATATTATGAGAAAAATAGTTCCCACCTCTTCTAACAAACACAAATTGACAATGAAAGAAGACACTAGAAAAAAAGAAAATTCCATAAAAAGGCCCAACTCTTGTTAAGGATTTAATTTACGATGGATCAATTAATGTATCCACTTATAGTTAGTTCCCCCCACTTATCTATGTGACTTCTAGTGTGAAAAGAACCATCATTTCTTTAGTGACCATTGGCTCCCAACCTGCATTGACACTTCTCATTGCTATAAGAACTCATCCCTTAAAATATTTGGAAACAAAACCTAGAGCCAAAAATCAATTTAGAAGCAAATATGTATCACAATTGATCTTCACAGTTTAGGAAGGACATGTCTTCCAACACATAGTGTCTGGGGATATCATCTTCCTTAGCCTGGATGTGTTCTTACTTCACCAAAAATCAAGGAATCTGTATGTTATTTTATTTATTTTCATTGATATAACATGAAAATATATTAAATTAATAAATAACGGAAGATAAAAATCACCACTAATAAATTCTAATTTGATGTAAAAAGTAAAATTTTCATTCTAATTGGGTGTAAAAATTACAATTTTGAGTTTCAATTATGGAAGAAATTTTGGTATGGGATATTTATTCATTCAATAAATTATATTTATTATATTATATATAAAATATTATTTAATATCAAAAACTTTTTTTGGTAATTTTTATCTAAATAATGAAAACATGCATTTATATTTTTTATATTTAATTATATATATATATATAATTTAATTTTATAATTATAATTATATAATTAATTAGTAAAATATACCCTTATTATAAAATAGAAGCACAATGCACTAAAATTAATATAAATTAATAGCGTAATAATAAAATTATTAAAATACATTATATGAATACTTAATTTATTTTAAATTTACATTATTATAAAAAAAGATTATTTTTAGTAATATTTAATTTTCAATATCATAATAATAATAATAATTAATAATTAATAATAATCATATAATTAAATCTTTTTAAAATAATAAAAATAATATAATTAATTAGTATAAGATGCATGTTCTTTTGTATGTTATATTAAACAAAAGTACCAATAAAAATGAAGTATAAAGAGAAATATATAATGTATATTCAATATAAAAAAGTAATTAATTGATATTTTTAGAATAATTTTTAAATTTATTTCTAATTTTTGTATTTAACCATGTATTTTAAAAGCGATTCTAAATTAGCAATGTTTCTTTAAAAAAAATCACAGCTAATTGAGTGGTATTTTGTTTATAATGTCATTAATTTAACACTATTAGCAAGTTTTTTTATAAAAACATAAAAAATTAAATATTATAAGTAACCATCAAAGAGGGATCATGGGGAGGGGAAGGTAAAATGGGATCATAGGGTGAGAATGAGGGTGGGGGGGGATCACGAGGAAAGTATGAATAAATGGAGATGAAAGGGGAAAGAGTGATTGATCAAGAGGGAAAGGGGTGGGATATACTGACATCCTCCTTTAAACACACAATTTTCATCTTATCCTATTTAATTAAATCCAAATGGAAATTTACAATGAATTCTTTATGCATAATTTACGATGGATAATTCATTTCCCACCATTCTCTATTTTATCATGTAAATTTACTATACATTTTTTCCTTCACTCTAATCAACTACTTCTTGATCATATTGTTTTTATAGGTATTTGTCTAAAAATAAATTGCACAAGTAGAAGGAATTATAAAGGTACTGGGGAACTAGAGGAATCTGGTGGGCCAAAGATTTTACAATTTTTAATCACTATGATGACGAAACTTATTCTCTCTAATGATATGAGACTCGGTATAGTCCAAGGATCTCGTGTGAAACAAACAGAGTACAAAATTAAAACTAAAAGTTTACCTCATTCAAATCAAAGCGCACTTGTTCATCACTCATCGCCAGCGACCGTTGCTCAAAGGATCCAAATAAGAATCCCTCTAGATCATCCACACATGCTTTAAAAATCCACAAGAGTGTCAATCATCAAATTCTGGGTGCTAGCATGGTGATCTAATGATATCTTTGACATCTTGATGATCACCACATTGACATTCCTTCAATTCCAGGAGATAAGATCAGTTTAATCACTTGTATCAAGAGATTATCTCTCTAGAAATAGGGATATGAGAGAGATTCTGTGATGAAATCACAATGAATAATCGTTGTGAGAGATCCTCACTCTTCTATTTATAGTGGATGCTTAAATACCCAGAAAGGGTTCCCTAACCCCTATATATTTAACTTCCAATAAATAAATAATTACGACATACTAAACTGCATGATAACTATTATTTATATTTTATCACATACATGTAATATATATTAAATATATTACATGATAAAACTAAGTCATTTAACTTGACTCGTAATTCCTATTAATATTAAACAAACCTGGAATATTAAAATAATATTCATTCGATTAATATTATACCTCATATTTACTTAAAAACTTTTAAATAATTTTAATAAATAAATTCAACACAATTATTATTTACTTGAATAATAATGAATTTGTTTATTTATTGGTGATCAATAACTTAGACAACTCTTAGAACCCATGTTGGGCCCCACCATGTCCAATATACCTATTCATTAGAATAAGGCAGATTCTTGAATACACTATTGTGTGTTACCCTCTAGACCCTTATCTCGATAGTAGTGAATAGTATTCACAAACTAGGTGCAGATTCTAGCAACCCATCAAGGCCCTTAAAGAGATAAGAAATAGTCATATCAATGAAAACCAACCTAAAAACACACACTGTGTAATATAATATCTTTATATTTAGATATCTCATAAAGCAGGACACAAACTCATGCTATCATCCTTTCTTGTTTTATTATTTATTGATCTATCTAGAAGGATTTACCCTCGACTGCCTAGGACAAGGAATTATAAAGGAACTACCCACTTGATCAACCAGGTCTAAGATATGTTACTTCCTACAATCAGAAACAACAAATACTATCTTGACCATTCAACCAATGCCATGCCACCAATGACACACCCAACACAAGTAACCTCACCATGATTTCATTATCATTGTTTTTTCCTACATCACAGTACATGATCAAATGGAACATATTGATAATGATCTCAAGTCAGGAGACTAGTACACATGTTTGTAGATAGGAACATCCAATTTCACCTAAAATATGTTGTGTTCTTATTGGTGGTCCTGTCTTGATGATTTAAACTTACAGGGATCACTAATTTAGAACTTCATGAGAACAAGTCTCAATGCTTATGATCCCCAAGTATCTGATAGTCAGACATAAAATGTATCCATTTAGTATGATGTATCTAGACCATATGAAATATATTTAAGATTAATTTCATAGTATCTCAAGGTTGTCATTATAGCCCGAGATCTGGTATAACCTTTTAATACAACAATTAATCTATGGAAATTTCCATTTAAATAGTGGATGATGGAATATCTACAGTATAATTTTAAGAATATATCATGTATAACTAACTATATGCATGATATGGTAATCAAAAGTATTATTCAAGTTGGGTTTAGGACATCCACTATTACAACACTCCCAATTTCACTAGATTTAACTTGATATCCATCCTTTTTATCTCTCACATGATTATGATCATGTTTCTACTGAGTCATGAATTTAGTTGCTGGGTCTGCCATATCTCCACTGCGTGGAAATTCTACTATGTGTGACCTAATCTTCTTGAGTAAAACTTATCAAGAGATGGAATCACCAAGTATATCAATTTTTTCCACTATCAAAACTTGACATCTTGTCCAGTACTAGAAAAATATTTATCGTTATGATAAAAATTTACTTACTAGGTGCGATTTCAAGAACTGGAACAAATCATTTCATTTGATAACTACTTCTTAGCTACCTCAGAAGCTACAATGTACTCGGTATTTATAGTCATGGATACCATTGGCTTGTATGATCTTTTATCTCTCATCACCTTTATCCTAACATCGATTTCAGATCACATTGAACCAAAGAATACTAGTTTGTGTCCCCTTAAAAACTAGCATCCCTTCTTCTCCATATACCTAGTACATATCTCATGTACTTTCTCTATACCTATTGGATAGTTTTGACTTCTTCCATTGTAGTTATCATTGATATAACTAATATTTTCCTATATAAGGTATATCTTGGAAATATCAATTATTGTACATATCATGGAATACAAGATTGATCCATCACTGTAGCGTATGGAATTCAACTTACGAAATTAATCTACTCCCATGTACAATATATGTCATCTTGGAGAGATTTATGCCATGTGACATTGGTATAAATTCTCTCTTTAATTTTTCTAGCTTTTATTTTTCAATACCATATCCGTATATGTATGATTGACCAGGTTTAAGAAATCTTTAGATCTACCTCTATAGATATTGTTCCCTATAAATTAGGTTGGTAATCTAATTAAATATCCATAGATATTATTTCATTATAGTCTTATCTAACTATAATACCAATTGGTGTTTTCTATATGTTATCAAACATATTTTACTTGGAAAACCGTGGCACTCCCACTAACCTCTGGTATACACATGGGAAGGATTCATTCCAAATGAATATTCTATGATCTTATTGCTCACTTTCAATCCCAAATTGGATTTCAGAATCCTATACCCCTTATTGGCATTATATGATGTCACCATCCATTTTTGGTTGCATCGTATAGACACCTTCCATGATTGGTGGTCTTGAAATCCAATTCACAATAAAATGATCATTGAAAATATCTATGAAAAGAAAAATTCTAATGGATTTTGGCATAATGACTTAGTATAACCAACTTATACTTATTAGTACCATGCTTGTACCATCCGTGTATCATCTCACTTGAATACCCACCATAATATTCAAAATAATAAGCCCCTTTACTTTGATACATGGAATCTATTATTAAATTTTAATTGATATTGTTAATTTTAGCTATTTTCTATATAATTCTTACATGTAGGAATTATTATTCTTAATGAATAAAGTATCACCAATCATGGTTAATATAAAACCACCACCATGGTGTTAATTTTACTACATATTATGTGTCTATAGAACATACCACTTCCATGATATCTCATGGAACTTATTCCTATGACAACTATTTTTGCATCTCTGGAATTGAATAAACCCAAGTCAATATTGCTCCCACTTTCTCAAATAGAGATGTGTACCCTTATATATAAATATAGTCAATTACATTGACCGTCAATTTTCTATCTTATAGATTTCTATAATATCCTTAGAAACTTTTAGGATAATTACTTTAGATGCACATTGTTTTTTTCTTGATGCATGTTTGCTTATATCTTAACAAACTCTTTTCATCTTAACACATGTTCTTATGACATAATGGATTTTCATTATAATATAACTCATATGATATCAATTTTTTCATTATAGTTGGAATATGGTTATGGAATTTTGTCATTATTTGGAAATCATGTCATGAAATGTAATGAATGTTTCTACAATGAATATATATATCAACATTGACTCTCCTTTTAATTACATCATAACTATGATGTATAAGAAAATGTGCATTTAGGAATTGCTCCATGATGCATTTTGTTGATAAAAGTTAACATGTGAGACTCATAATTGATCCTCCATATTAACATCAATGCCGTTATATAGATAAGGTAATGTGTATTTAGGAATTACTCCATGCTACATTATATTGATCGATAAATGCATGGTCAAGATATTCTTCGGAACTTTGACCTGAAGCATCTTATATCTTTTGACCATGCATATTCCATACTTCACTTTACTATTCCTTAAATAAATCTTCTGAAGTATATTTACCACTATCTTACCCTTTGAATAGTTCAAGCTCACTAGTTGAACTAATTCCAAAAGCTTTGTGGTGTACCTTCATTGCTAAAGGTTTATTGGTCCACAAAAAAATAAGTATATATATCGATAATACCTATGGTGTTTAGCTATACTGAGTCTAAATATGATACTGGGTATATCATTGATGCCCACTTTTAGTTTTACTTGATAAATAATTATCTTTCCACAACTGGTTATGTTAGTCTTACATTTTTATATTCATCATGTATTTCCTATGATTCATATATTACTAAACTTTTTATTGAGTATTAAACACCACAAAAAACATTCATTCCTAAAATGGAATGATGTATCCTTATATCTAAAGGACATTTAAAATAAATGTTTTGGTCATACTCAGTAACAGTTCTACTAGAATCAATCACTTGGAAAATAGAAGTTATGTGTTTCTCACTGCTAACTTAGGAACCACCCTTTCTCTGCTACTTGAAGAATACACTTTACTTATAGTAACATTTCTATACTCTTTTTGGTTATTATATTTAAATACACATATGTGATATGAATATTGTATTTAATACCCAAAAATTATGTCAGAAACAATAATTATAATGATGAATATTCACTGAAGAAGAAGCGAGTGCTTTCTTATTCGATTCGGTTCATTGCATTTAAGCTTCTATAGACTTATTTCATGATATGTAAAGAGAATAACCTCCAATTTAATACCTTTTTCTTTAAAGGTTATTGTGAAGGTGCCTTTGGCACTACTCTTTCTATTGACCTTTTCACCTTTTCTTTCCACTTATTCTCCATAAGAATTAAATATTAATATTTCTTTAATGTACTTGGAAAACCTTACCTAAAAGGTAATGAAGCGTTTAATCCATCCTATTTTTTTAATATTTAAATGAAACTAGAGTAATTGGGTGAAAAATATGTAAGAATGAGATGTCTTAAAATATCGTGGTCTTCCTTTCATATTTACATGTAACCAGTGTAATATCATCCATTCATATCTCACTTCAATTTCTCATCATAAGCTTCTCAAAGATGAGACTACATAAAAAATAATCTATTTCTTGATGCTGTAACCACAAATAACATCAGACATTGATGATAACATTATGAAATAACCATCATATGCTTCATACATGAGTCTCCTGTAAGAAACTTTTACACCCTATCTTTTTGAGGCGACTTAATAGGTACTGGGACACTAACACCTTGAATTTCCTGTATAGTAGTATTGTGTGTAAGCTCGAGTACTACATTTGGAATTTCATGCTAGTTTGGACATTTAACCTTGTCTAATATTTATCATAGTGTATTTGTGGTATTAATTTCCATTTTTTACAAAAATAAAATCAAGTTGATTGTACATTTATCTTGATTATTGATTTAGACATTATTGATTAATTAAGTAAATCATTAAATATCTACCACTATTTTATCAAATTCTAGGAACTCTTTGTACTAAAATGAGAATACTATGTTTCTTAAGTATTATATTGGAAATGATACTTGAACCACCCCTCACAGTCTACAATATATGACGACGCCACTACTCAGAGAGTTCAAGGTAGGATTTTGACTGGAAAACCGCATTAACTTGTAGCTCCTTGATCTATTGAGTGAAATATCATCTTCTTGGGATCACAACCTTGATTCCCTCAATGATTTTCCTTTAAAGTGATATCAAGTTAGATATGGATAATCCTTAACTACCAAAATCAATTAAGTCAACCCATTTTTCTCATAATTACTCCCTAATAATAGGAGGCACCCTCAGCTATGGCTGACCGAGCACCCCAAACACATGGTTGTGTTAAAATTCAAACGATGGAAGGCATTTTCAACTTAATATTTATTTGAGGGTTTTTTATATTTATCTCAATAAATGTAATCCATTTATATTAATCTTCTTTGTTCTATGTTTTCTCACTCACAAATGAACATTAATAGAAAAAAAATCATAACTTCTTTATGCATTTCACTATTTATTATTTTATGTGGTCCCTGCTATCATGAACATGCATAAAATAATAAAAAATGCATAAAGGAAATAAACTATCTGATGGTCTTGAGCATCTAAAAATGATTGATCTGTTTAAACTCAATGGACTAACCATGATCTAGGGGTAACATACCTAAGTCATAGCTTGACTCATGATGCAGTTTATCCTCGTATAGTATGTCCACTGCTCATCTGGATTTTCCTCATCTTGGAGGGTTCTATGTTGTATATCTTCTACATCAAAAGTAAAAGTGTACTCATTCACAGGGGAGGGGAACTAGAGGCACAACATACAACAGATAAATTTATATGTAAAAACCCTTATACATATTGACAAAAAAATGATGATGTGCAAACCATCTTAATTATTTACAATAATAGCACACAATTATAAATAATTAAATAAAACATCCAGACATACACATATTTGATCGGTTCTCAAGACCATTCAACAAGTAAATAAATGTGCGATAAAACTGAATTGTAATGAATTAAATTACAATAGTATTTAATTTAATTTAATTAATTAATTAAATTTAAATGATTTAATTCTATTCTGTCCCTTAATTAATTTAATTTGAATATCAAAAATTAAATTAATAAATTAGTTCAATTTGATACATAAATTAAATTAATTTTATACCTAGGTATTAAAATTATTATTTTTAAACCAAAAATTTATATTTTAATTAATTTAAATTAATACAAAAATTAAATTAATTTTGGTTAACCTAGGTCTCGAAAACCCACACATGACCTGTGTGGGTTGGGCCGACCCCATGCAGACCTGTTTTGGGCCATGAAAAACCCATGAAAGGATATTCTTGGCCAGGTGGACTCATTCTAACCCATTCCTGGTTGGAATGATTCACCTAGGACCATTGTTGGAAAAATCGGGTCAATCAAGGCCCATCAAACCGATGGAAACTCGGGTACCTAGGTTTGGCAGGAGGCCGAAGAAAAGCATGGGTGCACGTAGGTAGCTGGCTGATAGTGATGGATAAAAAAAACTTTCATGATGGAGGGAAGTTGTGAAGTCTGAGGGAGGCGGCCGTCTTGACGACGGGCGGCGAAGGTGATGATTTTTGGGAGGCAACGCCATTGGAGACTTGGCCGCAACACTCGTGGCGACCAGATCCAGAGAGCTCACCAGAAGGAGGGGTGCGATGAGGTGGGCTCTGAATGGAAGGAGGCATGGTGCCAGTGGCTGGCTTAGTTGTGACCGGAGGGTGAATCGACCTAGACGAATCTATCCTGAGGAGATGGGGGGATTCCGTCTCAAGCGGGAGGCCACCAAATGAAGTTAGTGCGGCCAGATCTGTGGCGGTCCTTCTAGAGGTGAAGACTCCTACAACAGTCGTACCGGTGTATAGAACTAGTGGGTGGTTCATGATGGACAGATCTAGTGGGGTGCCGATGCCAATCAAGGTAGGCTGACATAGTGGGGCATGGGTGGGAGTAGAGGAGGTCTGCGTTACCACTGGATGGGTCTTGTGTGTATCGAGATCAGCCAGATCTGGTGTCATCCAAGGACGTTGGGGGTTCTTGCTGTGAGCCGGTGGCATCGAAACTCAAAGGGAACATGACCAGGGGAAAAGAGCTCTGCTGGGGAGGAAGACTAGGGGTGAATTAGGGCGAATTTTTTTTTTCTGGGTTTTAAAAAAACAAAAATTAGGTAAAAGGGGTTAGGGTTCTGATATTTTTAAAACTGGGTCCAAGATGCATGAACCCCGTTCACGCATCACTGACCCCGGGAAGATGCGTGAACGGGGTTCACACATATTAACCGCGCTGAAGGATGCGTGAACCGCGTTCATGCATCCTTCACGAAGTTGATGAATGATGCGTGAACGGGGTTCACGCATCCTAAAATTCAGCAGAATTTATCTGCTATTTAATATCCAGCAGAACTGCCATTACAACATTCTGGATTCTGACAGAAACCATCACCCATGACTCTCTTTTATAAGAGGGCTTGCCGAGGAAATCATATTGCATTTCTGATGTGGGATTCAGGTTCTCTTTTCCTGCACAGAACATTCTGCATTTCCGATGCGAGATTCTGTTTCAAGTACGTGACTTTGAAAGACTGTAAAATACAAACTATACGACCAATATAAATGAAACTTAAAACATGGATTAAACATATAATAAATAGTTGAAAATGAAAAGAATTTCGTAAAAAGGGTTGATGAATAATAATTTATAAGCTTTCAAAACCACCAACTTGAAACTTAAAAAAGTTTCAAGTACATGACTTTGAAAGACCATAAAATAAAAACTATAAGACCAATATGAATGAAACTTAAAACATGGATTAAACATAGAAGAAATAGTTGAAAATAAAAACAATTTCATAAAAAGTGTTGATGAATAATAATTTATAAGCTTTCAAAACCACCAACTTGAAACTTAAAAATGTTTCAAGTACGTGTCTTTGAAAGATTATAAAATACAAACTATATGACCAATATGAATGAAACTTAATATACGGATTAAAAATATAAGAAATAGTTGAAAATAAAAAGAATTTCATAAAAAAATGTTGATGAAAAATAATTTATAAGCTTTCAAAACCACCAACTTCAAACTTAAATACATTTACGTGCCTTTGAAAGCCTATGAAATACAAACTATAAAACCAATATAAATGAAAATTAAAACATGGATTAAACATATAACAAATAGTTAATAATTAATTAGTTAATTAGTAATATAATTATTAATTAGTTAATAATTAATATAATTATTAATTATTAATTACTAATATACAATAATTAATTAGTTAATTAGTAATATAATTATATAATAGTTAATTAGTTAATTAGTAGTATAATTATTAATTGATAATTACTTAGTTAATTAGTAATATAAATCTTAATAGTAATTATTAATTATAATTATAATTATTAATTATTAATTATTAATTATATAATAATTAATTAGTTAATTAATAATATAATTATTAAATATAATTATTTATTATTTATTATATAATAATTAATTATCTAATTAGTAATATATTTATTAATTATAATTATTTTTTATTTATATATAATTATTAATTAGTTAATTTGTAATATAATTATTAATTATAAAATAAGTAATTGATTAATTAGTAATATAATTATTGATTATAATTATTTATTATAATTATTAATTATTAATTATTAATTATTAATTATTAATTATATAATAATTAAGTAGCTAATTACCAATATAATGATTAACTATTAAAAATTAATTGGTTATTTAGTACTATATTTATTAACTATAATTATTATATATTAATTAGTAATATAATTATTTATTATAATTAGTAATATAATTAGTAATTATAATTAGTAGTATAATTATTAATTATAATTAGTAATTATTAATTATATAATAATAAATTAGTTAATTACCAATATAATTATTAATTATTAAAAATTAATTATATATTAATTAATTAGTTAATTAGTAATATAATTATTAATTATTAATTACATAACAATTAATTAGTTAATTAGTAATATAATCATTAATTATATAATTAATAATTATAATAATAATTAAAAATTATATTACTAATTAACTAATTAATTATTATATAATTAATTATTAATAATTAATAACTAATAATTGTAATGAATATTTATAATTATTTATTATATTACTAATTTACTAATTAACTAATTAATTATTATGTAATTAATAATTATATGTTTAATCCGTATATTAAGTTTCATTCATATTGGTCATATAGTTTGTATTTTATAATCTTTCAAAGACACGTACTTGAAACATTTTTAAGTTTCAAGTTGGTGGTTTTGAAATATTATAAATTATTATTCATTAACACTTTTTATGAAATTGTTTTTATTTTCAACTATTTCTTGTATGTTTAATCCATGTTTTAAGTTTCATTCATATTGGTCTTATAGTTTATATTTTATAGTCTTTCAAAGTCACGTACTTGAAACTTTTTTAAGTTTCAAGTTGGTGGTTTTGAAAGATTATAAATTATTATTCATCAAGCCTTTTTACGAAATTCTTTTCATTTTCAACTATTTATTATATGTTTAATCTATGTTTTAAGTTTCATTTATATTGGTCGTATAGTTTGTATTTTACAGTCTTTCAAAGTCACGTACTTGAAACAGAATCCCGCATCGGAAATGCAGAATGTTCTGTGCAGGAAAAGAGAACCTGAATCCCACATCGGAAATGCAGTATGATTTCCTGGGCAAGCCCTCTTATAAAAGAGATCCCTGGGTGATGATTTCTGTCAGAATCTAGACTACTGTAATGACAGTTCTGCTGGATATTAAATAGCAGATAAATTCTGCTGAATTTTATGTTTTGTTTGTATATATATATATATATATATAAAACAAAACAAAACAAAACAAAACAAAAAATAAAAAATAAAATAAAAAAAAAGTTACTGTAGGATGCGTGAACCCTGTTCACGCATCATTCATCAACTTCGTGAAGGTTGCGTGAACGCGGTTCACGCATCATTCAGCGTGGTTAAGATGCGTGAACCCCGTTCACGCATCTTCCCGGGGTCAGTGATGCGTGAACGGGGTTCACGCATCTTGGACCCAGTTTTAAAAATATCAGAAACCTAACCCCTTTTACCTAATTTTTGTTTTCCTAAAACCCATATTAAAAAATTAGCCGTGAATTAGTCTTCCATGCCGAGGGAGAGGGGTGTGTCATTGACTGGACGATAGTGGGGAAACCACATTTAAAAACCAAAATATCCTCTTTTAAAACAAGCTGGTCATGCCACCCCCTTACATATTTTTTTCCAAGCCAGCCAAGTTGCCTCATTTTAAATTCTTTATTTTAACTTCTTTACACCATAGTCCTCCTGACTATGGAATTCTTGTGAAAAAATTTATATTCTTTGTTTTGGTTGTTTGGATAAAAAAACATTTTAATGATTATAATTATTATATAATTATAATATTATAATTATTATTATATAATTTCCACAAATGTGTGGAAATCATTCATGCCGGATTTTACTATTCCGGCTAGCACCACACAACTAGAAAACACTTATGCCAAAAGATTTGAGATATATTTTCGTCCAAATAGCCAAACAAAAAACTGTTTTTGATCCATAATTTTTTTGAATGGTTGTAACTTGGGAATCCGAGTTCAAATCGAAGCACAGTTGGATTCATTGGGAATGATTTATTAACCTCTACTCAATTTTAATAAATCTTAATTTTTCTTGGATTAGATGATTCACGTGATCACTGTGATACCAATTGAAGGTATCAAGGTAGCAACAAAAGCTGGTGGGATAGAGATTTTAAAATTTTTCATCACCAGGATGACATAACTTTTCATATCCGAAGATCTGAGCCCCATTACAGCCTAAGGATATCACGTGAAATAAACATAGAACAAAATTAAAACCGAATGTGTGCCTCATTCAAATAGAATTTCACTTGTCCATCACTCATTTTCAGTGACCATTGCTCAAAGGATCCAAAGTAGAATCCCTCTATATCATCCACACAGGCTTCAAAAATCTACAGGAGCATTGATCGTCAAATTCTAGGTTCTAGATCGATAATTTGATGATGTCTTCAACGTCCTAACGATCACCACTTCGATGTTCCTTTGATTCCAGGTGATGAGCTTAATCCGACCACTTGGATCAAGAGATTCACTCTCTAGAAAGAAGGAGATGAGAGAGAGGATTTGATTAACTTACAGTGAATAATCATTATGCGAGAGCCTCTATCTCCTATTTATAGTGGATTTTCAAATACCCAAAAATGATTCCCCGACCCCCATATATTTATCCTCCACTAAATAAATAATTACGACCTACTAAACTGCATCATAAATGTTATTTATATTTTATGACATACCTATAATATATATTAAATATATTACATGATAAAATTGAGTCATTTAACTCGACTATTAATTCCTACTAATATTAAATGAACCTGAAATATAAAAATAATATTTGTTTGATTAATATTATTTCTCGAATTTACTTAAACACTTGAAAATACTTTTAATAAATAAATTCAACCTAATTATTCTTTTCTTTAATAATAATTTATTTATTTATTAGTGATTGATAACTTGAACAACTCCTGGAACCTATATTGGGGTCCATCAAATCTAATATACCTATTCACCAAAATAGGGAAGATTCTTGAATATGTTATTGTGTGTGACCCTCTAGGACCTTATATTAATAGCATCAAATTGAATTCATAGACAAAGAGAGAAGTCTATAAACCCATCAAGTCCCTTAAAGAGACAAAAAATAGTCATTACAATGTCAACCAACCTACGAACATGCATTGTGTAATACAATCTTTTTGTCTTCAAATATCTCATAAAATAGAATGCACACTTGTTTCACCATCCTTTCTTGATTTATTATTTGTTGATCTATCTAGATGGATTTACCCTCAACTACCTTGGACAAGGGCTTATGAAGGAATTTCCATCCTGATCAACTAGGACTTAGATATATTACTTCCTCAAATCAGAAGAAAAAAATCCTATCTTGACCATTCAATCAATGCCATACCACCAATGATGCACCCAACACAAGCCACCTCACCATAATTTTATTATCATAGTTTTTTCCTTACATCAAAGTATGAGATCAAATGGAACATATTGATAATGATATCAAGTTAGGAACCGATACACATGTCTATAGATAGAAACATTCAATGACACCTGAAACATGCAGTGTTCTTATTGGCAGGTTTTCCTCATGATCTCAACTACTAGAGATCGCTAATTGAAAAATTCATGAGAATAATTCTGAATGATTATAATCCCCCACCATCTGATAGTCACACATAAATCATGTCTAGTCAGTATGATGTATCTAGACCATATGACATATTTTTAAGATTAATGTCATAGTATATTGAGGTTCTCATTATAGCATGAGATCTTCTATAAACTTTTGATACGACAATTAATCTATGGAAATTACCATTAAAATATTTGATGCAATAATATATACACTATAATGGTAAGCATATATCATGTATAACTAACTGTATACAATATATTGTAATCAAAATTACTGTTCAAGTTGGGTTTAGGGAACCCACTATTACAACACATTCAATTAGTTTACCTAATATAATGGAAAAAAATTTATATATCTAATAGAAAATGTTCTACCAAATCAAAAATTACTGAAATAAAACCATGAAACTTGTTAGTTAATTAAATATTAATTATATTAATCTTACTTGGTATATATTTTTTAGATTCATTAACAGTTCCAAATGATAATATCAGTCTACCCTCTGCTACAAATACACCTATGATGTATAATACTTATCATTTGAACTTAATATTATGAGAGCAACGATTTCTTTTATATACCTCTAGGTTTTTTATACAAATGTTATCTTATTTTTCCAAAATCATATTGCTATAATGTAATCTTTGATATGTTTAAAATACATGAACCATTTCATAAAAAAATATTCAACAATTTAACTCACTTAGCAAAGATGGTATGTATTTAATTTCAATTTTTTAAATATAATTTTATTGAATTTTTATATACCTATTTTGGTTATCAATATAACTATTACATATGTATTATATTGGTTAAACTATCATTCACATGAATCAAACACTATATAGATTTTAAACTACTTAATTATGCACTCTTCATGATTCATACAGGTCTACTTATTTTCAAATCAAAATAAATATTTTTATTAATTACAATTATAAATATAGAGTATATATAATTAAATTGTATATATAATTTTCTCTCAAACATAAATTTAAATTTAGAACTTACTAACATGAAAATTTCAAATATCTATCCTTCCACCAATTTTATAAATTTTAAAAGATATATAATATCGAATAGTTTCATCCATCCCTCCTCAGATCCTAGTGGTCTGATTTTTATTCAATTTTTTACTACTATACTATACAATTTGAAAATAGTCATCTTAAATAATATTCCATAAAAATATTGTATTTCATTTATTTTTAAACTATTGTGTTGTAGTGTTTGAAATTAGTTATCTTAAATAATATGAAAATAAAATTATTGTATTTCATTTTTTAAGTTGATGATATATATAATCGTGCTTCGCATGAGTGATGTTTAATAAAAATAATATCACTTTCAATTTATTCATTAATACGAAGTATTTAATTTAAGTTATTTTTAATTATTTATATAATTTTCTTATAAAAAAAATCATTAAAGTGTTTTACATGTATTTTTTTTCTAAATTTATAAATATTTTTTGAAAATTATATGTGAAGTAAAAAATTAATTTCATAGCAGGTGAGGTGGTGAATGAGTGGTACCACCCCCTATTTGATATCCTTGAGGTCATGGTTCAACCCCTGATAACCCCCATTTAATGGGGGATTTCTATAGAACTAAAACTAGTACTATAACACTATATAAAGAGCTATAGTAGGTGGGAATTAAAGCAGCTGTGGTACTATAGTAATAGTAATACTCACCAAGATGAGATTTTTGGACACTTTTAAGGGACTAAGAGCCACAAGAGGTTTCATCCTCATTGTAATCTGGACAAATGGTCAAATCCATCACAAAACAGGCTTACAAGTCATTCAAAAATTGTATTAATGGCCTAGTTGGTTGTAACATACCCGCCCAGGTTCACTATGAAAAATAACCAGACTGGGTTGCTACATTCCCTTAGGCATTCCTCCCTATATGCCAGAGGCTGATGACTAGTAGAATAGGTTTAAGGTGGTACATTGGGGAGAATATACTCATATATTAGAGTAGATCAATAACAGAAATAATAAAAATTAGATATAACATCTAGATAAGGCTATAATTATACAACTGAGCAAGTTCCAAATAAAAGATCAATATAACCCTTTATATATCAAATGAGACTATCCAAAATATTCTAGGAAAGAATAAAAAAACATGATATATATAATATCTCAAAAGACCAAAAGATAAAAGACTAGACAATCCACTAAAATAGACCAGAGACCTAGCCTAATCCCAAACTCCCATGATTTATCCTGGCAGTCTATACAGTCACAAAATGTTGGGCCTCTACCCTGATCTAGTACTATAACCAAGTAGAATTTTCTTGGGTACCCAAGTTCCATGGAATCCTGATCAGGGTGTGAGTATAACTCAACATTCCACCACCAACGACTTACCTAAATATCCAATCTGAAAGTCAAGTGCATGCGAAGTGATATAAATAAAGTAGGTGATACAAAATAAATAAATAAACAATGCTGGTGCCCGAGCTCTGTGATGCCACTCAGGGTCAATCATACCTACTTCAACCAGTGTGGGGGGTGTCTCTGAGAATTCCATGATGACCATTCCAACCATAATATCCACACAAAATCTAGGCACTCATCCTGGTATTCCCTAGTTTTAGAAATTATTATACAGAATCTGAGCACTCATCTTGGCATTCCTAAGTGTCATGTATCATATAGAATCCAAACTCTCATCCTAAAATTCCCAAGCATCAAGTATCATGTGGAATCTAATGACATCATCTTGACATTCATAACATATCTATTATATAGAATCCAATGATCTTATCACAACATTCCCAATTATTTATCATCATGTATCATATGGAAATTTAAGGCCTTTACATTTTACACCAATAAAATTTCATAAATGGGACATATCTATTTTCTATTTTAATACCCATTTCATAATCCATGGTTTACTAAATAACATTATCGAAGACATGTCACAATATTAACATCGATCCAAGTGCCTTTACGTGATTGACCTAAGGTGTTCACAATTTCCAACATTATCATTACTATAATACATATCAATTTACCATTTTAATATGAATTTACAATTTCACCATTTAATATTTACCACATTTATCCAATTCCACACTTAAATATTATCTAATTCAATTTATGTTTTTAATTTATTTTACAATCCATCAATTCATATCATAATATTCGTCTTCCATGCCTTAAACCATGATTTTACCATTTTTCAAGTTGATATCAAATCATAATATCACCTTTCATTTCTTGAAAGGATAATTCTTTTACCCATTACCATTTTACCACTTGAGGTTCCATCACTAAACTAATGCATTTCCTTGTAATCTTCCATCAAATAGGCTCATTAACACATAAGGAATGTCAAAACCAAGGAATATGTATTATATTTATTAATCCATGAGACACAAGTTTATTTTGAGTCAGTTTTCATTATTTATTAATTCAAAATGTAACAAGTTCCAAAACCACAACCTCTTGTACCAATTATAAATCCATCATTTCATTTAATTCAAAAACCATTTTGTTTTTTCCAATTTTCCATAACCATTTTTTGGAATCTAAGTCTAAAGTGAGGCATCCCATCAGGATCACCTTCGAGATAATTTATTAAAATTATATCTAAGTTCATAAGAACAAGTAAAATTCATTTTTATGGTTTAAATTTTAATTTTAGGACCAAAATTAAATAAATTAGCATAATCAATAACCCATGAACTTTGAAAATTAAGAAAGAATTTTGGAAAGACTTAGGGACCACCTACCTTAGAGTAGTCTAATCATTTGATAATAGCCTTCAGTTTGAGCTAAAATGGGAGAAAATGAAGAATCAGATAAATGACCTAAAAATAGGGAATATTAGATAAATGTGGTGAGAGATCTCTTGAAAATGAAATAAATAAAGATAGGAAGGATGTGGAATTATAGACTTACCTTTAACTCTAAATTTCAAGCGATAGTGCTCCAAATTAACAAAGATAAAATGATATCCACATTGGAAAATAAAGGAGAGGGAGGGGCATGTTGGGTTTCTACTGGCTATGAGGGGGAGTAAAAACTTAATTAGAGGCATAATGGGGTGTCCCTAGGTGGAATTATGGGGCTTCCCTAAATTAAAAACTTCCTAGGGGGAACTGAAAAATGACTTTCTTCTATTGGATGGACAATGCTGGGCTCACCAATTGTCCAATGATCCCAGGATCCCTCCTAGGATACTGGATTTCCATTGACTAGCTGGTGGCACTACATCAACATGATGCTATCCACTGCCACCTCTTAGACCCCCTATAAGATCCCAAGACCACTCTGAACCCCTGAGGTGATTCCATCTTTGAATAATTTACATATTGATAGTATTAAAAAAGTATTTTTTTAAATAAACCCATACCTATGAGAATGTTTGGGGTATTACAACCTCCCCACCATATGAAAACTCATCCCCGAACTACACCTCTTATCACCATCAAGTCCCATCACCGATCCTCATCACAATTTCAACCATCCCCAAATATGGGCATAAGATTCCATCACTTCCAAACATGAAGGTTTCCAAACCTTGTAGATACCTACTAGAACATGAATTCACTGACCTTGAACTCATTGGGTTGGTGAAAACGATCCATATACAGACTTTTTCCTACTTCGGGTGAGGGACATGCCTTTCCAAGGTCAACAGAATACACTCTGAGGACTTTTTCACAACGAATGGTCTAACAACACTAATTCACTATCCTCTTAGTTTTAAGGTTTATTCCAACACTACATCCAAAAATAAGTCTACTTCTCCAATACTCACTAGCTTGTGTTCCATGGCGCTGACTATTTCAACTAACTCCACCATGATTCCCCACCTATGGAAACATTCCCAATTTCCCAAAGTATCATAAATCATAGTATCATTCCCAAGACCATCCATAAAATGAGTCATAACCTCATCATTTTTGTCAATAGGATACCCCGAAGAACTAAATCCTTACAGGTCTAACAACACTACAAACCCACTATCTAGAAATTACCCCTGGTCATAATACTCGACCATTACATCACATCTAACAATTGTTGATTAAAAAACACAAAAGTCACCCAAAAAAATCATTAAAACTAAAATAACATATTCCAATTATGATTTTTCTTCAATATTCACCTTACTGAATATGATAACATAGAACAACATCATTTAGATTTCCCCTCTAGATGAATCTTCTCAAAGGTGCTCGACTACACTTATTAATGGATTAACACATTTCCTAATCATGATTCCTAGATCCTAGTGGCATTCTGAGACTTTACAAACATGAACACCATAGTCCAAACCTAATTCCTGGTGATACTCCATGATTAAACCCTCAATTGACTGAAACTACTATTGTTCTATACCATGATAATTGACACACCCTTGATCTAAATCCCGCTTGGATGACTGAATTCTATCCCAAGTCTGATACACACATTTAGGATCTCACCAATTCCACACATGAACTCTAAACCTGATACTCTACAAAAACCAGATAACCCAAATTAATCATCTCACTAACACCCCAGAGTCATTTTTACTATCCACAATCTAGTTTTACTATATCTATGGTCCTACCACATGGAACCAAACCATAGGAGTACCCTAATCATTACTCCATTAAGTTAAAAATATCACTCTATGGTTCATCCTATATCCATTACCTCATTAAATAATTGGATGTGATATTCCCACTCAAATATGAGTGATAACATGAAACACTAACCACCACTCACTCTGGGATTACTAGGACCATTATCCACAATATCCACTAAACATCATTCAAAATGAGGGTCACACCCTTAACTATCCCAATGGTGCACTCCCCCCAATATAGCCTCACTTCCATCACTCCTTAAGAGCGATATAAACTGGTTTCATCATCAAATAATGCATGTTTCTTCTACTGAGCTACACTCACTACAATACATTTTTATTTTATTTTATTAAGAAGCTACTTTTTGGAGAAGTGGGAACCATACAAAAAACTCCCCATATCACCCACACATACCCCACTATGACCACTAAGACGATCAAAATACAACATGAAAAATTAAAATTCAAAATCCACTATAGGAAAACCCTACTACCACTACCACCTACCAAAAAAAATCAAAAATCAAAAATCATGATAACATCATCCAACTCAATAAAAGACTCATATAGATTCCTGCATCACCTTGAGTCTCACACACTACCTCCAATCACACAATTAATGTGATGGCCACCCTATCCACATCAAACCAGATCACAGGAGAGATTCACCAGCATACGTAATCACCATTGAAGGAAGCTACATCATCTCCTCCATACTCATATTACGAAACATCATGTCGTCATCCACTGATTTAGCTGATTCCCAACACTGGACCATCACTAGATTAACACCACCACCACCATCCTCATCCAAACACCACACCATCATCGAGACATGAAAAATCTAGAACAAAAGCTTACCAGAAGCATAATTTGAAAACAACACTAAACAAGCCTCATGAAAATCCACCACCATAGAAGGAACACACAAATTTTCATCAAAACTAGGAGAAACATGTCGCACGAGAAGTATAAACCACCGTTGGATCCCACCTCCCAAAACCTTTGAGGAACCACTATTCCATCTCCAAATTGGAGTGGAGTAGAGGGAATTGGGGTTAAGGTATGGACAAGGGTAGCCGAAGCCTCCAAGTGACGCCATCTCGCTTGGACGTAAATCAGAAGCTAAAACCAAGATCACATTAACACGAGAGCACTTGGAAATCCCTTGACCACCATTCTGATTTCCCTAAAACCACTGAGTACCCATAAATCTATATATAACATAGATAGGAGTGATGTAACATGAGGTCAAAGAGGTTTCAAAGCAGATGGGGGATGTAGCAACCTCCATCGTCATGATTGACCACCTACCGATGAAAAAAATCAGAAAAAACAACACCTTCAGAGAGAATTAGCAGTGCGAAAAAGGTAAACAAGAGGCTGGAGAAAGAGAGAGAGGAAGTAATTAAGGAAGAGAGGGGGAGAAGGATAGTAAATAGAGATCAAATGCACTGCCGACCCCAAAGAGAAGGGTTTCGGGAGAAACCCTAGATGAAGCTGAGACCAGGAGGGGGAGAGCCAGGGGAGAAGGGAGCCATATTATACATATATTCACCCTCCCGTGCCACAATCATTCATCTCTTTAACCCAAATCAAGGGTCAAGGTTGGATCAAAAATGCTACCGCACCTTAACCCATCCACAATATCTCCCCTTACTACAGGGTTATCCTTCACTCTCAACCAATAACTTGAGTCACCGTGCCTATAAGGACCTCATTGAACCCAAAACAAACCACAACCCATACACATTATTATATTTTCATTTAAGCATCACTGGAGTATGCTTCTATACCACCCAAACTATAAAACCAATGACATAACAACTCTACAACACACACTTTCCTCTTGAATATTATCAAATCTCAATAGTTTCACACTCATGTTCAACCTGATCATGAAAAACTGACTCAAATCTTAGTGAGTCACATCCCATTATAGATAGGCCACACACCTATGAAACTAGACACATCTCCACTACATTTTGGCCTCACTAATTGAAAGCACCATCAACATCCTTCAAAATTAGAGTAAATCACTAAACCAAATCCATTTACTCAAACATAAATCATCTGAGAATCATTCCAAAACCCAGAGTGCCTAAAAATTATCTACACACATTAGATTTAACCATATAGGGTCACCATTAACCACCTACTTAAAAACCGTATTGGAAAATGATGAGTCTAGGCATCCAAAAAATCATATCCTTCAAAACTGGTCTCAATACCAAACACCCCAAGGCATCCAAATTTCTTTACTTGAAACCATACAAGGGTATTCAAAATATAGGGAAATGAAAGCTCAAATTTTCTTGAGGAGTCCCACCAGCATCTACTACACCCTAACTACACTTAATGTGCATCAGTCTCATACGTGAGCATTCGTGCATGCTCATTGTATCTAAAGGAACCCACTTTCCTAGGAAAACCCCCTATTGGGTTACCCTAGACCATATAAATTCAACAACTCACCACTATCCTAATCCTCACCTTAAAGGCCACTAGGATATCACACCTAGTCTTATAAACCGAGTCTCACACACTGGTTCATATCACGTTCACCCTACCAACTCTAGGGCCAAGCACAATGGATAGGGTCACAAGTAGTCACAACACATCATAGTTCAAGGTCACAACTCCAACTAAAGTTATAACAGGAAAGGAATTCCACTATCCCATACACTACAAATCATAAAGGCCTCAAAACCTAGGCACACTATATATCCCACCTTTTACTATTATCAAGGTTAGGTCACACACACCATGACCTACATCAAACTAAAATTTAGTTTTAAGGTATAAACATAATAGGGATATCACATAATTTAGGTGCACTCAATAGCCCCGAATTCCCATAAAACAGGTTCAAACACTAAAAATACCCATTAGGTTTATATCAAACATATATAAGACTCATAACTTTCCACTTTCCCATTTAATATTAACCAGAATTTTCCATAACAATGTCTTAGTTAAATCAAATGTCAAGTACAATTCATAGAGTAAAACACTTTATAAGTTTTAGTTGGTATTTTATATATCTAACAACTCATAAAAAATAAGATATGTGATCATGTAATTTACTTTTAATCATTTACTTTAACCAAATGTTTTCTATAACCAAGGCTCAATTAAATGAAATTTGAATTGCAAGTTATAGAGGAAAACACTCTATAAGTTGTAATTAGAATTTTATTTCATTAATATTTCATAATAATCAAGTAAAAAGATCACATAAAATGATTTTATCTATTTGGAAGGTCAATTATGTAATATTCCACCATAAAATTACATAGAATCACCCTATAAATGGATATATACACTTTAAATAACTGACCCAAGTCACAGTACAAGTAATCAAACGTAGGAAATCACATAAATGACATGTGAATCCTAAATGTGTGGTATGATTCATGTACACATGCACACATAATCTCTATACTAATATAATAGTAAAAACGCCATAAATTAATAACCTCATAATCATGCGTATCACTTGAGGTGAAATCAGATAAACTATAAAAATGAATAGTATGAATAAAAATCCCATCCCTGGAAATATGAAATTCCCTCATATATGGGGTGTCAATTCCTGGGTACAAGTAACATAAAAAATCATGACAACATCATATAACCTATCTACCTTCCCCAAATAGTAAAATAAAAGAAATGATGACTCGATACCACTTTGAAAATTCCTCAACCCGGTTCACTATGAACAATAACTAGTTTGGGTCACTACATAACTTTAGGTGTGCCTCCCCATACACCAGAGGCCACCGACTAGAAACATAGGTCTAAGGTGGCACGGTAGGGAGACTATACCCACATATTAGAGTAGAATAATAAAAAAATAATACCAATCAAATACAATGTCTAGATGAGGTGGTAAATAGACAATAAGGAAAGTTCCAAATAAAAGATCAATATAACCCATGCTATATAAAATGAGAATATAAAATATATACTAGGAAAGTATACAAAAATAGGCTATATACAATATATCAAAAGGATAAAAGATTAAATATTAGGCAGTCTATGAAAATAGACCCAGGTCATATCCTAGTCCCAAACCCCAATGCTCTAACCTAGCAGTCCAATCAGTCACCAAACATCAAGAATTTTTCCTAGTCCAGTCCTGCAACCAAGTAACATCTTCTTAGGTACCCAAGTGCCATGGCGACCTGAGTAGGGTGTGAGTATAACTCATTAGGTCATAACCAATGATGTAACTTAATATCTAATCTGTCAATCAAGTGTATGTGAGGTGCTATAAATAAATCATACAATAAAAAATAAATAAATAAACAACATCAACACCTGGGCTATGTGATGACACCCAAGGTTGGTCATACCTACTTCAGCCACTTCTAGGGTGTCTATGATCACATCACAATGACTGTGCCAACTATAGTAACCACATAAATTCTAGTCACTCATTCTAGAATTCACCACTACTAGGAAGTATCATATGGAATCCAATAACTCATCATGACATTCCCAAGTATCATATATTATATGGAATCTAGGATCTCATCCCAATATTCTTGAGAATCAAGTATCAGGTGGAATCTAAGGATATCATCTCAGCATTCCCAGATCACGTATCATATGGAATCCAAAGAGACTATCTTAAAATTTCCAATTACTTAGCATCATGTATCACATATAAATTTAAGGCATTTACATTTCATATTAATAAAATTTCATAAAGGGTCCATCTCAATTTACCATTTCAATACCAATTTTATAATCCACGGTTTACTAATCAACATTATCAAAGATATTTCACAATATTCACATCACTATAAGAACATTTACATTAATTCCCTAAGGTGTTCACAATTTATAACATTAACATTACCATAATCCAAATCAATTTACCATTTTAATATATATGTACCATTTCACTATTTTCATTTACCATATTGATCCCATTTCACACTTTAACACTATCCAATTCACTTTATGATTTCAATTCATTTATAAGCTATCATTTCATATTATAATATTCATCTTCCATGACTTAAACCATGGTTTAACCATTTATCAAGTTGATATGAAATTATAATCTCACCTTTAATTTCATTAAAGGCCATTTCTTTTACCCATTACCTTTTAACCACTTTAGGTTCCATTGCTAAACCAAGGTATTTCCTTGGAATCACCCTCCACATAGGCTCATTAACACATAAGGAATGTCAATGTTGAGGAATATTTATTATATTTACTATTCCATGAGACATAAGTCCATTTAAAATCACTTTTCATTATTTATGAATTCAGAATGTAACAAGGTCCAAATCCACAACCTCTTATACCAATTCTAAATCCATCATTTCATTTTAATCACAAACCATTTCATTTTTGTACTTTTTCATAACCATTTCACGGAGTCTAAGTTTAAAGTGAGGCATCCCATTGGGATGAACTTCAAGGTAATCAATTAAAATTATATCTAAGGGCATAATAATAAGGAAAATTCATATTTAAGGTTTTAATTTTAATTTTAGGGTCAATGCACAAATACATCGGCATGACCGGTAACCCATGTACTTTAAAAATCAAGGAAGACCATGGAAAATAATTAGGGACCACCAACCTTATCCTTAGATAATTCCACTCATATGATACAAGCCTTTGGTTCAAGATAAAATGAGAAAAAATAAAGAATCATATGAATGCCCTTAAAAGTGGTAATATTAGGTAAAATTGGAAAGATATTTCTTGAAAAAAAAAATAAATAGAGGAAGGAAGAGGACTCATAGAATTACCTCTAACACCAAATCGAAAGTGGATATTCTACAAAAAAACCAAGGATTAAGGGAGATCTACCTTGGAGGAGAAAGGAGAGAGAGGGGTGTGAGGGGTTTCTACTAGCTATGAGTGGGAGTGAAAACTCAAGTGGAGGCATAAATGAGAGGGTCTAGGTGAAATTACCGGGCTTCCACCACTTAAAAACCACCCAGGATGCCACAAATAAACCATTGGACTCTAATGGAAGGATGGTACTAGGATCAATAATTTTACGATGATCCTAGAAAACCTTCTGGGCTATTGGATTTCCACTAACTAGCTGGTGGAACTTTAGTAGCATGTTGAAGTCCACCGTCTCCTCTCAGACCCCCCCAAACGCTCCCAAGACCACTCAGAACCCCTGAGATTCTTCCATATATGAGGAATTTATAATTTTACAGGATTAAATATGAATCATTTTTTTTAAATGAACGCATACCTCTATGAAGGGTTTAGGCCTTACAACCTCCCCAATATATAATAGATCATCCCTGTGCTACACCTCTGTGCATCATCAATCCCCATCACCAATCCTCATCATTATTTAGGCCAACCCCACCTATGGTTAGAAGCTTCCCTTTCTTCAAAAAATGATGGTATACCAAACTTGGTGACACCTATTTTAACATAAATTCACTAACCTTGGACTCACTAAGCCAAATACATTGATCCACATACAAAATTTTTCCTACTCTAAGCTGTCATTATGTGTTCCCGAGATCAAAAAAAATACAATATGAGGCCTTCTAAACATGACCCAATCCAAAAATTCTAATTAAAAATTCTCCCACTTTTTAGGTTTGGGCTAACACTGCACCCAAAAATAGGTCCAATACTGCAAGCCTCACTAACTCATGCACTATGACACCGACCATTCCAATTAACTCCACCCTGATTCCCCACCTCCAGCTACATTCTTGATTTCCTAAACAATCAAAAATCATAGTCTCATTCCCATGACCATATATAATGTGAGGCCTCACTTCATCATTTATATTGATAGGATAACCCAAATTACCAAATATTTACAAGCCCAACCACACTACGAAAATAATTTTCAACAATTATCCCTAGTCAAACACTCGACCGTTACACCACATCCAACAATTATTGGTTACCAAACACACAACTCACCAAAAAACACTAAAAAAATAATCAAAAATCAAATAAAAAATTCCATTGATGAATTTGATGTGGAATTCACCTTACTACATTCAACAATAAAACAGAAACCATTTTGGATTTCCCCTCTTGTTGACTCTCCTTAAAGGTGATCAACTACACCAACTGATGCACAACCAAACTTCCTGATCATGATGCTTATATCCTAGAGGATTATTGAGAATTTCCAAACCTGAAAATCATATTTTGGACCAAAATCCTAGTGAAACTCCATAATTAAACTCTCAATTGACCAAAACAGATGTTTTTCTGTACCGCAAGCATCGATGCACCCATGATTTGACTCCCACTCAGATGACTAAATTCTATATCAAGTCTAAAAAAATCATTGAGGAATCACCAATGTCGCATACAAAATCAAAACCTGTTACTCCACAAAAAACCATAAAAACCGTATTCATCATCACACTATAAACTTAGAGTCATTTTTATCATCCACTGGCTGGTGTTACTACTTCTATGGTCCCCCCATATGAAACCACACCATAGGAGTTTCCTCATCACCCCTCTAATAATCCAAAAATATAAATACATCCATCCTTGGTCCATTAACATATAAAATTATAAAATTTAATCTCCCCTCATAATTTATAGATATAACATAACACCATACACCACTTGTTCCTAAATTACTGAGAATGTTATCTATAATATCCACCGAACATCATTCAAAATGAGGGTCAAAACCTTAACCAGCATAATGGTGATATCCCCACTATAAAAACTCATGTAAATCACTCCTAAAACACTATCATGATATATCTAATCATTATAGAACATGTGTTTATCTTCCTAATCCCCACTCATTAATCTCATTAACCCGTAATAAGGGTCAATCTCAAATCGACCATGACACCACAACTCGACCTATCCATGATATCACCCCTTAACGTAGGTGTATCCTTCACTATCAAACAATGGAATGGAATAACATTCCCATAAAACAATTATTAAACCCAAACCAATACCCAACATACAAACATTTATTCTTGTTCATTTAATCATCATGGGAATACACTTTTGTACCTCCCAAACTACAATCCCAATGATACAATTCCTATCCAACACATGCTTGCCTCCCAAATTTTATCAAAGATAAATATTTCTAAACTCCTAAAAAAAATATCATGAAGACCTAATTCAAATTCTAGTGATTCATGTCCCATAATAGTTATTCCACATGCCTACACCATGAGCCATGCCTCCATTGCACGCCAGTCTCACTAAGTGGAAGCACCCTTGATACTCTTCAAAACCAGACCACTTCACTAAATAAAATCCATTTACTTAACCACTCATCACTCATTATTTAATAAAAAACTCAGAGAACCGAAAAATGATCTTGAAACCTTAGATTTATCTATCTAAGGTCACCATCAACTACCTCATTACAAATCTCACCAAAAAATGATGAGGCTAGGAATATGAACAACCCCACCCTCCAAAACTAATATTGATACCGAACACCCCAAGGAATCTACATGACATTACTCAAACCCATACCAGTGTGTCTAAAATAGAAGAAAATACAAGATAAAACTTTCTCTAGGAATCCCACTAGCTTTTAATCCACCCTAACTGCACTTTGCATGCATCAACATCATACACAAGCATTCATGCATTCTTCTTTTTTCTAAAGGCACCCACATTACATGGAAACCACCCTCTTAGGTTACCCATGATAATTTAAACCCATTGAATCACCACTATCTCAATCAACACCATAAATTATACTAGGTTCTCACACCTTTTACTATAAACCAAATCTCACACCCCAGTTCGAACAAGTTCACCTTTCCCAATCTTAGGTTAAGCATAATGACTTGGGTCACAAGTAGTTACAACACATCAAAGTTAAAGGTAAAAAATCTAAATAAAGTTACCATAGGAAAGGTATTCTTGTATCCCATCTACCCACATCACAAAGTCCTTAAAACCTAGGCTCCCTCTCAAGCCCCCCTTTTCACATTCTTAATGTCAAGTCACACACACTATGACCTACATCAAACTACACTTATGTTTTAAGGTCTTGACATCATAGGGATATCACATAACTTAGGAGATATAAATAGCCCAAACTACCTACACACAAAGTAAATCACCAAAATACTTGTTAGGTCGACATCACACATATATATGATTCATATTTTTATACTTTCCCATTTTATAGTATCCAAAAATTTCCATAACAAGGTCTTAGTTAAATGAAATTTCAAGTACAAGTCATAGAGGAAATAACTTTATAATTTACACTTAGAATTTTATTTAGATAAAACCACATAAAAAACAAGATATGTGGTCATGTAATTTAATTTTAACTATTTAATTTAACAAAAAGTTTTCTATAACTGAGGTTTAGTTAAATGGAATATCAATTGGGCGGTTCGATAGTTTGTTTTGGTTGTATGTGGTTTCTCACTTTTCCATTAAAAAGTGTTTTTTATAATAAAAAGTAATTTTCAGTCAAAAAAAATGTAGGATTACACCATAAAATTATACAAAATCACTATATAAATAGTTGAGAACACATTAAATAATCAACCCATGTCACAGTACTAGTAATCAAACACAGACAATCAGATAAATGGCATGTAAATCCTATATTCCTAGTATGATGAACACACACACACACATCCTCTTTCCATTCCAGTTCAAGATTAAAAATCCCATAAATCAATAAAATCAGAATCATGTGTTTCACTTGATGTGAAATAAGATCAACTATAAAAGTGAACAACATGAACAACAATCCCATCCTTAGAAACATGGACTTAGCTTATATATGGAGTGGATAATCCTAGGTACAAGTTCCATACCATGTTCTATAAATTTATTATATCATGTTTAACTTAGTCAAATATTAAAATAAAAAAATGATGCTCTCATACCACTTTTTAAAGTCCCTACCCTAGTTTACTATGAATAATAACTTTATTGGGTAGCTAAATGGCCTTATTCATTCCTCCCAATACACTAGAGGATACTGACTAGAAATATGGGTCTAATGTGGTATGGTGGGGTGACTATACCAACATATTAGAGTATAACAACAATATAAATAATACCAATTAGATATAACATCCAATAAGGCAATAAATAGAAAATCAGGTAAGTTATAAATAAAATATCAACATAACCCATGATATATCAAATGAGACTATCAAATATATTCTAGGAAAACATAAAAAACAGAATATATGAAATATATTATAAGACCAAAAGATAAAAGACTAGATATTCCACCAAAATAGACTCAATTCCCAGGCTATTCATAAAATCCCATTATCTATCTGAGTATTCCAAATAGTTACCAAAAACTGGGCCTCTTCTCTAGTCTAGTCATGCAACCAAGTAGCATCTAATCGGGTTCCCAAGTGGCATGGAAACCTGAGAATGTTATGAGTACAAATAAGTAGGAAACCACCAATGAAATACTTAAATATCTAGTTTTATAATCAAGTGAATTAGAAGTGCTATAAATAAAGTAGTAAAAAATAAATAAATAAATAAATAACACCGGTGCCCAAGCTCCATGATGACACCTAGGGTCTGTTATAGATACTTCGACTAGTGCCGGGTGTCTCTGAGCACATCATGATGACCATTCCAATCATAGGAACCATATACAATCCAATATCTCATCCTTTAATTCCCCAACATCAATAAGTATCATATAGAATTTGATCGGTCATCCCAAAATTCCCAAGTATCATGTATCATATAGAATCCAAATGCTCATCCCAACATTCTCAAGCATAAAATATCATGTGGAATCAATGGAGATCATCCCAAAATTCCCAAAACTTATTATACAATATCAAAGAATATTATCATGAAATTACTAATTATTTTGCATCGTTTATCACACAAAAATTTAAGGCATTTACATTTCACATCAATAATATTTCATAAAGGGGCCATCTCAATTTACCATTTCAATAACCATTTCATAATCCATGGTTTACTAATAAACATTATCAAATACATGTCATGATATTAACATTATTCCAAGAGCACATACAAAATCACCCTAAGGGGTTCATAATTTCTAACATTAGCATTACCATAATCCACATCAATTTATCATTTTGATATGCATTTACCATTTCATTATTTACCATTTTCCACATTGACCCCATTTCAATCTTTAACATTATCCAATTCACTTTACAATTTCAAATAATTTTACAATACATCAAATCATATCATAACATTCATCTTCCATGATTTAAACCATTATTTACCCATTTATCAAGTTGATATCAAATCATAATATCACCTTTAATTTCACTAAAGGCCATTTATTTTACCCATTAACATTTAATCAGTTGAGGTTCCATTACTAAACCAAGTAATTTCCTTGTAGTAACCCTTCACATAGGCTCATTAATTCATAATTAATATCAATACAAAAAAATATTTCCTCTATTTACTAATATATGAGAAAAAAGTCCATTTAAAATCACTTTTTCATTATTTATGAATTTACAATATAACAAGGGAAAATACTATAATTCCATGTACCAATTATAAATCCATCATTTTATTTTAATTGAAAACCATTTTGGTTTTCTACTTTTTAATAACAATTTCATGGGTTCTAAGTATCTAGGGAGGAATCCCATCAAGATATCCTTTAAGAAAATCGATTAGTATTATATATAAGGGCATAAGAATAATGAAAATTCATATTTAAGGCATAAATTTTAATTTTAGGGTCAATGTACAATACATTGGTGTGACCGAAAACCCATTTAATTTAAAAATTAAAAAATACCATGAGAAATACTTAGGTATCACCTACTTTATCCTTAGATAAGTCCACTTGTTTGATACTGGAATATGATTTTTTAAAAAACAAGAGAAAATAAAGAGGCATACAATTTAATTTAAAATAGGGAATATTAGTTAAAAATGGTGAGATATCACTTGATAGTGAAATAAATAAAGAGAGGATGTACGGGGACACATATCCTTACCTATATCTTTTAATATCAAGTGATGATGCTAAAAAAACTAAGGATTAAGGGAGATCCACCTTGGATAAGAAATGAGAGGGAGGGGCATGTGCGACTACTACTGACCATGAGGGGGAGTAAAAACCTAATTAGAGGCATAAAGGGTTGTCCCCAGTTGAAATTAGGGGGCTGACCCTGCTTAAAAACTACCCATAGGGACATTGACCAGCTGATTGTGGGATGACTAGCTGGCCAGTGAGCCCAATAGCCCTCCCATGCTATTATATTTCCACCAGCTAGCTGATGGATCTATACTAGATAAATAGTGGCATTGAAATAACATGATACAGTCCAATACCACCTTTTAGACACCCAAAGTCTATTGATACCACTCTAAACCCCAAGGTATTTCCATATTGGAATAATTTTTTCTTTGATAGGATTCAACAAGGATCAACAATAATTTTAAATGAACCCATAACTCTATAAAGGGTTGGGGTATTACACTGGTAGAATAACAAATAAGGGGAGTGTGTGGTCTATCTTAGTTGGTCCTTATTATGCATGAGTTGTAATCAGTCCTACCTATAATAAAAAAGAAAAAAAATTAATTTTGTAAATATGTATCTACTATTTATCTTTTTTTAAAAAATAGAATATTAAACTTTTATAATTAATTTGAACCACTTTTATTGATATAGATAGTTATTGATATATGTGATGTAGATATCTCATCATATATCAAATATACTGGTATATATTCAAGCCATTATATTTTTTAAATATGTTTTTCTTTCAACATTACTAATTATTTTAACATATCTACTAAATCTTAATTTACTACCTATATAATATTTGGATATTAGTGATCCTAATTATTAGTGCATGCATCATTTTTCTAAAATATGGTATGATGAAAGTATTAAATGATATTTTTGAAACCATAGTTTTGTGTGTTGAATTTATTGAAAATAAAAGTTTGATATGTTAACAGTTAGTGAAGGATGATATTAGAAGACATGGTTATTTACATATAAGAATGTTTTAAATTGGTTGTCTAATTTTTCATGAAATATTAGTGACATGGTTCTGATGGAAAAATTTGTGAAGATATTCCAAGAGGCACATTGATATATCTATATATCAATAATATGTCGTGTGAATCATTTGATGCCTTAGAGTGTAAATGTATATATGGTTTTGAGAAAAAATTAGTGAGTTTATTCAATGAAATACCTAGAAATAGATTTTGAGGATGCGATTTATATATCTAGTAAGGCATCACAATATTAAAGATAGTAGAATAAGGCACCTTGATATCACTATATATTAAGAACATTAATTTAGATTAAGTATCATGAGGATTGTTTAATCTAGATTTAACATAAGTCATATCATTATTAACATGAATATTCTATTTTCATATGATTGCATAAAATATAGGAGTTTTCACAAGTTTATTTGACAAATTCTGTTCTATAAAAATTAAGATATTTGTGTAAGAGTTTGGAGGATCATGATATAAAAAGTTAAAATCTTACACACAAGTCTGGTATGAAGAATAAACCTTTTCAATTGTTTATACTTTTTATGTATTTACACATCCAAAGTAAAGCTATAAGCTTAGTAGAAGATTGAAAGTACAAAATTTAGTAAAAGAGAGTTAAAAGTTTATTTCAATAAAAGGGTCTAGATTCATTCTAGTCAAAGAGATTTCATACTAGTCAGGCATCATGCTAGTCGATCATCATGCTAGTTTGGTGTCATGCTAGTTGGGCATTATGTTGGTCAGTTAGTGCACTAGTCAAAAGTTTCACACTAGTCAAGAAAATAAAAGTAGTGCTATGTGAATTACGAACTGAAAAAAGTAATTGTGTGAAGGTCTAAGTGAATAAGGATTAGCGTTTTTCTATAAATATCAGCTAAGACCATCATTATAAGGAAAAAAATAAAAAATTGGAATACAGAAGAAAATTTAGCTTCCATATAAGACTTACATGAATAAAAATTGTGAGATAGAGTTTCATAAAAAAAGAAGAGAGAAAAGAGATCCATGAGTAGGGTAGGGAATAAGAAAAAGGGTAGATAAAGCTCCATGAATAGGGAATAGAAAAGGAGGCAGAGTGAAGGAAGCTACATGAAGATAGTTCCATAATCGATACTTGAGTGGACATACATATGCAAAAGAATATTAAAAAATAAAGAAGAACAAAGACAACTATTCAAAGGAAGTTTCATGAATGATATTTTATTGATAACACTTAAGTGAAAGAATCCACATGAAAAAATTTAAATGGACCACACTTGAGAAAATATACCAAGGAAAACGTGATTGAACAAAGGAAATTGCATGAAGAGACTTAAGAGAACACACTTGAGAAAGCCATACATGGATAGAGGTACCTGAGTGGAATTTTCTCAATGAATATACCTGAGTCAAGACCATAGATGAGTTGTATGAAATTTAGTATTTGAGAAAATTATTATACTAAAATACCCAGTTGAATAAGAATAATGAAATAAGATAATTCTATTACAGAATTATTCACATTTAGAAGACACAAAGTAATCCCTCATAGTAATAGGATAATCTCATATGACTTAAAGAATAGAATATAAATACATGTATAGTTTAAATGGTTATTTAATATAGATAAATGATGTAAGAAAACTTACAAACTAATTATATAGATACCTAGAAGTCTATAAAATATTTAATATCATCTTGAAGTAGTTTATAGAGGGAATAAGTGACCTTCATAGAAATAGTGAGTTGAGGGTAGGAAGAGGGAGTGTCCCTAGGATCATTATTACACCTTTATTGAATAATTTTATTAATTACAGTGAGTAGTATTACTTCTATGGTAGGTTGACACACCATCGATGTATTCTCCTTGGAGTATCCCTTTGTGGTGAACCAAGTAAAACCCCCCATGTTACTATGAATGATTTATATTTATGTTTATATTATTATAATTCAATGAGAAGGATTGAAAAAATGATTAAGTTATAGGATGAACATTGTTACTATCAAAGTAGAAAAAATATCCAAAAGAAAGATAAAAAAGTGAAATAATAAGATTTAATTTGGCCTACACCCTGATTTATC
This sequence comes from Viscum album, assembly GCA_963277665.1. Taxonomy (NCBI): domain Eukaryota; kingdom Viridiplantae; phylum Streptophyta; class Magnoliopsida; order Santalales; family Viscaceae; genus Viscum; species Viscum album. Next base: position 81,022,238 of record OY728122.1, read on the forward strand.
TCCCCTCTCAGGGCGTCTTAAGTTAAAATTAGTGGTATCAGATAAAAAATGTTCTAAATTGGTGGCCACCATGATATATTTTATTTGAAGTAAAATTAAAGACTTGATATCACTTTCCATAGATCATATATATCAAAATGGTAAGATGAAATCCCAAGATAACAATGAATTGGATGGAGTTATTAAAATAAAAGAATAACTTAAAGGGGATCTTAAAGAATTAGATACTCAAACAAATACAAATAATAATATTGTAGGACTATTGAAATATTCCTATGAGTATAATGAGAAACTCAAGGATGGAATTTATCATCTTGAACAGGTAGTTGAATATCAGAATTATATTTATAATTAATCTTATTTGTATAAAAAATTAGAATAACAAGATAAGGTGGTTGAGAATCTGAGCGGTTATGTTGATGAACAAAATGATAAGATTGAGTATATTGAGAAGTAATTTTTTACATTTAAAAGGAGGACTTATGAATATCCTTTAGAAGATGAATTATTTGAAATAAATTTTTTTGTATGAATTAGAGATAAATATGAGTCACATATATATGATGAGGACATTTATAAAGAAGAACTGGTCAAGGTTTCAATGAGGGGAAGTAGGGAAGAACTTCATAAAATGAATGAATATTTAGATAATCTATTAAGACAATTTAATGATTCAATAATGATTCTTTAAAGGGATCTCATTGAGAAAGAAGTTCAAGGGGTATAACTCCTTCATCATAAAATAACTAAGAATAATAGAGATTAAGGATAATTCTCAATCAAGATCTTGGAAGAAAAATTGACAGCAGCGGAAGGAGAATTGAAATCAGTCATGATAGTAAAAAATTCCTAGTTAGATTTAAAGGGAAAAAATATTAAAGAACATGAAATTTCTATAGTGTATTTACAATAATGATATGAAAATCAGGTGAAGATGTTTAAAAGAGAGTATAAAGAAAAAAATAAAATCTATATTAGATAAGAGAGATCATCTCAATTTGAAGTGTTTCAGTTTGGAGGTCAAGTTAAAAAATTTTGAAGACAAAATTTCAAAAAATAAGGAAACTCAGTGTGGATTTTCTGATTCATCAAGAAAAAAAGAGGAGATTTATTAATACTAAAGGCCAACTATTATGGGAAAAGATATTTTGAGGTTTAATATGTCATCATCCAAATAAACTATGAATTTTTCTATAAATTAAAAAAAATATAAAAGTGGAGTTCACAAATATAAATAATGAAAATCAAGTAAGAATGAGAATTAAGTATTTGAATAAAAAAAGTGGATATAAATAGATGAACATGATAATAAATGTTTTTATTATGAAATGACTAGTCATAAAATAATATTTTTCCAATATTCTGTTCATTTTATTAATTTTTTTTGAAAGGAAATAGTTACCAAAATTATCCAAACCACTAGTAAGGAAGTTTCATTAAAAATATTTAATAAATGACCCACAAAGAAAGGCAGTTATAAATAATTACTTTTTTAGAAAATTAGTACATACCATGAGTGTGTGTCTAGAATCCCGTGGGGTCACTGGTAGAAAAATATGCATTTCATTAACATATCAACCAAAATGATACCACATGAGGTATGATTTATATAGGATGTTTTTTACATGTTTTAAACCTAGTCATATGTCATTATATTTCACTTGGAAGGAAAAAATAATAGTCATAAGGGAATATTCCATTCTAAGATTCCCCTAAAGATCGAGTGTAGACACTTGAGAAGGGGTGTGAATCAGGTACTGTTTATTTTTCTTACCAAATTATAATTATCTATTAAGTACTTACCAATTTTAATTTTTACCTCTATTATCGGATAGGAAAATAGTTGATCTTCTTAGTATTTACCAATCAAACATATCACATACAATATAGGAAAGAAAGTAAAGGATGACACATGGTATTATTACATAGATAAGACCCAACATGAGAAACCTAATACTTACTATGATTAGTTATTCACCCCAATCATGGGTTATCTTATACACTATAAACTCAAGTAAATATAATGAGTCTTCATGACCCCATAGTGCTTCAAACACTAAAATTGTTTCTCATAGTGATTATAACACTTACAAATTCCCATTGGTGTTAGATATTCATACTGTGATATCCTTACATACCCAGAGTTTTATTGGTCCCAAAACTTCCAACTATGTATATACAAGTGTTTTATTTCTATATATCTAAAATTTGATCACCCATCAATATAGGATGTCATTGTATCAAAAAGATCTAATATCTTTCCTCATTGTAGAGTCTTTGACTACCAACATGTATTTAAGAACAATTAATAGACCTAAATATCTATTCCCAACTCAACTTCATAGTCCTTACATAGAATCTTCTCACTTTAATTTATAAACTAAAACTCGTGCTCTTGAAATCTTTATATATCTTGTATCTCCTCAATATTTTAAAGGCTTGATAATTATATATGGACAATAATAAGATAGTAGGTATTTCCTTTATCTAACCATCTCAACTTCTATAACAATGGATTTCACAGGCTCTTATTCTTCCTTCTACTTTGATACCCAAACGTCCAATCTTATCACTATAGGATCAAAATCATTTTCCTTCTTCTTTGTGAGTTCTTAAATTCTTCACCAACAGCTCTAGATCTAGGCATACAAAAACACTTCATCTCTCTCTCATTATTTTTCTTGTTATATATCGGTTAACAAAAATATGTTTTCTATATGTTGATGTAGAAAATAATTTATAACATGTATGTTTGATCCTTTAATTTTCCTCAATGAATTTTATATGAGTGTCTCCCATTATCTCAGTTTCATTTTCATGTATTTCCTATTGGTTTATCCCCACATTTTTTGGTTATTATTTTTTCCTCTCGACTGTCACCTATACATTTCCAAGAGATCTTTTGCTTTAATTTATTCTCATTTTACATCTAAAGTAAAAATATCTTCACTATATTAAATATAATATTTGAGAACCTACACAAAATACTTCCATTAAAACCGACACTTGAGAATTTCTCAATATTTGTATCAACATCATATAGAAAATTATCTTGTAGTTTAACTCATCTCTTTGAAGTTTGATATATTGACATTAAAAACCTATAAAAACTCAAGCCTCAAACCTATAAACATCAATAAACATATCATATCACTCATCTTCTTATCATTATTGAATCTTAAATCCATTTATAATATTTATAATAATGATGACCAACTCCTGTATCTACTAATTATTCTTCATTTCTAGATATTATAATTTGGAGTCATCTCATTTAAACTTATTTAATTTTCTAAAAATCATTTTATCATTAGTAATTTTCAAATATACTTGAAGATAAAATCATCAAATTCATTTAGTTTTTATCACTTTTAATTTGTGATTTTTTATCCATGAAAGATAATCCATGCATTATCTCAATTAATTTCGTCTTCAGAATACTAATTATGGAAAATTCATTTTTCATTCTATATAAATTCTCAAATTCCATAAATTTTTTATACTATACGATTCTCTAAATATACATCATGAAGTTTAGATTTAACTTATGAAGGAACCTTATGATGTTCATTGTACCTTACAAAGTCCATGCACGTACCTTACAAAGGTACCTTTTAAAGATATACAACAATTTTCTCATCCTTACTCCTCCAAATCCATTATTTTTCATTTTATAAAAGGCACTTTAAGGATTAGCAGTAACCTTACATTTCAAAAGGATAGTACAAAAAACTTCACATCCAAAAAATTAAAAATTAAAAATTCAAAAGTCATCATCACCTATATCAGTTCACATGTCATCTTGAGTCATGTACCTACCTCAAGTCACACACCTATCACATCGAACACCCTATCCTTTTGCCTCCACATCATCACAAAGTTGACATGACCCAATGAAATCACCCATCACCGTAAAATATTCATCTTCACTGCCATCTCACAGGTTCCACATCATCATCATCACTATCGTTATCACCAATCAATTTCCACTATCGTCATCATCGTCCAAACACCACACCTATCCACCAAATAACATCACAGTCCATCAAGACGTCATTAAATATAGATCCTTCTCTGTATCCTTCATCACCAAACCACATAAAGAAGAAGAACGACACCATCGTGAACAATACCGACGACCACCAAAGATAATCATAGCCATCATCAAAGAAGAAAACTAGAAGAACATAGTAACTAGAGAAATCCACCACATGTCGCTCCAACTGGGAACTCTTACTGCTCCTTAGACACATCCCAAAACTCCCTTGGTATTCTATGAACCTGACCAACCTAGAAGGGATAAAGGGACTAGGAAGACAGAGTAGGGAGAAGTGGAAGAGAAGGGGAAATGACACATATAAACTGTCATGGAATGGGAGAGATAAAAACTGGGATGAAAACCCTAAGGGAAAACAGATATTGAAACCCATAACCAGAAGAAATAGGAATTAGGATGTGGGAACTAGGATTGAACCCCTAATAAGAAATTGGGATTTAAAACCTAATGAGAAACCCCAAATATATTGAGAGAAACTAATGGAATAATCCATCGAAATAGAGAAAACCATGTTTCCCTTACTTCCACCTCCATAGTCCCAAACCCATCTAAAAATCCAACACACCCAACTAAGATGGGGTTGTGTGTGTCGGGCCAAATTGACATAACATGGATGGAAGAGGAGAAAATAGGAAAACTCCATAGAAACAGGATAGAATGAACCTATAAATGAAGAATCTGACAGTGTAGGAGAGGTCCATCACTGCCAGGAGAACTCAAAAACCTAGGTGGAAGAGAACGAATCTGAGAGATGAAGCTAGAGCCAAGAGTGTGATCTAGGTGAGTGAGGCACTATCTCAATTTTCTCAGGATTACACTGGTTTTTGTATCAACCATATGATATTCATATGAAATATATAGCATATTATCTCAACCTTACCCCAACTCATTTGTACCTTATACTGGTTGTTGTACCAACCTTATGGTGACTTTTCTATACATTACGAAATTGTTTGTCTCAACCTTATGAGGATCTAACTTATCCATTTTTCACACTTCAGTATAGGTCATCTAGATTTTTCCAAATGTTAGCAGAATTTATTCAACTCTATTTGAGGATTCTTAAACACTTAAAATTATCACCAAACATCTCCCTAAGGAATTCCTTCATTTTATACATTAGTTTACATGATTGGTGAACCATATATGGATTATTACTTATTCAAATAGTTTTTTACAAAAAATTAAATATATTGGAATATTTTTAAGTAAAACTTTACCAGATGACGTTTTAGTATCCAATATCTATAACACCTTCAAAATATTGTATTCTAAAACTTCTCCAAAAATTTAGCACTTCAATCTCTCATTCATCTAGTTGCCTTCTTTAAAAAACAATTGTTCAATATAACCATCTAGACAACTGGTTAACCTTTAAAAAACTATTATAGACAACACTAAAACCATTTCATCATATATTTTAATTGTTTATCATAAAGATAAATGCATAAATCATCAAATTTATAGGTCGTTTCACCAAGAATCTAGCCCTTTTAAACACTTTTTCCAACATATAAAACTCCCTCTATATATCCAATGGTTACCATATATTATCCTTTACCCATAATTCTTGGGAAACACCTTTAACTTGTCTTAATTGGATGGATACATACAATATCATCCATTACTCCAAGATCATTGACAACATACATATTGAAATGCTTCATTGACAATAAATCCAATCAAACAACCCAATAAGCACCTCAATTTCTACCTTTGTATTTTTTTCAATACTTTGAACTTCCAAATATAATATATGCATTTAAATATTCCATTATAAGTTCAATTTTACAATATCCATTAATAAAAATAAATAAAAGGAAGTAAAGGGTGTTTCTATCCCCCTTATTCATACCATATATTCAAGGGAATGTTTTTATAGGAAAAAATTATTCTCCCCCTTACTCTTATAAATTTAAGAACCTTATTCTACCTTTTTTTCTTCTGATTCCATTGTACTTAGGTAGTTCCATGAGGTAAGGGTGGAATCACATATTTCTTAGTATTGAGCCAATGGTAAGTCAACTCAAAGTCTAAATGGGCAAACCTGATGTAGAAATCAAGAGTGATTTTACCAAAGCATCAAGGATATCAATATATATTGCACAATGTGGTTCCAACTAAAATTAATTTATTTAAGTTTTTCTAATATATTTTCATAAATTTTTATAACATTTTACTACAATTTAACAAAAACATCAAAAAATTTCAAGTAAAATTTGTTTTTCTTCCCCATTTTGTTAGATAGTTACCCCTTAATAATTAGAAAAAAAACAAACCATGGGATAAAGGAGAGTGAAAATAATACGTCAAAATTTAGTAATTTATCGGAATATCTAAGATTTTAAATTAAAATTAATTAAATAAATATCTAAAATATTCACCCTTTTTGTTAGCTCCACCTTAAGGGATGATTTTTATTCTTTACCATGGCTGATTTCTCTTCAAGATATATTCTCTAAGTAGTTTTGATAAGATTTTATGTATGATAACAATTGAAACAAATCAAGTGATGTGATGCAAGGTGACATCAAGATACCAACTAAAATTATCTCCAAAATAGTTTCTTTCTATAGATTTATATTATAGCGACCCGGCCTTTTATTACATTACTATTACATCATTTCAAATATAAACAACATAATAGTATTACAAATGGAGGATCCAGAGGTTTAGTGTCTTGGGAAAACTAGGACTACACATAACAAGTACAACATCAAGCATAAAAATTCATTTAATCTCTTCTTCTATAGCTTCTTAGTAGAACTTGTCCTCTCCTTAGTACATGTAGCCACCTGAGGATATACATCAAAAGGGGTGAGCTAAATTCACAGTAAGAGGATATATAAGAACAATATAGCATGGGGTGAGCATAATCATGACATAGGAAAAAGATCTTGAACATGAGAGGAGCATAAACAATAAACTTGAAATGTGGCAAAGCATAAAAATGAAACATCATGCCTTAGTGGTTAACTACCACACATACTTGTGAACAAATCTAGCATCATTTTCACGTATAATTTCACATTTACTCATGAGATTCATCACTTTACCCAATGCATTGGAGCGCTATATAATTCCGGGCGCACCCGTCACATTTAAACATTCATATTGCGCTATATAATTCCGGGCGCACCCGTCACATCATAACATTATCATTATCATGCTTGCCACATAGAACACATATAAAACATGTACATAAATAACCCATGGAAAGGAATGGGTTTCATCTCATAATAACACATTCATAAGCTTTGGGTTCCCAAAATAAAGAGGGAACAAAATACTTGATATAAGAACCATCAACCTTGAATGAGAGGCAAAATGTGAGATCTTGAAAGAAGAGTTCTTTTCGAAATTTTTTTGATGGACATAAAAACCATTGAAAAACATGTATATCCCAGAAAAGTAAAGTAAATTATGAACAAATGATCTTTGAGGAGCAATCATATAAAAAATGGAGTGAAAGAGGGAGAACCTGAAGGAAGAAAATTGGGTTCGAGATTTCCCCTTACCTTGTACTCGAATGCCTCCTTCTCTTTAATGTCCTGTATAATGACATTATATTCATTAATTAGAAATTCCAGAACCTTTTATACAATAATAGGGTTCATTCTGGTTTCATTATTTCATATTATGTTCCTCTGGATGACTTATAGAGTTTAAAAACATTGTTCGAGGATGTTCTTTTTCATGGTTTTCTTGAGCGGTCCACTTGTATTCTTAATTTGATGTTTGGGTAGATCATGGGTAAAAATCCAGAACTGATATTACATGTAATTAATGATATTAAAAAATCTTGAATGATTTTATAATGAGTTATATTAGATCCATGTGGCCGAATCATTAGATAAGAATTAAATGAAGATTATTTGGGCTAATTTGAGCGGTTTTTGGATCACAACCAACTCATTTTAACTTTTCACTTAGTAGTATGGCCATAGGTTATTTACAGAACTTAAAATAGAACATAATACATATAAAACATTCTGGTTCAACCATAAAAATGGTTTCATGACCAGATTGAAGGTATAAATGGAAGAAGAGAGCATGTTGTTTTTGAAGGTGATAAATTATCACCACATGAACAACGTTCTCTTTAATAAAATAAAAGGAAGGGGGAAAGGGTGTGGGGTGATATAATATAACATTAGAATCATAATATTACAGTATACATATAATACTGTATTTATAGAACAATTTGGATGAAGATAGATAGAGAGAGATCAAGAAAGGAACTTGAACTTGAAAGGAAATTAAAGGAGAAGAGAGAGAGAAATTACCTTTAGAATCCTCCTCTTGAGATCCTATTTAAGGAAGCTAGGCTTGGTCTTTTGTTGAGACCAGAAGATTTTGGACGTGGGGGATGAGCTAGGGAAGGTGTTTGGGAAGAATTTAGAGAAGGCTTGGAGCTTGAGAGGTGTGAGGAAAAGAGGGAGTGAAGGGTGACTTTTATAGTGGAGGGGAGAGGGGTTTCCTTAATATAAAATTGATTAGTTTATTAATTTCACCCAAGAAAAGGAATAGTGAGTCTTGGATGACTAAGAATAGTAAATTTGACTTGTGAATTTGGGATTTGGGTGCTTACATCACTTGTGATGTCAGGAATAGCGGGTTTTAATTAAAATGTATTTATATGATAAATTAATGTATTATACTATTCATCAAAAATTCAAGTATCTTAGAAAAATCCCAAAATTTTACCCCAACCATTTTTCGACGCGTAGAATCCAAAAAAGAAGTCTATTTTTCAAAAATAATTTTCTAAATATTATTAATTTAATATTTAATTAAAATCATAATTTACTTAAAAAAACAGTTTTTAAAATTAAAACTGATTTTGCAATTCTTTCAAAAATTACTCAGGGTCTTATAAAATTATCTAAAAACTATTAGACATTGATTCAATAATTTATGAATATATTTCAGGAAAATAAATATTCTTTTAAATTAATTAATTAATGATAATTAATTATTTATGACTTATAAAATACCAAAAACGTTTACTAAGGTCAAATTATCACTTTCTATGATGTCTAAATTTTATTTTATTATTCAAAGGTAATGTTACTCTAATTTACTATTCATAAGGGTCATATTACTATTCATAAGGGTAGGTTACTATTCATAAGGGCAGGTTACTATTCACCAAAAATTATTTTTGTTTCATTAGACTCCAAAAACTGTCTTGAACACAACTGTGTATGTCAGATTTTTAAAATTCCAAACATAGGGGTGACAAAATTATGTTTAAAGGTCACTTATCACTTAGTAGTTCATTATTTTGTGTTTTTATGACATAGATATAAGAAGGGATTTTTTTATTGAAAAACTTTCGGTCGTTACATTCTTCCCCCCTTAAGAAATTTCGCCCCCGAAATTTCACTTTACACAAACAGGTGAGGGTACTTCTCCTTCATTGCCTCTTCCGGTTCCCAAGTTGCTTCCTCAAACTTTTGGTTCCTCCACAACACTTTGAAAAGGCGGGTTGTCTTGTTGCGTAGAACCTTATCAATTCGGTCCAGAATTTTTACCGGCTGCTCCTCGTATGAGAGATCATCTTCCAACTGTACCACCTCTGAGTTTAGTACATGTGAGGGGTCTGGAATGTACTTCCTCATTAGTGATACGTGAAACACATCATGGACTTGAGCCATATTCGGTGGAAGTGCCAGACGATAGGCCACGGCTCCTATACGATCAAGGATATCAAAGGGGCCAATGTACCTTGGGCTTAGCATCCCTTTCTTCCCAAATCACATGACTCTATTCCATGGAGATATTCGAAGGAAGACTTTATCTCCAACGTCGAACTCCAATTCCCTTTGACGATTGTCAACATAGCTGTTTTGCCGACTTTGAGCAGCTTTGATGTGTTTCTGGATGACTTGAACCTTCTCTGTCATCTCTTGAACAAGATCGGGACCAAGTAGTTTTCGTTCTCCAACTTCATCCCAACAGGTTGGAGTTCTACATCGCTTCCCATAAAGAGCTTCATACGGAGCCATCTGAATACTCGAGTGGAAGTTATTGTTGTATGAGAACTCAACCAATGGAAGGTGCTGATCCCATCCACCTTTGAATTCAAGAGAGCAGGATCTTAGCATATCTTCAAGTGTCTGAATATTCCTTTCAGACTGGCCATCAGTTTGGGGGTGATAGGCCGTGCTGAAATTTAATTCAGTACTCAAAGCATATTGAAGGCTCCTCCAGAATTTAGAAGTGAACCTTGGATCACAGTCAGAGACAATCGAGAGCGGAACACCGTGAAATCTCACTACTTCCTTCACATATATCCTTGAAAGTTGTTCAAGTGAGAGGTCTTCCCGAATAGCGATAAAATGGGCAGTCTTGGTGAGTCGGTCAACCATAGCCCATATCGCATTATTTCCTCTTGACGTTTTTGGAAGACCCATGAAAAAGTCCATAGTAACATTTTCCCATTTCCACATGGGTATAGGCAATGGATGCATCATAACTTTGGACTTTTTCCGCTCAGCTTTAACTTGCTAACATACCAAGCACCTTGATATATATTCCGCAATCTCCTTCTTCATGTTATCCCACCAGAAGTGTTCTCAGAGATCACGATACATCTTGGTACTTCCAGGATGAATAGAGAAAGTTGAGCTATGTGCATTATCCAATAGATCCTTCTTTATTCCAGGTGATGAAGGCACACAAAGCCGCGCTCCAAACCGAATCACACCATCATCATCGATATGGAACTCTTGCAGCTTCCCTTCCTTTACTGCATTCACCCTCTTTTGTATCTCCACATCATCCCTTTGTGCTTCCTTAATCTTCTTTTGGATGGATGGTTGCGCAATCATTTGGGAAAGGTAGGATGTATCCACTGCCCTTACGATTCCCAAATCCATCCTTTGCATATCTAAGAAGATAGGGTCTTTCTCAATCCTCAACATGGATAGAGTAGCAGGTTTTTTCCTGCTTAGAGCATCAGCTACCTTGTTCTCCTTTCCAGGATGATAGTGAATAGAGAAATTGTAATCCTTGATTAGCTCTAACCATCTCCTTTGACGCATGTTGATCTCCTTTTGTGTGAATATATACTTTAGGCTCTTGTAGTCGGTGTATATGTCACACTTCTCACCATAAAGGTAGTGCTTCCAGATTTTCAAGGCAAAAATCACGGCTGCCAGCTCTAGATCATGCGTCGGGTAGTTCTGCTCATGGATCTTCAACTGTCGTGAGGCGTAGGCTATCAAATTATCATTTTTCATGAGTACACAACCCAAGACTTTCTTTGAAGAATTACTGTATATCACAAAACTTTCTCCACTTTTCGGTAGTGTGAGTACAGGTGCAGTGATTAGCCTTCTCTTTAGCTCCTTAAAGATTCCCTCACATTCATCCATCCAGACATACTTTACCCCTTTCCTTGTTAACTTAGTTAGCGGGCATGACAATCGTGAGAAGTTTCTCACAAAACGTCGATAGTACCCAGCTAATCCAAGAAAACTACGGATTTCTGTGACACTAGAGGGCCTGGGCCATTCCTCAATCGCCTTTGTCTTTGAAGGGTCCACAGAAATTCCCTCGCTTGTGATCACATGTCCCAAGAACGTGACTTGATTCATCCAAAAGTCACACTTGCTGAACTTGGCGTACAAGTTCTCCTTTCTCAATGTCGCCAACACAAGTCTTAGATGTTCTTCATGTTCCTCCTTGCTCTTGGAGTAGATGAGAATATCATCAATAAACACTACCACAAATTTGTCGAGGTAATGTCTAAAGACTCTATTCATCAAATCCATGAAGATTTCAGGGGAATTAGTAAGTCCGAAGGGCATCACCAAAAACTCATAGTGCCCATACCTTGTACGGAAGGCAGTCTTCTAAATATCTTCCTTCTTCACCTTTACTTGATGATATCCAGAACGAAAATACACCTTTGAGAAGTATTGAGCTCCTCTTAACTGGTCGAACAAGTCATCAATCCTTGGGAGATGATACTTGTTCTTTATGGTGATCTTGTTGAGTTCCCGATAATCGATACACAGCCACATGGTACCATCCTTCTTCTTCACAAAGAGCACTGGCGCACCCCAAGGTGATGCACTAGGGAGTATGAACCCTTTGTCCAGATGCTCTTGCAGCTGCTTCTTTATCTCATCCAGTTCGATAGGAGCCATCCTATAGGGGCACTTTGAGATAGGAGTAGCTCCGGGTATGAGTTCAATTGAGAAATCTACCTCACGATCCGGGGGAATTCCGGGTAACTCTTCGGGAAATACATCGCCGTATTCCCTTACGATGGGCATTTCCTCAAGGTTGGAACTTTCCCTTGACTCAAACATTTGGGGGAGGTATGCTTCTTCATAGGGAATCATCACCCACACCATTGAAGGATTTCTCAAAGGAGATTCATGATCTTCCTTGCATTTGTAGAGGAGCATGGGATGGTTCGGAATATGAAAATATATTTCCTTTTCCCGACAGTTGATATGTGCTCTATATAACGAGAGCCAATCCATTCCCATTATAGCGTCGAATTCCACCAAGGGAAGTATTACGAGATTTGCCGGAAGAATCTTCCCACATACGTCAACAGGAGAAGAATCAAACACTTGGGTTGCAATGATTGCACCACTTGGTGTTTTTACAGATATCTCTACTTCAAGGTTTCGGGGCTTCGATTCTATAGTTCTAGCAAACTTTCAAGATATAAAGGAATGCGTAGAACCAGAATCAAATAAGACTTTTGCCATTCTTGAGTGAATAGGAAGTGTACCTTGTACGACTTCATTATCATGTTACACCTCTGAAGTAGTGATGGCATAAGCCTTCCCTTGTTCTTTTGGTTTTGGTGGTTGTTGGCGCTGATTACCCTCGAGAGCTCGAGGTTTAGTGCACTGGTTTGAATAGTTCCCTAGCTCATTATAGTTGTAGCATTGAACCACGAGTGGTTCTCTCCTTTCATCGACTACATTATCCTTCCTTTTCATGTCTCTTAGAAACTAATGAGCTAGGTGTCCTTCTTTCCCACACTTGAAGCATTTACCCGTCCCTTTGAGGCAGTTCCCATTGTGCAACTTCCCACATTTTTGGCAAGTGGGTCGTTGTGTTTTCTTCCCATTTTTATCACTAGACCCACCAGCTTGAAACTCCATATTTAATTTCTTATCACCATAGACATGGGACCATTCTCCAAACTCCATCTCCACTTTGAGAGCACACCGAACAACTTCTTCATAACTCCCAAAGTCTCGAATTTCAAGAGCTTTTCGAAGATGTGGTTTTAATCCACTAAAGAATCTATCAATTTTTCTATCATTGTTGATAACAAAACCCAAAGCATACCTTGCGAGCCTTGTGAAATTTGCTTCATAGGTTGTGAGAGATTCTCCTTCTTTTTTCTTGAGCTCTATGAATTCTCTCTCCATCTTCGTGCGAAGAGTTCTTGGGAAGTACTTATTAAGAAACATTATCTTAAAGTCTTCCCATTCCATCTCTTCAATTTCCTCCCTTGTCTTGGTGTTTTTAATCAAAGCCCACCATTGATCAGCTTCTCCATATAGACGATAAACGGCTAGAGTCACCTTCTCCGTCTCAGAACAGTGAAGAACATAAAAGATATTCTCCATGGAGTTGACCCACTGTTCTGCAACTAGTGGATCAGAAGATCCACAAAACCTCAGTGGTCGTTGCCGCATAAAACATTCGATAGCTAGCTGCTCCCTCTTTGGTGAAGGAGGACGTTCCCCATTATTATGGTTATTATTCATAACCCGGGATAATTTGGTAAGCATCTCCATGAAGTTTTGAACTCCACCTCCAAAATCATTGGGGATGTCGTTCGGGCAATCGTTGCATTGGCCTTCGCAAGAGTTGTTGGCCTGATTTCTCCTGGTTCCCACCATTTTCTAAAATAGAAAAGGTTAGAACAAAACATAAGTAAACAAGTCATGAATAACTTATCCTTTTAAACAATTATACCAAAAACATAACATATGGGATCCCTAGGTAAATATCCTTGTGTGCATATTTGTACTTAGTCTCATGCTAGAGGTTTTCTTTAGGGTTCACTAATCCTAATTCCCAAATTAACTAAACCTTTCCTTTGATACCAACTATAGAGACCCAAACTTTTCTTACATTACTATTACATCATTTCAAAGATAAAAAACATAATAGTATTACACATGGAGGATCCAGAGGTTTAGTGTCTTGGGCAAACTTGGACTACACATAACAAGTACAACATCAAGCATAAAAATTCATTTAATCTCTTCTTCTATAGCTTCTTAGTAGCACTTGTCCTCTCCTTAGTACATGTAGCCACCTGAGGATATAAATAAAAAGGGGTGAGCTAAATGCCCAGTAAGAGGATAGATAAGAACAATATAGCATGGGGTGATCATAATCATGACATAGGAAAAATATCTTGAACATGAGAGGAGCATAAACAATAAACTTGAAATGTGGCAAAGCATAAAAATGAAACATCATGTCTTAGTGGTTAACTACCACACATACTTGTGAAAAAATCTAGCATCATGTTCACGCATAATTTCACATTTACTCATGAGATTCATCACTTTACCCAATGCATTGGAGCGCTATATAATTCCGGGCGCACCCGTCACATCATAACATTATCATTATCATGCTTGCCACATAGAACACATATCAAACATGTACATAAATAACCCATGGAAAGGAATGGGTTTCATCTCATAATAACACATTCATAAGCTTTGTGTTCCCAAAAGAAAGAGGGAACAACATACTTGATATAAGAACCATCAACCTTGAATGAGAGGCAAAATGTGAGATCTTGAAAGAAGATTTATTTTGGAAAACATTTTGATGGACATAAAAAATAGTGACAAACATGTATATCCCAGTAAAGTAAAGTAAATGATGAACAAATGATCTTTGAGGAGTAACCATATCAAAAATGGAGTGAAAGAGGGAGAACCCGAAGGAAGAAAATTGGGTTCGAGATTTCCCCTTACCTTGTACTCGAATGCCTCCTTCTCTTTAATATCATGTATAATGACATTATATTCATTAATTAGAAATTACAGAACCTTTTATACATTAATAGGGTTCATTCTAGTTTCATTATTTCATATTATGTTCCTCTGTATGACTTATAGAGTTTAAAAACATTGTTCGAGGATGTTCTTTTTCATGGTTTTCTTGAGCGGTCCACTTGTATTCTTAATTTGATGTTTGGGTAGATCATGGGTAAACATAAAGAACTGATATTACATGTAATTAATGATATTACAGAAGCTTTAATGATTTTATAATGAGTTATATTAGATCCATGTGGCCGAATCATTAGATAAGAATTAAATGAAGATTATTTGGGCTAATTTGAGCGGTTTTTGGATCACAACCAACTCATTTTAACTTTTCACTTATTAGTATGGCCATAGGTTATTTCCAGAACTTAAAATAGAACATAATACATATAAAACATTCTGGTTAAACCATAAAAATGGTTTCATGACCTGATTGAAGGTATAAATGGAAGAAGAGAGCATGTTGTTTTTGAAGGTGATAAATTATCACCACATGAACAACGTTCTCTTTAATAAAATAAAAGGAAGGGGGAAAGGGTGTGGGGTGATATAATATAACATTAGAATCATAATATTACATTATACATATAATACGGGATTTACAGAACAATTTGGATGAAGATAGATAGAGAGAGATCAAGAAAGGAACTTGAACTTGAAAGGAAATTAAAGGAGAAGAGAGAGAGAAATTACCATTAGAATCCTCCTCTTGAGATCCTATTTAAGGAAGCTAGGCTTGGTATTTTGATGAGAACAGAATATTTTGGACATGGGGGATGAGCTAGGGAAGGTGTTTGGGCAGAATTTAGAGAAGGCTTGGATCTTGAGAGGTGTGAGGAAAAGAGGGAGTGAAGGGTGGCTTTTATAGTGGAGGGGAGAGGGGTTTCCTTAATATAAAATTGATTAGTTTATTAATTTCACCCAAGACAAGGAATAGAGAGTCTTGGATGACTAATAATAGTAAATTTGACTTGTGAATTCAGGATTTGGGTGCTTACATCACTTTTGATGTTAGGAATAGTGGGTTTTAATTAAAATGTATTTATATGATAAATTAATGTATTCTACTATTCATAAAAAATTCAAGTATCTTAGAAAAATCCCAAAATTTTACCCCAACCATTTTTCAACGTGTAGAATCCAAAAATGAAGTCCATTTTTCAAAAATAATTTTCTAAATATTATTAATTTAGTATTTAATTAAAATCATAATTTACTTAAAAAAACAGTTTTTAAAATTAAAACTGATTTTGCAATTCTTTCAAAAATTACTCAGGGTATTATAAAATTATCTAAAAACTATTAGACATTGATTTAATAATTTATGAATATATTTCAGGAAAATAAATATTCTTTTAAATTAATTAATTAATTATAATTAATTATTTATGACTTATAAAATACTAAAAACGTTTACTAAGGTCAAATTATCACTTTCTATGATGTCTAAATTTTATTTTATTATTCAAAGGTAATGTTACTCTAATTTACTATTCATAAGGGTCATATTACTATTCATAAGGGTAGGTTACTATTCATAAGGGTAGGTTACTATTCACCAAAAAATATTTTTGTTTCATTAGACTCCAAAAACTGTCTTGAACACAACTGTGTATGTCAGATTTTTAAAATTCCAAACATAGGGGTGAAAAAATTATGTTTAAAGGTCAATTATCACTTAGTAGTTCATTATTTTGTGTTTTTATGACATAGATATAAGAAGGGAATTTTTTATTGAAAAACTTTGGGTCGTTACATATACACATCACAATATTCTAAAAATCCCCCCTCTTGTGTTTCACCTTTAATTACCATTTTTAAATATACACAACCAACAAAGTGTGGGAATAAAGAATGGTTTACTTTTAACAATAGGACTAAAGTTTAGATATTAACCTGATCAAAATTTTATTTGTAGCTACAATTATTTGAGATTTATTTATGACATAATTGGCCTTAATTTTCTAATTATATACATATTTGGGTAGCATTGGTGTCTTCTTGATCTCCGTAAACATCCTAATTGAAATAAGCTTATTTACTTAAGTAATCAAAGCACATTTATCCTTTTAATCTTACTGTAACAAATTATTCTCTTCCAAATGATCTGGATATATTATCAACATATCTTTAGGAACATGATTGTCTTTCTTATTAGGTGTGAAATTCTTCTTTGTTTTTGGTTTCTTAGTAGTAGGACTCATAAGTGATTCCCCCTTATTTCTTATTAGCTCCTTTTGATTATTAATACAAGTCATGAAATTAGTATCAATATGGCCTAAATTTTTGAACCTTCCATACACACCTTCATCATCTTTTAGGTTACCCTTCTTGGCTGGACTCTCAACCTCTTCAACAGGAGTGTCAACCAATAATCCAATCCCGCCAGCTCTATTGAATGGGTTCTCTTTTTAGTTCAGGACTTCTTCCTTATTTATTAATGTTCATGGAAATATTTTAATGTTACATGGTGTATCATTTATTAACACCATATAAGTATATAAATAGTATGGGTTTTATGTCCTGATAAGTTTTCTTCTTGGGTATACATTTATTGTCTTCCTTATTTTGTTTGTTCCCCAAGGAAGACTTGCTTACTTTCTTTCTCACATGGCTTTGTAACTGATGTGGCCTTCTATTTTCATCAATATAAGAGTTTTTCTTAGTTAGAATATATCATAAATATTTATAACAATGTATATTCCTATTTCATTAGTGACAAAAACCCTTTAAAAGTTTCATATCTGTTCTTCAATGATTTTTTTATTTTTCTATGAAAATTGCTTTGGAATAGTATATTTTATTCCAAATTCAGATATGATATCCCTTGTTTATGACCTTATATGAATTTAATAAGTTGAAATATTATTACTAAAATAAATTTCTATGTATGAAACTTTGGAAACATTAAAATCATCCAACAAACCTCATTCTCTTACAAGTTGAGACAATATTTCCATATTTATGACCTTCTTGTATTTAGAAAAATTCAACATATTTTTGGGATTAGTTTGAGTAAATACTATTATTTGACTTTATTACATCTACCCTTGACTTATTGATGGGTTTTTATGAATTTTTTTACTTCTATATTTGTATATTTTTTTGTCTTTTCTCCTACACTACTCATCATACTAGAATTAGTACTCACTGGTTTAACTGTATATCACACCCTAGACTTGGTTTTCTTTATTATTTTATTTTTTATTTGTTTAATATTTTTCTCCTTGTGTTTTGGTCTGATTCTCTATTTTTTTAAAACTTTGAATTCAATGTAGGGCATATAATTAGCCCACATGGTTAGTAATAACCATGTGAAAACTGTTAGAATGTTTGTAGATTTTAAGTGAACCATTTTTTATGGTTGTATAATGGTTTTTACAAAAATATATTCCAACCATTAAAATATATAGGGGACTATAGTGAGAGGTGAATGTTTGGAACACAGTTTGGTAAACCATGTGGCCAAACCATGTGACATGTCCCAGTGTTTAAAAAAGTTAAAATTTATCCTTTTACATCCTTTTAATTTAACCCAAATGGGTCATATCCCTCCCTAATCACACAACACACATCTTGGGAGGTTTTTTTATAGTTCTCACTCCTTCCCTTTGGATTTGGATCTCTTTATTCATGATTTTAAAGGGGTTTCTTCTAAGTAAGGTCCTCTTATTCCACTCTCACCTTCCCTCTCTTATTTTTATTCTTCCTCTTACCTTCGTATCCTCTTAGCTAGACCCTAAGGAAGTATTTAAACCTAATGTGTTTTTTTCTTGATTTTATGGTGTAAAAAGTGGTCTTCGTGTCTAGTTCCTTCCATAATTGATGGTTTTGTGTCATCCACACACCATTGAGGTAGGTTTTTTCATCACTTTCTTTTCCAAATCACACCATGAGATGATTGAGGTTTTCTAAATCCATTTTAAATTAACTTCTAATTTTGTTAAATTTATAAAATGGTATTGAAAGATTTATGGTCCAGTGGTTTGGTTTTAAAAGGGGTCTTATTAAGGTTTTAATTCGCATATCCTTGTGATAAAATTTTGTGTATACTATATGTTTTCCAAAACTCAAAAGAGGACTTTTCCAAATAATTTGGGTGTTTTAAATGACTATTTTTCCTTAATAATTTATATAAGCTAGTCCTTGAAATTAAATTATTATTTTATTGGATTATTTCTATTTTGAATCTTTGATGGATTTAAATAGAAATTATTATTCCTTGATGTGTTATTTTAATCATGTCCCTTAATTTAATCATTTCTAATTAATCAATTATGTTTATATATATGTAATAGATATGAAAAAAATCTATCTGTACACATATGTGTAAATGTATATATATATAAAATTCATGGAAAAAATTTATTTAAAACATATTTTCTCAATTTGTTTCTTGATTTATAAAATGATTTCTTAACATGGTTTCAAATGTGCGTTTCCTAAAGTATGGTTCAAAGGCCTATTTGGTAACTTTATAAAGTGGTTTAACTCTTTAGATTTTGTAATGGATTTTAAATAAATAAATATTTTTCTTAGGAAATTGTTAATAGTTTCAAATGTTATGGTTTGGTTGGAATCTTGAATTTATTTTTGTGAAAAGTGAGTACCCTCAATGGAACCCCATTTCCCTTGGTTATGTAGATATTTTTTTATTTAAAAAATGATGTTTCACATGAATGTGTTTATATATATGGATCGATTGAAAGTGTATGGATTATATTGATTCTAGGTTGAGATGTTTTATATAAAGGATACCTCACCTCCCATAATCATCATTACCATGGGATCCTTTGTGTCTTAGTAAAGGAAGAGATATGGTTACTACCTAGTCTTTATTAGACGGACTAGATCTACTCTGGTATGGAAAGTCCATAGGGGAGTTCCAACAATGAGGTTAGTTGATGGCATCCAGTTGATCATAGACATAATAATGAATCAATAGGTCTATAGATGGTTCTAAACTGACTATGTCTAGGGTATCCTCATGATATGTTTATAAAATTACCATGATTACATATTCTATGTTTTATACTTCTTACTTATACTAATTATTTTTTTACTCCACTTTTTCTTATATTTTACTATGCCATGATTTTCTACTTATATTACATATTTGGTTATTCCCACTCATGTATTTTCTTTTTTGGTGTTTCTTTTAAATATTTACTAATCCTACTATTAGGTGTGTTTAAGGGTGAATTTTATAAAATTAATATTTTCAAAGAATTTTTAAATGGTTTTTAAGAGGATTTAATAAAGAAATTTATTTGTTTTAGAAAATGATTAAAGCCCCATTTTCAATAGTTTATTTTCAAATATTCATTTATAGGATATTTTAGGAAATGAAATTTATGGATTCTGTGGTGATTACCTACTGATATGTTTTATACTCACACCCTACTTATTTCACTCAGTGTTGGTATACCCAAGATATTTTGCAGGTTCAAGTTTGGGTCCTGTATTTATATGGGAGTTGGTTTATATTATGTATTAATGGAGACCTTGGAGGTCACATAGATATTATTTTAGGTATTTTTGATTTCTTTTTATACCATGGTTTTATCATCACTGTCAACCACCTTTTCTTCATATGTTGTATTTTTTTCTATTGTTGTATATCTTTTTTGATTTTGATCCTTATATGTTCTTTATTTATCATGATCCACTTTTATCTTTTGGATATTCCATATTTGGTAGTTTTAAAATTTGATACAACTGTTTATATGATTTGGTGTGGATGTACAATGTATGGATGGTTCATGTTTGAATTTTCATAATAATTATACTACTAAGGAAAAAATTTCCAAAGTGATTTTATTTTATACCCTGACACTTGTTTCCAATTTTTGGGTATCAAGGACGCACCTCGAGTATGTCGCAAACTAGCTCAGGTGCCTAGTTTAAGGGTTATCATAGATTGGTTTAGGAAAAAATGGTATCAGATACTAGGTTTTTAAGATATCCTAGGTTACAAAATTATATTTTTTATTTGTGTAGTAATAGTATATTAGATTCGGGACTATCAGAGATCATGATTTAGTTTATGTATGGGTGATTGATCACCATCACTTGTGATAAAACCTAATTTTAGATGGGATGTTGGGTTTTAATATTTTTTTTTATTTTAGGGTTATTTTTTGATATTTTGATGAATTTTGACTATAATTTATGGTTTATAGATTCTTTTTAGTTTTTCATAAGTAGTTTTTAGGATTTATATATTTTAGGGGATGATAATGGGAGTCGAACTAGTACCACCCGATGAGATCGCACGACCTCACAAACCATGTGAATACTGAGTGCATGGTTCAACATTAGTTCTAATAGTGTTTTCACTATTTGAACATGGTACAATAACCATGTTTTAAATTCATGCACAACCACTAATCCATCATAAGAATTTTATGATATTGTTTTTGATTGGATTTTTGTTTGGTGTTTGTTAAAAAACAAGGTTGGTTTCAAGAATAAAAGAAAAATGATTAGGTATTTGAAAATTGATAAATTAATTTCATGAAAGTGAATTGGTTTTAAATAAGAACTCATATATTATGAAATTGGTTTTATAAAATTAATTAAAATGGTTTTGAAGTTTAAAAAAAGTGGGTGAATGATTATGTTAAAGAAACTTGTGAAATTTTAAATCCATTTTCAAGTAGGTGGTTTTAAAATGGTTTTAAATAGATATTTAAATTTTGTTTATGTTATAGATATTCTCTATTATTATAATATTATTTTATAGGATTAAAAATGGGTTTTTTCACAGGGATATTTATGATTTCAAAATGGTTAAAAGGGTATTTTTTAATTGTTTGGAGTTATGATTCTCTTGGGTGGTGGTTGTGGTTAATTTTATTAGGTTGTTTTTTTTGAATTAGGATATAATATTTATATGAAGGTTATATTTCATTTAATTTGATTTATTAGGTATTTTTATCCCTTTTTTATCAAGAATATGTATCCCAGAAGGGTCTCAAGCATGTCGTGTCTATAGAATTGGAAACTGTGGGTTTTAGTTGTTTGGGTATTGAGAAATTACTATTATGTGTGTTTACCTATATCTATTCCAGATTAATTATCATGGATCATGGTGATTTTTATGGTTTATTTTCACCTTGTTTAGGTTGATGGTAATTCTTATGTTTTTTTGTGTCAATGGTTGTGGTGAGTTTTATCTCAGCCTCATTGTGTGTGGGAAAAACCTTGGGTGTGTTTATCAGGTGAGTAGGATGATGCTAAAACAATTAGGATCACACACTAGATGGTGTTGGTTTGATTTTGTTGGGATCATTATGATTGGTGTCCCATTCATGATGTACTATGTTGTTATTCTTTTTTTTTGAACCAAGGCTTGAATAAGGGTTATCTTAAGAAGGAATGTTTGGGGTTTATTCCTCATTACTTTTTAATTCGTGGTCATATAATCTTAGTGAGTGGCTTGATAGCCCTTGTCCTAGGGTTTCCTTTTTGGAGTGTGTTTAAGGTCATGTTTTCTATTATAAGCACTTAATTTATTGTGATTATTAGGATAATAATTAGCTAATTTGAGAGATTATAGATTTGTGTTTGGTTGGTGGTTTTATTTAAGTCTCTTCGTTTGAGGGTTTGGTTCTTGGTCCACTAAATCCTATAGAGCATCTGAGTCTTATAGATGCACTATGATAGCTTCTAAATAGTGGGGAGAACCACCCTAGGACTCCTTTACTTGATCTTCTCATCTAGGTAGTCAGGTGTGAATTTTTAATTATATATATATTTGGGGGTGATGGATTTATTTGGTTTTGGCAGGACTTTGAAATTTGGGTTAGGAGTGTATCTTTCTTTTTTGTTAAAGTTTTGGTTTATTTTCCCCTTTTGGTTTGAGTTACTTTTAAGTTTTCTTGAGTTTAGTGACTTTTAGAGGGAATAAAGTGTTATAGTGGGGATAATTGTTTGACCCTGACATTTATTTTCTTTATTAATTTATTTTTTATTAGTATACAAATTTTTCCTTGAGTTTTAGGTTGAGTCTCTGTGAAAATTTTGAATTTCTGGAATTTAGTGTAGGGAACACGATTATCCTACATGACTTTTGCTATCCATTAATAAGTTTATAGTTTTTAACTAATCCATTTTTCATTGTTAGTGCATGGCTTTTCCAACCATTTAGTCCAACCGTATGGGTCTCTAGGAGACTCCAATGAGGGGTACACGGTTGGTACATGGTTTGATAAACTGAGTAGCCAAACTGTGTAACCTTTACAAGTGTTTTAAAAAGTTAGAATTCCAAATTTCACCCTCCTTTGACTTTTAACCAAATTGGGTCCTCTCCCTCTTCAATCCTTCAACACACCTATTAGGAGGGTTCTTGGTGGGTCTCCCTCCACCCTAGACTTGGATCCCTTTCTTTATGATTTCAATGGGTTTTCTTCTAGGCAAGGTATTTTTATACGTCTCTTACTTTTCATCCCTTTTCTTCTTGTTCATCTTTTCTTGGTTTCCTCTTTACCAATCCCTAAGGATGTATTTTGACATTATGTGTTATTATTCTTGAATCTAGAGTGTGAAAAGTGTTTTTTAGGTCTAGTTTCTTCCATAATTGAGGGTTTCACATCATCCGCACACCGTTGAGGTAGGTGTTTTCATACTTTTACTCTAAAAATCACACCATTAGATGCTTAAGGTTTTTAAAATCCATTTTAAATGATTTTATCATGTTATTAAATTTATAATTTTTTCTTGAAAGCTTTATGGACTAATGGTTTGGTTTACAAATATATTTTCTATGTTTTAAATTCCCATATCCTTGTGCTAAAAGTGTATGTATACTATGTGTTTGATAAAATTTAAAAGAGGTATTTTCCAAATAATTTGGTAATTTTAAATCATTATTGGTCTTCAATAAATTATCTAACCATTTTCTTGGAATTTATTGCAATTTTTTTGGATTATTTTTATGTTTAATCTTTGATAGTTTTACCTAAAAATCCTTATGACTCAATGTGTGACTTGGATAGTGTCCCTTCATTAGATCCTTTGGAATTACTTACGAATGTTTATATATATTCAAGAGATATATACATATTTATATGTACACATACATATAAATATATATATGTATATTTATATATATATATATATATGAATAATTCATAGAATGCCTTTATTTAAAACTTGGATTCTCAAATTGTCTATTAATTTCCAAAATGATTTATAAAAGTAGTTTCAAATGTATATTTCCTAAATTATAGTTTAAAGGAAAAATTTTTACCTTTAGAAAGTGTTTTGACACTTCCTTTGGATTTTGAAATATCTTTGAAATCAATAAATGTTTTCTTAGGAAATTGTTATGAGTTTGAAATGTTAATGCATAACTATTAACTCGAATTGTTTTGTATGAAAACTGAGTCCCATTCATGGAATCCCCTTTCTCTTGGTTATTTTGAGATATTTTTGTTTAGAAAATTATTTCTTTTTATGTATGGGTGTAGGTATGTTGGTTGGGTTATTGTTTTTGGATTATTCTGATTCTGGGTCGAGATGTTTTATATAAAGGATACCTCACCTCAAATTATTATCATCATCATGGGATCTTATGAATCCTACCAAGGTATGAGAGAAAACAATAACCTAGAATCAATTAGAAAAAATAGATCCACAGTGATATGGAAATTCCATACAGGAGTGCCACTAGTGAGGCTAGTTGAGGGAATCCAGTTTGTTATAGGCATAAGAATGCATAAATTGGCTTATATATGGTTCCAAATAAAGTAAATATATGGTCTCCTCATGGGATGTTTAGGAACTACCCATGAATTCATATTCAATGTTTCCTATTTATTAATTATACTATATATCTTGTTTTGTTACACTTTTATTAGATTATACCATGCCGTAATCTACTAATTATATTCTGTATTTGGTTATTCCTACTCATGTATTTATCTAGTTAGTGTTTCCTTTATATATTAATTGATACTTATTATGGGTGTGTTTTTAAGGGATACTTTCATAAATTAGGCATATTTAATGAATGTTTTAAATATGTTTTAAATATTATTTGAGAAAGAAATTTTTTTGTTTTAGAAAATGATAAATATCTATTTTCAATAGTATATTTTGAAACTAACATGTGTGGGTTTCTTTGGGAAAGGAAATATATGGATTATATGTTACTTTCTTACTGATCTATTTTATATTCATACCCTAATTGTGACACTCTAAATCAATAGACCCATTCTATTTTGTAGGCTTAGGTTCTGTTTTTGGATCACTTTGAGAGTGAGTTTGTATTATGGATGGATGGTGACCTTGGAGGTCACACATAGATGATTTTGGGTATTTTGACTTTATTTTTGTACCATGGCTATATTAACCTTTTAATATACTTATTATATAAATGTTTTATTTTTTTTCAAATATTTTATTTTTTTTGGGTTTGATATGGATTTTTTATTTTTTATGTTGAGTTAATTTTTTCTTTTGGTTATGACATGTTCGGTTATTTTAAAATTTTATAAAATTGGTTTTTTGATTTTTCATAGAAGTCCAACATATGGATGGGTCATGATAGATCTTTTGGAATAATTACACTAATTATTAAATTTTTTTATTGGGATAAATAATATCCAATTATTGTATTTGATTCCTTGTAACTTTTTTTCTACCTCTGGGGATCAAATATTTCCCTTGGGTATATTGCAGGTTGGCTCGAGTGACCAATTTAGGGGTTATCCAAGGTTGGTTCATGAAACTAAACTATTAGACACATTATTTAAGAGAATGAGGTGGATTCTTCTCTAGATGTTCTCAATTTCTCTTTACCAGCACCATGGGTCCCTTTTGAGGGAAAAATATCTTAGAAACCTGTGTGGAATAAATATTTATTTTAGTAACTTGGTTAGTTTCAAGTTGTGTCACTTAAATAATAATAATCTTTACCTCTAGCTCTATACACTTCATGTTGTGGGAATATTTCTCTAATTAAATAGATTTTATGCTACCATACCAATAATTTTTTTCTTCTAAATTTTTTCATCATGAATTTTACTAATCTATTACAATGAACTGTCAATCTCTTTTAATCTTTTTTACTTTTACATCCAGTAGTGAATCCCTGATATTTATTGTGAATTTATATAGATTTCTAATATATGTATAACTTCAATAATATTATCTTTAAAAAATCCTTCTCACAAACTATTCTTTTCAATTCTTAATCAATCTTATAAATTTTATCATTTCTAAGTGAAACTGTTTCATCCTTTTATCTCACCAGTTTTGTAAGGGTGTTTCATGTTACAAAATATTTAGATAATGAATATTACATAAAATCAAATCCATTATCAAGATGTAAAATTTAATTATATATTATTTTAATTTGAAAAAATATATATTAAAAAACTTCATTAGGAAATTTATTCAGATAACCTTTGAATTTAGAATAAAAATAAAGAAGTGATTTATCACTGAGCTCATATTCTTCAAAAATAAAACTATTTTCATTTTAGGAATAAAAATCAATATATTTATCAATATAATTAATATTCCAAATAATTTTAGGTAATGGTGATTCCTACTTCTCTTTTTAGTTTTTCATCAACTTCTTAGGTACTTTATTTTTTCTATTTCTCAATGTATTTCTAACATACATGACTTAGTTTAATGTTGAATTTAATTTAAATGCTATTTAGGCTTTGTTTTTGGGGTTTCTCAAGCATTTATGGTGGAATGGGTGAGTTTTCGTGAATTGGGCCAAACTGTGAGCCCAATTCCATATTTAAAAATAAATTTTGTTTATTTTATAACTTTTTAATTTTTTTAATATTTTTCACCCATTCCAATTCTTAAATGGTCTCACCTGACATATTAACACCACCATTGTAGTTTGGACCCCTTAGGAATCTAGAACAATGGGGTATTTGGGTTTTTTATTTAAGAATTTGGGCCTACCCGAAAGCCCATTTTCCAGTTTTAAATTATTTTTAAAATTTTTTAATATCTTATTCATTATAATGATTTTTTTGGTGATTTAACCTCCCTTTCGACCCTAAGAAGCCAGGCGCGCTCCCATTTCCTTTCCCCCTTCCTTGGAGCTCTTTGAAATCTATAATTAGGGCATAAATTCATAGGGTGTCTCAAATCGGCCAGAATTGAATAGGTAACTTCATCCCTTCTTAACTCTCTCAATTATTACTATTTTCCCTCCATTATAGTTCCTAAATGACCTCCTAAATCTTGTTAGAAGAACACCTGAATTTTTTGATGTTTTCAAATTCAGCTACTGGTTTATGTGAGGCGATTTTTACAAGATCTCTCAAGTAAGTTGGTATTCTTCATTCTTCTTTCAATTTTCTTAGGGTTACATTCAATGTGATTAGGGTTTCATACCTTATCCATAAGGTTCCTAATGTCCAGAAGTTAGGGTTCAATCCTATGGTTTGATATCTTGTCTTTTGTGTGAAATATTCTGGTTTTAGGTTGGATTTCATTTCCTTGAGTTGCGGCGGTGGTGCGGTTTATGTTTCGCATCATGTTTTGAGTGTTTCGACATAAAAGGTAGGTGATTACACGTATAACCATTTTTTGACGAGTTATCTTGCTTGGTTTATTAATTTAGTATGTTTCAAATCTATTTTGTGTGGTGCAAAAACTATTTTTTGATGGATTTGGTTAAGTGTTTAATTATGTAGTTGCTTTTTTTCTTGGAATTCGGTGCTTTTCATACGTGGCTCTTGGGAAAATGCTTGGGTGTATTTTACAACATATGAATGTGATTTATTAGTGTTGAAAGGGGATGGAAATTCTGGTTTATTAATGCCTTAATTTCATGTGGTCCTTTTAATGTGTTTTTTGAAGGGTTTTAATGTGTGAAACCATGTTTTACTTCTTGAACGTGATTTGTGAAAAAATGTGTTTTTCATGTGTTCTTTTTGTGGTATTGTTTGAGGTATTTGTATAAAACTTGGGGGTGGTTTCATAAATGTTTTTAGGGATTCCAATTATGCTTTTTATTGTTATTGGAATTGTTTTGGTCTTGAATTAGGGTTTTGAAATGGGTTTTGTATGCAAACCATGGTTGCACCTCTTGGGTTGGTTTTATGAAAATTTTAAATGATTTAATGAGTTAAACAAAGTGTGAAATGGTTGCTCATGTATTGTTTTGGTGATAGTATGTTCATTAAATGATTTTTTGAGGCATAAAGTGTTCAGTTATGTTGTAAAAAATTTTGGTAATGTTTTGTAATTTGTCTAGGTGATTTATGAAATTGGGATGTGGGTGCGAAACGTGTTTTCGAGCTGTTTTTCATGAGTGTGATGTGAAAAATGGACTTTGTTTATGAAAAGGGTATTATATAATAGGTGAGTGGGCTGTTATGTGATTTGTATCATCTTGGGAAAGATTTTAAAAAATTGTTAATGGATTTTTTGAATTGTGAAAGATGTGAAAAATGTGTTGTGGCTATTTTTTGCGTGAGTATGATTTCAAAATTCATTTGAATGAAAAAGTGGATTTTTAGACTTGTGTGGAATACATGTGGGCTGTTTGGTGAACTTGTGATGTGAAAATGATATTTTCATGTGAAAAGTATATTTATTGAATTATTGAACTTGTCTGAGCACAAGGGGAAAACCCAGGTATCTAGGTGGGTGGACGTGTACTAGTATGCTAGTGAATCTGTGGGGTTCGGCCTCAGTTTCACATAGCAAGATTGACGCTTAAAACTCTAAATAAACTATGATGATGATGATTGGAGACCACTAGGTTATGGGTATGTTCCCTACTAGTGGCTCGTGCATGAGAACAAATATTGTGTTGGTTACTCTCACCGAGATACGAGGTACCTGGGACCCACAACGAGCTAGTGCCTAGGGGTTATTTCCTATTGCTTGTGCTCATTAGTTACATTGTGATTACCGTAGGCATACAGAATGGTTGGCTGGAAAATTCAGTAGTGTTGAAATTATCTTCTAAAAGTGTTTATTCTTAATGATGACCCACTTGAAAACTGTTTTATTATTATTATTTTTTAGAAATTGCAACTAGCATTTTCTGTTTATGAAATATTGCAAGATTTTTGTCTTTGAATGTTTATCACATGGAATCTCTTAGTGGTGGTATCCTACTGGGAATTGTCTCACACCCTACTTACACCCTTGGGTGTATGTAGACTTTGTTATTTTGTTGTTGCAGGTTTGGATACAGTTTTTAGTTCTAGTGGTTCGGGTTTCTAGCAGGTCCTTGGTGGTGAAGTCTTGTGGAGATGGATTGAGGGTGGCGCCCCTTGCCATGAGGGTTCCTGGGCTGTTTCATTTTGATTTTGTACCTTTTTTATAGTCTTGATGAGTTGTTTTAATACATGTAATTCAGTTCTGAATTTTGTAAAAGATGTTTTTAGTTGAAAAATCCAGATTCATTTTATTGAGTTTGTTTGTTGTTTAATGTTTATAAACTCGGGTAAATCATTCCCAAACATCATTTTATGATACCCGAGAACTTGTGCCAGCCCGTGGGGATCGGGAAATCCCTTCAGGACTTATCACGGGCCGGGTCGGGTGCCGATTTTGATGGAGACCAGATTCGGTTCGTGACAAAATGGTATCAGAGGAGGTTCGATCTCTTTGGGTCACGTTATTTGGGGCACAATCGGGATAGTCTGGAGTTAGGATTGTCGGGACTTGGAATTCTAGTTATGAGTAATGTGGCTGATCACCACACCTCATTATGGGATTCAAGTCACCAGGGTATGTCAAGATTTATATTAGTCCTTTGGATTTCTTGGATTGACGATGATTAGAGGAAATGAAAAGAGAGTTGGGTTACTGGTCTCGGTGAGCTCGCAGGGTCTAGCAAGCCATGTGGAGCTAGGGATATTTACCTATAACACTATCTGTGATGGTGAAGGGATTGGAATATGGTTTCCAACCATATGTCCAAGTCACCCACTAAAACTATTTTATTCTTGCATTGTCTTGTATTCTTTAGTTTTGAAATCTTGGAACTTTGGTTTTAAAGTTACTTGGTTTTAAGAAGTGAAAAGTTTTTGTGAAATGATTTTCAAATAAAGAGGGAATGGTTTGATTTATGAAATGGTGGAACTAAATTTTTAGAATTATTTTGAAATGAAAAATGGTGGGATTATACCTCTTTTGAAATCAGGAACTATATTAAAGTTGGTTTTGAAAAAGTGTTTCCAATAGTGTTTTATAAACAATAAAATGGTGTTTTAATGGGATGAGTTGTTTTGAAATTTTTGTGAATAACATGAAAGTGAGTTCTTTTATAAATGTTTATGTATTTGTGAAAAGTTTTGTAAGATGTGAATTGGTATTTGGATCTTGTGGTTAACAGTTTTGAGAAAAAGGATGTGTTGGTTAACCGTTTTGGTTTTGAAATGTGGAATGAATTTTTATTTTAACCTTTGGTATTTTCATGAGAGACCAAATGCATGGGGTTATATGGGATGATGGATGGTTGATGGAATGACTGGATGAGTGCCAGGACAGATATGAGGAGGGTTCTCAGTGTGGCACAGAAATATGCATGTGTGAGGCCCATGGGGTACCATTGGTGGATACGCTAACTGCTGAACCGTTTGTTTTCAAAGAGATGTTTTTAAAAGAAAAACATGATGTCTTGTTGAATTGTTTGGGATGGTGTATATTATGTGTTTTTGGGAAATTTTGATGTTGTGGGATGTTTTGAGTCCTTGATCCCCTCTTGTTCGAACTGTATTTTGGGTTTGTGTTTGGACGACAAGTTGGGTAGAAGGATCGGTTAGTAGACTCTTATGAGATATGTTTTGGGACACCTTTACGGTGGTTACCTTCATGTGTTTGGATATGGTTTGTGGAATGTTTTGACCAATGGATCATCTTGGTTGGTTACTTGGGTTCTCTCATTGGATAAGGTACGCCCTCATTATGGGTTAATGCACAACTGAAGTGAAATCAGTATTTTTTCGCCATTGGAAAATCCTCCAGTTGATCAATATAAGGAATATTTTATTGATCTTTGTTGATTGAATCTACACCCATTAATTTCATTGATTTTTGGATCCTCTTGTAGTGGGATTGTGCTTGTGGAAGGTTTAAAGAGACCTTAGTTTCTTAAGTTACCTAATTCATCGAAGGTGGAAGTGTTCTGGGGTTATTAGTTTGGATGAGTGTCTCGATGGTGTCTAAGAGGGCCTCTGGGTTCTTCATAGTTTCTTTGACGCAAGAGTTTGTGTTAAAACACCAATTTTGGGATTTTGGTCATGAGAGGCTATTGTGTCCACTTTTTGTACTTTTCTATTATTTAGGGACTTGGTATAAGGTCACATTTCATGTATTGTTTCTATCAATCACAAAGGTCATGTTCGGTGATGCATTGTGATGTTGTGCGCTCATTTGACTGTAAAGGTGAAGGTCGTGCAATCCTCTGAGGTTCTCTGTTATGTTGGGAGTATGTTTCCCTTGGGAAAAACATAAAATCATCTATCTTAGAGGAAGGTGTTTATATGTGTCCTTCACTTCTGTTGTTTCGCACCCAAAGAAACAAGGTGCGATGTGTCCGCATCTTATGATCCCTTGTTTCAGTGAAATGTCAGGTTTCGATAAAGTGAGTTATGGAGTGTGTTATGTCTTGGTGAACCCATCAGGGTATGTGGTGTAGTTGTTTGTGGCACCGAAAGAAGAAGTTCCACGTAGGGGATTCCACAGCCTAACTACGAGGCTGAATATGCTTCAATATTTTGAGCTCCAACCATAGGTCCTGAAGAGAAGCTGGCGCATAGTCAGGGAAAACCCCAGTATCATTTAAACCCTTGTACAAAGTCCTATCCTCGGTATGAAAGATAGGAGGATTTTAAACCTATGGTGTCATCATATTTCTTTTGTTGTTCTCATTCGGTGGAAATAGGTGGAGGGCCTTGTACCCATGTCATCACCCAATATCTTTCCCCCCCTTTGGTTTCCATTGAGTCTTGGGGAATGGATTGAAATCTGTCTAGACAGGCTGAGCACGCAGTTTGTGCACGATTAGTAGTGACCATGTTCCAGGAATCCATGCGGAAAGAATGATCTACACAGTTAGTGCACGGTTTCCCAAACGGTGTGGACTAATTGCAATGCCTTCCCAAATCATTGAATTTTTGGGGTCTTTTCGTGTCGGCCCACACCGGTTGGTTAAGATGGTTGGTTCTTGTGGTGGGGAGACCCACCATGGGTATTATACATATTCTTTTTGAAATTTCTAATGGATGTATACCCCTTGTACTAGGGAGTCTGTTTGAGCCTCCCCCTGTTAGTGTCCTGATTCTATCTCAGGGAAAAATTTAAGTTGTCTTTTATGGTGGGGAGCCCATTTGTGTCTTTTCATATGAGTAACTCAGATTTTTTTCCTTGGTCTTGTCCTAGAAGTAGGTATTATCATTAGGAGATATATAACTATCTACATCTTCCTTAGGTTAACATTGAGATTAGAGAGTGACCAATGGTTTATTTATAGTAGGGTAAGTGTAACTTTGTTCGATGTTGTTGTTTGTTTAGGAAAATTGATTGAGTTTTGTTCAGATTGTGTTTGAGGAGTTTTCATTTGAGATAAAGTCTGAATGTGCTTGATTGTTTTAGGAAAGTGGTGTAAGTTTTGTTTGTGAGTGTAATCCTTACTTAAATGATCACTGGAGGTGTTTTGGCCCTTGGGGGCGAAACTTGGCAAAGAATTACATCTTGGTTTATCGGTTGGGTTTGGATTTGGTATCTGGCCTTGTTGTAGATTTCTGGGGACGAAAAGTTTTCATGGTGGTGAGAATTTTAACATAAATTACTTATTTTAATGTTGAATTTAATTTAATTTCTATTTAGGCTTTGTTTTTGGGGTTTCTCAAGCATTTATGGTGGAATGGGTGAGTTTTCGTGAATTGGGCCAAACCGTGAGCAGAATTCAAGATTTAAAAATAAATTTTGTTTCTTTTATAACTTTTCCATTTTTTAATATTTTTCATACATTACAATTCTTAAATGGTCTCCCCTGACATATTAACACCTCCATTGTAGTTTTCACCCCTTAGAAATCCATAACAATGGGGTATTAGGGTTTTTATTTAGGAATTTGGGCCAACCCAAACGCCCATTTTCTAGTTTTAAATTGTTTTTTTAATATTTTAATATCTTATTCATTATAATGAATTTTTTGGTGATTTCACCTGCCTTTAGACCCTATGAATTCCTGGCGTGCTCCCATTGCCTTTCCCCCTTGGAGCTCATTGAAATCGATAATTAGGGCATAACTTCATAGGGTGTCTCAAATCAGACAGAATTGAATAGGTAACTTCATCCCTTCTTAACTCTCTAAATTCTTACTCTTTTCCCTCCATTCCAGTTTCTAAATGACCTCATAAATCTTGTTCGAACAACCCCTAAATTTTTGGCTGTTTTAAAATTCAGCTACTAGTTTATGTGAGTGATTTTTACAAGATACCTCAAGTAAGTTGGTCTTCTTCATTATTCTTTCAATTTTCTTAGGGTTACATTCAATGTGATTAGGGTTTCATACCTTATCCATAAGGTTACTAATGTGCAGAAGTTAGGGTTCAATCTTAGGTTTTGATATCTTGTCTCTTGTGTGAAATATTCTGGTTTATGTTGGATTTCACTTCCTTGGGCTGCGGCGGTGGTGTGGTTTATGTTTCACACCATGTTTTGAGTGTTTCGACATAAAAGGTAGGTGATTTCTTGTATAACCATTTTTTGATGAGTTAGCTTGCATGGTTTATTAATTTAGTATGTTTCAAATCTGTTTTGTGTGGTGAAAAAACTATTTTTTGATGGATTTGGTTAAGTGTTTAATTATGTAGTTGCATTTTTTCTTGGAATTGGGTGCTTTTCATACAAGGTTCTTGGGGAAATGCTTGGGTGTATTTTAAAACATATGAAAGTGATTTATTAGTGTTGAAGGGGGCTGGAAATTCTAGTTTGTTAATTCCTTAATGTCATGTGGTCCTTTTAATGTGTTTTTTGAAGGGTTTTAATGTGTGAAACCATGTTTTACTTCTTGAACGTGATTTGTGAAAACATGTGTACCATTTGTGGTATTGTTTGAGGTATTTGTATAAAACTTGGGGGTGGTTTAATAAATGTTTTTAGGGATGAAAATTCTGCTTTTTATTGTTATTGGAATTGTTTTGGTCTTGAATTAGGGTTTTGAAATGGGTTTTGTATGCAAACCATGGTTTCACCTCTTGGGTTGGTTTTATGAAAATTGTAAATGATTTAATGAGTTACAAAAAGTGTGAAATGGTTGCTTATGTACTGTTTTGGTGATAGTATGTTCCTAAAATGAGTTTTTGAGACATAAATTGGTCAGTTATGTTGTAAAAAATTTTGGTAATGTTTTGTAATTTGTCAAGGTGATTTATGAAATTGGGATGTGGGTGCGAAATGTGTTTTCGGGCTGTTTTGCGTGAGTGTGATGTGAAAAATGGACTTTGTTTATGAAAAGGGTATTATGTAACAGGTGAGTGGGCTGTTATGTGATGTTTAGCATCTTGGGAAAGATTTTATAAAATTTTTAATGGATTTTTTGAATTGTGAAAGATGTGAAAAATGTGTTGTGTGCTATTTTTTGTGTGAGTATGATTTCAAAATTCATTTCAATGAAAGTGGATTTTTAGACTTGTGTGGAATACATGTGGGATGTTTGGTGAACTTCTGATGTGAAAATGATATTTTCATGTGCAGATTATATTTATTGACTTATTGAACTTGTCTGAGCACAAGGGGAAAACCCGTGTATCTAGGTGGGTGGACATGCACTAGTATGCTAGTGAATCCGTGGGGTTTGGCCTCAATTTCACATAGAAAGATTGAAGCTTACAACTCTAAATAAACTATGATGATGATTATTGGGGACCACTAGGTTATGGGTATGTTTCCTACTAGTGGCTCGTGCACAAGAACAAATATTGTGATGGTTACTCTCACTGAGATACGAGGTACCTGGGACCCACAACGAGCTAGTGACTAGGGGTTATTTCCTATTGCTTGTGCTCATTAGTTACATTGTGATTACTGTCGTCATACAAAATGGTTGGATGAAAAATTCAGTAGTGTTGAAATTATATTTTAAAAGTATTGATTCTTAATTATAACCCACTTGAAAACTGTTAATTTTTTTTTAATTTTTTAGAAATTGTAACTAGCATTTTCTGTTTATGAAAACTTTCAAGATTTTTGTCTTTGAATGTTTATCACATGGAATCTCTTAGTGGTGGTATCCTACAGGGAATTGTATCACACCCTAAATACACCCTTGGGTGTATGTAGACTTGGTTATTTTGTTGTTGCAGGTTTGGATACTGTTTTTAGTTCTAGGGGTTTAGGTTTCTAGGAGGTCCTTGGTGGTGAAGTCTTGTGGAGATGGCTTGAGGGCGGCGCCCCTTACCATGAGGGTTCTTGGGATGTTTCATTTTGATTTTGTACCTTTTTTATAGTCTTGATGAGTTGTTTTAAAATATATAATTCAGTTCTAAATTTTGTAAAAGATGGTTTTAGTTGAAAAATCCAGATTCATTTTATTGAGTTTGTTTGTTGTTTAATGTTTATAAACTCGGGTAAATTGTTCGCAAACTTCATTTTATGATACACGGGCACTTGTGCCAGCCCGTGGGGATTGGGAACGGCATTTGGGAATTTTCACGGGCTGATTTTGATGGCGACTAGATTCGGTTCGTGACAATCTTGGATGGAACTTTAGATACTTTATTAATAGAAATTGAAACAGGTTAGAACAAAAATACCTCACTTTTTTTTGAAACAAAACTCAAATTTTTTACATAATAAAACTCTAATAAAAATAATACAGAAAGTAAACATGAATCAAGATAAATAGTAACACAAATTTGATACCAATTGAGGTTTCCCTAAGGATCAAGTGCAGACACCAGGGGGGGTGTGAATTAGGCATTGTCTATTTTTTTTAGCAAATTAGTTTTCTATTTTAAATGTTTTACCTATTTTATCTATTAGGATAATAGTTAATATTCTTAGTATTTACAATTCATACATACCACATGAAATGTAGGAGATCATGTAAAGGGTGACACATGATATTTTTACAAGGGTAGGACTCGATGTGGGAAACCCACTCCTTACTATGACTAGTTATTCTTACTAATCATAATTTATCTTATCCACTAAAAACTCAAGTGAATAAAATTAGTCTTCATGACCCCAGAGTGACTCAAATGACACTTATTCTCACAATTATTACAACACTTCAAGATTCCATTTGGTGTAACAGATATGTGCTACAATCTCCTTATATACCAATAGTGTTATTATTTGTATATATTCCCACCATTTATATACAATTATTTAATTTATTTCCCTTATAAATTTGACCACCTATTAGAACAAGATCTCAATAAATCCATAGGATTTAATCTCCTTCCTAATTTCAAATTATTTTACTTTTAATAGGTCTTCAAGAACAATGAATGAACCTTAGTCTCTATCCCCAACTCAGATTTACAGTCCTTAAATAAAATCTTATCAATTGGAATTATAAACTTAAACTCAAGCTCCTATGATCTTCATATATCAAGTATCTCCTCAATATCTAAAAGGATTGACACATATATTTGAACAAAAACAACATAGTCTCTCATTTCTCTATCCCTCCTTCACAAATTATATAAAAATGGATGTCCTAGGCTCTTATTATTCCTTATAATTTGATATAAATATGGTAAATATTCTCAAAACATGATCGATATCATATTAATTCTTCTTATCAAGTTCTTGAGTTCTTTACTATCGGCTCAATATCTTGATATAAAAAATACTTACTATATCTCTATCTCCTTATTTTTCTTTTTATATATAGGTAAAATTAAATATGTTTTATATATTTTTATATAGAAAATCATTTAGAATTTGTATGTTTGATACCCTCATTTTCTCAATTTCTTGTACATGGGTGTCTCCCAAGACTTCATTTCTATTTTCATGCATTTCCACATGGGTGTATCCTTATGCTTTTTAGTTATTATTTTTTCCTCACTTGGATGTCTTTTATACATTTCTAGGAGTTCCTTTGATTTTCATTTCTCCTCATTTTCTATCTTGGATGAAAAATGATTCACTATATTCCACAACAGCTTCAAGAACCTTCCCAAAATACTTTCACTAAAATCCTTACATGAAACTTTCTCTATTGCAATATCAAAATCATACAACCAATCATCTTATGGTTTGAATCATCACTTTGAATCTTGAGAGATCCATATTAAAAACCTATATAGACTCAATCCTTGAACATGTAAACATAATTAAACATATCATCTCACTTATATTATTCTCATTCTTGAATAAAAAACCCATTTTTGGTATTTAGAAAAATTACAATAAAATCCAACATTTATCAATTTTTATTTATTTCCAGATATTATAATATAGAATCATATCCTTTTCAATTATTTTATTTTCTCAAAATCCTCTTGTAATCGGTGTTCCTCAAGTGATCTTGAAGATAGCTTCTCAAATTCATTCAACTTGTATCACATTTAATTTGTGGTGTTTTGATCCATGAAATTATTGGAAAATGATTTTTACTTATTTAGAAATTCTGAAAATATGGAAAAGTGTTGCACCTTATAATGATCTAAATGTACCATATAGAGTTCAAATTTTACCTTACAAAGGTGACTTATGATGTTTTTTTACCTTAAAAATTCCATGTTTATTCGTTACAAAGGCACCTTATGAATATATAAAACGCTTGTCTCAACCTTAAACTGATGTTATCTCAAACTTACAATATATGTATGAATCATATGAGGTGTTGTCATAACCTTAAAGTGACTTGTCGATACCTTATTCTAGTGGTTGTCTCAACCTTACATTGACTTTTCTATACCTTTCGATATAGTCTATCTGAAACTTATGAGGTCATGAATTATCTATTTTTCACACTTTAGTATAGCTCATATAGATTTCTCTAAATTTTAAAGAAATTTATTCATCTCTCTTCATGGTATTCTCCATCACTTAAAAATATCACTAAACACTATATAACAAAATTACATCACCTAATACATTAGTTACCATTCTTGGTGAACCATGGATGGATTCTTACCTTTTTATCAAAATGTCTCCAAAAATTTGAATATGTTATAATATTTTTAAGTATATATTTACAAGTTTTCTAGTGATATATTCAACAATAAACATCTTCAACATCTCTAAACTATTGGATTCTCTAGAATATCTAAAAAATCAACAGTTAAATCCTCTATTCAGATAGTTTACTTATTTAAAACAAATATTTTCAATATTCCCATCTATCCAATTAAAGAACCTCTAAAAAAATATTGTATAAAAAAACTGGAACCATTACATCATCACCTATCACTGTTTATCATGAAGATCAACACACCAATATTTTGATTTATAGAGATTATCACTAAGCATCCATCTCTTCTAAACTCATTTTACAATATATAAAAATTCCTTTACATATCCAATGGAATACAACTCTTATACTTTACCAATAATGCATGATAAATACCTTAAACTAGTCTTTATTGGGTGGATACTTACTCCATATCCCATTATTCCATGCTTATTGCAACATAAATATTGACACGAGTCATTGAAAACATATAAAATCCTAAAATCGAATGGGAACTTCACATTACCATGACATAAAATGATAGTATTTACACCAAAATAAAATTTTTTCAATTTTAAAATAGATTAGGAGAAAAAACATGGAGTTCAATGAAGGGTGTAACAAGAACCTATGACGATTCACTCACAATAACTGTCTTGGGAATAAAGGAAGTAAATTTAGAAGATGAATAAAAATGAGGAAGTTTCTAAATCTATGAGAAAAAGTGAATTGAACTTGAAGAGTGACTCATCAAGGATATATAATTCCAAGGTGAATCTTATGGCTATTTGAAACGATCCATGTTTTGAACGAGATGAAAAACCAAAATAATTTGAAAATTTTCATTTACTAAATGGGACAAATTTAAAATTGAGCCTCCAAATGGAATTATGAGATATGGGACCTTTAAAATTGACGTTTTTGGACTTGGGTGATGGCCCAAGGAGTTTTTCGGATGTCTCTGTGAGTTTCAGGAGCATCGAACCTAGAAAAGCGTGGTTTTGAAAGGTTTCAGAGGGTGCACAGTTTGTCAGAAACTGTGCACACCACTGCATGAAACCGTGCGGATCATTTTAGGTGTACAATGGTGGTGCGTATGAGATGTGCATGGTTTAATAAACCATGCACCTACCCCTCATAGTGTACATTTGGAGGTAGTAGCTAAGCACTATTCACCACATGGTTGGTGCATAGTTTACAAACTGTGAGGCCAGCCTGTGTGGGGTGCCCTAGGTTTCTAGAAGGGGATGCATAGTTGGTGCATAGTTTGTTAAACCATGTGGCCCAAACTATGCACCTAAAACTTCTTTAAAAATTTAATTTAATTAAAATTTAAAATAAAATAAAATTAAAACTTTAAACTTACCTCACCCCTCTACCATCTCCCCTATCATATGCGGAACCCCGGGGGGGGGGGGGGGTTCCCCTTCGACAGGTGACAAAACCCTCTCCATGACCTCCACTCATCTCATAAATAAGCTCAAACTTCTTTGCATTATTAATATGAATCATTGAGTTAATATATTTCCTCCCTTCCCCTCCCTATTTCCATCCAATTTTCAGCCTCTCCATCACCCTATAGAGTTTGACTGAAGCCCTAGGTCGAGGGTTAACCATGATTTCAGTTTTCTTTTGTTTTAGGGTTGTGCGAATGGTCTCCCATGACCTATTATTGCATGTTCTGGTAACCGCTGCTGAAGATGAAGTGTTTCTCTTCAATTTGGGCCACCGCCACCATATTGGGTGAGGCTCTATTCTTGATATTTGGTTTTAAACCATATAATTTAGGGTATTTTATTGTTTTAATGTTCCTAGTAATTATTTTTTAGTGCGTTGGACCCTTTCATGTGATTTAGGGTCACCTGGTCTTAGGAGACTTGGCTGTCTATACATAGGTAAGTATATAAATATATGTAGGTTCCCCTGTTATGTGTACATTCATCCATGGAATTGAATATATATGTATGGGGATAGGTGTGACTATTTATATATATAAAAATTCATATGAAAGTGAGTGGAGATGGGTATATGAATATAAGAATATATGTAAGGATCCCCTTATACATGTTCATGGACATGTGAATGTGTGCATAGGGGATAGATTCCCTTATATGTATGTGAAAGTGCATATACTCAGTGGGGGAGCAGAAACATCTAGTTAGAAAGTGATAAGATCCAAAATGTTTGGTTTGGTTCCACCTTGAGGTAGGATCCCTTTCCTTTACATTTTTATTTAAAATGAGTTAATTGACCACTCCCTTTGATACGTTAAATTGTGATCATTGAAAAATTTCTAGTTCTGATAAATGTTTTTTGATAAACAAACATGGTTTTCTAATAAAACCCCTCCAACAGAGGTGAACTGATTTCAAAAACTCACAGTGCTAACTTATGAGTTCTAGCATACTTGGATTATTGAATTGGTCTTTCTCTATTATTACTTCTTATATTATGAAAAGTATTATAACATGTTTAGAACACGAACCTTATGGATGTTACTAAATGAGTTTCCCCTTAATGGTCAAACACTTTTTTCCATGATCATCTAATTAGTTCCAAATTAACCATTAAATGGAATTATCATTGAGATATGAGGATTTAATAGACTTGATTAGGGTGTATTAAATAGGATAGTGACATCCTTCAATTTAAATGAACATGAAATTTGTACCTTAAATAAAATTTCCATGTTTAGAAATATTGAGTGGG
This sequence comes from Viscum album, assembly GCA_963277665.1. NCBI lineage: Eukaryota > Viridiplantae > Streptophyta > Magnoliopsida > Santalales > Viscaceae > Viscum > Viscum album. The sequence continues at coordinate 81,063,201 of OY728122.1, forward strand.
ATGACCTTGAATAGGATTACTTACACTGAATGGTATGCCTTAATTAAATGGTTAGGTCATAATTAATTGTTTTACTTGTATTAAAGGGTTTAAATGAAATGGCTAGAATTGTGTATGGCTAATAGCATGCTTGAGAGGGATTAACCTCATGCTTTGAATTGAAAATGTGACCATGCCTTCAATAAATGGTTTAGCCATAATGAAATGTTTAGATTTTATTAAATGGATTAAATGAAATTGGAAAATGTCTAGCTCGACACATAAGAGGTTATGCCTTATGTGTTTGTTTTTAAAGGAAATTCCTTATGTATTAGATTATGAATATGGTATGGATATTTTAAATGCATAATAAGTATTTACTTATGAATTACATTATAATTATGACAATGATTGAATGATTATGGATGGGAGGAATTATTACTGCATGCCAGTATTATAAACTCTATGGATGAGAGGAATTATTACTGCATTCTAGTATTATAAAAATTATGGATGGGAGGAATTCTTACCCCATTCCAGTACTATATAAACTTTATTGATGGGAGACATTATTACCCCATTCCAGTTATCTTCTATTTATGGATTGGAGACATTATTATCCCATTCCAGCTTATTATATATGTATGGGTGGGAGGAATGCTTACCCCACACCAGTTATAACCTCTATATGTATATGAATGGGAGTAATTATTAACTCATTCTAGTATATAAATGATTATGGATGGGAGTCATTCTTACCCCATGCCAATTATCTACTATTTATAGATGGGAGGCATTATTATCCCATTTCAGCTTATTATATATGTATGGGTGGGAGGCATGCTTACCCCACACTAGTTACAACCTCTATATACATGTATGGATGAAAGGCATTCTTACCCCATTCCAGATATTATATATATATATATATATACATACATACATGTATATAGTGACCAGATCAAAGCATTATCTTGGAAATGAGATGAAGATAGTATAGTCTTCAGGTGTCCCTTAGAAACATGGACAAGTGTTATTTATTTATGTAGTTACATTTATTAAATTCTCCATACTTTCATACTACCTAATTTATATTCCACTGGATTGATCTTGACACCATGGGTTCTGACCTACTGAGATTTCATCTCACACCCTGATCGAGTACCCTTGGAACCCAAGTAGACCTTCTTATTCGTTGGGCCTTAGACCATGATTACTATTGTATGCTTTTTCTTGGGAGTATGGAGCAAAGGACCAAGCTAAAGCTCAGGATGCTCATGGAGATCACCCGTGGGGATTGTTTTCTTTTCTTTATTGGAGTCCTGTATTTTAGCATGTTATTTTTTACCAATTTTAATTTTGTGAGATTACCATGTCATGCATTCATTTGTTGTATAAACTGACATTGACCACTTTTGTTCAGTTATATAAGAATCTGTCTTCCACTACTTAATTATTACTATTTACTACATATGATATTTTCTATTATTAAATATTCTATTATAATGCTGTGAAACTCTGATAATAGGGTATAGTCTCCCCACTATCTCCTCCAAAGACCCTCACTGCTAGTCGGTAGCCTCTGGCATATGGGGAGATGTACTTGAGGCCATGTGACCCACTGTTCTGGCTACTAGTTTGATGGTAATCTGGTTTGGGATGTTGCAAAGTGGTATAATAGGTTGTTTCATTTCCTTTGTCTTTCTATTTTGGGTTGTTTTATAGGATATTAGAAATTTTTCAGTGCTTGGTTAATAGATGTTATTAGGACTGATCACCCCACGTATAGGAAATGACCAAGTGACCAGGGATGAGATTTTTGTTCACTGTTGTTCGCTGTTAAATTTGATATGATTTCACCTAGAGTGATTGGTGTACTTTCCACTACTTATGAATTTATGGAATTTTATGTAATTTTTCCCTTGGCCTAGTATGGAAAGGAATAAGAATTACATGAATCATAATAGGCACATGGAAAATTCACATGCCATGCATATTCCATGCCATGTAGTTGCATATGTAGGCTTCTTGTTGATTTAGAATTTGTTCCATGAGTGTTATTCCATGTTAGGTGTTTTAATAACATTTTTATTTTTTACCTACTTAGGTAATTCTTAATAATTCTTTATAGTTAGTGTAACATACCTATTTGATCATATTCCATGCTTATGTGTTTATTTCTTATAATATCATGCTTGTACAATTTTGATATATGTAAACTGGTTTCTATTACAATGAGATACATTTTTAAATTCTAAGGTGTATGGGCACCTTAAAATTGGGAAAAGGTAACTCGTATGCTCGAGCCATCGATAAAATGAAAAGGTTGCTAGAGTTTAAATTTCAATGTGAATTGGTTTTAATTAAAATGGATCCAAATTCCAAAATATAAAGTGTATGGGTACTTTATAGGTTGTTTGGTATCCACCCATATGATTGGACCATTTTATTTCATCATGTTAAATTCTAAAATGGGATTGGTTTTGATTAATGGGAGAAAATTTTCAATCCATGAAGGGTATGGGCGCTTTATGAATTGGGAAATGGAAACCTATATTAAATATCATAACCATGTTCTATTTGAAATGGTTATAAATGTAAGATCTATCTAGTTTTTATTTGAAATGTACTACTGAGTTTTTAAAATGAAAATGGACCCAAGTAGGCTAGTTGGGGAATGTTTTTATGAGATTACCCATTTGGGTGTTTACAGGATTTTATATGTGAGTAACTGCTATTGGGTTGATTTTTAGAGAACCCAGGTTGGCTCAGTGGGACTCTCATAGGTTTGCATAATTGTTAACAAAATTTTTTTATTCAAATGCCTAATTAAAGTGGGATGTCTAGAATTGTTTAATGTTTTAAAATGGAAGTTTTGTGAAACTTTCATATTTTTCCCTTGGGGTGTTGGTTAAAATCAATTACCTTGTGTTTTGTTTTTTGGAAAAAATGGTACTTGATGTTTGGATTAAATCTATAGATTATTAAAGATTAAATGTGAATAATTTAAAAAAGGGGTTCAGAAATGGAACCTATAGTGGTGTCCTCAGTTTAAAAACCCCGTGTATGGGTAGTTTTGAGTTTCTCTTCGAGATGACTTGGAATAGAACTGTAGGTGTTTTACATAGGTTTTATTTTACTTTTAGAAATGGATTAGATGTTAGGATCTTGATCCTATGACTTTTTTTTGGCATGAAAAAATGATTGGGTCGATGCTTTTTCTTTGCAAGGGGCTAGCCCGTGGTAGGTAGCACCCTTAGAGCTTTTATGCCTTGCTTTTACTTTGAGTTTTTAGGCATTTGGTGTTTTTCAAGTGCTATTGTCCCTTGCAGGACTTTCATTTTCAAATGAAACCCTTTTTCAGATGGGTGGTCATGTTTTTATTGACCTTGTTATGGGATTGAGCATCGAGTAATTCTCGTTTTCAGCTAGTTAGGCATGCCTTGGGAATGGTCGGTTCTTTTTTGGTCATTTTACCCTTTCTTCTACTTAGAGATGAAGGAATTGGTATGGATCCATCCAGGATAATGGTATTATGGGGAAATATGACATTGGAATAAATCTCTTGTTCTGTTTTATACGGTCTTGGGTCATCTCAAAGTAGAGTGACCTGAGCATTAAAGAATCAATTCATCCCAATGCTTGGGATGGAGTTTTAAGAGACTTGGGTGTTTTGACATGCCATCCATTTTGGTTTTTGGTTTCAGATAGTTTTTGACCTTATTTTTATGCTTTGTAAAGATGATTGTGGATTAATGGAGTGTTACACGCACCTTTGTGTTGAATCTAGTAACTGTTCCCCTCTATATAGAAGTAAAATAACCAAGAGTGACCATTTGGAAATAGTCAGTTTCTTTAAAATCCCTTGGGGATGTTGATTTTTTTAAATGTTGATGCCTGCTTGGCTACACGACATCAATGTGGTTGGACATGGAAGAAACCCCTGATAAACACTATTGGTCTAAGATGGGATTTATTGGTTGAATGTTGAACAATCATAGAATGCCTTAGGTAGTAAATTCATGTGTTCCGTTAAATGTCTATGCGTCAGCAGGTGAAGCTGATTTTCCTCTTTGAAGTTGACTGACTATGGTTCGACTAATCTTATTGGTAATAGTTAAAATCCTCTTAGTGTATTATTATAAGCTATGAGTATGTACCCTATCTTAACGCCATCCTATATGTACTAAGAGAGCATCAGTCTTATGCTTCACTAACACTTTCAAGCTGGTGGGCTTGTTTGGGTGGTTCTATTTCAATGTTGCATGCTGGATGCATGGTTCCCTTGGTGGTTTGATCTTAGAAACATCATCATAAGTTGGGTGTAGGATTGAGTGAACATGTTTGTGCTAAACTCAAGGTTCCTTGGCGGAAGGAATTGTGGATTGTCTTGGAATACACCAGCCATCTAAGCTGGGCATTCATGTAAATAGTCAGCTGGAGATGTCTCAACTCGGGGTTCTTCTTGTTTAATGTCTATGGTTGGTGATAGACCAACATGTCGTTAGGAGGAGATGAGGGCGGTGTGTTTCGACTAAGGATTTTCAGGAAAAGCTATCTCAACATGTGCTAAATGAGGTCGATATGGAATCAACTATCTGATTGTTTAAAAATTACTCCCGGTGCATCATCAAAAGGCTTGAGGGCATGATAAAGGGGAAAATTCCATTGGTGAGTTGAACCATGGTTTGGAATTTGGACACTTATCATTAAAGCCTAAGGTGGGAAGTAACTTTGGTTGGATTCTTAAAGAGATGACAACATGATCATGTCTCTAGGTAAACAAGCTTGGAAAAATCCATCCCAGCATTTTGGTTGGAGAATGAGAAATGGCTCGAGTTTTAAACATCTTAAGTGCATCTTACTTAAATGGATTCTTAAGGGTGCGTTGGGTGTTTGGGATCACAATGTGACTGTTTGAACGAATATTCATGACCCTTGTAGGTCGGGTGATATTTATGTTGTTCCTAAAGGATTCCCAGGGATGAGAAGTTCTTAGGTGGAAAGGTTGTAATGATCTGTATTTTGTACCAGACGAAAAACCAAAGAAATTTGAACCCTTTCATTTACTAAATGGTCCAAATTTAAAACCGAGCCTCAAAATGAAATTATGAGAGTTGGGACCTTTCAAATTGATTTTTTTGGACTTGGGTGAAGGCCCAAGGAGTTTCTAGGAGGTATTAGTGAGTTTTGGGAGCATCAGACCTAGAAAAGCGTGGGTTTGAAAGGCTATAGATGGTGTATGGTTTGTCTAAAACCATGTGGCCCACTTCAGTAAACCATGTGGTTTATTTCAGGGGACAATGGTGGTGCGCACAAGCTATACCGATGTCTAGCACACACATTTTTCAATTTGAGGAAGTATCTAAGCACTGTTCATTACACGGTTGGTGCACAGTTTACAAACCATGCGGCCAACCCATGTGGGGTGTCCCAGGTGTCTAGAAAGGGGTACACAGTTGGTGCTCGTTTTGTTAAACCATGCGACCCAAACCGTGAGCCGAGAACTACTTTAAAAATCAAATTTAATTAAAAATTAAATTGAAATAAAATAAAATTAAAACTTACCACACCCCTCTCCCCTCTCATATGTGAATCACCCTCGGGGGGTGGGGGGTGGGGGGGTTCCCCTTCGATACATGATGATCCCCTCTCCACAAACTCCTCTCCTCTCACCAGTCCAGCTAGATTTATTCACGTTCTTCTTTCGAATCATCGAGGTAAGATCTCTACTCCCTTATCCTCCTTGTTTTTGACTAATATTTGGCCTCTTTGTTTCCCTACATAGTTCATCCAAAACCCTAGGTCGAGGGTTAACCCCTATTTAAGTTTTGTTTTGTTTTAGGGTTGTGTGAATGGTCTCTCAAGACCAAATTTTCATTTTATAGTAACCGCTACCAAAGGTGAAGCATTTTGCTTCAATTCGGGCCGTTGCCACCATTTGAGGTGAGGTTTTATTATTTCTTATTGGTTTCTCACCATATAATTTAGGGTATTTTATTGTTTTAAGGTTCCTAGTAATTATTATTTAGTGTGTTGGACCCTACCATGTGATTTTGAGTCACCAGGTCTAAGGAAACTTGCCTGCGTATGTACAAGTAAGTATATATATATATATATAGGTTCCCCCATTATGTGTATATTAATCCATGACAATGAATATATATGTATGGGGTTAGGTGTGCCTATGTATATATATGAAAATGCATATGTAGGTGAGTGGATATGGGTATATACATATAAACATGTATGTAAGGATCACCTTGAACATGTTCATGACCATGCAAATGTGTGCATAGGGTATAGGTGTCCTTATATATATATATATATATGAAAAAGTGAATATGATTAGTGGGGGAGAACTTACTTCTAGTTCGAAAGCACCAAGAGCTTAAATGTTTGGTTTGATTCCACCCTAAATTAGGATCCTTTTCCTTTCCCTTTTTAATTAAAATGAGTTAATTGCTCACTTAATTCCCCTTCGATAAGTTAAATTGTGATCGTTGATAAACTGATACTTCTGATAAATGTTTTTTGATAAAAAACCATGGTTTTCTAATAAAACCCCTCCAATGGAGGTGCACTGCTTTCGAAAACTCATGATGATAACTTATGAGTTATATCATGCTTGGCTTATTTCATTGGTATTTCTCTATTCTTACTATTTGTGCTATGTAAAGTATTATAGAATGTTTAGCACACAAACCTTATGTATGTTCCTAAATGAGTATCCCCTTAATGGTCAAACACTTATTTCCCTAATCATCTAATTATTTCTAGCTTAAACATTAAATGGAATTTTCCTTGATATATGAGGATTTAAAGGACTTTATTAGGGTGGATTAAATGGGATCGTGACATCATTCAATTGAAATTACCATTACACTTGTACCTTAAATAAATTTTCCATGTTTAGGTAAATTGAGTGGGATGACCTTGAATAGGATGACTTACACTAAATGGTATGCCTCTATTAAATGATTAGGTCATAATAAATTTATTTCCTTATAGTAAAGGGTTTAAATAAAATGGATTCCTGAGAATAGAACTGTGTATGGCTAATAACATGCTTGAGAGGGCTTTGCCTCATGATTTGAATTGAATATGTTACCATGAATTGAATAAATGGTTTAGAAATAATGAATTGTTTGGATTTTATCAAATGGATTAAATGAAATTGTTTAATGTCAAGATCAACACATAAGAGATTATTTCTAATGTGTTGGTTTTTAAGTGAACTCTCTTATGTATTAGATTATGAATATGGTATGGAAATTTGAAATTCATAAGAGGTACTGACTTATACATTACATTATAATTATGAAAATGATCAAATTATTATGGACGAGAGACATTATTACCCCATGCCAGTATTATAAACATTATGAATGGGAAAAATTCTTACCCCATGAAAATTTTATAAATGTTATGGATGGGAGGAATTCTTACCCCATGATAGTACAATATAAATATTATGGATGAGATACATTCTTACCCCATGCCAGTTAACTTCTATTTATGGATGAGAGGAATTATTACCCTATGCCATCTTATTATATATGCATGGATGGGTGGCATGCTTACCCCACGCCAGTTATAACCTATATATGTATATAAATGGGGGGAATTATTACCCCATTCTAGTATATAAATGATTATGGAATGAGTCATTCTTACCCACATTCCAGTTATCTTCTATTTATGGATGGGGGGAATTCTTGCCCCATGCCATCTTATTATATTTTTATGGGTGAGAGGCATGCTTACCCCATGCTAGTTACAACCTCTATATACATGTATGGATGAGAGGAATTATTAACCCATGCTATATATTATATATATATGTATGTATATAGTGACATGATTAGACTATTATCCCAGAAATGAGACGAAGTTGGTATAGCCATCAGGTGTCCCTTAGGAACCTGGATGGGTATAATTTATTTATATAGTTCCATTTATTAAATTCTCCATACTTGCACACTATCTAATTTATATTCCACTGGATTGGTCTTGACACCATGGGTGTCGAGCTACTGATATTTCATATCACACCCTTATCAGTAACCCTTGGTATCCTATTAAACTTTGTTGTTCGCAGGGCCTTGGACTTTGCTTGCTTATGTATGCTTGTACCTGGGAGTTAGGAGAAAAGAACCGATCTAAAGCTCAGGATACTCATGGAGATCACCCATGAGGATTGCTATCTTTTCTTTATTGGAGTCCTATATTGTAGTATGATGTATTGTTTATCACTTTTAGTTTTTTAAGATTACCATTTCATGCATTCATCTATTATATAAACTGGTGTTGGAAACTTTTGTTAAGTTATATAAGAATCTATCTTCTATGGCTTAATTATTGATATTTATTTCTTCCACTATTTTTTTGTTATTAAATATTCTGTTATAACACTGTGAAACTCTAATAAGAGGGTATAGTCTCCCCAATATCATCTCTCAAGACCCTCACTACTAGTCAGAAGCCTCTGACGTATGGGAATACATGATTTAGGCCATGTGACCCACCAGTATGGCTACCATTTCGATGGTAATATGGGTTGGGAAGTTACTGTTTGAAGAATAAAAACAGAATACATGCTTAATTGGTCCCATACACACCACTACAAATAATTTAAATAATACCAATGGAGTTATCATTTCATAGATAAAGAAGCTTGGTAAGAAATTCATAAATGGTGAATCGATAGAGAGAACCTTTATAAGTTGGATTAGTCTTATAAATAATATGAATCCCACCATGATGAATTAAAAGAATTCTCATATCCTAAATGAAGTTTTCACAAGTGGTATGATATAAAGGAGAATAACTAGGGACTCATGGAAAAAAGTGGGAAGAAAATCATTGGTCAATAATGACTAACCACACTTATCTTATTGAGGATATTGAAGGTACCCCAATCCTGATGTATTTAAATATTTCTAATATCTATTAGAAGTAATATAATATTAAGGAGAATATATAATCCATGGGGTTATATTAACTATAAGTTGTTATTGTTTTTAATGGAGATACATGAAACAAGAAGAGTTAGACTGGTTAACATTTTTAATGGATCTTTAAGGAATTACAAGTGGTTTTAAGTAATCAATATGGTCTCAATGATATATTTGAATTTTTTAATGATATCAATCCATCCTTAGAGATTAATAAGTGAAATTAGGAATTTTTTCAAGAGGTATCTAGCCACTTTAAGAAGGAGTGGGATTCTTGATAGAATAAGCAATAATGATCATGGATTTTATGGTTATTTTTCATACCAACAAATTAGTTTCAAATTAATATATTTAGGGTACCAAAAATTGTTTATATTAAAGTACCATAACTAATAAATGGATTCACTATACTAAAAATATTTCTACACATGGATTCCTAAGATGAAATTCAAGGAGAGTTTGTTATAAACACTTAAAGGATGATTATCCTCATCTATTTAATATATGTCAAGTGATATCATGAGTTTATCATAAAAAATGGTATTTTTTGGTTCAACATGTGATATGTAGTACACTCATGGTTCTATATTGTTAATTTTACGATTTTTTAGTGTAAGTATGATCAAGAACATAGAATTTTGTGTTGAAGGGATTAAATTCACAAGTTGCAAGAATATATGGAATTAAGTGTCTGAAATGGAGATTATAGACATTGTTGACTTAAAATATTGTTTCCTACACCAATTTATGACTCAGTAGGCTTATAGGATATTTTGATGAATCAAATTCCAAGCGGTGAATTTAATCATTGATATTTTTCAGAAATTGAAAATGAGGTTTGAATAAAAGGTTTATATGCTAAATTGAAAATATGGAGCTTTACTTATTAAAAATATTCTATCAAAAAGTGTAATCAAGGTTGAAGTGAAAAATTGGATTTTCTATCCAACTAGTGGTTCCAATGGGTGATAAAATATTAAAAAGATTAATCAAAAAATGGTTGATCCTTAGAACATGAATATAGTGAATGTTGCTAAATTTCAAGAGCCAAGGATGATATAGAATGGTTAAAAAAACCTAGTATTTTTGAATAAATATTTAAAAAGGTTTATAGAGAAAATTGGTTGGGGATGATAGTTAACGATATCAAGTTGGATGATAGAGGATTATATGATCAAGGTATATTTCAAGATCTCTTAATCTATTGATCATAATTTTAGGAGAATCATATTAAACCAACAAGATAATTATAGAGACCATAAAGGATATCATAAAATAAAGTTTTATTGAAAAAGGGGGAGTAAATCCAAGAATACATACCTATGAATTTCAGTGATAAATCGGGAGTTGTTAAAATTCTCTCCAGAAGTGAGAAGATGCTTTTAATTTTTTCCACAAAGAGGGAGAGTGAACACAAAATTTTTAGAGTGAGAAGGAAACACCATAATTACATATATTATTTTTTAATCATTTGAAGTCTAAACATGGATGAGGATTTATGTTTATATTTTCAATAAAACACAAAGAGGGATAATATTGCAACCATAGGGTTATACATTGTATTTGTTTAAAATAACAAGTATATATTTTGATAGTGAGTAAATGATTATGTTAGAATACATGGTGCTTGAGATATATGAATGATGAAGATTTCTCATCATATTTATTGGGAAATACTAGAAAAGTGGTTCTCAAGTAAGCATTTTTGGAGAGATTCTATGAGACTCCTTAATATCTCTATGCATCAAGAACATGGCATGTGAATAATTTTATGTCATGGATTGAGAATGTATATCTAGTTTTGAGAAATAATCAATGATATTATTCAATTAAATACCTAAAAATATAATTTAATATGATCCTATTATATCTATTAAGGTATCACAATAGTCAAGATAGAGGAGGATGGCACCTTGATATCACTATATTTAGGAACATGACTTTTTCTTGAGGAGAAAGATGGTCAATGAATTTGGATTTATCATAATTCATATTATGAATAACATGATTCTTTTTTATATTATTGTGGAAGATATAGGTGTTTTTATGAGGTTACTTGAAAATTTCTATTTTGGCGAAGGTATATAAATTTAGCAGAGACTTGTAAAGCATGATATACATAGTTTGAGTCTTATGCACATATATGGTATGGATTTTTAGGAGTTTATAATTATGATGTATTTACAAATCCATAAGTAAAGGGGGAAGTTTATAATAATATTAGAAGTTATTTGGGGGAAGTTAAAAGTTTATTTTGGTGTAAAGGGAGGAGATTCACACTAGTCAAATAAATTTCATGATAGTCAAAATGATTTTGCGCTAGTCAGGTGTCAATCTATTATAGAGTTTTATGCTAGTAAGGAACCATGGAAGTTATGCTGTGAAAACAAAGTGCCATCAAATTTGGATGTTTGACACGATGAGTGAAGGATTATAGTTTTCCTATAAATACTGTATAATCCCCTCCTTAGAAGAAATAAAATGAAAATTTATAAGAGGGAAAATGTTTATCCTTCACATAAGACTTACATGAAACATAGTTTCATGAAGGGTTTATGTGAATAGGGAAAAGTGAAGAAAGTTCCAAAAGAATAAAAGGGCATATAAAACATAGTATATAAAGTTCCAAAAATAGGTATGAGTGAAGGAGGCTATGAAAAGATAGTTTCATGAGTGATAATTGAGAGAACATACATGTATTAAGAAAAATTTATGAAAAAAGAAAAGTTAAGGAAATTGTGTGAATGAATTTGTGAAAATAGTACTTGAGTGAGAATACTTAAGTGAATGAAGTTATGTAAAGAGACTTAAGCAAACCAAACATGAGTGAACATACTAAGTTAAAGATATTTTTTTAAAGGAAGCTGTATAAAGAGAGTTAAGTGAAGAGTGAAATAAGATAATTCTAGTGTAGAATTATCCTCATATGGAGGAAGTGTTTTTACTACTAAGATTGAAGGAAGACATAGAGTAATACCTAACTATAAGATGATACTCTCATTTGAATTAAATAACAGAAGAAAAATATATGTGGATTTAAAAGGATCATTGAATTTGGAGTAATGATACAAGCATACTTACATGAAAATCATGGATAGAACCACAAGTATATAAACCATTTAAGATCTTTCCAAAGTTGTGCATAGAGGGAAGAAGAGACCCTCACTGAAGTACTGAGCATAGGGGAAGAAGATGGAGTATCTATAAGATTAGTAGTATATGTTTACTAAATAATTTTAATAATTACAGTGATTATTATTACCTATCTAGTACTTCAACACACTGTCGATGTATGATCCTTGGATTATCCATTTGTGACGAACCAAGTAAAACCCCCCATGTCACTGTGCATGCATTATATTTTTTTTAATATTCTTGAAATCTAGTTAGAATGAGTAAAAAAATAATTCAATGATAAGTTGAACATTATTTTTACCAACACAGAAACAAGATCTTATAAAAAGATAAACAAGTGAAATAATTGGTTTAAATTTGTCATACTCTGTGATTCACCCCTATCAAGGTGTCTTGAGTTATAACAAATAGTGGAGAAAAAATTCACCAAAATTTTTAGTATGTTGTTCGGTTGGTAAAATAAAATTATAGGAACTATATATGGACCTAGAATAATTGAAATACCTCAGTTTTAATAATGGTTATGAGGAAGATAAATCTTTTTGTGAAATTACCAACATTTATAACAAAATTTTATCTTTTACATCAATTGGAGGAATGATTGAAAATTATATAAACAATGGATGTTCTCCTTATGTTCACAGGATTAATGGTCAAAACTATCACAACATTGGAATTCTCTATAATGTTCAGTCACCAAAATTTGTACAAATTTGTGTTTATTATACTTCAAATAAAGCACATAAAAAAATTAAATTTCTTAGGTACTTTAAAAAATTTTAGTACCTCACCTATTATATATTATATTTTATTAATTGAAAAATATTTATTTACATTGTTGTGCTATTTATGATAGAAATAATTTAAATGATTCAATCATACACTTATTCATATATTTAAACAAAATTGTTACTTCTTAGGTTTAATTAATTATAATGCTGAGTTTATTGAGTATTTTAAAGAGGCTTCAGTGTAGGCCACTGGAGATTCATTTTATAGGTTTTTTGTTAACAAGATCTTATCAAACATAATTTTTTGACCAGAATATGTATTGAGTGAAACCTAGAAAGTCATTTATGAATATATCTTATATATCTAATTAAGAAAGTTAAAATTATGAGGTATATATATATTTTGTTAGAGTTTGTGTTCTTGAACCAGCCATTTATACTTTGGATTAAATATATATTCAAATAAGTGAATATTAATAAAACATATTATTATATATTGTTCATTGTTTTGAATGAATTTAATGTAATAATGTCATAGAGTATCTGTCACATTGATAAGGTCATAATAGTTCCCTTCTATATTGAGAACCTTAAAATTATATGAAGAGATTTTTAAATATAGTTCTATAGCTTAAAAAAATATGATGGGAAACATATAATGTTGATTTTCATATGAGAGTACTATTAAGTAGATGATACATCTTCTTATAAATTTTGTACTTTATAATCTCTAAAATGGGGGATTATGAGGAAAAACTGCCTGTAAGGATTCTGCATGTTTATGTGTTACCAGAAATTCCTATCTAAGAGCGTGTGTAATGGTTTTTAAAATTTAAAATTATTATTAATTCTTTTCATTACTCATGTACTTTGATGTAATGACCAAAACCGTGATTCTATATATTCATGAGAAGTAGGGTATGTTGGGTGAATCATGAATGACATGTTATTAATGAATAAGTTGAGGAAGGATTTTTCCCTTCTATATTTTTGGATGTTGATATCTCAACCCTTTGATTTAAATGGAACTGTCACATTAAATTCCATGTCCATGGTGTAACTATGAGTTTATTTTAGATAGTCAAAGAAATATTTATTGTAACGACCCAAAGTTTCATTAATGGAAAATCCCTCTGGATCTTATTAAATATCTCTTTATATAAAATGTTTTTATAAAATGTCAACTTCATTGGTTTTATGATAAGAATTGTGACCGTTACTTTTATAGCTGTTGAACAGTGATCACAAGATTAGTATAAATATAGGACTTTAACAAAACCAATTTACTCAGACAAAAGAAGCGATGACCTCATCCAGTATAATTGCCCAATACGAAGCCCATTTGTCGGAGCTCGGAAAAGAGGTGGCGTCTTTGGGCTTCGCTCTTGACCAAGACCAAGCTGAGCTTCATCATGTGAAGCTCGAACATGACCGTCTACGGGAAAATGGAAGTTGATTTAAATTACCACTCGAGCGATGTTATCCGAGCCACCCCAAGAGTCTGTCACCATCGCACACCTTACCCTTAGGTCTTATGTGGCTGTTTTAAGGGTTTATGTAACAAATAATTAGTACTATGTTCATGTACATTATTTTTGTATATAATAATGAATACAATTTCTAGTCATTTTTGATATATTGTAAATAGTTTTTAAAGTACAAATGGTGTTTTTAGTTATTATTTAATTAAGAAATCTATTTTATTAAATTAAGGGATTTTTGAATTAAATAATATTTTAATAAAATAATAATAATAATAATAAATTAATTTTTATTAAATATAAATGATCTTACAATTTTATGAATGCAATTATAATTTTTATTAAGGTTTGAAAGCCATTTCTGTCAAAACCCGTGAATTTTCGATAAATGTCGGTTTTTATTTTAAAAGTGAAAATTAAAATATTTAGAAAATTATTTAGATAAAATAAATGTTATTTCTGGAATTAGGATGTTGAAATTATCCAATGGTGAATTTTTCATAATTTTCTGAGATAATCAAATTTTTGGGTAAAAATTAAATACTGTTTAAATATATAATGTGTTTTATAACATCATAATGACCCAATAGTGATGTAATAAAATATTATAATCTTTATGTTCGGAAAATATATGTTTTAAAATTAAAATAATGTGATTTTGGATTTGTTTGACTTACTTTTCAAAGCATTAATGGACCCCTCAAGACTTATTAAACACCTTGTCTTTTTAAATTAATTTCCATGGGAGTGTGACTCACCTCCACATAAGCAACCTTATTATTTTAAGAAGTTAGGACTTTGGACTTATAAAATATTGTTTTCCTCTTCCCTTTTCCAAAAACCATGGGCAAAACCCATGGGATGGTTTTTGGTTTGGATTAATTTAATGTAAGGGGTCCCAAACCTAAATAATAAAGAATTCTCTCACCTTTCCTATACAAACCCACCCAAGCTCCCACTTAATCCACACTCAAAGCCTTTGAAGTTCGTCCAACCTCTTCCCAAATCTCTCTAGAATCCTCCCAAGGTTCCCCAAGCTCCCAATAAGCCTCTCACAAGCCTCTCTCTATCCTTTGGAAGCACACTTCCAAGTAAGGGTTTTTTCTTCCTTTCTCATTTTTGTCAATTTTCTTTAAGTTGTTTTGCCCTTTTAATTTCAATTATGAATGTTGGGGTATGGGTTAACACCTCCCCCATACTGCCCTATTATTTTTTTAATGATGGGATACCCCTTTCTTTCTCATTAAATGCCTCCCATGTACACCCGTTACTATGCCGAAATTCCGAAAGGAACTTCTCTCTCTTCTTTTACATTCAAGCAATAATTTTGTATCATGAATCTAAATTCCATTAAAATTGTTGGGACATGTATCTATATGACCTCCTTACTGTCCATTACATGTAAATATGATGATGAAATCATTTCTCTCTCATCAACCATTTTTATGAATTCTTATGTCATGCCGTTACACTGTCGAAATCACACCGATTTTCTAAGCCAATGTCATTGTGTGGTGAATACCATGCCCATTTCTCCATCAAGGGTATTCACCTTTTTGCACATTTAATTATTGACTATAAAGATTCATGTATTAATTCCACATTCCTTTATCATGGAATAAATTATTATTTTTTATGAATCCATGTTTTATGATCCATGTGGCACACTTATGCATGAAATGAAATGTTTAAGAAGGGTGCGCCCTTATAGCGCTCCAATGAATTGGGTAAAGTATAGTATCATGATACGTCATGTTCAATGAGTGTTGACTCATGCTAATTAAAGTTCAACGAGGGTTTACTCGTGCTTCATGTGCAATGAGGATTTACTCATGCTCCATGTGCAATGAGCCTTGGCTCATGCTAATTCCATGTTAAGTGTTGTTGCCACATTTCCATGTTATGATTATCATGCTTTATCATGCCTTTATGTTCATGTTTCTCTTATTCTCTATTGATATGCCTATTTTCTAACATGTATTTTACTCCCCATGTTATTCCATGTGTACTCCCTTACTAGGATTTATAGATCACCCTTTTCTTATGCATGTCCTCAGGTTATCCCATGCAATGCTAAGTATGAAGGAATATAATGTTCATGTAAAGGAAGTTTTCAATAAATATGTTGTATTTCATGTTTTAAGTTTTTATGTAATGATCCTAAGCCCCAAAGACACTAAAACTCTCGATCTTCTTTGTTGTATCAAGTGAAATCTTATGTAATAAATCATGTTTAAGTTGTAATAAAAAGCAGTGTTGTCATAGTTGGTATCAGAGGATAGGTTTAGTTATTTTTGGGATTAGGAAACCCTAGTAAAGCCTTAGATACAATAATATGTATAATAAAAACATCCCTAAGTTTTGGTAAGTATTGATTAAGTGGTTTATCAAACAAATACATCCCTGTCTGGATACGAGCAGGTAGAGGCGGCTCTGGCACAAATGTATCCTAGGGGTAAAACCCGAAAACACCGCTTTGAGCTAGACTCAAATGGGAACTGGTGCACAACAACTGGCCTTGCTACACTCTTAGTTATGACACTCCCCGGGGATATTTTTTGATAAATTCAAAATCTTAGTATGAACCCTTATTAAGGGAATTAAAAAAAATGCCCCTACGAATATATGTTAGAAAGTAGATCATGAAAAGCCTAGATTGAAGCCTATAGACTCATGAGTAAGGAAATAAAAGTTTATTTATAAGTCATCAACTTTTTTATTTAGATTACCCTTTATGTGTTACCCCTAACTTTCCTTTTATTCTAGCCAATGGCCAGTAATAGGAGGACTTGGGCTAACAAACATTGGGAAGATCGGTGTGATGACTGTACTAATGAGATGCCAAATCCAATGGGAGTGGGAATCACGAACTTTGTCACGCTTCTCTCTCAGCTAACTAAAGTTTTGAATAGAAACACGGGTCAAGAGGAACGTTCACCCCCCCCAAGAAAGAACAAGTTGCTATCGAGAGCTTCATGAGAAAAAGGCCTCTTACTTTTAGTGGATCATACGATCCCACGATCGCTGAAAAATGGATCAACTCAATTGAAAAGATCTTCTCCATCCTTCAATGTTATAAACAAGAGAAGGTTCTCCTGGAGGCTTATCGTATGGAGGGTGAAGCTAATCAATGATGGACGTTGATAAAAAATACGAAGCCTGAGGAGGAGATTGAGGCGTTGGAATGGAAGTATTTCCAGAAGATGTTTTTTGATAAATATTTTCCGCGCACCCTTCGGCTTAATATGGAAAGGGACTTCCTTTCCCTCAAGAAAAAATATGAAGAATTTGTTGGAGCGTACGATGAAAACTTCACAAGTCTTTCACGTTACGCTTCCAACTTTGTCGTTACCCCCGAATACAAAGTTGACCGCTTCTTTGGTGGGCTGAAGCCTAGCCTACGGAAAGCATTAGCGATCCGTGACTTCGACAGCTATGAGGAGATTGTCCGATGTGCCCTCAAGGTTGAAATGGAGATCGGAGAATCACAGGGGTATCATGGGGGTAAGAAGAATAAGGTGGACTTCAATGCTGGTGGGACGATGGATAAATCCAACGGTGCTAAGAAGATCCAGCACCCCACTTGCCAAAAGTGCGGAAAGAAGCACCCTGTAAATTGCCTTAAGGGGACGAGGAAATGCTTCAGGTGTGGAAGAGAAGGGCACCTAGCTGTTAATTGTCGGCAAGAAAGACCCATGGTTGCGAAAGAGGAGAGGAATGATCCGTTCGAACCTCAACGCGTTGTTCAATGCTACAAATCCAAATAACCGGGTCATTTTTCAAATCAGTGCCTTAATCCGAGGGTTTTCAGAGGCAACCAACAACCTCCAAGACAGCAAGGAAGAGATTTTGACATTACTTCTGCCGAAGTGAACCCCGACAACAAAGTGGTGACAGGTACGCTAGTTATTCATTCAAGAATAGCGAACGTACTTTTTGATTCAGGTTCTACGCATTCTTTTATATCTCAAAAGTTTAGTATAACAATCCCAACACCACCACAAATCATGGAAGTAAAGATGTCTGTGAGTACGGAAAATGGGGCAATCATTGCATCCCATAAATATAAGTCCTCCCCTGTTATAGTATGTGGATTGAATTTCCCAGCGAACCTCGTCATACTCCCTCTGGTGGAATTTGATGCAATTCTTGGCATGGATTGACTTTCCTTATATAGAGCAAACATAAATTGTTGGGAGAGGGAAATCACACTCCATATGGAGAATCGAACCCTAATTCTTTACAAGTGTAAGGAGGAAGATGAATCTCCTTTAGCTCCATCATCTCAAGTGTTGATATTACTGCCTTATGAGCACGTGTATCTGGCTCAGATTATTGAGTCCAAGGAAGAAACCATCCTTGAAGAAATTCCCATTGTGAGGGAATTCGCTGAAGTGTTTCTCGAGGAACTGCCTGGTCTTCCTCCTAGAAGGGATGTTGAATTCTCAATTGAACTTATACCAGGGGATTTACCAATATTTAAGACTCCATATAGAATGGTTGTTGTTGAGATTGAAGAGCTGAAGAAACAACTACAGGAGAATCTAGAAAAAGGGTTTATACGCCCAAGTGCTTCACCATGGGGTGAACCAGTCCTCTTCGTCAAGAAGAAGGATGGGTTAATGTGGCTTTGCATCGATTATCAGGAACTTAAAAAAATCACAATAAAGAACAAGTATCCTCTCCCATGAATTGATGACTTGTTCGATCAGTTGCGTGGAGCACAATACTTCTCCAAGGTGGACTTGCGGTCGGGATATTATCAAGTAAGGGTGAAGAAGGAAGATATCCCCAAGACTGCTTTTCGTACAAGATACAGGCACTATGAATTCAAAGTAATGCCTTTAGGAATTACTAATTCTCCAGCAATCTTCATGGAATTAATGAATAGAGTCTTTAGAGATTACCTCGACAAATTTTGGTTGTCTTTAAAGATGACATTCTAATATACTCCAAAACCAAGGAGGATCACGAGGAGCATTTAAGAACTATAATAGAGACTTTGCGCAAGGAGAAGCTCTATGCAAAGTACAGTAATTGTGAGTTCTGGTTGAAGGAGGTCTCATTCTTGGGCCATATCATCACAAGCAATGGGATATCTGTGGATCCCTCCAAAACAGATGCAATTGAGGGTTGGCCGAGGCCAACATCGGTAACGGATATCCGTAGCTTCTTGGGGTTAACTGGATATTATCGACGATTTGTGAGGAATTTCTCACGATTGTCCAACCCTCTTACCAAGCTAACTTGGAATGGAGTAAAGTTTTCTTGGAGTGATGAATGTGAAGAAAGATTCAAGGAGTTGCAAATGAGGCTTATCACTATGCCCGTGCTCTCTTTACCTACAAGTGGGGAACCTTTTGTGGTTTTCAGCGATGATTCGAAGAAGGTCTTAGGATATGTGCTGATGCATAATGATAAAGTGATATCCTATGCCTCAAGGCAGTTGAAAATCCATGAGCGAAATTATACAATGCATGATCTAGAGTTGGCGGCTGTGATCTTTGCCTTGAAAATCTGGCGACATTATCTCTATGGAGAGAAATGTGATATATATTGTAACGTCCCAGACCTGGCCAGCCACCCGAACAGTACCGAGAGGGTCGGGTGTCACTACCTTAGGCGCACCTCCCCTGAACGCCAAAGGTTTCCGACTAGCAGCGAGGGTCTGAATAGGTATAGTGGGGAGGCTATACCCTCTCTGAGGATCATAGTAAGGGTACTGGTCCGAGTATAACAGTAAAGATGCAGCGGAAAGAAAGACTTAGCAGACTCGAACCAGACCCGCAGAGCAGAAGCATATCCAATATCAACAAACAGCAGAAGAAATAATTATAACAACATCAGCGGAAATAAACACAACAGCATGCTAATAACATGTAACTACTACTGAACAGTAAAACATGCATCCAAAGCAGGTCATACATAACTAAATATAAAAAGGGCGCCAATGTCTAACCAACAGTAGCTACAACAAGCATTCCAATACAGAAAAGTAAATAAAGCAAGGTAAACCCAGCTAGTAATGACCTCAAGGTCCATACCATCTCCATGCAATAACTAACGCAGCCCAGCTCCTATAACTGGCCTCTTTCCTGCACATAAATCCATAAAGTCTGCACGCGTCCTGAAGGGCCCGTGTAGGGTGTGAGAAAAATCTCAGTAGGATACCACCCAACGGTGCGTACCAAATATAGGTGTTTAAGCAGTCATGCATTTCAAGGGAAGCGGTAAACAACACTATGCACAAGTAACCAAAAACTCCACTGGTGCTCAACAACCACCATGGAGTATCACCTGCTTCGGCCAAAGACAGAATCTCTGTCGTGTAACCCGGCACCATGTGCCACCTGACACCTCGTGTCTCAAGTACCGACATCCCGAAGGCATGCCCCAAATAGTAACCCAACACCAAGTTCCTCCTGACACCTCGTGTCCCAAGTACCGACGTCCTGAAGGCACGCCCACAAATAGTAACCTGACACCATGTGCCTCCTGACACCTCGTGTCTTAAGTACCGACGTCCCGAAGGCATTCCCATTTCCTGAAGGCTCCTCACCTCCCCGTGGATTTCTATGGAAAGCACCCCCAACAAAAATACCTAACCACAACTACAGGGGCCTCTACCCACACGAGTGGTCACAACCACCTCATCACGAAGTATCTTTGTGTGCACACTACTCAAAGTCCCAGTGAGAGGTAATCACCCAAAATAGTCCTAATCCACCAAAACATCTGACACCTCATGTCCCTACGACCATGTCGCTCAAGTCCGATGGTCTCTCCATCCAAGTAACCCAGGCCATGCCCAACCTGACAGTCATACTGCCTTAAACCAACGTCCATGACGCCCAATCTCATGGTCAAAACCACCCAAAGTAACCCGGGCAAAGCCCCAACCTGTGATCAGCATCACTCAAGCGTAACCAGGCCAATCCCAACACAACCCAAAGGGTCCAGCAGATGCAATTCAGCAATTTCATATATAACATGTTTAAACAGGAAAACATAAACCAACAAAACAAACTAAACAGTAGAATTTCACTATACCAGGTGCTGTCCCATACCAGCACTGAGGTCTTAAATGCCTTAAATAATTATAACAGTCTTAAATAATTTAAACTAATAGTTTAACACAATAATATTGCAATTAAAACCATTTTGGCGTTCCCTGACCAAAATGCCCCGAGGAGCCACAACCCCTCACCTTGCCCCGCTCATGCAAACTGGTAACCGGGCATACCCAAAGGCATCCCAGAGGTCCCATAAACAATATAGTATGAAAAGCAGATAAAACAGGTCCCGCTCAAAAATACCCGAAAACGCGCCGAAGCCGTGTTACCCAAACAACCATGAAAACACAAAATGAGGTATGCACCACCTACCCGAGACTCGAACGATGCTAATACTCCGGTAACACCTACCATTTCGGTCTAAAACATGGTAAATCTATAAAAGATTCAAAACCACTCAAAGGGCTATAACTCGTTCTAGAAAGAAAATCAGACAAAACGGCCAAAGAGGAATCGAAGCCTTACCGAGGGGGTTCCAACGCACAAATCAGCAATTGAAACGGGTCTCAGACGGATGATCGGGAGGGGAAGAGAGGTTCGGCCAGCCTGGTCCGTGTATCCGGGCGGAGGATATGAGGTTCTGCCTCAATACGAGGCTACTGCCCGTTTTAAGTGAAAAAAGAAAGTACACGGCGTGTACTTTGGGACTACACACTGTGTATGGTTCATTTAACTGTTCATAAGATGAAAAGTTTCTGCCGACTTAATTTCTGAACCTGCCGACATGAGTACACGACATGTACCTTTGGGTACACGGCGTGTACTGGGTTCCTCCTCTCCTCCTTGCCGACATACCCACACGCCATGTATATCCCTCATACACGGCTAGACTAAACGGCATGTCCAAAGGGAACACGACATGTCCCTGGTTCTTACCCGGCCAATGGCCTACAAGCCATGTATGGCTCCACACGGTCGGCGGTCTATACGGCGTGTTCAAAACTACACACCGTGTAGTAAGAAAAATCTACATGGTCACCCGCATGACATGTACTCGGCGAGTACACGGTCGGCCACTCACCGAGAAATACACGGTGTGTACTTAAAGTACACGGCGTGTAGTATAGAAATTTCCAGAAACTTCCCATTTAATCCAGTTTCCTCAGAAACAAGTCAAAAATTTAAACAAGGTCCAGATTTTGACCCGTTCTAAAAACTTGGGTTCTTACAAACTCACCACCTTAATGTAGCTCATCCCCGAGCTACCAAACGAAACCAGGAGATGGCACTGAACATGCCCACCCCAGTTAAACAACCCGGACTACCCCAGTCTCAAAGGTTCCGGCCAAATTCCTCAAGGGGGCTCCCCACCTTAGGAATTGCCTTAACTGGTCTCAACCCAACAAAACGTAAAACAAACAGGGTTTACTAACCTGTTTTCCGGAAGCAAGATCCTCCCGTGACGCATCGTCACCCCTGCACCTCATTGGTGCTCCTGTGTCGCTTCCAACACCCAAAGTATCCCGCACCGCATCGGTGTCCAACTCTACAAGGTCCTGGTGCCTAGCACCTCAAGTAAACTGCATCCACGATGCCCCGATGCCCACAACACCTCATGTAACCCGTATCCACGATGCCCTGATGCCCACGTCACCTCATACATACATACATACATACATATATATATATATCACGCACCCGAGATGGTTCCAACCCACTGACTAGCATCTAGTCAGTCCACAAAGATCCTGTGCACCTTGTTCACTCAAAACAGAAATACCTCTACAGGTCATGCCAAAAAGGAAACATGGAGATCACGGTCACACCACGGTGTACCTCTAACTGTCATCGGCTCACCGGCCTGCTCAGCCTCTGGCAGCTCCACGGCGTGCACCTGGCCTAAAACACGACTTCCTGACACCAGACCTCCCTACGGTGCTGCTCCATTCACCGGCCACTGACCCCTGAGCTGGGTCCCACTGTCTCTGTCACGGCCTTCGCGCACAGCTGAACCTTGACTACCCTCTCTGTGTACTGAACCTGAACCAAATCTAGATGCTGCAGTCTGTCTTGGTCCCTGCCTGCTGGCTATCGGAGAAGGCTTCCTGCAAAACCTCTCCAAATGCCCGTCCTGTCCACATGCCCGACACTCCTTCGAAGGAATGTCGCACTGCGCCGGAACATGTCCCGACTGTCCACACTGGAAGCAAATCACCTAAGAACTCCCACGAGGTGGTCTAGCTGAATCCCTGGCCTGACTGACCTACTGGAACTCATCTCATCCGCGCTTCCTACTGTCCGAACTGTCAGCTGAAGCTGTCATCCTGTCCAAACAATATTTCTCCCTCTCGTTGCCCTCGGCTATAAGCTCCTGATTCACCGTCTCGGAGAAAGAACCCAGCCTGAAAATGTTCACCTGGACCCGAATGGAATGCCGTAAGCCATCCTCATAGCGCCTCACCCTAGCTGCATCATCGCTCACCATACCAGGTGTAAAGTGGGACAACTCTGTGAAAGTAGCTGCGTAGTCCATGACGGACATGTCCCCCTACTGAAGACTCAAGAACTCCCGATCTCTCTCTGCCCTCAGTGTCTCTGGGTAGAAGTGATCAAAGAACCTGCCCTCGAAGTCCTGCCATGCCAGTCCCTCGTGTATACAAGCCTGAACCTTTACGTCCCACCAACGCTTCGCCGGTCCTCTCAGCATGTACGTCGCCATCTTGACCCTCTTCCCAGGAGGCGTCTCGAGATGCTCAAATATCATCTGCATACTCTATATCCAGTTCTCAACCGCCTGCGGACCACCCTCTCCCTAAAAAAGCGGCGGGTGCTGCGATTGGAACTCCCGCGTCAGATACACCATAGAAGGATCTGCACCCTGAACGCCACTCTCCATCCCCTGCAAGACGCGTACTAGGCTCGCCCAGTGCTGCTCGTTGATCCACGGCCCGAACGATGCCAAACCCGGCTGCTGTCCTGCCTGCACTGGATCCTGAACCTGATTCTGTCCCTGAGCCTGTACCTGCGGCTCGTGCTCTGCCTGTACCGAATTCTGACCCTGATACTGTGACACTGTATCATCTCCTGCCTGCCGCTCCATCGAGCCGTGAAGGAGTAACCCGCTGAATACCATAAATGGCCAGACAACCCATATATATATATATATAACAATATATTCTATGTAGATAAGGAAAGCAGTAAAAGGTAGTGCATAACAACTACCCTTACTCCCCCTCACCGTAACCCATGCCCCACGGCATCCCGGCCTCATGGCCTACTTACCCGCTCAACAGAGCCAAGTATCGATAGTACCTCGGGTCATGCCCGTCCCAACAAATCACTTTGCCTCAAACCGATGACCGAGTCGCCCAATCCTGACAGTTACACTGCCTTAGTCATACTACCTACCTGCTCTCATAAGAGTCAGACCCAAAACCATACCACATGCAATTCTACAAAAAAAAAAAATAAAGCATGGCGTACACATTGCAACAACTAGAAATTCTATCAGGAATTTCACCATTTTACATTTCAAAGCAGATAAAGCATGGAAATTGATTTATTTTATTCACATGGTATTATCACTTCACAAAGCATACGTGCAATTATGAAATTGAAATACCCTAGAAATGTGCCTATCAAAATCCAAGAAACAAGCCTTGCCATACCGGTCCAAGGTCCAATTCTCCCTTACCACACCGGTTGAAGGGTCACATATCACAATGCAAAATATCACACACCAAGTGAGCCACCGAGGTGGAAATCGTATAAACTATAATCTGAGCAAAAGAAAAAAGCAATTCCCACCCATGGAAACTAGGTCCATCCCTCGTACTTGGGGCTGCAGGCACCCAAGCACAAGCTAAAAAACCCAGTCCCAGTAACCACAACTTATCTCCAATATACCATATCCCAAATAGTAAACCCAACAGAAATAAAAAGAGAAGTCTCAATCTCATTAGTAGATAGAAAAACACTGCTACTAAATCCTTGTCAAGAACTCCTTTGATACCACTTTGTAACGTCCCAGACCCAGCCAGCCACCCAAACAGTGCCGAGCGGGTCGGGTGTCACTACCTTAGGCGCACCTCCCCTGAACACCAAAGGCTGTCGACTAGCAACGAGGGTCTGAATAGGTATAGTGGGGAGGCTATACCCTCTCAGAGGATCATAGTAAGGGTACTGGTCCGAGTATAACAGTAAAGATGCAGCAGAAAGAATGACTCAGAAGACTCAAACCAGACCCACAGAGCAGAAGAATATCCAATATCAACAAACAGTGGAAGCAATAATTATAACAACAGTAGCAGAAATAAACACAACAACATGATAATAACATGTAACTACTACTGAACAGTAAAACATTCATCCAAAGAAGGTTATACACAACTGAATATAAAAAGGGCGCCAATGGCTAACCAACAGTAGCTACAACAAGCATGCCAATACAGAAAAGTAAATAAAGCAAGGAAAACCCAGCTAGGCATGACCTCAAGGTCCATACCATATCCATGCAATAACTAACGCAGCCCATCTCCTCTAGCTGTCCTCTTTCCTGCACGTAAATCCATAAAGTCTGCATGCATCCTGAAGGGCCCGTGCAGGGTGTGAGACAAATCTTAGTAGGATACCACCCAACGGTGCGTACCAAATATAGGTGTTTAAGTAGTCATTAATTTCAAGGTAAGTGGTAAACAACACTTTTCACAAGTAACCACAAACTCCACTGGTGCTCAACAGCCACCATGGAGTATCACCTGCTTCGGCCAACGCCGGAATCTCTGTCGTGTAACCCGACACCGTGTTCCACCTGACACCTCGTGTCTCAAGTACCGACATCCCGAAGGCATGCCCCCAATAGTAACCCAGCACCAAGTGCCTCCGGACACCTCGTGTCCCAAGTACCGACGTCCCGAAGGCATTCCCACAAATAGTAACCCGACACCATGTGACTCCTGACACCTCGTGTCTCAAGTACTGACGTCTCGAAGGCACACCCATTTCCTGAAGGCTCCTCACCTCCCCGTGGCTTTCTATGGCAAGCACCCCCAACCATAATACCTAACCACAACTACAGGGGACTCTACCCACATGAGTGGTCAAAACCACCTCATCACGGAGTATCTCTGTGTGTACACTACTCAAAGTCCCGGTGAGCGGTAATCACCCAAAATAGTCCTAAGCCACCAAAACATCTGACACCTCGTGTCCTTGCGATCATGTCGGTCAAGTCCAATGGTCTCACCATTCAAGTAACCCGGGCCATGCCCAGCCTGACAGTCATACTGCCTCAAACCAACATCCATGACGCCCAATCCCATGGTCAAAACCACCCAAAGTAACCCGGGAAAATCCCCAACCTGTGATCAGCATCACTCAAGTGTAACTGGGCCAAGCCCAACACAACCCAAAGGGTCTAGCAGATGCAATTCAGCAATTGCATATATAACATTTTTAAACAGGAAAACATAAACCAGCAAAAAAAACTAAACAGTTGAATTGCACTATACCAGGTGTTGTCCCATACCAGCACTGAGGTCTTAAATGCCTCCAATAATTATAACAGGCTTAAATAATTTAAACTAACAGTTTAACACAATAATATTGCAATTAAAACCATTTTGGCGTTCCCTGGCCAAAATGCCCCAATGAGCCACGACCCCTCACCCGGCCCCGCTCATGCAAACTGGTAACCGGGCATACCCAAAGGCTTCCCAGAGGTCCCATAAACAATACAGTATGAAAAAGCAGATAAAACGGGTCCCACTAAAAAATACCCGAAAACGCGCCGAAGCCGCGTTACCCAAACAACCACGAAAACACAAAATGAGGTATGCACCACCTACCTGAGACTCGCATGATGCTACTCCTCCGGTAACACCCGCCAATTCAGTCAAAAATGCGGTAAATCTACAAAAGATTGAAAACCACTCAAAGGGCTGTAACTCGTTCTAGAAAGAAAATCAGACAAAACGGCCAAAGAGGAATCGATCCCTTACCGAGGGGGTTCCAACGCACTAATCAGCGATCGAAACGGGGCTCGGATGGACGATCGGGAGGGGAAGAGATGTTCGGCCGGCCTGGTTCGCATATCCGGGCGGAGGATATGAGGTTCTGACTCTATACGAGGCTACTGCCCGTTTTAAGCGAAAAAAAGAAAGTACACGGCATGTACTTTGGGACTACACGCCAAGTATGGTTCATTTAACTATTCATAAGACGGAAATATTCTACCAAATTACATTCCGAACCAGCCGACATGAGTACACGGCGTGTACCTCTGGGTACACGACGTGTACTAGGTTCCTCCTCTCCTCCTCGCCGACATACCCACACACTATGTATATCCCTCATACACGGCTAGACTACATGGAGTGTCCAAAGGGAACACGGCATGTCCCTGGTTCTTACCCAGCCAACGACCTACACGCCATGTATGGCTTCACACGGTCGGCGGTCTACATGGCGTGTTCAAAACTACACGTCGTGTAGTAAGAAAACTCTACACGGTCACCCGCACGACATGTACTCGGCGAGTACATGGTCGGACACTCGCCGAGACATACACGACGTGTACTTAAAGTACACGGTGTGTAGTCTGGAAATTTCCAGAAACTTCCCATTTAATCCAGTTTCCTCGAAAACAAGTCAAAAATTTAAACAGGGTCAGGATTTTGACCCGTTCTAAAAACCCGGGTTCTTACATATATACTGACCACAAGAGTCTTAAATATATATTCAAACAAAAAGAGCTTAATATGTGCCAGAGAAGATGGATAGAGCTCATCAAGGATTATGACTGTTCAATACATTACCACCCTGGGAAATAGAAGAAAGAACTTTCGGATGATGCACATAGTTCAAATTTCTCTATTCATCCAGGGAGCACAAAGATTTATCAAGATCTCTGAGAAAACTTTTGGTGGGATAATATGAAGAAGGAGATCGCTGAATATACATCGAAGTGCCTAGTGTGTCAGCAAGTTAAGGCAGAGAGGCAGAAGTCTAAGGGGATGATGCAACCATTTCCCATACCAGAATGGAAATGGGAGAACATCACCATGGACTTTGTCACAGGACTTCCAAGGACATCCAAAGGAAACAATGCAATTTGGGTTGTTGTGGATCGTCTTACAAAGACTACACACTCCATTTCCATTCAGGAGAATTTCTCATTGGATCAACTGGCACAAATATATATCAGGGAAGTGGTAAGGTTTCATGGAGTACCACTATCTATTGTGTCTGACCGAGATCCAAGATTCACCTCTAAGTTTTGGAAGAGTCTTCAACATGCTCTGAATACTGAACTGAACTTTAGTACGGCCTATCATCCTCAAACTGATGACCAATCCAAGTGGACTATCCAAAGACTTGAGGATATGTTGAGAACGTGCTCAATGAAATTTAAAGGAGTATGGAATTGACATATTCCTCTGGTTGAGTTCTCTTATAATAACAGTTTCCAATCGAGCATCCAAATGGAACCATATGAAGCCCTGTGTGGGTAAAGGTGCAGAACACCGACATGTTGGGATGAGGTCGGTGAACGTAATATTCTTGGACCAGAAATGGTCGAGGAAATGGTGGAGAAGGTGAAAACTATTCAGCAGCATATCGAGGCAGCCCAGAGTCGACATAAGAGTTATGCAGATAATCTTCGATGAGACATTGAGTTTAAAGTTGGAGACATGGTTTTTCTACACATATCTTCGTGGAATAAGGACATGAGGTTTGGAAACAAAGGGAAGTTAAGTCCAAGGTACATCGGCCCCTTCGAGATTCTTGATCATGTCGGGGCTGTGGCCTATCGACTAGCACTTCCACCTACTATGTCCAAAGTACATGATGTCTTTCATGTATCCCTCTTAAGGAAGTACATACTGAACCCTTCACATGTACTCTCTTCTGAGGTGGTACAATTGGAAGATGGTCTTTCTTATGAGGAGAAACCAGTGAAGATCTTTGATCGTAGAGAAAAAGTTCTACGAAATAAGAAAATGCCCCTCATCAAGGTGTTGTGGAGAAACCACAAGTTTGAAGAAGCAACTTGGGAATCAGAGGAAGTGATGAAGCTGAGTTACCCACATCTGTTTTAGTGTGGGAAAAGGAAAATTTCGAGGGCAAAATTTCTTAAGGGGGAATATTATAACGACCCAAAGTTTCATTAATGGAAAATCCCTCTTGATCTTATTAAATGTCTCTTTATATAAAATGTTTTTATAAAATTTCAACTTCATGGGTTTTATGATAATAATTGTGACCGTTACTTTTATAGCTGTTGAACAGTGATCACATGATTAGTATAAATATAGGACTTTAACAAATCCAATTTACTCAGACAAAAGAAGTGATGGCCTCATCCAATAGAATTTCCCCATACAAAGCCCATTTGTCAGAGCTCAAAAAAGAGGTGGAGTCTTTGGGCTTCGCTCTTGACCAATCCCAAGCTGAGCTTCATCATGTCAAGCTCGAACGTGACCGTCTATGGGAAAAGTGTAAGTTGATTGAAATTACCACTCGAGCGATGTTATCCGAGCCACCCCAAGAGTCTGTCACCATCGCACACCTTACCATTAGGTCTTATGCGGCTGTTTTAAGGGGTTATGTAACAAATAAGTTGTACTATGTTCATGTACATTATTTTTGTATATAATAATGAATATAATTTATAGTCATTTTTTATATATTGTAAATAGTTTTTAAAGTACAAATGGTGTTTTTAGTTATTATTTAATTAAGAAATATATTTTATTAAATTAAGGGATTTTTGAATTAAATAATATTTTAATAAAATAATAATAATAATAATAAATTAATTTTTATTAAATATAAATGATCTTACAATTTTATGAATGAAATTATAATTTTTATTAATGTTTGAAAGTCATTTCTGTAAAAAACCCATGAATTTTTGATAAATGTCGGTTTTTATTTTAAAAGTGAAAATTAACATATTTAGAAAATTATTTAGATAAAATAAATTTTATTTCTGGAATCAGGACGTCGAAATCATCCAACGTTGAATTTTTCATAATTTTCTGAGACAGTCAAATTTTTTGGGTAAAAATTAAATACTGTTTAAATATATAATGTGTTTTATGACATCATAATGACCCAATAGTGATGTAATAAAATACTATAATCTTTATTTTCGGACAATATATGTTTTACCATTAAAATAATGTGATTTTGGGTTTGTTTGACTTACTTTTCAAAGCATTAATGGACCCCTCAAGACTTATTAAATACCTTGTCTTTTTAAATTAATTTCCATGGGAGTGTGACTCACCTCCACATAAGCAAACTTCTTATTTTAAGAATTTTGGACTTTGGACTTATAAAATATTGTTTTCCTCTTCCCTTTTCCAAAAACCATGGGAAAAAACCATGGGATGGTTTGTGGTTTGGATTAATTTAATGTAAGGGGTCCCAAACCTAAATAATAAAAAATTCTCTCACCTTTCCTATATAAACCCACCCAAGCTCCCACTTCCTCCTCACTCAAAGCCTTTGGATTTCATCCAAACTCTGAACAACTCTCTCTAGAATCCTCCCAAGGTTCCCCAAGCTCCCAAGAAGCCTCTCACAATCCTCTCTCTAGCCTTTGGAAGCACACTTCCAAGTAAGGGTTTTTTCTTCCTTTCTCATTTTTTTCAATTTTCTTTAAGTTGTTTTTCCCTTTTAATTTAAATTATTAATATTGGGGTATGGTTTTGAACCTCCCCAATACTTCCATCTTATTTTTTGAATAATGGGATACCCCTTTCTTTCTCATTAAGGGCCTCTCATGTACACCCGTTACTATGCCAAAATTCCGAAAGGAACTTCTCTCTCTTCTTTTACATTCAAGCAATAATTTTGTATCATGAAACTAAATTCAATTACAATTGTTGGGACATGTATCTAAATGAACTCCTTACTGTCCATTACATTTAAATATGATGAGGAACTCCTTTCTCTCTCATCAACCATTTTTATGAATTCTTATGTCACGCCGTTACGCTGCCGAAATCGCACCGATTTTCTAAGCGAATGTCATTGTGTAGTGAATACCATGCCCATTTCTCCATCAAGGGTATTCAACTTTATGCACATTTAATTATTGACTATAAAGATTCATGTATGAATTCCACATTTTTTTATCGTGGAATAAATTATTATGTTTTATGAATCCATGTTTTATGATCCATGTGGCACACTTATGCATGAAATGAAATGTTTAAGAAGGGTGCACCCTTATAGCGCTCCAATGCGTTGGGTAAAGTATAGTATCATGATACATCATGTGAAATGAGTGTTGACTCATGCTAATTCAAGTGAAACGAGGGTTTACTAATTCTTCATGTGCAATGAGTATTTACTCATGCTCCATGTGCAATGAGCCTCGACTCATACTAATTCCATGTTAAGTGTTGTTGCCACATTTCCATGTTTTGATTATCATGCTTTATCATGCCTTTATGTTCATGTTTCTCTTATGCTCTATTGATATACCTATTGTATAACATCTATTGTACTCCTCATGTTATTCCATGTGTACTCCATTACTGGGCTTTATAGCTCACCCTTTTCTTATGCATGTCCTCAGGTTATCCCATGCAATGCTAAGTATGAAGGAATGTAGTGGTCATGTAAAGGAAGTTTTCAATAAAGATGTTGTATTTCATGTTTCAAGTTTTTATGTAATGATCCTAAGCCCCAAAGAAACTAAATCTCTCGATCTTCTTTGTTGTATCAAGTGAAGTTTTAGGTAATAAATCATGTTTATGTTGTAATAAAAAGCAGGGTTGTCATATGTATCAAACACATTTTTTGATGGAAAGTGTGTGTGACATGATTGATGAGATATTGTGACAAAGGGATTATATTTCACAGTAAGAATTCATATGTATCTTTCAAATTTGTGACATTAACTTCTTTATCTTAGGTTTCTTGACCTATTGATTGATAGTAATATTGGACTTTAAGCATGTTCGCCTAATGAGAATGAGAAAAAACCCTAGAGGGTTACACAATATGTGTTTATATTAATCTTAATTAAATTATATTAGAATTTAATTATTGAAATAAATGTTTTTCTCAAGACCTATGAATAATTTTATTCATGATTTATTGATTTAATATATTTACATGGTAATAAATAATTATTTATTCATTAAAAAATAATTTATTTAATTACATGAATATTTAATAAATATTTATTCTCTAGTATGTGAATAGAATATTTATTTTATTTATTGAATATTTAATAAATATTTATTCACCAGATTGTGAATAAAATATTTATTTATGAATAAAATATTTAATAAAATATTTATTTGGGTATTTGATAAATATTGAGGAAGAGTGAACCAAGATTGTGTTCAACTATAAATATTAATTTACAAGATGGTAAAATTATATTTATCATTAGAATAGTTAGTGTATGCCATAAAATAATAATAATAATAATATTATTATATAGCATAAGATTAGATAAGGTTTATTATATTATTTAAGGGCCTTTGCGAAATTAAATAATACTTTTTAACATAAATATATGGCTATGTCTATTGTGTTGGTTTAATCAAGAATTAAGGATTGTTGTGCATAAAAAGTTTCTCTCTAGATTCCTCTTTGTTTCATCCTCTTGAGTACGAGAAGAAAAAAATAAAATTATTCAAGCCTGAAGGAACTTGAAGTGATCAAGATGAAAAACACAAGATAATCGATCCACTATGCTAGCACCCAAAATACCATCGATGTTGTTCAGAGATCAAAGGATCATTTGTGAATCACCACTGGAGGGGATCTACTTTGGTTCCTCCCTATATAATAATGGTAATCCAAAATGAGATTTAAGATCATCAAAAACATGATTGAATAAATATCCTAAGATGAGGTATTATTTATTATAATATATTTAAATTGATTATAAGTTTTACATGAAAAATATCCTTTCTAGGTTCTAGGATTTCTATTTTAATATTTTATAGAAATAATTCATTTGTCATGACTTTTACATCTTTCACAATTGGAGAATGATCCATCGAATATTACCAAAACCTTAACAGTTATTCACCCAAAAGGCACTTTCATTGTGTCTGAAACTATCAAGTTGTATCAGAATGATCATACTTAAATTTATTGTTATTTTTTTGATTACTGATCATATACAAACAATTATGGTTAATTTTTATTTCTAGATTATTCATTCTTTAATATGAAGTTTTATTAATACACTTTTTATATTTTAATATTCTTAATTAAAGATTCATATTTTCTTAAGGCCTAAGAATATATGAAGAATGATTAGATATTCCATTGATTATTCAAATTATTGTAAAGACCCTGAAATTTCAAGGAATTGTTTTTTCTTATATACTTTGTAATTTTACAAGTCTGTGGTTTCTGACGGCACATGATTCTGAGGCCCGGTGTGCCCGGAATCAATTTCTGAAGTTTTGTTCGGGTACGTTCAGGTAAACATACATGCAGGTTTTTCTATCTTTTGAATCGGTGCTTGGAATCGAAATCTGAGGGCACCGATGAACTCACAACGCCGGTATTCACTTAAGGGGACCTTTACCACAATTTCATTTTATGCGGGTTGAGAGTTAATTTTTGGGGATTTAGAATAAAATATATAAAATTTGTAATACACAATTTTATTTATGTTTGGGGGTTATTTCCTCCCAAGGGGAGTTAGAGGTGGGGCCCACACCCACATAACCTCCCATGAGAGGATATTTTTGAGGTGGGGCCCACACGATCTCCTAACCTTTCAACTCCCTTAAACCCCCATTAAACCCCCCCTAATTAATTTGACAACTCTCCCCTTATTTATGTGAACTTTCCACCTCCCTCTCTCCCATTAATTTTTTCCCAACACTTTTAATTAATGAGTTGAATCCTCAAATTAATTAATTAAAGTGTTTGAATTTTAAAAATTCATGTGTGAATAAAATAACAGCCTTATCTATTGTTTTAGTTTGGGAACTTGTTGTGTTGAGAGGATTTTTGGGGAGAGCTCTTGAGAATTTGAAGAAGAAGTCCCTCTCTTTAACGAAGAACATCGTCCTTCCCATGAAGAACTGCCGAAGAATGATGATCGTCTCTTTTGATCTTCGTCCAAGCCAAAGGAGAAGGAGCCACCCACAAGGAATTCCGATGACACGCCATCCTTGGATCCTTGTTCCCCGATGTCAACGAGTTGACGCCGTCTCCCCGCGACGCCGTCTTCCGCGATGCCCGACTACCACGAACCTTATTTCGAGGTAGGGGTTTGTACAATTTTTAAGTGAATAATTTGTACCCTGTTCTTTGTTGAATTTTTTCTGAATTGTCATCGGCCAATTGATACCACCTAACATGGATGGCGCGAGACGAACACAATTGACCCGATGGCCCTCTATAGTTTCTTTTATTTGCGATGGAGACCATGTTGGGAAGGTGGCGACGAGTGAAGGCGGTAGCCACGCGCCGACTGTGTGCGGAAGAACCGCGTCCTGTAACCGTGGGCCACTCGGCCGAAGAAGAACCGGCCGGCTAAAGCCGTCCGGACCGAAGGGAGACCGCAACGCCACAAGGGGCGCCGTGCTGCGGAGAACCGTGGCCCGCGCTTTGCGTGCTGCTACGACGGCGAACCAGCCGGCTCATCAATAGGGTGGCTTTGGCCGGCCAGATAGGAGGGCGATGCCGCTTGGCGCCACCGGTTCGGGAGACCGGGGGGTCGTGCCTCCCCACAACGCTCAGGCACCCGGGTCGAGACGCTCGCCTAGCCGGGCTGAGCCGCGGCCAGACGGACCGGGCCGCACCGCGCCGGGCCGGACCCTACTGGACCGGGCCATACCGCACCGGGCCGGGCCGCACCCTGCCAGGTTGGGCCGTGCCCTCTCTGGCCGGGCCGCGCCCCCTCGGGCCGGGCCGCACCCCACCGGGCCGGGCCACGCGCTTCACCGGGCCGGTCCGACCCTCTACTGGGTTGCACCCGCTGAACCAGGTCGGGCCGACCCGCCAGCCCACTAGGCTTGACGGGCCGGGCCCGTTACGCTTAAATGTGAATAACTTAAAGACCACACGTCCGATCGACGCGCCGTCTGCGGCATTGGGAACCTCACAATGAAGCGGTCCTTTTTAAATAATCTAAATGAGTTTTAGAAAACTTTGGAAAAGTTTTGGGTTTTGGAACGAGCGTATTTCCAACCGGGCCCCTGGAATAGAAAAGCCAATATCTCTCAGACTAGGGGTCCAATTGACGCGTCGTCTATCGCGTTGGGTTCTTTTTGACGAGATGGAACTTCGGGATACATCCACTCTGAACTTTGTGATAGTTGATGTATCAAAACCTTTTCTTGAGGAGCGGACCCTCCTGGAATCGATCGTGCTGTGTGCGGGAACCCTAGAGTTGGTTGTGACTGCGAAATCTACTGTACTGGAATCCTCCATGGGTTTGGCGACAACGTCTGCCGTACTAGAATCCTCCGTGGGTTCAGCGACAACGACTACCGTACGGGAATCCTATGTGGGTTCGACGGTGATGAATACTATTCTTGTATCTTACGTGGGTCCAATAGTTAGACTTATGTTCTAGTATCCTACGTGGGTCCGACAGTTTAGCTGGTCTAGTATCCTACGTGGGTCCGATAGCTTAGATGAATCAGTGACTACATTTGATCATCTTTATCACTTTACGAAATATGTATACCTGTGTGAGCTGAGTCTTGACTTTCGATCATTATCATCGATGTGATTGACTTCTTTCCTATGTGGACTGGGTTGTGCTTGGGCTTGAGAGTTGGAGACAAACTAGGATTGATGAATTAGGTATATGTATGGGCATATACCTAAGTAGAGTTGGTTGATACTTTGTGATTGTATCTTTCCTTTTTGGATTATATTTCATGGATTCTGGGAGACCTTCGGGGGTCTCAGGGTCCCTACTGAGTATTTTTATACTCACCCCTGCATGAGCTATGCCCGCACTACGTTATGTTGGATGCAGATGACAGACAACACTGATCGTGGTAGAGACTTGTGAAGCTGGACGGTACCCGGACGTGGAACACTTGGCGTGATGTACACGGAGTGGATGGATGGACCTGAGGTGCTGAGGGGACCATCTGTACCCACCCTTCAGGTGGGATTCCTGGAGGACGACTCAGTGGTTGCTGCTTTACTTTACTACTGTTGTACTAATCTTTTAGTTGTACTGTACTTACTATTGGGCTTGTATTTCCAGCCCCTTTCTTTTTAGCACTTACTTTTGTATACAGTTTGACTTTGTGATTACTTCAATTGCGTACTATGTTGTGTTTATTTACTTCTATAAAGACAATTCCTTCCCAGTATAGGGATTTACGACTTTGGTGCTAGTCGCCATCCCCTGGCCTATGGAAGGCGGGCTTGGGGTAGTCACGACATGGGCCCCAAGGACGGGTCGTGACAAATTGGTATCAAAGGAGTCATTTCTACCACAGAACTTTGGACTCTGATCATTCTTTCTGTGGATAAATAGTGTTAAGAGTATTGATTGTGGTTTTCTGTCTATGGAGTCCAGTGTTGGTGCGGTGGCCGACGTATCTATACACCAGGACCCTGGCCTCTGATTTTCGACTCAGTTCATGAAAACATTGATTGCATGTCTGTTTCAAAAGTTTTATTTGTGATTACGTTGTGTCAGCTCACTAGGTATACAGTTTTGACCATGGTGCACCTGTTTCTTTTCAGGATGGACCCACGAAGGCAGCCAGCTAGGGTTCCGAGTCGTGTACGAGATGGCAGCCCACCGAGCGACGAGGCCTCGGTGTAGGGCCCCATCACAGCGGAGGCACCAGCGGTACCACTACCCGCTGGGGCACCGATACCACCAAATCCAGCAGTAGAGAGTGCACACCACATGAGTGCGTTGCACGAGTTTCAGTGACAGAGGCCGCCCAGGTTCCGTGGAGAGACGAATGCCTAGGTAGCCGAGGATTGGATGGGGGCTATCGTCAGAGTCTCCAGATTGGTAGGGACACCAGATGACCTTATGTTTATCATTGCTGCGAGTCTCCTGCACGCAGAAGCATGTAGATGGTGGAGCCTGATGCTTCAGGTGCATGACAAGGCATCTTTACTCTGGACGGACTTTAAGAGTCTCTTCTGCTCAGAGTTTGTCCCAGCCACCTTTTGTGCGGTGCAGATTCAGGAGTTACTTCATCTGCGGCAGGGCAACATGATAGTAGCTCAGTACTCAGCAAGGTTTACCGACCTCTCATGATACTCCATGAACATGGTACGAGACCCATTCTTCAGGGCCCAAACCTTTGAGCAGGGACTCAGACATGAGATCAGGGCTTCGATGTTCTCCCTTATCATTCAGACGTAGGTGGGAGTGCTGGAGCGAGCCCTTCATTTAGAGAGATTTCTCACTGAGCCGACACTAGTATCAAGACCCACCGCAGGGCGACACGTTGCGGAGTATTTTGCATCCGACAGTAGATAGTTAACACAGAGGTCCAAGCAGACTAGGCCATCAGGCGAGCGACCACAGGATACAGGTTCGGTTGTGTGGGGCCACACAGAACAAAGCCTGCTATATGAGGAGCAGGAAGTGATATGCATGTTGCAGGAAGGGTCACATGGCTCGGGATTTCCCGACCTGCCGTGCAGATGAGCAGCAGACAGTGGAGGGATCTCCCAGGTAGAGGTAGAGGTTCGACCGTGGTGGTCTATCGGGAGCAGGAGGACGAGGCAGAGGAGCTGGCCGAGCAGTGGGTGGTGGATGACGTTTCGAGGCTCTACCACCACCACCACCAGGAGGTCCACCCCGACCACAGGGAGCTGGCGAAAATAGGCAGGCTCATCTCCAGACAGTCAAGGCCTATGACCACGGCACACCTGAGATGATTTGAGGTACTATCTGTGTCTACTTCACCCTTGCTGGAGTGCTTATAGACATAGGTGTGAGTCATTCTTTTATTTTCACTGCCCTTGTTCGGAGCTCGGAGATTCTGACAGATCCGTTGGCTCGATACTTACGGCCAGAGACTCTTACGGGAGTAGACTCGATGATTACGCACTGGTGCCAGCAGTTTGAGCTTACTCTAGGAGGTGAGATCTTCAGCTAGGATCTTCTTAAAGCGGCTTCGAGGCCTTATGACGTCATCTTGGTTATGGACTGGTTATCTACAATCCATGCTCATATCGACTGTATTAGGTGCAAGGTGCGGTGTGTCCACACGGATGGGACCAGGTTCACCTTCACCGGCAAGAAGGGAGCCTTTACATCACATGATGGACTTACACAGAGGAGAGGAAAACTAATCACACATCAGTTGGCTAGTCTCATCCTTGGAGCGGTTGATGTGTGGAGTCCGAGTCTTCCTGTTGTGGTGGATCAGTATGTGGACATTTTTCTTGATAATGTTCCAGGACTACCTCCTCATAGAGAGGTAGACTTCTACATAGACCTGTACCCTGGGAAAACACTGATATCTACTCCAGCATATCGTATGGATCCTGCTGAGCTTCGTGAGCAGCAGGTACAGCTAGAGGACTTGCAGAGGAAGGGATTTATCCGACCCAGTGTTTCACCCTGGGCTTCTCCGACTTTGTTCGCCAAGAAGGTGGATGGGAGTTTGTGACTGTGTGTCGACTACCATCGCCTGAATCAGGTGATTGTAAAGAACAAGTACCCACTCTCGAGGATTGATGACTTCTTTGATCAGCTCAAGGGAGAACGATGGTTCTCAAAGATATACCTCAGGTTAGGCTATCACCAGCTCAGAGTTTGAGACGAGGATGTGCAGAAGACGGTCTTTAGGTGTCGGTATGGCCACTACGAGTTCTTGGTTATGCCCTTCAGCATAACCAACACACCAACAGTGTTCATGAGTCTCATGAGAAGGATATTCTAGCCTTACCTCAGTCGTTTTTTCGTAGTCTTCATCGACGAAATACAGATTTACTCGAATACTGAGGATGAGCACCCCTACCACTTGCAGGTTGTACTGGATACAATCCGAGAGAACCAGATTTATGGTATGATCTCAAAGTGCCAGTTCTAGATTCGAGAGGTTCAATTTCTGGGAAATATCATTTCAGAGGATGGAGTTGCAGTGGATCCAGTGAAGATCGAGGCAGTACTTGCTTGGGAGCCACCCAGGAGCGGGACGGAGGTGCGGAGTTTCCTAGGTCTATCTGGGTACTATCAGAGATTTGTGCCAGACTTCTCCAGCGTTGCATCACCACTTTCAGGCTTGACGAAGAAGGGGAAACCCTTCGTGTGGTCAGATAGATGTCAGCAGATCTTTCAGGAGCTGAGGTAGAGGTTGAACAGTGCACCCATCTTGAGGCTACCGGAGGAGGGAGTTGGGTACGTAGTGTACTGGGACGCATCAGGGACTGGAATCGGGCATGTCCTGATGCAGGATCGAGCGGTGATCGTATATGGTTCACGAAAGTTGAGAAATTATGAGAATAACTACGCTACCCATGACCTGGTGTTAGAAATAGTGGTCTTTTCCTTGAAGTTGTGGTGGCACTATCTGATGGGCGAGCACTTTACAGTCTAATATGACCACCAAAGTCTCAGGTACATCTTCTTGCAGAAGGACCTAAACCTGAGACAATGACGATGACTCAAGTTCCTCTAGGACTATGACTTTGATATATTCCATACTCATGGCAAGGGGAACGTTGTAGCTGATGCTCTCAGCAGGAGATCAGGCATTCAGCTAATAGGAGAGGCGACAGAGTAGCTAGCCGCGTTGCAGATATCCTTTGTGGATAGAGATGGAGCAGCCTTTCTACAGTCACTCATAGTCACTCCTCCACTCCTTCAGCTAGTTAGAGAGGCACAACGTGGGGACATTGACTGTGAGATGCGATGTGCTCATATATCCATAGGGCAATCACCTGATGGATTTTTTGAAGGAGGGGAGAACGTCATCCTCTTCAGGGGACGTACTATGGTACCAATTTCACTACAAGAGGATGTGCTAAGGGAGTTTCACACTTCCCCTCTAGCAGTACATCCAGGTGTGGCGAAGATGTACCAGGACCTCAGACGACAACACTGGTGGCCGGGTATGAAGAAAGCTGTAGCAGAGTTCGTTTCATGATGCCTTCCTTGTCAGCTAGTGAAGGCGGAGCACCATGTACCAGTAGGCTTGGTACAACCCTTAGAGGTCCCAGAGTGGAAGTGGGATGGGATATCCATGGATTTAGTGATGGGGCTTCCACGTACATCCAGAGGACACGACTCTATCTGGGTGATCGTAGACCGACACACCAAGTTGGACCACTTCCTACCGATTCGAGAACATGGCTCAGTAGAGAGCTTGGGACGCCTCTACATTCAGGAGATCATACGACTTCATGGTGTTCCATATTCTATTTTTTCTGATCGTGATGCTCGTTTTACTTCTCGGCTATGGAAGGGGTTACAAGAGGCTTTTGGGACACAGCTACATATGGGCACCACCTTCCATCCTCAGACGGACGACCAGACTGAGAGGACCATTCAGACTCTCGGGGACATGCTCCGTGCATGTGTCCTTGACTTTTTTCGTAGCTGGGAGGATCACCTACCCTTGGTGGAGTTTGCATACAACAACAACTATCACTCCACCATCGGGATGGCACCTTATAAGGCACTTTACGACCGACCTTGCAGATCACCTCTATGATGGGCTGACCCTGGGGAGTTAGTACTTGTAGGACCAGAGATGGTTCAGGATATGACAGAGAAGGTTCAGATCATCCAGGAGCAGATGAAGACTGCACAGAGTAGACAGAAGTCCTATGCTGATAAGATACGGTGACCACTGGAGTTCGAGGATGGAGACCACGTCTTCCTACGGGTCTCACCTCGACGAGGTCTACAGAGATTTTTCCAGGGTGGAAAGTTATCTCCGTGTTTCATTGGACCTTTCCAGGTCCTCAGCAGAGTAGGCAAGGTGGATTACCACCTAGACCTTCCACCTCAGTTGCACCGGGTGCATGACATCTTCCACGTATCTCAGCTGAGGAGATACGTGCATGACCCATCTCACAACATCGATCACGGAGAGCGGGACATTGATGACAGGGCGACATTCTCGGAGGTCCTGGTGGATATTGAGGATTGATAGGAGCAGGTCCTACGTGGGTGGTCGATTACTCTGGTGCGCATTCGCTGGCAGCATGGAAACCTCCAGGAGAGCACTTGGGAGCGGGAGGCTCAGATGCGATCTTAGTACCCCCATTTGTTTCCCTAGTCCGTTTTGTAGCTTTATGGGGATGTAAATCCCTGAGGTGGGAGTAATGTAAAGACCCAGAAATTTCAAGTAATTTTTTTTCTTAAATTCATTGGAATTTTATTAGTCTGCGGTTTCTGACGACACTTGATTCTAAGGCCCGGTGTTCCCGGAATCAATTTATGAAGTTTTGTTCGGGTACGTTCAATAAACGTACGTGTGAGTTTTTATATCTTTTTAACCGGTGCTCGGAATCGAAATCCGAGGGCACCGATGAACTCGCAGCGCTAGTATTCTCTTAAGGGGACCTTTTCCGCAGTTGCATTTTGTGCAGGTTGAGAGTTAATTTTTGTGGATTTAGAATAAAATAAATAAAATTTGTAATACACAATTTTATTTATGTTTGGTGGTTATTTCATCCCAAGGGGAGTTAGAAGTGGGGCCCACACCCACATAACCTCCCATGAGAGGATATTTGTGAGGTGGGTCCCACACGATCCCCTAACCTTTCAACTCCCTTAAACCCCCATTAAAACCCCCTTAATTAATTTGACAACTCTCCCCTTATTTATGTGAACTTTCCACCTCCCTCTCTCCCATTAATTTTTTTCCAACACTATTAATTAATGAGTTGAATCCTCCAATTAATTAATTAAAGTGTTTGAATTTTAAAAATTCACGTGTGAATAAAATAAGAGCCTTAGCTATTATTTTAGTTTGGGCACTTGTTGTGTTTAGAAGATTTTTGGGGAGAGCTCTTGAGAATTTGAAGAAGGAGTTCCTCTCTTCAACGAAGAACACCATCCTTCCAATGAAGAACAACTGAAGAACGATGATCATCTCTTTAGATCTTCGGCCAAGCCAAAGAAGAAGGATCCACCCGCAAAGAACGCCGATGACGCGCCATCCTCAGCTCCTTCTTTCCCGACGTCAACGAGTTGACACCGTCTCCCCGAGACGCCGTTTTTTGCGACGCCCGACTACCGCGAACCATATTTCGAGGTAGGGGCTTGTACAATTTTTAAGTTAATAATTTGTACCCCGTTCTTTGTTGAATTTTTTCTGAATTTTCATTGGCCAATTGATACCGCCTAACGCGGAGGGCGCGGGCCGAACAGAGATGGCCCGATGACCCTCTGTAGTTTATTTTATTTGTGATGGAGAC
The DNA here is from genome assembly GCA_963277665.1 of Viscum album. Lineage (NCBI taxonomy): Eukaryota > Viridiplantae > Streptophyta > Magnoliopsida > Santalales > Viscaceae > Viscum > Viscum album. Next base: position 81,105,866 of record OY728122.1, read on the forward strand.
CATGTTGGGAAGGTGGTGACGAGAAAAGGCAGTGGCCGTGCGCTGGCCGTGTGCGGAAGAATTGCGGCCCGCAACCGCGTGCTGCTCTACCAAAGGAGAGCCGGCCGGCCGGCCGGACTGAAGGGAGACCACGACGCCATAAGGGGCACCGTGCTGCGGAGAACCATGGCCCGCGCTTTGTGGGCCGCTACGACGGTGAACTGGCCGGCTTGTCATCCGGTCGGGATGAGGGGTCCACGACACCCGTAGGTGCAGCGCCGAAGGACCGCGGACCGCCCGTGCAGGTCGCTCGCGCTAGGAAGACCGGTCGGATTCCGCCGACCGGACAGGAGGGAAGCACTGCTTGGCACCGCCGGTTCGGGAGACCGAGGGGCCGCGCCCCCCCGCAGTGCTCGGCTGGCCGAGCCGAGCCGCGGCCAGCCGCGCCGCGCCGCGCCGTGCCGGGTCGGGCCACACCCCGCTGGGCCGGGCCGCACCCTCTCGGGCAGGGCCGTGCCCCCTCTGGCCGGGCCACGCCGCACCGGGCCGGGCCACGCGCTTCACTGGGCTGGTCTAACCCTTTGCTGGGTCGAACCAGCCGAACCAGGTCGGGCCGACTCGCCAACCCACTAGGCTTGACGGGCCGGGCCCGTTATTCTTAAATACGAATAACTTAAAGACCGCGCGTCCTATTGACGTGCCGTCTACAGCATTGGGACCCTCGTGATGAATTATTCCTTTTTCGATATTCTAATTGAGTTTTGGACAAATTTGGAAAATATCTGGGTTTTGGAACGAGCGTATTTCCAACCGGGCCCCTAGAACGAAAATGCCAAAATCTCTCAGACCGGGCGTCCGATTGACGCGCCGTCTGTCGCGTTGGGTTACTTTTGACAAGATGGAACTTAGGGATACATCAACTCTATACTTCGTGATAGTTGATGTATCGAGCCCTTTGCTCGAGGAGCAGACCCTCCCGAAATCGAGCGTGCTGTGTGCGGGAATCCTAGAGCTGGCTGCAACTGCGACGTCTACTGTACTGAAATCCTCCGTGGGTTCGGGGACAACTTCTACCATACTGGAATCATCCATGGGTTCGGCGAAAACGACTACCATTCTAGAATCCTCCGTGGGTTCAACGACGATGACTACTGTTCTTGTATCCTATGTGGGTCCGACAGTGTGACTTATGTTCTAGTATCCTACGTGGGTCTGACAGAGTAGCTGGTATAGTATCCTATGTGGGTCCGACAGCTTAGCTGGTCTAGTATCCTACGTGGGTCCGACATCTTAGATGAATCAGTGACTACATCTGAACATCTTTATCACTTTACGAAAGATGTATACCTGTGTGATCTGAGTCTTGACTTTCAATCATTATCATCAATGTGATTGACTACTTTCCTGTGTGGACTGGGTTGTTCTTGGGCTCGAGAGTTGGAGCCGAACATGGATTTATGACTTAGGTATATGTATGGGAATATACCTAAGTAGAGTTGGTTGATATTTCCTGATTGTATCTTTCCTTTGTGGTTTACCCTTTGTGGATTCTGGGAGACCTTCGGGGGTCTCGGGGTCCCTACTGAGTATTGTTATACTCACCCCTACACGGGCTATGCCCGCACTACGTTGTGTTGGATGCAGACGATGGATAACACTGATTGTGTTAGAGACTTGTGGAGCTGGACGATACCCGGAGGTGGACCACTTAGCGAGACGTACACGGAGCGGACGAATGGACCCGAGGTGCTGAGGAGACCATCTGTACCCACCCTTTAGGTGGGATTTCTGGAGGATGAATCAGTGGTTGCTGCTTTACTTTACTGCTGTTGTACTGGTCTTTCAGTTGTACTGTACTTACTGTTGGGCTTGTATTTCCGGCCCCTTTCTTTTCAGCACATACTTTTGTATACAGTTTGACTTTGTGCTTACTTCAGTTGCGTACTCTGTTGTGTTTGTTTACTTCTATAAAGGAAATGCCTTCCCAGTATAGGGATTTATGCCTTTGGTGCTTGTCGCCAGCCCCTGGCCTATGGAATGCGGGCTTAGGATAGTCACAGCACGAGCCCCGAGGATGGGTCGTGAGAAATATTTTTTTCTGATAGATTGGGTTACACGGTGTGTAGTTGGAGTACACGTCATGTACCTAAGTTCACTATAACTGGAATTATCATGAGAAACACAACATGCCAAGAAGTTATTACACATGGTGAATTTATTTTATACCATGTGTTGATTAAGATAACCTATAATATGCTTTGTTGGACTACATAACGTGCAGCTGGCATAAACATCATGTAGTCCACATAGTATAATGGTGGAATTTTCACTAACTGTGTGGTAAAATATATGGTTTTAAAACTTGTGAGACCAACATCCTAAAAGATTAATGAATCTCAATATACATGACTAGGCCCCATGTGTTTATCCTTGACACACAATAATAATACCACAAAGAGTGTAGATCATTATTAAAAATCTTGTAATCTTGTCGAGGTACACACCGACGTCCCATAAATTTATCTCTGATACACAAAAAATCAAGGAACACTATGTGCAACTCTTTAATACACAGAGTGTTGTCTCTGAAAAATGAAATAATAAAAATTAAATTAAAATAATTAATTTCAACATTAAAACACAATTACACCATTGAAAATAGATGTGTTCGACTATTTAATAATGGTTTTGAAGAATTAATACATTCTTAAATAATTATTTGTAATTATCTTTAATTATTGGTCATGCCATTTATTTGTCCAAAATGCATTTATGATGGGTATCCCCATGATACATTAGATGGTCATTAAGATAATGGGAATTAATTAATTAATTAATACAATATTTTTATCTTAAAAATAAAGAAAAAATTGAAGTGAATGTTAGCCATTGCACTTTTCTGTATTCGTTACATGTGTATGACCGATCATGAGATTTGAACAAACCTCTGTATGAGTTGGTTTTATTTAATTTAATTTATTGCATATGTTTGTAAATATTTTTTATTAAATTAAATAAAATGGCCTATGTGTCATCCTTCCCTCTTTTATTATGCATGAACTATGTGTCCAAGGTTATTTATATAATTCCCCTTAATAAATCCTTTGGTTCCCCTCACCCATGTGTGAGTTATAAACATATGAAATAAAAGGTGTATCCCAAGGATCATGGAGGGGGTTCAAGATGGAACCAAGATGAAACCAAATTTAGAGATACGTAGGTGGACCAGGTTGAATGCTATATCTCATGATAAGACTTTCATGATGAGTTTTACCCTCAGGTCATAGGTTGGTTTAATGTCTTCTTAATAAATCAACCATTAAACAAGCCCATGATCGGGTTATTTATTTATTTATTTATGTCTTATGCATGATTTATTTTATAGATGAAATAATGTGATCACATAAATAAATGGACTAACATGCAATGATAGAATATAATTTAATGGATTATGTATAAATATTTTATCAAAACATGGTTAATCACTTATGTAAAATACACTTAATATTAACAAGATATTTAAAGGATAAAACAAGAAAAAATTATGTATAATAAAAAAAATCTCTCAACTTAATATTAAGTTAGAATAAGCCTTCCGATACTTTATTAGGAATGAAAACCAAAGAACTAAGTATTTTACTAACCCTTGTTGGGAAACATACTTTTATCATAGAGTTCTTATGAAATTCCTGGGTTGACTTAACCAATTTAAATCAAGAGAAGTAACCCACACTAGACTTTATATAACCCGGAGGAGATTATTATGGAAATATGAGTAAGAGTTTTTGGATTGAGGAGTTTACTCAATGGATTAAGGTGTCGAAATCCCATAATTAGAAAATACCTACCTTCCTAAATACCTTTGGGTAAATGATCAATCCCTCACTTGGTTTATGAGAATGGAAATATAGATCCTTTCCACTAGAATGACTTGAGTGATGGGTCATTTTGAGTTCAATGATGAGGGCTGTTGAGATGTGATCAAATAGTAGGATACTTAATAAAATATAAAATTATTATGTCTCACATAATTTTTAATTAAGAAATGTAATCATAATATGATATTTAATATTGTAAAATAATGGAAATTTCATCAACCACATTATCCATATGATCAATTATAGATAAATATAATATCCTTACTGGAAGTAAATTCCACAAATGGTTTAGAAACCTAAGGATTTTGTTTCACCATGAACAGAAATCTCATGTGCTATAATCCTCATTTCTTAATCCACTTGATAAATAGGTGAGTGATGAGGAGTTCTATATCTATGGTAAACACATAACAAATGTGGTCGATATTTAGTGTTTAATTCATTCATCTATGTCTAGAGAACTTAAGAATTCACTTGAAGACATGGATTCTTATAAAATGATCTAACATATCCTAGGAACAATTTGATATATCCAAGGAAATCTTTCTAAGAAAACTTTGAGAAGGTGTTATAGTAGGACCACACATCTATCCAACGGCCCGAAAGCCATCAAATTTTTATATTATTTAAATAAAACCCCCTTTTAAGGGAAGAGGGGGGGACCCAAACAGACATCATTGACATAAAACAAAACATGAACTGAAGGTCTAGTGAGACAAACCAAAATAACAACACAGAGCTACCCCACCCCAACTAATGAACATAAAAAGCTCTTCACCGATGCAAGGCTGAATGGAAAACAAGTGTCCTTTGTCAAAGCATAGGCCCAATCCAATGAATTAAGTCATACCCTCCCAAACGTCCAAATCCATAAAGTGTTTCAACGATGAACATTAGCTCTAGAACCACCTTTAGAGCCTGATCCACGTGGTCGAGTCTAGGTGCATCACCATACCAACAGGTCTCACAAACCTTTTCACCATTCTGAGAAACAAAGCCATAGAACTTACCATAATAACTATCCTAGACCAACCCCATCGTCCTGCTCAGGACACTCCCACCACCATATCCATAAAGGTCTGAAAGCTAGTCCAAAGAACAAGAGTTCAGGCCATCATCACCTTGGACTTAATGACCCAAACCCATGCTAAGAAAAATCCACCGATGAGGGAATCAGGGTCTTCCTGAAACAGAAACGCCGCTCTGGGCATGGATATACTCCGATCAGAACAACAATGCCCCCTCACCAGGTTCTGGAACAAGCCTCATGGTGACAAGGAGCTCAGAGAAAGACCTTTGATGTTGAACCAGGACATCCAAAAACAATATCCAACAGAGATCAAAATCATAGCATCACCAAATGAAAAATATTCAAAATATTAGAATTAGAAACTGAGAAATATCCCCCCTTTAAAGCGCTGCAGATCAAGCCCTGGGCCGCACCAGAAATGCAAGCACACCTGGCCATGCCAGGCCAGGCCCATACCACTTCTTGGATACATTGGAGGGAGACCATGCTGGGCTAACTACTGAAGCACTGTCTAGTTAATGCTAAACTACACCGTGATACCAGGTGACCGTCGAAGCACCGCCGAGAAGCGAAGGCTCTGAACCAACTGAGACACTCCGGGAAGACCTCCAAAGCACCTCCAAGAGCGTTAAAGATGACCACACCATCTCACCATGGCACGAAGATTATAGATGAGTGCCATGCTGAGCCGACCACCGGTGCTCTACTGAGAAGCCACGCTACCGTGCAACGACGACGCCCACGCCGAGACAGACCCACCACCATCGCAAGCAGATCCCAGCCCGAAGGGGGAAGGGAGAGGAAAACTGGGAGAAACCCTAGGTTCCACAAGAGGAGGGTGAGAGGCCGTTACAAGGATTTTTTATCCACACATAGTCAAACTCATTGGAAACATTGAGTGCCTAGAGGTTCTAGGTATTAATCTACATGATGAACTATGCACTAATATCATTCATTCATCACTCAATCATAGATTCTCTATATTTGTGTTTAATTTAAATATGAACAACATATAAAACTCTATTTTAGATCTCAACATTCATCTTTTACAAGTTTATAAGGATAATAAATGTGAAAACCTTATATCCTTATTGAGAACAAAAGGAATGGCTAGGTAAAGAGATATAAATCCAAATATCCTTTGAAACACCCTTCCAAGAAGAGAAAGATCGAGGTAAAATAAAAGAAACATGATTCCATCTATTTCTCATGTGGTAAGAAGGTCTAGTCGAAGAAAAATTGCACCCATGAAAAGAAGAAAGGGGAATCTTTCGGTGCATTTATTATCTAGTGCAATTTATCTTTTTCTATAAATTAGGTATTAGATACAACTTTTTGTGCTTATATATGTATTCAAATATGGGAACCAATTATATTCTAAAAGATTTCCTAGGGTGTGGTAGAATTATGAGTATCCAACAAATCCAAAACTTATACTATGGCTATTAGGTACTACCACCTCATGCTTCTGATGGGAATGACCTTGGTTTTAAAAGGTTGTTAGTATGTTCTATCTTTTACAATTTTTTTTTCTGTATAGAAAATTGATACATATGAATTTCTTTTCAAATATGGGAATAATTTTTTATACTTTTATAAAGGTAAATTTTTTTATGGTATGTCACACTTATATAATGGTATTTATGTGTTATATTATATGAACTAAATAATGGAAATTGATAATGAAAATAGTTCAAATGAATCATTACACACCCAACTATGACATCACTATCTAGGTCATGTAAACAAAAAAATTTGAATAAATTAAACCAATATATATATATATATATATTTGTATTCTTTTTAACTAAAACCACTTTGTGTATGACATGAATTTTTACAAGGAAAAATTACCATATCCACATTTAGTGGAGAAGGTGAAAGGGCTAAGTATATTCTTGAATTAGTTATACCAATGTGTCTGGACCATTTATAGTTGAAGAAAGTGGTGGGTAATCTTACTTAATACCTTTTACTGATGATTTTAGTAGATATGGATATGTCTACTTAATGAGGAAAAAGTTGAATTATTTATATAAATTCAAATAATACAAGAATTAAGTTGAAAAATAACTTGGTAAGAAGATTAAGAAACACTACATAGATCGTGGCGGAGAATATATTAATCAAGAATTCATTAATTACCTATAAGAGTTTGGGATTCTATCCCAAATAACTCCTTCGTATACATATTAGTGGAATGTTGTAATAAAAATGATTAACCTCACCTTGTTAGATATAGTGAGATCAATGATGATACATGTGAGTCTTACATAATCCTTTTGGGGATACATATTATAAAAACCAGAAAAAATACTAAACCTGGTTCTAAATAAAGTTAAAGATGCTATTCTATACCAATTGTGGGGTGTAAAGAAACTCATGTTGTAAGATTTACATGTGTGGTGGTTTGGAGCATTTATTAAGGTCTATTCAAGCAAAAAACTTTGACCTTCATGAACAAATGAACCTTTATAGGATACCCTAAGGAAAAAGGGTATATTACCTATATAAAACCTTAGGAAAAAAGGTAATAGTTGAAATACACACTATATTACTTGATAGGGAGCACATATCTAAATGATATAGTGGGAGAAAAATAGACTTTTTTGAATTCTAGGATCAAAGTACTCCAGAGTTGGAACAAGAATAGATTCCACAAATCCCCATAGAAGAAGAATTTCTAGAGACATAATTACTATATAGGAGTATAAGAGAGGATAGATAACCTGAAATATATGGTTTTCTAGTCATCAAGGATGGTGGATCATTATTAGTTGAAAATAAATGATCTAGTAACCTACAAGGAAGTAGTAATTGGAACAAATGTTTACAAATGGAAATCATCTAGGATTTTTGAAATGAGTTCCATGTAACAAAACCATTTATGGATTTTGGTAGATCCTCCAGTGCATGTAATGTTTATTGGTTGTAAATGGGTATTCAAAACGAATATAGAAACAAATGGAAAATTCATTACATATAAGGTATAAATGGTTGAAAAAGGGTTCAAATATCTCTAAGTGATATATCATGCTGAAACATTTTCACTAGTTTATATGTTGAAATACATTATAATTCAAATTAAAATTGTTGTTTATTATGATTATGATATTTTTAAAATGTATGTCAATACAACCTTCCTTAATGGGAACCTTTTGGAAGATATATATATGACACAACCTGGTGTTTTTGTGACTCCAAAGGATGCAAAAAAAGTATGGATATTTCAAAGATCCTTTTATGGATTAAATAAAGTATTCTAATCATGGAAAATTAAGTTTTATGAATCCATAATTGAATTTGGTTTAATAAAGAAAAAATGCGAGCCTTGTGTCTATAGACAATTTAGTGGGAGTGAGTAGTTTTATTAATAGTTTATGGTGATGAAATACTACTTATTGGAAATGAAATACCAATCATACAATCTATTAAATCTATGATAAACACATATTTCTCTATGAAGGAATTAGGCGAAGAAACATATATTATTGGGATCAATATCCATCCCGATAGATCTAAGAGGCTGCTTGGACTAAGTCAAAGAACATATATTAACAGGATGTTGAAGATATTCAGTTTGTAATAGTCCAAGAGGGGATTGTTACTAGTGTCACATGACATTCATATTTCAAAGAAAATGTGTCCTTAGACACACGAGTATAGATATAGTATAGAAATGACTCTATATGAATCGATGATTTTTCTATTCATGCATTTTATGCTATGTAGTATGCTAGATGTTGCTCATGCCTTAAGTGAAGTAGGAAGAAATCAATATGACCCAGGTGAACACCATTGGATGATAGTCGATACTATCCTTAAGTATTTGAGGCATACTTAGTATATGATCTTGGTCTATGGAGGAGATGAGGAATTAGTCATTAGAGTATATGTATATGTTAGTTTCCAAATAGATAAAGATGATCTGAAATTGTAGTCTAGATTTATCTTCACTCTTAATGGAGGTTCTGTGGGATAGAAGAGATAAAAGTAATCCATGTTCATATATTCTACAGTAGAGTTCAAGTATATTGTGGCTTTTAAATAATTGAAAGAAGTAGTTTGAATATACAATTTTATCCAATAGATTAAAGTGTTTCCTGGCAATAATGACCCTATCACACTTTATTATGACAATACTATAGTGGTTCTCTTTCAAAGTATCTAATACCACATCAATGGATGGAGCACATATTTTAGAAGTATCATATCTTAAGGTATTTTTAATAATGATGTGTTGTCACAGTGAGCGGAATATCCACATAAGATAACATGGATGACCCTTGACTAAAACATTAACTCAGTAGAAACATGATCATCATGTGAGGTCTAGTAGGCTGAAAGTCATAGGAAATTAGCTCTATTCCAAGTGGGAGTCTTTTGGAGTTGGTATTCTAGAAGAAACTATTTATAATTCATACTACATGTATATTAAAATATGTGAATATTAATAAATCATATTATTACATATATTTTATTGATTTATATGATTTTAATGTAATAATGTTCTAGAGTTTGCGTTGCATTGATAAGGTAATAGAAGTTCCCCACTATGATGTGAACCTTGAAATTACATGATGATATTCTTAAATATAATTCTACAGTAAGATAACATACTATGATGGGACACATATAATGTTGACTACTAGGAGTAAGGACTTATAAGAAGATGAGACTTCTTCTCATGAAGTTTTCACTTGATAATATCCAAGATGGTAGATTAGGAGAATAAACCCTCTTATAGGAATTCTATATGTTTTTGTTTCATCCGATATTCCTATCCATAAGTATGTGTAACAATCCTTATACTTTATTATTATTATTAATTCTTTTGATGTATCACATACTTTGATGTACTGACAAAAACTGTGACTCCATATGTTTGCGGGAAGTAGGGTATGTTGGGCATCGTGATTGACATGCTATTAATGAATACTTAAAGGAATGATTTTTTCTTTATATATTTAAGGAAGTTGATATCTTGACACATTGAAAGAAATGGAAACTTGACATTAAATTCCATAGCCATGGTGTAATGATGAGTTTATTTCATATGTTCAAAGAAAGATGTATAAAGAACATAGGTTGATGTCAGGTGTGTGTGACCTGCTTAATGAAATATTGTGAAAAAGATATTATATTACATAGTAAGCATTCATGTGTGGTTTTTGAAATTATGAAATTAATTAATTTCTCTCTGGTTCCTTTACCCATCTCTAGATAGTAATCTTGGAATTTATACAAACTCTCCTAATGCTAATGAGAAATAAGACTAAAGGATCACACACTGAGTGATTACATTTATATTAATTATATTCTATTTGAATTTAATTATTGGAATATAAATTATTATCAAGACTGATGAATAATTTTATTTAGGATTTATTGTTTGAAAATATTCACATGTTAATAAATAATTATTTATTCATTAATAAATAATTTATTTAATTATGTGAATATTTAATAAATATTTATTCATCCGACTATACATATAATATATATTTTATTTATTGAATATTTAATAAATATTTATTTTCTAGACTGTGAATAAACTAACTAATTAATTAATTATTTAGATATTTGATAAATGCCGAGGAGGAGGAGCAGACCAAGATTGGGTATGATGTTAAATATTAATTTAAAAGATGGTAAAATAATATTTTCCATTGATACAGTTAGTGAACACCATAAAATAACATTAAAAATATTATTATATGGCCTATGTTTAGATAAGGTTTATTATATTATTTACGAGCTATTGTGGAATTAAATAATATTTTTTAACCTTAACCCTAACTCTATAATTAGATGTAATGTATATTGTGTTGGGTTAATCAAGAATTGAGAATAATTCTTTATAATGCATTTCTCTCTATATTCCTATTTCTATCATTATCTTAAGAATGATAAGAATAAGACAGAGTCCTTCAAGCCTGGAGGAATTTGAAGTGATCAAGATGAACAACACAAGGCGATTGATCTACCACGTTAGAAAATGACATTCCATCGATGTTGTTCAGAGATCAATGGACCATGTGTGGATCACTACAAGAGGGGATATACTTTAGGTCCTCCCTACAAAATAATGGTAATCCTAAAATGGGTTTCAGATGATCAACACCATCATCAGAAAATAACCTAAGTTACCCTACCTTCCAAACTATTTAAATTAATTATAATTTTAATGTGAAAAAGATACTCTTTGAGTTCTAGGATTTCTATATCAATATTTTATGGAAAAATTTGATTGATCATGATGTTTACATCTTAAAAAATTGGTGAATGATCAATGAAATCTAATAAAAAAATTAATGGTTATTCACCCAAAAGGCACTTACACTTCATTGAGAACCTTCGTATTTAACCTCCTCTTATTAATAAAATGAACATAAATATTTACTCCCATTTATATGTAATTATTAGTATTATTTTAATCAAAAAAAATTTAATATTACTTTTTCCTACAAGTATATTTTTTTTAAAGTGATAGCTATTAAATTATCCCTTTAAGAAACATATAATTTATAAATTAGTTCTAGGTAGTATAAATTTAAAATATTACTGTTTATTTTCTTATAAAGTTCATTTAAAAACTCTTTATCTGTTTCCATGTTATTCTATCAAACAAAAAGGATTGTTATACAATTTTAGACAAGGAATTATTATTATCATTAATAAATTAACAATTAATTATATGAAAAAAAATACTATTTTTAAAGTTTCTTAACAAATTTTATAACATGTCTTTAAACTGTTTACATTTTCAATTCAAAAATTTTTCAGAACTTTTATAACATGTATGTAAAATTTTTATAGTTTCAATTATACAGTTTTAGCTGTAAAAATTCATTTAAATATTTTCTATAAAAAAATTTCTTGTATAATCCTTGTATCATTTTTATACTTTCCTTTACTTTTATAGATTCCTTTATATATTTTCACTTATATAGATTCATTTTTTTTCTCAGTTTCTACACTACTCTATAACATGTCTATACCATTTTTATAGTTTCATATATTAGTTTCATAATTTTATTTCTCTAAATAAAATTTATATAATAAATTTTGTTTTATTTTATTTAGTTGTAACATATTTCATTTTTACTATTTCATTTATATAACTTCGTTTTTATAGTTTATTTACTAATGAAATAATATACATGTACTATTTCTACTGTTTTGATTTTATATTTTTTTGACTCAGAATATCTAAACTAAACTTATAACAAGGATAAAATGAATTTATTTTCCTTCTAATTATTTGTAATATGTTGTGAATATATCCATATTCAATTAATATATTTTAGTTAGATAAAAAACTATTATTTTAACAGAATTTAATCTCACTAATAGTATATTGTAACAATATTCATTATTAGATATTGATAACATACTTCACAACAATAATATATCATTGAAATGTAAAAATATCATCCCTAACCCAAATACCTATATAGAAACGAAATCACATGTTCTTCCACCACAAGAGTGATACTTGATCCCCAAGGGCTGGTGAATAGCACTACATACCAGTATGTAAAGTTTGGGGGAATTATTTACCCACCTTTTTATAAATATCTTCATGGAATTTCCTTACTGGAAATTTGAAATGACTCATTAATAAGTCATAAAACCTAGAAATAAAATTAAATCATAAAATTTTATAAGAAAAATGATTATGGTTGTAAACAACCCATAACTCTCTCAATTAAAGCATACAAGAAACACCCAAAACCAGACCATCTCTTGAAAACCATTCTAAATAAAGGTGAAATCAAAACATGGAATAAGGTAAGTGAAACAAAATTAAGAATAATATATGAGTAAAATGAGACCTCTAACCACCTATAAAATATCTCACTCTAAGGTGGGAACCGATCCTGCTTACCAGCCAAGATGAACTAATAATTACTTGTGTAATTATATGTACTAGAAAAGATGAAAAAGAGGGGTTGAATGTAAACCAAATTGTCTATATATAATGTGATCATAAAATAATCAATTACGAACCAACTAAAATGTCTCAACACAATAGTTATATAATAGGTGTTTTCAAAATAATGTCTTCTCATCTACACAAATATATAAAAAATAGTTTTATTAGTCAACAAACAAGGAATAACTATAGATCAATAATAGGTACACCTATAGATTAGTACTAGAAACAACAAATAACTCTCAATATCAGGAGTATCCATACCTATACTACCCACTTTAATCCTCATCTCAAGATCTGAGATTATAATCTTAGTATATCCACCATGGGTGGAAACTTCACTACTTATAAATAGATCACACTTGTATATATATGAATCCAAACATATTATTAGATGTGTACAAAGAATTAAATTTCCTATCAACCCATAAAATATATATAAGTTGGACCTATCCAATCAATAAAATCTTTAATCCCATCCCTGTAAGAACCCAAATCTTCTTTTTAGGTTTGTTTTTCTCTTTTCTGGTGTTTTTGAGAAAAAGAGGAGTTTCTGGAAATTTTTGAAGTACACGCCGTGTACTTATATGTACATGCCACATACTCAGTTTCCACATGTAGCCATGTGCTGTCCGTGTAACGGCTGAGCACACAACCATGTGTGGTGACCTAGAGGCCGCCTAAAGTGGGGATCGGTAAGGGAAAGTACATGCCATGTACCTCAAAAGTACACGCTGTGTACTTTTTTTTCATTAAAAGTATTGGGGTCGTGTATGATGGATAAAAACACCTCCTTCTTGACCTAGTTCATCCGAGAGAATTCTTATAACCACGATTCTTCCCTAAGCCCCCGATCGAGCATCCGTTCTCCAAATTGAACTCCGTCGGTTGCATTAGAATCGCATCGGTGAGTTCTCTCTTCTTCTTAAATCTCATTTCCTGATTCCTCTTCATTCAAGAGTTATCCTAAGTTGAGAATTTTTAGTGTTTTGTAGATCTACAGTGTTCTTGGGCGATTCAAGGCTTGAGGTTCATGTACAGAGATCCTATAACACCGATGTAGGTGGTTTGTGCCTTTTTGTAGAAATTCTTTGAGTTATATGTGCAAAATTTCCCAATACCCTTGAATGGGGTATTGCGTGTTTGCTGTTTTAGCCCTGTTAATTGCCTGCTAGGCTTGTATGCTAGAATAGAGGTTAATTGAATGTGAATAGGGAAAATTTCTATGCTTTGGAAGTGTTTACCCATGCATGTTTGTTTATGACCGTTTGGTCCTACTTATCCTGTTAGGCTGCCTTGGTTTCCACTATGCCTAGTACTGTAGGATGGAGTGTTTGTTTATCTGACATGCTGTTATGTTGTAGGATATTAGCCAAGTAGTTCATGAGGATTACTTTGGTCGTATTGCATTGCTATTATCATTTGACTTACACAAGGCCGTGAGTAGTAGACCATAGGGAGAATGGTCGTAAGGGCTTCTCCAGAGTGTCTATTCTTACTTTTACGATGTGCGACCATAGGGGGAATTGACGTAAGTGCTTCTTCAGAGTGTCTATAATTCCTCGACATGGGCCACATGGGGAATGTGACGTAAGTTCTTCCCCATAGTTCCTTTTAGTTACCGATATGAGTCTTTAGGGGTAATTGACGACGAGTGCTTCCTCAGAGAGTCTATACCTATGCTAAAGCAGAGGGGTTAGACTGCGTGAACTTCCTAGATGGCTGCTTGTGTTGTTTTGGTTGAACCAGAGGGGTTAGGCTGAGATTAATTCCCAGAGGGTTTCCATATTTCATTATCTACTTACATGATATGTGGAATTGAATGCTTTGAACTGTAGGAATGTTTACTGCTGAGTACTTGTTTACTGCTTATTTTTACTTATTGTCTGTCATATATATTCACTGACTATTAGGAACTTATCTTTTGGTGGTTTCATACTAGGATTATTATCACACCCTATTTGGGTCATGCTTTTGGGCCCAAACATATTATATTTCTACAGGTATAGATAAGGGAAAACACCCTTCTACTTCAGATACTTGATTACTGTGGAGCTAGAGAGCATGAGACCAAGCTGAGGCTTGAGATACTGAGGATTAGTTTACTGTTTTCTTTTGTACATTGGTTTAGTTATTTGTTTCATCATTGTGACTTTTTTGGCTGCTTTCCTAGACACATGTATCATGCATCCTTTATATATATGTGCTCCAATTTATTTTTTTCAGTCTTCTACTATTTACTAATGTATGGTCTTATTACTGCTTCCACTATTGTATATCTGTTTTATTTCTGTTGTGTTACCCTGCTAATGAGGGCATTGTTTCTCTACTATCACACCCCAGGCCCTCACTGCTAGTTGGAAAAATCTGGTTTTTAGGTAAATGTGCTTGCGGCCATGTGACCAACCGGGTACGGGGCGCCTCTGGGTGGTTTCCAGAACTGGGACATTAAAAGTAGTTTTAGAGAGGATTCTTTTCTTCTTGACTTATTTTTTGGAGTCTATAGCTGGTTATGACAGAATAGGTACTTGTTAATAAGCTGTTCCCGGAGTAGTTAACCCCTAAATAGGGAAAATCCAATCTACCTCTTTTACTGCAATTTTTTTGGTTTTGAAATTTTACAGTTGATTTTATTATCACCATTGGGTGATTCACATGTTTTGTACTGTTATTGTTGATGTTATTGAGGTTCTATTTCTGTTGCAACCCGATGAGATGAGGGTATTCCATCTCATTCATCATATTGGAACTTGCTAGAAATCACATGTCATGCATTCTTTCCATGCCATTTATGGCACATTAGCGATTGCATGTTGTTGTGATAGATGTTGTTCCAGATATGCATGTTGTTGTGATATATGCCTTAATATAATACCTGCTTTTCATAGGGTATTGCTTTGTGTAAGGTTTGTTTGAATAAACTTCAAACTTCAGTTTGTGAGGTGTTATGGTCCCTCATGGACCAGAATTTGGTAGATCATTGCCTTGTTTTCCTTGTGTTATAACTTGTATAAGATTCTAAGATTTGATTCATGGGGAGTATGGTCCCTCACGAATCGGAATTTGGCACATTCAATGTTTGTTTTAGTGTTTTTTTGGGTTCCGGGGTAGTTTCTGAGGCCTACTATCCAGAAAAACCTAGATTACACACCGTGTAATGATGAATACACACCATGTGTTCTTCTATTCAGGAAGAAACTAATTTTCTTAAGTACACAATGTGTACTGTATGTACAAGAGGTGTAGTCTCTAGCCATGTCTCAAACTATGTGGGCAGGGACATGGGGTTTGTAAATCTCTGGTTGGACACACCGTGTACCAGATGTACATGCCGTGTTGTAGAATCATTTAATTGGTCGTGTCACTAACAACACAGGTCGGTTGAGTCTTTTCTAATACACACTGTGTCCATCTGAAATAGGCCATGTAGTGTGAGGTGTGTATCTGGCCGTGTAACTAACAACACAGGTCGGTGAAGCTCGTCTAGTACATTCCGTGTCTGGAAAGAACATGCCGTGTAGTATTGTTCTATGAGAATCGTGTGGGTTATCCATGTAGAAGAACTCAGGAAGGGAAACAAAATTCAAGTACATGCTGTGTGTTAGGACAAAATGCCATGTATGGGGTGTTACATGACCAGTTTTGGAAGTAGTACACACCCATGTGAAAGGATTCAGGGAACATGTCGTGTAGTCGTTATACATGCCGTGTACCCATGTTTTAAAAAACTTGAATACTTTCTTTCTCCTATTTCTATATGTACTTCTAAGTTGCATTCCCTATTAATCTTGATCTAAGGTGTGCGCTTGACCCTACAGAGTCATGCCACTGAGACATCCTTCGGTTGTCCGCCAGTTACCGGGCAGTGATCAGACATTGGATATGGTTGATCAGGGACTACCTACAGATCCTCCAGTTGTGACAGTCTTGGCACCAACCGTCATTCTGGAAACAGGTGCTGACGCACAGTTCTGAGAGGGCTTCATGAGGTTCATGCATACCTTCCACGGAATACCGCATACTACCCCGTCTATGGAAGAGCCGACACGAGTTTTCAAATTGCAACATCCTCCCACCTTCATAGGTGAAGGAGGAACTTAGGTTGCAGAGTCATGTTTAGAATCCATGCTGTCTATCTTTGATCACCTGGAGAAGCCTCTGGATAGGAGGGTCAATATTGCTATATATATTCTTCGGGATTATGCCAAGAGATGGTGGGATGTGATATCACAGGCGGGAGGCCAGAAGGTTATGGCTTGGGATGAGTTCCAGTGTTCCTTCTATAACTACTTTTACCCAGAGACTTTGAGGGATGATCGAACCTAAGAGTTCCTGAGTTTGGAGTAGGGTACACTTTCTGTTATGGAGTATTCTTCTTGCTTCAGAGAGCTACAACGCTTCATGCCTATTCCAAGAGGTGATGTATTATTCATGGAAAGGAAATTCAAGGATGGTCTTAGAAATTACATATGATCGTAGGTGAACATATTTAGGCTGACTTCCATCACATCTATAGTCAACCAGGCACTGATCACAGAGCGAAATCTAGAGTTGTGAGCCAGGGCGGCTTGACACCCGGGGTTGGTATCCCTCCTACTAACATCAGGAAGTGCTGTAGGGAGTCTTTGTGCGGTTATCCAAGGAGGTGAGACACTTATTTTGGTAGCTAGGTGGTGTTCTACCAGTGCGGGAAGAGCGGTCATACATGGCCACATTTCCCGAGAGACCCAGTTGAGTGCCGATCTTGCAGCAAGATGGGTCATCTTCAGCGTTTCTGTCAGTTCTTCTCACCGACAGCTGGTTACAATGGTTTTTATATGACTCCACGTTCAAGAGAAACACCTCTAGTTTCTCACCAGTCTGAAAACTAGAGTTCTTATGGCCATTCAGGCCGAGGTGGGGGTCCTGGCCGTGGTAGCCAGTCGCCAGGCTTTCAGTGACAGCAGGGTGGATCAGCTTAGAGTGGTCAGGCAAGGTCGCAGGGCCGAAGTACATGCCAAAATTTTGCAGTGGAGCAGACCAAGTAGGAGTAGGATCCCGGACCCTCAATAGTTCGAGGTACAATTCTTGTTGCCTCAGTTTTAGCTTATGCTCTTTTCGATATAGGGGATTCCCATAACTTTATATCTGTTGCTGTTTGTGGAGATCCTTGGGCTCTATATCTTTTCTTCTACTGATATCTTGACGTTAGAAACTCTGTTGGGGACTAGAACGGCTAGTGTACGCTAGTGAAAGGAGTGCTCTCTTGAGGTTGGTGGCTGTCACTTCTTATGGGACTTCTATGTCTTAGAGATGACGGGCTATGATGTCATCCTCAGAATGGACTGGTTAGTTTACTTCCAGGTAGTTTTCAATTTCTATCGCCGTAGGGTGAGTTTCACATTACTAGAGGGTGGGTCGTTTCTTCATAAGGGCGAATGGGATGTCCAGGCAAGAAGAGCGGAACCCAATCATCATGGGTTGGGAAGAGTTACAACCCATATTTCTATTCTATATCTGGATGACTAGGGGACTTCACAGATGGACTTTCCTCCAGTGGTGGACTGTTTCAGGGATGTATTTCTAGATGAATTTTTAGTCTTGACTCCAAAGAGAGAGGTGTACTTTTCTATTGAGCATGTTCCAAGAGCGGCACCCATGTCCATTCTTCCTTATAGGATGGCTACATCAGAGTTTCAGGAGCTCAAGAAGCCGTTGGAGGAGTTGCAGGCAACGAGTTTCATCTGACCCAGTACTTCTCCTTGGGGTTCGCCTATCGTGTTTTCAAAGAAGGTGGACAGTACCCTCAGAATTTGTGTGGATTATCGGAAGTTGAACCAATTGACAGTTAAGAACCGATATCCCTTTCCAAGAATTTATGACCTCTTTGATTAGATTCGAGGTGCCCGAGTGTTCTCAAAGATTTACTTGAGGTTTGATGATCATCAATTGCACATTAGAACATCTGATATACCTCTTACAACCTTTTGTAGTAGGTATGGTCTATATGAGTATGTGGTTATGCCGTTCGGTCTCACGAACGCACCTGAAGTCTTCATGGAACTGATGAACCGAGTGTTCCATACATACTTGGATTCTTTCATGGTAGTCTTCATGGACGATATCTTGGTGTAATATCACACTCAACATGACCATTCCACACATCTTGAGATCATTTTGAGTACACTGAGAGAGCATCAGTTATATTCTATGCTTTCCAAATGCCACTTTTGGATGGACCAGATTCACTTCTTGGGTCATGTTATCTCAGAAGAAGGAGTATCAGTAAACCCAGAGAAAGTGAGTGCAATAGTTTCCTTGGATCAGCCGAAGAATGTATTTGAGGGATGGAGTTTTCTAGGGATGGATGGTTACTACATATGTTTCATACAAGACTTTTCAAACTTAGCATCTCCATTTATGGGCCTAACTAAGAAGGGTGAAAAGTTCTTGTGGTCAGATTCTTGTGAGTCAGCCTTTTAGGAGATGAAAGGGAGGTTGACTTCATCACCGACACTAGTATTTATAGATCTGGTAAATAGCTATACTATGTAATATGATGCACTAGGTATCGAGCTGGGAGAAGTGATTATATAGGGATAAGGGGTTATTGCGTACGATTCTCGGCAGTTGAGGCCACATGAGAGGAATTACCCAACACACGATCTCAAGATGGCTGCAGTTGTTCATGCTTTATGCTGTTGGAGACATTATCTTTTGGGAGATCATTTTGTGGTTTTCACCGACCACAAAAATCTCAAGTATATCTTCACACATCGTGACCTAAATTTGAGACAGCAAAGGTGGGTTGACTATCTTCAGTCTTTTGACTTTGAGCTTGCCTACACGCCTGGAAAAGGCAATGCAGTAGCTGATGCATTGAGTAGGAGGACTCAGATACATGCAGTTCAGAAGGCTAGAAATGAGTGGCAGCCTATGGCTCTGTTCTCTGAGATGCATTTGGAGGTGCACAACAGATAGGGGTATAATTTTCTTTCTTCTGTAGCTGTTACCTCTAATCTACTTGATCGAGTACGAATGAGGTAGCTATCATATTCTGAAGGCCTAGTCCTGCGGGAGAGTGTGTTAGGAGAGGACCCTATTCCTATATGGACCATAGGTGAGGATAAGATCTTGTGTTTCTAGGGGCACGTATGGGTGCCAGCAGACATACGTGAGGAGCTGATGCAGGACTTTCATTCCTCAGTTTGGACAGTTCATCCTGGTGCTACCAAGATGTATCGTGATCTACACCATCAGTATTGGTGGCCATGTATGAGGAGAAATGTTGCTGGGTTTTTCATGAGGTGTTCCCCCTTTTAGTAGGTGAAGGCGGAGCATCAGTGACCAGAAGGGATTTTGTAGCAGTTTTCCATTCCCGAGTGGAATTGGAATGATATCGCGATGGATTTCGTGACAGGTTTACTGAGATTGCCTCGAGGGAATGATGCATTTTGGGTTGTCATTGAAAGACTCACGAAGGTTGCTCACTTCTTGCCGATCAAAGTGACCTTCAGTGTTGATGATCTGGGAGGGTTTTACATCTGAAAGACTGTACATTTTCACGGGGTTCCACAATCCATTGTCTCAGATAGGGATGCCCACTTTACTTCTCAGGTCTGGAAGGGGTTACAGAAGTGTTTGGGTATATAGTTACTTTTGAGTACAACTTATCGGCCCCAAACAGATGGCCAGTCTGAGTGTACGATTCTGGTTCTTAAGGACATGCTTCGAGCATGTATCCTAGATTTTATAGGTTCTTGGAAGAAGCACATACCTCTTGTGGAGTTTTCGTACAATAATAGTATTCAAGAAAATATTCAAATGACACCTTATGAGGATTTGTACGGTAGTCCATGCCAATCAACATTATGTTGGTTGGAGGTAGGAGAGGTAGATATGCTGGGACCTCATCTTGTCCAGAAGACCACGGAGCTGATCGAGTTGATTCAGAAGAGGATGACTAATACAAAGTTGCAACACAAGTCTTATGCTGATAAAAAAATATGACCTCTGGAGTTTGAGGTCGGGGATCAGGTTTTCCTGTGTGCTACATCGAGGTTGGGACACAGGAGGATTATGAGGAAGGGTAAGCTTTCACCAAGGTATGTCAGTACGTTTTAAGTGTTGGAGAGAGTTGGGATGGTTTCCTATCGTTTTCAGTTACCTTAGAGGTACCGGGAAATGCATGATGCCTTTCACATTTCTCAGTTTTGACATTACTTCTCAGATCCGTCTCATACTTTTCAACCCGAGGAAGTTGAGCTAGAGGTGGATGAATCTTTTGAGGATAATCCTATCCGAATTGTTGATCGAAGTAAGAAGGTTCTCCATGGATGGTCTGTTCCTATGGTATGAGTGCTATGACCACACGGGCGAGTACATGATGAGACCTGGGAGAGGGAGGCTGATGTACGATCACAGTGGCCAGAGCTGTTCGAGGATTATTCTTCTACACCGCCTTCT
Source organism: Viscum album (assembly GCA_963277665.1). NCBI lineage: Eukaryota > Viridiplantae > Streptophyta > Magnoliopsida > Santalales > Viscaceae > Viscum > Viscum album. Next base: position 81,127,137 of record OY728122.1, read on the forward strand.
AGGGAAATTCAGGGATTAATTTCTTTAAGGGGGGAAGTTTGTAAGAACCCAGATCTTATTTTCAGGTTTGTTTTTATCTTTTATGGTGTTTTTGAGAAAAAGAGGAGTTTCTGGAAATTTTTGAAGTAGACACCATGTACTTATATGTAAACTCCATGTACTCAGTTGCCACACGTAGCCATGTGTTGTCCATGTAATAACCGAGAACAAAACTGTGTATGGTGACCTAGAGGCCGCCTAAAGTGGGGCTCGGTAAGGGAAAGTACATGCCGTGTACCTCAAAAGTACACAATTTGTACTTTTTTTCATTAAACATATCGGGGTCACGTCTAACGGATAGAAACACCTCCTTCTCAACCTAGTTCGTTCGAGAGCATTTTTATGACCACAATTATTCCCAAATCCCTTGATCGAGCATCCGTTATCTGAATTGAAATATGTCAGTTGCATTGGAATCGTATCAGTGAGTTCTCTTTTCTTCTTGAACCTCATTTCCAGATTCCTCTTATTTAAAGAGTTATCATAATTTGATATTTTTTATCATTTTTGTAGATCTATGGTGTTCTTGGGAGATTCAAGGCTTGAGGTTCACGTATAGAAATCCTACAACACCTAGGTATGTGGTTTGTGCCTTTCTATAGAAATTCTTTGAGTTATATGTGCACAATTTCCCAATACCCTTGAATGGGGTATTGCATGTTTACTGTTTTAGCGCTGTTAATTGACTTCTATGATTTTATGATGGAATAGAGGTTAATTTAATGTGAATAAGGTAAATTTATTTTCTTTGGAAGTGTTTACCCATGTATGTTTGTTTATGACTGTTTGGTCCTGCTTAGTCTATTAGGCAGCCTTGGTTTTCACCATGCCTAGTACTATAGGATGGAGTGTTTGTTTATCTGACATGTTGTTATGATGTAGACTATTATCCAAGTAGTTCTTGAGGTTTAGTTTGGATGTATTTCATTGCTGTGATCGTTTGACTTACATAGGGCTGTGAGAACCTGGTGTAGTAGAACATAGGGAGAATAGATGTAAGGGCTTCTATAGAGTGTCTTTTCTTACTTTTACGATGCAAGACCATAAGGAGAATTGACGTAAGTGCTTCCTCAGAGTGTTTTTAGTTCCTCGATGTGGGCCATAGGAGGAATGTGACGTAAGTGCTTCCCCAAATCACCTTTTTGTTACTGATACGAGACTATAGGGGGAATTGACAGTGAGTACTTTGTCAAAGAGTCTATACCTAAGATGAACCAGACGGGTTAGACTATGTGAACTTCCTAGAGGGTTGCTTGTGTTGTTTTGGTTGAACCAGAGGGGTTATGATGAGAGTACTTCCTATAGGGTTTCCTGATTTGATTAGCTGCTTACTTGATATGTGTAATTTAATGCTTTGAACTATAGGAATGTTTACTGTTGAGTACTTCCTTGTTTACTGCTTATTTTTACTTATTGTATGCCATATATATTCACTGACTGTTAGGCACAGATCTTTTGGTGGTTTCCTACTGGGATTATTCTCACACCCTATTTGGGTCATGCTTTTGGGCCCAAATAGATTATACTACTATAGGTATAGATAAGGGCAAGTGCTCTTCTACTTCAGGTACTTGATTACTGTGGAGCTAGAGAGCATGGGACCAATATGAGGCTTGAGATGCTGAGGAGTCTTTTACTGTTTTCTTTTTTACTTTGGTTTAATTCTATATTTCAGCATTGTGACTTTTTTGGATGATTTCCTACACACATGTATCATGCATCATTTATATATATGTGCTCCAATTTATTCTTTCAGTCTTCTACTATTTACTGATGTATGGTCTTATTACTGCTTCCACTATTGTATATCTATTTTGTTTCCGCTGTGTTACTCTGCCAATAAGGGCATAGTTTCCCCAATATCACACCTAAGGACCTCACTACTAGTCGGAAACCTCTGGCATTTTGAGAAATGCGCTTGAGGCCATGTGACCAACCGGGTACGGAGCGCCTCTGGGTGGCTTCTAGAATTGGGAAGTTACAATCCCAAGGAATTAGGGATTGGGAATAACTGGTTAGGGAAGTCTTTCAGTCCATCCCAAAAAATGTGTTAGGGTGTTGTGAGCCCTACCTAAACCATCAAACTTATTCATCATAAGAGGAGTACATACTCATTTAGTTTGTAAAAAAAATATAAAATATCTAATCCATCCACACATACTCATAATCAAAGTAACAACCATGGTATACAAGAACAAGTGTACATGCCTAAAGTAATGTTACATACTATATCAACATATATGCACATTGTAATAAAGCAATAACATGATTGATACAATGAGGGGATAACATAATCAAAATAAAAACCATTTTCAACACACCCAATCACCATATCATTCAAGAATAAATGTAACCAACATGGTTTAAAATTTTGGAAAAAGAGGTAAACTAGTCCAAGAATAGGGTACAATAGGAAAGAAAGGTAAAAAAGGCCAGTGTCAGACCATTGGAAATACATGGGTATAACATACTCAATTATCAAGACATACCAGGAAGTCTACAATAAAGGTGGTGGATAATTAATTATAGGAAGTTAAATAATGTTCACACAAGATTATCAGGGTATGAAACTGGGGAATACACAACTGGAAAGTTACCATTTAACATTAGTTATTTTTCAATTTTCTTGTCGGTTAAAAAGTGATGTTAATATGACTGATGTTAAAAGAAATTCTTTAACAATGATTATTAAAAATGAAATAAAAGGTACACTACCTATCAGTTATTATAAAAACCAACATCAATATCCCAACTAGATATACATATATAGAGACTTTTAACATCCATAATTATAAAAATACATGTCAAAAATACTTTTTACAGAGGTTTTTTCTATTAAAATCGACAACAGAAGTGATTTTTCAATGTTAGTTGTTTGATAAAATAACATCAAAATCCTAATTAAATAAACATATAAAGAGACCTTAAATGTTGGTTTTAATAAAAAACTGACATTGAAAACTAAATATATTTCTTAAAATATATTAAAATACGATAACCCATGACTTGTAAAGATAAAATGTAATGTCCTGGACCCATCTGATCCATTAATTTGAAAAAATATGTTGTTTGAGGTGATCTGGGAGGAAACAGTGATTCATTTCAAGAGTTTTTCAAAATCCAATTTTTCCAATGGTTGCTCATCTGATGGTGAGTCGTCCACCGGTAGGTGGTGATGGTAGGTCACTGATAGTGAGTCAATACCGGCGACTCGCAATGGTGGGTCACACTAGTGAGTCATCCAATGGTGGGACACACTGGTGAGTGGTCCAGTGGTGACTCACCAAATGATAGCTCATTGAATAGTGACTCACTGAATGGAAACTCACCAAATGGTGACTCACTGAATGGTATGTCACTGAACGGTGACTCACCAAATGGTGACTCACTGAAAAATAGTTCACCAAATGGTGACTCATCTAAAGGGGACTCACCAAATATAGACTCACCCATCAGTGACTTGTGATAGTGACTCACCCAATGGTGAGTCATTTCTGACAGTTTTTCAAATTTATATTTTTTTCCAGTTTTTCCAGTTTCACCCCTTTAACATTTTAATTAATGTAAAACGAGTTTAAAAACATGTTTAAGTGTTTTTAAGCTATTTCAAAGGATATGAAATATATCTTTAAATTCATATTTCTAGGGATCCTTTTTAGATAGTCAAAATGTGTGGTCTTGATCATGATCTGACTTTAAAGACTTTTGAAACCATTCCCCCCATTGATATAGGATCTAACCTTAATAAATCCAAGATCCTTTATCCCTTGTGTGTTTTATATTTTCTATTGACACCAAAAATCCCGGAACCTTTTTTCATTGAGGATCCATGCATCTGCATTTCACCCTTGGATTAAATTTCCCTAGATCCTTACGCACCCCCTGTTTGGTGAAAGGAGGAGGTGATGATCATCTATTCTCGAGGTAGGGAACCCTTTATATCTATTTTATTTTTGGATAATGCTGGATGGGTGTATGAACATCCTATTGTGTAAGATAGTAGGATACCAAGTTAATAAAGATAATTAAACCAGTTTAAAGAGAAACATGCGGGGTTGGGAAAAAGTAACTTGTGTTCTACTTTGTTTTCTATTGATATCATGGTCTGTATGGGATATATAACTACTGAAAATAATGGTTGTTAGTGGTCTTTATTTGTGCACTTGTTCTAGATTATTAATGATTGATTTATGGTATTCTTTCAAATGATGGTAAATATGAAAATCTGATTAAACACATATACCTGTTTAAATAAATGGATGCCTCCGGATCAAAATTTCTCTATGATAACCCCTAAATTATCAAAGTGTAACTAAAGAATGAGTGTTTTCTAAATCTGAATACTCCTTTCCTTATTTGGTGTGGCTATGTGTTATGTGTGGGGTGGTTCAGGTGGTGTAATGGAATCTCAGGTTGATAGATTGACTGATTGTGGAATGGATAAGTTGTGTTTGAGCAGTGGGGATATAGGTTAGGGTTATGCTATGTTTTATGTTTCTGGATGTGATGGGTGTGACATTGTTATACCGTGTGACTGTTGGGTTTGGTTGTGATGAGATGTGTTGCAGGGTTTGCTTATGTGTTGGGGGGTTTTCTTGTTGAGAGGATGGATTGAGCGGAACGACTTTGAAGAATGATGATGGAAGTGGTCGTTATGGGTGTTGAACAGAGTAGAAATATGAAGTGATTTGCTTTACTGTGGTTCTTTTTCCTCTATGTGGTTTATGCTATGTGTCTTGTTGTATGTTGTGGTTGGTAGTTTCCCTATTAGGAAGGAATGAATAAATGTATTTCTTAATAAATAATGATATTAGGTTAAATGAGTTGGATGGGGGTATGTTTTGAGTTGTGGATTGTTATGAAGTAGCTTTCATTTATCAACTTCTGAAGTGACTGTTTCTGGTATTAATAAATGCATTTAGAGGTAGTAGTAAAGGCAGTTTTTGTGGGCTGTTTCATTTTTGGAAAACCCATAGGTTGGGATGGGTGTCTGATATTTATATGTATTATTTGTATGTTCTCTTGTGATTTCAATAAGTACCCCACCCTAGTTGATCACTATGTTCCAAACACCCCCATCATCATGGGGGAGGGTGTCTTTCCCAATATCCTGGTGGGACGATGGATTGACAGTCACTTGCTCTTTCCTACTCCATCCTCTAGGAATTGGTAGCCCAAGACTCTTCAGGCAGGTTGTGTCCTAGGTGTCTATGGGCGGGATGTGGTGAGCTTCATTTTCCCAGGTTGAGATACTAGCTATGAGGTCCAGGTTTGTGCGTGTAGGTTGTGACATGGGGCTTATGGAAGAGTGTGGAAGTGATAGTACATTTTCTATTAGGGTATGGGAAGTTATCCAGTGGGAAGTCATGCAGGTTACCCACCCATCGATGCACTTACTATATTACTTTACTTGACTTTCATTACTTGGTGATAGTGCCTTGGTGAGGTGGGGATGGCTAGTGTTCCTTGTTACATGCTGTTAGTTTCTACTACTTTCTCATAGGGGAATTAGTATGCTTCCCCCACTTGTGTATGAGAGACTTTGGTTTTCCATTACTAAGTATACTCTTATTCTCACCCAACATATACAAAACCTCTTTCAGGTTTCCAGGAGGACTACATGGACTGTGATGGACCTTACTAGATCAGACATGGGGATAATTTCCATGTCACTACTTAGCTTTGTTCTTTTGGTACATACCTTGGAGTTTTATTATATTTGTAGCAGTTTTGTTTTAAACATGCATGTGGGATGGTTTTGGATTTATTATATATATATATATATATATATTTCTTGGAGTTTTTTTAGGTTTATATATATTACCTCCCGACCATCTTTACTATAAAAGGTAAATTCCACCAATTTTGTGAGATTTTTATACCCTTGGTGCCGGTCGCCACCCTAGGGCTTACTAGAGGCAGGGCTCAGGGTTCATTATCTCTCTTTCTCCATTTCCAGCTCAGGTAGTGCATCATTGGAGGTAGGGGGTCATGATAGAATGGTATCAGTGGTGATGGTTGGGAGATATGATATAGTTTGGATTTATGAATAGTGAGTATTTCATGGGTTGGTAGGGAAATAATGTTAGGTGATCTTGGTGTATGTCATAGGCTAGGGAAGATCCGCTAGGACATGGGATTTTAGGGACCCCCGTGAGCCGATTCAAGGACTCTGATTCTACCTAATGACCAGGTGAGGCTACACCGTTTGTAGGGTAGAGACCCTAGTAAATGTACATGAATAATAATGACTTTTGTTATTTTTTTAATTATGAATTTTGGGGAATTCAAATAACTGATGAGTTAAAGTTATCTTAAATAAAATTCTATACTAATCAGGCTTAGGAATTCCTTGTTTACCTTTCAACTATAGAAACCAGTCATCATCCATAGGTGGATCAGGAATTTGTGGCTTAGTAGGATGATCCAATTGATTGATGGAGGTTTGATTGAGAAGACGAGGATGATTAGTGGCAGAGGACAGTACGTGATTTCTAGCAGAAGAATATGGTAAAGTACAAGGAAAGTGTTTCAGACATGGATTTAGAGAGCTGACTAGAGGATCTCGGGATCACCTTCAGTTTGATCTGGGTTCCAATGGAGTACCAAGTTCCTTTTGAAGTAATCCAGATGTGGGGAGCTCCATGTTAGTGATGGATACTGTACGTAGGGGAGAGGAAGGAGGCATACATTTTGTGTGTTGATTTTGAGAAGGAGTTCCAGGCATAATTCTTTTCTTTCATCATGAAGGATAAGAAGAGGTTGGAGTTACTCTCCCTAAAATAGGGGAGTATGTTTGTTTGGGAGTTGGGTATTATTTTCAAGTATCTCCTTCATTTCCCCCACATATCTTTTTGGATGAGGAGTCTTGTGCGATAAGCTTAGAGGAGGTACTTCATCCTTCTCTCTAGTACACAGTTACTCCCTTCACCTTGCTGACATACTTGGAGTTCCAGAAGAAGGAGGAGGTAGTTGAGAAGATTCAATCGTGAGGAGGTATAACTTGAGAGGGGATCCAACTGGGTTCTTCGAGAGGCAAGGTCACCAACAACAGTTTCAGGTGCAAGGGCCTTCGAGGTTTTGACCAGCAGGAACCAACCTCAGTAGTCTCCGTTTTGTTCTTCAATTCATCGTGTTTTTCCTGTGAACTTGGGACCAAGGTGTTTTTCTTATAGATTACATGTACATCTTCAGAGTTAGTTCCTAGTAGCCTTCTAAACATAGTATTGTGGGGGTGGAAAATTTTAGTGCCTACCTTAGCAGCAGTTTCCAACCAGGCCCTTTAAGCAGTAGGGACAACAGGATCCTCTCCACTGAAGGGAGATAGAGAAAGTGGAGGTCGACCTTAGGGTGTTCCTCAGGGACCTCAACATGGGTGTGGTTGAGGAGGAAATCATCAGTATATAGGTAGAGGATTTTTTCATGGTCAGTTGCATGCCACAGAGGTAGTAGTCCCAGCAGGGTGAGAGATCATTCAAGGTATGATCAGTTTGTTTAGCACTCTTTCATGTTATTTGTTTGATTCGGGAGCTTCACACTCTTTTTTTACACCCCGTCAATACCATTATCTGGGACTAAGAATATAGAGGCATCCCATGCCCCTGGTGTTGAGTACGCTAGTTGGAGTTCATAACAACTTGTTTGATGTGTGTCGAGGATGTAGACTGATGATGGGGCCACATCAATCCCATGGGGATATCTTCTTGATACAGATGCAGCCATACGATACCATACTTGGAATCTACTTGTTGCATTCCGTGTTCACTATTATCGAATGATTCCATAGGAGAGTCATGTCTTCAGAAGTGGATGTCCAGTGTGTGGCTTTAGTTGGTGAGCGGGGTTTCCAGGTGGGCAGTCGGCATGTGAATCCTATTCATTTCTTGTTGGCCGAGCTATCAGTGGAATCGATGGATGATGAGATGAAGGATGTTCCCAGGTTGTTGGGGAGTTCATGGATGTCTTTTCTAAGGATATTGTGACTCTACCCCCTCTTAATTATTTTTAGTTCGGGATAGACTTATAGCTTAATGCTTCTCCAATTTTGATGGATCCTTATTGGATGACACCTTCTGAGTTGCAGGAGTTAAGGATCTAGATAGATGATCTAATGCAGAAAGGTTTTATCGAGCCCAGTGTTTCACCATAGGGTGATCCATTATTATTTGAGAAAAATGTGTATGGTGGTATGAGGTTGGGTATAGACTACCATTGGTTGAATCAAGTTATGGTCAAGAACTGTTACCCCCTCCCAAGGATATATGATCTTTTTGACTAGTTGAGAGGAGAAAGATGGTTTTCTAAGATTGATCGGTGGTCTGGATATCACCATTTGAGGGTGAAAGAGGGTGATATTCTGAAGACTTCCTTTAGGTTCATGTATGGGAACTTAGAGTTCATGGTTATGTCATTCAGTGTTACGAATGCACCATCTGTGTTCATGGGGCCCATGAAATCTGTTTTCTATGAGTTCCTGGACTAGTTCATCATCATATTCATCAATGAAAACTTGATCTACTTGATGCCAGAGGAGGAGAATGCTGAACATATTAGGACCATCATTCATATCCTTATATGGAACCAAATCTATGGAAATTTGTCCAAGTGTAAGTTTTGGACATGAGAGATACATTTCATTGGACATGTGGTGTCATGGTAAGGTGTATTAGTGGACCCGTCGAAGGTCTAAGAAATTTTTTCTTGTCTAGCACGCAAGAATGTGATGGAGGTTCACAGTTTTCTAGGCATCATAGGATATTACTGAATATTCATACCTGATTTATCTCGATTAGTAGCTCTGTTGATATCCTTGACCAGGAAATACCAGGCCTTTGTGTGGAGTGATAAATTTCAGGAAACATTCAACTACCTAAAGGGGAAGTTGGTCAGTGCTCCAATTCTTCGGTTTCTAGAGGAAGGGGTAATGTCTGAAGTGTTTTTTGATGATTCCCTTTTTGTATTGGGATGAATGATGATACAACAGTGGGAAGTGATCTCTTATGGGTCTATTTAGTTAGTTCCCCATGAATATAACTATTCCACACATAATATTTTGTTGGAAACAGTTGTGTTTATGCTGAAGGTATGGAGACATTACCTCATTGGGGAGCACTTTGTGGTCTTCACGGATCACAAGATCTTGAGGTATATCTTTTCCCAGTGAGATATGAACTTGATATAGTAGAGGAGGATTGATTTTCTTCAATAATATGATTTTTATATCTCCTATACCTCAGGAAAGGGGAATGTTGTGGCCAATTATTTGAGCAGAAATTCATAGAGGGAGGTAGTTTGGCAATCTACAGACTCTTGGAAGGTGATGTGTGAGTTGGATTCCTTGAACCTAGATACAAGAATGGATGGTGGTAGAGGATATATATTTCAGATGAAAGTTTGATCTTCTCTAATGTGGTAGGTGGAGGAGTCTTAGTGGGGGGACTTAGAGGTAGAGGTGATGCACGACCGCATTGACCATAGTGATGCTCCGGAGGGATGGCTGGAGGATGGTCCGAATGAGATGATATTATATGTGAGTTTGTTTGTTCTAATGGAGATACATGATGAAGTTCTCTATGAGTTTCATAGGTCACATTTAGCGGTACAACCCGGAGTTTCCAAGATGTACCGCAGCTTGCGAGAGCAATTTTGGTGGCCCGAGATGAAATGGGAAGTGGCAGAGTTTGTGGTGAAGTGCTTAGTATGCCAGTAGTTGAAGGTTGAGCAGCACCAGTTGTTTTTTGCATCCCCTAGATGTCCCTGAGTGGAAATGGGATGACATATCAATGGATTTCATCATTGGGTTACCCAGTAATTAGGGAGTCTGCGATATGATCTAGGTAGTAGTAGATCCGTTGATGAAATTAGCTCACTTATTAGCAATTAAGGAGTCAAGAACAATGGATTCTTTAGCCAGGAGGTATGTGGATGAGGTGGTGTGACTTCATGGAGTTCCAATATTCATTTTTTTGGACCGGGATACATGTTTTACCTCACAAGTCTAGAGGGAATTTTAGCATACTTTTGGAGCTTAGTTACGCCTCAACACTGATTTACAAAAATAGAAAGATGTTCAGATACAACGGACCATCCATACATTAGAGGATATGTTTCAAGCATGAATCTTGGACTTTGGTGAATCTTGGGTGTGACACTTTCCCTTGGTAGAGTTTTCTTACAATAATAAGTATCACTCTTCCATTGGCATGGCTTTGTTTGAAGCTTTGTATGAGAGATCACTTCGTTCAACCTTGTGTTGGAAAAAGGATAGGGAGATAGGTATTCTTGGCCCCAAGGTAGTACGAAGCATGAAAGAGAAGGTTTATCTTGTTTGTGAGAGGATGAAATTAGAATAGGACCGAAAGATGTCATATTCTCATCGTAGAAGGAGACCCTTGGAGTTCGAGTTTAGGGACCACATGTTCTTGAAGGTTTCCCCTTGACATGGGAAACATAGGTTTAGTAGAGGGAGCAAGCTTTCTTTTAGGTTCATTAGAGGATTTGAGGTGTTGGGGAGAGTTTTCAAGGTGGAATACCAGTTGTTTCTTCCACCACATTTGGAGAATGTACACAAAATCTTTCATGTGTCTCAAATTCATCGGTATCTTCACAATGACTCCCATGTCATTGATTGGGGAGAGTTGGATATTGAAGATGATTTTATGTATATGGAGTGTCCAATAAATATCTAGGATTGTCGGGAGAAGGTGCTGCATGGATGGAACATTCCCTTAGAACGTGTGTTGTGGAGACATGGTGACCTGGAGGAGAGTACTTGGGAAAGGGAGATGCAGATGAGTTCCCAGTACCCAAAGTTTTTATGAATTTTGTCTTGTTCTTATTTTCCTTTTAATGTAATGTTTGAAACTTGTTTGTTATGATATGAGTTTTTTCCTTGTTACATAGTGAGTGATAACGTCTTGACATGTGGAAAAGGGAGGACCTAATTCCTAATAGATATGCATTAATTGAGATGTGATTAAACCTATGTGAGAAAGTTAGTTCCACCCATAGAAGATAATATATTGACATGGAGGGAGTAATTTCTTGATTCGTGTGTTCAAGAAAATGTGGCTCTTATTCTTGCATGGTGTGTCTTTTTTTTTTCAGTTGGGTTAGTAGATGTTGGAGGACATGTTCTTGGATGTTGAGCTATCACTCCAGCTTTCAAATAACATAAGGTGGTTTATCGTTTAACTTTGGTGTGTTTTTTCAGTAGCAATGTTTTAAGTGTAGCGAGATCATTGAGAGGTATATCACAGGGTGGATTTTTGGAATCCTATTTCATTCTGAGTTTGGTTTGGAATTATTGAGGGTGAGAATAGTTTGATAGGTATATGATGTAATGGCTCGGCCCCCTATGGTCCATTACTTTGCAAAAATATGGTGTTTGAGGTGCTCTGGGAGGTAATAGTGACTCATTTCACGAATTTTTCAAAATCTAGTTTTTCCAACGGTAGATCATATGATGGAGAGTCATCCACCAATATGTGGAGATAGTAGGTCAATTATGGTGAATCAGGACCAGGGACTCGTAGCGGTGGGTCGCACCTGTGAGTCGTCCAGCAATGGTTCACACCGACGAGCTGTCCAGCGGTGACTCACCAAAGAATAGCTCACTGAACGATGACTAACTTAATGGTGACTCACCCATCGGTGACTCGTGAAGGTGACTCACACAATGGTGAGTCATTTCTGATAGTTTATCAATTTTATAGTTTTCCCAATTTTTCCAATCACACCCCATTACCATTTTAATTAACGTAAAATGAGTTTAAAACTATATTTAAGTGTTTTTGAAGATGTTTAAAAGGATATAAAATATATATTTAAATCAATAATTCTTGGGAGCCTTTTTAGATAGTAAAAACATGTGGTCTTGATCATGATCTATATTTAATGGATTTTGAAACCGTTTCCCCCATTGATATAGGATCTGGCCTTTCTAAAGCTGAGATCCTTTCTCCCTTGTGTGTTTTCTCTTTTCTCTTGACACCCGAAATCCCAGAACCTTTCTTCTCCAAGGATCCATGCATTTTTTTTACCCTTGTATCACGTTTCCCTAGAGCCTTGCACACCCCCTATTTGGTGCAAGGAGGAGGTACTGATATTCTATTTCTCGAGGTAGGGATTCCTTCATCTCTCCTTTATTTGTGTATCATGCGGGGTGGGTGTATGAATGTCCTCTTATAGAAGATAGTAGGACACCAAGTTAATATAGACAATTAAATCAGTTTAAAAATCAATATGCGAGGCTAGGAAAAAGTGACTTGTTTTCTACTTTATTATCTATTGATATCATGATCTGTATAAACTATATGCCTACTAAAAATCACGGTCATTTGTGGTATTTCTTTTCTGCACCTGTGATGTATTATTAATGCTTGATTGAGGGTATTCTATTGAATGATGCTAAATTTGAAAATTTGATTAACCACATGTACTCGATAAAAAAAATGTATACCTTAGGATCGAACTTTCTTTGTAATAACCCTTAAATTATCAAAGTGAAATTAAAGAATGAGTATTTTCTAAATCTGAATACACCTTTCCTTGTTTGGTGTGGCTGTGTGATTTGTGTGGGGTGGTTTTGGTGGTGTAATGGAATCTCATGTTGAGATATTGACTAATTGTGGAATGGATGGGAAGTTTTTGAGAAGTGGGGTTTCAAGTTTGAGTTATGCTATGTTTATATTGCTCGGTGTGATGGGTGCAATGTTGTTATACATTGAGGCTATTGGGTTTGGTTGTGATGAGATGTGTTGTGGGGTTTTGATGTGTGTTAGTTGTTTTCTTTTTGAGAGGATAGATTGGGCAGAATGACTTTTAAGAATGATGATGAAAGTGGTTGGTATGAGTGTTTACTAGATTGAAAATATAAAGTGAGTTTCTTTACTATAGTTCATTTTCCTATACCTGGTTAATGATATGTGTCTTGTTTCATGCTGTGGTTAGTAGTTTCCCAGGTATGTATGGAATGAATAAATGGATTTATTAATAAAGAATTATATTTGGTTAAATTAGTTGGTTGGGGGTTTGTTTTGAGATGTGGATTGTTATGAAGAGGATCTCATTTATCACCTTCTAAAGTGAGTGTTGCTGGTGTTAATAAATTCATTTAGAGGTAACGGTAAAGGTGGTTTCTATGGGTTGGTTAGTTGTTGAAAAAACCCATAGTTTAAGCCGAGTTTCTGGTATTTATAAGTATTATTTGTATTTTGTCTTGTTATTTCTATACTACCCTCACCCTAGTTGAGCACTATGTTCCGAACACCCCCATCATCATGGGGAAGGGTGTCTTTCCCAACATCTCAGTGGGAGTATGGATGGATGGTTAATTGATCTTCTATAATCCCTCTTCTAGTCATTGATAGCCCAATACTTTTTGGGATGGTTGTGGTGAGGTTGTGGCCCAGGTGTTTGTGGGAGGGATGTGGTGATCTTTGTTTTCCCAGGTTGCAGGACTAGATCTGAGGTCCGGGTGTGTGTAGGTGGGTTTTGACATAGGGCTTGTGGAAGAGTGTGGAAGCGACATGACGTTTTCCATTAGGGTATGAGAAGTTAACCAGTGGGAAGTGGTGCGGGGTACCCAAACATTGATGTGCTTAATATATTACTTTTTGTGTTTCTTGGTGAGCGTGCCTTGGTGAGGTGGGGATGGCTATTATTATTTATTAGGTGTGGTTGGTTTCTGCTATTTTCTCACACAGACATTAGTATGATTCTCCCACCTGTGAATGAGAGACTTTGGTTTTTTCCCTACTGAGTATACTCATATTCTCACCCTACATGTACAAAACTACTTTCAGGTTTCCAGGAGGACTATGTGTACTGTGTTGGACTTTAATAGCTTAGACATGGGGACAATTTCCATGTCTCTTCTTAGCTTTGTTCTTTTGGTACTTACATTGGATTTTTATTGTATTTATAGCAGTTTAGTTTTAAACATGCATGTGGGATGGTTTTGGATTTCTTATATATATATATATATATATATTCCTTAGAGTTGTTTTGTGGTTGATACATCTTATCTTCCGATATTGTTTACTATAAAAATGGTAATGCCTCCCATTTTGTGAGATTTGTATACCCTTGGTGATGGTCGCCACCCCATGGCCTACTAGAGGCGGTATTCGGGGGTCATTATCTCTCTTTCTCCATTTCTTGCTCAGGAGGGGCATCTTTGGAGGGAGGGGGTCATGATATAAAACTAGTACCAACAAATAATAATAATAAACTAATTAAAACTTTAGTATAATATCAAAATTATAGATATACATCTACAAATTAATATCCTATAAAGTATTTTTAAAATAATATTTAAAGGTTTTATGCTTTTTATTTAATATTATGAAACATCATAAAAACCTATAAAGAAAAGAAATGTTTTGAAATTAACAATACATCATATTGGTTTAAAAACCAATACTTGTAATAGAACTAAGCTTGTGAAAATATGTTATTCTAGTCATGATAATCTCATAAATTAATTATAAAACATAATAACCACAATCTAAACATCCTCTTTGATGATGAAGCTATGATTATGAAAGAAATACTTTGAAAATATAAAACACTATATATGTAATATAGAACAAATATCAATTGATATAAAATTTATCGACCTTCACTTAAACATAATTAATTTGATTTAGTTTCTTTATTGAAAAGAAATCCCTATTAAAATTCTTCCAGGACCCATTGTATTTTCATATATTAATTACTAAAACATATGTAACACAAAAAATTTAAGATTAAAAAGATAATAGAATAAAATAAAACATACAAATCCAATAAATATTGAAATTTTCACAAACTTTTCCTACTAAAGAGCATAACCAATATGTTGTGAATTCATGTGGCTAAAACACACATTAAATCCATTATCCTTGACAATATAAATTTTTTAGAATGAATGAAATTATAATGAATAATAGTTCATAATTATACAAGTCTTATAATTTGTAAAGGAATGGAAGAAACCAACACTTACTTTTTGTGTTTTTCAATATTTTAGATATGTATTTAACTCTAACAGAATTATTTAGGTATTTCATAACAATTGAAATGAATTATATATCCATAAAATCATAAATGAAAATTCAATCATTTTTTATACATAGCGTAGAGATACCTAGTAAGATAAGTATTAAATTAAATCACTATAATTTATATTTACCTAATAAAATAAAAATTGAAATAGAATTCTAATTACATGGAAATTAAATGAAAAATGAGTACTAATACCTCATAAAAAAACAAGATGTAATTTTTAAGTATTCTTAACTTATAGTCTCTATCACATATGTTAATATTCATCAGAATCTCATAATATTTTTTTAGCACAAAATAATTCATTGCTAATT
Source organism: Viscum album (assembly GCA_963277665.1). Lineage (NCBI taxonomy): Eukaryota > Viridiplantae > Streptophyta > Magnoliopsida > Santalales > Viscaceae > Viscum > Viscum album. The sequence continues at coordinate 81,142,538 of OY728122.1, forward strand.
TAGTTATACCTTGAGAAGCCTAAGGGGAATCTTCAAGTGATGGTTCTCTAAACCTTTGTTTCTTTTGTAAAAATTCTTTAGATTTTATATAATACTATATAAATTAAAGGTAAGAAAAGATTATAAGTAATATAAATCAAAAGTAAATAATAATTTTAAAACAACACATTACTTATATGTTAACTAAAAAAAAGGATAGCTGGGTAGAGTAAAAAATGACCCATACTCTCTCCAACTGTGGACACCTCCTTGGAAAACAATGACATTGGAGTTGTTGAATCAATAATATCATGTACCAATACACTTACTTGATTTGATTTCATAAGCTAATGATTTACTTAATCCCTTATAATATATATGATTTCATATGTTATAATGTACAAATGGGAATCCCTAACAAGAAATTCATAATAAAAAGTTGGGTCTGAATGGGGAGGTGGAGGATTTGGAGAGGCATGCTATGTAGATTGTGTTTGTAAAACATTTCTATATAAATAGCCTATACAGATTATTTAATTCACTAATCTATCAACTGATTCGTTTTTTTAATGCTCATCCTTCAAGGAATCTATTTTACCCTTGTATTATACCTCCCCCAATCCTATACTAGGGAACCCCAAAAAATTTCTAATATTGACACCCACCTCATATTATCTTATGGATCCTAAGTTTTCTTTCTTTCTATTAGGTCCCAAGTCATCTGGGGGGGGGGGGGGTGAATCATGGTGTAGTCCAATTTTTCTTTATTTCACATTTTTATATGTTTTCTCTTTTTGGACCATGTTCTCATGTAGGTAATAATTATGTTCAACCTTTATCTTAAGTTACTTACTCACAATCTCACTAAAATACTATAAGTGAGTTTAGTAAATAAATCATGAAAGGGACACAATATTTTTTACTTAGTTCACCCACACTAGGATTCATCGAAGGAGTACACATTAATAACATTTCAATGTTCTGGAATCTAATAATCTACAAAAGTTAGGTGGATGAAAAATTTTCATGGTCATTCTATGTCAAGGACCACTACCTTTACAAGATTTAGGTCTTGGTCACTCTTTTCCCAAGTCTTAATGTATTCCTCTAGTACTTTATTTGTTGTACTAAGTAAAAACACCAAATATTTATAGATATGTAGGTATCTTCAAAATAATCAGTGGAAGAACTATTTTCTTGAACAAGATGTAGAAGGCTCACTTTGATATCCCCAACTTCTCTTCACTAGATAAACTATTAACTCATTCTACAACATCAAATTTCCATGATATGTTATAGAAAATTCATTCTCCTCTTTCTTTGGAATGTTATTAATGAATTTCCAAGTTCTATATTTTTTAAACAAGTCTGGAACACCTTCAAATTTCTAGATCTATGACTAGAACACTCCCACCTTTGATTCTAAATAGTATCCTCTTTCTTCTTAGATATGGTAGTTCATGTTCACTTTACTAATTATCAATAAAAACTATCATATTCCATAAATATTAATATGTACTAAAATAATATCATTTTTAATCCTATCTCCCTTCCTTGATGGATAGATATTCAATAATGGCATTCGATTATCTCTCTCTTCTTATTCCTTTTTTCATTTTTATATAAAAATACCCATGTGAGAATAATTTATATATTTCAAATATGTAATCCCCCATAAATCCCAGTCTCATGATATTCTACCATAAAGTATCTAAACTTATCAGTTAACCTACTTTTTAATATTTCTATATGAGACACTCTTCATAATATGAATAATGGAAATCACCTAGAAACAATCCTTCAATTACAACTCGAATAATGGGTTTAATTCCAAGAATCATGATATTTAAAGTATTAAAGTCCAGTACCTACATCATATTATTTTAGGAAATATCCTTCTTGAGTTATCCCAATTTATCTTCATCTTTGAATTCAAAATAAATATCCCTAAGATATCAACTTTATCTTCTCATTTAGATATTCTAAATATTTATCCTTTAATATTAGCATAGACATTATAACTTGAATGTATTCAATGTTTCATTCTTTAACTGGATGCATGCATGCTGATATAGTGATATAAAAGTTTAGGGTATAGAAATATATGATCCTTATGTAGTATGAATTTCATCCTTATAAACTTTCCATACCATTCTTAAAAAATTTTCCTTTTCTACAAAAATTTTCCTTATGATCTTTTGCAATGACTCATACACAGACCATATGACTCTTACACATATAAACAATGACTCATATGCAATTACCTTGTTATGTGAATGAATCATATGCCCATATGTTCACTTCCATAACTTTATTGATTTTGTGATGTGAAGTGTCAAAATGACTCTTATACACGTCTTGAATGACTCATACATAAGATGAATAATACAAACTTCAAGAATGAATAATACATAGATCAAAATCACTCATATATAGATAGTACATCATTTTTCTCAGATGTCTCATATGAAGATCAGAATTATTCATATGTAAAATTATATAACTCTTATGTAGATAAAAAATAGCTGATAGATTGATTTTTTTAACTCACATGATTATTTTATTTTTTCATAAAAACACTTCTACAAATAATTAATTGACTATTATGATCCTATTAAATTAATTCTTTGTAGTTTTCCTTTACACTAGTTTCATCTATTCCTACTCAAATACAAATTAAGCACAACTATTCAAGAATAATATAAAAAATTATTCAAACTTTATAAAGCATATCATGAACCAATCCAAGGTAGACAAATTATTATCCCAAAAATATATCTATTATACCACCATGTTAAGATCCAATATCCAAGGTTTTCCTTTTTCAATAACACATACTGTAAAAAAATACAACATATCACATAATGATCCAATAAACCTACACTTTGGATTTTCTTGAAAATAATTCCTTTAATCCAACTTCACAAAAACCAATGATCTAGTTAAGATGAATTTTTTCTTCCCCGTTTCTGAAAGAAAATATATATGGATTTAAGGTGACTCCCATATCCCCCTTATTGACAATGAAATAAAAAGGGAACTCCTCTAAAAATCATTCTCGATTTTAATTTAAATTTAACCCCCCTTTTCAATAGAATGTTGAGGGTTATTTCACCAACTTATTCTCCTCCTTTATTTATAAATTTCCTAGGGAAAACTATACCATATTCACATATCCTATTACATCAAAACTACTTCATCATATAGATCCATCCACTTGTTGATTAGCCTTTATATATTTTTACCACCTTTTATAAATATATGTTTTTACTATCTAATTATAGAAAAATAATCCTATTCAGCATTGAAATACTTTCTATCTAGAATTATCCCCCTCTAGTATGCTCCATGCCACTCTTACTACTCTAGATACACTTACTCAAATAATTATAGTGAGTGAGACCACCACTTAGAATTTATGTTATAAAAAACCCTCGAATCCTACTAAGCCTAGGATTAGTGTAGGAAATATAAGTTTATGTTAAATCCCTCAAATCCATCCAGGTCACTAACTAGTTTTCCATTAAAATCATTGGAAACTAAAAAACATTCACATTCACTAACAAAACTTAACCTGTGATCTGAATTTGAATCTGAAAAAATTTAAGTTTATAACCTTTAATGAACATGAGTATAAGATATACCACTTATTGTATATCAATTATTGAGTTAATGGATCCCACTTGTTAATAATAAACTACTGATACCACTTGAACTCCAATCCCACCATTTCATTACAAGTATTTTTTATTCCTAATAATTCTTTACAACCTTCATAAATTCTCTATCCATTTTTAGTGTCTTATAAAGATAAAAAATTGATACAAATTGTCATAAAATCACCAGATAGATAAAAATTAATCTATATTGTTGCTTCAAATACCCAATCACTTCTCCTATTTTAGTGGATTATTTCAACCAGACAACTAACCTAAAATTACTTATTGTGAACTAGGTTGCATAATATCTTTCTTGATACAAATTATCATAGATCAAGATTCTATAAATCTATCCTCCTATTTTAGTGGACTACAACCACTAAATTCATAGTATGATATCACTTTTAATAACTCAGATTCAACATGATACCACTAGTTATATAAGTTATATTCTTGAAACCTTTTATTATCAAAATTCAGGACCTTTTCCATTTATATTTATATTTATATTTACTATTTAACTTCACCTTCAAATGAAACTTCTAGATTTAGTTTTGAAGAAAAAATAATTTCATAGCACCATTTGCTGCATGTATTTCTCCCTCAGACTAAACAAATTTGTGTTCAACACAATTTTATGTGCTTTATTAGAATATCTAACACATAGATCATATCTCACCATAAATTCTACACCTATTGAAATAATAATTAGTAGAAATAATGTATATGGGGAGATAGTTACCTTATATTTCCTCAAGTTGAGGAGCATGGTTGGTCTTGATGAACCAACCCTTTATCTTCAAAATTTACTCTTATATTATTTAGATTAAGGGAAAAGGATTCCAATAACTCATTAATCTCATCATATTCTAGATCAAACTCAATAGTGTTCTTATATAATTACATATAGGTGGATATATTTTTAGTGATTACAGTAACAAAAATTCCATCTCATATGTTTTCCTTGGACTTCTCCTTTCTCATCTTAGGATTCATGACCATTGTGAGACTAATTCCACTTGTTCATGTTTACTATTTTAATTCCTTAATGATACTCCCTTTATCATTCCTACTCCACCATTATAGGTATTTTACACCAATATTCAACTATTTTCTTATAGTGGTGTTTTAATACCACTTAGTCATGCTTATTTCTTGATATCTATGAGAGAAATTTTTTTAATTTTTTTTACTTGATGGATTATTCTTTGTATATAGTTCCATTTTTCTCACAATTATTAAACTTGTAAGATTTTTATTCCAGATTTGTCTTTGTTATTTCTAATAAGTCTATTATGAGTAAAATGACTTAGGTTATTCATGCTCCCTTTGTCGAGATCCATAATTATCCTCAAAAATAGTAAACCTATTTTCCATCTTAACAAACTTCTTTCTTGGGTAAACCCTATCCTTGTTTATCATAGGAGTGGAGAGTATCCTTATGAATTTTCCAAATCACTTCATATTTCAATGTCTTTCCAAATGACTAGGATTAAAATTAGGAAAACATATCCCATTTTTTGTTCATCATGGGGATTTAAGGCTACAAAACATATGATAATAATGTTTTAAATTCTTCATCAATAGTATCATTTTAGAGGTACCTTATTATGTGGTAATTTTATTATAGGTTTTTCAAGAACCTTTAATTCGAATCCATATTTCAAATTTGTATTCCTACTTACTGTATTTTTTTATAGATTCTATTTAGGGAAAATCTATTCTCTATTTTCCTTTTAAGGAATTGAGTTTCATCTCTATATTTTAAATATTTTTATCTTTAATTCTAAGTTAGAAAAAAATTTATTTTTTATTTGAGGTAAATTATATTCTATATTATCTCATCTCTTAATGTTATTCCTTGATAGGTACAATATTTTCTTTTAATTCCTTCTTTGTGACCTTCTTTTGACCAGTATCTTATGAAGGTTCATTAAGAAGATCACTTTGGTCTTTGATTTTAGCTCTCATCTTCTTCATGTCAAATTTCAAGGAAATTTTAACTTTGTTCAACATTTTTTTTCAAGGACCACATATTTTACTTTATGCATAAACTCACATTGATCCACCTTTTCATGTAAGGTTTGGATATCTTCTTGGTGGATACATGAATAACATCGAAAATCATAGCTTGGTGATATTATAATGTTATAAATTTAATAAATCCCTTTATAGCTAATAGGAGAGTATAAAATTTCCCATGATTTCTAAAAAAAGGGTCAGAATCAGATAAAATAAATGATTTTTAATTGGTTACCTTAGTTGGAGAGTTCATCTTCTTATGAGAATTCTTCTTGTTTCTCCTATTATTATTTCCTTTAGACATGATGTATTCCTCAACACCTATATTCAGTAGTTCCTATTGACTATTTTTTTATTCTCCCATCAACACAAATTATTATCCATATAGATCTTATGAATTTTTCCATACATACCTAGATATATTACAATAAGACACTTTCTCGAAAGTATCTTATTTTAGAAAAGTTTTTAAATTTATTCTTTATAGAATCATCAATATCCATATTTATTTGATCTATTTCAAAAAATATAATTCCTTTATGACTAAAAAAACAATTCCATCCCGCACTACTTTTTGAGGGACTTCTATAAAAGTTTCCAAGTATACCATAAACTCAATTTTCTATCCATGGAATTTAATACCATTTAAAAATAGAGGCTTCCACAGTAACACCATATATGTGATAGATTATATGGTTTAAAAACATTAAGATTTTATTCCACTTGTTAGGTTATTAGGAACCATAATGGGGGGGGGGGGGTGAATCAAAGTGTAGGCTAGTTTTACTAGTTTTCATGTTTTTACCCATTTTCTCTTTTTAGATATTATCCAAACATAGGTTAGAACTGTATTCAACCTTTCTATATAGTTTATTACTCAAAACCTCACTAAAATCCCACAAATGAGGGTATGAAAGAAAAAATGCAAGGGATATGAGGTTTTTTACTTAGATCACCCATGTTGGGCTACTTCCAAGGAGTACACATTAACAAAGTCTTAATGTTTAAAAGTCCATTATTCTCTATAATTTTAGTGGATACAATATTATCACAGTCAATCCACACAAAGGATCCCTATATTTATAAGGTTTAGGTATTTTTCACTCATTTACTAAGGAAAACTAACTTTTTCTCCTCCTTTATTCACTGATCTAGGGAAGAATGCTAACAATTTATAAACATGGAGGAATCTTCACAATAATCAGAGAAAGAACTATTTTCTTGAACCAGATTTTGATCATTCACTTTGATATTCTTAGATTTTGTTTCATAGATAAATTTTTAACTCCTCATAAAATATAAAATTTCCTTGATATGTTATAGAATCTCACTTATCCTCTTTATTTAGATGATACTCCACAATGTTCCAAGTTATCTCTTTACATAACAAGTATGGAACAATTTTAGTTTCTAGTTCTATTACTATAATAGTTACACCTTTAATACAATTAAAAAAACACCTTTTTATTCCTAGATATGGTAGTGTACATTAAATTTATTGGTTATCAATAAAAACTATACTATTCCCTCAATGAGAAAATATATCAAAAGAATAGTATGTCAATCCTCTCTCTACCTTGATGAACATATATTAAATAATGGACTTTGAATGTATACATATTCTTCTTTCTTACAGCCTTCTTTTAAAACTAGAATATGCATGTGATAATAATTTCCATATTTTGAATATTGAATCCTCTATAAATCTTGATCACAAGATCTCTTGCCTTCAAGTATCAAGAATTTTCTATCAACCCTCTTTTTAATATTTCTGTATGTAGTAATTTATATAATATGAATTATGTAAACCAATAAGAAATGATACTTTAATTCTATCTTGAATCATGGATCTAATTCAAAGAAACATGGTATTTGAAGCATTGATGTCCCGTACTAGCATCGTCTAATTTTACGAAATAATCTTCCAAAGACATATCACTTTATCTTCAACTTTGAATTTGAAATAAATATCCCTAAAAAATAGACTTGATCATTATATTCATCTCTTAAATATAATTCTAATTTAATATCAACATAGAAATTATAGATCAAATGTATTCCATGTGGTATGATTTAACTAGATGCATGCATGTTAATATAGAGATAAAATAGTTTAGGTTGCGATAATTGATAATCCTTATGAAGTTTACATTTCATCCTGATAAACTTCCCATATCATCTATATAATTTTTTCCTTTTCTACACAAATGATACTTAAAATCTTCTATAATGACTCATACAAAAACCAAATGATTTTTATGAACATATAGGATGATTCATATGAAAATACACTATTGTGAAAATGACTCATACACTCAAAGATAACTTCCATTCCTTTACTAATTTTCTAATGTGAAGAGTCAAAATGAATCTTATGCATGTCATGAATGATACCTAAGATGACTACTATAAACATCTAGAATGACTTATACAATAGACCAGAATTACTAATTCATAGAAAAATACTTTTTCATTTTTTCTCTGATAACTCGTATACATATTATAATCACTCATACATAAACTAAAATAACTCATATATAGATAAAAGTGACTCATATATTGTTTCTGATGACTCATGAAAAGATTTTACTTTTTCATAAGAATAATAATAAACAAAGTGAACTAAATATTATGATCCTATTAAATAATTTATATATAGTTTTACTTTTCCTGAATTTCATAAAATCATACTTAAATATAGATTAAGTGTCACTATTCTAGAATTCTCCAAAAAATCCTTCAACCTTCATGAAGCATATCATAAAATACTCTAAGGCTATAAAATGAGTTTCTAAAAATTATAATCATTATTCCACCATTCTAATATCCATGCTCTAAGACGTTACTTTATCAAAAATATATATTGTAAAAAATCTAACATCTCATATAATGATCCAATAATGATAGTCACACCCATCCAATCAAGTTTTTCCTACTTTGGATCAATACCTCGTGAGTTTTTCTCTCTTATGGTTCACTTACCATCATTGGAAAAGGATTCATTATGGGACATAGTTAAATTTGGATTTATATTCTATACATGAGACTCCCCTAACCCCCTATAGCACTCGAGGTGTTAGCGTTATGATACAAAATCATAGGTATTGTCGTGACACCCAATATCAAGAAAAAAGGGAAGTTATTACTATCTCATAAAACTTAGGGAGTGATGGAAACATATATCAAATAATATAATCCATATCATTACCTAAGTTGTTTAAAGATACCCCTAATACTTTGATACCAACTAACAAGATCTTCCCACCCCTCTAATCATGATTTTGTCTACTTTAGATCACCACCTCATGGTTTTGTCTCTCATAGGGACTGCTACCAATTAATAGAAAATGATTCATAATGGGGCATAGTTCATTTGTGATTTATATTCTACACACGAAACTCCCTATCTCCCCATATGAGGCTCAAGGTGTTAGTTTCACAACATGGACTCTATGGTCACTCTATAATACTCAGTATCCAGATAGTAGGATAGTAAGTCCCATGTCAAGAACCATGGGGAGAACTGACCTCTTTTATCCAAGAATTTCTTAAATAATTCATAAGAATTTCCGTCTTACCTCATTGTATAAATGTCCCCTACATTAATTTCTTTTAAAGAGAATCCTGAAATGAAATATAAAAATTTTATATTAGCATGATGAATTTTAAAAATGAAAATATTCAAGAAAAATAATAATTAATTTCATATAATATTATCAGATACTTTTTTGATAGATCAGTAGAAAACTTCCCATTTTTTTATAATTTTATATCTTTCATTAAGAGAAGTGGGTGATGGAGGATCAAGTTTAACAGCTTTGGATCCATTACTAGATTTAGCTCTAAATTCATAAAACCTTTTAGAAATAATTTTACCCTCTAGAATAGGATAAACCCTTGTTAATTGGTATGAGGGTATATATTCTATGTCTGGATCTCTTGTAATATCTCATAGATGCCTATTTCATCCAAATAAATTAATAATTTTTCAAGTTTTTAAAAGAAAATTTTACAAATTGATTTTATCTTGGTGTCCTGCTTTCATATGGCCGCATTAAGATAACCATTTTGATGATATCATCAATCATATTCTAGGGAGGATACTCAACTAAAAAAACAATATCCTATAATTTGGTGGGAGGGAGAAATTGAGTAACAACGTTTAAATTCTATCATAATTCATGTTTTTTAACTACTCAAACCTCCCAAAGGGACCGTAAAGTGGATAGAAAAAATTCTCAACTTCTTCATGTGGGATTCCAATCAAGTGGGTCGTAGTAACTTGGCCTCTTGATCTCGTATGGCCAGGACAATGGATGAGGGTGGAGTAGGGCTTTGTGACATTTGAAAAACCATAAAAGACTTGCAAGTTCGGATGGCGTGGCACATTATTATGGGTGAATCCATATGGGAATCATTATTTAGGATGCGATATAGAGACCAATAGGAGGATTCTGGTGTTTTTAGTCCCCAAGTTTCGTGCTTGGCATGGTTCATGTTCTCCCATATTGAGGTTCTCAATGGATCTAATCGATGGATCATTGGGAAAGGAGATTTCAACTTCTGGGAGGTTAATTGGTTAAGAGAGATTATGGACTTCCTAGGATTCCCTCACCCAGATATCTCCTTTAAGGAGGCATGTGCACATCCTGATTTCATTCAGTCTGTTTGACTTTTAAGTAGGTGAAGGTGTTTGAAGGTATTTTCATGAATGATGAACCAGATAAATGATGCTTCATTGGATTGAAATCAGGTAGGTTTGTCACTCAGGATTACAAGAGGTTGTTTTATGTGGAGAGATCGCATGATGAGTGGTCATCCAAGATATGGTGTAAGGAGATTCCTATAAAAATGAAATTTATTAATTGGAATATCAGGAACAAGCCTCTTCCAATGGACAAGAACATTCATAGGAACGGGATCACCTTGGCATCACACTATTTCTATTGTGAGAACCCACAAGCCGAATATACTCTTCATATATTTTCTAGAGTAATTGGGTGCATTATATATGGTCTTTATTTTCCCCACACCCATGAACCAACAATGAGAATCCTTTGATACATGGTTTATTGGTATCCTGGTTTCATGATATGAAAGGAAGGGTCATGGAATGTAGGGTTAAAGCTGTTATCCTTGCTTCTATTTTCTGGAACATATGAGAGGTGTGAAATCATGTCTCGATGGGATTCAAGAGATTCATTTTTTTCTTGAAGATGAGGTTAAAGTTTTTGATATTTGATTTGGGGCCTATTTTAAAGGGGAACCATCTCTTAGTTATGATATGTAATTTTCTCAATATACCTCACATGGTTAGAAGGATGGAGGGCCGGTGGATCCGTTGGATGGCTCCTCTTGGAGGTTTGAAGCTGAATGTGGCCAGTTCTTTTATGGAGGGGTTGATGAGAGGTGGCGGGGTACTCCGAGACTCATATGGTTCAGTCCTCAAGGGGTTCAACAATTTATGTGGACTAGGAACCTCATTAGGTGACAAGGTGAATTCTCTTCTATCTGGTATGCCGATTTGTATATGGCGTAGTTTTCCGGTGGTGAAGATAGAGTCAGATTGCAAAGTTCTAGTGAAGTCTATCCAGGGTCGTCATGAGATGCCATGGGATCTAATATATCTAATTCGAATATTTATGGTGGAGACTAATCTGGGGAATAATGTTCACTATATTTGGAGGAATTATAACTTCACGACAGACTTGTTCTCTTGTATGGGAAGGTTAGATGAGGAGCTTATCATTTACAATAGATTGGGTTCACTTACTTAAGAGTGTAATGATGCAATCCAAGGATATTTTCATGGTTTAAACCACTTCCACCATACTTGAGAGTTATATTTTCCTCTATTTTTATTATTATTCAAGTTTAATAAAATTAATTTTTATTCCTTAGTAATATTAATGTTTTTAATGTAACAAAAAAAACCATGTAGGTGATTCTTATGCATATTCCTTGGTTTTCCGGGTAACCTTTACACATGGATTTATTATACACATGGTTTTCATCCATATTTCAAAGGAAAAAATTTTATTACCCTTACATAGATATTTTTTCATTTTATTTTTTTATTTTATAGTTTAGGGTTCATGGGTAAAACATTATTTGGATTAAACCATGTGAAACCTAAGATAAACCATGCAAGCTCTTTATGTGTAAGGGTAATGACACATGGTTAGTTGAAACTACATGAAAAGCATGTGTGGTGTTGCAATTTTTTATTAGAACTATTTTTTATGGTTGGAACATGGTTGATAAATCATGAAACTAAACCATGTGATGGAATTTTTTATATGCAATAATGCTTTCATGGATGGCACATAGTTTTCCAAACTACGCGAGCTGCCCATTTGAATTAAAATGAGATTTCAATTCTTTTTCCCTCTCAAATTTTAAGTGGTTTCCACTAAATTTATCTTCATATCATTTGAATATCCCTAGGTTATGACCCTAGGTGTATTTTACTACATTCATTGGTGATTCTAAGCTTTTACATCACTATTTCTTGTAGATTTTTCTTGGTAGGACACTCTTTACTCTTTGTTTCCTTTTCCTCCTACCCCTATTCCTCACTCCCTTCGTTTTTTTGATACTATAATACCTAGGGTATTATAAGGATATATTTTAAGTTTAGGGTATTTTAACCATGGTTTTTATTATTATTATGAATTTTAGAGGTCCTATTGTTGCTTTCTTGAGTATTATTCATCAAAGATAATGACTTTTGACTTGATTACTATTGAAATGAGGTAGGTGTTTTTGTGAAATTTTATTAATGGGAATATTATTTTAGGATTAGTATTTTTATTTTTTTAATTAAGTGGATTATATATATAATTTTTTTAGGATATTTATAAATTTCTTGGGATTGATTTCTCACTTGGTGGTAAAGGTGTTTAATGGGTTTTACGGTCTTTAAAAATGGAATTCAAGAACTAACAGTTTGTGAAAATGATTCTGTGATTTATTTAAAATGAAACATATGTTTTGGAATGGTAGTTGAATATTTTGGGTCATGTATTAGGTGAAGGGTTATTTCTAAGTGGTTATGAAAATGTTTTCTATTTTTAAACAAATTTCAATGGTTATAAAGGACTCGAAATCCTGAGTTAGTTTTCATAAAGTCCATTTGTCACTTCTAAAAGGGTTTCAAGATGTGTGGGTATGTGAAACCCTTTTATACCCTTTTATTATTATGAATTATATCTATTTTGAACCAAAAATGGGAAATTTATTAGTGTTGTGGTATGGATGATGTGATTGGGACTATTTCTTATGAGGGTATTGAAGGTGAGGTGAGATTTATGTTCTTCTTTAATATTGGTCATTTGACTTGTTTGATTTATCTCCTCCTCTTATTTTAATTTCAATGTATCACTCAGTACTAAGTGATTGGTCTAGAATTATTCTACACTAGACATTTTCACGGTACTAGGCCCCCCTAATTGTGTTGTATTCTATGGATAGAAGGGAGTACCCATGATATTAGGCTTAGTGAAAGATGGTCGAGAGGCTTGTGTAGTTTGGATGAAAAACATACCAATAGTTGGTCCTATTTATAAGTTTTATTCTAGGACTAGTATTAGCTTAGGATCTAATGTGTGGTCCATGATACTAGATAACTTCATAGGGGACTTTCATTTGTATTCCCTAGATCTATTGGCATCTATGGAATCATGCTTCCTTCTTTCTTACTTTAATTTATTAGTAATTTAATGCCTTAGTATTTTTATTTTTTATTATTGAATTTAGAATATTTTATTAATGTTTTTATAATGTATTTTGAAAATATATATATTAATAAAGATTTTAAAAAATGGATTCATAATGAGTGTTTTAATAAAGGGGGCTTCAGTCAGGAAAAATGTCTTTAAAGAGATTGTTTTCATTTAAAGGAAATAAAAAGGGAATCCCATAAAAATGGTTATAGAAGTGATATTTGATTTTATGCCATAATGTGTGAAAAACATAAATTTATAATTATTTTTAAAACTATAATAAAATGAAACTTATTTTGAAAGGAATTGAAAAAACTCGTTGATGAGATATGTTAGGTCCACTAGGTCAAATACCCTAAGAGGGGGAGTGAATCTGGGTATAACAGATTAAAAAAACTACCCCTTTTGACCTTGTTTCATTGTTAAACAAAAATATCTTCCCTATCTTTCCCATATAAAAGTATGTAAAAAAATTAATGTATGCACGAGACATAACAATTTTTACTTGGTTCATCCTCACTGGGCTATGTCCAAGGAGTATACAACGACAATGTACTGATGTAACAAATCCTGTAAAAGCGCACTGCTATTTACAAAGTTTGTAATAAACTCACTATACCTCCTAGTTTACAACCAATCACAATTTGAAAGCTCACTGCTCTCTCAACTGAAGTGTGCTCACTACTTCTTTAGAAGATCCACTTATAGCTTATAGAATTGTAGGTCCTTTAATTATCTCTAATGAATGTATCCTCTAATGTATGTAGATGCTCTATTGATGTATCAATTTAATCCACTAATGAATACCACTTTTCCACTAAACACTAGGTAATAACTTTTAATACCCTTTTTCAAAGCACACTTCTTCATGAAGCCCTGTATTTCGCAAAGCTCAAATAAGCCTTCATGAAGTACCTGCCTTTCGCAAAGCTCAACTTAGACTTCACGAAGTTCACCTCTTTTTTAAGGCTCAACTTAGCTACTGTGAAGCTCCTTCCTTTCACAGATCTAAACAATACTTTGTGAATTCTCTTTACTTTTGCAAAGAGAAACTTAGCCACCATGAAGAAACTTCACAACCCAAATTCGTGAAAATTATTCGCGAATTGAGAGACTTAATATTTTCAGGAAAACTATTTATTCTTCTCAAGGGGGTTAAGACCTATTTATAGGTGTTTCCACTAACTCTAGAACCCACCACGTCATGTTAGTTCCACGTCATCCCATTTCACAGAGCTCTAAAATTTCTGCTAAAATTATCTCCAGTTTGAAAATCCCCATAGCAATTTTCTAGGTTCACAAAGCTCGTTTTAATCGTAGAGCCTTTAGTTAAAAACTTTGTTCCACTATGATTCTTACTCACAATGCTCTTCACCTTTTCCATTTGTGATGCTCTTCGTAATCACAAATCTCACCATCATATTTCTTTGATTCTTTATGAAATACACTTAATAAATCCCATCTTTGTGAAATTTATTCCTTTTCCATATTTTGATGAGATATTCAATGAATACACTTTTCGTCATGCGATCCAAACTCTAAATTATGTACCCAATTTTTTTTTTAAAACACCGGAAAATGACCTAACCTCATATCAATTATTTTTGTATCACCTATAGATGTTCCTTTCTATTTTCATGGTTATTTATCAACATGGTTTGTCAACAATATCTCTGGAACACAATAAATCACCTTGGAAACCTTCTTTTTCAACAACCATAACTAACCCAAAAATGCTATAATGATACCTTGAGGGATTTTTCCCCAACAATATCCTATTGGGATTTGTTTCTCTGACATCCTACATACATCATCCCATGTATCAAGATCATATGGTTTTACTTTTATGTGACTTTTGTTTGGTATCCTTTAGGCATTGGGTAATTGGGTTGGTCTGTAAGTGATGTGGAGTGTTTCCACGAGTCACAAAGAGATGGGTTTTGGTTCAATTTTATTTTCATTTTGTGTGTTCATGTAGCTGTAATGTATATTATTACTGTACAGTGTATGAGTGACTTTATTTATTTTTACTTCATTCTATGTTTACTTATTCAACTACTAATTATCTATTTATTGTTATTAAAGGATAAAACTATTCCCATTTGGTTGTGCTTTCAGACCTTGGGACTGATTTCCAACTTGGAGTGATATAGAACATGGCTCAGGTATGTTGTGGGTTATCTCAGGTTCTTGATCTAGGGGTTTCCTAGATTAGTGAAAGAGAAAATGGTATCAGAGACCTATCTTACTATTCAAGATGATTTTGGGTAGAATGGGGACTAGGATTTTCATCGGGACTCATGTAGAAGGTGCAATGAAGTGATTGTCCATCTCTTATTCACATAGAACCTCAATTTTCCATTGCAGGTTGAGATTTGAGTATTTATTTAGAGTTTTTTATTATATTTAATGGATTTTGATATGTAATGATGGTATTTTTATTCCTGATGATTATATTAGAAATTTCAGGGGTTTCCTTTAGTTTCAAAGATAAAAGTAGTGAAGGAACCAAATATACATGGTTAGCTCACATAGTCTAGAAAAAAATGTAAAGACCATGTAGAATGGGATTATAACAATTTGAGATCTTTTTCCATGGTTGGTGCACATTATACCTGCCCATGTAAACAAACCATGAATAATGCCATTTCTCCTCCAAAATTAGTGTTTTTACTATTGTTTTTGGAAATGGTCCCAATGGTGCTTACTATTGGGATGATGTTAAATGAAGTATTTTTTTTGAGATTGATGCGCTTCTAGTTGAAATTTAAGCTTTTTTTCTTGGCTTGTAATTTTATTTTGAAAAATGGCTTTCAGATAAAATTTGGAGTTTCATAAACTATTTTTGAGAATTTTATTTACCTTTATGATATATTTTAAATAGGTTAGGTAGAGTATTTTCAATTTAATTCAATTTCAAAATGACTTTTTGAATTTATTTTTGAATGAAATGGGTTTGATACCTAAGGAATGTTTTAAATAATGATGGTTTTGAAATAAAATTTTAAATGGGTTTGGCATGCACATGAGTTTTTATGTAAAGTTTTAATTTTTTGATGTAGATTCCAAAGGTGAATTAGTTTTGAAAAGTGGCAATTTTTTAAATTTTAAAGTGATGTGAAATAATTAAAAAATGTCTAGTCTATTTTAAAGTATGTGGGTCTTGGAAAAAGGGATGTTTTTAGTGTTTCTTACTAGGAGTGTAGTTTTGGATAGAAATAATTATATGTTGTTTCTTTTGTGAGTTATGTTTTGGAGTTGATTTGAATTTATAGGATGTTACCTGATTTTATTTATGAAACATGGACTAATTTAGGTTCATATCTTGTGTATATAGAATATTCCTCCTATAGAATCTTAAAAAATGAGTGGGTAGTTTTTCCCTTTAGATGTCATTCAAGGTGGTCCTTCTCATCATTTAGGTGTGGTTTATTTTCTTTTTGACTCTTCCCAGACTCGAGGTTTATAAGTGGATCCAAATTCTTCCTAGTCCTTAGACTCCATATTGGAGTTCTCAAATTAGAGTGACCTTATTCTTGATCTTGGAACTTTGGTAGTTGAATCTTGTCAATCATCTTATGATGAGGTTGCTGCAAGTTCCCTATCAATGGAGGTTATTCAAGGTGTTTTTATTGACATAATTGGTGATGATATATTGGGTGAAAAGTATTACTTGGTTGATACCAAGATATAATGGAATGCTAAGTAGGTTTAATCTCTTTATAAGTGGAAGAAGAGGCATCTC
The DNA here is from genome assembly GCA_963277665.1 of Viscum album. Taxonomy (NCBI): domain Eukaryota; kingdom Viridiplantae; phylum Streptophyta; class Magnoliopsida; order Santalales; family Viscaceae; genus Viscum; species Viscum album. Next base: position 81,159,667 of record OY728122.1, read on the forward strand.
GTGTGCCTCTAGTGTAGAGAACCTAGAAATTTTAAGTCATTTTGTTTGAAATCTCTAAGGTTTTTCCTTTAGTGCTTATTTTTGTACCATATTTAGAAGTTTTTTAAGCTGAGTTATTGAAAAGGGAAGTCTTAGTTTCAATTGAGTTTTGGGTAGTTGGTTTCTTTGGGAATTTTTCTATCATGAATTGAGGGTTTATGGCCTTTTTATTTTTGAATGGAGATGACTTATTTTTATAAGTGTTCTTTGATGTTTTGGGTTTATTTATCTTAATATTTGAGTGTTAATTTAGGATATGAAAGTTCCAAGCTCCGGGTTCTTATTTTTTGAAAATGGGAGACCATTGGGTCTGTGATTGGGTAACAAGGACTACCATGTCATTAAGGATGTTCAAAACTTTTCAGCACTAGTTTTTTTGTTTGGTTAACCATGGGATGGCGTTACAAATTGGAGGTACTTTTTTACCTATTGGTTGTATTGAACAAATTTCTAGATACATGTTGTTTCATTTTGAGGCTTGTGGTGTTCTTTTTCTTTTGATTATTATACTGGATCTTGGTGACGGTTTATATCTCGTGGATGTGGAGTTATTTTGGGTTGTGTTTTTCTTGAGTAGTTTCAAATTAGTTTCTTAGACAAATAATTATTTTTGTAGTTTTGGTGGGATTGTACTTCATGATGATGTTTTTCTTTGTGGTATTTGTTTCTCATATGTTATTCTATTTTTGATTAATTCTAAATGGTGGGGAGAATTATATCTGGTCTCTATATCCTCAGGGTTCATCTTTTTGGATTGTAGTTTCATTATTCTTGGAGAAGATTTATAATTTTAGTGATATTATCCATTGGTTTAGATTAAAGTGGTTGTGCTTGATGGATTCCTTAATTAGGTTATTTCTATTTATTTACCTACATAACCCACCTTGTATCACAAGGTATTGTAGAGGCTTGTATTTTGATACTTCCACTTTTATTAAATAATTTATAGGGGAATAAAGTGACATGGTGGGGAGATTGTAACACCACATGTAATTGTAGTGATTATTATATTAATTAATATTGTCTAAATTTAAAATTTTATAGGTTTTGGGTTTTATTTTTTAAAGTTTTTGAATTTTTTTTTCTCTATGAATGATTTCCACATGATCACTAAATGGTTTAGTAAACCATGCAAGTGATCATTACATGGATGACTTGGTTTTCCAGGATACCTTTATATAGGTATTTATTATACACATGGTTTTCATGTATGGTTCTAGGGAAACTATGCATTTAACCTTATGTGGGTATTTTTTTAGTTTGTTTTGTTCTTTCATGGTTTAGAGTGCACATGTAACACATGTTTTGGATAAAACTATATAAAACCTAATAGAAACCAAGTGAACCTTTTGTGTATAAGGGTGATGGATAATGTCTTGTTCTTGGTTAGTAAAATCTATATAAACCATTTGTGTATAAGGGTGGTGGTGTACAACTTTTTTGTGATTAGTAGAAACTATATGATAAGAATATGAGGTGTTATAGTTATTTATCAGATATGTTTTGTATGGTTATCACATGGTTGGTAAAACATGCATCCAAACCATGTAACCCTATTTTTTCTATCCAGTGAAACTCATATAGTTGGCACACTATTTTCCAATCCATGAGACCAAACCATGTGAGTTTCCTAGTTTAATAACGTGTGATTTTACTTCTTTCCCCCTTTAAAATATTAAGGGGTTTCCACCCCCTTTATCTTCCTCTCATTTGAAAATTCATAGAGCATGTCCATGGGTGTCTCTCAATCCATTATTTGGTCATTACAAGATCCTCTGTCACCATTTAAGAGTATTTATCTTGGTAATAACCTCCTCCCTCTTTACTTCCTTTTCCTTTCCCCCATATTCATCTCTCCCTCAGTTTTTTCCTCTCCTACAAACCCTAGGGAATTTTCTGGTTAGTTTTTGGGTTCTGTGTGGTCTAATCATGGGGGTTCTTGTTATTAGGGATTTCATAGGTCCTCCAGTTTCTTTTTTTGATCATTTATCATCAAAGTAAACAAATTTCATCTTGATTTTAATTGAACTGAGGTATGTGTTTTTGTGTGGTTTATTTAATTAAAATGTAGTTTATTAATTGATGTGACACCCTAACTCTAGTTACCTAGATACGATGGTTGATTTACTACATTGGTAAATAATATAGGGATCATATCCTAAAGGATCAAAAAGTTTAGTAGTATTGGGAGACTAGATAGATATATGATTCTAACGTTACATCTATAAGTATGAAATAAAACTTAAAAATCCTTGTGAGAACCTTATTATTTATTATATTAAATCCTTGAATTCATTCATAGATTCTTTATTGGTATCTAGGGGAAAGGAAAACATAATAAAGGGAGACTTTATATGATCAATATGGGAAATCATACAAAATAAGCTATCATTAAATAGATAAAGCATGAATAATATAGTAGATGTAAATAATAATAAAATATGACATAAAACTAATATCATAAAAGGGTACTAAATACATGTATGACATAAAAATATAAATAATCACATGGATAACAATAACTAGTTTCATAATGATAGAATGTATAATACCAAACATCATAATCATACCATCAAGGCCTTGTTCCATGACATAATATGTAAATAGGTAATGCTTAGACCAAATACCCAAACTAGTATATCTCATGACACCCAAAAATGCATCAAAGGGCTATAATAGACCCCACCCACCACTTACTAAGTCCAATGCACCCATAATATAAAATACGTGAATAGAAATTTCATACATAAACCAACATAAACATTCATATTCAAAAACTAGTATAAAAAATATTAATATTTTCATCAATAAATAAATATAATAATACAATATTAATCCATCTAGAAAAATAATGCGGATGGTATCATTAGAGTATATACCTATTAAATTATAAGATTCATCAATTAATTTTGACATAGATGAAAATAATTTTAAAATATCACTATATGATTTATTAAGGAAAAAAACCTTTTCATTTTGAAATCAATTATTTAAAATATAAAAATTTCCCAAATATTTGGGAAAAAATTTTCTTTAAAAAGAAAAATCTAAAATTTTAAATTAATCTTAAAAGAAAATAATATTCATGATTAAAGGAAAATTAATTCATGTGGTGTAAATTAAAAAAATATTACATCCACACCTTTGGTAAAAAGTAAATTGTTCAGAAAATGATAAAAATATTACCTTTAAAAAGTTCTATAGAAATTAAAAAATGTGTAAAAATAAGTTTAATAAATCGTGGTATAATATTAAAAACATTCTTTAATTTTTTTAAATAAAACATTAACATGGGAGAAAAACATTCCTGAAAAAATAGAAAAAAAATTCAACTTTTCTTAGAAGCATTATTTCAAAATTTTGAGTACATAGAGAGAGTAAAATGAAATTAACAATTATAAAATCTATAAATAAATAGTGTAGAATAAAATATATGGTATTTAATATATAATTAACTTATAATTCCTCTAATATAAACTTAAACATAAATAACCCTGAATAAGGTTGAGATTATGAAATAAACTCTTACCTCACGTTCGACTTATTTTTTAAGAGATTATAATCTCTTGTATAATAGATGAAAATTTATTATAATTATATAACGTAACCATGTAAATAAATATAATATCATATATGATCTATTTATAACATATAAAAATTTTTTTATTAATAATTATTTATTAAAATCGTCGTTTCTGTGTGTCAACCTTTTCATTTTTCATGTAATTTTCAATTTAGTAGTTTTAGTAATTGAATCATGATCATGGTTAAATATAAATAATATTAACAATTATATAAATATCATATATATTTATTATATAAATATTTATAATCATTATTGAAATTCAAATAAGAAAATTGAATCACATCACTTTGTAAAGGTGGTTGTCTACACATACGCGTGAGCAACATTATCATTTTTTAACAGATAGAAGGGAAAGAAGGTAAATGATATATTATATTTAAAGAATAATAATTATTTAATAAATATTATATATATTTATTAGTTACATATTTAATACCATCCAAGTAAATTGGTAATGAAAAATAAATTACACCGCTACTTGGAGACGGTAGGTTGTACGTATGCACAAGCTAAGTTCTGGTTTTCTTTAGGATAGAAATGAGATCAATAATGGATGTGAAGTGAGAATAATAAAATTCCAATATATGTAACATAATTTTTTTTTTCATGAATGCGTTTATATAATATTTTATGGTTATATAAGATGAAATAAAATGAAAACACTTGGTTAAGAACTACACTACTTCTCTAGTCAACCTCCTTAGGTTTATACGTAAACCGTTTTTTAGGATGGTATAATGATCCAAATAGGAATGATAGAACATGGTTTGGGATGTTAGGAAATTATTTTAGTAGGTATTGGATGAAATAATAGATACTTGAACTGTGAGGAATAGAGGATAGGTGGTTTCCATTTATAAGTTAGGGAGAGGACACTCATGATTGTTTTGAAAGATTAAAATATATTAATGTATTACTCAGGAAAAATGGATCTAAAATGAAATATATTTGAATTTGAAAAGATAAATGTTAAAAAAAATGAGTCTTAAGAAAGTTTTTTGTGTTATATTGAAGCCTTATCCCTTTATTTTTAACCCTTTAAACCCTTTTTACTCTTAACTGAGGTGATAAATATTTACCACAATTACTATTCCTTATAAAAAAAATTAATTTAAATTATTATCTAATAGTAATTATTATGATTCCAAATAAGGAATCCATTTTAAATGATTTAACTCCTATAATTGGTATAAATTAATTTTAATATAAGTTTTTAAAACATGATGAAAATCATTTTTCTAGAAAAATGAATTTTTAGTATAAAAATGATTTAATACAAAAATTAAGAATAATGTTGATTATAATGAAATTAATTTTATTATTTTTAATAAAAAATAACTAATGAAATTTTAAAATCAATTCAATATAAAATGGGACTTTTTAAATACTTAAATAGAAAATCCATCTTTATATAAAATCAATATTTTTTTTACTATCCATTGAATTTTTTTTAGAAAAAATCCTTAAATTTATCCTAAGATAATTTTGATATGATGATTTAAAAAATTATATCATTTTTATCAAATTGAATTTTTAAAATTTGATAATTTATGTTTTAATCACATTCTTGAATAAAGCTATGTGAATTATACTATTGCTTCTTTAGAAAAAAATATTACTTACTATAATTGAATCTCAGTAGTTACATTATTCTCCCATTTAAATATTTCATCCTCAAAATTTCTATAACATCATATCATGAATATATTTCAGTAGTTATTCATCTTAACATCATAAGGTTCCTACATCACCTCTTTTATCTTATGATTTCTCCAATATACCTTTTCCAGCTGAGTCATCTGATTCCTGAAAACTTGTTATCTTATGTCCATAATATAGATAGGATATTTACAATAAGATAAATCTAGTTCTAATTATATTTACTCTTAGGTGATAACATTCATTGGGTTTGGAATTTCCTTCATTAATAAAGATATATGGAACAAATATTAAACTTTAGATAGGTTAGGTAGAATTTACAAATATTAATCCATAGATCCAATTATTTCCATAATTTCAAAAGGATAAATAACACAAGGAATAAGTTTATCTTTATTTATGAAACTTATAACACCTTTCCATGGATATAAATTTAATAAAACCTGATCTCCCACATGAAATTTTAAATCCTTCTTTCAGTTATCAATATATCTTTTTGTCTACTTTGAGATGCCTTAATATGATTCTAAATAGTATTCACGCTCGATGTTGTATTTTCTATGAGATATGGTCCTATAATCTTCCTTTCACCAACTTCATCCCAATAAATTGGATTACAACACATATTTCTATATAATTATTCATATGGTGATATTTAAATGATTGAATGGAATCTATTATTATATATAAATTCCACCAATGGTAAATACTAATCCAACTTAACTTTAATTCCAATTGAGAATGGCCTAAAAATATCTTCTAATGTTTTAATATTACTTTTATACTGCTCATTAGTTTTAGGATTATAGGTGGTGCTCAAATATATCTCTGTATTAAGATCATTTTTAAGACTCTTCTATAGTTTTGATGTAAACCATGGATCATGACTGAATACAATCAAATGATGTGCACTATGAAGTCTCACAACTTCATTAATATAGATCTATGTGAGTTTATTAGGAGATATATCTTCCCTCATAGTGAGAAAATGTTCATAATTGGTAAGGTGATCAACTATAAACTATATGGAATCATTTTTTCAAGGTGTCTTTAGAAATAAAGTGAATAAGACCATAGTAATATCACCCCATTTCCAAACAAGAATAGTTAGAGGTTGTATAACTCATTTAGGATGTTTTATTTCAACCTATACTTATTGAAAAAATAATAATATTGATATATATTATGAAATCTACCACTTCATATCAAATATCTATAAATTTTGGTGATACTAGGGTGTATATAGAAACTTGAGCTATGAGTTTCATATAATAATTATCTTTTCAACTATGGAATAGATTAAACACATAACATATTTCCAAATTTCAAAATACTATATTCATAGAATATGTGTACCAACTTCCCATCATTCATTAATTTTATTTTATTTTAAATATTCTCATCATCGTGCTGATAAAATTTTATTTTATCTAATAAGGATAGTTTGGTAATTATTTAGAATATATGTGGTGTTTCCCCTTCCTTAACAATTCCCATATCTAAAATTACTAAATCCATGAGTATATGATATTTTTCAATCCTAATTTTAGTCAAAAATCCATTATCTTTCCTACTCAACATATCATCTAGCTTATTTTCATTTCTATAGTGGTAGTGTATTGAGGAATGATAATATTTGAGTAGTTCTCACCAACAAAATTTCCTCATGTTGAGATATTTCTATGAGAAGATGTATTTCAAACTTTTTTAATCCATATATATTTCATATCTTTTTCCATAAAGTTAATGCCTCCATATATTCAGTGTAAATATTATAGATTCCAACTCAAGAGCATGGGTTGGATAATTCTATTCATGAATCTTTAAATACCTTGATAAACATTAAACAACTCTATCGTTCTATATATAGACACATCCAAGTCCTTTATTTGATTCATCAATACATATCACAAATTCATCCATTCATGAAAGTAAAATCAATATTGTTGTATTAAAAAAATATTATATCTAATTATTAAAAATATTTCTTATATTCTTCTAACCATATAAACTTAATCCCTTTACATGTCCACTTGGTTAACATGTTAGCTAATTAAGATTATTTTTGAAACAATAATTGATAATAACATGATAATCCAAGGAAACTATATAACTCAATTATATTTGTTGGTTTGGGACATTCCATGACCACATTTAAATTTAATTCAATAACTGATATTCTATCCTTTAATGAAAATATGGCCAAGAAAAGAAACTTTAAAATGCCATAATTCACATTTTCTAAATTTTCCTTATAACTAATTTTCTCTAAGACTCTTAAGAAGGATTAAAAAATGAATCTTATTATTACCATAGATTTTAGATTATATCAATATATCATTAAAAAATACTATAATGAAATTATTAAGATAATTCTTGAATATACTATTCATCAGATCCATAAAAACAGAGGCTACATTATTCAATCCAAAGGGTATTACTATAAATTCATATTGTCAATACCTAGTTTGCAATATCATATTTATAATATCATCATTATTTAATCATATTTTATGATACCCAAACCAAAGATTGATCTTTGAAAAATATTGAGCTCCTTGAATTTTATCAAATAATTCATCAATGCAGGGTTTAGGATACTTGTTCTCTATAGTAACAACATTGATTTACCTCACTCCAAATCCATTTTTTTAATATTTTCTGAAGGAAACTTTAAGTCTTAGTGGTAACCAAACATTTCCAAAATAAAAGACTTCACCCATGACCAAATAAAAAATACAACTACATGTAATTGGTGCACAAACTCATAGAACTATATTTATTCTTAATAAAAAGAATAGGGGGATCCCATGGTGAAACACTAGGGTGTATAAATACCTTATCACACAAATCCTATAATTTTTTCTTCAGTTCCAATAATTCCTCTATAGTAATCCTGTAGAGAGTCTTAGATATAGGTTTTTCAGCAGGGATGAGATCAATGGAAAAATTAACTTATTTCTTAGGTGGGTGTCTAGGTATTTTTTCAACAGGAACATAAATATATTCTTGCACTATAGGTAAATTCTCCATTATAATAATACATTTTCCATTCATAGGTTGTGTCTACTCTTCTTCTCTAAGAATTTAATTGATCAGATCTACTAGAGGGGGATTCATTCATGATTCAAATGATGTAGTATCCCTTATTACGATAAGGGATTATATATCTCTATAAAAAATTATTATCTACTTCTATAAGCAATAAATCATTGAATTATATTTTGAAATCTAATCCATACCAAGGATTATATCAAAGTTAACCAAAATTATAATAATAAAGTTTGAAAATAGGGTAAGACTTTGTATCATAATAGGAACTGACTAACATATATTTGTTGAAATAATATTTCCACTATGAGTTTTGATTGAAAATTCCATTAGTAAATTGCAAGTGAAATATATATTTTTCTTTGGGAACATATAAGATATAAAAGAGTATGAAGGTCTAGAGTTGAATAAAGCATTTGGTAAATTTGAGGTTATGATCAACGTACCTACTACTACATCTTAAGTAATTTCAAAGTTAGTTGCAGTGATCACACAATATTCACCTTTATGGCATGTAATTTGATAAGAAAAATTACCTTGATGCCTATGAAATTAATTTTTATAGTTCCCTATCTATTTATAGTGGAAGTGTTGAATATTGGAAACTTCTTTCTTCCTTTGAAATTTTGAGCCTGGTATCCTTTCTATCCAAAATTTAAGAAAACTTCTATTCCATGTAAGCATGTTCCATGGCGTTTCCTTCCAAAATTATTAAAATTTGGAAATTACACCCTTCCCTTCTTTCATTTTTTATTATTTACTTTTCTAAAGTTCTCAACTACTCACTTATTTTCTTATTTTCCTTGTAAAAAATAAGGCTTGGATAATTAATTCTCTTTCTTGATAACCCTTAATATTATATCCTCATATATTAAAAATGTTGTAGAGACTAATTCCATTTGAATTCTTGGACTTATACCTTTAAATAAATGACAAATATTACATCATGAATTACATAAATATTTTATAACATGAGTTTCTAACCTTATAAAGTTATCTTTATATCCAACAATTCTTTCTCCTTCTTTTTTCCTTAGACTGAGAAATTGCCTCTCCATATCAGTTCACTGCTCATAAGGAAAATATTTTCCAAGGAATATCTCCTTGAAAGTCTTTTACACCATACTATTTATTTCCTTAAACTACTTAGAGTTTTAGATTAGTGTCCACCACTGATCATAATCTCCTTTAATATGATAAACTTCTTTGATAACTTTACCTCTTTCACCACTTACCAAAGTGAGAAATATATTCTCTAGGTACTTGATCCATTTATCTGCTACTAATAGTTTAGAAGACTCATTGAATTATAGAGCTTTAAGATCCATGAAGTCATCCAATATTGTTTCACTATGTTAGGGTACATAATACTACTTCATATATTCAAGGTTATTATCTATAACCTATGTCAGCTTCCCCAATATAGTTATAATATATTAAGCTCGAGATTCAACTCGAGGTCCATCTCTAGCTATTACTTCATTGTCTTTTATAGGAGGGTAATTACTATATTTATTACATGAATTGATATTATTTTAATTCCTTATACTAGGAACCATTTCTAAACAATGGCATATACTACATTAGATTATAACATTATGAATTTTATATCATAGTATACGATTATAAATCTGGTGTAACACTTAAACATAATTTGAATCTTTATGCATAGAAAATCTCATAATAGCAATCTTAGTATATTTATGAATATTTTAGAATCATTAAAATATCTTCAAATATTTCATAATGTTTTTTAAATAGCGTGTAAATAAACTAATGTATATCCTCCAAGAGTGGCTAGCTAGGTGTGTAGTCTTAGGTCCACTCATCATGCACGAGTGATGATCAAGTTAATACCCAATCCAACCCTTTCAGAGTTGTTACCCCTAAGTGAATTTTTGCCACAACCGCATCCACTTTCCAGTATCTAGACACAAATATATTTTCTAGAAAAAACATGTAGTCTATACTTTACAAAAAATTTATGATATCATTATACAGTTATATTTATCCTCATAGTCTGGAATAGGGTTATGTTCTATAATCTACGTTCTCAAAAATCTAGTTCCCAAGGTTTATAATAATTTTTATTTTTATACCAAATGTAACACCCAAAATACAATGACATGAAGTTGGGTTTTATTTTACTACATTGTCATAAAATAGAAGGGGTCAAATCCTGAAGGATCAAATAGTTTAATAGTATTGAGATACTAAATACATATATGAATCTCATATTTTATTAGAAAAAAATAAATAAAACCCATGAAATAAAACCTAAAAATTATTATGATAAATTTATTATGTATTCTAGTAAATCCCTGAATTCATTCATATATCCATTCTTGGTATCCTGGGGAAAGGAAAACATAATTAAGGTTGATCTCAGATGCTCATTAAGGGAAAATATACAACAAAATCTATCATAAAACAAATAAAGCATGAATAATATGGAATAGATAAATAATAATAAAATATTACATATAACTAATATCATAAAAAATATACTAAATCTATGAATTATTTAACAATATAAATAATCACATAGATAACAATAACTAGTTTCATAATAATATAATTCATAATGATAGATTTCATATTCTTATCATCAAGGACTTATGCCAAGAAATCATATGTAAATATGCAAGGTATACACCAAATACCAAAACTAATTTGTCACATGATACCTACTATTGAATTTAGGGAATATAAATTTCCCCAACCATCACTTACAAAGTCCAATTCATTTATTATATGAAAGGGGTGAATATAAATTCAATACATAATCAACAATTGTTTTTATTGAAACTATGAGAATACAAAATATTAATATTTTACCCAATTAATAAATATAACAACACGACCATAAGACATCTAGATAAATAATATGGATGATATCATTAGATAATATCCCTAGTAAAGTATAAGATTATTCAAAGTTTGTTGAAATAGATTAAAATACTTTTAAAATATCAGTGGAACATTTATTAAGAAAAATACCCTTTTAATCTTGAAATAAATTATTTAAAATATAAAAATTTACAAAATATTAGGTGAAATTTTTTCTTTGAAAATAAACATATAAAATTTTAAAATAATATTCAAATAAAATATTGGCCATGATGGTTGGAAAATATGTTCATGTGTTGTATGTTAAAACAAATATTAAGTTCACACTTTTTTGAAAAAGTATCTCATTTGGAAAACAACAAGAATACTCCTTTTAATTTTTTTTATAAAAAGTAAAAAATGGTTAAAAATAAATTTAATAAATAATTGGATAATATTAAAAACATTTTAAAGAAAAGATATACTTGAAATAAAAATATTCCTGGCCAAATATAAATACAAAGTTGCCTTTCCTTGAAAACATTCTTTTATTTTTTTGATTACTTAAAGAGAGGAAAATGAAAGTGAATTTTTTAATTTACATAAATAACCATAGGAAAATAAAATATATTAGTTTTAAGATAGAAATATAATAAAATTACCCCAAAAGAAACTTAAACATATACAATCTCGAATAAGGATGGGATTGTGAAATAAACCCTTACCTTAGGTCTGACTTGTTTCATAAGTGATTTTAACCTTATGTACAATAAATTTAAATTTATTATAATTCTATAATAAAACCATATTAAAACTTATAATGTCATATATTATCCACTTATAACATTTAAACATCCATTTATTAATAATTCCTTATTAAAATCATCATTTCTGAGTGTTAACTTCTCATATTTTCAAGTAAGTTTTGGTTTAGTAGTTTCAATCCTTGCATATTTCTCACAGATAAATCATATAAAGAATTATAATCATGATATCTATATCATATATATTCATTATATACATATTTATAATCATTATTTAAATTAATACAAGAAAATTTAATCACATCGCTTCGTGGAGATGATAGTCCACACTTACACACGAGCGGCATTATCATTTTTTAATAGGTAGAAGGGTAAGAAGGTAAATGATATATTGTATTTATAAAATATTAATTATGTCATAAATATAAAATATATTTATTATTTTAATCTTTATAACCATCCAATTTAAGTGGTGATGAGAAAAAAATTACATCGCTATTTAGAGACAGTAGGTCGCACACATGCACGAGCAATGTTTTCATTTTCTATAGGATGGAAAGGGGATGAATAAAGGGTTTACAACTAGAATAATAAAATTTAAATATATGAAAGATATTTATTATATTATATTATCATGTTTATATAATATTTTAAGGTGATTTATAAAAGGAAAGAAAATTAAAACATTCAGTTAAGAATTATACCTATTCTTTTGACAACCACCATTAGTTTATAACTAAAGCTTTATTAGGATGGTATTCTGATCAAACTATAAAATATATGAAGTGGGTAGTGAGTTAATGAAATTATTTTGGTAGTGATTTTATAAAATAATGGTCTCTTTAAGTGTGATCAATATAAGATATGTGGCATCCTTTTTATAAGTGAAGTAGTGGACACACAAGGAATTTTTCAAAAGTCTAAAACATATTAAATTCTTAATAAATAAAAATAGACCCAAAATGACATATATTAAAATATGAAAATGTTAATGTCAAAATAAAACCAATATATGAGGTTTAATAAAGTTTTTTATTAAATTAAATCCTTATCCCTTTATTTTTAACCTTTTAACACATTTTTCCCTTAAGTGTGACGATAAATATTCACCATGGTTACTATTCATTATGAAAAAAATTAAGTTGGCCTTATTACATAATATTAATTATTATGATTAAAAATATTTAATCCATTTTTAATGTTTCAAATCTTGTAATTTTAAGTAATTACTTTTAATATATGTTAACAAGACATGATTAAAAATGGTTCTCCAAAAAAATTAATTTTTAAGTATAAAAATGTTTTTATACCAAAATTAAGCATAATGTCAACCCCAATGACATTAATTGTATTATTTTCAATAAAAATTATTTAATTAAATATTAAATTAAATTAAATACAAAATTAAACATTGTAAATAATTAAACTGAAATGACAATTTTCTATAAAATAATAGTTTTTTTACTATTCATTAAAAAACTAATCTTTTTAGAAAAAAATACCAAAATTTCATACTAAGATAAATTTGATATTATGATTTAAAAAATTATTTTCTTTTTATAAAATTCAATTTAAAGTGGAGTTTACAGTGTAGGTTTGTGTTTTATGGCTTGTAAAGTTTGTGACTTACGACTTGTGTGCGGAAAGGGGATACAACGTGAGATAGGTTTACAAAAAAAATGAAACTTATGGTGTAATTTAATTAATCCCTAGACAACATGTTTTTTATCAAAGTTGTGTTTTATAAGTTTTTATGTACCAAGGGTTGGTTTTAAGAAATAAGTTTTTGGATCCATGGAAATGTGGGTTTAATGCCATGAATCAAGTTACTTACAACCTATTTATATATATTTTTTGGCTGATTATTTTATTATTTGACTATCACTCTCCCTCTCTGTCATTTTGGGTGAACCCTAGATAGGTTTCATTGATTGTCTATCCCATTTCCTTCTTCTTCTATCATTGGGTTTCAGCGGTTCGTCATTGGCGATTAGTGGTGAGTTATCCTACATTACTCCCTTGTTTTCCATAGTTCTTATCCTGAGGATTTTCCATGGTTTTGTTAAATTTTTTTGACATATTTTGGGATATGTGTTTTATAAGAATTTAGTGATATTTAGGTTGATCTAGGTTTTTTATTTTGTGGTTGTGGTTTGCAGGCTAATTCTTCTCCGCCCTATGAAGCACCATGAGATTAGAAAGCTTCTTTGAGGTTGGGGATACTCATTTCACCTATTTACATTCTATGTGTGGAATTTAAATGAATTTTACTTCCTTTGGTTGGATAATAATAATTGAAATGATAAAGTTAATTAATTTTCATAACTGAAAATGATGGGGATCAGGAGTAATGGCATGTTTTAATGCTTTATTATAACTTACTAATGAGTTTATTCCATATTGTTTCCTTGTTGAAGATAATATCTATTAGAAGACTTGTTTTCACTATATATGATATACGATGGGACCTTTGATATGTTTTTGTGTGATCTCACCTCAAATAAAATGATAAAGAACTTATATATGACTAATAAATTAGTTTCTCATGGGGCTAGGTTTGTGTGATAATACCCATGCTAAATAAATAAGTAATGGGATTAAAACCCTTGAATAAATTGTGGAAGCTGGTGTGTGTTTTTTGTGTGCATATTTATGATTATTTTGTTTCCATACATGGTTTGGGAGTGTTGTTTTTTGGTGATGGAGGTGACCGACCATGCTATATGATGAGTGGGGATGTTATGTAATGTAGTGGTTTGTTGGTATTGATTTGGTGTGGGAAATTGTGCGATGTGGTGTTTAGTGGTTTTAGTGATCATAAGGTATAGTTCTAAGTGTAAATGATGTGTGTTTTTAGTGGTTTTTGTGTATATAGGACATGGTGCATAGTGGTGATGATGTGTGGTGATGGCATGTGGTGGTGATGTGTGGTTGTTATGTGTGGGGGTTTTATTACAAGATTTGGTTAGGATGTATAATGTATGGTTTTTGTGGTGAGTTGGTTTGACTAGTGTGGATTTATGATGATAGTAGATGTGATGTGTTGCGATAATGGTTGTGTGAGATAGAACTATTGTGGCATGAAGTGGTTGTGTTAGTTTCCTAGTTATCCATGGAATAAATTGGGGTGATAAATCAAAATTAAATAGACTGTTATATAAATGAGATGTGATTGAAATGGATATGTGATAAAATGGATTAAATTAATTGAATAATAAATGAATGGATAGTATAATTTTGAATTAAGTGGCTTGTAAATGAATGTTTAATCGTGTGGTTTGTGTGGTGGTTGCATGATGTGTTTCATACAGTGGTGGCGGTTGTTATGATGGTTGTTCTATTTTATGGTAGTGGTGATATGGTTCGTGCTGATGCAATCATTATGAACCCATAGGTTGGGAAGCATGTTCTATATATATATATATATCATGTATGTTTATGATATTTCTATACATACCCCAACAGAGTTTGATAACATTACCAATTATTATAGGTTCTAGGTTTTGAGTATTTTTTTTCAACATCCAAGATGGTGGTGATATGGATTGATGGATACCCCATCTTCCCCATTCTTTCTTCAGCAGTTATAGATCATGTTTCTATAGGCAAGATGTGCAGTGATAGTCTAGGTGTCTTTAGGTGAGATGTGGTTGTTGTGGCTTTGATGAGAGATGATGTGTGGGCCCAAGTGTTTATGGGTGAGACATGATGCGATGACACCAGATGTCAGTATGAGTTTCTAAACCTTATAAGGGTGGGGTAGGAAGGGATGCATCCCAAACCACATATGAGATTTATGAGGTGTCATCAAAAGAGGTGTAATGTGATGTGATGTGATCCGATATGTATTGAAGGGATGGGATAATGAGATGTTTTACATTGGGGAATGAGAGTAGAAAATTAGTGGGGAAGTGGAAATGAGGCACCATGACTTATTATGATCTTGATGTTATATTACTATATTGGATGCATGATTTTGTGGGTGATCCATGGCGAGGCTAGGATTGTTCAGTTAACAAGTTTAGGTGTTTATTAGTTCTACTATTTGTTCACTGGTACATTAGCATTCTCTTTTCACATTTCCACTTGAGACCTTGGTTATGTCCCCACTGAGTATACTTGTATGATGAACCTATAATTTTTTTTTTCAAGTTTCCAATAGGTATTTGGGTATTAAGATGGGTATTTCTAATTGTTTTGGAGCTATTGTAGAGTAGCTTCCATAGACTTTCCTTTTTGGTATATATTGGAGACTTTTATTTGTATTTCTTCATTTCTGTTCATACATTATGGTATGATTTTGGGTTTAATTTTATATCACCTACTAGAGGTGTTTGGTGATTGTTTTCCCTATATCCCGATCCTATTATATTATATAGGGTAATGTCTACCATTTTGTGATATTTTTATACCCTCGGTGCTATTCGTCAACCAAGGGCCTACTGAAGGTCGGATATGGGGATCATTATCTCTCTCCCTTCATTGAAAAATGTTTTGTTAGAGGGGGTCATGAAAAAGTAGTATTAGAGGCTGATGATTGAGAGATAGGATGGAGTTTGGAGTTATACACCCTATAATTTTCATGGTTTGTTAGGGAAATAATTATAGTTTATCTTGGTACATAACATAGTCTATGGAGACTAGTTAGGAAAATAGATTTTTGGGCCCCCATAATCCAGTGCATGAAATATGAGATTATTGAACAACCAAGTGAGGATTACCTCTTTGTTGGGTAGATTTATAGGATAGGTACATGAATCATGATTTATTGTATTCGTGTCTAAATTGGGTGATTGTGTGAAATTAAATTGATTTAATTAAATAAACTTGTGATAAAATTCCATGATACCAAGTTTAGGATGTTATCTTTTATTTTTCTTTGGAACATATATCATTAATCTTCCACTATTGGTTTAGGTAGTTTATGATTAGTAGGATAATCCAATTGATCATTGGAGGATTGAACCGATGGATGAGGATAGTAGTTGGTAGTGGGATTTGTGTGCCTTTCAGCAACAAAGTGTGGGAAATTATGAGGGAAGTGTCTTAGATCTACAGATAGTGCGTTGGATGGAGGATCTTGAGTTCACATTTGGTATGATATGACCATGGTATGAGTTCTAGATTCAATTGGTAGTGATTTATATGTGGGGAGATACACATCAATGATGGACACTATTTCTTGGTGACCGTAAAGAGGAAAATGTGTTGTGGCCTAAATTTAAAAGGGAGTTTCAAGTGGAGTTCCTATCATAAATGATGAGGGAAGCTAATATGTAGGAGTTTATCTACCTTTAGTAGGGTATTATAAGTGTATGAGATATTTGGTTCAGGTTCAAATACCTCCTACACTTTTCTCCTGATGTTTTTCTAGATGATAAGTGCATAATGTAACATCTAGATAAGGCTTTGCACTGAGTGATCAGGAATGCAGTCACACCATTCATACTCCCAACATATCTATAGGTACAGAAAAATTATGAGTTTATCGAGTAGATTCTTTCCTAGGGAGTTGACCCCTGGGAGAGTGGACAGAATACCATCTTGAGAGAAGAGTTCTAGGTAGTGGGTCTACGGTGTTCAGGCAATTAGAGCTCCGATTAGTGGGGAGCCAACTGAGGGAGATATCATTTTATTCTTCTAGGAAATGTGGATTCTAAGAACTATTTTTAGGTTTTCCATTTTCATTCTATGTCTATGGGGGACATGGTAACTGCTAGGATTAGTGTACGACTTCTCAGGGAGGCCATTATTAGGTGGGTGTTTAGGCCCCTTTTGGCTACAACTATAGTTGTATTTGAGTAAATTTATGCAGTACCAACCACCGAAGGTTATTAAAAAGTCAAGAGAAGGTGGTGTTGGAAGATGAAAACCATATTATGGTCCTTGTTCATAGAGAACTAGGAAAAACATATTTTTGGAGGCTAATAGTATAGAGGTATATGGTTCATGTGTGACCAAATGCATGCATTAGAGGCAGCAACATCAGTAGATTTAGGAGTTGTTCAGGGTAATATTTGCTTATCATATACCCTTATTTATTATTTGTTTGATTTTGGAACCTCAAAATCATTTTCTTCTCTTTCCATGGTCCATTTAATTGGATTGGATATGAAGATAATTATAGTTATATTGGTGTTATCTACACTAGTCAGAAGTCATAATTACATGTTTGATGTGTGCCGATGATTTAAACCGATGATGGGGAAACACTAGTCAGTGAGATACTTAATTATATTGAAAATATAACTATATGATGTTATACTTGACATGGATTGGTTGTATTCAGTGTGTTCAATCATCAACTATTTCTAGAGAATCATTTCATTTTTTGATGTGGAGGTCCAGTGAGATGTTTTTTTGGTGAGTGAGGTTGTAGGATGGGTCATAGGCAAGTGGAGCCTCTTTTGTCTCAATTGGAGGATATATAAGGGAAAGATTAGGTGGGTGATGTTCCTAGGGTTATGGGTAAGTACCTAGATGTTTTTATAGATGTGTTCATGACACTACCCCCTTGAAGTGATGTCATGTTTGGGATAGATTTGCAGCTGGGTGAGTCTCTAATTTCAATGGAAACCTATTGAATGAAATATATAGAGATATATGGGTTGTGGTTGTTGGTGGATGATCTGATGCAGATGGGTTTCATATGACCTAGTGTGTCACTGTGGGGAGCTCTAATTTCATTCACTAAGAAAGTAGATGGTAATACATTGTTGTGAATATAATATCAATGGTTGAATCAGGTGATGGTTAAGAACCATTACCCTATTTCAACGATTGATGATCTGTTTGACCATTTGAAAGGGGATATTTGGTTTTCTAAGGTCTATCTGTAGTATGGATATCACCAGTTGATGGTGAAGATGAGGATATTCTGAAATACGTCTTCATATGTAGGTATGAGAACTTCAAATTTATTATCATGTTGTTCAGTGTTATAAACACACTATCCATGTTATTGAGTCTTATGAACTTTTTGTTTCATGATTTCCTAGACCAGTTCATCATCATATTCATTGATGATATCTGGATCTACTCAAGGTTAGAGGAGAATCATGCCAAGAATCTTAGAGATTTTTTTCAGGTCCTTCGACACCATCGTCTCTTTGGAAAGCTGTATAAGTGTGAGTTTTTTTACATACAATTTATGTTTCCTTGGACATGTGGTGTCTCAATAGGCTATGGTAGTAGACCCATTGAATATCATGGTAGTTGATTTAGGAAGCACCTAGAAACATGGAAGATGTTCACAGTTTACTTGTTCTCATATGATATTATCAGAGGAATGTTCCCAATTTCTTTGATTTTTATCCCCACTAACAATGATGAACTAGAAAGACAAACATTTTGTGTGGAATGATCAATACTAGGTAGTATTTAGTTACCTGAAAGATAAGTTAGGCAATACTCTAGTGCTTCAGTTTTAGAAGGAGGGTGTGTCGTTTGAGGCTTTCTGTGATGTGTCTCATCTGGTCTCGGGATGCATGTTGATGTAGTAGTGAGTGGTGATCTTTTATGGGTCTAGTAAGCTACATACCCACGAGTTTAAATATTCTACCAATGATATAGAGTTAGAAATAGTCACGTTTTTTCTAAATTTGTGTCAACATTACCTCATAAGTGCACACCTTTTGGTTTTCACATACCAAAATAGCCTAAAATATGTTTTCTATCAATGGGATTTTAATCTATACCAGTGTTTTTGGATGGAGTTTCATTTGGATTAAAATTTTTATATCTCTTACAACTTTGGAAATGAGAATGTGGGTATTAGTGATTTGAGTTAGAAGTCATGAGGGGATGTGTTTTGGGAGTCTCTAAATGTTTGTGATGGTATGGAGGAGCTTGAAATGATGCATCTTGATTTAGGATAGATAAGTGGACATGATTTTCATTTTTATATGACCATGGAGTGATTCTTGATATGGTATGTGGATGAGTCTTAGTTGGAATCCTCATAGGAATAGGTGATCTGTGACCGTGTTGGCCATGGTGATGCTCCCGAGGGATGATCAAAATTGGATATGGTTCTAGAGGAGGCTGTTTGTTCTGTAAGCAATGCATGAGGGAGTTTTCCATGAGTTTCAAAAGTCACCTTTAGTGGAATATCTCACTGTGACAAAGATATATTGAGTTTTTAGGATATATATTTGGTGGCCATAAATGAAATGGTCAGTGGTAGGGTTTCTGGTCATGTATATGGTTTTTTAGTAGCTGAAAGTGGAGAAAAATGTTCCTAGAGGTTTGTTGTAGTCCTTAGATTCTCCCAAGAGAAAATGGGAGGAAATATTTATGGAATTATTCATAGGGTTTCTCTGATATCATGGAGGTTGTGATGAATTTTGGATGATTTCATATTGACTAACGAAGTTGACTCATTTTACAGAGATCTGTGAGTTGAGTGCTGTGTATGTTTTGGTAAGGTGGTATGTGTAAGATACAATTAAGATTCCTAGTTTACCAAGGACCAAAATATATGATTTTGATACTCACTTTACCTTATGGGTATTTACAGGGATAGAACATGATTTTGGATCCCAGTTTATCCTTAGCACAACCTTCCACCCTCAGACAGATAGACAGATGGAGCAGACCATCCAGATGTTGGGGGATATTTTATGATATTGTTTCCTAAACTTTGGTGGATCATGGGTAAGGAAAATATCTATGGTTATTATTTCATAAAAAACTATCCATAAATCATCCATTATCATGTCTCCATTTGTGGTGTTGTATGGTCATCCATGTCATTTTTCATTGTGCTGGATAGTGGTTGGGGAATCCACAGTTTTTGGTCCTGATGTTATGTGGGGAATGATTGAGAAGATACAACTAGATTAAGTGGGGATGAGGGATGAACATGAACATTATAAATCCTATGATGATCATATGTATATTCCCTTGGAGTTAAATTTGGGATACCATGTGTTCTTGAGAGTCTCTCCACGACACCTGTGACAAATGTTTGTTAGGGGGAGTATGATTTCTCCCTAGTTTTTTCAGCCCTTCGAGGTGTTTTGGTAATTTGGTGTGGTGGAATACTAGTTGGTGTTAACACTATGGTTTTAGAGGATCTAGGAAATCTTACACATGTCCAATCTTTTTCGATATCTTCATGATTACTCCCATGTTACCTATTGGGGAGAGTTGGATATATAGGGAGATGCGATGTTCATGGAGAAACACATAGAGATCTAGGATTGTTAAGAGAATAAGGAACAGAGATGAAAAATTTCCTTGGTTCATGTGTTGTAGAGGTATGGTGACCTTGAGGAGAGTACTTTGAAGTGTGAGATATAGATGAATACCTAGTACCTAGAGCTGTTTTGAGTTTTTCTTTACTTTGTTCTATTATGATGATGTGACTTTAGGATTTTTCTATTTTATGTGATGTTCCATTTCCTTATTATTGTGATGTGTGATAAATCTCCCAAAATATGGGTATGGGAAGACCTAAATCCTAATCAAGATGGGTTATAATCTAATGTTATTAAAACTATATGGGTGAGTCATTTCCTCCCAATTAAGATATTATATTAACATGGAAGATATAATTCCTTGATTTGTGTGCATAAGGAAGTGTTGTGTGTCAATTGTGAAAGTGGTTAGTTTGGGATATGTAGATATTGTGATGTTGATGTGTATGGCTATGTGGAAAGTGGTGGCATGTGGCTAGTACTAGATGTGTGGTGTTGTTCCCTATGAGAGGTTGTGATGTGATTTTGTAGTGATGTGGTTTCATGGGTTGCTTCATGGGTATTTTAGTTGGCATGTTTGGTTGGTTGTGTTTGAGGTGTAATGAGATCCTTGAGTGGTATCTCACAGGGTGGTCATTATAACCCATTTCCTTTTTGGGTTTGGTTTTGATTCTCGAGGGTAATAATTGTTTGAGATGTAACTAATGTAATGGTTTGTGCCTTTCTAACCCATTAGTTTTCTAGTTTTATGGTTGGAGAGTGCTCAGAGGAGGATATATGAATTTTGGTGGAGTTGGAAATGTAGAAGAACTATAGAAGACCTTTTACACTATAAATGAGGATTTTGTTTCATAATCCTATGTTTTATGTCTTGTTAAGACAAAATATTATGAATCATTTGTGGTGAGGGGATACTACATGATATGGATTTACACCGTTAAAATAGAACATATGGTGTAAGTTATTTAATCCATAGATTCCATTATTTTTGAAAAAAGTTGAGGTTTTGAAGGTCTATGGCCTAAAGGTTGGTTTTATAGTGTATGTTTTTAGATTCATGGATTTTACACCATAAATGTGGGGTTTAAGTTGAAAATCAGGTGAATTAAAACCTATTTATATATCTTGTTCAATAGATTATTTTATCATTCAGACTTCTATCTCTCTCCCTCTCTCTGTCTTTTTTTTGGGTGAAACCTAGATTGTTTTCAAATATCTTCCATCCCCTTTCTTCCGACTCCAATCTATGGGTTTCAGTGGTTGGTTGTTGAATATCAGTGGTGGGTTATCCTCCCTTAATCCCTTGTTTTCCCTTGTTTTTCTACCGAAGATTCAATATGGTTTTGTTGGTTTTGTTTTAGATATATTGGGATCTATTTTTGATGACATTTAGTACAATTTAGTTTGATCCGGGGGTTTCTAGTGTAGTTGTGGTTTGTAATCTATTTATTCTTCTCCATCGATGTGCATCAAGATCAGAAAGAATACTTGATATAGGAGATCCTAATTCTCACCTATTTACATTCTATGTGTGGAATTTTCATGTTTCTTACTTCCTTTGGGTGGATTTGAAGGGTTGGAATGATAAATATAATTAAATGGAATAACTTAAATTATGTTCTATGGGGATACATTTCATGTTTTAATGATTTTTTATATGTCACTGATGAGTTTATTCCATGTTGCTGCCTTGCTAAAAATAATGACTGTTGGAATCCTTTTTTTCATTGTAGATGATATTTTTTTAGAACCTTACTTTGTTATTATGTGATAAAAAATTGAATAAAAGGATAAATAATGTATATCTGGCTAATAAATTAGTTTCCCATGGAACCTTGTTTGTGTGATAATACCCATGCTAAATAAAAAAGTAATGTGATGAAATCCATTGAATAAATTGTGGAAGTGGGTGTGTGTGGTTGTTGTTGTTGTGTGTACTTGTGATTATTGTGTTTCCCTACATGGTTTGGGTGAGTCATTTTGTGGTGATGGAAGTGATCAGCTAGGATGTGTGATGATTGTGGTTGTGATATGATGTAGTGGTTGGTTGTCATGGATGTGGTGTGTTTAGTTTTGTGATGTGGTGTGTAGTGGTTGTGGAAGGAAGTGTTTGTGGTTGGCAGTGGTTGTGGTGTGTAAATTTTGTGGTGTGAAACAGAGATTATGTGTGGTGCACACTAGTTTTGGTGCATAGGGGATGTGGTGTGTAGTGGTGATGATGTGTGGTGATGACATGTGGTGGTGATTTATGGTTGTTTTGTGCATCTGTTGTGTTGTGAGAGATGGTTGGAATGTATGACGTGTGGTTTCTATAGTGAGTTAGTTTGACTAGTGAGGCCCAATGACGATGGTGGATACGAGGTGTTGTGGAAATGGTTATGTGAGATGTTTCAGTTGTGATGTGTCAAGGTAGTGTTACTTTCCCTGTTAGTAATGGAATAAAATGTGAAGATAAAATAAAAAAATAAGATTTAAAATAAACGAGATGGGTTTGAAATTGATGTCTGAAAAAATATATTAAATGAATTGAATGATAAATTAATGGGTAATGTAAGTGTAAATAAAGTGTCTTATTAATTAATGTGGATTCATGCAGCTTATGCATTGGTTTTTTGATGTGTTGCATATAGTGGTGACAATGAATATGATGGTTATTATGTGGTATATTAGTGGTGATGTGGTGTGCACTGGTGTAGTTTTTATGAACCCATAGGTTGGGTAATGTGTTCTATATATATATCATGTATTTTTATGATATTTCTATATATGGCCACCTAAGTTGGATAATATTAAAAAATTTCATAGGTTTTTGGTGTTTTCCCCAACATCATGGATGGTGGTCATACGAATGGATGAATACCTCCTCTTCCCTACTCTTCCATCAGTAGTGATGGCTCTAGTGTATGTGATAAAGATGTACAATAATGGCCTAGGTGTCTTTGGGTGATATGTGGTTATCATGGCTATAATGAGATATGATGTATGGTCCCAAGTGTTTGTATTCGATATTTTATGTGATGGTACCTAAATCTAACACCAGATGCTAGAACTTACTAGGGTGGGGTAGGTAAGGATGCATCCCGATCCACATTAGATATGGACAATGTGTCTTTAGGTGAGGTGTGATATTATGTGATGTGATATGATATATATGGAAGGTATGGGAGAAAAAAATATTTGACGTTGGGTCATGAGAGTTGAAAATCAGTGGGGAGCCTTGCTTTGTTATGATATTGATGCTATAT
The DNA here is from genome assembly GCA_963277665.1 of Viscum album. NCBI lineage: Eukaryota > Viridiplantae > Streptophyta > Magnoliopsida > Santalales > Viscaceae > Viscum > Viscum album. Next base: position 81,184,040 of record OY728122.1, read on the forward strand.
TACTATATTGGGTGCGTGATTTAGAGAGTGAGCCATTATGAGGCTGGGATTGGTTAGCTAATCTGTTTAGGTTCTTGTTTTTTCTTCTATTTTTTCACTGAAACATTAGAATTCCCTTTTCACATGTGTACTTTAAAACTTTGTTATGTCCCTACCGAGTATACTTCTATGCTCACCCTATGTATATATTCTATTTTTTATGTTTTCCAGGAGGAATTTGGGGACCTATTTGTACATTTCTAGTTGGGTTGGTTCAGTTGTTGGGTTGCTACTATTAAATTTCATTTTTGGAATATATTGGGTACTTTTATTTGTATTGGTTCATTTTTTTGATGCATTATGAGATGTATTTGGGTTTAATTTTATATTAATTTATGGAGTTTATTTATAGAGTTTTTTGGTGATTATTTATCTTATCCCATGATCTTATTATATTATAATAGGTAATTCCTTTAATTTTGTGATATTTTTATACCCTTAGTGATAGTATCCAATCTGGGGCCTACTGTAGGTGGGACTCAGGGATCATTATCTCTCTCCCTTAATTGCATCATCTTTGGTGGGAGGGGTTTGTGAAAGTATTATACTATTGTTTATTTGGAAAGAAAATATTACTTACTATAATTGAATCTTGGGAGTTACACTTGGTGTTATTAATGGTTTAATTTAGTAGATTATATATATAATTGTTGTAGGAATTTTATAAATATATTTTGACTTATTTCTAACTTGGCGCTAAAGGTGTTTACTAGTTTTTATGGTATTCAAGTGGAAAGAGTTTGTGAAAATTATTCAGTGACTTATTTTAAATGAAAATGATATATTGGAATGGTATTTGATCCCGTTTGGGTAATTTCTTAGATTAAGTGTGATTTCCAAGATCTTTAAAAATTATTTTTCTATTTTAAATGGATTTAAATGGTTATAAAGGACTTGACATCCCAAGATGATTTTCATAATGGTTTCTTGGAAATTCTAAATGGGTTTCAAGTTATGTGGGTGTGTGAAACCCTCTTGATCCCATTGTATTATTGTTCATTATATCTATTATGAAACTCATAAGGATAATTTATTTGTTTTTCTATATTGATGATTTGATTGGGGATGTTTTTTATGAGGGATTTGGAGGTGAGGTGGGATTTATATTCTTCTTTGATATTGATTATGTGAATTTTTTAATCACTCAACTCCTCTTTTTTAACTTTCTTGGGATCACTAAGCACCAATTGAGAGGTTTATACATATGTTACACAAAATATTCACATGAAAATATTTCCCTCTAAGTTGTGATATATTCTAAGACTAGCAGGGAGTGCCCCTGATATTAGGGAAGGTGTAGGCTGGTTAGTAGGCTTGTGTAGTTTGGATAGAGCATATAATGATAGTTGGTCCCATGTATTTGGAAAAGTATAGGACTATTCTTAACATAGGAACTAATTTATTTCCTATGATACTAGATTATTTTATAGGGGACTTTAATTTATTTTCCCTAGCTCGATTGACATCTATGACACCATGCTTCCTATTTGTCTATTTCATTTGATCAGTGATACAGTTCTTCCATATTTTTTTATTATTTCATTTAACATGTTTTATTAAAGTGTTTCTAAAGATATATGAAATATTTTTTTAATAATGTTGTTTGAAAGTTTATTTAAAATGAGTCTTTTAATAAAGTAGTCTTTATTTAGAAAAATGTCTTTGAAGTGTTTATTTTGTTTTAAATAAGATAAAAGGGAATCTTATAAAAATAGTCTTGAAAGTGATTTTGGATTTTATTTTCTCTTTTGTGAAAAACCTAATTTTCTAATTGTATTTCAAACTAGTATAAAATTAAATCTCTTTTAAAATGAATTTTATGAACTCATTGGTGAGATCCTACAGGGCTTGGTTATGATCGCACTTGATATTCACCACTCAATGTATAAAAGTCTTATTGTTTTAATTTTAGTTAACATGAATTTGGTCTCCTTTAGGATTTGGGTGTTTAGGTTGGTTGGTATGGGATGTGAAATTTTGAAATGGGTCACAAGGATATGGAATTTGGTTCAGTTTTATTTTAATTTTGGTGTGTTTCTATACCTATGATGTTTATTATTACTGTTCAGTGTTTGAGATTATTTATTTATTTATGATTCATTCTATATTTTATTATTATAATAATATTGATATATTTATTATTAATTAAGGGTTAAATAATTCCCACTTGGTTATGATTTGAGACCCTAGAACTAGTTTATAGCCCGAAGTGATCAATAATTTACCTTGGGTAAGTCCCGGGTTGGCTCAGTTGTTTGGTCCAAGAGTGGCCTGGGTTGGTTCATGACAGAGAAATTTGAGGGTCATCTGTAATTGAATATATCAAATGCTATTCGTTTTAAATATATAATATTTTAGCCATTAGAAAATATAAATAAATTAGTTGAGGTATTTTTCCATTAGGCACTCCTACATATGATCATTCATCGTTTGGTTAACACTCCTCCAATATGGATATAATATAATAATCTTAAAACAACTCTTCATGGCCATATAACTCCTAAACTTCTTTGAATTTAGGAAAAAATGTTTATTTTTATCATTAAATTCAATTTGAAACCTCTAATACCCATGAGAAAGTGAATGTTTGGGTAAATGTGTAATTCCGCATCTACCAAGTTTGAGTATTTTCTTCTATAGAGAAGAAGATGAGTTGAAAATAATTTTGATAAATATTAGTTTAATATCATTAAATAATTTAATTATTTTTGATATATTTATACAAATAAATGTACACATATCGTGGTTAATGTTCCTATTCCTCTGTGTCAATTATTTAAAAATATATATTACACTTTAATGAGATTCTACGTACTTGTATTTTATTAAAGTTAAATGATTTTTAAAAGTAAAAATTTTATTTTTCATAATAGAAAGAAAATTATATCAATTTTTTTAACTAATATAAAATAAAAGAGAATAATTGAAAATTATGAATTTTAAGAAATATTCACATAAAAGTAATGATGTTAGTAATCTTCAATGTAAAAAATGAGTAACTTAAACTTATTAATAAAAAAATTAATTAAAAAAATAAAAGAAATGATCAAAATCTAAAAATGTTCAATTATATGAACCATTATTTGATTACAATTAAATGATTATTAGATGTAAAAATTTAATTATTAATAATAAAAATGAAATTATATCTATTTTATTAACTAATAAAACTAAAAAAGGTGCATAGTTGAAAACGATAAATATAAAGAAATATTCTTAGAAAAATAGTTCTATCATGATTATTTAACCAAAAAATATATACCTAAAACCTATGAATATAAAAATTAATACAAAAAATAGTATAAATTATATATATATAAATATATACATACTTAAATATTCAAGTTAAAAATTTACTTTTACTTGTGTAAGTTTCACAAAAAAAGAAAAATAGATATTTAACTAAATAATTAGGATAATGACATAGTTTTTTTACCATACACATTCTATATGATAATTTCATATAGTATGGACTATGTATATATCATAGTCATGGTTATCCTTTGGAAATAATGTAACCATTAATTAAATCCCAAATAAGTCCACACACTATTATCATCCTCACCAACCAAATGATTTTCCCTTGCAAAATGATGGACCACTAATCATTTGATGGGGAAATAACATAAAATATCTACTTCATATACATATCCCTAATAAATAGGTCTTCTTTGAAACAAAACCCTTTTAAATCAACAAGTGTAAATCCATAATCATCATTTTTCAAACCACTATTACTATCAATCCAGTTATACTTAAATAATGGTAATAAAAATTTAGTACAATCAATTTCCAATTTATACTAAACAACTAAAAATATTTTGTTGATGGAAAAATTGGGTATTTATGTTTTATAATAAAAAATGCATTATTATAGTGATGACCATTATTACTCTATTTTTAATCGTACATTGTTGTCCTAATTGTTTGAATAAAATGTGCAATCATTAACGTCAAAACCAGACCATGTGATCACATTAACACATGGTCCCACAACTAATCTTTTCATTGTTTTTGATATAGATGAATAAATATTGAATTTATCCCAAAACCATGCACCATTTTTATTTTTATGTTCATTAATTAACCACATTTTATTTATTTTCTGATATCACACCTTCAATCAACAATATGCGATGATATTTATAGTTGAACCTCACCTACATTGTTCAATATATAGAAATTTTATTGTATCACTAATTCGTGTGAAATTAACTTTTATTTTTTTTAAAAGGTCCCTTTACCTCCAATATTGACTACCATATACTATGATATAAGGAGACCAACATGATAAACTCCCTAAAAATAGTCAATACTGAACTCAATCACCTCCTTCGATATATATTTTTGAACAAAAAATGCCTCCTATCCATGTGTATTTTTAATATATCCCTTCATAATTTTCATATATCATTTAAAAGGATATATCCAACATAAATATATAGCCCCACAAATCCTTATTTATCAAAAAAAATTAATCACAATATAGACCATTATATCATTAAATGATAGTGTAAAATACATATCTAGTTGAAAATGTATAAGTACAACTTCATTCTATAACACATTTAACTTATTTGGATATATGAATTTATTGTAAAAGGAATTGAAAAATTAGAATAATTTGATGATAATATTTTCAAAAGGTATCAACAATATTCCACATAGTATAATCAGTAGTAAATATTGTATAAATACACAGAATTATGGATATTTCATCCCAATTAACTTTAAATCCTTCATTTAAACCAAATTGTCCACATTTTAAGAATAACCTCTACGAAATTTAATACTATGCAGAAATTGATATTAATTCGTATTCCCACATTTTCTTAGCACATGATAGACTAGAGGTAAATATGCTATTTTTCCTTTCATAGTGGGAGCTAACTCTAAACATATTCTTGTAGATATTAAATATAATCTTACATTAAACCCATATTTTATATTTTTTTAACAAATAATGTTCTAATTAAGTTTCCACATATGTTTTCTCAACATGTATTAAACCAATGATATGTTTTAGCTAAAAAAATATACAATAATATAGATAGAATAATATAAACCGTTTATTACATTTATTTGTTTTATGTCATGATCTTTTTTTCTTCCCAAATTTTACATCAATGTTTTCACCTTTTTGTAATATTCTTCAATTGAAAAAGGTTATGGTGGAGGGATCATAATCTTGTAAACCATAAAATTACTTATTTAATATTTATATATATGATACATCAAAAAAAATATATTATGATCCATGTACATTATCTATATCCCATTCTAAATTTGATGATATAAAGTCCCTTCTTTTCAAATTCGACAAGATTTTTGTCCATTCAGACTATATATAAATGAGTTTCCATATACATGAAATTCATTTATATTGAACGTTAATATATCATGAAATATAAAATACACTTTATTTCACGCTTCAAAAAATTAACACTTACCTCCCATAAAAATTTTAAATCATCAATAAATGGTGGTGGATAAATATCAATAACATTTATATGATGTTTTTTTCTTCAGAAACCATAAATCTCATCATAGTGTATTTTTTCTTCATACATATATTTGAGGACATATAGTAAACTACCAACATAATAATCCATGAAGTATATTAGCTTATAAGGCTTAGATATTGATTCATTACATATTTTAATAGTTCAATTTTTATAATTATATATATATTTTCAAAATTAGGAAATTGTTGATCAAATATCTCCCATTATGGTGAATCAGTAGGGTGATGTTGGTTTACATCAGATATTATCTCATCTGTATTCCATCTAATCCCAATTGAATTATTTTATTTTGGAAATAAATTCATTAAATTGGGAATTATTATAAATACCAAATTTCCTTATCAATAGGTTTGGTGGTTGTCCTTTAGAATGATACATAATTAGATATCCCATACATTTTATATCATGATGTCCCACATTTAGGACATTATAATAAATACTCATGTTCCTTTCTATACAAAACACCTTTATTTGGGAAATTATGTATTTAATTATACCATAGTACCATTTTATATAATATTTTTTTAGCATCATAATTTGAATATAGAGGCTCATTGCCTTCAAGGAGTAACTATTTCAAATGTTCAAGATATTTAGTGAAACTTTTGCTGATCTAACCATTTATTTTAATTAATTTAACCAATAATAACACTTCTAATAAAAATATAAATTTTGTAAACCTGGGTATAATGGTTTTTAGAATCTCCATATAATTTTTCAATACCTTTTGGATTTCCAATGGTTTCAATGACTACATTATGAATTAATTCTTCAATATGTTCCTCTTCGTCATACTAAATATCACCATCAATATTAGATCTTTACTTTATTATTATTTCACCATGATAGATTTATCATGTATTACTATGATTAAAACCATAAATAATTAGATGGATTTTTATTTATTTGGAACCTAATTTTCTCATATTCAAGCACTTTACACATGCATAGAAAATCATGTCATCATTTTTATGATTTTATTTATAAAATTTCAAGAAATCATCAACCCCTTTCCCATATTTTGACTAGTTATTTGTACATTTATACATTTATTATCCATTAATTTCCAAAAACTATAATACAATATAGAAATATATTAAAAAATATATATATACATATAAATTTAAAACATATAAAATTATATAAATGTAAAACATATAAACTAGAATTATATATACACATATAAAAATAAAATATATAAAACTATAAAGTTAATAATACAATACATGTAAACAAAAAATAAATATATACAAAAAAGTAGTGCACAAAAAAAAGTAAATCACACACTAAATATGAATAATATAAAAAAATAAAATAATAAATTATAAACATTTATATAAACATGTAATCAAAATAAATAATCCACTAATCATGTATTTGTAAAGATTTATATAAAAACAATAAACTAATAAATTAATCAACTAATGAACTAATCTAAAAATAAATAAAATATAAACTTATAAATATTTATTTAAAAATATAATCATGTAAACTTATAAACATTAATAAAAAAATATATATAAATTTAATCAGGTAATAATATCTGAAAATAAATTCAATATAAACTTATAAAAATTTAATCAAAATAATCAAGTATACAAAATAAACATGAATACAATAAATAAATGAACACTATATAACAAAAATAATACAACATTTATATAATAAATAAATAAATGAATATAATTTAAAACTTAGAAACATGTAATAATATTATAAAGATAAAAAATATAAATTTAACTCACAAAAAATAAAGATTATGTTAGTAGATCCATGGAAAATATAGGAAAAATATAAGTATATGAATGTCATATTATAAAAAATATAGGATGATTATGGATCAAAAAGCTGATCAAAAGTTGATGATAGTAAAACTGATATAATAGATATAGAAGAAAGATGAGGTAAGTACAATGTGGTTGAGGGTGGTAGAATGTGGTTGAAGTTGGAATAATATGGCTAAGTGAGGAGGAATGATGAAAAATGAGAAGGAATGTGTCCAAAATAAGAAGAGGGTTAAAACTTGTGAGTCATGAAGATTAGGGTTTTAGAAAATCAAGCATCATTAAAATGAGGAGAAAATAAATACTCATGTGTTTAATTTTTTTTAAAAGTTTTTAATTTTGATTATATGATAATAGACATTAAATGTCATTTTCTAACTTCAGTTATGGAATAACCAAAGTTAAAATAATTTTTTCAATATTTGTTATTGTATAATGGATGTTAAAACCCAGACAGAATTGGTTCTATTGTCAGTTGTAATATAAATTATGTTAAGACCCTATCAGTTTGGGTTTTAATTTCAATTATAAAATACCATTTTTTAAAATACTAATGTGAAATATAATTTTTCTACTAGTAATACTATGGGTAGTGCTTGGAACCAATGTGCATGACATAATATATACTAGCAGAAATTTTTTATAAAAGGTTGCTTCTTACCATAGATGGTACAAATTTTTGGATTCAAATGATTTAAAAACAACACTTGATATGAATTAAATTTTATTTATGGAACCAAGTTTCTAAAGAGGGAAGTGAGTTCCACTGAAAAAATATTTTCAATAAAACATTAAAAGATTTAAGTGAGGTAGGAACATAAGATTCCAATCAAGAAAGTATTTTCAAAATGGTGTTTTCCATAAATCTCTCCATAGTTAAAATATTAAAAAAATTATAATGGTTATAAATTGATATGTTAGGTGAAATTTATAACCTTTAATACATTCAATTTGAATAAATTATTCCATATCATAAAACCAACCACCATATCACCATTAAACACCCTCTTAACCCTAAGTTAAGTATGGTTTTTTGAATTATAACTTGTTAAGTTTTAAGTGGTAATGAGTGATTCCTATTATAGTATATTGGTAGGAATCAAGTAAATACACTAGATTTAATTATTTAACAAAAAAATCTGTTTATGTTAAGGAAGGAATATGAGATTACAACCTGTCTTCAAGTTGGGTTGAGACTGATGATACTACAAGGATTCCATTTTCAATTCATGATAAATACCAATGAAAGAGTTTGACTTAGTAAAATGATAATAATTAGTGTTTTTTATTAATCATAGGCTTTTAAACACAAATATCAAGAGAAACACATTAAAATGGATCAAGAATTTTAAATGATTCACAATGAATAGATCCATTTAATGGAATTTACAACATATCCAAAAGGGAATTGGTTTTCATACATAGTGCCAAACAAGATTCTTATGAAACATTTAATCCATTTTATAAAAATTATCTATAAAAATCATTCATTAATATCATTAAAATATAAAACATGTTTAATTATTAGTTTAGGAAAACCATTTTTTCCATGTTTTAGAATTATTTTGAGAATCAATCAGTGAGTCACGACCACTTACCAAAGTTAATTGGGAGCTTTAACAATTTTCAAAATCCTCAAGTAAACCCTAATAATAATCTATAAAATTCCTCCACTAATAGAGGTAATAAATGAATTATATTTTATTTATAATCAATTCATTTTATTCCATTATATTCCTTTACTAATTTAGTTTTAGGATGTTTTGGAAATAAAGTTTCATTTCATTAAATTTATTAAATACTTATTAAAATAGAAAAATTGTTAATATAATTGATTAATTAATTTTTGTAATTAAATCAATAGATAGATATTGGATAATCATTTTTCTTATTTTGAGAGGAAACAAATCAGTTTCATTTGTAAAGAGGAATCTATAAACAATATTGAGGTGGAAATTTGGATAAGAACATACTTAAAAGTCTTTTACTCAATATGTATGAGTAATTTAGACTCATATATAAGAGTCATTCTAAATAAGTCTTAAAAATTAATTTAAGTAAGAGAATACATAAATATAACTATGAGTTTTCTTGGAATATGTAATATAAATTTTGACACCATACTCTCGGAGTTGGAAAAGGATATAGACACTTAAAACTAAATTCTAGCATGATAGAGGGAAATGTAAGGGTCATTAATTTGTGTGAAATTCATCTGTACTTATATGTAGGATTCATTTAATTTATAAAATATGTAAATCTAAATATGTAAATATAAGCTGTGGTTAAGAAAAATATACGTGAGGGTCTTATACTTTTAAAAATCATTAGAGCCCAAGCTTTATACTATAAATAATGAAGCCACACTATGAAGAGGCTAGGGAGAGTTTCAGTGCTATTTCCAATATGAAGGTTCCCACATTATGAAAAATGACTCATGATACATTTGTGTTTTAGGAAAAAACTTTTTAAATTTCTTACAGAGGATCACGTTGTGGAAATCTATAGTCAAACCATAGGGGATAAAGATATCTCCATATAAGAAAAATATTAAGGACCACATTATAAAAAATGCCTCATTATAACATATCACATATTCGATTTTTTTATTATATAATTGAATTAATTATAATTATAAGGATTTTTATAATTAATTCTCATATATTTTACCTAGATTATGGGATAATATCTTAAAATTAAGAAAGAGTGAAGCTCATGATGTCCCATTATTGATTAGAGAGTGAAAAGAATAATTCAAAGATATAGATTTAATGGAAGCCTGAAATCTCATAGAGGATATTAAAAATCCATGAGGAGATAATCACATATGGGTTTTACCATGAATGAGGAAACAAATGAAAAATCTATAAAAAGAAAAAGAGGCTGAAGGATAAAGGGGGGATGTAGAATCTAAGTTTTTTATTTCTCTTTTCTGATGATACATTTTTTATTCCTTTTATTATTATCCCCACTACTGTTACCAATTGAAAGGAGGGGTAAACCCCTATTTCTAGTTTGGGATGGGGAATTATAATCTTAATAAATTATTTATGCTTGTATTTAAATGGATAAAAGTTATTATTCTATTAATTGATTTCTATATTCAGTAGATTGATATAATTTTGAGTGGGATTATTTTCAAATTAGTTATTCCTATAATTTTTTTGTTGATTTGGTCAATAGTTTTGATTATATATCCACCCATTTATTCTTATATATGATGGAATATGCAAGGCTAAGTGTTGAGTATATAGTGATTGATGATATTGATGTAAAGATAGTGAACTATCCTCGAATTTGTTGGGTGTAAATTTTCCCGATTGGGTTTTTTCCTGAGTATTTTAGGGATAATTGAATATTTTAGGCATCATTTGATATAATTTAATACATATAATAAGTATTTTTAATCATGTTTTTATTATTTCTAGATTAAACCTCACTATTTATTTCAACCCAGGGTGAATGATGAAGCAAATATGTATTCTTTCATATATTAATTACTAAAAAGAAGAGAATACTATTTTAAAAGATATGATAACATTAAAACGAGTAATATATCCCTTAAACCCATAACCTATCATCTTTTTGTAAAATATTCTTTTTTAAACTACTTTCAAGTCCACTTAAATACGAATTCACCAAAAAACAACCCTCCTTTTTATAAATTATGACAAAAAAATTTACACCCCTCTTGGGAGATAAAATTTGGTTTCTAATATACTATATATCCCATAACCTTATGTTTTTAAATATATTTCCTCAAACCCATGAAAGTGGTTTCAAAAATATGGTGCCATTTCTGGGGAGGTGGTGTTAAAATTTCTAACATTTAAATTGAATGAATCATTTTAGCACTGAAAACCTTTTCTCTTTATTTATAAATTGAGATAACTATTCTAATTAAACATAGAAAATTAAAATTTCAAGATTATTTTCAGGATATTTCAATATAAAACCTCAATAAAAGCATAATTGTTCACTTTGATCTTTTAACCATGAAAGAGGACCCTAATTATACTTTTGGAATCTTTTATAAACCCCACTTTAATACTCAAAATAACAATATTGTATTTGATTTAAAAACTAGCATGATCCAATTATTTCCTAGATTTAATGGAATTTTAGATGAAAAACCTAATAATATTATCAGGAAATTCACCATGGTATGTTACAAACTCACTCCCAGAGGAGTAGTTTAAGAGTAGGAGAAATGTAGATCCTCACATTCTATTTCGAAGGAAAATCTAAGGAATGGTTGTATAATATTTATTATAGATAAGTAAATGATTTAGTTTACCTATATAGGAGATTTACCCAAAGGTTCTTCCCAAATTCAAGGATTATAAATATTATATATGAGATATATTCAAAAATACATGCATTAGGAGAAAATTTATTTGAATATTGGAAAATATTTAAAACATTGTGTATAAACTGTCCCCACCAAGCCATTGTGGAAAATTATTTTCTAGTTTTATTCTATCAAGGATATCTTGATAGTGATAAAGATATATTGGATGAATATTTAGGAGGATATTTAATTGAAATTTCCCTAGTGAAATTTTGATAATTGATTGATAAGATAACTTCAAATTATCAAGAATTTGCTGTAAGAGGCACTGGAGAAAGGGGATTTTATGTGGTAAGGTCTTTTGAACCAACGATTTTAGAGTTTAAACTTGATTAGATAACCACTCTACTCAGAAAAATGTCTCTTAATAAATCAAGTGAAAAATAATTAACAATAAATTAATGTGGTTTATTCTGTTCTCTAAATCATTATGCTTATTATTGTGCTAAACTTCAAGTAATTGAATTTGTGTAGTTTCCTACTAGAAAATTTATTTTTAGTAGCATAATAAATGATTGGGAGACACTTCCAAAGTACAATATTGTTTTGGGAATCACTAAATACAAGACATAACATCCTTATAACAACAATACCAACAACCTACACTATTAAAATAACCATTCAGGTAGCCTTAAAATCAATAATTCTTCTAACCAACACTCTTTTAACAAAATAAACCCTTTGCCTCAATGGCCTGAAGGCTTCCTTTTTTTATGTATTGATTTTTGGTTACCCCCCTTTCAAGGGATGAGGGGGAACCCTTACAAGGCCCATAGGATCAGAGATTACATGTTCCGTAGGTCTTAGGAAATATACAGACTATACTTGGAACTCCTCCTCCAAGCTTATTCATCGTGATATCATCTCTCCACCTTCGCATGACTATTTGGCTAGGCTTTCTGTGCAAGCATAGGCTGGTCCCGATGGCAATGCCATACCCTCTCTTTTTGAAAAATCCTCTTAGCTTCTTCTCTGGTGAATGTTCCTTCTCTGAATCCTTATCTGGAGTCTTCTCCTTGTAGAGTCTGTCTGATCATTTAAGCACCATTTTAGGTGGCCCAAAGGACTCGAGGTGGCCTGAAAGACTTGAGGTGGCCCGAAGGCCTTGAGGTGGCCCCAAAGCCTTGCTGGCCCGAAGGCCTTGGGTGGCCCGAAGGCCTTAATGGACCCGAGGCCCAAACTGGTGGCCTGAAAGCCCAAAAAGATGAATAGTCCCGACTACTACAGTATTGAACAGTGCCTGCTACAGTGAACTACAGTTCCTGATACAGTACTACTATAGTGCCTACTACAGTACTTCTACAGTACCTGCTACAGTACTGCTACAACACTGCTACAGTACTAGAAATAGGTCTCCACCCAGTTTTGAACTCGGGTCTCTTGGATGCACTTGCCGAGTCCTTACCAACTAGGCTGAGGCTTTTGTTCAACAAAATAAACCCTTTGATAATCCCTCAACTAGTTTAAAACCAAATTTACATAACCAATAAGTTTCATATTTTGAGGAGTTTTTAAATGGGGTGAAGTAACTGAGGAATCATATAGGAATCCTTGTAGATATACTAACAAAATATTTAGGAAAATATCCAGCTCAACCAGTTCCAAAACCCAAAGGTAATGTGAGCCTAGTAATAATTATAAGAGTAAAAGAGATTCACCCCATTTCTAAACCTGATTCCATGAAGAATAAGCCCAAAACTAAGGAAGAATATAGTTCAAAAGAAAACCATAAGAAACTTGAAAAGGACTCTTAAAAAATAATCCCATGAAGAAAGAAGAAATAAAAGATTAAGAGAGGCCTAAAAAAGGAAATAAAAAATAAAATCACCCTTACAAAAATGGTTGAGGGAAAAGAGATACTTTCTACTACCCTTTACATCAAGAATGATTCAATGAAAGATAATTTTAGAGAAATAAATCAAACAATGGATTTTAGAAACATTATTGAATGTTATAATAAATATATCATTGCTTTAAGTTCTATTTTTTTTGTAAAATATGTTTTTTCCTAAAGTAAATATGAAATAAAAATATAAGACTTCAAGGAAATGAGATATTATGATTAATAATAATCATTTCAACCTTGATCACACCCCAATTTCAACACATATCAAGATTTATCAACATTTTTTTATCCCTTGTGTAATTTTTTCTAGATATTTTGAATATTATTTCTGTGATCTTAGAGAATCTATAAATGTAATTTCAAATTCAATTTTTTAAATTCTTTGTAAATAAGAGAACTCAAACCCACAATATTGGTAATTCAACTTGAAAATAGATCCACCACTTTCCCATATGGAATACTTGAATATGTTTTAGTCAAATTATATCAACAGATCTTCCTAGTTTTTTATGTGCTTAACATGGAAGATGACTTGACCCCATCTCAATCACATATAATTATAGGTATAACAGTCTTGAAAATAGATAAAATAATCATACGTTTCCATGAAGTAACTATAAAAATAGATTTTTGTGAGAACACTATCCACTTTTACATTTTTGATTCCATGAAGGACCCATATAAAGATCATTATTTCTTTACAATTTCACACTCTAAAGAACCTAATCCATGTAAAGAATATATAATGTTTATGTTTTGAATATATGAAAAAATTTAATATTTGAAAAATCTATGAAAAAAATTTGGAGAGTGTTGAAAATTCTATGCAACCATAAGAAGATGAGGTGACTTATAACTTTTTTTTATGGTTTTTATTGTTTATTCAATGATGGAAAATTTGAAATTTTATCTTCTATATTGTAATAAAATTCTATAGAGTTAATTTTATCAAATTGTATTTCATCATTAGTGTATCAACAAAAACTGTATTTTAAACCATTACTCATTAATTTAAAATTTGTGTTTCTAATGGAAGGAAGAAATATGCTTGTGATTATTTCTAGAAACATGTCTCTCAACCAATAACAAAAACAAATGAATCTTTTGAGGGAAAATGTAAAAGATATAGGATTGATTTTAGAAGATACTCATGGAATTAATCTAAAAATATTCATGCATATAATTTTGTTTGAAGGAGACTCAAAACATATTAGGTATCCCCAAATAAGACTCAAAACTACTATGATGGAGGTATTTAAGAAGAAAATTGATTTTTTTTATAAAAAAATATAATCTACCATATCTCTAATTCCCAAAGGGTCATTCTCATTTACTTAGTTCCCAAGAAAACTGGATTTTCCATGGTAAAGAATTATCAAAATGAACTAATCCATGTAAGAGTTTGGAATAGCTAGGGAGTATGTGTAGAATATAGTAAATCAAAATAGGTAACCAGAAAATACCATTTTACTATTCCCTTTATTTGTTAAATTCTAGTAAAATTATCAAGTAAAATCCATTATTGTTTTCAATATGGGTATTTAGGATACTTTCATGTACCCATTACACCTGAGGACCAAGAAAAAACCACTTTCACATATCCTTATGGAACCTTTGCTAATAGAAGAATGCTATTTGAATTATGAAATTCACTAGATATATTTTTAAGATTCAAGGTATTCATTTTATGTGATATTATAATATACTTTCTTGAGGTATTCCTGGATAATTAACTATTTTTAAAAATTATTTTGATCTATTCTTAGTAAATTTAGACAAAGTTTTGAAAAATGACATGGAAAGGAATCTTGATTGAAATTTTGACATGTTCCATTCTATAGGGTAAATATGAATTATTCATGGGTATGTTATTTAAAAACATGGGATAAAGGTTAATAAATCTAAAAAAGAATTTATAAATGAATTTAGTTTCCTAATTTGTGTAAAACATGATAGAAAGTTTCTAGGACATGTGGGATTATATATAATATTTATCAGATATTTTTGTAAGATTTCTCCACCAATAACCAAATTACTTTTAAAAGATACCGAATTTACATTTGATGATGATTATAAGCAATATTTTTTTGAGATGAAGTAAAAACTAACCACAACACCAATGATACAACCACCTAATTAGACGCACCCATTTGGGTTTCTATGTGATTCTTTAAACAATGCTCTTGGATATTTTTTTCTTAGATAATTAAAAGAAGACATAATTTCATTATATATGCTTTAAGAACATTGAATACAACCCAAAACCATTATACCACTAGTGAAAAAAATTTATATCATTTTTTTCTTTAGAAAATTTTATATCATATATTCTTAATAGTATTGTTACTACTTTCTCTAATAATGTGACACTTAGAAACCTAATGAAGAAGGAAGAGGCAAATATAAGGCTGGAAAGATGTATAATACTACTATAATATTTTTATTTAGAGAAAAAATACATGGTAGGAGTTGAGAATAAAGTGGAATACCACTGGAGTTGCCTACCCCACATAACCAAGGATACAATTTTCAATAGGGAGCTTTTAAATAATTTAATTCCATGGGAGAAACTTTAGTTTATTGAAAGATAGGTACCCTGGTATGATGATATGATGAATTTTATAGTATCCTCTCAAGTCACATATTACTTGAACAACAATATAACCATAAACTAAAATATGACTCAAGATTTTATGTTTTTGATGACCCATATATTTGGAAGATTTGTAATGATCAAATTATTATGATACATTTTCATAGTAATTGGGTAAAATATGTACTAGAATTTTAACATACATTAACTTTTTGAGGCCTCTTTGGACCACAAATAAATACTAGGAATGTTTTAGAATTAATAATATACTATCCCACATTGTTTAAATCTAGTAATTAATTTTGTAATAAATGATATCAGTTTAAATTCCCTGGTAACATCTCCAAGAGACAAGAAATGTCTCACAGACCACTGAAATTTTGTGATGTATTTGTAGTATTTGGTATAGATTTCGTGAAACCCTTTCCCATATCCTTTGGAAATTATTATAGCCTGTTATCCGTGAACTATGTTTCAAAATGAGTGGAAGATAAATCTATAAAGACTAATTATTCTTCTATTGTTTGTGTTTTTTTAGGAAAAATGTCCTTTTCACATTTAGAGTCCCAAGTATAATCATTAGTGACCAAGAAACCCATTTTTCCACCTGAATATAGAAACTTTTATTTAGAAATATGTATTTCATCACAAGACATCAACACCATAACACCCACAAACCAATGGAAAAGATAAGTTTTCTAATCGATAAATTAAAGGAATCTTGGAAAAAACAATAATGAAAAATACGAAGGATTAAAGATAAAGATTAGAAGGTAGATTTTGGGTCTATATAATAGATTAAAAAACTATGATTAGAATTATCCCATCCTAGTTGATTTATTATAAAAGTTTTTATTTACCTATGGAGCTAGAGAATAAGGCCTACTGGGCAGTAATATAGATAAATATAGTTTTGGAAAGAGAGAGTAAATAAAGAAGGTTGAAAATTCAAGAATTGGATGAAATCAAAAGAGAAGAAATTGTAATCTCTAGAGTTTACAAGTAAAGGACAATAGTGGAACCTGGCCATGTGATTATATATAAATACTTCCATCCATGAGAGAAAGTGTTTCTTTATAACTCAAGGATGAAGATAATTATAGTTAAACTACATTAAATATGATATGGACCATTTATTGTCACTAATGTATACCATTTGGTGTTTTTTAGATAATTAATTCTATAGAGGATAACCTATTCACTATCAATGTGCATAGGATAAAGAAGTGTCATAGGAATCTTCCACCTGAACCAGAAGAATATATCACACTCCTCTAATATTTCTACTAATAAAACCCTTGGTTTTACATTTTTTTAATACTTAATGATTCTTTTCCTTATTTTAAATGTAAAGACCCTGAAATTTCAAGGTAATTTTTTTCTTAAATACTTTGGAATTTTACGAGTCTGTGGCTTCTAAATAAATTTGATTCTGAGGCCCGGTGTGCCCAGAATCAATTTCCGAAGATTAGCTAGGGTACGTTCAGTGAACGAATGAGCGGATTTTTCTATCTTTTGAACTGGTGCTCATAATTGAAATCCGAGGGAACCAATGAACTCACAACGCCGATAATTGCTTAAGGGTACCTTTATCGTAATTGTGTTTTCATGGGAGAAGAAGTTAATTTTTGGGGTTTAATTAAGAAGAAAATAAAATTGTTGGAACAATTTTATTTTATATCTAAGGAGGTTAACTCCTACCATGGAAAGTTGTTGGTGGGGCCCACACCCACCCAACTTCCCATGTGTGGATAATTGAAAGGTGGGGCCCACAAGAGCCCCAACCTTTCACCTCCCCCTAAACTCCTTAACCCCCCTTCTTTAATTTGAAAACTCCTCTTAAATGTGGACTATTCCTCTCCCTCACTCTCCCTCTTTAATTCTTTCCAACACTTGATAATTAAAGAATTAACCCTCTTCAATTAATTAATGGAGTGGTTTGAATTTTGAAATTATAATTTCTTGTGTTAATAAAATAATAGTGGAGCCTATTATTTTATTTTGGCACACGTTGGGTTGGGGAAGAATTGAGATAACTCTTGTGTGAAGAAGAAGAGAACTCCTCTCTCGACGAAGAACAACGTATCTTCAACGAAGAACACCAGTTCCATGAAGAACAACAATGTCTACGAAACCTCACCCCGCGATGCCATCTTCCACGATGCCCGACGTGCAACATCATTTATTCGAGGTAGGGGTTATGTTCAATTTTAATGGATTAATTTTGTGCCTCGGTTCGTCATTTATTAACCTTGATTGTCATGGCCTATTGCTATCACTTAATGAGGAGGGCGTGGGCTGAACGAACATAGCCCGACGACCCTCCACTGGAACTTGATCGTTTTAGAATCAACGATCGGAGGCAGAATTCGGAAGAGACCGACGGCGCAAGGGCTATCGTCGCACATGCTAAGAAAATCCACGGCCAAGCATAGTCCGCGACCGAGGAAGCACGACACCATCGCGCCATGCCGGGGATGAGGAGCCGTGGCCAGCATAGGCCGCAGTAGAGGAAGCTGGCGCCATCGCATCGGCTATGCAGTGGGAACTATGGCCTGCTTTGTAGGATTTTTCAGTGGAAGGACCGGCCGGCCCGTCAGCCGGATGGGCAAAGTGAGGCCGCGGCTCCTAGAGGGCGCCACACTGGAGAACCCGCGGTCCGCCCATGCGGGCTGCTTGTGCCAGAAGGCCGGCCGGCCTAGCCGGCTGGTTTGGGTGGGCGGCGCCATAAGGCACTGCCGGTTCAGACAGCCGAGGGGCCGCGCCCCCTTAGACCGCTCGGCCAGCTGTCCTATGGAAGGCGGGCTTGGGGTAGTCACAACACGAGCCCCGAGAATGGGTTGTGACAAATTGGTATCAGAGGAGTCGGTTCTACCGCAGAACTCAGGACTCTGATAATTTCTTCTCTATGAAGCAATGGTGTTAAGAGTATTGAGTGTGGTTATCAACCCAGTGAGTCTAGTGTTAGTGCGACGACCAACGTATCCATACACTAGGACCTCGAATTCTGATTTCCGACTCAGTGCACGAAAAAATTGATTGCATGTGTGTTTCAAAAGTTTTCTTTGTGATTAATTTGTGTCAGCTCACCAGGTATACTGTACTAACCGTGGAACACCTGTTTCTTCCCAGGATGTCCCCATGAAGGTACCCAGCTAGGGTTCCTAGTTACATGAGGGATGGCAGCCCACCGAGCGACGAGGCCTCGGTGCAGGGCCCCATTACAATGGAGGCACCAGCGGTACCACTACCCACGGGGCCACTGATACCACCAGCCCCATCAGCAGAGAGTGCATGCTTCTTGAGTGCATTGCACGAGTTTCAACGACAGAGGCCACCCAATTTCCATGGAGAGACGGACCCTTAGGCAGCCGAGGATTGGCTGGAGGCTATCATCAGAGTCTTCAGATTGGCAGGGACACAGGAAGACCTTGTGGTGATCCTTTCCGCAATTCTTCTTCATGTAGCAGTAGGTAGATGGTGGAGCCTGATGCTCCAGGAGCATGACGAGGCATCTATACTTTGGAAAAAATCCGAGAGCCTCTTCCACTCAGAGTTTTTTCCAGACACCCTTCGTGTGGTGCGCATCCAAGAGTTACTACAGCTGCGGAAGGGCAGCATGATAGTAGCCCAGTACTCGGCAAGATTTACCTAACTCTCACGCTACTCCACAGACATGGTACGTGACCCATTCTTTCGGGCCCGGACCTTTGAGCAGGGACTGAGGAATGAGATCAGGGTTTCGATGATCTCCCTCATAATTCCGACGCAGGCATGAGTACTGGAGCGATCCCTTCTTATGTAGAACTTTCTTGCTGAGCTTACGCCAGTAGCGAGACCCACCGTAGGGAAAGACATAGCAGAGTCTTCTGCATCCGGTAGTAGAAAGATTTCGCAGAGGTCCAAGCGGACCAGACCATCAGGTGGGTGACCTCAGGATACAAGTTCGGATGTGCGGGGAACATGGAGTAGAGCCAACCATACGAGGGGAAGGAAGTGCTATGCATGCAGCGGGCATGGCCACATGGCTCGTGACTGCCCGAACCACCATGTAGAGGAGCAACAGACAGTAGAGGGACCTCCCATGCAGAGGAAGAGGTTCGACCGTGGCTGTCCGCAAGGAGTAGGAAGACGAGGCAGAGGACCTGACCGAGCAGAAGGTGGTGGACGATGCTTTGAGGCTCTTCCACTACCACCACCAGGAGGACCACCCCGACCACAGGGAGCTGGCAGGTAGGGGCAGGCTCAACTCCAGGAAGTCAAGGCCTATGACCACGGAGCACCTAAAATGATTCAAGGTACTATCTGTGTATACTCCACCCTTGCTACAATTTTTATAGACACAAGAGCAATTCATTATTTTATTTCCGCTTCCCTTGTTCAGAGCTCGGAGATTCCGACGGATCCGTTGGCTCGATCCTTTCAGCTAGAGACTCCTACGGGAGCAGACTCGATGATTACGCACTGGTGTCGGAAGTGTGAGATTACTCTAGGAGGCCAGATCTTTGGCTGGGATATTTTTGTAGAATCATCGAGGCCTTACGATGTCATCTTGGGTATTGAATGGTTATCTACAGTCCATGCCCAGATTGACAGTATTAGGCACAAAGTGTGGTGTGTCCGCACGGATGGGACCAGGTTCACCTTCATCGGTGAGAAGGGAGCCTTTACAGTGCAGGATAGACTTACGCAGAGGAGAGGACATCCAATCACACATCAGTTGTCTAGTCTCATCCTCAGATCAGTTGATGTGTGGAGTCTGAGTATTCTTGTTGTGGTGGATTAGTATGTGGACGTTTTCCCTGACGACATTCCAAAACTACCTCCTCACAGAGATGTAGACTTCTATATTGACCTATACCCTGGGACAACACCGATATCTACTCCAGCATATCATATTTCTCCCACTGAGTTTCGTGAGCTGTGAGTACGGTTGGAGGACTTACAGGGAAATGGATTCATCCGACCTAGTGTTTCACCTTGGGATTCTCCGATTTTGTTCACCAAGAAGGCGTATGGGAGCTTATGACTATGTGTCGACTACCGTTTCCTGAATCAGGTGATCGTAAAGAATAAGTACCCACTCCCGAGGATTGACAACCACTTTGATCAGCTCAAGGGAGCACAATGGTTCTCAAAGATAGACCTCAGGTCAGGCTATCATCAGCTCAGAGTTCGAGACAAGGATGTGCAGAAGATGGCTTTTAGGTGTTGGTATGGCCACTACGAGTTCTTGGTTATGCCTTTCAGTGTAACCAATGCACCAGCAGTGTTCATGAGTCTCATGAACAGGATCTTCCAGCCTTACCTCGATCATTTTTTCATAGTCTTCATCGAAGATATACTAATTTACTTGACTACTGAGGAGGAGCACTCCTACCACTTACGGGTTGTACTGGACACACTCCAAGAGCACTAGCTTTATGGTAAGCTCTCGAAGTGTCAGTTCTGGATTTGAGAGGTTCAATTATTGGGGCATGTCATCTCGGAGGCGGGACTTGCTGTGGATCCTGCGAAGATCGAGGAAGTACTATCTTGGGAGCCACCTAGGAGCGTGACAAAGGTGTGGAGTTTCCTAGGTCTGCCTGGGTACTATCAGAGATTTGTGACAGACTTCTCCAGAGTTGCTGCACTGATTTCATCATTGAAGAAGAAGGGGAAACCCTTCGTGTGTTCAGATAGATGCCAGTAGAGCTTCCAAGAGCTGAGACATAGATTGAACAATGCGCCCATCTTGAGGCTACCAGAGGAAGGCATAGGGTACGTAGTTTACTACGATGCATCAGGGACCAGACTCGAGTGTGTCCTGATGCAGGAGAGGGAAGTGATCGCCTATGGTTCATGATAGTTGAGGAAGTATGAACAGAACTACATAACCCATGACCTGGATTTAGTAGTAGTGGTCTTCACCTTGAATACGTGGAGGCACTATCTGATGGGTGAGCGCTTTACAGTATACTATGACTACTAGAGTCTCAAGTAAATCTTCTCACAGAAGGACCTGAACCTGAGTCAACGACGATGGCTCAAGTTCCTCCAGGACTATGACTTTGAGATAGTCTATACTCCAGGGAAGGGGAATGTTTTGGCTAAAGCTCTCAGTAGAAGATCAGGCATTCAACTACTTGGAGAGGCGATGGAGTAGTTAGCCTCTTTGCAGATATCCTTCGTGGATAGAGATGGGGCAGCCTTTCTATAGTCCTTCACAGTCACTCCTCTACTTCTTCAGCGGTTCAGAGAGGCACAGCATGGGGACATTGACTGTGGGACGTGATGTGCTCAGATTTCCATAGGGCAGGCGCCTGTTGGATTTTCTAAAGGAGGAGAGCACGTCATCCTCTTCAGGGGACGTACCATGGTACCAGTTGCACTGTAGGAGGAAGTGATGAGGGAGTTTCATAGTTCCCCTCTAGCGGTACATCCCGGAGTTGAGAAGATGTACCAGGATCTCAGATGACAGCACTGGTGGCCTGGTATGAAGAAGGTTGTAGTAGAGTTCATTTGACGATGCCTCACTTTCCAGCAAGTGAAGGTGGAGCACTAGGTACCAGCAGGCTTGGTACATCCCTTAGGGGTTCTGGAGTGGAAGTGGGACGGGATATCCATGGATTTAGTGACGGGGCTTCCACGTACTTCTATAGGGCACGAATCCATCTGGGTGATCGTAGACTGACTCACCAAGTTGGCCCACTTCCTACCAATCAGAGAGCAGGGATCAATAGAGAGCATGAGATGCCTCTACGTTCAGAAGATCGTATAGCTTCATTGTGTGCCATCGTCTATCATCTCCAATCGAGGTACTCTCTTTACTTCCCGGCTTTGGATGGGGTTGTAGGAGTCATTTGGGACACAGCTACACCTGAGCACCACCTTTCATCCTCAGACGGATGGCCAAACAGAGAGGACCATTTAGAAACATGAGGACATGCTCCGTGCATGTGTCCTTGACTTTGTTCACAGCTGGGAGGATCACCTACCCTTGGTGTAGTTTGTGTACAACAACAGCTACCACTCCACCATCGGGATGACACCTTACGAGGAACTGTACGACTGACCTTTTAGATCACCTCTGTGCTGGACTGACCCTGGGGAGTCAGCACTCGTAGGACCAGAGTTGGTTCAGGCTACGATGGAGAAGGTGAAGATCATCCAGGAGCGGATGAGGACTGCACCGAGCAGACAGAAGTCCTATGCTGATAGGAGACGAAGACCACTGGAGTTCGAGGATAGAGACCACGTTTTCTTACGGGTCTCACCTCGACGTGGATTATGGAGATTTTTTCGGGGCGAAAAGTTATCTTCGTGCTTCATCAGACCATTCCAGGTCCTCAGCAGGGTAGACGAGGTGGCTTACTGCCTGGACCTTCCACCTTAGTTGCACTGGGTGCACGACGTCTTCCACGTATCTCAGCTGAGGAGATATGTGCACGATCCGACCCACATCATTGATCATGGGGAGGTGGACATCGATGACGGGGTGACATTTGTGGAGGTCCCAGTGGAGATCAAGGATCCACAGGATCGGGTCCTACGTGGACGGTCAATTCCTCTGTTGCACATTCGTTGGAAGCACGGGAACCTCCAGGAGAGCACATGGGAGCGGGAGGCTCATATGCGTGCTCCGTACCCTCATTTGTTTCCCTAGTTTATGTTGTAGCTTTATGGGGATGTAAATACCTGATGTGGGAGTAATGTAAAGACCCAGAAATTTAAAGGAATTTTTTTTCTTAAATACTTTGGAATTTTACGAGTCTGTGGCTTCTGACGACACTTGATTCAAAGGACCGGTGTACCCAGAATCAATTTCTAAATTTTAGCCCGGGTACGTTCAGTGAACGAATGAGCGGGTTTTTCTATCTTTCGAAACGGTGCTCGGAATTGAAATCCAAGGGCACCGATGAACTTGCAATGCCAGTAATTGATTAAGGGGACCTTTACCATAGTTGCGTTTGAATGGGAGAAGAACTTAATTTTTGGGGTTTAATTAAGAAGTAAATAAAATTGTTGGAACAATTTTATTTTATATCTAAGGAGGTTAGCTCCTCCCATGGGAAGTTTTTGGTGGGGCCCACACCCACCCAACTTCCCATCTGTGGATAATTTAAATGTGGTTCCCACATGAGCCCCAACCTTTCACCTCCCCCTAAACTCCTTAACCCCCTTCTTTAATTTGAAAACATCTCTTAAATGTGAACTCTTCCTCTCCCTCACTCTCCCTATTTAATTCATTCCAACACATGATAATTAAAGAATTCACCCTCTTCAATTAATTAATGGAGTGGTTTTAATTTTGAAATTATAATTGATTGTGTTAATAAAATAATAGTGGATCCTATTATTTTATTTTGGCACACGTTGGGTTGGAGAAGAATTGAGAGAAATCTTGTATGAAGAAGAAGAGAACTCATCTCTCAAAGAAGAACGATGTCTCTTCAATGAAGAACGCCTGTTCCATGAAGAACGACGACGCACACCGACGACGACTACGAAACCTTACCCCGCGATGCCGTCTTTCGCGACGCCCGATGTGCGACATCATTTATTTGAGGTAGGGGTTATGTTCAATTTTAATGGATTAATTTTGTGCCTCGGTTCATCGTTGATTAACCATAATTGCCATGGCCTATTGCTATCTCTTAACGCAGAGGGAGCGGGCCGAACAAACACGGCCCGACGACCCTCCACTAGAACTTGATCTTTTTAGAATCAATGATCGGAGGCGGAACGCGGAAGAGACAGACGGTGCAATGGCCGCCATCGCGCACGCTAAGAAAAGTCGCGGCCAAGCGTAGGCTGCGGTGGAGGAAGCACGGCGCCGTCGCGACATGCCGTGGATGCAGAGCCGCGGACAACGTAGGCCACGCTGGTAGAAGCCGGCGCCGTCGCGCCGGCTGTGCAGCGGGAACTACGACCCTCTTTGCTGGCCGCTTTGACGGAAGGACCGGCCGGCCCGTTGGCTGGCTGGGCGGTGCAAGGCCACGACTCCAGGAGGGCGCCGCGCTGGAGAACCCGCGGCCCGCCCATGCAGGCCTCTTGCATCAGAAGGTCGGCCGGCCTAGCCAGCCTGTTTGGGTGGGCGATGCCATAAGGTGCTTCCGGTTCGGACAGCTGGGGGGCTGTGCCCCCTTGGACCGCTCGACCAGCTGGCTGAGCCAGTAGGGCCGCACGCCCAACTAGGCCACGTCGAGCTGAGCTGTGCCGGGCTGGGCTGAGCCGGGCTGGGCTGGGCAGGGCCGCGCCGCGCCGGGCCGGGCCGTGCCCCGTCGGGCTGCGTCGCGCGGGGCCGGGCCGCGCCGCGTGGGGCCGAGCCGTTCCCTCTTCGGGCCGGGCCGCACCCCTCAGGCCAGGCCGCATGAATCTTTGGGCCAGCCCAACACTCTTATCGGGTTGGACCCGCCAACACTGGGTGACCAGACCCGCCAGCCCACTGGGCTTATTAGGTCGAGTTCGTTATTCACTTAAACGTGTATAACATAAAGATCGCGCGTCCGATCGACGCGCCGTCTGCGGCATTGGGACCCTATCGACGAGGCGGTCCTTTTGCGATACTCTAATTGAGTGCTGGAAAACTTTGGTAAATGACCGGGTTTGGAATGAGCATATTTCCAACCGGGCCCCTGGAACGGAAAAACCGTTATCTCTCAAACCGGGCGTCCGTTTGACGCGCCGTCTATCGCGTTGAGTTCCTTTTGACGAGACGGAACTTCGGGATACATCAACTCTAGACTTCATGACAGTTAATGTATCGACCCCTCTTTACTCGAGGAGCAGACCCTCATGGAATCGAGTATGCTGTGTGCGGGAACCCTAGAGCTAGTTGCGACTGCGACGACTACCGTGCTGGGATCCTCTGTGGGTTCGATGATGAAGACGACTATACTTGGATCCTACGTGGGTTCGAAAGCAAGGACGACTGTAATTGGATCCTCTGTGGGTTCGACAGCAATGAAGACTGTACTTGGATCCTACGTGGGTTCGGTAGTGATGGTTACTGTACTTGGATCCTACATGGGTTCAACAGCGACGACTTCTGTATTTGGATCCTACGTGGGTTCAGAAAAGGAGATGATTCAGAGACTACATATAATCATCTCCACCCTTCTTCGTGAGAAGTATACCTGTGTGAGCTGAGTCTTGACTATTCAATAATTACCATTGGTGTGATTGACTTCTTTCCTGTGTGGACTGGGTTGTGCTTGGGCTCAGAAGTTGGAGCCGAACTGAGATTGATGACTTAGGTATATGTATGGTCATATACCTAAGTAGAGTTGGTTGATACTTCCTGTTTGTATCTTTCCTTTGTGGTTTATCCTTCGTGGATTCTGGAAGACCTTCGGGGGTCTTGGGGTCCCTACTGAGTATCATATACTCACCCCTACACGGGCTATTCCCACACTATATTGTGTTGGATGCAGGCGACAGACAACATTGATCGAGGTGGAGGATTGTAGAGCTGGACGGTACCTGGAGGGGGACTACTAGACGAGACGTACATGGAGCAGATGACCAGACCCGAGGAGCTGAGGAACTATCCGTACCCACCCTTCAGGTGGGATTCCCAGAGGACGACTCGGTGGTTTCTACTTTACTTTACAGCAGTTATACTTTCTTTCTCAGTTGTACTGTACTTTCAGTTGGGTTTGTCTACTGGCCCATTTACTTACAAGCACGTACTTTTGTACTCAGTTTTACTTAGTGCTTACTTCACTTGCATACTCTGTTGTGTTTGTTTACTTTTATAAAGGCATTGCCTTCCCTTTTATTGGGATTTATGCCTTTGGTGCTAGTCGCTAGCCCATGGCCTATGGAAGGCGGGCATGGGGTAGTCACGACACAGGCCCTGAGGACGGGTCGTGACATTAAATCTTCTGAAATTTCCATATATATTATAATTCATTAATGAAGGTGCATCATTCAAGTGTGGGATAGGGAAAACTTTTCTGTTTTTGAAATTTCAAATTGTTTTTTTCTTTTTCAATTTTGTGTCTTTATTTTTCATTTATTGTGTTTCAAAACCCGCTGAGATCAAATTGAACATCATTTCAAAATTTGAATCTATGTAAATTACAAAAAAATGAGTTGACCCCAGAAACTCAACTTAGGTGAATATTGAAATTCACTTATTTTTAAATTCAAAATCTCAAAAATTCATGAAAGGAATACATAGTTTTGATTCTCACTCCATGATATACTTACCTCCAATAAAATAACATAACTAATATTTTTCTAAACCATTTTTTACTTATTCTTTATAACTCCATAATTTTTGACTGAACCAAGAAATGTTTGAATAAATATAATTTTATGTGTAATATAATCAAAACCTTGAATAATTGAGGACTCTATGGTGAAATTTATTGAGGAGTTCTTTTTAGTTAAATCCCCGTTTTACAATGAACTTCTATTCTATCCTACCCTCTACCTTTGACCCATGTAAGGCCCTAGAATCCATGAATTACCATTTTAGAAAACAAAATTAAAATCCCATATTCCATAACTACCTATCTATATAAGTAATTCCATGATCCTATTTGAACTCAAGTGTAGAGAAGGGTTGCTGTTTTGTGACTGCTACAAAAATAAGGCTGTTAGTGAGAAAATTTATATTAAATGGAAGATATATTTTTGAGATGAATTAAAAGGTAATGTTTTTCAAAGTTAGACATCATAAAAGAATAAAATATGGAAGTAAAATATTCTTTCAATAATTGGGAATGTAAGTTCACACAAATATTTGAAAATAAAATATTTCTCTCTACTTTCAAAACTAAAATCAGACAAAAAATTGAAAAAGAAGAAGAAAAAATGTTTCCAAAGGAAATATATATTTTTTTTAAAATTTGAAATTGATTAATGTGTGAAAATTCCAAAAGAACCATAAGTATTTGAAGGATGAATAACTATAATTGGAAGGAAGTGATGATTCCATTTTAAGGTGAAACTGGAAATCATGAATTTTTCTTCAAATAGATCTAAACAACTTTATTATTCCCCAAAATATTGTAACATGAAAACCTATTAATCCTTATCCATAGATTAAACCTTAAATTTTCTCAAGATAAGTAACTAATTGTGTAGAAATTTAGAAACTAAGAAAGTCAATGGTAACCTCGAAAGGTTCTAGGTGTAGTGGAATATAGT
The DNA here is from genome assembly GCA_963277665.1 of Viscum album. NCBI lineage: Eukaryota > Viridiplantae > Streptophyta > Magnoliopsida > Santalales > Viscaceae > Viscum > Viscum album. The sequence continues at coordinate 81,212,319 of OY728122.1, forward strand.
ATAGTCCATTCCAAACAATGAATTTTCAATGAATCTAATAAATAAATCATAATAAAATGATGAATAATTACATGTTTCATAATTATATCTGAATAACCATAACAAAAGAATCTTAATACTACGAGAGATGATATTTTACATTAAATTTATTATAAGAAACTACCTTGGTCTTAAGTATTTTCTTTGATATAGTAATTTATTAATTAAACCTTTATTCAAGTAGTGACATAATATCATTGATAGGATCCAAATTCTAATCCATTAAGTGTTTATTCACATGTGATCCTTGATCTCTAAGTGTCACTGATGGTACTCTGGGTGCTAGCATAGTGGTACCGATCATATTATTTTACCTTCATTTTATTAAAAACTAATCCTTTGGTTTTGAAGGATTGATTCTTGTTCTCTTATTATTGATAGTGTAGAAGGAGGTGAATCTTGAGAGAAAACCCTAGAGAAGTTCTCTATGGAGAGAATTCTCTAGAGAGGAAATTATTGGGTACAACAAATTATTTCATCACCTCACACATAAATGATATAATTGAGTGATTAGTAATTGAAAACATTCCATTAGATAATATCATAATTCATAGAGAAACCCACATGAATTATTATTATTATTATTATTTATTTAATTCATACATGTCTTAAAGATAATATAAATATAAATAAATTAATTAATATTTTTTTAAATTATATTTAGTATATCATTTTCATTACCAGGAAATTTTCTTGGCCCACCCACCTTTCTAAACATTTACTAAACCTCAAATAATAAATATTTCTTTATTCTATAAGTAAATAAAAAAAAATATTACATTCATGTCCTTACAAATAAATACTTATTTAATATTCAACTAACATAAAATAGTGTCTGAATCTATATAATCAATAAATTTTGAATAAATACTATTCCTCTATATTGAGAATAACATTTATTCTAATAGTTAAATTAAAATATAATTCAACCAAGACTAATAGAAACACTAAGAATGTGAAATTATATGACTCTTCCTCAGTGGAATTAGTTGGGCTTGGCTAAAATACTATATCAATGTTTATCAATATGTAATGGAACCCATAGAGTAAGAAGTTAATGTCTCATTGAAAACAACTATGTTTTAATGTTCACTCTATAACATAATCCCCTTATCTCACTATGACATCAAGAAATATACAGACCCATTTCATATATTCTTGATATGTATTTATTTGAAAATATGAAATAAACCCATTAATACACCAAGGATATGAAATTTAGTTCTACGCTTCCTTTCTAATCAAAGGGTCAATATATCAACTTCTATAAATATGTAATGCACTAATCCTTTCTTGAATTATTCATTAATAACATATCATTCATGAAACATCTAATATACCTTTCTTATCACAAATATATAGTGTAATGGTTTTGGTCTGTACATCCAAGTATGTGATTCATGATATGTATTAATAATAATATTAAATGATAAGGATCATATGATATGCTCTCAGACAAAAATATCTAATGACACATAAGCATGTATAATTATTATAGGTGGGTCTATCTTCATAATCTCCCATATTAGAGGTTAATAAGTATGAGAATCACGATATGAATCCTCATTCATTTATGATAATCCATCATATGATATTCCGTTTCATCCCTATCTCATAATATGATTTCATATAACCATAAGACTTATGTTATAGAATATTTTCATGGTATTTCATGGTTCTCATCATAGAAAGGACCTGCTATGAACTTTTGGTGTGTCGAATAATATAAATACATTATTATATTAATATAGTGTATAATAACCATCAATATGTGATCATATGTTTATTAATATTCAAATACATTAATATACATGAAATATAATGTAAAAATTTATTAGTATTAAGGATAAAACTATAATAGATTCCCACTTGGACTAGATCCAATTTATAATGACTTTTATCCCACCATCTCACATATTATGTTTATGTTTCTTCTAAGAAATGGATTTAGTGAACATGTATTCTATATTGTCTTCCTTAGAAACTCTACACATGGTGAGCTCACCTCGCTGAGAAAAATTCATCAGGAGATGATTTTTTTGAGTATGTTATCCATCTATTGATGTGACCTTGGATCATTTTCAAGGATCACCACCATAGTATTATCAAAGTATAATGTGATAGGATCTTTATTTATGGGAACAAAATAAAGATATTAAATTAATTTATGTGTCCAAAATGCTTCCCTCGATACACTAGATTCCACTATATACTCAAAATCTACAATAGAATTAGTGACCACTATATTAATTTATCTCTTCTAGTCCATATCACATATATTTAGAGTGAATATATATCTTTATTATGATTTCATATCAACTTGATCTATTTTAAAACTATAATTTATATACACCCTGATAACAAGCTCCTCACTTCCTTGATAAACTAGGAACATATCCTTAGTATGCCTAAGGTAATTTTTGTTAGTCTTTACTACCATCCACAGGTGTTTTCCTAGATCATATTTATATTTGCGTACCATGATCAAGGAACATGTGACATCTAGTTTGGCAAATATCATAACATATATAACCGACCCTATCATAGATGTGTATAGAATCCTTATCATCCTCTATCTAACATCATGTGTTTGAAGATAAATTTTCATGGAAACATTTATTCCATGTGACATTGAATAAAACCACCTATTATATTATTCTAACTGAATCAATTTAATATCTTTTCAATGTATATACCCTGACTTAGTCCAATCAGTCTCTTAGATCTATCATGAGAGATCTTAATCCAAAGAATGTATATTATTATAACTAAGTCCTTCATGGTGAAACATGTATTCAACTAAGTCTTAATAGAGTGTAATACTAGTATTTAATTTCTAATAAGCAATAATTCACCAAAAAATACTATCAAGAAAATGATTACACTCCCACTAAACTGCTTGTAGACACTGTTGGGACCAAGTTGACAAGAATTTGTTTTTTGGAAAATGAAAGGTGGTTGTTCTGAAAGTATTGGATTTTATTGTCAAATAAGATAAATCACCTCACTCTATAAAATTTATTGATTGGACTCACATTAATAATAAGGTGATCATAAACAAAATGATTAAGAAATTTTAGTGGTTTATGAAGAAAATTTTTGGAAGAAAAGTCTCATCGAACTCACCATGGGTCCGATAAAGAATGTTTTGATTGTAATGAGGAATTTAATCGGAGTCTACATGGATCCAATGAAAATATTACATTGATTTGTTGATCTTGAAGTTTTCATAAATCATAAGTTGTCTGAAAATATTGTGATTCAAGCCTTATGAAAGAAAGGGGAGAATAAGTGTTACTAATAGTATTGAGGTTTGGTTGGAAAGAAAGAAGATGTTGGAAAGGATGGGAATTTAAAATAATTTAAAATGGAATTCAGAAAATTATATGACAATCATAAACATTATCACAGTCATGAGTAAGTCATGATTACAAGCATGAGTTTATAAAAGAAAAAAGTTTGTGAAGTAAAAGATTTTCGGTCTCGGTTCATCGCTGTGAGATCACTAGACATAGATTTGTTTGAAGACTATTTTTTTTCATAATGTGAGAAGACGAAGATGCTGGGTTTTGGTAAAACAAATAGATACAAGATAAAAATATTAATAGAAATAAGTTGTCATGAATAATAATTAGAAAAGGAAAGAAGTTTCTAAAATTGAAGTTACTGATACTAGTCCATCAGATGTGGTGTGCCACTGATCATTAGAATAATTCTGAAACTGATCATCAGATATAGTGATGTTTAGAAAAGGTAATCAGAGGAAGAATTGTTTTATTGAGAGTTTTTTAGACTAGTGAAAATTAAAATAAGTGAAGTTAGTTGTGATCGATGTGTAGATGAAATTCATAGACCAATCAACTATGTATTCAACCATTTTTTCAAATTGATTTGTTTTTTTCTTATCAAGTGGGTCAAGAGAGAAAGGCAAAGAGTTTGTTTTGTATCAAATGAGTCACAACCATCCGATTATATATGGCACTGATTATTGGACTAGAGGTGACACCGATCCATTAGAGGAAGACAGATACCCATCCATGAGGAACATGATAACACTAATAAACTTCATTGGACACATGATCATCAATATAAGGAAATAGATAGATTCTTAAAGAAGTTACAAAATTGTTTTCAAGGAGATATTAATGTTTGAAGAGTTTATAGAAAATTTTTAACAAATAAGTTTAAATCTAGTGCTAAAGTTCCAATGAGAAGTGTTAGAATCTTTAGAAGTTTCAACTATGTTTATTTAAAAAGAAAGGAAACTGAAGTCTAACAAAGTAAAAAAATGTTTAGGTATAATAATTTCATTTTTTATAGTTAAAAATTGGTATGAAGTATTATAATGATCAGTCTTTTTACAAGTGGTAACCATAATGAGAAGTATTTATTCCTAATATTTTAGAAAGCAGGTCAAGAAAATCAGAGTAACCAAATGTATTCATTGTAATAGATTAATCATAATGAAAATCAAAATTGGGCCGATGAATGGTTAGAAATTCTTAATATAGATGAAGTTGTGAGAAGACTTCATATGTTTTTAGAAGATATTAGAAGAGTAGAGAAGCATTGAATAAGTAAAGGTTGTATCCAAAATGAAAGGAAAATTTATGATTTAGTAAATTTTGGTGAGTAGGAAAATATTTCAGATTCCTGCTTAAACCACATTTGGAACACCTATAAATAGTGGGAAGTACTTTGAACTTTTTGAAAATTGTACTATTCATGGGTGAAGAGGGAAGTTGGAGCACTAAATGTTCGTAGAGAGAAGGAGATTCTGGAGAAAGATTTCTTGAAGAGGTTTTCCAAATAGAAGAAGAATAAGAATAGGAATATCATATTTAGATGATTATTATATTGGATTGGATCATCATACTGGGAATTCAGACTGAGATTTTCGAACTGAGGTAGAAGCAGTTCCGAATTGTTTTGGTTGTATTTTGGCAGAAATATATTTTCCGACTAAATAATCGGAATGGATGATTGAATTAAGTATCCGAATTAGTATCATTATAAAATCTAGATAAGTTCTTACCTACTTCTAGATTGGAAAGTGAAGAATTTTTTTAAATTTTATATTTGTAAAAGTTGATAAGGAATCACAATAACATGTTTTGAATCATATGGTGTAAGTTTCTTGACTTGCTACACAAAATTGTATTACATAATTTTGTGATACTTAAAGCACTTGCATTATTGTATTGAATAAAGTGATATACAAGTGTAAGGTAATATACTACTTTTTGTATCCACATAGAAGGATTTTTTTCTTTGGGTTTTTTTCTTATTATATTGTTTCCAAACCATACCAAGGATGTATCTACTCTTTTGAGTAGTGAACCTTGTAAATTATTATGTTCCTATATATGTGGGATTTTTTAGTTTTCAAAAAAGTAAAAAAAATTTAACATGAAGTGAAGTTTGTTTCAAAAGGAAGGAAACTAAAAAGAAAAAGATATCACCAATTCAACCCCTCACCCTCTCACTGATACATTGATCCTAGCTAGGAAATAACAAGTGGTATTAGAGGGAAGGCTACATTCATTTACTCTTTTCTAAAGTTTTTGAAGAGAAGTTGTTATGGATAATCATAATTGTGTGAACAGTAAGGGGATTTCAGTCGTTGATGGTAAGAACTATAAAACCTAGAAAGATATAATTTTACCTTATCTTATGTCTATTGGGTATGATGTTCTTGAATATGTAACATATGGAATTACTCATATTAGTGAACAAGTCCCTCTCACATCTATTAACAAGAAGGATCTTGGGAATTAAAGAAGAGATAAGAATTATTTAGTCTCATAACTTTATAAAAATGAGTTTCTAAGAGTTAAGGGAGTTTCCACTACTAAAGGAATATAGGATAGGATGAAGAACATTTATGAAGGCAATAAAAAACTAAAGAAGGAAAAGTTAAAATTTTTGAGGCTGAAGTATGAACTTTTTAAAGTGGGTGAGTATGAATATTTTTGAGAATTATTCACTAGGGAGAATAAAAAATTTATCACTATAAAATGTCTTGGTGTAAAGTTAAAATATTCTACTATTATTGAAAAGATCTTGAGAATTCTTCCCAACAAGTTTGATTCAAAATTTTCCTCACTAAAAGATAGAGATCTAGAAAAACTATCTCTAGATGATTTTCAAAGTACTCTCATTACTTATGGAATTTTAACAGAGAAGGTTATGAATGGAAAACAAAACAAAATTTGACAGAGAAATTCCTTTAAAGGATACCGAGAATGAAAAGACTAAGAAGATTATTGAAGAAGAAGCAGATGATTCTGATTATGAAAACAAGGTATGTATAAATATTTATGAATTTTTATCCTTGTTTTCCAAAAATATGAAAATAGTTATAGGTAAATATAAGGGAAATATTCCTTTGATTTTTTTTGAATGTGAAGCTATTAAAAACTTTGATGCTAATTATCCTTGTAGAAAGAAAGAAGAGGATAATAATGAAGATGAAATAATTCTGAGAAAATTGTAGAAGAAATAGGGTGATAAGGTTAAATAATATTTCAAAGCAAAAGATAGAAAATTATCCAAATCCAAAAGGAGAATTTTCTTATATAAATATGATTAAGAATAAGACAATGAAGTTGAATCCAAAAAATATTTAGAGAATGATGGATAAAATACTTTTATTGAAATAGTTAACCATGAGAAGTTTGTAAACTACAGTTCTGAATAATAATAAAATCAATTATAATTACATCTGAAAAAATAATTGAAAGAATGTCTAAGAAATATTAGAAGGCTGGATAATGAAATCAGGAAATTGAAAAATGAAAATTTCTCAAATAACAATCAAGAATTTTTTAATGATGTGAAAGTTAATATGCTATAAGAGATTTATAATTTGAATAAATCCCTTAAAAATTAAATAACCAAAATGAACATCTGAAAGTTAAGTTGAAATCTGAAGAATAAGAGTTATAACTTGTGCATTAAAAACTTTTAAAGCTTAAAAGAGGGTTACAAGTTTGAAAAACTCTATTTATGAAGTTTGTGAAAGCTATAGAAAGGGTGAACCTAATAAGGATAAAATTTTACCTTTAAATGTTGAGAATAAATATTAAATTGTTTCTGAGAAAAATAAATGTGGGAAAGTTATGTATATGGATAAATCCAACAAAGTGGAGAATTAAAAAGATTCAATAAATTAGGAGTCTGAAAAAGTTTCTGTTACTTCTAATTTCGATATGGCTAAAAATAAAAATGATCTGAAAAAATATTCTTATTCATAATAGAATGGTTGGTGGTCAACAATGTTCTGATAAGAAATATAAGATATTTGTTGAGAAACATGATAACAACTCTAAAAAATATGGAAGTTTCAATGGAAAATATTATTTCTATGGATACTGCTAGTATTATGGTGGATTCAACCATATGGAAAATATGTGTTTGTTTAATAAAAAACATTACTACTATTCAAAAAATTAGAGAAGGAAAAGTTTGAAGGGGAGTCATTCTTCTCAAAGGAAGAATTTTGAGAAGGATTCTTTGAAGAAATCTGAGAAGGTTGGTGTAAAAAATTTAAAATAGGTTCCAAAATTTGTAAACTATTTTTGAAATATGTGAACAACATATATATCTTTAAAAAGGATGTATTATTTTGTTTTCATCATAACAAATTTTTTTTAATAATTAATAAAATCCATGTGTGAAGAAATACAAAGGGAAGGAAAAATATCTTATTCTTGAAATCGCTCTTAAAGATACAAATGGGGAAAAACCTTTGATATTGGATAATGGGTGTTATTCTCATATGATAGGAGACTTAAAATTGTTGAAGAATGCGAAATAATTCAAACAAGGAAAAATAACTTTCGGAAATGATGAATCTCTCAGAATTAAAGGTGTCGGATCAACCATCATTGGGGAATAAAAGTTAAATTCCTAGAAGTTTTTGTTTGTTTATGGGATAAAACAAAAATTCCTAATTGTTTCACAACTATGTGATGAAGGAAACAAAGTTATTTTCAAAAAAGGTGATTTTTTTGTGAAAATAGATGAAGGTTTAAAGATAGTTATAAGAGGAAAACTTACAAAATAAAACTTATTCCATTTGGTGAAGCTCAAAAATCTTATTACTTAGGCATTATAAAAGAGAATCAGTTGTTGCATAAAAGGATGGGACACATGTGTTAGAGAAACATGAGAAATTTATCAAATTGAGATAGTGCCTATGGTATTCCACATATTTCAAGAATAAGATATTGGTGTTTTATAATTTTCTCTAAAGGAAATATTACAAAATCTCTGCATAAGAAAGTTGAAATTTCATTAAAATAACCATTGGAACTTATTCATTCTGATATCCACAGAGAAATGAGAAAAAAAATAATCCTAGGAAGATAAGTAATTCATTAATTTCATTGATGAACTTACTTGAATTACATGTGTTATATATATTAAACATAAATTAGATGCTTCGAAAATGTTTAAATGTTTTAGGTGGAAAGATGGGAAAGAGTGTGAGTGTTTAATAAAGAAGTTGAGAACATGCCATGTTGGTGAATAACAATATTAATAATTTGAAGGTTATATTTATAATCATGGAATTATTCATGAGTTATATAAACTATACACTCTTTAAAAAATAGTATTTTTGAAAGGAAAAATAGAATTTTGGTTGAAATGGGGCGGAATATGTTACTTGAACATGGTATCTCTCATTACTTTTGGAGGAAATCCATGAACACTTCTGTGTATATTCAAAACTGATATTTCTATAGGCCATGTTCTGATATGACTCCATATGATTTTTAATGAAAAAACTCCATGTTTGATACAATTAAGTGTTTTTGCGATTCAATACATCATAAAGAAGAAAGGTGGAAAGCCTGGGAAGTTTGACCATAGAGGTGAAGATGTAATTTTTATTTTATATTCTCTAGAAGGAAGAGGATATAGATGTTTCAACAAAGAAATGGGAAGATTAATTGATTTGGTTGATGGGAAAGTTATTGAAAAATCCTAGGAATATGCTAAACAGACATTTGAAGATAAGAAAGATAAACAAGATAAAAGAAGTTCTGTTAACAATTTCAATAAGTATTCAAATAATTATAATCCTACTCAAGAATAAGAATCAGACACAAATAATTCCAATGATGAGGAAGATACTAAAAAATCTCATCCCGAGCTATGGAAGAAAGTAGAGGATCAAAACATTATTGGTCATCAAAATCAAAAGGTTAAAATAACAAGAACATCCAAATCAATTACACATACTTATTTATATTCAAAAGTTGATCCAAAAGATGTGAATGAAGCTTTTGAGAATCCAGAATGGGTTTAGGCTATGAATGAAGAGATGGATACGACAGAAAATAATGATACATTGGAACTCATACCTAAACCAAATGAAAAATGTTATCAGTACAAAATGGAATTTATAGAATAATATGAATAAAAATGTTGAAGTGATAAGAAACAAAGAAATATTACTGTGAAAAGGTTACTCAAAAATTGAAGGCATTGATTTTAATGAGACTTTTTCTCTAACGGAAAGGTTAAAAACAATTAATCCTTTATTTTTATTTCTACAAATATAAGTTACAAAATATTTTAGATGGATGTGAATTTCACATTTATGAATGGGGATCTTGATGAAGAAGTATATATTGAATAACCATATGGATTTGTTATTGGGAAGGATGAAAGTCATGTGTGCAAGTTGATGAAATCCCTATATGGGATAAAGCAAGCTCTAAGGGTATGGTATTCCACATTGGATACCCACTTGAGAAAGATGAGTTTTAAGAAAGGAAGGGTTGATAGTAATATTTATATCAAATAATGTCATTATTTTTACCTCATTGTAGTTGTTTATTTTGATGAAATTATATTTGTTAGTGATGATGAAAGAACTTGTGAAAGATTTATTGAAGAGAGGAAAAAGATTTTTGAGATGTCTATAGTAGGTAAAATGAAATACTTTGTTGGGTTACAATTCTCATATAAGAAGAAAATTATGACAAGGAACTTATTAAGAAGTTATTCATGAAAACTTTGAAACCAGTTTCCACACCAATTTTAGGTGGAACCAAGTTGTCTAAAGATGGATAAGGAAAGTAAATTTACTCTAAATAGTTTCAACAGCTGATTATAAGTTTGTTTTATTGAATATCTTAAGAACTGACATTATTTATGCTATTACCTTTTGCAAAAAAATTTATAGTGCCCCAAAAGAATCACATCTATTGGCTGGAAAAATAATTCTTAAATATTTCAAAGGAAAAACAAATATTAGAATCAGGTATGATAGATAAAAAATTATTAACTTTTTTTGGGTTTTCAGATGCTGATTGGTTAAAAAATGTTGATGATAGGAGATCCAATATATATAGGTGTTTTCTTTCAGGGAAATTTTATTATTAGTTTTCTAACAAAGAAATATAATTTAGTAACTCTTATTATGAATGAATCTAAGTATGTTTCTTCCACTTAAGCTACTACCCAACATATACAGATGAAGACTCAGTTAGAAGAATTACTTATTGAAGTAAAGTTTCACTTGATGTTGGGTTGTGATAATAAACGTTCCATCAACATTAAAAGAAAACTAGTATAAAATTCTCATTCAAAATTTATTGATATCAAATATAATTTCATAAATGATCATGAGGAGAAGAATGAATTGAAGCTGGAATATTATCCTACATCAGAATACACTGCTAAAATTTTCAAAAAATCATTACTAAAGGAATATTTTTACAGAACGAGGCTAAACAGGAGAATATGAACTCTTTCTATTCAAGAGTAACATACCCAACCTGGAATAAACTAACTGGTTTTTGATCCCGGGTTTCCACATGTCCTCAAGCACACCTCCCTATATTCTAGAGGTTATCAACTAGAAGCGATGGTCACGTTGATCACATGGGGAGACTTTACCCTCTTTACTAGAGTAATCCACAATAGAAAACATATGAAACAAAGGAAACAATAAACAATAAAGTAGAAACATGCATTATTGAAAATTACAAATAGGGTATGAAACAAAAACAATAATAATTATACCATGACATGCTAACAGTTCCAAAAGTGAAGAAAAACCAAAATAAGACAAATAACTAAATCCCAAAAATGGGTCCTAACTCTAATTCCATATCCTCCTCCATGCATCCTCCTTCCCTAGTCTTTTTATTTATGTATGAATTGTGACCCTTCCACAATCGCGGCATGGGTGAGATTTCCACAACTTCCTCTTCTGTTTCAAAACCATGCGATTATTCACATGATTAGAAACTTGGTGGGCCGATACCTCTGTTCCGATGTCCGAACCTCTACGGTAAGTCATGCGGTTAATCCCTGCATTTGTGTTGAGGTGGATGTTGCGAATCCTGCGGTGGAGTGGATATGGATCACCATGGGTGAGGAATTCCTATGGAAGCAGACCGTTGTTTTTGAGATGCGGGTTGACTACTACTTCAATTGCCGTCATCTGGGGCACCTCGCTTCTGAATGTAAAGGTGAGGCAATGGTTGAGAAGATGTCTGGTCGGAAGGTTAATTTTGGTAGGTCTCTTGGTCAAGGACCTACATCGGACCCTGTTTCTGGAAAGGTGAAACAGAGTGCACTGAGTGAGGGGGCCTCGCTCCCAAATCCTCTGGTTTCTTCAGTGTTTAATCGCCTAAGGAATGATCTTGTTTTAGGGGTTGAGCAGAAGTAGTTTACTGATGATCATGGGACTGGTGACATGGGGGAGCCTTTGGGTGTTAGTGTGCTCAAGCCCTCTCAATACGAGGTTCGTCCGTCAGTGGATGTTGGTGGGAAGGATGTAGGTGACTGCATGGAGCCGGAGCTTGTGATTGAGGCTCTCGCTGCAAGCTGTGAGAATATTCCTATAGATATGTTGGAAGGTGATGAGAGGTCTCAACGACAGGAGGTGTGTGATGCTTCTATGATGGATGCAATTGAGGTTGAAACCCGATTCCAAGGAGTGGAACAGGTGAATGAAAAGGAGGCTGTTAAAATGGATGAAGGTGGCAGTGTACATCTGGGGATCTTTTCTCCAGAGGATGGATTTGGGAAGGATGCCTTGCGGCTGAGGACTCTGGACAATCCGGAATTATTGGAACAGTCTATGTGTCTGGCCCTAATTGACCCTAATTGTCAATCTCATGAAGGCTGAGGAGGAGAAGATGGCTCCTATGAGGTCCATATTTCTAGAAAGTTGGGGGACTACTCGGATAGTGGCAAGGAAAATGATAGAGGAGTGATTAGGCCCTCTTTTAGTGAGATTTTTTAGGGCGGGGGGCTGAAGATGACCGGGAATAAGGGGAGCATGAATACTCAATCACGACGAAGGACGAAGAAATACTACTCCAACTTTCCAAAGCTGATGCCCACCAGGTCATCAATTGGGAACACATAGCTTCTTTACTTGGAACGAATGAACCTGCGAAGGAAGTATGTGAAGGTTATCAAACATTATGATAGTTCGGAATGGGAATAGACTACTGTAGAGGAGGCTTATCAGCATGGATGTGATGGCGGGTATGGTTTCTTTGATATGTAATATTCTCTTTCAGTTGTGGTACTTGTTTCCTGTCCTTTTCTTTTATTTAATAAATGGTCAGAGGGTTATCCTCTGACGGATTTTCTGGGTATCCTCCTCCATGCATAACCCAAGCCCCAATCAACTCCCTAGAATATGAACTTTGGCCTTTTTCCTAACCCGCAACCATGAAATATGCTCGAGTACCCAATGGAGGCCAGATTAGGTTGTGGGTACAACTTAGTAGGCTACCACTGATGGTGTCTACTAAATATTCGGTCTAAATAGACAGTGCATGAAAAATAAATAAATAAACGACATGGTAAAATAAAAATAAAAACCAAGTTCCATTAGTTAACAATATTCACTTTAAACATTTTAATCACTTAATCCATATTCATCACTTGTTCCATAGGTTATGAATTTACATCATTTACACAATGACCTAAGCTGGTCAATTACTATACATAAGGGAATAAGTCAAGTTCCCTATCCCAATTGGGACAAAATTTCCCAAACCATTACATCACACTTACCTTGAAGACTCAGTCTAGGTACTTTCATCAAATACAACCATTGGGGAAGTAGAGACCCAATCTCCTTCCCTAACCCATTCATTTAGGGGGGGGGGGGGGTTAGAGCATTAGTCTAATCTGAACTGTGGGCATAGATCCTCAAGTACAATACCCCACAACTACCAAGACATGTTCGCATGATTATTTATCCATTTACTACATATACCATATCAAAATCAATACACAACCATTACACATAACATATACAATGTACATTTCATAAAATGTATGAATCATCATCAATACTTAACCCATTAACACATTTACCATTTACTTAGCATGATCAATTTAACCCATTTCCCTTTCAATATCTTAACCCATTTAGCATAATCAACAATTACCATACATTAGCCCATTTAACATATTCATAAATTCCCAGGCATTATCTCATTTAACACATCCAACAATTTACAAGTATTTACCCATTTAACATGTTCATCATTTTATATTCATTAACCCACTATGAAATTAATGTACAATTCATAATTCATTTAGCAAAATCACTACATTTCATCCAACCCATTCCAAATTAATCCAAACAATCCCTTTATCCATTATGAATGTCCATAAAAAATGATCAATATTTCTTTTTTTTATCTCAACTAACATATCAACACGTTCCTCATGAGATATACTTTAGCACAAGTCAATTGTATTCCTAACATTACAAATTTTCCATGTTTGAGAATATTGGCACACCTTATGGGTGGACCTAAAGTAGTCTAGTCAACCCCAATGCATCCCATGTGGATCATGATGGGTTCAATTCATCAATTATCCCACCATTGTACTAAATTCATTTAATGGAATCAACTACACAACAAGAGAGTACCATTAACCCAACCAAACATGAAAAATACAACTTCAATACTTTGGGAAATAACTTGTAGACCTCCTACCTAGAATTTGTAGATGAATGCTCACTTAACTTTAGCCTTAATCTAGATTCAATCACCCTTTTAATCCCTATACTAATATTTTCTATAAAAAGTGGGGGTTTCAGCTTCTAAAGAATAAGAACGAAACCACAATCCCTAATCTGGAAAAGAGAATAAAGAGAAGTGTTAGACTTACCCGAGCTTCTATCCACACCCAATGACACTCCAAATATCCTATAATAAAAGGATATAGACACTTAGGAAGCCTTGGTTGTTTTGGATTGTCACTAGGGCTTGATGAAGAAGAATGGGAAGGAAAATCATGTGAAACAATGAATATACTGAGGGGAAAAAATGGTAAAAACCCACATTTAATGGGGCATATGGTTTTTCCCCATGGTTTTCCAAACCATGAACCGACCGTACACCTGCCTCTTTCCAAGAGATTTCCATGTTGCATGGTTACGTAGGTATTATGAATGGTTTGAAAAACCATGCACCAATCATGTGGAATGCCTCTGTCCAAATCCACATGGATAGAATTTCCCCCTTTCCCAATTTACATAATCATGCACCCCTCCTCTTGGCTAGAATGACCTGAGTACACAATTACTTCTAAACATGCGACAACCATGAATCATTCACATTATTGAAAACTTCCAATTTCTTCCATGTCCCGAACCCCTGAGACACCCCTAAGCCTCCTCATATAATTTGTAAGAATCCCATTAACAAAATTTAAGGGGTTTAATTCAAAATTTAAACACGGACATACCTTCACGATGTATGAGGTCTTACAAACTCCCCACCTTATAATGTGTCATCCTCAATCCATTCTTCTGAGCATCAATATGCTTTTAAAGTAAAGATATTGGGCCACTGAGCCTGCATATCTGACTCCCTCTCCCATGTTTCTTCCCGAACATTACCATTATGCCACAAAACATGAACCAAGTGTAAAATCATACCTCGCAAAACTTTCTCACTATGATACACAATATGAACCTAATGATTCTAAAATGATTCATTATCCTCAATCTCAACATACTCAAAATAAATCACTTTAGATGGGTCAAGGTTATACTAATGAAGCTATGACACATGAAAAACATAGTGCTTACCACTATACCACCGTGGAAGATCCAATCGGAAAGCCATCGGTCTGATACTCTCCACAATCTCAAATGGCCCCAAGTACCTGGGGTGAAAAATTTCACTATTTTGGAATTTTATTTTGACCCATCCTTGGTGAAATTATAAGAAACACATGATCAGCCACCACAAATTCAAGAGTTCTACAATGATAATCCGCATACAACTTCTTCCTACTCTGAGCCATTTCAATACGTTTTGGAATCAACAGAACTTGTTCTGACATATCCTACATGATACTCAATCCCAAAAATTATGATTCCCCAGATTCCATTCAACATAATGGAGATCTACATGGTTTAACATAGAGATACTCAAATAGTTCCACCTGAATCGTATCCTGGTAACTATTGTTATAGAAAAAATCAAATAGTGCAAGATGCTTTTCCCATGATCCACCAAATTTTAGGAAACAAGCCCTCAACATGTCCTCAAGTACTTGAATATTACGCTCCAATTTCCAATCCATCTTTGGGTGAAAGTCTGTACTCAAAAACACCTGGGTACTAAGAACCCTCTGTAATCTCTACCAAAAGAACGACGTGAAGCACGAATCATGATCTAAAACTATAGTCTCTGGTAACCCATGCAACCACACAACCTATTTAAAATACAACTCAACCAACTGATTCGTGGTTAATGTCTAATTTTTTTTCAAGAAAGGTGCCAACTTAGTCAACTGATCCAAAACCACCCAGATCACATCATTCTTCCAAGGTATCCTTTGAAGACCTACCAAAACATCCATCGCCAAGTCATCCCATTTACATTCTAGATTGGGAAATGGATGAAACAAACCACCCATCCACTGATGCTCAACCTTCACCTTTTTGAAGGTAAGGCATCATGCCACAAAACCTACTACCTCTTTCTTCATTCCAAGCCACCAATATTGACTATGATGATCAAAATACATTTTGGTGAAACTAGGATTCACTGTCCACTTAGATGCATGAAACTCACACATCAAATCTTCTAATATACGCATTGGAACAACCACACAACCCAAAACATAATTGATCCCATCACCTCCAATAGTACAACTAAAATGTGACTCCCCACCTTTAAAACCTTCCCTCAATTCCAAACATTCTGGATCCTCATAATGACTTTCCTTAATCCATCTCAGCAACATGGACTCAACTACCAAGAATGAAATGGTCATCTACCCTTCGAAATCTTTCACCTCATGATGCATCTCAGAAAACACTACCATCATCTTCCACTCCAAAATTGATTCTTGATTCACCTAATTTTGATTCTTCTAACTCAAAGCATCTGCAACACTATTTCCATTTCTCGGTGTGTAAACTAGAGAAAAGTCAAAGGATTTCATGTATTCAAATCATCTTCATTGAAGAAGATTCAAATCACACTAATATAAGATTTACTTAGTCTTTTATGACTAGTATACACCGTAAACCCTTCCTCCAACAAGTAATGTAGTCAACATTTTTAGGAATTAACAATCACATCCAATTCAAGATCATATTTTGGGTAATTTCTTTCATTATTCCTCAACTTTCATGGCCCATAAACCAAAACACAATCACCCCACATCAACACCTACCTAAGAACAACACAAAATTAATCACAAAATAAAATATATTTCTCTTTGTTAAGATCAGAATCGGTCCAGTTGTCACCGACCTCTTTAATTATTTAAAGGAATTCTCAAAATCCCTAGAACACTCAAAATTTACTCCCTTCTTGGTCATGCCTAATAGTGGTTCTACCAAATAAGATAATTCTTTAATGAAACTTTTGTAAAATCCCACCAAACCCAAAAAAAAGTACACTAGAAACATTCTTAGGCTACTCCCAAGACATAACTTCCTTCACCTTCTATGGGTCTACAAACACACCTTTCTCTAAGGTGATGTTCCATAATAAATAAACTTTTTCAATCCCAAAAATTCATTTTTATATCTTGGAATTGAACCTATTATCTGTTAGTGTACTCAAGATGATGTCAATATTTTTGGCATGATTGTCACAAGTTTTGGAGTACACTATGATTTCATCAAAAAATAAAACTTCAAACTGGTCCAGGTACTGGTGAAATATTCGGTTCATCTGGGAAATAAAAGCTACTGGTGAATTGGTTAAACTAAATAGTAAAACAAAAAACTCATAAAAACCATACCTATTCCTAAATGAAGTTCGCAGTATATCAGAAGTTCTAAATAGTAACTGATGATACCCTAATCTAAAATCATTCTTGGATAACCCTACTGCACCTCTCAGTTGGTCAAATATATCATAGATTTTAGGTAGAGGGTATCATTTATTATCCTTCATATGGTCTAGATTCCTATAATTGACACATAGTCAAATGATACATTAGATTTCTCAGAAAACAACACTGGAGATCACCAAGGTGACGTACTCAGAAAAATAAACCCTTTGTTCTCTAGTTCCTCCACCTGAGTTTTAAGTTCCTAGAGCTCTACCAAATCCATTATATATGGAAGAATGGAAGCTAGTTCTTCTCCTGACAACAACTCTATTGATAACTCGACATACCTTTCGGGTGGAATCCCTAAGAAGTCCTCAGGAAACAATTTCTGGAACTAATCAACCATTGGGGGGAAGAAAAGATTCCCTAATCCCTCATCATCAATCATGATAAAAAACAACTGGGCCATGAGTTCACCCAACTGTTGACAAACTATCCCTACATGACCTGCCCAAACATCCCATTCAGTACAACGGACATACATGTCTCCCTAAAGAGACACGAACATTACCCTACAATAGTAATAGTCAATATGGGATTGATATAACACTATACAATCCATAACCAAAATCATATCAAAACATAACATATCAAGAATAAACAAGTACCATAGGAAACAATACCCACAACCTTGAGTGAACACTCCTTAAATTGTCTGATATTTTATTCTTGCACCCCTAATGGTGTATCAATCAATAGGACCTCATACATACATTCCACTAATAGAAACAAAAAAAACACAAACTAAGTAGATATAAAAGAGTGTGTGGAACTTGTATCAAATATATAACTAGAAATCATGGATTCCATAAGATCAGTACCTTGAACTATCGATGATCTAACCTCACCACCTCTAGGTGCATACTGAACTACATTGAGATGACCTTCCCTTCTATCCTAGTCTATAGTCTAAATCCCTAGTGCAACACTACCCTGCTCCTATAGACTCTTTCATCTCAGAGTATTACACCTTCTAATTCTACCAATTCAGCCAGTAGGTCTCCAACTACCTAACTGATATGGGGTAACCGACCCCTTTCCTACACTCAGCATCATCATTGATCCTCCATTTGTGGAAAACTATCAAGGGTTCCTAAAGATCCTATGCACATGCCCCATTATTTCACATGATCGACACTCAACTGGTGGTTGGGGGCACTGACCCCTCATGTTCCCCAGCCTTCCACACTGATAAAAAAACACGTGGTCACCACCCTAAGAGGCTGGTCCTTTATTCTGACTAATCTACATGCTAAAACCCTAGTGAAGATTTATGAAATGATACTTCCCACCCTTGGAATTGAAACCATTGGTCTATCCAACTAGAACCACATGTCGATCACCTAATTCCTCCCTCAAGTTCCCTTTTTAAAATAAGGGCCTGACCCACCACTTATGAAAACCTCTTTAAATATAATATGTTCACCCGATACTTAATCTCATGTATTTTTTGTACTGAAAATTTCTTTCTATAGAATAATCATCCCCTGCCAACACTGAGACAAAGAGTTTCAAGTCCATAAAGCGGCCCACATAATCCATCACTGACATAGTTCCCTGTGTCAACCTCAGAAACATTGTATCTTACTCCCTCTCAATGTTTCTAGATAAAAGTTTTCCAAAAAAATTTCTTAAAAGTCCTTCCATAGCATACCGTCACCCTGTTGTGTCTGAACCAAGATATCTCACCAGCGTTATGCTAGTCACTATAACATATATGCTACCAACTTGAATCTCTTCTCTATAAGAGTCACCAAGTGATCCAAAATTGTCTCTATGGACTCTATCCAGAACTATAAAGCTTTAGGTCCACCAACTCTAGGAAAGGATGGAGGGTGTTTCAATTGAAACTCCCTGGTTAGACCAAACATACTAGGCACGACCCGCCCTAGGTCCCATTCCACATTCTATATAAAAAAAGCAAAGTTCTCATGGAATTGATCCTCTCCTCTATTACCTTGGATCATCGGGTTCCCCTACTCCATTTCTAGAGGATAATTCTCAGTGACATCCTCTTGTATCCCAATCGGCACATTTCATCATGGTGGAATTCCTATACAATTCGAAACCTAGGTCTTAGAAAACATAAGATAAAATTCCCATAGTTTACATAGAATAAGGCTCTTCACTATCCATAAAAACCCATTTCACACACACTCTCCCCAAATACATCATCAAATCTAGAACACTAACCTCGACTATCCCTACCATAGGCCATGGATAACATGGGGTAAACAAGCATAAAAAGTCACAAGCCTTTCATTAGAAACTATTTTTAAAACAATTTCCATGCTAAAAACTTAAATATTTACTCTTAAGAACATTTCCCATTTCCAAACTTGTTACAACCAATATGTTAACTCATTCATAACCTTTACTAAGTACAATTTTGTAACCATTCCTTAATGTTCTTTCCATTTAAACATTTTCATTATCTTTATTAGAAACCATTTTCTTTAAAGTTTCAAGAAAGTAAAATGCATCGTACACTTCATGTTCCACACACCCATCCCAAGTGTTCCTATCATGATTCAAGACATCTATATACCTAGGATCCTATAATTATGAATGAATACACAACCTCATCCTATTATAACTATGAGAAAAATATCATAAAACATTCTCATCACAAAACAAGTGCCTCACCCAATGGTGAAATATCATTCTGCTGTAGCAACACATATTAGGAAAAACAATCCAGACCCTGGGTACTTGGGTTTTCCCTCATACATGGGTTAGATACTTCAATGAACATTCTAATTTCCATGGGATGACACCTCCTAATCTCTTGTCTACCATCCCCTAATAGTAATGCATGAAAAAGAACCGCATTGATACCAATTTCTAATGTCCCCAACCTGGAATCCACTAAATTGTTCCCTAAGCTAGGTCACCATATAACCTCTAGTGTACCTCCCTGCATAATAAAGGTTTCTGACTAGTAGAAAGGTTCTAATTGATCATACGGGGAGACTATAACCTATTTACTAGAGTAAACCACAACATACAACATATGAAATAAAGGAAAAAATTAGAAAAAACTAGAAACATGCATTTCCAACCACTCCCAAATAGGGTACAAAACACAACTAACAATAATTATACCGTGTCATGATAACAGTTCCAAAAGTGAAGAAAACCCCAAATAATACAAATAGTTGAGTCCCCAAAATGTATCCTGAATCTAAGTATGAATCCTTATCCATGTATAACCCAAGACCAACTAAACTCCCTAGCACAAGTCCTTCTCCCTTATCCTGAACTGTAACTAATAAATCTGCTCAGGTATGAAATGGTAGCCTGAGCAAGGTGTGAGTAAAAATCAGTAGGAAACCACTAATAGTGTCTACTAAATATACAGTCTAAATAGACATTTCATGAAAAAACTAAATAAATTACATGGTAAACAAAATAAAACTTGGGTGAAATTATTTAACAATATTCACTTTATCCATTTTAATCACTTAATACATATTCTTTACTTGTTCCATTGGTTACGAATCTACATCATTTACATAATGGCCTAAGGCAATCAATTACTATGAATAAGGGAATAAGTCAAGTTCATTATCTCACTAGGGACAAAAATTTCACAATCCATTACATCACACTTACCCTAGAGCCTCAGTCTAGGTAGTCTCATCAAATGAAACCATTAGGGTAATAAAACCTCAATTCCCTTCCCAAACCTGGCATTATAGGGGTGGGGTTTACAACCTCAGTCTAACCTGACCCATGGGTGTAGATCCTCAACTCTAATACCCTACAACTACCAATCCATGTGAACATGATTATTTATCCATTTACCACATATACCATATGAAAATCAATACACAACCAATACACATATCATATAAAATTAAAATTTCATATAGCATATGAATCATCATCTATCCTTACCCTGTTAGCACATTTACCATTTACTTAACATGGTCCATCTCACAAACCAGCATTAGTACCCAGGTAACCTGATAACTGAACCGACCCTGACATAGAACGAAGGGAATTTCTGATCCCCATGGGTTGGTAACTAGCACCTTGCATAAAAGGCAACACACCTAGGAACATGAAAGTGGAAATGATTTTTCCATAAGACATAGCAGAATTTAGACAATAAAGTCAATATAAAAATAAAAGAAACTCCACTGGGGGAAGAGTAGCAGAATACAACAAGGCATAGAAGCCCAAATTACTATGACCTAAGTACCAGAAATAGGGAAAATAGATCCAATGTCCCTAAGGACACAACTCACTAAGTCCCAAGCTCAATAGCTAGATCCACCTCCAAGAGATCCCTTTCCTTTGCTTGAACCTGAAAGAAGAAAGTCTATAAACACCTGGAGGAAAAAGTAGGGTGTGAGCCTAAGCCCAGTAGCATACCACCAATGATTCCATAACATATTCCAAATATAGATTATCTAGATAAAATCATTAAATTTTCTAAAGAAACATTTTTGGAAATTCAAAATAATATTTAAACAAAACATGCTATACATTTTCAAAATGATGTAAAATACTTTTAAAGCGCATGCTTTACTTCACAAGAGATGGAATATTTCTAAAACATTGTCTTAAATAAAACAGTTTATGTAAATCCATAAAAGTCATGTAAATAAGTTTTTCATCATTAGCATACATTTATATCTAAAATATAAATAAACAAGCGAGAAATGTGGTCATCTTCCTAGTTAGTAAGATAATATCAACCAGATATATGATTCCACAATAAGTGATCACAGAAAAATGAGTATACTCATGTCCCCCTGACACTGGCTAGAGGTGACTTGTTACCCTCCCATTAGGGATGTGACCCGCCACATGTATGTTATAGAACATTATAATAGCTTAGAGTGTATCCAAATAACTCACCAACTACTTAAGTCTTTCATGTGCTCTTACTTGATGGGAAATTTATTTTTAGAATAATTAAAATTAAATTAATCCCATTATTCCATTTAGAAAATTCCAATTTCTTTCCATTTAAAATCAAAATGGATTTTAATAAAAAACATTCCCTTTTCATAAGATAAAACAACTAGGTTTCTATAAAACCATTTTAATCCATTTTCACAAGCTAGAAATCCATTAAAAACTAATTCCATCCCTTTAAAAATTAATTTCAACAATTAATTTCAAAAATTTAATTGAAAATATTTCCATCAAATCCATAATTTAAATTAAACAATTTAAATCAACTAATTTCCATAATACACACCTCAATTCAATGGAAATAGGGGTTTTCCAAATTTCTGTGCCAAAACCATTTAAAATATCACGATTTAATGGAATCGGGTTTTATAAATTTAATTGAAATAAAATGTGAGAAATTTATTTTAAATAATTAATTGAAATAAATCAATAAATTTAGGAATAATCAATTTGGATAATCGGGACAGAACCACATACCTCTTCCCAAAACTCAAAACTCGCAACGACACTCGTCAACAATAATGAAGGTGTAGAAGATCTCAAAATTAAACCTAGAAGTAAGATCCAACACTACAGGGAATAGATACATCAATTCCAAGACAATCCATTGAAAACCCAATAGATGATAAAGAGATAAACAAAAAGAACAAGGGAGAAAACTTACTTAGAAAACACACCATAAGCGTAACGATGATCCAAAGATAAATAAAATGTTTCAGAAGGGTTGGATATGTTCGAGGTCACTTGGAGAATGAATTAGGTTGAGGAAGTTGAGTCTTGGAGTAGAGGGAAAAGAAATAACTAGACACACTACCTATTTAGAAATATACAGTCAGGGTATTGCACAATGTGTAATCCCAATACACACTTTGAACCCTTTAAATTTCATAACCATCGAAAAATGTGTCACCTTGACTTAAATTTTGATGCTCTGATTTAAATAACAATAATTAATTCCATCACGAAATTTAGTGAAAACTCGTGATATGTACCCATCATAGACTGAATCTGATCAAAACCTATTTATATGATCATTATATGATGTTTAAGCCTGTTACATGACGTGTCACCATCTAGAAGTCTGCATGAAAAGTTAATTTGAAGGTGAAAATCTAACAAGTCTATGACTTCATCATTATAGGTATCCTCCCAATCGAAACTCCCCTACCACATAAAAGAAAATGAAAAACTAAGACAAGGTTTAGGGAATACCTATTAGAATGGTAACATGATGTTATAACCTCCTCACCATAATAACTTTATGTCCCTAGAAATCCTACAAAGAATATTCCATGTCAAAAAGATGAGGCCACTACTCTCTCATTATTTCCTCACGTTCCCATATATCGTGGCTGTCATAACCATGCTTCCATAGCACACGAACCAAAGGTATCATCCTACCATGAATTACCTTGGTCTCAGAATCAACCATCTTGATTGGACACTCAATCAAAGATAAGCCAGGTTCGATCTCAAGATCACTCCAGATCAAAACAAGAGATGGATCAAAAAAATACTTTATTAGTTGTGATACATGGAATATGTTATGTATCGATCTCAACTTAAGTGGTAGTTATATATGGTAAGAAAATTTTCCCACCTGATCAATAACCTCTAAAGGTCCCAAAAAATGAGGAGCAAGATTTCCTTACCTCCTAAGCCGTCGTTGACCCAACAGGGGTGAAACATTCAAGAACACCTGGTCACATATTGAAAACCCTAAAGGTATACAACATTGATCAGAATAAGAAATATATTGGCTCTGTGCTGTCAACATTCTCTGAAGAATAAAATTAATCTTAGTTTTCGTCTCCTATACCAAGATTGGTCCAACCAAGAAACATTCAACAACCTCTGACCAACACAATAAAGATTTACATGGATGGACATATAAGGCCTCAAAAGGATCCATCCAGATTGATAATTGGTAACTGTTGTTATAAGAGAACTCAACCAGCCCCAAGTGATAATCCCAAGACCTACTAAAGTAAAGAACACAGGTGTAGAGAATATACTCAAGAATATTTATAGGTCTCTCTATTTGGCCATCTGATTGTGGAGGGTAGGCCATGCTCAAAAGAACCTAATATCCCAGTGCCTCCTAAAGGCCTCTCCAAAAGTGAGAAGTAAACTAAGAATCCCCATCAGTGACTATAGAAGATAGAACTCCATTAAAATGAACAATCTTTCTCACATAGAGACTTCCTAACTCCTCAACTTTGGTTGTATCACGAATGGGTATAAAGTGAGATGACTTTGTCAGCCTATTGATCAAAATTCATATCACATTCATCTTTCTATGGGTATGAGTCAACCCAACCATAATGTCCATATAGATCTCATCCCAATTCCATGCAGGGAATGGAAGTCGCTGAAGCAAACCCGAAGGTTTCTGGTGCTCGACCTTAACATGCTTAAACATATAGAAATGAGATACAAACTCAACAATGTATCGCCTCATCCCTAGCCACCAAAACTACCACCACATATCATAGAACATTTATTTTTTTCCTAGGTGCACTACCCACTAGGAATTATGAAAATTCCCAATCACAACCTTCCTTTCCACTAAAGGTACAACAAAGAGATTCTAATATCATAAAATGCCCTCTTTGTATAATGACCACTAGGCGACTGTCTCCCCACCATAAAGAGAGTCCCTATTTATATATAATTCATCATAAATCTATTGGTTTTGAAGAATCATCTCAAGAAGAGAAGATGATAACTAAATTCTAGCTAAATAAACTTCATCCCCTTTCTCATGAACTTCGATATGCAACTGTGCAAAGAGAGCCATCAAACTTCACTCCTCTGAAGATTCTTTCACACCCTGGGTTGGAAGTTTCTTGCTCAACGCATCTAAAATGACATTCTCTTTCCCTAGGTTATAGGCAATGTCAAAGTTGAATGACTGCGGGTACTCCACCCAACAACTATAACGAAGGTTAAAATATTCTTGAGAGAAGATATAACTCAAGATCTTATGGGATGAAAAAACGGTAAAACTTTCACCATAAAGGTAATGTTTCCAAATCTTGATCATGTGCATCACAACTACAAGTTCAAAATCACGGGTAGGATAATTCTTATCATGTATCCTAAATTTACTAGATCCATAAGAAAATACATGGTGTCCTTGTATAATAACGCAACCCAAACCTAAACATGATGCACCAGAAAAGACTACCTAGCCCTGCTCGACCTCTGGAAGAGTCAACACCAGCATAGAATTCAATAGGTGTTTTAGATCAACAAAAGAATTATAACATTTATTATCCCAAGAATTTACCCCCTTCCAAATCAGAGCATTCATTAGAGAATCCAAAACTGAGAAGTCTTTCATGAACATATGGTAGTATATTACTAAGCCCAAGAAGCTCTAAATTTTGAAGACATTATGTGGTTGCTCCAAAGTAATAATAACCTTTAACTTCTTAGGATTAACTGATACACCCTATTCAGACACCATGTATCCCAATAATTTCACTTCCCGAATCCAAAAATCACACTTCGATAGCTTGGACTAAAGTCAGCGACTTCTCAGCAGACCCAGAACTGTTATCATATATTGCACAAGATCCTCCTTGGATTTATATTAAATAAGGATGTTTTCCATCAATACCACTAAAAAAGTATCCAAATACTCATGTAATATCATATTTATAAAATCCATGAAAACTAAATGAGAATTTTTCATACCAAAGGGCATAAAACTGTACCAATAATGGCCATACCTAATCTAAAGGGTGGTTTTCTAAATGTCAGATTATTTTATCCTCAACTGATGGTAACTTGACTGAAATTCAATCTTTTAAAACCACTTCGAACCTTTCATCTAATAAAAAATATCATCAATTCATGGAAACAAATACCTTTTATTTACCATAACATGATTTAGTTTCAAAAAATCAACAAATAAGTGAAGATATCCATCAACCTTCTTAGAGAAGAGAACCAGCGCCACCCAAGGTGACGCACTAGGGAATATAAATCCATTACTGAGAAGATTTTCTAGCTAAGACATCAGTTCTTTTAGTTTTGTTGGTTCTACGCAGTAGGTGGGAATTGAATTTGGTTAAGTACAATAAATTAAGTCAATGGAGAACTCAAGTTACCTTATTGGTGGAAGACCATAGAAATACTAAGGAAACACATCGAGAAAATCGACAACAAAAATAGGGAGATCACTAATCAAATATTCCTACTCTATATCAAAAGAAAATACTAATATCAATTTCCAAAATTTTGGATAAGAAGTTCAAGATCTGCTCGACCATAGGTCCCAGTCTCCTTGAAAGACAAGAGATACAACATTGGGTGTAGTGAAGTAGACCCGTAGAATATAACAATAAATTTGGGATTTATTGGAAATGAGACAATCCATACCAAATATAACATCAATATATTTCATATCAAGAAGAAGAAAACTCCAAGAAAAATCGGCATCTGATAGAGGGAATACACAATAAGGGATATGAAGACCCTAATATCTCTTTGTATTAAGGGGTGTAGCTATATCCATTGCATAAGATAAATGATCCATAAGAAGACTAATAATATTAACAATACGAGTTGAAATAAATGAATGAGATGCACCAATATCAAATAGAGAAGTCAATAATGGTGATTCTATAGTAATGGTACCTTTCACAGTCGCTGGACCCATGTATGATTCCTCTGGAGACTCTTCCACTGTGTGAAGAAGCTTCATTCTCGATGCCTGTGTCTGGAACCCATTTATATGTGAAGCATCTGGTTTACCTATAGTTTTAGGAGGATATGATGATCCTATTACAATATGAAGAGTTGAGGAATGATGGATGAATCTATATAAGTGACCTGAACTTCTGTATGAGCTACAATTCTGGGGTGCCTTGGTGAAAACCCACTTTGAATATATTGTATTTCCACACTGATAGAAAGTCAAAGAACTTCCTCCTGGTACTATAGGATGTCTGGAATGACTCTACTGTTGAGAAATTATGTGAGAATTATCATGATTATATTTTCATTTGAAGGAACCAATGCTTCCACTAGGAGAAAAAGGAACTCTTGAAAACCCTAACATTATGGTCAGGTCCATTTAAACCATCATATACCTATCTATCACACCAGAATAAGTGGGTAGATTCAGTAACAAAACATAATAATTTATATCTAATAGAAGCCCCAACTCGAACTGTTGGGACTTTATCCTCTCATTAGATATAATCTCAAGAGAAAACTACACCAGCTCGGTAAAACGACTTGAATACTCAGTCATGGTTTTTTTGTCTTTCTCAAGCTTGAAAAATTCCACATCCTTGGAAAACACCATTGACTATGGATAGAATTAGTCATTGAAAACAAACTTGAATTCATTCCACTCTAATCCCTTTTGCTTTTCTTCCATCACCATTATGTCCCACTATCCCCTTCTTGGTCCTTACAGTATGAAGGGGGAGCACTTTACCTTGATCACGTCTAGTGTTTCCAAGAACTTAAACGTAAATTATATCATTCTTAACCATTCCTCATCATATTAAGGATCATTGGAGACTTTGAAAACTAGTGTATTCTAGTGAAGGAACACTTGAGAATGATTTGGAAGAACATCCCCATGAAGATTCACAGTTGGAGCCTGAACAGGAACCGGAGGTGGTTCCTATCATAGAGCATGGAGAGTGTGCACAATCACCTAAACTAGTTTTGGGTCCAATGGAGGATTTTCTTTCTAATGATTCAGCAACATCTTCCTCTTGGATATGATTTTCACATCTTCTAGGAGGCATGATGCTATAAAACATCACAAGATTGAAGGAAGACATTAGATTAACACTCAAATATAGAAATAAGAAAAATTATTCCCAATAGATCACTCTATACAAATTATAATAGGGAAAGAACTATAAATAATCCATAATACATCCTTACCTAACTACCCCTAGATACTTATGGTTCATTGTGGTGAGATATGAACAAGCATTCAATCACAACTACCACCTAAGTCCTAAAAAGATTTCAAAAATGCATACTGACTTCAAGAAAAAATCTCAATAGTCTCCTTTGATACCACTTTGTAATGAATTGTCCTGGGTAACCTGGTAACCTGATAACTGAACTAGCCCTGACATAGCTAGAAGGGCATTCCCGATCCCCACGGGTTTGTGACTAGGACCTGGTATCATACAACGTGCAAGTGGGAATGATTTTTCCACAAGACAATGTGAAAGTAAGATAAGAATGTCAATATAAAAATAAAAGAAACTCCACTGGGAGTAAAGTACCAAAATACAAAAAGGAATAAAAATCTCAAAGTACCAAAAAACAAGTACCAAAAATAGATAAAACAACTCCAGGGCCCCTAAGGAAACAACTCACCATGTCCCAATCCCAACAGATGAATCCACATCCAAGAGATCCCTTCCCTTTGCTCGAACCTGGAATAATAAAGTATACGAACAAATGAAGGAAAAAGTAGGGTGTGCACCTAATCCCAGTAGGATACCACCAAGGATTCCATAACAGATTCCAAATATAGATCATCCAAATAAAATATTTCAATTCCCTAAATAAACAGGTTTGACAATTCAAAATCATATTTAAATAGAACATTCAATACATTTTCAAAATGATGGAAAATAATTTTAAATCACAAGATTTACTTTAAAAGAGATGTAATATTGCTAAAGCAATGGATTAAATAAAATAGTTACATAAAATAGTTTATGTAAATCCATCAAAGGAATGTAATTTAGTTTTTCAACATTGACATACATTTATATCTCAAATATAAATAAACAAGCGAGAAACATGGTCATCTGCAAAGTAGGTACAATAATATTTACCAACTATAGGATTCCACACCCTTTAAGTGATCAAAATAAAATTATTATATTCATTTCTCCTAACACTAACTAGAGGTGACTCATCACCCTCCCATTGGAGATGTGACCCACCATAGGTATGTTATATAACATTGTAATAGCATAGAGTGTATTCAAATAACTCACAAACTACCCAAGGCTTGCGTGTTCTCTTACATGATGAGAAATTTATTTTAATAATTCTTAAAATAAAATAGATCCCATTATTCCATTTCAAAAATTCCAATTTATTTCCACTTAAAACCAAAATGGATTTTAATAAAAAACATTACCTTTTCACAAGATAAAACCACTGGGTTTCTATCAAATAATTTTAAGCCATTTTCAAAAGTTTGAAATACATTCAAAACTAATTCCATCCTTTTCACAATTAATTTCAACAATTAAATTAAATAATTTAATTTAAAAATTTTCCATCAAATCAACAATTTAAATTAAATAATTTAAATCAACCAACTTCCATAAAACACAACCCAATTCAATGGAATTA
The DNA here is from genome assembly GCA_963277665.1 of Viscum album. Taxonomy (NCBI): domain Eukaryota; kingdom Viridiplantae; phylum Streptophyta; class Magnoliopsida; order Santalales; family Viscaceae; genus Viscum; species Viscum album. The sequence goes on from OY728122.1 coordinate 81,242,010, forward strand.
TGGGTTTTCAAAATTTCCATGCCAAAAACATTTCAAATCCCCAAATTCACTGAAATAGGGTTTTATCAATTTAATTGAATGAAAATTTGATCAATTGAATTTAAATTATAAATTGAAATAAATCAATCAATTTAGGAATAATCAATTGGGCTAATCGGGATGGAACCAACTACCTCTTCCTGAAACTCAAAACTTGCAATGACACTCGACAATGATAAGAAAGGTGTAGAATACCTAGAAACTCAAACTAGAAGAAATATACAACACCAAAGTTCATAGATCCATAAATTCCAAGATGATCTATTAAAAACCCAAGAGAGTAGAAATATAGAAACATAAAGAACGAGGGAGAAAACTTACCTAAAAAACACAACACTAGCGTAATGATGATCCAAAGCCAAACAAAAGGATTTAGAAGGGATATATAGGTTCAAGATCACATGGGAAATGAATTAGGTCTAGGAAGTTGAGTATATAGTGAAGGTAAAAGAAATAACTATCTGCACTTCCTATTTAGAAAACACAGTTGGTGTATTACACAACATGTAATCCCAATACACGTTTTGAACCCTTTAAATTTTGTAACCACCAAAAAACACATCATCTCATCTTAAATTTTGACAATCAAAATTAAATACTGATCATTAATTCCTTTAAATGTGTAGTTAAAACTCAGTAAGTGTACCCATCACAGAGTGAATCCAATCAGAACTTTTTTTAGGACCACTACATAACATGTATTCCTGTTACACAACGTGTAACCTTCTGGAAGTCTGCATGAAAAATCAATTTGAAGGTTGAGAATCAAAAAAGTATTTTACTTCACCATTATAGGTATCCTACGAATTCGAAATCCACCCTACCCTATAAAAGAAAAGGAAAAATTAAGGTAAGGTTTAAGGCATACCTATTAGAATGGAAACGAGATGTTATAGTCCATTCAACCCATTTCACTTTTTATACCTTAACCGATTTAGCATAATTGATAATTCCCATACATTATCACATTTAACATATTAATCAATTCCCATGCATTATCCCATTTAGCACATCCAAAAATTTACCAGTATTTACCCATTTAACATGTTCACAATTTCACATGCATTAACACACTTATGAAATTCAAGTACAATTCATATGTCATTTAGAAAAATAACTAAATTTCATCCAGCCCATTACATATTAGTCCATAAAATCCCTTTGGCCATTATCAAGGTCTAGAAACAACTATCAATATTCCATTTTTATCTCAACTAGCATTTCAACATGTTCATCATGGGATTTACTTTATCATAAGTCAATTCTATGCTTAACATTACCATTTTTCCATGTTTCATAATGTTGGTGCACCCTATTGGTGGCCCTAAGGAGGTCTAGTCAACCTAAATGTATCACACAAGGATAATGAGGGGTTTAATTCATCATTTAGCCAACCATTTTACCAGATCCATTTAAAGGCATCAAATTCACAACAAGAGATAACCATTAACCCAATAAGACATGCACAAAGAAACTTCAATACTATGAGATATAACTTGTAGAAAACATACCTAGAATCCATAAATGAATGATCACTTAACCTTAGGCTTGGATATAGATTCAATCAAACTTTGAATCCCCAACCTAAGATCCATTGGAAAAATATGGTTTTACGGATTTGAAAGAATAAGAACAAAACCACTATCCCTAAACCATAAACGAGAAGCATGAGAAGCGGTAGACCAACACAAAGCTTCGATCTGAAACCAAAGACACTCTACATGGACTAAAATAGAAGTAGATCATCTATTAGGAAGCCTTTGTCATTTTGGATCGTCACTAGGGATGGAGGAAGAAGAATGGAAAGGAAAATTTCTTGAAACACTTAAAATATTGAGGGAAAAAATGGTAAAAACCCACATTTAACAGGGTACACAGTTTGGCCACAAAGTTTTCCAAACCATGTGTCGACTTTTCACCTGCCTCTATCCAAGAGGCATCCAAGTCACATGGTTACCTAGGGATTCAACATAGTTTGAAAAACTGTGTGCCAACCGTGCAGAATGCCTCTATCCAAATCCATATGGTTTTTCTTCCCCCCTTGCATGTTTTACATAACCATCAACCCCTCCTCCTAGATAGAATTTTTTTGGCACACAGTTACTTCTAACCATGCACCAACTATGAATCATGCATAGGATGGATAACTTCCCCTTTCTTCCATGTTATGAACCCCCATGACACCTTCGAGCCTCCTCATACAATCAACGAACATTCCATTAACCAAATTTAATGGATTTAAGTCAAAATATAAATAACGACATACCAACATGAAGTATAGGGTCTTACATCAAGGTTTATGCATGTGTTTTTGTACCCTATCTCATCTATTCTTTGGATAGGTTTGTTAAGGGATATAATTGTTTCATAAATCTCTCCATTCATATGTGCTAAAACTTTTTAGGAATCATGTATGTATGGGGAGTTATGGGAAAGTTGTGAATTCAGAATGTAAATGTGTGAACAATTCTAATAGTTTTTTTGGAGTGGTTGGAGTAAACTTTTATTTACAATAAAAGGTGAACAAGAAAAGAAAGATGTGAAGAAAATATGAGGAAATTTCATGAGTCACTACTTTTGGACAACATGGTTTTTCTGGAATTAATTATTGTTTCCTATAATTATTTTTCTCATGTAGGCTTATAATTTTTCATAATTAATCCATTTATTGAGGTCATAAAGTTTAGTGATTTACAAATCTTGGATGAAAAAAAATACAAAGGGGATATTGTTAGGACCAAGTAGACAAAAAGTTGTTTTTGGAATCTTAAAGAAGGATATTATGAAAGTGTTGTCTTTTGTTGTTATAGAAGAAGAGAAATCACCAATCTTTGTAAAAGTTGGTGATCAGAATCAAAATCATAATTAGGTGATCAGAAAAAAAATCATTAAGAAAGTATAATGTTTAATGAAGAATTTTTCTGGAAGAAAAGGCTCATCAGACTCACCTTGGGTTTGAGAAATAAAGTTCTGATCGTAATGATAAATTTAATCAGAGTGTGCATGGATCTGATGAAAATTTTATGATTATTTTATAATATTAAAGTTATTATAAATAATATTTTTTCATAGAAACTTGTGATGAAATTTTTATGAATTAAATGGGGAGAAAAAGTACTACCAATTGTATTTAGGTTTGGTTGGAAAGAAAGAAGATGATGAAAAGGATGGGAAGTTAAAATACTTTCCAACGAAAGTTAGACGATTCTATGCCAATCCTAAAAATTCTCACAGTCATGAGGAAGTAATTATTACAATAAATAGTTTGTATAAGAATAAATTTTGTGAATTCAGTTCTTTTCGGTCTCAGTTCATCACCATGAGATCACCAGACACATATTTTTTGAAGAATATGAAGTTTTTCTTGGAACATGAGAAAAAAACATGCTGGTTTTCAATCATACTAATAGGACACAAGATAAAAATATTTTTAGAAAGAAGTTGTCATGAATCATAATTAGAAAATGAAATAATTTTTTAAAGTTGAAGTTATTGATACCGATCCATCAGATACGGTGTGGCACCGATCCTCGAAATAATCCTGACATTGATCATCAGACACAGTGATGGTTGAAAAATTAAATTAGATGCACAATTTTTTTATTAAGAGTTGTTGGGACCAGGGAAAACTAAAATAATTGAAGTTAGTATGGGTCGATGCATGGAAGTTAGTCAGATACCGATCAATAATGTAGTAAACCATTTTCATCTGGTTGATTTGTTTGATTTCTTATCAAGTGGGTCAAGAGAGAAATAAGAACTATTTTTTTGTATCAAATGAGTCATAGTAATCAGATTATATGTGGTGATGACTATCAGAATGGATGTGACATTGATCCATTAGAGAAATATAGATACCTATCCATTAGGTGCAGGATGACATTGATAAATTTCATCAGACACAGGATCATCAGTCTGAGGAAAAGAAGAAATGATTAATGAAGTTAATTTTTTTTTCATGGAGAGCTTAATGTTTGAATGGTTTAGAGAAATTTTTTTAAGATGGTGCTGAAGTGCTTCCGATAACTGTTGTAATATTTAGAATTTGTGACTATATTTACGGAAATATAAAGGAAACCGAAGTCTAATGAAGTAGCAACAATGTTTCAGTATAATGGTTTCAATTTTCTATACTTAACAGTTGGTACAAAGAATTGAAATGAGTGGTTTTCTTACAAGTGTTCATCGTAATGAGAAGTCTTAAATTTTGATGTTTTAGAAATTTGGTCAAAAAAATAGGAGGGACCAAATGTATTCATGGAAATAGAGAAATAAAAATAAAAAACAGAATCATAATAAAGAATGGTTATAAATTATGAAGTGAGATAAAGTTGGGAGATGAATTACTAGAAATTAAGGCTATATCCATGGTTTGAAATTGTGGCTATAAGCCCAAAAATTGTGGCTATAAGTTATAACCACATTTATATGGACCGTGGCTGGTATTGGCGTGGTTACAGGGTAAGGCCTATAGCCATGATTTCAAACCGTGGCTAAAGACCTATGACCACAGTTTGAAACTGTGGAAGAACCTTAAGCCATATAGGGACTATAGCCATAGTTCGAAATTGTGGCTATAGGCCTTCCAATTTCATAAAAAAACACCCCAAACCCCCTTCATCCTCTCCCTTCCCCCTGGAAAGACCCCCTAGCACACCCCTCCCCCTTGCACACCCCCACTCTCCCCCTAGACAGACCCCCTTTCACCCCCTTGAAACCCCCTCCCCTAAACACCCCTAGACACCCCTGGACACCCCCACAGTACACCCCCACTGGAAAACCCCCATGACACCTTCCTGGACAACCCCTGGATGCCCCTTGGACACCCCTTAAGCACCGCCTAGACACCCCCCTTGGACACCCCCTGGACACCCCTTCCCCTAGACACCCCCTGGACACCCCCACTGGACACCACCCTAGAAACCCACCGAGACACCCCTGGACACCCCCTGGAAACCCCCTAAACAGCCCATGGATACCCCCACTAGACCCGAACTCGAAACACACTGGACACCCCCTGGACACCCCCTGGACACCCCCTAGACACCCCACCCCTAGACACCCCTTGGATACCCCCTGGACACCCCATAGACCCCCCTCCCCCCTAGACACCCCTAGACATCCCCTGGACACCCCCTACTGGACACACCCCCTAGACACCCCCTGGACACCCCCACAGGACACCCTCTGGACACCCCCACAAGACACCCCCTAGACACCCCCAGGACACCCTAGGACAACCCTGGACACCCCCTGGACACCCCCTGGACACCCCATGCATGAATATACATTAAAACATGCATATTATGAAAAGGAAATATGAAAAAGGGAAAAGGAAAATCGTAAACTGAGAGAATTTATAAAATATTTTTTATAAAAAATATAAAGGTATAGGATTCAAAAGTGCATAGCTGGAGATCAACTATGCAACCATGATACAGATCAATTTCCAGAAGATCGAATATTTCACACTCAAGAGTAAACTCAAAATTATCAATTCTGCAAGCATGGGCTATGTTTTGTTGTTGGCTCTCTGAATATCATGAATTCTTATCCTTCATAACAATACAAGTCATCAAAATCAACAAATTATCAAAATGGAAATAGATCATGAAGACAAAAATAGGGAAATTACTTTGACATTACTATTTGAATTGATTAAGAGTTCTTCAACCAGGGAGTGTAATTTTTCCTGTGACACCTCCACTATATCTAAGTTCAAATTCAAGTTGTTTCTCAGTAGTAGAACATTGCCTATCACAAATCACAAGAAAGTAATTAAATTGCAGAAACAGTAACATTTTCACCATACAAAAGACCACGCCAACATGGTAGCGATATATTAATTTTCATATTCTTTTAGATTAATATAATACTTTTGATCATAGGACAATTAAAGAATATAATCATTTTTAATCAGGTGGAAACTACCGTATCTGATGGGAGGAAAACAAGATAATGTCAAAAATAAAGTAATCACTCAATTAAAAAGATATTGCAAATTATAAGAGAAATCAAGATATCTGGAAATGGATAAAGTGGGAGGGGAGGGGTTTATAGATGGTGAGGAGACACACCATGGACACCCCCCATGTACACCCCACCCCCACTAGATAACCCCCTAGACACCCCTCCCCCCTATACACCCCTCCTAGACACACCCTGGACACACCTCCCCCCTTAGAGACCCCCTGGACACCCTTGCCTCCTGGACACCCTCCTGGACACCCCCTGGACACCACCATGCATGAATATACATGCAAACATGCATATTAAGAAAAGGAAAGAATAAAAGGGAAAAATGAAAATTGTAAACTGAGAGAATGTATAAAATATTTTTTCTAAAAAAAATAAAGGTACAGGATTCAAAAGTTCATAACTGGGGATCAACTATACAACCATGATATAGAGAAACGTTCAGAAGATCGATTATTTCACACTAAGGAGTAAACTCAAAATCATCAATTTTGTAAGAATAGTGTATGCCAAGTCAATTTTATTAAAAACACAACAAATGGTTACTAATGTCTTGAAAAAATGGTATAAAATAACCATTACCTCTGGAATTTTATATTCACATCAATCCCGGTTGCAAGTCATGGAAGAAAATTAATTGCATCAATGTATCCCTATCTTGTATACCAATACAAGTCATCAAAGTCAACAAATGATCGAAATGGAAAAGCCACCAGGAAGCCAAAAATAAGGAAATTACTTTGACATTACTGTTTGAATTGATTATGTGTTTTGCAAATAGGGAGATCAATTTTTCCTATGACACCTCCACCATGTCAGAGTTCAAATTCAAGTTGTTTCTCAGTAGTAGAACATTGCCTATCAAAAATTGCAAGAATTTAATTAAAATGCAGAAATAAAAAAATTTCACTGTATGCAAGACCAGGCCAACTGAATATTGATATATTCATTTGCATATTCTTTGAGATTAATATAATATATTTAATCATAGAACAATTCAAGAATAAAACCATTCTTAATTAGGTGGAAAAATACCGTATCTGATGGGAGGAAAACAAGATAATGTCAAAAATAAAGTAATCACATGATTAAGAAGATATTGAAAATTAGAAGAGAAATCAAGATCCCTGGAAATAGATAAAGTGGGAGAGGAGGGATTTAAAGATGACGAGGAGACACCCCCTGGACACCCCCCAGACACACCCCTTGGACACCCCCCTTGGGCAGCCATGGACACCCCTCCCCCTAGACACAACCCTGGAAACCCCTTGGACACCCACCTAAACACCCACTCCCACCCTAGACACCCCATGGACACCCCCTAGGCACCCCCTAAACACCCCTTCCCCTTAGACACCCCCTAGACACCCCATGGACACCTCTCCCCCTAGACACCCCTGGAAACCCCCTATACACCCCATGCATGCATATACCTGCAAACATGCATATTAAGAAAAGGAAAGAAGAAAAAGGGAAAAGGAAAATTATAAAACTAAGAGAATGTATACAATATTTTTTCTAAAAAAATATAAAGGTACTAGATTCAAAATTTCATACCTGGGGATCAACTATCCAACCATGATATAGAGAAATGTAAAGAATATCGAATATTGGACACTCATGAGTAAACTCAAAATATTCAATTTTGCAAGCATGGTTCACGACATGTCAAAGAGATTAAAACACAACAAATGGTTACTAATGTCTTGCAAAAATGGTATAAAATAACCATTACCTCAAGAATTTTATATTCACGTTAATCATGGTTGCAAGTCATTGAAGAAAATCATTTGCATCGGCTTTGTAATGTTGCTGTTTCTCTACATAGCATGAATCCCTATCCTGCATACCAAAACAAGACATCAAAATCAACAAATGATTGAAAATTAAAAGCCATCAGGAAGCCAAAAACTGGGAAATTACATTCACATTATTGTTTGAATCGATTAATCATTCTGCAACCAAGGAGAGAAATTTTTCCTGTGACACCTCCACCATGTAGGATTTCAAATTCAAGTTGTTTCTCAATAGTAGAACATTTCCTATCAAAAATCACCAAAAAGTAATTAAAATGAAAAAAGAATAAAATTTTCACCTTATTCAAGACTAGGCCAACTCGATAATGATATATTCATTTTCTTATTCCTTGAGATTAATATAATATTTTTGATAATATGCCAATTCAAGAATAAAATCGTGGTTAATCAGGTAAAAAACTACCATATCTGATCATAGGAAAACAAAAATAATGTCAAAAATAATGTAATCACGCAATTATTAAGATATTTAAGATTAGAAGAGAAATAAAGATCCCTAGAAATGGATAAAGTGGGAGAGGAGAGGTTTACAGATGGCGAGGAGACACCCCCTGGACACCCCTCCCCCTAGACACCCCCTGGACACACCCTCCCCCCTAGAAACACCCCCTAGACACCCCCACCCCCTAGACTCCCCCTGGACACCCCCATGCATGCGTATACGTGAAAACATGCATATTAAGAAAAGGAAAGAAGAAAAAGGAAAATTGTAAAATGAGAGAATGTATACAATATTTTTCTAAAAAAATAAAGGTATTGGATTCAAAAGTGCATACCTGGGGATCAAATATCCAACCATGATATAGAAAAATGTCTGGAAGATTGAATATTTCACACTCAGGAGTAAACTCAAAATCATCAATTCTACAAGTATGGTGTATGCCAAGTCAATTTTATTAAAAACACAAAAAATGGTTACTAATATCTTGAAAAAATGGTATAAAATAACCATTACCACTTAAATTTTATATTCACGTCAATCCTAGTTGCAAGTCATGGAAGAAAATCGATTTCATAGGTTACGTTTTGTTGCTGGTTCTCTACATAAAATGCATCCCTATCCTGCATACCAATACAAGCCATAAAAATCAACAAATGATTAAAAAGGAAAAGCCATTAGGAAGAAAAAACAGAAATCTATACTCTCTTTTTGAGATCTTTCACCTGAATATATTCACATCAAACTCACAATATGATTAGTGAAACTAATAGAGGGGTCGCCTCAAGAAAAAATGGAAAATTGGACAACATACCGCCAGAGGTGTGCCAGAGAAGACAGAGGGTCCCCCTCAAAGCAGCATTGTCAAGGTGGTATGATGGTTATGTCATAGGAGGATACAATTCAATATAATAATAATAAAACTTAACTACTACATCCCCTCCTAGACAGCCCCTGGAAAACCCCCTCCTGGACCCCCCATCCTAGAAACCCCCAACCATCCCCCTGGACACCCTCCCTCCTGGACACCCCTACCCCTCCCTTCTGGACACCCCCTCCTAGAAACCCCCTGACACCCATCCCTACTAAAAACCCCATTGGAAATCTCCCCTAACTCCCTCTTGGACAACCCCCTCCCCCTGCACCCCCACACCCCCTGCCCCCTCCCGGACCCTACACATTGCCCCCAGCCCCCTTCACCCCTCAGACAACCTTGGACACCCCCCATCCTTGACACCCCCACCCCTGGATACCCCTCCCTCATGGAAACCCCATGTACACCCCCTCCCTCTTGGACACCACTCCTCTCCCTCTTGGGAACCCCCTTCTTGGGCACCCCCAGGCACCCCCTCCCTCCTAGACACCCCCTAGACAGCCCCCCGACCCCCCTCCTAGACAACCCCCTCCCCCTACACCCCCACACCCCCTGCCCCCTCCCTACCCCTGAACAATTCCCCCCCATCACCCTTCACTTCCAGACATCCCCGTGGACACCCCCCTCCCCCTACACCCCCACACCCCCTTCCCCCAACACATTTCCCCCCAGCTCCCTTCACCCCCTGGACCCCCCTCCTGGACAACCCCCTCCCCCGGCACCCCCTGCCCCTTGCACACTTCCCCCACCCCCTTTACTCCCCCACTAAACACCCCCTCCTAGAAAACCCTCCCCCTCCACTAGAAACCCCACCCTACCTCCTAGACACCCCCTTCTGGACACCCCCACCCCCTGAACCCCCACACCCTTCCCCCCTCCCTGACCCCTGCACACTTCCCCTAGCCCCCTTCACCCCCAGACGCCCACTGGACACCCCCTATTGGATAGCCCCCTCCCCATACACCCCCACACGTCCATACCCCCTGCCCCTACCTACTCCCTACCCCTCCCCCTGCACCCCACCCCCTTCCCCCGACAAACTGCCCCTAGCCCCCTTCATCCCCCTAGACACCCCTCCTAGACAAACCCCTCCCCCTGCACCCCCTTCCCCCCTGCACACTTCCCCCCAGCCCCCTTCACCCCCCTTCACCCCCTCCCCCTCCCCCTAGACACCCCACCCTGACCCCACCCCCTGGACAGCCCTCCCCCCTGGTCACCCCCACCATCCCTCCTGGACCCCCTCCTAGACACCCCCCTCCTTGAAACCCCCTGGACACCCCTCCCCTTGCACCCCCACACCCTTTCCCCCTCCCTACCCCTACACACTGCCCCTACCCCATTCACCCCCACTACCCCCGACACACTTCCCCTACCCCCCTTCACCCCAACTGCCCCAACCTTCACCCCCTACTACCCCCACTACCCCACCTACACCCCCTCTATATATTAATCACTATAATAAACATCCTATATAAATTACATCAATGAATAGAAAGGTAATATAAAAGTATAAGGAGAAAAATAATTTCCTTAACATAAAGGAAATGCATGCCTGAACCTAAGAACAACTATACAGGAAATAGAAGGGTATATATTAGTTCAGGTTACCAGGATCTGACCAGTAAACATGTTCAAAACCACCATGAACAACTAATCTCCACTAATACCAGGTTCACTAAATTCAAATCCAATATTTCTACCATTTGTAAAAGACATGAAATTTATAGGAAAATACCATGTAGGTATGCATATATACATAACCCATACGACACCCAAAGAATGAAGAACTAAGAAACTAAATAAAATGGTTGGCCTCAACCCATAATGTAAGATGGTAGAGAAACCCAATACCAATAACTATCCAACACATAAAATACAATGCCTAAATTATAACCATAATATATCACGAATCCCATAACTAAGACTTACCCATCCCTCTCATAAACAATCCAACATATCTCTTATTGTCTTACACTCCTCATCCTAAGACAGATCTAATGGTAGTACCCTAAAAAGAAACATTTGGCCCTCTCTTATTCCCTCAAACTTCTCTCTACCCAACCAAAAAATGAAGGACATCATCCTAGGGGAGGAAAAAGGAAGGTAAAGTAATTAATTCTCTCAAGTGACTAATAACAAATCCTAATCTCACATAAATATGATAATTATACCTCATCTTAACTAACCATTTTAAAAGTAAATGATGGAACTGTCATTCTAAGCAAGAACCAGCCCTCAAATTCATCTCAAGAGAAAAAAACTTAGAAAAACATTTCCATGTTATTGAATCTATAGTTCCTATATTTATTTTAATTTACATTATATTAAAATTATTAAATCAATTCTTATTACACATATGATTCAAAATAATATCATCAAAAAAAAAATTGCATGACATATTCAATAAATAATAACTGAATATAGTATAATGAATAATCTAGTTAAAATTTCATCTTTCCATACACTTCATCATCATTCTAAATTTTAGTTCTTCAATTATTTTTCAAAAATACATCCCATTTACCATTGGACAACACATAGTATTGGTAGAATATATATTCATAATTTCATTATAATATATTGGTATAAGGATATCATGATTTTAAAGAAAAAGTTAAAGTAATAAAACATTATAACAATAAAGGCATGATAAAACTAAAAGTTTGGAATTAAAAAGAATCATAAATATACAAGATCCACTACCCTCAAACCAAACTCACAACACCAAACCCAAGATAAGGGATTTATACATGGAATATAAAAAAGCATAAAAATAAGACCATCCCCCATACAAAAAAAAATATTAGACCCAAGAGAATAGTATGGTAATATAAATGAATAAATTAAATAAAACCCCTCCCCTCAGAATAAACCATCTCCAATGATCTTGAGAGAAGAGTGTGATCTTACCATTTTATAAGAAATTTTAGAAGTTCAGTGAAGTGGTAGATTACTAAAGGTTAAAGTGAAACAATAATTCATGTATTATAAGGTTTAATAGGAGGATTGAAATATAATAATTATGGTTATCTGATACATTTTCCTCTTTTAAAAACTCATTCAATTCCTTTTTCATTTCTATTTAACCAACCATGATGATTTTTTCTAGATCACAATTCAAAATACAACTTTGAATTTGAGTTAGCAATTCTGAGTTTGTATGATAACATATGTGACATCGTTAATCATGGAGGTTTCTATAACATTTATTGAAATGATATTCATGCGGTATTTAGAGAATAGAAAATATGAAAAATGAAAGATAATGTTATAAGAATTCATGAGGAGAGAATTTTGAGAAGTAGAACTGATACACAACATAATCGTAAAATAATTACTATGAACAACCATGTGAGATTTATATAATATGAATAGGAAGAATATCATTATATTGAGTCTATTTGTAGGCTCGTATAATCATATATGATTATTCTACAAAAGGAGTTCTTTGTTCTAGTTTATATAATGATGTATGTTACATTGAATAAATATGAAAATATAAAGGTGAGTTTGACCAAAAACCTTGATGCATTCTTAAACCATATTAATTATTTTGATGAAGACATGAATATTCTTTGGGAATATATTATTGACACCAAGATCCTAAAATGAATCATGAGGAGACTTCAATGATGGTTTAATCCCAAAGTGTCTATACTTTAAGAAAAGGATCCAAATGATGTATTTCTTTATATCCTTCAAATCACAGATGTCACATATAAAATAGGAAATGATGATAATATTACTAGAGAAAAGAAAAAATCATAAGAAGTTTTATTCAAGGAAATAGATTCATTCTTTATTAAAGTTATTCCAGAATAATATGAGGTAAAATACGTGATATAATTTTTTTCCAAAAACCTGAAGAGGGGAAGATTAAAATTCAATGATAAGCTTCCAGTTGATTGTTTATTATGTGTAAAGGTATTTCACCTCATTTCTAAGTGTTTTGAAAACCTTTTATATGATAATGATGAGGTGTTCATAAATATTTTTTCATTAAAAGTGATAAAACCAAGAGACAACTGAAATGAAAAATTCATTAAGAAAAAAAATATTTTGTCTCATGAATATGGAAGTTCAGATGATTCTAAAGTTGAAGAAGTTTATAATTATAGGTACCATGGTTATGATGCATTAGTGAATGTTACTGATAGAACATTAATTGAAAAAAGTGATAGTAATAACAATGATTTATTAGGGCGAGTTGATCTGAAAGTTTTGTTTGAGGTATCCCTTCAATAACATCACAAATAGAGTGATAAAACCATGAAAGAAAATGTATTACTTCCTAACCCAAATCTGTATATACAATAATAAGTGGTGGAGAAATTAGAAATGATAGCATAGATTGAAGATTTGAAAATTGGAATTTTTGGTAACATAGAATAGGAGTGGATCTCAATCTCAATGTGGAAGAATGAGTTTGAATCAATGATTGTTTAGAAAATACTATAAAATAATAGGTTAAGAGGGATGAATAACATGATGTAGAAGTCAGGTTTTGGTGGTGTATGTGTAATGAATGACAATGACACTTTACACGTAACATGAAATTTGGTTACTCAAAGAAACAAGTTCTAGTTGAAGAATAATATATCCCAGGAGTTTTTTCTAAAGTGAGTATTTACATTCAAAAGGTGTGTCACCAGAAATACAAAGGGAAATATTATATTTAATATGATAAAATGGAGTATAAAACAACACCTCATTCTAGAACATGGGCCTAAAATATCCGGAGGAAAGTGAAATTGGGAAAATCTTAATAGCCTAAATATAAAGCTGTCAGAAATGGGAGAATAACAAAAAATATTAGGTGTTTCCATTGTAAATAATTTATACAAATCCAATTTTATTTCTACATGGAAAATTATTTTTTAGAGAGAAAACAAATCGAAAAATAAGCAATGTTTTTTCCATCATAATCTTATTATTTTAATGGTTATTGCTTTTGGTGTGATGAATATAGACATAAGGATGCCTACTATGCCACAAGGGTACAATGAGAGGTGACTCTTGAGACCCATAAATGTGGATATCAGTAGAATAAACCATCTTCCAACACATATAAAAAATCTCTTTTATTTTTTCCTGATGAAATGGAGTGTTCTGAACAAAAATATCCTCATAAGTATCAAACATCAGAAGATGTTTCTTAATGGTCATAGAAAAATATGAAATGGTATCAAAAGGAAAATGTATCTAATGTTTCTTTGAATGATATATACATTCCCAATTATTGGTTTTTGGATAGAAAATGTACCTCAAAAAAGACCTGAAATAAAAATCTTATTACAGATATCAAATATGATAATGGTGGATTGGTTTTGTTTTCCAGTGATGAATAAATCATGATCATCTGGTCTGCAAAGGCCAAATTTAGTAGAATAGATCTTTGGAAGAAAAGATTGTGATTTAAATCATGATCGTTTAGCCAATAGTGATCTATTTTTACAACAAGAGTGCGATTGAAATCATAAATAAACCCATAAAATACTATGGAGGGCGGCATTGATTGGAAGCGTCAGGGAGGAGGGTGCCACAGTGATAGAGGTCATCGGGGAGGAGGTCACCACAGTGAGAGAGGTATTTGGGTAGGAGGTCACCTCTCTGATATAGGTCGTTAGGGAGGAGGGTTCCATTGTGAGAGAGGTCTTTGGGGAGGAGGAGAGGTCATCGGGGAGGAGGGATGCACAGTGATAGGGTTGCGGATTGGGGGAGGAGGACCCCAATTTAGATTGGAAAAAATAAAAATCGTGATATAAAATTGATCTACCCAAAAAGTTTTAATTAAACCATGGAAATAAAAAATCTATATCCACATACCTATAAAACCATGGTTTAGGTCTGTGGTTATAGCTGAAATTTCTAGTAGTGATGATTTGACAAGATTCAAGAAGAACCAATAATAGTAAAGAAGTGTTGAAGAAGTATAATATGTATATGAAATGTAAGGAAAATTTATGATTTGAGAAATTTGTTTGAGTGGGAAAATATTTCAGATTCCCTCCTAAACAACATTTTTAACACCTATAAATAGTGGGGAGTACTTTGTACCTTTTGACACTTTTACTATTCATGGGTGAAGAAAGAAGGCAGAGCACTGAAAGTTTTTAGAGAGAAGAAGATTCTAAAAAAATATTTCTTGGGGAGGTTTTATAGATAGAAAAAAATAAGAATAAGAGGAAGATTATATTCACCTAATTATTATATCAGATTGGATCGTTAGACCAAGAAATCATACTGAGATTTATGGAATGAGGTAGAAGTAGTTCAGAATTGTTTTGGGGGTATTCTATTAGACATATATTTTTTTAATGAATAATCAGACTGGTGAATTGGATTGGGTATCAGACTGAGTATTATTAAGAAGTCCATAGAAGTTCTTACCTGCTGTTGGGTAGAAAAGTGAAGAATTTTTTGGAAGTTTATATTTGTGAAAGTTGAAAAGGAAATACAGTAACCTGTTTTGAAGAATCTGGTGAAATTTTTTAAATTTGTTACAAAAAATTATATTACATCATTTTATAATACATGAACCACATGCACTTTTTTATTAAAAAGAGTGATAAACTAGTATTAGGGCATATCCTACTTGTTTTATCCACAAAAAATATTGTTTTCTAGTGGATATCTTGGAATTGGATTATTTCCAAACCATACCAAGGATGTAGATACTCTTATTGAGTAGTGAACCTTGTAAATTATTATTTTCCTCTGATTGTGTGAATTCTTAGTTTTCAGTAAAGTGATTACTCTTTAATATCAGGTGAAGGTTGTTTAAAATTTAAGGAGACACAAAAAAAATCTATCACTAATTCACCCACCCCCTCTTAGTGATACATTGATCCTGGATGTGAAATAACAGACAAAAAAACTCACATTCATTTTTTATGAAATGAAATTCCATTATGGCTTCATAAAAGTTAATATCCCATGACCTGGACTCTGTTTTTAACTCATAAATATATCTCTATAATTTTAATAACTTATTGGAATCCTTTAGTGTTACAAACCATCTTGGTTGTGTTATATAGACATTTTCATAAATATTCCCCTTAAGGAAATCTGTTTTGACATCTATTTTCCAAATCCCATTGTCATGGTAAGAGATATGTAGAATTATAATGGATTTATGCATTGGATCTAGAGAAAATGTTTCTTTATAGTATATTACTTGTTGTTGTTTAAACCCTTTTTCCATCATTTAATCCTTATAGACACTAACTTTTCCATCCATGTCCAGTTTTTTCCAGAATACCCATTTACAAATAGTGGTCTCTATATCAAAAAGAGGATAATATAAAATCCATATTTGGTTTTGGTACTTGAATCAATCTTAGAATAAATTTATTCTTTCCATCTGGAAACTTTTGTGCCACTTAATTCTTTTTATAGATTATTAGTTTATTATTATAAAGTAAAAATGATTCACTATCATTAGTAACTAGTAAAACATATATTTAAGGTTCTCTAACCTCTATTATAATTCTATGAAGTACTTGTGTCCCTAAAATCTCCTCTTCCATGGGGTTTTGTAAAATCTATTCCTATTAAAATTCTTTTATACCTTGATCCATGAATTCATCAAAGTATATCTCACTCCCACTATCCTATTTGAGGATCTTCCCCCACTCAAGAAACATGGGGTGTTTTACAACTATCAACTTTTTATCTAAGGGTGTGTATAGATAATAAACCCTTGTTTCTTTAGGGTATCCTATAAAGATACAATTTGTGACTTGGGGTGATAGTTTGTTACCTGAATAGGCCTTAAAAAATTCATCACATCCCTATTCACATACGTTAGAAAACATGGATTTCCTTCCAAATCAGGTTGGATCTTTGGCATTCTTCCTCACGGGGAGCGATACCCTAGGTTTCATGGCGGCGGCGACGACCCCTCCTCATCAGGGGGAGGGGAAGGATCTCTCGCATGGGGGTTTTCCTCCAGTGCGACAATATTTATTCCCTATCATAGAGGTTTCTCTGAAGGTCCTGGGAATCATCAAGGACCATCCGGTGGTTTCAGTTTCTTCTTAGGAATTCTACAATGCTTCGTCACTTCTTTCCACAGCTCTGATTGCAAAGTTCGTTCGTCGACGACCTTCGGTGGAATTGTTTGATAGTTACGTTAATGAGGCATGGGGGTTAGGTCATCGTGCGGTTTTCGGTCTTCTTGGGCCACAACAATTTCTAATTTTCCTCGCTGACAAGGATTATTTGGATGTGGCTTGGTCTCGTGCAAGCAGATCCTTTCGAGGGTTTCAGTTCGACCTACATCGTTGGATGTTTGAGATGCACATGAATCGTGACTCCTCTTCTTCAGCAATCTGGATACAGCTTCCAGTATTACTGCTGCCATTCCAAAATCCGGCTCTCCTACGTTCAATAGGTAATTCAATTGGCCGATTCTTTATGCTTATCAGCATACTGATTCCATGCGGCACCTGATTGTGGCACGTATTTGCATCCAAATGGATCTCTCTTGGCCTCCTCCCGATAGGGTTTGGATCGTGGTTGAGGGAAAATATAGTTATTCTAAAAATATTCTCTATGAATCATGGTCTTTGTTCTGTTCCTTCTACAATAGACAGGGTCACTGTTTCGAGGAGTGTCGTAAGAGTTCAATGGCGATGGTTTCAGTAGAAATTCCAGCGGCAGATGAAGGTGTTTCAGTCCAGTTTGACGTTGGGGGTGCATGCCCTGTCGAAGGATCAGGCTCTGTTATGTGAAAACAATGGTCCAAGGAGGTTTCGTCTGCTCTTCCTGTCCAGGATTAGGAGCCCTATGTCGAACAGGAGCATGAGTCTCCTATTCAACCGAGGGTGGAGATGTCATGTCTTTCTACCCCCTTTGCAGAGGCCCCTTCTGCTTTAGGGAGGGGGAGTCTTTCAGGATCAGTCGTTAAGGATACACCAATGGTCTCTGGTCCTTAGGTAGATGTGGTTCTCGATTGTCTATGGAAGGATCTTGGTGGAGTTCATACATCCATTGTCTTGGGAACTACTTGTAAGGGACTTGAGGCTGAGGTGCCGGTGGCCCTGTCCAGTGTTTCGGCCAAGGATTGGGAGGATCAGTACCCTCAGTCTCAATTTAGGGGTGGAGTTTTTGAGCAGTCTATGACTTAAAATATAGGGAAGGACTTGAAGGTTGTCTTGTCCTATGCCGAGATGGTCAAGGCTGGCGGAATGTATTCCCTCTCTCCTAACTGTTTTGCAGTATTGGAGGATGAAGAGAATCCTGAGGTTGAGGTAGGGGATGAGGAAGAGGCTGATTTGGTTAGGGAGTCTGATTCAGAGTCCACAGAGGAGCCTATTGAAGTGAAACTGGCGGAGGATTATATCATATTATCAGCTACGAAAGGGAAAACACCATAGTTGACCCCGAGGGGTTTATAAATCACTCTCGGAAGGCAAGGAAGAGGAAAGATTATTCCTTCTTTCCTATCCCTCCTGTCACTAGATCCTCAAGCAAAATCCAGTTTCCTTAGAAAGTTGGTGTCCTTGGTGGTATAGATAATTCCAAGGAGAACAATAATGAGGGGGCTCGATTGGTCGTTATGAAGAATCCTCAGGGGGATGATACATTGAGGTTTACGGCTTCAATGGAGGAATGGTGGGATGTTATCATTCATTCCGAGGAGGAAATGTTGGAGACAGTGGTTCCTTTCAATGCCTCAGAAGAAGATTGTGGGAAGTTGTATGAGAGAGTTCTTCGTCTGGCTACCAGAGAGGTGAAAACGACGTTGATCGACAAGAAAGATCGAATCATGGTAAGAGGGTTTAATGTAGGGAAGATAAACATGGAGGGATTCTTACAGGCATGGTACAAGTTTCTAACCCGGTTTGAGGATCTCATTACAGAATATCCAGACAAAGAAGTAACATGGATTTTATGGAAGCTTTTGTGGAGAAATACTTCTAATAGGCTTAAAATTGATTTCAATGGCTCGTCTATCTCTTTTACTGTTTGATGTTGTATTTCCTAGTTGGTCAAGGACTCTTTTTTGTAAGGTTTCCACTCTCCCACAAAGTGGTTTTTTGAAAATAAAAAAAATATTATTATGTGGATTCCAAATCAGAGTTTATATCGAATAATGTTTTCCAATTTAGTTAGAACTTGGTTTAGTGTGTTTGCTTATGTCATTAATGGATATATCCAAAACTATAATGGATGAATTTCATGACACATTATTGATCTCACCATGTAAAAAAAGTTTCAATCCATCCTTTCAATTACACCATTCCATTATGTGGTATAAGGAGGAGTTATTTGGGTTAATATCCTAAACTCTAATAGATAATCAATTAATTCTTGGTTTAAATATCATATTACATGGTAGGAGTAGTGTTTCTTTATCTTATTACCAAGTCAACTCTCAGGTTCATTTTTGTATTCCTTGAATTTATCCAAGGAATATAACTTATACTTCATTAAGTATACATATTCATTTCTACTAAAGTCACCAGTAAGAGTTTTGAAGTATGATAATCCACCCATTGATTTAATAAGAAATTTCACACATACTTATGTATGAACCAATTAAAGGTCTTTGTGTTCCTTTCACATTTTCCACTAAATGGGGCTTCATTAATTTTTCTTCAAAAACAATAATGACATATGCCAGGTGGTTTTAGTTAAAAAATAATCCATATATCCATCTTGTAATAATTTTCAAGAATTTTTAATTTGCATGTCCTAGTCAGTGATGCCATAGGTGGGTGTGATATGATTCAAGAAAACTAAATTCATTATTGATTTTCATTACATAGATTGTGAAATCCAACACACAAATACCATTATCTAGGTGTTTCATACCATAAAATATTCTCTCTTTATAAAAGTTGCAATATTTATTCTCAAATTTGAAAATAATTTCATTTATATCAAGACCGAATATAGAAATAATGTTTATGGTATCTGAGGACACATAATAATAGTTCTTTAAATATAAAATCATTCTTATTTGAAACACGATGCGGTAGTCTTAAACATCTACTATAGTGAGTTTAGATTCTTCAATGGCCTGTTGATCCACCTCACTTCGTGTAACTACTTGGTTCTTATAATTGGATCTAAATGTGAGAATAATTAGCAGTATATAATACCCAATTTGTATAAATAAATAGATTTCACTAAATAATAAATGCACTTGAATCTTCCCTTTTCTTATTTATTGTTATTCAATTATTATTATAGTGGACCTTCTGGCCTCATGATAAATAAACAATGTCTAGGTCTATTACTAACCCCCTGATGTTTCTTCTATTGGGCCTTTTGAAGAATCCACATACTTAGAGTTAGTCTTGGGGATTTTTTATTTCCCCTTCATTTTGTTCACCATAATCACAAAAGGATTTTTTAACTTCATGTCCTTATCAACCTGGAAAGGAAAATTAAGTAGGTCTAGAAGAGAATTATCAATTTTATTCATATTAAAATTCACAAAAAAGGCAGTGAAGCTCCGGGGGAGTGAGGTAAAAATGAGATTCATGAACAATTAATTGGGTAGTTTATACCCTAAAATGTCTAGAAGACATGGGAACCTAAATGTTATTTAGAATCATTCATAAATGTAGGTAAATTGGTTAAATTTATTTAAAAAACATTTAAAAATATTTTAAAAACACGAGTAAATACATTTTCCACTTTTATAAATATGGATAACATTAAAATATAATGGGAGATGGAGGGAAACACGCATGAAATCTGGGAGGGGATGTGGGGAATTAGGGAGGAGCAATGATGACCTAGGAAATGACACATGAAATTGAGGATGAACCAAGAAATTTAGAAGGGGAGGTGTGGGAAATCACATTCATTATGGTGAATCAAAATTAAAAGAGTTTTTTTAGAAAAATGTAACACCTAACCATTTTTTTGAAAATGTGGGAAACTATATGTTATTTTTAATTATTCGTAAATTGAGGTAAATTGGTTAAATATATTGACAAATCGTTTAACTGGAGTTTTAAAAAATAAAGGTAAATACATTAGGTACATTTATAAACATGAGTAACATGAAATTAAAATGAGATAGGGAAGAAAAAACACATGAAATCAGGGAGGGGATGTGGGGAATTAGGGAGGCATGGGGATACAGGATGGCTTAGGATGTTCGGAAGGGAGGCTGATGTATGAAGGTGAGTGGCCTGAATTTTGGGTGAGGATATGTTAATAAAAAAAATCCAATGGGAGAGGGAGGGAAACACACATAAATATGGGGAGGGGATGTTGTGAATTAGAGATACACAAGGATGCATGATGGCCCAAGAAATTTTGGACCGAGGGGCTCGCAATTCGGGTATTTGTGCTTGTGAATCAAAAATAATAGATTTTTTTTTGAAAAATTTAATACTTAGTTACATTTTCTGAAAACATGGGAAAATATATTTTATTTATAATCATTTATAAAAGCAGGTAATTGGATAAATTTAGCAATAAAATTTTTAACCATATTTTTACAAAACAAAATTAAATACATTATCTATGTTTATAAACATGACTAACATAAAAATACAATAGGATAGAGAGGTAAATTCTTGTGGAATAAGAGTTGGGATGTGGGGAACCTGGGATCTAGGTTTATGTGGGATGAACTTGGAAATTTGGGTTGGAAGGGGGGTAGGAAATCAGGGTCTTCGTGTGTGTGAATTGAAAATAAAAGTAATTTTTTAAGAAAAACATAAAACTAACCCAAATTTTATGAAAATGTGGGAAACTATATGTTATTTAGTATCATTTATAAATATGGTTAAATTAGATAAATTTATCAACAAATAGTTTGAATATAGTTTTAAAAAATATAGGTAAATACACTAGCCACATTTATAAACACGGATAACATAAAAATACAATGAGAGAGGGAGAGAAACACACTTTAAATTGGGGAGGGGATACTAGCAATTACAATGCCACATTTAAATTGGATTTTTTATTGGTAAATTTTCAAAATTTATCAAAACAAAATTTAATTGTCTTTTTAAAAAATTATGGTAAATACATTAGACACATTTATAAACATGTATATCATAAAAATACAATAGTATAGGGAGGTAAACACACGTGACACTGAGGAGGGGATGTAGGGAATCATAGATGAATGATGACCTAGTATGAATGAGGAAATTCAGGAGGGAGGGGTAGAAAATTAGGCTCTTCGTGTGTGAGAATAAAAAATAAGAGCATTTATTTTAGAAAAATTAAATCCTTACCAATATGTTTTGAAAATTTAGGTTTCTATATGTTATTTATAATCATTTATAAATTTGATTAAATTGGTTAAATTTATCGACAAACTATTTAACCGTATTTTTACAAAACATAAGTAAATACATTAAACATGTTTATAAACACATCAAAAAAAACATCCAATGGGAGACAGAGGGAAACACATGTGAAATATGGGAGGGTAAGTAGGGAATCAGGGTTTCATAGGGACACACAATAACCTAGGATATTCGGGAGGGAGGGGAAGTAAATTAGGGTATTTATGCGTTTGAATCAAAAATAAAATTATTTTTTATAAAATACAATGCCTTCCCACATTTAAAAAAATGGGAAAATATATTTTATTCAGCATCATTTATGAATATGGGAAAATTGGTTAAATTTATTGACAAACTATTTAACTATGTTTTTAAATAACATAAGTAAATACATTATCCAAATTTATAAACATGGGTCAAATAAAAATCCAATCAGATGTGGGGAATCGAGGGGCACATAGATGTGATGATAAACTTGGGAATTCATGGGGGGATCAGGGTCTTTGTGCATGCGTATTGAAAATAAATGATTTTTTAAGAAAATGTAATGTTTACCCAAATTTTTTGAAAATGTGGGAAACTCTATATTATATAGAATCATTTATAAATATGGTTAAATTAGTTAACTTTATTGATAGAATATTTAACTATATTTTTTAATAATATATGTAAATACATTATCCATCTTTATAGACATGGATAACATAAAAATATAATGGTAGAGTTAGGGAACCACATGTGAAATTAGGGAGGGATGTAGGGAATCATTGAGTCAAAGGGACATGGTATGTCCCATAAAATTTGGGTGGGAGGGGAGGGAAATCAGGGACTTTGTACCTGCAAATAAAAAATAAAAGAGTTTTTTTTGAAAAATATAATGCTTAACCACATTATTTGAAAATGTGTCCAACTATATATCATTTACAATCATTTATTAATGAATTTAAATTGGTTAAATTTATCAACAAACTGTTTAGATGTATTTTTAAAAAACATAGATAAATACATTAGCCACATTTATATACATGTCTAACAAAAAAATCCAATGGGAAAATGAGGGAAACACATGTGAAATTGGGTATGGGATTTGGGGAAATAAGAAGGCATGTGGATGTAGAATGACCCATGAAATTTAGGAGTGAGGGGTTGGAAAATTAGGGTCTTTATACGTGCGAATCAAAAATAAAATCATTTTTTAGAAAAATGTAATTTTTACCAACATTTTTTTGAAAAATTGGGAAAGTATATGTTATTTAGAATAGTTTATAAATGTGGGTAAATTATTTAAATTTATCAAAAAATTATTTAACTATGTTTTTTAAAAACATAGGTAAATACATTAACCACATTTATAAACATGGATAACGTAAACATACAATAGTAGAGGGAGGGAAACACACATGAAATTAGGGAGGGGATGTAGGGAATTAGAGAGGAATGAGGATGTAGGATTAACTAGGAAATTATTGATGGTGGGGTGGGAAATAATGGTCCTTGTGCATGTGAATTGAAAATAAAAGCAATTTTTTAGTAAAATGTAATGTTTACCAACATTTTTTAAGAACAAGGAAAACTATATGTTATTTAGAATCATTTATAAACATTATTAAATTGAATCAATTTATCGAAAAACATTTAAATATCATTTTAAAAAACATAGGTAAATATATTAGACATGTTTATAAACATGGATAACATAAAAATCCAATGGGAGAGAAAAGGAAATGCACTTGAAATAGGGGAGGGGATGCATGGAATCTAGGAGGCATGTGGATGCGGGATTACCCATGAAATTATTGAGGGAGGGTGAAGTTAGAGGGGAGTGGCATGAATTTGGGATGTGGATTCATGAATTAAAAAAAATACAATGGAAAAAGGAGGGAACACATATGAAATCAGGGAGGGGATGTGGGGAACCAAGGAGGCATGAGGATGAAGGATGACACGACAAATTCATTAGGGACAGGTGGGAAATCAAGCTCTTTGTGTGTATGAATCAAAAATAAAATATTTTTATAGAAAAATTTAATTATTACCAACATTTTCTAAAAATGTGGGAAACTATATGTTATCTAGAACCATTTATAAATTTTAGTGAATTGGTTAAATTTATCACTACTCTATTTATCTTTATTTTTTAAAAAACAAGGTAAATACATTATACCTGTTTATAAACATTGATAACATAAAATTAAAATGAGAGAGGGAGGAAAACATATATAAATTGGGGAGGGTATGCATAGAATAATTAAGGAATAGGGACATGGGAAGACCTAGGAAATTCAAGAGGGAGGGGTAGGAAATCATGGTATTTGTACATGTGAATTGAAAATAAAATATTTTTTCAAGAAAAATATAATTCTTACCCAAGTTTTCTAAAAACATAGGAAAATGTATGTCACTTATAATCATTTATATATTTTAGTAAATTGGTAAAATTCATTTATAAACATTTCAACTGTATTTTTTCAAAATTCATTTAAATATGTTATCCATGTTTATAAACATAGATAACATATGAACCCAATGATATAGGGAGGGTAATGCATATAAAATTGGGGAGGGGATTTTAGGAATTAGAATAGAATAGGGAGATGGGATGGCCTAGGAAATTCAGGAGGGAGCATGACACCTGGAGGGGAGTGTCATGAATTTGGGGTGGGGATACATGAATAAAAAAATATAATGGGATAGGGAGGGAAACATACATGAAATTGGGGAGGGGATGTGGAGAATCAGTGAGGATTAAGGATACCGGATGATGTAGGACATTCAGGAGGGAGGGGTGGGAAATTAATAACTTTGTTTGTTTGAATCAAAAATAAAATATTTTTTTAGAAAAATATAATTCTTACCCATATTTTTTAAAAACACGGGAAACAATATGTTATTCAGCTGTATTTATTAATTTGGGTAATTTGGTTAAATATATTTACAAACTGTTTAACTATTATTTTATAAAATGTACGTAAATACATTATCTATGGTTATAAACATGGATAACATAATAATAAAATGGGATATTGAGGGAAACAAATGTGAAGTTGGAGAGGGGATATAAGAAATAATATAGGCATGAGGACACAAGATGAGCCAAAAAAACTTTGGAGGGAGGGGTGGGAAATCGGGGTCTTTATGCATGTGAATCAAAATTAAAATAATTTTTTTAGAAAAATTTAATACATATCCACATTTTTGAAAAATATGGGCAACTATTTTTTATTTTTCATCACTTATAAATTTCGGTAAATTTGTAAACTTTATCAATAAATTATTTAACTGTATTTTTAAAAAATATAGATAAATTAATTGTCCACATTTATAAACATGGATATCATAAAAATCCAATGGTAGATGGAGGTAAACATATGTGAAATTAGAGAGGGGATGTAGAGAATTAGAGAGGCATGTGGATGCAGGATGGCCCAAGTAATTTAAAAGGGAAGGAGATGTGTGTAGAGGAGTGGCATTCATTTATGTTGGGGATACATGATTAAAAAAATCAATTAGGAGATGTAGGGAAACAAACATGAAATTATGGAGGGGATATAGGGAATTAGGTAGGTATGGGGACACAAGATGACCCAGGAAATTTAGGAGGGAGGGGTAGGAAATTAGGGTCTTTGTGCATGGAAATTGAAAATAAAATATTTTTTTAGAAAAATACAATTCTTAACCAAAATTTCAAAAAATTTAGGAAAATATATGTTATTTAGAATATTTTATAAACGTGGTTAAATTAGATAAATTTATCAAAAAACCACTTAACTTTGTTTTTTAAAAATGAAGTTGAATACATTATCCACATTTATAAACATGTATAACATAAAAATATAATTGTATAAGGAGGGAAATTTATGGGAAATCAGGGAGGGGATGTCAGGAATCAAGGAAGTATGAGTATGTGGGATGACCTAGGAAATTTTGGGGGGGGGGGGAGGGGTGTTAAGTTAGGGCCTTTGTGCATGTGAATTAAAAATAAAATATTTTTTTAGAAAAATCTAAGGATTACCCACTTTTTATGAAAAAATAGGAAACTATATGTTATTTAGCACCATTTATAAGTGTTGACAAATTGGTTAAATTTTCCAACAAACAATTTAATTGTGTTAAAAAAAAAGGTAAACACATCATCCATGTTTATAAACATGGCTAACATAATAATACAATGGGAGTGTGATAGAAACACATGTGAAATTGGGGAGGGGATGTGTGGAAATAGGGAGGAATGGGGATATTGTATGACCTAGTAAATTTGGGTGGGAGGGGTGATAAATCATGGTATTTGTGCATGTGAATCGAAAATAAAATCATTTGTTTATAAAAATTTAATGCTTACCCACATTTTTTGAAAATATGGGAAAATATATGTTATTCATAATCATTTATAAATGTGGGTAAATTGGTTGAATTTATCAAAAAACCTTTCAAATGTGTTTTTAAAAAACATAGATAAATAAATTAGACACATTTATAAATATGGATAATGTAAAAAACATGTCTAAATATAATTTTTATTACAATTTCACCTAATAAAATTTATGAAGATTATTTAGCATTATTTATGAATCCATGCTCTAATGAGACTTCATGAGTACATTATCCATAAATGAAAGAATCAAATAATAGACATCTAGTGCATAATATAAGAATTTTTCGTAGACATCGAGGTCTTATGTAGTCTCCTCCTTACCAGGAGGATAAAAAATTGGGGACTCTAGAACCAAAAGATTATGTTGATTATGAAATATAATGTGCTAGATGCTATACCATTATTGTAAATTACTACTAGTAAGTAGATTTTTTTTCTATAGTATAGATCATAAGGATAACATGGTTGGTGAAATTTTAATTTTATGATAATGATATAAAAGTAGATAGAAGTAATTTTTCTTGATTACCAAAATATGCAAGTCGACATAATTTAATTATCATATTAGTCTCCCAATATTTTATCAATACCTAATAATACTCAGTATTTGAATTAGAAAGTGATATTATGTGGAAATTCTAGTATCTAGGATCCATATTTCCCTTCTTATAACCCAATTGGGGTCTTGGTCAATAAATCGATGGTATTTAGGTAGGTGGTTTTTCCGAATGATGGCTTGTAACTCCTATATACATTGAGTGTACTCCCTAATCCTGAAACCCTAACTCATATTTCCCCAACACTTCCCTCCAAGATACATAAACTCTAACAAGGGATACTTCTCTTGATTTCAACTTTGTTAAGTCAAACTAATACTTTCATAATAACTCCTTTGTAAAATAAAGTGTCTTGATGAGGGCCACACCAACACTCAGTTCTATGGTTGCATCCTTAATCAAGTTACAAAATACATAATTGACATAATATTTCCTTGAGGTATTTTTTTTATTATGTGTAAAATTTATTATTTTATTAATTACATTCTTGGTCCTCATTATATTGATTTTATATAAGTGATTAACAATGTGTTCATAAAAAAATTATATGCATAGTCTATTTATTTTAATTCCATATCACATGCTACGTAATTTATTTATTTATGTGACCATGATAAATCATCAATAAAAATCAGCTATGTAATAGAAATTTAAAAATAAAGTGAAAAAATCATGAGCTTTTTAAAGGTTTATTTATTGAGTGGATGATAAATAAAACTTTTACCCTTGTGGAATAAATCCTTTTAGCAAGTGTTAGCTCAAGTTACAACATTCCACAATCAATCTCAGCATCTTCTTGGTTGGTTTCACCTCAACTTAGGTTATTAACCACCTCCTCTCCTTAGAGATATATCCTTTATATATTTTACTCACACGGAGGTGAGGGAGACCAGGGGTTTGAGATATATAAAATAAACCATGAACATGTTGGTCATACATAGTAACTGAGAATTGAAGAATTGAAAACCATCATATTTAATTTAATAAAACATTTTTACATATAAAAACCTATGAAATAATTTTAAATTAAATAGAAATCCAATACATAAACTAGACGTTAAATCTCATGACCAGTCACATATATAAAAAACATTACATTCATACAAGATAGTATATATTTATATCTATTAAATTAATTTAGATAAATTTATCTTAAATTAATAATTAATGGTTTAATTAATTAATTAATTATATATCATCATTTTCAATCCGTTTAATCTTCAAGATACATAAGATAAACCATCCACTATAATTTATATAATTTGATTAAATTAATTTTAATTAAAAATAATTTTGTGTATAGTGTGTACTAGGAGTTTTCACGACATGTACCCACCCAAACTACACGGTGATTTTTTGAGGTCGTGTATATTGTATTTATATGAAATGTACCATAAAAACTGACTAAATAGATGTATAAACTTTTCAGAATATACCACCTTAATTTTACCTTTAATGTACTTGGTCTGTACCACCACAACCTAACATACAACTTTGAATTTTACACAAAATTTATTAGGCATTTATTATTCTATAAAATCCTATCACATGGCGTGTACATCAGCTACACACCTTGTTTTTTTGTTTTAATTTCATAATTAATTTTGTTTTTCATAATTTAATTCATGTTCAAAACAACATGAATTGTAATGTATTTAATATAAATGGATATGAGTTACATGACGTGAATTCTCACTACATGATATGTGGCTCCATTAGGTCAATGTCACATTACATGCCCAGGGACATAGTGTGTAATCAACGTGAGATAATACCACTTTATAAGGTATGTACTCTAACACCTCACTATATAACACATTTTTCATGTGTTTCTCCGCTTTAAGTCATTATGTGACATGCAATAAATACACAGAACACATTTGACCTTATGTATTCTGAACTGTGTATGACTACACGATATGCATGCTAACTATAAAATTTGTAGTCCCTAAAACCACGTGGAATCCATTATGACCAACAAAAAATATATAATATCTCTTCAGTGCATTACTTCATGACATGTCATGATTTAAATTACTTATCTAGGTGTATTTAAGCTGGATATATGGTGTGTACTTATGGGTTAGATCCTGCGTAATCCTATGTTGTTCAACTAGAATCTCTGGTACCTCTAGATGGGATGTCCTTTCATCCTTCACCTATTCTCAGTCATATGATAGTGAATTAACATGTTATATCAACTTTATGAATTATAAATTATAATAAAAATAAATAAATAAACAATAATTATGATATCAATTAATAAAAATTTAAATAATTATAAATTTGGAAATTGAAGATTTGATACCACTTAGAAGTTCTGAGCATAGCTGAAGTTGACCAGGTCCGTTCCCAATGATGGGTTTTCATTGAATCCAATGAATAAATTATAAAACATGAAAAATAATGATATAATTCATAATTATATTAGAATAACCATAAGGAAATAATCCTAAAACTACGAGAGATGATCTTTCAAATTAAATTTATAATTAATTTAATAGGAATAAATTTCCTTGGTCTTGAGTACTTTATTTGATGTAGGCATCGATCAATTGAAAATTCATTCAAATATTTCCATAAATGTGTCAAGAGGATCCAAATTATAATCCATATAGAAGTGATCCAAACATTCTCATTTATCTTAAACAATCATCGATGGTACTCCAAGAGCTAGAACAGTGGTACTGATCATGTTGTGTTTCTCTCCTTTGATCGAAACACAATACTTTGGGTTTAAAGGATTGATTATTATTCTTTATTTCTAGAGAGGGTAAAATGAGTTGGAATAAATTCTCTCAAGTTTGAGAGAAAATCCTATATAATATCTTCATGGAGATAATTCTCTAGAGTTGAAATAGTTGTGCACCAATAATTATTTTAACACCTCCTGCGGAAATGATATAATCATATCTAAATAAGTATAAGGTTAGAGGATTAGTAATTAAACAATGGACCTTATTCAATATCTCAATCTTTAATTAATCACACATCAAATAATAATAATAATAATAATAATAACAGTGTTAGTAGTAGTAGTAGTAGTAGTAATAATAATAATAATAATAATAATAATAATTATTATTATTATCTAAAGTGTGTAGGTCTCATAGATAATCTAAATATAAATAAATAAATTAATATTTATTTAGATGATATTTAGTATATCATTTCAATTAGTAATATCCTTATTATTCCCTCCATCCTTCCTCAACAATTACTGAACCTAAAATAATAAATATTTTTAATTCAATAATTAAATAAAAAAATATTACATTCATGTTCTTGTGAATGAATATTTATATTATATTAAACTCATATAAAATAGTTATTAAAACTATATGATCAATAAATCCAAAATACATATGATCCCTCGGTCTTGATAATAACATTTATTCTAATTATTAAATTGAAATAGAATTCAAGTGAGACTAATGGAAACACTAAGTGTGTGACTACCCAAGAATCTTATTCAATGTCATTAGGTGGGATTTCCTAAAGTCCAATATTATCATCTAAAAACACATAAAGGTTCCCAAATAATAATAAGTTAATGTCACAACAATGATGACCACATATAGATATCCACTTTATAATATAATCCCTTTATCTTGATATCTAATCAAGGAGGAAGCACACCATTATTATCAACATCTATGCTTGATATTTCTCTCTTTGACAATTTGAAATGAACTAATCAATACACTATTGACATGAATTTTTTTTTGAAAGTTCTGTTCCAATCAAAGGAATAAGATATAAACTTCCATAAATATGTAAGATCGAAATCCTTTATCGACATATTCATTAATAACATATCATTCATGACACATCCAACACACCATACTTACCACAAACATATGATTCCATAGTTTTGATCAGTACATAA
Source organism: Viscum album (assembly GCA_963277665.1). NCBI lineage: Eukaryota > Viridiplantae > Streptophyta > Magnoliopsida > Santalales > Viscaceae > Viscum > Viscum album. The sequence goes on from OY728122.1 coordinate 81,273,244, forward strand.
AAGTGAATGATTAATGATATGTATTAATAATAATATCAATGTCTAAGAATCATTATATATGTTTCTAGATAATAATATCAATTTACACATAAACATGTGGAATTCCTACAGTCGGGTTTATCCACATAATCTCCCATATTATAGATTACTATGTATGAACCTCATGAGATGAAGTCTCATATGCTTATGAGAATCCAACAACTAATATTTTTCATCTTCTATGTCCCAACAGATGACATCATCAAACATATGGATTATTTTCTAGAATATTTTACTAACACTTAAAGGTTCTCATCATAACGGAGAACTTAAAATATATTTTGATGTGAAAAATAATTTATGGTCATTAAAATAATATTGTAATGTGAAAAAAATTAATATATGACAATATGTTTATTAATATTAAATATATGAATATACAAGCATTATAGTCTTTAAATTAGTTAGTTATTAGAAACCAATCCCAACTAATAACCCATGCATGAGTTTGGAATGAGGAAATATTTTATTGAAATTAATTCTTTATGTGGAAAGAGAAATACTTCTTGGAAGGTAGGTATAAATGAGAATGGAAGAATTGAAAAAATTGAAATGAATTTAATATAAAATAAAATTAGAAACATTTAGTAGGAAGGATGGGTTTGAGTGACATGTTTTTTGAAAAATTATACTAATATTGGCTATTTTTCTTCGTTTTGATTTAGTGTTAATTTTTATGTTCATTGGTCTAGGAGTCCACAGTCTAAGTGTGGGTGTATTGAAAAAGGTAATAAATTCATTATATTTTATTGACAACAAATTCACTATATCACCAAACATTAATTTTTTAATTTAGTTTTGGGATGTTTTGGGATAAATGTTTCATTTTATTGGATTTTATGAACATTTCTTAAAATGGAAAAAATTAAAAATTTAATAGATTTATTTAATTTTAGGAATTAAATGATTGGGTAGATATTGAATAATCCTTTGTTTTATTTTTAAGGGAAACAAATTGGATAATGGTATACCAGTAAAAAGAAACCTTAATGTGGTAGGGATGAGGAACTTTAGCTAAGTCCATACATAAATTTCTTTTACTTAATACATATGATTTATCCAGAACCATATGTAAGATTCATTCATAAGAAGTGGGAATTTAGTTAAGTATGAGTATATTATAAGGTTGGAGATATGTAAAAGTAAATTTCAACATGACATAGGTAAATGTAAGGGTAAACAATTAGTGAGAAATTAAATATTTATGATATATAAGAGACATTTACTTTTTAGAAAAAAATGAAGCTTGATACATAAAGATAAACGAGGAGATGTTCACAACATATATACAAATATTATACTTTTAAAAATAAAAATAACTTGAGACACTTTCCTTAAATAATGAATCCATTTAATAATGATTCTAGGGTGATTTTTAGTGACACTACCAATATGGAGGTTCCCACATCATAGAAAATGAGTCATTCCCTGTTAGAGTCTCATGGAAAACCATTTTAAATAGATTATAAAAGTCCATTACATGGAAAACCAATGTCATGAAATGGGGGGTAAAGAGAGCTCAAGAAAGGTAAAACATTAAGGACCACACCATGGCCAATGACTTGTCTTGGAATTTAACATATTCAAAGTGTTTATTACAACATGGAATGAATCCTGATACTCAAGACAATTATAATTACATCACAAATATATTAACCAAAAGTTAACAGAAGATCTTTGAGTCAGGAAAGAGTAAAGATCATGGAGCCCCATTGTTGGTTAGAGAAGGTAATGAAGAATTTAAATCTATGAATTTGAACAAATCCTAGAATCTTGGATAGGTATTAGAAATTAAAGAAAGAGATAATCTCATGTTGGTTTGAATTGGAATGATGAAATAGAGTAAACATCTACAAAAAGGAGAGAAGGCCAAAAGACAGAGGAGGGATGAAGGATTTTAGTTTTCTACTACTACTTTTTTATTATCTTTTTGTTATTCCAACTTCAATTACCTATAGAATAGAGGGGTAAACACTACTTGGAGATCGAGGTAGGGGAATAATAATATTTTCAAATGCTTCATCTTGGTACTTCAATGAATAAAATTTAATCTTTCATTAATCAATTTCTTTATTTAGTGTCTATATAAAAGATTGAGTGTTATAATGTTCAAATATGTTATCCCTATTATTTTATTAGTAAATTGGTTGATAATTTTTATTCCCCCTCCACTCCCTTATACTTATATATTATGGAATTTGAAATGATGAGTGGTGAGTATCTAGAAATTACTGACATGTGTGAAAAGGCAGTGAACTATCCTAGAATTACTTTGGGGAAACTTTATCTGATTGGTTTTTTCCTGACTAGCTTATGAATATTTGATTTTTTAGGCTCTATTTGATATCTTTTCATACACATATAGAGGTATGATCAGTTATAGACTAATTCTATATTAAACCTCAACATTTATTTCAACCTAGGGTGAATGATGAAGAAATTTTGGATTCTTTCATTTATCTATTAATAATAAGAATAATGGGACATTTTAAAGATAATAATATATTTATAACTTATAATACTACCCTTGAATCCATTATCTCTCATATATTTTGTAAAATATTCTTATTAAAAATTCTTTCACGTTCTCTTCAATATGAATTCAAAAAAAAGAACCCTCCTTTTTACTAATTTAAACAACTAAAATTTACACCCCTATCAAGAGAAAACCTATGGTTTCCACTATATTATATATATCAACCTTAGGTTTTCAAATAGTTTTTCACACCCATGAAAGATATTTCAATCACTAAAGAGACCCAAAAATAAAATAACCATAATCAAGAAGCAACTAAAATCTATGAAAATGAATGAGATCGATTCTAAGATTTCTCAAGAATATAGTTCTCCTAATCCCTAAATAAACCCCAAGGAATCAACCATAAATTCCACTTTAAAATGTAGATATCACTAAAAAAAATCTTACATATAACTAATTACAATTAAATAATTATGAATGAAAAGAAACTAGATTATATAATATTACTTTAATAAAGAGAGATAGATCCCTAAGGTTTAGGGTGAATTCCACTATGCTTCGATGGAACTCACTCTTTAATACCAAAATATTCCAAGAAAACCTATAAAATAATTTCAGAAAGGGAAGTATAACATATGAAATGATAGAAACCTTGGATTCCATAGGATAATCACCCATGTGTTCACTTACGATCATGAGGAAAATATGGAAGGGAAGCGTTGACTCAAGAGATCCCTAGGAAGGTATCTCCTACGAATAGAGATGAGTAAGATCAAGGGAGGAGGAGGTAGAAGGAAATGGTATGTTAGGATAAAAAGATCAAATAACCCCTTTTAAAAAACATCCATCCATCCCACCAAGAACCTGGTGTCACCCCTAAGCCTATAGGGACTCTTCCCAAATTACTCGACACTCAATGGAACCTGTAGCTTTAAAATATAGCTGGTACCAACCTGGTAACTCACCCAAACTCCTAACCCACCACCAATACTTAACCTTCATCCAAAACAATCAAGAATTCGTCCTCAATCCAAATTAAGTAAATCTAAATCCTTTAATGACAAATGAACCCTCAATCATAATAAAAAAATCAAAAGGTATAATAGCTTAATTATCTAATTTTTTTTATTAAGACCTTAATATCATTTAAATAAATTAATTAGGACATAGGCCATTAAAACCTCTCTAACATATGACTTCTCATCCCTAAGAATCCTCAGGGGATGTTCACCTAAATATCTACTACCCTTAATTCTCTAATTCATAGGTTAAGCCGTCCATGAAATCCATGATAAATAACATTGAAATTTATCACAAGTCACCCAAGACAATAAATTTTGGATATGAAATCACCAAACTAAGATTATATCTCCAATACAGAACCCAAAAATATCCTTGAATCATATTAAAAACACCCATCCCATTTCCAATTCATAACTCCATTATCGGATCAAAATCACCCAAAAATAAAAAATTCCTATTATATAAACATGAAATTACAAAATAAAAAAACACCAAAAACTATTATTCTATAAAATCTCCAAATTCTACATCACACATCTGATACATGACTCCTAAACCAAAGAAAATACTAAACCATTAATGAAAAATTCTTACTAAAGGATGTTCCACCATTCTAATAACTCTCTAAATACCATCAAATAGTCAAAATTCAAAAAAACATACTCCATATAGCAAGGTTAAACTACTCATGACCATTTCTAACCTACCTTTAAACTCTCATTCACTAAAGAGTTACTATTATCAAGAGGTTTTCAGGAAACCATTCCTCATTTCAAAACTACATTTTACCTAATTTTAAAAAATTACTCCATTTTACATGATCCACCCATTTTGAAACTCCATATTTAGGAAAAAACACCAAGTATACCTTCAAAAGGCCACAATAACTTTAAAATATATATTATAAAACAACATATATTGAATTTTATTTCATTTAAAAACAAAAAAGGTATTTCATTTCAAAATATTTTTCCCATCATACTTTCAAAATAGATTTTAATGTTTTTACATCCTTTACCTAATTTTAAAAAAGAGTAAAATAGTTTTTAGCAAGTCCTAATCATAGTTAAAGATCCAAAATCAATGTTTCAATTTAGAAACACAAAGTTTTATCTAAATACACTGAATAAAATGAAAAATCAGTTTTAAAGAATTATTAGTTCCCATTTAAAAATACACGAACATTAAAAAATTATATAGATCAATTAAAATTTTCAACTTTATAAAACAAAATATTATAAATTAATTTCTTTTACCCAATTACACAAATTAAATCCTTATATTCACTTATACTAGATGGCATAGGTTTCCGTTGGGCATGGTAAAAAAATCATAACTAGTATTTTTGGTTTTTTTGTTTTAAAAACACTTCTAATAGAATATAAATATAGGAAAAATAAGAAACTTACATAATAAAATAATATCACATGTTCAGAAATATGAAGAAATATAAAAATAAACAACATGATTAATAATTAATTTTTTTTAAAAATAATACTATTTTAATACTAAGAAGGAAAATATAACAGAGAACAATGGAATGATTTAAACGTAACAATATTAAAAAAGTAAGTATCACGATCAGTGTAAAAATATAAATCGAGTACATGGAACATATTAATTATTCAAAATATAAGTAAGAAACATAGGTATGCTTCAGTAATTAAATCATTAAAAATGGGATTAAATATTAGAAAAATAGGAATGTCTATCTCTATTAATGGAATTGATTGTTGATTAATATTAACCTAGTTAACACCAATACACACACAAACACACACACACACACAAAGGAAAACACTATATATATATATTTATTATAGATTTTTCAGTTAATGAAAGTCTCATTTGTCTCCAACTATTGTATAATAACCATAGGTATACATGTAGTTTGGAATGGAATCCTATGTGTGAAAACCTATCAATACATATTATGACACATGTTCCCAAAATAGATGTTGACTCCCAACCAAGCCTTAAGTTCATGTCTCACATTCCATTCCAACATACTCATGATAGATAAAAAAATCATCAATTGAAGATATAATGCCTATTGATTACCTAAAAATTCCTTCATAACTTGAGATTCCACTATAAATAGGTTCATGAATCCTTTTTATTGGTTAATTCTATATTCTCAATAATATTAACTCCTATCTAGAATAGGAAAAAATACCATATATCGTAATATCACTATGTACCAATTTTTAATATCAGTATCCTGAATACCTATTAAACACCCAAATTACAGGCACTAGTAACCCAAGAGCACTAACCAATCCTTAGGGGTTAACAACTAGTACCCTGGGACATGAAATAAAAATTGGATATGAATTATACATTTTTTTATAAAGATAATCCATGGATAGTCCCTACTAGAAATTTTTCATGACTCATCTATAATTTGGATGTGAAAAAAATAAAATGCGAACCAAACAAGACATAAAAAAGTGAGTATGGATTAAAATAACCCATAACTCACTGAATAAATTCATTCAAGAACCTCTAACAAGGAGATCATATATTACAAACTTGTGTCAATAAAGGTGTAATCTAAACATGGAATAAGGTAGGTGAAACTAAAAGAATAAAATGTGATGAGATGAATGTGACCTCTAACCAACTCTAAAATCTCTTACTTTAAAGTGGGAACAATAACACCTTATGTTTTAAGGCACATTTTCATTCCTTAAAATATATTTTTGTCATTCGTAAATACGTTTTACTATTTTTTTAAAATAATTGATACCTGAATATAAAATAAGTCATATAATATATGAATCAAAATAATAACACTTTATTCAATCATATTGGAATATTACAACTAAAGTACATAATACCAATTATTTCATACCACAGAATATTATATAGGATTAATGATTACAACCCATAAAAGAGAATAAATTAAAATGGGACAAGAAATATAAAAGAATAATATTTTCATAACTTGGTAATTGTATGGATCATATTCACCATTGAGAGTCACTATTAGTAGAAACAAATCCTATAATGAGAAAAAAATATCACGAAAGGTGATATCATGTTTTAAAACTAAAAATATCAACTATAGGGAATGATAAGTGTGGTTTGTGAAGATATAATGAAATGAATTTATAGGTTGTATTGGGGGAGGTTAATATTACTATTATATGACTGCTATTGATGTGTATATAATAGTTGGTTATAATACTAGTAAACATATTTCCAGTTTGAAGTTATCAATATAGAGTTGATATTTATAAAGATTATTTAGATGTAAAAACTTATTTCATTATAAATAATTTATTTGAAATAAAATAAATAATTTTGGAATAAAATAAAAAGTTACTAATCCATATCAAAAAATATATTTTATTCCAAAGAAATTATTTATATAAATATAATTTTTTGTTAATATAATTAATTATAATAAATGATTTCAATAAAATGGATTGAAAAAAAATCAAGTTATTATTATTAAAATAAATTAATAACATAAAATAAATAATTAAGTAACTATAATGAATACTAATTTAATTATTAATGGTTAAATAAATATGTTTTTTATGAATTTTTTTATTACATATTATATATTTTTATCTAAAAGTTGAAATTATAAAATATAATGAAATTTATTTTTTATATTAAAAAATGAGAAAAAATCATTAATTTATTATTAATTGGTTAGAAATAAAGATAAAATCATTTATTATTAAAAGGGGATATTTTCAAAATAATTTTATAAAGCATTGTGTATTATTTAATTAATAATTTAAATTAATATTTTTTAAAGGATTATCATAATAAAATGATTAAATATATAAAAAATATATTATTACACATTTCATTAGTCATTGACATGAAATATGGTTAAGATCACTTAATGTTTACAAAGTTTTTTTTTATAAAAATAGGTTTTTCTATAAATTTTATGTTTCAATTTAAAAGTTTAATTTATAATATTTAGAAATTATATTAGATTAAATGAAGTAAAAAAATTTAGTAAAATTTTTAAAATTTTCTAATAAGGCCAATTCCATTTTTTAGGTATAAAAATTAGTTGTCGAAGTAATAAGTGATTTTACACAGTAAATGTAAAATAAAGTAAAAGGGGTTAAACTAAGTGGTAAAGACATAAAATATCATGAACCCTTATCTCTAAATTATTTGTATTAGGGAATTAATGGAACATATCTATTAGTTACCCACTTTTTATCCAATTTAATTTTCAAATTTTGACCTTATATATTAAGAAATGAGTATTTGTGGAAGTGCCACTCAAAACTCAACCGTAAAAGGACCCCTCCTATACCCCTCACAAACAACTCTTTTAATTATGTTATATCTTGAATACCTATAAATTTTCCTAAAATATATGATTCTTATATGTTTGGTATCCTATGGTACTAATAAAGATGCCTAAATCCTTCAATATAAAGGAATCCATTTCTAGGAGAGAATTTATCAAAGTACCTAGTACTTCACTATCTTTTTAAATTACTTATCATCTAAAATATTTATAAATATCATTATATACTATAATGATGATATATTAACATCATTATTAATATGATAAAATTATACTAATTTTATATTAATATATACTCTTACACATTCATTAGTATAATATGTTCTTGTTTGGGTCGATTCAAGCACCTACACGAACGATGCTACACTATCTCAACCTTTTCCAACATGAATGAGTATAAAGAATTTAATAGTAGTAATATATGATATTAATGATTTATTTATGTTATGAAAATGTTTCTATGAGTGTGAAAAAAATGAATGATCCTTATAAATTATCTCATAGTTATCAGTAAATTACCCAAAACATGTTAATCATAGATTCCATTCTCGCAAACCATAACCATAACATCCATCAAATGAAATTGGGACTTCATAAATAATTTAAAAAAAATGCTTATAATATCTTGAATAATCTAGTAATGATGAAATTGGTATCAAATAAAGTTGATCTATATTTCCATTGAAAAAATTTCATGAAACAATCAAAATTATTAATATCTTATGATAAAAACAAACAAACAATAAATAATATATGTATAATGAATGATTAAAATTAAGGATTGTAAAAGGTAATATATATAAATAAGGTTTTTAAATAAGCGGTCAATATGGTTATGTTTATTATATAAGAGGTTAAATCACTTTCCTAGAGGTAGGGAGTAATGGAAATGGGTTTTTGTCTCAATTTACCTTCATTAAGTCATGTTTCATATTATGCACTGATTTTTTTATAAAGTGTACTTACTAAACCATTGAATTATATTATCACCATTAAAGTTTCTTTGAAGGGGGTTATAATTATATTTCCTAACCCATATTTCATATTCTTATTGTTCATTTACTACCAAGACTGTAAGGGGTTTTTGCTAACTCAACTTTCTTTTCACTGAGTTTAGGTCATTTTTAACACTTTCCAAATGATCTAAATTTCCTTAAATACACTTTAGTTTTCTATAAGAGGTTTATTATCAAATTATTCATGTTATCCCAAATTAATTTTCTACTCTAATTGTTTTATAAATATTTTTAATTTAAAATAAGAGATATTAAAAATGTAAGGGTTCCTCATATCAACTTTCTATTCATTGAGATATGCCCCATATTAACAATTTGTTTTATTCTATGTTGTCCAAGATACAAGATTTTATTATGAGGTTAATATATTTTAAATTAAAATATAAATATATTTTTTTTCTAATTGGAATTGATTAAAGATTTAATGAAGTGTTCGAGAGAATCTAATCCTTGTTCAGAGCCCAGAGCTCCACTTTTTGAAGAAATAGCTTGAGGTGTGGGGTTGGAACATGATTAGTAGTAACTATGCAGTTGCACCATGTTTTATTAGTAAGAGGAGGTTCTAAGTTATTTCAAGCAAGCATAAGAATATGGACAACATAGAACAAATATATATAGACATTCCAAAGGGGATCCAAATGGGCTACACATGGTCTGTCAAACTATGCACCTAGTTCACATGGTTAGTTCCACTTAGGTAGTTGAGATGCATGGTCAATAAATAGTTTGGACAAACTATGAAACAAAACTACGTTCCACATAAAAATGGGTGAAAATTAATTTTCAACCATTCATTTTTTAAATATTAAACTATATTTTCTCCTCCAATTTTTTATAGTCTCTCCCCCATGCATGAATCTCTCCCTCATATCCTCCTAGGTTTTTTATAACTCTTTTTTTTGAGATCATAATCATGTTCTATTTTTTGCATTGGATATGTATAAAAAATATATTTTATCCTAGTCCTTACATCCTTTATTTATATCATCATATGGAATGATAAATCCATGTGATATAATATCCCCTATTTTCAAGTATTATTCTATTTCTTCTATTTCAATTATTCAAACCTAAGTTAAAGGACAATAGTGGTTGAGGAGTGTAATACCCATCTAAGTTAGGTGGTCTATACATTTTACTTAAAAGTTTGGGTGTTTTTACTTTGTTTCCATTGTGAATCAAACAATAATTTCTGTCCATTTTTACTTAAATTAATAAAGATTTAAATTGAATGTTTAAACCATGATTTAAACATGTTATGACACCCATATGCAAGGTTGGAGTCTATCAAACTCAACCCAAACCACCTTTGAGGTGGGTTTGTTCTATTGATTATGATTATTCCACCCTTGGGGTGATTTGAGATTTCCAATTATTAATGGGATCCATATATAAATTAAATTAATTTTTAAAGGTTAAATACCTCTTGTAGAACCTTTCCATTATGAATTAAAGGTGTAATGGAATGGAATAAATGGGATTTATGGAATGAAATAGAAAATCCATTGTATTTTGCACAATTATGTAACATATTAGTGAAGTGGCATGTACACTAAAACATACCTCATTTTTATCACTCATATCACTAACAAAAGGGTAAGTAGCGGCATTTTTTAGGAACTAGGGAGGTTTAAACTGCTTCCTCATAGTTTAGTAGAGGTTATTAAAACCACCGTGTATTCTATAGTCTCTAGTCATTTTGTGGTGGTTTTTATAATTTTGTGGCGGTTTTGTTAAGTGTTATTTTTTAGAGAATTTAGTGGCAGTTATTTGTATATTTGGTGGTAGTTTTTTTATTTTAAAAAATATTTAAGGGAAATAAAAATAAAATAAAATAAACTGCTATAAAACATATTAGAGATGGTTCCTTTTATTGGTGGTTAATCGTAACCACCGCTAAACATTTTTATTCATTGTATTTAGCGACTGATATATTAAACTACCAATAAATCAGATTCCTTTTAAAAAAAATTAATAAAAACTATAAATATAAAAACTAACATATAATAAACTAAAACATAAATATATGCTAAACACATCATTCATATATCATACATACAAACATCCAGTCATCATAACCTCAATATAAGTCAACCCATACATCTATCAATATAAATATACAATATGACCAACAAAAACCAATGACCAATATACATCCATATCACGAACTCCATTATATCTGTCTACCTCCACATCATTTCATCAACTGAAACTGACCAAGTTACCACACCAACAATAACAAAAATGTTAATAAAAATTAAAACTACACATAATAAATCATAATTACAGTAGAATAATTGATAAAATTTTAACAAACCGTAGAAACTAAGAACTATCATGAATGCATTTTGAAGAATGTCATGGATAAAAATAGTTAACCTATTTCCTACTACCAACATTTATAACCTATAATGAAAACCATAATATTTAAGAAAATAAATCAGAAAGAAAAAAGGTACTGAATATATTCTAAACACATTTTTTTTAATAAAATAGATGCTATTTTAATATAAAACAAATAATATATACTGAAAAACTCTTTGAAAACATAAAATAATTATTTATGATAATATTCAATAGTTGAAACTAAAAATGGATGAGTAAATATTCTGATTTACTTTTAAAGTGAAGTGTGTTGTGCTTGAAATTTACTCAATAAATTTTTTTTTAAATATTTTGATATCAAAAAATGAATTATATTTCAAAAACAACTCAGCAGTGGTTGTCCCATGATTTCAAAAAAGTCTGAGGTTGTTTTATATGGTTTTAACTATTCCACGCACATTTTCGTATTTTAAAACACTAAAAACATGTTTTTTCCATAATGGGGAAATTGTAATTTGGAATGATTTGTGGTGAGTTCCTACATTTCAAAATTAACTGTATTGTTGGTGTCCTATGATTTCAAGGAAACCCAACATCGTTTTCCAGGTTTTGAATCCCAAACACTAGTTTTTAAAGGCTTTTGTACCATTTATAAGTGTATATCAAATAATTCAGGCCACACTGCACAATGGATTGATGTTTTGTCTACGTGTTCAAATCAAAAACAACTTAGTGATGGTTATACCATTATTTCATGTCAATATGAGGTTTTTTATATGGTTTTTACTATTTGGTGCATGTTTTAATGTTTTGAAACACTAAAAACCCATTAAAATCCATAATGGGAAAACAATATTTTGGAATTAATTTCTACGAGTTCCTAAATTTTAAAATTAAATGTACAGTCATTGTTTCATGATTTCAGGGAAATATGATGTTGTTTTCCTAGTTTTGAACCCATGAAACTTGTTTTTAAAGGATTTTGTACCTTTCATAGGTGTATGATGAGTAATTCCGACCACACAGCACATCGTATTGACGTGTTTTGTATACGTACATGTCAAAAAAAAAACTCTACGATGGTTTTCACAAGATTTAAAATCAATCTGAGTTTATTTTATATGGTTTTGATCATTCCACACATTTTTTAGTGTTTTAAAACACTAAAAAAAATTTATGGTCATAATGGGAAAACCATAATTCGGAATGAAACGTCGTCCGCTCCTAAATTTCAAAATTAAATGTACGTATATTTTCATATGATTTCAAGGAAATCCGACATCATTTTCCAAGTTTGGACCCCCCGACACTTGTTTTAAAAGGTTTTTGTACCTTTCAAAAGTGTATACTGAGTAATATAAACTACACAGTGTGTTGGATTGCTATTTATTCTACACATACACATAAAAAAAATCATTAGTGATTTTACCTTGATTTCACTTCAATAGGACCATTCCATGCATGTTTTAGTGTTTTAGAACACTAATAATGTGTTTATGAACATAATGGAAAAATATAATTTAGAATATAGTGATGTAGGTTCCTAAATTGCAAAGTAAGATTTATAGTCATTGTCTCATTATTTTAGGGAAATATGACTCCATTTTCCTAAGTTTGACCCCCTGACACTTGTTTTTAAAGGATTTTATACCTTTCAAAAGTGTACAACATGTAATTATAACCACACCACACAGAGTATTGATTTGATTTATGTGAATAAACAAAAAAAACTTAGTTGTGGTTTTCCAATGATTTCACATCAATATGAGGTTGTTTTTTATAATTTTGACTATTCCACACACGTTTTAATGTTTTAAAACACTTAAAACATGTTTATGGCCATAAAAGAAAAAATGTAATTCAGAATGATATGAAATCGTTTCCTAAAATTAAAAATTAAATTTATTTTCATTGTCTCATGATTTAATGGAAATTATATGCAATTTTACTTATTTTTACCCCCGATACTTATTTTTTAAGGCTTATGTACCTTTTAAAAGTGTATATCAAGAAATTCCAACCACACCACTAGTAATATTGATGTGTTGTATGCGCGTACACATCAAAAGCAACTCAACTATTTTTTTCATTTTTTTAACTTCAATATGAGGTAATTTTCTGTGGTTTTTACCATTCCATGCACATTTTAGTATTTTAAGACATTAAAAACACATTTACAACCATAATGGGAAAACCATATTTTGGAATGATATGTCATCAGTTCTTACATTTAACAATTAAATTTATAGTCATTTTCCTATTATTTTAGATAAATTCGACATCATTATCTGGGTTTTGAACCCCTAACACTTGTTTTTAAAGGATTTTATACCTTTTAAAATTGTATACCGAGTAATTTCGACCACACCGCATGTCAGATTGACATGTTGTTTGTGCATACATGTAAAAAAAATCATAGGTGGTTTTCCAATGATTTCACATCAATGTGATAATTCTTTCTAGGTTTTTTACCGTTCCAGGAACATTTTAGTCTTTTAAAATATTAAAAAATGTTTACGGCCATAATAGAAAAACTGTAATTTTGAATGACATACTGTCTATTACTACATTTAAAAATTAAATTAATGTCTACTTCCCCATGATTTCAGGAAAATATGACATTGTTTTCCTAGTTTTGATCCCCAACACTTGTTTTTAATGGCTTTTATACCTTTCAAAAGTGTATACTGAGTAATTCTAACCACACCACATTTCAAATTGACATTTTTTCTATGAATACATGTCAAAACAAATCATAGGTGGTTTTAAAAATATTTTACATTAATATGAGGAAATTTTCTATGATTTTGACCGTTACATGAATTTTTTAGTGTTTTAAAAGATTAAAAACATGTTTATAACCATAACGAGAAAACTGTAATTCAGGATGAAGCACTGCCCGTTCTTACATTTCAAAATTAAATCTATGGTCATCGTTCCATGATTTTAGTGAAACCAGACATCTTTTTATTGGTTTTGACCCCATTATTATTGTTTCTAGAACATTTATATCTTTTAAAATTTCTTATTGATTCATTTAGAGCACACCATATGCTAAATGGATGTATTGATTTCTTATACATGTCATAAATAATTCAATGGTTGTTTTCCCATGATTTTAAATCAATAAGATATTTTTTTTATCATTTTCATCTTTAAAGGTTCATTTTATTATTATAAAACTCTAAAAAATATTTACTAGAATCATATTAAAACTATTACTTGGATTGATGTGGTGTCGATTCCTATATTTCACAATTCAATATATGATTGTTCTCATATGATAACTTTTTTAATTATTGATTTTTTGTTAAAAAATTATAACTGTATAATTAATATATTATTAATAAAATTAATGACTTAGAAATATTTCTAATATTAGTTTAATTAATTACTAAAATATATATTGGTTATTTTATATATCTTGGTGCTCATATTTGATTGAATAAAAAGAATTTTGATTAATAAACCATAGTGTATTTCATGGTCAACAGTCATTTTGCAGTGATTTTTATAGTTGGGTGATAGTTTTTATATGTGTTGTTTTTTGGGTACTCGGTGGTGTGTTTTTATTTAGTTGGCTTTAATTTTTTAACAAAAAAAATAACATGGGATAAGTTAATATAACCATTTATAAATTATTTAGGAGTGGTTATCAGTAACCATTACTAAGTAGATAAAACTATTTTTTTAAGTAATGGTTATAAAAAATTATAGCTAAAGAGATCATGGATGTTGTATATGTTCTCTGCAAATATGATAATGATTTATGGAATTTAGAATTTATGTCGACAGGATGAGCTATAAGGATAGAAATTTCCTTAGGGATCATACCAGTCATTTAAAGAAATAAAAAAACTAAATCATTTTCCATTCGCGATCGCCATATAGCCTTTTTTCCTATAAAAATATTGTTCTGGAAATTTTTCTTTCAATATTTCTATTTCTATTTGTGATTCCCAATCAACGACACTACTCGAACTACCACTAGGTGTAGTAGTAACATATGACTCTACCCTACCAAAGACAACTGATGGAGTAGGCCTAGAACCCATCCCCCATACACATCAAAGATTATCCTTCCGTAAAATTTTCCCAATTGTATCATTCTGGTAAACCGATGATGATTGTGAAGGGTTCACATCCCATACTTCTTGAATTTTAACCTATTAATACAAAAATATTTATAAAATTTTTTCAAAAATATTTGAACTTCATAATTGTTTCTAATTAATAAAATTTTCATTAGTATTTTTTTAATTAAAAAATATTAAAATGTAATACTAAAAGTTATATTATAACACCAAACAAGTCTTAAAACCAATTAATTGGGGCTGAATAGATGTATCAAATGATAAAAAATTGGCATCATTGGATCAATTTATCCAAACCCATTTAATTAGATCTATGTCTTGTTAGTTTTTATAATATATTTTTCATTATTACATTTTTATGGAAATGAAATAATTTGAAATTGTAATGAAAATTACTAACTCCAACATATTTGGTATGGTTATTTAAAAAACTACCATTAGGTTTCCTATGCACTTTAAACCACATATTTGTTCAGCCAACAGAGTGACCTAATTCATTATAATTTATAAAAAAAATGTAAACAAGTAAGAAAAAACCTTGAGTTATAATAAAATGATAAAAATAACAATGGAAGAAATACATACCAAAATTTTTCTTTTTCATGAAAAACTCTGAGACCCTACAATGTGAGGAATGAATTGAATCTAACAATTCACAAAATTTTTGATAGATAATTCTTAAAAAAATGGAAACATTAATAAAAATTTAAATTTTATTGTGTTTATGTTATTAAGATACTATTAAATATGCAATTACCTCATGATATGCATCTATGTTGATATTGAAAAAGAGAATCTATTACTCATGAGAAACACATTCAATCACTATCTGATGCATTTTTCGTGATCTCAGAGATGTTTCATTAAACTCATTCCATAATGTCCACTTAAAATATCTCCATTTATTTCCCAATTTTTTTAAATTACACAGGCAGGAAACGGAGTCAAGGACATCAAAATGAAAAAACATCTAGAAATAAAAAATGCAACACTTTATTTTTATATTACAAAATGTTACTCATATATTTTAAATTAGTTTTCAAGGAATATTAAATTAATATTATATTTACTTGAGTATCAGAAGCCACATTTTTACAGGCTATAGGAATATGCATCTAATATTTATAATTAATGGGAAATCTCACCGTCTCACAAGCAAGCTACCCAAGAATCTGCCCGTAGATTCCAACAATCTCCCTGGTAGGCACCCCAAACTAATCAAATGGAATGAAAATCTTGAATTATTTTAGGTCCCTTACATCTTCTACATTCATATTTGTATCCCTTATATGGTTTTATTTATTTGTTTGACAAATTCATTAAACAATTAATAAAATATAAAGTTTGTTTGTAAAAATGGCATTCATAACAGTAACAGTAACTCATAAGTATCCCCTAAATGAAGGGGTGATGAACTGCTCCATCACTGGAGATGAATCAAGTGGTGGGATAATAAAGACATCTGGGGAAATGACATGCTTCATAATAGTCTCATGTACAATAGAATCACTAGGATCCACAGAAGATGATAGCAGTGATGGCCTGTTTTGAGATGTTGATCAAATAAGATCCTATTTTTTTGTTCTTGACATTCCTATATTTAAAATGGTTAAGAACCACATTTTTATAAAGTTAATTTGAATATAATTTATTTAAATTATTGGAAAAGTTTTTTTTTTCAAAAACTGAATGTTTTTTGTAGACCATTTTTAATGCAGTTTTGATGGATTCCCATGGAATTGTGAAGAATAACAAATAATATTTAAAGAACTTTATTGATTGCATGAAACTGATATATATTCAATAAAATGGGTGAATCATATAGTATGAATCACTATTTTAATATATTATTTTAATATTATATATATCGAACATAACATTATAATTATTACTGAATCCTAGGTTATTTATCATAGTCCTATATCATATTATATAATAGATATTTTATATAGTTTATGTAATATAATGTTGCAATTCTTATTTTCATATTGATTATTATTCTAATATTAATCCTTATAATGATTCATATAATCATTTATTATAAATATATAACCATAAAAATGTTCATAAATTATTATATAAAAACATCCATAAAGTTCGGTAGATACAAATTAGATATATCTCTCAGAAAATGTAATTTAATGAAGTAATGAGAAATAAATAACGTGATCCATATATTTTTGGGGTAGTTCTGAAGAACAAATACTATATTATTATATATTCTTACCTCTTATTTATTAATATTCAATGATGGGATGATAATTTTTTTTGTGATATGTCAATCCAGACATAGTATTTGTAGATTTTGGTGACCGATATAAAAACATTAGAGGAAAGAGAAAGGGAACTATTTCTTAGTGATCATCATCAAATATACTTTATCAACATAGATCACAGAGTAATTGTGGCATACATAGTTATTTTAATTTATTAGTATTTGTATTTTATTTTTTGATGAAAGATTCATATTTTAAAGGGTTCCATCCACAATTTATGAGAACATGATCATCTCAACAACCCATTTGAACTCATTCATGTTATAATAAAAAATAAAATTTTGAAACCCTTTTAATATAGATTATAAAATGATGTTTGTGTCTTGATTGACACTGAGTAGTGAAACTACAAAAAAAAGTTAATTTGGGATGTTTTTTTCATTATAGATGTTTAAAAATGTCATTAATTCATTTAAAAAAGTTTCCAAAAAACATCTCTAAATGAGGTGTCGCTAATTTAGCGATGTTTATAAGTATTGCCAATTTAGAAATGCTTATAAACTCCACCATTTAGAGACTCTTATAAACATTGATAAATTAGCAATGTTAATAAACATTGCTATTTAATGACAACTCACTTGATGATATTTTTTAGAAACATCGGTAAATAAAAATTTCTAAAATAGCTATGTTTGATGAAATTTATAAACACTACTATTTACCGACACCTAATTTTCCAAATCTCTCTAATGTCGTGAGGGTTTCTCATATCAATATCCCTTCATTGAGATATACTTCATATTCAATACTTGTTTTCTTTTTTGTGGGATATATGATACACATGTATGTAATTTTTCCTAATTATCTTAAAATTCAGGATATTTAAAATTCAACATCAAGTTCACTCTTTTAGGAGATTTTTATTCAAAATTTACAAAATCTATAAGAATTTTTTTTATAATATCACTTTAAATTCAATTTCTTCTATGTTTAAATTATTTTTATGAATATTTTATGTTGTTTATATGTAAAAAATCAAATATTTTCTTCTATATTTATTTATAGTGTTTATATTCCCTATTACCATTTTACTTCCCTTTGGTTCTCAATTAAACTAAAAGAATTCATGTAAGTAGAGCCAACCTTATCTCTTCATTCATTCTAGAATCTTTCTTCTCCATATACATATTATTTATATTGTTTTATGGTTATAATTATATCTAATTCTATGATATATTAAGATCATTTTTTGTTGGATATATCTTTATCCTGAAAATAATGAAAGGAATGCCTTTTAATTTTTTCCCACATGAGTGATTTTGTATTGCCTTTGACTTTCTTTACCAATGTGTGAAAAGAATTACTTTTTAACATTTTTTAAATTAATTAATTTTAATAATGTATTAATTTATTTTAATTAGGAATACTCATCCCCGTGTTTTTATGGTTTTACAATTTAATTTCCACTCCCTTTGTTTTATAAATTATTTTCTCTTAAAATAAATATTGTCAAAAATGTAAAAGGGAATTTATTATTATTTTTCAAGTTAATTATTAATTCCTTTAAAAATTATTTTTCATCAGTCAAATATACTTTATAGTTTCTTATTATTAATTGGGTATATGATCTAATGATTCTATTCACTTTCTTCTTCTATATGGCTTATGATCATTCCTTGTTAAAATTTTAAGAAAGCCTGTTTTATTCCCATTAGTTAATTAAGCTATGATGAAATTATAAATGTTTTCATTATCAGTTGGAGCACATATGTATGTTTTATTATTATATGATGGGTGGATCCATTATAGTCCTTTAATACATTGTGTAATGTATTATCTATTAAGATGATAGGGATTGTGAATTAAATACAAACCCCTAAGTTAACTTACTTTAAGTCCCTTTGGAAACCTGATTCCAAGTCTTAAATAGTTTCCCTAACCCAAACTTGGGTCCTGTATTTTATCTCATAATGGAGATCCCTAAACTAATCACCTATAGGAAAGACCTCTCCATCAAACCCCATATAGTATTATAGGACTCATGCTTCTCACAATGATCACTAAGACTCAATATACCTTCAATAGGGTGTCTATAATTAGGTATCAGATGCATATTCATATAATCTATTGTTATTATACTGAATCCTCTACCTTCCAACCAATTTGAGCTAGGGAAACCATCCTATGATATATAAGTGTCATATAATTCTTTAGTACATAACAAAGGTATCTCATCAACTCAGCCAACCCCCTCACCCCTTGGATACATAGTCATCGAGAAATCCCAAACAACCCAGGGTAGTAAAAATCACTTACTTCATGGATAGAAGGACCAAAGGTATCCTATTTATTATACCAAAGGCACTCTTGGTCCCTATCTATTAACCTAGTACCATGTATTGAATTCAAAAAATCAAACTCATTCATAGACAAGCATGCAAATTTATATTAAAGGGGCCACTTACCATTGAAATGGAGTTACCACCCAAGATATGCTCCATTGAACCATTCCCAAGATTATTCATGCCTTGCATAGGATTATACCACTAACTAAGATCCTACCTTATGTCAAACATTAAAAATAATTAATTATTTAAGTTAAACAAAAAAGGTATAATTGACAAAAAAACTCACTAGGCATCACTTCTGCATTGAAACCACACAAAACCCCCTGTGTTCATCCTACAATGTCATCATCTATACAAGATGAATGAAATACCAATAATCCTTACCTTATTCCACCATAACATGATGAAATCAATAATAAAACCCTAAAGAAAGCCACACCAAAATCAAATAGCTATGTAGGGGGAACCAAAATAGAGAAAGAATAGAAGAATGTACTTGGAATTGCTACCTGAATACACTAAAATCCACCCCATTCAATGGGGGATTCAGGAGAAGAGGAGGGGGGGGGGACCAAAATAGACCTCCCTTGATAGATTTACCCTATAAAAATAAAAGGGGATAACTGGTAAATTACTATTATAACCTTTCTTTTAAAAAATATGTTCTGGAAATTTCTTCGACACTGAGGAGGGTTTAACTTCATAGACGACCTCAAGGTAGCCCCTAATGGACACCCCTATAATACTACCATCTAGGGTTGTGGTTTAGGACCCACGCTCAGATGCACTACAATGTGGTATTCTTACCTATGGCGTAACCAACCCTCAGATGTATGACCACCCTATAACCCCATTTATACTCCACAATGTAGCCACATTACTATACCATAACCCCCATTGACCAAGGCTACACTGTAGAATGGTCTCCTTGATACAATGTAGCTATCCCTTAACCAAAATTCCTAACCCGAATCCCCTATAAACTCTATGTTGTAGCCCCTTATTCTACATTGTGTTATTATCCCCTAACCCTCATACTGAGAGTACCTTCTTAAGGGTAACCTCAGTTACCCTTACATGGTACACCTACACATCACCCACCATGACATAGACCTTGGGAAGTATCGTTTCCCTATCCTCGTTTTAAAAATTTAGAAAGAGACACCACACTACAGTGTATCCCCTCAGGGATAAACCATTTCCTTCATGACCATAAAAAACTCACCAAATATTTTAGGGTTTTGGAGTAGGGATATCATCCAAAAACATCCAAGAAATAGGCCTTTAATATATTTCATTACCTCCCAAGATAAATTTTATGTAGAAACACAAATATCCCCCTCTATGGTGCTTCCCATGGCTACGACATGGTCCTCTCCCCAATAGGAACTTGCTACACTATAATCCCCAAGGCTACGATGGGGCCTGCTATCTACAACTGAAATTTAATCTAAGGTCCACCCCAACCCTTCTATAATGCCTCTCCAAACATCCAAACTACAAAATGATCCTCATTACACTTCCAAAAACACTAGTTAGGGATATAAAAATATCAAATTCCTAATCAAAATCCCTAATTTAGTTTAAAAAATTCAAGGTTCCTTTAAAAAATGATGAAGTATAAATCTATTGGGCATTAAAAAACCTACACCATAATGATTCTCATCCCCGATAAGATTTGGTAGTCCTCCATTCATAAAACCTGACCTACCTTGGTCACTAATTCACCAAGAAACCACTATGACCCATCTAAAAATTCCAAATACTCTTCCATTATGAGAATCTAAACACCAAAGTGAAATATTCCCCAAAATACAATCCAAACACTCTCCATCAACATCAACTCCAAGATAATTATCACCAAAACCATCCCTCATGAGACACCATGGTGTATTCAATATATTCACCCAGAGGCTTATGGTGCTCCCTACCATTAAACATAACTCATAGCGGATGATTATGATCTATAGTAATCCCCAATGTAGTAATGACCTCTCTAATGGTTTTATTGTAGTATACAACATGATTGATGCATTTTACACCTCACCATGTTTTATTTCACATAAAAAACCGGTCAAACCACATTTGGACAAATTTTATTGAAAAAACACGGTCGTACCTGCTGATTCATTATCACAAAGCCTAGATTGATCATTATGAGTTAACTTTTTATAGAATTATGCGTTTTTCCAATTCCAACATAAAAGTTTGAACTTGAATCTCTATGAAATTCCATGGTTTGATCACCAACTTCCTACTATGAACATCATTCTCTCACTCTAAGCACTAAAACACCTCTAATCCTACTCACTATAGGATAACACTAACTCCACCCCAAGACCTTTTCCAATTAACCCACTCTATACAAAAAACATCCAAATCATAAATATGGTATTATCCATGAAAATAGATATTAAAAGACCTTACCAATCACTAATATCTCAGTGTAACCATGAAAATACATTGTTATGTCTCACTATACCCATGAACCATCTGACATGAGGTCCATTCACCCTTGACTGATACAATGCTCCCTATAATAGGAGCATAATTATCATCCCTCTATCATACAAAAAATTCATAATCTATGGCCCATGTTTTTTCCATTCCCACAGATAATGAATGGACATAACTATCCCAATAATACAAAATTATCAATATAAAACACAAAAGATGACCTTCCCCAACATCATAAGAACTAAATCTTTCAATATCCAATGGTACACCCCCTCCATATGGATTTCCTTAGACCGATCCTCGAGCAGAAACCAAAATGGGTCCCATCACCATGCATCCTTGACAAGTCATGTCAAGGCACACACTCAATTATACCATTCCATGACAAATCAATCCATTTATTATGTCACAAACTACCACTGAGTTACATATCATGGATCAACATACACCTTGGGCCACTATGTCCTCCAGTTCCACACCATCACATTATCGCTGGTACACCATTCAAGTTCATCTATAACCAGAATAATTCTCAACAGAACCACACAAGAACCATTCACTAATCCATGAACTAAATGAGCATTGTAGGTACCTAGTATGAACATACCCTCATGCTTTGAGACATTTCCCCCATAAAACAACACCAACTCTCAGTCTCCTCTATAAAAGGTAGAGTGATCCAATAAGAACCCTCTCACAGGTTGTCCCATTATTCATGTCCCATCAAACCTAGTCTCATGTTCCTAACCATCTGACTATGATCCCCTTGTAGATATATCTCATCCAAATTCCTAAGAAATATAAATCTTTCCAAGGCTAAGAACATGACCTCCCAACACAAAGGTGTCCTCCCAAAATCATGATAATATTCCCATTCTCCCACATCACCACCCAGAATAAAATATAGAACCTATGGGGCTAGGAATCTGAGTGATCCTATCCTAAAAAACAAACATAGATACCAAAAACTCTACAAGCACTTCACATCCCAGAATCCATAATCATTTATCATAATTTTCTTCAACCATCACTTTAGTTAAATAGAGTTCCACCAAGAAGCTATATGGAAAATTATATATAGGTTATTATTGAAACATTATGTAACTAAACCTTAATCTTCAAGGAAACACTTTTCCATCCTCAGAATATTCCATGGGAATAAATTGCCTATAATGACCCCTTAAAGGTACCTATACATCCCTTTCACAAATGGTCCATATAGAATCTATTTAAGAACTTCCTACATCAGGATCCAAAAAACCACTCACCATAAAAAATACTATGGTTTGGTTTAGTGGAATTACACAAAAATATTATATGGGAAAATTCCATATAAATTATTTTTGACACTTTGAACAACTAAACCCCCTTCATAAAATCCAATCACAGAAAAACATGTGTATGTTATGTGAGTCATATGTAAAAAATATGATTCATGAAAAAAAAACTTTTTATAATAGGGCACGATCTAAAACCATAAATAACATATTTGAAAGACCCATCATATTCGATAAACATCTCATTCATAATAGTACATACCAAGAAAAATAATCCCATCACCCTTGTTACTAGGAATTCCCATTAGAAATGTGTTCATGATTCACTAGTATGAGGTACATCATAAACTTCAGTACATTCTTAAACCACCTATCTACCATGTACCCAAATATTAATATAAAAAATATCTACTACCACTTATAGCACCCAATCCCAAAATTAATATCTGAGTTGGAGGGATATATAGACATAAGAGTGCCTCCCCACATTCCAGAAGCTTCTGACTAGATGTGAGAGACAAATCCATACCATGGGGATAGTATTCCATAAAGTTAGAGTTAAAACACTAATAAATAAATAAATAATAATCATACAAATCATTAGTGTACACATAAATAAGTAATTATAGTACTATATCAAATGTTTAATGTTAAATCATACAGTAATATAGACCCATGGTTATAAAAAACATATAGTGATCTCAAAATATACTGATATTATATAAAATAAACAATAGAAAAAAAATACACACACTTGACCTTCTTCCATCCCTAGGCTTAAAAACAAACTTATCTCTAAATAACCTCAAGACACACTAACTAAATACACTACACATCCCGTGATAAACCTAAAAACAGACATAAGGTCCACACACACACACACCATATTTCTTATACCGAGTATGAGAAATAAATATTAGTAGAGCCTCATCAAGTCCCCCAAGTATACTCCATGATATTCATGGATATACGAGGAAAATAAACCTAATACACAAGTGGATTATACGTCATGTTCTAACGAAGAATTCCTGAATCCCTAGGCATTGGATCATTATATGTTAACCAAGAAACCATGAAACATGATCATACTCACTATGGTACTATTATGAAATCCCTTATTCACCTCATCAAATTAAACCTAGTAGTCAAAACACACCTAAAGACTCGGGTTTGGATTCATCCAATACCTTGACCAACTACCTAAAAGAATAAGGTATGATAATACATCTAAAACTAGACCTACTACCTTGTCACTCACGGTAGGTTCCATTATCCATGTGTCATATTACAATATGAACCATCCCCTCAAGGGTGGTCCTAGACCCAAGCCTACATAAGTAAAGTCCCATCACCAAGACTTGAGTCTCCTAAGTCAAGGTCCTACAAAATGAAAAAGGAATCTATCTCCCCAATGATCATCCATCCAGTTCAATATCACATATAGTTGGGCCAGGACTCTGTATCCTCTACTACAATGATCCCATTTACTATAACAACCACACACATGTAAAATGAGTAGTGAAGATATCCTATCACATAACCCATTGACTCTCCACCAAGGTTCTAGTCACATGGAACCTATCCCCTTATCTCGATGATCAATACCAACCTAGGTCCATCACCCCTTGGTGACACCACAACCAATAGGATCATCTAGAACCATACTTCAATTACCAATCCAACCTCACTAAAAAATTTCAACACTCCCACCCTGGCTAATTGGGGACCATCCAAAGTTAAAATGATTTAAGACCCCTTGTAATCATGATTCCATTTTCAGAACAGTTTCTCCAACCCACACCTGAGTTTCATTTTAAATCACCTATGATAGATCCCTCAACTTATCAACCATATGAAATACTTATTTATCATACCATATATATTCCTAGAGGACTCATTCCACTCAAAAAATATCACTAAGAATAAATCACATTCAAGAGGGTAAATTTAATCGGTTGAGAGATGAATGCCAGTCTCACCTTTCATCATTAGGCTAAAGTATCTATTTCATATCAAATTAGACCTAAGTAAACTATCATAATCACCCCCATATCATCTTGTACCCTGATGCCTATAGAATTTATATCATCAACTCAACCAAAACCACCACCAATTGGAAACATAGTCACCAGGTTATCCCAAACCACAAAAGGTGTTTAAAATTACTTATCCAAAGATGAGAGTCCCAACAACATCCTATATCTTCTAACCAAGGGACACTTAATTCTTATTTTTCTACTCAGTCCTATAAACCTCATACAAGAAAGAGCACTCATGCATAGACAAGAATATGAATTTATTTTGAATGGACCACCTACCTTAAAAATATAATTACTATCTAAGATAAGCTCCTCCAAGCCTCATCTAATCATGTCCATGCCACAAGATCCTATTTCATTCCAAAAATCTTAAATAATTAACTATGAAAATTTATAATTAATTATTGAATTTAAAAAGTAGATATAATTCTTAATAAACTCATTGGGCATCACCGCCACACCGAAAATTTACAGAACCTCATGTATTCATCCTCTTGGGTCCTCTATACAAGATACATGAAAGACCCATTTTCCTTCCTCAATTACACCATGATCAAGTAATATTGGTACAAAAACCCTAGCCAAAATCGCATCAAAATCAATGGGATATGAACAAGGAACCAAAAATGAAGAATAATGAAAGAACACACCTAGAATCCTCATATGAATGCACAAAAATTCACCCAATTCGATAGGGGATCCAAGGGAGGAATAGAGGGGGAGGGACTAGATGAAATAAACATCTTTAATAATCTATACCATATAAATTATAAGGGTACTAACCAATAAATAGTTAGTCTACCCCTACTTTAAAAAAATCAGGGAAGAGAATTTCAATGGAGTTTCAATTAGGGCCCTGGTACTAAACACCCACTGTGGTGTATAGAATATCTACACTGCATATCCTACCTCAGAGTATCCCCCTTTATTCCCACCCGTATGGAAAAACCCTATAAGGCTATGACATAGGACCCCCTCTAATCCAGATGTGGCCTTCACAATTATAATGTAACTAAACCACTAGGAGGAAGGGACACTACATATCCCCCCTCTCCGCTATAACATAGAATCTGAGTTATGATATATCCACTATAAACTAAATCTATGTTTTAGTGTGGCCTCCTAGATATGGTGTAGCCAACCCTAATCGACTGGCTAACCCCACAACCTCTATCCTTTATGTGGTTCATCCCCTTAGGCTACACAATGGTATTCTCCCATGATCATCATGAAATGTGGTACCAATATATGGGTAAAATTGGTTACCCTTACAAAATACCTCTACATAAAAACAACTATAGTATATCCCTTGGATTCACCATGGACCGATCCACTTTGTGAACATTTAAAATGGGCCCCTATATGATGGAATAACCCTTCGGGGCCATGCTGTGGTCCTTCCTAACCATGAACACCATGTCGTTGTCCCTATATCTATGACATAGATCCCCTCATAACACCTCCATGGTATAGCTATTTTTTATATTTTGAGTCTTCTTTGAATGATTCATATGTATACCTATACCCAATCGCCCACCCCGATGTAACCCTCAGCTGCGGTGTAGTTCTCTCTCCCATAGGAACTCACTACATCATAAGCCTTTAGGTAGCAGTGTGTCTTGAAACCAATTGTTTTTATAAGGGACACCTTGAACCATATCCAAAACCTCTCTAAGAACCCAAATTAGAAACATTTCCCTATTCCATGTCCACAAACACCACTTAGGGATGTTCAAATTCTCAGATTCCCAATCTAAATATAAATTTATGGAACATACCCTACTCTAGATCATAAATTTAAACTTCCTCAAAAATGTGATGAACCTGAAATTTATAGGTTGTTACATGATGATCTTGGAAATGGGCCTCGATACAAGGAAATTTTTTATATTGTTATGTAAATTACACATTCTTATTCCCATGTTATGTTTTCATGATTATTGAATCTTTTTTATACACTCCTATTTCTAATGACTTATGTTATGCCAAAATATTTATGCAATTACTCATAATATACTAAAAATCACATCTAAGTTCAATAAACTCAATCATCAGATCATATAATCATGAAGGTAACCATCATGGTTTACATACATTAAAATATTAGTAGGCTAGTCCAAGAATAGGATAAAAAAAGTAAGAAAGGAAAAACATTCTAGTGTCAGACCAATAGAACCAAATTGGTATAATGTACTCAATTACCAATACATCATAGGAATAAATCAATGAATATGGTGGATAATTAATTATATGAATTCCAACAAGCTTTACACAACTTGTGTATTGTATTAAACTGGGGAAAACATGGGGTAGTGCCTCAAACCACATGAGAATGTCATAACTTATGATAAAGGCACGAGTTTATAAAAGGTTATCAATTACCACTAAATGATAAAAGTACTAAGCCCAAAAGTGGGAAATTTATTGTTCTAATGAAAATATATATTTAATAAAAATGGAAATATTTATGTGAGAAAGGAAGAGAATAATCCAATCAAGAAAAAAGTTTCAATTTTTTTTTAAAAAAAATGAATTACATACATTAAAATATTATGAATACTATATTGGCTATCAAGTGATAGGTTTAAGTGAAATTTACAACCTTTAATATCTTTAAGTTTAATTGATTCTTTATACCTTATAAACCCGGCCACCACATTTCCACAAAATCACTCTCTTTACCCTGAGTTAATCATGGTTCATTAATTTATATTTTAACCAAGATTATTTGGGAATAAGTGATTTATATAATATAATATATGAAATAATCAATGAAATACACTTTAGTTAATTATTAAACAACCAAGGAGGTTTAGTCTACAAAAAGACTCTGAGCTCACAAGTTATCCTGAATTTGGGTTGAGACTGAGGAAACTTTAAGGTTCCCCTTTTCATCTCATGATAGAAACCAAAGAAATAGTTTTACCTAGTAAAACTATAATATTTAGTGTTTTCGATTAATATTTTTCTATTAAAATAAAATTTCAATAGAAAATCTTCAATATAGATCAATACTTGTAAAGGCATCAAAAATCACAAACTATTTAATGAAATTTACAACATAACCAAAAGGGAATGGGGTTTTGTCAATAAATCCAATCACATTGCTTTAGAAACTTTTAACCCAATGTATAAAACATATATTTAAAAATAATTCACAAATATATTTAAAATATAAATATGATTCATTTTTAGTTTATTAAAACAAAGGGAATACACATTATAAGAATAACTTGAGAATCACATGTTAAGTTGAGGCTACTACCAAAGATAATTTTGAGATTTAAAAATTCCTATAATCTTCAAGAAACACTTAATAATCATACAACCAAATTTATTCCCCAATGAAACCCAAATATATTATAACTATAATTAAGAATCAATTAAAATCCATGAAAACCAACTTGATCAACTCTATAAATTACACCGTGAACATAGGAGTCAGGAAACCTAAATAATACCCAATAAATCAATCTTAATGTCTAGTCTAAAAATTTGGAAATACATAAAATAAATCTTACATAAAATTATTTATAGTGAAATAGTATTTAATAGAGGAAACCTACATGTTGAATCTTTTTTTAACCAAGAGATATGGAATAACTAAATTTTAGGGTGAATTCCAATATGGACTGGTTCAATTCACTATTGAATATAACCATTCTAATAAAAAACATTAAATAATGTAAGATGTGGAAATATTAGAGAAGAAAGGGGGGATACCTTGGATTCTATATAAGCGATACCAATGTATTCACCTAGGATCATAGGGAAATGAGGTAAGGCAATATGATTCTCAAGAAGTCCATGACAAGGCATCTTACATGAAATATTGTGAGTGAGATTGATGGTGGAGGAGGTATGAGGAAATAGGGAGTGGGGGTGAAAATAACAAATAAACCCCATAAAAAATGTCCATTTATCCCATAAAGTAATAATTATGGGACCATTGGGTACCTGATGGAACACCCTGGCCTACAATCCCGCTTCCTAGTTCACTAGGTCCCTAATAACAAACTATTAGGTACTCGGTAACACCTATAGTTTTAAACCACATGTGGTAACACCCTGTTACCTCAACCAAATTCCAGACCCACTATCAAGTCTTAACCCACAACTACAAATTCTCAATAACTCATCCTCAATCACCAAGAAACAAATATAGTTCCCTAAATGAATACCAAACCCCTAATTGGAACCAAAAATTCAAAAGGGGTCTTAACTTAATTATAAATAGTTCATAAATAATAAATTATTGAGGTAATTTTGACAAAACCTTCCCACCACATTACTTCTCATCCCTAATAAGTCCTATGAGACATTAACCCAGAAAATTAGTACCCTTATGTCTCCAATTCATAGCTCAATACATACTCAAAATACATGATACCCAACTTCGAAATTTATCACAAGTCACCAAAGCTAACCAATTAAAAATCCTAAGTCCCTGAAATAAGTTCATATGTCAACTACATATCCCAAACATCTCCTCAAATTATGTATGAAACATCCATCCATATTCTAATTCATTACTCCAAGATCAGATCCAAAATATTCCAAAAACCAAAAATTCTCTATCCCTAACCATCAAAAGCACTAAATTCCATGAGAATAAATAAACTAACAACTATCATTCTAGAACATCCAAAAATTCTCCATCAAACTCCCAAAGAATGAATATTAAAATCAAGGAAATATATTAAACCATTAGTGAAAAAATATTACTAATGTATGTACCACTATTCTTATAAATTTAACAATATCTTAAACTGGTCAAAATACAAAATAAGATACTCCCCACCATAAGTTTGAACAAATCCTACCAATTCTTGACCTACCATCAAACCCTTATTCCTCAAATCCATACAATTATTAATAGTTTTGTTGAAAACCATTCCCCATTTCAAAAAATAAATTTTAAATTATTTGAAAAAATACCCCATTTTATATAATCAACCCACTATAAAACCCAATATTTAAGAAAACACCAAAAATTTTCCTTTTAACAACCTAAATACCTTTAAAATATATATTATATATAAACATATATTGAATTACATTTTATTTTAAAACTAAAATAAAATTTCAATTAAAAATTAAATTCTTATTCTACATTCAAAATAATCTATTGTATTTTTACATCCTTTAATTAATTTAAAAATGGGTAAAATTTTATTTACTAAGATCACATCCTAGTTCAAGACCCGAAACTAATGTTTTAATTAGGAAACACCCTGTTTTTTACAAACACACTAAATGAAATAAAAAATCAGTTTTGAAGAAACCATATTTCCCTTTTAAAATTATAAAACCATTTAAAAATTATTTAGATCAATTCACTTTCTTAATTTTTTTAAAAATAATATTATAAATAGATTCCATTAATTCATTAAACTAATTAATCCTTATAGTCACTCATAATTGGTGTCATAGGTTCCCATTTGGAATGAGAAACAAATAGAGACTAAAATGTCTGGATGCTTCATTTCAAAAATAGTTTTAACAATATATAAATACATAGGGAATAAACAAATTACACAATAGAAGGATATCACATGCAATTTTTTTTGAATAAATCTAAAAACAAGAAACATGCATAAGAAAAAAATATTTTATAAAAATAGTAATAGTTTCATACTTGGAAGGAAAATATAACAACCAATTGAATGTTTATAAGGTAACACTAATAAAAAATTAATTATCATGATTTTTGATAAAATATGAAAAGAATACATGGAACATTCTCAATAATCAAAATTTTATCAAGAAACATAAGAATAATTAAAAAAATAAAAAATCAAACAAAATGTATTATTTATTATAGGAATAAAAATTTCTATCTCAATCAATGGAACTAATTGTTTATTCATATTAACATAGTCATCACCAATATTGATATATAGGATATATATATTACTATTTTTTATTAAAAACCCTCATTTGGTTCCAACTATAGTATAACATCCCTAGGAATTTATACAATATGGAATTACATCCTATATGTGCCTACCTGTCGATACCTATCATGATTCATGAACCCAAAATAGAGGTTGACTTTTTAATGAGCCATTGGTGAACATATAGAGTTCCATTCCATCATACTTTATATAGATAATATAAATAGTCACTTAAACCTATTGCTAAAAGTTATTACCCAAGAATCCCCTGGTAACTTGATCTTCCACCATAAAGAGGTTCATGATGTATTTTTATAGGTTTCTTCTCAAGTCTGGATAGTCTTAAATCCAGTTTTGAAATATAAAAAATACCTTATGTCCCAATACCACTTTTATAAATTCTTGTAACATTTAGGACTAGAATACTCATAAAACTACAAGCTCACATGTTCTACCACCCCAGGAGCACTCTCTGATCCATAGGATCTAGAAAATAGCATGGTGGGTTAGGACGTAAAGTTTGGGAAAAATATACCCACTTTGTTATAAAGAAAATAGTTTAATGGCCTATAAATAAAATTCAGAATGGATTATCCATAAGTCGGATTTCCATATTGAGTATTGATATAAACAACCCAAAACACTCTAAATTACTACATAATAGACCGACCCATAAGAAGAACATATCTTACAATATAGTCCCAAAAAATTTGAAATCCAAACATTTAATAATGTAGGTAACACAAAAACAAAAACACGTGATAAGATGAATGATACCTACAACCACCTATAAAAGATATGAATATTAAGTAAGAACTAATAACACAACCATGTCCAACATGAGAAACCAGTTAATAAGACCCAATTACTACCAATACATTTGATGAAAAAACATGGAATTTACATGTAATTTTTTTAAATATATGGGAATTTTATGAGTCCATGAAAATTGACGGAACATGATTCCGAGGTCTGGTGAGCCTGGAATGAATTTATAAACTTTATTTCAGGTACGTTTAGTAAAAGTGCTAGCCGATTTTTCTAAATTTTGAGCCGGTGCTAGGAATTGAAATCTGAGGGCACCATTGAACTCGCAGCACTGGTATTTGCTTAATAAGAATTTCACCTCAATGATAGTTGGTCGAGGGTGAAAGATAATTTTTGGGCTTTTCGTGGAAATAAGAAAATAAAATAAACACACGATTTTTTTTTGTTAAAACATCCAAGTGGATGTTGAGGTGTGGGGACCACCAAACCATAACCTCCCATGAGAGGTTATGGTTGTGGGGACCACCTGAACCTAACCTCCCATGAGAGGTTATGGTGGTGGGGACCACCCGAGTCCTAAACCTCTCAACTCCCACAATAAATGAGGGAGAGCCTTTTCAACTCCTCCTACATTATTTATGCCAACACACCACTTATTATGCCAACATAAATTAATTGGCTTGATTTTTTTTAATATTAAGTAACAACGTCATTGGAATTTAGGAAGGTTCCTAAGAAATGAACTGTCATAAATTCCACGATCATTACATACCTCTCCCCCCTCCTATATATATGGAGATTGGGAGAAGGATTTAGGATGGCTTCACCAAGCGACGAAGCGCTGGTAAAGTGCCGTGACACCCAACGGTTGGAGGATTAAGCTCTCCAACAAAGAACTATTTCTCCGAATAAAGAATGCGTTCTTCCGATGAATAACGCTAACGAAGAATGCTGACACTGAATTTGACCTTCTTCCTCGAGACTTCCTCCGACGTAGGACGTCTTCGACTACGACGAACCGAGGCACAAACCGACGATCGAGGAAAACGCCGATGACATTGAGGTCCATCTTTTTCCCAATGATTCGTCCTCTTACCCACAACTCCATAGGAATATCAACCTGAGGTTGGGGTTTAATTTTTTTTGTATATCACTTTCCAGGTACTCCCTTCTTCACTTGTGTGGGATTGAGAATGATTAAATTATGGAAGATCATGGTAGACGTTCTTTGCTTCGTTATTTTCAAATGTAGGCCACCACTCCAAACGCCGAGGGTGTAGGCCAAACTAACATGGCCCAACCCCCCTCCACCATTCTTCTTTGTGGTGTTATTTGGAATGAAGGAAGGTGACGAAGGTGATGAAGCCAACGATGCCGCCACCTATGGCCACCGCGACCTACGCCTCCCCCGCGGTGATCCGGCCTCCCAGACAAACTGGCCCCGCGCCCACCAGCCGTTCCACCCTTGCTGCGCCACATGACGACCGCGCCACTCGCCGGCCAAGCCACTCGCCGGTCGCGCCCCCCCGACCACGCCACCCGCCGGCCGTGCCGCCCCGGACATGCCACCCCAGCCGCGCCTTCCGCCGGCCAAGCCGCCCTGGCTCATGCCGGCCGCCGGCCTCCCAAAATGGCCAGCGCCCCTCGCGTCACCCTAGCTGAACTGGTCCACACCCTTCACGGCGCCCCGTCCAAACCGGTCGTTCCCCTTGCAGCGCACCAGCAGAACTGGCCACGCCCCTCGCGGCGCACCGGCCGAACCAGCCACGCCCTTCGCGGCGCCTCGACCGAACCGGCCCGTGCCCCTCTCAGTGCCCCGGCCAAACCGGCCCTCACCCCTCGTGGCACCCCGACTGAGCTGGCCTGCGCCTCTCGCGGCTCCCCGGCCGAACCTAACATGTGCCCTCATGGCACCCCCATGACCGAGCCGCCCCTCAGCCCTCGTGGGCTTCGCGGACCCTCACGGCCCTCGCGGCCTGCTGGACCTCCCAGCGGATCGGGCTGCATTACGGGTTTGGCCGGGTCGACCCGAACCGGGTCAACCCATGCCAGGTCGGGCAAGGTCGGGTGACCAGGTCGAACCAGACCCGAGACCACTATGACCTGTATACTTCTTTTGGCCATAACTTTGGGGCACCAGATGTCTGTTTGACGAACCTTCAACGGCGTTGGGATCCTTGGAGCGAGGCAGTCCCTTTGAGTGATACCGCACTAAGTTTTGGATTGAAATGGGGTATGGCCAGGTTGGGTCGAGTATGAATCCAACCACACCCCCAAGACTAAAAGACTAATATCTAACAGAACGGGCATCTGATTGACACACCGTCTGTTACACTGAGACCCCTATGATGTGGAAGACATTTGTGATACTTCATCATGGGATTTAGTGATAGTTGGAGTATCGACCTGTAGCTTGTAGATCGAATCCTCCTCGAGATGAACGAGCATAGTGCACATACCTAGTAGTTGGCAGAGACCTGACGACTGATAACCGTTTTGACTCGGAGTGACTCTACTAGCTCAGTGGGGAGCGCCTTGGTGTTGCGGCAGACCCACAGTGGGGAGCGCCTTAGTGTCGTGGTAGACCCATGGTACTCAACAGGAGGAGTACCTCAACCGGCTAAGAGGGGGAGCGTGCTTGGTGACGCGAAAGACCCACGGTGGCGAGCACGCTTCGTGACACGACAGATCCACAGTACTCGATAGGAGGAGTACCACAACAGTCCAAGGTTAGTGGGAAACACGCTTGGTGTCGCGACAGGTGTGACAACCGGGTCCCAGTGACAACACAGACACCCCGCCTTTATATGGACATCGGGTCCTGACCCACCAGGTACCACCAGTTGCTCCGCAGAAACGTGGGGCCCACCCAAGGGTCCACCCATGTGCCCAAATGGGTCATCTGACTAATGATTTTCCCCACAAACCAACACATGTCCTTTCCAGTGTTCTTTGTCCTCACTCACACACACCCTGAGAAACTTTCCAGAAGGTCACCCATCCTGATCACTACTCCAGGCCAAGCACGCTTAACCATGTAGTTCTAATTAGGTAGGCTCCTGAAAAGGAAGGTTCACCTTGTTGACATGAGTCATATCATTTAGTCATTTAACCCTTTATCATTCAGGGGTGTTACAATCACCACCCCTTTAGAGCACAACGTACTCATTGTGGGCCCTATATCTCAACCCAGGCAGAGTACCACACTTAAGGCTGTGTATCATCTCTGATACCAAATGTGACAACCGGGTCCCAGTGACAGCATAGACACCCCGCCTTTACATGGCCGTCGGGTCCTGACCCACCAGGTACCACTAGTTGCCCCACAGACACATGGGGCCCACCCCAAGGTCCACCCACGTGCCCGACCGGGTCATCTGATTAATGATTTTCCCCAAAGGACAACACATTTCTTTTCCAGTGTGCTTTGTCCTCACTCACACACACCCTGAGAAACTTCCCAGAAGTTCACCCATCTTAATCACTACTCTAGGCCAAGCACGCTTAACCATGAAGTTCTAATCAGGTAGGCTCCCGAAAAGGAAGGTGCACCTTGTTGACAAGAGTCATATCATTTAGTCATTTAACTCTTTATCATTCAGGGGTGTTACAACAGACCCACTGTACTCGATAGAGGAGGAATTCTCCAACA
Source organism: Viscum album (assembly GCA_963277665.1). NCBI lineage: Eukaryota > Viridiplantae > Streptophyta > Magnoliopsida > Santalales > Viscaceae > Viscum > Viscum album. The sequence continues at coordinate 81,309,162 of OY728122.1, forward strand.
GTCGAGGTTTCAACAATGTGACTGGGGATGTTACTTGATACTACCCCTAGAATATAATCCTGGTTGAGCTGATATAGTTTTTCTGTGGTTTCCTCATGACTGATGGATTACTTAATAACTTAGTTATATGTATGGGCATATTCCTAAGTAAGGTTATATGTTGATTTCATATTTTTTGGTTTATCCTTGGTGGATTTTGTGAGACCTTGAGGGTCTCGGGGTCCCTAATAAGAATCTTTATACTCACCCCTGCACGAGCTATGCCCGCACCATGTTGTGATGGACGCAGATGATGAACAATACTGACTGAGGCTGAGAGTACTAGGACTGGACAATACCTAAAGGTGAACCTTACAACGAGTCCATACACGGAGGAGACAGATGGACAAGGAGTGCTGAGGAAGCGATCTGTACCTACCCTTTAGGTAAAAACCTCGGAGGACGACCCAAAACCCTACTTTCCCTTTTTCTTCAATCGTATTGTTTCACTATTGTACATGTACTTCCAGTTGGACTTGTATTCTGGCCCCTTTTAATTTCAGCACTCTTTTGTTATACGGTTTACTTGGTGATTCATCCAGGTGTGTGCTTTCTTGTGTGTGTGTTTATAGGTTGTAAAGGCAATGACTTCCTAGTTTTAGGGAATTACGCCTTTGGTGTTAGTCGCCAGCCCCTGGCCTATGGAAGGTGGGCTTGGGGTAGTCACGACACGGGCCCCGGGGGATGGGTCGTGCCAAATTGGTATCAGAGGGGTCAGTTCTACTGCATAAATTAGGACATTGATCTTTCTTTTCAATGAAGAAATAGTGTTAAGTGTAGTGAGTGTGGTTTTCAGTTCAGGGAGTCCAGTGTTGGGGCGGCGACCGACGTATCCATACACCAGGACCCTGACTTATGATTTCCAACTAAGTGCATGAAAACACTGATTGCACGTGTGTTTTCAAAAGTTTTCTTTAAGTTATCTCACCAGGTAAATTTTTTTGACCCTGTCGCACCTGTTTCTTTTCAGAATGCCTCCACGCAGACATCCACCCAGGGTTCCGAGAGTTGTACGCAATGATATCCCACCGAGCGACGAGGCCTCGGTGCATGGACCTCTTCTAGTAGAGGAAACAACAGAGGAACATACGGTACCACTCCCCGTTGGGCCACCGATTCCACCATCCCCAGCAACAGACGGTGCACACTGCTTGTGCTCGTTGCACAAGTTCCAGCGCCAGAGGCCATCCAGGTTTAGAGGAGAGATGAACCCGAAGGTGGCTGAGGATTGGATGGAGGCCGTGGTGAGAGTTTTATGGCTGGTAGGGACCACAGCTGATCTCATGGTGATTCTTTCTTCCATCCTTTTATAGGAAGAAATGGGAATATGGTGGAGCTTGATGCTCCACGTTCACGATGAGGTAACGATTTTTTGGGTAGACTTTGAGAGCCTGTTTCTGGAAGATTTTGTTCCAGCATCTCTTTGCGTAGTGCGCATTCAGGAGCTACTTCATCTACAGTAGGGAAGCATAACTGTAGCTAAGTACTTAGTGAGGTTCACAGAACTCTCACTCTACTCCACCGATATGGTGCGATACCCATTTTTAAGGGCCTGGACCTTCGAATAGGGAATCTGGTGGGAGATCAGGGCTTCGATGATCTCAATCAGCATCCCGATGTAGGCAGGGGTGTTAGAGAGAGCGCTCCTAGTGGAGAGTTTCCTTACTGAGTAGTCTCCAGCAGCGAGATCCACCACCAGTCGACACGTAGTAGAGTCTTCTATAGCTGGTAGCAGAAATATGTCATAGAGGTCCAAGAGGACCAGACCTACAGGTGGATGACCGCATGTCTCCGGATCGGTTGTGCAGGGCACCCGAAGCTGAGATAGACATGCCAGTAGCGGGCAGTGTTTCACATGCGGCACGCAGGTTCACATGGATCATGACTGTCCGAACCACCATTCAGATGATCAGGAGACGGTCGAGGGACCGCCCAGGTGGAGACAAATATTTGATCAAGGTGGTCCGCAGAGAGAAGACGGACGTGGCCGAGGAGCTGGTCGTGCAGCTGGCGGTGGGAGACAATTCGAGATGTTACCGCCACCACCACTAAGAGTTCCACCCCTACTGTAGGGAGTAGGTGTACATGGGAGATCTCAGCTCCAAGATGCTGAGGCTTACAATCACGGCGCTCCAGAGATGATTCAAGATACGATATGTGTCTACTACACCATAGCAATAGTACTTATAGACACAGGTTCCAATCATTCTTTTCTTGCCACTACCCTCGTTCGGAGCATGGAGATTCTGACAGAGTCGTTGGCTCGATCCTTATGACTAGATATTCCTATGGGATAAGATTCGACGATTACGCACTGGTGTTGGCAGTGCGAGCTTACTCTAGGAGTTGATATATTCGGTCGAGATCTATTAGTAGTGGCCTCGAGGCCTTACGACGTCATCTTGGGCATGAACTGGTTATCTACAGTCCATGCATAGATTGACTATATTAGACACAAAGTGCGGTGTGTCCGCATAGATGGGACCGGGTTTACCTTAACCGGCGAGAAGGGAGCCTTTGCAGTGCAGGATGGACTTACCCGGAGAAGAGTGCAGCCGATCACTCATCAGTTGGCTAGCCTTACCCTTGGATCTATTGATGTAGAGAGTCCGAGCTATCCTATAGTGGTGGACCAGTACACGAATGTCTTCCCTGATGATGTTCTGGGTCTACCTCCTCGCATAGAGGTGGAATTTTACATTGACTTATACCCTGGGATGGAACCGATATCTACACCAGCATATCAGATGACTCTCGCAGAGCTTCATGAGCTTCTGGTACAAATAGAGGACTTACAGGGGAAGGGATTAGTTTAGCCCAATGTTTCTCCCTAGGCAGCCCCGATTCTGCTTTCCAAGAAGGCGGATGAGATCTTGAGGCTTTGTGTCTACTATCAGCACCTAAACCAAGTGATCGTGGAGAAAAAGTACCCACTCTCGAGGATTGACGACCTCTTTGATCAGTTGAGGGGAGCATAGTGGTTCTCGAAGATAGACCTCAGATCATGCTATCACCAGCTCAAAGTTCGTGATGAGGATGTGCAGAAGATGGCTTTCAGATGTCGGTATGGCCATTAAGAGTTATTATTTATTCCATTCGGCGTGACCAACGCTCTAGCAGTGTTCATGGGACTCATGAATAAGATCTTTCAGCCATACCTTGATCACTTTGTAGTGGTCTTCATCGATGATATTATGATTTACTCGGATAATGAGGAGGAGAATTCCTATCATTTTTGGGTAGTAATGGATGCACTCCGAGAGAACCAGCTTTATGGTAAGCTCTTGAAGTGCCAGTTTCAAATTTGAGAGGTTCACTTCCTAGGAAATGTCATATCAGAGGCAGGAGTTTCAGTGGATCTAGCAAAGATTGAGGCAGTACTTGCTTGGGAGCCACCCAAGAGTGTGACAGAGGTATGGAGTTTCTAGGGTTTGGCTGGATACTACCAGCGGTTTGTTCCAGACTTCTCCAGAGTTTTAGTACCATTATCATCCTTAAAAAAGAAGAGGGAAACCTTCGTGTGGTCAGAGAGATGCCAATGGAGTTTTCAGGAGTGGAGGCAGAGGCTGACTAGTGCCCCTATCTTGAGGCTTCTAGAGGAAGGCGTAGGGTACTATGACACATTAGGGACCAGACTCGGATGTGTCCTAATGCAGGAGTGAGAATTGATCGCATATGGTTCTTAACTGTTGAGACAACATGAGAAGAATTATGCTACCCCTGACCTGGAGTTAGTAGCAGTGGTCTTCACCTTGAAGATGTGGTGACACTATCTGATGGGTGAATGTTTTTTAGTGTACTCTGATCATAAGAGTCTCAGGTATATCTTCTCTCAGAAGGACCTAACCCTGAGACATTGACATTGTCTTGAGTTCCTTCATGACTATGACTTCGAGATAGTCTATACTCCTAGGAAGGGGAATGTTGTAGTAGATGCACTCAGTAGGAGGTCGGGTATACAGTTGCTAGGTGAGGCAACAGAGCAGCTGGCTATTTTATAGATATCCTTTGTGGATAGAGATGGATAAGCTTTTCTTCAGTCTCTTATAGTCACTCCCCCACTTCTTTAGCGAGTTAGGGAGGTGTAGTGTGGGGACGCTAACTATGAGACATGACATGTTCATATATCCACAGGACAAGCACCTGATGGATTTTATGAAGGTGGGGAGGATGTCATCCTCTTCAGAGGATGTACCATGGTACCATTTTCACTTCAAGAGGAAGTGTTGATGGAGTTCCACACATCCCCTCTAGCGGTACATATAGGAGTGGAAAAGATGTAACAGGATCTCCGACGACAACACTGGTGGCTGAGAATGAAGAAAGCTGTAGTCGTGTTTGTTTCTCGATACCTCACTTGTCAGTAAGTGAAGGTGGAGCATCAGGTACCAGTAGGCTTGGTTCAGACTTTAAAGGTACCAAAGTGGAAGTGGGATGGGATATCCATGTATTTCGTGATAGGAATTCCATGTACATCCAGGGGAGATGACTCGATTTGGGTGATCGTCGACTGACTCCCCATGTTGGCCCACATCCAACTGATCAGAGAGAAGGTTTCAGTATAGAGATTGGGATGCCTCTATGTGCCGAATATTGTGAAGCTACATGGATTACCTTCAACGATTGTCTCTGATTGTGACAAATGTTTTACTTCCTGGCTATAGAAGGGGTTGCAGGAGGCTCTCAAGACGTAGCTTCGTTTGAGCACCGCCTTCCATCCATAGACAGATAGTCAGACCAAGCAGACCATTCAGACCCTAGAGGACATGTTGTGTGCTTGATTCCTTGACTTCGGCCGTAGCAGGGAGGATCACTGACCTTTTTTGGAGTTTTCATACAACAATAGCTGTCACTCCACCATTGGGATGACACCATTTGAGACATTGTTTGGGAGACCTTACAGATCAGCTTTGTGCTGGAATGACCCAGGGGAGTTAGCACTAGTGGGACCAGAGATGGTACATGCTACCATAGAGATGGTTCAAATCATCCAGGAGCAGATGAAGACTGCACAGAGTAGGTAGAAGTCATATGCTGACAGGATACAGAGACCTCTAGAGTTCAAGGATGGCGACCACATCTTTTTACGGGTCTCACCCCGATGAGGTCTATGAAGATTTGGACAAGTTGGAATGTTATCTCTGAGGTTCATCATACCATTTCAGGTCCTCAGTAGAGTTGGCGATGTGGAATACCACTTAGCTCTTCTACCTCAGTTGCACCGGGTGCACGACGTCTTCCACATATCCCAACTGAAGAGATATGTACACAACCCTTCTCACATCATCGACCATGGAGAGCTGGACATCGACATTGGGGTGACTTTTATGGAGGTTCCAGTAGAGATTGAGGATTGATAGGAGTAGGTCCTTCATGGATGGTCGATACCTCTAGTGCGCATTCACTGGCAGCACGAGAACCTCCAAGAGAGCACATGGGAGCGGGAGGCTCAGATGTGTACTCAGTACCTGTACTTGTTCCCTTAGTTTGAGTTGTGGCTTACGAGGATGTAAATCCTGAGGTGGGGAGAATTTAAAGTCCTAGAATTTCCATGTAATATTTTTTAAATATATGGTAATTTTACCAGTTCACAAAAATTAACGGTGCATGATTCGGAGGCCCGGAGTGTCCATAGTTAATTTCGGAACTTTATTTCGGGTACGTTTAGTAAACATGAGAGTGGGGTTATCTAACTTTTGAACTGGTTCTCGGAATTGAAATCTAAGGGCACTGTTGAACTCACAATGCTAGTATTCACTTAAGAATACTTTCACCTCGACGACAGTTGGTCGAGGGTGAAAGATAATTTTAGGGTTTTTCCTGGAAATAATAAAATAAAATAAATACACGTTTTATTTTATTTTTTTGTTAAAACCTCCAAGTGGAAGTTGAGGTGTGGGGACCACCAGAACTTAACCTCCCATGAGATGATTTGGTGGGGGGACCACCCGAACTTAACCTACCATGAGAGGTTATAGTGGTGGCGACCACCCGAGGCCTAAACCTTTCAACTCCCACAAAAAATGAGGGAGAGTCTCTCCAACTCGTCCAACATTATTTGTGCCAACACACGACTTATTATGCCAACATAAATTAATTGGATTGAATTTTTTTTAATATTACGTAACAGTGTCATTGGAATTTAGGAAGGTTCCTAATAAATGAACCATCATAAATTCCATGATCGTTACATACCTCTCCCTGCCTCCTATTGTATGGAGCTTGGGAGAAAGATTTGGGACGACTTCACCAAGCGACGCAGCACTGGTAAAGTGCTATAATGCCCAACAATTGGAGGATTAAGCTCTCCAATGAAGAATTATTTCTCTGAATGAAGAACAAGTTCTTCCAAAAAAGAACACCGACGAAGAATACCGACCCCAACTTCGACCTTCTTCCTCAAGACTTCCTCCGACGTAGGAAATCTTCAACTACGACAAACCGACACACAAACTGACGATCGAGGAAGACGACAACAACCCCGATGTCCGTATTTTTCCTAACGATTCATCTTCTTCCCCGTGACTCTGTCGACGTATCAACCCAAGGTAGGGGTTTAATGCTTTTTTGTTTATCACTTTCTAGGTACTCCCTTTTTCACTTATGCGGGATTGGGAACGATTAAATTAATGAAGATCATGGTAGACGTTCTTTTCTTCGTTCTTATGAACCATAGGCCACCACTATAAATGAAAAGGGTGCGGGCCAAACTAACATGGACCAACCCCCTCCACCGTTCTTCTTTGTGGAGTTCTTCAGAATGAAGGAAGGCGACAAAGGTGACGAAGCCAATGGTACCGCCACCCGCGGCCACCACGACCCGCACTGCCCCCGCGGTGCTCTGTCCTCCCGGACGAATCGGCCCCACACTCGCCGCTCGAGCCACCCCGACCACGCCACTTTCCGGCTGAGCAACCCTGACTATGCCACCCGCCGGCCACGCCACCCAATGGCCGAGCCACCGACTGGCCGCAATCCCCTAGCTGCGCCACCCGCCGACTGCACCACCCCTATCGCGTCATCCGCCGGCTGAGCCGCCTCGGCTCACACTACCTTCCGGCTTCCTGACACGACCCTCGCCCCTCCTGATGCTCTAGCCGAATCGGCCCGCGCCCCACCCGGCGCCCCGGCCGAACCGGCCCCGCCCCTCGCGGTGCCTCAGTTGAACCGGCCCGCGCCCCTCTCGGCCCCCAGCCGAACCGAACCATTCCCCTCTCGGCGCCCTGGACGAACCTTCCCGTACCACTCTCGGCACCCCGGTTGTACCGTCCCACGCTATTCGCGGCACCTCAGTGGATCCGACCACGTGCCCTCACGGCACCCCCGCGGTCGAGCCGCCCCGCGACACCCATGAGCTACGCAGCCCCTCGCGGCCCTCATGGCCTACTGGACATCCCAGCGGACCGGGCCGCATTACGGGTCAAGCCCAACCTTGTGGGTCAGGCTTGGTCGACCCATGCCAGGTCCGACCGGGTCAGACTGGACCCGGGCCTACTATGACACGTATACTTCTTTTGGCCATAACTTTGACACTGGACATCCGTTTGACGAACCGTCAACGACATTGGGAACCTTGGAGAGAGAAAGTCCCTTTGATTAATACCCCACTGAGTTTTGGATTGAGATGGGGTATAACCAAGTTGGGTGGAGCACGAATCCAACTGGGCCCCTGGGACTAAAAGACTAATAACTAATAGACCGGGCGTCTGATTGACTTTCCATATGTTACGTTGAGACCCCTATGATGTGACGGACCTTTGTGATACTTCTTCATGGGAATTAGTGATAATTGGAGTATTGACCTGTATCTTGTTGAGAGAATCCTCCCGGAGATGAGCGAGCATAGTGTGGAGACCTATTAGCTGGCTGAGACCTGATGACTGCCGACCGTTTTGACTCAGAGTGACTCTACTAGCCCAGTGGGGAGCACATTGGTGTTGCAGAAGAACCATAGTGGGGAGTTCCTTGCTGTCGCAGCAGACCCACGGTACTTGACAGGAGGAGTACCTCAGCAGGCTACGAGAAAGAGTGTCCTTGGTGACGCGACAGACCCACGGTGGGGAGCGCTCTTGGTGACACGACATATCCACAGTACTTGATAGGAGGAGTACCTCAGCAGTCCAAGGTTAGTGGGAAGCGCACTTGGTGTCATGGAATGTCCACTGTACTCGATAGAGGATAAGTTCTCCAGCAGCCGAGGTTTCATAAATGTGATTGGGGATGTTTCTTGATACTACCCCTAGAATAAAATCCTTATTGAGCTGAGACAATTTTTCTGTGTTTTCCTCATGATTGAGATGGATTACTTAATAACATAGGTATCGGTATGGTCATATACCTAGGTAATGTTATCTGTTGATTTCATACTTTGTGTTTTATCCTTGGTGGATTTTGTGAGACCTTGAGGGTCTCGGGGTCCCTACTGAGTATCGTTATACTCACCCCTACACGGGCTATGCCCACACCTTGTTGTGTTGGATGCAGATGAAGGACAACACCGACAGAGGCCAAGAGTACTAGGACTAGATGGTACCTGGGGGTGGAACTTACGATTAGTCAGTACATGGAGGAGATGGATGGATGATGAGTTATGAGGAGGCGATCTATACCTACCCTTCAGGTAGAAACCTCGGAGGACGACCCAGCAGCTGACTTTCCCTTTTTCTTTAGTTGTATTGTTTCATAGTTGTACTTGTAATTCCAATTGGGCTTGTATTATGGACCCTTTAACTTTGAGCAATCTTTTTTTATATGGTTTACTTGGTGTTTCGTCTAGGTGTGTACTTTCTTGTGTGTATGTTTACATGTTGTAAAGTCAATGCCTTTCTGGTTTTAGGGAATTACTCCTTTGGTGCTTGTCGCCAGCCCCTGGTTTATGGAAGGCGTGATTGGTGTAGTCATGAAATGTGTCTTGGGGGATGGGTCATGAAGTTTGAGCACTTGAAAAGTAGGAAAAGTAAGTTTTCATGTCCATATAGGTGTCCATGTAGTGTTTGATCATAAAATACTTACAAAGGAAACACTAATTGTGTCCCAATTCCAAAAGGATATATTTTATGTATAGATAAACATGTTTTATCATCTATATTTGTATATAATAAAATATTTTTTTATTATTATTAGAAAAGTAATAACAATATATCAATAGTTGGTCGTCTAAAGATTCTGAAGGTTTGTGTTTGTTTTATTTATTGTAAATGAGAATTTCGATATGTATGTCTTAGAGTCTTGGGTGATGGGGGATGTTTCCCCTGAATAAAGAAGATGAAGATACTACCAAAACATTTCTAGTTAATGAATATTGAGGTTTATACCTTGTAATAAATAGTTGGATTGAGGTTCCTATGTAAGTTAGCATAAAGACTACTGTATTTAGTTATGAACATCACTTAGATAAATGTTATCAGATTCATATTTCATGTTGAAATTAAAAAATAGTGATTTTTATTTAGGTACTCTAAATTGATTATTTATATGGTTTATGAACAGGGAAATGGTGCTTAATATATTTAATATGGTTTGATAAATTCTTAATGATGTTTTGAAGTGTTTAGAGTTGATGCAAGAAGCCTTGGGATGATTAGAAGTGATTCAAAGCTTAATTAATGAACTATAAATATTCAAATATGAATCAATCCATGTTTAAGTTTATACATATGATATTTTTCACACTCGAGATATTATCTAGAGTTAGATCCGTTAAAATGAAAAAGTTAATGAAAAATTTCATGTTTGAGTTCATATAAAGTTTTTTATTGATATGCACTCTAAAATTTTACAATGTTGGGATCTTATTGATTATATATAATATATTCTACAAAACAATTATGTTATGTAATATATTTTTGATCCAAAGGTAAATGAATAACATATTTATTTAGAAAAATAACTTATTTATCTAAATATATGAAGAAAATTGATAAATTCATTCATATATAACATATTGAAAAGGAATGTGTAATATATTTTTCTTATGTATGAGATAATCTGGTAAATGAATTGATGATACATGGCATATTGTTTTACTGAAGAAGATGATACATAAGATATTTATTCTTATGTAATACATTTTTCAATAGTTGATGATGCATATGGTATTTTATAAGTTGATATAGAATTTATAAAATTCATGGAGAATGTGTAAGATATTTTTTCCCAAACCGATGACATGTTTTATTTTTATTATCTTATGTGAGTGTCAACACTTCAAGAAAAAATTCAGTTTCAGAAATATGAGAATTCTAGAATAATAAATTATGAAGAGGGAAATTATAAGTGACGATTCTAAAGCTGTTTTTTCAAGATTAAAACATAACTATTATTTTTCAATCATAGATTCAATATTTTATTTGAGGAAGATGAAATTATAAGTGGGTGAGGTGATCACTATTTCATTAAGTCCATGATTTTCAAATATGGAAATATTTAAAAATAAATAAGGTGATCAAAAGGTAAAATAAATTAGATGATGCTAAAATTAATCATCAGTGGATTAAATATCACAAAATTAATGTAGATCCATGCTGGATAAATAAGGAAATTGAGCATCATGACTATTTAAAAGAATATTAAAGAAGGTTGAATTTTTGATAAAATAAATGAAACTAAAATGAAGTGACTTCCAGAATTATGTATTTCAATGAAAATTAAATATAAAGATGCTTGGTTAGTTCTATGTGGATTAAAATATAACTAACCCATTTTTGATTCTTAATAAAAATTAAGAAGTTTATGATGTGATTCTGTCTAGGAATTAATATAAATTATACTTATGTTCCAAATGTACTCAAGATATAGGAGATAAATAACTACACCATTGTATTCTACTACTGCAAATTTTTATATAGCTATAAAGATATTTTTTGTTTGAGGATAATTTTGAAATGTTTAAGAAAAATACTCTTGATCCTTATAGAAGAATAAAGTAGATAAATACTTGGATATGCCACAAATTATAAAGAAAAAAGATAAATGGTATTCTCAGAATTTCACTGGAGATAGGAATTTATGTAAAAGTGAATATATTATGATTTTAGGAACAATCCCATGAAAATAAAGTTGGGCACATGAGAGGTAGAATCACTATATTTTATTGAGGGAGATTTATTATATAAAATATAGAGAAAATATAATTCATGATTTAAAGAACATGTAATATATGAATTAATAGAGAGAACACACACTTTTATAGAAACTTATAACTCTCAAGAAGAAGAGTAGCTGAACATGATACTACTCTATGAAGAAAAATATATTAGTATTAAAGAATAAGAAGTAAATGATGATCTAAAAAAAATCATGTTCATTGACACAAAATGAAGAAGTTAAGGAATAGAAGAAGATACTATAATACTTAATGTTATAGAAGCAATGAGTAAAAATGGAGAAGGAAGAACTATTGAGGATAGATCGACATGTACTACTACTGATCACTTGTGTCAAATAATATTACTGATTGAGGAGATTCTAGGTTGTTATAGATAGAATGAGCTAATTCTTGAGTAAATACATTGAGGATATTTTGAGTAAGATTTAGGAACTAATATGTGAAGCATATATTGAGTTACATGCTACTATTCTTGAAGATATAATGGTTATCAAAGACTCTGAATTGAGTAAGTATATTATATCATGGTGATGTAGTGACATCCAATATTGAGTGGAGTTATACTTAAAAAGGTTTAAGTAAGTTGTAAATTATATTCAAGAGACCAAAGATCATGGGACATAGTAAAAATATCTCTTTGCTTTCTTAATATAGTGATGATTTATGTTAGCCTAAAAACTTCTGAAGGTCATAGGATGATACCTATCCACGCTATTACAATTGATGATAAAATTAATTATGTAAAATATATGTATCATATAATACTGAACATAGTAATAATGTATTCACCCTCATCTAGGGAAAACATTTTAAAAATACCATGTTACTCTCTTCACTACTTTTATACATTTCATGTGGTATGTGTGTTGGGTAAATATATAAAAAATATACTTTTTTATTAATCAAAAATAGAGATTCAAAGTAAAAAGGGGAAAATACAAAATAACATATGTAATTTAGTAAAAGTTTTAAAAACTTGATTCACCCCCACTATTAGGTGTTGACACCCTATCCTAATGGAATTTCAATTATTATCATAGCACAAGGTTCCCTCATGTCATATTAATTTTTTCCTCGTAATATTATTAGAATATATGAAGTGAATTTTTGGAGACATCATAGAAGTGAATCAAATGGAAAATTTTGTTTCCTTACTTATTAGTGGGAAAATAGTAATTTCAACCAATAAAATAAGAAATAGAAATAAAATAGAGATAAATAATAAGTGAAAACATTCAAATGATAAAGATCATTAACCATTAGATGATGGTAATTAGAGTAGTAAATGTTTTGCTAAATCTATTGAAAATTATCCTAGGGATGAATCAAGATCAAGCTTCGATGAACATGAATTTAACAAATCCCTCATTTATTTCTATCATGAAATGAAATATTATCTAAACAATATTATGATTTAAGTTGTCACATATATATTTTCATACATCAATATATTTCATAAGGAAAATTCATAGCTAGAGTTAGAAGTTAATGCTATGGAATATGCATTTTCTAAGAAGTTACAAAAAGTGTACCACTCTCATAAATCTTGTTATAAATAAAGAAGAATCTATCTCACTTTGAAATGAAAATTTTTATTTTATTGATATATAATTGTAATGATATATATAAGAGAAATTGGTTTTTAATAAAATTAATAAGTGAACCATTCATTGAAGAAAGTACACAATGTCTCTATTAATGTCAAGGAAGCTCAATTAAAAGTCAAAAAAAGAGAGTAAGATAGATATATAATTCTCTAGTAGAGTAAAGTAAGATAAATTATGATCATATTTTGAATATGAATAATAAATGAAAATATAGAGTAAAATCACTTAAATACTAGAATAAATCATTGAAACTAAAATGTTGTGTGTTTGAGGTCATGTTGAGGAATCTAGAAAACACCCAAGATAAATCTTCAAAATTTATTGAAAAAATTATTTTTTACATAAAAACATCTAAAATGAGTTTTTATTATAAGGATACTCAAAATGGTGGTAGGAAGATCTAGGAACCATCTCATGATAAACCCACAATCTTATAATGGAAGAAGGTTACCCATGTTCCTGTTAAATTTATTTGAACTAAATTTATTTTTACTACCAGCGTAGTATTCAAGTGAATATTTTGGAAAATGTTTGGGATAAAATTCCAATAAACCCACAAATATGTTAATGATGTATGTGAGAATGTTCAATAAGAGAATCTTTCCAATTAAAACTCAAAAGACTAATGTTACATCCCTAAAATAAAAATTAACTAAATCTGTCCAGTCTGAACTCAAAAGAAAAATAATAAAATTTGATTGATAATTTTAGTGTTAAAAAAGAATTAAAAACCAGTATAATGATTATTGGAATAATATTTAAACATATTAAAATTATATAGGGCCTAAATAAAGGGGGAGTAGAGTAGAAGGAAATAAAAAACATACTAGACAAAAGAAGATTTCATAGAAGAGGAAAGATTTGTCCTCCAAGAACAGATTTAAATTACTTGAAGACTACTCTGACTATTGAAAAAATGTGGTCATAACTATAAATAGTGATGTTATATACCAAACTAACCCAACTCATACATTGATATGAATCTAAGTCTAAAATATTAAATAAATTGGTAATAAAAATAGGCAAGTCTTCTTTAGGGAGTAAACAGAAAAAAGTGTTGTGTAAACAAATCTCAAAAAGATAATGAGGAATGATAAAAAGTATATCTTCTATAATAAAATATTGTTCTATTTTATAATTAAATACCACATCATAGACCAATGTAAATATTCATGAATATCATGAAATAAGGGATAAAGATGGAATCAATAAGAAAAAATCAATCTAGGAATGAGATAGCCGGATTTTTTTAGTGGTTGAAACTTCTGATGAAGAATTTGAGAGATTTCCCAAAATGAGTAATCTTAAGGAGGATGAATATTTTTATAGAAGTTATAATCATGTTGTAAAAATTATAGTCAAATTTTTGATATATCTTCCTTAAAAATAAGTGGTGTTGAAATCTATGGGAAAAGAACTATTGACTCCCAGTACCAAGACAACTACTACTGGATAAGAGTTTACACAAAAAGAGAACAATGAGTAATATGATAAATATTTAGTAATAATATATCTAGTTTAGTTGTTCATGGATAAGAAAATAAATAAGTAAAAAAGAGTGAAAGTGATTTTCCTTTTCTATAAAAAGTAATAAAGGTTGTTCTAGTTAGGAAGAAAGCTAAAAAAATATAATCCAGTGCTTCCCAAGAAAGTAAAGATGTTTAGAGTCAAGATTTATGCAAGTATGAATCCATATTAACATTTTAGAGTTAAAAACAATAAAGTTTCTAGGTTGATAAAAAAGTCTTAAAACTATTTCTCACATTAGAGTGAAGATGAAAAGAAACCTTATTCTTATACAAGACTATGTGTGATGTTGTTACTGGATATTAAAGAGGAATAATTAAAAATGTGAGATAATTAAATATTTGATCATTATAAATATAGAAGAACAATATATCATGGAATAATTTAATTTTTATAAAATTTCCACTTTGTAACACACTATTTGTAATTTATCATTTGGTATCAGACTAAAATATGTATTAAAAATTCTTGTAGATTATTTATAAAGATATAACTAACCATGATAATGATTTATGGAAACCATCCCTTGAGTGGAAGATAAGAAAGTTAAGCTACCATAGTTTTAATAACTCCCAGTTAAATCTATAATTATAGATAAGATTTAGAAAGACTAAATTTTGAGGTATTTCATTTTCCTTTCCCATTACTATTTTGGTTTATGATAAATATATTTTTCAAGGGAGAGTTATTGTAAACAAAAATAGGGATAAAATATTCTTTCATTTGATTTTTTTTGATGAGTTTATTGAAGTTGAATACAATTTAATAAAAATTTTGGAAAATATATTTGTAAAACCCTAAAGAAGTGTGTTCAGAGCTGGTATCACATTGAGAAATGTATATGGATAGATTTATATCCTATATTAATAACAATTGTTTAACATTGAGTTAGACTATGTAGAATTATAGTATATTAGTAGACACAACATTACTAATAGAAAATTTGGTGCCACCATTCTTTCATATAAATTGACTGAATATCTCAAGAAGGGGGGAACCATAGGAAGAGGGGAAAAAAATGGAGAAGATAAGATTCAAAAAATTAAAGAATCTTGAAGCTTTAATAAGTCCTTCCCTTCAAACCCATTTTATTGATAAGGGGGAGAAAACCATTCACCTTTGTATTTATTGTGAACAAATGAGAGAAGTAAAATTTCTTGGTGAAACCAAACATATTGATATTAGTTTTTGTAAAGAAGTTAATGTTTTTAGAAATAAACAAAAAAGGTGAGATTAAAGTCCCAAAATGTTTATTTTGGTTGTATTTATTTATAATATAAATTACAATATATATTCCTTAGAGTCTTGGGAAATAGATTTTGTTTACATCCATTAAATAAGATGAATACATTTCCCATACTTTACTGGGTAAAAAAGACTAAGTCTTATATCTTTGAAAACCCAATTGAAAAAATTCCAATTAGTAGGTATATAATTCAAAGGATCGGAGATATGGTTCATATGGAAATATAAAAAGAAATAATTGGATGAGTGTAATAATATCTACAATAGTTTTTAGTGATGTTTCTAGAGATGGATGCTGAAATGGTTTGTAAAGTTATTATTGAAAAAGAGTTTAAAAGTATCTCAAATTATTAATATATTCTTGATAAAATATTGGATAAACCAACCCTATGTAAGTGATCACGAAGGATTATTTATTTAAACATAAAAATATATTTGATGAAGGTTGGTGAATACAAATTTGAATTTATAAGTAAGTTACAATGAGGTTTATTATGATACTCTAAATTTTATATTTATATGCTACAATTCATTGGGAGTGTTTTATAAGATGTTTAAAAAGTTTTATAAATTTCAAATGTTTTTTTGACATGTTTAGATATAATGTGAGAAACCTTGGGAAAATTGGAAGTTATTCCAACCATAATTGATAAATTCTTGATATTCAAAGCTGAATCTATCCAATTTCAAGTTTATATGTATGATATTGTTTATAAATGATATATTATCAAAATTTAAATCCACAAAAATGAAAAAGACAATGAATAATATGTTGTTTAGGTTTATACATAAGGTTTTTGTTGAGAGCCCATATGAAATTTATCAATGGAAGGAGAGCATTGATGATACAAAACATATTCTTCAAGAAAATGATGTTACATAAGATATTTGAGAGTCAAAGGTATATACATAACATATTTGTTTAACTATGTAACATATTTACCTTATAGGATGTAGAAAATTCAAAAATACATTCATATATAACATATTTCTAAATAATGAAAAATACATTTTTCTAGTGAATGATAGAACTTATAAATTCTTTAATGATACATAATATTTATTTTCCTAAATATGATGATGTGTAATATATTTATTCTTATGTAATATATTTTTCTATATTTATCCATTTGAATTTTTTTTATGATGAGGAAGAATATGGAAAATACCTCAGTAATTCTTATGATAATGTTTCTCTCACTAATGGCATGTAATATATTTAGTATCCAATGTGAGTGTCAACACTTATAGAAAAAGTGAGTGTTTTGAAATTTTAGAATTGAAGTATTATAAATTATGAAGAGGAAAATTAAAATTAATTCTGCTAAAACTATTATTTTATGATTACAACATCATAATTATTTGACAAACCATGATTTGATATTTTAAATGAAGAAGATAAAATGAGAATAGATTGACGTGATCATTATTTCATTAATTTTATGATTTTCAAATGTGGGTATTTATAAATAAATTTGGATGAAAAAAATATGAAATATAATAGTTGATGAATGTAAAAATATTTAATGGATTAAATATCTGAAAATTATTTTTGAATTAAGATAGATAAATGGGTAAATAAATCTTCATGATTTTGGAAAGAAAGATAAAAGATGGGTAAATATTTTAAAATGTAAAAGAAGATCAAATGAATTTATTTCCAGAATTATATATTCTATAGGAAATTAAGTATGAATATTATTTTTTAGTTATTAATTTATTAAAATATCACAAGACCATTTATGATTATTACTAAAAATTTAGAATACCAAGATGAGATTCCATCTGTGAATTAAGCTATATTATACTTTTTTATGATGCACTCAAGTTGAAAGAGTTAAAGAGCCACACTACAACATGTTGCTGTTATATATTTTCTTACAACTATAAATATTATTTTTTATGTATGCTTGTAAAATTATTGAGAAGATGAATCCCAAGAATTCTAGAAGAATCAAGAGGGTAAACATTTTTATGATAAAAAATGATAATGAAATGAGATAAATGGTATTCTTGGAATTTCTCTATAGAAAAATAGTTATAAAAACGAGAATATGTTGTGATATTGGGTACATGTACATGAAAAATAAGTTAATAAAATGATATAGAGAAACACTATAAAATATTATCTATTATTTTATATATCAAATATATAGAAAATATAATATGTGATTAAAAAAATATGTAATATGAGAAGAAATAGATAGAACATACAATTTTTTAGAAGCTGAGAACTCTCAAGAAGATGAGTAGGTCAACCCAAAATTGGTTTAGAAAGAAAAATATTTGGGTAATGAGAAATAATAACAATAAAATGATTATTTAAATAAAATACAATGCATCGAAGAAATTTGAATAAGAAAAATAAAAGAAGAATATATTATAATACCCAATATTACATAAGCAATGAGTAAGGAAGAAGAAGAAAAATGTGTTGAGGAGAGATCAACATGTATTGTTGTTGATAAATTTTGTTGAATAATATCAATTATATAGGAGCTTTTAGGTTATTATATATCATAGGTTCTTGAGTTTTATAAAATCTAGTGACAGTAGTACCAAAAATATTTATCACGTCGTCCATTTCATGTCAGTTATTTATAACCAAAGTGTAAAGACATGTATATTGATTTATCACATCGGTTATATTATAACCAATGTTAACAATGAATTATCTCACTTTATGAATTTTTTTATTATATAATATATGTGATAAATAATGTATATCACTTTATTGTGTTGGTTATTCTACAACCGACATGATAAATCACATTTTTTACATTGATTATAGAATAACTGATGGGATAAATGTAATTAAATTTTTTTATCTTATTTGTTAATAAATAACCTATGTGATAAATCATTTAATTATTTTATAAATCCCTATTTCAGGTCAATGTAGTATTTTTCAATAGGGAGACATCGACTCCATTCTCTCACATGTGGAAACCCTAAAATCGTTTCTTCGATCCCATGAAACCCAACCTCATTTTTCAAGCTTCATTCATCATATTTTTCATTAGAACATCTATATGATCTACTCAAAACTCCCAAGTAAGCCTCACAGGCCTAGATTTTAGTTGTCCTATTTTTTGGATACCCTTACTCTACATTTTTCAATTTCAGTTACTAAAATACCGCAATACCATCTTGTTTAATTTCCTCATGTTATCACATTTCATCCATTGCTAGCATGAAATTAAGTGTCTAATTCATGTGAGAATTTATGTGGGACATGGTTTTTATTATAATTACAATTATGTATTCACTATAAGTACATGTTTTAGGAATTTAATTAAATATATAGTTTTTAATATATGCATTCCTCATTCTTAGAACAAATAGATTCGTTGTTTCCTACAAGGTGAGACCTTGTGAGGTTGAAAGTCATGTACACTTTTTAAAAATCACAAAACCCCTATAACCTTGTTGCAATAGGGTGGATATTGTGAAACTACCTACAATTCACCCAAATGACATGCCATTATTTTTTTTCTTATCTAGGGGATATAAATATCTTTACACGAACTTCTCTTCTTCAATAGAAGTCATGTACCAATGTTACCTTTACAAAAAATAAAACCTCTAGATGGTTTATTAAATAATTATTCATTTATTCATGGCCTATTTATGGTAATGTGATGGTTAAAAAACCTAATATCTCAACTACCAGTTTAAATAAAGAATTAATTAGAAATGAAAAATTGTCAAAAAATTCATAATTTGATCCAAAGATAAAAAATAATTATAAATTAATATATGAATCCAAAAAATACCAATAATATGCTATGGGTTATAGGGCAATAACATCGTACTCATTCCAAAAATGTAAGTTCATTAGTTTAATTCTATTTCATAATATTACACGACAAATAAAAACCTCAAAATAATTGTGATATTATATTTACCATATGATTTATATTTAATTTACATAAAGAAGAACTCCCATTAATTAGTTTTTTCTTTGTTTTGGATTTATATAAAAATTTTAGTCAAACTATTGTTGAGATAAAGGATCCATGGGATGAATCTATGTTTTAGTAATAAAAAATGAACTCCATAATCCTCAAAATATCATCATATAAAAATCTTGTGCTAGAATGAATCATTATCAAATATCATATCATTCAAAAAAGAATGAAATGAAATAAATTATGGGGATTGAGTGACTTAATTGTAACGACCCGACCCCAATTACCTAGAGTCGATGCATTATTTTAATAAATTGGTATGATTACAAGAAATCAAGTCCCGAATGACCGATCGGTTTAGCAGTCTTGGAAAATATATTACATACATGAATGTTACATTACACTTTATAACATACAAAAAACATAAATAATCCTTTATGAACACCATTATTCCCTTGGATTAACCCTGCATATCAATCACAATACACTTCTTGGAATCCTGGGAAAATAAAACATATAAAGGGGTGAGCTCAAACACTCAGTAAGGGTAAGCAATATAGCAGAAACTTTCATAAATAAGCAATATAGTGGAGACTTTCATAAATAAGCATAAACATTTAAGGCAATGTATAAAACTAAAACAAAAGCCTTTTAAACTTGAACTTCAGCATAATATGGCAGAAATAAAATTAAATAATTCCATTTAATTATTCGCATGGATATTCTACTAGTCGAATAATCACATTCAATATCAATAACCACTTTCATAATGATGGAAATGAATAATGCCGAACTTTAATTTCTATGTCAAGGACTCTTGCCAAGACCTAAGGGATAACTATAACTGAAACCTAAACCAGAGAGCCTCTGTAACCGGGCTCCATCCTAGAGAGCCTCTGTAACCGGACTCCAACCCGGAGTGCCTCTAATAATCGGACACTAACCGAGAGTACCTCTAATAACCGGACACCAACCCGGAGTGCCTCTAATAACCGGACACCAACCCGGAGGGTCTGCTGTAACTGGAACCCAACCCGGAGGGCTTACTTTTACCGGTCCCCAACCCGAAACATACTAGTCCAACACATTTATATTAATAAGAGGATGAAATATAACATAAAAATTCGTATTAAAACTAGTATACGAAATGCCAAAGAATTAATCATAAACCATTAATGGCATAAAAATAACTCATCCATAGTAAATCATATCACAAAACCTTAAATACAATATGGAATATTTGTATCATAATAAATCAACTTCAAACAAGTGTAAAATTTATCAAAGGATGTTGACATAGATCAAATCAAAACTATTTGAGAGAAATATATCTTTTTTTGAAATAATTTAAAAGTCACATAATTATAAAATAAAACATTTACTTTGAAAATATTCTTATAAGCATGTAAGGGAAGCTTCAAAGATTTAATAACGGCGGAAAATAGCCGCACCTGCTGTATAAGTTAAAAAAAGACATTCTTAACTTAATTATGTCGAAAAGGTTAAAAAGGACCTTGTTTGGAAAACGACGAAACGATTCCTTTATAAACATATTATAAAAATACAGAAAAGCGTAGAAATGACTTTAACCCATATTCTTTAAAATAGTAAGAATGTTTTGAAATACATTTTTAAGAAACATGGATGTGGATGATAAAGAGGCCCCAGTGGATAATTACGTAGAAACAACCTTGGATAATGAAGAGATTGTGAAATAAACCCTTACGAAACATACAACCCATGAAAGAGGTATCATACAATGAATATGTAAATACATATAAATTAAATTTTATTACACAAATAATACAATTATGGTCAGTACATACACCACACAAAAGGTAGTAGTGGAAATATGGCATGAATCTCACGGGAATAAGGAGTGAGATGAAAACCCCTTACCTTGCACTTTCCTTTAGTCAAGGGTATGTTTAGCCTCCTGTATGAAGACTATAGTATGTTATTAAATTATACCAGAACCATATTAACATTTATGATATCATACATTATTCATTTATGACTTTATACTACGCATTTAATAATAATTTCCATGTTATATTAATATTTCGGTTAATAACCGCTTTCTTTATCGTAAGTGTTTTAACTTGTTACTCTTGATTGTATCACTTAGATCATGATTTTAATACATCCAGAATATAAAAAATGATTTATTTATCATATATATTTATAATATAAAAATTTATAATAGACATATATATGAAATGGAAAACACCGTTTATGGAGACGGTAGTCCGTACGTACGCATAAACGTTGTTTCTGTTTTCATATAGTATTGAACGAAAGTAAGTGAATAAGATATATGTAAGTACATAAATACTTATATATATAAATATATATATCTCAATTAGAATTATTATGTCATATATTATATAATTATTAGTAGTATATATTTTTATAATCGTCGATGAATGGTGAACTTGGAAATGAATCTCATCGCGTCGTGGAGACGGTAATCCGTACGTACGCACGAGCGAAAATATCATTCTTTTGATATTAATATAATATATAATTGGATGGTATATAATATATACATAATCCTTATCATGTTATATTTATTATTTACATCAAATAAATATCATTATTATACCCATCCAAATAATAATGTATTGAATAACAACTACACCACGACGCAGAGACGGTAAGCCGTACGTACGCACGTATGGTGACATGTCATTCAAAGTGTGGAAAGAATAATGAATTTGGATGTACCATAATTATAATAACATCACATTATATAGAATATACTGGATTTATTATTTTATAATGGAAACAACAAAGAAAATGGAAGTGGAAGAAGAAAAGAACTTGAAAGAGGGTGGTGAAATCATTACCTCTTCTTCGAGTCCTTCCTTTTGATTTGATCAAAAGAGATCCTTAGGTTGGATTTATGATCAAACTAAGGCCTCTATATTTAAGTTAGGATATTTGGGAGGGTATTTGGGTAGTTTTTGTCCGATCCAAATGGATTAGAAGTTGTGAATTAGAGAGAATGGGGAGTGCCCTTTTATAAGAGGGGTGAGGGGCACCTTAGGAAAAACTTAAAATATTATTTTATAATAAATTCATATTCGGTTTCTAATGGATCCAATGTTGATTATGTAAAGTATAGGGTGGGGATAAGTCGAAAAAAACTCAACGAATAGGTTTTATACAAGTTTAGTTTACCCATTTAACCTTATCATTTATATTTAACTCTAAGTTAAATAATTTAACTTTTACCGTGTCTTCTTGTATTCTTACACTATATGGTTAATAAACTTACTATATAATGCCAATAGAACCCAAATTGGTTAATTAATGTCATATATATTATTATATAAATCTTTTGGCCGAACCTTAGATTTTTAGGACCCTTATATCAATTAATAATATAATATTTGTTTTAAAAACTATTTTATGTCAATTTTGACACTATTTGGTATTTTTTTTGTTAAAATAAAAACAACACGATTACTTAAAAAACAATACATTGAATCAATCATAACATGTCATATTCAACTATAAAATTAGTGGATGTTATAAAAACTTTGAAATTATATTTATTTTAATATTTATAATATAATTTATTTGATTCTTTCATGAATAAGGTAATTACTGCATCATAATTGTGTCATAAATAAATTTACTTATTTAATGTCTAAAAATTATAAATAAAATAACATGATGTAGGAAAGCTTTTTATATTTCTATTCAATATTTATAATCGAATTTATCTTATGTAAAACCCTATATTACAAATGTGTTAGTTATTAAACTTTGATTTTAACTCTTTTTAACTCTTCTTTGAATTAAATAATAATAAATGTCCTAGTATAATCCAAGTGGACCTAAATGATAATATGTTATTAAAAAGGTTGTTTTTGGTCAAGATAAACTTGTCCAATAGAATTAGGACATGTGTGAGGGTAATATTAATATCATTTTTACCCTTAATTACCCTATTTACTTTTAACCGTGGTAAATAAAAGTAAAAAGTTACTATTCGCCAAATATTATTTTCTTCTTATTGAACCACATTTTACTCCTTGATATTAACTGTGTCTCTTGGATTTTCAAAATTCAGCTCACAGAAGCGATAAAGTTAAGTTTCATGTGTATTTGCAAAAGCTCCTAGGCGGTGGGTAAAAGACGGTAAAAAGTTCGATAAAAATTATTATATATCTAAAATTATTATAAACTGACTCTAATTAATTACATTGAATTTATATAGGTATTAGGTATCTATTTTGACCTAAAATAAATTTAAACAAAATAAATTATTATTTAAATAAAAAGCCGGTTTTAAATAATAAGTCAGTGTTTTTCACAATTCATCAAAAATTGAATGTTTTTAGAAAAATACCGAAAATTAACCCTAGGATAATTTTGATATTCCAAATCAAAAAAATATGTCTATTTTACCAAATTAAAAAAATAGAGGTTTCATTTATTAATTTAAAATTAATTCCCGTTGACAAAACAAAAAGCATGTTTTTAAGAAACAATAACTATCAAAAGATTGACACTTGTTTATGTCCAATTCCTAAGTGAATTTACTTCCAATGGCCAACATTGGATTAAATGGTAAAAATATAATCTAAATATACTTCCAAACCATTAAAATTTATAATTTAACACTATAAATTATTTTGATAAAAAAATTTGTTTTCAGTTAAAATATAGTATTTTCACTATTCACCCAAATACGAAAGTTATCAGAAAAACACCAAAACATTACTGAAACTAAATTATTATGTCCCGATTTTAAAGAAGAAGTTTATTTTGTCAAATTTAATATATAAAAGTTTCAAATATAGGACTTAAAAAGGTTTCTCCATTAAAAGGCGGTAAAATTGCATTTTAGAAAAATACTTCTTTTATCTGAAAAAATGTATTTGTTCTTACATTATGTCGAAAAAACTCATAATATGGTTTCTAAAATTACAAGGATTATATAAAGTTCAAAATTCAGTTAATACTATTCATAACAACTTTTGAACGACTAGTTTGGTAAGTCATGTTACACTTGAACTTGGTGTTGCGTGTAGTGAAAGTCATTGAATTACTTCGAAGAAATAATGTATTATGAAATCTTGGGGTGTTACATTCTTCCCTCCTTCAATAAATTGTGTCCTCACAATTTGAAATTATTTTTCAAAAATAAAAGTTTGAAAATAGAAAATACCTTTGGGAAAACCCACATCAAAAATTATGTTAATAAAACTTAGTCTAAATTTGAGGAAAAGGAAAATGGAAGGGGCACCACCAAATTATGATCTCGATTAGGAGAAAATTTGTGGAAATTAGAGACATATAATTGGAGGGAAAACGTAAATATTTATAGGTAGTGATTGAGGTCATCAATCACAAACAATTATAAAATTGAGGGCCTTAAATTCATCAATCTATGATGATTTAAAATACCATCGGTTCAACAAAACATATGGTATTAGAATAACAAATTTTTTGTTTTAAGATCCCTTCACTAAAGTATAAGAATTAATTTATTCATAGAATAAGAGAAAAAAAATACTTGATAAGTAGAGTCCCATCCTTTAACTAATTTCTACCACAAACTCATCTTTCACTCTAAAAGATAATAGAACTTAAAAATAATATTCTATTTATCCTATTTGAATAGGGTTTCAAAAAAAATGAATTAATAATTCATCTACCAGAATTTTTTAAAAAAAGACTACATTATTCAATCCAGGACATCAAGTGGGTCAGTGGTAGGTGATACACCCTTGTTGCCCTTCATTTTCGGGTTCCAAACTTGTGGCCTTGCCAGACGCGACAGGTTGCCGCCTGACCTCCGGGTTGTCCTTTTATGGAAATCCAAAAATAATCTCAAACTAGACTTATCCAAAATACTTCTATCCAAACTCACAGTCCAAAATTTATAAGGAAGTTAAACACAATAAAGATCCTTTTTTTATGTAATAACATGTTAACACCTTTATCATGTAATATTTTAAAACATGTTAACAACCTGAATTACCATAAAACCTTATTGATTATATTTATACACCCTTATTCATTATAGAATACAGGATATACTTATTCCATAAAAAAATGATGTAAACTCAAACATTGATGGAATATACAAATCATTAATCAGTTTCAAGGTAGTCAAGAATATCCAATATAATTTATCCAAATAAAAAATGTATTATTCCAAAATCACTACCTCAGTATCAAAACCATATTATTGTTTATATTTCTCTCAACCATATATTTTCCAAAAATTTAATCTGCAATTGAGTCACTTTTCTTGGTTCCACACAATCTCAAGTCCTTAATGACATAGTACTGTAGTACAATCCTTATAAACCCCAAAATTATTATAACCAGTACATCATTGATACAACACCCAAATGACATAATTCTTTAATAAAAACATAAGAACACTAGTCATTACTCTTCATCTGTGGTAGTATCATAACTTTATTATTATCAAATAGCATCATTTGAGGCATAATCTGATGATTTGAGCAATGATTCTCATAGTGTCCCCACTCCTTGCAGATAAAGCATTGTACATTTGAAACATTTTTCTTACCCTCGCAATCACGAACGTGGTGTCCTTTTTCTCCACACTTATAACATACTCCCATTCCCCTAAATCATTTTCCAATGTGATTATCTCCACAGTTATCACATATGGGAAAATCCTTCTTTACCTTCTTCCCTTTATCTATCCTTCTCTCTACCATCCTCTTCTTCTATGGATTCCTTTCAATACCATAGGACTCCGAGAAATCTTTACTTATCTTGTCAACACATGACACTATTTCTTCATATTATGATAATACATGGGAGACTATTTTCCTTATAAATTCTGGCTTAAGACCATGAAAGACATGATCCTTCTTACTCTTTGTATCATGCGTATTGTTGGAGTTCTCATTCCTTATACTGGGCGCCATTTATAAACAATGGAATACACTAGATTAGTTTATGAAACACAAACCTAATCCCAAACTTATAAAACACTTAACATAAATTAAATAGTTTATGGACATAATCCATAATCATAAAAATTTCTTCTTTGAGGAAGTATATACTCATAAACCATTCATAATGGTTTGTAAAGAAAACGATAATTATCCTAAGCATATCCCCCGAGAGTGTCGTAACCAAGAGTGCAGCAAGGCCCGTTGTCGTGCACCAGTTCTCGTTCGAGTCTAGCTCAAAGTAGTGTTTTCGGGTTTTACCCCTAGGTACATCTCTGCCAGAGTCGCCTCTACCTACTCGTATCCAGACAGGGATGTATTGCTCGGAATACTCAAAAAATATCTATATTACCAAAATTCTAGGAAGTTCTTCTATACTAATCCTCAAAGTCTATCTTAGGTTTATGTGCTCCAATCAGAGTTTATCTAAATCTAGTTTCTAAGGTTATTGATAAACTTCCTCTAATACAAACTGTAATGCCCCGACCCCAGTTACCCAGAGTCGATGCATTATTTTAATACATTGGTATGATTACAAGAAATAAATTCCCAAAGGACCGAGCTGTTCAAAAGTCTTGGAAAATAGATTATATACATGAATGTTACATTACACTTTATAACATACAAAACAACATAAATAATCCTTTATGAATACCATTATTCCCTTGGCTTGACCCTACATATCAATAACAATACACTTCTTGGAATCCTGGGAAAATATAACAAATAAAGGGGTGAGATCAAATGCTCAGTAAGGGTAAGAAATACAGTGGAAACTTTCAAAAATAAGCATAAACATTTAAGGTAATGTATAAAACTAAAACAAAAGCCTTTTAAACTTCAACTTCAGCATAATATGACATAAATAAAATGAAATAATTCCATTTACTTATTCGCATGGATATTCTACTAGTCTAATAATCACATGCAATATCAATAACCACTTTCATAATGATGGAAATTCATAATGCCGAACTTTAATTTCTGTGTCATGGCCTCATGCCAAGACCTAAGGGATAACTGTAACCGGAACCCAAACCGGAGAGCCTCTATAACCGGACTCCATCCCGGAGAGCCTTTGTAACCGGACTCCAACCCGAAGTGCCTCTAATAACCGGACACTAACCCAGAGATCCTCTAATAACCAGACACCAACCTGGAGGGTCTACTATAACCGGACCCCAACCTGGTGGGCTTACTTTTACTAGTCCCCAACATGGAACATACTAGTCCAACACATTCATCTTAAGAAGAGGATGAAATATAACATAAACATTCGTATTAAAACTAGCATACGAAATGCCAAAACATTAATCATAAACCATTAATGGCATAAATTTATCTTATCCATAGTCAAAAATATCACAAAACCTTAAATACAATATGGAATATTTGTATCATAATAAATCAACTTCAAACAAGTGTAAAATTTATCAAAGGATGTTGATATAGATGAAATGAAAACTATTTGAGAGAAATATCTCTTTTCTTGAAATCATTAAAAGTCACATAATTATAAAAGAAAACATTTAATTTGAAAATATTCTTATAAGATTTTAAGGGAAGCTTCAAAGATTTTATAATGGCTGAAAATATCCGCACCCGCCGTATAAGTTAAAAAAAAAGACTTTCTTACCTTAATTCTGCCGAAAAGTTTAAAAAGGACCTTGTTTGGAAAACAACGGAAAGATTCCTTTATAGACTTCTTATAAAAATTCAAACAAGGGTATAAATAACTTTAACCCATATTCTGTAAAATAGTAAGAATTTTTTGAAATAAATTTTTAAGAAACATGGATGTGGATGATAAAGAGGTCCTAGTAGATAATTACGTATAAACAACCTCGGATAATGAAGAGATTGTGAAATAAACCCTTACGAAACGTACAACCCATGAAAGTGGTATCATACAATGAATATGTAAATACACATAAATTAAAGTGTATTACACAAAGAATACAATTATTGGAAGTAAATACACCACACAAAAGATAATAGTGGCAATATGGCATGAATCTCACGGGAATAAGGAGTGAGATGAAACCCCCTTACCTTGCACTTTCCTTTAGTCGAGGGTACGTTTAGCCTCCTGTATGAAGACTATAGTATTTTATTAAATTATAAAAGAACCATATTAATATTTATGATATCATAAATTATTCATTTATGACTTTATACTACCCATTTAATAATAATTTCCATGTTATATTAATATTTCGGATAATAATCGCTTTCTTTATCGTACGTGTTTTAACTTGTTACTCTTGATTGTATCACTTAGATCATGATTTAAATACTTCCACAATATAAAACATGATTTATTTATCATATATATTTAGAATATAAATATTTATAATAGACGTATATAAGAAATGGAAAACACCATTTATGGAGATGGTAGTCCGTACGTACGCATAAACGCTATTTCTATTTTCATATAGTATTGAACAGAAGTAAGTGAATAAGATACATGTAAGTATATAAATACTTATATATATAAATATATATATATCTATTATAATTATTATGTCATATATTACATACTTATTAGTAATATATATTTTTATAATCGTCGATGAATGGTGAACTTGGAAATGAATCTCATCGCGTCGTGGAGACGGTAATCCATACGTACGCCCGAGCGAAAATATCATTCTTTTGATATAAATATAATATATAATTGGATGATATATAATATATACAGAATCCTTATCATGTTATATTTATTATTAACATCAAATACACATCATTATTATACCCATCCAAATAATAATGTATTGAATAACAATTACACCACGACGTGGAGACGGTAAGCCGTACGTACGCACGTATGGTGAAATGTCATTCAAATGGTGGATAGAATAATGAATTTGGTTGTACCATAATTATAATAAAATTACGGTATATATAATATATTGGATTTATTATTTTATAATGGAAACAACAAAGAAAAAGGAAGTGGAAGAAGAAAGGAACTTGAAAGAGGGTGGTGAAATCATTACCTCTTCTTCGGGTTCTTCCTTTTTATTTGATCAAAAGGGATCCTTAGGTTGGATTTCCAATCAAAATAAGGCATCTAGGTTAAAGGGAAGATAGTTGAGAGGTTATTTGGGCAGGGGTTTTCTGAGCCAAATGTCTTAGAAGGTGTGTATTAGAGAGAAGAGGGAGTGCCCTTTTATAAGAGGGGTGAGGGGAACCTAAGGAAAAAATTAAAATATTATTTTATAATAAATTAATATTCGGTTTATAATGGATAAAAAGTTGATTATTTAAAGTATAAGGTGTGTATAGGTCGATAAAAACACAACCAATAGGTTTTAGACAGGTTTAGGTTACCATTTTAACCTTATCATTTAGATTTAACTCTAAGTTAAATAATTTAACTTTTACCGTGTATTCTTGTATTCTTACACTATATGGTTAATAAACTTACTATATACTGACAATAGAACCTCAATTGGTTCATTAATATCATATATATTATTATATAAGTCTTTTGGCTGAACCTTAGATTTTTAGGACCATTATATCAATTAATAATATAATATTTGATTTAAAAACTATTTTATGTCAATTTTGACACTATTTGGTATTTGTTTTTTTAAATAATAACAACATGATTACTTCAAAAAATATATATATATTGAATCAATTATAAAATGTCATATTCACCTAGAAAATTCGCGGATTTCATAAAAATTTAGAAATTATATTTATTTTAATATTTATAATACCATTTATTTGATTCTTTCATGAATAAGGTAATTACTCCATCATCATTGCATCATAAATAAATTTATTTATTTAATATCTAAAAATTATAAATAAAATACCATGATGTAAGAAATATTTTTATATTTCTAATGAATATTTATAATCAAATTTATCTTATCTAAAACCCTATATTAAAAATGTTTTAGTTATTAAACTTTGATTTTAACTCTTCTTTGAATTAAATAATAATAAATGTCCTAATCTAATCCAAGTGGACCAAAATGATAATATTTTATTCCTAAGGTTGTTTTTGGTCGAGATAAACTTGTCAAATAGAATTAGGCCATGTGTGAGGGTAATATTAATATCATTTTTACCGTTAATTATCCTATTTACTTTTAACCGTGGTAAATAAAAGTAAAACATTACTATTCACCAAAAATTATTTTCATCTCATTGAACCACATTTTACTCCTTGATATTAACTGTGTCTCTCGGATTTTCAAAATTCAGCTCACAGAAGCGGTAAAATTAAGTTTTCTGTGAATTTTGAAAAGCTCCTAGGAGGAGGGTAAAAGACGGTAAAAAGTTCGATAAAACATTATATATATATAAAATTATTATAAACTGATTCCAATGACATGGATTTAATTTATATAGGTATTATGTATATATTTTTACCTAAAATAAATTTAAACAAAATAAATTATTATTTAAATAAGAAGCCGGTTTTAAATAATAACTCAGTGTTTTTCACTATTCATCAAAAATTGAAAGTTTTCAGAAAAATACCAAAAATTCACCATAGGATAATTTTGATATTCCGAATCCAAAAATGATGTCTATTTTATCAAATTCAAAACATAGAAGTTTCATTTATTATTTTAAAATTAATTCTCGTTGTCAAAACAAAAAGCATGTTTTTAAGAAACAATAACTACCAAAAGATTGACATTTGTTTATGTCCAATTTCAAAGTTAATTTACTTCCAATGACCAACATTGAATTAAATGGTAAAAATATAATCTAATTATTCTTCCAAACCATTAAAATTAATAATTTAACACAACAAATTATTTTTATTAATAAAGTTGTTTTCAGTTAAAATATAGTATTTTCACTATTCACCCAAATATAAAAGTTATCAGAAAAACACCAAAACATTATTGAAACTAAATTATTATGTCCCGACTTTAAATAAGAAGTTTATTTTTTCAAATTGAATATATAAAAGTTTCAAATATTGGATTTAAAAATGCTTCTCCATTAAAAGGCGGTAAAATTTCATTTTTGAAAAATACTTATTTTATCTGAGAAAAATGTATTTGTTCTTACATTATGTCTAAAAAACTCATAATATGGAATCTAAAATTACAAGGATTATATAAAGATCAAAATTAAGTTAATACTATTCATAACCACTTTTGAACGACTAGTTTAGTAAGTCATGATACGCTTGAACTCAGTGTTCCGTGTAGTGCAAGCCATTGAATTACTTTGAAGAAATAATGTACTATGAAATCTTGGGGTGTTACATTCTTACCTCCTTTAATAAATTGCGTCCTCACAATTTGAAATTAATTTTTGAAAATAAAAGGTTGAAAATAGAAAATACCTTTGGGAAAACCCACATCGGAAATTAGGTTAATAAAATTTAGTCCTAATTAGTGGAAAAAGAAAATGAAAGGGTCACCACCAAATTATGATTTTGATTAGGAGAACATTGGTGGAAATTAGGGACTTATAATTGGAGAAAAAACATAAATATTTATAGGTAGTTATTGAGGTCATCAATCACAAACAAGTGTAAAATTGAGGGCCTTAAATTCATCAATCTATGATGATTTAAAATACCATCAGTTAAAAAAAATATATGGTATTAGTATAACAAATTGTTTGTTTTAAGATCCCTTCACTAAAGTATACTAATTAATTTATTCATAGAATAATAGAAGAAAAAAATATATACTTTAAAAGTAGAGTCCCATCCTTTAACTAATTTCTACCACAAACTCATCTTTCACTCTTAAAGACAAT
The DNA here is from genome assembly GCA_963277665.1 of Viscum album. Lineage (NCBI taxonomy): Eukaryota > Viridiplantae > Streptophyta > Magnoliopsida > Santalales > Viscaceae > Viscum > Viscum album. Next base: position 81,341,302 of record OY728122.1, read on the forward strand.
TGAACTTAAAAATAATGTTCTATTTATCCTATTCATATACAGTTTCAAAAATAAAAGAATTTATAATTCATCTACCAATTTTTTTTTTAAAAAAACTACATTATTCAATCCAGGACATCACGTGGGTCAATGGTAGGTGATACACCCTTGTCGCCGTTCAGTTGCGGGTTCAAGTCTCACGGCCTTGCCGAACACGACAGGTTGCCACCCGACCTCCGGGTTGTCCTTTTATGGCAATCCAAAAATAATATCAAACGATACTTATCCAAAATACTTCTGTCCAAACTCACAGTCAAAAATTTATAATGATGTTAAACACAATGAAGATCCTTTTTTATATAATAACATGTGAATACCTTCATCATGTAATATTTTAAAACATCGTAACACCTTGAATTGCAATAAAACGTTATTGATTAAATTTATACTCCCTTATTTGTTATAGAATATAAGATATACTTCTTCCATCCAAAAATGATGTAAACTCAAACACTGATGGATTATACAAATCATTAATCAATTTCAAGGTAGTAAAGAATATCCAATATAAGTTATCCAAATCAAACATGTATTATTCAAAAATCACTACCTCAGTATCAGAACCATATTATGGTTTATCTTTCTCTCAGCCATATATTTTTCAAAAATTTAACCTGCTATTGAGTCACTTTTCTTGGTTCCACACAATCTCAAGTCCTTAATGAAATAGTACTTCAATACAATCCTTATAACCCACATACTTATTATAACCAGTACATTGTTGATACAACACTCAAATGACATAATTCTTTAATAACAACATAAGAACACTAGTTATTACTATTCATATGTGGTAGTATCATAACTTTATTATTATCCAATAACATCATTTGAGGCATACTCTGATGATTTGAAAAATGATTCACGTAGTGTTCCCACTCCTTTCAGATGAAGCATTATACATTTGAAACCTTTTTATTACCCTCACAATCACGAACGTGGTGTCCTTTTTCTCCACACTTATAGATACTCCCATTCCCCTAAAGAATCTTCCAAGGTGATTCTCTCCACAGTTATCACATATGGGAAAATGCTTCTTTACCTTCTTCCCCTTATCTGTCCTTCTCTCTACCATCCTTTTCTTATCTAGCTTCCTTTCAATTCCATAGGACTCCGAGAAATCTTTACTTATATTATCAACACATGACACTATTTATTCATATGATTATAATACATGGGAGACTATTTTCCTTCTAAATTCTGGATTAAAACCATGAAAGACATGATACTTCTTACTCTTTGTATCATGCGTATTGTTGGAGTTCTCATTCCTTCTAATGGGCACCATTTCTAAACAATGGCATACACTAGATTAGTTTATGAATCAAAATACCTAATCCCAAACTTATAAATCACTTAACACAAATTAAACAGTTTATGGACATAATACATAATCATAAAAACGTCTTCTTTGAGGAAGTATATACTCATAAACCATTCATAATGGTTTGTAATGAAAATGAGAATTATCCTAAGCATATCCCCCAGAAGTGTCATAACCAAGAATGCAGCAAGGCCCATTTTCATGCACTAGTTCCTGTTCGAGTCTAGCTCAAAGTGGGGTTTTTGGGTTTTACCCCTAGTTACATCTCTGCCAGAGTCGCCTCTACCTGCTCGTATCCAGACCGAGATGTATTGCTCAGAAAACTCACAAAATCTCTACATTACCAAAAATCTAGGAAGTTCTTCTATGCTAATACTAAAAGTCTATCTTAGGTTTATGTGATCCATTCAGAGTTTATCTAAATCTAGTTTCCAAGGTTATTGATAAACTTCTTATGATACCAACTATAACACCCCGACCCCAGTTATCCAGAGTTGATGCATTATTTTAATACATTGGTATGATTACAAGAAATCAATTCCTGAAGGACCGATCGGTTTAGCAGTCTTGGAAAATAGATTACATACATGAATGTTACATTACACTTTATAACATACAAAATAACATAAATAATCCTTTATGAACACCATTATTCCCTTGGCTTAACCTTGTATATCAATCACAATACACTTCTTGGAATCCTGGGAAAATAAAACATAGAAATGGGTGAGCTCAAACGCTTAGTAAGGGTAAGCAATACAATGGAAACTTTCATAAATAAGAATAAACATTTAAGGCAATGTATAAAACTAATACAAAATAGTTTTAAACTTGAACTTCAGCATAATATGGTAGAAATAAAATGAAATAATTCCATTTACTTATTCGCATAGATATTCTACTAGTCGAATAATCACATGAAATATCAATAACCACTTTCATAATGATGGAAATGCATAATGTCAAACTTTAATTTATGTGTCAAGGCCTCGTGACAAGACCTAAGGGATAACTGTAATGGGAAACCAAACCAGAGAGCCTCTGTAACCAGACTCCATCCCGGAGAGCCTCTATAACTGGACTCCAACCCGTAGTGCCTCTAATAACTGAACACCAACCCGGAGTGCCTCTAATAACTGGACACCAACCTAGAGTGCCTCTAATAACCGGACACCAACACAGAGTGCCTCTAATAACCGAAAACCAACCCGGAGGGCCTGCTCTAACTGGACCCCAACCCGGAGGGCTTACTTTTACCGGTCCCCAACCCGAAACATACTAGTCCAACACATTCATCTTAAGAAGAGGATGAAATATAACATAAATATTCGTATTAAAACTAGCATACGAAATTCCAAAACATTAATCATAAACCATTAATGGCATAAAAATAACTAATCCATAGTCAAACATATCACAAAGCCTTAAATAAAATATGGAGTATTTGTATCATAATAAATCAACTTCAAACAAGTGTAAAATTTATCAAAGGATGTTGACATAGATGAAATCAAAACTATTTGAGAGAAATATCTATTTTTTTAAATAAAATAAAAGTCACATAATTATAAAAGAAAACATTTACTTTGAAAATATTGTTATAATCTTGTAAGGGAAACTTCAAAGATTTTATAATGGCGGAATATAGCCACACCCTCCATATAAGTTAAAAAAAGACATTCTTACCTTAATTCCATCGAAAAGGTTAAAAAGGACCTTGTTTGGAAAACAACGGAAATATTCATTTATAAAATTCTTATAAAAAGTAAAAAAGGGTATAAATGACTTTAAACCATATTCTGTAAAATAGTAAGAATGTTTTGAAATACATTTTTAAGAAACCTGGATGTGGATGATAAAGATGTCCTAGTAGATAATTACGTATAAACAACCTCGGATAATGAAGAGATTGTGAAATAAACCCTTACGAAACATACAACCCATGAAAGAGGTATCATAAAATGAATATGTAAATTCACATAAATTAAAGTTTTTTACACAAATAATACAATTATGGAAAGTACATACACCACACAAAAGGTAATAGTGGCAATATGGCATGAATCTCATGAGAATAAGGAGTGAGATGAAAACCCCTTACCTTGCACTTTCCTTTAGTCGAGGGTATGTTTAGCCTCCTGTATGAAGACTATAGTATGTTATTAAATTTTACCAGAAGCATATTAATATTTATGATATCATTCATTATTCATTTATGACTTCATATTACCCAATTAATAATAATTTCTATGTTATATTAATATTTCGGGTAATGATTGCTTTCTTTATCGTACGTGTTTTAACTTGTTAATCTTGATTGTATCACTTAGATCATGATTTAAATATTTCCAGAATATAAAAAATGATTTATTTATCATATATATTTATAATATACAAATTTATAATAGACGTATATATGAAATGGACAACACCGTTTATGGAGACGGTAGTCCGCACGTATGCATAAACGTTGTTTCTGTTTTCATATAGTATTGAAAGGAAGTAAGTGAATAAGATATATGTAAGTACATAAATACTTATATATATAAATATATATATCTCCAGTAGAATTATTATGTCATATATTACATAATTATTAGTAATATATATTTTTATAATCATCGATGAATGGTGAACTTCGAAATGAATCTCATCGCGTCGTGGAGACGGTAATCCGTACGTACGCATGAGCAAAAATATAATTCTTTTGATGTTAATATAATGTATAATTGGATGGTATAAAATATATAAATAATACTTATCATGTTATATTTATTATTAACATCAAATAAAGATCATTATTATACCCATCCAAATAATAATGTATTGAATAACAATTACACCACGACGTGGTGACGATAAGCCGTACGTACACACGTATGATGACATGTCATTCAAAGGGTGAATAGAATAGTGAATTTGGTTATACCATAATTATAATAACATCACAGTATATATAATATACTGGAGTTATTATTTTAAAATGGAAACAAAAAAGAAAAAGGAAGTGGAAGAAGAAAGGAACTTGAAAGAGGGTGGTGAAATCATTACCTCTTCTTCGTGTTGTTCCTTTTGATTTGATCAAATGGGATCCTTAGGTTGTATTTATGATCAAAATAAGCCCTCTAGGTTGAAGGGAGGATAATTGAGAGGGTATTTGGGTAGGTTTTGGCACAACAAAATGGATTAGAAGGTGTGAATTGGAGAGAAGGGTGAGTGCCCTTTTATAAGAGGGGTGAGGTGCACCTTAGGAAAAACATAAAATATTATTTTATAATAAATTCATATTCGGTTTCTAATGGATCCAAAGTTGATTATTTAAAGTCTAAGGTGGGTATAGGTCTATAACAACCCAACCAATAGGTTTTATACAAGTTTAAGTTACCATTTTAACCATATCATTTAGATTTAACTCTAAGTTAAATAATTTAACTTTTACCGTGTCTTCTTGTATTCTTACACTATATGGTTAATAAACATACTATATACTTCCAATAGAACCCCAATTGGTTCATTAATGTCATATATATTATTATAAAAATCTTTTTTCCGAAACTTAGATTTTTAGGACCATTATATCAATTAATAATATAATATTTGTTTTAAAAACTATTTTATGTCAATTTTGACACTATTTGGTATTTGTTTTTTGTTAAAATAATAACACTATTACTTCTGAAAAACTACATTGAATCAATACTAACATGTCATATTCACCTAGAAAATTCTTGGATGTCATAAAAACTTTGAAATTATATTTATTTTAATATTTATAATACCATTTATTTGATTCTTTCATGAATAATTTAATTACTGCATCATCATTGTGTCATAAATAAATTTATTTATTTAATGTCTAAAAATTATAAATAAACTACCATGGTGTAGGAAATGGTTTTAGATTTCTAATGAATATTTATGATAGAATTTATCTTATGTAAAAGCCTATATTAAAAATGTTTTAGTTATTAAACTTTGATTTTAACTCTTCTTTGAATTAAATAATAATAAATGTCATAATATAATCCAAGTGGACCTAAATGATAATATTTTATTCCTAAGGTTGTTTTTGGTTGAGATAAACTTGTCCAATAGAATTAGGACGTGTGTGAGGGTAATATTAATATCATTTTTACCCTTAATTACCCTATTTACTTTTAACCGTGGTAAATAAAAGTAAAATGTTACTATTCACCAAAAATTATTTTCATCTCATTGAACCACATTTTACTCCTTCATATTAACCGTGTCTCTTGTATTTTCGGAATTCAGCTCATAGAAGCGGTAAAACTAAGTTTTATGTGAATTTACAAAAGCTCCTAGGTGGTGGGTAAAAGACGGTAAAAAGTTCGATAAGATTTTTTATATATCTAAAATTATTATAAACTGACTTAAATGAATTAAATTTAATTTATATAGGTATTATGTATCTATTTTGACCTAAAATAAATTTAAACAAAATAAATTATTATTTAAATAAAAATCCGGGTTTAAATAATAACTCACTGTTTTCACTATTCATCAAAAATTGAAAGTTTTCAGAAAAATACCAAAAATTTACCCTCGGATAATTTTGATATTCCAAATACAAAAATGATATCTATTTTACCAAATAAAAAACATATAAGTTTCATTTATTAATTTAAAATTAATTCCCGTTGTCAAAATAAAAAGCGTGTTTTTAAGAAACAATAACTATCAAAAGATTGACACTTGTTGATGTCCAATTTCAAAGTGAATTTACTTCCAATGACCAAAATTTGATTAAATGGTAAAAATATAATCTAATTATACTTAAAAACCATTAAAATTTATAATTTAACACTATAAATTATTTTTATTAAAAAAGTTGTTTTCAGTTAAAATATAGTATTTTTCACTATTCACCCAAATATGAAAGTTATCAGAAAAACACCAAAATTTTACTGAAACTAAATTCTTATGTCCCGATTTTAAATAAGAAGTTTATTTTGTAAAATTGAATATATAAAAGTTTAAAATATTGGATTTAAAAAGGCTTCTCCATTAAAAGGCGGTAAAATTGCATTTTTGAAAAATACTTCTTTTATCATAAAAAATGTATTTGTTCTTACATTATGTCTAACAAACTCATAATATGGATTCTAAAATTACAAGGATTATATAATGTTCAAAATTCAGTTAATACTATTCATAACTTCTTTTTAACGGCTATTTTGGTATGTTATGATATGCTTGAACTCTGTGTTGCGTGTAGTGCAAGTCATTGAATTACTTTGAAGAAATAATGTACTTTGAAATATTGGGGTGTTAAATTAATATAGTTATCTCATTTTATAGAATGGGAATAGGAGTAATGATGATATTTTTTTCTCACTAAAGTTATAGATAATAGTTTATTTCCATAGTTGGGATAATTCTCTAAAGAAGATTTGTTTCTCAAAATAGAATTCTTACCAAAAAATTATGTAACCATTGGACATTATTCATATGCCACATATCATAGAAATATGTTAAACTATAGAGTGACATAAAATGTGAGTGAATTATTATATGACTTCAAGGGTTTTATTCTGATGTATGGATCTTTCCCTGAGTTTCATTGACACAAAAATTTGTGATGGGTTAATAATATATCACACTAGTAGATGGTGATTTATTTTTTACATAGTGGTTTTCTATATTATTTCTCAAAAACAATATCATTATAATTTTAAAACATGCAAATATTTGTTTTCTATTTAAATTTTTTTTTACTTTCAACTTATAACACATTTCATATAAATAGAAATTTTCTTATCTAGCTACATTTCCTTTTATAAATTATTTTCATGCATATATTTTTATGATTTATCATTTATATTTCAGTCTATCTTCCATTATTGTATAGAATTTATAATTATATTTTTCAAATATGAATATATTTGTTTTATATTTCAAAATTTTGTTACTTTTAAATTATTACATATTTCATATAAATATAAAATTGGCTTATCATAACAATATATATAATTTTGATATTTTTTATAGGTAATAATGAGTCGAAGTTAGATTATGGAATATCAAATAAGTTTTGAATATGAGGAAGGTGTTGATTATTTTTTGTAATTTTCTAAATGAAATGTTCCAAAAAATGACTTGTTTTTCTATCCATGTCTGAAATGTTTAAATAGGTGGAAGTTGAAAAGTATAGAGATGAAAGATCATTTAAATTTTCATGGTTTTAATCTGAGTTACAACCCTTGGACTTGGAATGTTGGATCTAGATAGGATTTCAGATCTACTGATTATGATGCTTTTTTAGATGGTAACTCTGATGAAATTGAAGAAATTATTTTTGTTATTTAAGTAGATTAAATTAAGAAAGATCTGAAAATTGAACGTCTATATGGTGATGCTAAAAAACCATTGTATCTAGGTTGTACAAATTTTAGAATTTTATCGTCGGTGTTAAGATTTATTAAAATGAAGGAAAAAATGGTTGGAGTGAAAAAGTTTTACTAATTTTCTATAATTTTGGAAATATATTCTTCCTCAATAAAATGATCTACTTGATTGAAATTATAAAGAGAAGAAAATACTCTACCCGATGGGATTAGGGTGAGAAAATACATGCATGCCCGAATAAATGTGTGATATATATGAATTAATATGAATTTATATTAGAGTGTTCTAAATGCGGGACATCATGGTATAAGTTGAAACAAATATCATAGGCTAGTTTAGAGGCTATAGAGAACCCTTCAAGTTATTTTTGTATCTTTCTATAATTCCTAATTTGAAATGTTTATTTTCTAATTCACATGATGAAGAAAGGTTAATATGGAATATTGATGATTAGATATGTGATGAAAAAATATACCATCCAGTTGATTGTCTACAGTGGAAGAAAATTTATCACAAGTTTCCTACATTCAGAAATGAATTTAGAAATCTCATACATGGATTGTGTGTGGATAGAATGAATCCATATCGAAGACTTAGTAGCACACGTAGTTAATGTGTCTTGGGTTATTAGTAATTTAAATCCTATCTTATGAATTTTGTATAAAGGGAAAATATGTCATGTTTAGTTTAATGATATCTCAACAAAAAAACCTAGAAATGATATTAATGTTTTCTTCCCACCATTAATTGATGATTTGAAATTCTTATGGGAGGATGATATTAGGGTGTATAATTATTATAAAATGGAATATTTGTAACTACATGAAATGATTATGTTCACTATAAATGACTTCCTAGCATATGGAAATTTGTTTGGATATAGTGTTAAGGGGTATAAAGCATGTCCAATTTGTGAAAAACAGACTTCATATTATCAATTGTATCATGGGAGAAAAACTATATAAATGGTTCATTGATATTTTTGTCTATGGATCACTATTATAGAAGATTAAAAAAGTAAATTATTGGCTCACAATAATTTTAACTTTCTCCAAAACCTTTATCCACTGATCATTATTCTTAGAGGGTAAAAACCCTTGATGTGATATTTAGAAAGACACATAAATCTTTTAATGATTGACATATTTGGAAAAGAAAGTCAATTTTTTTGAGCTACCATATTGGAGATATCATGAAGTGAAACATAAATTTAATGTAATTCATGTGATGAATATCTATGAAATATTTATTGGAACATTGTTAAATTTTAAAGGAAAGAATAAATATGGGTTGAATGCATGATTAGATTTACTGTCAATGGGAATATGTTTGGAGTTACCTTCCCCTTCAAATGAAAGGTGAACATTTTTCCCCCAACATTTCATACATTATCAAATAGGGAGAAAATTATCTTTTTATAACATATTCCTGATATCAGAGTTCCACAGGGTTATTCTTAAAATGTAATTTTTTTCATCTTTAAAGGATTTGAAGTTTACTGGTCTGAAATATCATGATTGTCAACTCATGATGCAACAACTTCTAAAAGATTCATTTTGTGGAATATTTCTCATCTATGTTAGAAAGAATACCATGAAGTTGTGTTATTTTTTCAATTCAATTTGTAATATTGTAATTGATCTAGATTCTTTGAACATTTTAGAAAACAAAGAAATTTCTATAATTTTTCAATTGGAAATGTATTTTCCTCCATATTTTTTTGATATTATGGTGCATTTAATGGTTCATTTGGTTTGAGAAATAAAGATATGCAAACCTATATATCTACTTTGGAAATATCATTTTGAAAGGTATATGAAGATATTGAAGAAGTATATTAAGAATCCATATTGACCTAAAGAATACATTTTTGAAAAGTAAATTTTTGAGGATGTTGTAGAGTTTGGCATGAGCTACTTGTCTGTGGTGGAGCACAATGGTTTTCCTGCATCTTTCCATGAATGGGTTAATTATGGGGGAAATGGGGTTTGTGGATTGATTGTCAAATATTTTTTCAGGAAGATAGATAAATAAGGTAAATTTATACATCTTGAATAACATAGTTGATTCTAAACAACATATAACATTGAATATTAATGTGTTGATACAATGTCTTCTAGAGAATAAATAAATGTGGATTTTTAACGAGCATAACAATTTTTTTCCATTGTTTAAAAAGAACATGCTTGATAGATCAGATGAATTGGAAACATTAAGATGGTTAGTAGGTGGTCCATGTTTATATGTAATAAAATTGTCTGGGTATGACATTAATGGCTATAAATTTCATACAAAATATCAGGATAGCAGATGTGAAGTTCAGAATAGTGTTGTATTGGTGTTCTAAAAAGTAATTAATTTTTTGAGTTTTAAAGACAAAAACCCAATGTATGCATGAAGTGAATATTATGGGTTTATTGAAGAAATATGAGAGTTTGATTAAATTAAATTTAAAGTTTAACTATTCAACTTAAAATGGTTTATCAGTAACAACGATGTCAGATATGATGAGTTTGGAATGACACTTGTTAATCAGAATAGATTGGAAGACACAACTGATTATTTTATAATGAAAAAACAATAATTTTTTTCCTATGTTCTTGATCAATATGATATGTCATGGTCTACTATATTACAAGTAAAATATCAATATGTTGGTGATGATCAACTAGATGATGATGTTGATTAATGTGATATCCCTACTTCCATGGAAAGATTAATAGATAATAATGATGAGCAGGTCGTAGATATGGTTTGTTCCATAAGGAATGATAATGAAGAAGTAATTTGGGAAAATAATCCTTTATTACATTCCTAACATTATAGGTAACATATGTTTATTTCTCATTTATTTTTATTAATTTCATAAAATGATAGATATATTAATATTTTTTCTTTATTAAAAAACGTATTAAAACTAATAGGTAATTTTTTTAGTTTATATTAGTTTAGTTTTTTTAGTTTAACATTTTTACCATTATGTAAATTATATATTTATTTATTTTATTGAAATATATTTATTTTAAATCTAATATGTTAAATGAAAATGAAAATATTTTATAAGAGTATAATGAAAAAACATTATTTTTTGTGTAAAAACGATTTATTAGGTTTGACCATTTTTAATATTCCTACACCAATTTTGGATTATTTTTCATTCATTTACATGAAATTTCATATATCATTACTATTTTTAACATTTTAGTTAACTATATAAAATATGAATAATAACGTGTTTAGTTTTAATTTACTTTTTTGTTTCATAAATTTTCATTTTTTATTTAAATTAGTATTGTAATAGTTAAATTTTTATATTTGTGTACTAAATATTTGTTTCTTTGATTATAAGGATAATGATCGATCAATCAGCTGATCAAATACATACTTCTAGAGATGATCGTCTTGATCATACCTCTAGGGAAGAATGTACAATTTTTTCTCTTAATGATCCCCAACCGTTTTTACAATAGTAATATACTCCCATAGAGGTAAAGAAGAATTCGAGGGTTGGTAAACATGGCTGCACATGTTTACCAAAATTAATAATCGATCATATCCATGATTAGAGGATAGTGGTATAATTTGATGATAATGATATTATAAGAAGTCCTAATGGAAAAAAAATCAAGAGTTTTGTATCAGTTCGGGTTAAAATAAAAGTCAGTAATTTGTTTAATGATTGGAGAAGTGTTGACAAAGTAACACTATCTCGGTTATGGGAGACCATTTTTGTAAGATATTTTGTTATTGTTTTATTAATCATGCAATTTTTATAGCAATATATGTTTTCCCCTACTTATTAGTTGAAATTTTATATACCTAACATTGGAGGAGTTTGGAAGAAATGTTTATCAATGGATATTAGGAGATGGAGGAATTTAAAGTCAACCATCACATTTGTCTTCATATTTGGGCATTAGCAACATCACAATCCATTTAATATATATCCTTTTTATGGATGAATATACATGGAAACAATTTGTTGAATGTATAAGACAAGAATCATTTTTGGTAATTGCAATGTACACTTTTAGATGTTTTCATATATTATAATGATATTATTAATGATTTCATAATAAATTATTATTCTTAATTTATAGGAATCAAGGATATCAAATTATGAGATCCAATATAGAAACATATACCTCATACATTATCTCAGGTAGGGTATACTTTATTGGATGAACAAATGATGACTGAAAAATTACAAAAAACTAAGATTTGAGTCTTCATGTTCTGGAGATGTTTCCCCTCAATCCACCCCGTCTAGACATGAAAAATGGAAGAGGGCTCAGATGAGAAAAATGGGAAATATATTACGGAATAATCAAGTGTTGTAGCTGAGAGGATTGTAAGATATTTAATTTATTTAGTTGTTTAAGTTAATTAAATTATTTGTATATTTTGAATCATTAAATTATTTTTAAATTTTTTTTTACATGATTCATGTGAGGAGAATAGAACATGGGGTGTATTTGTAGTTAAGGGGAGGAAACATATTTTAACTATAGCATTGAGAAATCCTAAACACCCAGTTCACATATTAAGATAACTAGAGGGTGTATCAGTGAGAAAAGTGTTACCCTGTTCTTCAGCTTTTTCAATGGAGGGTATTTGTAAAAAAATATAATATTTTGAGTATGAAGTTCAGAATATTATTGTGACAATGATGGAAAATATTAGAGCGTCAATATAATCCATGTTTGCAGACATGAAAAGACAATTTCAGACTGTAGATCTCACTCCTCCATCTCCGCCAGCAGAAACCATTTTTTATCCTACTCCTACACCCACTTTTCTAGCTCTACCTATAGACCCCCTTTTTTTATCCAAATCTTACACCCCTCCTAAATATATTCCTAGTTACAGTGAGTTATATATTGATTATTTAGTATCATACATGGGCTGATATATTATATTTAATATACCATTCATCATCAACAATTAGAGATAGAGTTTCATAAGTTCCCTATACAAGATATTATAGATATATCAGCTAGAGCACTATTACCTACAGATGAGGTGATTGTAGTTGGAAAAAGTATCGACCATTTTTTAGTTTGGCCATCTAGACTTATTAGACATATTACCATATAGGTATGTGTATATTATATATTTTATTTCATTTTTTTATTAATTTTTTTAACATTTTAAAGCTAATGTATTTATCTATTTATATACAGTAATACTTTAAAGGTAAATAAATATTATATAGCCAATAACAAATACAAAGAGATATGACATCAGATACAGATTATAGTAGTCTTGATATATTTTCAAGATATTCAATTTTTTGGTGGGTGTTTATACGATTCCAATTGAATCTAATGTACGTGGGAATGTAATAACTGTAGGTATTTTTAAAAATGATATCATAGAACTTTTAACTGGAGATAAGTTGGGTATCAATTTGATGCAAGTTTTTTCCATGTAATTCTTAACATAAATCTTTCTAGGTTTTAAATTTATTGAAAATTAATACTTATTTATATTTGGTGTTAAGTATATTTATAAATTTTTTTAGGATAATTACATGAAAAATTTATATGGATTGATAGACCCATAGTTAATTTCACTAGAATTATGAAAAATGACTAATAAAAAATAATAGTTTATATTGCTAAAATATTTGAACATAATATAATTATGTAGTGCTAGATGTTTCCATATGTTGATAGGTTTGAAACCTATATATCAAAAAGTGCTGTTTATCTTTTAACATAATAACCACTAATGTTTAATTTTTTTTATATTAGTGACCATGGGATGTAAGGTGTTTTTTGTCCAAAAAAGAAGACACATTACTAGATATGAACTATTTATGGCGATGTGTAAGGAAATTTTAAGAATATGTTGGAACTATAAGTTGTAATTTCTTAATATTTGTTTATATTATAATGAATTTTAAATTTATTTCATTCATATTATTTTCTAATTGGGGATGGTATTTCTTTCTAAAAACCACAAATAAAATCAATGACAAGATCAGATAAGTAAAATTAAAGGTGAATTTCTATTTATAATTAGTACATTTTGGATATATTACATAAAAATGATATTTTGAATTGATAAAAAATTTTAAGAATAATTTTCAAAAAAAAATGCATCAATGAATGTGGATATTATGTGTAAATATTTATGTATGAAATAGTTACAACTAGAACAATTAAAAAGTTCAACCAGGTTAGATTTACTTATAAACTATTCCTCAATATTTCATTTATTTTATTCATTATACATGTTAAATAATTTCTTTTTAATTTTTAGCTTTTTATGAAACTGTCCCTTATAGTTTAGAAGATCTCATGGACATACAAGTGGAATGGGGAAATCATTTTACAGTTTTGGTTGTATTTTTGTTTGTTTTTAATGAATATTGTAATTTTGAATGTTAAAATTGTAAATATGTATTTTCTAGTTGTTTTTTGTTTGATTTAGGTTTGATTTTAGTTAATATTGTAATTTTTAATTTTTTAATTTTTAATATGTATTTTCTAGTGGTTTCGCTGAATGTTTCTATTTCCGCATGTTTCTGTATTTTTTTGGTTTAGTCGGCATTGGAGAGGAAGGGTAAAATGAAATATTTTTTTTCTATTTTTTTATGTAATTTATTTTATAACCCACATAACAAAGCACTTGTTATTGGTTCCCATGACAGTTATATAAAAAACAGATGCGGTGTATTTTTTTATCAGTTATAAAATAACTGATGTAAAAAATCCTTCATCCTAAATCCTTATCACATCATTCTTTATATATCTGACATGGTATATGGTTTTTTACATCAGTTATAAAATAAATGACAAGAAAAACCCTTCATCCTGAAGCCTTTCATGTCGGTTTTTTATATAACCATTGTGAAAAAGTGTTGGTTACATTGGTTATTAAATAACTGATGTAACAAAGGCTTCATGATGAACAATTTCCACATCGGTTCCTATATAACCGATGTAAAAAACCAGTTCGATTGTACATTTATAAAGTCCATTTTTTTATCGACGTTAAATAAATATTTACAACGTCACCTTTAATAATGGAGGCTAATAACCGACTTGAAATACAAAAAAACTGACATTAAAAATAATTTCAAAAATAGTTTGAGAAGATTCTGAATAAAATTTGGGAGATGTGATTTGAAATAGAGATTGAGTTTCTTACTATAGTTCTTAAAGATTCAAAGAAAATCAAACACTCTATGTTGAGCAAGAAAATTAGATCATGGTGATGAAATGAATTCTATTTATGGGTGGAGATCTACTTCAAAATGTGGAAATAAGTTTGTAATTATAGTGAGGATAATAAATAAAAAAAACATAGTATACATGTATCCTCACTTGTGTAACATTGTGAATATTTGGGTTTGGATAAAAAATTCCTAGGGGAATGGGATGATACCTTCCCACACCACTATATTTGATGTGTATCAGATGATACCAAACACAAAAATGATGTACTCATAAAAAACATGGGATAAACATATAAAAAAACCACATCTTACTGTTTACCTTTTTTATATTGCATGTGGTCAATATGTTGGGTAAATATATCAACAAATCCAGTTATGTATTTAATGATAAAATAGGTTCAAATAGTAAAAGGGGAAAATAAAAAAGAATATTTGGAATTTGGTAAAATTTAGAATCACCTAATTCACCTGTATCAGGTGTTTATATATAATCTTAATGGAATTTCAGCCTCCCATAGATCAACAATATTTACAATTGATAACTCCTAAAACTGGGAGGGTTTATACCCATACTACCAACATTTATCCTCAACTTGGTATTTGAGATGATAATAAAAGTCCATATTAGTGGAAATAATATATATGTGATTATTTTTACCAATATCATAGGGCCCTAGAGAACCATAACATATATAACATTTATTCCTTTATAGTCAGGGAAATCTTGTAGACCATTCCAAGGAATATGGAAATATGTATAAAGAGATTGTGTAATATTTTAACCCTTCTTAGGAATTAGTCTACATGTAACAATTTAACAGCCTAAGTTTAAGTAATTTTACCATTTTATATTTTATTTTATGTTATGAAATTGTTTGGGTTGTTTTTCAGATGTTTCAGATGGGTTTTTGATGTTTTTGAGGGACTTTTGGAGGAATAATTATTGGCACATGGTTAAGGGAAACTATGTGTAACTACCAAGTAATAGTATCAGAGTGAATGAGGGTGTTTGGGAAGGCGCATGGTTGGAATGAAGTTTGAAAAAACCATGTGGCCTTAAGAAATATTTTGATAGAACTAATTCACATGGTTGGCACTTGATTTTCCAAAATGCATGTCCAAACCATTCACATAATTAAAGGGTTCTAAAATTATGATTTCAAACCAAATTTCTCCAATATAATTCTCATTTTTCCTTTTTTGTTTAGGGATATTGAACCTCAGTTGTCCTTTGGTGGATTTTATTTTATTTTATTTACATTGAAACTCAATCTATTATAATAAAGTAGTATTTATCATAATAATATAAGTAAATGTTTCCTTTTCCCCCTATCTCCGCTTTTTATATAATTTTATTTTGTGAATAATCCCTAATTGGGGATACTATTCTCAAATGATGTGGTTATGGTGTGTTATGATGAGTGATTTTGTTATAAAACATCCTAAGAAGGTAGTTACAGCCCATATCTATGAGTGTGTGGTGTGATTTTATCTTGGAATACATGGTAGAGGTAGGTGGATTCTCACTCCCTCAACTTTGATTAAGAACTTTAAATATTTTTCAAATAAAAATTATTTTCTTATCTATGATATATTATTTGGAAAAAAATTTATTGAGCATCCTCTCAGTGAAAAATGGTTTTCTATAAATGTTTTGGGATATGAACACAATGTTTTTTATGAAATTCTTATTTGATGATTTGGAATTAAATTTATGAACTTGGAATGTTATGAACATGGATTGGTTATAGTATTAGTATGAGTTAGAACATATTTATATTGAATTTGGATAGGGCCTTGTTGGGCCAAACATGGATTATGGTGTTGTTTAAGGGCATATGGTTTTTGGGAAATGGTAACATGGAATGGGTGTGATATTATTTTGAGTTAATAATTAATATGTAATGGGGGCTTATTGATTTAAATATAGATTCTAGGCATAAATGGGGGGACAATGGTTAGTACCACTAAGGGATCAGTTGGGTCCAGATGGATTGACTTTAACTCATGAGTTAGTCTATCCTGCTAGGCCTATTTTGATGGGGGATGCATTGGGTTGGTCTACTACATTGGTGTGTTTGTACAGAATATGAGAGTGTGAGTTGTGGTGTGGATTTCTTTGTGAAAATTTTGCGTTAAAATAATGGTGTGATTTTAGTGTCAGTTATTAACATGGTTTACTCTTGTTTTTTATTTATATTATATTTCTATCATATTTTATGAAAATGTGAGATAACATTTTCTTTTTTAATTGGAATGTGTGGGAAGTCTTAGGGTGATTTTATAATGAGTTATATTGTCACCCCTACTCATGTAGATTAATGTGTACAAAATTATTTTTTTTGATGTGATGTAGGTATGGAGAGGAAGTCTTATTTTACTAGTGAGGCATATGGATACTTTGGATTAGAATGGAGCTAGGATCATGGTGGTAGATATCTTTTGGAACATGGGATAGTGACTTTTGGGAAACTAATATTTAATTTTGGGTCTTTTAGCTTATAGTCTTTCTTAGTTTTATTGTTGGAAGCTACACACTGATTATTTTATTGTTATGTTATGTACAATAATTTGGTATTGTTTTATTCATGCATCATAATTGGATATTTTCTAAGTGTTTTCTAATACATTTTATATCATAATAAATGGAAACTCAACGCCACATGATTTAGTAAATCCCTAGGCATTTACTTTCAATGTTTTTTCCATGGGACACACCTAAGGTTAGTGGAATTATTGTCCTACCCAAGCTTATGTATTAGGGTTAGGATGTTGAAAATAATATCAGTTTGGTAAGGTCCTTTAGTTCTTACGGTAGTTGGGGAGACATTCTATGCAAGGAATTGAAATGTAAATTATATAAATGTGTTTATAACCTCTTTATATGGAAGTTCATATTACCAAAGTGGTCCATGTATAAAAATTGTTGTTAAAAACATTAAGGTGGGTGGTCAGCAAATAGTTGTGGGTTTATGTCCCACCCCGACCATGATTTTTCTGTTATTTTATTCTTTCCTTGGTGCTAGATTTTTTGGATGAGGTTCTGGTTAAGTTTCTGGTGAGTTTTTTTTTTAATTTTGGAGTTTTTGGGTGTGTTTTGGCTCAGTGCACAGTTTGGGGGTTAACCATAAATCCTATGAAGGATGAGGGAGTTTATAGTTCTATTTTTTCTTACATGGTTTTCCTAGCACGGGTTAATCATGGTGTTTCCCAAACCATGAAATCCCAAGGAGTAACCATGCAGTGTGTGGGTGGTGTGTGGGACATGTTGCACAACTTGCATATGGTTAGGAGAAATATTGTGGAAAATGTGCAAGGAGGCTCTGTAATTTGACATATCTATTTTTAATGGTTGGTGAATGGTTTCCCAAACTGTGTGTCCATCCCATTCAAGGTGTGACCCTTCTCTAGTAGGATGCTCATGGTTGGTCCATGGTTTGGAAAACTATGCGGCCAAACCATGGGAGTTTTCTAGGTTCATTAAAAAGTGAAAATTACTCTTTTACCCACCCCCTTTTTAACCCATTTTGGGTCCCCCCTTAGATCAACCTAGAAACACCAGAGGGCCTCCCAATCCCCTATCCTTTGGTCCTCCTCCCTTCATGGTTGCTTCTTCAAGGTTCTAAGGTGAGTTTCATTGAGTTTTGACTAATTTTATCCTTTTATTGTTCTCTTCTATTAGTTACTTGGTTTTACATAAGAGGGTTATCTCTTATCCAAACCATAGAGTCTAGGGTTGATGTGTGGCTTTTTTTCTTTGATGTTAGGGTGTGTATATTGTCTCTCAGGCTTGGTTCTTTCTTTTCGTGGAGTTTCATTGAATTTTAACATCATTGAGGCAGGTGTATCCATTATTTTCCTTTCTCGAACATACCATTGATTCTTGAGGTTTTTTAAATTATTTCTATATGTGTTATTCATTCTTGTGGTGTGTTATTTTTAATTATTATGGTATTTTCATTATGTCATTAGGATGAAAATGGTTTCTCAAAGGGTTTCTTTAATTATTCCTATATATATATATATGTATATATTAATGTAAGGAGTTTGATGAAATTCTAATTTCCATTTTAAAATGAAAATTGGGTGATTTTGATAATGTTTTTCCTTGGCTATGTTTTGGTAATTTTGTTTTCATTATGAATTAGGTTTCGTGTGTGTTTTGGTGGTTTTATGTTTGTGTGTAAAATTGTTTAAGGGCTCTCTTTGGATTTTGAATTTGAACATCATGTAATTTTATGATTATTTAAGTGTTACATTAGATGTGGTCACATCCATATGTGAATGGGGTGAACATGTATATGACCTCACAAATGATAATGGATTCCTTTAAAAATGTCTCCCGTGAACATGGTTTTCAAAATGATCCTCCTCCTTTTCTTTTCTTACCTTCCTCCACTTTCTCTCAAATTATTCTTTCAAGATCCCTTGTTTTATGAATGGTTCCTTGGTTTCAAAATTTTAAAAAGGTGGCTTCAAACATGTTTCCTAAATCTAGTTTGGTTTGGCATATTTAAGTGTGGTTGGTTTGCTAAATGGCATAACGTCCCATTTGGCACATTTCATTCATTTTGTGTTTTTTCACCTTAGTTTTGGAAATGGTTTTGGAAATCAATTTGTATTTTTAAATTATAAAGGTCTGGTTGGTATCTTGAAGTGTTTACAAATTTGGTTTTAAATTAATAAGGTGTGTAGGCCCATTTTGAGGTTGTTAATGGATTTATGTGTGATTGGGTATATTTATGGAAGCCTCTATGAGGAGAGGGTCCTCAAATAGGTGGTGTTAGAGTTTGGGATAAGATACACTGTGGCATCTATCAGTTTTTGGTTCATGCCACATGTGTGATGAACCCATCATTCTCCATGTACTATTATCATGTTATTCCTAGGATTCATCCACAGGGTTGAGTGATGTTTGGTAATCGACCTTGATTAGATAGGTGGGTACCCCTGGAATTTTTGAGGGGCCAGGTGGGTTGTCCCACTAGTGAGTTTAGTTTAGAGAATCCAATGGGTTATTGACTATGGAGTTTCACCACGCACCTGTAGGTGAGTCAGAATAATGTATGTCTAGGGATTAATTTGAGGCATGGTTAGTCAATTACCTTGATTACTATTCGTATGTTTTGATTTATTTTTCTTCACTCATATTATCTTCCATACTAGTATTTTTATTCTTTCACTTGTTCTATTTCCGTTATTTTTGGGTATTGGTTTTGATCACCTATCTTGGTATCTCATTCTAGTATTGGATTTATAAATTTGTTTTTAAAAATGGAAATATATTTTGGAAAAATTATAGTGGTGTGTATCATTTTAAAAATGGGAATGCTATGTTTAGTTCTTAGAGGATTTAATGTACATTATTATTTATTTATTAGGAGCAGGAAAGGGTACAAAACCATCAAGAGGGTCTGAAAAAAGGAAGCTTGAGGGAATCAACCATAACAAAGTTAGTACTAACCAAGTGGAGATACCCAAGGTTAAATAACTCCATGAGGGGAGGATCTTGAGAAGCCTTCTAGTCCATAAATTCAACAACATGACCACCTTCACACAACACATATAAGAGTTCAATATCCCTAGAGATGAGAGACTTGAATTTATGAATCAGATAGGTAATATTTCCTGGTGTGATCTATAAATATTTGAGAAAGATTCAAACAGTTTTTGAGTAAGTATCTATAATATCCAAGGTGATCTTACATGAGTGAAAAAAATCAAGCCCACTAAGAATAGTCTTAGCTTCTACTTGCAAAGAATTACCCACTCCCTATAACGTACTAAAGGAATAGAACACTGAAACCATGGAGTCACAAACCACTCCACCCATACATGACCCACCTATTACATTCTCCATCAGTATTTAACTTGAGACCTTGGGGAGGGGAGGCTATAATACCCAATTCCCCCACTATTTAGATCTGGGCGCCTTAGAGGGTAGTCTTCTGAAAGTATAGAATTTGATAAAGGGAGCCTTCTAATAGTGTTTCATAAGGTTATCAAGTTCATCCATGGGTCATCTAGAATTAAAAAAAATGGAAGTACCAGTCGAAGGGGGACCATTGTGGTGAGCATGGATGTGATCATGCAAAATGGACCATCAACCTTCCACAAGGAGAATTATCTGAGCCTTCCCCTCATGGATGTTCCTGCTCGACTCTTCAAACCAGCCTTGAATGAATTCCACCAAATACCCCACTGCACCTAAAATAGAGTTGAATTCTCCCATATCATACCACAACATATGCACCCATTCTCCCAGGAAGAAGACATTCATTGTAGACTCGTCCTTAGAAAACAAACAGTAATAACACTTTGAGGTGAGGTGGAACCCTTTTCCCTTCATAGTCACATCTATGGGAATGTCTTGGTTAAGGGATCTCTAAACTAAGAAGATATACTTCAATGGGATTTACTTATACCAGAGGATTCTCCCCCAAGGTTCTCTTGCAAGATCTGTGTGAAACAACTTTATGTACTTCCTAGCTATGAATATTCCTGATGAGGATCCAATGAAGATACACTAGTTGGGGACATTATACAATCTGATACTATCAAAATAATGTTTCTAAGTGAGGTTGAGAATCTATTGGATTAAGTAGGGATGAACACTGGCCTTCTTGAAGGTCAGGTTAGTTTGATTTTGTGCATGGTGGTAACCAAAAGGTCGTATGGAGATCATGTTAGTTACAGTTTGGTTTTAGTTTTGTTTTTGTAGTTTCTATTTTAGTTAGTTTCTATTCTATCTAGATTTGGTTTTTTATTTTTATGTTAAATATTTGTGGTTAATTATTCATACTCTTCTTGTTTATTTTATTCTAGATGTTGTTGGGGTAAATCATTCCCATTTTTATAACTTTGATGCCCAACAATAGTCGCTAGCTTGGGAGGATCGAGAATGCCTCTTGGGCATTGTTGCGGGCTGGGTTGGGTGTCAGGTCAGATGTCATTGTGGCCTAGTTTTGAAAAAAATGGTATCAAAGGATCAATTTTTTTATTTTAGGCATTAGTTTCTTTGGATATTATTATTATCGAGACTCTATTGGCTGGTTCAGGAAAGGCGTCACAAACTCTTTCTCAGTCCAATCCTCAAGTTTCTAGGGGTAGTCTAGGACTTGAGTGTGTTGTTTTGTTTTTTTGGATGTTTGGATGGGGAAGAACAATGGATGTGAACTAGTGTTTCATTATAGAGTTACATGTAGTGGTGAACCATGTTTATCCTGAGTGGATGGTTCAAGGTACTTATAGTGATTGGTGCTTATTGGGACATGGTCCACTAAAACATGTGGCTGGGTTTTTCAGAGTTACTAGTTCCCTATCCCTGATGTTCTTGTGTGACTTGTGTGTTAGTTTGTTTTGGTTGGGGTAGGTCAATTTTAAATTGATAAATGGTTTTCAAAAAAAGGGTTTTAAAAAATGAAAAAGGTTTTGGGGTTTGTTTTGGGGTTTCCAAACGATACTTAGTGTGTGAGTTGCTTTTGAAAAATGGGGATTTGTCATTCAGAAAGTGTCCTTGGGGCCAAGTTGTTTTGAAATAAGAATGATAATGATGGTTTGAAAGAATATTTTGGTTTCATTTTTTGGTTTTTGGATTATGAATCTATTGTTATTTCATGGGATGTTCTTTGGGTTGAGTCATGGTTGGGTGTTGATTTTAGTTATTTTTTATTCTTCTCATTGTATGCCACCGAAAAGGCCCCAAAGGTTTTTGATGAGTCTCATCCAGTATTTATCCCTACAAAAACTCTTAGAGGAGTGTGGGAGTTTAGTTCCTTATGGTCGTTTCATGTGTTCTATGGTGATCGATCTCCGTATGAGGCTATGAAGTGTCTTGACGAAGTCGAAGGTATCTATAGATCCTTTAGAACTCCCAAATCAATGGGGTTGTAAGATATTCTAGATTTGTTTAAGGGTCTAGTTTTAGATCAGTGGAAGGTGATAATTTTTCCTCAATTGAAATGGAATTTATTTGTGGGGTTTTAATCCAACTTTTATCTGATGACTCATACTTGAGGTGGTGAAGGTAAAGAAAGTGGTAGATCTCTTGAGCATTTATTAAGGTTATAAGACAGTAAAGGAATATGTTTCACTTCAAGGAGATCATTCCTTTTATTTGGATATAGCGATGGTGAGTTAGATGGAAGTTACTCTGTTTATATGGGGTATTCATATATTTATCAAGGAGCGAGTCCGATCATTCAAGAATTTTTTTTCAAGAATCTATTGAATGAGGCATTCTTAGCCAAGGTGGTTTAAGGAGAATGGTCAGTGGTAGTAGGAAATATGTTTTCTCTTGTTTCTCATGAAGGATTACCATATGTAAAGGAGTGTGTGCTAGTGGAACCTATTCTTGTGAGGTCTTATTCATTGGTTCCATTTTCTCATTTGTTGGACCATTTGTTTATGTGTTTCTAGTGTGGTCATCTTGGGCATTCAAATCCATCATTTTATAATACTATGAAGGTATGTCATCAATGTTTATATGTGGTTCACTTGGAGTAGTCAAGCAAGGGGGATCTCTAGAAGATGTATTCTTGATAATAGGATATTATCTCCTGACTATGAGTAAGTTGATGCTTTAAGACTTCAGGCCTCTAGCCACAATCCCCAGAGTAATTCACTTCACACATTTAGGAATTGTTGGGTGTGGTGGAGTGGTTATTCCAACTTTCGTCTCTAGTGTTAGAGTGGAGACAGTTTATGTTTCTCTATTGTAGTTTTATTTTATATTTTAATTTTCTCTTTGTTGTAAAAGTCATTATGGCCTCATCCTATGGTAACAATTGAAGTATTTTTATGTTTTTGGAAAACCTGTATAGATCATTTATATAGATCGGTTCTAGTTTTGGGATGTGATAGTTTTAAAGATGCTTGTGTCTTGAGGAAATTATGGATCATGGGTAAGATCACTATTTAGTTTGAGTTCCATTGGTGCGTTTTCCCTAGTTGGGGGGGGGGGGGGTTCTTTATTTTTGGAGTTCATGGTGCTTGTGCTATTTGGATTGTATGGGGAGTTTCTGGGTTGGTTCATGATGGGTTTCCATTTTGGGTGTCGTGGTGTTAGTTAGGTTCTTGTTGTAGGGAGGACCCTTTTATTTTATTCCTTTATAGCTTTCCTCATTTTGGTTTTCTTTAGAGATGGTCAGGTGTGGATTGTGGAGTCAAAAGTTTTCACTGAGTTTCATGGTTTTGTTCGGCCTCATTCAGTTCAAAGTTTGGTTTTTGTTCCTTGTTCAACTGGTTGAATTGTGGTCGGAAGAAAGTGTTTGTCATTGGGAGAATTTTCACACCATTACCATGGTTTTTATTTTATTTTTATTGTTTCCATGGTTTTGGATATTTTTGTTGAGGTTCGAGTATATTTTACAGTAAGATTTTTTGGGTTTTGAAGATTTCAGGTGTTTTTTGGCCCTCTTCATGGTTTCTGTGCATAGTGTGGGTTTTAAAAATGTGGCCTATTAGGGAAGGGGAATTTACAGTTTACTTTCTTCTTGAATGGTTTTCCTGGAATGGTTTAATAATGTTTTTCCCAAACCTTCCAAGGATAATGAGTAACCATGTGATGTGTGGGTGGTTTCTAGGAAAAGGTTCTCGACTTGCACATGGTTGGGGAGAACAAATGCATCAAGAATATGGGGAGGATCTATAATTTGATAGATACATTTTTTAATAGTTTTCACATGGTTACCCAAACCATAAATCCATCTCATGTGGGGTGTCCCACTTCTTTAGTAGGGTGCTCACGATTGGCACATGATTTGGAAAACCGTGTGGCCAAATTGTGCGAGTTTCCCAAGATCATTTAAAAGTGGGAATTACTCATTTTCCCATCCCTATTTTTAAACTAATTTTGGTTATCCTCCACTTGGCTCAACATAGGTGCATGATAGGGCCTCCCAAGCCCCTCTCCATTGGTCATCCTCTCTCTATGGTTTCTTCCTCAAGTTTGTATGGTGAGTTTAATTGTGTTTTTGGCCAATTTTTTCATCCTTCTCTTCTCCTCCCTTGGTTCCTTGGTTTTCCTTGGGTGAGATCTCTCTTGGATGAACCATAGAGGTAATGGTTGATTTCTGTCTTGTGTTCCTTTCATGTTATGATGTGTGGATTGTCTATTAGGCTTGGTTATTAATTATCTTGTAGTTTCATTGCATTCTCACATCGTTGAGGTATTGGTTTCCACTATTTTTCTTTCTAGAACCTACCATTGATTCTTGAGATTTCCTAAATTGTTTATAAATGTTTTATACATTCTTTTGGTGTGTTATTTTGAATTTCTTATGGTATTTTTATTGTTTCATTGTGATAAAAATGTGTTTTCAATGGGTTTCTTTAATGACGCCTATATATATGTATAAATGAATGAAAGGTGTTTGATGGAATTCCAATTTCCATTTTAAAATTAAATTGGGTTATTTGGATTGTGTTTTTAATTGGTTATGTTTTGGTAATTTGGTTTTCAATTTGAAATGGGTTTGGTGTACGGTTTTGTGGTTTGATAATTGTGTGTAAATTTTTTGAATAGATCTCTTCATCTTTTTATTTGGAAATTCGTTTAATTTAGAGATGAATCAAGTGTGCCATTGGATTTGGGAACATTCATATGTGCAAAGGATGCACATGTGGATGAGCTCAATAATGATAATGGATTCCTTTAGAAAATTCTTCCATTGAGCCCGATTTTCAAAATTCTTCCCTTCTCTTTCCTTCAAATGGTTCTTTTCAAGATCCCAGGTTTTCTAAATGGTTACTTTGTTTCAAAATGATAAAAATGTGGTTCCAAATGTTTTTCCTCAATCTAGGATCATTTGGAATCTTGAAGTGTGGTCGGGTTCCTAAATGGAATAAAGGCCTATTTTTTACCTTTCAAGAATGTTGTGTGTTTTCAACTTTTTTTTGGGAATGGTTTTGGAAAAGAATTTGGATTTATAATTCTAAAGGCCCTGTTGGTATCATGAAGTGTTTAGAAAGTTGTTTTTAGATTAATAGTGTGTGTATACCTAGTTAGCACTTGTGAATGTATTTGTGTGTGACTGGGAACCTCTATAGTAGTCCCTTCGATATAGGGTTGTTTCATAGGTGGTGTTGGAGTTTTTGTTAGGCATTAATAATGACATATATGGGTTATTGGTTCACTCCACGAGTGTGATGAACCCCTTATTCTAAATAAAATAGTATCATGGGATTCTTGGGTGTCATCTAGATAGTCTAGTGATAGTTTATTATCAACCCTGATTATATGGGTTAGTACCCCAAGATATTTTGAGAGTCCAAGTGGGTTGTGTCACTAGTGAGGCTAATTTATAGTATCCATTTAGTTATTGAACATGGAGCTACACCATACACCGACATGTGAGTCTGTAGTGAGTACATCCCTAGATATTTTTAGATATATTTAGAAAATTTCCATGAATACTATCTATATTTTTTGATTTACTTTTCTACACTTTGATAATATAACCTTATAGTATTTTCATGATTTCACTTCTTTTGTTTCCTTTATTTTTTGGTATTTATTTTGATCACTTTTCTTGGTATCTCCTTTCAGTATTGGGTTTATAAAATGGGTTTTAAAAATGGAAATCTATTTTTTAAAGAGGATAGTGGTTTTAATCGTTTAAAAAAAGGTAAAGCTATGTTTGGTTCTTTAAAATGAAAAAAATATTGTCTAATTGTATTTCAAAATAGTGTTCAAGGGATATTTTAGGAAAGGAAATGTATAGACTATTTGGTGTTTACCTACTGATTTGTTTATGGTCACACACTACTTGTTCCACACAACATTGGTACACCTAAGATATTTTTCAGGTTGTGGTTTCTTATTCATGTTTCCAATGGATCAGGTTGATTCTGTGGATAGTGGTGACCAAGTGGTCACATAGAGATCGAGTCATTTGCATTTTTGTTTTAGTTTTCTTTTATAGTTTCTATTTTAGTCAGTTTCTATTGTATTTAGATCTATATTTTTATTTTAAAGTAGAATATTAGTGGTTTATGCGGTCTAATATGTTTTGTTATTTTATCCCAACTGTTATTTTGATTAATCATTCCCACTATGAAAACTTTGATTCTCGATGCTAGTTGTCAACCCGAGTGGATTGGGAATGCCTCTCAGTCCATGTCGCTTGTTGGGTCGGGTGTCAGGTCGAATGACGTCCTTGTTGAGTTAGTGAAAAAATGTTATCAAAGGAACCCTTTTTTATTTAAATAATCAGTTAGTATCAAGATTAGGAATATCGGGAATCGATAGGTAGGTAAGATAAGGGCATCACAAACTCTTTCTCGTTTGGATCCTTGAGTTTCCAGGGGTAGTCTGGAACTTGAGTCTTTTGTTTTTATTTTTGGGTGTGTGAATGGAAAATGAAAATGTAAGTGAAACATTGTTAAATAGTGTGATTACATGGATTAGTGAAACATGTGAAGCCTGATTTCATGGTTCAAGAATCTCCTATTTATTGGTTCTTTCTTGGGATATGGTCTAGTAAACAATGTGGATGAGTTTTGTATGGTTACTAATTACCTATTTTGGATGATCTGGTGTGAGTTGTATGTTGGTTTAGTTTTGGTTTATGCAGGTCAATTTTGAAACAAAGAAATGGTTTTCAAGAAAAGTGTATTTAAAGAGGAAAATGTTTTTGGGGTTTGGTTTTGGTTTTCTAAGTAGGACTTGGTGTTTGAGTTGGTTTTGAAAATTGGGATTTGGTATTAAAAAAGTACCCACGTGGTTCAGTGAATTTAAAATAAGAATTTAAATGATGGTCTGTAAGAGTATGATGGTTTCTTTTTGTGGTTTTTGGATTATTATTAGGGTGTTTTGGTGTTGGATGTTCTTTTGGTTGAGTCTTGATTAGGTGCTGATTTAGTTTTTTTGTTTTTATTCTGCTTAGAGTATACCACCCAGCAAGGCCCCAAAGGTTTCCGGGGAGTCTCTTCCAGTCTTTATACCATCCCATACTCTCGGTGGAGTGGTACAGTCAAGTTAATTTCGGTTATTTCAAATATTACACAGTGATCATGGTCCGTTAGAGGATGTGGAGTGGCTTGATGAAGTTGAAT
Organism: Viscum album; assembly: GCA_963277665.1. NCBI lineage: Eukaryota > Viridiplantae > Streptophyta > Magnoliopsida > Santalales > Viscaceae > Viscum > Viscum album. The sequence continues at coordinate 81,369,273 of OY728122.1, forward strand.
ATTTCATCAGATCCTTGGGAACTCCAAATGCCGTGAGGGTGTGTGCTATTCTAGCATTGTTTAAGGGCCCCATCTGGTATATGTGGAAGCTATTTTGTTTCACCACTATGAGTTGTAATGTATTGGGAGGTGTTTAATAACACTTTTATACAATGGTTTATACCTGAGGAGGTGAAGGTGAATAAATTGGCAGACCTCTTGAGTGTTTAGTATGGTCCTCAGATAGTGAAGGCCTAATTTTCACTTTAAAGAGCTGGTTCCTTTTCCCTAGATATTGTGAGGGAGGATTATCTATAAGCTCATCTCTTGTTTTGGGGTCTTCATGTAGATATCAAGGAGTGATTCCTTTCAACTAGAAATTTGTATTTCCAGAATCTATTGGATTAGGTTTTTTTAGCTGAGGTGGTTTCTGAAGCACATTCAGTGATAGTTGGAAATATTGTTACTCTTGATGACTGTAAAGGATCAACATCTAGTGAGGAGTGTCTACTATAGGAACCTATTATAGTGGGGTCTTATTCATTAGTTCCATTTTCTCATTCATTGTCCTGCTCATCCATGTGCTTTCAGTGTGGCCAGCTCAGGCATTCAAAGTCATCCTGTCGTAATCCACTGAAGGTCTGTCGTCGATGTGGCCATTCAGGTAACATGGAGAAGTTCTAAAAAAAATTTATTTAGAATAAGTAGTATTGATCATAGGATTTTAGCTCTTGACATTGGGGAAAAATAATTTTTAAGAAATCATGCCTCTAACAGTAGACCATATAGTAAATAGCTTCACACATTTTGGAATTGTTGGGTTTGGTGATGTGGTTGGCCCATCTTTTATCTCAGGTGTTAGAGTGGAGATGGTTGAAGTTTCTCTATTTAACTTTTATTTTCCTTTTTAAGTTACTCCTTGTTTTAAATGTATTTATGGCCTTATATTCTTATAATCTCTTTGGTTGTTCAATAATTTGAGAAAACCTGCATAGATCAATCATGTGGATCGGTTCTAGTTTTGGGATGTGCTCATTTTGGATATGATTGTGTCTTGATGACATGATGGATCATGGGTTGGATAATTGTGCAGTTAAAGTTACTTATATGGGTTTTACATGGTGTTGGTGGTTTTTTGGTTTAGGTTGGGAGTTCCTAGTGGTTGTGCTGTTTGTCACGTGTAGGGAGTTTCCTGGTTAGTTCAAGTTGGGTTTCTCTTGTGGGAACCATGGTGTTAGTTGGGTTCTTGTGGTTGGGAGAAACCTTTACTTTTTATTCCTCTATTATTATCCTAATTATGGTTTTTTATAGAGGTTTTTGGGAGTGACTTGTGGAGTTTAAGGGTCACACCAAGGTTCGTGATTTTGTTTGACCTCATTCAATTCAATGTTTGAGGTTTGTTCCTTGTTTGACTTAGTGACTTTCTAGGGGAAGAAAGTGTTTTTTGGTGGGGATAACTATCCAAAACCAACCAAATTTTTTATTTTATTCTATTCTTTACTTGGGTTTGGATCTTTTGGTTGAAGTTTGGGTCAACTTTCTGTTGATATTATTTGAGTTTTGGAGAATTCAGGTGTGTTTGGGGTCCCATGCAAAGTTTGTATGCACGATTTGGGGGTTAACTATGTGGCTTGATAAGGTTGAGGGAATTTATAGTTCAATTTATTATTGTATGGTTTTAATGGAATAGTTTATTCATTGTTTATTCTAATCCATGTAAGGCCAAAGAGTAACCATGAAGTGTGTGGGTGGTGTATGGGATAAGGAAAATGACTTGCGCACAGTTAGGAGAAACCATGCGATAATGTGCGGTGATTCTTTGTCATTTTATAGAGCCATTTTTCATGGTCGGTGTATGATTTACCAAACCATGCAACTAGACCATGTAGGGAACCCCCCTTCTCTAAAAGGGTGCACATAGTTGGTGCATGGTTTGGAAAATATTAGAGCGAAACCATGAGAGTTTCCTAGGTTCATTAATATGTGGACATTTCTATTTCCCCTCCCTCTTTTTTAACCCATTTCTGGTTCTACTCCCCTTGGTTCGACCTAGTCACACATGAGGGCTTCCCAATGCTCTCTCATTTGGTCATCCTCCTTCCATGTTTTCTTCCTCAAGGTTCTAAGGTGATTTTCATTGAGTTTTTGGCCAATTTTATCCCTATCATATTCTACTCTTTTTGTTCCTTGGTTTTCCTTGGGTGGGTTCTCTCTTGACCAAATCCTATAGGATATGGTTGATGTGTGGATTGTGTTAATTTGATGTTAGGGTGTGCAGATTGTCTCTCAGTCTTGGTTCTTTTTTCTCTTGGACTTTCATTGCATTCACAAATCTTTGAGGTAGATGTTTCCATTATTTTCCTTTATAGAACATTCTATTAATGCCTGCGCTTTCCTAAATTGTCTTTAAATTTGTTAATCATTCTTGTGGTGTGTTAGTTTGAATTGTTATGCTATTTTGATTATGGAATTTTTGTGAAAATGGTTTTTAAAAGGATTTATTGAATTATTCCTTTATATATATGTATATTAATGCAAAGTTTTTGATGAAACAATAATTTCACTTTTAAAATGAAATTGGGTGATTTTGATTTTTTTGGCCTTAGTTATGTTTTGGTAATTTTGTTTTCATTGTGAATTGGGATTGGTGTGTTGTTAGGTGGGTTTCTGATTGTTTGTAAAATGTTTTTGAAAGGATCTATTTGGATTTTGAATTAGAACTTCATATAATTTGGTGATGATTCTAGTGTTCCATTGGATGCTAGAACTTTTATATATATACTAGTTTCTCATGTGGATGGGCTCAAAAATGATAATGGATTTCTTTATAAAATATATCCCTTGAGCCCTATTTTCAAAATGATTCTCCTACATTTCTTTTCTTCCCCTCCCCCTATTTCTCTCATATTTTTATTTCAAGGTCTTATTTGTTGTAATGGTTCCATGGTTTCAAAATGAAAAATATGATTTCAAATAGGTTTTGTAAATTTAGATCCATTTGGAATCATGAAGTTTGGTTGGGTTCCTAAATGACATAAAGACCTATTTGGAACCTTTCAAGCATGTTGTTTGTTTTAAACATAGTTTTGGAAATGGTTTTAGCAATGAATTTAGATTTTTAAATGATAAATACCCATTTGGTATCTTGAAGTGTTCAGAAAGTTGATTTAAAATTAATATAGTGTGTTGTCCCCATTGGCACTTGTGAATGGCTTTTTTTGTGATTGGGAACCTCTATGGTAGTCCCTCTAAAGAGAGGGTCGTCGCATAGGTGGTGTTAGAGCTTGGGATAGGGATGCATGGTGGATTTGTTTTGTTTATTGATTCTTTCCACACATTTTATTAACCCCACATTCTCTGAGTATCTTTATCATGGGATTACTGAGCATCATCTAGAGGGTCGAGTGATGGTTTCTTATCAATCCTGATTAGATAGGTTGGTTCCTCCTGGATTTTTGAGAGTCTAGGCGGGTTGTGCCACTGGTGAGTCTAGTTTAAAGAATCTAGTTTGTTATTGACTATTAAGCTGCACCAAACACTGTGAGGTGAGTTTGAACCGATTACATCAAGGCATTTTTAGGAAATTCATTGATTACTATATGTATGTCCTTCTTTATTTTGTTTCACTTTGATTATCTACCCTGCTAGTATTTTCCTTCTTGAAATTATTTTATACCCTTTATTTTCTGGTATTTATTTTGATAACCTAGCTTCGTATCACCTTTTTGGTATGGGGTTTATGAGTTGGGTTTTATAAATGGGGATATGTTTTGGAAAGAGGATTGTTTTGTGTGATATTTTAAAAATGGGAAATCTATTTTTGGTTATTTAAAAAGAAAAAATCTATTTTCTAAATATATTTCAAACTAGTGTTTATAGGTTGTTTCATGAGAGGAAATGTATGGAATCTATTGTGTTTACCTGTTGAGATATTTATTCTCATACTCTAATTGTTCCACTCAATACAGGTAGACCTGAGTTGCTTTAAAAGTTCAAGTTTCTTTTTCTGTTTCCTTTTTCTGGTTTCCTATAGAGAGAGTTGATTTTGTGGATGGTGGTGACCAAGAGGTCATGTATAGATTGTGTCAGTTACAGTTTTGTTTTAGTTTTATTTTATTGTTTCTAATTTGGTTAGTTACTGTTGTATTTGGATCTAAATTTTTTATTTTTTGTTCCATATTAGTGGTTTATGCTGCATAGTCTATATGGTTATTTGATCCTAGATGTTATTGGGATAAATCATTCCCACTATGATAAATTAAATGCTCAAAGATATTCTCCTAATGATGAGAATCTAGAATGTCTCTCAGGACTTGTTGCAGACCAGGTCATGTGTCAGGTCATATGGAAGCTTAACCTAGTTTGTGATAGTTTAACCAATGAGAGTCGCATATCATGAATTTATAAGGATAATTATCAATGGTATTTCATAATTCTTATGATATTTTATTGGTTAAACTATAGTGATTTTTTACATCATAACTATTTTTTTCTGAAAGGGGTGATTGGTATTATGGATGAAAGTGAGAGTTACTAAGAAATGGTTTTAAGAACATGGTAAAATATAGTTTTTTGTAAATGTGGTGTTTTGATCCTTAATATCATTAAAATAAGATCATTCTAACCGTGTTTATTGTTTTACAATTATTATATTAATTAGTATTATTCAAACATACTTTATTACTTAAAAGAAGATAAAAATAGTTTTGAATTGAACATAAAAATAGTAATTACCCCTGTATGTAGTAAGTGGTTATATGATAATTTAAATATCTATTATTCTAGGAACATGTTAAAAATTCCATTATGAATATTTACATACATGATTACTTCTTATATTCCTAATGATTTATGACATGTCTATAATTTATAAAACCATTAAAAAAGATTGGGTGAATTTTTTCAGCCAAGGATTTTAATTTTTTTTCACAAGACAAGCCTTTATTTAGACTTCGTTACATGAAATTATGGATCATATTTTTAGTGTTTGAACTTGGAAAATTTATTTCCTGCTTAATTATTTGTGTTTTACTAAAATTAAAACAGTTCAAATTTATTTAAATTTTTGTTAGCATTTTTTAGTTAATATGATGTTGTTTTATATTATATTTCATTATTTTGGTCAATCGATCATTTTGTTTAATTTAGTATCATATAATACATTAATGTTTTAACTATTTTATACAGAAAATATTATTTTAGATTTTGGGTTAATATTTTTTTTCATATATAAATAACATTTTAAATTTATTTATTTTCTGGAATAGTTTTTATAGTTTATATATCATTATATATGTATATATATCACCTGTTTCTTCTTCTCGGAAACTTCGGAATCTTTTAATATTGTATTTTATTCACATTTAAACATAGCTCAGGTGGTTGTCCATATCCTCTCATCTAACCGTGAAATTTAATATATTCATCAATGAATGTATCTACATCCACATGTTCTATTAAATCATGAACAAATATTCCTCCATAGCTGCACTAGATAGCCGTGGTACCAGCGTCGAATTCCTCATAACAGTAGAAGTTCACTTAGACTTCTGAGTGGATGTAGGCCAGCTTGGTGGTAGCACACCGAAAACCCATAGATTCAACGTCAACCTCTTCATGGTAGCTCTCTACATCCATCTATGCATGACTATCTCCATGGTGACATCACAAGATGTATCTGCATTAAATGCAATATGAGTACCATCTTACCCACGATCACGATTGCACAAATTTTTAACACACTCATATTCTAATAGTAGTCTATGTAGCTCTTCTAACAGTAGTAGGTCCTTATTCTCAATGGATTCTAAATATTATCCTTTAATGCTTCTATCAATAGCAGTGGATTAACCTTCTTCATGATCATGGTAGCACTATATTTATACAGTAGCACTATTATCTTATAATGGAAACACTGTCTTCATCTATTTATAATGATACCAATAGTGTACATATCAATGATATTGTATCAATCCAAATATATATTTTAACGATACCTGAATTTCCAATAGTAGTATATAGCGATAGCCTATTAGCAGAAGTAGAAAAATAGCGGTAGTATAATCTTCCTGAACTTTCAACCATAATGGTAGCATACTCAATAAATGAAAATAGAAGAAAAATATTGATGATAGAAAAATAAAAATATCAATGGAAGAAGAAGAAAAATACCAATGATAGAATGAAAAGTATCAGAAGTAGATCCTCTATTCTAATGCCAGGCCAACATGCCCGTACCTGAGTGGTAAGGGCTCCTTCTTGGCATCCAAGAGACCCAGGTTCAAAACCAGGTGGTGGAAATTTTTTTGGTTTACTGTAGCAGTACTGTATCAGGACTGTAATAGTACTATTGTAGGCACTGTTCGGTACTGTAGCAGCCAAAAATATTCACCTGATTTGGGACTTCGGGCCACTGGTTTGGGCCTATGGGTATCAGGGCCTTTAGTTCATCAAAAGGCCTTCAGACCTCAGGGCCTTCAGGACACAAAGACCATGGTGTAGCCCAGTTCACACAGAGTAGGCCCCAGAAGAGGATCAGAGGAAAGAGTACCAGCCACCAGAAGTAGAGCTAACCGGATTGGAAGAATGAGAGGGTATGATGATTGCCATCGGGACTAGGTGCTATATAAATTTGTACGTGGAAATGCTAGCTGATCAGCAATGCAAGGTGGGGATCTAGGTGATCAAATGATGCAGAAGCTAGGGAGGGGAAGTTCTATTGGGTTGGGCCTATGGGTTATGTAATGGGATAGTATGCCTCTAGGCCTTCGGGTCATGTATTGGCCTCTGGGTCGTGTCGGGAATTGTGCCATGGGCCTATAGGTCATGTAAGGGTTCCCCTTCCACCCTTAAAAGGGGGATTATCCATAATAAAATAAAAACAAGGCCTTTAGGGCATTTGGGATATTCTAATGCTAGTAGAATTTGGACCACAATGATAGTGGTAGCATGACCTTTGTTATAGCGGTAGAAAGAATATGCTACTATCAATAAAAACAATTATTCTCTTTCATTAGTTATAAAATTTGAAACCATTGAAAATTATCATGACACTAACCAATATTTATTTTTTACCCCTGCAACCTATAAAAAATATTTTAATTATTATTGTTGATATTTTAATTTATAAATTATGTTTATTTATAAAATATATAGTTTAATTGTTTAATTATTTTTTTGTATAATTTTTTTCATGAAGTATATATTGTTATGTTTTTTTAATCTAAAAAATTATTCTATTCATTGTAATTATTTTTTTCTTTGAAGAAAAACTTTTATAATTTGATAACTATATTGAAAAATGGTTTGATAGAATTTTTTTTGGAAATATTTTTTCACTATATATTTTGTTTTAATATATTATTACAACAAGTCTATGAGAGTAGTTTCTATTATTCTTATTATTTTAAAAACTCTCATATGTATAAATGATCACATTGGATGTTTTTTAATGAGTTGAATACATGAAATAGAGAGACAAGAAATTAATCTTTCATTATTCATGATATTTAAATAGGTAACAACATGTTTCTATATTTTTTTATTGCTAATCATTGAATGATAGTGACAGGCTTAGGAAATTCCCATGAAATGAGAATTGAAGGATGAATCTAGATTAACATCAATTATTTATCTATAAATTGAAATAAAGGAGTGAATTAATAATAATAACATGGTCTCGACACATGATTGAGATCTTATGTGACTACAATTTTATTGGTGCGATCACAATGGAGCTTCAATGTTTGACTCTATGCTAATGTAGTGGTTGAAAATCATTGATCTATATCCAATTATACATATTATTTTATCTACTAGTTTTCATTGTTTTCTATTTTTCGTTGTGTCATACTTTATTCCATCTTTTTCTAATTATGAGCATCAGTTTATGCTTTTTACCAATTCAAAGTAACTCTGGTATTGGTTATCATACGAACCAAAAGGAAGGTTCTTGGTTTAAATTTTTTAAATAAAATTCAGATAAATTAAGCTATGAATCCTGTAAGAATTCAAGTATTGGTTGTGCCTCCAGGTATTATAAAAGGAAGGGTCTATAAAACGTTTATCACACCTTTAAAATAAATATTTCAGAGTGGGTATCGATCTTCTCATTGATTAGAGAATATTTCATAACATTGTAGGATTTTGGTGATTTAAACTACTATAAAATTCTATGTTAATATTAATTTTCAACTATATTATATTCTAAACATTACACTAAACTATTTCATTATTCAATATTAAAATGTTGACTTAAAATTTTTGTTAAATGTTCTAAAGTACTATTACCCCCCTATAGTCCCTTACTTCTATCTACCTGAGACCAACATATATGGACTATGATTAGAAAAATATCATGATAGAACTTGGATTTATTATTTTTATGTTTACTTTAATGGTTTTTTTCAAAGATGAACAATTTTATCTAACTACATTATATGCATATAAGATGTTAGGAATTATTAATACAATGAGTACAATAGCATGTCAAAACATTATATGTTTACTAGTATAACTTGCCATAATGTTAAATTTCTTTTATAAATTTTCAAACTGTCTGGTTACTAGTTATGAATGTACACTAAAAGATTCAACATGGTAATGATAGTTGTTTAATTTATTCTATATTTGAGCATGATTTATTGGTAAAAAAATGTTTTTGATAAAATGTATTATATTGGAATATAATTTATTTAAATATAATAGTAGAGTATGTGTAACAAAGACTTGTTTTATTTTTGGTTGGAAATAACTTCACATGGTTATGATTTTTAGAACATGAAGTAACTTGTATTTTTATTAGAGTGGGTTATTTTTCATAAATTAACAATGAATTTTGTAACCTTTCCATGTACATAAAATGATTGGTGAATATTATTTAAGTGTTACTTATCAGAGTTTTCATGTTTTATTTAATAGTTTTTATGTTATCTAGTTGAGAAGATCATTTTTTGTTGATAAATATATTTTTAGATTAAAGAATTTGTTAGTAAGTTTTATGTTATAAAATTTTTGTTGTTTCATACTAGGTTTTTCAATGGTTTTGTAAAAATGATTTTGTGAACATTTCTAACACTATTAAAATTCTGTAAATCATTTAAAGATTTTATTTAATTGATTTTTTAATAAATAGTATTTTTTAATTAAAACCATGTAATTATTTAGTTAATACTATAACTATGAATATGGTTTTCTAGGAATGTTGTGTCATGGTGAATTTTTGGGTGGAAACCTTATGGTAAATTTTTAGAATTATAATTAATGAGTTATTTTGTTGGTGAAAGAAATCACATGATATTTCATAGTAGGATCTATTTTTTATGGTTTTTATTCTTCTTATGCCTTGGGAATATTCCACCACTTATGTTTGTTATGCCACATATTCTTGTGTTAGGGTAAAAAAGTTATGAGGAAATAAAAATAGTGGTTCCATGAAAAAAATTTGGCTCATGGGAGGGGAATTAAGAACCTTCTTGGGTAACATGACATTCTTGAATTTAGATTGGTCACCATGCCTAATTTTCATTGAAATGGTTTATCTATTGGGGGAATTTGATAAATTAGAAGTATCTTTTCTGTAGTATTTTTAATATAGTGTTTGTTACATTTCAATTTCATATTTATTTATATGTCATGAGAGTCACACTTACATCTTCTAGTGAGGATGTTCATCTTTTCAATGGGGATGTGACATGAATCTAGAAGGAGAAAAGTCCTTGTATGTAATGACCCAAACTTTTATCAATGGAATTTTTCCATTCTTATAATTTATTTCATATAATATAAATCACATAAAATAAGAAAGATACCACAATAAAAACTTTATAATTTAATAATGAATGAAGTAATATTATTTTTCAAAAATTATGGAACCTATACCGATGGAATAGGAAGTTGACCTTCAGAATAGTAACATGACCCTTAGGAATAATAATTCATCCAGTAGAATAGTTACTTCACCTTTAAAATTATAAATAAAATTTGGTTATATTATGAATGTAAATATAATAAATTTATATCATGAAATAAGTAAATAAATATTTTAAAAATGATAAATTAAGTATTGGTATTTTTATAAGTCACAAATATTTATTTGAAATTTTATAATTAATATAATGATTTAAAAGAAAATTTATTTTCATAAAATAAACTCATAAATGTATTTTTTTTCTTATGATTATTAGATAATTTTATGAGAACTTAGTTAATTTTTGAAAGTGGCATAAAATCACTTATAATTTTAAAATTTATATTTTTCAAATAAATAATGATTTTAATTAAAAAATAAATTTATCATATTTATTAAATTATTTTCATAAAATGGAGTTAATATTTTAATTCTACACAATGAAAAATGGTTAGGATTAATTTTTGTTATTTTTCTGAAATAGTTGAATTTTTGGTGAATAGTAAAATACGATAATTTACGGTATATATACATCATAAGTGAAATAAACTATTCCTTGAGTCATTTTTGATGTAATAAACAAAATATTAAAATACCCTTAATTAGTTTAATATATTTAGTGATAATTCTTAAACTATCCACAGTCTTGAGTGAAAATAATAAACTAATAAATAACATAATGGGAAAACACGCATCTCCTCCCCTATATATACCACCCCTCACCACCTCTTCTCCTCACACATTCCAAGATGTTATAATTTTATAAATTCTATCCATATATCTTTCCAATCCCCTCTCCCACATCCATTATCTCTTAGTCTCAACAAAATACCAAAAAAAGTTACCTAAGGAGGTTCTCAAGGAGGAGAAATTCAAGAGGTAAAATCCTATTTCTTTTCCTTTTAATTTCTTTTAATTTATTTATTTTTTATTATTCTATCCTAAACTAATATATACAGATTTTAATGATAAATATAGTATCTTTTAAATAATATAATTATATAATTTTAATGGAATATCTATCAGCATACGTTTTCTCCCTTTTAATCTAAAAATGAAATCATCGCATGTGATGTGTCAATTTACCGACATCATGGATGTTGCATTTTCATTTTCCTTTAAAGCCTTCAAGTATTTTAATATGAAAACTATAATTGTTTTTAAATACTATAAAATTTATGTAATAATACTTTTTAGGTTCTTTGGGTAACTTATATACACAATAATAAATAATGGAAGAAAACTGGTTTTTGATGTTCGAAAAACAGCCAAAAAATATAAATTATTGTCACTAACTTTTATCTAATAATTAATCCTCATAAAATTTAAAAAATGATATATATAAAAACTTAAACCTATGTATGTTAATTAATAATATATAATTTCAATTCTGGAGAATTATACCCATTCTATATAAACTTACATACTCATATTCTAGTGAACCAATCATGGAAACTAGGAAAATAAACACTCCTGAACAATGGAATTAAACTCTATAACTCATATAAAAGGCTATAAATAAACTTAATAAAACTATAATAAATCAAATAAATTTATAATAGGTTCTATATTTGTTAATTAATGAATTTAATTTGATTATATAGGATATCAATGTGAATTAATCACATGGATATAAGGTAAGGGGATTATCAAACCCACCTCCATTTCCTTGGGGTTTCCTTCATTCACACCAATTTCTATATGAATATTCTTTTAATGATCCTTAAATATAATTTCATCATTCTCCCTTTTTATTTTATAGGATATACATGTTTTATACTTGAATTTATGATAATCACAATGTCTTCCAAAAGAACTATTCTTTCTAAAAACACACTTTTACATCTCTTGAGATCATTTATTTTCATTAATGATTTATTATTCTTATGAAAAGTATGTTATTCCTATTTCTTTTTTGAAATAAAAAATTTAATCATGAATATATTCTTTATGAAATGAAACCCATTCCTTTCTATGGGTTATTATATGTCCAATATTGATATATGTTCTATGTGGAATGCATGATTATGTAAATGTTATGATGTGATGGGTGCACCCATAATTATACAACGCATGAAAATTTAATAATATGATGGGTGCATACACAATTATATTGTGCTCTAATGAATTGGGTAATGTGAAAAATCTCATAAGATAAAGTGAAATATTTTTGAACATGATGCTAGTTTTATTTCCAATTATGTGTGGTTTTCACCACTATGATATGATGCTTAATTTTTATGAATTTCCACATTCCATTCCTTTATATAATGCTTAATTTAATTATTATGATTATGATCCTTTTCATATATTATGATGATGATGATTATTCTCACCCATGTTTCATGTATCTTATCCATCCTCTTATTGGTCTTTTATCTCACCCCTTATTTTGATGTTTATCCTTAGGTGGATACTTTTACTAAGGAGAACATGAGGGCCACTAAGAAGATATAGAATAAGTAATTAAATAATTTTTTAATTTTTTATCATGTAGAAGTTATGTATGGTCCTAAATTTCCCAGGACAATAAAACTTTGGATCCTGGTTGTGTAACACTTTTATGTTGTTTATTTTTAATATTGTAATAATCATGTAATAAAAGTAGGGTCTCTATAGTTTGTATGAGAGAAATTTTTAGTTAATTTTGGAATTAGGATTTGAGAAACATAGTAAAAACCCTTAGTATGAGACTAAGTATATGTAATAACACAAGATTATTTTCTAAACATATGGATCCGACAATATATTCCTTCAGAGAAAATTGCACTAAGGAATAAATTATTCATGAATTGTTGACTAATGTTTTGTTCAAACCATTTTTATTTTACAAAATAGTGGGAACTATGAGAAACCATCCCAAAAACCCATGTAAGGGATAATGCAATTATTGCTCGAATGATATCCTCAATGCCTAGGGAGGTGGAGATCATAATTTCATGGTGATTATTACCTATCTCTCTCAGGATATGAAAAATAACCTAAATAATGTGGAGCTTACTCCTTCACCTAATAGGGAGAAACTAGATATAGAGTCATTTATGTGACAATTACCACCAACATTTAGTGTCTCTTCTGATCCACTAGTTTTAGAATACTGGGTTAACTCAATAGAGATGATATTTTTTGTGATTAACTATTTTGGGATGGAGAAGGTGACTTTGGATGTTTATCATCTAGATGGATAGGACATACAATGGTGGGAGTTGATTAAGAACACTAAGCCAAAGGATGAAATTCAAGAGATGGTGTGGGAAGTCTTTAAGATAATGTTTCTTAAAAGTGTATTTTCCTCAAAATTTTATTACAAATATGGAGAGATAATTCATTGATATAATGAAAAAGGAAGGTGAATCTTTCATGGCATATGAAGAAAATTTCACAAGGCTTTCAAGGTATGCTTTGGGTTTTGTTATAAACAATGATAGAAAAATTGATATATTCTTTCATGGTTTTAAACCACACCTCTAAAAGGATCTAAAAATTTGAGTCTTTGGGAGTTATGAAGATTTTTTTTGATGTGCTCTCAATGTGGAGATGGAGTTTGGATAATGGTCCCATGGGTATGGTGATAAGAAATGAAAATAGAGTTTCAAGCTGGAGGATCTCATGACAGAGGTGGGAAGAAATATAAACCACTAACATATATAAAATATAGGAAGAACCATCATGGAAAATTCCTAAAAGGGATTGGGAAATTATATTAATGTGGTAGAGAAGAACACTGATCTCATGAATCTATAATATACATAAAGAAAAATACTGATAAAATAGAGGAAAAGGGAGAACCACCCATGGTCCAATGCTACAATTGTAGGGAGCAAGGGAATAATGCAATCCAGTGCAATAAACCTCAAGTCCTCAAGGGAAATTAGTGTCATTACACACAAAAGGAAGAAGCAAAAGGGAAGGCTTATTCCATTTGTACTGTCGAAGTGGAGAAAGAAAATGAAGCTATATAAGGTACACTTCATATTCACTAAATAATAGAGAAATCTATATTTAATTCTGGTTTAACACATTCCTTCATATCTTGCAAGTTTGTTAAAAGTATTGAATCAAAGCTCCAAAACCTTGAACTAGAGATATATGCAAAAAAACCTATTTGTGAGACCATTTCAACCCAAGTGTCAGAATCTAATCCTATTGGAATATGTGGGAATATTCTCCTATAAAATATCACGATACTTCCCTTGCTGGAATTTGACACTATATTAAGGATGGAATTGCTCTCATTATATAGAGAACGCATCAATTTTTGGGAAAAGGAAAAATCTTTTCATATTCCAAACCATCCCATACTCCTCTACAAAGACAAGGAATATCATCAATATATTTTGGAAGATCTCTCAATGGTGTGGGTGTTGATTCCCTATGAAGTGGCATACCTCACTAAAATGGTTGATTTAAAGGAAGGTATTAACCTAGCATAAATTCCTATTGTATGGGAATACCATGATGTATTTACTATAGAGTTACCTAAACTTCCCGCATACCGTTAGGTAGATTTATCAACAAAACTCATTCTCAGAGCTACTCCTATCTCAAAATTCTCCTACAGGATGGAACCGATCGAACTGGTGGGGTTAAAGAAGAAGCTACAAGAGCATTTGGACGAAGGGTTCATATGGTATAGTGTATCACCTTGGGGTGTGGGAGTTCTCTTTCTCATGAAGAAGGATTGATCAATGTGGATTTGTATCAATTATTGAGAACCCAAAAAGATCACCATAAAGATAAAATATCCTCTTCCAATGATTGATGACTTGTTTGGTCAACTATGAGGACATAAGTACTTCTAAAATGTGGATCTTCATTTTGGATATCGTTAGCTAAAGGTGAAGAAGGAAGATATTCATAAGAATACATTATGTACAAGGTATGAACACTATGAATTTCAAGTAATAAACTTATAACTTACTAATTCCCTTGTCATCTTCATGGATTTGATGAATAGAGTCTTTAGAAACTACCTTTTAAAATTTGTGGTAGTGTTTATTGAAGATATTATCATTTACTCCGATAGTAAAGAGGGAAATGAATAAAATATAATGATTGTATTAGAGAAATTAATAAAGGAGAAATTATATGATAAGTTTAAAAAGTGTGATTTCTGGATGTAGTTAGACACATTATTGGGACATGTGATAACAAGTGAGATAATTTCTATTGATCCTTAAAAAATGAAAATTGAGGATTGGCTCAGACCCTCTAGTGTTATGAAAGTCTATAGTATTCTTGTCTTAGAAGGATACTATCGACGTTTTGTGAGAAATTTCTTATGATTATCTATCTCACTAACTAAGTTAACAAGGAAATGTGTAAATTATTTATGGATAGAATAATGTGAGGAAATAATAAAGTAACTAAATAAGAGGCTGATCACAACACCTATACTCACATTACCGAAAAGTGGAGAGTGTTTTCTGATAAATAGTGATTATTTAAATAAAGGCAAGGGTTTTTTAGTCATGAAAAATGATAAATTGATAGCCTATGTCTCCAGGTAGTTGAATATCAATGAGTAGAACTACTCGATACATGATCTGGAGTTGTCAACTATGTTTTTTACCATGAAAATTTGGCAGCAATAACTCTACAGTGAGAAATGTGACATATATACTGACCATAAGAGTCTAAAGTATATATTCACACATAATGATCTCAATAGGTGTCAAAGGATATAGTTAGAACAAATATAGGTCTACAATTGTTCTTTTCACTATCATCCTGGGACGGAAAACAAGGGAGCAAGTGCTCTTAGCATAAAATAATCTGCTACTCTCTCCATGAAGAGGATTGAAAAAAACCCTATCTTATTATATATACAAATTATGTATTTGTAAATCATAATGGTGGGGAATAAATCCTACCTTTACCAAGTTATTTCCCAACCATCTATCCAATAGAATATTAAGAGGCATAAAGGGATAATCTCAAGCTTCAAAATAAGGTGAAGGAAGTAATGGAAGGGAAGCTACAAGAGTTCCATATCAATAATGATGGTTTGGTTTGGTTTTGGAATGAGGTTTTGTGTGACTTCAATACTGGAGATAAAGAAGTATCTATAGGACAATGCACATAGATCAACTTTCTCTATCCATTCATGAAGTACCAAGATGTACCGTGATCTTCAAGAACACTTCTAGTGGGATAATATTAAGAAGGAGATTGTGGAGTATATATCAAGGTTCTTGATATAACATCAATTTAAAGCAGAGTGATATAAGTACAAGGGGTTGATGAAACCCTTTCTTAAACCCATGTGGAAATGGGATAATTTCACTATGGGCTTCATCACTGGTCTCCCAAAGACATCCAAAGGAAGCAATGCGATATGGGTTGTGGTGGATCGAATAACCAAGACTACCCAATTTATTTCTATTCAGGAAGATATATCACTTGAAAATAATTCTAATATACATTTTAAGGAAGTGGTAAGGCTATATAGGGTACCACTTTCAATTCTCTCTGATCATGATTCAAGGTTTACATCCAAATTATGGAGAATTCTACAACATGCTTTTGAGTACTAAATTGAATTCCAGCACAACCTATCACCCTTATACTAATGGACAATTAGGGAGAACTATTTATATGATCAAAGAAATTCTAAGATCCATATCAATGGAATTAAATGGTGGATGGGATCAACATGTCTCATTGGTTGAGTTCTTATACAACAACAACTTCCACTTGAGTATTCATATTGATCCATATAATGATCTGTATAGAAAGCGATGTATAACTCTAACATGTTGTGATGAAGTTAAAAAAATATACTTGGATAGGATATTGTGAAAGGGATGGAAGATAAGTTTCAATCCATTCTAAAATATATCAATATTTATCAGATTTGGAAAAAGATCTATGCTGACAACCATCGATATAACATCCCAAACATTTTATGGTATGTTTCTCTTAAATACATTCAATTCATTAGAAAACCTATATTTCATGAATCAATGATTATCTATGAAAAAAAACTTGGTTATTTATAGGGGATAGTCATAATCTATCCATTAAATGTAAATTTTCAACTTCTTTGTTTTGAATTTCAAAAAATAGAAAAACACAGTTGCGATCAGGGTGAGATTTGGAGTCTGATAGAATCAACATAATTTTCTATGAATAGTAACTTACCCTTAGGAAAAATAACTTAACATTATGAATAGTAACTTACCCTTATGAATATTAATATTCCCCTTATGAATGGTAACCTTACCCACGAAAGTATAAATAAAATTTAGGCACCTTAAAAATGATGATGAATATTTTAAGTGTTGGTATTTTTTGATTAAATGACGATTTTATTTAAAAATTAAATTTCCCAGATTTAGAAATTTTTTTTTGAAAAATAGATTTTATTTTTTTATTCAACACATCGAAAAATTGTTAGGGTTAGTTTTTGGGATTTTTCTGAAATACTGGAATTTTGTTGTGTGAATAGTAAAATACGGTAATTACGGTATAAACACATTATGAGATAAATAAACTATTCCCTATATCATGGATGATGTAAGAAACCATTATTTCGAACTCAAATTATCTTATTAATATTTTTTTTCATGGAATCTTCACTATTTATTGTATTAGGGAAAAATAATAAACTATTGATTAAAATATAAAGAAAACTCTCCTCCTCTCCAATATAAAAACCACCCTCACCCCCTCTTCCTCTCACACAACTCAAGCTTTGAGCCCTGCCTATGTTCTAAAAAATACACTTCCTAATCCCTCTCCCCACATCCATATCCTTCTTGTTTAACAAAAAGGCTAAAAAAGGACTTAAGGAGATTGTCAAGGAGGAGTATTTAAGAGGTGAACTTCTCTTCCTTTTTGTTTCATCCTCTTTTACAAGTTCCACTAATTTTTTTCTCTATAATCACCTCACATAATTCAAATGCATTTATAATTTTAGTAAATTAAATTAAATATAATTTTATTATGATAATATAATATTTCATCATCATATCTCTTCCCCCCTCTTATACTAAAAATTAAAACACCATTCGAGATGTGTTAATTTATCACATTAAAGGAAAAAGGGTTTTCAATTTCAATTAATGTATTCGATTATACTCATTAAACCATTTTTATGGTTGAACCATATCAAAATATAGGTAATATATCATATTTAATGTTCTAGAATCATTTTTTACTCATGGTATTTAAGTATGATTTCGTGGTGATAAAAAAACCATCAAAATAATTGAAGCGTTTATCAATAAAATTTTGTATAATTATTCATCCTCTCCCAAAAAAACCAAAGGATTTATATGATCATTTAACCTTATGTGTGATCATTAATATCTCATAACTTCATTTTTGGATTTTAATTTCCATTTTAGATGAATTTCCATACTCTTATACAAGAAAACCGATAATAAAAACTAAGAAAACGAGTACTCCCAAATGATGAAATTTAATATATAAACCCATATAAAAGGCCATAAATAAACTTCATGAATACATAATTAGTAAAATAAATATAGATAAGGTTATAGAAATTTTAATTAATGAATATAATTTGACTATCTTGGACATTAAGATCAAAGGGAGAACACATTTGGGAATAAGGTAAGGGGTCTCCCATCTCAATTTTGTTTCCTTGAGATTTCCATTGCTTTGCCACTTATTTCTTATATGTGTTGTATATTTATTTCCATTTGGGATATAATATCATGATTCAATTTATATTCATGGTATTCCGTGATTCACTTGATGATTATTAACTCTATTGATTACAATGTTGTAAGGGGCTTCATTTCAATTTCCATTTCGATGTAATTTACTTGGTATTGTGCACCTACTCATTCTTATGTGGCATATATACTACAAATTTGAGATAATTTTTCATTTTAAATCTTAATTATATTATATATACATATTCTTGTTACATGGATATGAATAACCTCTTAGCCTTATACCATTTTATATATGGTGTTTATTTGGAATGTAATTTAACTGTGGAAATATTGATGAATATGTATCCTGTACTCAATGTGGATATTTCCAAGGCATATTGTTCTTATATTAAATATTTTTATGAATAATAATTTAGACTATAAGTTACTGGATGGGCCTGCTATACCCCCTTGAAGCATTTATAGGTCTCATGAGACAAATTAGTGGGTGATAAACCCTTCGAGTTTGTTTCCAAAAATTAGACAGGTTTTTACACACAGAGTTAAACTGTATCGATAGTATAATGGTTCATGTGCCAGACTTCCAAATAATAAGCATTATATTTATTCAGTATTCAATTATTTCTTTCCTTGTCGTTTTCATTATGAAAAAAATCTATGGATGCATTTTTATTCTCATCTTATTGATGGAAAGTGTTTTGATTTATTCATTATGACATATTATTTATGTCTAATTGATTATGATTAAATTATTATTTATTCATGATTCCACTATGTGTAACCCTTACTGAGTGTTTGAGATCACTCTTTTTATATTCCCTTTCCCTAGGTTATTAAGAAGAGAACCTTGAATAAGCTTTCAAGGAAGAAGTTTATTTCAGTTTATTATGTATCATGTTGTATTTTCTATCTTTCCAAATGTAATTTGGGTATCTGGTATGTAATTTTATCTTCAAAAAATGATAAAATAATCCTTCCTTCAGGATTTGAGTTCTTGTAATCATTCCAATATAATAAATTAATGAACCAGATACGAGTTTTGGTGTTCGGGGTGTTACATTTGGTATCAAAAGAAGTTTAGCATCAATCTTGTAAACTAGATTTACTAAACATATTTTATAGGAAATAACCCTAAGATAAACTTTGAGGATAAGAATAGAGTAAATTCCTAGAATTTTGGTAAGGTAGATACTATGTGGATCTTCCTAGAAAATACATCCCTATCTGGATACTACAAGCAGATGTGGTTCTGGAATAGATGTAACTAGGAGTATCAACTCCAACAAGGACTTTTGGGCTTGACTCGGGGTATCCTGGTACATGAAAATGGGCCTTACTACGCATCTGATTTGATACTCTGAGGGGATATGATTAGGATAATTCACATTTTCTTTATAATCCATTATGAAGGTTTTAAAAGTAAATAAAAATGATGTTTTAGACTATGAGATTAGATTTGAATAAATTTTCAAATTATGTTTAGTGTTTGTTAGTTAGAAATTA
The DNA here is from genome assembly GCA_963277665.1 of Viscum album. Lineage (NCBI taxonomy): Eukaryota > Viridiplantae > Streptophyta > Magnoliopsida > Santalales > Viscaceae > Viscum > Viscum album. Next base: position 81,389,310 of record OY728122.1, read on the forward strand.
TGCATTATGACCTAATTTAGTGTATTAAATTGTTTAGTGATGGATCCAAATAGAAGAAAGGGGACCAATACCCATGGAAAATGTAGGGATTGCCCCACCGAGAAAGTTAACATAGTTAGTGTTAGAGCAGATCATATCATGACCATATTGGGACAAATTAATTAGGATATGATTAATAACCATGATACACATGCATTGGATTGTTTTATATGGAATAAGCACCCATATTTTAGTGGGACTACTAATCTGGTGGAAGCTGAGCAGTAGATCAGGTCCCTTGAGAAGATATTTATAGCCTTGAGATGCAATGAAAATTAAAAGGTAGTACTGGTAGTATATTTTCTCAAGGGATATGCTAATAAATGGTGATTATGGATTAAAAATACTATAGAGGAATAATAAATAAAATATATGGAATGGAGAACTTTTAAAGAAATATTCTTTGACAAACACTTCCCTCATGAGCAACGAACTGAAATGAAGAGGAAATTCCATAGCTTAAATCAAAGAGAATAAGAGAGTGTTGTAGAGTATGAAGCTGGATTCACAAGACTTTCCATGTATGAAATAGAATACATGTGTGATTTAGAAGACAAGATTGATCATTTCATTGAAGGTCTTAATCCAAGTCGTTGAAGGGCACTATCTTCTCAAAAACTTTTATCATATGATGCAATTGTTGTAAGTGCCATCAAAACCGAGAAGTATTTTTCAGATCAAATTTTTTCAAGGGAAACAATGATAAGAAAAAATATTCTAATAACCATGCAAAAGGTGACATTCCAAAGGAAAATATGGGAATAAATCAATTCCCATTATATGAGAAATGTGGAAATAATCATCCTGGAAAATGCTTGAAAGGAATGGGATTTTGTTATATGTGTGGAGAAAAGAATCATCATTCTAATGAATGCATGGGGAAGAAACGAGTCAATGATGTTCAATGCTAAAATTTTAGAGAGATTGGAAACTATGAAAATGAGTTTCCTAAGTGACAAGGAAACTTTCCTCAGAAAATTCCACGAGAGAAAGGGAAAGCTTATGTTATTACAAACATAGAGGTTGAAGTTCTAATGATGTCGTGGCAGGTACATTAATTGTTTCCTCAAACTTAGAAAATCCTTTATTTGATTCTGGATTATCATATTCCTTTATACCGTACCAGTTTTCCAAGAAAATTAGACATTTCCAATTTTATTTAATAAAGGAGTTTCCAATCAAGATTCCTAAGAGAAGTATCATTGCAACAAAGATGTGTCAGTCAGTCCCCTTTATGACACACAAACATACTTTAGTTTCGGAACTTATCATCATAACTATGATTGAATTTGACATAATTCTTGGTATGAATTGGATTTCAAATTATGATTCTAAAATATATTTCAAGAATAAGAAAGTTACATTTTTTGATAATGATGTAGAATCCCTTTTCTTTAGAGTAGAAACATCAGCATTAGGATCTTATATAGATCCACCTTTAGTAGCTCTTCTAAATGAAATTATTGGGGAGGAAGAGAAAAAATCATCTATGGATATTCAAATTGAAGATGTACCTATTGTGTAAGAATACATTGATGTTTTTTTCATAGGATTTACCTATACATCCTCCAAAGCGAGAAGTTGAGTTATCTATTGATTTTATTCCTAGTTCAAGTCCTATATCAAAGACTCCTTTTAGAATGACCACTGTGGAATTATTATAACTCAATAAACCACTAGAGGAATTGAGTGATAAAGTATTTATCCTCCATAGTGTTTCTGCATGGGGAGCCCCTGTTCTATTTGTCAAGAAGAAAGATGGATCTATGAGGTTGTGCATTAACTACAGGAATATTAATTCTATTATGATAAATAACAAGTATCATATTCCTCACATTGATGATTTATTTGATCATATTCATGGAGCCTAATATTTTTCGTCTATTGACCTTCGATCTTGATATCATCATCCACGTGTGAGGAATGAAGATATTCCTTAGACAACATTTTGAATCAGGTAAGGGTATTACGAGTTTACAATAACACCTTTTGGACTGACTAATTTACCCTCAATTTTTATTGATCTAATGAATAGGGTTTCAAGGAATATCTTGATGAATTTATTGTGGTATTTATAAATGATATCCTAGTATACTCCAAAAGCAACAAAGACTACGATAATCACTTTCGACTCATTTTGAAAACTCCTAGAAGAAATGAATTATATGGGAAGTTTAACAAGTGTAAATTTTGGATTAAATCAGTTTCTTTTCTTGGAAATATTACCACTAAGGATGTAATCATAGTTGATATTGTGAAGACAAAGGAAATCCAAGATTTTCCCACACCAATGAACATAAACGAGGTATGTGGTTTTATTGGATTAGTAGGTTACTATCAACATTTTGTTCAAAATGTTTCCCTATTGGCTAACCCCCTAACCAAGCTCACATGTAAAGGGGTTAAGTTTGTATGGACAAAAGAATATAAATAATTATTTGATGAATTGAAAATAAGATTGGTAAAGACTCAAATTTTGACTATTCCATCTAGAAATGCTGGATTTGTGATATACAACGATGCATAAAAGAAATGACAGGGTTGTGTCCTTATGAAAAATGATAAAGTTATTTCTTTTGTATCAAGGCTATTTAATACTCATGAGAAAAATTATCCAATTCATGATCTTAATTTATTAGACATAATATTTTCTTTAAAAATATGGAGACACTATCTCTATGGTAAAGGATGCGAGATATATATGGATCGCAAGAGTTTAAAACCCATTTTTACATAAAAAGAAATAAACATGAGGAAAAGGAGATGGAATGAGTTACTCAAAGATTACGATTTTTCAATACATAACCACCTAGGAATGGAAAATAAGGTGACAGATGGATTAAGTATGAAAGAACATGGACTTCTAACCCAAATGAGGATTAAGAGAGATCTTATATTCATGGATCTACTAAATATGGATATGAGAATTATTAAGGGGAAACATATTTCCTCTATCAATTTATTGCGAAAATATATTTACTAGAGAATATAAAAAGCTCTCAATATGATGATGAGAATCTCTAAAAGAAAATTAAAGCTATTAAGGATCGAGGATTGGAAGACTTTGTGTATAAGGATGCAGTTCTAAAATTTGGGAAGAGGTTATGTGTTCCATCAGTAACTGAGCTAAATATGGAACTATTAGATGATGATCATAGCCCTAGTTTCTCTTTAAACCTGGTAGCACTAAGATGTATAGATATCTGAAGGAAAATTTTTGTTGGGATAACATGAAGCGATAAATTACTGACTATGTGTCAAGGTGTGTAGTTTTTCAACAAATGAAGGCTGAGAGACAACATCCTAGAGGGATCATGAAACCTCTACCTATTCCTTTGTGAAAGTGGTATGAAATTATGATGTAATTTGTAACATGACTACCAAGGAAACTTAGAAGGAATGATGCAATATAGATAATTGTTGATTTTATCACAAAATCAGCACATTTCATTACTATAAAAAAGGAATTACCACTTAAGATCATGAAGAGTCTTTATATAAATGAATTTTTAAGACTTTATGGTGAAAACCTATTGATTGTGTCTGATAAAGATCCTTAATTTACAACAAAATTCTAGAAATGTCTCCAGAAGGCTTTGGATACTGAGCTTCATATGAGTACTTCTTATCACCCCCAAACTAATAGGCAGTCTGAAAATACTATTCAAATAATAGAAGACAGGTTGATATCATGATCTCTTAACTTTCAAGGTATGTAGGATTAATACATGAATTTGGTTGAATTTTAATACAATAATAGTTTCCATTATAGCATTAAAATGGTGCCATATGAAGCATTATATGGAAAGAGGTTTCAAAATCCAACTTTTTGGGATGAAGTTCGTGAGAGGAAAATTATAGGCCTAGAAGTTATCAATGAGACAACTATAAAGGTAATGAAAATTTAGGCCAATATTAAAGAAGCATAAAGTAGAAAAAAGCGTTATGCTGAAAATCAGAGAAAGGATTTGGAATTTCAAGGAGGATATCATGTATTTCTAAAATTATCTCTGTGGAAGGGTGTTTTAAGGTTTGTTAAGAAAGGGAAACTGAGCCCCAAGAACATTAGACCCTTCAAAATTCCCAAAAGAATTAGAGCTCTAAATTATTTCTTAGAAATTCCACCAAGTATCTCCAATGTTCATAATGTGTTCCATGTGTCATTGTTAAATAAATATATGCAAGACCCAATGCATGTACTCACCTATGAAGAAATAGAGCTGGAACCTGATTTTTCATACTATGAAGAGCCTATCGAGATTCTTTACACAAGGGAGTGGGTATTGAGAAATCGAATAACTCAACTAGTAATGGTTCTTTATAGAAACCATAAAATGGAGGAAGCATGGTGGGAACCAGAGGATTTTATGAAGAAAAACAACACACATATTTTTAAATGGCTTTATTCAAGAAACATTTTGAGGATTTAATTTCAAAAGGTGGGAAGAACATAACACCCTAAACATTTTATGGTATGTTTCTCTTAAATACTTTCAATTCATTAGATAAACTATATTTCATGAATCACTAAGTATATGTGAAACAAAACATGGATATTTATAGGGGATAGTCATAATCTAGAAATTAAATTTATGGTTTCCACTTATGTGTTTTGAATTTCAAAAAATGGACATACACATTTGTGACCAGGGCGTCATTTGAAGTATGATAGAATCAAATTAATTTTCAGCGAATAGTAATATACCCTTATGAATAGTATATTACCGTTATGAATTTTAAATTACACTTATGAATAGTAATATGACCCTTATGAATGGTAACCTTACCCAGGAAAGTATAAATAAAATTTAGTAACGTTAAAAATGCAGATGAATATTCTAAGTGTTTGTATTTTTTGATTAAATGATGATTTCAATTAAAAATTGAATTTCTCATATTTAGAAAATTATTTTTGAAAACTGGAGTTCTTTTTTTGATTCTCTAAGTCAAAAAATGGTTAGGGTGAGTTTTTGGGATTTTTTTTTAAAAAACGTGAATTTTTTATGTGAATAGTAAAATATGGTAATTACGGTATAAATGCATTATGAGACAAATACACTTTTCCATGTATCATGGATTATGTAAGAAACCATTAGTTCAAACTCAAATTATCTTATTACTATTTTTCTGTCATGGAATCATCAAAATTGTTTGTCTTAGGGAAAATAATAAACTAATGATTACAATATTAAGAAAACTCCCCTCCCCTCCACTATATAAACTACCCTCACCCCCTCTTCCTCTCACACCACTCAAGAATTTATCCTTAAATAAGTTATGATAAATAATCTTCCCAAGACCCCATACCCACACATACAATACATAATGGTCTCACCAAAAGTAAAAAAATAAAGGTCTTAAGGATATTCTCAAGGAGGAGTACTCAAGAGGTGAACCTATCTTCCTTTTTCTTTAAACTTCTTTTACAAGTTTCATTATTTTGTTTCTCTCTCCTCACCTACACTCATACAAATGCTATGATAATTACATTAACTTACATGAAATAGAATTTTATTATTCTAATTTAATATTTCATCATCATATCTCTACCCCCCTCTTATACTAAAAATGAAAACACTGTCTTAGATGTGTTAATTTTTCACATTCAAGGATGACGGGTTTTCAATTTCTTCTACCGTCTTCAATTATGGTCATGAAACCAATTTTATGGTTTCAAAGGATCATTATATATGTAATATATACTATTTAAAGTTTTGGAATCATTTTTTACACATGGTATTTAATTATGAGTTTGTGGTGATAAAAAAACATCAAAATAATCCAAGCATTTATTATTAAAATTCTATACAATGATTCATCTTATACCGTAATAACCACAGGATTTATATGATAATTTAACCTCATGGATGATTTATAATAACTCATAACTTCAATTATATATTTCAATTTCCATTTTACATGAACTTCCATAATCTTATACAAGCAAACCGATCATAAAAACTAAGAAAACATGTACTCCCAAAAGATGAAATTGAATCCATTAACACATATAAAAGGATATAAATGAACTTAATGAAGAAATAACAATTCAATTACATGTATATAAGGTTATTTAATTTTTAATTAACGAATATAATTTTACTCTCAAGGAAATTAAGATCAAAGGAAGAACACATTCAGGAATAAGGTAAGGGGTCTCTAATATCACTTTTGTTTGCGTGAGATTTCCATTGCTCGCCACTTATTTCTTGTATGTAGTATATTTTTACTAAATTTTGTGATATAATTTCATGATTATATTTATATTCATGGTATTCAGTGGTTCAATTTATGATTATTTACTCAATTGATTACCATGTTGTAAGGGACTTTGTCTCTATTTCAATTTCATTGTGACTTACATGGTATTTTCCACCTAATCATTATTATGTGGGGTATATAATACCCCTTTGAGGTCATTTTTATTTTTAAATTATAAATATATTATATATAAATATTTTTTATACATGGATATGGATAATGTTTTAGCCATATACCATTTTTCATATGATGTTTATTTGGAATGCACTTTAACTGTGTAAATATTGATGAATCTGTATCCTCTACTCAATATAGATATTGAAAAGGAATATTTTTACTGTATTAAAACTTTCTATAAATAATTATTTGGACTATAAGTGATGGTATAGGCCCTCTATATCCCCTCTATGAATCGATATGTCTCATGAGACAAATTAGTTGGTGATAAACCCTTCAAGTTTGTTTCCAAAAAATCAGATGCGTTTCTACCCACAGACTTAAACCATCTTGATGGTATAATGTCCTATTTTCCAGATACATTAATTAAAAATAATAATTATTATCTTTATCTATTATTCAGTTATTACTTTCCATGAGGTTTTCACTATGACCAAATCTATGGATGCATTTGTATTCTCATCTTATTGATGGTGTCAACCCCGGTTTTTCATGTCTTGGTTTTGATCCGGTTAATTTGAAAAACATATAAATTTATGGGGTATTGGGTGTGATTAATGTTGATTATTGAAGTTAAATATATGAATAATCATCTTACCATGAGTTCCCCATAGCTTTTTTGGGGGTTTTTGTTGAAAAGAGTGGTTACTTCAGGATTTGGTTCAAACCGTGAGCCCATTTCCAGATTGAAAAACAGTTTTTTTCTTTTATAACTCCTTCATTTTCAGCATTGTTGAATAATTTCACTTACCAAATGTCTTTACATAACCAATTAAATCCAAAATATTATTTTTTAAGCCTTAAAGAATTTATAATCATGGTGAATTTGAGTTATTTATTAAGGTATTGGGCAATCACGTGATCCCATTTCAAGTTTTTTTTAAATAAATGTTTCTTTTATATATTTTTTTTATATTTTTCGTTGATTAGACCTCTCACCCATGACCAATAACCCTATTATAACACCCCCATGTTCAGTTTTACATATTTTTATCTCATATTAATCTCGGATTAGGGATACTTTTCTCAAGGTTTCTCAAATCATCTTGATTTGAGAAGGTAATTTGCTTCTTTCATAAATCATTCATATTTTATTCTTTTTCCCCAAATCATATTTCCCCAGTTATTCTGGATCTAAGTAGAATCTACATTGAGTTCCTAGACATTCTCTCTCCTATAAGGGTATGGATATAAGGGAAGATGAAGAGTTTTATAGTTTTCAAGGTGAGTTTCCTTATCCGTTCTCCTCCTTCCCCCTCCTCCTTCCATTATTTCATGGTTCTTTATTCTCCCATGGTCATAAAAGACCAAGGGTTATGTTTTGGAATGATTTTTTCTGGGGGTTTGTGTCATTTAAGTCGGGGTCCCATAGATCTAGAGTGTTGGTAACCACGATGGGTGATTTCAGGTGTGCGTTTCCATCTCACCATGGATTTGAGGTATGATATCCATTGAACATGAATTTATCATTAAATATTCATCATTTTCTTTTTTTATCACCTGATATATATTTTTAGTATTTTTTATGCCTTTGGATAATTTTCATGGTGTAAAAAACGATTGTTTAAGCCTTATTTTTTGAAAAGTAGTGTTGTTTTCTTACAAACGTGTACACCACTTGCTTACTTAAATGTTCTATTAGCTTACGCACCTGGTTTATGGTATTTTGAATTTTTTTTAGTATCTTAAATAAATTTATGGAATGAAAATGGTATTTTACCCCTTTTCAAGTGTTTAAAATAACTTGTTTTGTTAAAATGATCTTTCCATGTGTTTGGTAAATTGCATAGTTTTCTTTTATGTGCCTAGTGTGATTTAAAATGATTTTTTTGGATATATAAATACATTTAAATCATGAAAAATGGTATTATTTGGTCCTTCTATGGCTATAAAAAGTAGTTTTGGTTTATTAAACAAATGGGTTTTGGGTGGTAAGCATGTTTTTTCCCGAGTTGCCGAAAAATGACCCATTTGGAATCCTTATTAAAATGGTCGTGCTATGGATGTGTAACCGTAATGTTTTAAGGAATTTATGAAAGTGTATTTATAATGTAAATTGGGTGTATAAACCTATTTATTAAAAGTTAAATTTCTTACTTTTGGAAATCGTTAGTTTTGAGAAACTCTTAAGGGCCTGTTTGGCTACTTTGTGAAAAATGATGAATTTTTTTATTATGAAAACCTCCTGTGGAAGTTCCTCTTGGCATGATTCTATGTATATAATGGATGGGATGTACTTATTGAGTAATAATTTTGATCTATTATTAGAGTTCCTTGGGATGGACTCTTTATATTTCTTTTGATTAATGACATGATATCGGTCCATGGAGTGACTCAGGGTGATGTCTATTGTGAATTATCATTGTATATATACTATTATTGGATTCTAAATTGGAATTGATTGGATAACCCCATTTTAATATACACGAGACATGGTAATGTGAAATATTTATAGAACTTTCTAAGAACCATTACTATATTGGTAGTGGATGGGCTGACCATTGTCCCATAATAGGTGGATATATTTTGGGTTTATTACTATGGGATTGGGCCCCTCAGTCTTTCCTGAGTTAGGGTGGCCAGGAATTTGGACGTTTTTATTTTCATCAGGTGTGGAATTACAATGGGGATTTATTCCCATGTGTTAATACATTATGGTTTTCTCATGATCTCCTAGGTTCACCCATGTCTATTGGCTTTTAGTTTCTTGTAGTAATGAATATGATGCTTGTATGTATATTTACATTGCCCTTATTGAGTCATTACTATTGAGTCTTCTTGGGTATTTTTTTTCTTGGAATGTTACAGGATGGTTTTTATAAGGTGTATGAAAATGGTTTTCCAATGAATGTGTTATATCCCCTTGTTAAAAATCTGAAAAGGTGAACTTCACTTTCCCTTTAAAAATTATATTGGCACATCAGTTGAATGAACCTAGTTTTGAAAATGAATATGGGAAATGTATTGTAACACCCCACCCCTACCTCATTGGATTGAGGAGGCGGTGAGGGATACATGGCCTTAAGCAACATTCCTAAGATGCCAAAGGCTGGAAATAAACTCCGAGGGATTCAAGATCAAATTGGGGACCGATTTTCCCTTAAGACAAAACCAACCAAACCATCCATTAAAAACCACTATATGATGCATGTCAATAAAATATCCCAACATGTATTCCCAAAGGACAACCAAGTTGTTCCACAATACATCCCAAAACCAATACAACTAGACATGTCTACACCACATCAGAGTACAAAACAGAAACAAAACAACAAAACCCAACATGAGCCAAGACACACTCTATGGCTCCACACCAAGCTCCATGCTCCAAGCTCCATCCAGACATCACGATGCACCACTAAAGGAGGATGATGCCTTACCTTTTCCCACGCCATGGTACACAACATTTGTAAAGACATCAATGTTCCAAAGCTGGGGGTGAGTACTAAAACTCAGTAGTATTTCCCCAAATGACTTCCCTACACATGCCACTAGGATAAAACCGTTAGCAAATTTATATAAAACAGTTTATATAAAATTATCACAAGTGCATCCATTACCATAAGACAAACACACCCTTACCAAGCCATTTCACCCAGACCAAGTAACGCATGGAAAGCCAAGAAATCATGCCGTAAGCCACACATTCCACACAAGGAAGCCAAATAAACCATGCCACAAACCGATTACCTTTTTCATATTTCACTCACAAGCCCTATCTACAAACATCACCATCCAAGAACACAACACATCATGGTGGTACTTCCCGTACAACCCATTCACACAACAAACCATGGTGGCACTTCACATCCACTTGCTATTAATGGTGACACTTCTCATCCACTATCGATCCCCTTTTTATAGTGGCACTCCTCATCCACTAACCAATGACGGTGGCACTTCTCATCCACTATCCATCCCCTTTTTATAGAGGCACTTCTCATCCACTTAACATTTATGGTGTCACTTCTCTTCCACTATCCATCCCTTTATATAGTGGCCCTTCTCGTCCACTTTCACAACATTCAATCAAGAGAACATAACCGAGCATATATCCCATCAAGGCCACACAACATACAATCTACCATTTCACTTACATGCCAATCCACTTCAATAAATCAAATATTTTTTGAAAATGCCCTTTAACCATTTTCCATGCCAAACCCCATTTCAATAAAACAACCCTTTTTATTGAAAACCATTTCCATCAATCATTTTCACAAATCTACCATAGAATCCCATTTTAAAATCTCCATTTTAAAATCGACAACAATAACATTTCACCACAAAACCCACTTTTTCCCAAAAATCTCCAAAACATCACTCGAGGGATTTCTAACCAATTTCTCACATCAAACGAAATTTATTTAAAGCACAAAAAATCAATTGTAACAAAAACCATTAGCTCTAACCAAGTGGAGTCGAGAGAGAAGCCACCTAACTTTAGGGTTCCTAAGAAATTTACCCATGAACAACCGTGCCTCAAATCCAGCAAACGCACCACTGAAACCTCTCTAGATCCCTTTACCTAACATCAAAAAGCCTTAATATTAACATACAAGGCAACCCCAACCCTAGATCTACACAGAAAAAGTGTAGATCTAGAAAACCACGAAATAGAGGGATGTAGATCTAGAGGAAAACACAAGAGAAACAAGAGGAGAGACTTACCCAGGAGAAACCACCTTCAAACCGCCAAGAAACCTCTTCAAAAACCTTCCAAACCGAGTGGGGGAGCCCCTCCAACCCCTAATAATCCGAAATCCTGAGTGAGGCTCGAGTGGGAGGAATATTGGAGTGTTTTGGGTTAATCCCAAGGGAGCCCAGAACTTATAACCCTATTTTTAAGTGGTCGCACGGTTATCCCGCACGGCTTGGAAAAACGTGTGCTAACTGTGCGCATGCTACTTCCTCGAGAGCTAGGGTCCGCACAGTTTCCTCACATGGTTTGGAAAACCGTGCGCAGGCCGTGCAAATCCTATTGTCTCCCTTGCACGGGTTCCTAGAGAATCTGCACGGTTTCCACTAACCGTGCGCAAACCGTGCACCACTTCAAAAGCCTCCAAACTCATCCAAATCCATTCCAAACTCTCCCAACCTCCTCCCAACTCAATACATGCACTTTAAACACATACAAAGGCATAAAAAAAGGTGATATAACTCAAATTGGGGGTCCTACATTCTCCCCACCATTGGACTTTCCGTCCTCGGAAAGTAGTGAACCCGCCCTTTGCCGAAAGAGCTCAGGCCACTGCTCGACCATCTCTTTCTCCTGCTCCCAAGTCTCCTCTTGAATATGATCATGTTTCCACAAAACACAAACTAAACTGATGCTTTTACAACACAATACTTTCTCTTGCATATCCACTACCCGCACTGACACATGCACCAACAAAGCATCCAGTTCTAGCTCAGCATGATGTCATCGAATCATAAGGTCACGATCCGGCTGATAATTTTTCAACTGCGACACATGAAACACATTGTGCACCGCAATAAACATAGGTGGAAAAGACAAACGATAATCCACCTCACCAACGACCGTCGATGATGATACACATACGATTTCTGATGACTCTGAGCCGTCATAATTCTCTTCCTAACCAACTTGATCTTCTTCGTAGTCTCCTGGACAATGCTCTGTCCAACCATTGAGGAGTCACCCATTTCCACCCAACATTGTGGAGAATGACACGGCCAACCATATAATGCTTGAAATGGATCCATCTGTATGGATTCCTGATAACTTCTATTGTACGATAACTCGACCAACGACAATTGTTCCTCCTACAAGCCACCAAAATCCATGACACAAGCCTGCAACATATCATCCAGAGTTTTTATCATCCGCTCGGATTGACCATCCATCTAAGGGTGATATGTCGTGCTCAAAGTCAACTGCATCCCAAGGGCTTGCTACAAGGATTTCCAGAAACAAGATGTAAACCTCAGATCTCTATCTGATACGATCAAAACTAGAACACCATGCCTCTTTACCACCTCCCGGATATAGATTTTGGACAGATCCTCCACCGTATGAGATTCACGAATTGGGATGAAATGGGAAGACTTCGTTAGTCAATCCACTATCACCCAGATGGAATCGTGCTTTCTGACCATTCTTGGGAGACCTGTGACAAAATCCATTGCTATCTGCTCCCACTTCCAAATAGGGATTGGTAAAGACTGCAACATTTCCGCTGGCCTTTGATGCTCTGCCTTGAACTGCTGACAAGTCAAGCATCTCAAAACAAACTTAGCCACACTTCTTTTCATACCAGCCCACTAGAACTGCGCTTTCAAAGCTTTATACATTTTCTAAATTCCAGGATGAACAACCCACCTGGAATGATGATACACCCTGAGAAGATCCTCTTGACAAGAAACTGGTACAACCATCTGATTCCGAAAACACAAAACTGAATCTCCATTCAGTTGCCAACCCCCAATGGTCTCCCCACCATTGAGTCTCGACCCCATGGACACACACTCGGAATCAGATATTTATGCCTCTCTAACCAGGCCAACCAAGTTAGGAATCAACAAAACTGGAAAGAAGACTGCTTTATCACCCTGGTCCTCACATTCCAACTGTGTATCAGCTATAACCGACATCAACTGCCACTGGTCGGATGCCTGTTTCACCATCTGAGCATATGATTTTATACTTAATGCATCTGCCACCAAATTTCCCTTACCTGGTGTGTACATTAAGTCAAAATCAAACATCTGGAGGTATTTCATCCATCTCCTTTTCCTCAAGTTCAAATCCCTTTGTGAGAAAATATGTTTCAAGCTCTTATGGTCTATATATACCGTAAATTTCTCACCTAAGAGATAATGATGCCACACTTTCAAAGCATAGACCACTGCTGCCAACTCCAAATCAAGAGTTGGGTAGTTCTTCTCATGCATTCTCAACTACCGTGAGCCATATGCAACCACATGATTCCCTGGCATGTGAACACACCCCAACCATGATCCCGTTGCATCACAATACACCACGTACCCTTTTCCTAGTTCTGGAAAAACCAATATTGGTGCTGATGTAAGGAGACCCTTTAGCTCTTCGAAACATTGCTGACACTATTCATTCCACTGGAATGGAACATTATTTCTTGTCAAAGCTGTCATCGGTGAAGCCAAACATGTCATCCGTATTTTTCACAAACAACACCGGCGCTGCCCATGGGGAAGTGCTAGGCCGGATAAACCCTTTGTTTTCTAAGTCTTCAAACTGGACATTCAATTCCCACAATTAAGTATGTTTCATCTAGTAAGACGAAAGTGAGATAGGACTGGTCCCCAGAAGGAGATCAATCGTAAACTCCACTTCTCTTACACAAGTTAACCCAGAGAATTCTTCAAGAAAAATATCCATGAACTGATCCACCACTGCTGGAAGAACAGTTTTCTCAACACCCTCAACCGATTCCAATGACAACACCGCCAACTAATATTAAGACATACCCACTGCTGGTGCCAATAAACCCATTGCACCATGACTTTCATGATTCCCTCCTCTAAAGAGATGTCTAACACCATAGTGTGTTGTAAAATCCATTTTTCACACATCACAGTCGATGTGAGACTTAAACGCCACCAGCCAATCCATTCCCAGGATTACATCATACCCATCCATCTCAAGCATTGAGAAATTCCACACTATATCAATCTCACCCACAACGATACAACATTCCATACAAAAGAAGGATCGACAATCTCTTCGACCCAGAGGAGTTTGATGTTTCAAAACTGAGGGCATCATTTATACCCTTAAACCCATAAATCAACCACACTTGCAGCAATAAAAGAGTGTGAATCACCCTTATCAAAAAACATTTGCATCAAGGTAGAATTAAAAAAAATAGTACCTCGCATCATGGATGGTCCCAACTGATCATCCACCACAACCTACACAGCTCCAAACAGATGTTTTCTTGCCACACTCTACTATTTATTTGTCTTCTGAGGTGTCATGGTATTCCAAGAATCACCATGACCCACTTTACTCTGATAATGAGGGGTGTGCTGATATCCTAATCTCATCAAAGAATACAACATCTGCGATCCCTGAGAAGTATCACACGCACCCGACCTCAGAGCATTCCGACAATAACGCTGCAGATTCCCTATCTGCTTACAATTATGACATGCTTGAGGTTGTGCCATACAATCTCCCTTGATGTGGCTCGTTGAACCATACTGAAAACATCCTGGTCCGTCACTTGTTGGACTACCAACTCCCACCACTGAAGGGAAAGATCTTCTAATATATACGTGGCCAACATCACTTTTAACTCTACCAGCATTCCCAAGAACTCGAAAATATTGTTCATTCTATTCGACCATGATTCTACCCTATCTGGCTCTGAATCACCCCTGAAGATGCGTGGATTCTTCTTTTGAAACTAAACCGCATGATCCACATGCCTTGGTTCATCCACTTTGTTTCCACTTTCCACATCTTTGAAATCTTGCACTATATTGTGCACTAACTGCTGGTTCACCTGAGGCTCAGGTGAAACCATGTTCTCATTAGACACTTCTGGTTGGTCTCTATGATGCCTACCTGGTGCCATTTCTATAAATATAAAACAAACAACCATGAGTCTCACTTCCGTAGACATCACGAAATCGAATTTCAAATCACATTACACAACACTATCACAACAAGGCTTTCCACATTTACACATTTTCCATGTTTCACCATTTTGAAAACCAAACCATTTTCAAAATACCAAATTTATTCACATTACAATTTCACACATTTTAAAAACCATTTCTCAATTTATCCCATAAATCATTATGGCCAATGAAATATGCATCATAGAGGGAAGTCATTTCTACTATGCATATCATGTTCATCTCATTGGCTACACCCACGACAATGAGATATCCAATGCCTATAAGTTTCCCCAAAACACTTATGTACCCAACTCCCTAGTAACCTGAAGTTCAACATAAAAGGGTTAGCTACATCCTTTTATGCTATACATTACAAGTTATAACTTTCCTACACCTTGCTACCATCCTGACTCCAGGAATATACCACGATGAATGTCAACTCCAAATCTGAGAATCAACTCCAAAGGACCGAACAAGATGATACCATTTGTAACACCCCGCCCCTACCTCATTGGATTGAGGAGGTGGTGAGGGTTACTTGGCCTTAAGTGACGTTCCCAAGATGCCAAAGGCTAGAAATAAATGCCGCGGGCTTCAAGATCAATTTGGGGAATGATTTTCCCTTAAAACAAAACCAAACAAACCATACATTAACAAACACTATATGATGCATGTCAATAAAATATCCCAGTATGTATTCCCGAAGGACAACAAAGTTGTTCCATAATACATCCCAAAACCAATACAACTAGACATGTCTATACCACATCAGAGTACAAAGCGGAAACTAAATAACTAAACCCAACATGAGACAAGACACACTCCAGGGATCCACACCAAGATTAATGCTCCAAGCTCCACCTATACATCATGATGCACCACTAAATGAGGGTGATTCCTTACCTTTTACCATGTCACGGTACACAACATCTACAAAGACACCAACATGCCAAAGCAGGAGGTGAGTACTAAGACTCAGTAGGATTTCCACACATGACTTCCCTACACATGCCTCTAGGATAAAACCGTTAGAAAATTTATATAAAATAGTTTATATAAAATAATCACAAGTGCATCCATTACCATAAGCCAAACACACCCTTACCAAGCCATTTCACCCAGACCAAGTAACCCATGGAAAGCCAAGAAATCATGCTGTAAGCCACACATGACACACAAGGAAGCCAAATCAACCATGCCAAAAACCTATTACCTTTTTCATATTTCACTCACAAGCCCCATCTACAAACATCACCAGCCAAGCACACAACACATCATGGTGGAACTTCCCATCCAACCCATGCACACAACAAACCTTGGTGGCACATCCTATCCACTTTCTATTGATGGTGGAACTTCTTGTCCACTATCCATCCCCTTTTTATAGTGGCACTCCTCGTCCACTTACCATTGATGGTGTCACTTCTCATCCACTATACATCCACTTTTTATAGTGGAACTTCTCATCCACTTACCATTGATTGTGGCTATTCTCGTCCACTATCTATCCCCTTTTAATAGTGTCCCTTCTCGTCCACTTCAACAACATTCAAGCAAGCCAACATAATCGAGCATATATCCCATCAAGGCCACACAACATGCAATCAACCATTTCCCTTACATGCCAATCCACTTCAATAAATCAAACATTTATTGAAAATGCCCTTTAACCATTTTCCATGCCAAAACCCATTTCAATAAAACAACCCTTTTTATTGAAAACCATTTCCATCAATGATTTTCACAAATCTACCATAGCATCCCATTTTAAAATCTCAATTTTAAAATCCACAACAATACCATTTCACCACAAAACCCATTTTTCCCCAAAAATCCCCAAAACATCACCCAAGGGATTTCTAACCAATTTCACACATCAAACACAATTTATTTAAAGCACAACAAATCAATTGTAACCAAAACCATTACCTATAACCAAGTGGAGTCAAGAGATAATCCACCTACCTTTAGGGTTCCCAAGAAATTTACCCATGAACAACTGTGCCTAAAATCTGGAGAACACACCACCGAAACCTCTCTAGATCCCTTTCCATAACATCCACAAGCCTTAATATTAACATCCTAGGAAAACCCAACCCTAGATATACACACAAAAAGTGTAGATCTGGAAAACCACAAAAGTGATGGATGTAGATCTAGAGGAAAACACAAGATAATCAATAGGAGAGACTTACCCGGGAGAAACCACCTTCAAACTGCCAAGAAACCTCTTCAAAAACATTCCAAACCGAGTGGGAGAGCCCCTCCAACCCCTGAGAACCTGAAATCCCAACCGAGGCTCAAGAGGGAGGACTATTGGAGTGTTTTATGTTAAGCTCGATGGATCCCAAAACTTATAACCCTATTTTTAAGTGGTCGCACGGTTAGCCCACACGGTTTGGAAACCCGTGTGCTAACCGTGTGAACTCTACTTCCTCGAGATCTAGGGTCCGTACGGTTTAGAAAACTGTGCGAAGAGTACTATCTCACTTGCACGGTTTCCTGGAGAATCCACACGGTTTCCACTAACCATGCTCAAACCGTGAACCCCTTCAAAAGCCTCCAAACTCATACAAAACCATTCCAAAATCTCCCCAACTCTTCCTAACTCAACCCATGCACTTTAAACACATAAAAGGCATAAAAAATGCTACATAACTCAAACTGGGGGTGCTACATGTATTGTACTTTTTTTGAGTAATCTTATCGAAAACATTTCTTGTATATATTGTAGCTAAAACATGAAATTTATGTTTCATTTATTTTAAAGGATGTGAATTGGGAATATATTATCAGGCTAACCTACTCAGTTTTAATACTCATTCCAATAGTTATATTATGTTTTTATCCCTTGTGCAGGTTTTATATTGAGTTCAATCACCTTGAGCGACATGTGATCGTTTTGTTTGAGAGTGACTGGTAGGGTCACATGGAGTTAGTTGGTCATGAGGTTTGGTCAGGATAGTTGTATCTTTTATTTTTACTTCTAGTTTATTTGTATACATGATGATCAATTCACTTTTTTTATAAATGTGTATTGGGATGTCCATTTCTTTCCGCTATTTGTTTTATTGTATATATTTGAGAGAAATCATTCCATTTTCTACTCTAATGATTCTAGACACTAGTTTATAGACTGTGGGGATCGGGAATTCCCTTAGGGCCATGCTACAGATCATTTTGGGTGCCCAGTTCGGGGTCGAATGAGGCTGGTTCATGAAAAAAATGGTATCAGAGGGAGGTTGTCTCTTAGTAGACCTTTCTTTTTCAGAGTGCCATTTGTTATTTGTGGATGTAATGGTAGATGGAGTAGTATTTTCGAGACATGAGGGATTGGTTTGGGAAGAGCATCCCAAAATCTTGTTTTTTATGATCCTCAAGTGTCCATGGGATGTCTGGTTTTATTATTGTCTTTGTTCCTTATTGATTGTTTGGTGCTGGGATAAGAGAAAGGGAGTTTTACTAATGGTCTCCATAAGCTTGTAGGGTCTGTCAAGCCATGTGGAGCTGGGGAATGGTCCTAAGAAGTCTCTCCGTGTTGGTAGTGTGTTTTACATATGGCTTCCAACCATATGGTCAAGTCACCCACCGACACTAGTTCCCTTTTGTGGTTCTCTTGGGCTTTTCTTGAATTCAGAATTTTGTTTTGAAAATCCATGTGTGAGAATTGTGAAAATGGGTTTTAAAGGAATGGTTGGTTGTTGAAAAGTGGAAAATGGGTTTTAAAATTTTATTATCATAATGGTTTTGTAATGTTTTGTTTTATATACCAAATCTTTGGGATAAAGAAGAAATGATTTAGTGATATTGAGATTCCTTAATCTAAACTTATGGTTCTTTGAAATGAAAAGTTTGGAAAGCTTAGATTATTTTAATGTGATTCTGAACTTTTTTTAAAATTGGTGCTTTGAGATGTTTAAAAGTATTTGAATCTAATGAATTGGATATGGGAAATTGGATTGAGAGGTTGGTTTTTTCTTGTAAAATGGCTTTGGACTTTATGGTTGTTGGATTAAGAAAATATACCTTGCTGATTTTTTTAAAAAAATGGGAAAGGGGTGTTTGGAATAGAATGTTGATTTTGGAAGTCCTATTAAATTAAATTGATTGGGTTTTTAATCAAATGTTCCTTGATGAATTGTGGGTTGTTTTATGAAATCCTAAAATTGTGGTTGACTTGGTGATCAGTGTGCCTTTGGAAGGTACATGACTTTTGGAATGATGTTGTTTTTTTCCATTGGTGTTTTCATGGGTGCTCACATGAAAGGTTTGTGGTTATATGGATGGATGGATGGTATGGAATAGTGGTTGGGTGCCTATAGTGGCATGGAAATGTGCATGTGAGTGATACTTGATGAAACACCATTGGGGAATGTGAAAATCTACCAAGTTAGTTTGTTTTTCAGAACTGTTTTGAGATGAAAAATTATGGTGTTTATTACAATACGATGGTTATGTGCCTGGTTTTTCCTATATCTTAGAAGTGTTGTGTATTTGGTATTATTCATTTTGACCTAGAATTAATACTCCTATTGGGTCTGGAGATGGGATCTTGTTGGTGGATCGGTTTTCAGGCAATGTTCAGTGGGTTTCTAAAGATGCGTTGGATGTTGTGATGTGGCCACGAATGGTTCTCCATTGGAACGATTTATAGACTATCAATATAAGGATTCATTCCAAATGTTAAATCCATCCCTTACAATGATGACTTAGCTCGTTTGTTTGAATAAAGAGCTATTTGGGCAAGATTTAAAGTGCCTTTACGTTATTGTGTTTCTCTGGTTTGTAGTAGTAGTGCTCGGTGAAGTTGATGTGTTTCTCTATGTTCCTTGTTTATTCTCCTCCTAGTTTGGAGTGAGGGAGAATTTTTTATTGTATTTATAAGTTCTTGTTTGTGGTAAAAGTTTGTTGTTTGAGGAAGAGAGTTTCATGGTTTCCCTTGATCTATTATTTAGGTCTGGGAGTGTTAATTTTCACCATGTGGAACTAATGAGAATAGTTCAAGTTAGGGATTATCAAATACTGACTGTGAGGCATGAGATAATTCATCCATCAGATCTCCAGCCATATATCTCAGAGTGAAGATGGTGCATAGTTAGGAGTCCCAAGACTATGGGTAGTATTTATAAGATCGTGCCTCTACCATTGCAGTGTGGCAGTTACTTTGATTCTTTTGTGGTTTTAGTGACCCAATGATTGGGTTACCTTCCCTCCCCACCTGATGTGGTGGGGGTTTGGATCCGTGCAGAGAGTGTTGGCCCAGTTATTTCCCCCTCCATTCAAGAGTGGGGGGTTTAAATGTTCATATTGTGTTTCTATTAACTTTTTTTGGTAGGTTGTTGTGGGAGATTTTTGGTGGACCTGTGTGTGAGAGACCCATTCCTAGTTCATGTTAAATTCTCATTTTGTCATTGATCGTTGGTTCTTAATGATGGGGAGAACCACTGCAAGTCTCATAGAGATTTCTATTAATAATTTTTTGAGTTCTAGTTGGTTCTTAATGGCAGGGATTCCATTCCATAATCCCCTATAATCTTTTATTTTAGAAAGTTATCTTTGGTTTGGTGGATTTTTGGTTTTATTGGGAGAAGGCCCAACAATCTGGTTGTTGGTTTGGTTGTGGAGGTAGTGACTCAATCTTTCAGTTAATTTGTAGGAAGTGGATGTGAGTTAGTGTTCTGGTTAAGGTAATAGTCTTAAGTTCCATCAATTATAGATGTTTTTTCCTTGGATTCAGAGTCTATACCATATTGATAATTAATCCTTAGGTTTTGATCAATCATCTGAAATGTACTGTGCCTTTCCGGGGGAGGAAAGCTTAAATGGTGGGGAGAATTGTCACACTCGGTTCTTCATGTCTGGGTTTTGATCTTGTTTATTGGAAATACATATAATTTCTTGGGTATTTGGTGATATTAATGTTGAGTTTTGAAGTTACATCTATGGGTAATCATCCTACCATGGGTTCCCCATATCTTTTTTGGGGTTGTTTTGAGAAAAGAGTGGTTACTTCATGATTTGGGCCAAACCGTGAGCCCATTTCCAGATTTAAAAACAAAATCTGATTCTTTTATAACTCTTTTGCTTTTTCATAATTTTACACTCATTAAACCTCCAAATTGGACTCCCATAACCTATTCAATCCATCATATCCTTTTGGACCCGTTAATAATTTATAATCATGGTGGATTTTGGTAGTTTATTTAGGTATTGGGCCAGCCCGTGAGCCCATTTCCAATTAAAACTAATTTTTTTCTTTTATATAATATTCCTTTTTTAATAATTTTCAGTTATTAAACCTCTCACTCTATCCCAAGAACCCTAGGATCACCCCCATGTTCCATTTTTTCTCTTTGTATATGATATTCATCTCATATTAGGGAGAAATGTCTCATGGTTTCTCAAATCTTCCAGATTTGAGAAGGTAATTTTCTTCTTTCATAAATTATTAATATTTTATTTTCCCCCAAATCCTCTTTCCATGGTTCTTTCTGACATATTGTGACTCTCCATGGTGTTCCAAGATATTCCCTCTCCTCTAAGGGTGCAGATCTAAGGGAAGATGAAGAGTTATCTAGTTTTTCAAGGTGAGTTTCCTTCTCCTTTCTCCTCCTTCCTCCTCCTCCTCCCATTATTTTAGGGTTATTTCTTCTCCCATGGCCATTAAAGACATATTTTAATGTTTTGGTATAATGTTTTGTGGGATTTTAGTTCATTTAGGTCTGCTCTTCATTGATCTAGAGTGTTGGGAACCGCATCGGGTGATTTCTGGTGTGCGTTTCCATCCAACCATGGATTTGAGGTAGGATAACCCTTGAAAATGCCTTTATAATTTACGATTCATCCTTTTATTCTATTATCACCTGATATATATTTTTATTATTGTTTTTCATCCTTTGGATAATTTTCTCGATGTGCAAAATGGTTGTTTAAGCCTTATTTTTGGAAAAGTAGTGTTTTTTTTGTTATAAATGTGTACATCGCTTGCTTACATAATTGTTCTGTTAGCTTATGCACATGTTTTATGGTATTTTGAACATGTTTCAGTATCTTGAATAAATTTATGTCTTGAAAATGGTATTTTATCCCTTTTCAAGTGCTTAAAAAAAGTTGTTTTGTTAAAAAGTGCATGCCATGTGTTCAGTAAATTGCCCGGTTGGCTTTTATGTGCCTAGTGTGATTTAAAATGATTTGTTTGGATATATAAATACATTGTAATCATGAAAATGGTATTTTTGGGTTCTTTTATGGCTGTACAAATAAGTTTTAGTTTTATAAACTAATGGGTTTTTTGTGGTATTCATGTATTGGCTCGAGTTGCCTGAAAATGGCCCGTTTGGCATCCTTATAAAAAAGGTGGTTCTTCGGATATGTAACCTGAATGTTTTAAGTAATTTATGAAAGTTTTTTTCTGATTTAAATGGTGTGTATACAACTCTTTAATAAAGGTGAAATTTTTTACTTTTGGAAATCATTAGTTTTGAGAAACTCTTAAGGGCCCCTTTGGTTACTTTGTGAAAAATAGTGACATTTTTTTTATGAAAACCTCCTATGGATGTTTCTCATGACATGATTCTATGTATATATTAGATGAGATATACATACTAATTAATCCTTGTGATCTATTATGATAGTTCCATAGGATGGACTCTTTATGTTCTTTTTGATTAATGGCATGAGAATGGTCCTTGGAGTGACTCGGGGTGATATCTATTGTGAATTGTCATTATATATATGTTGTGATTGGATGCTCAGCTGACATCAATTGGAACACCCCCTTTTAATATACCTGATAAATGGGAACTTTGAATATTGAGATAACTCTATATTAATTATTACTACACTGGTAGTTGATGGACTGACCAGTGTCCCACAATAGGTGGATATATTTTCGGTTTATTACTATGGGATTAGGCCCCTCAGTCTCTCCATAGTTAGGGAAGCCTGGAATTTGGGAGTATTGATTTTCATCATGTGTGTCATGAAAATGGGGATGTTTTATCATGTATTAGTACATTCTAGTTTTTTCATCTCCTAGGTTTAACCGTGTCTATTGGCGTTTAGTTTCTTGTAGTGATGAATATGATGCTTGTATGTATATTTACGTTGCCCTTATTGTGTGATTACTATTGTGCCTTATTATGTATTGTTTTTTTTGGAAAGTGGTGGGATGGTTTTTATAAAGTTTATGAAAATGGTTTTCAAATTAAAGTGATTTATCCCCTTGGTACAAATATGAAAAGGTAAACATCACTTTCCCCTTGAAAATGCTATTGGAAAACTAGTAGAATGAACCTAGTTTTAGAAATGAATAAGGGAAAATGATTGTAATTTGTTTTTGAGTAGTCTTGTAGAAAAAAATACTTTTATATATTGTATCTAAAACATGAAAATGAAGTTTCTTTTATTTTAAAGTATGTACATTTGGAATAGATCATCGAGGTAATCTACTGAGTTTTAATACTCACGCCTATAGTTATTTTATGTTTTTATCCGTTGTGTAGGTTTCAACTTGAGTTCAATATCCTTGAGTGACATGTGATAATTGTGTTAGGGATTGAACCATGGGGTCACATGGAGTTATTTGGTCGTCAGGTCTGGTTGGTTTAGTTGTATCATTCAGTTTTACATCCAGTTTTGCTGTATATATGATGATCAATTCGGTTTTTTTGTAAATGTGTATTGGGATGTACATTTCATTCTACTGTTTGTTTTATTGTATATATTTGGGTGAAATCATTCCTTTGTATACTATAATGATTCCAGGAACTAGTTTCTAGCCTTTGGAGATCAGGAACTCTCTTCGGGCCATGCCACAGATCGGTTCGGGTGCCCAGTTCAGGGTCGACATGGGATGCTTCATGATAGATGGCATGTGTTTTCATTTATTCATCATTACATATTATTTATGTATAACTGGTTATGAATCACTTATTATTTATTCATGATTCCAATAAGTGTAACCCCTAATGAGAATTTGAGCTCACCCTTTTTATGTTTCCTTTCCCTAGGTTATGAAGAAGAGAACCTTGAATATGATTTCAAGGAGGCGATTTATTTTCTTTTATTATGTATCATGTTTTATTTTCTTTCCAAATGTACTTTGGGTATCATGTATGTAATCTAGTCTTGAAAAAATGCTAAAATAATCAGTCCTTATGGATTTTATTTCTTGTAATCATGCCAATATAATAAAGAAATGCATCAACTTTGGGTTTCGGGGTGTTACAATTGACGTGACTTGGAGTTCAACATTAGAGATAAAGTCTTCCTTCAAATATCTCCATGGAATAGAGTCATGCAGTTTGGAAAGAAATGGAAGCTAATCCCAAGGTAATTTTACCCCTTTGAGATCCTTGATCACATAGGATCCATGACCTATCGTCTTGCACTTCCACCAAGTATGGCTCAATATTACGATATGTTTCATTTATCTCTCCTAAAAAAATATATACTAGATCCCTCACATGTACTAAACTGAGAGGAGGTATAATTGTAAGATGATCTCTCTTATGAGGAGAAACACATAAAGATTCCAGATCAGAGAGATATGTTTCTATTAAATAATACAGCCCACCTTGTCAAAGTGTTATGGAGGAATCATAAGTTTGAAGAAGAGATTTGGGAACTGGGGGAGGCAATGTAGAAGAAGTACCCTCACCAATTTATGTGAAGTGAAATTTCAAGGAAGAAATTTCAAAAGTGGGGAAGAATGTATAAACCAAAATTTTTATAAATGGAATTTATCCCTTCTTATAATTAAATCATATAATATAAATCACAAAAAATCACATAGAGACCATAATAAAAACATTATAGATGAATAATGATTGAAATAAGAGGCTTTTTTTAGAAATTAAGGAACCTAGAATGATGGAATAGTAACATGACATTTGGAATAGTAACATTTCCCTTAGGAATGGTAACTCATCCAATATAAAATTTAATTAAAATTTAAACTATAAAAAAATTTTGGGTATCTTATGAATGAAAATATAATATATCTATATCATGAAATAAGTAAATAAATATTTTAAAAATGATAAATTCAGTATTGGTATTTTTATAAGTCATAAATATTTATTTACAATTTTATTATTAATATAATTATTTAAAATAAAATTTAACTTTATAAATTACAATCATAAATTAATTTTTTTATTTTTATTATAATATAATTTTTTGAGACATTAGGTAGTTTTTTAATGTGTCATAAAATATGTTATAATTTTAAAACTGGTTTCATTTGAATAAATGATGATTTTTATTAAAAATTAAATTTATCATATTTATAAAATTATTTTAATAAAATTATTTAATTTTATAATTCTAAAAATTAAAAAATGGGCATTGTGATTTTTTGGAAATTGTTTTGAAGTAGTAGAATTTTTTGTGAATAATAAAATACGATAATTTATAGTATATATATTATAAGTAAAATACATTATTAATTCAACCATTTCTTATTTAATCACTATAATATAGAACTTACCTTAATTATTTTAATATAATTAGTGATAATTATTAAAATATTCATATTCTTGAGCCAAAATAATATAATAATGAATAAAATAATGGGAAAACACCCCTCTCCTCCCCTATAAATAGTACCCCTCACCACCTCTTCTCCTCACTCCTTCCAAGCATTGTGGATTATAAAAATTATGATAAAATCTCTTCCCAAGACCTTCCTCTACGTCCATCAGCCCTTGGCCTCATCAAAATACCAAAAACTTTTCCCTATGGAGGTTCTCAAGGAGGAGAAATTCAAGAGGCAAAATCCTGTTTTTTTTCCTTTTAATTTTTTTCAATTTCTTTTTATTTTTTTATTCTATCCTGAAATACTCTACCTAAATGTTCACGATAACACCATTATCATTTTTATACTATAATTATATCAATTTAATGTATTATATATCCTAAAAATCTTTTTTCTCTCTCCCTTTTATTCTAAAAATGAAATCATTTCCTGTGATGTGTCAATTTACAAACATCATGGACGTTGCGTTTTCATATTCCATTAATGCCTTAAAGGCGATTAATAAAACCACTATAATGGTTGGAACATATTTTAAATTTTATTTAATAACCCTTTTATGTTTTGTAATAAACTTATATACACAATAAAAAATAACAGAACAAAACTAGTTTGTGATGTTTGAAAAACCGCCAAAATATCATAAAGATCCTCACTAACCTTTTATCTAATGATTCATCCTCATAAAATTAAACCAAATTATATATATAACCATTTAAAACAATATATTATCATTAAAAATATATAATTTATATTCTAAATAATTATACCCATTCTACATAAACTTCCATATTAATATACAAGTGAACCGATCATTTAAACCGAGAATATAAACACTCCCAAATGATAGAATTGAACACTATAACTCATCTAAAATTATATAAATGAACATAATAAAAATAAAATAAATAAAATAAATTTATAATAGGTTCTTTATTTTTTAATTAATTATTTTAATTTAATTTTCCAATATATTAAAGTGAATAAATCACTCAGACACAAGGTATGAAGATTCTCAAACCCAACTCCATTTCCATCAGTTTTCCTCCTTTCAAACTAGTTTCAGTATTAATATTCATTTAATGATACATAAATATAATTTATTTATTCTACCTTTTCATTTTATAGGATATAAATTTTTTCTAATTGTGTTTATGACAATCAATTTTTTTTCCAAAAAAATATTCTTTCTAAAAACACACATTTTACTTCTCTTGAGATTGTTTCTTCTTTACTCAAGATTGACGATTCTTATACCAAGTATGTTATTACCTCTTTCTTTTGGGAACCCCAATGTTTATTAATTATTTTATTATTTATGAAAATAAAACCATTCCTTTATATAGGTTATTATATTTACAAGATTGATATTCTTTCTATGTGTCATGAATGATTATGTAAATGTTCTAGTGTAATGGGTGCACCTAGAATTATATTGTGATCCAATTCATTGGGAAATGTGATGAATCACATGAGATAAAGTGAAAAAATTATGAACATGATGCTATAATTGTTTTAAAATTATGTGTTGGGCTCACCACTAGGACATGTTGTTTCATCTTTATGCATTTCCACATTTCATGCCTTTATCTAATGCTTCCTCTCATGATTATGATGTTGATCCTTTTATTATTTCATGAAGATGATGATTATGCTCACCCATGTTTCATGTATCTTATTCACACTCTTACTAGGTTTTTATATCACCCCTTATTTTGATATATATCATTAGGTGAAAAATTCTACTAAGGAGAACATTAGAGACACTAAGAATATAGAGAAGAAGGAATTAAATAAATTTTTATGTTTTATTAATTTTAAGTTATGTGTGGTTGTAATTTTCCCAATACACTAAAAATTTTGATCCTTGTGGTGTAAAGTAGTTATGTTGTTTATTTTTAAAATGGTGTAATAATCATGTTTTAAAAGTCAGATCACTATATTGCAGGTTGATTTAAGAACTATATCCTGTTAATCATCAGCGGAAATATGTGAACCAGAGGTCTTGTTAAAGGAATTGGAAAAAAAGGTTCACTTTATTTTTTATAAATCTACTTGGATTTAATTTCATGGTTAGGTTTAGTTTTTTGGGAGTAGTTTTAGTATGGAAACCACTTTTCAAAATTTTCAAGTTATGGGTGATTACATGGTCATGAATTGGGTTTTAGTAATGTGTGAGCTATTTTCTTGACACATTTTAATGGTATCATTTTTGAACACCTAGAGGAATCTTAACCTATATGATTCATGAGTTATTTTTAATGAATTATCATGTTTTATCATGTATTTTATCAGTGGATTTTTCAATGATTAGGGTTGAATATTCATGATCTATAGGGTGGGTGATTATTTAACTAAATTTTGGTGGGTGATAGGTTAATAAAATATGAGATCAATAAATATTCATGGGTTTAATGGTTGGAATGAACTTGGTTTGTGTAGATTAGGATATAATTTTCATTTTCTATCAGATGGCGATCATTACTAGCTTAAGTGACAAAGTATATTTATGCTATTTGGTGGTGAAATTATGATTGACTTACCATTAGGTTAATCCTTAAGGGAAGGGATCCGTTGATAGGTGATTGAGGAATATGAATTATTTCCTGCATTTCAAGATCTAATTCTGGTTCTTATTCCGTATTGTGCCATTGAAGTTTATCTAAACCTATAACTTTAGTGTAGTGGGTGAAGTTTTTAAAGATTTTATATTATATTGAAAAAGATGTTTCAAATGCATGCCTTCATTAGGGTGGTAGTTTACTGAGTCATTATCAACTCATTTCATTTTAATTTGGAGGGTGAGGTCTATTAAGTTTGGAGTGATAATTATTCTAGGAGGAGGTTCTTAAAGATCATTTCATGAAATTTTTTAGTTCTTGGGTGGCCCATTTACCTTTAGTTGATATTTAATATATCTTCAGTTACACTAAAATACTTCATATTTACCTGTTTTGAGCATTGTCAATCATCCATGTGAAACACCATTGTTCAGGTTGACATTTGGATAAGAGTGTTCCTTAAACTGTGCATTACGTATGATAATACAGATGATATTGACCACTGTGAATATTCATGGTTATGTATTTGAGTTATTTTTTTTTATTGGGGTCATTTTGGTATTTCATTATCATTTGTAGTGAGTGATAATGTGTTATTATATATATTTCAATGACCAGTGAGTTGTCTTCTAGGAATGAAAGGGTAGATTACACCTTAGTGAATTGTGAAATTTCAAATAATCATGATTATTGGTCATGTTTCTTACCTTGAATAATTAACCTCCATATTTTTCATCATACATTTATATCACATATATCATCGCTAGGGGTATGATTTTGAATCTGTTATGTAGGTTTTTAGAATTTTTTTTATCTTGAGTTATATATTGCATTGGATTAACACCTTGCTTTAAAACTTGGTATATATAAGATAATATAATTCAAAATAGATGCATACCATTCAAATTTTTCCAAAGATAGTAGGGCCACGGTGGTGTAGAGACTAGGATCGACTTAACTCTATGATAGAATTGGGGCCTGAGAATTTACTAAGAACAACCAACCTACATCTTTTTGAGGACCAAATTTGCAGTGTAAAGGAGAATTTAACCCCCCTAGTTTGAGATATTTTACAGTTTTATATTGTATTTTTATGTTATGAAATGTTTTAGGTTGGTTTTGGAATTTTTAGAGGGGTTATGTAAGTTTTGGAGAGATTTTTTTGAGGGTTCATAGTTGGTATATGGTTAGAATAAACCATGTAGAACTCCTCGGTAATCTTGTGGGAGTAAAAGGGTGTGTCTGGGTAGGCACACGATTTGGAAAAACCATATAGAATGAAGGAATTTTCATATAGTGTTGATTATCATGGTTTGTGCATGATTTTAAAAACCATGTAAATAATTTAAGGGTTCTAGAAATTATATTTTAAACCCAATTTTTCCAATGTAATGCTCATTTTCATCCTATAGATAAGGATATAAAACATCAGGGTTACTTTGGATAGTTTTGGTGATTCTATTTACTCTATAAATCAATATATTGGAATTTACTATGGTTTCCCCTAAGAATAAAATTATCAATTTTTATTATCCTTTTACTCAATCATATAAATTTCTTTTGTGGAGAAACCCTAAATGGGAATTCCATGCTCAGATCTAGTGGCTAGGGTGTGTTTTGATGAATACATTTTTCGTAAACAATCATAATAATGTTGCGAGAGCCTGGATCTATGAGGGTGTAGTGTTATCTCATCTTAGAAACCATTTTCGATGTAAATGAAATATATATTACTTTAATTTGTTAATAACTTTAAATCTTATTATTTTAAAGTTAAATTATTGTCTTATCTATTATATATGGCCTATAAAAACTTTTTTCAAACATCCACTTGGGTCAGAATGGATTTTTATAATTATTGTGGGAGATTCACAAAACATGTTTGATGAAATTATAATTTGTTTATTTAGTCTTAAAATAATGATTTTGTAATGTTATGTACTTGTAATGGGAATGTTTTTTTTGTGTGAGTTAGGGTGTGTTCATGTTTCATTTGGTTGGGGAATTGTTGTGATATACTTGTATTATGGTTCCTTTTAGGGGAAAGTATTTTTAGGAAAATTTTAAGATGTCATTATTGTGAGTTTTTTTGTGAATTCATGATGCATTTGGAAGGGGACTTATTGATTTTGAATTGGTTTCCATGCCAGAATAAAGGAATATTGGTCAGTACCACTATGTGATGAATTTGGGGTCTAGAGGGATGGTTTTTCTCTCCTCAGTTGGTCAATCCATTTAGATCCACTATGATGGGGGGACACATTGGGTGGGTTCATTATATGGGTGTGTTTTTATATGAAACATGTGTGTGATTTGTGGTGTGGGTTTCTTTGTAATAATAATAGGTAAAATGAAAGGTGGATTTTTGAGTCATTTACATGGTTTACCATGGTTTTTTTATTTATACTATGATTCTATCCAATTTTATATAAATGTTTTTTAAATTGTTCTTATTTAAGTGGTGTAAGTGGGAAGTCTTAGTGGGATTTCCTATCGAGTTATATTATCACCCATGTATATGCATATTAGAGTATATGTACAAATATTTTTTTAATGTGATGTAGGTAAGTAGAAGACTTATTATTTTAATAGTGAGCCATTTGGATGCCATGGATTAGGTTTATGTTGGGAGCATTGTGGTAGCTGTCATGTTGAATATGGAAGAGTGACTTGTGGGAAATTATCCTTTCATTTTGGGCCTTTTAGCATTATATTATTCTTTTGGATTATTATTGACGATACACTCTGATTATTGTTTATGGTTATGTTATATACTAGAGTTTTGCCTTTTGTTATTCATTCATCATATTTATATTTTGTTTTGGAGTTTTCTGCTATTGGTTTTATCTTAATGAAGGAAAACTAACATTCCAATGATTTAGTTAATATATAATCATTTATTTCCTATAATTTTTGTGCAAGGGATGCACTTAAGGTTATGAAATTATTCTTATACCCAAGCTAATGTGTTGGTTCTAGGATGTAACATGTGATCTCATCCCTAATCATCAAAGCTATTTTTTAATAGATCATAACTAGCATAAGAAATATAATACAATAGCATAAAATTTCTAGGACATACTCTCTTGATCATAATTAAAGAAAAATCATGCTATACAAGAATAAAAAAATATTCTCAAAGGAATGTTATGAACTATTTAAACAAACATGATCATTATAATAAATAAATAACATTTTAATAAAATGAGGTTATTGAAATTCCCAAATGAATGAATATTATTTTCTACTAATGAGTTTTTGAATAAGGAAAGTAAAATATATTATAATGGATGAGTGATTGTATTCATAAATTCAATAGAATAAAGGATTATACTTGATGATCTTGTCTGGAAAACTTCACCTTATATGTGATGATTGATGTGCTATTCATTATGATATAGACCAACACAAATTATTTGGAAATTTTTTCCAACAAAATTTAATGTAATTAGGATGAATTTTACTCAAAGGGAGATTGAAGAATTTATTTCTAAGAATAAAAAGTCTAACTAAGGTTTTTTATAGAATAGAGGAACCATCCATACATCCCCAAGTATGGAGGCACTTTTATTGACCAATGAAGAATCTTTGATTGATTATTTGAGAAGAGTTCATGTTTCTGAGAATAGACCAGGATCAATAGATGAGGTTTTGTGATATTTTTATGTTTTATAGAATTACATATCAAATAGATGTAAAATGTATTATTTAATACATTTTAAGTATTTTGTACACAGATGAAAGTATTTTCATATAAATATTTTTTATAATAGGTTTTTGAGTTTTTGGTTCCACAAAACCAACTACACTTGTACTTATGATTACATTATAGATTCTTGGTGTTTGAATATAATATATTTATTATTATATCCTAATTTTTCTTTTGTGTAATAGTGTATGTGATAATGTACTAAGGATACCTATAGTTTCTAAAATACATAATAGGTCCCGCTATGTTGAGTTACTTTAGATACTATGATAGTATTCCTTACACCCATGTTATACGGATGGATGATATTATCTTATGGGACACATACGATACATGATATTAGGAGTAGGAGGCTCATAAGATGTTGAGACACCTTCCCATGGTGTTCATACTTGGTAATATATAATATGGTAGGTTATGAGAATAAACCCACCAATTGGAATTCAAAATGTTTCATGTGTAATTAGATATTCCTATCTATAGACTTGTGTAATGATCCTTTGAATATAATATTATTGTTAATGTGTGTCATGAATCACATGATTTTATGTATTTCTTAAAATTTGAAGATAATAGTTTATGGGGAAGTTGTATATATTGAGTGTTTCATGAGTGACATAAAATTAATGAATAATTTGAGACGGGATTTTCCCCTTTTGTTGGAAGTGAATAATTCATTCCCTTTGATGGAATATAATAATCAGATTAAGTCCATGACCATGGTAGTTTATCAGTGTGTTCTAATTTGGAAATTCAAATAAATATATTCAAACATATAGGTTGATGACATAATCTACATAACCAATTTTATGATAGATATTTGGACATAGGGATTATATTAAACACTAAGGGTCCATAGGAGGTTGAGTGTCATTAAGACATCAAATCTTTTCTCTATGGGTTCGTTGTCTTGTTTTTGGACACCAACCTTATAATTCAGGTGGTTTATCCTATTAGAACTATTAAAAGGGCCTAAAGGGCCTCACACAAATTGTATTTAAGAACCCCAATAAAATTATATATGATTTTAAAAAGTAGATTCGAATATTACTATCAATTCCTAGGAATATTATTTTTTCAGTTTTATTACTTATTCACAAATATTTATTTATCAGTTTATAACATAGTTATATTTAATTATTTAATTAAATAAATTGAAGTTATACTTGGTCCGATAAATAATGAAAAGGATGATAATACTAAGTTATAGTCCATTGAGAATGGAACAATATTTGAATAAATATTAATTTATTTATTTAAGAGAAATAGTATTTAATTAGTCTATATGCTATACACATTTCAAGTTAATAATAATAATATTATTATTTAAACATGTTGTATGCTAAGGTTTTATATAATATTAAAGGACATTTATGAAAATAATATTCTAACCCTATATCTATAAATACCTACCTATAGAATTATCATATTAACTTGGGTTTTACCTATTTTTTTTTGTGCACAAAAATTTTGAACTCTAGAGAATTGTCTCATCCAAGAGATATTACCAAGAATACACCAAGTTCCGTGAGCATTGACAATCCCCATCCTTCATATTTTGTTGCAATATAACCAAATGAATCCAACAAACCTCATTGGGATTCTAAGGTGAGATCAATAATGAACAACACAAGACATAATGACATCCAAAATAGGATTTGGAGAACCCTAATACAACGTTTAGAGATTCTAGGAGCATGAGTGTATAACTACTAGATGTAATCTTCCCTTGACCCCTTTATTGCAATGAAGGTTTGAAAAATGGGTCTAGAAAAACCGACAATGAAGAATGAATTAAATCAAGAGGCAATTCTCGATCTATATAAATTAGATGAGGGATCCAACCTTCTTGGATCCTAGGAATACTATTCTATCTAATTATGAGGATAAATCCAAATAATTTGAATGAAAAATCTTCTTGGGAATGGGACTGACCACTTCTTATGAACCCCAAAACCTTTAAGTGGTATTAGAGTGACAATATGTTAATTAATAATTATTTTTTATTAATCGTTTCATGATTTTTTTGTTATATTAATTTATTTTTTTCCATTCCCAATACAATTTTCAATATTATGATCATTTTACTTCATGTAATAAAAAAATGTCAAAGATTGATGAAGGGTGAGTCTAAGGATTCCATCTTTAAGTGTTAAAGATTGAATTCAAGATTCATGGATACACAACCTATATCAGGTGGTACTCACCATGTTACATGGTTCACCACACCAAGAATCCCTACAAGATACAATGGATGACCAATGGGTGTGGTGTATTTATTACACCACTTGTTGATTGCCCAATTGACACACATGTTTTTTGTATTACACTCTATATACATGGTTATACACTCCAAGAATTCCTCACGATTTTGTGGTGTAAATCATGAAATCATTTTGTACATTAAACTGTTGAATTTATTTTGACACATGGGACTTGAAACATAGTAGGAATACACTATCATGACTTATAATAACGGGGATCATTCCATGATTCCCTAATCATGACTCCAATAGGCCAAGGGCTGGCTATTAACATTGAGTTTGAATATCACTAACAGGGGAGGCCTTATCCTAAAGTACCTACACACACACATCTCCAAAAACATAAAATGAAAAAAAATGTAAAAGAAACTAAAATAAACCATGAATTCATACATCTAATTCCATAACCTGAGTAAAAAAATAGGAAATGTAAAGTAAACAAGGCTAACAAGAAGCTCACCACAAAGAGTTTGGAAAAAATTTCAACCTGAAAGTAAATATGGGGACTACTTTCATGACAACTATAGGAACACATCTCGATCTGTCAGAATCACTATACACCGCCTGATCCTAGTCCCTCAATGACTCTATCAAAAGGTATATCATCATTACAATACATGACACATGTGGGAAAATCCTATATATGGGTGATTATAATAATACCCAACAGGACACCCTGAAACCAAAATTCATATAACAATATAATAATTGTCATCTCTACATAGATATATTTTTAAAATACATATTACAATAATATCCAGATATACTCAATGAAATACACATATTATTAAGGTAATGTACCAACCATAATTTCCATCTATTATTCCTACTCAAAGGTTCCAAAAAACACTCATATGGGAGACAAAATTCCATCAGTCAGATAACACTGATGACATCTGTCCGAGAGGTCATGCATGTCGAGTCACCTCATTGGAAGTATATAATGGGTGTATGATAAAAATGATACACAAATGAGGATCACACACAAGGACATGGTGTATACTAAAAAATGAATATGGAATATCCCAATAAGTAGAGGATCGATGATTGTGTATTTTTGGTCATAACGATACCAACAACTCCACCAAGGGTAAGAAGATGATAGAGTATATCACTCTGGGCCTCATAAATGGATTTCAATAACTCTATTCTAGAAGTCCTACAAAATGGATCACTATACCATGTGTAGTTTGTGATTCCATACTAACCCTTAGGGAAAAGGATACAAGGAAAACACCCTAATGAAACTTGTCCAAGATGAAGAGGACAAGGGAACCAAACCAACTTTGAAGGAGTACACGACATGTACTGAAAGTACATAGCATGACCCTTCAACACTGGTTCCTACCTATGTAAATGTACTATGACCATGTCTTCATGGAAGTACATGACATGGCCATGCCCATGTACTTCTTCCTGTGTCAATGTACAAAGCTATGTCAATGTACACTAGCCAGACCATGTCTGTGTGGGAGTACACAATGTTCCAATGGTAGTGTAATCATGTCCATGTCAGTGTAACTTCCAAGGTACATGCTGATCCAACTGGAAAGGGGTCACACATCATGTGATATGGGTCAGATTCTATGTTATCCTTAAATTTATCTTGAAACCATATATGAAACTATAAGGGAACCACTGGGCGTGCTGATCCATAATACATAATATGCCGATTAGGATTTTCTAGAAACCATGTTATTCATCCCATGTATTCTTGGACCATCACCACCTCAAATTCCAGCCTTAATCCCACTAGGAGTCATGGATAAAATCTAACTAAACATTTATACCATCAATCACTAGATTCTGACAACCAAAACTGCTCAAAAATCATCCACACACATAATCTGCCATCACATGATGTTGAACATGAAATCATGTATCCAAAATATCCAATCCACTAAAACAACCATTTTTAAATGATCACCATGTTGTATCGAGCCCTAATATGTGATATTGAATTATTTCAGCAAGAAAAGGGTGAAAAACATTCGATTCCTCCGAATTCATCAAATTGTGGGCCAAAGGATCACCTACAATGGAAAAAATGGGGAATAAAATCATAAATGAAAACATGGGGAACAAAACTCATCCAATTTTCATGTTGGCGTTGATTTATTTCCATTATAATTCAAAAATAAGATATAAACAACAAATCACAATTAATTCCACCAAGTACTAGATGAAACTGTCCCATAAAAACAATATACACAATCCTCAAAACAATTCCTTAGTTTATTGATTCACATTAATAATAAGAATCCTAAAATGGGAAAAATCCAAATAAACAATTGCCACACATTGATTCAGATCGATCACAGACAAATAATGAAGCTTCTTTATCATCATGTGTGAGATCCCCTGATTCTATTTTAGGTTGATCATCGATCCATGATGTGGTAGATATTTTTCTATGAGATATCTTACAGCACTCTCTCTAATGGCTCCAAGGTCTTTAGGTTAACCCTAAAATCACATCATAATAGTATTCTTAAAGTAAACATCCATATCTGATTGAATGAATTAAAATAAACTAATTTATTCAAATTAAAATATTCATTTTATTCCCGTGATTATTTTTTCATAAACTCCCCCACACTGAAAAAGGTTATACCACACCTAGGGTAAAAAACATGATCTGAACTCAACAGTGCCCTTATATTTCTGACATGGTCAGTCATTTAGAATTTATTCCACTTTTTTAGGAAAACTATGTGTTCATGATATTTAATATTCTTAATATATTTCAAAAATTAATTCTGGAAACATCGGTCCTCACAATCACACTTCCTCTCAACACCTAGTCTCTATGAGTATCCATAAAATATGAAAAAATAATACATGGAAAGTATATGTCATTAAATTCTCCCCACCTTGTGTATTTACATCCCAAAATCCAAAATAAGTGGAAATACAAAAAGATGCAGGTACAGATAATGCATATACGAATCCCTCTTGTAGGTGCTCTCTTAAAAATTCCCATTCTACCACTAGACACACACAATGGTAATCACTCATCGACAAAAGATACTATACTACTGATCCTCGATGTCTACCAGGTACTAAGAAAAGGTAGCTCCATAATTGATGTCTAAATCACTATAGTCGATAATGTGGGATGGGTCATGAACATAACTCCTCAACTATGAAATGTGTAAGATGTGATGTACTAGGTAAAACTATGGTAGTAAAGGTTAGTGGTATGACACCTCTCCAACTATAAAAATTATCTAGAAATGTTAAATTAATCTTAGAGATAACCTACCTCCCTAACCAAATATCTATTATCAATATCGATGTGAAACCCATTGGAACACATGGTCTCTCTCCTAAAACTCCAAAGGCCTCCATCATTGGTCATCATAAGACTTCTGACAGCTCTGTAAAGTCCTAATCTACTCTTAGATGATTTGAACCTTCCCAGCAGTGGCTCACACCAACTCTAAGACATAATCACTGACTCTCCTTGTTTAGTCTAACAAATTTGTGACTTTAAGGGTCACCCATACAAGGCCATGAATGGAGACATACCAATGGTGTAATAGTAGATATTTTTGTATGGAAACTCCACCAATGGTAAGTGATCATCCCAACAATGTCAAATTACAACATGAAATCTCACATCATGTCATCCAGAACCTAAATGGTGTACTCAATAATACCATCAGCCTAGTGGTGGAAAGCCATACTCAAATGCTACCGGGTCCCAAATTCCACCTAAAATCCCTTCCCTAACTGATATGTGAAGAGAGAATCTTCATAAGATATTATTTTCAAAGGAACTCCATGGATTTAGACTATCTCCTTCATGTATAGGTGTTTCAAGATCTCTACTAAACATCGATATTGGAATGCAAGGAATTTCACTGACTTGTGGTGTTAGTCTATGATCACCCAAATAGAATTGTTGCCACTGGATTGAAGGACCCCAGAACACCTTGAAAAGGGAGGGGTGAATCAGGGTGTCAACCTTTTATTTTTTAATGTTGTGGATCTTGTTTCCATGTTGGTAGGAACTTGTTAAATCTTTCAGACAATTGAAAGCAAGGAGATGACACAACACTTTTACCTGGTTCACCACAAATGGCTATGTCCAAGGAGCATACGTCGATAGTGTGTCATTCATACCTAAATCCACTAATCTTTACTAGTTTTAGGATTACAGTTTTTGTTCATAGTCACTATATTCCAGGCATAATAACTTTACAAAAGGTTAGGGATAGCTCATTACATTCCTCATATCACTTCTGTCGACTCCCCATAGCTCACTGCCTTGTGAGAAGTCTAACTCAGTTTGTCGACTTGAAGGTTGCTTCAACAGATTTATATTGAATTCTTTGTCTCATTTGAGCATGAAACACTGCTTGCATTGATGTCTTGAATTGATTCACTTGAATGCACTGAACCACTAAGCTGGGTAATCAGAACATGTGTTCATCCTATACTAACAATTGCGTGCAACACCAACACTATGCACGTATGTTTTCCTGTTTTGCATTCAAAACATGCATACAACTACAAACTTTACACGTAGCTTCTACTTTTTACATGCAACATAAACTTTTCTAATAAACATGAACTTTTACGTGGAACATCAATTTTTACACGGAACTACCACTTTTACGTGCAACTTTAACTTTTACGCGCAGTAGCACTTTTATGTGCAACATCAACTTTTATGTGCAATATCACCTTTTACACGCAAATACCTTTTTGAGAAAATTTTATGTGCATCAGAACTCTGATATTCTCTAGGTATTCTACCATACCAAGTAAGGGGGGTCAATGCTTATTTATAGGTCTCACCGAACACCACACGCAAAACCCATCGTGTCACGCAAAACTCCCATTCTGCACGCAAAACATTTCATACAAGAACCAATTTTCACACACATAGCCAGATTTTCCATGCACCTCATTCCTTTTACCTTTTTCAGTGTTTTGATCATAAACACCTTTTGTGCAATTGAAAAACTATGCAACTCCCTTCTTCCTACATGGTCACTAAAACTTATGTCAGAGGTCTTGGTATATCATTTTCACACTTGGATGTACCTCCAAAGTATATTTATGAAACTCTATCAGAACCTCCTCCCCCAATGTCAATGGTACCATTGTGTTCCCTATGAAAAGAACGACATACTACCCACCTTCATAAAATCCATAAAGACCATGTACCATGGATATCTAAGCACATATGGTCTCACAGTAGGAATCCCAAAGTCGTGCCTCCCTAACTCACTATAAAAGTGGATGGGTAACAACCATAAGATGGAGGTAAGTTTCTCAATCTCCATAAATAAATGACAACTTAAATGATACCAACTGTTCTGACACCTTATTAAGATATTGCGAACTCCTACTAAGAGAATCATCTACCACATTCCCCTTACTAGGAGTATAAACAATATAAAAAACATAACCCTTGAAGAAATATATCCATCACCCCTATATCAAGTTAAGATACTTCTGGGAGAAGTTATAGTTGAGACTATTTTGATCAAAATAGATAATTAACCCCTCACCCATCAGGTATTGTCACCACATCTTTAGTGAAAAGACTACTAATGCAAACTAAAGATCATGGTTCATGTAGTTATACTAATGTGATATCAACTGACATGAACCATATAAAATAAAATCCAACCTCTGCATTAAAAAACAACCAATCCTGGTTCTTGAAGCATCACTATACACTACATTCTCGACACCCTCCTCAGGTAATCTCAAGATGTGAGAAATTGTCAATATCTACCTCAACTCCTGAAATTCTTATTTTCACCTCTCCATCCACATGGAAGGATTCCCCTTTTGGGTTGATGATGCCATAGGAGCAGATATAATTGAGAAATTAGGGATGAATCTCTAGTAATATCCTACCAAGTGAAGTTAGATCCAAACCTTTGTCACACTCTTGGATGACTCCCAAGATTGCACTACCTCAACCCTCATCAGGTTCACTACCACACCATCTACTGAGATAAAATGTCCCTGAAAGAGGGACTCCTAAATCTATTAATGGATCATTGAGAGCTTCCCGTATATATGGTGCTCTCATATTTTTTCCATAACCATCCATAAGTGTCTTGTGTTCTCCCCCTCAAAAATCAAGTACACAAGGATATTGTCGACGAAGACTACCATTAAAAAGTCTAAGAAGGGATAAAATATCCATTTCATGAGTCCCATTAACATTTCTAGGGAATTCATCGGTCCATATGGAGTCACTAAGTACTCATAGTGACTGTAGTGAAATCTAAATATCATCTTTGGTATATCCTCATCCCATACTCACAACTGGTTATAGTCTAGTATGAGATAAACCTTTGAAAACCATCATTAACCTATATAATGATCCATTAATTCATCGATCCTTGATAGCGGATAATTTTTATTCATGGTCACTTGGTTCAAGCGCCATTAGTCTACACACAACATCAATCTCTCGTCCACCTTCTTAGAAAACAATATTGGGGCTTCCCCGGGTGAAACACCTGGTCTAATGAACCATTCCTCTACAAGTCCTCCTAATGCACCCTCATCTTGAAAATATCTACGGTGTAAATATGATATGCTGGGATATATATCAAGGTCATCCTAGGGTGTAGATAAATGAATAATTCTATCTCTCAGTAGGGGGTTATCCTAGAATGTTATCAGGAATGAAGTATTCATACTCCTCCACCACTATAGGGAAGTGGAAACTCATATCTTCCACTACACAAAGGGTCATTATGTACAACTGATGAATAATCAGTTTCACCCTCCTATGGATGAGTCCTTCCTATGTTTCTTAGGTTTCCTATACACCCATAATGAAAAACCTAGTCCCATATCCATAGATACACCACATACTCCTCCTAAAATAGTCAACATGGGAATGAACTATAGATATCCAATCCATACCTATGACTATTTCATAAGTCCTCATCACTTCTATAAAGAGATCCCAATAGAAACTCACTCCTCCAAGGGTCAGGTCACACTATCATCACAAGTGTGTGATCACTAAGTCATCTCTAGTAGAGAGTCTCCAAACGTAGGGTTGAGTCAAGGGCTCAACCAAAATCTATATGTCTCATACCAAATATGTAGAAATAAATTAATGTATAGATTTATTGTTAATATGTAATGAAAATAAGTTACTAAAGATGTAGATTGTATCGAAAATCATTCTTGGATCCTCTCGGTCATAATCCATGACTACCTGCAGCTTCCCCTACCACTATCCTCCATCTCCCTAAGCCTAGTATGGACCACATTAGGGTGGTGGTGGTAACATGTCAAAGAATCCACCACCTCCAGCTAATCTCATAGCTCCTATTTCATGTACTCCGTCATATGGAACTATATACTCATGCTGCTTCCTTAACCATGGAAGCCCATTCACTGTCTCCCTATCACCTATATGATGTGTCATACAATCTTGTGAAAGATTTCCCCCACTGTCACATGAGTAGAACCACCTATCCCTAGGCTAATTGGACACATCCTGTGAGCCCCAAACTATAGAACCTCTATCTTGGGACCTCCTCATGAAACTCCTCACATGTCCATGTCCCTGATACTAAAATCAGATCTCTGTTTTCAAAGTATCTACTTCTGTATTCCCATTTTTTGCAACCACTATATTTGTCTTCTCATCTTGGAAACTCTCAACCACTAAATATCACTCTAGAACCCTATAATAACTTGGAATACATTGAGGTATAACACTATCTTGGATGTATCTACATAGTAGTAACTAGAAGTTCTGATCCTTGAAGAATTGACCATGAACCATATCCATCAACACCTGGAGTGGTTAGTGAACCTTGATAAATACTCAGCTACTATCATGCTTCCCTTCTATGCACAACCCTTGTCTTAGCTAGAGAGAACTCCTCGCTGAAAAGGCACTCCAAATCTG
Organism: Viscum album; assembly: GCA_963277665.1. NCBI lineage: Eukaryota > Viridiplantae > Streptophyta > Magnoliopsida > Santalales > Viscaceae > Viscum > Viscum album. Next base: position 81,431,395 of record OY728122.1, read on the forward strand.
ACCATGTTAGAGTCACATCATTATAATACTAGGTAAATAACCCCACCACCATTGTATAGAGCCTTAGAAAAGGCTCTCTTCCAGGACCATCATCTATTATTCTGGGGTCTTATCCAAATGAAAAACTCATCTCACCACCTCAAGAGAGTCCTCAACCACCTACTGGTCAGGCTTTCCTCAAAACACGTGGGGTATCTATTTTTGAAACTTGTGTATCATACTCAGCCTTCACACCTCATCTGCTAGTACTCTGTGTACCATACATTTCTCTAAAGGTGGTGTTATAGCTAGTGCTCCACCTGGTGGTAAAGCCACAAGAGCTGGTCCCTATATATATTTCTCATCACTGAGGAGATTTTCCTCATGATCCTAATTTTGAACCGCAGATGAGATAAATCCTGGAGGCATCCTAAAAAAACACGATGTACCATGGTCAATGATAATATCTAGAGAGATTACATAATAAGGACATGAAAACCATAGACCCTTCCTGTATAATTCTTGTACCATTTTCCCTATAACCATTATTCTTATGTAGAGAGTTGAAAATAAAGTGATCAGACTCCTAGTGCATGGATACATGAAATGGTTCACTAACGCTGGTGTCTTTGGATAGAAATATGAACCTAAAACACTTAACACCATTTCCCCAAACCAATATCATAGACTACAGTGCTAAGGTATAACTGACTCCTCTGATACCACTTTGTTATGAACCATCCTAATGGGGCCCGTTCCATGACTCTCTAAGCCTGCCACCAATAGGACAGGGGATGGAAACTAGCGTCAAGTAGACATATCACTAACATGGGATTCCTTAGCCTAAAGTACCTACACACACACACATCTACAAGAACATACAATTTTAAAATGTAAAAACTACTAAAAAACCAAGCAATAATACATCTAATCCCACAAACAGAGTACGAATATTGGAAATTGAAAGTAAAAAGGTCTAAATACAATCCCACCATAAAGAGTTTGAGAACATTTCCATCATGAAAGTAAATATGTGGACTACTGTAAGGATAACTGCTGAACACACTGTGGTCTTACTAGTTCACTAAGCGTTGCCCAATCCTTGTACCTCTAGGAATCCATCAAAAGGTTGATCTTCTATACAAGGCATGAAACATGTGGGAAAAGGCCATGCATGGGTGAGTATAAAAATACCCAATAGGACACCCCAAAACCATAACGAATATAATAAAAAATTACAATCATATATACACATGTATATTTCTACAACACATAAAAAAGTGTATCTAGATATACTCAACCAAAGACACATAGTCTCAAGGTAAAGTCCAAACCATAATTCCTTCCTAGGATTCCAGGTCAAAGGTTACACATATCACTTGTCCAGGAGAAGACACTCCACAAGTCATATAACATCAATGACATCCATTCGAGAGGTTATGATCGCCGAGTCTCATCATAGGGAGTATACACTGGTAGTATGAAGATTAAGATACAATGATTAGGATCACACCAAAGGCCATAGTTTATACAAAGAGCTAAATCATGAATATCCCACTAAGAAGAGGGTCATTTCTCATGTGGTTTTGGTCATGAAGATACTAATAAATCCACCTAGAAAAAGAAGATGATAGAGGATCTCACTCTAGGCCTCAAGGATGGAATAAAAAACTCTATCAAAGTGGTATTTGTGAAGGGATATGTATTATATGTATAAGAAGAGTTTCTATAAAACCCTTAGGGAAAATGATATGGGGAATTCACCTTAAGGATGCCTTACCAAGTTGAAGAGGAAAAAGGATCCAAGAAAACTTTGGAGGATTACATGGAGTGTACTAAAAGTACACAACATGAGCCTTTGACACTGGGTCCAACATATGTAAAAATACCGTTTCCATGTATGTGTGGATTTATACACTGTTCCCATTACCATGTACTTATTTCTGTGTCCAATTACAAGACTATGACCATGTACACTAGCCTGACCATGTCTGTGTAGGAGTACACGATTTACCAATGGTCGTCTACTCTTGGAAGTGTCTGTTTACCCTATGATGTACACACTGATCCAACTTGAAATATCTGACACACCATGTGACAGTGGTCCATGTGACAGGGGTCACACACTATGTGATCCTTAACATTATCTTGAAACCCTACCCACCATTTTGAGGGTCCCAAATGGCATGTAGCTCTATAGTACATGTCTTTTTGATAAGAATTTTCAGGAACCCAAGTTCTTCCTCCCATGTATGATCAAGACTCCATCACCTTGGATCCTGGAATCCATCCCAATGGAATATTGCATCTACTCTGGAAAAACCTTTACACTATCAATCACTAGATTATGGCCACCAAAACTACTTGGAAATCATCCACACACATCGTCTACCATCACAGGCTGAAGAAAAATAAATAGAGTATCTAAAACAACATGATCTAATACCACTTCTATTTTCACATGATCACCTTTTCATACCAATCTAGAATCTATGATATCGAATCGTTTCCTTATGAAACAAGTGAACAACGTCTGATTCCTTGGTATTCGTTGAACTATGGTCCAAAGGGTCTCCCGTGATGAAAAAATAAATGGGGAAGAAAAATAAAAGCACAAACATGAGGAATGAACCTCAGATAATTTTCATGTTGGGATTGATTCACTACTAATAGAATGAAAAATTAATAGATAAACAACTAATCAAATGTAATTCCCCCAATTCCTGGATGAAACTATCCCATACCCGCAATACATACATTTCGTGAAACATTTCGTTAGTTGATTGATTCACTTTCATTGTAGGAATTATAAAAAGGGAAGAAATCCAAATAAAAAAAATCCCCTACTTCAATTTGGATCAATCAATAATGAAGAATGAAGTTGCTTCATTGTCATTTGAGAGATCCTTTGATTCCATTGCATGTTAATTTTCCAGCCATGATTCAGTGGATGTTTGTCTGAGAGAGATCCTCAAATTCTCTCTCCAATAGATTCGTGGTTATGTGAATAACCATAGAATTCCTCATAAAAGTATACTTAAAGTCAATTCCAGTGACTACATCAATGAATTAAAATAAGATAATATATTTAAATTATTTTAATCATTTTACCCCCATAATGAATTTTTCAAAAATTCCACATGACAATAAAGGTTATGATGCGCTTATGGTAATACCCATGCTCGGAACTCAATGATTACATAATTTTTCTGATCTAGGACCCTATTTATGAGTCATTCTATTTTTTCAAAAAACTACACATGCGTTCTATTTAATATATTTCAAAAATGTATTCTCGGAACATTGGACCTCATAATTACACACCATCTCAACTGTTGGTCTCAAAAATAATCCATACAATATCCAAAAAAATAATACATGGAAAATATAAGTCATTATATACACGGTGTGTGGAAGGTGTACATGTCATGTACCCCATAAATGTGTATATCTATGATTCTATCTATGTCCCTAATTGCAAGAATCATACTCAACGAAAGATTAGAGAATGACGTGTAGACCATGTAAACATTATGTATCTTGATACACATTATGAAATTTGTACACCAATCTAGGGTGTAACCATGAGAATTTAATTATACATAATGAAATTAATTACGAGTTATTAATGAACTTCTTTCTATATACACGTTCATACACACAGTGTATCATGGTAATAAATGCTAATTAATTCTACTATAATTGATGACTTGTAATGTAATACATTAAATCCTTATGTACGTTACACAACCATTTAATGCAAGTACACATCCCTATTGGTTATATGAATGTTTACACACCATGTAAAAAGATAACACATCAGGTATACTTAAATAACGTATATGAATAGTATACATGTTAAGAGTTTATAGTACACAGTGTAATTATGTACATTCCATGTGGAATTATAGTACATGTCATGCACTTATATAATTTTAATAAATCTAAAATTAAATAATGGTTGAATCATCATGACAGTTTAGACAGACATTAAAGATAAAGAATTAATTATTTAATTTGATTGATTAAATTTATTCAATCATGTTTTATCATAATAATAAGAAAAAATTGAAAAGAATTATATCTAGTTGGAAAATGTGTGTTCATTACATTATATGGTTGATCATGATCCTATAATGGCATATTAATTATTGATTACTTTTAATTTAATTTATTTGATGGTTTTTCCAATAATTATTAATAAATTAAAATTATTTCTTGTGTGTTATCCCATCCTAATTATTAGGTATTGGCCTATGTTTCTACAGTATATTTTATGTTTCCCAATCTGACCCATCATTGGGTTTCCATTATCAATGTGTGAGTAAATTCATATGTAACGAATGGAGATCCCAGATGAGTGGAGGTGGATCATGTTTGGAGTTGAGGAAAACATAATCAAAGAAATACTTAGGTGAATAGGTGGAATACTACAACCCCATCCACAAATTTTCTCAAGGTGGATTTCTTATAAGGTATAAATTTAGTTTATCATCCACTAGTTAAAATAACTATTAGATAATTCTCATGATCATACAACTTTATTTATTTCTTTTAGTTTCATGGTTAATTATTTATTTCTATTTTATGGTGATTACATTAAATAAATAAATTAAACATCATTAAATATAGAATTAAATAAACTATATTGCATATAAATTTTATCAAGATATGGTTAATCACTTTAGTTAAACATACATAACATTAACATGCATGTTTTTTTGATAAAATGGAATCATTTTAAACATAAGATAAAAGATAACATCACTCAAAAAATACTAAGTCTATATAGCCTTAAATTTCTTGATTTTGAATGGAACCAATAGTTTCAAAGTGCTTGATCAACCCCCACTGGGCCACCTTAAACTAACAAGGATTTTATAATTATGGTTTTGGTTTATCTAACCAGAATTACAAAGTTTTCCTTTCCCATTCTAGTCCTGGTATAATTTTGGAGGTAAGTGTTGAGGAAATATATGTCTAGGGTTTTAGGATTGGAGATACCAATCAATGGATCAAGGAGTAATAAATTAGTAGTAGACAAGTACTTTCCTTCCTAAATACCTTGAAGTATATTGTCCAACCCTCTTTGATGTTTTGATAAGGGATATATGTATACTTGACATAAGATTTCCCATAATATAGGATAATCCGAGGTCAACAGTGAGGAATATCAGGACCTAATAAAATATCAGGAGACTAATAATTAATGTTTTTAAATCACACATTTGGTAATCAAGGAAAGTATTAAAATATAATCAATTTATTATAGAAATAGAAAATCACACATCATTGAAATTATCATTATGATCTATCCTTGAGAAGGAAAACCTTCTCACTAACACTAATTTATAGTAATTGTATAGATTATTTTGTATTGTACTATGATAAGTGCTAAAATTATAAGATATAGAATCCCCTATTTGTGAACTAAATGGAAAATAGGCTAGAGAGGAGGAATTATCTATCTATGAAAAATACATGGATGATGATGTATATGTCTAATTTTTGATTCTATCAGCTATGTCTAGTGAGCTTCATAATCATCATAAAATCATGAATGTATTAATAATGTTTTAACATATCCAAGATCATTTCTAGGAAAAATTAAGACAAAAGAGATTTGAGATCTCTAAGGAACTATTCATGTGGATGCTTTGAAAGTTAGTTCTAGATGGGCCACATGTAGTTAATATGATAGAACCCATAGAGTAATTGGGCATCCTAGGATTTATGTTACCTGATGAGTTATGAATAGATCTTACTTTGACACCACTACATCAAATATTCTTTAGTTTCACTGTTAATAATGATATGAAAAATGTTGATAAGTCTCTTATGAGACTCATCACTCTTATTTTATAACTTGATAAGTACATGGAAAGTAAGAAACCTACAGTCCTTATGGTGAATAAATGGAATCACAAGGAAAAGGGCCTAAAGACTAACCCAAAGTCTAAGGCTTCTGAAAGGTAACCATTTAATAATTGGAAGATCCAAATGTAGGAAAAACAACAATTTTTTTTAATGTTTAAATATAATTTACAAGAAGAAGAACTATACCCAGAAGATGCAAGGGGAAGATTTAGGTATATTATTTATCGAGTGAAACTTATCCTAATAAAATAATTGGGTATTGGATACTATTTATAGTTCTCATATGTATATCCAAATAAAATAAACAAGTATATCTAGGAAGGTTTCTAGAGGAGAGGTGGATCCTCTAAGAGCCAATGGAGCTCAATTTGATTCCATGATTTTTGGAGACTACCACCTAATTCCACCGACATGACTTATCATTGTTTTAAAGAATCGTTATTATGTGCCTATTGTTTCTTGGAACATAATATTAGTTTATATTCTTGATATGAATGTTTTTTCTTTCATGTTCAGAAAAAATGAATGTTTCTTTTACCAAGATACCATTTTTATAATATTCTATGACTTTATAATGGTATTTATGTCCTATATTATGAAAAATAATACATTGGATTTAATAGTGAATTATTTTCAGAAGGATCATTTGACCCATAGTTGTGGCATCCCCATCTAGGTCATGTAAACCAAAATCTCTTAAAAAATCTCCATCAATATGGTTATTTAGATGCTTTTGAGCTAAAAACACTTGAAAAAGGTCTATCTTAACCAAGATGACCAAAAATAAAACTATTAGTGTTATAGAGAAATAGTATACACTAATGTATGTATAACATTTACAGCATAATATAGAGGCGAATTATTATACTTAATTACTTTTACTAATTATTTGAGTATATATGGATTCATCTATTTACTGAGGTATAAGTCAAAATCTATAGAGAAATTCAAGGAATTTAAAAAAAAGTAGAGAATCATCTTGAAAAGAAGATAAAGAATCTTCGATCAGATCAATTCAGATACTGTCTAAGAAAATATTTTATCTAAATTTTATGGGTATGTGATACTGTATCCCAAATAAATTCACCTTATGCACCATAATATAATGGTGTAATTAAAAGGAGTAAATACAACTCATTGGATATGGTGAGGTTAGTAATGAGTCATGCTAATGTTATATTATCCTTTTGGGGATATACATTATAGAATGTGGATAGAAAACTAAAATAGGTTCCAACTGAAGAACTATATGAAATAATCTATTATTTAATTCATGGAAGAAATTTTATTTTTCTAAACTTATAATAATGGGAATGTGAGGCACTATTAAGGCCACTTCAGGAAATGAAATGGAAACTTAGGTCATGAAGTGTATCTTTATAGGATACCCTAAGGGGAAAAGACTTATTACCTATATGAACCCTTATTAAAAATGGTTATAGTGTATTGGATGGACATATTAATTTATTGGGTTCACAAAATCAAGAAGGATTGTTGGAGAAAGATTGAACTTGATGAAATCAATGACAAAGATATACAAGAGTTGGCAGAGGAAGAACTTCCAACAATCCCACTAGAAGAAGATGTTCCTAAGGTACAAGTACTATTTAGGGGAACCTGAGATGTTAGAGAACTAGTATGTTATGGTTTTATTATTACTAAAGATGTAGAATCATCATTTTTGGAAAATTATGATCCTATTTATTGTAAAAATGTGGTAGATATCTCAAAGGATATAAGATGGAAAGAAGACATGAATTTTGATATAGATTCCATGTATCATAATTTTTTTGGGTTTTGGTCGATCAGCCAGTTGATGTAAATATTTTTGGATTTAAATGGGTATTAAATAGAAAAATATACATGGAAGGTAAAGTTATTACATTTAAATCAAGTCTTTTGGATAATGGGTTTAAATAGTTTTAGGAGATTAAGTATAATAAAACTCGTTCCCCAATTTCCATGTTTAAATACATCAAAATTATACTTATTATAGTAACATTACTTGACTATGAGAATTTTTAGTTGGATGTAAAAACAAAATTAATTAATGGGAACCTTCAAGAATATGTCTATATGACACAACCATATGGGTTTGTGATTCCATGTAATTCCAAAATGGTATGAAAGTTGCAAAAATCCAAATGGATTAAAGAAAGAATCGAGGTAATGGAATATTAATTTTGAAGAAGCCATATGAGTTTTTGGTTTCATAAAGAATGAATATAATCCATGTTTCTGTAGATGGTTTAGTGGGAGTGAAATCGTTTTCTTGGTTCTATATATCGATGAAATGTTACTATTTATAAATGAGTTACTAGCCTTATAGTAAGTTAAGGAATGGTGGAATAAGTTTTTCTCTATGAAGGAATTAGGTGAAGAATCCAATATACTCAAGATATAGATTATTTGAAATCATTACAAGATGATTCTTTCATAATGACAGGGTACATACATTGACCATATACTGGAGTGATTCAGTATGGAATTATCCAAGAGGGGATTTGATTTTGTGTTGAATGGAATTCATATTTCCATGATAATGCTTTCTCAGAAACAATAGGATAGAGTGTGTATTAGTGAGGTTCCTTTTTCATATATGATATGATCAATTATATATTCCCTGTTATATACCAGGATTGATGTTTCTTATGCTATAATCTTGGAAATTAGACATCAATATGATCCAAAATAATAGAACTAGTCTACTATTAAGACATTCCTGAAGCATTTTAGGCATACTAAGGATATGTGTCTAGTATATAGAGGATACAAGGATCTATTTATAATGTTATGACTTGATTATAGTTTCCTAACTAATCTGTATGACATGATATTTCAATTAGGATATGTATTGACACTCAATGAAGGTGTTGTAATCTAGAAGCGCTCAAAAAATCTAGTTGTGACTGAATGTATAGAAGATTTATAGTATATTATTTATTCTAGTATAGATAAAGAATAATTTTTGATTCTCAACTTCATATAGGAGTTTTGTGTGGTGACTAGTAGTAAATACCCTATCACACTATATTGTGATAATGTTACCATGGTGCCTCTCACAATTGATCCAAGGTATCACCAAATAATAAATAATATACTTCAAAAGATTCCATATTGAGGGATTTTTCTAAATGAGGTGAAGTAAAAGTGACCAGAGTATCCCTAGAGGATAACATGTTATACCCATTGACAAAATCATTATCACAGCAGAAGCATGAATATCATGTGAGAGTTTGTTGGTTTAAATTTGGTAGTAGTTGAATTTAGTGAAAGTTGGTTTCTACTAGAGATGGTGGTTCCCTAAAAACAACTACCCTTATAATTTCAATAACATTTTATATTCATTGTGTTTAAATATAATATAATTTATTATAACATCATAAGTGTTATTATGTGAAATAATTTATGTGATAATTTTGAAAGGATACTTTCCACATTGAAATTATATAATAGTCCCCACTTTGATGAGGTACTTTAGATGATAAGGAAATATTCCTTAAACCCATGTTCTATGGATGAATTCCATTACCAAATGGGAACAAAAAATATTGGATATCAAGTGAAATAGGCTCATAATATATTAAGACACCTTCTCATGGTGTTTATCCTTTTTATTCTCCAAGAAGGGAGGTTATGAGAATGGACCCACCAATAGAATGTCCCCATATTTCATGTTTCATTGGATATTACTATTCGTAGACCTATGTAATGATCCTTTTGATCTAAATTATTATTAATGTGTTTAATGACTCTTGTGGTTTGATTTTTTTTAATAACCATGATAATAAAGGTTCATGGTGTTGTTGGATATGTTGGGTGTGTCATGAGTGGCATGAAATTAATGAATAATGAGAGAGATTATTTTTCCATTCCATTGGAATTGAATATCTCGAGCTCATTTATGGAGTAAAATAGACATATTAAGTCAGTATCCAGATCAGTTTATTAGTGTGTTCAGTTATGAAAAGACAATGAAAGAGAGATGTAAATATATGTTTATGACACAAGATTTTAAACCTCTTTAATGAGAGATATCACAATAAAGGAATTATATTACATGGTAAGGGTTTGTAGTATGTTGAATATAATTACAACATTAAATATTTTCTCTATGGGTTCCTTTTCATGTTTCTAAATGATAAACATGGAATTTTGGTGATTTAGCCTAATGCCACAGAGGAAGTGTCCTAGTGGGTGACACACTATGTGTATCCAAGAATCATAGTTAAATTCTATATGAGTTTAACAAGTAGATTTGAGTATTATTCTCATGTTTGATGAATAATTTTAATTGGATTTATTATCTTATCACAAATATTTATTTATTGGTGTATAATACAATTATATTTATTTATTTTTTAAATAAATTTATTTTGTACTTTTTCAAATAAATAATGAATATGATGAGTGAACTGAGTTATGGTTTGGTGATAATGGAATATTGTATGAATAAATATTAATTTATTTATTTGGGAGAAAGTTTTTTAATTTGTGAGCCTATTATGCACTTGTAAAATAAATAATAATAGTATTATTATTTAGAAATGGGGTATGATAAGGGTTAAAAAAATATTAAAGGAGCTTTGTGAAAATAATATTATAAACCTAGATCAATAAATACTAAACTATAGAATTCTTATATCAACAATGGATTTACCTAATATTTTTATGTTGAATATTTCAGACTCCTAAGAATTCTCTTATCCCAAAGATATTCTAAAGAACTCCCATAGTTCCATGAGTGTTCACAATACTGCTCAATCCACTCTAATTGTGAGAGAATCAAGATAATCCAACAATCCTTGTTTGGATTTATAGGCACAATCAATAATGAATGATATAAGAAATATGGACATCAAAAATAGCACACATAGAACCCTATTATGACATTAAGAGAATGTTTGTGAACACATGGATCACTACTAGAGATAATATTCCCTTGATTCCTCCATCATAATGGTGATTTGATAAGAAGTTTGATTCAAAATGGAGAAAAAAAGAAATAATTACAAGATGAGCAAATTATTTAATTATCTAAATTAATTTTAAATTACCTATGATATATTGTCTATGTGGATTTAGGGAATAATAATCCGTCTAGTTCTAAGGATAAATCTAATGATGTTGATGGATTTTTTTTTGTTCAACAGCCAGAACACTTTAATTGCACCATGGAACCATAAATAGACTATTCATATCAAAGGAGAGAGATGTATGATAAGTGAGAAAACCAACAACATAAAAGTGATAGATACTATATTATAATAAAATCTCATATGAAAGGAAAAAAAATAATATGGGTCATCCACATGATATACAAGAGCCACATATAAAATCATGTCTTCATTGGATAGAAATTTCATAAGATACTATTGGATTATATGATATGAGGCACATGTAAGATACAAAACACATAAGACATATGGTCGTGTATGATAGCTATGATAGAATAAATTCTCATTAGATACCTCTGCATAAGATATATGAAGCTCGTATGATATGAGTCTTCATAATATATTATATATCTTGAGAAATGAATGAGATTCATAAATACTAAGAATTCTATAACTATATTTTCTGGAGAAAAAAATAAGATGAGTTCCATGGATTTTTAAATAATTTTACCATCATGATCAATCTAAATGGATTGTGATTCATTCCAATATTAAATGAGAATCCATTTTAGGATGATGATGTGTAGTTTTATAAGTTTCACTCCAGAGGGAATGTAGCCACATGATAGTGTTACATGATTGCATGCACACATGGATTAAATTTAAACTGAATATAATTTCTATACATTCTATGGAATTTCAAAGAAAAAACAATCTCATGCCTTTTAGAGATTCAATAAGAATTCATGACTGGGATTTCAAAAGATTTTTAATGTAAGATAAATTAATAATCCATTGACTAATATAAAATTTTAATATTTTTCTACATCAAAATATAAAATGGTTTCCAAAAATCCATTTTGGAAAATAGTTTTAGTGATATTATTTGATGAATATATACATAAAAAAATAAGAAGGAATTTTTTTTAAGAATATTATATGAATATTGAGTTTCTATGAACCAGATACTTCATAGTGTCAAATATTTAATGATTCAACTGAATTTTTTTAAACTATTAAAAAGTAAGATACTTTACATGATAGAGTATTCAAAATGACAAGGAGAACTAGATCATGTGAAGATCTAGAATTATAATAAATCAAGTTGAACTCCTTCTAAATAAAAACCAGACAGATAGATTTGAACAAGTGTATGTGGGAAGATAAGCAAATTTAGTCTGTTCATAGAGAGAGAACTAGATATGGCGGTACATGAATTTCCCATAGTAGAAGGAGATCAATCCTTATTTTGGGCCATAACATTGCGATGAGAAATAAAAATACATAAAATATCATGTGGGAATTAGGATATATAGATTATTGGGACTCTAATTATATTTTTTTGGTAAGGTCTATATATTTACCACTTGTTCATATAGTGGAAGAATTCATGATTGGCTGGACTAACCAATCATTATAAGAATTAATATGTTTTGGAAAAACCTTGTAAATCTTGGTGTTTTTTTTCCTTATTTATTTTATATGTATATTAGGTAATGGTGAGTAATGTTTATTTTTATAGGATTCCGGAATTAACCAATCCAAGAGGTTGAATTAAAAAGGATAATTCATAAAAACTAATCACTTATTCACTCCCTCTTAGTTGTACAATCAAACTAGGGATGTACAAGTATTATCAAATACAGTTATATTTACCTCTAATTCTGTTATAATTTTCCAAGGATATAATAATTTGTATTAATAAATAATATTTTCATACTTTTTTATGTCAAATACTACCATAACTAGAGGAATATGATGCTTCCTCAACTTTTATCACGTGTAATGGATATAAGAGATACAAAAAATGTTGGTTTCTACCCATTACTAAGGGATCAACAATGTATTTTTCTAACAAGATAAATTTAGAAGTTGATGGAAAATAAAAACAATAATTTGTAATGTTATAAGTAATATAAAAAAGGTAATGGGACTCCAAAATGCTAAAGAGATTTGGGAAAAATTTAAGAGCTATTATTAATTTAATATAAAAGTCAAGGAAGCCCAAATAAACTTCTAGAGGAGGATATTTGAAGGAATAAAAATAGATAATTATGAGAAAATTGAAGAATAATTCATAAGATTTAATGATATTTTGAGAAATATCTAGGTTTTTGGTGTGAAGATGAATTATTCCTCCATTTTTAAAAATCTTATGAGAAAATTTCTAAACATATTTGATCCTAATATGTTAGCATTGGAAGTTAGAGAATATCTATAATTAGATGAGATTAATATTATTATGATTTCTTATGCAATGAGAAAGAATTTAAATTTTAAGAAGAAACTAAAAGATGTTATGGATTTTGAGGCCATGAGAAAGGGAAAATAAAAAAATGGAGAATTGTAGAATCCAATGATTTTTAATATGAGGAAAATGATAATGATTTCAATTGTGTGATTTCTTTTTTATTAAAAATATACTATAGAAAGGAAATTTGGGAGGAAAGGGTAAGAAACCAATAATGTGTTATAAATATAATGAAATTATAAATTCTTCAAATAAGAATCTAAACAATAAAGATATAGTATCAGAATTAGGTGAGGAGGATGAGAAAATTTAAAAATATAAGTGGTGTTAAATAATGAAGAAACATTAAATAAGCAAGAGAAATAATTTAATAATAAATTAAGAACAATATGTCTTATCTCAATGAATCTATTAATATTATGAATTTACCATTATGGTTTATATTGATAAATGTTTTTATACCTCAAGAAATGATTATGAAAAATAAATAACTAAACTATTGTACATAATAAAATAAAATTTGGAAGCTTTTCTTATGCAGAATACAAATCTCATGAATGAGAAGAGAAATATTATGAAATAAAATAAAATGAATTCTATTAAAAAATAGAAGTATACTAAGAAATAAGAGATATACATTGATTAGATTAAGGAACATAAAATAACTATGGATATGAAAAAGAAGATATTTAGATACCTTGAAGAAAATTACTGTGAAGGAAGAGGATTTATCCATGACACAATACATATTTTTAGCATCCCAAAATGAGATAATAAAATAAATTAAGACTTATCAAAGGATTCTGTGGTTAAAGCCAAGTCATCTCAAGTTGGTAAGAAAATGGATTCTAAAAGGAAAGGTAAATGTTTACATAAACAAATTAATTTTTCTATTTCTAATAGTGTAGTTTTAAAAAATATATCTAGCCAGTTTGGAACAAAAAAAGTGAGATGACCTCTTAAAAAGTAAAGGGAGAGATTAATATTCCAAGAGTGGAACTGATCCCTAGGTAAAAGGATCCCTGGTTTATAGTACGAAAACAACATGAATACTCTTGATATATTTATCATCAAAATGGAAGATAAAAGTTGATTTTTTTGGTGCTTTAGGTGGTATGGACGTAAAGCCTACTATTACCAGAAAAAAATTCATCGCTAGGGAATATACATGAACCAAGGTAGGTATATAGTCAGAAATTGATGATATATTCCCAGAGAAATAAATTTATTACCTGAATCATAACAAATATGATAACAAATTTTTTTTTCTCATGTCTAGAAGATGTGTACAATAGATATGGTCAATAGGGTCACTTTCATATTGAGTGTATAACTTAGATATCATGATAATTTAAATTTAGTGTCAGAGGAAATAAATATTAGATGATAAATGAATAAAAGTCATGTTTTTTAGGATTCCTAGTAGGAATGTGAGTGACCTAATAAAACCAAGAAATTGTAGAAATAATTCTTTAGAGTTTTGATAGATTAAAAAAAGTATGTAAAAAAATGATAAAGATCAAATGGATACTAAAACAAAAAGGAAAAAGTTTTTTTGAATAATAGGATGGAGTTCATGTGAATTCATCCCTATGCAATGAACTGAAAAGTTCATAAAACCCATGTGAAGAGTGGGGATGGACTTGGAATGCATGACTATCCTAAAAGATGAAAAAGAAATTGATGATAAAAAGTATTCAATGAAAAGGAAGTGAATTTTACTTAATGAATGAGGTGGATAAGATAACTCTATATGAGGAAACAATTCATGGGAATAAGGAAATCATGAAACCTATGAAGGATGTTACCATGAGAGTGAATACTTTGGAAGTTGATAATAGAGGAAAGAAATAAATATCATGGTTAAGATAAAACATTCAGCTATACTCTTACTACCAAGGAACAAATATTTCCCTCTTTATCCCCAATTGTTTTATCTTGTACTATCATGCAGTGAATTGAATGTAAAATATGAGTGTTTTATACAATATATGAAAAGAAGTTTTCTTAAATCAAGTATTCTAACTATCTTAAAAATTATGTGAGTTTATCCCTTAGTGAGAGAAAATATAAAGGGATGCTGTGAACATATCATGATATAGTGAGTCAACAATTTATGAACATATTTGAAAATATGTTGAATGAGATAAATAAATCACACTTAGTCCCATAGGTTTTTATTATATAAAACATATTAATTAAGTGATAGTGTTGGTTGTTAAAACTATGAATAAAATGGAGATTTTGTTAGATACACATGAACTATTTTGATATATTTACTAAAATGTGTGTAGGATTTATTTTTTCTTAATGAATATATTTGAAAGAACACAAAAAACAAGAACCAATTTAGCCCTACAAGCTTGTGTAGTTATAGACTCCATTGATCACCATGGTTAAATCACTACTATTTTCAACCCTAGTTTGGAATATGTAATCTTAGGGTTGACTAACATAAGGCTTATTGCTAAGAAAAATTACATGTTTCCATAAACCTCTTAATTCATAGAGAAGGATATGACTTTGAATTAAATAGGGAGAATAAGTTGTTTTTGAAATAAGTTATATGAAACAATAAAGGGCCTATATCTCCTTTGAATTTATTTTCTATATGTGGGATAAAAATATCTTTGAAATTGGTAAATATGATAGGTGTATTGATAAAAAAATAAAAATGAGGTTTTGAAGTTCCAAAATGAATGAATTTTATTTGTTGTAAATAAGTTTATGAATAAGTAAAGTTGAAGGATACTGTTAAGGATGATTAGAAGCCATTATAAATGGAAAAGTAAGGAGTTTTATTAAAGATATTAGATGGGAAACCTCAATGTTTCAACCCCTTATATATAATGATTTATGTCATTTTCTATTTGATAAGTATTAGTAATGATGATTTATAATGTGTTTTCCGCAATACATAAAGGAAGTAGGAGGAAGCTAGATCAAGGAGAGATTGAATAATGTTTTCCTAGGAAGAAAGAGGAAAGATAAAATTATTTGAATAATAGGGAATCCATATATGAATTACTATATATGATAATAGTTGTAATGATAGAAAAAGAATTATTAAATGATCATTTGAGATGAGTTAAAGTTTTTAAGAATACCATAGGATCAATGGAAGAGGTTCTAAGATGGTTAGAGAATGTATAGAATACTGTACGAAACAAATGAAAAAAGGATTCTTTTATATGTGTTAAAAAGTTCATATATATATGAAAGACTTTTTATTTGGAGATTTCATATGATATGTTTTTCTTATAAGAGGAGAAACACATTTGATTATTGTGATAGCTAACAATGCATAAGATATAGATCCTATATGACATGAAGACCATGTATGAAAGGACATCACATAATATGGGTAATCCATATAAGATAAACAAGCCATTTAATAAATCCTATCTTTGTACAATAGGTGTTTTACCAGATAATACTTTATTATATATTATATGGAACACATATGATATTAAAGGCACAAGAAAGGTGGTCAAGTATGATAGATATTAAGAACTAATCCTAAGATACCTCTATATAAGATATATTAATCTTGTATGAGATAAGGGTTCATAATATATGATCTATCTTACAAAATTAATACGATTCACCAATATTGATAATTCTAGAATTTTATTTTTTTGATGAAACAGATCAAATGATGATCAAGACCAGATATTCAAAGAATTCAAACATCATGATCCATCCGAATTTATTTTTATTCAATCTAATATCAAAGGATAAGACAACCAATGATAATTTATACACTAATATGAGTTACACACCATAAGGAAACGAGACACTTGTTTGAATATCATGATTTCATGAACATGTGGATTAAATTCAAATTAAATTTAATTACAATTGATTATATGGAGTTTTCATGATTAATAATCCAAATTATTTTGTACATTAAAAAGGAATTATTGACCAAGAATTATAATGATTTTGACTGAAATATAAATCAGGAATTCATCAAACCATTTAAAAAAAGAGATTTCTACTACTACTGATGAAAAATGAGTTTCAAAAAATTATATTTTTCAAAATAATGTTCATGATATTATTTTATGAATATATATGTACATAAAATAACATGGAAATATTTTTTTTCATGAATAATATGTAAATATTGTGTTGTTGGTAACCCGATAACCTATAGTATCATAGAGTGAAACCGGTGGCTGAAGCCTAGATCCATTCAAAAGAAGGGAAAATTATATTACCAAGTATTCAAAATGACGAGGGTAAATATATTGTGTGAATCTTGGAAAATATGATAAAACCATATGATCATCTTCAAAATATTACATGGGATTATAAAATTAAAGAAGTGTACATGGGAAGGACTAGTTGATCCAGTCTATTTTTGGAAAGAAATCTATAACATGCTGTGTAGGATAAACCCAAAGAAAATAGAGACAATTACTTATCTTGGTTCAAAACTTTTTATTAGTATATGATAAGATGAAAAATTCCATGTGGTAATCAGGAGATGTATCTTATAGGGACACTATGATTATTATATTGGGATGTTCCGTGTATTGAACACTTTTATATATAGTGGAAGAATTTTGATTGGGGATAAAAAATCATGACGAGGAGTAGGATTTTCTAGTCTAACCTTTTGAATATTTGTATGAGTTTACTTGTTTATTTTAAGTAAATATTAGTTGAGGGTGATTAATTTATATTGAGAGAATTTGGACTTTAATTACTCTAAGAGGTTGAATTAAAATTGAGAATTAATAAAAAGTGACCAATGATTTTCCCCCATTGAGTGGTCCAACAAAACCTAGGTTTTGTAGTGATAATATAGTCAAAATAATATCCATTATCAACACACCCAATAATTAAATAATATAATCATGAAGGTAAACAACTTGGTTTAAAATCATGTAAATGGATGTAGACTAATCCATGAATTGGGTACAATAGGTATGCATGAAAAAACATGCTAGTGTTGTGAAAATGGAACCACATGGGTATAATATACTAAATGATCAAGACATACCAGGAATATGATAATGTAGTTAGTAGATAATTCAATAAAAAAATCCCAGAATGATTTACACAACTTAATCATGGTTTTAAACTAGGAAATATTGGGGGAAGTTCTTGGAACTACATGGGCATAGCCTAACCTAAGAAATAGGTACAATATTATAAATGGTTTCTGATTACCATTAGAGGTTTAATTTCATTATCCCAAAATATTTAAAAGAAACAAATTAAATTTATTAAAATTTATATAAGAAACCAAGATTAAAATGTGAGAAAAGGTGAGTGTTAATTAAAACATATTTTTGATACAAATGTAAAATATTTAAGTGAGTAAAGAAGATAAGAACACAATCAAGAAAGTATTTTCAAAATAGGGTTATCCATATAACATTATATACTTTTAACTCTTATTAAAACCATATTGGTTTTCCTGAGTAAGGATTATGTTAACTTTAGATACTTCTATATATTCATGTTAGACTACTTATTCCCTCCTCATAGACCTAACAACCACATAACTACCAAAGCACCTTCTCAACCCCCAGTTAAGCATGGTTCACTGGTTATATATCTTCTGGTTTTATTGAGAAAATGTGATTAATTTTATAAAACATAGGTACTCAAGAAAATATAGTTGAGTTAAGCATTTAAAAACCTAGAAGGTTTAGTTTGTGGAAGGACTCCAGGCTTATAAGCAATCCTAAAGTTGGGTTGAGACTAAAAAAACTTCAATTATTCAATTTTCAGTTAATTATTGATACCAAGGAAATATTTTACCTATTAACATGGTATGATTTAGTTTTTTAACTTAATATCACGATATTTAACTCACATGTCAATATAAACTCATCAACATGGATGAAGACTTGAAAATTATTCACAAAGAACAAACCCATGTAATGAAATTTTTTATATAAACAAAAGGAAGTGGGTTTTCATAAATAATGACAAAAAATTTACATAAGAAACATTAAACACATTATATAAAAATAATGAGAAACAATTCATTTATAACATTCAAATATAAATTAGTGTCATTATAAGTTTAAGAAAACCAAATTTGGTCATGTTATAGTAATATCCCATGAATCACTATATGAGTTGAGATCACTTAAAAAAGTTAATGAAGAGAATTAAAAATTAAACAAATACTCAAGAACCACCTAATAGTCATCCAACCAAATTCAATGACCTAAGAGACCCAAATATATTATAACCTTAACCAATAAGAAACTAAAATCTAAGAAAACCAATATGATTAATTGTAAGAGTTGTTGTCCTAGAACCAACTTGATTTACTTTTATTACATGGGTATTTAATGTGTTATTACATATTGTTCATTGTTAATCATGACTATTATGTAATAATGTTGTAGAGTATTTTTTTCATTGATAAGGTCATGGATGTTCCCCACTATGATGAGAACCTTTAAATTCTATAACAATATTTTTAAATATAGTTCTGTTGTTGGATTCCACGCTATGATGGGACACATAGCATGAATACCGTCATGTGAGAGTACTTGTAAGTAGATGAGGCTTCCTCTCATGAAGTTCGCACTTGGTAATCTCCAAGAGAGAAGATTATGAGAAAAGACCCACTAGTAGAAATTCCGTATGTTCTGGCGTCATCAGATATTTCTATATGCGAGCATGTGTAATGATCCTTAGAATCCAATATTATCATTAACACGTGTCACAACTTGAACACTTCGATTTACTAACAAAAATCATCAAAAAGAAAGTTGGAGGGAAGTAGGGTACGTTGGGTGAATCATGAGTGGCATGTTATTAATGGACAAGTTGAGGAAGGATTTGTCCCTTCCATTTATGGAAGTTGATATCTCATCCCTTTGATAGAAATAGAACCTTCACGCGAAATTCCATGGTCATGGTGTAACGATGAGTTTATTTCAGGTAGTCAAAGAATTACATATCAAGCATAAAAATTGATGACACAATACTGAAACCTTCTTGATGAGATATTGCGACAAATGAATTATATTACATAGTGAGCGTTCAAATGTGGATGTCGTTGTTGCGACTTTACATTATTTCTCTTTGGCGCCTTGACCCATTTCTAGACAGTACCCTTGTAATTTAGGAAAGCCCACCAACTTCCAATGAGAAACAATCCTAGTGGGTCACTCACTATGTGTTTTTGGTGGTCTCGGTTAAATTCTATTTGAATTTAATTAATGAAATAAATATTATTTTCAAGACCATGGAATAATTTTATTCAAGTTACAATGATTGCATAAATTAAATAAATTATGTTAATTTATTTTATTTAACATTTAATAAATATTTATTTACTTGTTTGTAAATAAAATATTTATTTAGGAGAATAAATTATTTATTTCGGTGTTCAATTAATGGAAGTGGAGTTCGAGCGGACCATGGTCGGTTTGGTAATAAAATAATTATTTACAAGATGGTAATGAATTATTTAACTAGTTGGCACAAATTAAAATAACGCCTCTATTATTTTATGACACCGAATTTTATTTATAATTCTGTTTTGCGCAAGTTTTCACACCATAAATAATGACGCGATATTATTATTAAATTCATGAGTTTTCTCTAAGGTTATGAATGTAATTAATTGTTTCTATGCAATTAAATATTGTAACTGAAATTCCATGTATATAAATAGGTAAGTATTCCTATTGTTCCATACACCACACCACATGCCTGGTGAATGGAGAATTGTTGAGCCAAATAATTTCTCTCTTGAATCCTCTTCTCTCCCCTCTCATGAACGGGAGATGTTCTTCAAGGCCAAAGAACAAGCAATCAAGAACGACCGACACAAGACACTCGCTTCGCCGCACTAGCACCCGAAGAACGGGCGATGTCGATCAGAGGCCATCAGAGAATGTGTGGATCACCGCTAGAGGAATTCTAGTTTGGATCCATATAATCACAATGAGATAATCCAGAAGGGTCATTCCAGATGATCAATATCATAAATGAAGAAAAATACCAAAAATACAGGTATTATTTTTCTTTATAAAATTAATTAAATTAATTATAATCTTGATGTGAAAGATACTCTCTATGGTTTCAAGACTCTTTATTATTTATCTAAATATTTGATTATATTCCATGGAGACTGGAATTCAGCGTCGTATTGATCCCAGAATAATCATTGATCATGGTAAAAATCAAAATTGGATACCGTTCTAAAAACGCTTCTGCTGTGCCCGAAGCCTTCAATTGGTATCAATGGGGTTACATCATAGTTTATAAATATTTAAATATTCCATTGATGACTTCTGCATTTAATAATTTAGTTCTTTCAATTAAAGTTAGTCATTATCAAATATGAATCTCGATATATATTCCTCCTCTTTTATTTCTAGTTCACCGTATAGAAATGATCTTTTATTTTAATTTTGATTAAAATAAAATAGAGGATCTCATCTGGAGGTGCCAAAGCGTCCTAGACCTACAACACCAGAACACATGATGTGTATTCAACAATAAAAGCCGTGTAGTCAAGATTTAATGCATCAGACCAGTCCGCCAAACCAATCCATGTGTTGGAGTCTTTCTATGTATTAAATGACTCCCTATGTTGACCAGGAACAGGTGGCATGCAGTTTCCAGATTACATGCCATGTGTCCTAGTGGACACAACATGTAGTCTCTTCGGGTTAGGGTTGGACCGTGTACCCCGTACATGGCTTACCCTGTTAGAGACCGGGTAAGAAGGAACTACATGGCGTGTGCCCCACTGGACATGCCATGTACTCTGAATATATCTGAAGTATACACACACGTCATTTCCCCAGGCATGTACTTTTGACAGACAGTGAAAAATAGTACACATGGTATAGGTGGAACTATACATCGTATACTCATCCAAATTATGCAGATTTATTAAAATTTATTATTATATTATACCAAACCTTGAGACGTGTACCATCGTACAAGTGTATAGTTGAGGCACAACATGTGATAGGAGTTTTATATATATGTTTTTAATTTAAAATCTGCGTAATGTTCATTTCTACTCATTAGGGAGTTATGAAAAGTAATTTACTAGGTTTCCTCTAGGGTACATGTTACATACAAAGATAATTTTAAATGAATTTATTTGTCTAAAATTATGATGGATGATAATCTCAAGGAAAGTCAGAAAAGGGTTTAAGATAAAAGGATTGATTAATTAAATATGATAATTAATTGATTCGAGCATGATTTATCTTAAAGAAGAATTATTGAAGAATTTATTGCTAGTTTTATTTGTGCATAAATATTGTTTCATTTATGGATTATCAGGGGATAGAACAAGACCTTTGTATGTGGACTGTTTCTTTAAATTTATTTATTGGAATTAAATTTGTTGTCCTGTGAGCCTTGTCCTCATTAATATGCATGGTCTGCGTGCCCATGGTTTCTTTTATGTAAAACCCCATTTTACACCTCACCTATATGTGAGTTAAGAAAGGAATATGTAATGTATGTGACTCCCATGTTAGTGGAGGTGGTTCAAGCTGGAGCTGAGATGAAACCAATCCCAGGAGATACAGAGGTTGATAGGTTGAAGCTGTAATCGTGAACACAAAAGGTTCAAGGTGTTTATCCCCTAGGCCATGGTTAGTTTATCAACCTCTAGATAAAATAACCATTAGAAAATCCCAGGATTATTCAATTTGATTTATTTTATTTCTTTCAGTTTCATGGATTATCATTATGGTTGTGTTGTCATGATCACATAATTAATGAATTAAACAAGCATGAAAGATGGAACTAAAATAAACCATAATTATTCTTAAATATTATCAAGTCATGGTTAATCACTTAAGTAAGTTCTAATTAATATTAACAAGAGTGTGATAATGATAATAATAAATTAACTCATAGGAGATAAAAATACCTCAAATAAAATACTAAGTCAGAACAAGCCTTTCATTACTTTATTAAGGGAAAAACTTAATAAAACATTGTGTCTGAACAACCCATGTTGGGACACATACTTTTAAACAGGAATCCCTTATGAAAGGTTTTGGGTTGACTTAACCATATTACATCAAGTGGAGTATCCCTTGCTAGACTTGGTGTAATATTGGAGGCAAGAGTTGAGGAAATCCAAAGTCATGATTTTAGGATTGGGGAGTCCACACAACATATCAAGGAGCTGCAAGCCTACACTTGGTAAAGACCTTCCTAACTAAATAACTTCTAATATCTTGACCAACCCTTGTTGGGGTTATTTGAAAGGGAATATGGATCCTTTCCATTATAATTTCATGGAAACTGGAAAATCCAATTTCAATGGTGAGGGCTATTGGGACTTGATAAAATAGTGTGGGACTTAATAAAATTTTTTATTTCTTATAAAATGTAATTAAGAAAGTACTAATGATATGCTATTTTAATTGTATAATAAAAATGAAAAACTCGTCAACCACACTATCCCTATAATCAATTATGAATAAAGACAACATCCTCACAATCAGTAACTTCAAATAATGGTTTATAATCCTTTGGGTTATCCTATTCCATGAATGGAAGTCTTACGTGCTAGAGTCAGCATTACCGAATCCTCCTTCCAAAGAGGAGAGTGATGAGGATTTCTTGGTTTATGAGAAAAAAATTTATGATGCGATCAACAATAAATGTTTGATACTATCTTCAATGACTAGTGAGCTCATAATGTCTCCTGAAAACATAGATGCTTATAGCATTCTTGAGCACCTTCGTGGTCTTTATCAGGAGAGAGAAAGATAGGAAAAGTTTAAGATCTCTAAGACACTCTTTCAGAGTAAGCGTGGAGATGTTTCCCCAACTGGGCCTCATGTAGTCAATATCATTGGATACATTGAGTGCCTAGAGGTTCTAGTGTTTTAAACTCCCCGAAGAACTGGGCACAGATCTCATTCTCACATCACTCCCTCAGAGCTTCTCTAAATTTTTTGTCAATTTCAATATTAACAACAATGAGAAGTATTTATCAGATCTTATTATCCTCATTCGCCAAGTGGAAAAATATATGAAGCACGGAAAGCCTTCGGTCTTTATGGGGAATAAGAGGAAAGGTAAGGTGAAGATATTTAAGCCCAAATCTTCTTCATGACCTTCCATGACAAGGAATATTAAAGGGGATGCAAGAGAACATGAGGTGTATTTTTTCCCATGTGGAAAGAAGGGCAACTGGAAGAGGAACTTCACCCTTCCTAAGAAGCAAGGGGAAGATACAAGTGTATTTTTTATCAAATGAAATCGAACTGTTTCTAAAAATTGGGTATTAGATACAGCTTGTGGTGCTCACATATGTATCCAAATACAGGAACCATGTAGATTCAGAAAGATTGATCAAGGGGAGGTAGATCTATGAGCAGCCAACGAAGCCTTGTGTCTATAAAAGTATTAGTGGGATTTAATTCTTTTTCATGGAAGTTTATGTGGATAATATATTATTAATGGGAAATGAGATACAAGTATTATTTTCTATTAAGAAATAGGTAATTAAATTCTTCTCCATGAAATAATTAGGAGATTAAACCTACATTATTGGGATCAAAATCATTAGTGATATATAAAAGAGGCTATTTAGACTATGTCAGGGAACATAAATTAATAAGGATATAAATTGATTTAGTATGGAACATTCTAGGAGGGGAATATATCCAATGTCATATGGTATATATATCTCTAAGGAAATGTTTCCTCAGAAGTAGGAGGATAGATAGAGATGATTGGTAAAGTCTTGTATGCTCCTGTTATAGGTTTTACCATATATTACATTTCATATACTATAATTGATATTTCATACACCTGAATCATATTTGATAGATATTAAGAAGACCCAGGTGAGATGCATTGGATAGCTGTAAATACTATCCTAAAATATCTCTGGTGTACTAAGGATATGTTTCTAGTTTATAGAGGCGATGAGGAAATAGTTTTTAGAGTATATGAAAATTGTTGATTAATGATAGATAAAAATTATATGAAATAAAATTTGGGATATATATTCCACCTTTATGGATGAGCTATGAGTTAAAAGAGATCAATGAATCCAGTGGTTTCTAATTCTATAGTAGATTCCAAGTATATTAACTATTTTGATATAGCCAAGGAAGAAGATTATATATGAAAATTCCTCTAGAATCATTGTGTGGTCCCCAATAGTAAAGATGTTATCACACTCTAATGTGATAATACTACCATGGTATTCCTCTCCATGGATATATAAGGTCACATCAATATAAGGAATATATAATTTAGAAGTATCACCTACTGATTTATTTTTCTCTATGCAATTATGTTACATTAAAAATATTTTCCATGATGGAGAATATGGAAGACATATTGAAAAAAAGAATTATCATATTAGAAGCATGGATATCATGTGATATATAGAAAAAAAATGTTTTATACGTTGGATCTACAGTAAGTGGGATTCTGTTGGAGTTAGTTCCCTAGAAATAACTTATTTTATACTTTTTATTAGCTATTGTTAGGTCCACCCGTTCAAATACCCTGAGAGGGGGTGGGGGGTGAATCATGGTATGACTGATTAAAACTAAAACCCCTTCATATCCTATTTCATTGTAAAAAAAACACACTTATCCCTTTCTCCCATAGAAATGTATGGGAAAAAATTAAATCACATATAAGACACAATAATTTTTGCTTTGTTCAGCCTCACTAGGCTACATCCAAGGAGCATATGACAATGATGTTTCGATTATACCAAATTCAATAATGATCATTGACAATAATGATGTTTGGGTAAGATCACTTCTATTCCTAGGTTCACTAACTTTACAAGGTTTAGTTTCCACTCACTACATTCCTAGGGGTCACTCCCTGTGTCTCTTTCTATGAATCACTATTAGTGGAAAGAATCACCTTCTTTCTCTTCCTTCACTCATTACTCTTAGAAGGGATTCACCCACAGTTTACAAACATGTAGGTCATTTAATTTTCTCTAAGGAATACATCTTTATTTTTATATGGATTCCTTGTTGAAGTTTTAGTTTCATCCAATAAATGAATACAACTTTACCACAAATTTATTGGAAAATGGCTTTTGAACCACTTTTGCGATACCCACTACCTTCACAAAGCTCCACTTTTGTGAAGCTCAAATAGCCTTCAAGAGGAACACCTTCCTTTCACAAAGCTCACTTAACCTTTGAGAATTAGACCTTTTTCACAAAGCTCAACTATCCTTTCCAAAGTTCCTTTTTTGAATCTCAACTATCCTTTGAGAAGCTCACATGTTTTGGTCAGCTTTTTATGGATGATTAGATGACATTATAAATAGAAAAGTAAGGAGTTTGATTAAATATATTAGATGGTAAACTTCAATGTTTGAACACCTTATATATAATGATTTATGTCATTTTCTATTTGATAATTATTAGTAATGATGATTTATAATATTTTTTCTGCAATACATAAAGGAAGTAGGAGGAAACTGGATCAAGGAGAGATTGAATAATGTTTTCCTAGGAAGAAAGAGGAAAGATAAAATTATTTGAATAATAGGGAAACCATCTATGAATTAATATGTATTAAAATAGTTGTACTGATAGATGAAGAATCATTAAATGATGATTTGAGATGAGCTTAAGATGTTAAGAATACCTTAGGATCAATGGAAGAGGTTCTAAGATGGTTGGAGAATATAGAGAATATTGTACGAAACACATGGAAAAAGGATTCTTTTATATGTGTTTAAAATTTCATATATATATGAATGACTTTTTATATGGATATTTCATATGACATGTTATTCTTATAAGAGCAGAAACACATATGATTATTGTGATAGCTAACAATGAATAAGATATTGATCCTATATGATATGAAGAACTTGTATGAAAGGCCATCACATAATATGGGTAATCCATATAAGATATGCACACCATTTAATAAATCCTATATTTTTACAATAGGTGTTTTACCAGATACTACTGTCTTATATATTATATGGATCACATATTATATGAAAGGAATAAGAAAGGTGGTCATGTATGATAGCTATAAAAGAACTACTCATAAGATACCTCTACATAAGATATATGAATCTTGTACGAGATAAGGATTCATAATATATGATCTATATTATAAAATTTATGTGATTCACCAAAATTGATAATTCTAGATTTTTTTTTGATGAAACAGATCAAATGATGATCAAGACCAGATATTCAAAGAATTAAAACATCATGATCCATCAGAATGTATTGTTATTCAATCCAATATCAAAGGATAAGACAAACCAATGATTATTTTATACACTAATATGAGTTCCACACCATAAATAAATGAGACACTTGTTAGAATATCACAGTTTCATGAACATGTGGATTAAATTCAAATGAAATTTAATTACTATTGATTATATGGAGTTTTCAATATTAATAATACAATTAATTTAGAACATTAAAAAGGAATTGTTGACCAATAATTATGATGAGTTTGACTGAAATATAAATCAGGAATTCATTAACCCATTTAAAAAAATAGATTTCTACTACTACTGATGAAAAATGAGTTTCAAAAAATTATATTTTTCAAAATAATATTCATGATATTATTTTATGAATATATATGTACATAAAATAATAGGAAAATATTTTTTTCATGAATAATATATAAATATTGTGTTATTGGTAACCCGATACCCTATAGTATCATAGAGTGAAATAGGTGGCTGAAGCCTGGATCCATTCAAAAGAAGGAAACATTATATTACCAAGTATTCAAAATGACGAGGGTAACTATACTATGTGAATATTGGGAAATATGATAAAACCATATGACTGTCTACAAAAGATTACATGGGACTATAAACTTAATGAAGTGGTCATGGGAAAGGCTAGTTGATCCAGTCTATTTGTGGAAAGAAATCTACAACATGCAGTGTAGGATAAACCTATAGTAGATAGAGATAATTACTTATCTTGGTTCATAACGTTTTATTAGGATATAATATGATGAAAAATTCCACGTGGTAATCACGAGATGTATCTTAGAGAGACACTAATATTATTATACTGGGATGCTCCATGTATTTAACACTTTTATATATAGTGGAAGAATTGTTATTGGGGATAAAAAATCACGACGAGGAGTAGTCTTTTCTAGTCGAACCTTGTGAATATTTGTATGAGTTTAATTGTTTATTTTAAGTAAATATTAGTTGAGGTTGAGTAATTTATATTGAGAGCATTATGACTTTAATTAGTATAAGATGTTGAATTAAAAATGAGAATTAATAAAAAGTGACCACTGATTTTCCCCCATTGAGTGGTCCAACAGAACCTAGGCTCTACAGTGATAATATAGTCAAAATAATATCCATTATCAAAAAACCCAATAATTAAATAATATAATCATTAAGGTAACCAACATGGTTTAAAATCATGTAAAATGATATAGACTAATCCATGAATTGGGTACAATAGGTAAGCATGAAAAAACATGCTAGTGTCTGGAAAATTGAACCACATGGGTATAACATATTCAATGATCAAGAAATACCAGGAATATGATAATGAAGTTAGTAGATAATTCAATAAAAAAAATCCCATAATGATTCACACAACTTAAGTGTGGTGTTAAACTAGGAAATATTGGGGGAGGTTCTCAGAACTACATGGGCATAGCCTAACCTATGGAATAGGTACAATATTATTAATGGTTTCTGATTACCATCAAAGGTTTAATTTCATTAACGCAAAATATTTAAAAAAATTATATTTATTAAAATTTATATATGAAACCAAGATTAAAATTTGAGAAAATGTGAGTGTAAATGAAAAATATTTTTGATACAAATGTAAAATATTTAAGTGAGTAAGGAAGATAAGAACACAATCAAGAAATTATTTTCAAAATAGGGTTATCCATATAACTTTATATAATTTTAACTCTTATTAAAACCATATTGGTTATCCTATGTAAGGTTTATGTAAACATTAGATACTTTTATATATTCATGTTGGACTACTTATTCCCTCCTGGTAGACCTAACAACCACATAACTACCAAATCACCTTCTTAACCCCCAATTAAGAAAGGTTCACTGATTATATATCTTTTGGTTTTATTGAGAATATGTGATTAATTTTATTAAATATAGGTACTCAAGAAAATATAGTTGAGTTAAGAATTTAAAAACCTATAAGGTTTAGTTTGTGGAAGGACTCCAGGCTTATAAGCAATCCTGAAGTTGGGTTGAGACTAAAAAAACATCAATTATTCCATTTTCAGTTCATGATTGATAAGAAGGAAAGATTTTACCTATTAAAATGGTATGATTTAGTTTTTTACCTTAATATTAGGATATTTAACTCACATGTAATTATAAACTCATCAACATTTATCAAGACTTGAAAATTCTTCACAAAGCACAAACCCATGTAAGGAAAATTTTAATATAACCAAAAGGAAGTGGGTTTTCATAAATAATGACAAACAATTTACATAGGAAATATTTAACACATTATATAAAAATAATGAGAAACAATTCATTTATAATATTCAAATATAAATTAGGGTCATTATACGTTTAAGAAAACCAAATGTGGGCATGTTATAGTAATATCCGAAGAATCACTCTATGAGTTGAGACCACCTAAAAAAGTTAACGAAGAGCATTAAAAATTACCAAAATACTCAAGAAACACCTAATAGCCATCCAACCAAATTCAATGACCAAAGAGACCCAAATATATTATAACCTTAATCAATAAGAAACTAAAATCTAATAAAACCAATATTATTAACTGTAAGATTTTTCGTCCTAGAACCAATTGGTTTTACATTTATTACATGGGTATTTAATGTATTATTACATATTGTTCATTGTTCTGCATGACTATGATGTAATAATGTCCTAGAGTATTTTTTTCATTGATAATTTCATGGAAGTTCCCCACTATGATGAGAACTTTGAAATTCTATAACAATATTCTTAAATATAGTTCTGTTGTTGGATGTCATGCTATGATGGGACACATAGCATGCATACTATCAGATTCGAGTACTTGTAAGAGGATGAGACTTCCTCTCATGAAGTTCACACTTGATAATCTACAAGATACAATTTTATGAGAAAAGACCCACTAGTATAAATTCCACATGTTCTGGTGTCAGCAGATATTTCTATATGTGAGCATGTGTAATGATCCTTATATTTTAAGATTATCATTAACACGTGTAACGACTTGAACACTTTGATTTACTGACAAAAATTGCCATGCAGAAAGTTGGCGGGAAGTAGGGTACGTTGGGTGCGTCATGAGTGGCATGTTATTAATGGAAAAGTTGAGGAAGGATTTGTCCCTTCCATTTATGGAAGTTGATATCTCATCCCTTTGATAGAAATAGAACCATCACGCAAAATTCCATGGCCATGGTGTAACGATAAGCTTATTTTAGGTAGTCAAAGAATTACATATCAAGCATAAAAATTGATGACACAATAATGAAACCTGCTTGATGAGATATTGAGACAAATGGATTATATTACACAGTGAGTGTTCATATGTGGATGTCGTTGTTGTGACTTTATGTTCTTTCTCTTCGGTGCCTTGACCCATTTCTAGACAATACCCTTGGACTTTAGGAAAGCCCGCATAATGCTAATGACAATGAATCCTAGAGGGTCACACACTATGTGTTTTTTGTGGCCTCGGTTAAATTCTATTTGAATTTAATTAATGAAATAAATATTATTCTCAAGACCATGGAATGATTTTATTCAAGTTACAATGATCGTATAAATTAAATAAAATTTATTTATTTATTTTATTTAACATTTAATAAATATTTATTTACTAGTTTGTAAATAAAATATCTATTTATTAGAATAAATTATTTATTTGGGTGTTCAATAAATGGAAGTGGAGTTTGAGCAGACCAAGTTCGGTCCGGTAGTAAAATAATTATTTATAAGATGGTAAATAATTATTTAACTAGTTGGCACAAATTAAAATAACGCCGCTATTATTTTATGACACAAAATTTTATTTATAATTCCTTTTTGTGCAAGTAGGCGCCCCATAAATAATGACACAATATTATTATTAAATGCATGAGTTTTCTCTATGTTCATGAATGTATTTAACCGTTTCTATGCAATTAAATATTGTAATTGAAATTCCAGGTATATAAACAGGCAAGTACGACTATTGTGTCATACACCACACCACATGCCTGGTGAATGGATAATTGTTGAGCCAAACAATTTCTCTCTCGAATCCTCTTCTCTCCCCTATAAAGAACGAGAGACGTTCTTCAAGGCCGAAGAACAAGTGATCAAGAACGACTGACACAAGACACTCTCTTCGCTGCGCTAGCACTTGGAGAACGGGCGATGTTGATTAGAGGCCATCGTAGAATGTGTGGATCACCGCTAGAGGTATTCTAGTTTGGATCTTTACAAGCACAATGAGATAATCCGGAAGGGTCATTACGGATGATCAACATTATCAATGAAGAAAAATACCAAAGATACATGTATTATTTTTCTTTATTAAATTAAATAAATTAATTATAATCATGATGTGCAAGATCCTCTCTAAGGTTTGGGGCCTCTTTCTTCTTTATCTAAATCTTTGATTATATTCAATGGAGACTGGAGTTCATTTTCGTATTGATCCCGGAATAATCATTGATCATGGTAAAAATCAAAGTTAGGTACCGTTCCAAACATGCTTATGCTGTTCCTGGAACCTTTAATTAGTATCAAAGGGGTTACATCATAGTTTATAATTATTTAAATATTCTGTTGATGACTTATGCATTTAATAATTTAGTTGTTTCAATTCAAGTTAATCATTCTCCAAATCTGAATCTCGAGATCTATTCCTCCTCTTTTATTTCTTGTTCACCTTATAGAAATGATATTTTCTTTTAATTTTGATTAAAATAAAATAGAGGATCTCATATAGAGGTGACAAAGCTTCCTGGCCGTACAACACTAGAACACATGATGTGTATTCAACAATACAGTCCGGGTAGTCAAGATTTAATGCATCAGACTGGTCCGCCAAACCAAGCCATCTGTTGGAGTCTTTATAAGTCTTAAATGAATCCGTGTGTTGACCAAGAATAGGTGGAATGCAGTTTCCAGATTACACACCATGTGGCCTAGTGGACACAACATGTAGTCCTTTAGGGTTAGGGTTAGACCGTGTACCCTGTACACGACTTTCCTGGCAGGAGACCATGTAACAAGGAACTACACAGCGTGTGGCCCACTGGACACGCCGTGTACTCTGAAGATTTCTGAAGTATACTCACACGTTGTTTCCCCAGACATGTACTTAGGATAGACGGTGAAAAATAGTACACATCATGTAGTTGGAACTATACATCGTATACTCATCCAAATTATGCCTATTTATTAAAATTTATTATTATATTATACCAACCCTTGAGATGTGTACCATCTTACAAGTGTATAGCTGAGGCACAACACGTGATAGGTGTATTATATATATGTGTTTAATTTAACATCTACATAATGTTAATTTATACTCATTGGGTAGTTATGAATCAGAATTTATTGGGTTGCCTCCAAGGTACAAGTTACATACAAAGATAATTTTAAATGAATTTATTTGTCTAAAATTATGAAGGATGAGAATCTCAAGGAAATTCAGAAAAGTGTTTAAGATAAAAGGATTGATTAATTAAAGATAATAATTAATTGATTCGAGCGTGATTTATCTTAAATAAGAATGATTAAAGAATTTATTGCAAGTTTTATTTATGCATAAATATTGTTTCATGTATGGATTATCATGGGATAGAACAAGACATTTGTGTATGGATGGTTTCTTTTAATTTATTTAATTGAATAAAATTTGTTGGCCTGTGAAAATTATCCTCATTAATATGTATGGTCTACATGAAAAAGGTTTATTTTATGTAAAACCCCTTTTTACCCATCACCAACATGTGAGTTAAAAAATAAATATGTAATGGATGGAACTCCCAAGCTAGTGGAGGAAGTTCAAGCTGGAGTTGAGACGAAACCAATCCCATGAATATAGAGGTTGATAGGTGGAAGCTGTAAACATGAACCCAAAAGGTTCAAGGTGTTTATCCCCTAGGACATGGTTAGTTTATCAAACTCTAGATAAAACAACCATTAGAAAATACCATGATAATTCCATTTACTTTATTATGTCTTTCAGTTGCATGGTTTATCATTATGGATGTGTTGTCATGATCACATAATTAAAGAATTAAACAAGAATGAAAGATGGAACTAAAATAAACCATACTTATTCATAAATATTACAAATACATGGTAAATCACTTAAGTAAGTTCCACTTAATATTAACAAGAGTGTGATAATGATAATAAGAAATTCACTCGTAGGAGATAAAAACCCTTCAAATAAAATATTAAGTCAGAACAATCATTTCGTTACTTGATTAAGGGAAAAACTTAATAAAACTATGTGTTTGACCAACCCTTGTTGGGACAGTTACTTTTATACAAGAATCCATTATTAAAGTTTTTGGGTTGACTTAACCATATTACATCAAGAGGAGTATCCCTTTCTAGACTTGGTGTAATATTGGAGGCAAGAGTTGAGGAAATCCAAAGTCATGATTTTAGGATTGGGGAGTCCACTCAACATATCAAGGAGCTGCAAGCCTGCAGTTGGCAAAGACCTGCCTACCTAAATAACTTCTAATAGCTAGACCAACCCTTGTTGGGGTTATGAGAAAGGGAATATGGATCCTTTACACTAGAATTTCATGGCAACTTGACAATCCGAGTTCAATGGTGAGGGATATTGGGACTTGATAAAATAGTGGGAGACTTAAAAATATTTATTATTTCTCATAAAATGTAATTAATAAAGTACTGATGATCTACTCTTTTAATTGTATAATAAAAATGACAAACTCGTCAACCACACTATCCCTACAATCAATTCTGGATAAAGACAACATCCTCACAAGTAATAACTTCCAGGAATGGTTTAGAAACATTCCGGTTATCTCATACCATGAATGGATGTCTTACGTGCTGGATTCAGCATTACCTAATCCTCCCGCCAAAGAGGCGAGTGATAAGGATTTCTTTGTCTATGAGAAACAAATTTATGATGCGATCGACAATTAATGTTTAATGCTATCATCAATGTCTAGTGAGATCGTAAAGCCTCATGATAACATGGATTCTTATATCATGCTCGAGCACCTCTGTGGTCTTTACCAGGAGAGAGAAAGATATGAAAAGTTTGACATATCTAAGACACTCTTTCAGAGTAAGCATGGAGAAGGTTCCCCAGGTGGGCCTCATGTAGTCAAGATCATTGGCTACATTGAGCGCCTAGAGGTTCTAGGGTTTAAACTCCCTGAAGAACTACGAACTAATATCATTCTCACATCACTCCCTCAGAGATTCTCTAACTTTGTTTTCAATTTCAATATGAACAATAATGAGAAGTATTTATCTAATATTATTATCCTCATTTGGCAAGTGGACAAAGATATCAAGCACGAAAACCTTATGTCTTTATGGGGAATAAGAGGAAATGGAAGGCGAAGAGATTTATGCCCAAAGCTTCTTCACAACCTTCCAAAAAAAATAATAAAATTAAAGAGGAGGCAAGAGAACATGAGTCTGTTTTTTTTGCATGTGTCAAGAAGGGAAACTGGAAGAAGAACTTCACCCTACCTAAGAAGCAAGGGGAAGCTTCAAGTGAATTTGTTATCGAATTTAATCTATCTGTTTCTAAAAATTGGGTATTAGATACAAATTTTGGTGCTCACATATGTATCCAAATACAAGAACCATGTAGATTATGAAAGACTGATCGAGGGGAGGTAAATCTACGAGCAGCCAATAAAACCTTGTGTCTATAAAAGGATTAGTGGGATTTAATTATTTTTCATGGTAGTATATATTGATAATATATTATTAATGGGAAATGAGACACTAGTATTATTTTATATTAAGAAATAGGTAATTAAATTCTTCTCTATTAAATAATTAGGTGAGTGAACCTACATTATAGGGATCAATATCATTAGTGATATATAAAAGAGGCTATTTAGACTATGTCAGGGTACACAAACTAATAAGGATCTAAAGTGATTTAGTATGGAACATTCTAAGAGGGGAATATATCTAATGTCATATGGTTTATATATCTCTAAGAAAATGTTTCCTCAGAAGTAGGAGGATAGATAGAGATGATTAGTAAAGTCCCTTATGCTCATGTTATAGGTTTTTCCATATATTAAATTTTATATTCTAGAACTGATATTTCATACACCTGGATCATATTTGATATATATTAAGAATACCCATGTGAGATGCATTGGATAGCTTTAAATACTATCCTAAAATATCTCTGGTGTACTAAGGATATATTCCTAGTTTATAGAGGCGATGAGGAAATAGTTTTTGGAGTATATGAAAATTGTTGATTAATGATAGATAAAAATTATATGAAATCAAATTTGGGATATAGATTCCACCTTTATAGATGAGCTATGAGTAAGAAGAGATCAAAGAATCCAGTGGTTTCTAATTATATAGTAGATTCAAAGTATATTAACTATTTTGATATAGACAAAGAAGAAGTTTATATATGAAAATTCATAAAGAATCATAGTGTGGTCCCCAATAGTAAAGATGTTATCACACTATAATGTGATAATACTACCATGGTATTCCTCTCCATGGATATATAAGGTCACATCAATATATGGAGTATATAATTTAGAAGTATCACCTACTGATTTATTTTTCTCTACAGAATTACGTTACATTAAAAATATTTTCCATGCTGGAGAATATGGAAGGAATATTGAATAAATAATTATCACATTAAAAGCATGGATATCATGTGATATATAGAAATTAAATGTTTTAGGTGTTTGATCTAGAGTAAGTGGGATTCTATTGGATTTAGTTCCCAAGAAATAACTTATTTAATACTTTTGATTAGCGATTGTTAGGTCCACCCATTCAAATACCCTGAGAGGGGGGTGGGTGAATCAGGGAATGACTGATTAAAACTACTACCCCTTTATATCAAGTTTCATTTTTATAAAAAACACACTTATCTCTTCCTCCCATAGAAATGTATGGGCATAAATTAAATCACATATAGGACACAATAATTTTTTCTTTGTTTATCCTCACTAGGCTACATCCAAGGAGCATACAACAGTGGTGTTCTGATTGTACCAAATTCACTAATGATCATTTTTAATAATGATGTTTGGGTAAGATCACTTCTATTACTAGGTTCACTAAATTAACAAGGTTTAGGGTCCACTCACTGCATTCCTAGGGGTCACTCCCTGTGTCTCTTTCTATGAATCACTATCGGTGGAAAGTGTCACCTTCTTTCTCTTCCTTCACTCTCTACTCTTGGAAGGGATTCACCCATAGTTTACGAACTTGTAGGTCCTTTAATTATCTCTAATGAATACATCATTATTTTTATATGGATGCCCTGTTGAAGTTTTACTTTCATCTAATAAATGAATACAACTTTACCACAGATGTATTGGAAAATCCCTTTTGAACCACTTTTGTGATACCCACTACCTTCTCAATGCTCCTCTTTTGTGAAGCTCAAATAGACTTCACGAGGAACAACTTCCTTTCATGAAGATCACTTAGCCTCTTTTAAGAAAACCACTATCACAAAGCTTAACTATCCTTTCCAAAGTTCCTTATTTTGCGAATCTCAACTATCCTTTGAGAAGCTCACTTGTTTTGGTCAGCTTTTTATAGCCTCCACAAATTCCTTATTTTCATGATGCTCAGAACATTTAGTTGGCTTATAGCCTTGGAGAACTTCATCTCATAAAACCCCTTTGCAAACCCCAATCTAGAACCAACTTCAAGAACACGAAGTCTTAGAATTATCATTGAGTCTCGATTATTATTATAAAGGGGGAATAGGCCTATTTATAGGGATTCCATCGATTCTAGAACCTTATAGGCCACGTCATCACCGCTTTACCAAGCTCCCTCATTTTATTCATGATGCTCCCCTTTTTCACGAAGCTCCATGGGAATGTCCCATTCATGATGCTTTTCGTAATAATTGAGTGTTCCATCAAAAACCTTTGAGGCATTAAAAACTTTCCTGGCACTGTGATGCTCCATTCGCGAGGCTCCTCACCTCTACATTTCATGATGCTCGTCGTTGCTCATGGAGATTGCCGTCAGAATTCATTGATCCTTTACGAAACACTCTTCATGAATCCCATCTTCATAAAATTCATTCATTTACCATATTTTAATATGAACTTCAAGAAAATCCACATTTCATGATGAAATCCAAAATTCAAATTTTGGACCCAAAAATTTGGCTAACACTAGGAAACAACATCACCTTGTCTATGTAGTTTTTTGTACCACTTCCATGGCCTCTGTTCCTTTATCTTGGATCTTTGTCAATATACCATGTTATAAGTCTCTCTTGAATCCAAAACACACCTTAGAAACCCAATTTGTCAACAAAAAGAATCAACAAAAAAATAATGCAGTGTTACCTTGAGGGATTTTTCTCAACAACCCCCATTGGGTTTGTTGAAAACTCTTCACATTTGGATACTGCATTGATGATCCTTCTATATTATACCACCATTAGTTTATTGTAATTTATATATCGATAAAATAATTACTAAACAGAAACTCTAATCCCACATGCGCAATGCTCGGTATGAGAAACAATAGTATAATGCGAGGTTCATCAATTAATCTCTTCATTCCAAAAACTCTCTTCTGCTTTCATCACGAACCTCATATGTTGTGATATATTTTCTTTGATCATTAATCTCTAGAATAATTATATTTAATACTACCCCTATGTCATTGCTACCCCTATCTCATTTCTACACCTATTACAACTTCTCCCCGTGTCTTGACTAAGACACTTTGTCCCTTTCAATAACACAATTTCTCCCCTTTCTCAACAAATCTGAATGTTATTCCTTTTAGGTCTAAAACTGGGTAAATATCACATATTAGCACATTTTAAAAAACACAACATAACTAGGGAGGGGTGGTGGTCCCACATCCACACCATTTTAGGTGTGGGGACTCGACTGAACTCCCAGAGCCAGTCAATGTCGTTAAAATGCATCTTTGGGTTAGACCATTGTCAAAATATTTGCAACCTATAGGTCTATAGAAAAATAATCCAATATCGAAAGTCCTTACTCTACCTTATCTTTGATAAAATGATATTTTAATTCAATGTGATTTTTTCTTGAGTGATGGTCTTTATTTTTGCTAAGATTTATAACACTTGAATTATCGCGATGGATTATGATCAGAGACTTCACTTCAACTCCCATATCATCAAGCTGCTGCTTCATCCAAAATAATCATGTGTAGGCTTGGGTAGCTGTAATATATTTAGATTCTATAGTTCTGAAGGAAATGAATTTTTTTTCTTGTTTATCCAAGAAATGCACAATCCACCAATATAGAAAGCACCTTATGACATCGATTTCCTTTCATCTGTTGAACTGGAAAAATATGCATATGTATATCCCTTTAACTCATGTTGAGATTTTTCATTATATATAAAACTGAAATCCAACATTCCCTTGATATTCCGATGTATTATTTTCACTGAAAGCATATGGATTTCATTGGGATTGCTTTGATACCACAATTCTTGACGTGTTGTAAAAACAATATATGGTCTTTTCACTATTAAGTAGAGCATAATTCCAATTATTTTCAAATATTCTATAATATTAACTACATTTCATTCATCATCCCTTGGCAGTTTCATCCGGGTAGCCACTAGAGTCTTCATCTCCTTGGAATTGTCCATTACAAAACTCCCGAAAACATCCTTAGGATATTTATATCGAGAAATGAATTCATTATTATCTCTTTATCATACCTATAAAACAAAGAAAAATATCAATTCACCAATCATTGAAATTTCAAACTCACTTTTAATGAATTTAGAAAACTGTTTTCACTATACTTCATCTGATCCACCAAAGAATATGTCATCGAAATATAATAGCACCATCATTCTTTGATTATTGGAATGGTTGAAATATAAATTTTTTATCAACTCCACCACATTGAAAACTAATATTTTTTAGAAAATGATATAGCCTACAAAACCATGCTCTTGGTTCTTGATTTAAACCGTATAAACCCTTTATAACTGAAAAAATTTATTCTCCTCTTCATGAATGAGAAAAACATTTGGGTGTTCAATATAAACTTCTTCTTCTAGAATCCCATTTTGAAATGCTGACTTTACATCCATCTGGAAAACCTTGATCTTTATTTTCACTATAATGGCCATGAATAATCTGATTGTCTATAGCCATGTAATAGGTGAAAAAGTTTCAAAAACATCCATACCCTCAATCTTGGATTACCCTTTGCACACTAGTCATTCTTTGTTTTGAATTACTGTCCCATCTTCATGAATCTTATTAGGAAAGACCCATTAAGTCCCAATGACATTATTATATGTTGGCCTTGAAATAATCTCCCATGTCTGATTTTTCTCTATTTGGTCAAGCTCTTCATTCGTAGATTGAACCCAATTATCATCTACAACTGCTTCATCAAAACAATTAGGCTCTACCTATGATAAGTATGATGCTTGTTGTAGAGTATTTATCCTCTTTATCTGTACTAGTTCTATCTGATCATCAAGTATGTTATGTATATCAATTTCAGCTCTTCTCACTAGTCTCTTTGTAGAAAATGATTTATTCTCATCCTTCTCATTATCTAAGTCTTATTCTGATTCATCCTATGGAACTGGAATATCCCCTGATTTTCTTATTTCTTCATCACTATCTTCTTGAGACTGATCATGTATGTGCTGAATATTATCCTCATTCTCCACTATGGTTACGTCATAGATTTAAACTACCTTTCCTAGCCACTTGATGAATAATTTATATGTTTTTCTCTTTTTTGAGTAGCTAATAAATATCCCTTTATCTCAACATGATTAAAACATTCCATGTTTCTCCTTATTGATAATGAAACAATTACTTCAAAATACATGAAAGTACTTCAGTGAAGGATCCTTTACATACCATACATCATATAGAGTCCTCTCTTATTTTGAAAATAGTAATTCTCTATTCGATGTGTAAATTGATTTAATCACTACTTCTTTCCAAAATTTCTCTAGAGGGTATTTCTCAATGAGCATTGTTATATCCATGTTGTTGATAATCCAATTTCTTTTCTCAACTACTCGGTTCTACTATGGAGTTCTTACTACTAATATTTGGTTCCTTATTCCACGTTTCTTGAGATAATCATCCGCTAGGAAATTTTTGAACTAATTTCCATTATCTATTCTGATCTTTTAGTTTTTTGACCGAGCATCTTTTCAACTTCCCATCTATATCTTGTAATGAAAGTGAACATATCATACTTGTTAGTGATTATTTATACCCATTCCATTCCACTAAAAATATCAATAACGAGAACATAGTATCTCCTCCCATCAATAGCACTTGGAGAAATCAGTGCACACATATCAATATAAACCAAATCAAACAATTTTGTTGACCTTCAATCTTTTTACTGATATGTATTTTGAATTATATTCCCTTGTTGACCAGAATTGCACATAATAGTATGATCACATGATAATATTGGGAGGTCTCAAGAGGAATCATATTTCACTAGATCTTCAAAAGATGATCGACTAAAGTGTCCTTGACGCTTATTCCATAACTAATTTTCTTCATCATTAGAGAGAAAACACATATCTTCTTCTCCACTCATGTGGTATAGATTCCATTTTTTACACTTACCCTACAAAACAACTGCACCATATTTTTCCTTGATGAAACACAATTTCTTTGAAATGTTTTGGAATGTATTGAGTCTCATAGTTGACTAACACAGAGCAAGTTGTGAATGAGATCTTAAATAATTAAGAACTCAATATGTCTCATATCTTTTCCCCAGAAATGGATTTTCATGAGCCAAAAATCTTTAGGCCTTCATCATTACCAAATTTTATGATACCTTCCTTAGAGTACTTGATTCTGGCCAATAGATCGTTATTATCTATCATATGAGAGGTGCATCCACTATCAATAATCCATATACCAGTGCAATATGATGCTTTGAAGGAAATTTAGACAACTACGGATTATTCAACTATATTTTTATTTTTCATCAATTTTTTTGACTTAATACGTGGTAGAGATTGATAATCCAGACCTTCCTAGGTGTATAATGGACCAGAGTTATCTTGCAACACTGAAAAACTGATTTTTAATTTTCAGCTCACTTGATGGTTCACTTAATTGCTTCTTGCAAACAATTTAGTTTTTCTTTGGAACATTCCTCTACATGGTTGATTTACAATATCTGTCAATGTGTAAAAATCCTCCACACCCCAAACAATGACCCTCAAAATATGTTCTAGAGTATTTCACTATGATTTGATTCCATTGTTTTTCTTTTTCCCTTCGGTATCTCCTAGCTATGGAACACACATTTTGAGAGTGTCCTATCTTTCCATAGCAATAACACCCAATGTGAGGTTCATTCCTGTGTGTCACTTCTACACCACCGGTTGTCCCTTGAGTTCTCTAAATATTATGACTCTGCTTCATAATAAAATCAATTTACACTTTTTGTGTGGGTGCTTGTGGTATGAAATTAATCATTACACATCTTTGTTTTTGATCACCCCTAATTCCGGCTATATCTTTTGGATTTGAATGATTCTTTTGTTTTTCAAGACACTTATTCTCTACCTGAATATTCTTAGTTTCCCAAATGATCTAATTTCTCAATTTTATACAAATAGTCAATAGATTTTCTCGATCCTTAACATTTTTTCACAGGTCAAAAAACCCCACTTCATTTTCTTCGATACAACTAATATTATCTTTTCGAGTTTGATTCAAACTATAAATTTACCTTTTATGTTCATAAATTTTGATCTTGTACTCAACAACTTTATATGATCTCTCTTACATTTAAGACTTCAATTTTTCAATTTCATTATTAATCTAAGATTTTTATTCTTCCTAATTCTATATATAGAGTTTGGTATCATGAAACAATTTTTTTTGGATTTCTTAGATTTTTATCTACCAACATATATTTCCTCAAGAGTGGATTCTAATTCGACTTGAAGGTCAACTCTTCCTTCCATTTATCCTTCATCATTGTCTCCCTATTCCCTTATTTATGATTTTCTCAAAACCATAACCATATCCTTTTAATTATGATCCTTGTAATATTTTAACTCTTATACTTCAGACTCATCTAAACTTTCATATTCTTTTAAAATAATATTCCTCTTTTTGAATACATTTCTCTTATATTTTTTCTTCCCTTTCATGTAGGATGAATAATTCTTCATGGTAATTTCTAATTATTCCTCATCACATTATTGAATCTTATTAGGGAACCCTGTTGAAATATTTCTAACTTTTCCACATCTAAATCATGCAAGTGAAAGTTTCCCTTTGATCATTCCTTTTTCTCTTTGAAGATTTGGGGAAAGGAATGACATCACCTCATCTATTTCTTCATCTTCTTATCCATATTTAATTGAGATATTCTTCATGGACTTGAATTCCACATCTTTTCCCCCCATTTTACACAGCATCATTGTCATCATTTCTTATTTCATATGATATAAGGCT
This sequence comes from Viscum album, assembly GCA_963277665.1. Classification (NCBI taxonomy): domain Eukaryota; kingdom Viridiplantae; phylum Streptophyta; class Magnoliopsida; order Santalales; family Viscaceae; genus Viscum; species Viscum album. The sequence goes on from OY728122.1 coordinate 81,474,268, forward strand.
ACTATAAAAGTTATACAATGTTGGATAATTTGGATCTTTATCTTAAAATATTGAAACTTTCGAATTAAACTGAGGTGAAATTTTCCTGAAGATATGATTCAAAATATTTATATCTTTAACGAATTCTCCAAGACCACACATGACTTCCAGTAGAACATTAACCCAATCAAAGAATGCATCAACATATTCATTTTGGTCCATTCAAATCTTATTACATGTTCCATAAAACATGCTGATTTGCCTCTCTGACCTTTGAATATCCTTTATACATATTTAGTAGATTTTCCCACACAGAATGTGATGTTTTAAATGAAATAGCCTTTATATAAATTTCATTAGATATGGATCCCCCTAAATCATTGATTCCTTTAGCATCAACATTCAATTATCTTCTTTCATCTTCTAATAAAGAACCACTATTGATATCATCTGATAATCCATGTAGAGATACTATGAGGACATCCATTCTTATTGATCAGAAGTAGTGAGACATTCGATTATTCGATAGTTGAAATTTTTTTCCATCAAAGATAAAAATTCCTTTATTATTGACCACGTCCATTTATTCTACTGAGATAGAATCATTGACTTTTATCCCTTTCCTTTGATAAAAATTGTTAGGTCCACAAGATTAAATACCCTAAGGGGGGGGGGTGAATTAGGGTATGATAGACTAAAAATACTTCCCCTTAGGATCTTGTTTTGTCATTAAAAAAAACAGTTTTCTCTTTCTCCTATAGCAATGTATGACCAAAAATTAAATCATGCATATGGCACAATGATTTTTATTTGGTTAGCCCTCACTGGGATATATCTAAGGAGCATAAAATGGTGATGTTCCAATGGTAAAAAATACACTAAGTATCACTACCAATAATTATGTTTGAGATAGATCACTTATATTCCCAGAATCACTACCTTTACAAGGTTTAGAGTTTGCTCACTACATTCTTAGGGGTCACTAACCATGTCTCTTTCTCTGGCTCACTTCCTCTGGAAAGGATCACCTTCTTCATCTTCCTTCACTCACAACTTTTGGAAGGGATTCAACCATAGTTTACAAAAATATAGGTCCTTTCATTATATATAATAACTACATCCTCATTTGTATATGTATTCCCTTTTGAAGTTACAATTTTATCCAATTGATGAATACCACTTTACCACAGATGTACTGGGCAATGCCTTCTGAACCACTTTTGCAATGATCACTGCGTTCATGAAGCTTCTATTTTGTGAATATAAATCAGCCTTCACGAAGCACGACATCCTTTAACAAAGCTCACTTAGCCTTCATTAAGGACACCTCTTTTATGAAACTCAACTAGCTGTCGCAATGTTCATTCTTTTAAAAACCTCAACTAGTCTTCATGAAGCTCACAAGTTTCAATCATATTTTTATAGCCTAAATGAATTCCTTGCTTTCGTGATGCTCTGAACATTCGGTTGGCTTATAGACTTTGAAAACCTCTTTGCATAAAACCCCTTCATGAACCCCCTTCATGAACCACCTTTAAGAACCTATAGACATAGAATTCTCATTGAGTATTGATTATTATTCTGAAGGGGTATAGGCCTATTTATAGGCATTCCACCAATTCCAGAACCTTCCAAACCATGTCATCACCATATCGTGAAGCTAATTCATTTCCTTCATAGTAATCTCATTTTTTTGCGAAGCTCCACATAAATTTCCCATTCATGAGGCTTGTTGTAATTACATAGAGTTCCGTTAAAAACATTTACAGTGTCAAAAACCTTCATGGCACCGCGATACTCCATTCATGATGATCATCACCATTTCTATTCATGATGTTGATCACTGTTCACCAAGATCACCATAAGAAATCATTGATCCTTCACAAAACACTATTCATGAATCTTATCTTCTAGAAATTCATGCTTTACTATATTTTAATCCGAACTTCCTGAAAATCCACTTTTAGCGATGAAATCTAAACTCCAAAATTTGGACCCAAAATTTTGGCTAACATTAGGAAATGATTCCAACTTGTGTACGCAATTTTCTGTACCACTTCCATTCCCTCAATTCCTTCATTTTGGATCTTTGTCAATATACTGTGTCAACAATATCCATAGAATCCATAACATACCTTTGAAACTCGCTTTTTCAACAAAGAAAATCAACCTAGAAATACTGCAATGTTTCAATGAGGTATTTTTCACCAAAAACTATATATTTGAAGACCTAAATATAAAAGAAACATCTTATCACATGATGATCATTCTTATGTGTAAAATTAATTTGATAATTTCCTTAGTGTATTTCTCATATAAAATGGTTATAATAGTTTCCCATTACAGTTATAACCCTGAATTACTATTAAAAAATTCTTAAAAATATATTGTTGGGAAAAAATACCTCAAGGTAACATTGCAGTATTTTTGGGTTGATTGTGTTTGTTGACAAAGCAGGTTTCCATGAAAAATTCTCAAGTTCCAAAGAAGTTGTTGACAATCCTTGTTGACAAAGAATGATGACAAAGGAAAGGATGATCTGGAGGCGGTACAAAAGCACAGTACAAGGTGGCGCCATTTCCCAGTGTTTGCCAAATTTTTGGGGTCCAAAATTTGGAGTTTGGTGAGCATCGCGAAAATAATATTTCCATGAAGATCATATTTTTATATGGAAAAGGAATGATTTTCACGAATATGGGATGCATGGATTGGATTTCGTGAAGACCAGAAAAATGGAGGCGGTGATGCTTCGCGATTATGTCAAAGCTTCACAAATGGAAGAGTTGAAGCGCATCACAGCGGTGAAGGGCTTTGTGAGGGAGCTTTGCAGCGAAGGCACGAAGGAATGTTGACGGTAATGCTCCGCGATTACGATGAGCTCCGCGAACGGAAAATTGCGGTGGTGCTTCGCGATTTGGACAGAATTCTGGCGGAAACTTCGTTGCTTCGCGATTTGAGATGACGTGGTGTTGAATTCGCACAGAAAGTTTGAGGGTCGGTGGAATCGCATATAAATAGAGGCCGACCCCCTCGAGAGAAGTAGAGATAATTTTCAGAGAAAATCCATAGCTCTCTGTTCGCAGAGGTGGTTCGTGAAGGCAGTGTTCTTCACGAAAGGGGAGCTTCGCGGTGGCTATTCTAGCTCTGCGAAAGGCATGCGCCCCGCATTGGCTTAGTGAGTTTTGCATAGAGGCAGGAGCTCCGCGACGGCCCAAGCATTGAGAAGGTCTATGCATCGCGAGAGTGCTTCACGAGAGAGCTTCGCGAAAAGGCAGGAGCTTCGCGAAGGCTTGTTTGAGCTTCGCGAAATTGGGAGCCTCGCGAAGTAGGGTGCATTGCGAAGTTGTTTCCAAAGTGAATTGCCTAGTGGTTTAGAGGGAAAGTGGTATTCATCAGTGGATGAAAGTTGGACTTCAACAGAGCATCTATAAACAGTTTAAGATGCATTATTTCATGCAAATGAAGAGACCTACAAGTCTATAAACTGTGAGTGGATCCCTTCCAAGGGCAGTGAGCATAGGAAGAGGAAAAAGGTGATCCTCTCCACCGGTAGTGAGCCAGAGAGAGAGAAATTGGGAGTGACCCTTGGGAAAGCAGTGAGCTGTCCCTAAAACTTGCAAAGGCAGTGAGCCTGGGACATAGTGACTGTACTCAAACATTGTAATCCACAACTAGTGAAGAATAGTGGAATTTGGTACGACTGGCAACTTTTCGGCGTATGCTCCTTGGACGTAGCCCAGTGAGGGTGAACCAAGTAAAAATATATGTGTCTGCCTATTTTCTTCCCTGCATTACACTCAAAGTATCATCATCAGATGAAGAAGAAAATAAGTGGTCATAATAATCACACGAGTGCAAACAAAGTGACCCTTGTAATAAAGAGGTGAAGATCCAGTGGGGCAGGAAGAACTTTGCGAAAGAATATCCATATCCGGATTCACCCCCCCTCTCAGGGTATATAGGCCCCTATTGGTCCTAATATATATTATATGGTAAGATGACATCCATCTGATGGGACATATATGATGTCTAGTTATCAGGTGTTTTAGGTTCTCAAGACATTGATAATTTTTCCCATAAAGTTTACACTTGGTAATCTCATAGAGATAAGTTTATGATAATACCCACACCAATATAAATTCCACATGTTTTATGTGTCATTGGATATTTATACTTGTGATGTATTTATTTATCCTTATACATATTATTATTATTAATGTATTTCTTGAGTCATGTACTTTGATGTATTGAAAAAAATGATGAAATATGCATGTGACGAGGCAGGATACGTTGGGTGCGACATAAGTGATATGACATCAATGAGTAAGTAAAGAAATTATTTATCCATTCGTAGATTGGAAGTAGATATATCAGACCCTTTGATTGAAATGTAACTATTTTACCGAGCCTATGGCTAGGTCCATTTATGGACGTGTTTTTTTTATCATAAATTCAAAGAAAGAAATATCAAGAATATTGGTTGATGAACAATTATGAAACCTATTTGATGAGGTATCGAGACAAAGAGATTATATTATATAATGAGTGTCCATATGTGGTTGTTTTTGTTATAGTATTAAATCCTTAATCTATGGTTTCTTTGAAATGTATCTAGATTCTAATCTCAGAATTTATGTAATCACGATTAATGTCACTGAGAATGAGGTCTAGAGAGTCGCACACTAAGTGTATCTAAAACCAAAGTTAAATTTTATTTTAATTTTGTATTTGAATAAATATTATTCTATAGTCTATATAATATCAATTTTTTAGGTTATGTTTACCACAGAAATCCAGTCACTAATTATTCTAGTTGGAATATATGTGATTTGAATATTAAATAAATACTTTTTCATGAGTTTTTATATATATTATTTATTTATATATTAAAATAATTATATAATGATATTAATTTATTATTTAAATATTATTATTCAAGTTTTAAAAAATTATAAGGATGATTGATGGGACGAGTTAAGAGTTTGAATGAATTAATATTTTTCATTTAATATTATATAAAAAAATATTTATTTACTTTTTCCAGAAATGATACTTAAATATCCATGAGTTAGCACACATCATGAAATATAATAATAATAATACTATTAAACAAGGGGTTCAATTACAACTAAGGAATTTGTTTAGTATATCTATGAAATTACTAATTTCCTAACCCTAAGTTTATAACCCAATATATATCATTTTCTAGAGACAAATGAATTGTTATGAACAACATATTCTCTCAAGAGATTTCTCTCATGAGTGAAGAGTAATTTCTTAATAATTCTCCCAAGAATGAAAATTGATAATTTCCCTTCATCCTATCAAGACCAAGATAATTAGAGAAATAATTTTTAATACATAATTGCTTCTTATTAAAATCGATGAATAATGATGTAAGTTGATTTGTATCTCTGTGCTAGAATCGGATGTTCCATAAGTGACAATATCGAGTTCATGCAGCATGTGTGGTACCACTAAAGGAATTCTAATTTGGATTCTTCATCGTAATTATGGTATGATAATAAATTCAAACATATTCACCCATGAAGAAAAAATTACTATGTTTTGGTAATTCTTGTATATAAATTAATTATAAATTATATGTGGAAAGATCATCTCTTTAAATGTTTAGGGTTGTTTTCTTCTAGTTTTTTGGATTTAATTAAAAGAAAATGATGGAAAACATTATTAGTAATGGTATAACTTTTGTTGAATTCCCTAAAACCTTAATAAAATTCATATAAAAACTTCTTATGAGATTAGGGATATTTTAATTCAGGTAATAATTAATATTCCTCCATTTAATAATTTTGTATATACTATAGAAGTATTAGAGGAATTTGATCTATAATTTTTTTAATAATGATGAGTTTGGGTTCCCACCAGAGTTGAATATCATTAAATCCAAAATAGTGTAAATTATAGTGATTTTTTGGGAATTGTTTTTGGAACAATCCCCCTTCATCATATTAAAATATATCTATGGTTCTCTTCATAACAAAAAATAACCATAAATTTATAGATATGAAGAACACTCCTTGAAAAATAAAATTACTAACACATTAAATATTTTCAATATTATATGTAGTAATATTTAATTAGTGTATAATTCCTTTAAATTATTTAGGAAATAATTAGAATAAATCATTAATTCTCACAATTTTCCTTTATTTCTATATAAGAGGTTTGTTCTAATTCTAATTTCTAGATAAGTGACTTCACTAATATATCATTATCATTAGTTTATCCTATGGAACATAAATATGTTCTCTACTATATTAGTTACCTTTATATTACATAATCTATTTTTATATAAAATTATATTTAAAATGATTAAAAAATTATTAGCAATATATGTAAGTTCGTCTGGTAATATAATTACTACAAGTATTAAATTAGTTTAAAAAAATATGAAGCTAACTATTATTTTTGGTTTTTATTATTAATTATATATATATAATAGTTAAAAATACATATCCTATTATTAGATACAAATTTATTTACATTTAGTGATTTCAATGGTATGTGAGATTATATACATCATTCATTGAATTTGACACATTTTTTAATTGAAAATATTAAATAATTTTATAGAAAATAAAATATCGTGAAAATTTATTCGATATAAAAAATATCAGAGATTAAAATAGTATAAATTTTGGTTAAATTATTGCAGTATACCCATATTTTTATCTATGTAGTTTATCTATGTACCATATGTTATTTATACAGAAATTTTGAATAAAAAATAATAATAAATGTTTATTATATTTATTAAACCATTATTTTCTTCCTTGTTAAAACATTTTATAATCCAGTTAATTTTGATCATTAATATTTTCTTTTATATTTATTCATCTTAAATATTTAATTCTCACCAATATTACAACCTAGATTTAATCTATTAATATACTTATTATATTGGAGTTTGCTAAAATATTTTGTTAAAGAATATTTTCAATAAAATAATAAGGGTGTCATATATTTATTACATAGAACATCAAGATGTGAAGATATTACAAATAAACTATGTTAATATTAAAATATAAAGAAAATGAATACTGAAAATAATAACTCTATGAAATCTAAATTATTGTTTTTCTTCCTCATATTTTAGCTTTCCAATTATTGGAAAATCCCAGTTTCATTTAATGTAAACTTAAAATTTCATTCTATATTTCCCTACTTAATATTACTTATTATATATATATATATATATCTTTCAATATTTTCGTAATATAAATATATTAAATTCTAATATCTATATTAATTTAAATTTTATTTCTACTTTCTTCTCCCAAATATCCAAATAATTATTATTTTTTAAATATATAGTTAGTTATATTGTTTCAATAGCTACTGAATCATATGGGAATGCATGATAAGATACTAGTTAAATACTATAATTAATTATCAAATTTGGATTATGAGGCGGTTAATAGAAGGGGAGGATCTCAAGGAGGGAATGAGGTGTGGGGGGTTATGAGAAATCTTATAATTGATGTTGATGAAATGGGTAAGGGTGATTGATAAGAAGGGAAAGGTGCACCTTGAGGAAGGATAAACTAACACCCCCTTTAAATAAAAAATCCATGTCATATCCTATTTAATTTGATCTAGAAAAAATATATCATTTAAAATTTCATTTATTTTTCTTCATTGATCATATAGTGAAGACCATTCTAATTTTCCAAGGATCTATACACTCTCTTCAAATATGGTCATTCATGCCCCTTTATACAGGTTTGGAAACTATAATGACATTTATATTAGTGTAAAATAGTAGTTGTTTATAGTAATGAATTTTTAGATGTTTTCCAATAAGAATCACTTTTAATAAATTGATAACTATGAAGTTTCTTTATTTTTTAATGAAAAAATTAATTTATAAAACTTTTTTATATGGTTTTTTTGAATCTAAATATTTTTTTGTAACACTTATTGAAACTTCATATAGCATATATCACTTATAATAAATGTTTATGAATATTTTTTTAGAGGTTATTGAAAATTTTGATTTGTTACTTATTTATGTAATTTTATTTTATAATGCGCTATCTTTCCTCTATTAGTTTAAATGATTTTTTCGAAATTAAATATATAAGTTTAGTGAAAAAAACTAAGATACTAAATGTTATGTTATATAATAAAAATGAACTATTTTTTATAATAAAAATGTTTTTATATGTTATATAAAACAAATATGTTGTTGTAATATATATAACACACATGTTGTATCATATTATTAGGGTAAATACACATAAAATAATTGTAAATGTTTTACTATATTATTTATAATGCCGATATTAGGTCAAATTATATGATGAAAATGTTATTTCATTATATAAATGATATAAATATGAACTAAAGCTTAACCATGGTGTGGAGGTATCAACCACCTTTTGTTTTATGCTCAAGTAATACATATTGTGGTGAAGGTCAACACATTTCCATTTTGTGAATTGTGGTTCATGCATTATATGATATTGAATATCGATTGATTATTTCTCCTACTATAAGCTATCACGATTCTTTGAAGCGTCACATGATGATATTTAATGAGATTCCAAAATCCATATTAATTGGTAAAATGTTAAATGATTAAGAATAATGATGAGATGATGATATAATGAGTTATAATGTTATTAAATGGTTAATTCATGGAAAATAATTTGTGAAATGATCAAGTGATAAGGATTTTATTAAGAGGCTTTAGAAACTAGTTAATAGTTTATGAATTTCATGAAATAATGGGATTATTGGAAAATGTGTGAAAAACTAAAGAATAAGTTCTATTTTTTCATCAATACTTTCACAAAATATTTTAAAAAACCATGGTTTAATGGAAATCCATACCAAATAATGGAAAATTCATACAGAACATAGATTACACTCAATAGAGGGATACTTTTACCTCTTAGGTATCTATATCACACTCATGTAAAAGTTGTTAGATAGACTGGGTTAATAATAGAAAAGTTATATTATTATTTTATATTTTTTAAATTTAATCTAATGGATATATCATTTGAAATAATAGTTTTTAGTTGTCAGTTTCCACTACATTTAGACACAAAGTTTCCCATAAAAACCCTACAACGGTGGCATCCATTCTATTTCAATAGAAGTTTGGATATATAAAAAATTTGGTAAATTTTTTTCTCTCAATACATGATACATTTTATGAAAACAAATATTGGTTTATGGATATTTTCATAATCATGATATAATTTTAAGAAAACTATCATTGTTTGTAAAACTACATCATTTTCTAATAAAAATTGACATGAAGAGTGTTTATGAATATAATTATAAAAATAAATTTTCTCATCATGGTTTTAGTTAAATAAAGTCATGGTTTTTATTTGAATGATGTTTTTTAACCAAAACATGGTGTATTTGAGAAAATCCATGTAACAGTTTCAAAATTCTTTCCTTTTAAGGATCTTCCTGAAATATTTTCACCCAAATAAAAATGTTATGATTACCTTGGAAAATGTTTTTAGTTGGGTAAAATCATGTCATGTGTTTTGTTAAAAATGATCATGAAGATATATTTTCAAAGAAAAAATATTTTTCCTTTTATAATCAAAATACTTTTAAGAAATATTCCCTCTAGGCTTACACGGAATCAAAATGGGGATTTTTGTTGCATCTTGACCCCAACTTGTTGGCTTGGTTTTGACCAAAATTGTAATGCCTCGACCCCAAAAACCCAAATCCTGTGAAATATTTTCTTATATTGGCATGATTAAAAGGAATAAAATTTTGATGGACTAATAAGTTTAGTAGTATTGAAGAGACTATATACAAACATGGAACCCATTTTACATACAGAAATGAAAAAAAATACAATATATAAAAAAAGATAATAAACTATATCCTTGAAAACATAATAAATGATATCTTCTTTATAACATGGGGAAGGAAAAATAATTGAAAGGGTGAGTTCAAATGTACAGTAAGGGTTACATATAGAGGAATCCAAAATCAATAATAATTGAATCATAATTAATTAGACATAAATATTTTTTTGAAGGTTGAGGCTCGCAGCCTCTTTATTGAAATCATAAGTAAACAAAATAGTTCAGGGAGTGTTGATACAAAATCCGAAGATCATTAAAAGACACTAAACAGTTTTAGAACGGTTACTCATACTGTGGTAGGGGAGCCTCCCACCTCTACCTCTGGGATGTCTTCCTCTCTTCTCATACGTGACTTGAGTCCAGCCACTATCAACATCATTTGCAGGGTTGGCCACAATGTGGGTGCATGGAGTAAACAGTACAGCATCAGAACTGGTATCCAGCAGATCAAAAGAGTTATGTGTGCTTATATTGCTAAGAAATTCCCTTTCTTTGTTATAAGTCATCGACATCACCTACATGGATAGAGAAGTTTCCTCCTCCTTGGAAGAATTCACATTTAAGACAGAAGGGGGCTGATCATTCACTGACCTTGTATGATGTAGCGCTGAATCGATATGGAGTCGGTCACTTAGAGTAACCTGCCTATCCCAGGGTTCATTACCATCAATATCTAAAGTAGAAGAACAGGACATACCTCTAGAATTAGAGATATTGGTAGCTGAAATTCCTTTATAATTGTCCATAGGAGACCTCTTATTTGAACCATTCATCAGAGGGTCCTTCTTCTTAATCATATCTGCTGTAATAGAATCAAATTTTTTCTTAACTTTTCTTGAATTAGTAGAAAGGATCTCCTGTTTGAATTTTTCATCAGCCTCTACTTGAGTAGATATTTCCTTCCCTGCTTGACTATCATCTGTTTCAGAATCTGGTCTTTCCTCATCCATGCCCTTTATCAAAACCTCCTTAAAGGAAAACATATTATAAACTTGATCAAATTCCTCTGCCAAGTCTACCCAGGTCTTTTTGCAGTCCAATTATAGATTTATGGTAGGCCACTTCTATTTGTCTTGTGTTTGAGCAACAATTTTCCTTCTGTTATGATCCATCTAAATAGTTTAATCTTGTGGGTAAAACCTGTCTGATTATGTTTTGGAAACAAACTCAATGGGTTTATCACCAACTGTTTTGTCTCATGAGGCCTATCGATGAATAGAGTGGATATAGAGGACTCCAACAATCACTGAAAGTACAAATCTTTCTTATAAAAATGTTTAATTCTAGAGAAGTATTCCTTATCAATTCTCATATTGAGTAGAGGATACTGATTCATCAATATTTCCACAGTTAAAACAACATTCAAAATAAAACCATATGTAAAAGGGTATATAGATATGAAAAAAATCATATCCATGAAATAAGAATATGGATATTTAGTAGAATAATAATTTCAAATGAAAAATCATCTCAAAGGGGAAGTGATACACCACATAAAAATGATTAGGTGCACAATACCAGGTAAGTCGCAAAGAAATGTCAATTGGGATGGAGTTCCTTACCACATTGTAATCAATCGAATCATATGAAAAAAAATCATCAAATGAATCATTGAATACCATGAATATAAAGATAATAATGATATTATATATCAATTTTCAGCATACATACAACACATACACCAAATAAGTGGTGAAAATGTAAATCTTAGGGAAATAAAAGTGAGATGAGAAACTCCCTACCTTTTGTCTGAATGTGTTCTTCCTTTGATCTCAATGTAATGGATAAAAAAATTAATTCTATTAATTAATTATTTCAGAACCTTATATAAATTTATTTTATCTATTATAATTTCATCATGTTCATTTATGTTCTTTTTGATTAGTTATAGAATACAATTATATCACTCAAAAGCTTTCGTTTCCTTGGTTTCCATGATCGGTTCAGTTGTATATATGTAATGATGTTTTTGTAAAATGGATATAATTCCCCAGAATTGAAATTATATGAGATTAATGAGAAAATATAATTGTAAATGGTAATAAATATCAATTTTTTAATATTATATGAGGATTAATCATTAGAAAATAAATTTAGTTATAATCGTTTAGCTTAATGTTAGTAGTTTTTATCACAATGAACTAGTTTTGTCCCATTATTTAATATCATGTATACACAATGGTTCCAAAACCTTACATAAGAGGTAAAATATATTTTATAATATGATTAAAAAATTATCATTGTTCATGAATATCTTTGAATAATAATTTTAAGAATGAAACTTCTTCATCCTTGAAGGTGTAAATTGGCACCTCTCGTATAAAGATTTATTTTATAAAATAAAAGAGGGAGAGTAAAGATATTGGTGATGTATCTTACATTAACATGATCTAATTCCATCATATAGATGATAATAGAGTTATCATTATCATTTGTATAGAGGATGTGATGAGATAATAAGAAAATAAGATTGATTGAATTGAAATTAAATGAAAAAGGAAGAGGATTTACCTCTTAAAATAACCTCCCTGAGAACCTCCCTAAGGGAAACAATTTTGGTATATTGGTAAGACCAAGGGATCCTGGATATGGGTAGGTACTAGGTAAGATTATTTGGGTAGAAATTTTAGAATATTTAAGTCTTAGATGAGTGAAGATAAGATAGAGTGAATGGTGGTTTTTATAATGGAGGAGAGGAGGGATTTCACAATATTTTTTTTCATTATTTTATTATTTTTTCAAGAAAAGAAATGGTATTGATTATTGGGAACCAAAAAAAGTAATAAGTGAATTTGAGTTTGAAAAAATATCCATTTTGATCATACATGACTCAAGCATGATGCAGAAATTCATTTATTTAGCATATTTCATAAATTATCGAATTTCACTATTCATCAAAATTTCAAGTATTTTAGAAAAATCTCAAACATTCACCCTAAATTTTTTTCAACATGTAGAATTAAAAATTGGAATCCATTTTATCAAAATAATTTTCGAAATATGTGAAATTTAATTTTTAAATAAAATCATTATTTACTTGAAAAATACTAATTTTAAATTTAAAACTGATTTTATAATACTTTCAAAAATCAACTCAGGTCTCATAAAATTATCCTAAAACCATTCGATAAAAAAATATATTTTAGGAATAAATTTTATGAAAATGATATTTATTTTAATTAAATTTATTAATTATAAAATTGTAATTAAATATTTCTTTCTTGCAAAAATACTAACACTTAAATATTAATGTTTAGAATATTCACTTTCATTTATAAGGTTCCAAAATGTTATATATACTTTTATGGGTTAGATCACTATTAATAATGGTCATATTACTATTCATTAGAGTACATTAGTATTTATAAGGGTACCATTACTATTCTTAAGGGTAATTTACTATTCACCAAAAATTAAGTTGATCCAATCAGACTCTAAATATCTTACTTAATCCAACCATCTATATCCATTTTTTGAAATGAAAATCATTGTAGTGGAAAAATTATATTTAATGAACAACTTATAACTATCATCTATAACAAAGTTTTGTTTCTCTGAGACTCAATACTTCATGCGTAATAAGCTATCTAATGAATTGAAATTATTTAAGAAGAAACATACCATAAAATCCTTGGGTGTTATATTATTCCCTCATTTGGAAATTTCATCCTTGAATGTTTTCATGTATATAGACCTATAAAAAGACATGGATAGTTCCTCTTTATAAAATCATCAGGTTCCCACATTTCGTCCTCTATTTTATGGTTTCTTCAAATAACCTTTACCAGTTGATTTGTCTGATTTCTCAATAACTGCTCACTAGTGTAAAGAATCTCGATGGGCTCTTCACAGTAAGACAAGTGAGGTTCCGATTCTATTTCCTCATAGGTGAGTCCATGCGTTGGGTCTGGCATGTACTTCTTTAACAATGACACATTGAACACACCATAAACTATGTATAGACGTGGGGGCATAGCTAAATGGTATGCTAAAACTCCAATTCATTATATAATTTCAAATGGTATGATATACATGTGGCTCAGTTTACCTTTCTTATCAAACCTTAAGACACCATTCTATGTAGATAATTTTAGAAAGACATGATCCCCCCTTGAAATTACAAATCCTTTCTATAGTTGTTTTCATAAATATTTTGCCTAATTTGTGAAGCATTAATATGGGCCAAGATTGTCTTTACCTTTGTTGTTGTCTCTTCAATATGTTCTGGGCCTATAAGTTTACTCTCACCAAATTGATCCCAAAAAATAAGAGATCAACATCTCTTACCATATAATGCATAATGTGGAGCCATTTGAATACTAGAATAGAAACTACTATTATAGGAGAATTACACCAAAGGTAAGTACTGATCCCACATACCTTGAAAGTTGAGTAAGCATGATATCAAAATGTGTTTTAGTGCATGAATATTCCTTTCAGACTGTTTGTCAGTTGGGGGATGATAAGAATTACTCATATGAAGCTCAATATCCAATTCCTTCTGAAGACTTTTCTAGACTTTTTATGTAAATTGGTAATCCTAATCAGACACAATCAATAGAGGTGCACCCTTAAGTCATACAACTCTATTAATATAGAGTCTTTCTAGGAACTCAAGTGGTAAATCCTATCTTATAGAATGTAAATGTGCTTATTTTGTAATACAATAAAAAATTACCAATATTTAATCATTCCTTCTAGGTTTTCTTGGTAGGCCTACAGAAATGTCCATAATAATTTCATCCCACATCCACATAGGAATAGGTAGAGGGCGCATGAATCTTATAGAATGTCATCTCTCGACCTTCAATTATTGAAAAACTCGACACCTTAACACATAGTAAACAATTTCTCACTTCATGATATCCCACAAAAAAATCTTCTATTAGATCTCTATAGATATTGGTGCCTCAAGAGTGTATAGAGAAATTTGCGCTTTGAGAATCATTTAGTAGTTCCCTTTTTAGATCTGGTATTGATGGAAAGCATAACATCTTTCCAAATTTTACAACCGCATCCTAAAAAACATAGTCTTCCAATATTCTATCCTTAATAGATTTAATTCTTTTTTTTATATTCTCATCATCAAATTGAGATCATTTTATCTTCTCTAGTAAAGATAGTTTAGTAATTATTTGAAAATAGAATGATGTTTCATCTTCCTTACCTCATTTGGGTTATAATTCCATGATATTTAATTCTTATTGAATCCACCTCCTTATTTGAGTTTATTAGGTGGTAGTGTATTGAAAAATTATAATCTTGGAGTAACTTGAGCCATCTCCTTTGCCTCATGTTGAGTTATTTTTGTGTAAAAATGAATTTAAAACTCTTATGATCCATATATATATTATATATTTCACCATAGAGATAGTATCTCCATATTTTCATAGAAAATATTATGGATTCTAACTCAAGATCATGAGTTGAATAATTTTGTTCACGAGTATTCAGCTGCCTTGATGCATAAGCAATAATTTTATCATTTTGAATAATGAAACAACCCAATCCATTTTTCGATGCATCATTTCATATCACAAACTCATAATTTCAATATGGAAGATTAAACATTGGAGCATTGACCAATATTCTTTTCAATTATTCAATTTTTTTGTACATTATCTTTTCCATACGAACATAACCCATTTATGTGTGAGCTTGGATAGTGGGTTTTCTAATCAGGAAAAATTATGAATGAAATACTAAGAGTAACCTACTAAGCCGATAAAACTACATACCTCAGTTATGTTAGTTGGAATAGTACATTATTGGATTTCCTTTTTTTATAGGATCAAATGAGATTCTATCCATAGAGAAAATATGGCTATGAAATGAAACAATTTTGAAACCTGAATTCCCATTTACTAAACTTCCCATATAACTCTTTTCTTCTATGATTATCCTGAAAAAACTATAAGTGGTTCTAATGGTCCTCATAGATTTTTAAATATATCAATATTTCATCAATAAATACCACAACAAAATCATCAAGATATTCTTTGAAAACTCAATTAATTAGG
Source organism: Viscum album (assembly GCA_963277665.1). Taxonomy (NCBI): domain Eukaryota; kingdom Viridiplantae; phylum Streptophyta; class Magnoliopsida; order Santalales; family Viscaceae; genus Viscum; species Viscum album. The sequence goes on from OY728122.1 coordinate 81,490,136, forward strand.
TTTATGAAAATGGAGGGTGCATTAGTTAGTCCAAATGACATTACTATAAACTCAAAATTCCAATACCAAGTTCCAAATCTCGTCTTTGGTATATCTTCATTCCTCACAAATAAACTGATGATATCCAGATAGATGGTCAATATTTGAAAAATATTGAGCTCTATATAGTTTATCAAATAGGTCATCAATGCGAGACAAAGGAAAATTTGTCTTTATAGTAATAGCCTTTGGTTCCCTATAATCGATAAAAAATCTCATGGATCCATTTTCTTCCTGAAAAAGAGAACATGGGCTCCCCATGGAGAAATACTAGGGTGAATAAATCACTTATCACTCAATTTATATAGCTGTTTATTCAAATCTACTAATCCTACAGTTTCAATTATATAGGGAGTCTTTGATATAGGTCTTGCACTTGGAATTAAATCAATAAAGAACTCATCTTCTCTCTCTAAAGGATGTCTAGGTAAATCCTCTAGAAACACATCAATGTATTCTTACAAAATAGGTACATCTTAAATTTTAAGATCTATAGATGATGTTTTCTCTTCCTCCCCAAGAATTTCATTTAGAATAGTTAATTAAGGTGTATTTGGATAAGAGTCATATGATGATGCTTCTTCTCTGAAGATAAAGGATTCTACACCATTCTCAAAATTTTTGGCCTCCTTCTTCTTGCAATAGATTTTCTCATCATAGTTTTAAACCAATACACACTGAGAATTATATCAAACTAAATCATATGTATGATGATAAGGTCAGTAACTTAAGTATTTTTATGTATCAAAAATGGGATTGATCGACACATTTTTTTTGCAACAATACTTCCATTGCGAGTTTTGATTAACTATCCCATTATTAAATAAAGTTGAAAATTTCTAAATTTCTTGAAAAAATGGGAAGATAAAAAAGAATACGATGAAAAAAAATAAAAAAAATCATTAGCTAAATTCAAAGAAATGATTAAAGTACCTTCTACCACATCATTAGGAACTTCAACCTCTGCAGTTGTGATGGCATAAGTCTACCCTTGCTCCTGTGGCCTTTTCTGAGTTAGATTTCATGGATGTTTAGGAGAATCATTTTCATAGTGTCCCATCTACCTACAATTATAGCATTGAACATCATTGATTTTTCTCTTCCCCTTGAATTCATTAGATTAGTGACCCTTTACTCCACACTTATAACAAACTCCCATTCCATTAAAGGATTTTCCTAGATGGTTCTTTCCACTATTCTCATATAATGGGAAATTTTTTATTCCCTTATTCTTCATTTGAGATTAACCTTTTCCATGATCATCAGAAGACCTTATATTTTCTCGATTTCATTTGAACAAATTTGATCTAGAAAATTCTATCTCCATTTTTATGGCATATAATTATATGTCATCATATGATGAAAATAATTGAAAAGCTAGTTCCCTTCAAAGATTTGGTTTAAGACCTTCAAATAAATGATCAATATTGTCTTCTGAATCATGTCTATAATATATAGCATACCGTGTGAGTCTTGTGAAAGTAGCCTCATACTCCAAAACACTCTCTTCATCCATTTTTTTTAAATCTAGTAAATTTTCTCTTCATTTTAGTCTATTGCTCACCTACTACTAGATTAGTAGTCCCACTAAGAGATGGGGGTTCTATCCCATGAAATGATCAAACCCAGATGTATCATGATTGTTCATGATAACCCATGTAAGGTTTCTTAATATGGTCATGTTCTACTCAACTCCAACACCAACTGTATTGAATTGATCAGTAGGGAAATACCTACATTATCCATGGGTATTTATTCTATTTCATCCATTAGGAACCATCACTAAACAATAAAACACACTAAATTAGGTTATAAATTACAATTCATAATTCTAAAATATAAAAACACTTAACATAATAAAAAAATTTATACACAACTAATATCATAATCATAAACATGATTTCTTTTTTACTTTTGAATCCTTCATTATGATTTGTAATGAAATTGGGAATTATCCTAAGAATATCCCCTAGGAGTGTCAAACCAGGTGCACATTAAGGCTCATTGTTATGTACCAAGTTACCCGGAGTCAATCCTGGAACACCATGTTAGAGTTATTACTTCTAGGTGCATCTATGCTAGAACCACGTCCAATTATAGTATCTAGAAAAGGAAATATTTCTAGGAATAACTAGATAATATCTAACTTACCAAAATTTAAAGGATGTTATTGTATACTTATCTTCAATGTCTGTCTTAGGATTGTTCTCCCTTATCTATTTTTTCAAATTCAAGTTCCCATAGTATCTACTAAAATTCCTCTAATAACAATTGTAATTCCCCAACACTAGAAACCAAGAGATGGTGCATTATTTTAGTATATTGTAATGATTACAATGAATCAAATCGGAAGGACTATCCTATTTAGTATTCTTAAAGAAACTAGATACATACATGGAACCCATTTTACATGGGGCAAAGAAAACAGAATACAATACATAACAAAAGATAATATATTTCATCCTTGAAAACTCAATAAATGTAATATTCTTCATAACCCAGGGAAGGAAAAACAAATGAAAGTGTGAGATCAAATTCTCAGAAAGTGTTACATATAGAAGAAACATGAATCAATAATTAGTGAATCATAATCAATTAGACATAAATAAGATGGTAGGATGAATACTTTAAATCACACGCCATCAATATGAATGAAGGTGTATCCATAGATTTTGTCATAGTGAAAGCCTCATGAAAATTAATAACCAAATATAGAATAAAGCGAATGTTTATTGTTTGGACATCAAGTATCTAGAACATGACCTATCATACCATCAAACCAGTTTTAGTTCTATGGGTAGAAACCCATTTGGTTATGTTTTGTAAAAAAACTTGAAGGGTTTCTCGCTAACTATTTTTAGTCATGAAACCTATTGATTCATCGAGGGGATAAAATGGGACCCATCCATCACTAAAATTATGAAAAATTCTTATAAAAAGGATTAATTCTAGAACAATATGACTATCAATTTTTGAATAGAGTAGAGGATAAAAATTCACCCATATTTCAAAAGTTATAACAACATTCAAAATAAACACCATATATAAAATGGTATACAACTAAGAAAATAATCATATCAATGAAATGAGAATATATATATTTCATATAATTATAATTTCAAATGAAAAATAATCTCAAAGGGGCATTAGATATACCACCTAAAAATGATTAGGTGCGTAATATAAAGTTTGTCTCAAAGAAATAAAAACTGAGATGAAGTCCCTTACAACATTATAAACAATCGAATCACATGAAAAAAAATTAACAATAATAAAATGAATCATTTAATACCATGAATATAAAGATAATCATGATATTATATATCAAATTTCATCATACATACTGTCACGAACCAAATATGGCCATCATTGAAACTAGTGCCAAACCCAGCCCGTGACATGGCCTGGAGGGCGTTCCCGATCACCATGAGCTGGCACAAGTGTCTGAGTATCATAAATTGAAAATTGGGAATGATTTTTCCCAAGTTTATAAACTAAAAACAAAAAATGAACCCTGTAAAATGAATTTGTATTTTTAAACCAAACAATCTTATATAAAAATTCAGAACAGAATTACATAGTTTAAAACAACTCATAATGACTATAACAAATGTACAAAACCAAAAAGAAACAGCCTGAAAACCACCTCAAGGAAAGTGGAACCCCACTCAATACATCTCCAAAAGACATCACCGCCAAGGACCTGTTAGAATCCCAAACCACTGGAACTAAAAACTGTACCCAACCTGCGATAAAAAAAACCAAGTCTACTTACACAAAAGGGTGTAAGTAGGGTGTGAGACAATGCTCAGTAGGATACCACCACTATGAAAAACCCTCTTTCAAACCCAATGGCACACCAAGACCCTACCAACGAAGAATTTTCATCCCAAACAATATTTAGTAAACCACTTTCATATGTTCTAAAATACACCCATATAATACCCCAAGTGTTACACATGAAGAACACCCAATTTCAAGCTAAAATGCAACTATAAAATTAAAATCTTAACAAAATAAATAATGAAATGTTTTTTCACCACAAAAAAATATGAGGAATATTAATAATGAGTAAATACATCAAGATAACTCATAAATAATTGTTTACACATGGAACCTCATACTGAAAGTGTCGAATCCCTCAAATATTGGTGTGAAAAATCAACCGCACAACCGCCGCACCACAAAGAAGTAAAGAGGAACCTAAAACCTAAAGATTACACCAAAGAGACACAAATAAAACAATAGGTTATAACCCTAAATTCTGGAAATTTTAGAACATCATGAAAGAGGGAGGAAACCCTAACGAAATGGAAGAAATCAAATAGAGAAACACTTATATGAGGAGAAGTTGAAGAAATCACCCCAAATCAACTAAATGTTTAATCTACAAGAAACAAAACATGGTAGTGAGTCTCAAATGAGGATGTGGAGGTAATTTGGGGAATTAAATGGAGGAAAACGTGTAAAAAATTAATGGTTTAGGAAAGAAGAAAGTTACCCTCTCAAATTAGGGCGGTTTTGAGAAATGCTGAAAAGATTCGCCCTAATACGTGGTACAAATGAGCACCAAAATATGTGAAACCAAAAATGGGGGTGATCCTAGGTATATTGGATTTGATAGGGAGGTGGAAACACTATGAAATAATAAAAAATGAAGGAGTTATTAAATAATTAAAACAATATTTAATTCATAAAATGGGATTACGGGCAGACCCAATTACTTAATAAAAAACCCTTAGTACACCATTATTATGGATTTATAAAGGCTCCAAATTGACATGGTGGTGTTAATAGGTCAGGGTAGGACAAGTAGAAATTGTAATGGATAATGTTTTTTGAAAATTTAAGGATTTATAAAATAAAAATAAATTTGTTTTTAAATTTGGAAATGGGCTCACGGTTTGGCCCAAATTTTGAAACCCACCATTTCCACCAAAATGCATGAGAAACCGCAAAAAAATTAAAGAATGAAAATTAAATTAAAAATACCTATAAAATAAGTCATGTATGTGACAATTAGCTCCACCATAAACCCTTTATCCCTTATAAATCTAGAGCAAGTCCAAAAGTAAAAACCAAACTCAACCGAATGACCAAAATGGACTCCTTTTCCCAACATCGCCCCCAAAGTCCAAAACAACTCCAGTGATCAATTAAAGAAGGAATACTTATAACCCAAAACATACACTAATTTAATGAAACTATCTATCACATTAATTATTTATCCCAAAAGAAAAATCATCAAAAACTATCCGAACAAGGCTCAAGAAATTTACCCAAACAAACAACACGATCAAACAAGGTCACACTTACCTAGATATAACTATACCGTTGGGAACATTCCAATACCAAAGTTTACTCAAGTAATATTTATGAAGTTAGATAGATCCAAATGAGACTACCCACTTCCAAGACAATACCAAGGACAAAACTGCATTATGGGTGTGAGGAGACACAAATGGGCTCCCCACCATAAGAGATAATTTTAATTTTTCTCAAGACAGAATCGGGACACTAACAGGGGGAGGCCCGAACTGACTCCCTGGTACAAGGGGTGTACATCCATTTGACATTTCCAAAAGATCATACTTGAAACCCATGGTGGGCCCCCCTACCATAGGAACCAACCATCTTAATCGACCAGCATGGGCCGACACAGAAAGACCCCAAAACTCAAAGAGTTGGGATGGCCGCACGATTAGTCTGCACAGTTTGGGAAACCATGCTCTAACTCTGTGGATCCTTATATCTACATCATTTTCAAGGGCATGGATACATCTCACCATATTAAAACTATACTCTCAACCTGTCTAGACAAATTTTAAACCATTATCCATAAACTCAATTGAAACCAAAGCGGGAAGGAAAGACATTAGGCGACAGACATGGGCACAAGGCCCTCCACCTCTTTATATTGAATATGAATAACAGAAGAAAGATGATGAAACCAAAGGTTTAAACTCTTCCAATCATTCATACTGAGGTTAAGAATTGTACAAGGGTTTAAACGACCCTGGGATTTCCCCTGACTACTCTCTAGCTACTCTTTGAGACCTATGGATAGAGCTCAAAATATTGAATCATCTTCAACCTCGCAATTAGGATTTGGAAACCCAAGTATAGAACTTCTTATTTCAGTGACACAAAAAACTACACCGCATACCCAAATGGGTTCACCAAGACATAACACACTCCATAACTCTCTTTACTAAAACATGAAATTTCACTGATACAATGGATCAGAAGATTCACATAGATCACACCTTGTTTCTTCAGGTAAGAAACAATGGTAGGAAAGGACACATAGACACACCTTCCTAAAAAACATAGTATTTTAATGTTTTTACAAGGAAGGAATACTCCCAACATAACATATACTCTCAGAGGATTTCACAACCACAACCTTTATAGTTAAACGAGCACACAACGTCACAAGGCATCACCAAACATGACCATTGTGACTGATAGGAAAAATAAATTGAAAGGGACCTTATGTGAAGTTCCCAAACAACACACAATTATAGAAAGTGGCCATAATAGCCCCTCATGACTATATCCCCCACAGTGGTGCTTTAACGTAAACCCCTTCTCTGTAGAGACTACGAAGGAGTTAGAGGCCCTCTTAGAAACCATCTACACTAAAATCCCCAGACAACTTCCACCTTCAACTAATCAGATATATTAAGAAACTAAGGTCTCTTTTAAGCATCCACGAGCACTCTCCTGCTAAAAGAGGATCTGAAAAAAAGGAAATGGTGTAGACTCATTGTAAAATGCTCGAGAAAAGATTCCTTAAATTTATAAACTAGATGATTTTCCAATGGTGAAACAATCAGGGTTTCACTTCACTTGTGCATTAACCCTTAATGGTGGCATACCTTATCCAATGAGAAAACCCTAGGACCCAACCAAAATAGTCCATTGGTCAAAAGATTCCACAAACCAGATCCAAACACTTGAAGGGAACCACTGTAAAGGTGTCCTGAAACATATCTCAGAAGAGACTACTAACCAGTCCTTTTACCCAGCTTATTGACCAACACACAAACCCAAAACACAGTTCGAACGGGTGGGGTTATTGGACTCAAAACATCCCAAAACATCAACACTTTCAAAACACATAATACACACCATACAAAATCAGTCATAAAGACATCATATTTTCCTTTAAAATATTTCTTTGAAAACAAATGGTTCATCTGTTAGAATATCTACCAGTGGTACCCCATGGGCCTCACATATGAATGTTTATATTCCACTAAGAACCCTCCTCATATCTATCCTAGAACTCATCCAATCAATCCATCAACAATACATCATCCCATTTAACCACATGCATGTGGTTTCTCATGAAAACACCAAAGGTAAAAAAAATCAACTTTTCAAAACCAAAACAGTAGACCAATACTTCCTATTTCTCAAGAATGCTAACCACAAGATCAAACCCAATTTATATCTTAAAAAAAATTTCATTAGGTCACAACCATTCAAATAATAACTCACTTTCACGTTATTAACATAAATTTCAAAACATATTATCCCATTAAAACACCTTTCAATAGTTTAGAAAAATCTGTTGGAAACACCTTTTCAAAAACAACATTAATATAGTTCATACTTCCAAAAGTGGTGTAAACACACCATTTTCTATTTGAAAATATTTATGAAAATTATATCCTACCATTTTAAAAATCTAAGCATTCCCACTTTATTGGAAAATAATTTCACAAAAATATTAGGCTTCTTAAAACCATTTTATTTTTTCTTTAAAACTGAACTTACACGATTTGAAAACTAAAGGACACAAGACAATGTGAGAGGAAACTAGTTCCGGTGGGTGACCTGGACATATGGTTGGTGGCCATACGCCAATCACTTCACCATCATAGAGAGTGTTCTATGGAAATATCCCAGACTCGACATGGCTTGCCTGGCCCTGCGAGCTCATTGAGACCATTACCCAACTCTCTTTTCATTTCCACTAATCATCATCAATCCAAAAAAAACTAAAGGAATTAGATAAGTCCCGACCTCCAATGGTGACTTGAATCCCATCATGAGATGTGGTGATCCAGAACACTACCCATAACTGGAATTCCAAGTCCTGACAATCCTAATTCCATACTATCCTGACTATTCCCCAAATAACATAACCCAAACAGTTAACATAAACCTACTTTGATACCATTTTGTCACAAACCAAATTTGGCCGCTGTTGAAACCAGTTCCCAACCCATCCCGTGACAAGGCCTGAAGGGCATTACCGATCCTCAAGAGCTGGCACAAGTTCCCAGGTATCATAAATAGAAAACTGGGAACAATTTTCCTGAGTTTATAAACATAAAACAACAAATGATCCCAATAAAAAGAATCTGGATTTTTCAAACCAAACAATCTTTTACAAAAATTCAGAACTGAATTACAATGTCTAAAACAACTCACAAGGTCTATAAAAAAGGTACAAAACTGTAAAGAAACAGCCCAAAAACCATCTCAAGGAAAGGTGCACTGCCCTCAAGCCATCTCCCCAAGACATCACCGCCAATGACCTTCTAGAATCGTGAACGAATGGAACTAAAAACATTAACCAACCTGCGACAAAAAACCCCAAGTCTACTTACGCAAAAGAGTGTAAGTAGGGTGTGAGAAAATTCTCAGTAGGACACCAACACTATGAAATTCCATCTGATAAGCATTCGAAAATTAAAATCTTTCAAGTTTTCACTAACAAGAAATGCTCGTTACAATTTCTAAAAGATGTAACTTAAAAATTAAAATTGTTTTCAAGTGGGATAATTTAAATAATCGACACATTTAAAATAAATTCCATAGTTACAAAATTTTCTATCCAAATATACCGTATGATGATGGTAAGTATAAAGAATCTAATGAGAACAAGTAATAGAAAATAACCCCTAGGAACTAGCTATTCGTGGGTCTTAGGTACCTCGTATCTCGGTGAGAGTAACTATCTCAAATATCTAGTATCATGCACGAGAAGCTAATACTGAACATACCCATAACCTAATGGTCCCCAATAATCATCATAATAGTTTATTTAGAGTTGTAAGTGTCAATCATACTAAGAGAAATTGAGGCCAAACCCCATGGATTAACTAGCATACAAGTACACATTCACCCACCTGGATACTCTGGCTTTCCCCTTGTGCTCAAACAAGTTCAACTTGTTAAGAAATATACTTTTCACATGAAAATATCATTTATATATCACAAATTCACCAAACATCCCACATGTATACCACACAAGTCACAAAAGTGCACTTTTCATTCAAATTGATTTTGAAATCCGACTCATAATAAAATACCCCACAATAATGTTCACATTGCTTAAAACACTTCCACAAATAAATTAATTTTTTTTATAAAAACATTCAAAGATATTCCAAATCACATAACATCTCACTCACATGTTTCATAATACCCTTTTTATAACCAAAATCCTTCTTTCACATCACACTCACACAAAACATCCCACATCACTTTCATATCTCTTACACACTTTAGTAAATCCTTCAATCTTTTTTATAAAACATTTCCAAGATGGAACACATCACAAAACAGACCCATTCAAATTTAAAATGTACCATTTCAAAAATATACACACTCAAAAATATTTTTCCAATATGGTTTCACTTATTACATAAATCATTAAACCATTCAAAACTTTCATAAAACAATTCCAAGGAGTGTACCCAATATTTTCACATAAAACTCATTTCAAAACCATATTTAAATGAAAAAATCACACTAATACCAATTAAAAACATAATTTTATGTACCACCAACATTTATTAAACCACCCCGAAGTTTTATACAAATACCTAAAACAATACCACAAAATATCCACATGAAAAACACACGTTTTCAAAATCACTTTCAAGAAGTACAACATCGTTTTACACCTTAAACCCATTCAAAAACCCTATTTCAAATCCAATGGAACACCAAGAACCTACAAAAGAAGAATTGGAATCCTAAACAATATTTACAAACCCAATTTTATATGTTCTAAAATACAAGCAAATAATACCCCAAGTGTTACACATGAAAAACACCCAATTTTAAGCTAAAATGCAACTATAAAATTATAATCATTACAAAATCAATAATGAAAAGTTTTTTCACCATAAAAAACATATGATTAATATTAATAATGAGTAAATACATAAAGATAGCTCATCAATAATTGTTTACACATGGAACCTCCTACCGAAAGTGTGGAATCCCTCAAATCTTGGTTAGAAACATCAGCCGCACAACCGCCACACCACAAAGAAGTGAAGAGGAACATAAAACCTCAATATTACACCAAAAAGACACCAAATAAAACCCTAGGTTATACCCCTAACTTCTTTAAATTTTATAACATCAAGAAAGATGGAGGAAACCCTAACTAAATGGAAGAAATCAAATAGAGAAACACTTACTTGAGGAGAAGTTGAAGAAATCACCCCAAATCAACCAAATGATGAATCTACAAGCAAAAAAACCTGGAAGTGAGTCTTGAATGAGGACGTGGAGGTCATTTGGGGACTGAAATGGGGAAAATATTGAAAAATGAAAGATTTATGAAGGAAGAAATTACCCTCTCAAATCTGGACGGTTTGAGAATCCCTGAAACGATTCGCCCTAATTCGCAGCTCACATGAGCACAAAAAATGAGAAACCAATAATGGGGATGATCCTAGGGATATTTTATTTGATAGGTATGTATAATAACTGAAAAATAATAAAATATGAAGGAGATATTAAATAAAAAAAATTAAAATAGAAAATGGGCTTATGGGCATCCCCAATTACTTAATAAAAAAACCCCAATACACCATGATTTTGGATTTCCAAAGGCTCCAAATTTCCATTGTGGTGTTAATAGGTTATGGTAGGCCAATTTGGAATTGTAATATATGAAAAATTTTTAAAAATGAAGAAGTTATAAAGGAAAAAAAATTGGTTTTTAAATTTGGAAATGGACTCACAGTTTGGCCCAAATTTTGAAAACCCACCATTTCCACCAAAATGCATGAGAAACCCCCAAAACAAAGAAAGAATGGAAATTAAATTAAAAATAAATTTAAAATAATTCATTTATGTGACACATACACCACATAAAAGAAATAAGTGGTGAACAATGTAAATCTTAGGGAAATAAAAGTGAGATGAGAAACTCGTTACCTTATGTCCGAATGCGTTCTTCCTTCTATCTCAATGTATTGGATAATCAAATTAAATATATAATTTAATTATTTATGAACCTTATATACATGTATTTTATTAATTATAATTTCATTAAGTTAATTTTTTGCCTTTTTTATAATTTATATTATACAATTTTGTCACTCAAGATCGTTCGTTTCCTTTATTTTCATGATCGGTTCACTTGTATATATGTAATAATTTTTTTGTAAAATGGATATAATTTTCCAGAATCGTAAATATATAAAATTAATGATAATATAAAATTTTAAATGGTTATAAATATAATTAGGTTATATGGTATTAGGATGAATCATTAGATAAGATATTTAGTGATAATCATAATGCTTAATTTTAGCGGTTTTTATCAAAATGAACTAGTTTTGCCCCATTATTTAATATCAAGAATACACAATGGTTCGAGACACATATATAAGAGGTAAAAAATATTTTAAAATATGGTTTATAAATTAAAATGGTTCATGAATTGATTTCAGGAAAAATGTTAATAATGAAACTTCTTCATCCATGAAGGTGTAAATTCACACCTCCCGTAAGAAGATTTCGTTTATAAAATAAAAGAGGGAGAGTAAGGATATTGATGATGTATCATACATTAACATGATATAATTAAAATATATAAATGATAATAGAGTTATAATTATCATTTAGATAGAGGATGTTATGATAGAATAAGAAAATAAGATAGATTGAAATGAAATTAAATGAAAAAGGAAGAGGATTTATCTGTTGAAATAACCTCCCTCAGAACCTCCTTAAGGGAAATGGTTTTGGTATATTGGAAAAGCCAAGGGATCCTAGATGTGGGAAGGGAATATGGAAGAGTATATGGTTAAAAATTTTATAATCTTAAAGGCTTAGAGGAGTAAAGATAAGTTAGAGTGAGGGGCGGTTTTTATAGTGGAGGAGAGGAGTGATTTCTCAATATTTTTTCATTATTTTATTATTTTTTTTCAAGAAAAGCAATATTATATATTCATGGGAAAAAAATTAATAATTAAATTTTATTTATAAAAAATATCCATTTAATTCATCCATGACTCAAACATGATGCAGAAATTCATTTATTCAGCATATTTCATAAATTATCGAATTTCACTATTCCCAAAAAATTTAAGTATTTTAGAAAAATCTAAAAAATTCACCCTATAAGTTTTTAAACATGTAGAGTTAAAAAATGGAATCCATTTTATGAAAATAATTTTAGAAATATGTGAAATTTAATTTTTAAATAAAATCATTATTTACATAAAAAATACAATTTTTAAATTTAAAACTGATTTTATAATACTTCCAAAAATTTACCCAGGTCCCGTAAAATTGTTATAAAATCATTGGATAACAAAATATTTTTTTAGGAATAAATTTTTTGAAAATTATATTTATTTTAAATAAATTTATTAATTATAAAATTTTAATTAAATAATTCTTTTTTATAAAAATACTAACACTTTATTATTAATTTTTAAAATATTCACTTTCATTTATAAGGTTCCTAAATTTTATATATACATTCATGGGTGATATAACTATTCATAATGATCATATTACTATTCATAATGGTATATTAATATTCAAGAGGGGTAACATTACACCATAGAGGTACCAATATTTATAGATATCTAAAGGAACATTTTTTGTGGGATAACATGAAGTGGGAAATTGTTGAGTATGTGTTAAGGTGTCTAGTTTTCCAACCAGTGAACGTCGAGAGACAACATCCTATGTGATTAATGCGACCTATACCTATTCTTATGTGGAAGTGGGATGACATTATGATGTAATTTTCATAGGACTACCAAGGAAGCCTAGATGTAATGATGAAATATGGGTAATTTCTGATCATCTTATAAAACCAGCACATTTCCTTGCTATAAGAGAGGATTTACCACTTGAGTACCTGGAATGAATCTATATTAATGATGTTTTAAGACTTCAGGGTGTACCTATATTGATTATTTGCAATTGAGATCACCAGTTTACATAAACTTTCTATAAAATACTTCTGAAGGATTTGGTTATTGAGCTTCATATTAGTACTTCTTATCAACCCCAAACCAAAAAGATTCTAAACGGACTATTCAAACACTGGAACACATATTGAGATCATGCTCACTCAACATTCAAGGTATGTGGGATCAGTACATAACTTTGGTGGAATTTTCTTAACAATTCCCATATCTATATTTATTATATCCATAAATATAGGATCTCTATCAATCCTCATTTGGGTTAAAAGTACATGATATTTCCCAATTAATTAATCTGCCACCTTATTTGAGTTTTTAGGTGGAAATGTATTGAACAATAATAATCTTAGAGTAACTCGACACATCTCCTTTGCGTCATGTTTAGTTCTTTTTGTGTGAAAATGTATTTCTAACTCTTGTGATCTATATATATCTCATATATTTCATCGTAGAGATAGTGTCTCCATATTTTTAGAGAAAATATTATGGATGCTAACTCAAGATCATGGGTTGGATAATTTTGTTCACTATTGTTCAACTAACGTAATTCATAAGAAATTACTTTATCAGTTTTCATAAAGATACAACCTAGTCCGTTTTTCGATGCATCATTATATATCACAAACTCATCATTTCTAGATGGAAGAGTCAAAATTAGAGAACTAAACAATATTATTTTAAATTCATCACTAATTCTTTACATTATTTTTTCCATATGAACTTATCCCCTTTATGTGTGATCTTGGCTAGCGGGTTTGGAAATCAGGAAAAATTCTGAATGAAATGCTGAGAGTAACCAGCTGGGCCAATAAAACTATGTACCCTAGTTATGTTCATTGGCGTAAGCCATTCTTCAATTTCCATTTTCTTCACAGGATCAACTGAGATTCCATACTTGGAGACAATATGTCTAAGAAATAAAACAATTTGAAACCATAATTCACATTTACTAAACTTTCCATATAACTCTTCTCTTTTAAGAGTCTATAGAACAACCTATAAGTGGTTCTCGTGGTCCTCATAGCTTTTGAAATATATCAAGATTTCATCAATAAATAGCCCAAAAAATCATTTAAATACTATTTGAAAACTCTATTCATTAGGTCCATGAAAATGGAGAGTGCATTAGTTAGTCTAAATAGAATTACTGTAAACTCATAATGCCCATACCTAGTTCGAAATGATGTTTTTGGAATATATTCCTTCCTCACAAGCAATTGATGATATCCATACCAAATGTCAATCATTGAATAATATTGAGCTCCATGTAGTTGATCAAATAGATCATAAATGAAAGGCAGAGGAAACTTTTTCTTTATTATAATATCATTTATTTATCTATAATCAATGAAAAATCTCAGGGATCGATTTTATTCTTGAAAAAGAGAATATGGGCTCTCCATAGAGAAATACTAGGGAGAATAAATCTCTTATCACTCAATTCCTCTAGTTGTTTCTTCATCACTACTAATTCTACATTGTCAATTATTTATGGAGTCTTTAATATAGGTCTTGCAGTGGGAATTAAATCAATAGATAAATCAACTTCCTACTCTCATGGATGTCCAGGTAAATCCTCTAGAAACACGTCAATGTATTCTTAAAAAATAGGTAAATTTTCAATTTGAAGTTCCATAGATTATTTTTTCTCTTCCTCCACAAGAATTTCATTTAGAAGAGTTAATTAAGGTGGATCTAGATAAGATTCAGATGCTGATGTTTATTCTCTAAAGATAAAAGATTCTACATTATTCCCAAAAATTGATACCTCCTTTTTCTTGTAATATATTTTCGCCTCATAGTTTGAAATCCAATCCATATCGAGAATTTTATCAAAGTAAATCATAGGTATAATGATAATGTTACTAACTAAAGTATGTTTTTTGTTTCACAAAGGGGATTAATCAACACATTTTTTTTGCAACAATACTTCCCTTAAGAGTTTTGACTAACTAATCCTTTATTAAATCAGTTTGGAAATTTATAATTTTCTTGAAAAACTAGGAAGATATAAATGAATTAGTCGATCTAAAATCAAATAAAGCATTGGCTAAATTCGATGAAATGATTAAAGTACCTACCACCACATCATTCAGAACATCAACCTCTCTAGTTGTGATCACGTAACCTTCCCTTGATCTTTTGGCCTTTTCTAAGTCATATTTCTTTGAGGTTTTGGAAAATTATTTCCATATTGTCTTATCTACCTAAAACTATAGCATTGAACATCATTTATTTTTCTCTTACCATTTTATTAATTATATTGGTGACCCTTTTATCCACACTTATAACAAACTCCCATTACTTTCAAGAATTTTCCTAGATAGTTCTTTCAACTATTCTTTCATAGTGGAAAATTTTTCATTACCTTATTATACTTTAGAGATTCACATTTTCCATGATTATCATAATACCACTTCCCCTATTGATTTCCCATGAACAAATTTGATCTAGAAAATTCTTTCTCCATTTTTATGTCACTTAATTATATTTCATCATATGATGAAAATGTTTGATAAGATAGTTCCCTTTGAAAACATGGCTTAATACCATCAAATAAATGATCAATATTGTCTTATAAAACATGTATATAATATATATCATACCTGGATAGTCTTGTGAAATCATACTCACACTCCATAACATTCTCTTCTTCCATTTGTTTCATGTTAAGAAATTTTCTATTCATTTTAGTCCATTTCTCAACTACCACTGGATTAGTAGTCGCACTAAAATATGGGGGTTCTATCACATGAAATGATATATCATAGCTGTATCATGATTATTCATTATAACCTAAGTAAGTTGTCTTAATATGGTCATGATCTGCACAGATCCAACACTAACAGTGTTGACTTTCTTTGTTGGGAAATCCCTACATTATCCATCCGTATTTATTACCTTTATTCCATTAGACGCCATCAATAAACAATGAAATACAATAAATTAGGTTATAAATCATAAGGAATAATTCTGAACTCACAAAACACTTAACATAATCAGAAAATTTATACACAACTAATCTCATAATCATAAATATTATTTCTATTTACTTTTAAATACTTCATTATTATTTTTAAAGAAAATGAGAATTATCCTAAGCCTATCCCCTAGTATTTTCAAACATGGTGCATAGTAAGGCTCATATTTGTGTACCAGGTTACCGTAAGTCAAGCCTGTAACATCTTATTGAAGTTGTTACTCCTAGGTACATCTGTGCTTGAACCACACACACTTATTTTATGCAGACAAGGGAATATTGCTAGGAAAACCCAAATAATATTTACCTTACCCAAATTTCTAGTATGTTCTTGTATAATTACCTTAAATTTCTATCTTATGATTATTCTCCTTAATCTAAATTTTTTAAATCAGGTTCCCAAGGTTTCTAATAAACTTCCTCTGATACTAACTATAACACTCCAACCCTAGAAACCAAGAGCTGGTGGAATATTTTATTACATTGGAATGATTAAAATGATTCAAATCCCAAAGGACCGATCAATTTAGTATTCTTGAAGAAACTATATACATACATGTATCCCATTTTACATGGGGAAAAGAAAACAAAGTACAATACAATACAAAAGAAAATATACAGAATCCTTGAAAACTCAATAAATTATCCATTCTTCATAACTCGGGGAAGGAAAAAATGTAAGGGTGATCTAAAATTCTCAGTAAGGGTTACATAAAGAAGAAACATTAATCCCTAATTTGTGAATCATAATCAATTAGACATAATTAATATGATATGATGAATAATTTAAAACACATGCCATTAATAAACTGAAAATTAAAGTGCATCCATAGATTTTGTCAAAGTGAAAGCCTCATGGAAATTAATAACCAAATAATGAATAAAGATAATTTTTATTATTTGGAGATGAATGTATCTAGAACATGAACTATCATACCATCAAACGGTTTATGTCTGTGGATAGAAACCCGTTTGATTATGTTTTGGAAACAAACATGAAGGGTTTGTCACCAACTATTTTTTCTCATGAGACCTATTGATTCATTAAGGGGATATTTTGGGCCCCAACCACCAAGACAAGTCTGAAACATTATTATTAAAAGGTTTAGTTATAGAACAATATGATTTATCTATTTTCATATAGAGTAGAGAATACAGATTTGTCAGTATTTCCACAGTTAAAACGACATTCAAAATAAACACCTTTTGTAAAAGAGTATACATCTAAGAAAACAATCATATCCATTAAACAAGAATGTAGATATTTAATAGAATTATAATTGCAATTGAAAAATTGTCTCAAATGGGAAGTAAATACACCACATAAAAATGATTATGTGTGTAATAAAAATCTTGTCTCAATAAAATAGAAATTGAGATGAAGTCACTTACCACATAATAATCAATCAAATCACATGACCAAAACTTAATAATCCTAAAATGAATCATTGGATGGCATGAATATAAAGATAATCATGATATTATATATCTAATTTCAGAATACACACACTACATAAAACATATAAGTGAAAAAAAATGTAAATCTCATGGAAATAAAAGTGATTTGAGAAACCCCTTACCTTATGTCTGAATGTGTTATTCCTTTGATATTAATGTACTGGATAATCAAATTAAATCAATAAATTAATTTTTTTATAACCATCTCAAAATTTATTTTATTTATAATCATTTCATTATGTTCATTAATGGCCTTTGGATTAGTTATATGATACAATTTTATCGCTTAGGATCGTTCATTTCTTTGGTTTTCATGATTGGTTCACTTGTATGCATGTAATGATGTTTGTGTAAAATGGATATAATTATCCATAATTGTAATTATTTGAAATTAATGACAATAAAAAAGTGTAAATTGTTATAAATATCAATTTTTATATGGTACAAGGATAAATCATTATATAATATATTTAGTGATAATCATTTAGCTTAATTTTAATGATTTTTTATCATAATGAACTAGTTTTGTCCCATTATTTAATATTATGTACATAAATGGTTACAGAACCTTATATAAGAGGTAAAAAATATTTTATAATATTTATCAACCATTAAAATTGTTTCATGAATAGATTTGAATATGAATTTAAAGAAAGAAACATCATTTTCCATGCAGGTTGAAAATTGGCACGTCCTGGATGGAGATTTCATTTATAAAATAAAATAGGGAGAGTAAAGAGATTGATGAAGAATCTTCCATTAACAAGATATAATTCTAGTATATATATGATAAAGGACTTATCATGAACATTTGGATAGATTAGGTTAGGATATAATAAGAAAATTAGATAAATTGAAATGAAATTAAATGAAATGGGAAGAGGATTTATGTATTGAAATAACCTTCTTGAAAACCTCCTTATGGGAAAGGGTTTTGGTCTTTTGGAAAGACCAAGGGTTCCTAATTGTGGAGAGGGTCTAGGGAAGAATATTTTGGTTGAAAATTGATAAAATTTATGTCTTAAAGGAGTGAAGGGAAGAGGTAGTGAGGGGTTGTTTCTATAGTGGAGGAGAGGAGTGATTTCTCAATATTTTATTCATTATTTTATTATTTTTCTCAAGAGAAGAAATATTATTGATTATTGTGATAAAAAATAGTAATGAGGGAATATGAGTTCTAAAAATTTACATTTAAATAATCCATGACTCAATCATAATCTAGAAATTTATTAATTTAGCATATTTTGAAAATTATTAAATTCGACTATTTACAAAAAATTAAAGTATTTCAGAAAAATCTGAAACATTAATCCGAACCATTTTTCAAAATAAATAATTAAAAAATGGGATCCATTTTATCAAATAATTTTCTAAATATGTGAAATTAAATTTTTAAATAAAATCATAATTTACTTGAAAAATACAGATTTTGAATTTAAAACTGGATTTATAAAACTTTCAAAAATTAAATAAGGTATCATAAAATTGTCCTAAAATAATTGGATAAAAAAATATTTATTAGGAAGACATTTTATGATAGTGAAATTTATTTTAAATAAATTTAATAATTAAAAAATGTTAATTAAATATTAATTGCTTACAAAAATACCAATAATTAATTATTAAATTTTAAAATATTTACTTTCATTTATAAAGTGCCTAATTTTTTTTATACATTCATGGGTGATGTTAATATTTATAAGGTCATATTACTATTCATAAGGGTACATTACAATTAATAATGGTACATTACTATTAATAAGTGTAAGATACTATTCACCAAAAATTAAGTTGATCCTATCGAACTCTAAATATCTTACTGAACGAAACTGTGTATGTCTATTTTTTAAAATTCAAATAACAGAAGTAGAAAAAATAAATTTAATGGATAGTTTATAATTATCACCTATAACAATGTGTTGTTTCTCAAGGAATTAGTGTTGCATGCATAGTAAGTTGTCTAATGAATTGATTTTTTTTAAGAGTAAACATACCATAAAATATTGGGGAGTTATAAAAATTCCACTACCATTAAGTGAAATACCATAAAACCAATGTATGGAAAAATATTCCAAGGGTTTACAACAGTATAGGGATAAAATTTAACCTTTTTAATAAAAAAATGTCTTAAAATCAATGGAGAGACAAAATGTGATGGATGATATAAAAATAGAAAATATATTAAAACATTATGTGATGAGAACTAGAGTAATAAAAACTGAAAATACATAATCAAAATATATAATCCCTAAAGATAAGACTAACTCCCAGTACAATGGTGGAGAAATCCTAGACTCAATAATATCATCATCACTATACTCTAATTCTCAACAACCATGACTTTAGCATCACGACACTCATCTTGTGAAGTATGAAATATTCCCCTTACATGTATCATGATAAACAATGTTTTCATACACATAAAGGTAGATATGTAAGGGGTGAGTATACAACCCAGTAGAAAAACCCTGAGACTGACCAAATATTCCACTAAAAGAATAATAAGGTACCTTACATTTTAAGATAGAAGTGATATAATATTTTAAAAAAATGGTATAAATAATATATATAAATTAGTGAAATAACCCAAACACTACTGGAAATAAACTATTTCCCAACGGTTCAGAACCGTTGGGAAAGCCCCTGAAACCGTTGGGAAAGGTTTTCCCAACGGTTCTCATAACCGTTGGGAAGTAAGCCGTTGGGAAAGGTTTTCCCAACGGTTTACTTGCAACCGTTGCAATAGGCCCATAGAAGTTACCCTATCCCAACGGTTTGGGTGAACCGTTGGGATAGTTTTTCCCAACGGTTCTCCCAAAACCGTTGGGAAAACCAAATGCCACACATTTTTTCCCAACGGTTTTAAACCGTTGGGAATTGGTGAAGTCTTTCCCAACGGTTTAGAACCGTTGGGAAAAGACATGCTAAAACTTATATGCCAACGGTTTAAAACCGTTGGCATACCCTATGCTGCAAATTGCAGCACCCTGCAATTTGCACAGCCCCTGTCCCCTGTCTATCACCACCAGTCATCAGGCCTCATTTTCACCTCATTTTCACCTCATTTTCACCTCATTTTCGATCCAACTATTGTACCAGTAATAAAATAAAACATACATATTCAATTACGAACAAATTCATACACATTTAACATATAATGGATCCTGAAACTATACAAATCCATAATTAAATTACAATTCATAAACATACATAATTCATATAGAATTCAATTTAAAATTTAGATGACAATTATACGTGGAATGTGAAATTCAATTCATAATATGATCGGTTTTTTCTATACCATATATTTTTACCTCAAATGATGTCCATTTTAAACAAAATACATACACCTGAAGTGATACCGGCCACACCGCACCTCATATTGAGGCGGGGTTAACTCGTACACGTCACATTTGACTCATGGATCGTTGTGCTAAAGTATCGACAGAATCCTAATGCGTTTGGTCGGTTTTCCGTATGCCAGTTGATGTTTTTCACTTAAAATGGCGTCCTTTTGAAACAAAAGACGGACACTATGAGTGGTGCCGACCACACCGCGTCTCCAATTGAGGCGGGGTTGATTCGTACACGGCACATATGACTCATGGATCGTTCTCCTAAAGTTTAAATGGAAACCGAATGCGTTTGGTCGGTTTTCCGTATGTACCTAAAATGTTGTCCATTTTAAACAAAAGAGTGACACTTAGACTCATCCCAACCACACCGCGACTCAGATTCATCCCGGGTTGGCTCGTACATGTCACATATGACCCATGGATCATTGTGAAAAATTATAAAAAGATTCCGAATGCGTTTGGTCGGTTTTGCGTATGCCAGTTGTTCTTTTCATTTATAATCATGTCCATTTTAAACAAAAGAGACATAGTTAGAGCGGTGTCGGCCACACCACATCTCAGATTAAGACGGGGTTGACTTGTACACGTCACATATGACCCATGGATCGTTGTGCTAAAGTATCGATAGAATCCGAAAGCGTTTGGTCGGTCTTCCGTATGTCAGTTGATGTTTTTCACTTAAAATGACGTCCTTTTGAAACAAAAGACGGACACTTTGAGTGGTGTCAGCCGCACCGCATGTCGGATTGAGGCGGGATGATTCGTACACGTCACATAGGACCCATGGATCGTTCTCCTAAAGTTACAATGGAAACCGAATGCGTTTGGTCGGTTTTCCGTATGTACTTAAAATGGTGTACATTTTAAACAAAAGAGAGCCATTTAGACTGATCCCGGTCACACCGTGACTCGGATTGACCCGGGTTGGCTCGTACACGTCACATATGACCCATGGATCGTTGTGATAAATTATCAAAAGATTCTGAATGCGTTTGGTCGGTTTTGCGTATGCCAGTTGTTCTTTTCACTTATAATCCTGTCCATTTTAAACAAAACAGACACAGTTAGAGCGGTGTCGGCCACACCGCGGCTCGGATTGAGGCGGGGATGATTCGTACACGTCACATATGACTCATGGATCGTTCTCCTAAAGTTTCAATGGAAACCGAATGCGTTTGGTCGGTTTTCCGTATGTACTTAAAATGGTGTCCATTTTAAACAAAAGAGAGCCACTTAGACTGATCTCGGCCACACCGCGACTCGGATTGAACCCGGGTTGCCTCGTACAGCTCACATATGACCCATGGATTGTTGTGATAAATGATCAAAAGATTCGGAATGCGTTTGGCCGGTGCACCAGACAGAAGCAAGGGATTTCTCTGGCTCCACCGGCTGACCGGTGCTGAGCCACCGGCTGGCCGGTGGTCTGGACAGAAGCATGCTATTCTGTCTGGGTTCCACCGGCTGGCCGGTGGCCAGGCACCGGCTGGCCGGTGGTCTGGACAGAAGGTATTCCATTCTGTCTGGGCCCACCGGTTGGCCGGTGGCCAGACACCGGCTGACCGGTGGCACCTGGCAGAGGGCAAGGCCTTCTGCCTTGTCCACCGGCTGGCCGATGGGCTGGATCCGGCTGGCCGGTGACCTTACCGGCTGGCCGGTGGTCTCACACCGGCTGGCCGGTGGACTTAAAATGACGTCTTTTTGAAACAAAAGACCGACACTTTTTGAGTGGTGTCGGCCACACCGCGTCTCCGATTGTGGCGGGGTTGATTCGTACACGTCACATATGACCCATGGATCGTTCTCCTAAAGTTTCAACGGAAACCGAATCCGTTTGGTCGTTTTTCCGTATGTACTTAAAATGGTGTTCATTTTAAACAAAAGAGAGCCACTTAAACTTATCCCGGCAACACCGCGACTCGGATTCATCCCGGGTTGGCTCGTACACGTCACATATGACCCATGGATTGTTGGGATAAATTATCAACAGATTCGGAATGCGTTTGGTCGGTTTTCCGTAAGCCAGTTGATTCTTTTCACTTAAAATGACGTCCTTTTGAAACAAAAGACGGACAC
Organism: Viscum album; assembly: GCA_963277665.1. Classification (NCBI taxonomy): domain Eukaryota; kingdom Viridiplantae; phylum Streptophyta; class Magnoliopsida; order Santalales; family Viscaceae; genus Viscum; species Viscum album. Next base: position 81,513,253 of record OY728122.1, read on the forward strand.
TTTGAGTGGTGTCGGCCACACCGCGTCTCCGGATTGAGCTGAAACCACCGTGAAACATTCTAATTATTATTCGTGACGTGTACGCGCAGACGGCACGTCAATCGGACGTGCGGTTTGCGCGGTACGGCTCAATATTAGTGTTTTAAGTGATGCGCGCGCTTCGTAAACGCGCGTGAGGGGGGTCCAAACGGGCCGAACGATGTCGGAATGGCCTGAAATCAGACGACAAATACGGGCGACTGATTAAAATAATTCAACTCCAATACTATACTACGAGTCTAGATAAAACCAACAACTAGAATAGATTAAACATCACATGTCAAGTCAAAAATGTAACGGATCAATATGTCCCACATCAGCATCACCATCTCCATCATCATCATCATCATCGCCCTCGTCATCGTCCTCCTCATCGTCATCACCCTCCTCAACGCCTTCCTCCTCGCCTTCGCCCTCCTCCTCACCCTCCTCATCTCCATCCTCTTCCGAATCAGACTGCTCGCCATCATCATCTTCAAGCTCGACATCGGCCTGACCACCACTGGAACTGCCACCTGGTGCACCATATATAGAATGTATCGACGACATGTATTCATCAATCGCTGGGCTGGCCTCTGCTGGAAGTGTTGGACGTAGAACTTCAATAAATTTCATAAATGCACTGTTTGCCCTTGCAGACTGTTCTGCCGTCTCTGTGGCCCTTTTCTCAGCCTGTTCTGCCTGTGCCCTAACTTGCTGCAGCTCGGTGGCACTACAACTCGTACCTGAGGCAGGCCAATACCTCGTCGGGGCTATCCTAGGTCGGCAGCGTACTCTGCAAGAATGATCATCTCCCAACACCTGATGTAAGTGATCAGATGGCCCAAAATTGTCTGCTTCTTGGGCATCGAGGGCCTCTAAAGCATCCTGTTACAAATATAAATATATTGTTAAGTTACGAAATAGATATTAAAATATAAAATCAACAGATTAAAACTTACAATCTGCTGCTGAGTCGCTTCGTTGACAGCACGTCCATCCTTTTTTCGTCTACTCGAGCAAAACAGTTTTGCTCGAGGCACACGTCCTTCAATATTTTGTACTTTCCTCTACAATGACATTGAAAACAAAATTTATATAAAGACTTCAGCAAATAATTAAATAATTGAGGAAAAAAAAGAAAATGTAAGTCGTAAAGAAAACTTATAAACAATTGTCATACCTGCTGCCTCTCATGATCCGGCATCGTCGTGCGTCCTAGTGTATGGAGGTATTTTTTTGCATCAATGTTTTTTTTATTTTTACCAGATGATTCCTAAATAAAATTCGATAATGCAAAGGATAATATTAATGCAAAACTTGAAAGTTATTATTTAAATACCTCAAATGTAATTCATACCTTAAACTGGGTACTCGTCCAATGAGTAATCATCTGACGATACTGCTCTATAGGACAATCATCCACGACTGGTACCGCCTCTAACTCAGTGCCAACTCTAGCACGCCAGCCAATATACAGCTCATGCTTGTAGGCTCTCCAAAGCTCGCCTAAATCCTTTAGACGTTCCATTCGTGCACCCTCACCATCAGGAAAATTAAATCGAAGCTGAAATGAAAATATTAATTTATATAAATACAAAAAAAATTCATGGCATTAAATACAACAGATTTTTTTACCCATATCTCTGCCCAAGCTCTATCTTTGACCTCATGTGGCAAATGTCTCCACGACAGCGGGCTGACGGGAATGATGTCGGAGTATTTGGCAAGCGTCGCCATAAAACTCCGACATTGCTGCCCTGTTTTCTCAACCATCTGATTGTCTTCATTATATTCCACCATAACCTGTGTGCGACGGTTCCACACCGAACGCATGCGTGTACGGCCCCGCCCCCGCCTCCTTTCAGTAGATGTATCTGTCATGAAAGAAAAACAAATATTTTATCAAAACATGTTATAATGAAAATAAATATTACTATAAAAATTTGATAGGGTTTTATAAATATACCTGTGCTAGTCTGATCAATGAGTGGCGCCGGATCCACAGAACCTGATGGAACACCCTCTGGTGGAACGGGAGTCGAAGACGATGGAATATAAAAGCTCGGAGAGACAGAAGTAGAAGGAAAAGAAGATGGAACAACTGTATGACCTGATGCTGACTGGGGAGTGGGAATCATCATGGGATGTGAAAATGATGGGGCAGAAGATGCAGAAGGTAGCGAAAACATGGGAGGTCTAAATATCCCGTGTGTCCCTAACGACACACCGGGATCAGAATGTGGGAAGGCTGAAATGTCAGTGGGAGGGGCAGGGTCTAGTCAGGCACGCGCAGCTCTATGTCCGCCTCTGGTACGAACCCTCCTCGTACCACCGGCCTGAGTACTCGGACCAGTACTAGGCTCCTCGTCAAATAACTGTCGACGTAATGGTGGAATGCCCAGCTCCTCCATCCGACGATTGTTCTCCGCCATTTTTTTTCTTCGTCTCTCTTCAATTGGCTTCATTTCCTGCATTGGAAAACAAATATGTAATTAATTAGAAAAAGAAAATTAATGTGTAAACCAAAAAACTAAATATATGAGGGAATGAGGGGATTCATTGGTAATTTAGCTATCAATTGTTTTAGAAGAGCTTGAATGAATTTAATAAAACATACAAGTTGTAATGTTCATCAAGTTTGAAATATTGTTTGATTTGGTTTGAATACAGTTCAATTCCAAATTAGAAAATGCAATTCAAATAAAACAGCAACCAATAAACATTGAAAATTCACATAACGGTCAAGTCAGCTAAAACATATTTGTGATCAATACTAAATAAATATGAATATTACCAACCTTAACAACCCAACTCGAGGTAAACCAAAAGAATTCAGAACATGGATGAATGATTCTATATATTTCCAACCACAACATCAGGTTCACAATCAACTCTGACAATTGAGCTATTGGAGTCATCAAAAGAAATAAATGGATTGGTTCCAATGGCAATAGGGACAGTGTCAATTCCATCATCAGCATCATCAAAAATATGTCTTGGAATTACTTCAACTATGACACCAAATTCAGGTTGAAGTTGATCTTTGACATAAAAAACTTGTTTAGCCATTGATGCCAACACATATGGTTCTTCGGTTGCAAGAGTACGGGTCATATTAATTACTCGAAATCCACAATCATCAATAAATGTGCCATGTCTCGTCATCGAATCAAACCAATGGCATTTCATCATTGTGACTCGTCCATGAGAGTAATAATCCAATATTATTATTTTCTCAACGACTCCATAATAACCCACATTTTCAAGTCGCGGTCTACTATCTGATGCGCTGGCATAACAATCTGTTGTGGCAGTAACCATAATACCATCATGTTGTGTTCTCATGTTTTTGGCTCGTTCAGTGACAATAAATCTGTACCCATTGATAACAATTGATTTACAGTCACGAACCACGGTATTAGGACCAAAAGCCAAAGCTCTTATTTCCTCAGAGACAGAGTCAGCAGACAAACTCAATACCTGCAATATAAATGACAGCTAAACTTAAGTAAATATTGAAATAATTAATTTAAACAGTAATATTTTTACCTTCAATTTTAACCAAGCAGAAAACTCTTTGCTATGCAAAGTCTCTCTCCTTCTCAAAGATAAAGAACGATGCTTCCTATTTATCATTGTTTTATGTTCCCTGTAGATAAAAAAATATGAATAGTTTAACAGATATATATGTAAGATATACATATTCAATTTTGTTACCTGATATAGTCATCGAACAAATCACAGTTGAACAAAACTGTGCGATGTGCCATCTCCCGCTCTTCATTGCTTAATGTCTTCAATGTATATGATCCAGGAATTCCTCCTGTTTGAGGAAGTGATGGAAAACTGGGTTCAATTTGCTCATATTGTTCTTCTTCATTTCTCATTGGTCTGCTCATTCTTGTAGTAAGATCAGACAAATACATTGAACAGAAATCCATACATTCTTGAGCTAAGTAACCGTTCACGATAGAACCTTCGGGATGATTCTTGTTTCGAACATAAGACTTTAATGTGAACATATTTCTTTCAGTTGGATACATCCAACGAAAAGAAACAGGTCCTCCGAGAAGTATTTCAGTTGGAATATGGACAGTCAGATGCAGCATGCATGTGAAAAATGATGGGGGAAATATTTTCTCCAACTCACACAAAATTAATGGGGCATCTGTCAACATTTTTTGCAAGAAAGACTTCGACAACTTCTTAGCACAAAGATCTCTAAACAAATGGCACAACCGAATAACACCCACCCTTACATTATTGGACAAAAGATGACGGATTGCTATTGGAAGCAACTCATGCAGTAGAACGTGATAATCATGAGTCTTCAAAGATTTTAGCTTCAACTCTCTTCTGTTGACCCGTTTAGATATGTTGCTTGAATAGCCATCAGGAACTCTAATAGTCTCTAATACTTCCAAAAATTGTTTTTTTTTCAGTAGGTGTCATCACATAAGAAGCACATGGAAGTTGCCATTTATTTTCACTGATACGCACAGGATGCAATTCTGGTCTGATGCCCCAATCCACCAAGTCACGTCGAGATCGTAAATCATCTTTTGTCTTCCCCTTGACATTTAGAAGAACTGAAAGCAACATTTCACATATATTCTTTTCAATATGCATTACGTCTAAGCAATGACGTAGCAAATTGGTTGACCAATAAGGCAAATCAAAAAAGATACTCCTCTTCCTCCAATTGTAACAGGTTTCTGTGGAAACATTCTTTCTCTTTCCAGATTTCATTTGACCCTTCCCGAACGAAAAACTGAAATCTTTCAATTCATTAAGCACATCAGTTCCAGACATACGCTGAGGTGGATCATCGGTCTCTATAGTATTATCAAATCTTCGACGATTCATTCTATATGGATGATCCTTTGGCAAAAATCGTCGATGTCCCATAAAACTGAAACTACAACGATGTTTCAGTCTTCTGGATCGTGTATTCTTCATACAAACTGGACATGACAGTTTCCCCTTCGTGCTCCATCCAGACATCATTGCATAAGCCGGAAAATCATTGATTGTCCACATAAGCGCAGCGCGCATCTGAAATATGTCTTTCGAACATGCATCGTATGTGCGCACACCCACATCCCAAAGAAGCTTCAACTCTTTTATTAAAGGTTGCATGTATACATCAATATCAATGCCAGGATCAGAAGGACCAGATATGAGTATACTCATGAAAGTGAAAGGTTTTTTCATACACAACCATGGGGGAAGATTATAAATGTGTATAAAAACTGGCCATGTGCTGTGCGAAGTAAGCATCAGCCCAAACGGATTAAAACCGTCGCATGAAAGACCCAGCCTCACATTACGCACGTCAGCTGCAAAATCAGGATGTCGAGCATCAAATCTCTTCCATGCAAATCCATCTGCAGGATGAACCAACTCATCATCAGTCTTCTTTCTCTCGGTATCATGCCATCTCATTTTTATTGATATGTCATCAGACATAAAAAGATTCTGGAGTCTGGGAATCAATGGAAAGTGCCACATTACTTTCTGTGGAACGCGGGATGGTGTTCCATCAGATTTTGACTTCCAGCGGGATGTGCCACATTTTATACAATCATTTCGTTCAGCGGTTTCCTCCCAGAATAAACTGCAATCTTTCGGGCAAGCATGAATTTTGTTTCTTGAAAATCCAAGTTCCTCAACTAACTTCCATGCCATATAGTGGTTTGAGGGAATATCTGCATCATCTGGAAGTAAATCCTTCAAGAGGGTAAGAATGTAATCGATTGCTGTATTAGAAATCCCATACATAGTTTTCCCATGAAATAATCGGATTAAAAATTCCAGCTTTTTCATTTTATCGCATTGCCGATATACTGGAGTCGTGGCAGCATCATTCAATTTTTTCACCCTATCAATATCATCATTTTCACTAGATGCATCAGCTGTCCTCATATCGAAGTCTTCTTGAGTCGAAATCCTTTCTTTTTCATGATGACGAATAAACGGAAACCGATCATCTAACAAATTCTCCATTCCAGTCTTTTCATTTCGATCATCACCAATTTGAGATTTCGTTTTCTCCCCATTGTGATACCACAGAAAGTAGTTTGCTTGAAACCCATTTTTGGTTATGTGGTAGCTGACTTCTTCACGGCTCAACCAAGGTCTACCAACACAATTGGAACATGGGCAGTGTATGCGACCACTATCTGAAGCATTGTCAAATGCAAAATCTATAAAGCTCTCCAAATTGTTTTGAAAATCATCTGAGATCCGATCGGTTTCATACATCCAACTTCTGTCCATTCTGTAAAAAGAATTTATATAAGTCATTTTGTCATAAACAATTCAATAGGCATTAACTATAATAGAATATACATTTAAGTAAACGATAAAGGAAGAAAATAATCAAGGTATCAACTACACATGTCAAAAAAACATACAAATTTGTTATTGAAAAAATGTAAAACCAACAAGAACTTAATGTGTTATATCACATAACAGCATGACTCATCCCATAACCATATTAGTAGGGTATCATGAACATGAATAACATCAACCTTGTGCCATCCTCCTACCCTACATGACCCCAACCACATGCCACATCTTATTATAGCCTTATCACATCACACCTCATCGAAAAACACTAGGGAAATCATAGTACATCTCACCTGAAGACACATGGACAATCACATCGCATCTTGCCTAAAAACACATGGTCAATCACTTTTGATGGAAGAGTAGGGAATGTTGTACCCCACTCTCTTGGATTTTAATGATCACAATCACTCTCATAGTGATCTAATGTTGTTTCAAGTGTTCTTGTTAATAGGCATGATTTCAGGAGCAAGAAGTGGCAAAAAAAAGGAAAAGTGGACTTTTTTCAAGTCCACCGGCCAGCCGGTGTAGGACCACCGGCCAGCCAGTAAGGGCACCGGCCAGCCGGATCCAGCCCATCGGCCAGCCGGTGGACAAGGCAGAAGGGCTTGCCCTCTGCCAGGTGCCACCGGTCAGCCGGTGTCTGGCCACCGGCCAACCGGTGGGCCCAGACAGAATGGGATGTCTTCTGTCCAGACCACCGGCCAGCCGGTGGCCTCCTCACCGGCCAGCCGGTGGAACTCTTTGGAATAGTGAGACCTACTGTCTCACCATCGGCCAGCCGGTGGCCTTCCCACCGGCCAGCCGGTGGCTCCTGGGCAGAAGCTCTCTCCACCTTCCAAGGCACCGGCCAGCCGGTGGGCAAGCACCGGTCAGCCGGTAAGCAAAGTCAAACTAGCCGTTAGAGCTTGACCAGACTTGCCCACTTGATCCCCAACGGCTCCAAGAACCGTTGGCAAAACCTCTCAAATACCAACGGTTATACCAAACCGTTGGTATGTAAGTGTTGGGAAAACTCCAGTTTCCAGTAGTGAGGATCTTACATACACATCATGGATCACTATCAAAACCATAAAAACATTGACAGATCTCAAAAAATGAGTGCATGCCATCATTACCTCATAGAATTGAAAAAAGGTAAGTAACAAGCAATATATCTCACTACTCCATACTCACCCCACAACATAAGGGTCTCACATTACTAGGGAATAATTCTATCCAATACTAAATGATCTTGATCCATTTTTCATATACATATATGATTCACCTCACCAATTACTAAATATTAATAACATACAAAATTATGATTCCATTTAACTAGAGTTAAACCATCAGGTTTTACAAGGAAATTCTATATAAGTATTTGTTTACACTTTAAATAAAGAACATGAATGTCATGTTAACACTCAACATTGATTCATTAATAAATTGTATTCGAATTTTATGGAAATACCAAAATAAATTAGTGAATCAATGTACCTATAGTGGTGCACATGACCACCATGAAACAATCATAAATTTTTACAAAAACCCTAATAATTGGGAATAACGAAATCAAGAATAGAAGTATATGATTTATAAGAGCTGGAACTATATCGTTGATAAAATATAGGAGTCTAACCTGGTAGGTGCTGATCTGATGGAAGATGTGGGGATTGGGAGGTCCTTCTGCAAGGAATCGCTCCAGGAGGACATGAACTGAATGCTTCTGGAATGTGGGGAGGCCGCTGGCTCGATTTGGTATTTGGGGATTTTTTTTCCCAACGGTTATTAAAAACCGTTGGGAATGACCAACATTTCCCAACGGTTCCATAGAACCGTTGGGAAAACAAGATTTTTCACCACTTTTCCCAACGGTTCTTAGGAACCGTTGGGAAAAACCTATCTTTCCCAACGGTTGTATGAAACCGTTGGGAAAACTATGCATTGAGGGGTTTTTCCCAACGGTTTCTATAAACCGTTGGGAAAAACAAGATATGCCAACGGTTCATTGAACCGTTGGTACACAACTGTTGGGAAAGGTCCCTTTTCCAGTAGTGAAACCAATATATACTCATTTTATGAACTGAGACACCAATAGAATTCACATATCCAATTAATATCTTATCCTAGAAGTTCCTCTAGATAGTCTAAACCATAAGTGGAAACTCATCCATATAGTCCCTAATCATTACTTCAAGGTATTATCTAATGTGAAAAATAATTTGCACCACAACTGTCTCTAAACCTCAAAGGACCTTCCAATATTCATCGGAACACACACCCACCATTTCCATGCAAATTTATCACACCAAAATCCATCCATGTTTGAAAGAACATAAAATCATTTTATGAGAGACGTTGTGGAAGTCACCCAAAACCCATTATTTCAATAAAAACCAATGAGAGAGTTTCCAATTGGGATCTAAAAAGTGTTTTCCAACAAAAAATTCATTGAAATTTCATTAGAAAAATAATACTTTGAATTATATAAGAAAGTGGAATGAGGGAGAAATAACCTACATTCAATGATTTTTTCATTAAGAATCATTCCACGATTCATATATCTAAGATCCCCTTTCTATTCATTCAAAAAATTATAAATAAAATCTTTCCAAATGATCCCTAAACTATAGATCCAATCATTATAGCCCCATTATATAGTTTATTACAAAATTAAACAAGAATATCGAAAAGGATAAAAATAAACTAAATTCTAATTTTTTATTTCCTAGGTGTAATGATAAAAGAATCATGGAAATAGAACTCCAAAATTATGAGGACCACCAAACTATCCCAGAGGAATCCTGGAGATTGAGGGGAATAAATGAAGACTAATGATAACTGAAGGGATACTAAACTAATAGGGTGTAAGTTACTAAAGTAATTCATAGTGTGGTTAAAATGTTCACATCAAGAATTTCTAGGGTATCCTACATTCATGGTGTGATAATTTTTTTTAGAGTTGGTGTCCTAGAACAAACTATTTTTACTTTTATTAAATGTATATTCAATTACTAGAGTATTTCTAAACTAACTTATTAAATATTTTTCATTTTTCTACATGAATTTAATGTAACAATGTCTTAGGGTATCTATTGCATTGAAAAGGTCATATTAGCTCTCTTCTATGAAGATAACCTTGAAATTCTATGATGATATTCTTAAATAATAGTTCAATGGTCAGATAAAATTATATGATCTGACACATAGAACCTGATTCTGAGGTGAAAGTACTCATAAGCGGATGAGGATTCTTTCTATGAAGTTCACACTTAGTAATCTCTATGACAGTATATTTTGAGAATAAGCCTACTAGTATGAATTAAACATGTTTTGATGCCATTAGATATTTCTATCCATGATCTTCTATAATGATATCTGAAATTCTAGACTATAATTAATGCATTTCATATCTCAAACACTCATATTTTATAATGAAAACCCTAACACTATATGTTCGTAGTGAGGTAGGGTATATTGGGTTCATCACGACTGACATGTAATTTATGGATAATTAATGGAAGGATTTTTCCCTTACATAATTATGGAAATTGATATCTCAAACCATTAACTTGAATAGAACCATGGCCTAAATTCCACGTCCATGGTGTATCAACATGTTTATTTTAGATAGTCAATGAAATACGAATCCAATGTAACACCGGGACCCAGAAGCCCAAAGAAGCTGCATTATTTTATAACATTGGCATGATTACAAGGAATAAAATTCTGAAGAACTGATCAGTTTAGAGGTTTTGAAGAAAATATATACGTACATGGAACTCATTTTACATTGGTAAAGGGAAAAAAATATAATACATAACAGAAGCTAATAAACTAAATCCATGAGAACTCAACAAATGATCGATTCTTCATAACTTGTGGAAGGAAAAAAATTAAAGGGGTGAAATTATATGCTTAGTAAGGGATACATATAGCAGAATTATTAATCAATAACAAGTGAGTCATAATCAGTTTTACATAATCAATATGTCATGGTGAATAAAGGAAAAACACACACCATTAAAAAACTGAGAATGAAAATGCATCCATAGATTTTTTCATAGTGAAAACCTCCTGGATAATAAGAAATAAATAATGAATAACGTGAATGTTTATTTTATGCATGTATTGTATCTAGAAAATGAACCATTATATGGTCATGATGATTTAAATTTGTGGGTAGAAACCTGTTTGATTTTCTTTGGAAACAAACTGAAAGGATTTTTCACCAACTGATTTGCCTCATGAGACCTATCAATGTATCTAGGGGATATAGTAGGAACCACCTATCACTATTTGTCCAAATTATTCTTACTAAAAGTTTTAATTCTATTAAAATTTTCCTTATTAATTTCTATATTGAGTAGAGGATACAGATTCACCAAAATTTCCACAGTTAAAACAACATTCAAAATTAACACTATATGTAAAAAAGTATACAAATAAGACAACAATCATATCTATGAAACACGAATATGGATATTTAACAGAATTATTACTTATAATTAAAAATTATCCCAAAGAGGTAGTATTTATACCACATAATAATTATTCGGTGCACAATACTAAGTAAATCATAATGAAATGAAAATTGAAACAATGTCCCTCACCACATTGCAATCAATCGAATCAAATGACCAAAAATTAATAATCATAAAATGAATAATTGAGTACCATTAATATATAGAGAATCATGATATTATATATCAAATGGAATCATAAATAAAAAACATACAAGAAATAAGTGTCGAACAATGGAAATATCACGAAAATAAAAGTGAGATGAGAAACCCCTAATATAAAGTCCAACTTAATTATGTCACTTTTGTACCTCTCGGATAATAAACATTATTTTATTAAAACAATGATACATAAGTTAATTATAGTCATTTTATAAAAATATTTATCAATTCTAATCATTGTATTATATTCCTTAATTTTTATTGATTAAATTGAAGCATTTGGATATCAAATTTTACTTAAAAATTCCCTACCTTGAACTAATTTCACTATTTTATTAATTTTAATTTCTAAATTAGTTTACCTAATTCTAGAAGAATAAAATAAATTTAATTAAATATTTATATATTATATATAATCCATATTTTCCATCTATGAAGGTAGTTATAAGAACTATTTTTGTAAATGTCTTTGTAGGCGGTTAACTAACCATTAACAGGACATTATCGCAATAGTGGGAGTACAAAAAATTATATGTCATATATATAATACATGATATAGGTTAACATAAATAATTTTATTTTCACTTAGTCAATAAATAATTTTTATAGTATACAGTTTTTAATGGAAAGGGAAAATAAGAAAGAGAAGTTGAAAAGAGGGATGAGTTAATGGAGACTTACTCTTTCCCTAGTGTGACTTCTATTGCACAACCCTATAAGTCCCTTGGTGATTGGAGTTAGATGACTCTAGAATTTACCTAGGTATTCTAAGAGTCTTAATAAATAGGATGTTGATATATATTTGGCTTTAGAAAGAGTGGAATGAGTGGTTTTCCAAAGGAAGGGGGAGGCATTATTTATATTTTAGGAGAAGGGTAACTTAGGAATTACTCAAATTGTTAAAATATAATAAATATAATATAGGGTTTAATACATTAAAATGGTCTCAAAAAATAGGATATCACATAGTCGACCAAATAATTTTTTTGGCATTTTTAAATATTTTTTTAATTTTAAATATTTTAATTAAATATTATATTCATGAAAATTGGATTTGTCAAAATAAACACTATTAAAAACTTTTGAATTTAAAAACATAAAAAAAAATTCAAATTCCAAACCAAATTTTATTACATATTATAATTATACTATCAACCTAGAGAATTCCGGAATTAGCTTAAAAGTATCAAATTATATTTATTTAATTATTTTTAATATTATTAATTTGATCAATTCCTTAATTAAATTAATGATGCATCATCTTTGAAAAATCCATTATGGTATTTATTTGTTGTCTATAAATTAAAAATTAAATTAAATGAGAAATATAATATTATTATCTTTTAAAAAACTATTTATTTCCAAGAAAATATTATAGAAGACCATAAATAAAAATGTTATACATACTATTGTTTATAGTATGAACAAATTGACTTACTTTTAAATAAAATATAATAAAGGTCTTAAATTGATTCTTGTGGGTCCAAAGTCTCCCTAAATAGAATAAAAATACATAATGGTTGAACCATAATTATATAAAATGTTTTAAATAAAATATGGGTCATTTAATTATTCTAATAATTTTAATTAAAAGAATTTTTTTTATTTTTTTATTGTTGCACAAGCATTGCATCAACATTTCACAAGCATTAAGGTTAATTATTTAAAATCTAAAAATTAAAAATAAATTACTATCAAAATAATTAATTAGGTTAAAAATATAATTCAAAATTCATTCATTATTTATATTCACTTTTTAACATAACAAGGCTTCTTATAAGATTTATTATTTTTTCATTTCTTATCCTATGTAATCATTGCACATACATTTGGATAATACTTCTGTTATCTAACAATAATGTTAGAAATTAATATTCAAATATATTAATAATACAAAATAATTAATAAATAAGTCAGTAAAGTAATATTTAGCACTCAATTATTATATAAGTTACCGATTTTGACTTTTTCAGCACTACGTAGGGACTGTATCGACATTGACAATGTTTTTATACATATCATGGAAAAAATATAATTTTAATTTTATAAATTAATTTTATAAAATATTCCAGTTATAATGTATTTTTTTAATTTATTATTATTTTTAAATAAATTTTTATATCAAAAAATTTTCATGATGATGTCACGAAAAATACTGTATTTTATTAAAAATTGTATTTTTTACTATTCACTAGAAATTAAAATATTTCCTAAAAATCACGAAAATTCATCCAAACCATTATTAAGTATGTAAAATGAAATTAATTTTATAAAAATAATTTTCTAAATATGAAAAAATTGATTTTTAATTAAAATCATCATTTATTTGAAAAATAAACTTTTTAAAAATTAAAACTGCTTTTATAATACTTTCAAAAATTAACTAAGTTCTCCTACAATTTCACTAAAATAAAAAGATAATAAAATATTTATTAGGAATAAATTTTATGAAAATTAAATTTATTTTAAATAAATTTATTAATTACAAAACTGTAATTAAATATTTCTTGTTTACAAAAATAACAACAATTAATTATTAACTTTTTAAAATATTCAATTTCATTAATAATGTGCCTAAATTTTATTAATAAATTCACAGGTGAAGGTACTATTCATTAGGGTCATCTTACTATTCATAAGGGTACATTAGTTGTCATAATGGTAACATTACTATTCATAAGGGTATGTTACTATTTAAAAAAATTAACATGATCTTATCAGACTCTAAATATCTTATAGAACACAAACATGTATGTCTGTTTTTCGAAATTCATATCACAATAGTTAAAAAATTATATCTAAAAACTAAGTTATAACTATCTCCTATAAAAAAAATTCTTTCTCAGAGACTCAGTGTTGCTTGCATAATAAGCTATCTGGTTAATTGAAATTTATTAAGATGAAATGAACAATTAAATCTTGTGGTGTTATATTCTTCCCTCCTTCAGAAATTTCATCCTCAAAATTTTTCATGTATATAGCCCTCTAAAAAATTGTGTGTGGTTTGTCTTCATAACATCCTCAGGTTCCCATGTTTCTTCCTTCATTTTATGGTTTCTCTAAAGAACCTTTACCAATCGATTCGTTCGATTTCTCAAAATTTTCTCTCTTGTGTCGAGAATCTCGATAGGCTCTAAACAATATGACAAATCATGTTCAAGTTCTATTTATTCTTAGGCGAGTACATGCGTTGGTTCTGGAATTTACTTCATTAACAAAGTGACTTGGAATACATTGTATACCTTATAAAGGCTAAGTGGAGTTTCCAAATGATAAGCCACAACTCCAATTCTCTCTTGAATTTCAAATGGTCCAATGTACATGGGGATCAATTTCTCTTTCTTCCCAAATCTTACAATACCCTTCATTGATAATACCAATATCCATCTTTACTATATCCATGTCCAAGAAGTCCTTGGAAATCCTCATTTTGTTTAGAAATCCATGATCCAACCTTCTCAATGCATGAGCTACATTATTTTCTTTTAAACAACATGAAACATCTCTAAGTTTTCACATTCCAAACATGTGATTATCTTCCTCATTTTCCCTCTTAAAATATGGTAATAACTCAAATGACCATAACACCTTATTTGAAACTTGTGTTCAAACTTACACATACTATAGGATATATTCCTTATATCTAAAAGTGTTGTAAAATCCATCAAGGATAGCCCTAACCACTTGTCGACAATTCCTCAATCAGCTCTATGGTAGTCCACAATTATCCAAATAAATTATTTCTTCATCATTATCTCAACATCAAGAATATATTTAGGGTTGTATTATCTTGGAAGATCCACATAATCTCTTCCTTACGAAAAATTTAGGATGTTCTTGTATACTTATCCTTGATGTATGTCTCAGGGTTGTGCCCCCTAATCTATACATTCTAAATCCAGTTCCCATGGTTTCTACTAAAATTCCTCTGATACAAACTGTAACACCCCGACCCCAAAAGCATAGAGATGGTGCATTACATTATTACATCAGAATGATTAAAAGGAATCAAATCCTAAATGACCCATAAATTTAGTAGTCTCGAAGAAACTAGATACATACATGAAACTCATTTTACATTGGGAATGGGAAGAAAATATAATACATAACAAAACCTAATAAATTACATCCATGAGAACTCAATAAATGATCTCTTCTTCATAACATATGGAAGGAAAACAAATGAAAGGGGTAAGCTCAAATGCTCATTATGGGTTACATATAGCGAAATAATAAATCAATAATAATTGAATCATAATAAATTTTATATAATCAATATGGCATGGTGAATAAATGAAAAACACACGTAATTAATAAACAGAGAATGAAAATGAATCCACAAATTTTTTTAAAGTGAAAACATAATGAATAGTAATAACTGAATAACGAATAAAAAGAATTATTATTATTTAGACATCATGTATCTAGTATAAAAACCATCATACCATCAAGGAAGTTTAAGTCTGTGGGTAGAAACCTTTCTAATATTGTTTTTGGAAACAAACTCGAAGAATTTATCGCCAACTGATTTGGCTCATGAGACCTGTCGATACAACAAGGGGCTATAGTGGGCACGGACATCCCTATCAATCCAAAGAATTATTATTCAAAGGTTTAATTCTATAATAATATGCCTTATCAATTTCTATATTGAGTATTGGATACATATTCATCAATATTTCCACAGTTAAAACAACATTCAAAATAAACAATTTATGCAAAAGGGTGTACGACTAAGACAATAATCATATCAATGACATAAGAATATGGATATTTAATAGAATTATAACTTCAAATGAAAAATGATCGCAAAGGGGCAGCAGTTACACCAAATAATAATTATTAGGTACACAATACTAAGTAAATCACAATGAAATGAAAAATGAAAGAAAGTCCCTTTCAACATTGCAATCAATCAAATCGCATGACCAAAAAATAATAATAATCAAATGAATCATTGAATACTATGAATATAAAAATAATCATGATATTATATATCAAATTGAATCATACATACACAAAATTCAACAAATAAGTGGCGAATAATAGAAATCTTAGATAAACAAAAGTGAGATGAGAAACCCCTTACCTAAAGTCCAGCTTAATTACATCATTTTTGCGCCTAAAAAACAATAAAATTATTTTTATTAAAAAAATTATCCAGATGTAAATTACAGTCATCTTATAAAAAAATTAACTATTATAATAATTGGTTTATATTTATTATTTTCCACTGATGATAGTGAATCATTTTGATATCATATTTTACTTAAAAAATCCACACCTTGAACCAATTTCACTCTTTATTAAATGTAATATATAAATTATTTTAATTAATTACATAAGAATTAAATACATGTAATTAAATATTTATATATTATATATAATCCATATTTTCTATGAATTAAGGTGGTTATAATTACTTTTTTTCAATGTCTCTATAGGCTATTAACCGGCCATTAACGAGACATTATTGTAAGAGCGGGAGTGAAAAAATAGATATGTCATGTATATAATAAATTCAGTAGGTTAAAATAAATAATATAATGTTAACTTCCTCCATAAATAATTCTTATATTATATGTTTTTTAAAGGAAAGGTAAAATAATAAGGATAAAAAGAAAAAAAGGGAGGATTAAATGGAGAATTACTAATTCCTCGGTGCGACTTCTCTTGCACAACTGTATAACTCCCTTGGTGATTGGAGTTAGATGACACTAGAATGTACCTAGGTATTCTAAGAGGCTTAAAAGGGAGTATTTTGGTTGATATTTGTCTTCGTAAAGGGTGGAATGAGTGGATTTCCAAAGGAAGGGGGATGAGTTACTTATCTTTTAGGAGAAGGGTAACTTAGGAATAAGTCAAATTATTAAAATATAATAAATATAATATAGTTTTTAAGAATATAAAATGGACTAAAAGGAATAGGATATCACATAGTCGACCAAATAGTTTTATTTTTGTATTTCTTCAATAATTTTGTGATTTTTAAATATTTTAATTAAATATTATATTCATGGAAATTTATTTTTCCAAATTAAACAATATTCATATCATTTGACATTAAAAACATAATAACAAGTTTAAAAATCGAATCAAATTTTTATTATATACTATAATTGACCTATAAATCTTTTTAATTCCTAAATTAGATAAAATATCAAATTATATTTATTTTATTTTATTATTTTTAATATCATTAATTATATTTATTCATTTATTAAATTAATGTTACATAATCATTTTGAAATATGTTATTATATTTATTTGTTGTCTAAAAATTAAAATTAAAATTATAAAAGAAATATAATTTTATTCGATTTCAAAAAAATATTTATTTCAAACATCAATTCAATGAAACCATAAATAAAAATTTTATACAAATTATTGTTTATAGTTTTAGAACTTTTACTTACATTTAAATAAAATATTTTAAAGGTCTTAAATTGATTATTGTGGGTCGAAAGTATCCCCATATCAAATAAAATATATATAATTGCCAAAACTTTATTATATGAATATTTTTAGACATAATTTGGTTCATTTAATAATTCTAATAATTTTAATTAAAAACATTTAATTTATTTCCTTATTCTTGCACAAGCGTTGCACCAGGGTTTTATAAGAATTAATGTTAATTATTTCAAATATAAATATTTAAAATAAATTATTTTCAAAAATAAATAAATTAATTATTTTCAAAATAAAATTCTAAATTCATTCATTATATATATTTACTCTTATACATAACAAGAAATCTTCTATGATTTTTTATTTTGTCTTTTCATGCCCTGCACAAGAATTACACAAATATTTGGATAATAATCATGTTATATAAAAGTAAAATTGAAAATTAACAACCAACAACATAAATAATACATAATAATTAATAAATAAGACATTAAAATAATTTTTATCCTCCAATTATCATATAAGTTACCAATTTTGACTCTGTCTGTGCTGTGTAGGGACTATATCAACATTGACAATGATTTTTTATACTTATCATGAAAAAATATAATTTTCAAGTCTGAAATTAATTTCTTTTTTAAATATTTCACATTCAATTTAATTATTTAGATATTACATATTTAAAGAAAAATTAAATCATAATAATTTCATGATGATGTCACGAAAAATACCGTATTTTAGAAAAAACTTTATTTTTTACAATTCACCAAAAAATAATCTATTGTGTTAAAGTAAAAAAAAATTAATCTGAATAATTATTTGAAATTTATAATGATCTAAATTTTATTAAAACAATTTTATAAATATTAGAAATTTAATTTTTAATTAAAATCATCATTTACTTGAGAAATATTGTGTTTTAAAATTAAAACTAATTTTATAAAACATTTAAAAATTAACTAGGGTCTCATAAAAGTATCCTAATATCATAGGATAAAAAAAATATTTATTTGAAATAAAATATATGAATATTAAATTTTTTATTAAATATAATTATTAATTATATAAATGTAATTAAATATTTATTCCTTACAAAAAATACCAATACTTAATTTTTTTAAAAAAATATTCACATTCATTTATAAGGATCCTAAATTTTATTTATACTTTTATGAGTGAGGGTAGTATTCATAAGGGTCATATTACTATTCATAAGGATACATTACTATTCATAATGGTAACATTACTATTCATAAGGTTAAGTTACTATTCACTAAAAATTAACTTGATCATATCAGAATGTAAATATCTTACTAAATGCAATTTTGTATGTCTATTTTTCGAAATTCAGATCCAAGAAGTGGAAAAATTAAATTTAACAGCTAGGTTATAACTATCTCCCCTAACAATGTTTTGTTTCTCCGAGACTTATTTTTTCATGCATAATAAGCCCTCTAAAAAATTGAAACTATTAAAGAAGAAACATACCATAAAATCTGGGGGTGTTATATCGAACATATAGGTTGGTTACACATATGTGTAACCTGCTCGATGATATAGTATGATAAATGGATTATATTAAACAATGAGGATTCATATGTGGTTTCCATCATTGTGACATCAAGTTATTTCTCTTGGGTTATTTGACCCATTTCTAGATTGTAATCATAGACTTTAGGAGATCATGCCTAATTCCAATGAGAATGAATCCTAGAGGGCCACACACAAAGTTTTTCCATTAATCTCGATTAAATTCAATTTTTAATTCAATTTATATAATATATCTTATTCTCAAGGATGAGGAATAAATTTATTCATTTTTTATCAATAAAAAATATTTATTTATTAATGAAATATTTAAATTAAATAATTATTAATTTATTAAATAAATTTTGATGTGGATAAACAGACTAGGACCACATCTATTGATAAATAGTTTTTTTACAATATGGTAAAAATTATTTATCATTGCATAGGTTCGTGTTTTCCATAAAATAATAAAAATAATAATAATAATAATGTGTGTGATGTGGCCTATTAGAGATTATAATATTATTTATGGACTACAATGCAATTAAATAATTATTTTAACATAAATCCAAGATCTATAAATAGATAGTTATGATTATTGAGTGAATTATCTAAAATTTATAATTGTGAATAATTTTACACAATAAACTTATCCCTCTCAAATTTTCCTCCTCTATTTAGATAATGAATGAGAATAAAACCTTTATGCTCTAAGGATCTTGGAGTGATCAAGACAGACAAATCACGACAATTGATTCATTACACCAGCACCCGAAAATCAATTGGCATAGCTCAGAGATTAAAGGATCATTTGTAGATCATATCTACATGGAATCTACACTTGAATCCTTATATCACAAAGAAGGTAATCCAAATGGGTGTTTGAAAAATAAATATCATCAATGAAGAAAGATCTTCATCCACAGTATATCATTTATTCTCATATTAAACAAATTAATTATGAGTTTAATGTAAAATATCATGTCTATGGGTTACAGAAAAATCTATATTAAAATAATTCTAAATATATTTCTCACCTTTGTTTCTTACACATAACTCAAAACCTATAAGTGGTATCTGAGTGGTCACATTTTATATTTATTTTTATTTATTTGATTGTTTATCTTTATAAACAATCACGGTTGAATATTTCATTTCACAATATTTTTTATTTAATCCTATTTGAATTAACATGCTTTGACCTATTATTGACCTTTATTTATTATTAATTTTCTTAATAATCTAATATTAGATAAAGAATAACCATAGATTTCAATCAAGAAGTGCCACATTTTATCTTTTTAATACAAGTATAAATATCATATAGTTGGAGTACACATCTTGTACCCAAGTAAATTGTATCTAGATATTCTATGGGATACAAAACATTCCAAATAAAAACTACACATAGTAAATTTATTGCACACCACATGTAGATTGGACCAGTTTGGCACATAGGTTTTCATATTACATGATGTTTATATGGTGTACGCATCATGTTGTCTATATCGGTTAGCGGTGAAATTTTCAAAATATGTCCGGTCATTGTACATAGTTAAACCACATGATACTGACAATATAGATCATTAATGCTATACAAGACATGTACGTGGTGCACGTAGTGTTTAGTTCATAATTTAATTTGATTTAAATACATATCAATACATTCATAGAGATATACACACACACGATATAAGTGATACACACTTTGTAGTTGCAACCAGTGACATGATGATTTCTTCACCATGTTTCACAGACACAGTAAAAGTGTGATACAAGTAATATAGTTGTCTTTTATATGTAGTGTAGTCCATCCTAGGTACACACAGAAGCCTAAGGTGTGTAACCTGGTCACACAACAACCAATATACATGGCATGTAACTCATAAGTACATGCCATATAGTCTCCTAATTAATGTCAAATTAAATTACATTAAATTGAAAATTTTAGCATTAAAACCTTATTTCATTAATTGGATATTCAAGTGTTTGAAAATTTTATAAGGGTTTTATAAAATTTTAAATGACCAATTATTTTATTGTC
Source organism: Viscum album (assembly GCA_963277665.1). Classification (NCBI taxonomy): domain Eukaryota; kingdom Viridiplantae; phylum Streptophyta; class Magnoliopsida; order Santalales; family Viscaceae; genus Viscum; species Viscum album. The sequence continues at coordinate 81,534,277 of OY728122.1, forward strand.
ATAAATCTTTGATTATTGGTTCTACTATTTATTTTCCACAAATTTCATCATGATGGGTATCTCTATATGAATTTAGACGGTCATTAAGATGAAAGGGAATTAATTAATTAATTAATTAATTCAAGATCATTTATCTTAATAGTGAATAATGAATAGAAATGGATGTTAAATAGTTAATTTTTTTGTAGATGTTGTTTGTATTACCATTCATGAGCTTGACAAACACCTGTGCATGTTTTGGATGTTTTAATTTAATTTATTTCATATGTTTTCAATTATTTAATATTAAATTAAATCTTATGGACTCTATGTGATCCCTCCCTCAATTATTCTGTAGGACCTCTATATCTATGCTTATTTATGAAATACCCATTAACCAATTATTTAGTACCCCTCAATGGTGTGTTAGTTATAAATTCATGTAATAAATGGAGTATCCCAAGGCATGTATAGGTGGTTCAAGATGAAACCACAATGATGTAAACTCAGGTGATACAATGGTGGACATGTTGAATGTTGTAACTCATGAAAATATTGTCACATAGAGTTTTCACCCTATGCCAAATTTGATTTATTGTTCACTCAATAAATTAACCACTAGATGAGATCATGACCAAGTTATTTATTTATTTTTTATTTCAATCTTATGAAATATTTAGTTTCTGGGTCCAAGAACACTATCATATAAATAAATAATGAGGAAAATTTGAATTTAAATACATGGATTATTCATAAATTCTTTATCCAACATGGTTTATTAATTAAGTAAAATCCACTTAATATTAACAAGCCATGTAATGGTTAATAGAAGATAAAATATATGAATAATAAATTAAAATCCATCAAATATATATTAATTCATACTTGACCTTCCATTACTTGATTAAGAATGAAATCATTAGAAATAAGTTTTTGCCCAACCCTCACTGGGAAAATTACTTTTAATTTGGAGTTATAATGATGTTTATGAGTTTAATTGGCCATCTTACACAAAGATACATATCCCTCTCTAGACATGATGTAACTTGGAGGAATGTGTTGAGGAATTGTGTAACAAATTGGTTTGGCTACTATCCTACCTAACACCTGACTGAATTTTCCTCATAGACTGAAGGGAAATCTCAATCCCCATGGGAAGGAGAACAATTCCTAGGAATAAAAATAACCCATTTAGGATAAGTTTTCCCAAATAATAGATACAAAAATAGAAAAAATTAATATAAAAGAAAAAAATAAACAACATTCCAAAAAAGTCAAAACTAACTACCATGATCTAACCCATTTTCATATACATAAAAAATTATAAAATAACATAAAATAGAAAAATAAAATAAGAACTAAACTAACCAAAAAAACAACTACAAAACCACTATAGGTCACAAAAACCTTTGAAACAATGAAATACATTTCATAAGGATATTCATCAATGACAATTTTAAAATAAATCTAGAATGTAAGGTTTACATGTATACAATGAAATTAAATTAAAATATTTATTTAATCTATATTGAAATCATTTTCCGTTTGTTTTCAAAAACCTAATACACACATTTTTAAAACAAATAAATAATCTAAATCCATTTCCAAACAACACAAACTGTTAATATTTCTCAAAAAAAGAACATCAAATCACGCTTAGTTCATCTAAATGAAAATGGTTACTTTATAACATTTTTCCAATGAATCATTATTTAAAACTAAAATCCCATTTGAAATACACCTTTAAGTACACACATAAGAAGATTTAATTTTTTTTAAAAAAAATCACAGTCATCCTTAAAAACTCATTTTTAAATGAAACAACACAACTCACATGGGTTTAGAAAAATAAAAGGCACCACAAACACACATACAAATATATATATATATATATATATATATCACAAAGAATATAAAAATGAAACAAAATCATGGGAGGTGGAATATCAAAGAAAGAAGGGGAAATGTTAAAATAAAGTACTAGATCAAACTCCCATCAATCACATACTAAATGTGAAAAATAATGTGTTATACTCATACCTAAAGTCACTAATGTTACATGAATTTGAAAATATATGGGTATAACCACCAAAACTAGCTACCGAAATATTCTAATTCCATACCATCATGTAATTATCCAACACAAACATCACTGAAATTAAGACCCACACTTATCCCTTATTCAAATCTTGGATAGTTGGAAAAAAGTGGTGTGTGAACTTAGTAGAGGAAAATATTTTGATCTTCAACTTAGTGTGTGTCATCCTATAACCAATATAGGAAGCGAGGTATAGAAAAAACAATCCATGTCAACCCACAATGTATAAACATATGTACCCTCACCCCAAATACCCAATGATGAAAATGCTCAAACAAATAACATGCACAGAAGTCATAACAAGCAAATTACCTCACAAAGGGAGAAACAAGAATCACATAGTGATCAAAACCCACACAAGGGGTACACACAAAAAGTGAAATAAAGGGTAAAATCCACATACAAAGTCTATATCCAAAGTTCTAAACAATTATTTAACACAAAATCATGGTTCATATTTAAAATACATTCCTTACATTTCATAAAATACTTTAAAAACACCATTTATATAATAATGAAAATCACTAAAACATTTTAAACATTTCAAATAAAAACATAATTTTTTTCTTATTTGATAATATAAAACATAGATAAATCCATTATTTCCATTACACTTTTCATTAAAAAAACCACCAAAACGATTTTAGGAGATCCAAGAAAATCACCCATTTCTTTTAAAACATTTCAAAGCTACCCATAAAAATGGTCTTTATCTCTGAAAAAATAAACAAGACCAATGGGCCAACCATTTTCCATAAAACCATTTTAAATAAGGCTCCATGGAATTTCAAAAATGGGGCAAACTACCCACATCTTTCAAATCACTATTTGAAATACAATAAAACACCATTTACAAATTGTTTTGGAGGTCCAAAACACAACTCAAATCCAAAGTCCCATTAAACCCATTGTTTTTAGTTATTGAAAAAATGAGTTAAAACACATTTAGCCTAATGAAAACAATTTCAAAAATCCATAAGTAATTTTAAAATAAGCATATAATAATAAAAAATTCTATTCTAAACATGAAAAACTAGATTTAACATATAAAACCAATTATTCCAAGAAAAAAACTCAACTAAAATGTTGAAAATAATAACAATGCTTCCATATATATATTTATGCTTTCATTAAAGAAGAATTTTGTGAGTAAAATCATGCATATAATTACAAAATGAAATAATTGTATAGTATCACCTACCTCAAAGAAGTAATAACCAAGTCAAAACATCTCGAAACATGCCAACTTCAATGGAAACCACACCCATGTGATGAGAAAAATTGTTTATAATCCCTAGACACCAAAATCACCACCAATAAATCCACATGGAACTCTAAAATAGAGACGTATGACAACTAGGATTCATGGGGGAATCTGAATACAAGAGGGAATAGTGGGATAAGGAAGAAATAGTGAAAGAGATGAGAAACTCACATCCAACCTCTTGGAAAACACCAGTGGAAGGGAACGAATCAAGGGAGGAGGAAGTTGGAACACCCCCAAGGGCTCCCAAGTGTTGGAAAAATCATGTCCGGGAGAAGAGGTGTGAAATAACTCTTATTTAAATGTAGAGAATGGAAATTATTCAAAAATTATACACCTGAAAAACTCATATATTTTGGACACATGGTAAGATATACCATGCACCAACTACTAAGACACCAATTTATCCCAATGAACCATAAGAAACATGGTTACTCTTGAGAATACACATGGTTAAACAAACCATGCACCTTACTCCAAGACCACATAGGACCCGCTCAGCCTCTTAGGGTCCACTAAATGATTTGATAAACCATTCAGAATCCATGAAAATGGATTTATAAAAAACTATAGATCCAACCACATGCTTTCACATAGTTTACCAAACTATAACCAAGTCATGTGATACAACTTAGACACACCAATGTCCCCACATTGTTTCTAATAGGGTACATGTGGTTTTTAATTAACCTTTTGAATCCCCTGATCAAAAACCTTTTACAGTTCAAAATGAAATAAAAATTTTCCTCATGAAAGGAGGATGCACACATTCCATATAACCATGCAGCTTAACCATACATAGAAGGAAAACCTAAAGCATTTCCATGTTTTGAGGAAGAACATAATGGAAACGCAACTCATGCCTCCAATTTTCAAAAGAACACAAAAATAACAACACTATGATGTTGGGGGTGTCACAAAATCCCCAACATGACACTTTATTCCCCCATAAAGTCTTGAGGAAATATATAAGAAAAATAAAATGGGAAATCCTAAGAGGACTTATGTAAACAAAGAACTTAACATAGCGCAACCTGAATGAAAACAATAGAGATAAAAAAATGATCATATTGATCAACCATAAGATAACTCAACATCTCTAAGTAGAACCAAAACAAGAACCTAAAATAAGAAGACCTACAAATCATGTGAGACCTAATATGGTCTCCCCAAAATTTAGAGTTAATCTAACATGGTGGCACAAAGGAACCACTAATAAGATTGCATGCTCAAAAAATAGAGCAATCACAAGAGAAACACACCCTCAACCATGAACATTTCCAATCCCAGTGGAAGGAAGAATCACCATAAGAGAATTAAAATAATAACAGGAGCACTCACCATGGTTCATGAAAAATGTGGACAACATAGGGTCAACATAAGATCACCCTCACATGGTTTATCCCACAAAAATCCTATATTCAAACACCAGTTAGTATACCACACCCAATAAAACTCCCTTGTTACCTAATCATGCACCAAAAGGCCACTCTCAAGTCCAAACAATGAGCACCACTAAGATGAACCAAGAGAATGGGGGAAACCTACCACCACCAGGAGAAGTTTTCCCAAAAAACGAGTCTCAAAACACCCAAAAGGGTGGGAGAGTGGGGAATAATTATTTAATTGAACAAAAAATGAAATAAAACAGCATTCAAACCATCAACTAAAACATTCCAAAAGGAAACCATCAACAAGGAACATTAAAAAAAGTTAAAACATCCACAAAGGTAAACCACACAATTTAAAGCTCCCATACCAAGATTATGACCACAAAAATAGTGTACGATGAAGCAAAACAACCAATTACCACCAAACATAGTTAATACTAGATAGTACACTCTCAATGGATATCACAATGAAGGTTCTATAAACACCACTCCATTCATAATCTGGGTAGGCACTAAAACTAAAGAGAATATTTTCGACCATTCTGGGGGACATAATAGTAGAGGCATGAACTACCTTGGACATTTCTCAAAACAAGAACCAATAAATTCCCTTAAAAACTTATATTCAAACTAAAACAACAAGTCCTAAAATGAGACACAAAACATTCACACCAATGAAAATTTTATTTCAAAAACCACTTTGATGCTAAGGAATTTTGAAATCATCCTCCATCAAGGTATTTCTATAAAATAAATCCAACACAACTTTAAGAATATAACCATCCTTGGTGAATCAAAACCATTTACCAAACAAGGAAAGCCACAAAATTCCCTTAAAAATTCCTTTACTCTTTGAAAACCAAGTATCTAACAAGATTTTTAAAACTCATATCAATTTTCTTAAAGAACATTTCAAATATGTTTAAAAAACAATATTCATTTTGAAACATTTCATATACTATTATGGAAACAACCACTTTATAAAAAATTTCATAAAACCATGGGAATCCACTCTTCCCATTATCCTAAAAACCATGTTTGAAAATAAAAGTTTTCACAAACTCACTTTATTTTTCAAAACAAGTTTTTAAAAATTGAAGAACACAAAATAACTACATAAGTAACAAGAAAAGACTCATGAACCACATCCAAAAAGGGTAGAAAAATACTCCTCATTACACCTATAATAAGTTGAAACCACTCTGGAGAAATCCATAATCGAGAGGAGTCCAAACTGGTATTAATTAATAAAATAGGTGTTACAAACATGTTTAACACTATGTTTTGGGATACTTAGTGTTAACCATGAAACATACCTTTATAAATGTAATAATTGTCCACATAATACCCACATGGTTTCTGAGGTCATGTTAGTGAACTGCATATCTTGAGTTCCCTTCTACCCTGAATCCAAGGAGTGGCCCCCCAATATCACTCTATAGTAAAAGGGGACCAAATAAGTTTATTCAAATAAAAACCCACCAGAAATAGATAAAATAAATCTAAAATTCAAAATTTGTAACCCAAAAACCAATTGAAGGTTGAGGTTCAGGATGGGAAGAAGCTATCTAGAGTCTCTCTACCCTTACTTCCCATGATCTGACAAACTTAATCTCCTTACTACAATGAAATGATAAATTAAAAAGTAAACACAAGAAGCTTAGATTATTATTAAAGTAAAACCAAAATACTTTGGTAATAGTTTCTAATTAATGGGCACGAGTTATAATCCTACATGGAAAACAAACAGTTTCTTGAAAAGGTCTGAAGGGCATTCATGATACCCATGGGCTGGTGAAATGTTCTTGGGCATCAAAACAGTTCTATTGGGAATGTTTTATACCAAATAAGGGATACAAAAGTGGAATAATATAATTTATAAGAAAAAATAAATAAATAACATGCCAAATAGGTCATAACTATCTACTATGATCCAACCAATTTTCATATACATAAACTTCTTTCATAAAAAATATGAAATAGATAAGAAAGAAAAAACATTAAAAAAACTAACTAAAAGGAAACTACTATGAACCAATCAACTCTTACCCAATATGAAAATAAATCTATGAACCCACTAGTTTCTTAATACTATCCATCTTTCCCCCCATCGACCACAATGAACAAGAAGGATCCAACTAGGAACCTAGTACCTAAAATTTCATAGCATGAGAAAAAATCCCTGAAGGTCACATAAAACTCTACTGGAATTAGGTGATGTGTTTTATAAAAAAATCAACAATTATGGTTTTAAAATAAATATATAATGTAATATTTACAATAACAAAATGCATGGAAATTGGAAAAAAATTCCATAATCCACCTTTATAACATTTTATATTTGTTTTCTAAAAACCAAAACATGTGTTTCAAAAAAAATCCATTGGCCAATGTCATTTAAAACACACACACACCATTAACATTTATAAAAAAAAATCACAGTAGGTTCATATAATTGAAAATGGCTACTTTAACACATTTCATCAGCAAAATTATTCTTTAAACCAAAAAACAATTTCAAAATATACCTTAATTTACTCACACAAGAGTCTTTAAAAATTCAAAATAGGATTTCATAAAAAAACAAGAAAACTCATTTTCAAAGGAAATAATCCAACTCACATGGGTTAAACACAACCTTTAGGAACCACACACACACAGAGACAAAAAGATATATAAAGCATATTAAAATGTAGCAAACTCAAGGAAGGTTCCACAACTAAGAAATTTTAGGATATGTTAAAATAAATTACTAGATCAAAATCCACTAAATCATATCCTCACTGAGAAAAATAATGTGTCGGGGTCCTACCGGAATTCACTAACAGGATTAGAATATAACCGTATATGGGTATAACCAAATTAAATAAGTACCAAAATATGGTAAGTCTATACCGTCATCCAATTAGCCCACACATGCATCCCTGCAATGATAACCCCACCTATACATTTTTACTAGATCAAATCATGGGAAACTAGTGGCATGTGAACCAAATAGAGGAAAAAAATTAGTTCTTCCACTTAGTACCTCACATCACATGACCAATAGAGGAAGTGGGGAATAGTTTAAACATGCCAATTAAAACCTGAATGCATAACCATAATTACCCTCACCCCTAACACCCAATGATGAAAATCCCCATATATACAACATGAACAAAAGGCATTCCAAGAACATTCCCACTGAAGGGGAGCAACAAGCACCACATAGTGATCAAAAACCAACATAAAGGGTACACAATCAAGGGAAAATAGTGTGTGAAATCCATATACACCATCTAAAACCAAGTTCCTAGCATACCGTTAACAAAAAATAATGACTTGAATTTCCATGTCCTTTTACTTTTAATAAAATAAATTCCAAACACCATTTTAAAAATTATGGAAATCACCTAAAAATTTAAACAAATGTAAATTCACCCCTTCATAAAGGTTCTACTTCTTTGAAATCTAAATCATGACCAAATACATTATTACCATCACAATTTTTATAAAACACCACCGCTGACATTTTAAGATATCTAATGAAATCAACCATTTCATTTAAAATGTTTCAAAGCTACCCTTCAAAAAAAGGTCTTTCTCTTTGAAACCGAAAACATTGATATTAGGAAAACCATTTTCCATACAAATATTTTAAATAAGCATCCCATTAATTTGAAAATGTTGGTAAACTACACACACTTTTCCAATCACCATTCAAAACATATTAAAACACAATTTTACTAATAATTTTGGGGCCCACACGTCAATTCAAAAGCAAATTCTTTTTAAAAACCTTATTTTCACTCATTGGAAGGAAAAATGATTTAAAACCCATTTATCCTCATGAAAATAATTTCAAAAATTTATATTAAATTTGAAAATAATGTTATAAAAATAAAACATTAATTTTTGAACACTAAAATATTGAATTCACATTTAAAACCAATTATTCCAATCATTAAACTCAATGAAATAGTAACAAATCTTTACAAGGATACCATATATAGTTATGATTTCATAAAAACCAAATTTATAGAGTTAAAGCAAGTTTATAATTCAAAAATTTAATAATTTCATAGTAACACCTACCTTAAAGTAATGAGAACTAATCCAAAACATCCCAAAACATGTCACCTTCAATGGAGACCACACCCACTATATTAACAATAATGTCTAAAACCCCTAGACACCAATAGACCCATAAATAAGTCCATATGTAACCATAAAATTAAACCAAAAAAAAATGACAGTTCATGGGTAAATCTAAATCCATGATAGAAGTGAGGAAGAAGGAATGAAGAGGGAAATAGTGGAGAAAATCACCTCAAACCTCTTGTAAAAAACCATTGGAAGGGAAATAATCAATGGATGAAGAAGGTAGAACACCCCCAAGGTCTCTTAAGGGTCAAAAAAATCATTTGGGGGATAAGAGAGGTTAAATAAATCTTATTAAAAATGGGTTAATGGTGATTTACCTAAATTTTAAACACCTAGACAACTCACATGGTTTTGACACAAGGTTACAAAAACCATGTGCAAACCATGTAGGTTTTTCTACCTCCCAAAAAACCTAATGCTGCACTATTACTCTTGATAAGATACATGGTTATAAAATCTATGAGACCAACTACAGGACCTCTTAGTCCTTAAATAACCATAAAGGGTGCCTCACATGGTTTGAAAAACCATGTGGAATCCATGGAAATATATCTTTAAAGTACTATATATCCAACCACATGCTTTCCACAAAATTTACTAAAAAATGAAGAAGTCATTCCCACACATTATCCATACCAAGGAACAAACACATTTTCTCCTAGGGGATGAATTGTATGAACTTGACCATGTGAACACCATGGTGAAAAATATGAATAGTTCAAAATAAACTAAAAAGGTACTCATTATGGGAGGCCACATGGATTCCCTCAAACTGTGCAACATAACTATGTACTGAATGGAAACCTAATTTTTCCCATTTTATGGGCCATAAAACCATGTAAGTGAAACGTAGACTTCTGCTTCTCAAAAGAACACAGAAATAAAACACTATGACTTGGGGGGTCATAAAGTCCAAGTTAGAATTTTAGGATCGAGGTGTCCAATCAACAGATCACGGAGTTTCAGGCTCAGAATTGGGAATGTACTACCTACCTAAATACCTTCATGTAGCTTGACCAACACTTATTGGTGTTATGAAAAGGGTAACCTGTATCCTTTCCACTAGAATGTACTATAAACTGGACATTATGAGTTCAATGGTGAGGGCTTTTGGGACTTGATAAATTATTGGTATATTTGATAAATTTAATAATTATTATTTACCACATAATTTGTAATAATAAAAATTACTAATAATGAATTCTATTAAAATTTTATAAAATGGAATTTTCATCATCTACACTATTCCAATGATATATATTAGAGAATTACCATCTACCCACTGGAAGTAACAGCAAGTGTGGTTTACTCATATTTGGGTTGTGCGGTTCCATGAATAAAAGTATTATGTCCTATAATACTCAATGACCGATCCTCCTTCCATGAAGTAAAGCAATGAAGGGTTCTTTTTCTATGAAAAACATTTGAATTATGTGGTAAATGTTCAATTTTTGATGCTATCATCTATTTATTGTGAACATATTAAGTCACATGAAAATTTGGATTCATATAGAATGCTCAAGAATCTACATGGTATATAATAGAAGAGATATTGTCAGGAATAGTTTGATATCTCAAGGCTCTCTTTCAAGGAGAGATTGGATAGTGTTCCTTAGCTAAGACTCATGTAGTCTATATCATTGTATATAATGAGTCTCTAGATTTTATAGTTTCTAAACTCCATCAGGAATTGGGAACTGATATCATTATTGTATCATTCAGTCAAATATTCTCAAGAATTATAGTAAATTTTAATATGAATAACATAGAGAAGCCTCTCCTAGATCTGATTACACTTCTTCACAAAGTAGATAAAAGTATGAAGAAGAAAAATCCTTCTATTCTTACGATAAACAAACAAAAAGGTAATGTGAAGAGATCTAATCCCAAATATTCTTTACACCCTTCTAAAATGAATAAGATTAAGGGGAAATCAGGTGAACATTATGTTATTTGTTTCACATGTGAGAAAGGGACACTAGAAGAGAAACTATGACTAGACAAAGAATTAAGGGGAAACTTCATGTGAGTTTATTATCTAGTTCACTTTATTTATTTCTAAAAATTTGGTCTTAGATACAAATTTTGGTTTAAAAATATGTATCTATATAGAGGAACCAAGTAAATTCAAAGGAATTGACCAAAGGGAGGTAGATATATGAGCAACGAATGGATCTAAACTTACTTTTGTATCTGTCGGGGATTAAAACCTCACATTGCCAACCATAATGATTTTGGTTTTGAAGGATTTCTATTTTGATCCATATATTAATAAAAACATTATTTCTATATCTTAGTTGATACATATGGATTTATTTTCATGTTTGGGAATAATTTTTCTTCTTTTTTAAAGATATGATTTCTTATGGTTTGGCACATTTAAATAATTGTCTTTATCTGTTATATTACATAAAGAAAGAAATGAAAATTGATAAGGAAACTACTTCACATGAATCGTACCACACTTAAATTTAGAATCACCGACTAGGTCTTGTAAATGAAAAATGTTTGACTATATTATGAAAATATGGATATTTAAAAAATTTTGAACAAAAAACACATGTTGTATGTCACACATGTTTACAAGGAAAAATGAGTAAATCGCTATTTATTGGAAAAGGTTAAAGGGACAATTTTCTTTTCGAATTAGTTTATATTAATATGTGTGGAACATTTCGTATTGAATCTAGGGGTGGTTACTCATTCTTATTACTTTTACTGATGATTTTTTAGATATGTATATGTCTACTTAATGAGGTATAAGTTGGATTCCTTCTGTAAATTTACAGAATACAAGAATGAAGTTGAGAACTAACATTGTAAGAAGATTAAGAAACGTCACTTAGGATGTGGTGGAGAATACCGTAATAAAGACTTCATTGATTATTAATGATCTTTTTAGATCCTATCTTAACTCACTCCTACTTATACACCTCATTGTAACAATGTAACAGAAAGGAGGAACACCACCTTATTATACATGGTGAGATTAATGATTTGTCATAAAAGTATTCCATAATCCCTTTTGGGATACAATTTACAAAAAATATAAAAAATACTAAAACAAGTCCCAATTAAAGTGTCATATGGTATATATAGAAACCCAAGCATTTTACACATAACATTACATGATTTTAAGCATAAGTAAACATCAAATTACTAGCCAAGGATCGTAAATTCAAGTGTCTTGGAAGACTAGGTACATAATCAAACATTATAAAAACAAATTTTAATTTATTCTCCATAATGAGATACTATATTCCATTTTGATCATACATATTCATAGGATAACCTGAGGATAACATGATCAAAGGGATGAGATAAAATCCCAATAAGAGAAACCATAGTAATAAAGCTTTAGCCCATGGGTTATGAGGCACGACATAATGATATAAAAAGACATGGACCACATGGAATCATAAAACACAAAAATGGTATCATATAAAAATGAATTATTAGTAATGTGGAGGAAACATAAATCATGAATTTAGCATGAGTCAAGGATAGTTGAACATAGTGGATCAGAATTCAAGGTCATCCACTAAGACCGTTGCACATGGTAGCAGGAGTCAAGGCTAACCGCCAAGACTATTGTACATAATGTCTCATGAGACTAATATTTACCCAATGCATTGGAGTGATATATTTGTGTACCCATATTAAAATTTTCATGAATATTTTTTCCACATAATCAATCATACATAAACATATGGGAACCCATTGGATGAAATTGGTGTTATAATCATGTCATAAAGCATAATGAATGGGTCGGTCATAAAAGTGTCCATGGAAGAATGAAATTAAAACATACATGGACATTAATAAGTTAAAATAATAATTTATCATGTTAAGTGATGTAAAACATAATTGTAAACATGGAGGAATAGCATTTAATAAATTTTAGCATTAAAACATTTTTGAGCAGTTTTAAGGAAAATAATAATGAGATTTTAAAATTGAAAAGGGAATAATATTTTATATTAAACCAAAACTTATCCAATAATATTTTCATAATAAAAACACTAGTTTTATATATTCAATTAATTCTTAAAACATATGGTAGAGTGAACTTGAAATTGGGAACAAATTTCGGAAGTTCCGTTAAAACAGGTTGGCTTATTGGGAAGTATTGAGGAGGGAATCACTTAAAATCATGTATATCCCGGAAATATAATGGATAATGGATCTTGATAAAAAAAATTGGACATATAAAATGAAATTATAAGATGTAAATAAACAGAAAATAGGATTTAATTTGGGTAAAAAGAGAGTAAAAATAACAAGAAGGAATAATAGAGGTTGAGGTAGAATCCCTTATGGCTTATTGACATGATACCAGGTCTACTTAATAAAGTTTAATGAGAGATAAATGGGTTTTTATTCATTTATATATCATGAGGTATGTATGTGGGAGGTGGAAAAACATACCCCATTATTAGGAACAACATATAAGAGGACATAACATAGATGAGACTCTTGAATAAATGTTAGAAAGAGAGGATCCCTTAGTATTAGTCCGATGGTGTTCTCCACATGACATTAAAGACCTGAATAATAAAATTAGGTTCATTAATTACTAATTATAGAACATAAACTACATGTTGTTGATTTATTATAACATTATTAAGTTCATTCATTTCTTTTTTGATGAGTTAAGAGGTTCAATGTCATTGTTTGGGAGCGTTTTCTTCCTTGGTTTTAATGATCGGTTCACTTATATTCATGTTTGGATAAACATATAGGATGAAATGGTTGTACAGAATTGAATTTTTATGAAATTAGTGAACAAACAAAATATTAAATGGTTATAATATTAATTTTGTTATTTGGAGTGAAGGTGAATCATTATTTAAACCATTAATGATAAATTCTTGGATTAATTTGGCGATTTGTCTCATAATTAACTTGTTTTCTATTATTATTTTACATCATGTGTGAAAAAGGATTACAGAACATGACATAAGATAAAATAAATTTTTAGTAGTCTAGTTCAACCATAAAAATGTTTTTACGACCATAATTGAAGATAGTAAGAGAAATTGAAAACCCATCGTCCTTGAATTTGGTAAATTAACACATCTCAGATGGTGACTTTACTAATAGTATGAAAAAATAGTAAAGGATAGATGGTAATAAATTATTCCATCATCATAAAAAAAATATAGTAAATCTAAGTTATTAAAAATTTAAAAACATTTGGATGATTATAGGTAAGGATAGAAAATAAAACAAATGAACATGAAAATAAAGTAAAAGAATTGAAAAGAGGAATTCACCTCTTGAATAAATCATCATTGAGAGCCTCTTAAGGGGAGAGGATGTGGAATTTTGAAGAGAATAAGGGATTTTGGACGTGGGTTAGGAGATTGGGGAGATATTTGGGTAGAATATAGGCAAGTGACAAGGCTTGAGGGGAGTGAAGAGAAGATGTAACGAGGGGTGGTATTTATATTGGAGGAGAGGAGGGTCTTCATAATTTTTAAATCCTTAGTTTATTATTTTCCATAAAGATTAGAAATAGTGATGATTCCATGAAAAAATATTAATATGTTCATGTGAAATCAATATAAGGTTGTTTAAATTATCCATGATGCTTGGAATACTCAATTTATCATATAATGTATATATACAGTTAATTACCGTATTTCACTATTCATCAAAATTCAATTATTTTTTAAAAATCCAAAAAAATCAACTTTACCATTTATCGATGTGTAGAATCCAAAATTTATCTCTATTTTTCAAAAATAATTTTATAACTATGATTAATTTAATTTTAAATTAAAATCATAATTTACTTGAAAAATACAGAAATTAATACTATAATTGATTTTATAATGCTTTAAAAAATTAAATACGGTCTTATAAAATTATATTAAAACCATAAGACATAAAATTGTTAATTTATAAACCCATTTTAGGAAAACTAATTTTCTTTTAAATTAATTAATTAATTGAAATTAATTATTTACGACTTTAAAAAATACCAATACTTTTACTATAGTCATATTATCACCTATAAGATTCCTAAATTTTATTTATACATTCATGGGAAATGTTACTATTATTTTGGATGATTTAATATTAATAAGGTTCATATTAATATTCATAAGGGTAACATCACTATTCATAAGGGTCAGTTACTATTCACCAAAAATTAAGTTTGTCTTTTCAGACTCCAAAAATCTCAGTTTTTTGAAATTCTAATCAAAGAAGTGATAATATTATGTTTAAAGGTCACATAGAACTTAGTAGTTCATTGTGTTGTAATTTCATGTGTTTATATGACATAATTAAAAGAAGAGAATTTCCATGGATAAAACATTGGGTGTTTACATTATTCCCCTCTTATGAAAATTTTACCTTGAAATTTTGTTATAAATTCTAAGCCATAAATAGTTGTGGGTAATTTTCCTTAATTACCTCCTCCAGTTCCCATGTTTCCTCTTCTTACTTATGGTTCTGCCATAGTACATTGAATAAGTGAGTAGTCTTGTTTAGTTGAAATTTATCTATACGATCCTAGATATTCACTGGCTATTGATCGTATGAAAGGTTACTCTCAAATTATACCACCACTGAAGAGTACATATGAAGGGTCTAGTGTATAATTCCTTAATAGGGATACATGGAAGACATCATTTACTTTAGACATGGTAGGTGGAAGTGCGAGTCGATAGGCCACATCCCCGACAACATCCAGAAACTCGTAGGGGCCGATGTACCTAGGGATTAAATTTCATTACTTCACAAACCACCTGACCTTATTCTATAGAGATATGTAGAGAAATACCATGTCTCCAACTTCAAACTCATAGTAACTTCAATGATTGTATTCCTAATTCTTTTGTCGACTTTGGGTTTCCTTGATGTGTCACTGAATGGATTTCACCTTCTCCACCATTTCTTCGACCATTTTAGGTCATATAAGTTTACCCTCACCAACTTCATCCCAACACGTTGGTGCTCTATACCTTTCCCCATAAAGGGATTCATATGGTTCCATTCAGACACTTGAGTGGAAACTATTATGGTTAGATAATTCAACTAGTGGTCGATGATGGTCCAATAATCATTTGAAGTGCATAAAACATGATATCAACATATCTTACAGTGTTTGAATAGTTCTCTCAGATTAGCCATCAGGTTGAGGATGATAAGTTGTACTGATGTTTAGTTCAGTACTTAGAGCATATAGGATACTTTTCCAGAACTTTGAGGTGAATCATAGATCTTGATTGGATACAATAGATAGTGTTATTCTATGTATCCTTAACACTTATTTGGTATATATCCGTGCAATTTGATCCAATGATAAGTCCTATGAAATTTCAAAAAAGTGAGTGATCTTTGTAAGAAGATCCATAATGACCCATATAGAATTGTTTCCTCTTGATGTCCTTGGACGTCCAGTCACAAAGTCCATAGTGATGTTCTCCCACTTCCATATAGGTACGAGAAGTGGTTGCATCATCCCATTAGGCTTCTGTCTATTAACCTTCACTTATTGAAATACCAGGAACATTGATGTATACTCAGTAATCTACTTCTTCATATTATCCCACAAAAAGTTATCTCGAAGATCTCGATATATATTTGTGCTACCTTGGTGAATAGAGAAGTTTGAGCTATGTGTGTCATTCAAAATATCCTTCTTTATATCCATATCATATGGTACATATCATTACCAAAATCATAAAACTCTTTCCCCATCAGTCATGATGTCAGAGGATTTCCCATTTTTAAGGGCCTCCAACCTTTTCTCAATTTCCATATCTTTTGTTTGATCATCATTTATTTTATCCATGAGGGATGGTTGAGAAATCATTAGAGAAGGATTGATGATGTTCCTCACTTAATGACTCCCATTTGATTCCTGTTAAAATCTAAGAATATCAAATCCTTTTAAGTTCTCATCATTGATAAAGATGCATGATACTTTCTACTCAGAGCATCCACCACCTTATTTGCCTTACCGGGATGGTAGTGGATTGATCAGTCATAATCCATGATGATCTCTATCTATCATTACTAGCACATATTAAGCTCCTTTTGTGTGAATATATATTTTATGCTCTTGTGTTCAGTATATATCTCACACTTCTCCCCATAAAGATAATGCTACTATATTTTTAATGCAATGATCACAGCTGCCAACTCTAGATCATTCGTAGGATAGTTTTTCTCATGGATTTTCATCTTTTTTGAGGTGTAGGATATCAATTTATCCTTTTTCATTATCACACAGCCTAATAACGTTTTTGAAGCATCACTATACACCACAAAGAGTTATCCACTTGTTGGGAATGTAAGTACTGGTGTAGTGATTAGCCTCATTTTCAAATACATAAAATAGTATTCCCATTATTGAGCCGAGACAAAATTTAATCCCTTCTGTGTCAGCATGGTCATTGGGTTTGAAAATCATGAGAAGTTCTTCATAAATTGTTGATAATACCCTAATAGACCCAGAAATATGCAGATTCCCGTTAATGATGTTGGCCTGGGACACTCTTAAATTTCCTTTATCTTGTAAGGGTCTAGAGATATCCCTTTACAGGTGATAGCATTCCACAAGAATGACACTTCCTCCATCCAGAACTCACATTTATGAACTTGCATACTTCTTCTCCCTTCACAAATTCGTTAACATAGTATTAAAATGCTCCTCATATTCCTCATTTCTCTTGGAGTATATCGGAATATCATCGATAAAGACTACCAAAAATTTATTGAGGTAATATCTAAAGACTCTATTCATTAAATCCATGAATATTGCTGGAGAATTAGTGAGTCTGAAGGGAATCACTATGAACTCATTGTGTCCATACCTCGTTTGAAATGAAATATTGGGAATATCTTCTTTCCTCGCTTTTAATTGGTCATATCCCAACCGAAGTTCAAACTTGGATGTAATAATAATCCCCACGAAGCTGATCGATCAAGTAATCTATACATGCTAGGGTATAATTTTTCTTTATCGTGATTTTATTGAGCCCATGATAATCAATGTAGAGACCCATTGATCCATCCTTCTTATTGAATAAGAGGACTGGTGCACGCCCTGGTGAAGCACTCAGGTATACAAAACCCTTCTCCAAATTCTTATATAACTTCTTCTCCAGCTCTTCCAGATCTACAGTGTCCATTATATAATGTGTCCTTGATATAGGAAGAGATCCTGGAATAAGTTCAATTGAGAACTCAACCACTCGATCATGAGAAAGACCAAGAAACTATATGGGGAATATATCAGTGTAATCCAGCATGATGGGAATATATTTGAGAGAGATTCTACCATTCCTCTCAATCATTTTCACTAGATATGCTTCATCGTATTGTAGAAATATCTACAATTAATACAATGATTCTAAAGGAGGTTCATCTTCCTATTTACACTTGTAAATAATTGGAGGATGCTTTGGGATGTGAATAGTGACCACCCTTTCTCGACAATTGATGTGGGATTTTCATAAATATAGCCAATACAAGCCTAATATAGCGTCAAAATCTAATAAAGGAAGTATGAAGAGATTTTCTAGGAGGTTCAGTCCTCAAACTTTAATCGGGGAGCGGTTATAAACCATGGACACAATAATTTCCCCATTCATTATTCTCACTGATAACTTATCCTCCAAATTTTGAGGTGGTGTTTGAATATTTCTACAAAACTTGAATGATAATAAAGAATGTGTAGAACAAGAATCAAATAGTACATTCACTATTCATGAATGAATAAATAGCCTACCTGTCACAACAACATTGTCCTACTCCACCTCAACAGTAGTGAAAGAATAATCCATTCCCAATTTCTTTGGAGGTTATTGTTGATTGACTCCAACAATCCTCATCTTAGGGAATTCTTTTTCATAATTCCCATGCTTCTTAATTTTATAACACTGCACCAATAGATGATAGTTTATTTGAACCTTCCTCTCTTATTGAAAATTAGTGTCATTTTTCATATCTATTTAGCAGTTTTCATCCAGATGTCCTAACTTTCAACATTTTATGAAAGTCCTGGTTCCCTTTATATAGTTCCTAGGATGCTTCTTCTAACAATTTTTACAAGTGGGATGATTTGGATTCTTTCCATTGGGGAATTTACTTGCAGAATTTCCCCCATTTGATTCCATTTTCTCCTTTTTGTTGTTTGGCCCACAATACCACTAAGAGCCTCTGATCTCTATTTCTACCTTAAGGGCACAATAGCCAATCTCCTCATAACTGTCAAAGTCTCAAATCTCCAATGCATTTCATAGACTCAGATTTAGTATTCTAAAGAAGTGATCAATCTTGAATTCAGTGTTCAAGACAAAGCCAGAGGAATACCATGAAAGTCCTGTAATGTTTGCTTCATACGCCCCAATTGACTCATCTTCCTTCTACTTGAGTATGAGGAACTATATTTCCATCTTGAGATGGAGGGTTTGAGGAAAATATTTATTGATAAACATTATATTGAATTCCTCCCAATCCATGGAATCAATTTCCTCATGAGGTTTTGTATTCTGGATCAGTGTCCACCACTAATTAGATTCCCCATAAAAATGATTGACTAGACATATGACTTTCTTTTCTTCTGAGCACTAGAGGACAGAGAATATATTTTTAATGGAGTCAATCCACTATTCTATGAGTATGGGATTAGAATATCCACTAAACATGGGATACCTTCCCTACATGAAGGATTCAATAAAAAATTTCTCTTTCCTGGGTGGAGGAGTGTGTTCCTAATGATTCATGTTATTATTCATAACTTGAGACCACTGAGTAAGTACTATAATGAAGTTTTGATCACCCGTTCTCATCATATAAGGCATATATTTAGGGAAATATTCACATTCCCTATCACATTTATTATTGGAACCTTTTTTTTCTATTTCCCGCCATTAACTAAGAAAAATAATGTATGATTAGAGGGCTTTAATACTTATCTATTGAGCATACAAATGAAACATTAAACATAAAAGGATAAACTTGTAAAGGAGAAGTATATACTAAATTTTGATTCCCCATGTTTAAATCTAGGTTATCCTTGATCTATTTATTATCTTATATTATTATGGGATTTTTTATTCCCTTAATAATGGTTTGTACTATGCTCATGAATTTACCAAATCATATCCCCCGAGAGTGTCAAACCAAGAGTACAGATAGGGCCGTTGTCGTGCACTAGTTCCCATTCGATTCTAGATAAAAGTGTTGTTTTCGGGTTTTAAACCAATATATTTCTGTGCCATATCCACCTTAGTATATTTATACCCCGAAAGGGATGTATTTTCTTGATAAAACACTTACTCTATACTTACCAAAAATTATGGGTGTTTACTTATACTTATTCTCATCTTTAAGGTTCTTAATAAAGTTATCTATTCTTAATCTCCAAAAATAACTAATCCTTACTCTAATACCATCAATAGGGACCCAAGCCTTTTTAACATAACATTACGTGATTTTATGCATAATTAATCTTCAAATTATAAGCCAATGATCGTAAATTCAAGTGTCTTGGAAAACTAGGTACATAATAAAACATTATAAAAACAAATTTTTATTTAATAAACATAATGAGATCCTATATTAAATTGTTATCATAAATCTGAATAGGATAAACTAGGGATATCATGAATAAATGGATATTCTAAAATCCCTATAAGGGAAAAAACAGAGTAATAAAGCTTTATCACATGGGTTTAGAGGCATGACATAATGATATTAAAAGACATGAAACACATGGAATAATAACACATAATCCTGAGATCATATAAACATGAATTCATAGTATTGTGTTAGAAACATAAATCATGAATTTAGCACATTTCAAGTCTCATTGCATATAGAGGAGAACTAGTCAAGGTTAACCACCAAAACAATTGCACATGGTAGCACAAGTCAAGGCTAACCGCCAAGGCCATTTAACATAACATCTCATGAGACTAAACTTTACCTCAATTAATTGGAGTTCTATCTAAGAAAAACTGTATTAACATGTTCATAAATACTCTTTCAACATAAATAATCAAACATAATCAATAATGCATAAACATAAGGGAACCCATTGAAAGAAATGGGTGTCATAATCATGTCATAAAGCATAATGAAAGGGCGTATCATAAAGTGTCCATGAAAGAAAGGAATTAAAACATACATGGAAATTCATAATTTAAAATAATCATATTTCATGGTAAGTTATGTCAAACAGAATTGGAAACATGTAATAACTGTATTTAAGAAATTTTAGCAGGAAAACGTTTTAGTGCGGTTTTAAGGAAAATACTAACGAGCATTTAAAATAGAAAATGAAATAATATTTTATATAACACTAGAACTGATACAATAAAGTTTTAATAATAAAAATATAGGTTTTATAAACACAATTATGTATTTAAACAGATGGTTTATTTCACTTAAAATTGGGTAAAATTTCTGGATGTCTCCTTAAAATGGTTTGGCATATCGCGAAGTATTGGGGAGGGAATCACATAAAAGAATATATATCCCTATAAGATAATGGATAAGGGATATAGATACAAGATTTTTTAAATATAATAAAAAATTATAATATGTACATAAACATAATATAGGATTTAATTTGGGTAAAAATAGTGTAAGAATAACCTGAAGGAATAATAGAGGTTTGGGTAGAATCCCATACGGAATATCGACATTGTACCGGGTGTACTTAGAAGGGATTAATTAGAGATAAATGGGAATATATTGATTTATAAATCATTATGGAAGTATGGGGGAGGTGATAAATCATACACCATCATTAGTAACTACAAATAAAAGGACATAACATAGAGGTGATTCTTGAATAAATGTGAGAAAGAGAGAATCCCTTACCTTAAGTCCAATGGTGTTCTCCACTTGATATTAATGACCTGAATAATTAAATTGATTTCATTAATTATTAATTGAATAACCTAAAATACATGTTATTTATTTATTATAACCTAATTAATTTCATAAAAGTCCTTTTTGATGAGTTAATAGGCTTAATTTTATTGTTTTGGAGCATTTTCTTCTTTAGTTTTAATGACCAGTTCACTTATATTCATGATTGGATAAACATATAGGATGAAAAAAGTTGTCTAGAATTGAAGTTATATGAAATTAGTGAACACCCAAAATATTACATGGTTATAAAATTTATTTGGTTATTTGGATTGAAGGTGAATCGTTATTTAAAACATTAATGATAAACGCTTGGATTAATTTAGCAATTTTTCTCATAATTAACTTGTTTTGTAATATTATTTTACTTCATTTGTAAAAAAGTATTCCAGAACATAAAATAAGATAAAATAAATATTTAATAGTATTCTTCAACCAAAAAAATGGTTTGATGATAAGAATTGAATATGGTAAAATAAATTGAAAACTCAACATCCTTGAATTTTGTAAATTAACACATCTCGGATGGTGTCTTTACTACTAGTATAAATGCAGTGTAAATGAGATATGATAATAAATTATTGAATTATCATAAAAAATTATAGTAAAATTAAGGTAATGGTGTTTTCCTAAAATTTGGATGAGTATAGGTAAGGATAGAAAAGAAAACAAATGAACTGGAAAAGAAAGAAAAAGAATTGAAAAGAGGAATTTCCCTCTTGAATCAATCTTCCTTGAGAGCCTCTTAAGGGGAGAGGATTTTGTATTTTGATGAGTATAAGGGCTATTGGACGTGAAGGAGGATCTTGGGGAGAGATTTTGGTAGAATTTAGTAAAGGCACAAGGCTTGATAGGAGTGAAGAGAATAGGTAAGGAGGGGTGTTGTTTATAGTGGAGGAGAAGAGGGTTTTCATAATATTTAATTCTTTAATTTTTTAATTTCCTTCAATTCCAAAAATACTGATTATTAAATGAAAAAAATAGTGCAAAGTGAATTTTAATTCAAAATATTGTTTCATACATCATCCATGATTCTAGGAATAGTATATTTATCTTATAATGTATATATACGGTAAATTATTGTATTTCACTATTCATAAAAAATTCATGTATTTTAGAAAAATACCAAAAATTAACCCTAACCATTTATCAATGAATAGAATCTAAAAATGAACTCCATTTTTTAAAAAAAATTCAAATTTGGTTAATTTTATTTTTAATTAAAATCATAATTTACTTGTAAAATACAGATTTTAAACTATAACAGATTTTAGAATGATTTCAAAAATTACATAAGGTCTTTTAGAATTATCTTACAACTAGACGACATTAAATTGTTAATTTGTTAACATATTTATGGAAAATACATTTTCTTTTAAATTAATTAATTAATTTAAATTAATTATTTATGGATTACAAAAATACTAATACTTTTACTATGGTCATATTACCAGCTATAAGATGTATAAATTTTATTTATGCATTCATGGGTGAGGATAATATTATTTTAGATGATTTAATATTCATAAGGGTAACATAACTACTCATAAGGGTCAGTTAATATTCACCAAAAATTTTATTTGACTTATCAGTCTCCAAACATCTTACTGATCACAACTGTGTATGTCTGATTTTCAGAATTCAAATCACAGAAGTGACAATATTATGTTTAAAGGTCACATAGTAATTAGTAGATTATTGGGTAGTAAATTCATGGTATTATATGACATAATTATAAGAAAATAATTTCCATTTATAAAACATTCGGTCGTTACATTTTCCTCCATTATGAAATTTCTCCCTTGAAATTTCGTTTAACATTCTAATCCATAAATAGGTGTGGGAACTTTTACTTCACTGCGTCCCCCAGTTCTCAGGTTGTGTCTATTTACTTATGGTTCCACCATAGTACTTTGACTAGGTGAGTAGTCTTGTTACGTAGAACTTTATCTCTACGATCCAAGATCTTCACTGGATACTCCTCATAAGAAAAATCATTCTCCAACTGTACCACATATAAAGATATTACATGTGAAGGTTCTAGTATATAATTCCTTAAGAGGGATACATGAATGACATTGTGTACTTTAGACACGGTAGGTAGATCTTACATTTGATAGGACATAACCCCAACACGATCAAAAAACTCGAAGGGGCCTATTTACCTGGGACTTAACTTTCCTTTCTTCCCAAACCTCACGACCTTATTCTATAGAGATGTATAGAGAAATACCTTGTCTCCTTCTTCAAACTCAAGGAATCATCCACGACTGTCTTCATAAATATTTTTTTGACTTTAGGCTTCCGTGATGTGAAACTGAATGGATTTCACATTATCCATCATTTGTTTGACCATTTTAGGTCATAACAGCTTAAAATCATTGACATCATCCCAACACGCTGAGGTTCTTCACCTTTTCCAATAAAGGGATTCATATGGTACCATTCGAATACTCGAGTGGAAACTGTTTTTGTAAGAGAATTGAACATGTAGAATATGTTGGTCAAATACTCTATTGATATTAATTGAACATTCTCTCAACATATCTTCAAGTTCCTAAATAGTTCTCTCAGATTGGCCATTATTTTGAGGATGATAGGCCGTATTGAAGTTCAGTTCAGTGCATAGAGCATGTTGAAGACTTTTCCCGAATTGTGAGGGGAATCTCAGATCTCAATCAGATAAAATAGATAGTGGTATTCCATGAATCCTTACAACTTCATTGATATATATCAGTGAAAGTTGATCCAATGATAAGTACTCTCAATTTGAGATAAACTGAGTTGTCTTTGTAATACGATCCACAAAAACCCATATAGCATTGTTTCCTCTTGATGTCCTTGGAAGTACGGTGACAAAGTATATGTTGATGTTATCCAACATCCATGTTGGTATGGATAGTGGTGGCATCATCCCCTTATACTTATATCTTTAAGCCTTCACTTATTGACATACCATACACATTGATGTATACTCAGCAATCTTTTTCCTCACATTGTCCGACCAAAAGTTCTCTCGGAGACCTCAATATATCTTTGTGCTCCCTGGGTGAATAGAGAAGGTTGAGATTTTTGGGTCATTCAAAAGATCCTTCTTTATCTATGTATTGGATTGTACACATAATCATGAACCAAATATTGAATCTCCTTCCTCATCAATAATGAACTTAGAGGATTTCCCATTTTAAATAGCTTCCTCCCTTTTCTGAATTTTCACAACTTTTATTTGAGAATCCTTTATGTTTTCCATGAGGGATGGTTGAGAAATGATTTGAGAATGGATTGATGAAATTCTTCAATTAATGATTCCTAATGTCCATCCTGTACAAATATAATAATACTGTATCCTTTTCAATTCTCATCATTGATAAAGATGCATAATTCTTTCTACTCAGAGCATTCACCAACTTATTTTCTTTACTTGGATGGTAGTAGATTGAGCAGTCATAATCCTTAATGAGATCTAAGAATATTAACTAGAACATATTTAGATATTTTGTGTCAATATATATTTGAGACTCTTAGGATCATTATATATCTCACACTTCTCCCCACATACATAATGCCACTAAATATTTAATACAATGATCAGAACCGCCAACTCCAGATCATGCGTAAGATAGTTTTTCTCATATATTTCTAGATTCCTTGGGGTTTAGGCTATCACTTTATCATTTTTCACGCAACCTAATCCTTTATTTTAAGTATCACTATACACCACAAAGAGTTCCCCACTTATTGGGAGTTTGATTACTAGCGTAGGGATTAGCCTCTTTTTCAACTCCTAAAAATACTCTTCACATTCTTGAGTCTAGACCAACTTTAATCTCTTCCATGACATCTTGGTCATTGGGTTTGACAATTTTGAATGCTTCATCAAAATCGTTGATAATACCCAGATATACCCATGAACCTATGGATCTCCATTACAGATGTTGGCCTGTGCCACTCTTAAATTGACTTTGTCTTGGAAGGGTCTACAGATATCCGTTGGTGGTGATAAAATTCCCAAGAATGATTCTTCCTCCATCCAAAACTCACAATTACTATACTTTCATACAACTTATCCCTTCCAAAATTCGTTAACACAGTATTCAAATTTTCTTCATGTTCCTCCTTGCTCTTGGAGTGTATCAGAATATCATTGATAAATATTACCACAAATTTGTTGAGGTAATCT
This sequence comes from Viscum album, assembly GCA_963277665.1. NCBI lineage: Eukaryota > Viridiplantae > Streptophyta > Magnoliopsida > Santalales > Viscaceae > Viscum > Viscum album. Next base: position 81,560,232 of record OY728122.1, read on the forward strand.
ATAAAGACTCTATTAATTAATTCCATGAATATTTCCGAAGAATTAGTGAGTCTAAAGTGAATCATTGTGAACTCATAATTTCCATAACTCAATCAAAAGGAAATCTTTTAAATATTATCCTTCCTCGCCATTAATAGGTGATATCCAGACCGGAGGTCCACCTTAGACAAATAACTCTCCCCAAAAATTTGATCGAACAAGTAATCTATCCATGGTAGAGGATACTTTTTATTTTTTATGATTTTATTGAGGCTATGATAATCTGTATATAGGATCACTGATCCGTAATTTTTCTTGACAATGAGGACCAGCGCAACCCATGGTGAAGAACTCGGGCGTATAAAACCCTTCTCTAGATTCTCTTGTAACTGTTTATTTAGCTCTTCCATCTCTATGATGGCCATTCTAAAATGTGTCTTTGATATAGTTAGAGATGTTGGAATATGTTCAATTGATAACTCAACCTCTGGATCAAGAGTAATAAAAATCAACTCTTCAGGAAATACATCAGTGTTATCCCTCATGATGGGCATATCAATGAGCAAGATTCTCTCCTTCATCTCAATCATTTGGGGAAGATATGTTTGATCATAAGGTAAAATATACATACTTGAGATAAATATTCTAAATGAGATAAATCTTCCTCCTTATACTTGTAAATAATTGGAGGATGCTTCAGAATGTGAGGAGTGACCTCCCTTTCCCAACAGTTTATGTTGGATTTTTATAATGATATCAAATCCATGACCAAGATATCATAAAACTCCACTAAATGAAGTATGAAGATATTTTCCTGGAGGTTCAGTCCACAAAAATTTACAAAGGAGGATTTATAAACCATGGACACAATTATATCCCCATTCACAGTTCTCACAGATAAATTATCCTCTAAATGTTGATGTGGTATTTGAATAGTTCTATTAAACAAGCAATATATGAAATAATGTGTAGAACTAGAATTAATTATAATATTCACTATTATTGAATGAATAACTAGCATACCTGACACCACATCATTTTCCAGGTCCACCTCAGTTGTAGTGATAGAATAATCCCTTCATTGTTTCCTAGGATGTTGTTGTTGATTATATCTAAAAACCCTTGGCTTAGGGAAATTGTTCGTATAATTCCCATGCTCCATGCAGTTATAAAACCACACCAATGGCTAGAGTTTATTTGAAAATTCATTTCAACTTCCAAATTAGTGGAATTTTTCATATCTCTTCAGAAGTTTTTAACCAGATGTCCCAACTTTCCACATATGAATCAATTCCTAGTTCCCTTTAGATAGTTTTTTGGATGATTCTTCCCAAAATTATTATCTATGGTATGATCAAGATACTTTCTATCATGGAATTTATTTGTGTAACTGCCCCATTAGATTCAATTTTCCCCTTTCTTTCAGTAGGACCATGATACCACTAAGAGTATCCAATATCATATTCAACCTTGAGGGAACAACAGACAATATCCTCATAAAAACAAAAGTATCAAATCACTAACACCTTTTATAGACATGGCTTTAGTCTGATAAATAAGTTATGCACCTTGATTTTTGTGTTCATGAAAGAGCCATAGGTGTACCTTGAAAGTCTAGTTAGGTTTTCTTTATATTCCCCAATTGAATCATCTTCCTTATTCTTTAGTATGAGGAACTCTTTTTCCATCTTGAGATGCAGGATTTGAGGAAAATATTTATTGAAAAACATTATATGAAATTCCTCCCAATCAATTTAATCAATTTCCTCCTTGGGTTTAGTATTCTTGATCAGTTTCCACCACTGATCAGCTTCCCCATTAAGAAATTATAGATTGATAGTTCGACTTTGTCTTCTTCTGAGCACTGGAGGAGTGATAATATTGTTTCAATGGTGCTAATCCACTGTTCTAGGAGGAGTGGATAAGAAGATCCACTAAACATGGGAGGCCTTTTTCGCATGATGGATTCAATGACACGTTCCTCTTTCCTTGGAGTAGTAGGGTGTTCCACATGATTCAAGTTATTATTCATAACTTGAGACAGCTGTGCAAGTACTATCATGAAGTTTTGAGCACCCATTACCATCATATTAGGCGTATTATTAGGAAAATATTCATATTCCATATCACATTTCTTATTGGAAAGTGTACTTATATTTCCCTCCATTAACTAATAAAAACAATATACGATTATAGGGATTGAATATTTAGCTATTATGCCTAAAAAGGAAAATTTAAACATAAGAGGATAAACCTGTAATGGAGAAGTATATCCTAAAAAGTGATTACCTATGTTTAAATCTAGGTTATCCTTGATATATTTCTTAACTTATATTTTTATGTAATATTTTTATTCCCTAAATAATGGTTTGTACTAAGATATTTAATTTACTAAAGCATATCCCCTGGGAGTGTCAAACCAAGAGTTTAGCAAGGCCCATTGTCGTGCACTATTTCTCATTTGAGTATAGATGAAAGTGGTGATATTAGTTTTTACCCCTAGATGCATTTGTTCTAAATCCACCTCTACCAGTTTTTATCCAGTGAGGGATTTATTTTCTTGATAAACCACTTAATCTATACTTACCAAAATTTAGGGGTGTTTTCTTATACTTAGTGCCATCCTTAAGGTTCTCACTAGAGTACTCTATTCATAATATCACAAAATGACTAAACCTCTCTCTGACACCCACTATAGTGACCCAAGCCTTTTACACATAACATTACATGGTTTTATGCATAATTAAACATCAAATTACAATCCAAGGATCGTAAACTCTAGTTTATTGGAAATCTAGGTATATAATCAATAATTATAAAAAAATTTATTAGTATCCATAATGAGATCATATCTTCCATTGTGTTATACGTCTTTATAGGCAAACCTATGGATAAAATGAACAAAGGAATGAGCTAAAAGATCTTTAAGTGAAAAAACATACTAATAAAGCTTTAGCACATGGACTAGGAGGCATGTAAAAATGAAATCAAAAGGCATGGAACACATAGAATCATAAAACATAAAAATGGGATGATATAGTCATGAATTAACTGTAATGTGTAAGTAACATAAATTATTAATTTAGCACTATTCAAGGCTCTTTTCACATAGAGGAGCACAAATCAAGGTTAACCACCAAGACTGTCACACATAGTAGCATGATCCAAGGATAACCTCCAAGAGCATTGCATATAATGTCTCATGAGACTAAAATTTACCCAATGCATTGGAGAACTATATGATAAAACCAATCTTAACATATTCAGGAATATTATTTCCACATAAGAAATCATACATAATCAATCATACATAAATATAAGGGCACCCATGGAAATAAATAAGTTCCATAATCATGTCCTAAATATTAATGAATGGGAATATCATAAAATTGTCCATGAAAGAAAGGAATTAAAACATACATAAAAATTCATAAGTTAAAATAAAAATATATCATGTTGAGTGATGTCAAATTAAATTGAAAACATGTAAGAATATTAATTAATAAACTTTATCACTAAAAAATTTAAGTGTGATTTTAAGGAAAATACTAACAAGCATTAAAAATATAAAAGGGAATAATCATTTATATAAAACCCAAAGTTATAAAAGATGGTTTTAAAAATATAATCACTTGTATTTTAAACACAATTATGTCTTAAAACATATGGTATAGTTCACTTGAAATAGGGTATGAATTCAGGAAGTTCCCTTACAATGAGTAGGCTTATCGGGAAGTATTGAGGAGAAAATCACTTAAAGGCATGTATATCTCTAAAAGAGAATAGATAATGGATCTTGATATAAGTTTCTGTAAATATAAAAAAAAATTAAAATATTTACATAAAAATAATATAGTATTTCATTTGGGTAAAAATAGAGTAAGAATAACTCGACAGAATAATGGAGGTTTGGGTAGAATCCCTTATGGAATATCAGCATGGTACCATGTGTACTTAGGAGGCCTTAATGGGAGAGAAAGGGGTTTCTATTCATTTATAGATCCTGAGGGAAGTATATGAGAGGTTTGAAATCTTACCCCATCATTAGTAACTACATATAATAGGACATAACATATAGGATATTCTTGAATAAATGTGAGAGATAAAGGATCCCTTACCTTAGGCCTGATGATGTTCTCTTCTTGATATTAATGACCCAAATAATAAACATAGGTCTATTAATTAATAATTACAAAACCTAAACTACATTTTATTTATTTATTATAACATTATTAAGTTCATTCATGTCCTTTTTGACGAGTTAAGAGGTTCAATTTCATTGTTTGGGAGCATTTTCCTCCTTGGTTTTAATGATCAGTTCCTTATATTCATGTTCGGATAAACATGTAGGATGAAAATGTTTGTCCAGAATTAATGTTACATGACATTATTGAACACCCATAATATTACATGGTAGTAAAATTCATTTGATAATTTGGAGTGAAGGTGAATAGTTATTTAAAACATTAATGATAAACACTTTGAGTAATTTGGAGATTTTGCTCATAATTATCTTGTTTTGTATTATTATTTAACATCATGTATGAAAAAGGATTAAAAAACATAAAAAAAGGAAAAATACCTATTTAATATTATAGTTCAACTATAAAAATGGTTTCATGGCCAGGATTGAATATAGCGACCCAGCCTTTTCTTACATTACTATTACATCATTTCAAATATAAACAGCATAATAGTATTACACTTAGAGGATCCAAAGGTTTATTGTCTTGGGAAAACTAGGACCATACATAACAAATACAACATCAAGCATAAACATTTATTTAATTTATTCTTCTCTAGCTTCTTATTGGCACTTGTCCTCTCATTAGTACATGTAGCCACCTGAGGATATACATCAAAAGGGGTGATCTAGAAGCCCTATAAGAGGATAGGTAATAACAATATAGAATGGGGTGAGCATAATCTTAACATAGGAAAAAGATCATGAACATGAGAGGAGCATAAATAAAAGACCTGAAATGTGGAAATGCATAAAAATGAAACATCATGTCTTGGTGGTTAACTACATCACATACTTGTGAACCAAGCTAGAATCTTGTTCACAAAAAATTTCTCATTTACTCATGAGATTCATCACTTTACCCAATTCATTGGAGCGCTGTATAATTCTGGGCGCACCCATCACTTTGGAACATTCATAATTGCGCTATATAATTCTGGGTGCACCCGTCACATCATAAAATTATCATTATCATGCTTTCCACATAAAACACATATCAAACATGTACATAAATAACCCATGGAAAGGAATGGGTTTCATCTCATAATAACACATTCATAAGCTTTGGGTTCCCAAAAGAAAGAGGGAATAACAAACATGTTACAAGAACCGTCCACTTTGAGTGAGAAGTAAAAGGGGTGTACTTAAAAGAAGAGTTCTTTTGGAAAACATTTTGTTAGACATAAAAACCAGTTAAAAACATGTATATCCCAGAAAATTAAAGGAAATGATGAAAAAATGATCTTTGAGGAGTAACTATATCAAAAATGGAGTGAAAGAGGGAGAACCCGAAGGAAGAAAATTGGGTTCGAGATTTCCCCTTACCTTGTACCCGAATGCTTCCTTCTCTTTAATGTCCTGTATAATGAAATTATATTCATTAATTACAAATCCAGAACCAATTTCACAATAATAGGGTTCATTCTGGTTTCATTATGTCATATTATGTTCCTTTGGATGACTTATAGAGTTTAAAAACATTGTTTGGGGATGTTCGTTTTTATGGTTTTTCTTGGGTGATTAACTTGTATTCTTAAATTGAAGTTCAGGTAGATCATGGGTAAACATACAGAAATTATATTACATGTTATTAGTGATATTACAGGAGATTTAATGATTTTATAATGAATTATATTAGATCCATGTGGGTGAATCATTAGATAAGAATTAAATGATGATTATTTGGGTTAATTTGAGCTGTTTTTGGATCATAACAATCTTGTTTTAACCTTTCACTTTGTAATATGGCCATAATTTATTTACAGAACTTAAAATAGAACATAATACATACAACATATTATGGTTCAACCAAAAAAATGGTTTCATGAACATATCTGAATGTAGAAATGGATGAAGAGAGCAAGTCGTTTTTGAAGGTGATAAATTAACACCTCATGAACAACGTTCTCTTTAATAAAATAAAAGGAAGAGGGAAAGGGTGTGGGGTAATATAATATCCCATTAGAATCAAAAAATTAAATTATATTTATAATACTGGAGTTAAAAAACAATTTAGATGAAAAGAGGTGGGGAGAGATCAAGAAATGAACTTGAACTTGAAAGTAAATTAAAGGAGAAGAGGGAGAGAAATTACCTCTAGAATCCTCCTCTTGAGAACCTCCTTAAGGGCCTAAGCTTGGTATTTTGATGATACCATCAGCTATTGGACGTGGGGGAGGGTCTAGGTAAGGTGTTTGAGTATAGTTTAGAGAAGTCTTGGAGCTTGAGGGGTGTGAGGAAAAGAGGGAGTGAATGGTGGCTTTTATAGTCGAGGGGAGATGGGTTTCCTTAATATAAAATTCATTAGTTTATTATTTCCCCACAAGACATGGAATAGTGAGTCTTGAACGACCAATAATATTAATTTTATAATATAATACCGAACCAAGTGGGATCACATCAGTAGAACATAATCGATGACTCAATTAATACATTATTTAGCATTTATTGTGAATTATCGGATTCTACTATTCATCAAAAATTCAAGTATCTCAGAAAAATCCCAAAAAATTATCCCAACCATTTTTCGACGTGTAGAATCCAAAAATGAAGTCCATTTTTTAAAAATAATTTTCAATATATTATTAATTTAATATTTAATTAAAATCATAATTTATCTAAAAACAGTTTTTAATATTAAAACTGATTTTATAGTGATTTCAAAATTTATGAAGGGTCTTATAAAATTATTTAAAAACTATAAGACATTGATTAAATAATTTATGAATAAATATTATTTTAAATAAATTAATTATAATTAATTATTTATGACTTACAAAATACCAAAATGTTTACAAAGTCAAACTGTCACTTTCGAAGATGTCTAAATTTTATTTAATTATTCATAGGTAATTTTACTCTTATGTTGGATGATTTAATACTCATAAAGGACATATTAATATTCATAAGGGTATGTTACTACTCATAAGGGTAGGTAACTATTCACCAAAAATTATTTTTGTTTCATTAGACTCCAAAAATCATCTCGAACACAACCGTGTATGTCGGATTTTCAAAATTCAAAACATAGAAGTGAAAAACTTATGTTTAAAGGTCACTTATCACTTAGTAGTTCATTTTGTTGTGTTTGCATGTTACTTTATAACATAAATATAAGAAGGTAATTTCCATTGAAAACCTTTGGGTCGTTACATTCTTCCCCCCTTAAGAAATTTCACCCCTGAAATTTCACTTTACAAAAACAGGTGAGGGTACTTCTCCTTCATTGCCTCTTCTAGTTCCCAAGTTGCTTCCTCAAACTTATGGTTCCTCCACAACACTTTGAAAAGATGGGTTGTCTTGTTGCGTAGAACCTTATCACTTCGGTCTAGAATCTTTACTGGCTGCTCCTCATAAGAGAGATCATCTTCCAACTGCACCACCTCTAAGTTTAGTACATGTGAGGGGTCTGGTATGTACTTCCTCAGGAGTGATACATGAAACACATCATGAACTTGATCCATATTTTTTGGAAGTTCCAGACGATAGGCCACAGCTCCTATATGGTCAAGGATCTCAAAGGGGCCAATGTACCTTGGGCTTAGCTTCCATTTTTTCCCAAATCGCATGACTCTCTTCCATGGAGATATTCGAAGGAAGACTTTATCTCCAACGTCGAACTCCAAGTCCCTTTGATGGTTGTCAACATAGATCATTTTATGACTTTGAGCAGCTTTGATGTGTTTCTAGATGACTTGAACCTCCTCTGTCATCTCTTGAACAAGATCAGGTCCAAGCAGCTTTCTTTCTCCAACGTCATCCAAACAGGTTGGAGTTCTACACCGCTTACCATAAAGAGCTTCATACAGAGCCATATGAATACACAAGTGGAAGATATTGTTGTATGAGAAGTTAACCAATGGGAGATGCTTATCCCAACCACCATTGAATTCAAGAGAGCATGCTTTTAGCATATCTTCAAGCATATGAATAGTCCTTTTAGACTGGCCATCAGTTTGGGGGTGATAGGCCATGCTGAAATTTAATTTAGTACTCAAAGCATGTTGAAGGCTCCTCCAGAACGTAGATGTGAACCTTGGATCACAGTCAGAGACAATTGAGAGTGGAACACCATGTAGTCTCACCACTTCCTTCACACATATCTTTTCAAGTTTTTCAAGCGAGAGGTCTTCCCAAATAGCAATAAAATGGGAAGTCTTGGTGAGTCGATCAACCAAAACCCATATCACATTATTTCCCTTTGATGCCTTCAAGAGACCTGTGAAAAATTACATAGTATCATTTTCCCATTTCCACATGGGTATAGGAAATGGTTGTATCATACCTTTGGACTTTTTTCACTCAGAATTAACTTGCTGACATACCAAGCACCTTGATATATATTCTATAATCTCCTTCTTCATGTTATCCCACCAGAAGTGTTCTTAGAGATCATGATACATCTTGGAACTCCTAGGATGGATAGAGAAAGTTGAGCTATGTGCATTGTCCAATAGTTACTTCTTAATCCCGGGTGATGAAGGCACACAAAGCCGCGTTCCAAACCGAATCACACCATCATCATCGATATGGAACTCTTGCAACTTCCCTTCCTTTACTGAATTCACCCTCTTTTTTATCTCTACATCATCCCTTTGTGTTTCCTTAATCTTCTCTTGGATGGATGGTTGCACAATACTTTGGACAAGGTAGGATTTATCCCTTGCCCTTATGATTTCCAAATCCATTCTTTGCATATCCAAGAAGATAGGGTCTTTCTCAATCCGCATCATGGATAGAGTAGCAGGTTCTTTTCTACTTAGAGCATCAGCTACCTTTTTCGCCTTTCCAGGATGATAGTGAATAGAGCAATCGTAATCCTTTATTAGCATTAACCATATACTTTGACGCATGTTGATCTTCTTTTGTGTGAATATATACTTTAGGCTCTTGTGGTCGGTGTATATGTCACACTTCTCACCATAAAGGTAGTGCCGCAAAATTTTCAAGGCTAAAATCACGGCTGCCAGCTCTAGATCATGCATTGGGTAGTTCTGCTCATGGATCTTCAACTGTCGTGAGGCGTAGGCTATCACATTATCATTTTTCATGAGTACACAAGCCAAGCCTTTCTTTGAAACATCACTGAATATCACAAAACGTTCTCCACTTTTTGGTAGTGTCAGTACAGGTGCAGTGATTGGCCTTTTCTTTAGCTCCTTAAAGCTTCCCTCACATTCTTCCGTCTAGATATACTTTACCCCTTTCCTTGTTAACTTAGTTAGCGGGCTTGACAATCGTGAGAAGTTTCTCACAAAACGTCGGTAGTACCCAGCTAATCCAAGAAAACTACGGATTTCTGTGACACTAGAGGGTCTGGGCCAATCCTGAATCACCTTTTTCTTTGAAGGATCCACAAAAATTCCCTCACTTGTGATCACATGTCCTAAGAATGTGACTTGATTCATCCAAAAGTCACACTTGCTAAACTTGGCATACAAATTCTCCTTTCTCAATGTCTCCACCACAAGTCTTAGATGTTCTTCATGTTCCTCCTTGATCTTGGAGTAGATGAGAATATAATCAATAAACACTACCAAATATTTGTCTAGTTAATGTCTAAAGACTCTATTCATCAAATCCATGAATATTACAGGGGCATTAGTAAGTCCGAAGGGCATCACCAAAAACTCATAGTGCCCATACCTTGTATGGAAGGCAGTCTTTTAAATATCTTCCTTCTTCACCTTTACCTGATGATATCCAGAATGAAGATCCACCTTTGAGAAGTATTGACCTCATCTTAACTAATCAAACAAGTCATCAATCCTTGGTAGAGGATACTTGTTCTTTATGGTGATCTTGTTGAGTTCCCGATAATCGATACAAAACTGCATTGTTCCATCCTTCTTCTTCACAAAGAGAACTGGAACACCCCAAGGTGATGCACTAGGGCCAATGAACCCTTTGTCCAGATGCTCTTGCAGCTTCTTCTTTAAATCCTCCAGTTCGATATGAGCCATCCTATAGGGTCTCTTTGAGATAGGAGTAGCTCCAGGTATGAGTTCAATTGAGAACTCTACCTCACGATCCGGGGTAATTCCGGGTAACTCTTCGGTAAATACATCGCTGTATTCCCTCACTATGTGAATTTCCTCAAGGTTGGAACTTTATTTTGACTCAACCATTTGGGTGATGTATGCTTCTTCATAGGGAATCAACACCCACAACATTGAAGGATTTTTCAAAGGAGATTCATGATCTTCCTTTCATTTGTAGAGGAGCATGGGATGGTTCAGAATATGAAAAGATATTTCCTTTTCCCGATAGTTGATATGTTCTCTATATAACGTGTGCCAATCCATTCCCATTATAGCGTCTAATTCCACCAAGGTAAGTATTACGAGATTTTCTAGAAGAATCTTCCCACATACGCCAATAGGAGAAGAGTCAAACACTTGGGTTGCAATGATTGCACAACATGGTGTTTTTATAGATATCTCTACTTCAAGGTTTCAGGGCATAGATTTTATAGTTCTAGAAAACTTGCAAGATATAAAGGAATGCGTAGAACCAGAATCAAATTAGACTTTTTCCATTTTTGAGTGAATAGGAAGAGTACCTTGTACGACTTCATTATAATGATCCACCTCTGTAGTAGTGATGGCATAAGCCTTCCCTTGTTCATTTGGCTTTGGTGACTGCTGACGCTGATTACCCTCGAGGGATCGAGGTTTAGTGCACTGGTTTGCATAGTTCCCTATCTCCCTAAAGATGTAGCATTGAACCACGAGTGGTTCTCTCCTTTCATCAGCTACATTCGTCATCCTTTTCGTGTCTTTTCGACACTCTTGATCATGATGTTCTTCTTTCCCACACTTGAAGCATTTCCCCGTCCCTTTGAGGCAGTTCCCATGCTGCAACTTCCCACATTTTTGGCATGTGGGTTGTTGTTTTTTCTTCCCACCTTTGTCATTATATCCACTAGCTTGAAACTCCATCATTCTCTTCTTATCACCATATCCATTAGACCATTCTCTAAACTCCATCTCCAATTTGAGAGCACACTGAACAACTTCTTCATAGCTCCCAAAGTCTCGAATTGCAAGAGCCTTTTGAAGGTGTGGTTTTAATCCACTAAAGAATCTATCAATTTTTCTATCATTGTTGATAAAAAAAACCTGAAGCATACCTTGCGAGCCTTGTGAAATTCGCTTCATAGGTTGTGATAGATTCTACTTCTTTTTTCTTGAGCTCTATGGATTCTCTCTCCATCTTCGTTTGAAGAGTTCATGGGAAATACATATTAAGAAACATTATCTTAAAGTCTTACCATTCCATCTCTTCAATTTCCTCCATTGGCTTGGTGTTCTTAAACAAATCCCACCATTGATCTACTTCTCCATCTAGACGATAAAAATCTAGAGTCACATTCTCCATCTCAGAACAGTGAAGCATAGAAAAGATCTTCTCCATGGAGTTGACCCACTATTCTGCAACTAGTGGATCAGAAGATCCACACAATGTCGGTGGTCGTTGCCGCATAAAACATTCTTTAGCCAGTTGATCCCTACTTGGTAAAGGAGGTAATTCCACATTATTATGGTTATTGTTAATAACCAGAGATAATTGGGTAAGCATCACCATGAAGTTTTGAACTCCACCTCTCAAATTATTGGGGTTTTCGTTCGGGCAATCGTTGCATTGTCCCTCACATGAGTTGTTGGCATGATTTCTCCTGGTTCCCACCATTTTCTAAAATATAAAACGTTAGAACAAAACAGAAGTAAACAAGTCATGAATAACTTATTCATTTAAATTTTTTTATCTAAAACATAACATATAGGATCCCTAGGTAAAGATTCTTTGGTGCCTATTTGTACTTAGTCTCATGCTCTAGGTTTTCCCTATGGTTTACTAATCCTAATTCCCAAACTAACTAAACCTTTCCTCTAATACCAACTATAGAGACCCAACATTTTCTTACATTAATATTACATCATTTCAAAGGTAAACAACATAATATTATAACACTTAGAGGATCCAAAGGTTTAGAGTCTTAGGAAAACTAGGATCATACATAACAAATACAACATGAAGCATAAACATTTATTTAATTTCTTCTTCTCCAGCTTCTTATTGTCACTTGTCCTCTCATTAGTACATGTAGCCACCTAAGGATATACATCAAAAGGGGTGATATAGAAGCCCAGTAAGAGGATAGGTAAGAACAATATATCATGGGGTGAGCATAATCTTAACATAGGCAAAAGATCATGAACATGAGAGGAGCATAAATAAAAGACCTGAAATGTGGCAATGCATAAAAATGAAACATCATGTCTTAGTGGTTAACAACCACAAATACATGTGAACCAAGATAACATCTTGTTCAAAAATCATTTCAAATTTACTCATGAGATTCATCACTTTACCCAATGCATTGGAGTGTTGTATTATTTCGGGCGCACCCATCACTTTGAAACATTCATAATTGCGCTATATAATTCCGGGCGCACCCGTCACATCATAACATTATCATTATCATGATTGCCACATAAAACACATATCAAACATGTACATAAATAAACCATGGAAAGTAATGGGTTTCATCTCATAATAACACATTCATAATCTTTGGTTCCCCAAAAGAAAGAGGGAATAACAAACATGTTACAAGTACCATCCACTTTGAGTGAGAAGTAAACGGGTTGTACTTAAAAGAAGATTTCTTTTGGAAAACATTTTGTTGGACATAAAAACCATTTAAAAACATGTATATCCCAGAAAATTAAAGTCAATGATGAACAAATGATCTTTGAGGAGTAACCATATCAAAAATGGAGTGAAAGAGGGAGAACCCGAAGGAAGAAAATTGGGTTTAAGATTTCCCCTTACCTTGTACCCGAATGCTTCATTCTCTTTATTGTCCTATATAATGAAGTTATATTCATTAATTAGAAATCCAAAAACATGTGTAAATTAATAGGGTTCATTCTGGTTTCATTATGTCATAATATTTTCCTTTGGATGACTTATAAAGTTTAAAATCATTGTTCGGGGATGTTCGTTTTTTATGGTTTTTCTTGGGTGATTCAATTGTATTCTTAAATTGAAGTCCGGGTAGATCATGGGTAAACATCCAGAAATGATATTACATGTTATTAGTGATATTAAAGGAGAATGAATGATTTTATAATGAATTATATTAGTTACATGTGGGTGAATAATTAGACAAGAATGAAATGATGATTATTTGGTTTAATTTGAGCCGTTTTTGGATCACAACAATCATGTTTTATCTTTTCACTTAGTAATATGGCCATAGGTTATTTACAAAACTTAAAATAGAACATAATACATATGAAATATTCTGGTTCAACCATAAAAATGGTTTCATTACCATATCTGAAGGTAGAAATGGAAGAAGAGAGCATGTCATTTTTGGAGGTGATAAATTAACACCTCATGAACAACGTTCTCTTTAATAAAATAAAAGGAAGAGGGAAAGGGTGGGGGGTGATATAATATCCAATTATAATCCTAAAATTACATTATATGTATAATACTAGAGTTAAAAAACAATTTATATGAAAATAGGTGGGGAGAGATCAATAAATGAACTTGAACATGAAAGGAAATTAAAGGAGAAGAGGGAGAGAAATTACCTCTAGAATCCTCCTCTTGAGAACCTCCTTAAGGGCCTAATATTGGTATTTTGATGAGACCTGAAGCTCTTGGATGTGGGGGAGGGTCTAGGAAAGGTTTGTGGGCAGTGTTTAGAGAAGTATTGGAGCTTCAGAGCTGTGAGGAAAAGATGGAGTGAAGGGTGGATTTTATAGTGGAGGGGAGAGGGGTTTCCTTAATATAAAATTCATTAGTTTTTATTTCCCCAAAAGACAAGTAATAGTGAGTCTTGAACGACCAAGAATAGTAATTTTATAATATAATCCCGAACAAATTGGGATTACATCCGTAGAACATCATCGATGACTCAATTAATACATTATTTAGCATTTATTGTGAATTATCGGATTCTACTATTCATCAAAAATTCAAGTATCTCAGAAAAATCCCCAAAATTTACCCCAATCATTTTTTGACGTGTAGAATCAAAAAATGAAGTCCATTTTTCAAAAATAATTTTCTAAATATGATTAATTTAATATTTAATTAAAATCTTAATTTACTTAAAAAAATAGTTTTTAAGATTAAAACTGATTTTATAGTGCTTTCAAAAATTACGTAGGGTCTTATAAAATTATTTAGAAACTATAAGACATTGATTAAATAATTTATGAATAAATATTCTTTTAAATTAATTAATTATAATTAATTATTTATGACTTACAAAATACCAAAACGTTTACAAAGTCAAATTGTCACTTTCAAAGATGTCTAAATTTTATTTAATTATTCATAAGTAATGTTACTCTTATGTTGGATGATTTACTATTCATAAAGGACATATTACTATTCATAAGGGTATGTCACTATTCATAAGGGTAGTTCACTATTCACCAAAAATTATTTTTGTTTCATTAGACTCCAAAAATCATCTTGAACACAACCGTGTATGTCAGATTTTCAAAATTCAAAACATAGAAGTGACAAACTTATGTTTAAAGGTCACTTATCACTTAGTAGTTCATTTTGTGGTGTTTTAATGTTACATTATAACATAAATATATGAAGGTTATTTCCATTGAAAAACTTTGGGTCGTTACATTGAAGATGATTAAAGAAATTGAAAACCCATCTTCCTTGAATGTGGTAAATTAACACATTTGAGATGGTGTCATTACTACTAGTATAAAAGAAGAGTAAAGGAGAGATGATAATAACTTATTGAATTATCATTAAAAATTCAATTACATGTAATTTATTGGAGTTTTCATAACATTTTTATGTGTAGAGTTATGTATAGAGAAGAAAACAAATGAACTTGAAAAGAAAGTAAAAGAATTGATAAGAGGAATTTACCTCTTTATTCAATCTTCCTTGATAGCCTATTAAGGGGAGAAGATTTGGTATCATGAAGAGACTAAGGGATGTTGGATGTGGGGGAGGATATTGGGGAGAGATTTGGGTAGAATTTAGGCAAGGTAAAATGTTTTATTGGAGTGAAGAGAATAGGTAAGGAGGGGTGGTATTTATAGTGGAGGAGAGAAGGGTTTTCATAATATGTATTTTATTAGTTTATTAATCTCCCTCAACACCAGTAATAGTGAAGATTCCATGACTAAATATATTAATAAGTGCATTTTAATTCAAACTACAGTTTATTACATCATCCATCATTCTTGTAATAGTTCACTTATCTTATAATGTATATATAGCAAATTATTGTATTTCACTATTCATAAAAAATTTATGTATTTTAGAAAAATCTAAAAAATTAACCCTATCAATTTATCAATGTGTAGAATACATAAATTAACTCAATTTTTCTAAATTTTTTTTCTAAATATGATTAATTTAATTTTTAATTAAAATCATAATTTTCTTGAAAAATAGGAATTATAAAACTATAACTGATTTTATAATGATTTCAAAAAATACATAAGGTCTTATACAATTATCTTAAAACTAGAATACATAGAATTGGTATTTTGTGAACACATTTTTAATAAATAAATAAATAAATAATTAATTAATTAAAATTAATTATTTATGACTTATAAAAGTACCAATACTTTTACTATAGTCATATTATCACCTATAAGATGCATAAATTTTATTTATACATTAATGGTGGAGGTTAATATTATTTTGGATGATTTATACTCATAAGGTTCATATTAATATTCATAATGGTAACATTATTATTCATTAGGGTCAGTTAATATTCACCAAAAATTATGTTCATCTTATCCGACTCCAAACATCTTAATGATCACAACCGTGTATATCATATTTTTGAAATTCAAATAAAAAAAGTGAAAATATAATGTTTAAAGGTCATATGGTACTTAATAGTTCATTGTGTTGTAATTTCATGTGATTATATGACATAATTATAAGAATAGAATTTCCATTGATAAAACATTTGGTCATTACAATATACCATACCAATTTTTGAATGGAAAAAGACCCATGTTTTCAGGCTTATGTGTGTGGGGTTATGAAGAATTTTTAAGGCCTATCCAGGAAACAAACATCCCCCCAGTGGCAAAAAGTGTACCATTATCGGATATGTTAAATAAAAAAGTGGTTATTAGCTATATAACCACTATGAAATAAGGTTATAGTGTAAAGACATTCCATATTCATTAAGAGGGATAACATCTCTAAAAGAGATATCAGGATAAAGATACAACCTGAAAAATTCAAGGACCATGGTACATAAGAGTTTGTAGAGGAAAAAATTCTATAAATCCCATTGGAAGAAGAAGTTATTCCTGAGACACAAGTATTGAATATGTGTGCAAGAGAGGTTAGAGAACCTGAATGAATGGTTTTTTACTCATCAAGGATGGTGACTCATTATTAGTTGATAATAATGATCCTATAACCTACAAGGAAGAAATAATAGGAATAAATGTTTCCATGTTGTAAGAAGACATGTATTCTGAAATAGATTTCATGTACCAAGACCATGTTTTTTATTTTAGTAGATCCTCTAGTGGAAGTAAATCCTATTGGTTGTAAATGGTTATTAAAAAAGAAACTGTACATTGATGGTAATTTCAATTCATGTAATGTATGGATGGTTTCAAAAGGGTTTAAACAATGTCAATACATTGACTATGAAAAAACCTTTTTCACTAGTCAAAATGCTAAAATACATAAAATTATAATTTACATTGAGACCTTCCTTGATTATGATATCTTGAAAATGGATATCAAAATGGATTTACTTAATGTGAACCTTCAGGAAGAAGTATATTTGACACAACCTGAAGGGTTTGTGATTTTAAGGGATGCCAACAAGGTAGGAAAATTGAAATAGATCCATTTATGGATTAAATAAATAATCTATGTCATGGGAAATTCACTTTGAAGAAGAAATAATGGAATTTTTTTCATAAATAATGAATTTTAGTTGGGTTTCTATATGCAATTTAGCAGATGTGTGGTTGTTTACATAATAGTATATATCATTGACATATTACTTATTGGAAATGAAATACTAGTCCTGTAGTCTATTAAATAATGGATGAATAAATGTTTCTAAGTAAAGGACTAGGGTAAGAGAATATATATTCTTGGGATCAAGATCAATTTTGATATATCCAAGATACTACTCTGCCAAATTCATGGTACAAATATTGACAAGATACTAAAGTTTTTCAATATGGAACAATCTAAGAGGGGATTATTTCTAGTGTCACATGGAATCCAGCTTTCCCAGAAAATGCATCATTAGTCACATGAGTAAAAAAAATAATGGAAATGATTTCATAGGTTTTAGTAATTGGGTAAGTTTTGTATTGAATACTATGTACTATGATAGATTTACCCAACACATTATTTGTAGTGGGAAGATATCAAATTGAGCCAGGTTACCACCATTAGATGGAAATCAAAACATTCATTACGTATCTAAGGCATACTAAGGATATGTTCCTTGTATATGAATGATTTAAGGAAGTAATAATCATAGGATATTCATATTCTAGTTTCCAAATAGATCAATATGATATGAATTCACAAATGATATACATCTTATATTTGAATGGAGGTGTTGTGGGATGGAAGAGCTCGAAGATGGATATGGTCATAGATTCCACAACATGGTCTAGGTATATTGTAGCTTCTGAGGTAGACAAAGAATAAGTTTTTATATGGAACATAATTCAAAAGATTGATATGGAAAATAGACATAAAGAACCTATCACACATTATTGTGATAATACTACAGTGTTTGATCTCACAATGGAGCCAAGGTCACATATAAGAAAGAAACACATACATTTGATGTATCATCCATTGAGGTATTTTTCTCAGAGAGGTGAGGTGGTAGTGAGTATAATTTCAATAGAATATAACAGGTAAAATCTCTTGAATAAATCCTTGACTCTGTAGAATCATGATTATCATTTGAGGTATAACAAACTAAAATTCATTGGAAGGTGGCGCTTGTCCAAGTGAGAGTTTCTTAGAGTTGGTGTCTGAGGACCAACTATTTGTACATTGATTGAATTCATATTAAATTATTTTAATATTAATAATTTATCTTATTACATATTGTTAATTGTTATTCATTATTTTATATTAATAATTCCATAATGTATTTGTCACATTGATATGGTTGCAGTAGTTTCCCACTATGATGATAATCTTGAAATGCTATGACTATATTCTCAAGTAACAGTCCTATGGCTGGATAAAATTCTATGATGGGACACATAAAACATTACAATCAGGTGTTATTACTAATAGGAGTATAAGAACTATTGTCATGAAGTTCACACGTGATAATCTTCAACATGATAGATTATGAGAATAGAACTGCTTGTAGGAAATCTACATATTTTTTGTCATAAAATATTACTATCTAGGAGATTGTGTAATGTTTCTTAAACAATAATATTATGATTAATGCATTTCTGGAATCAAAAACATATATTTTATGATGAAAATAATTACATGATATATTCTTGGTGTGGCAGGGTATGTTGGGTTTGTAATGAATGACATGCCATCAATGGATAATTGGAAGAATGAATTGACCCATCCATATTTATGGAATTTAATATCTTTATCCTTTGATTGGAATATAACCATCACCATAAATTATATGACTATGGTGTATCAATGTGTTTATTTTAGATATCCAAAGAATGAGATATCTAGCATTTGGGTTGGTGTCCCAGATGTGCACCATATTTGACGAGATTTTGAAATTGGGAGATTATATTACACAATGATAATTCATATGTGGTCATCATCATTATGAAATTATTTAATTCTTATAGGTTCCATGAATTTTCTCAAGATAGTAATCTTAGAATTTAGGTGATCTAACATAATTACAATGACAAAGAATCCTAGAGGGTCCCACACTAAGTGTTTTTTTGACAACAATTAAATTTTATTTAAATTTAATAAATACAATAAATATTATTCTCAAGACTGAGGAATAATTTTATTCACATTTTATTCAATGTAAATAATTTTTGATGAATTAAATATTTGAATAAAATATTTATTTTGGTATTCAATAATTGATGATGAGGATAAATAGACCAAAACTTTATTCATTGATATGTATTTATTTACAAGCTTATTAAATATAATTTATTATTATACAGGACGAAGTACATCATAAAATAATAATAATATTATGTGGAATGAGATTTATTAAAGATTATAATATTATTTAAGAATCGACATGCAGTTAAATAATAGTTTTAACCTAAATCTAGGGTCTATAAATATATTGTTTTTTCTATTATGTTCATTAAAAAAAATTGTAAAATGAGAATTGTTTCTCACAATGGGAATCTCACTCTTGAATTTTCCTCATATCTTTGTCTCAGGAATGAGAAGAAGGCCTTCAAGCTTAAAGGATCATGGAATAATCAAGATGGAAATTGTAAGACAACTAACCCACTGAGCTAGCATTGGGAGGGTTTAACCCACCATTCATGCTCTTCATTGTATCGACAATTACATGGGTTTGATGTTGGTTCTCTCACCCCCATACCCATTGTAGGGGGAGGGGAGAGACCATCCCATACCCTCTTCTATGGCTCATTTTCATACCATTAATCCTTTCTTATAACACCTTGACCCCAATTTCACGGAGCCGGTGCATTTTTTTATTACATTTGGTTGATTAATATAAATTATTATCCCAAAGTACATAATATTTTAATATTTTTGTATAACCATATAAAAACATAAGGTTTACATTACAACTTGAAAGGAAAAATATTATATAAATTCCTTTAGTAACATCAATTATGCCTAGATTATCCCTCAAAGTCATTCATAATATTCATCTTCACAGCCTGGGAAAAAAATAAAAAATAAGAAAGGGGTGATCTCAAATGCTCTGTAAAGGAATTTAATACAATAAAAGATATCATACACATAAACACTAGTAAAGGTGAAAAACTATAAACACTTACCTTTAAAAATATACTTGAGCATAATATGGAAGGAATGAAACAGATTAAATAAATCCATATAAATGATCATAAGATAAATAAACACAACTATTGATATTGTACTAGTCAAATAATCAAATTATTTATCAATTGATTATATTAGAATTAGGGAATTCATAATTTTGAACACCTGAATCATACAGTGGAGGTCTTGACCAAGACATCTGAAAATTCTAGGGTAATGCCTCGATCAAAACCCAATTATGTTTTGTCTCATGAGACCTACCAATACATAGAGAGGCCATATTGGTTCCCACCCATCACTTTATAAGTCCAATTAATTCATAATATGAATGGTTTTAAACATAGACATCATATACAAGTGCATTACAAATAGCATTCCCCAATCTCTAAACATAATTACTAACCATTATGAGCAGTATGGTGAATGGTATCAAGATAGCACCTCCATAGTAAAACTAATCATAAACCATTTAATAAAATATCATGGATAATAAACATATGATATTAACCTAAAAAAACATTAAATTCAATAGAGGTGTGGAATAGATGAAAATACTCTAATAAATTCGTAGGGGAATTTTTGAGAGAAATAAACGTTTTTACTTTGAAAAGAAGAGTTCTTTTAGAAAATTCATTTTTATTTTTGATGATTGTCTATATAAAACAAGAAATGAACAAATATATTTTATCATTAAAAAATTAGTGATTTTATAAAAATAATGGTGTCCTAAAATTTATTACAGATAACAGTCAAAAATGGATAAGTAATTGACATATTCCCTTTAATTGTGTTTGATTATTTGAGAAGGGAACATTTCAAGACATGTATTTACCATAAAATAAATATAAAATGATCTGAATATATGATTTTGAAACATATAAAATGTATATAGAATAATTACTCACAAATAAACAAGTATTATATTAGGGTAAAGGTAGTGGAAGAATGACTCGAATGAAAAATCAATGTTTGGGTAGGATCCCTTACCATATGTCTGAATGAGTTCTACACATGAACTTAATGCCCTATATAATTGAATTAAATACATTAATTAAATAATTTAGAACACTTTATATAATTATTGAATTCACTATAGTTTTATTAATTTAATTTATGGCCTTATTGATGAGTTATAGAGTACGATTTCATCGTTTGAGAGCATTCATTTTCTTGGTTTTCCGGATCAGTTCACTTGTTTATAAGTAAATATCTTCATGTAAAATGGGTATAATTATCCATAATTGGAATTAAATGTTTTTAATGAGCATAAATATGTTTAAATGTTTTTATATATCATATGTTTATATGGTATAAGGATGAATTAATAGATAATACATTTATTGATAATTTTTTAGACTATTACGGTGGTATTTCGATGACCAAAAACTAGTTTTGTCGTATGAATTAGTATTATGTATATATAATGGTTTCAAAACATAAAATTGGTTTTAATAAATATATTATAATATTTTTTAACTATAAAAATGGCATCATTACGAGCCTTGAATAATAAATTGATTAATGAAAGTTCGTCATCCACGAAGGTTGTAAATCAGCACCTCCCGGATGATGATTTCATTTTTTAAATAAGACAGAGAGGGGGAGTAAGGATATTGATGATGGTACATACATGAAAATTATATAATTATAGTATATAAATTAAAATTAAGTTATTCTTAAAAATTTTTTATAGGAGGTTATCAGATAATAATAAAAGAAAGAATGAGAAAAGAAAATAAAAGAAAAAGGAAGAGGATTTTACCTCTTGAATACTCCACCTTGAAAATATCCTTAAGGGGATGGATCTTGGTCTTTTTATGAGACCAATTGATTCTAGATGTGGGGGAGGAGATTTGGAAGTGTACTGAGAAGAAATTTTACAAGTCTCAAATCTTGGAAGGTGTGAGGAGAAGAGGGGGTGAGGGGTGGTTTTTATAGTGGAGGAGAAGGGTGATTTCTTATTATTTTATTAATGATTTTAATAATTTTCTCAATAAAAGCAATAATAATGATTATTTTTACTATATAAAGTTATATGTTCATGTGATTTATATCCAAGGCTGCTTACATCAGCCATATATCATCTATGAATCCACAATTCACGTATTTAGCATTTATCCTAAATTATCATATTTTATAATTCATCAAAAATTCATTTATTTTAGGAAAATATAAAAAATTATCCCCAAACATTGTTAGATATTTATAATATAATAATTTAATACATTTTATGATAATAATTTTCTTAATACGAAAATTTTAAATTTTAATTAAATTCATCAATTACTTGAAAAATATAGATATTAAATTTATAACTGATTTTATAACACTTTCATAAATTAACAAAGGTCTCATAAATTTTTCATAAAATAATAAGACAAAAAAATATTGATTTATAAATCCATTTAATGAAAATTAATTTTCTTTTAAATAGTTTAATTAATTATAAAATTGTAATATGATCCATACTTTTGCTTATATGGTTCATAAATTTTATTTATAATTTCATGGGTGTGGTTTATATTCATTAGTCTTATTTACTATTCGTAAGGGTCATATTACTATTCCTAATATCAACTTACTATTCACAAAAAAATGTAACTTGATCCTATCCGACTCTAAATTTCTTATTGATTGAAAACGTGTATGTCCATTTTTTGAAATTCAAATCACAAAAGTAGTCAAATTATTTTAAACAGATAGGTTAAAACCATCACCTTTAAATAATAACAATGTGTTGTTTCTCAGAGACTTTGTGTTGTATACATTACATTCTATATTTATTTGTAAATACTTAGGGTGTTATGTTTCTCATGACCATATTTTATTAAACCATTTATAATGATAGCGATCAATGTGAAGGTACTAGAGGTGCTTAAAAGTTGGCCTCAGTTCTCGAATTAAATATTTCAGTTCATGAAAGTCTAAAACCTTCTAGATCTGACTCTAATTGCTCGATTCAGAGCTCAAAATGATTATGTTTATTCCTCTTATATATTTTTCTTCAGATCTTGGGGGTTACATGAATGCATGACAGTTGGATTGCTTTCTAAATGACATATTATGATCCTCTTTATGGTGATAGACTATTTCATTTGTGCATGGTCTGGAGCACTAGATTTCTATAATGTTTTCCATTTTCATCCCCTTTAGTGGTATTATGTGTTTCACACGAAGAAAGATGATCCTACTATAATTATATGGGTATATTTCTCCGAACCCCCATTACCTTGTCAAAATCTAGCTGTTATACATTTTCTTGGAAATCAAGTGGGATGATATCTGTGATTGGACAGTAGAATAAATGATGTTTTCAATTCAATTTACCCTCGTATATGTGTTGAGGATGATATTACTTGTCCTCTAGTGGAGTGGGTTTGGATCTCAATCGAGGATGATTTTTTCTACAGACAAGAACTGTTTTTAAATTCCTTGATGGATTTATGTTCATATTGTAAGCGTATGGGACACCTCCCATCAACATTCTAACACAACCATAATTTACATGGTCTTATAGTGTTGATGATTCAATAGAGTGATATTTATAAGTCTATCACTATTCTAACAGAGAACTATGTGGGAAATGGTGAGCCATATTTGGACACTTCTACCTAGAAAAAGGAATGTTTGATGAATGTTAATTCTTCAATTTCTAATATATACAACCAACTTCAGTCTGATCATGTATTCCCCAATCTGATTCACTTCAATTCTTCAGGACCATTGATAGAGGATGGTGTCGGTGATGTAGTTACCTATGAAATAACCTTCAATATTTTGAAGCTGGCCCTATATACAAGGGTGTTCTATCTCTGAAGGATCACATTCATGAAGTAAAGAGATTGATGGAAAGTGAGGGTGGAACTATGGGAAATACGAGTCGGGAGTCTAGTCCCAGTTTAAACAAGGATGGTTTACGTTAATCTAATCATTTTGAATTCTTGGGTAATGGGGATCCTCCCCAGGAAGAAACCGAATGGGATAATATATTCAAAGTAGTGAAAAGACCAAATTGGGTTTATTCAAGTTATGTTTTTTTCTATTAAATTATCTGGATACAATATGGAATGAAGATAAAATTAGGGTACATTACAACTGGAGGTGAAAAATGCGGTGAAAGGGATGCCGAGATTTGGGGAAATGTAGTCTAGTGAAGGTGAGAAAATCCTATTGGAGGAAGGAATATTTTTTCCTTTCGAAACCAATGGAAACATTATTAGTCACGAAGTATAATTAAAATGAAATATAATACGGTGTATTTTCTAATGAACAAGAAAATAAAGTTAGGGAACCAATGTACTAGATGATGACATAATGGAAGGATTCATCAGCAATGGGAGGAATGTTTTGAGGTTGTTGAAGAAGGTGAAAATTGGGAGATTATAATTCATTCCAAGGAAGAGATGTCAGCGAAGGCCTTTTGAATTGAGGACTTCACTGGGGATGAAAATAGGATTTTCAAGATACTGATTCTAGTGGATACTAATAAGGAGAAGTGTGAGTGGAATAATAATCAAGACCTCATCTTGACAAGAGGATTCAATTAAAGGAAGATAAATGTGGAGGATTTCATTCAAACATGGGACCATATAGCATATAGTTTTGAAGACCTGATCAAGGATGACCCAGATACAAAGGTGTGTGGTTTATGCTGTATATTATACATGGATAATGAATCTAATAGGTCTAAACTATATTTAAATGGGTCAGTAATATCTTATGAAGCATGATATTCTATTGTAATTTTTTGAGGTCTCTCACTTTTTTCTTTAAAAGTGTATGAATTTAATTAAAAATTAATTTTCAGTCAGCTAGAATCTGAAAATCCATTGGAATTACTCAAAGATCAAAAGAACATGTGTGGATTACTACTAGAGTAATTCTACATGTGAACCCTTATAATGAGACAAAGGTAATCCAAAATGGGTTTTATAAGATCCACATCTTCAAAGAAGAAATATCCTAATACTAGGTATATCATCTCTTCTAATATTAAATAAATTAATTATGAATTTTACACAAAATATCCACTATTAGGGTTTCATAAAAATCTATATTAAAATAAATTTTCATATTACCCCAACCTTCAGTTCTTCTAATGGGATCATAACCTAAATATTTCACTCTGTGAATTCCCACCCAAGAAAATTTATGGTTCCTTTTACTTTTAATCCATAAAAACCATACCATTCATGAATCATATTTAAAACCATACACCACATCCTACAACCATAATCTAGTTCTTGTTCAACTTCCTTCTCCATGAACACCTCCAAAACCGTCAATAATTTTCCTTAATTGAACAAAACCAGATCTTAACATAAATATTAAATAAAAAAAATTATTAAATACCTCAATATGCGGGGGAGATTATATTCTTCCAACTATATGGATTTCAAACCTAGGAAAACTAGAGGCTGGAAGTGTCTTGGAAGAGTTATGGGTATCGCTAAAACATAGTATTATATCTTTCTCAAGATTATTTTTGAATCTTACCATGATTCTATAATACCCAAACCAATGTGAAACAACTTCCTCATAAGAACGTTAATTGTACATCACGAATAAGAATATGTTAATGGATAAATTTAGCATTTGATTCCAGAGTAACATGGTCCCAACCGATTACATCTCTAAGATAAACTTGGTATTTTTTTAACTAGGATACATGGAAAAAATTATGGACATCACTAAACCTTGATAATAAGGATAAACGATATGAAATATCATCGACAAATTCCATAATATCAAATGTTCCAATGTACAATGGATCCAATTTTCCTTTCTTTCACAAATGGCAGTGACCTAGTCTTGATGACACTTTTAATAATACATGGTCTCCTTAGTAAAAATATTATGTCATCAGTGATGATCTACAAAATATTTTTTATAGCTCATCATTATATCCATCATTTTATTGATCATTATGACTTCCAAACCAGTCATATAGAAAATATTTTTTCCTATTATTGTATTTTACCATTTATTTTCCAAAAAAAGTGGAGATCGCCATAGAAAAATGAAAAATGCCTCAAATAGAGTCATATGTATCATGGAATGAGAACTATTATTATATAAAAACTCCACTGAAGACAAATGATCTTCCCATAATGGAATTAAATACACTACACAAGATCTATGAATGTATTTTAGTGTTTAAGTTGTAGATCTCAACTAGAAATATATTTGAGTATGATATGTCATGATCATTTTTTACTAGGTTATAAGGCCTTGTGGCATGGATTTCTATAACCATGTGGTTAATCTAGGGTTATAGTTATAAACAACATAAAATGGGACTCTATACCATTTCACCACATTTTTAATATATAATTCTTTTCAAATATTCTACCATATTGAACACTTTAATTGGGTTAAAGTGTGTTGACTTAGTTATTCATTCCAAAATTATATATATCACATTATTCTTCCTATGTATTTATGGTAGGATGGTGAAAAAGTCTATGTAAATATATTCCTATTTCTATATGGGTATAGTAATACACTATAAAATTCATTTTGGTCATTATTGTTCAAGATTTACTTATTGGAAGGTGATACAAATATTAACATAATAAGCATACATCTATTTACTTCCCAACAACAAAAAAGGTTATTAATTACCTATACATTTTCTAAATATTAGAGGAGACACCCCATTTTGAATGGTGATAAATAAAAATGAGATGTTATTATAATGATGTAAGAACTAAAATAATATACTGAATGCACAATATAGGGTATTTATCTTATGTACAACCCTACATGGTCTCCTCACCATTGAGGTTCAACCTAATGGCAATGCTATATGGTTTTGATCACTGATCCTCTTTGACTAGGTCAACTAAATCAAGAAAAAGAGTAATTAGAAATAAAACTATTTCTTAATTATATAAAATAAAATCCGAATTCATAGAGGAAATTAATCCCATAAGGTGAAACTAGTCAAGATCCACTATGAATATTTTATTATATGAATTCTAAATAAATGAATCAACTACTAAATTTACTTTACCAGGTGTATAAACCATGTCAAAGTCAAATATCTAGAAATATTATATATAACTTCATTTCCCTATGTTCAAATCTCCTGGTTAAAAGAAATGTTTCAATATTTTATGATTATTAAACAAGGATAAATGTTCACCATTGAGGTATTGGAACCATGTTTTTAGTGGATATAATATTATTGATAATTGTAGATCATTAATTTGATAATTATTTCCATGTATTCATAATTTACCCGAGCCACAATCCATGAAATGGTCTCCCTGCATAAGAACACAATACAATCCAAATCCAGATGCATAACAATATACTACATACCCTTATCCATGTTATAGAAAGATGAGTACAAGTTTATATAAAATAAAATCCTTGGTCTTTTTAAAGGATTTTAGGAAATTATCATATCATATGAATGGAATATATTTCCTTTTCAATGTAGATATATGATAAGTGATTCTTGAGAAATATTGAAAAATCAAACATAATATACTTCTTATTCAATAAATCTTTGTATCTTGAAGATATTATTTTGAGGTTTCTAAGAAATGATTGATTTGAACTTTTCAGAATCAACCAATATGACTTTTTTAGAAATTACATGGCTAATGAAATTGACTTGTTATATCCATAATTCACACTTAGATAATTTATCAAAGATTTAGTGTTCATGTAATATAACCAATATAATCTCTATGTAATTTTTATGGTGATATCTGGTTAGAGAGTATAAAAATATATCATAAAAATATACTAGGAAAAATGATTCAAGGTACTTGTCAAAGATATGGTTCATTAAGGACATTAATACTAAAGGTGCATTAGAAAGACCAAAGGGCATGATTTAATATTTTTAGTGACTACAACTTCAAAAATATGACATCAGCATATCCTATTTCTCAACATGGAGTTGGTAATACATTGATCATTGATAAATTTTAGAGAACCATTTATATCCCTTTAATTGATCAAATAGATCATCAGTTTGATGAAGAGGATATGAATTGTTGATCATAACTTGATTAAGTTTATGATAGTTGACACATAATCAAATAAAATTATTAGCATTCTTTATGAAATTAAACTAGAGAGGCCTAAGGAAATTTACATGGTCGAATGAATCCCTTGATTCTATTTTTTTCCTTATGGAACATTAATTACTCGAATTATATTGGTTCCATTATATATGATGGAAGGAAAATAAGACTTTTCCTAGAAGTAGAGTATTGTAAAATTTTATTTCCTATTCAAGTGACTGCCCATAGAACTTTTACATAAGGGAATCGGGTACCAATCTACCATAGAAATCATGAGAAAATTTGAATTCATGAAATGAATGGGGTTTTTGTATTTTAAGTATAAGGAAACATAAATTTTGGGGGTATTATCAATTCATATTTTGATAAGTATTTCATACCATGAATACCTATGTACTAAAATTTAAGGTTCTATAGCCTTATAATCCCAAAAAACCATTCACATTATTAGTCAAATTTTGTATCATTAACAATGTTATAAATTGATATTCAAGATTCATTTTTAATTACCCCTCCTTTAACACATACAAAACCATACCAACCTTCCTTCAATAGCACTTAACTAGATCATAACATATAAGTTCATAAAAAATACGAAAACACCTCAAACTAGGATGTTTCATTTTATATCATACCAATTCTTTTAATGCAAGTGATTTAGGTTTAAAGTATATTTATAAATTATATTAATCTATAATGTTCTTATGAATCCCAAAATAAGCATAATAAAAAATATTTTTTAAAAATGATCATAATACTAATATCAAATGTTCATGTTAAGAGTCCTCATTTGAAAATTTATTTAAACTAGTCCAAATTAGTTTTGATAAATTAAACCAAAATTAAACCATTGTTAAATATATGATATTTAATTTATATAAAATGTTCTCATAAAATAGGAAACATTAATTCATAATATAAAAGTGTTTATATTATCTTAAATATTATATATTTGAAATCTAATGGATTTCATATTGAATACTATGTAAATTGAAAATATGAAGAGTTTATGTTAAAATTAATATGAAATGATCACACATATTTTTATGTAATTTATATAAAGATTTTTGGAATTATAATTTTTTAATTATAATTTTTTATAATGTTCTTAAATTTTAACATATTATCCAAATTAAAGAAATTTTCATTTATTAATTTATTACCTCCAATATTTAATTAAAGAATATAAAGTGTAATGTTTTGAATGAATTTATTATTTTGTGTAAAGTGTTAAAAATATTATTCTAAATTTATTACAAGTAATATAAGAAGTTATATTCTATGTATGACAAGAGATTTTATTATGTTCAATGAATACTATGATATCTATTAGTTATGAACACAATATTACTAGTTGGTTATTATTTATGTAAATTATGTGTTATGATTTTCTTAAAATTAATGTCTCTCTTGAGTAATGATCTATGGATTGTGGGAATTCTAGTTAGAATTCTCACCAGCTTAGTGGCTTTTGATTTGTTTAATGAAGAGGGGGTTAGATATTGATCACACAATTCTTTCTCTTTTCGGGGTTTTGATATCATGTAATTATAAACCATTACAATAAATGGTTTAGTGTACCTTATAAATGAGATGAATTTGGATATGTGTAAATATAATTGGATTTTATTTTTGGTTAATTATCACTAACCATGAGTTATATAAAGTATTATATATTAATACGTGTTAAACATATTAATTTAGTTGGATGAATAAGAAATTAAATTAAATCATTAAAATAATATATAAATAAATGTAATATAATATATAAGATGGTGAGATGTTAAAAATACCCTAAATAATTCTACATGTTATATTATTTCCAAAATGAACACTTTTGATGACCTCATTCTTCAAAACAAGTCAATTCTTCCAAAGAAGGTTGCCCATGGATTATTTTGTGTAAGGAAATCTAGATATAAGTTATCTTAATGGTTATATTTATACTATTGAAATGATATTATTCGCATAATTAACTTGGAAACCATAATGATTGGGATACCATAAGAATAGAGTTAAATAATCAATTTAATAGATTTTGGTAATGAGTGGTTCACTCAAATATCAAAGAGTTATATTTGAAATTATTTCCATTATTATCTACCATATATTCTCATCAATTATTCTATAAGAATATATGGCATATGTTATGTATAATTTTTTATATTTTAACACTGATGAATATGATTTAATTTGAATTTGGTCATCATTTTATTGGAAAAAAATTAATTGTAGTGCTTTTTATTCATTTTAAAATATTATAATTATCTGATAAAATTAAATAATCATTAAACTTTACTTTCGGATCTATTATTTAAATGTAAAATCATAAATAAGAACACATTCAATACTGGTACAAGTACATAAAAATATTTATTATATAAGAATATTTTTTTTTGTGTTTGAGTGACAAATTCCTGATTAACTGATTTCCTAATCTATTTATCAAATAGATCTTGATACTTATGAGAATCATAAGAAATATTCTCTCAATGGTTTTATTTTTTAAATATATAATATGAATATATGAACTTGAAAATATTGTCATACACTCATAACGATTAATTATATAAATGAATTATAGATACTAAGGGTGCCTCTCAAACATGATCTAACCATGAAATTTATTTTTTAATCATTTATAAAATAGTTATGATAGTTTATTATGAATTATAACCTGAAAAGGTTTAATTTTTATACACAATATAATATATTTTTCATGGATTATTGATAAATACATGGGAGGACCAAGCTCAAGTTCTATGATGATGGTGTAGAAAGGAAAGGGTAATGGGTTTTTCCATAAAGAAAATAAGAGAGACTATGGATAGTCCACACCAATAATATATTTTAAGGAAAAAGGGGGTTATAAGGACGGGAAATTGTTTTCATTGTGTTAATCTATGTCATTAGTGAGTAATTGGTCTAGAATACATGAAGTTGTGTATAAAACTTAATGGAGAGTCCACTCCTGGTATTAGTTTTATAGAAATAATTTTTTCTACTTGAAGGGTATATTATATAAACTATATATTTTATAATTATTATAAGAATACATTAGTTATATACCATAGAATATTTGATGGATGTAACTTCAAGTATGAAATCAATTGATGAATCCAAGGGTTTCTTTATCAAATATGTAGATGTAGAGGATTTCTTCAAATATCAAGTAATAAAGGTTATGTTTTATATCTCATTTGATTTCTCTTACATGATAAGGGATTAATTGTAAATAATATATATTTTATATAAAATGATATTATGTTTTTGATATAAAGGTTTTATTATTAGTCAAATTATATAGCTAATTTGAAATAAAGATAAGTATAAATTTTTTTAATCTAGAATCAAAGAGTTTATTCATGTTATTGGTTAAAATATGAGAGAAAGAGTTCACACTATCCAATAATGGAGTATTTTAAAGAGTAAAATAATATTTTAAGAATACGAATCTAAATATATATAATCCCATATAATATTTGATTTTAAATAGTTTATTTGTTAAATACATCCACAAAATTAATATTTTTTATTTCCTGAGAGAAAATAGTTTGTGTATTATAAAAATAGTTTAGAGAAAATATAATTTCTAACTAGACAGTGAGAGTATTTTTGGACTTAGAAAGGTTTAAAGTGTGATAAATAAATGATTATACTTGTAAAATTAAAAGAAAACGTAAATTTTCATCTTGAATATGTATAGTAAATGTTGGTATATAATGATCTTAATGCCAATAGTTACATTTAAACATGTTACCATATACTCCCAAGAATAAACATTTATTGTAAAGGTTCTCATATGAGGATGAATTTATAAATAGCTATAGGTATTTAAATAATTTATGTAATTAACATCATAATATTGGATGTTTTGAGGTAATGAAGTTGGAATATTATATTTAAAGAGTTAAACATGAGGATTATGAATCAAAATATAGCTATTTCTGAAATAATATTTATTTATTGATGTTAACCCATTTAAGTAGTTTACTGTGGTGATTTTTCAGATGGCAACATAGTGATATTAAAATATCTACATAATAATGGGTTTAATAAAACCTTAAAAGTATAGAAAACATAAGGCATATCTGTTGGTTTAGCATATGGGATATGATTTTATTTATTTTTATGTATTTATTTCTAAATATTCTTATAGGAGTTTATGAATATATAGAATTCATGATTTTATAAAAAAGGTAGTCTACAATTTATCATTATTTAAATTGGATATATATATTACATAAGGTGAAATGATAATTAAACTCTAAAAATATGATATTGAGTTATCCCTAATAGATAATAATAATTGATTGTTATATGTTATAGTGATATGTGATTATTAAAATCGTAACTCCCCCAGATTTTATGGGATATATTATTTTTAATTTCTCTGATATCATTGGTTGCATACTACACCAAGATTAGCTTGCGCTATACGCAACACCGTCTTAGATTTCGGTATAAGCAAAACTATGCTTGGGTTGTGTTACATAAAATTTCGAGTTCTTTATATAGAATCCATTTTATTGAAGACAATGTTTAAGTGAACAACTAAATATTATTATGTTACCTTAGAACCTAGTCATTATAATGGATGGTATGAACAAAATAAACTTTCTTCTAAAAAACTATTTAAATGAAAATAAAATAATGAAATCAACTTTGATGGATTTAATTATTTTAATATATATATAGTATTAAATATAATGTTTCAAATTCGTCTTATATGTTTTCTATACAAGATATAATAATAAATTAAAATTGATTCAGATAAAAGTAGTATTTTTCAAAAAACGTAGTTTTTCCGGCTATTGGTGGCACACCAAATTTAAATATAGTTATATTTAACCACATAATTATTTTATTTGTAAGTACGATATAAAAACCTACTATGGAATAATTTTTGATATTTTTCTGTTAACATTCCTGTTTTGATGAATAGTAACAATATACCAAATTTTAATTAAAAACAAATTTTACATCAAAATAATTTATATGGTTAAATTATAGTGTTGAATGGTTTTAAATTTTAAATAGAATATATTTTTTATCATTTATTATAATTTAGGTAATTGGTATTAATTATAGACTGAATTCAGATGTAAAAATATTTCAATCATTTGCAATGTTTTGACATTTATAAACCCATGTTTTATTCTAATAAAGGGATTAAATTTAAATTAATTGCTGGAAATTATATTTTTTAAATTTTTAAAAATGGATTCATAATTTTGAATCGGTAAGTCCAAAGTATTTTAATATCATTATTTTATTTTTCGGTAATACAAATAGTAACTTTACTAATATTTATTAATACAATAAAAAGGAACATCTGGTAATTAAGGATAAATATATATTATAAAATAACTTTAATACTTTTCCTAGTATGATTTTATGAGTGAGGTTCATCCTAAACCACCCTTGGGTCCAAATTATACCCTTTGGAAGGCCCTTGGATGAGATTAGGACATTTAATATATTTTATTTAACGAAAGTTCAAATAAATCTCACTCAAATTTTAATAACTAAACCATTTTTATATAATGTTAAACATAAGATAAATTTGATTATAATTAATTATTTAAAAGTTAATTTTTTTATCATGGTAATATATTTTTAATTTTTAGGAAATATGTAATTACCTTAAAGACTGATACTTTGATGGTGTACAAATTAAATAATTGATGAGAAATCAATAAAACAATTACTATTAAAATGATAATAACCATCAAAATACCCAAAAGAGTTCCCAATTCGTATTATTCAAGTATATATCAACCATAAGAATCCAATTTTAGATTTATTTACCATTTAGAACCATATAAAAGATATTGTGACACTTATATTATTTTATTAAAAGTGTTGTTAAAGTTTTCACATTCATAATTTAATAAGTACCACATTTATAATGTTGGATTTTCCATAATATAAATTATAAAACAGTATTATTATGAAATCTAGTATATTTATATTCATTATAGTATTTTATTATTACTTTTTTACCCCATAAATAAGTATATTAAATAATTACACAAAACATATGTAGTAATTATTTTATTAATGGAATTATCAAATTAATGTTATTTAAAATATTAAAATAAAAATAATTTTAGCTAATTAATATGTAAAATGAATTATATAGATTACCTATAACCCATAAAGATATAATATAATAATTTTTTCTATCATTACATCTCTCCTTGATATTTTAAAAAATCCATGAATTGAATAGGTTAAAATTAACACTATTGTTGTTTTGTCAAAACCATGTTTTATTAAATTATTTAAAAATAATAAAACTTTTTAAAAATATATAATAATTATTTTATTGCATATAATTATATAAATTAATAATTTTTTATTTAATTTTACTCATATAAGTAAATATTTCACCATTTTAATATTGAAATAATTGTTACACTAGTTAAAATGAAATAGAATAACTAAGTGTTAAATTAAAATGAAAAGGTTTAAATTACGATAAACACATGTAAAAAATTCGTTTTAGGATTATATTACAACTTTATGTCATCTAAAATTTGAATCTATAAAATTTTTAGGTTTTTTGATGTGATTTCTATTCAAAATATATTAATAGTTTTGGAGTTTCTTAAAGTGCCCCTCCTCCCTCTTATAAAAGGCCACCACCCTGACCCATGTCCTCACCCCACTAAATACCATTTTATCACCCTAAATCATATCAAATAATCTCCAAAATTTCATAACTTTCTCATATAAGCCTTCCCTTTGGAATAAGGAAACCCAAATAAGACTTTTTTCAGAAATCAACAGGAGTTACCCGATTAAGAGGTAACGTCTTCTCGCAAGCTCATTTCCTTTATTTTCATTCTCCACCCCTCCATTATATATATTATATTCTGGTATGACAACCCATGTATCCTCAATATACTAGTATGTTTTTATTCAAAGTTTTATACCTACACTTACAGACACCTCCTTCTAATGCATATTGAACATTCTATTTCTGTGTATGGTGAACTACAACCTTACGAAATGATGATTGTTCATTTTTCCATTACCACTAATCATGGTGTCAATTTTGGGGGAAAATATATTCATATATTTATTATGTATTTATGTTTCCTTATTAATTTTTACAACTCATACCCTTTTACTTTCCATTTGGTGTTAATACAATAACCTTGTATGAGGAAGTGTGGACAACTACACCCTTAAAGTGATGTGATTCGTTCACACACCACATGGAATGTTTTAATGATGGGTTTAGTGAACATATATGATATAAAAATTATATTTTAATAATGATATATATACATACATACATATATATACCTATGACAATTATACACTTTCTTTCAACAAAACAATTAAAATGAAAACAGTATTCATGCGTACGTATAGCTTAACATCTCTATGAACGGTGTATTCCATTTCAAACTAATTTATGTGATAGAATATTACAATATAAAAACACTATATATAAATGATAATTATATAATAATCTACATTATGGAATCATGGTATAAGTATAAGGCCCAATGATATACCAAATTAAGACACATGCGAAGAGAAAAGAAAATATTACCCGAAGCAAAACTTTAACATTGGATCATTAAAAAGTGGGTAATATAAGGTCATAATAAAACCATATATGGTATTTTGTATAAGAATATTTTTTTGAGAATATTTATAATATAATTATATTTATTTCATAGGAATCTTGTATGAGTATGAAGAGAGTCTATACATAAAGTAAGAGATAATTTCACAATCTCATTATTATTCGAGATTGTTTATACATAAGTATTTAATGGGGTTCATTTATCATCCATGTAAATTTTTTCAAAAACTTATTTCATAAATTTTTTTACTATTCTCCTATGTATTTTTAAATTAATTTTTACCCATTTATAATTTTTTACTACATGATTTGGAAGGAATATTTCTTTCATTTTCCATACGTGGTACTTTTTGACTGTCTGGAAAAAGTATGTGAAGAATTTTTTTAACTTATATAGAATGAATGGAAATTTACACTTTCTTAATTCCTTATTTACATAAATATTATCTTAAATGTTTTAAATTTTATTTTCAAATAAATTATTTTCTATTCAAAATTCACGGTGTTTTAAGAAAAGAAAACGTTTTTTGGAGAAGAAATGATATTTTCCTTAAGAATTAATTTTAAGTGTTTTTTTAAAAACAAATCCATATAAGATGAAGAATATGTTTATATTATACTATCCCTATTATTATTATGGTTGAATATTTTTATGATGGGATGATATTAATGAAATCTATTTGTTTTACATGGATTATGTTATAATGGAATGATGTTTATGAAACCCATTTTATTCCTTGGGTTATGTTTAGGATAAATGTTTTATACTTTTTTGTGGAATATTTAATAATGATTTCATTATGAGTTGGGTGGGACCTATATCTCCCACCAATGAAATGGGTAAAGATTTATATCTCGTGAGGTAAATAGGAATGCAATGAAAAGCAAATCCAATTCAGTAATATGGGGATGGAATGACAAGAAAATTCAGCTCAATAATACAGGGTTTGAACGAAAAGTAAATCTAGTTCAGTAATGGAATTTTTCTACTATAATTGAATTATAAATGATACTTAACAAATATGGAAATTATTTTCTATTCTTATGTGTTTTACAAAATTCCATGTTTTATGCCAATGCTATCTAATCATGATTAATGTTCCTTTATGATTTATACCTTATGTACTGCCATGAAACATTTTGTGACTCATGATTTTGATATTCAAAATATATGTTCATGTTTTTAAATTATTATGTTTATATTTTGTTGGATTTTATCCATGTTTGACCTTACTGAGAATTCTGTCTCACCCTTTTATGTTTTCATTTGACTAGGA
This sequence comes from Viscum album, assembly GCA_963277665.1. Lineage (NCBI taxonomy): Eukaryota > Viridiplantae > Streptophyta > Magnoliopsida > Santalales > Viscaceae > Viscum > Viscum album. The sequence goes on from OY728122.1 coordinate 81,597,402, forward strand.
TATAAAGAAAGGATATAGGTGGGAAAACTAAAGGTGAAGATCTTTATGGGAGATGTTGAAGATGTTTCACCAAGTTTGAAGAATGTGTTCCATGTTTCCAAAGATAGGAATACAATTTTTTCTTTAGGAAACTATTTTTGTAATGTATTATGTTTTCCACAAAAGAAATTTAATATCCATGTACATCATACTATGGTGATTAGAGTTGTTATCAGAGTGAAGGATTAGTCAACCTAGGGAAACTAGGATTTGGAATCTTTAGTGAGATCTGTAGAGATATTTTTAAGGCATTTCTAGGGATGTTATAAGGATAAGTATAATTATAGTATACAATCCTAGAATTTTTGTGATGATCATGAATAACCTATGATTAAATCTAAGATGTTAGATATTGAATGTACTCACCCTTGATTATGTTATTTTATTAGTATTATTATTACCACCCACACTACTCTTTTTGGGTTTTAGATAATGTATGGAACCCAAATTAACTATGTTAATGATGAATATAATGGGAAATAAAATGGATTTCCTCCTAAATAACTGAATGTTATAGGGGATAGAATTAAGAAGCATGTTTCCATAACTGAAAATCATCTTAGGCTTCCAAATGAACAAAGGTGAGAACATCGTTTTCTTGAATCATTTTTAATGAAATGTACAAATTATTTTAGTGGAACAACTGATCCACTAGTTACTAAGAAATGGATCCCTTCCATTGAAAAGATATTCTTCATTCTCCACTATTCAAAACATGAAAATGTTATGTTGGGAATATATCCCTTGGAAGGTAAGGAAAATATGTTGTGTAACTTTATCAAGAATACAAGGAAAAAAGATAATATTTAATCTATGTATTTGGATGATTTCAATAACTTAATTTTAAGTATGTACCTTCCTCTTATTCTTCTTAAAAAATAGAGATTGCAGTTTCCCATTTATCTCATGGTTAGGATAAAAAAGGAAGTATAGACATTAATGGAAACTCTAAAAATTATAGAGAAAAGAATATTAGATTTTATTTATGCTCAATGTGTGGAAGGAAAAAATGAGTAAATTATCCTAAGGGTAATGATAAATGTTTTAGGTGTGGGAAAGAAGGTCGTAAAACATTCAATCGCTAGAAAAATGGGAATATACAGAAATCTCTAAAGAGTGAACCTCATGCAAGTTAGTATTTCATGTAAAAGGAAAATGTGAATTATGATAACAAATGCCCAAATTCAAGGGTTAATGATAGTGAAAGACATCAACAATCTCTTAAGAAAAAAATATAGTAAAGTAAAATGTGATCACTTTTGGTGATGTGGTGTATGAAAATAAAGTTGTGGAATGAATGAGTGTTTATTTACTAGATTTAGAGAATAATGTTATGGAAGTACATTTATAGTATTATGGAATAATTAAAAATATATTTATTGGTCCACTTTAGTTTTTCTGTAAGTATTTAAGAGCATACACTGAATGGTACTGGTAACTATAAATACTGATTGAGGTAATAAGTTTATGTTTTTGGAAAATAAATGCATAATTTAAGGATAACCCTTAATATAAGCATGTTGATGAGATAATTATATTTATAAAATGATATATTGGAAATGAATAAGTATATTAGACTATAATGATTTACTTAGAATTTGTAAATGATTTTTGAAAAGTGGTTTATTCTATCATGGATGATGCTTATAGATTTTTGGACTTACGCATGAGGAAACCTGCTTATTTTCAATAAGTATGTATGGTAAGTAGAATACACGATTAAGGTATTCACATTTTTGGAATGTGAAAACCAAGAAATTCCTTATGAGATATGGGAGATAAATGTTAAGATGATTTAGTTCACCTCTTTCTAAATTTTTAGATTTTTAGTTTTTGGAAGGATTGTAAGATTATCCATTTATGGATAGCATAAATTATTCTCTGATTGAAGATTGTTAGATTAATGTATTACCTCGATATAGGTTGAATTATTCATATTTGATAACATATTCTACCTTTTTGTTGAGATAGATGGAATGAACTATCACTCTATTTATGGATCACACGATCTGCTAACACTTTAGGAATGAAAAATTAAAATTCATTTCTTTGAATAAGATATAAAGAGATAATTGTTCAAGGTATGATCAATGGTGATATTGTAATGAAATCAAGTAAGTATAGCTTCGCATGTCAATTATTCAATATTATGAAAATGGTTTATGAGGTAAAAGGCAATATTATTGTCATCATTTTTGATGATATTAATGATCTCTTTAATGATTATTTAGTTTATAGTTTTGTGACTATTAACATTCAATAGATCATTAAATTTATTATGATAAATGATATTTGTCAATATATATGATTATTTACGCTTTTCCTCCATACCCAATCCTTACCTATGTTCTCATACGTAGAGACCTGTATATGATTTACTTTTAGTAACTGTTATTTTCCAAAAATTCCTTTTTCAAAGTAAGTTTTAGCTTTTACAATGTGGGTTTCTATCCTTTTATAACACCAAATAATTTCAAGGGAGAAATTCATTTTAATGGAGGTAGAATATAACACCCTAATATTTTATGGGATAGATTATTTTTCATTTTTTTGATGTCTTGTGTTGTACACTACACCAATATTAGCTTGCGCTATACAAAACACCATATTAGATTATGGTATACAAAACACTATGCTTGGATTGTGTTATAAAAAATTTCTAGTTCTTTTTATTGAATCATTTTTTCTCAAGACTGAGTTTAAGTGAAAAAGTAAATATTATTATGTTACCTTAGAACCTAGTCATTATAATGGAATATATGAACAATATTAACGTTATTATGAAAAACTATTTAAATGAAAATAAAATAATGAAATCACTCTTGATGGATTTTATTATTTTCATATATATAAAATATACTGAATCTAATGTTTAAAGGTCATTATATATTTTTCCTAGACATGATATAAGAATAAATTCAATTTTTTCAGATAAAAGAAGTATTTTTCAAAAAATGAAGTTTTACCACCTTTTGATGGAGCACCCATTTTAAATATATTTTTTTACATTTATATATATTATATTTACCAATTTGGACATGTTATTTTGAATTGGTATATAAAAAACTAATTTGGATGAATTTTTTACATTTTGCTGATAACATTCATTTTTTGATGAATAGTAAAAATACACTAAATTTTAATGGAAAACAAATTTTTTCATAGAAATAATTTATATGGTTAAATTATAGTATTTATTGGTTTTAATTTATAAAAATAATATATTTTCTATCATTTAATATATTTTAGGTAATTGGAATTAATTCTACATTGAATTTAGATCTAAACACATTTCAATATTTTGCAATGTTTTAACTTCCAAAAAACCATTTTCATTCCAAAACTTCTATAATATTAATTTTTAAAAATGTATTCCATATTTCTAATAAATAGTTACAAATTATTTCAATAGTATTATTTTATTTTTTGGGAATCATGAATAGTAACATCAATAATTTTTTATTAATACGATAAAAAGGTAAATTAGGTAATTAAGGGTTAATATAGTATTATAAAATTACATCAACACTTTTACTAATATTATTGGATGAGTGATTTTATACCTAAACCATCCTTGTGTTGAAATAATACTCTTTGGAATCCACATGGCTGAGATTTGGACATTTAATATATTTTATTTAACGAAAAGTTTAATATGTCTCACTCAAATTGTAATAACTAAAAAATTTCTAAATAAGCTTATACAGATGATAAACTCAATTATAAATACTTATTTGAGATATGAAATGTTTTTCATTATCATGGTAATTTATTGGTAATTTTTAGTAAATATTTAATTACCTTAATGACTTATACTATTATGGTGAATAAATTAATTAATTCATGATAAATCAATAAAACAATTATTATTAAAATTATAATAACCATCAAAAGACCCAAAAACTTGGATAATTCTTATTGGTCCAATATATATCGACCATAGTCATCAAGGGTCTATTTATTGTGCATTTTGAACCATATGGAAGATATTTTGACACTTATATTTTTTTATTTGATGTAATTTTTAAGTTGTCACATTCATAATTTTATAATTATAACCTTTTAAATGTTGGATTTCCAGATGATAAATTCTAACCACAGTTTTATTCAGAAATATATTATATTTTTCTTTATCATAGTATTTTATTTTTATTTTTTCTAAAAAATAAGTATATTAAATAATTACACAATACTGATGTAGTAACTGTTTTATAAAGGAAAATATAAAATTAATGTTGTTAAAAATATTAAAATAAATATAATTTGATATAATTAATATGTAAAATTATTTTTATACATTAATTATAACCCATATAAGTATAATAAAATAATTTATTCAATGAAAAAATTTTGTCTTGATATTTTTAAAAATCCATAAATTGAATAGTGTCAAAATTGACACTATTGTTGTTTTGTCAAAACAATGTTTTATTAAATTATTAAAAAATTATAAAACATTTTTAAAAATATATAATAATTACTATATTGTATAAAATGATATAATATATTTATTTATGATTTTATGTACATCATATATGTAAATATTTCACCCTTTTAATATTGAAATAATTATTACCCTAGTTTAAATGAAATAGAATAACTAAGTGTCAAATTAAAATGACATGGTTTAAATTGAAATAAAAAGTTATAAAAAATTTATTGGTTTATGAGACTACATCCTTATCCCATCTAATATTCACCAATATTACATATTAGTGGTTTATATTTTGTTTGAGTCTATAATAAATTAATAGTTTTGGGGTTTCCTAAAGTTCCCTCCTCCCACTTATAAAAGGCCACCAACTCTACCAACATATGAACACCTTTCAATCCACTTGTATCTCCAAAAATTTGATAAAATAAGATCTCAAATTACCTCCCTTCTTCATATAATGTCTCCCTCGGGTATAAGGAAACTCAAGGAAGCCTTTTAGCACAAACCGAAAGGGGTTACCCGATTAAGAGGTATCGTCTTCTCTCAAGGTCCTTTCCTTTATTTTCCTTCTCCACACCTCCACTCTATTTATTCCAATTTGGTATGAAAAAAATTATATTCAATATACTAGGATATTTTCTATTCTATGGGTTTTACTTAAACTTACTTACACCTCCATATAATTGATATTGAAAATACTATTTCTGTGTACGTCGAATTACGACCTCACGAAATGATGATTGTTCATTTTTACTTTACCACTAATAACAGTGGCCATTACGGTGGAAAATAAGTTTATATTTGTATTATATTATATATATTATGTTTTTATTATTCTATATTATTTTTTAAAACTCATACCATTTTACTTTCCATTTGGTGTTAATATTATAATCTCATTTGAGGAAGTGTAGACTACCTCCCCCTCAAAGCGACATGATTCATTCACACACCCCATGGAATGTTTTAATGATGGGTTTATTGAGCTTATATGATGTAAAAATTATACTAAAATAATGATACACACATACATACATATATACATATATATATTTATGTCATTTATACTCTTTATTTCAACACGATAATTAAAAAGGGAAAAACATTTATGCATACGTATGGTTTACCATCTCTATGAATGGTGTATTCCATTTCACACTTATTTATGTTATAGATTATTAAAATATACATATACTGGATATAACAGAAATTTATATCATGATATACATTATTTATTCATGATATATGTATAAGGAACAACGATATAACAAATTAAGTCACATGCGAAGAACAAAGCGAATATTAACTGAAGTAAAACATTAACATAAGATCGTTAACAAGTGAGTAAAATGTGGAAAAAAACCATATATGGTATTATGTATAATAATATATTTTTAAATGTTTAATAATATAATTATATTTATTATACATGAACCTTTTATGAGTACGAAGAGAGTCAAGACATAAGGTAAGAGATAATATCGTAATCTCATTATTATTTGAGATTGTTTATACATAAGTATTTATTGGGGTTTATTTATCATCAATGTAAATGTTTCCAAAAAAATTATCTCAGAAAATGTTTTAAAATTATACTATAGATTTTTAAACTCATTTTAACCCAATTTTGACTTTTTACTACACGGTTTGGAAGGAATCCTTCTTTCATTTTCCATACGAGGTACTTTTTGACTTTATAGTAAAAGTATGAGAATAATGGTTTTTAACATATAAAGAAATAATGGGTTTTTACACATTAATAATACCTTATTTCTAGGAATTATTTAATAAACGTTTTCAAGGTTATTTTCCAATAAATTATTTAATTTTTAAATACCACGTTGTTTTAAGAAAAGAAAACATTTTTGTAGAAGAAAGGATATTTTCCATAAGAATTAATTTCAAGGTTTTTATCAAAATTATTTTCCATCTATGATAAAGAATATTTTTAAAGTATACTTTCCCTATTATTATTATGGTTTATAATTTATATTATGGGAATCTATTTATGAAATCCATTTTTTTACAAGGATTATTTTATGATGGAATGATGTTTAATAAACCCATTTTATTCCTTGGGATATGTTTATGATAAATGTTTTATGTGTATTTGGAACATGTAAGATCGATTTAATTATGATACTTGTTGGACCTATATCACCCTCCAATTTATTGGGTAAATATTTATATCTCATGGGATAGATATGACTAGAATGATTAAAAAATCTGTTTCTGTAATATAGGGATTCAATGGAAAGTAATTCGGGTTCAATATTACAATGCTGAAACGATAAGTAAATCTGGTCCAGTAATGAAATTTTTCACATATGATGGTCTTGGAATTGAGCCTTGGATAATATGGAAATGATTTTCTATGGTTATTTTTTTTACAAAATTCCATGTTTTATTCCAATTCTATTTAATCACGGTTTATGTGGATTTATGATTTATGCCTTGCGTACTACCATGATTTATGTTATGATTCAAGATTTTGATATTCAAAATATATTTTCATGTTTTTACATTATTATGTGTATATTTGGTTTTATTTTTCTGCATGATTACCCTTACTAATAATTCTATCTCATATTTTTTATGGTTTATTTTCCCTTGGATATATAGAAAGGTTTTGGGAAGGAAAAATAAAGGTGATGATATTTATGGTATATTTTGAAGATCTTTCACCATGTTAGAAGAATGTTTTCCAAGTTTCCAAAGACACTAAACTAAAATTGTTTTTGTGAATAAATTTGTGTAATGTATTAAGTATTCCACAAAATAAAATATAATGTTAATTTACATCATTCTTGGGTCATTAGAAAGATGGGTTCAGTTTTGTATAGAGATATAAAAATTACCCATGAGGCAAAAAATGAGGTAGTTGGGTGTGTTTTCAATCATGTCATTGGTTGGGGTCCGACCAATATGGGATTTCACCTATTATAAGATATTTACAATATCTTGATAATCCATAGGTCAATTTTTGAGATTTTAAAATATTTAAGAACCCTCATGATGTGAATTAAAAAAAGAGGATTTGTGAGTTTATCTTGTCTAATATATGGATACAATATTATTGATCCTTAAACCGCGAATCAAATAACTATCAAAAAATAATTATATCATGTTATGTGGTGTTAATATAACATATACATTGTAATAATCACATGATATGTTTCTTAAGATAATTATTATATTATATATAATAGTATTTTTGTGTTGTATTTATTAAAAATATGTTCATGGATGAGTTTAAGGATAATTGGGGATGAGTGGATTAAAAATTAATGATGATTAATTATGGCTGGGAAAACGAAGACATAAAGAAGATATAATTATTCTATAATGTAATAAATTAGTTAGGTTCTTACATTAATTTAAAAATTATTCCACAATATATATTTGATTAACCATGATGTAAATTTATTGATTCATGGGGTCTATCTTAAACCACAACAAGGATCCTTATGATTTTTATGGGTCTATTTGTGATGAGGAATAATATAATTCCACAATATGGGGTATCATACCACAATATAAGATTCCATTATAGAATGTTCGATACCATGAAATATTTTTACACCACTATGATTAAGGATATAAATAAATCACACTAAAATCATTTTAGTCATTACATAAACAAATTCAAGGCTTTTTTAAATTTGTTTTATCTCTTCAAGGATTTGTAATGAGATAAAATCAAAATATTCTAGATCTAAATATCACAATGCAAGGCACACTATCACACCATTATTTATATATGAAATTTTAAAAAATTACGTTTTAAAGATATGGTATGCTAAATCATTGATAAGTTCATCCATATATTCAAGTTATAATTTTATAAAGTATTTTTATAGGATTCTTGAGAACAAAAGGGGTCCACACTTGATCCAAAATCTAGATTACTTAAATAGATATTTAAAATATTTATTTAATTATTAAAACTCATCTAGATCATTTTTTCAAGGATTTCAGAACTATCTTAATACCACAATTTTTTTTCTTATTGTTAGTAAATTAAGTGTATGGGAAACATGATTAAAACTCATAGACACTAAGGGTTATCCAATCAATAAAAACGAGTTTTTTAACATTATAAAATATCTTATTTCATGGATGTTCTATCTCTTTTCATCACTTGTTCCTTTTTTATCTCATATACTAACTAACGAAAATAGTAATTATTTTAGATTTGGACTTTTGATAACCACTGATTTACCCCTATTATTGATAGCACACTCTCACATGGGGACTATCATTTGGTACCAAATCATAGTTATTATTGAAGTTCTTAATATATATTTATCAATTTATTTACAATATAAACTTCTATAAAGAGGATAAATTCAAGTTATTGTAAAAGATCTATGTTTTTCATTATTGCTAACATCTTTTGATCAAAGAGATCCATGGAAAACATCCACACTATCAATAAAAATTTAGTTCCCATGTTTGATGGGAAGGAACTCTATCTTAGAAAGTAAATTTTGTGTCCATATATTATATTTATTTGATTGAATATTCTTAACATAATTGAGAATGGTGTAAATATTCCAAGGGTTAGGATAGCCTACACTTTTCATGAAAATAAGTACACTGAAGTCAATAGAAGAGAACATAATTTTTTACTGTCTTCACTCTTGGAGAAATAATTTACACCTTTGATGGATATAAATAAAATGAATAAAATTTTTGGAAAATTATATGATATCCATATAGGATATTAAAAGGTCAAGGAATCATTATTATAAACATATCATAATAAATTTATGGATTTTCAACTCAAATAACATAATTCAATGGATTATTTCTTTATTCTGGGGAAAAAAATTGTTTTCTCATTTTTAATTTTTAGAGACATTATTTAAGAATAAACCATCATAATGAAATTAGTGAGATTTATCCTTTGATTAGTTTTATGAAATTATTTATTTCATTTAGGATCAATCATTTGATGAGTAAAATATTAAAAATCTCAACAACATATTGATAGCATATAATATGAGATGAGGGCCACCTTAAAGAATAAAGAAAATCTAAAAAGAAGATTACATTAAAATATTATAAATGTTTGAAAAACATTGAATATAAGATGTATCATGTGGATGAAACCAATACCAAGGATGATGTTATGAACTTCAGTGAGTTTATTTCGTTCTATTTTATAAAAATATGGTGATATAAAGGTAAATAAAATGGTAAAATTCATTTTATGTGTTTGAATTATGGAAATATTGAACACTTTTGAACTATTTTTGAAAATATGAATAAGAAGATTTTGAAAATGATAAACCTAAAATATTATACATGATAAAGAAGGTATCATGTTTTTTAATAAAATAAACTCCTTTAAAAGAAAATGAAAATCCAACACATCAAATAAAAGTAAATTTCCATTAAAACATGATATGAAATCATGTTATGAGAAAAGATAAATAGAAAAAGAGTATACAGAGAGTTAAGTACTTACAACATTCAATCCATAGTAAAAATCCAATAATATCTAAATTTAAGAGCATTTTAGTGGTAAATAATATATTTTTTATGAGGATACACCAAATGAGTTCCAAGGTATAATGGATATCTTAGTATGTTTAAAATGAAATAAATAATCTAAGAATGAGAATGATTCATTAAATAAAATATAATTGAATCAAGCATTAAGACTATTTTTAAGATGGGAATAGTGTTTTCATTTGATATGAGTAATATAAATTATACCCTAGAAAAAAGTGATAATATATTTGAGATTACTATAAAACTTTTAATTGAAAATGATGAATAGGTGGAGGCGATTGAGGTAAGGTTGGCTGAAGCTAAAAAATACTTGCAAAACCTAGCGCATGAGTTTTAAAATTGAGTTAAGAAAGTAGGTGTGTGTTGTAAACTAATGTAGGGGTAAAGTATAATTTTATAAAATATAATATAAAAACCATATATAGGAGATGGTAAAGTTTCATAATGATTTTGATTCTCATAAAGAAACTAATGTGAGTTGTGATGAACCTGTACATACCACCAACAATTTTTTCACTATACTACTAGAGAAGCACAAAAAAATGAGAACACTAAATATATAAATTAGAGGAGTAATATAGAAAATAAAATTGGTGGTTGAGGTGGAATAGAATGTAGTGAAGTATAGAAATGATAGAATAATGTACAATGATTTATCATCACACACATCTGATAACAATAATCTCTTGAAAGATATTCAAATATATTTTAAATGAGATATTCCATTTATAATAGATGTATTAATTTATTTAAAAGGTTTTGGAACCTCTAAAATCAGTGACAGGAATCTTTAATCCATTTAATTTATATTTTTTATGTGTTGATGAAAAATATTTTAAGTGTTTCAAAAAAATTCGATATTTGGAATGTGGTGATATTTTAAAATACTGGATATGTCATCATGGGGATAATGTATAACTCAGTCATCATGAATGTACACTGAATAAGTGATAACTTATTTTATATTTATAATAATAAAAATATTTATTTCATGAGAATGAAAGAGGATAATGATATTTTTTATAAAATACTTACTCATTTGGGATAAAATAAAATGGGTAATATTATTTAATATATATATGTGATAAATATATGAAAGATAAATCTTGAAAGAAGCAATAATTGTCATATATTGAATAAATTAATGATGGTGAAAAAAGAGTTATAATAAGTTTTTGATCAAAACCAAGAACTCTCTTGGGTTAATACACATAGATGTGTATAGTCTGACGAGCTTCAAATCAGTCAGTGTAAATAAGTATTTCATTACTTTGTTAGATGGTTTTACTCATATAACTAAGATTTTATAGGTCAATTAAATAAAAATTTATTTAGTGGTTTAAGAAATTATATAGGTTTTCTAAAAATCAAATTGGATGTTATATCAATATATTTTTATTTGATAATGGATACAAATATAATATTGAAGAGTTTTATTTATATCTCAACAAGCATGGAATATACATGTAAGTAATGATGTATAATAATCACAAAAAAATAGAGTAAAAGACAGGAAGAAATAAATTTTTGTGGATACGGAGAGGGACATGTCATTATATAATATTACATATAAATTATTTAGAGAAAAGATACCACATTAATTATATACATCTTGAGTCAGTGTTTAATTCAATTGAATTCAGTGAATATACCTAAGGAAATGTGGTGTTCGAATAATACTAACTTGAAAATATTAAAGTTATTTGCAAGCCCATGTTATAGAAATATCAAGTGAATAAATATTGGAAAGTTTTTTGAGAGAGTTATTTATGGGATATTTATTGTATAAACACTCGATAGAATAATTTTATAGTGATACAAGGGGATTCAAAAAAATATTATTGATAGCTGTGTGTGGTTATTATTTTGGAAGACCAAATTTCATTAAAAAAATGTCCTATCAATGATGATTTTTAAGAAGCATATGGATAATATGATTTAAATTTTGGGAGTGATTTAGCTATAATCCCATATTATCTTGGTTTCCACGTTGATTATAAATTTTCTAAGGATAAGGAAGGTCTAAAGAAAGTTGGATCTTAGTTTAAAAGACATAGAAAACATTTTCAGCTGAAAAAATAATTAGATATATTAGATAGGGTTCTAAACTCATAGAGGTGAGTGAAATTACAATCATACCTACATTATTTTATATGTTGAATAAAATAGTGTTGATAAATTATTGAAATATTATTATTAGATATTAATAATATAAGATGAGATGAATCCAATATAGAAGAAATAATCATGGGAATTTGTGTCATTTTAAAAATATAATAATTCGATTAAGAAGAAATTAATTTTGAAAAAAATAATATTAATGATAAAGGAGAAGTATCATAGAAAAATGATAATCTGATTTGAAAGGGATACTCTCTTGTTGTGGGTATTAACATGGGTGAGACTTATTCTCTATTTATAAGGCTTGAAATGATTCAAGGAATTCTTATGATGTGTTATCTATGAAATTATAATAGTCTTCTAAGTTGATTTAAAATGTGTGTTCTTGAATGGTGAACTTAGGTAAGAGGTTTACATTTAAAAAATTTAAGGTTTTACACTTTGTAGTGATTTATCTCAATTTTACAATCTATAGAGTGAAATTTTTGGTATTTAAAAAGTGACTTGATCACCATTTTGAAATCTGAAAAATAGCTTCAAGAGCATGAATTTCATGTATGTAAAGGTGGATAATAATCTCTATATCAAGGGGGGTGAAAATAAATCACGGATTTTGATTGTTTAAATTGATGTAATTATTTTTTTCCCTAGATAAAGAGAAAACATATGAAGTATTTACTTCCCTAACATGAGAAAACCTTGAGATATCAATGACTGGAGTGATGGAATTCATTTTTGGGTTTTAATGCATAAACATTGTAGGTTGTATCTTTCTCTCAAAGAATAAGTATACTAAAGACTTATTGAAATTTATTTAAACAGGTTAATTGAGGATGATCTCTATATCCATAAAACATAAGACCAAGTTGTAATGGTTTTAGGAAGGAATGAGTGTTTACCAAAATGAATATTTATTTATTATCAGAAAATAATTATACTTGAAATAATGAATAAAAAATATTGTCTTTATCACTATACTTTATGAATGATTCCAAAGTAAACCTTAATATTTACATTTATGATATAAAATAGATCTTCTGATATATCAAATGAAATATTTTCAATAAATTTATATACCATAAATAATTATCTTTATAGATTTATATATATTCTAATATAGTTTAGGAACATGATGTGGGTGATTAAAAGTCAACTTATGGAGGTGCATTATTTAGGGTAAAAGATTTATTTCTTAGAATCCAATAACAAATTCTCAGTTATTATAATCACAACTTTATTTTATTATGTATTTTTATTATAATCCACACCAATAATAATATGTATTGGGTTATAACTTGAATACATTACGGTGATTTTTTCACATCCATCGTTGATAGGGTAGGATAATTAAAGTGAAATCAATTTTTCAAGGAATATGGTGAAATATTTGGGGTAAAAGTATATTAATATAAGTATCAATTTAACTAGGACATGGGGGTATATGGATATCAATAATTAAAATATATTTTAAGAAAGGATAAAGTTATGGATATCTTGGAAAAAACCTAATGAAGAATTACTTTTAACACTTGAGTGTGTTATTAGGATTGCGTTCTATCACAAAATACTTATAAGATAACTATTTTATTTTATATATATTATTTTATTTTTAATATTTATGAAATGGGGGAGATTATAAAGTATATTTTACTGAAAATTTGGAGAGGATATCTTTTTTTCAGGTGATAATAAAGGGGGATTAGGGAAGATAAGTTTTCCTTCTAGGGGGAAACATGTAGAGTTAGTAGGTGAAGTTTAGAGATTAATGATCCCATTTGTTTTTCATATGTCTCAAAAAAATAAAATGGGAGGGATTAATGATACAATGGGATATTGAAGATCCCATATAATATTAAATAATCCTCATAAACTAAATTGATGGAGGGGGTGTAACACCCGATATTTTTATGAGTAATATTTTGTTTTTATGTTATATATATATCATCAAAGGAATCTTTCACTACACACTAGCTTGACTTACTTTACACGCAATCTCGACCTTCCTCGATAGCTTGCGTTGTACGCAATACCGAGTTTCACTAAACGACAATATGCTATTAAAATATTATTTAAAATAGCCGTTATGAATAGTAATAACCAATTTTTGAAACTTTATCTTTCAAAATGGAGCTCATTTTTGGATTCGGAATACCGAAATTAGCCTAGGATGAAATTTTGGTATTTTTCTGAAAACTTTCAATTTTTTGATGAATAGTGAAACCACTAAGTGGTAGTTAAAAAACTGAATTTTTCATAAAACTTAATTTTACTGCTTCTGTGAGTGGAATTTCGAAAATTCGAGAGACACGGTTAATATCAAGGACTAAAATGTGGTTCAATGAGATGAAAATAATTTTTGATGAATAGTAACTTTTTACTTTTTTTTACCACGATAAAAAGTAAATAGGGTAATTAAGGGTAAAGATGATATTATTATTACCCTAAAACATGTCCTAATTCTATTGGATAAGTGTAATTCGACCAAAAACAAACTTAGGAATAAAATATGACCATCTAGGCCCACTTGGATTAGATTAGGACATTTATTATTAATTTATTTAAAGAAGGGGTAAAATAGTTAAAATCAAAGTTTAATAAGTAAATAATTTTTAATATGGGGTTATACATAGGATAAATTAGACTATAAATATTCATTAGAAATATAAAATAATTTCATACATGATGGTATTTTATTTATAATTTTTAGACTTTAAATAAATTAATTCATTTATGACACAACGATGATGCAGTAATTACCCTTTTAAGGAAATGTTAACATAATTGATGTTATAAATGCTCAAATAAATGTAATTTGAGACTTTTTATTAATTCCACTAATTTTATAGGTTAATATGATATATTAGTGTTGATTTAATCAACTTGGTTCGAACATATAATTCTGTTATGACTTTCACAAAAATCATATATCAAATAGTGTCAAAATTGACAAAAAATAGTTTTTAAATCAAATATTATATTATTAATTGTTATTTTATTCCTAAAAATCTACTTTTCGGCCAAATGACTTAGATAAGGATATATATATTAATAATAAACACCTTGGGGTTCGTTTGGCATGTTATAGTAAGTTTATTAACCATATAGTGTAAGAAAACAAAAAGTCACGGTAAAAGTTAAATTATTTAACTTAGAGTTAAATCTAATTGATAAGGTTAAAATAATAACCTAAACCTATCTAAATCCTATTTTTTGATAGGATTTCGACCCATACCCACTTTACCTTCTAAATAAGACCCTTTGGAACCATTATAAACCGATTTTGACTTTAATATAAAATAATATTTTGAGATATTCCTAAGGTGCCCCTCTCCTCCCTTATAAAAGGGCACCTCCTCCCCCTTCTCCTCACACCAATTTGAGCAATAAAACTCGGCCAACCCCTGCCAAAATCCCTTATCCACTTCCCTAGAATAATCTTAGAGGTCCTGGTCTTCTTCAAAGACCAATCTTAGTTCCCTAAGTGGAGGATTTAAAGAGGCATTTCAAAGAAGAGGTAATATCCATTACCGATCTTTTCAATTTCTTTCTTCTTCAACTTCTTCTTCTTTAGTTGTTTCACTATAAAGTAATAACATAAGTATTAATTACATACTGATATTTCATTATAAATATGAAACAACCCTAATTCACCTTCTATCCATCCTACGGAAAAAATGAAATCACCGCGCGTGCGTACGTACGGAATACCGTCTCCACGCCGTGGTGTAATCTATTTTCCACCATCACCTTACAAGGATGGGTATAATGGTGTAATGAGTAACTATATATGATTATTATAAAGTGATATTGATACTGAAATAGTATAAATACACTTAAATACAATTCCACAATCATGGGATCAATATCATCGCTCGTGCGTACGTACGGAATACCGTCTCCACGATGTGATGCGACTCGTTCTACATGATCATCATTACATAGTAATTATATAAATGAATTGAATGAATAAATATGATATATGTTACACTAATACCATTCTGGATATAAGGTATCTATAACCTTAAAAGAAGAATAAGAATTTATTCGGTAAAACATGCATAAGAACAAAAGGCAATAAAGACCCGAGTAACAAGTAACAATGAAATATTACTAATAAGAAGCTAAGAATATGACCATATATGATATCATATCAATATGTATGATTCTGTAATAAGTCAATAACATTATTTAAACCATTATACAGGAGCTTCGGACACGTACAAAGCAAATCGGACCTAAGGTAAGGGAAATGTCACAATCTCATTTTATCCGAGATTGTTTATACTTTGGTATTTATTGGGGTGTATTTTATCATCCACATCCATGTTTCCCCAATATGTAATATTTATATCCTTCTAAAATAGTTTATATCAAATTTTACCCTTCGGTGAGAATTTAGTAAAAGATATGAAAGGAATCGTTTGGCGTTTTTCATACGAGGTACTTTTTGACTTTTCCAACAAAAGTATGAGAAGAATGTTTTTTTAACTTATACGGCATGAATAGATTTTTAAAACATTATTTCCAAGAAGCTTCCTTTAAAAGTTTTCAAGCTTATTTTTAATCAACTTTTTTTAGATTAAAATTGTATGACATGTTAAGAGAGGAAAAATGTATTTGAAGTAGAAAGGATATTTTCCTCAAGAATGGAGTTCAAATGTTTTATCAAAATTATTTTCCATCTAAGATAATATAGGGTTCTGTTTTTACCCCTATTATTACATTGATTTGATTATGTTTTGAGGGAATTATTTTTATAAAGTCATTTACCTTATATGATTTGTTTTATGATGTCATGATGTTTCAAGAATCCCATTTTTGTTACATGTGTTATGCGATGATGTATGATTTATGATTATGTGGCACACATAAGAAAGGATTCATTATAATATGGGTGGGACCTATATCTCCCTCCAATGCATTGGGTAAAGATTTATATCTCATGATATAGACACGGCTGGAACGGAAGGTTATTTCGGTTCGGTGATACAGGACTGAAACGAAGAGTGAACTCGGTTCAGAAATGGACTTTGTCTGCTAAGATAGTCTTGGCAATGAGTCATGACTAACAAGAAATGAATTTCCATGATTATGTGTGCATGCCACAAAGATTCAAGTTTTATGTTATGATTATGGGGATCTCATTTTCACTTCTATGATTTATTCCATGTTACGATATTATGATCTCTTTTGCAGGTTATGATTTTCAAAAAGATATGATATGATTTTAATTTCCTTTATTTTCCCTTGCTGAGCATTTGAGCTCACCCTTTTTGTATGTTTTCTTTTCCCCAGGTCAGGAAGATGGATATTAAGTAGAATATGCTAAAAGGGACCCTAGATATGATGAAATAAATGGGAGACACTGTAGAAGATTTATGAACCAGTTGTTTATGTTTCCCAGTTTCTAAAGACACTATACCTATAAGGTCCTTTGTGGTTTTGTCATATGTTGTAATAAGTGTGCTTCAATTTTGAAGTATTAACAATGTATGTAGAGTATGGGTCGTTATAGTTGGTATCAGAGTAAAGGTATAGTCAACCTTTGGAAACTAGGATGTGAAAGCCTTTGTAAGAACACTAAGGATAAGTCTAAGAATAGAACACAATATTAGTGTTTTAGAAATGGCCATGAATAACCTAGGATAAGACCTTAAGCGTGAAAATTTTATTCTAGAATTATGTGGTTTTCCTATTATAATTAGTGTTGCTCACACTATTCTTCTTGGTTTTAGTCAATGGCTGGAACCCGAAGCAACCATGTTAATGCGGAATGCGATGGGCAATGCAATGATTGTCCCCCTGAGCAACCAAACGATATGGGAGCTGGAATGAAAAATCTCGTAGCCATGCTCACACAACTTTCTCAAGATATGAATCATGTAGGACTTCCAAACGAGAAAAGGAAGGAGCAACATTCTATTGAATCCTTCATGAGGCAATGTCCACCTTCTTTCAGCGGGTCTACTGATCCATTAGTTGCTGAACAATGGATTAGTACTACTGAAAAGATATTTTCAGTTCTTCAATGTTCTGAACATGATAAAGTCATCCTAGCAGTGTATCGTTTGGAAGGAGATGCTGATCAATGGTGTAATCTTATTAAGAATACGAGGCAAAGGGATGAAATTGAGTCCAAGGAATGGGACGAGTTCAAGAACTTATTTTTCAATAAGTACTTCCCTTGTATTCTCTGAACAAAGATGGAGAAAGAGTTTCTTGAACTGAAGCAAAGGGATGATGAATCTGTTGGTACCTATGAAGCAAATTTTACAAGACTTTCAAGGTACGCTTCTGGTATTATTATCCAACTTGAGAGTAAGATCTATCGATTCTTTAGTGGCTTAAAACCAAGTATTCGAAGGGCGTTAGCCATAAGGGACTTCAATAGCTACGAGGAAATCGTTCGATGTGCTCTCAAAGTCGAGATGGAGATTGGAGTAACCCATCAGTCATATGGGTTTGATAAGAAGAGGAAAATGGAATTCAAAGGAAAATCTAAAGAGAACACTGAAAAGAAGACGAGCTTTCCCTTATGCTCAAAGTGTGGAAAGAAACATGGAGGGAGTTGT
The DNA here is from genome assembly GCA_963277665.1 of Viscum album. NCBI lineage: Eukaryota > Viridiplantae > Streptophyta > Magnoliopsida > Santalales > Viscaceae > Viscum > Viscum album. Next base: position 81,616,089 of record OY728122.1, read on the forward strand.
CTTAAAGGGACAAGTAAATGTTTCAAATGTGGAAAGGAAGGTCATCAGGCATTTGAATGCCGCGATAATGGGAAGAAGATATCTAATGATGCAAACAAAGGAAGGGATATACATAATGAACCTACTACACTTCAATGTTTCAAGTGCAAGGAGATGGGGAATTATGCCAATCAATGCCCAAATCCAAGGGTTGATGATGATGGTCGACGTCAACAAACTCATAAGGCTAAGGACAAAGGAAAGTCACATGAAATTTCTATCAGTGATGTGGAGTACGATAACGAAGTGGTGAAAGGTAAACTTACCATCCACTCTAAAGTATGAAATGTTTTATTTGATTCTGGATCCACCCACTCTTTTATTTATGAATAATTTTCTAAGGGTATCACCGTATTACCTCAACAATTAGATGTTGAGTTAGCTGTGACAACACCTAATGGCACATCAATCGCATCAAAAGTTTATAATTCTTCTCCAATTGACATTTGTGGGAAAGTGCTTCCTGCAAATCTTGTGATCCTTCCTTTAGTGGAATTCGATGTGATTCTTGGCATGGATTGGCTTTCTTTATACGGAGCTCATATCAATTCCCAAAGAAGGGAAGTCACATTTCATATTCCAGATAAATCTATGATCGTATATCAATGCAAGGATGAACATAACCTTCCAGTGGAAATTTCTTCCATTTTATGGGTATTGATTCCACTAAATGAAGGTTATTTATCTCAAATGGTTGGTGAGAAACTCGCGATTAAGAATATTCCCATTGTACGGGAGTTTGATGATGTGTTTCCGGAGGAATTACTGGGTCTTCCACCAAATCGTGAAGTTGAGTTTTCAATAGAACTCATACCGGGTGCTTTGCCTATTTCAAAGACACCTTATAGAATGGCCCCAATTGATTTGCAGGAATTGAAGAAGCCACTCCAAGAGAATCTTGATAAGGTATTCATACGCCCTAGTGATTCACCTTGGGGAGCACCTATTCTATTTGTTAAGAAGAAAGATGGATCAATGAGACTCTACATTGATTATCGATAACTTAACAAGATCACTATCAAGAACAAATATCCTCTCCCATGCATTGATGACTTATTTGACTAACTACGCGGAGCTCAATACTTTTCCAAGATTGATCTTCGTTCAGGGTATCATTAATTAAGGGTCAAAAGGGAGGATATACCAAAGACGACTTTCCGTACAAGGTATGGACACTATGAATTTATAGTGATGCCATTTGGTCTTACTAATTCCCCTGCTATCTTCATGGATCTAATTAATATAGTCTTTAGAGACTATCTTGATCAATTTGTGGTAGTCTTTATAGACGATATTCTTGCATATTCAAAGAGAAAGGAAGAGCATGAAGATCACTTGAGAATTATATTGAAGACCCTGAGAAAGGAGAAGCTTTATGCCAAATTTACCAAGTGTGAATTTTGGCTTCAAAAAGTTACATTTTTGGGTCACATAATCTCAAAAGAGGGGATATCTGTGGATCCAGCAAAAATAGAGGTTATCGAAAGATGGTCGAGACCAACAACAGTAACTGAGATCCGAAGTTTTCTTGGTTTGGCTGGATATTATTGACGTTTTTTAAAAGATTTTTCACGATTATCTAATCCACTCACCAAGTTGACTCAGAAAGGAGTTAAGTTTGTTTGGACAGAGGAATGTGAAGAGAATTTCAAGGAGTTGAAAAGAAGGTTATCCAGTGCACCTGTGCTCACACTGCCTTGTAGTGGAGAAAGGATTGTGATCTACAGTGATGCATCCAAGAAGGGATTGGGGTGTGTTCTTATGCAAAATGATGTGGTGATAGCTTATACCTCACGACAGTTGAAAATCCATGAGAAAAATTACCCAACACATGATTTGGAGTTAGCTGCGGTAATATTTTCATTAAATATTTGGAGGCATTACCTTTATGGTGAAAGGTGTGATATTTATACTGATCATAAAAGTTTAAAGTATATTTTCACACAAAAGGATCTGAATATGCGTCAAAGAAGATGGTTGGAGCTGATTAAGGATTATGAATGCTCAATCCATTACCACCCTGGGAAAGCAAACAAGGTGGAAGATGCATTAAGTCGACAAGACCATGCTAGTTTATCCATGATGAGGATCACAAAAGATCCAATATTTATGGATTTACAAATGATGGATCTTGGAATTATAATGGAAGGGGAAAAATCTTATCTTTCTCAAATGAATGTTCAACCATCTATACATGTGAAGATTAAAGAGGCATAGAAAGAATATGTCGAGTTACAAAAGAAGGTGATAAATGTTCCTGAATTCAACCTTGATTGTGATGGGATAATAAAGTTCAGGAATCGGGTTTGTGTTCCTCCCATCCCTGAATTAAAGAAGGAGCTGCTGGATGAGGCTCATAGTTCTTCATTCTCTATTCATCCTGGAAGCATGAAGATGTATAAGGACCTGAAAGAAAACTTTTGGTGGGATGGCATGAAAAGAGATGTTGCTGAATATGTCTCTCGATGCTTGGTTTGTCAAAAAGATAAAGCTGAGAGACAGAAGTCTAAGGGGATGTTACAACCATTACCCATACCCGAATGGAAATGGGAAAACATCACTATGGACTTTGTCACAGGACTTCCTGAAACATCCAAAGGCAATAATGCTATCCGGGTCATAGTTGATCGTCTTACAAAGTCTGCACACTTCATTTCTATTATAGAGGATTTCTCTCTAGATCAGCTTTCCAGGATATATGTAAAGGAAGTGGTAAGATTGCATGGAGTACCACTTTCTATTATATCTGATCGGGATCCGAGATTTACCTCGAAGTTCTGGAGAAGTCTTCAGTATACTCTGGATACAGAGTTGAGTTTTAGCACTGCTTATCATCCTTAGACAGACGGTCAGTCTGAGAGAACAATTCAAACCCTAGAAGATATGTTGAGAGCTTTCTATATGGATTTCAAATGAGGTTGGGATCAACACCTACCTTTGGTGTAATTTTCTTATAATAATAGCTTTCACTCCAGTATTAAGATGGCTCCTTATGAAGCTCTCTATGGAAAGAAATGGAGGACTCCAACTTGCTGGGATGAAGTTGGGGAACGAAAGCTATTAGGACCCGATCTTGTTGATGAAATGGCAGAAAAGGTCAGATCTATTCAACAACACATAAGAGCAGTTCAGAGTCAACAGAAAAGTAATTCCGACAACCGAAGAAAAGACCTAGAGTTTGAAGTGGGTGATAAAGTGTTCTTACGAATATCTCCCTGTAAGAGGGTTATGAGATTTGGAAAGAAGGGGAAGTTGAGCCTTAGATATATCGGTCCTTTCGAAATACTGGATCATGTTGGAAAGGTAGCTTACCGATTGGAGCTTCCACCGAATCTCTCTCAAGTTCACGATGTGTTCCATGTATCTCTCCTGAGAAAGTACATACCTGATCCTTCACATGTACTCAGCTCAGAAGTTGTACCGTTGGAGCAAGATCTTTCTTATGAAGAACAACCGATAGAGATTCTGGATCGTAGCGAAAAAGTCCTACGAAACAAGACGACTCGATTGGTGAATGTTTTATAGAGGAACCACCAACTTGAAGAAGCTACATGGGAGCTTGAGGATATGATGAGGGAGAAGTGTCCTCATCTATTTGTTACAAAGTGACGAATTTCGAGGGAGAAATTATTTTTAAGGGGGGTAGAATGTAACACCTGATATTTTTATGAGTAATATTTTGTTTTTATGTTATATATATATCATCAAAGGAATCTTTCACTACACACTAGCTTGACTTTACACGCAATCGCGACCTTCCTCGATATCTTGCGTTGTACGCAATACCGAGTTTCACTAAACGACGATATGGTATTAAAATATTATTTAAAATAGCCGTTATGAATAGTAATAACCACTTTTTGAAATTTTATCTTTCAAAATGGACCTCATTTTTAGATTCGGAATACCGAAATTAGCCTAGGGTGAAATTTTGGTATTTTTCTGAAAACTTTCAATTTTTGATGAATAGTGAAACCACTAAGTGGTAGTTAAAAAACTGAATTTTTCATAAAACATAATTTTACCGCTTCTGTGAGTGAAATTTCGAAAATCCGAGAGACACGGTTAATATCAAGGACTAAAATGTGGTTCAATGAGATGAAAATAATTTTTGATGAATAGTAACTTTTTACTTTTTTTTACCGCGGTAAAAAGTAAATAGGGTAATTAAGGGTAAAGATGATATTATTCTTACCCTAAAACATGTCCTAATTCTATTGGATAAGTGTAATTCGACCAAAAAAAAACTTAGGAATAAAATATGACCATCTAGGCCCACTTGAATTAGATTAGGACATTTATTATTAATTTATTTAAAGAAGGGTTAAAATAGTTAAAATCAAAGTTTAATAAGTAAATAATTTTTAATATGTGTTTATAAATTGGATAAATTAGACTATAAATATTCATTAGAAAGATAAAATAATTTCCTACATAATGGTATTTTATTTATAATTTTTAGACTTTAAATAAATTAATTTATTTATGACACAACGATGATGCAGTAATTACCCTTTTAAGAAAATGTTAACATAATTGATGTTATAAATGCTCAAATAAATGTAATTTGAGACTTTTTAAGAATTCCAATAATTTTATAGGTTACTATGATATATTAGTGTTGATTTAATCAACTTGTTTCGAACATATAATTCTGTTATGACTTTCACAAAAATCATATATCAAATAGTGTCAAAATTGACACAAAATAGTTTTTAAATAAAATATTATATTATTAATTGTTATTTTATTCCTAAAAATCTAATGTTCGGCCAAATGACTTAGATAAGGATATATATATTAATAATAAACAACTTGGGGTTCGTTTGACATGTTATAGTAAGTGTATTAACCATATAGTGTAAGAAAACAAAAAGTCACGGTAAAAGTTATATTATTTAACTTAGAGTTAAATCTAATTGATAAGGTTAAAATAATAACCTAAACCTGTCTAAATCCTATTTTTTGATAGGATTTAGACACATCCCAACTTTACCTTCGAAATAAGACCCTTTTAAACCATTATAAACCTATTTTGACTTTAATATAAAATAATATTTTGAGATATTCCTAAGGTGCCCCTCTCCTCCCTTATAAAAGGGCACCTCCTACCCCTTCTCCTCACACCAATTTGAGCAATAAAGCTCGGACAACCCCTGCCAAAATCCCTTATCCACTTCCCTAGAATAATACTAGAGGTCCTGGTCTTCTTCAAAGACCAATCTTAGTTCCCTATGTGGAGGATTCAAAGTGGCATTTCAAAGAAGAGGTAATATCCATTACCGATCTTTTCAATTTCTTTCTTCTTCAACTTCTTCTTCTTTAGTTGTTTCATTATAAAGTAATAAAATCAGTATTACTTACATACTGATATGTTATTATAAATATGAAACAACCCTAATTCACCTTCTATCCATCCTACGGAAAAAATGAAATCACCGCGCGTGCGTACGTACGGAATACCGTCTCCACGCCGTGGTGTAATCTATTTTCCACCATCAGCTTACAAGGATGGGTATAATGGTGTAATGAGTAACTATATATGATTATTATAAAGTGATATTGATACTGAAATAGTATAAATACACTTAAATACAATTCCACGATCATGGGAACAATATCATCGCTCGTGCGTACGTACGGAATACCGTCTCCACGATGTGATGCGACTCGTTCTACATGATAATCATTACATAGTAATTATATAAATGAATTGAATGAATAAATATGATATATGTTACACTAATACCATTCTGGATATAAGGTATCTATAACCTTAAAATAAGAATAAGAATTTATTCAGCAAAACACGCATAAGAACAAAAGGCAATAAAGACCCGAGTAACAAGTAACAATGAAATATTACTAATAAGAAGCTAAGAATATGACCATATATGATATCATATCAATATGTATGATTCTGGAATTAGTCAATAACATTATTTAAACCATTATATAGGAGATTTGGACACGTACAAAGAAAATCGGACCTAAGGTAAGGGAAATGTCACAATCTCATTTTATCCAAGATTGTTTATACTTTGGTATTTACTGGGGTGTATTTTATCATACACATCCATGTTTCCCCAATATGTAATATTTATATCCTTCTACAATATTTTATATCAAATTTTACCCTTCGGTGAGATTTTAGTAAAAGATATGAAAGGAATCTTTTGGCGTTTTTCGTACGAGGTACTTTTTGACTTTTCTGACAAAAGTACGAGAAGAATGTTTTTTTAACATATACGGCATGAATGGATTTTTAAAACATTATTTCCAAGAAGATTCCTTTAAAAGTTTTCAAGATTATTTTCAATCAACTTCTTTTAGATTAAAATTTTATGACATGTTAAGAGAGGAAAAATGTATTTGAAGTAGAAATGATATTTTCCTCAAGAATAGAGTTCAAAAGTTTTATCAAAATTATATTCCAACTAAGATAATAAAGGGTTCTGTTTTTATCCCTATTATTACATTGATTTGATTATGTTTTGAGGGAATTATTTTTATGAAGTCATTTACCTTATATGATTTGTTTTATGATGTCATGATGTTTCAAGAATCCCATTTTTGTTACATGTGTTATGCGATGATGTATGATTTATGATTATGTGGCACACATAAGAAAGAATTCATTATAAGATGGGTGGGACCTATATCTCCCTCAAATGCATTGGGTAAAGATTTATATCTCATGAGATAGACATGGCTAGAATGGAAGGTTATTTCAGTTCAGTGATACAAGACTGAAACAAGGAGTGAACTCGGTTCAGAAATGGACTTTGTCCGCTAAGATAGTCTTGGAAATGAGTGATGACTAACAAGAAATGATTTTCCATGATTATGTGTGCATGCCACAAAGTTTCAAGTTTTATGTTATGATTATGGGGATCTCATTTTCACTTCTATGATTTATTCCATGTTAAGATATTATGATCTCTTTTGCAGGTTATGATTTTCAAAAAGATATGATATGATTTTTATTTCCTTTATTTGCCCTTGCTGAGCATTTGAGCTCACCCTTTTTGTATGTTTTCTTTTCCCCAGGTCAGGAAGATGGATATTTAGTAGAATATGCTAAAAGGGACCCTAGATATGATGAAATAAATGGGAGACACTATAGAAGATTTATGAACCAATTGTTTATGTTTCCCAGTTTCTAAAGACACTATACCTATACGGTCCTTTGAGGTTTTGTCTTATGTTGTAATAAGTGTGCTTCAATTTTGAAGTATTAACAATGTATGTAGAGTATGGGTCGTTATAGGGGGTCTGTAATTTGATTTCAATTGGTACACGGTCAAAATTTTCTTTATCTTTATATTGAGATTATAAGAACTCTTAAATGATGATATAACTTATTCATTATAATAATACTATGAATTATTTATTAAGATAATTAACTCATGAGTTTAGAAAGTTGTTTCATTTTATATTTATTGATATCATGTTCATGTATTAATTTGATGTTTATTAGAGATGGTTGGACGATAATTGAAATTAAATTTCTTGAGTTTGTGAAAACTAAAACAAGATAGAGTTCTCTTTATTCTATAATATAGTAAAGTAGTGAGATTTTTTATTCTAATGAAAGAACCGAAAAACAATATATATTGGTTTTTCTATGATGTTCATATAAATAATCACGTGGTCTATATCATGTTACAATAAGAATCCATAATTTTGGTGTGGAAAAGTGATAAAGAAGAATGGAACATAGTAATATAGGGTATCACGCTAAAGTGAAAGATTATATACTACAAATTTTCATACCGTGAAATATTTGTGAATCACCATAAAAAAGGAGATAATTATTCAATTAAACAATAATAATAGTAACACTATAATAAATCCTTGTTTAGGGTTGATTTTTAGATCTATTTTAGAAATTTAGAAAGATAAATAATCGAAATATTTAAGATATAAAGATTAAAAAATACCTCAGACAATCAGGTCATGAAAAATGTGAGGTATTTAAAAGATATTATTTTATATAGATAAGTTATAAAAAATATTAAGATAACTATCCATATTTTACATTGATCATTATTGAGAGGATTCAGATGGGAATGAAGAGAATAATGGTGTTGGAAACTTAATCCAAAATCCCAATACACTTGAGGGAACTTATAAAATATTGATCAACTTGTTAACAATTGTATATATCTTTCTTATAATTGGATATCATGAATATTTTATTGATATTTTAATTGGTTCTTGTTAAAAATAAGATAATAAAATTGGCATCGGTATCACATACATTGAACACCAATTATTTTTCACCCAATAAAATAATTGTATAAACCTTGTAAAATATATCTTATTATATTCATTACATATGTCTGTATATCTTATCATAGATTTATCTTTTCCATGATAATATGAAATTAACTTCTACAAGAATTGTTTTTTGAGAGTTTGTGTCTCAATAAACATTGATTTAACCCCTATTAATGGTGGAATACTATCACCAGGGTCCCATCGCACTTGGGACCTTGTTTGACATGGAATTAGGAAGTTTACAGTCATACCATGATAAAATACATATGATGTTTTTTATTTGGATGATGGTGATGTAATATGATTATCTATTTGGGTGAATTACAAATAATGTGTTTATTTATCAAGATAGTCTATACATAGATAATCCAAAATATTTGAGTTGACTATAAACGATTGAACAAATCTTTGTCTCATGGACCCTAGATGTATTTGACAAAGAGATTATATGATTATGTATATTTTATATGATATAGTTGATGGAAACAAGTATGTAGATATATGTATTTGATAGAGATCATAGAGGATCCATTTATATCTTGAATAACACTATTGGTTTTTTGGGGCATCATTTTATTATAATTATGAATTAAATAATTAATAATTTTTTTCAATGTTTAAAAAATACATGGGGACAAACTTTTTGGTTGTGTGAATAAAGAATATATATTTTATACAATATTTGAATAAAACATTAAATGTTATTAAATCTTTTCTTCTATGGATATCCAAAAGGATTATTGAATATATTTTTAAAATATGTGACATAAAATGAAATATATAATGAAAATGAAGAATAAATTCACTAAAATGAGTTTTGGTGGATATCCAAAGGGAGTATTGAATATGTTTTGACTAGTTATTATATATAATGTTACATTCGGTGAAGGTATATAAAGATTATGATACCTTAGTGAAAGTGAGAGATTGATAGTAATATACACTAAATGTAAACCATGTTGTAGCGGTATTAATCGTACCATGGTTTTCATCAAAGTACAACATGCCATGGCTATCGTCATGATGTCATTGTTCTATGCATGTTAGTGTAGGAATTAAATGACAATGCAGGATGATTTATTATTTCTCCCACCACCAGGTACTATGAATTTTTAAAATTTTCGGATTTTAAGGAGTTTTGAATATCAAAATCAATTACATATACTTTAAAATAAAAAGCACAATGATGATATGATGTTTGAGACTGTTGTAACAATATAAATCACTTATGAAATGTTTCATTCATAGATGATTATTTGAAAAATAGTTGTTATCCAAGGATTTTAATTGGATTCCATATAAACTAGTTTATGGTTTATGAATTGTGTGGAATGGAGGGAATTTTTTGAAAGTTTGTAAAGCTCTAAATTTTAAGATCTCATTTTTATTCAATCATTAACCATATGTTCTGGCATAACATGGAATATAAAAAATCCTTCTTAAGTGGTAGAATATTTGTGCAACCTTTATATTTCACTCGAGGGAGGGATAATTGTTTCCTCTATGGAATATCTATCAAGATTTTGTATAAGAGATTTGATAGATCAGTTTAATTAGGGAAAAGGTTTTTTATTGATTTATGTTTATTCAAATCAAACCAATTAAGGGAACTTGTGGAAAAATAAATGTTCGGTGGTTAGTTTCTAATATTTTTTGATGAGGTATATTCCATAAAAAACAATAAAACAAATTTAACTAAATATTAAGTAATAGAATAATATTTATTCTATATTATACTATCATTCTATAATATACAGTTAAAATTTTATAAATGATATATTATAATATATGTAGGATTTTTATGTTATTCTATTAAAATTATCACATATATTAAATGATAAATGGAAAAATATTCAATGAAATTTTTTTATTATAAAAGATAATTTATATATTATATTATACTATACAATGAAAATATAGATATATATGTATATATAATGAAAATGTTGTGTTAAATTATATACTATATATAATTAGAATCTTTTTCTATATTTTATTAAAAATTAAATTCTATCATTCAATTTTTTTTATATTTTATATGAAAAATGTTCTAAATGTTTTGTGTTTCATAGAAATGTTTTGAAAAGATTTTTTTCGTCTATTATAATTACTCCACGTATTATTTATAAATTTTTTGTTTTATGTTATATATATTTTTTATATTGTAATATTTTTTAAAATTGTTATAAATAATACTTAAAACTATTTGTTATGGGGTACTTGTAAAAAAATAAAACAGACTCCCAATGGGTTTAATTGGGTCAGGCCATCATCCACCCAAAGGGATGACTCACCCAACTTATAAAAACAACATTAAATTTCCCCAAATCCTACAACATATAGTGATTAACTTATGTCACACTTAAGAATACCCAATGACCCACTTCAAATTGGGTATTTTTTCAAAAAATTACTAACATTTGAATAAAATATATTATGTAACAAAAAAATAAATTAAAATATTTTTCATTTAGAATAATTTTAGTTTTTTTTCATTATTTATACTTAACACTATGTTTATGTTACACACAATACCAAATTACTTAGATAGCGTATAAGATACACATGTCCAAGATTAGAAGTGTATATAACATATAAGGACTTTATGATATATTTATATTTATATTATATATTGAATAATTTTTTTACAACAATAAAATATATATTTAGTGATATATAATAAGAGAAAATCAAGTTTTACACTTAAAAAGCTGTAGTTTTTTAAAGATAGTTTTTGTTGGCCTTTAATGGCGCACCTATTTTAAAAACACATTTTGAAAAATTTATAAATTTTATTTGTAAACATAAAATTTATTATTTAATATGTAATTTCAATGTTATATTATGGTGATTTTTTGGTGATTTTCTATGAAGTTTCATTTTTTCATGAATAGTGAAAAATATTGCATTTTCAAACTTCATTTTTGTTTAAATTATTATTATTGTTAAATAATATTTAAATTGGGTTTAAAGACACAATAGATCAATAATAAATCAATTAATCCAATTTAGGTTCTTGGAATCATTTTTATATTGAATTAAATATAAAATCATTGAGAACATTTGTATATTTTCTCTTTAAAAAAACGCTTTATGACCACATCAGTGGGATTAGATTTAAATTTAAATTTTAAAATTCAATGAATTGAATTTGAAAAAAATGTATATAAATATTTGGAATTATTATAATATTTATATTTTAATAATATAAAGATAAATGTTTACCATAATATTGAGTGAATTCAATTAAAATTAATTTTAGTGATTACGGTAAAAATGAGGTTACTTAGTGGTTAATCTTTAATATTAAGTGGTAAATTGACATAGAATATTTTATAAAACCCATTTAAGGAAATATTATTAAAATATACTATATTCTATATAATATTATGTGTTAGTGATATAATATTCCATGAATGTGTCCTATATAATAAGTTGTGTAAGGGAAATACAAAAAAGGTTCTTTCCTAACCATTAACATTTATAAAGCTTTGAGATATGGACCAAAAACCCCCATTAGATTCTTCATAAACATTATTGTGAAATTTAAAAGGGGATATGATCATCATATTAATTTAAATTTAATTTTTAGGGATGAATTAGTAAGATAAAATGTTTAAGGAATGATAACGTGGTAATTATTTAGTTAATAATTAACTAAAATAAATGATACCAAAAATATTAAAAGTGAAATAAATTGATTAAATTAAATTATTTAATCATTTTTAGAGTAGTATATAATTTTACATAGGTTTTAACCTATCATATTCTAATTAAATAATTTTATTGACATTTGTAAATTTAAATTAAATAAATAATGTTAAAATTTAAATTATTGTAATTATGTAATAAATTATATTTTTTTCATAAAAATTAAATTACTAAAAGTATTATCTTATGAATGTTTATTTTTAAATGTAATTAAATATAAAATATTGTCTATTTATATAAAAATTTACCTATAATAATGAACTTATTGGACTCTAAATAGTAAATACATTGTTAGCATGGTTCGAGTTAAAGTAGTGTTTTTGGGCATTACATTCTCTTTTGTTAAAATTATTTTCCAACAGAGATGAGATTTTTTATTTTTTAAAATATATATAATATTTATAATTAATTAGGTCTATATTTATAAAAAAATATCACTTTAATTTACTCTTAATGGTTAAATTACATAAGTTAGAAAATTAATTACCCTAGTGAAAACATAAAAAGGTAAAAATTGGGAAACATAGATGTTAAAGAAAAAAATGGTAAAAATATTTTTTTATAGAGGTGTATCTCAAAAAATAAATTTTATTTAATAAATTATTTTTTTAAGAAAATGAGGTACGAGATACTTCCCAAAGGTATTTACCTTTTTATATTTATATGAATTCTACTCCCCCCACTATAAAAAAGTATTCACACCCCTCACTTATATAAACCTATAAAGCCCTTTGTCTTGCCCAAAAAACTACTAAAATAGCTCCCAAAAAATTCCAAAACTCATCCTATAAACCTCAATTTGGGTTGAAATCAATCCATGGATGTCTTTGTTGCATAAACCAAAAATTGTTAAGAAAAGAAGAGGTAACATTCTTCAATGGGAACTATTGTTTTATTTCATTATCCACTCTTTTAATTATATAGGTATCATGATTATATAATAAAATCAGTATGAAAAATATTCTTATATGTTTTTAACTTAAGGTTATGACCTTAAAATTGACATATTTCCATCAAATGGGATGCACAATCACCATTCATGTGTACAGAAGACTACCACCTCATGAACTGAGGTCATTCGTTCTTCCATTACCAACTTTCAAGGTTAGAGTAATGATGTATTTATAGTTTATATATGATATATATGATGTATTTATGATTGTTTAATTTTTATATAACACCAAACTTCATGATTTTCATTTTGTGGGAATATGATAACTTTGATTTGGAATGTTTGGACTACCGCTTCCCCAAAGTGATGTGATGAGTTCACATAGAACCTAGAATGTATTAAGGATGGTTTTAATTAAAATATGTGAAAAAATATAAAATTAATATGATAATGGAATTATAGTATACTTATATATCATTTACATTTCTTTCTTTTAATACAACAATAAAATGGATGTAGTGTTCATTCGTACGTAGGACCTACAATCACCATGAACATTGTATTTCATTTCCTATATAAAAACATTAAGGACAACTATAAATAAATATATAATGAATATATATAATATTTTATTCATGTTTTAAATTCTGTAGATGATGGAATCATGATTTAAGTAATAGGAACACAAAATTACAAGTCAAAACATACTCGAAAAACAAGGCAATTAACAGACAAAACAATGAATATAATGAAAGATTATTAATAAATAGGTTATAAAATTTCATAAAAATACTATATAGGAAATAATAAAATAATAATATGGTTTTAGTATAAGTTAATAAAATGCTTAAAAGCAATATTAATTATGTCAAACAGGTTTCAACCAAAATAGGGTGTCAGGTAATGAATTTCATCTCAATTTACTTTCCATAGAGACTTATTTTTTACAATGAACCACCTCACCTTGATGTGGTGTATATATTTCCCCATTTTCATATAATATCATGATTATATAATAATTCATATTATTTTATGTATCACATTGAATTATCCCATAAAAAGGGATTTGATTTGAAAATTTTCCTATGGTAAATTTATTTTGAAATATTTTATAATTGTTAACTTTTTTCATGAAACATTCACTTTATTGTAATCCTTTTTCATTGGTTATTACATTTATCTTGAATATATATATTCTTGTGTAATGGATATTATTATTAGATAAACCATATTAATTTTCAATATATGGTTTTTACTTTGAAAAGTATTAGATTAACTGGGGAAATATTGATAAATCTGTATATTCTATTTAATATGGATATTTGATGATAAGGTACATAATTTATTAGTTAAATCGATTATTTGATATATGAGGAATTATTTATACTAGTATGACATAGGTTTGGGACTAGTTAATACAGTCCCTAGGAGTTGGGGACTGAATAATGCACACCCAATGTGTTAAGGACCAGTTAATGCGAGCACCACGATGCATCAATAGTCCCATGGGATTCAATAAACTTATGAACAACTATTCACATTTGTTTCCAAGAAGTTTTAAATTTTCTAGGGGATATAAATTGATACAAATCAGACGCGTTTCTTTTGACACACTTAAAATGACTTGAGGATAGATCTATATTGTAACTATCTTGAGGATAAATTTTGATAGCTGAGACATCAAACAATATTAATTGCAATATTGTTGTTATTCTATGTAATTATTTGATTAGTTAGAATCTCCATTGTAAAGTTTCATGATGAAGTGATTAGTTATATATAATTATTCAATCATATTTTATTCTTTACATATTTTATTATTCTCTTTAAAGTAATTTAATGGACCACATTCTTAGTTATTTACCATTCCATGTTTTTTATGTTTATTGATTCATTATTACTTCCATTGTACTTTACCCTTATCGGGCATTTGATCTCAACATTATTCCATTTCATTTACATAGGATATGAAGATGAATTCTTGGAATAATTTTCAAGGATTCAAAAATTTTACTTTTGTTTTTAAATATTTTCTATCCCCAATGTAAAATGGGTTTCATGTATGTAATATCATTATCTAAAACTACTAAACATTTTGGTCCATCATGATTTAATTCATTATAATCATGAAAATGTAATAATGTAAGGCACTAACTCTTGTATTCTGGGGTCAAGGCATTATAGTTACTATGAAAAGATTTTTATAAGAAAAATTATAAATTAGATTTGGGAAAACATAAATTAGGGAACATAACCCTAAGATAGACTTTGAGAATAAGAAACATTGGTTATTTTACCCCTGTGACTAAGGTAAAAATGAATTTAAATAGCGATTAAACTTTAATATTAAAGGGTAAAATTACTAATAAACATGTCCAAAACCCATTTGATGGACATATTCTTATAGTATAACATGTTTTATCCAATTTTAAGAGTTATAGGGAAATTATTCCATGATATTAAACTATATAATAAGTTAAGTATGGAAAAAGATAAAAAGGAACCTTATTTATCATCAAAATTTATAAAGCCTTGATGTGTGGAAAAAAGACACATTAGATCGGTTACACACATTATTTTCAAAGTTAATGGGTTTATTATCATTATATTAATTTTTATTTAATTTTTATGTTTGAATTAGTTAGTTAAAATTCTTAAGGAATGACAATGTTGAAATTATTTAGTTAATAATTAACTAAAACAAATAATTCTAAAAATATTAAAAGTGAAGTAAATTAAGTGAATTATTGTATTTATATAATTTTTAGTTGAATATATCATGTTAAAAATGTGTGAAATTAATATATTAAAATTAAATCATTTCCTAAATATTTTTAAATCTAATTTTTTTTAAATAATGTCAAAATTGAAATTAATGTTATTTTATGATAAATGAAATTTTTTAAAAGATTTAAAATTTAAAAAAATACTATATTATTAAAATTTATTTATAAATATTTATAAATATAAATTATAGTATATTTATGGAATAATTTATCATTTATAATGAACATATTGAACCATATATAGTAAAAACATTGTTAGCAGGATTCAGGTTAACGTAGTGTTTTTGTGCGTTACATGTGCTTCTGTTAAATTTAGTTAACACAAACATGATATTTTTATTTTGTAAATTTGATAACATATTATGAGTTAAATGGTTATATAAATTATAACAAATATAACTTTAATTTAGTCTTAATGGTTAAATTACCTATGTTTGAAAATTAATTAGCCTAGTGAAAACCTAAAAAGGGATACTAGGGAAACATAGATTTTGAGGAAAAAATACTAAAAATACATTTATTTATATGTGTTAGAGGTGTTTATAGAACATATATTAAATTTCATACATTATTTTACAATTTTGGAAGCACGTGAGGTAAGGGATTCAACCCAATAGTGTTTACTTTTTTATATTTATTGGAATGCCACTCCCCTCCACTATAAAAAGAAATTCACTCCCCTAACTTATTTACCCCTATAAAGAACATTGAACTTTTGAAACACTGAAAAATAGCTCAATAGAATTCCTAATCATATCCTAGAGACATAAATTTTTAAGAGATCCAACCAAGGAATTATTTTGGCATAAACCAAAAGGATTTACCCAAAGAAGAGGTAACATTCTTCAACGAGAACTTTTATTTTATTTCATTATATACTCAAAAAACTATTTATATATAATTATTATATAATAACACAACTATCCTAAATATAATTATAGGTCTTTATATTATTTTTTCTACCTGAAAATTCACACACTTTCGTCAAATTAAATACACAATAATCGTTCGTCTGTACGGTGAACTATCGCCTCACCAACCGATGTCATTCGTTATTCAATTAACACATTTAAATGTTGGAATAATGATCTATTTATAGTTTATATATGATATATATGTTATTTATGATGTATTTTTTACTTATTTAATTTTTATATTAAACAAAACTTAATGTATTCCATTTTATGGGAATACAATAACTTTATTTGTGGATGTACGGACTACCACCCCCTCAAAGCAATGTGATTCATTCACGCACTACAGGGAATATATTAAGGATTATTTTAATTAAACGATGAGAAAAATATGACATTAATATTCCACTAGAATTATAATATTCATATATATCATTTATGTTTATTTCTTTTAATATGACAAGAAATGGAAGTATCGTTCATGCATACGTATGACCTACCGTCTCTATGAACGGTGTATTTCATTTCCAATCGCCAAGCATTATGGGCTGCTATAAATAAAAATATAAAAATATATATAATATATACATCATGGATTATATTAATTAGATGATTAAATCACGATCTATATAATTGGAACCCAAAAATTACATGTCAAAACATACTCAAAAATCAATGCCATTAACACCCGAAATGAAGAAAATAATTAAAGATTATTAATGAATGGTTTATAATATGTTAAAAAAGGAAAATATATGATATCATAATTATTAATATCTTTACATTATAAGTTAATAACTTTATTAAAACCATTATATAATATTTTAAATACCGTTCAACCAAAATAGAGTGTGAGGTATAGAATTTATTCTCAATTTACAATTCATTGAGACTTATTTGTTATTTTGAAATAGTTCACTTAAATTTGGGGTATATATATACCATTATTAATTTAATATCATTATTATCTGATAATTTGTGGTATATTATGTTTTAATTTTAATTATCCCATTCATGGTGAGTTTATTTGAATATTACAAAGTGAAAAAGTTATTATGAAATCATTTTTGATTGTTAACTTTCTCTTGAAACAATCCCTTTATTGTAATAATTATTCAATGGTTATTAAATTTCCCTTGAATATCTATATTATTGTGTAATGGATATTAACATTGGCTAAAATGAACTCCATTTTTATATTATGTGTTTACTTTGATAGTTAGTTTATTAACTTGGGAAATATTGATAAATTAGTATGTTCTATTTAATACAGATATTTGATGATAATGTACAATATTAATTAATTAAAAATTAATTAGATATATCTTGAATTATTTGTACTGGTAAAAAATGGGTTGGGTACTGGTTAATGAAATCCATATGGGTTGGGGACTGGTTAATGGAAGCCATATGGGTTGAATACTGGTTAATGTAAGACCCACGACATATCAATAGTCTAATGGGACAAAATTAGTTATTGAAGAACACTATGAATTTATTTCAAAGAAGTATTAAATTACTAAGATGATATATATTGACATAAATCAAAGAGTTTTCTACCCATATACTGAAACTATTATTAGGATAAATCTTGATTGTAAGTATCATGAGGATAGATCATGATAGCTCATACGTTCATAATTTTTCATTCCATCATTATTATGATTCAATGTGATTATTTGATTAGGTAGAATATCTACAAATTTGTTTCAATATTTTATGATTATTTATATATAATTATTCAATTATATTATATTATTTCTATAATTTAATATGCTCTAGTGAGTTATTTAATGGATTGTGTGCTTAGTTATTTACCATTCCACGTGCATTATGTTAATTAATTCATTATTGCTTCCATTGTACTTTACCATTATTGAGTGTTTGATCTCAAACTTATTTTTTCCTCCCCTAGGATATGAATATGAATTTTTGGAATTAGTTTCAATGATTATTTTCTTTTACTTTTGTTAGGAAATATTTTATATCCCCAATGTATAATGGGTTTCATGTGTGTTGTCTAGTTTTGAAAACTACTAAACTTTTCAGTCCTTTGGATTTTATTCCTTGTAATCAGGCCAATGTGATAATGTAAGACCATGAATCTAGTTTTTTGGTGTCGGTGCATTACATTTGATATAATTCCTTTCTATAGTTTCTAATATAGTGACTCAAAATAGTTTTATCTATAATATTTTCTATATTGTTACTAGTATAGTTCATCTACACTTTTACCCATTATAGTACTTTAAAGGGTGGGAATATTTTTTAAATAAAATTTCATGGGAATAGTTAATATATAAAAAATATTATTTATTAAAAATGTTTTATGGATATTATATGTTATATAGACTTTATAATATATTATTATATTTGGTAAATGTTATATGTAATTATTAATAATTGTATTGTTATAAAAAATTTGCATTATTATAGAACACTAATATTATTTTAACGTCTCGGTTCCGGAAGCCACCCAGAGGCGCCCCGTACTCGGTTGGTCACATGGCCTCAAGCGCATTTCCCCAAATTCCAGAGGTTGCTGACTAACAGCAAGGGCCTTGGGTGTGATATTGGGGAAACTATGCCCTCATTGGCAGAGTACACAGTGGAAGAAAAAAAATAGACAACAACAGAAAACGTACCCATCCATACAAGAGTAAACGATAAACAATGGAAGACTAACTGTAAACAACTAGATCACACACACACATATATAAAATGATGCATGATACATATGTCTAGGAAAACATAAAAACAAGTCACAATGATGAATACAATAATAAACCAAAGTGCAAATGAAAACAAGTAAACTCCTCAACATCGCAAGCCATAGCTTTGTCCCATGCTCTCCAACTCCACAGCAAGTCAAGTACCTGATGTAGAAGGGCGCTACCCTTATCTATACCTGAAAAAATATAGTCTATTTGGGCCCAAAATCATGGACCAAATAGGGTGTGAGACAAGGTACCAGCAGGAAACCACCCAAAGATCTGTGCCTAACAGTCAGTGAATACATAGCAAGTAGAAGTACAGGAAGCAGTAAACAGGGAAGTACATAAAAGCTACAATCCACAGTGTCTAGAATATAAAGTACACAAGTAACATCCATTCAACAAGTAGAACAACAGGTAACCCCTTGGGTAGTTCTCATAGCCTAACCCTTATGAATCAACCTACAAGTACTAGCAACCCTCTGGGAAGCACACATAGTCTCACCCCTATGGTTCAGCTAAAGGATAGACTCTCTCAGGAAGCACTCACCATCAATTCCCCCTATAGTCTCGTATCATACTAAAGGATCTTTGGGGAAGCACTCAACATCTCATTCCCCCTGTGGCCCATGTCGAGGAACTACAGACTCTCTGAGGAATCACTCATTATCAATTCCCCCTTTGGTCTTTCATCGAATTAATAAGATACTCCAGAGAAGCCCTTACGTCCATTCTCTATATGTTCAACTACACTAGGTTCTCACAGACCAGTGTAGAACAAACATACAAAGCCCACATATTTCCCCAAGTAAACCTCAAGAACTACTTGGATATCATTCAATGGAAAAATAGCATAACAGTAAAACAGTTCCACTATCCTACAACTAGACATGGCAACTAGAAAAATGCCTAATAGGAGAAACATACATGGAAAAACATCCAGAGCATGGTAAAAATTACCCTATTCACAAGCATTGAACACTACTCAATCAATTAAGCAAATCAGGCAAACAACAGGGGAAAAAAATAGGAAACACATAATACCCCATTTAATGGAATTGGTGGAATTGCACAATATATTCAAAGACTTCCTACAGAAAGGCACAAAACACCTAATTTGATGCTAAGAGATCGATATACTTGAACCACGATGATTTATTCTCCTTATAACATCGAATATCTGAGAAAACATCCAAAATGCACAACCCACGGTATCTTGAGAAAGAGGATGAATTGGAAAACAAGGCTCTATGAGAAGGAAGAACTCACCCCTGCGGTTCCAATGCAATTGAAGGAGGTTGATTCAGAGAAAGGATGGAGGCTTGGGGGCTCGGATAAGATATGTGGTCGTACAGGTTGCTCTCGGTCGAAGGCGCTAGAGATGAAGACAATTCTGTCCATCAAGCGCGACCCCGGTCCGTTTAATGAAAAAAAAGAAAATACACCGCGTGTACTTCTAGGGTACACGTCCTCGGATTTTCCGTACTCCTCTTTAAGCAGTCTCTACATCACCCCTACACATCGTGTGTGTGGCCCGGAAACGGCCAGCACACGGCCTCGAGCAGCAAAGGAGTACACGGCCTGTACTCATAAAGTACACGACGTCTACTTCAAAAATTTCCAGAAACTCCTATTTTCTCAAAAACTCCATAAAAAGGAAATACATAACTGAAAACGAAGATCTGGGTTCTTACCAACTTCTCTTCCTAAAGTAATTTGTCCCCGAATTTCCCTAGCGAGGCATTGAAGAAGAAACCCCGAACAGCTCCGGCCACTACGATCATACATCGGCCTCCCTATCCCAAGTGTCGTCTTGCACTCGCCCGTGATGCCATAACACCCATACTAGAAAAACATACCACCCATGGAGAACCTTAGTACTACGATTGAAAATTCAGATAGGATTCTCCTCAAACGATGCATCTGCTTCGAGCTCAAACTCCTCAGGCTGAAAGACATGAGACATGTCTAGAATGTAACGTCAAATCTGAGAGACGTGGAAGACGTCGTGCATGGCCCGGTACCTCTGAGGTAACTGTAACCAATATGTAACCAGACCAACTCTCTACGATACCTCAAACGGCCCGACGTACTGCGGTGAAATCTTACCCTGTCTCCGAATCCTCTTGTGTCCCATCCTCAGTGCAACACACAGGAAAACCTAATCCTCTACCTCAAACTCCATAGGTCGTCTCTACTGATTAGAATAAGACTTCTATCGATACTGTGCTATAGTCATCCTCTTCTGAATCAACTCTATCTTCTCTAAGGTCTCCTGAAAAAGACGAGGTCCCAGTAAATCTGCCTCTCATTCCTCCATCCCGCATAAAGATGATCGGCATGGCCAACCGTACAAAGCCTCTTAATGTTCCATCTGAATAGACACATGAAAAATGTTGTTGTAGGAGAACTCTACAAGAGGGATATTCTTCTCCCAAGAACCTCCAAATTCTATAATGAAAGCTCGGAGCATATCCCCAAAAAACTGGATTATACGCTCGGACTGGCCATCTGTCGGGGGATGGTATGTTGTACTCAAAATTACCTATGTACCCAAAGCCCTCTAATGCCCCTACCATAACTGAGAAGTAAAGCACACATCCCTGTCTGAAACAATGGAGTGTGGAACTCCATGCAAACGTACAATCTCTCGGATGTATAGTCATCCCAGATCATCAACACTGAAGGTCTTCTTGATTGTTAAGAAGTGAACAACCTTCGTAAGCCTATTAATGATAACCCAAAAAACATCGTTCCCTCGAGGTGACCTCGACCATCCGGTCATGAAGTCTATCGCAACATCATTCCTCTTCCACTCTGGAATGGGTAACTGTTGTAAAAGGCCTATTGGTCGATGATGCTTCGCCTTCCCTGGCTGACAAGCAGAACACCTCAAGACAAAACCCATAACATCCCTCTTCATACCTAGCCACTAGTACAGGCAATGAATATCCCGATACATCTTGGTGATGCCAGGATGAACTGCCCAAACTGAGGAATGAAAATCCCTCATCAGCTCCTCGCGTAGGTCTACTGGCACCCATACGCATCCCTGGAAACACATGATCTCGTCCTCACCCACTATCCATCCAGGAAGAGGGTCCTTTCTTGACACACTCTCCCACAGGACTAAGCCTTCTCAGTCTGATAGCTGCCTCATCTGTACCCAATCAATAAGTGTAGAGGTAACAACTATCGAAGATAGGTAAGTCTGTCTCTATCTATCGTGCACCTCCAAAAGCATCTCAGAGAACAGAGCCACAAGCTTCCACTCACTACTGGCCTATTGAACTACCTGAATCTGAGTTCTTCTGCTCAATGCATCTTCCACTTCGTTTCCTTTCCCCAGTGTATAGGCATGCTCGAAATCAAAAGACTGGAGATACTCAACCCACCTACCTTGTCTCATATTCAGATCACGCTGAGTGAAGATGTACTTGAGACTCTTGTGGTCGGTGAAAACCACAAAGTGCTCGCGCAGAAGGAAATGTCTCCAATAGGGAAAAACATGAACAACAGTTGCCAACTCCAGATCATGAGTTGGGTAGTTCCTCTCATGTGGCCTCAACTGCCGAGACTTGTACACAATGACTCCATCTCCCTGCATAAGAATAGCGCCCAGACCGATACCTGATGCATCATAATAAATAGTATATCTCTTTCATGGATCTGGTAAGACTAGTATAGGTGCGGGCGTCAACCTTCCCTTCAGCTCCTGAAAGGCTGACTCACAAGAATCTGACCATAAGAAATTCGCCCCCTTCTTGGTCAGACCTATAAATGGTGATGCTAGGCATGAAATGTCTTGAATGAAGCGTCTGTAATATCCATACAACCCTAGGAAACTTTTTACCTCAAAAACATTCTTAAGTTTCTCTTAGGAAACAATGGATCTCACTTTCTCTGGGTCCACAGATACTCCTGCCTCTGAGATGACGTGACCCAAGAAGTGAATCTGGTCTATCCAAAAGTGGAACATCGAGAGTTTAGCATAAATATGATGCCCTCTCAGTGTACTTAGAACGATCTCAAGATGGGTATCATGGTCGTGTCGAGTGTGAGAGTACACCAAGATATCATCCACGAAGACCACGATGAAGGAATCCATGTAAGGTTGGAACACTCGGTTCATCAGTGCCATGAAAACTGATGGCGCATTCGTGAGACCGAACGGCATAACCATATACTCGTAGAGACCATACCTTCTCCTGAAGGCTGTCAGAGGTATATCTGATGGTCTAAAGAACAAATGATGATAATCTGACCTCAAATCGATCTTCAATAACACCCGGGCTCCTTGAAGCTGATCGAAAATCTAATCAATCCTTGGTAAGGGATATCAGTTTTTGAATGTCAACTAGTTCAGCTTCCGATAATCCACACCTAGCCTAAGGGTACCATCTGACTTCTTCACAATCAGGACAGGCGAACCCCATGGAGAAGTACTCGGTCGGATGAAACCCTTTGCCTACAACTCCTCCAACTACTTCTTCAGCTCCTGCAACTCAGGTGTACCCATCCTATAGGGAGGAATGGACACTGGTGCCACCCTTGGCATGAGCTCAATAGAGAAGTCTACCTCACGCTCTGGAGGCAAAACTGAAAATTCTTCTGGAAAGACATCTCTGAAACGATCCACCACTGGAGAAAAGTCCAACTGTGAAGTCTCCTGATTATCCAGATAAAGACTATCATTATAAGACATAACCCTTCCTATCCCATGATGCTCGAGTCCTGCTCGACTCGCCTGAACATCCCATTCACCTCTATAAAGAAATTATTCACCCTCTCATGAAATGAAACTCACCCTATGGCGATAACAGTCGACGACTTCCTGGAAGGGAACCAACAAGTCCATCCTAAGAATGACATCATATCCTGTCATCTCTAGGACATATAGATCCCATAAGAAACAATACCCTTCAACTTTGAGAGGGTAATCTCTGCACTGACGTACACTAGATTTAATCATCCCCAAGGGTGTGCCTAGTGTCAACAAGTCAGCAAAAGAAACGATAGAGAGCCCCAGTCTCTCAAAAAAAGAAACATAGATAAAGCTATGTGTAGCACCAGTATCGAAAAGATATGAAGATAAAACTGAGGCTACTAAGATCGTACCACGAACTGTAGAAGGTTCGAGATCCCTCTCCTGATAAGTCTGCTCCACTACAAAAGTTTGGCATGCCCCGTGGCCCAGTGACCCTGCCAGACCACTCTGAGTTGATCCTCCCAGATGACGCTGAAAGACTAGTGACTGACCACCACGGCCTCGACCTCCAACTCGAACTGAATGGATGGAAGAACTCCAGTTCCCCAACTGGTGAGAAACTATTGGTGCTTCTCCTGAATGAGGAGTCATGGTAGAACCCTCATCACTAGCTACTAGTGAGAAAACCTGGAGGAAATGCTGAAGGTGACCCATCTTGCTGCAAGATCGGCACTCCAATGGGTCTCTCTAGCACTGTGGCCTCGTGTTCCCTTCCCTTCCACACTGGTAGCATACTACCTGGCTACATAAAGATGTATATCACCTCCTTGGATCACCGCGCGTAGACTCCCTATGACACTTCCTACTGTCAACTGGAGGAATACTAACTTAGGAAGCAGAACCGCCCAGGATCGCAACTCCGAAGTCTCTCAGATTGCACTCCGCAATCAGTGCCTGGTTGACGATGGAAGTGATGGAAGTCATCTAGAAGATATTCACCTGCGAGCGTATCTCCCACCCGAGACCATCATCAAATTTCCTTGCTAAGAACATCCCATATCCACCCTAGAGGGGTGTGAAACGCTGAAGCTTAGTGAAATGAGAAGAATACTCCATAACAGAAAGAGTACCCTACTCTAGACTCATGAACTCCTGGGCTTAATCGGCCCTCAGGGTGTCTAGGTAGAAGTATTCATAAAACACGCACTGGAACTCCTCCTAATCTATAACCTGCTAATGACCCGCCTATGAGATCACATCCCACTACCTCTTGGTGGAGTGTCATAGAATATAGGTAGTGAGATTGACCCGCCTCTTTGGAGGCATTTCCAGAAGCTCAATGATAGTCAGCATGGCTTCCATCAAGGAATCTGCAGCCTGTTGTCCTCCTTCCCCCGAGAAAGTAGGAGGATGCTGCTGCAGGAAAACCCGATTCAAGTCTTCCATAGTCGTGGCAGGAGGAAGTGCTCCCTGAATGGTCTGCATCATTCTCATAAAGCCTTCCCTAAACTACGCATCAGCACCTTCAACTAGTATGACAACCGGTGCCAAGGATGGCATGACAAGAGGACCGGCAGGAGGTCCCTGATCATCCATATCTAGCATCTGATCACCATCCTGCGACTCACGTACAACCATAGGACTTCTCGGAGGCATAGCTATGAAAGATCAAAATCATACCTTAGAACAGAAATATCAAGGACAGTGAAAAAAGGAGTACAAAACAGAAACAAGAGAAGGAAACACTCAAGTTTTACAAAACAAAACTACACGGCGTGTATAAAAACTACCTAGTGCGTTCACTTAAACCATACACATGGGTGTGTACTCTTTCCACCTATGGTCGTGTAACACCCCATACTACATGGCGTGTTGTCCCCACACATGGCGTGTACTTGAACTCTATTCCTCTTCCCGAGTCTCTTTACATGGCTAACCCACCCGGTCCACTTAAACTGAGACTACACTGCGTGTTCCCTCAGGACACAGCGTGTAGTAGACAAGGTTTCAATGACCTGTGTTGTTAGTTACATGGTCGATTACACGGCTGAGACTACACGGTGTGTTCAGAACAAAAACAGCATGTACTTGAAGATTTTTCCGGACCCGTGTTGTTGGTGACACGACCGGGTACGCAGTTGACCCTTACATGGCGTGTTCTGCACAATCACGGAGTGTATAGGAGGAGATAACATCGTCCTGTGTTGTTCATGACACGTCCGGGTATTTGGAACAAGGCTATGCAGCATGTTCATACAAAACACAGCATATATTACACATGCTTCCCCGACCCGTGTTGTTAGTGACATGGCCGTGTACACAGCTCACTACTACACGGTGTGTACCTACCGTACACGGCATGTTCCTGGAGATATAAGGAAAAACATGTCAATGATTCCAATTCTTGGGGGCTAAGGAAACAAGGCATGAAGGTGCCATATTTTGATTCTTGAGGGCTCATACTCCACACGAATTAAATCATGGCATCCAATAAAGTGATATATAAGGAAAAACATGTCAATTATTCCCCAATTTCCAATTCAAGAGGGCCCATAACACCTCAAGAACCAAAATTTGGCGTTCATTTAAGAAAATTACAATAAAAGTTGTCCTCTATCAAACAACATGGATTCTATCAAAGCAGCTATCACAATAGCATGCCTAATCTACACAATGTCTATCACAACAACATGAAATCTCTAATGCACCCTATATGGCATGGATAGAATGCATGCCATGTGATTTCTAACAAGTTCTTATATGATGCATGAGATGGAATACCCTCATCTCATCAGGTTGCGACAGAAATAGAACCAAAATATCAACAATAATAACAACACAAGGAATGTGAATCACTCTAGGTGAAATCAGATAAACTGTAGCATAGAAAAACCAGAAAACATTAATAAGTGAGGTATATTGGCTTTTCCCTGTACTCGGGTTAGCTACTCCCGAGCACATCTTGATACCAAGTACCGAATCTGTCATATCCCTGGGTAAAGGCTCCAAACAGTAAATTAAGAGAAAATAATGCCTTTAATACCACTCAGTAACATCCCAGTTCTGGAAGCAACCCAGAGGTGCCCCGTACCCAGTTGGTCACATGGCCTCAAGCGCATTCCCCAAAACGCCAGAGGATGCCGACTAGCATCGAGGGCCTTGGGTGTGATAATGGGGAAACTATGCACTCCTTTACAGAGTACATAGCAGAAGAAAAACAAATAGACAACAATAGAAACTGTAACCATCCATACAAGAGTAAACGATAAACAACGGAAGACTAATAGAAAACAACTGGAGCACACACACACATATATAAAATTATGCATGATACATATGTCTAGGAAAATATCCAAACAAGTCACAATGATGAATACAATACTAAACCAAAGTGAAAAAGAAAACAGGTAAAATCCTCAGCATCACAAGCCATATCTTGGTCCCATGCTCTCCAGCTTCAGAGTAAGTCAAGTACCTGAAGTAGAAGGGCACTTACCCTTATCTATACCTGCAACAATATAGTCTTTATGGGCCCAAAATCATGGCCCAGACAGGGTGTGAGATAAGGTCCCTATAGGAAACCACCCAACGATATGTTCCTAACAGTCAGTGAATACATGACAAGTAGAAGTATAGTAAGCATTAAACTGAGAAGCACATAGCAGCTATAATCCACAGTGTCTAGCATATAAATTACACAAGTAACATCCAATCATCAAGTAGAACAACAGGTAACCCCATGGGTAGTTCTCACAGCCTAACCCTTATGGTTCAACCTACAAGTACTAGAAACCCTCTGTGAATCACACACAGTCTCACCCCTCTTATTTAGCTAAAGGTTATACTCTTTGAGGAAGAACTCATCGTCAATTCCCCCCTATAGTCTCGTATCTTACTAAAGGATCTATAGAGAAGCACTCAACGTCTCATTCCCCCTGTGGCCCGTTTCGAGGAACTATAGACTCTCTGAGGAAGCTCTCATCTTCAATTACCCCTTTGGTCTCGCATCGAATTAATAAGACACTCTGGAGAAGCCCTTACGTCCATTCTCCCTATGGTCCACTACACTAGGTTCTCACAGACCTTTGTAAAGCAATCATGAAAAGCACACGTATCGCCCCAAGTAACCCTAAAGATCTACTTGGCTATCATTCTAAGGCATAACATCATAATAGTACTACAGTTCCACTATCCAACAACTAGGCATGGCAACTAGCAAAATGCCTAACAGGAAAAAAATGCATGGAAAAACATCCAGAGCATAGTAAAAATTACCCTATTCACAAGCATTGACCTATACTCAAGGAATTAAGCAAAGTAGGAAAAAAACATGGGAAAAAAATAGGAAACATGCAATACCCCGTTTAAGGGAACTGGTGGAATTGTAAAAAATATTCAAAGACTTCCTACAGAAAGGCACAAAACACCTACCTCGATTCTAGGAGATCGATATACTTTAACCACGATGATTGATTCTCCTTATAACATTGAATATCTGAGAAAACATCCAAAATGCTCAACCCATGATATCTTGTGAAAGAGGAGGAATTGGAAAACAACGCTCTAGGAGAAGGAAGAACTCACCGCTGCGGTTCCAACGCAATTGACGGCATTTTATTCGGAGAACGGATGGAGGCTTGGGGGCTCGGAGAAGATCTGTGGTCGTATGGGTCACTCTCAGTCGAAGGTGTTGGAGGAAAAGACAGTATTGTCTATCTGGTGCGACCCCGGTCCGTTTAATGAAAAAAAAATGAAAATACACGGCGTGCACTTCTGGGGTACACAGATCATACTCACCTTTTCCGTACTCCATTTTATGCGGCCTCCACATCACCCCTACACACCGTGTGTGTGGCCCTGACATGGCCAACACACGGCCTCGAGCAGCAAAGGAGTACACGGCGTGTACTTCAAAAATTTCCAGAAACTCATATTTTCTCAAAAACTCCAGAAAAATGAAATACATACCTGAAAACGATGATCTGGGTTCTTACAATTATATATATATTAAATAATTTTTTTAATAAAAAAATTAAAACACACGAAACATTTATATAATCACAATGAAATGAAATTTATTTAATTCATATAAAATAGTAACATATGTCACCCAAAAAGTTTATAATACTCAATACAAATTAAATTCCCAAAAAAACATTTAAAATGCATAAATTTTAAAAAAAATTATAATTCATAGAGAATATTTATATATACACAACATAAAACATTTTTATAATGTATGAGGAAAATTTATATTTTACATAGAAGACATTAATGTTCTATATAAAAATATTGATATATGTTCATAAAACATTAAATATTCATTTAAAAAATATTTTTTAAATACTAATATATATCATATAATATATTATATATGTTTTAAAGACATTATATATATATCATAAAAATACCATGGATGGAAACATAAACAACTTTCCTTGGGTAACCAACAATAATGAATGTGAAACCCTATTCCAATCTGAAATAGGCTAGAGGATGGTGATCAAAAATTATCTCTTAAAAAAACATAAATAGGAGTGATTTTACTTAGTAATTATGGATATTTCTATAAATAAGTTTTTTTCCCAGTAAAATATCTCATGTAATGAAAATTCCATGTTATTTTTATGTATAATTATGCATCATTGTTTTATATCCATATTAGATGGATGTGGTGATAACGTACATGGGTATTTCAATCCAATCGTGATCTAGAGACACCATAAGTATGTAAATAAATACCTATGAAAAATATATAGGTTAGATGCTGGATGACTATCTAACTTCCAAAGGAAATAATTACTAAGGATTATCTATGATTGGAAGGGATATATGATGGCAACCCAGTACAAGTGAATATACACAGGATGGATGTAGGCTTCCTGGAGCATATTCGTTCATATGGGAATGATGTTGACCATCTAATTGTTATGTTATGATTGAAATAGATAATAACCAACCAATTAATTTATATTTAGATGGGATAGATACTAGCCACTCAGTCCTTATGAGATCACATGTAATTGGTGTTGGCCACATGATCCATATAAGTGTGAATAAAAGGGATTCATGCCACTCTATAATCATTATTTCAGATGGTATAGATTTTTTTCACCCTATCCTTGTTTGTTTTATCTGGATGGATGATTTCCAACCAATGTATATGGGATTTTACAAGATAGACACCAACCACTCAGTGCCTATAGTATTGAATGGGATGGATGTTGTCCTATATCACCCGAGTTTTCGAGAGTGTGTTAGATTTCCTTTTTTATTCATATGGAATATAATATTGATGATTATAGTGAGATTCATGGATTTTTATTGTTTAATTATATGAAATGGGGTTTTATATGAACATAATGGTGAGGTTTTATTAACCTTTGAAACCAAAAAAATGTTTACCTTGATATTTAAGCTTCATTTGAAACTAGATTTTAGAGAGGATTTTGGAGGGGTTTTTTAGGATGCATGAACATTTTCTTGGTCTGAGAGACCAAGAAATAATATTTCAATACTTTCTAAAACACTATTATGTTTTTCATGGTCAGTTTAATAATCACAGAGATCATGTTTGGAATCCTTGTGATATACATATTGGGATAAGTAAGGTCTATATGGTCACCTTCCCAATTTTTGGGGCCACATAATTATGGTTAAATGAAGATATTTCATAATTTAATTCTCCAAAATATCTATAATTTTTCTATCTTCTTCTTAAAATACATTGGGAAATTTTATAAGCAATATAGGTTGGTTTTTATTGATCATAGAACCTCTCATTGGTATATAAAAGACATGGGTCATCAGATTTGATGACAGATATTAGGTAAGACCTGAATATAGTTTATTTATTTCATTTAATCTTATTGTCTCTCTCAAATATGGGTCTGGGGATACTACTGTTGGTTAGAAGAGAGTTCTCAAGAGGGGGTGAATTGAGTATCTATAAAAGTTTCTATTTAAAAATTATTCTTAAAAAGGTTCCCCAATAAATTTAAATACATCCCAGTTAATCAAAGTAATACGGTTATGAAAATTTTACTTTTAAATAACTTATCATAAGATTGATTAATTCTCAGTAATATTAATATCAGTTATTAACATTAGTTTTGAATCTATTTTAATAATTCAAAATAATTATAACTTCTTTCCAAGATTACCTATCGAATTAAATTTAGTGATTTCTGAATTATACAGTAAAATAGAGTAAAACTAAATTGAATAGAACAATGGATATAAAACAAGTGGTTCGGTCTCAAGCCAAGACCTAATCCACTCCACTTGGTGATCACATTAAACCAAGAAGTTTATATAAATAAACATGATCCACACCCTAGATCGGGATTAACAACAACACACAAGATTGTACAGGTCACACGACCTCTTCCGCAGTTCTTTGTGGTTAAGAACTACCAAGTCACATAGGAACCTCTTCTACAATTATCCGTTGGAATACACAAGTGTATAAAGATGTATGATAAAGGATATCTTGCATCCTTAAGTTTAATGTAGGAGATAGTATGTGTTTTTATATAGACACACACATACTTCTTGAAAGATAAAAATAATGCATAATAGAGAAAAAATGATGTGATAAGGTTATAAGTACTCTGAGTGTTAGTCTTTGCATTTTTGGACTTCTAGGATGAAACAGAAGCGGAAATTGTGTCCTCTTGCAAAAAACAGAGTATCGCAAATCAGATACATCTATCTTGTGTTCTTTGTGGAGTTGATTGTATGAAAATGTTTATGACTCTAGGATTCGAGTATGCTTCATTTGTTCTTCAGAATTTTCAGGTTGCGTGTGTTAGTTCTTCTTTCTAGAATGCTCGTGCTTCTTCGTTATCAGGCACAAAATTTTTTCTCTATTGAAACTATTGTCAAGATTTTCTTCTGGATATGATGTTCTCTTTATTCTTATAATTCATGTGTTGGAGCTGACATGATGCATGTATTATACACCTCGTATCTCATATTGTTAGGTGACATGTCTACAAATAAACATTAATTATGTCAGTGCATTTAAATGCTTCAAATATGACTGTTAGAGATTAAATGAAAAAAAAGACAAAACAGATTATGAAACAATTTCATAGTTTTTCTAGAAATTGTGTATTTATGAAACAGTGTCTCCTTGAAATGGTGTCTCCTTGAAAATGTATCTCCTTGAAACAGTGTCTCCTAGAAACTGTGTCTCCTTGTTTTTCTTTGAGTGGTGAGATAGCTATGATGGCACAGTTGTATAGAGATCAGGAACTGATAGCACAGATGCAATGTTTGATCATAGTGTCTCGTCACAATGTCTAGATGGTCACGATGTGTGGTCATAGTGTTTGGGTCACGGTGTCTGGGTCACATTGTCTGGGTCATGGTGTCTGGGTCACTATGTGTGGGTCATGGTGTCTGGGTCACAGCGTCTCGGTCACGGTGTCAGGGTCACGGTGTTAGGGTCACGGTGTCTGGGTCACGATGTCTGGGTCATTTTCCT
Source organism: Viscum album (assembly GCA_963277665.1). Taxonomy (NCBI): domain Eukaryota; kingdom Viridiplantae; phylum Streptophyta; class Magnoliopsida; order Santalales; family Viscaceae; genus Viscum; species Viscum album. The sequence goes on from OY728122.1 coordinate 81,648,627, forward strand.
GAAAAACATAACCGGTGGCAGACTCACGGTTTCTCCGACTTATCCAAATACATGTACACAGACATAAATACTGATATACACAGAATTTATTAGACTTAATAATTTATCAAGTAAATCCATTATTACACACACTCAAAGTAGTTTTCCATCAATAAACATAGCACATAAAATCTTGGATAGGTTTTTGCAAAGCATAAAGATACTAATAATTTATACACATGATTTTAGACAGATTATGTAGGATTAATAAGTTTTACAGAATGTATTGTATTTGTGATCATTAATACATAATTAACACATAAGGAGTCCAAAAACTACATATTTGAATCTATTTTCATGTATTTAGAAATATCAATTTTTTAATTAATATTTTTGTATATATCACTTTAGTGTTATTTTTGTAATATAAATTGAAGAAATTCAAAGAAAGATATAACGAAGAAGGTGGATTAGATATATTATATGCATTGGATAATTTTAATTTAAAATTTTCATTAATTATGATTAATTGAGTAATTTATTTATTAAATAATTTTCAATTTTTACATTGTGTGAAAATGGTAATTTTGGTATACATGTGTTTTTCAGGAACTATAGATTTTTATAACCTTTGTTGATTTAAAATTAAAAATAGTGTTTTAATGGAATTTTATTGGTTTAATTTTTATATAAAAATATATAATTTCAAAATAAATTATTGTATTTGTTTATAATTAAAAACATGGGTTTTAATCTGGATTTTTTGGCTTTTATGGTAACTCGGTTTTAATGAAAATTATAAAATTTTGTGTTGAGTTGATTTACAAGAATTTTCTCAATGAATGGGTAGGATTGTGATATGTGATTTGATCATAGCTATTAGATTTACTACCTAGGGTGTGATCATGTGTTAAAATGGTTTTCGAAAGACATTATTATTTTAACTTCAATGTTTTATCATTAGGGATGGGAGGCATAGAGGGAATGTCTTCTGGTGAGAAATGATTAGGATAACGAGGTTTGAACGGAGACCCTAAATATAGGGTTTTTTGGATATATTAACAATAATTCATACCTTGGTAAATCTAGATAGTGATTTATATATTTAAATTTTGTATTTTACAATTTATTATTCTCTCTTATCCTTAAAAAGAAAAATTTTTAATTTTAGAAAATATGAATTTTAAAAGTATTTTGAAAATAAAACATTTCTTATTAGGTATTGGAAAAGTTTAATTTTCCTTTAGATATAAAAAATAAAAAAAAATTGTTTTAAATTTCTATTGTTTTCTTGGAATTTAAGGAAAATATTTTTTTGTGGATGTGATTTTATAAAGAGACAATATAGTTTTTCAATTTTTTTTAATTGTTCTCTAATGTAGTGTTTTTTTAAAAAAAAAGTAGAATTGTTTTATAATTAATGTTTTGTTTTTGTATAAATTTTTTAAATAATTTGTTTTTGGTTTTTATAATGGATATTTTTATTTATTATGGGTTTTTAGCTTTTCTCATGAAACATTTTCATGCATGGAAGAGTATTAAAATCTTGAGGAAATCCTTTTGAGTTATTCCTCTACACATATATTTTAACTTTAGTGGATAGATAATATTAATTATATATAATGTTGGTAATGGGAATACACCATTATTTATCAGCGGTGGGCCATAGTATAATATCTGACATATGGATAAAGATATATTTTATTTATGTTCTTGAATTTTATTATTATCGTGACAATGTATCTCATTTTATTTAATCCATGAGATGGATTTATATTAGTTTTATGAATAATTTGGTTTACAATATTTAAGGAACATAAAAATGGGTTTTTAAATGAGTTTTTCATGGGAATACATTGTTATTATTTTATTATGATGAAAAAATTGCTTCCTACTATTTATTTTATCCCAAAACAATTATTGGTATCCTTTGATGATAGAGGGACACACTTCAGGTTATGTGGAATCTCGACATAGGTCTCGAGATTCTTGATCTTGGGTGTTGGTGTTACAAATGGTATCAGAGCATGTGTTTTAATGAGAGTGTTGGTAATTCCAGTAGGAATTTGGAATTTGAATAATATGAATTAGAATATTGCTATAAAAATTCTTATTTAAATGTTTTATTGTGAGTTACCAAGTGTTGATACAAAGAGATGTTTTTGATGTTGTTGGAGTTTGTAGAGATATTGTGGATAGAAATAAAAGTGAATATGTTTATTATATTGGATTTTTTGGTAAATATTTTAATCATATTAAAAATCATAAAAAAGGATTATAATATTTGGGTGAAGTCCATTCCCACCTTTTTAATAATTTTAATTTGTTTTAAATTAGATTAGAGTATTTTGTAACAAATATTGTATTGTTTTTAATGAATCTATATTAATGGAATGCAAGACCGAAAAATATAAAAGTATATCATGTAATGGTCTTCATAAGGTTTATTTATATATATTTAAGTATAATACATAAATTATATCCAATAATGTGTAAATTTTAGTTGTGTTTTGCATAAGTTATATAAATTTCTATGTCATTGTAACCCAATTCATATAAAATGCTCACCAGCCAGCTATGTAAAATTCATCTTGAAGATGCACTCAGTATGTAAATGTAATCTTGATATTGAACTGAATATATAATGATCATTAAAATTATAAATGGAACTAAATAAAGGTCCCTCAACCTTATATGTATGTGTAACTTATTAATCCAGGAAGAAATATAAGTGTTATCTGAACTCTTCATAAGAGTCTAAAAAATGGTAAAAGCCATTCACAAAAAGGAAGATTTTTACTATGTAAGGGAATGATCAGTTACAAACTTAGAAAATTTTGAGGTTTATATTGAATTTTTATAGTGTTAAATTAAATTATAGTAACTTTTATGGTGTGAATTTTATGATTTATATTGGATCAAAACATATTTAAGGGATCATAAAATAAAACTAGGTGATGAATGATGAACATTTATTTATGGAAAAAACGTCATAATTAATTATTATTATTATTTTTTAATAAAGAATTTATTTCAGAAAACGAATTAAAATATTATTTAATTCATATAAATCATGTTTCTTTGGTTAAGCTATAATTATTGCTTCTAAGTATAAGATATGGAAGAAATAGGTTGCACAACATGAAATAATTGGTTTTGTATTGATTGAAGAAGTAGTTATAAAAATAGTTGGCATACATATTTTTGAAATATAGTTATTATAGGTTATTTTTAAATTGAATATTAAAAATGAAAGAGATACCATAATAATTCAATTATCATGATGAAAATCAAGTTGAGTATTCAGTGAAATTTAAACGCGAATGTCTATAATTGTTTTATTACAGATGGAAGATCAAAAAATATGGATCAATAGTGGGAAAATATATTCAATAATGTGTTTTTGTGAATATATATTTTTTGATGGTCATGAAGGGAGTTGAAGAAAAATATGTGTGGAAAAATATTTTATCTAACTAGAGACACAGAAAATAGAGTAAGATAAGAGAAAATGGTGTTTATATATATTATTAATAACCTTACTCATGATAAAGGATTAAATAATTAATGGTGTGGTTTTATATAGTATAGTGAATAATAAATGAAGATATATCTTGATAGAATGTGAGAAGATAATATGAATAAGACCTCAACGCACTCGACAACATGACATCAATCTATTTAAGGAAGGCACTTCATTTGTTACCCAAAATTTTTATCACTGAAAAGTAAAATATTCAATTGTGTATGGGGTACACCATAAAACTATTGGGAGATATGTAATTTTATTTTAATGATAAAACCTTATCTCTTTCACTCACAGATTAATTTTAGTGGTTCATGTGATCTCAGAAGAATCCAAATCACACTAAGGATTATCCTTCTATTTTTAGAGATGATCCTTTTTTTTATTTTTTTATCTTGTGTTAGTGAGCATTGTATAATGAAAAAAAACTAAAACATCACTATAATTAAATATGTCAATAAAGTTATTTTGGAATAAAATTAATAAAATATATATCATATTCACCATCTTAGAGTTTTTATATAGATCTTGTAGGTGACTTTACAAGTACTACAAGAGCATCATGTTCGCATCATTTTTGATTAGTTATTAAAAGTATAAAGTCTTTGTTTGGTTGGATATTGTATCGCTGATTTATTTTATCTACTATACATAATTTAAATTCAATAAATAGTAAGGGTATTCCAATATTTTTTTGGGAATGGTTATCTTATTTATAAGGACATGATTTTTCCTTACCTATTACCTATTAGTTATGATAAATTGGAATTTTCAACAAATAGATTCACTCCCTCTACAGAAGGTACTTACATAATAGTGGAAGACAAGAAGAATATTTAAAATTATGTACATTATCATAATTTTTTAGTATTCTCTTTTAGATATTGAGTTTTAAAAAGTTAAAGGAATCAAAATATAAAAACTAATTTCGGATAAAATTCCGAAGAACTATAATGGAAATACAAAAGTAAATGGATAAAAGCTATATATTTATATTATAAGTCTGTATATATATTATTTACAATGGTTAATGAGGTTATAATCACAAGTATAGGCTTTGATAAGATGTTATAATACTCTCAACTTGTAAATAATATCTTGTGCATCCTATTTGGAATGCTTGAGAAAAAATTTAAATTTGAAAGACGAGGATCAATTTTTTATTCCTATTGATGAATTACAAAACATTTTATTATATTATTTGATGAGAAAAATAAAATTTTCAAGGATAAGTGAAAAATGAAATGGTGATTTCCATTAATGACTCAAAAAATGAAAATTCCAAAAATGTTATTGTTAAATAAGATTATATATTTTCATATTCTAATAAATAATTTTATGATAAATTTTATGAGGTTATGCCCTTTAACACAAGAATGGTATGAAAAGTTAAAGTAAAATACAGTGGTAAGTTATCTTTAAAATGATTCAATGTGGTTTTATTGGGAATTTCATAACAAAATACCCAAATTTAGATGTTGACGAAGACTATGATGAGGAAGAAGAAATGAGTATAATATTATCTAAGATGAAATAAAATAAGTTAAATATTTCTTCCACATATAAGGGTTAAAAATTATAAAAATATAAAAATATAAAAATTTTGTCTAATGAAGGTGAAAATAATGAAGATAGAGAGTATGTTTAGACTTCAAGTGATGAATTTGATGTTAAAATACTCATTGAAAAAGTGAATGATTAAAATATCACAAGTGATGAAAATTGTTCAAAAAATGAAAAAGAATAGATAAATTTGGAATTTAGGATAAATATATATCTGAAAGAATGTATCTAAAATATTGTTTAATTGGATAACAAGATAAAAATATTAAATAAATTTAACCAATCATTCTATAGTAAATAATGTGTTCTTATTGAAGAAAAATATATGTTATTATAGGATATTGAGGCTTTAAAAAAGATTATTGAAGATTATAAGTCCCTTAATATGAATATATAATAAAGGGTAAAAGTTATATAGAATTAGTTTGACCATTTAGAACTTAAATTGGTCAAAATAAAATTTGAATTGAATAAAAAAGATCCAGCATTCAATATTCTATTTCAGATATAAGAGATTATTTAAAGGTGGATGTGGATTATGATGAACAATAAAAAATAAATGTTTTGGGTGATAATAATCCTAATATTTTTTGAGATTTGAGAAGAATATGAAATTCGTGAAGGCCATGTTTGTGGCCAAATATAATGACACTCATAAATATATACATCTTGTGAACACTAAAAAAAAATATATAACTTCTGTTTCTAGAGAGGTTGATAAGAATATTATTACAAAGAATAATATTTTAGGGGATAAAAAAAATTTATCACCAAAAAAAGGATTTATTATTGGGGAAAAAAGGATAGTTTATAATAAAAATATTCAAGAGCATATAATTTTTACAAATTATTATTTTCTTTTTATGGATTCTGTTAGTTTTTTAGATTTCATGGGTATATAAAAAAGATGTGTTAGTTCAAATAATAATATAAAAATATTTCTAAGAGGCTTGGGAAGAAATATTTTAGGGGTATTTATCCCTCTCAAAGTAAGGAATATTAATTTTATAAAAATATTTAGACAAAAATGAAAAAACTTATTTGATGTTCTTGGAGAAGTCTTCAAAAGGTCTAACCAATCTTCTCACCTTCAAAATGAATAGCAAATCATTATACCCTTTAAATAATATATGAGTTTAAATACTTAATAAGTTTATAATAATAATATCAAAGGTATAGAGAATGATTTTCTTATAGATGTTTCACAATAAGCATCTATATGGAAAAATCCATGGATCATAAAAAGTGGATTCTCATGTCATATGAAAGGATATTTAAGTATACTATAATATATTGAATAGTGAAATGATATATTATTAAAATTTGTAAATGTTGGTTCAGTTAATATTAAAGGAGTTGGTTCAATAGTGACTGGGAAAGAGAAGTAGAAATCCAAAAACACATTATATGTTGATGGATTGAAAAATTATATATTAAGTGTTTCATAGATTTTTTATGAAGGAAAAGATGTTATTTTTAAAAAGTTTTGGTTATTTTTCAATAATTTTTAATATTTAATAGTGTTGATAAGAGTAAAATAGAAAAAATGTAATTTTTTTCACGTGGGTGATACTGGAAATTCATAAAATCTTACCATGCAAGACGATAATGGATTATATCATTGATGTCATGGAGATCATGGTAAAATGAACATGAAATATCACTTAAGATGGCATATAGGAAAATCCTTCTTAACTGTTAGAACATTTGTGCAACCTTTATATTTCACTAAAGGGAGGGATAATGGTTTCCACTTTGGGATATATATTAATATTCTATATAGCAGCTTGGATAGATAAGTTTCATTATAGAAAATGTTTGTTATTAATTTATGTTTATAAAATTCAAACGAATTAATTGAACATGTGGAAAAATAAAATTTTGGTGGTTAGTTTCTAATTTTTTGGACAAGGTATATTCTCAAAGAAACTATAAGATAAATTTTTAATATTAAGTAATAGAGTAATATTTATTCTATATTATACTAGTCATATACAATATATATTTAAATTTTTCTGAATGATATAGTATAATATATACAGTAATTTTTTTGTTATGCTATAAAAATTATCACATATATTAAATGCTAAATGGAAATATATTCAATGAAATTTTTGGAATATAATTGATGATTTCTATATTATATTATATTATACAAGTAAAATATAGATATATATGTATATATAATGAAAATGTTGTGTTAAATTATATACTATATATAATTAGAATCTGTTTCCATATTTTAAAGAAAATTAAATTGTATCCTTAAAATTTTTTTATATTGTATATGAAAAATGTTATAAATGTTTTTTGTTTCCTATAAATGTTTTGAAAACACTTATGTTTTGTCTATTATAATTACTCCATGTATTACTTATAATTTTTTTATGTTATATATATTTTGTATATTGTAAATATTTTTTAAATTTATCAAAAATAATAATTAAAACTATTTGTTAGAGGGTAATTGTAAAAAAATAAAACACAAAACAAATGGGTCCAATTACTTTAGGCCATCATCCAACCAAAGGGGTGACCCACCCAACTTATTAAAACAACATTAAATTACCCTAAATCCTACAATATATAGTTATTAACTGAAGTCACACTTAAGAATACCCAAAGACCCATTTCAAATTGGGTATTTTTTCAAACAATTACTACCATTTGACTAAAATATATTATGTAACAACAAAATAAATTAAAATATTTTTCTTTTAGAATAATTTTAATTTTTTTTATTTATACACAACACTATGTTTTTGTTACACATAATACCAAATTCCTTCGATAGTGTATAAGATACACAAGACCAAGATTAGTAGTGTATATAACATCTAGAAACATTATGATATATTTTTATTTATATTATATATTAAATAATTTTTTTTCTATAATAAAATATATTTTACAGACATAAAATAATTAAAAATCCAATTTTACACCTAAAAAGTAGTATTTTTTTAAAGATTGTTTTTTCCGCCTTTTAATGGCTTACCTATTTTAAAGACACATTTTGAAAAATTTATAAATTTTATTTGTAAAAAAATCATTATTTAATGTTGAATTTTAATGTTTTATTATGGTGATTTTTTGGTATTTTTCTGAGAGGTTTCATTTTTTGATGAATAGTGAAAATATTGCATTTTCATTGAAAACTGCCTTTTCGTTTAAATTATTATTATTGTTAAATAATATTTTAATTTTGTTTTAAAGATAAAAAGGATCAATTATTAATATATTAATCCAAATTTGGTTATTGGAATCATTTTTATATTTAAATAAATATAAAAACATAGTAAACATTTTTATATTTTCACTTTCAAAACACGCTTTCTCGCCACATCTGTGGGATTAGATTTAAATTTAATTTTGAAACTTCAATTAGTTGAATTTGAAAAAATAGATAAAAGTTTTAGAAATAGTATAATATATATATATATATATTCTAATAATATAAACATAATTGTTTCAATAATAATTAGTGAATGTAATTAAAATTAATTTTAGTGATTACTTTAAAAATGAGTTTACTTAGTGGTTAAAATTTAATATTAAGTTGGAAAATGACCAAGAATATTTTCAAAAAACCATTTGGTGGACATATTATGAAAATATACTATATTTTATATAATATTATGAGTTATTGTTATAATATTCCATGAATGTGACCTATATAATAAGTAATGTAAAGGAAAAAAAATAAAGGAACCTTCCTAACCATTAACATTTATAGAGCCTTCAGATATGGACCAAAAACCACATTAATTGTTTTATACATATTAATGTAATTTTTAATGGGGATATAATCATCATATTATTTTAAATTTAATTTTTTGGGATTAATTAGTTAGCTAAATTTTTTAAGGAATGACAATGTAGTAATTATTCAGTTAGTAATTAACTAAAATAAATGATACTAAAAATATTAAAAGTGAAGTAAATTTATTAAGTCATTTTATTTATTACTTTTTTAGAGTAATAAATCATGTTACATAGGTTTTAACTTAATATATTCAAATTAAATAATTTTAATGAAATTTTTAAAATTAAATTAAATAAATAATGTCAAAATTGAAATTAATGTTATTTTACAATAAATTATATTTTATTAAAACAATTAAATAACTAAAAGTATTATCATATGAAAATGTATTTTTAAATTTTAAAAAATATTAAATATAGTCTATTTATATAAAACTTTATCTATTGTAATGAACATATTGACCCCTAAATAGTAAAAACATTGTTAGTACAGTTCGAGTTAATGAAGTTTTTTTTGGTGTCACATGAACTTTAGTTAATATTAATTTCCAACACACATGAGATTTTTTATTCTTTAAATTATATATAATATTTATAAATAATTGGGTCTATATTTACAATAAATCTCAATTTAATTTATTCTTAATGGTTAAATTACATACGTTAGAAAATTAATTACCCTAGTGAAAACCTAAAACGGTAAAAATATGGAAACATAGAAGTTAAAGGAAAAAATGGTAAAAATAATTTTCTTTTTTATGGTGTAGAGGTGTGGATCGAAAATAAATTTCATTTAATAAATTATTTTTCATTTTATTAGGAACATGAGGTACGATATACTTCCCAAATGTATTTACCATTTTATATTTAAAAGAATTCCACTACTACCACTCTAAAAAATCACTCATGCCCCTCACTTGTTTAAACCTCTAAAGCCCTCTATCTGACCTAAAAACTACCAAAATTGTCACGACCTGTCCCTCGGGGCCAGTGTCGTGACAACCCTAAGCCCGCCTTCCAAAGGCGAGGGGCTGGCGACTAGCACCATTAGTGTAACTCCCTAAAATAGGGAAGGCATTACCTTTATAACCTGTAAACACACAAAACAGAGCAAAAGATGGAAACCAAACTCTAAGTAAAACTGTATAACAAAAGTTTGAATAATGTAAAAATGGGATGGAAATACAAGACCAACTGTAAAGTACAAGAAACGGAAAGTACAACTGAATAAAGAAAAAATGACCGATGGGTCATGCTCTAAGGTGACTACCTAAAGGGTAGGTACAGATTGCCTCCTCAGCACTCTAGGTCCATCCGTCTCCTCCGTGTACCATCACTTTGTATGGTCCTCCTCCGGTTACCATCCGGTCCTGGTACTCTCAGTCTCAGTCAGCGTTGTCCATCATTTGCATCCAATATAATGAGGCGAGGCTATGGCCCGTGCAGGGGTGATTATAATAATACTTAGTAGGGACCCCGAGAACCTCAAGGTCTCACAAAATCCAACAAGGATAAACCACAAAGTATGAAATCAACAGATAAACCCACTTAGATATATTTCCATACATATACCTAAGTTATCAAATAATCCATCTCAATCATGAGGAAAACACAAAAGTTACTGACTCAACTCAACCAGGATTTTTATTCACATTATCAAAACCACGACTGCTGGATAACTCCTCCTTTGTTGAGTATAGTGGGACTACCGTGACACCAAGGTGCTTCCCACTAACCTTGGACTGCTGAGGTACTCCTACAGTCGAGTAACATTGGTCTGCTACATCACCAAGGTGCTCCCTATAGTGGGTTTACCGCCACAACTAGGCACTCCCCCAATAGCAAGCATAGGTACTCCTCTTCTCAAGTACCACAGGTCTGCCGCCACAACCAGGCGCTCCCCACTGGGCAAGTTGAGTCACTCTGAGTCAATTAGTCAGCAGTCGTCAAGTCTCATCCAGCTACTAGGTCTCCGCACTCTGTCCGCTCGTCTATGGAAGGATCCGCTCCATGAGCTACTGGTTGATACTTTAACTATCACGATGTTCCATGAATAATTATCTCAAAGTTCCACCACATCAGAGGGGTCTCAACACAACTGACGGTGCTTCAATCGGACACCCGGTCTGTGAGTTATTATCATTTTAGTCCAATGGACCCGGTTGGATTCATGCACGATCCAACCTGACTGTATCTCAACAATACCCTAAACTCCAGTGGGGTATACTCAAAAAGACCATCATTCTCCAAGATTACTAGGTCCAATGACGGTTCATCAAACGGACGCCTAGGGACAAAGATATGGCCAAAAGAAAGTAAAGGGTCGTAGTGGACCCGGGTCCAGTCCGACCCAGTCGGACCGACCCGGCCCGACATAGTCTGGGACGATCCAGTCTGGGACAACCCAGCCTGACCCATTGGGTCTAGCCCAACCCGTTAGGAGGGCCAGCCCGTTAGGTTCGGCCAGGCCCGCTGGGCCCAGCCCAGTGGGCCGCGAGAGCGCGGACTGGTCGCGAGGGCACGGACCAACCGCTGGTCGGCACGAGGGCGGTTCGGCCCTGAGGGCACCGCGTGGGTGGCTCAGCCTGGAGTGCACTGCAAGAGCATGGGTCGGTTCATCCAGGGCACCGCAAGGGACGCGGGAGGCATGCTCTTTCGGGGCGCGGCGAGGGGCACGCGGGCCGGATCGGGTGGCTCTCCCAGGAGGCCAGCTCAGCCGGGACGCCACGAAGCATGTGGACGGTGGAGCCACAGGGCACACGAGGCGCGTGGAGGCCGGCTCGGCCAGGGATTGAGAGGTGCTCGAACGGCGAGGCGGCGTAACCAGTGAGGGCGGCGTGGTCTGGGTATGGCGCGACCGGCAAGGCGGCACGTCCGGCATGGGAAACGCGGCTGGTGAGGGTGGCACGGGTTGTGTGGTCCGTAGGAGTATGGCCATTGTCTTCGTCACATTCATCGCCTTTGACGTTGCTTTCTTGAGTTTCGAAGAACACCATAAAGGATATCAGCGGAGGTGTCGGACCACGTTGGTTTGGTCTACACCCTCCATGTTTAGGGTGATAGAAATTGGCTCACAATAATGTAGCAAGGAACAGGCATGGAATATACCTTAAAAACATCAATTCCCAGAATCCCTCATTAAGCAAATATTCCCAACCCGTAAGGAAACACATCCACGAATCAACTAGATAATAAACTGGTCTGTGTTCTTTGTTTTGGAAGAAAAGTGATAAGGTAATAATATCATACATAAGTAAAATTAAACCCCTACCTTTGTTTGATGTTCATTGACAGAGTCGTGGGGAAGAAGATGGAGTTTTCGTCGTTCGTCGCATCCACCACACACTTCCAATCCAAGCTCATGCATTGGTTCTTTGACGACGATGAGGAGGGAAGGTCGGTCATTAAATATGTCCCACGTTGATTGCCTCCGCAAGGTACTTTCGAGGAAGAAATCAATGATTCTTGTAACACCTGAGACTTTTATGTTATATAAATCATCAAAGGAATCTTTTTCTCCACACAACACTTTCATGGCTTTCTTTACACGAAATTGCGACCTTCCTCGATAGCTTTCGTCGTACGCAATACCGAGTTTCACTAAACAATGATATACTAATAAAATATTATTAAAACTAGCCGTTATGAATAGTAATAACCACTTTTTGAAAATTTATAAATTTTATTTTTCAAAATGGACTTCATTTTTGGATTCAGAATATCGAAATTATCCTAGGCTGAAATTTTGGTATTTTTCTGAAGACTTTCAATTTTTGATGAATAGTGAAACCACTAAGTGGTAGTTAAAAAAACTGAATTTTTCATAAAACATAATTTTACCGCTTCTGTGAGTGTAATTTAAAAATTCTGAGAAACACGGTTGATGTCAGTGAGTAAAATGTGGTTCAATGAGGAGAAAATAATTTTTGGTGAATAGTTACTTTTTACTTTTATTTACCATGGTTAAAAGTAAATAGGGTAATTAAGGGTAAAAATGATATTATTATTACCCTAACACATGTCCTAACTCTATTAGATAAGTGTAATTCGACCAAAAAAAATTAGGAATAAAATATGACCATTTAGGCCCACTTGGATTAGATTAGGACATTTATTATTAATTTATTTAAAGTAGGGTTAAAATAGTTAAAATCAAAGTTTAATAAGTAAATAATTTTTAATATAAAGTTATATATAAGATAAATTCGACTATAAATATTCATTAGAAAGCTAAAAATATTTCCTATATAATGGTATTTTATTTGTAATTTTTAGACATTAAATAATTTAATTTATTTATGACACAAAGATGATGCAATAATTATCTTATTAATGAAATATTGACATAATTGATGTTATAAATACCCAAATAAATGTAATTTGAGACTTTTTATGAATTCCAATAATTTTATAGGTTAATATGACATGTTATTATTTATTTAACTAACTTTGTTCGAACTAATAATTCTGTTATGATTTTCACAAAAATCAATTACTAAATAGTGTCAAAATTGACATAAAATAGTTTTTAAAACAAATATTATATTATTAATTGTTATTTTATTCCTAAAAATATAAGGTTCGTCCAAATGACTTATATAAGATTATATATATTAATAATAAACAACTTGGGGTTCGTTTGGATTGTTATAGTAAGTTTATTATCCTTATAGTGTAAGAACACAAGAAGACACGGTAAAAGTAAAATTATTTAACATAATGTTAAATCTAAATGATAAGGTCAAAATAGGAACCTAAACTTGTCTAAATTCTATTGGATGAGAGGATTTCGACCCATACCCACCTTAGCTTCAAAATAAATCAATTTGGAGCTATTTAAACCGAATTTGGCTTTATAATAAAATAATTTTTATAATTATTCCAAAGGTGGCCCTCTCCTCCCTTATAAAAGGGCACCTCCTCCCTCTCTTCCTCACACCACTTTGAGCCTTCATGCTCGGCCAACCCCTGCCACTTTCTCCCCTCCACTTCCCTAGAGACATCCTAGAGGTCCTGGTCTTCTTCAAAGACCAATTTTAGTTCCCTAAACGGAGGTCTCAAAGAAGCACTTCAAAGAAGAGGAGGTTCGGACACTTACGAGGCAAATCGCACCTACGGTAAGGGAAATATCACAATCTCATTTTTATCCAAGATTGTTTATACTTTGGAATTTACTAGGGTGTATTTTATCATCCACATCCATGTTTCCTCAATATGTAATATTATTTCCATCCACTTACAATTTTTTAAATCCAATTTTACCCTTTGGTGATTTTTTAGTAAAGGATATGAAAGGAATCTTTTGTCATTTTTCGTACGAGGTACTTTTTGACTTTTCTGAAAAAAGTACGAAGAATGTTTTTTTTAACTTATACGGCATGAATGGATTTTTAAAACATTATTTCCAAAAAGCGTCCTTTACAAGTTTTCAAGTTTATTTTTAATCAACTTCTTTTAGTTTATAATTGTACGACATGTTAAGAAAGGAAAAGTGTTTTTGAAGCAGAAAGGATATTTTCCTCAAGAATGGAGTTCAAGTGTTTTATCAAAGTTATTTTTCATCTAAGATAATAAAGGGTTATTTTTTTTATCCCTATTTTTAGATTGATTTGATTATGTTGTGATGGAATTATATTTTTATGAATTCCTTTATCTTATATGAATTGTTTTATGATGTCATGATGTTTAATATTCCCATTTTTATTACATGGGTTATGCTATGATGTATGGTTTTCTGATTTTGTGGAACACATTAGAATGGTGTCATTATGAGATGGGTGGGACCTATATCTCCCTCCAATGCATTGGGTAAAGATTTTATATCTCATGAGATAGACATGGCTGGAACAGCAGGTTAAACCGGTTCAGTGAAACAGGACTGAAACGAGGAGTGAACTCGGTTCAGAAGTGGACTTTGTCCACTAAGATAGTCTTGGAAATGATACTTGACTAACAAGAAATGATTCTAAATGATTATGTGTGTATGCCAAAAAGTTTCATGTTTTATGTTATGATTATTGGGATTACATTTCACTACTATGATTTATCCCATGTTATGAAATTATGATCTCTTTTGCAGGTTAAGATTTCCAAAAGTTATGTGCTTATGTATATGATGTGATTGATATTTCTTTTGTTTACTCTTACTGAGCATTTGAGCTCACTCTTTTGTATGTTTTATTTCCCCAGGTCAGGAAGAAGTTTATTAAGTAGAATATGCCAAAAAGGGACTCTAGATATGATGAAATAAATGGGAGGCAAAGTAGATGCTTTATAAACCAGTTGTTTATGCTTTCCAGTTTCTAAAGATACTATACCTATACGGTCCTTTCATGGTTTTGTTATATGTTGTAATAAGTTTGCTTCAATTTTGAAGTAATAACAATGTATGTAAAGTATGGGTCGTTATAGTTGGTATCAGAGGAAAGGTATAGTCAACCTTTGGAAACTAGGATGTGAAAGCCTTAGTAAGAACCCTAAGGATAATTCTAAGCATAGAACACAATCTTAGTGTTTTAGAAATGACCATGAATAACCTAGGATAAGACCTTAAGTGTGAAATTTTATTCTTGATTATGTGGTTTTCCTATTATAGTTAGTGTTCCTCACACTATTCTTCTTGGTTTTAGTCAATGGATGGAACCCGAAGGAACCGTGTTAATGCAGAATGCAACGGGAAATGCAATGATTGTCCCCCGGAGCAACCAAACATTATGGGAGCCGGAATAAAAAATCTTGTAGCCATGATCACACAACTTTCTCAAGCTATGAATCATACAGGACTTCCAAATGATCAAATGAAGGAGAAACATTCTGTTAAATCATTCATGAGGTAGCGTCCACCTTCTTTCAGCGAGTCTACTGATCCATTAGTTTCTGAAAAATGGATTAGTACTACTGAAAAGATATTTTCAGTTCTTCAATGTTCTGAACATGATAAATTCATCCTAGCAGTGCATCATTTGGAAGGAGATGCTGATCAATGGTGGAAACTTTTAAAGAATACAAGGCAAAGGGATGAAATTGAGTCCATGGAATGGGACGAGTTCACGACCTTATTTTTCAATAAGTACTTACCTCGTATTCTCCAAACAAAGATGGAGAAAGAGTTTCTTGAACTGAAGAAAAAGGATGATGAATCTGTTGGTACTTATGAAGCAAATTTTATAAGACTTGCAAGGTACGCTTCTGGTATTATTATCCAACCTGAGAGTAAGATTGATCGATTCTTTAGTGGCTTAAAACCAAGTCTTCAAAGGGTGTTAGCCATAAGGGACTTCAATAGATACGAGGAAATCGTTCAACGTGCTCTCAAAGTCGAGATGGAGATTGGAGTAACCCATCAGTCATATGGGTTTGATAAGAAGAGGAAAATGGAATTCAAATGAAAATCTAAAGAGCACACTGAAAAGAAGATGAGGTTTCCCTTATGCTCAAAGTGTGGAAAGAAACATGGAGGGAGTTGTCTTAAAGGGACAAGTAAATGTTTCAAATGTGGAAAGGAAGGTCATCGGGCATTTGAATGCCGCAATGATGGGAAGAAGATGTCTAATGATGAAAACAAATGAGGGGATACATAGAATGACCCTACTACACTTCAATGTTTCTAGTGAAAGGAGATAGGGAATTATGCCAATCAATGACTAAATCCAAGGGTTGATGATGATGGTCGACGTCAAAAAACTCTTAAGGCTAAAGACAAAGGAAAGTCACATGAAATTTCTATCAGTGATGTGGAGTACGATAATGATGTGGTGAAAGGTACACTTACCATCCACTCTAAAGTAGAAAATGTTTTATTTGATTCTGGATCCACCCACTCCTTTATTTATGAAGAATCTTCTAATGACATCACCATATTACCTCAACAGTTAGATGTTGATTTAGCTGTGACAACCCCTAATGGCACAACAGTCGCATCAAAATTTTATAATTCTTCTCTGATTGAAGTTTGTGGGAAAGTGCTTCCTGCATATCCTGTGATCCTTCCTATAGTGGAATTTGATGTGATTCTTGGCATGGATTGGCTTTCTCTACATGGAGCTCGTATCAATTGCCAAATAAGGGAAGTCACATTTCATATTCCAGATCAATCTATGATCGTCTATCAATGCAAGGATGAACATAACCTTCCGGTGGAAATTTCTTCCATTTTATGGGTATTGATTCCACTAAATCAAGGTTATTTATCTCAAATGGTTGGTGAGAAACTCACGATTCATAATATGTCCATTGTACAGGAGTTTTATGATGTCTTTCCAGAGGAATTACCGGGTCTTCCACCGAACCGTGAAGTTGAGTTTTCAATAGAACTCGTACCGGATGCATTGCCTATTTCAAAGAAACCTTATAGAATGGCCCCAATTGAGTTGCAGGAATTGAAGAAGAAAATCCAAGAGAATCTTGATAATGGGTTTATACGCCCTAGTGTGTCACCTTGGGGAGCACCTGTTCTGTTTGTTAAGAAGAAAGATGGATCAGTGAGACTTTGCATTGATTATTGAGAACTTAACAACATCACTATCAAGAACAAATATCCTCTCCCATGCATTGATGACCAATTTGACCAACTACGTGGAGCTCAATACTTTTCCAAGATTGATCTTCGTTCAGGGTATCATCAATTATGGGTCAAAAGGGAGGATATACCAAAAACGGCTTTCCGTACAAGGTATGGGCACTATGAATTTATAGTGATGCCATTTGGTCTTACTAATGCCCCTGCTATCTTCATGGATCTAATGAATAGAGTCTTTAGTGACTATCTTGATCAATTTGTGGTAGTCTTTATAGATGATATTCTTGTATATTCAAAGAGAAAGGAAGAACATGAAGATCACTTGATAATTATATTGAATACCCTGAGAAAGGATAAGCTTTATGACAAAATTTCCAATTGTGAATTTTGGCTTCAAAAAGTTTCATTTTTGGGTCACATAATCTCAAAATAGGGGATATCTGTGGATCTAGAAAAAGCAGAGGCTATCGAAAGATGGTCGAGACCAACAAATGTAACTGAGATCTGAAGTTTTCTTGGTTTGGCTGGAAATTATCGACGTTTTGTGAAATATTTTTAACGATTATCTAATCCACTCACCATGTTGACTCGGAAAGGAGTTAAGTTTGTTTGGATGGAGGAATGTGAAGAGAATTTCAAGGAGTTGAAAAGAAGGTTATCCAGTGCACCTATGCTCACACTGCCTTGTAGTAGAGAAAGGTTTGTGATCTACAGTGATGCATCCAAGAAGGGTTTGGGGTGTGTTCTTATGCAAAATGATATGGTGATAGCTTATGCCTCACGACAGTTGAAAATACATGAGAAAAATTACCCAACTCATGATTTGGAGTTAGCTGCGGTAATCTTTGCATTAAAGATTTGGAGCCATTACCTTTATGGTGAGAGGTGTGATATTTATACTGATCATAAAAGTTTAAAGTATATTTTCACACAAAAGGAGCTGAATATGCGCCAAAGAAGATGGTTGGATCTGATTAAGGATTACAACTTCTCAATTCATTACCACCCTGGAAAAGCAAACAAGGTGGCAGATTCATTAAGTCGAAAAGACCATGCTAGTTTATCCATGATGAGGATCACAAAAGATCCAATATTTTTGGATTTACAAAGGATGGATCTTGGAATTATAATGAAAGGGGAAAATCGTATCTTTCTCAAATGAATGTTCAACCATCTATACATGTGAAGATTAAAGAGGCATAGAAAGAAGATGTCGAGTTACAAAAGAAGGTGACGAATGTTCCTGAATTCAACCTTGATTGTGATGGGATAATAAAGATCAGGAATCGGGTTTGTGTTCCTCCCATCCCCGAATTAAAGAAGGAGCTGCTGGATGAGGCTCATAGTTCTTCATTATCTATTCATCCTGGAAGCACGAAGATGTATAGAGACCTGAAAGAGTACTTCTGGTGGGATGGAATGAAAAGAGATGTTGCTGAATATGTCTCTCGATTCTTGGTTTGTAAACAAGTTAAAGCTGAGAGACAGAAGTCTAAGGGGATGTTACAACCATTACCCATACCCAAATGGAAATGGGAAAACATCACTATGGACTTTGTCATAGGACTTCCTAAAACGTACAAAGGCAATAATGCTATCTGGGTCATAGTGGATCTTCTTACAAAGTCTGCACACTTCATTGCTATTAGAGAGGATTTCTATCTGGATCAGCTTGCCAGGATATATGTAAAGGAAGTGGTAAGATTGCATGGAGTACCACTTTATATTATATCTGATCGGGATCCGAGATTTACCTCGATGTTCTGGTGAAGTCTTCAGCATACTCTGGATACAGAGTTGAGTTTCAGCACTGCTTATCATCCTCAGACAGATGGTCAGTCTGAGAGAACAATTCAAACTCTAGAAGATATGTTGAGAGCTTGCTCTACGGATTTCAACGGTGGTTGGGATCAACACCTACATTTGCTGGAATTTTCTTATAATAATAGCTTTCACTCCAGTATTCATATGGATCCTTATGAAGCTCTCTATGGAAAGAAATGCAGGACTCCAACTTGTTGGGATGAAGTTGGGGAAAGAAAGCTATTAGGACCCGATCTCATTGATGAAATGGCAGAAAAGGTAAGATCTATTCAACAACACATAAGAGCAGCTCAGAGTCGACAGAAAAATTATGCCGACAACCGAAGAAAAGACCTAGAGTTTGAAGTAGGTGATAAAGTGTTCTTACGAATATCTCCCTCGAATAGGGTCCTGAGATTTGGAAAGAAGGGGATGTTGAGCCCTAGGTATATCGGTCCTTTCTAAATAATTTATCGTGTTGGTAAGGTAGCTTATCGACTGTCTCTTCCACCGAATCACTCTCAAGTTCACGATGTGTTCCATGTATCTCTCTTGAGAAAGTACATACCTGATCCTTCACATGTACTCAGCTCAGAAGTTGTACCGCCGGAGCAGGATCTTTCTTATGAAGAACAGCCGATAGAGATTCTGGATCATAGCGAAAAAGTCCTATGAAACAAGACCACTCGATTGGTGAAAGTTTTATAGAGGAAACACCAATTAGAAGAAGCTACATGGGAGCTTGAGGATGTGATGAGGGAGAGGTATCCTCATTTGTTTGTTACAAAGTGACGAATTTCGAGGTGAAATTCATTTTAAGGTGGGTAGAATGTAACACCCGAGACTTTTATGTTATATAAATCATCAAAGGAATCTTTTTCTACACACAACACTTGCTTGGCTTTCTTTACACGAAATCACGACCTTCCTCGATAGCTTGCATCGTATGCAATACCGAGTTTCACTAAACAATGATATGCTAATAAAATATTATTAAAACTAGCCATTATGAATAGTAATAAACACTTTTTGAAATTTTATAAATTTTATTTTTCAAAATGGACTTCATTTTTGGATTCGGAATATCGAAATTATCCTAGGGTGAAATTTTGGTATTTTTCTGAAAACTTTCAATTTTTGATGAATAGTGAAACCACTAAGAGGTAGTTAAAAAAACTAAATTTTTCATAAAACTTAATTTTACCGCTCATGTGAGTGGAATTTCAAAAATCTGAGAGACACGGTTGATTTCAATGAGTAAAATGTGGTTCAATAAGATGAAAATAATTTTTGGTGAATAGTAACTTTTTTACTTTTATTTACCACGGTTAAAAGTAAATAGGGTAATTAAGGGTAAAAATGATATTATTATTACCCTAAAGCATGTCCAAATTATATTGGATAAGTTTAATTCGACCAAAAAAAACTTAGGAATAAAATATGACCATTTAGGACCACTTGGATTAGATTAGGACATTTATTATTAATTTATTTAAAGAAGGGTTAAAATAGTTAAAATCAAAGTTTAATAAGTAAATAATTTTTAATATAAGGTTATATATAAGATAAATTCGACTATAAATATTCAATAGAAAGGGAAAAATATTTCCTACATAATGGTATTTTATTTGTAATTTTTAGACATTAAATAATTTAATTTATTTATGACATAATGATGATGTAGTAATTATCTTATTAATGAAATATTGACATAATTGATGTTATAAATACCCAAATAAATGTAATTTTAGACTTTTTATGAATTACACTAATTTTATAGGTTAATATGACATGTTATTATTTATTTAATTAACCTTTTTCGAACTAATCATTCTGTTATGATTTTTACATAAATCAATTACTAAATAGTGTCAAAATTGACATAAAATGGTTTTTAAAAAAAATATTATATTATTAATTGTTATTTTATTCTTAAAAATCTACGGTTTGGCCGAATGACTTAGATAAGGTTATATATATTAATTATAAACAACTTGGGGTTCGTTTGGATTGCTATAGTAAGTTTATTAACCTTATGGTGTAAGAACACAAAAAGACACGGTAAAAGTAAAATTATTTAACTTAATGTTAAATCTAAATGATAAGGTCAAAATAGTAACCTAAACTTGTTTAAATTCAATTAGATGAGACTATTTCAACCCATCCCACCTTAGCTTCGAAATAAATCAATTTGGAGCTATTTAAAACCGAATTTGGCTTTATAATAAAATAATATTTTTAGTTATTCCAAAGGTGCCCCTCTCCTCCCTTATAAAAGGGAACCTCCTCCCTCTCTTCCTCACACCACATTGAGCCTTCAAGCTCGGACAACCCCTGCCACTTTCTCCTCTCCACTTCCCTAGAGACATCCTAGAGTTCCTGGTCTTCTTCAAAGACCGATTTTAGTGCCCTAAAAGTAGGTCTCAAAGAAGCACTTCAAAGAAGAGGAGGTTCGGACACTTATGAGGAAAATCGGACCTAAGGTAAGGGAAATATCACAATCTCATTTTTATCCGAGATTGTTTATACTTTGGAATTTACTGGGGTGTATTTTATCATCCACATTCATGTTTCCTCAATATTTAATATTATTTCCATCCACCTACAATTGTTTAAATCCAATTTTACCCTTCGGTGAGTTTTTAGTAAAGGATACGAAAGGAATCTTTTGTCGTTTTTCGTACGAGGTACTTTTTGAATTTTCTGACAAAAGTACGATGAATTTTTTTTAACTTATACAGCATGAATGGATTTTTAAAACATTAAATCCAAGAAGCTTCCTTTACAATTTTTCAAGTTTGTTTTTAATCAACTTCTTTTAGTTTATAATTGTACGACATGTTAAGAAAGGACAAGTGTTTTTGAAGTAGAAAGGATATTTTCCTCAAGAATGGAGTTCAAGTGTTTTATCAAAATTATTTTCCATCTAAGATAATAAAGGTTTCTGTTTTTATCCCTATTATTACATTGATTTGATTATGTTGTGATGGAATTATATTTTTATGAATTCCTTTATCTTATATGAATTGTTTTATGATGTCACGATGTTAAATATTCCCATTTTTATTACATGGGTTATGTTATGATGTATGGTTTTCTGATTTTGAGTCATACATAAGAATGGTATCATTATGAGATGGGTGGGACCTATATCTCCCTCCAATGCATTGGGTAAAGATTTTATATCTAATGAGATAGACATGGCTGGAACGGCAGGTTAAACCGGTTCAGTGAAACAGGACTGAAACGAGGAGTGAACTCGGTTCAGAAGTGGACTTTGTCCTCTAAGATAGTCTTGGCAATGAGTATTGACTAAAAAGAAATGATTCTCAATGATTATGTGCGTATTCCAAAAAATTTCATGTTTTAATTTATGATTATTGGGATTACATTTCACTACTATGATTTATCCCATGTTATGAAATTATGATCTCTTTTTCAAGTTAAGATTTCCAAAAGTTATGTGATTATATATATGATGTGATTGATATTTCTTTTGTTTACTCTTACTGAGCATTTGAGCTCACCCTTTTGTATGTTTTATTTCTCCAGGTCAGGAAGAAGGTTATTAAGTAGAATATGCCAAAAAGGGACTATAGATATGATGAAATAAATGGGAGGCAAAGTAGATTCTTTATGAACCAGTTGTTTATGCTTTCCAGTTTCTAAAGACACTATACCTATACGGTCCATTCATGGTTTTGTTATATGTTGTAATAAGTGTGCTTCAATTTTTAAGTAATAACAATGTATGTAATGTATGGGTCGTTATAATTCTCCTCAACGACATTCTTTGTGGAGGAAGTTCTTCGTTGGAGAGATTTTTCCCAATTTCCTCCTCTCCCAAGTTTCACCAAGATGAATATGCCAAGAAAAAATAATAGATTAAGTTTATCTATTATTTAATTTTGGGGAAAAATTTCAATAAGGCATAAAAATAATTAATTGATGTGCAAAATTAATTAATGGGAAGGATTTGGAACATGAATGGAAAGTGCTTCGGCATAATTAATTTGGTAGAGGAGGTCAATAGGCTCCCCCTCAATAATGTGGGGAGTTGAGGGGTTCTCCACAATTAAAAAAATTTACATTTAAATTATGGGTCTTTATATTCTCCCCACCTCAGGCTTTACATCCCCGTAAGCCACAACTCAAACCTAGGAACAAGTGGGGGTACTGAGCACGCATCTGAGCCTCCCGCTCTCATGTGCACTCTTAGAGGTTCTCGTGCTTCCAGCAAATGTGAACTAGAGGTATCGACCCTCCTTGAAGGACCTTCTCTTGTTGATCCTCAATCTCTACTAGAACCTCCATAAAAGTCTCCCCATCATCGATGTCCATCTCGTAGTGGTCGATGATGTGGGAAGGGTCATGCACGTATCTTCTTAAATGGGATACGTGGAAGACGTTGTGCACCCGATTCAACTAAGGTGGAATTGCTAAGCGGTAAGCCACCTCTCCGACTCTGCCAAGGACCTGAAAAGGTGTGATGAACATCAGAGATAACTTGTCGCCTTCGCAAAATATCTGTAGACCTCATCGAGTTCAGACCCATAAAAATAGGTGGTTTCCATCCTTGATCTCTGTAGGTCTCTTTCTCCTGCCAGCATACGACTTTTTCCTACTATGTGAAGTCTTCATTTTCTCCTAGATTATCTTTACCTTATCAGTGGTAGTGCATACCATCTCTGGTCCCACTAGTGCTGACTCCCTTGGGTCAGTCCAGCACAAATGTGATCTGCAAGGTCGCCCTTACAACGCCTCGAAAGGTGCCATCCGAATGGTATAGTGATAGATGTTGTTGTATGAAAACTCCACCAAAGTAAAGTGATCCTCCCAGCTACGAATGATGTCGAGAACACGAGCACTCATTATGTCCTTGAGGGTCTTAATGGTCTGCTTAGTCTGGCCATCCGTTTGATGATGGAAGGCGGTGCTCAAACGAAGCTGCATCCCGAAATTTTCTAGCAAACCCTTCTATAGCCAGGAAGTAAATAATGCATCATGGTCAGAGACAATCGTTGAAGGTACTCCATGTATTCACACAATATCCTTCACATAGAGGCATCCCAAGATCTCTATTGAACCCTTCTCCCTGATCAGTAGCAAGTGGTCCAACTTGGTTAGTCGGTCGATGATCACCCAGATCGAGTCATGACCTCTACATGTACGTGGATGTCTTGTCACGAAATCCATGGATATCCCATCCCACTTCCACTATGGGACCTCTAAAGGATGAACTAAGCCTTCTGGTACCAGATGCGCTACCTTCACTTGCTGACAAGTGAGGCACTGGGAAATAAAATCTGCAACTGATTTCTTCATTCTCGGCAACCACTACTGTCGTCAGAGATCCTGGTACATCTTTTACACTCCTGGATGTATAGCTAGAGGGGATGTGTGGAACTCACTCAACACATCATCCTGAAGTGACACTGGTACTATAGTACGTCCTCTGAAGAGGATGACGTGCTCCCCACCTTCAGAAAATCCATCAGGTGCCTGCCCTGTGGATATCTGCGCATGTCATGTCTCATAGTCACCATCCCCACACTGCACCTCCATGACTCTATGAAGAAGTGGGTGAGTGACCATAAGAGTCTGAAGAAAGGCTGCTCCATATCTATACACAAAGGATATCTGTAATGCAGCCAGTTGGTCTGTCGCTTCACCTAACAGCTTTATACCAGATCTCCTGCTTAGTGAATCTACAACAACGTTCCCCTTCCCAAGAGTATAGACTATCTCAAAGTCATAGTCTTGGAGGAACTCAAGCCAACGTCACTATCTCAGGTTCAGGTCATTCTGAGAGAAGATATACATGAGACTCTTCTGATCAGAGTACACGATAAAACGTTCTCCCATCAGATAGTGTCGCCACATCTTCAAGGAAAAGACCACTGCTGCTAACTCTACATCATCGATAGCGTAGTTCTGCTCATGTTGTCTCAGCTATCATGAACCATAAGCGACCAATGCTCACTCCTGCATCAGGACACATCCGAGTGCAGTCCCTGATGCATCGCAGCAGATTACGCACCCTACGCCTTCCTCTGGAAGCCTCAAGATGGGGGCGCACTAGTCAGCCTCTACCTCAGCTCCTGAAAGCTCTGATGGCATCTATCTGACCACACAATGGGTTTCTCTTTC
The DNA here is from genome assembly GCA_963277665.1 of Viscum album. Taxonomy (NCBI): domain Eukaryota; kingdom Viridiplantae; phylum Streptophyta; class Magnoliopsida; order Santalales; family Viscaceae; genus Viscum; species Viscum album. The sequence goes on from OY728122.1 coordinate 81,673,931, forward strand.
TTTGTCAAGGCAGATAGTGGTGTTGAAACTCTGGATAATTCTAGTACAAACCTCCAGTAATATCCAGCCAAACCCATGAAACTCCATACCTCTGTCACACTCTTGGGTGGTTCACAAGAAAGTATCACCTCAATCTTCGTTGGATCCACTGCAACTCCAGCCTCCGATATGACATTTCATAGAAAGTGAACCACCTGGATCCAGAACTGGCACTTAAAGAGATTAATATAAATATGGTGCTCTCGGAGTGTGTCCAATACTACCCGAAAGTAAAAGGCATGCTCCTCATCATTAGATGAGTAGATCCGAATGTCGCCGATGAAGAATATGACAAAGCGATCGAGGTATGGCTGAAAGATTATGTTCATGAGTCCCATGAACACTGCTGGAGTATTGGTTACGCCGAATGGAATAACCAAGAACTCTTAGTAGCCGTACCGACATCTTAAGTCCATCTTCTACACATCCTCATCTAAAAATCTATGCTGGGGATAGCCTGATCTGATTTCTATCTCCGAGAACCACCATGCTCCCTTCAACTAATCAAACAGGTCGTCAATCCTCAGGAGTGGGTACATGTTCTTCACAGTCACCTAGTTCAGGCGCCGGTAGTCAACACAAATTATCAATCTCCCATCCACCTTCTTGGAAACATAATAGGGGCTTCCCAAAGAGAAACATTGGGCTGGATGAATCCCTTCCCCTATAAATACTCTAGCTGTACCCGCAGCTCGCGAAGCTCTACAAGAGCCATCTGATATGCTGGAGTATATATCGGTGTCGTATCGGGGTACAAGTCAATGTTAAATTCCACCTCTATATGAGGAGGTAGACCTAGGAAATCATCAGAGAAAACATCTGTGTACTGGTCCACCACTACAGGATTGCTCAGACTCTCTACATCAACTACTCTGAGGGTAAGGCAAGCCAACTGATGAGTGATCGGTTGCACCCTCCTCCGGGTAAGTTCGTCCAGTGCGGCAAAGGCTACCTTCCCACCGGTGAAGGTAAACCTGGTCCCATCTGTGTGGACACACCGCACTTTGCGCCTAATACAGTCAATCTGAACATGGACTGCAGATAACCAGTCCGTACCCAAGATGAAATCGTAAGGCCTCAACACCGCTACTAGGAGATCCCAGTCGAAACTCTCTCCTCCTAGAGTAAGCTCACACTACTCGCACAAGTGTGTAAACATTGAATCTGCTTCCGTAGGAGTCTCTAGCTATAAGGATCGAGCCAATGGCTCTGTCAGAATCTCTGAGCTCTGAATGAGGGCAGTGGCAATGAAAGAGTGACTCGCACCAATGTCTATAAGAACTGCAGATATGGTGGAATAGACATAGACTGTACCTCGTATCATCTATGGAGCACTGTGATTGTAGGAATCAGCTGCCTAGAGATAATCTCTCCCCTGTCCACCTACTCCTTGCGGTCGGGGTGGACCTCCTGGTGGTGGTGGCGGTAACACCTCAAAATGTCGTCCACCGCCAGGTGCATGACCAGCTCTTCTTCCACATCTGTGTACTCCCTACGGACCACCTCAATCGAAACTCTGTCTTTGCTTGGGTGGTCCTTCGACTGTCTGCTGATCATCCTAATGGCGTGTCGGATAGTCACAAGCCATTTGAACCTGCATTCCGCATGTGAAACAATGCCCGCTCCTGGCATGTATGTCTTTGCTCCGGGTTCCTCGCACAACCGATCCTGAGTAATGCGGTCATCCACTAGTAAGTCTGATCATATTGGACCTATGCGAAATATTTATTCTTATAGCTATAGAAGACTCCACTACACATCAATTGGTGGTGGATCTCGCTGCTGGAGATTGATCAGCAAGGAAACTCTCCACCAAGAGGGCTCTCTTTAACACCCCTGCATGCGTCGGGATGCTGAGTGAGATCACATAAGCCCTGATCTCCAGCCTGAGTCCCTGTACGAAGCTTCGGGCCCTATAGAATGGGTCTCGTACCATATCAGAGGATTAACATGAGAGGTCTGTGAACCTCGCTGAGAATTGAGCTATAGTCATGCTACCCTGCTGCAGACGTAGTAGCTCCTATATCTGAACTGCGTGAAGAGTCACTAGGACAAAATCTACCTGAAACAGCCTCTTGAAGTCTGTCTAGAGAATCCTCATCTCGTTATGAACTTGGAGCATCAAACTACACCATCTAACCACTTCTTCCTATAGAAGGCTGGCTGTAAGACTCACCATGAGGTCAACTGGTGTCCCTACCAGTCAGAAAACTCTCACCACAGCATCCATCCAATCATCAGCCGCCTGTGGGCCTGTCTTTCACCTGAATCTGGGTGGCCTCTGGCATTGGAACTCATGCAACATGCTCCAGCAGCATGCATCGTCTGTTTTTGGGGATACTGGCATCGATGGACCAACGGGAAGTGGTACCGTTGGTGCATCTGCTGGAAAAGGTCCATACACTGAGGCCTCGTCGCTCGGTGGGCTATCTGTGTGTATAACTCTCGGGACATTAGCTAGTCATCTGCGTGGAGGAGTCCTGAAATAAACAGATGTGACACAGTCAAAAAATTATACCTGGTGAGCTGACCTGGTTGATTTTACTTAAAGAAAACTTTTGAAAACACATAGGCAATCATTGTTTTCATGCACTGAGTCGGAAATCAGAAGTCAGGGTCCTGGTGTATGGATATGTCGGACTCCGCACCAACACCGGACTCCCTAAACTGAGAACCACACTCACTAATCTTAACACTATTTCTCCCTAGAAAAGAAAGATCAGAGTCCTAAGTACTACGGTAGAACCGAATCCTCTGATACCAATTTGTTATGACCCATCCCCCGGGGCCCATGTCGTGACTACCCCAAGCCCTACTTTTATAGGTCAGGGGTTAGAGACTAGCACCAAAGGCGTAACTCCCTAAAACTGGGAACGCATAGCCTTTATAACATGTAAACACACACAACATAGCACAAGATGCAAACAAAACACTAAGAAAACTGTATAAAAATGTGTGCTGAAAGTAAAAAGGGGCCGGAAATACAAGCCCAACTGTAAATTAAAGAAATTGAAAGTGCAAATGAAGAAAGGAAAAACTTCCGCTGGGTCATCCTTCGAGGTTCCTAACTGAAGGGTAGGTACAGATTTCCTCCTCAGCACTCCAGGTCCGTCTGTCTCCTCTGTGTACCGTCATGCCGTATAGTCCACCTCCGGGTACCATCCGGTCCTAGTACTCTCAGCCTTAGTCAGCGTTTTCTGTCGTCTGCATCCAATACAATGAGGTGCGGGCATAGCCCGCGTAGGAGTGAGTATAACGATACTCAGTAGGGACCCCGAGACCCTCAAGGTCTCACAAAATTTACAAGGATAAACCAAAAAGTAGAAAATCAACAGATAACCCCACTTATGTATATACCCATTCATATACCTAAGTTATCAAGTAATCCATCTCAATCTTGAGAAAAACACAAAAGTTACTGACTCAGCTCAACCAGGATTTTTATTCACATTATCGAAACCACGGCTGCTGGAGAACTCCTCCTCTATCGAGTACATTGGGCATGACGCGACACCAAGGTGCTTCCCACTAACCTTGGACTACTAAGGTACTCCTCCTGTCGAGTACCATGGGTCTGCTGCGTCATCAAGGCAGTCCCCACTGTGGTTCAGCCGCCACAACTAGGCGCTCCCCCTAATAGATTGCAGAGATACTCCTCCTATCGAGTACCGTGGGTTGGCCACCACAACTAGGCGTTCCTCTGCCATGGTTCTACTGCCAGAACCAGGTTCTCCCCACTGGGCTAGTCGAGTCACTCTGAGTCAATTGGTCAGTAGTCGTCAAGTCTCAGCCAGCCACTAGGTCTCCGCACTCTGTCTTCTCGTCTCTGGAAGGATCCGCTCCATGAGTAACTGTTTGATACTCCAACTGTCGCGGTGTTCCACAGAGAAGTATCTCAAAGGTCCTTCATGTCATAGGTTTCTCAACGCAACTGAAGGCACGTTAATCAGACGCCTGGTATGTGAGTTATTAGCCTTTTACTCTCAGGGGCCCGGTTGGATTCGTGCATGATCAAACCTGACCATATCTCAACTACACCCCAAACTCTAGTGGGGTATACTAAAATGGACCATCATTCGCATAGATTACAGGGCCGCTAACGATTTGTCAAAAGAATTCCTGGTGTCAAAGATATGGCCAAAAGAAAGTAAAGGGTCATAGTGGGCCCGAGTCCGGTCCGACCCGGTCGGACCGACCCGGCCCGACCCAGTCTGGGATGACCCAATCTGGGTTGACCTGGCCTAACCTGTTGGGTCTGGACTATCCTGTTAGGTGGGCCAGCCCATTTTGTTCAGTCCGGCCCGCTGGGCCCAGCCGAGCGTGCCGCGAGAGTGCAGACCAGTCGCGAGGGCGCAGACCGGCCGCCGGTCAGCATGAGGGTGGTTCGACCCAGAGGGTGTCGTGTGGTCAGTTCAGCTCGGACGGCACCGTGAGAGCACAGACTGATTCGGTCGGGGAACCGTGAGGGACGTGAGAGGCCGGCTCGGTTGGGGTGCCGCGAGGGGCGCGCTGGTCGGCTCAGCCGGGCACCGTGAGTGGCGCGGCTCGTCCCGGGAGGCCGGGGCTGGAAGGCCGACTCAGCCAGGGAGCTGCAGGGCGTGCATAGGCTAGCTCAGTCGGGGCTTGGGAGGGGTGCAGATGGTGAAGGCAGCGCGGCCAGTGAGGCGTCGCGGCTGGTGACGGTGGCGCGGCTGGCAAGGGCGGCGCCAGTCATGGAGGCCTCGGGTAGCGCGACCGTTGTCTTCATCACCTTCATCGCCATTGACGTCGCATTAATTTGATTCGAAGAACACCACAAAGGAGATCGGTGGAGGGTTTAGACCATGTTAGTTTGGTCCACACCCCCCGCGTTTAGGGCGATAGCAATTGGCTCGCAAGAATGTAGCAAAGAATGAGCAAGGAAGATATCATAAAAACATCAATTCCCATAATCCCTCATTAACAAAATATTCCCAAACCGCACGTAAATACATCCTCGGATCAACATGATAATAAGTTGGTCTGAATTATTTGTTTTAGAAGAAAAGTAACAGGGGAATAATATCATACTTAAATAAAATTAAACCCCTACCTTTGTTTGTCGTTTGTTGATGGAGTCGTGGGGAAGAAGACGGAGTTTTTGTCATTCGTCGTGTCCGCCACACACTTCCAATCCAAGCTCGTGCCTCAGTTCTTTGATGAGGATGAGGAGGGAAGGTTGGTTGTCAAAGATGTCCCATGTCGATTTCCTCTACAAGGTGTTTTCGAGGAAGAAGTCAAAGACGCTCCTCACCAGTGTTCTTCGTGGAGGAAGTTCTTCATTGGACAGATTTTTACATACGTCCTCCTCTCCCAAGTTCCACGAAGATGAATATTCCATTCCAAAAAAATAGATTAAGTTTTTCTATTATTTAATTACTGGAACAAATTTCAAAAAGTATTAAAAATAATTAATTGATGTGCTCAATTAATTAATGGGGAGGATTTTTCACATTAATGGCAAGTGCATTGGTATAATTAATTGGGTAGAGGGGGTCAAGAGGCTCCCCCTTATTAATGAGGGGGAGTTTATAGGATTTACACCATTAAAAAAATTTACATGGAAATTTCAGGTCTTTACAAAAATTGCTCCTCAAAATACCAAAAATCATCCTATAAACCTCAATTTGGGTAGAAATCAATCCATGGAAGTCTTTTTTGCATAAACCAAAAGTAGTTACGCAAAGAAGAGGTAACATTCTTCAATGAGAACTTTTGTTTTATTTCATTTTCTACTCTTTTAATTATATAGGTATGATGATTATATAATAAAATCAGAAATAAAAATATAATTAGATGTTTTTAAATTAAGCTCATGACCTAAACATTCACATATTTCTATCAAATGGGATACACAATCATCATTCTTGCATACGGAAGACTACCAGCTCATGAACTGATGTCATTTGTTCTTCTATTACAAACTTTCATGTTTGGAATAATGATGAATTTATATTTTATATATGATATATATGATATTTATGATGTATTTATGATTATTTAATTTTTTATATAACACATAACATCATGATTTTCATTCTGTGGGAATACGATAACTTTGATTTGGAATGTATGGACCACCACTTACTCAAAGTGATGTGATGGGTTCACGTAGCACCAGGAATGTATTAAGGATCAGTTTAATTAAAATATGTGAAAAAATATGAAATTAATATGATAATGAAATTATAATATAAATATATATCATTTTCTTTTCATTATTTTAATACAAAAATAAAATGGATGTAACGTTCATTCGTACGTAGGACCAACCATCTCCATGAACAGTATATTTCATTTCCCATCTCAAAACATTAACAATAACTATAAATACATATATAATGAATATATATAATATTTTTATCATTTTTTAAATTATTTAGATTATGAAATCATGATCTATGTAATAGTAACACAAAATTACTAGTCAAAACATACTTGAAAAACAAGGAAAAAACATCCAAAACAATGAATATAATGAAATATTATTAATTAATAGGTTATAATATGTCATAAAAGGATTATATATGATATCATAAAAATTAATTTGGTTCTACTATAATTTAATAAATTGCTTAAAACCAATATAAAATTCGTTAAAGATATTTCAACAAAAATTTAATGTAAGGTAAGGGATATCGTCTAAATTTACATTCCATAGAGACTTATTTGTTACTATTACCCACCTCACTTTTATTTGGTGTATATTAATCCCATTTTCATCTAATATCATGATTCTATCATAATTCATTGTATTTTATGTTTCAGTTTGAATTATCCCATACAAAGGGTTTTGATTTGAAAATTTCCATGTGATAAATTTATTTAGAAATATTTTTGATTGTTAACATTGTCCTGAAACATTAACTTTATTGTAATAATTTTTAATTGATTATTACATTTATCTATAATATAAATATTCTCATGTAAGGGATATTATTATTGGATAAACCATATTAATTTTCTATATATGGTTTTTACTTTGAAAATTATTTGATTAACTAGGGAAATATTGATAAATCCGTATATTCTATTTAATATGGATATTTGATGATAAGGTTCATTATTTATTAATTAAATTGATTAGTCAATATACAAGGAAAGATTTAGACTAGAATGACATGGGTTGGGGATTAGTTAATGTAGTCCCTAGGATATGGGGACCAAATAATAGAGGCCCTATGTGTTACAGATCTGTTAATGTGAGTACCACGATGCATCAATAGTCCCATGGTATTAAATAAACTGGTGAAAACCCGTTTAAATTTGTTTCCAAGAAGTTTTAAATTTTCTAGGGGGTAGAAATTGATACAAATCAAAATGGTTTCTATAAAAATAATTAAAATAAATTAAGGATAGATCTTGATAGTAACTATATTAAGGATAAATTTTCATAGTTGAGACATCAAACATTATGAATTGAAATATTATTGTTATTCTATGTAATTAATTGATTAGTTAGAATATCCATGGTAAAGTTTCAAGATCATGTGATTAGTTATATATAAATATTAAATAATCTTTTATTCTTTATATATTTTATTATTCTCTGTAATGTTATTTAATGGAATGTGTTCTCAATTATTTACCTTTCCAGGTTTTTTATGTCCATTGATTCATTATTTATTCCATTGTACTTTAACCTTATCAAGCATTCAAGCTCACCATTATTCCATTTTATTTACATAAGATTTGAAGATGAATTCTTGGAATGAGTTTCAAGGATGATGAGATTTTACTTTTGTTATGAAATATTTTCTATCCCCAATGTAAAATAATTTTCATGTATGTAATATAATTTTCTAAAACTACTAAAAGTTTTGGTCCTTCATGATTTAATTTATTATAATCATGAAAATGTAAAAAAAAATTAAGGCACAAGATCAGGTATTCTGGGGTCGAGGCATTATAGCTAGTATCAAAGGATGTTTATAAGAAACATTGGAAATTAGATTTAGGAAAACATAATGTAGGGAACCTAACCCTAATATAGATTTGAGGATAAGAAACATTGGTAATTTTACCGTTAAGATTAATGTTTAACCATTATATGTCCAATATCCTATTCTTAACATAAGTAATAAGGAATCATGCATGTTTTAAATAAGGTTTTATGGTAATTAAATTTATTACAATGCTTCAAGTGAATACATGAATAATTTATTCACATGTTTTTATGTGACGATTAAGAGCCACTTCATCTTTTTTGACAAGTTCATTTTGGAAATTCAATTACCTTCACTATAAAGTGTTGGATCATAATATTTTACAAAATATAACCACATATAAAATGGTTTATATTGATATTTGGATTAGATTTTTGATTTTATTGTATTACATAACCGTATGATGCAAATTGTTCTATGAAAAGATGTAAGAATAGTTCAATCCATGACCAAAGGATATGATTGTTCATATAGAAATGTATAAAGGAAGTATATTTACTTATATTATTTGAGAAATCCTTTTCCTGAAGAGATTAAAAGTGTTGTTGAAAATTACCATTTCTCTATTAATGATGATTTTCTGATCTGGGAACCTTCACATAGTAGGATTCTTGACTCGAAGAGTTTCTACAAGCACTTGTAGATCAATGATATGAACAACTTTAGCTGGCTTAATAACTTTAATAAAGATTGGATTAAACCATCATGATTTACTGTAGTTTGGTCTATTTCTCATGGTAGGATTCCCACTGACTCTAGTTTACAAACTTTTGGAATCATCATTTGCTCTAAATGTCGTATGTGTAACCAATATCAAGAATATATTAACCATATTTTACTTTCTTGTGATATAGTTACTGCTCTTTGGAATTATATCTTTGACATATTTTAATGCAATTGATTGTTTTGTAGTTCTCTAATCTCTTAGGTTCAAAGATGTTTGGAGACATCTGACTCTCAACAAATCAAGAACCTCTTTGTGGCAGTGATTGTAGAGATTCTGCATGTGATCTGGTATGGTAGGAATGATTATAATTTTCTCAAAAGTTATTTCAATATTAATGTAGGTAAAATGATAATTCTTATAACTACCAGGGAGGTGACATCGATACAGAAGGATCAATGTAACAACTCAGTCATAGATTTGGTGACTCTGTGATGTCTTTTGATTGTAGGTAAGTATCCTCACCCTAAATTAATGCATGAAGTTTTTTGGAAGCACCCCCTCCCCTACAGGATGGATCAAAATCTACATGGATGGTGCCTCTAAAGGAAAACCAGGCCCAGCAGGTTGTGGATCCATCTTCATAAATCATCTGGATCAAGTTCTCGGTTGCTTTTACGGATCATGTGGTATTACTACGTCCCTATAAGCCGAGATGCTCAGCGTCATTCATGCGATCTCGTTTGTCAAGATTCACAACCGGAACAACATATGGATTGAAAGTGAATCCTCTACTATCTTTTAAGAAATCTGGAAGGGTACCATCCACCTGGCTTGGAAGTTCACTACCCGCTGGATTGACTGTCTGCACTCACTCTCCTCCCTCAACTTCATTGCTACGCATGCTTATTGGGAAGCGAACAGAATTGTTGATGCCCTTTCCAACATGGGAATTGATAAGGACACTACCTAGAAAGATGATCTTCCCCCCTGAGATTCTTCCGCTTTATGTTCTAGATGTAAACATAATTCCTTCCTTTAGACTCGTGTAACCCCTTTCTTTTATATAATAAATTTTGTGTTTTGGCCTTTGAACAGAACACTACCATTTGAAAAAAAATTATATTATTAGAGAGTAAAAGAGATACTCAAGTATATGAAAAACTGTATATGAAAAAAAAGTGTCCTATTTTCATCATTTTTGATGATATCAATGACCTTTTTCATATTTTTTTTATGGCTTTGGGTCATCAACTTTAGGTAGAACATGTTCTCTATCACCTTCCTTCTGAACATGATAGTTAAATTTCTATTACTTGACCAATTTTTCAATAATGTTCTCCTATTTGAAAGACTAGTTTGTTGGTGACCTTTTCATTTCATTTTCAATATTATAAAGAAGATGCATTATTAACCCTTTTATGATGTGGGTTTTTCAATAAATGAATTTTCATGTTTCAAACACTTGATTACTAATATAAAGTTTGAATTGAGAGGAAAAAAATTACTTATGGTGGGGAGAACATAAAAACTCAATAATTTACTATATTTTAATTTATTAATAAATTTAATTTGGCTTCCATCTTTCTTTATAAAAAATTTCAAGTTAGCTTGTGTTACATATAATACCGAGTTCCTTCAATAGCGTATAAGACACCCAAGATAATTATTAGCAGTTTAAATAAAATCCTAAGACTTTATGATATATTTATTTTTATATTTTATATTCAATAAAAATGTTTTTACATTTAGAAAATATATTTTATAGATATTTTATAAGAACAAATCATGTTTTACGCATAAAAAGTTATATTTGTATAAAGGCAGTTTTCCACCTTTTAATGGTGCACATATTTTAAAACTAAATTTTGGCCCTTTAATGAATTTTATGTTTCAAAATAGACATAATTATTGAATAAAAAATGTCAAAATTATCTTAGGGTGATTTTTGGGTATTTTTCGGAGAAGTTTCATTTTTTGATGAATAGTATGTAATACTGCATTTTATTTGAAAACTGTCATTTCATTTAAATAATTATTATTGATAAATTATATTTTAAATTGGTTTTAATGTAAAAATATATAAATTTAATTTAGTTAATTGGAATATTTTTTATATTTAATTTAGATAAAAAACATAATTATAATTTGAACATTTTCACTTTAAAAACCAAGTTTCTCGCCACATATGTGAGATTAGATTTAAATTGGATTTTTCAACTTATGTGAATTAATTTTTTTTAAAACAATATACATAGTTGGAATATCTGTAATATATATATTCTAATAATATCATCTTAATTTTTTACCATAATAATTAGTGAATGTAGTTAAAATTAAATACTGTGACTAAGGTAAAAATGAGTTTACATAGAGGTTAAACATTAATCTTAAGGGCTAAAATTACCCAGAAACTTGTCCAAAACACATTTTATGGACATATTATGACAATATAACCTATTATATCAAATTTTACGAGTTATTGGGATACTATTCAATGACATTAACCTATAAAATAAGTTAAGTAAGTAAAAAGATAAAAATAAACCTTCCATATCTTCAACATTTATAAAGCCTTGATGTATAGAAAAAAAACCACATTAGTTCGGTTATACAAATTATTATGAAATTTCAGAGGCTTATTTACTCATATTAATTTTTATCTAATTTTTATGTGTGAATTAATTAGTTAAAATCATTAAGGAATTACACTGTTGAAATTATTTAGTTAATATTTAACTAAAAACAAATGATTCTAAAAATATTAAAAGTGAAGTAAATTCTGTGAATTATTGTATTTAAATAATTTTAGTTGAATTAATCATGTTAAAAATGTTTGAAATAAATATATTCAAATTAAATCATTTCCTAAATATTTTTAAATTTATTTTTTTAAAATAATGTCAAAATTGACATTAATGTGATTTTTTAATAAATGATATATTATTAAAATATTTAAAATTTAAAAAAACTATATTTTTGAAATTTATATATAAATATTAATAAATAAAAAATATAGTATATTTATGGAATTATTTATCTTTTAAAATGAACATATTGACCCATATATAGTAAAAACATTGTTAGCACGATTCAGGTTAAAGTAGTGTTTTTGCGCGTTACATGCGCTTCTGTTAAAATTAATTAAAACACACAAGATGTTTTTATTTTTTAAATTAGATAAAATATTATGAGTTAAATGGGTATATAATTTATAAAAAATATAAATTTAATTTACTCTTAATGGTTAAATTATCTAGGTTAGAAAATTAATTAGCCTAGTGAAAACCTAAAAATGGAAAATAGGGAAACTTAGATGTAACAAAATCCTAAAAATACTTTTATTTATTTGTGTTGGAGGTGTTTCTAGAACATATATTAAATTTAATCCATTATTTTACAATTTTGGAAGTACATGAGGTAAGGGATTCCACCCAATAGTGTTTACCTTTTTATATTTACAAGAATGCCACTCCCCCTCTACTATAAAAAGGAATTCACTCCCCTCACTTATTTAAACCTCTCAAGAACATTAACCTATTTAAACACTGATAACATTGATCAATATAATTCTTAAAAATTTCCTAGAAATAGAAATTAGTTCAAAAATCTTAGCAAGGAATTATTTTTGCAAAAACCAAAAGGATTTACCCCAAGAAGAGGTAACATTCTTCAACGGGCAATTTTATTTTATTTCATTATGTACTCAAAAAAATATTTATATATAATGATTATATAATAGCATAAGTATCCTAAATATAATTATATGTATTTATATTATGTTTACTACATGCACATTCACACACTTTTTTCAAATGAAATACACAATCATCATTCGTGTGTACGGTGAACCATCGCCTCACCAACCAATGTCATTCGTCATTCAATTAACACATTTAATGGTTATAATAATGATTTATTTATAGTTTATATATGATATATATGTTATTTATAATTTATTTTTTCTTCTTTAATTTTAATATAACAGATACCAACTTGAATTCCATTTTATGGGAATACAATAAATTTATTTGTGTATGTGTGGACTACCACCTCTTCAAAGCGATGTGATTCGTTCACGTACTACAGGGAATGTATTAAGGATGATTTTAAATAAAATGCATGACATAAATGACATTAATATTCTACTATAATTATAATATTCATATATATCATTTACTTTTATTTCTTTTAATATAATAAGAAATGGACGTAGCGTTCATGCATATGTATGACCTACCGTCTCCATGAACGGTGTATTTCATTTTCTATCTCCATGATTTATGGAGTTATATAAATAAATATATAAAAATATATATAATATATACATCATGCTTTACTATAATTATATGATTAAATCATGATCTATGTAATATGAACACAAAATTACAAGTCAAAACATGCTCAAAAATCAATGCCATTAACACCCGAAACGATGAAAATAATGAATGATTATTAATGAATGGTTTATTATATGTTATAAAAGAAAATAAATGATATAATAATTATTAATATCTTTAAATTATAAGTTAATAACATTATTAAATCTATTATATAAGATGTTAAATACCATTCAACCAAAAGAGAGTGTAAGGTATAGAATTTATTCTCAATTTACATTCTATTGAGAATTATTTATTATTTTGAAATAGTTCACTTCAATTTAGTGTATATATTGACCATTTTTTATTTAATATCTTTATTATATAATAACTTATGTTACTTTATAATTTAATTTTAATTATCCCATCCAATGAAATTTTATTTGAAAATAACAGAGTGATAATGTTATTATGGAATCATTTGTGATTATTAACATTCTCTTGAAACAATCACTTTATTGTAATAATTTTTCATTGTTTATTAAATTTCCCTTGAATATCTATTTTATTGTGTAATGGATAATAATATTGGTTAAAATGAAGTCCATTTTTATATAATTTTATTACTTTGATAGTTATTTGATTAACTTGGGAAATATTGATAAATCTGTATCTTCTATTTAATATAAATATTTGATGATAAGGCACAATATTTATTAATTAAATCAATTATTCGATATATGATGAATTATTTGGACTGGTAGGACATGGTTTGAGGACTATTTAATGAAATCTAAATGGGTTGGGGACTGGTTAATGTAATCCATATGGGTTGTAGACTGGTTAATGCAAGCCCAACGGTGTACCAGTAGTCTAATGGGATGGAATCAGTTGTTGATAAAGCCTATGCATTAGTTTTCAAAAAAATTTAAATTACTAAGATGATATATATTTTCATAAATCAGAAAAGTTTCTACCGATATACTTAAACTATCATTAGGATAAATCTGGATTGTAAGTATCATGAGGATAGATCATGATAACTCAGATGTCCAACATTTTTCATTCCATCATAATTATTATTCCATGTGATTATATGATTAAGTATAATATCTATGAAAAAGATTCAATCTTGAATGATTATTTATATGTAATTATTCAATTATATTCTATTCTTTTTATAATTTAATATGATCTAGCCAGTTATTTAATTGATTGTCTGCTTAGTTATTTACCTTTCCATATTGATTATGTTAATTAATTCATTATTGCTTCCATTTTACTTTACCCTTATTGAGTGTCTGATCTCAACCATATTTTTTATTCTCCTTATGATATGAATATGAATTTTCGTAATTAGTTTCAAGGATGATTTTCTTTTACTTTTTTTACGAAATCTTTTATATCCCCATTGTAAAATGGGTTTCATGTGTGTAGTCTAATTTTCAAAAATTCTAAACTTTTCTGTCCTTTGGATTTTATTCCTTGTAATCAAGGCAATGTAATAATATAAGCCCCTGAATCTAGGATTTTGGTGTTGGGGCATTATATATGATATAATTTCTAGCTATAGTTTTTGATATAATGACTCACAATAGTGTTATCTATAATATTTTCTACAGAGTTACCGCTATAGTTCCTCTACTTTTGTACCCATTATAATACTTAAAAAATTTAATACCACCAATATTTCAACCCTAAAATTCATGGATATTGACTTAGGCTATTAACCACTAATTAATATTCTTATAAAATTATTTGAATATTTTTTGTGAACATTTTGTGGATGTGTGTTTGCATGTGTTTTGTTAACTTCTATATAAAAAATCGTATAAATAACAAAGGTGTAAATACTTTTTAAATAAAATTTCATGGGAATAGTTAATATATACAATATATTATTTATTAAAAGAATTTATGGATATTATATGTAATATGGAATTTATAATATATTATTATATTTGGTATATGTTATATATAAAGATTATTAATTGTGTTGTTATAAAACATTAGTATTATTATAAAACATTACTATTATATATTTATGAAATATTTTTATTAATACCAAAAATAAATCAACACACACAAATTTTTTAATAATTACAAGGAAATGAAATTTATGTAATTCATAAAAAAATAGTTACATATGTCACACAAAAAGTTTATAATACACAAAAAAATAAAAATTATAATTCCCCCAAAACATTTATAATGAATAAAAATAAAAATAAAAATATAATTCATATAGAATATTTATATATACACAACATAAATTCTTTCTATAATGCCCGATGAAAATTTATATTTTACACATAAAACATTAATGTTCTATATAAATGTTTTGATATATGTTCATAAAACATTAATGATTAATTTAAAAAAAAAATTATATGCTAATATATATCATATAATGTATTATTTATTTTTATAATACATTATATATATATATATATATATATCATAAAAATACCATGGATGTCCATATAAACAACCTTCCTTGGGTTACAAACAAGAATGAATGTGAAACCCTATTCCCAACTGAAATATGTTAGAGGCTAGGGATCGACAATTATGTTTTAAAACAAACATAAATTGGAGTGATTTTAGTTAGTAATCAAGTATCTTTCTGTAAATAAGAATTTGTTTCAGTAAAATCTCTCATCTAATGAAAATTCCATGTTATTTTCAAATATAACTATGAATCAATGTTTATAGTTATAATAGATGGATGTGGTGATAACGTATATGGGTAGTTCAATCCAATCATGATCTAGAGGAACCAAGTGTATGTCAATAAATAAATATGTGAAATATATAAGTTAGATGATGACTGACTATCTATATTACAAAGGAAATAATTTCTGAGGATTATCTGTGATTGGAAGGGATATATACTGGAAACCCAATACCTGTGAATATACCCAGGATGGATGTAGGCTTCTCAGAGCCTATTTGTTCATATGGTAATGATGATGACCACCTATATTTTATGTTATGATTGACATAGATACTAACAAACCAATTCATATATGTTTATATTGGATATATACTAGCCACTTAGTCATTACGAGATCAGATATGATGGGTGTTGGCCACTTTATCCTAATGAGTGTGCATAAAATGGATACATTCCACTCTATGATCATTATTTCCAATGGTATAGATGTTTTCCATCCAATCCTTGTTTTTTTATCTGGATACAATTATTCCACCCAAGGTATATCGAATTTAACAAGATAGACACGAACCACTCACTACCCATAGCTTTGAATGGGATAGATGATGTCCAATATCACCTGAGTTTTTGAGAGTGTGTTAGATTTACTTTTTTATTGATATGGAATTTAATATTGTTAATTATAGTGAGTTTCTTGGATTTTTATTGTTTAATTATATGAAATAGGTTTTTATATGTACTTAATGGTGTGTTTTGATTTCATATTTGAAACCATAATAGTATTTACCTTGAGATTCAAGCTTAATTAGAAACTGGATTTTAGATAGGAGTTTTGAGGGGTTGTTCTAGGATGTTGGATCATTTTCATGGTCTCAGAGACCAAAAAAATAATATTTTAATAATTTCTAAAACTCTAGTATGTTTTTCATGGTCACTTGAATAATCATAGAGATCATGTATGTAATGCTTGTAATATTCAAATTGGGATTTGTAAGGTATACACGGCCACCTTCACAATTTTTGGGGGTACATAATTATGGTTAAATGAAGACATTTGATTATTTAATTATCAAAAATATCTATAATTTTTCTATAATATTCTTAAAATACCTTGGGAAATTTTATAAGAAATATAGGTTAGAATTTATTGATCATCCAACCTCTCATTGGTTTATCAAATACATGAGTCGTCGGATTTGATGACAGATCTTAGGTAAGACCTAAATATAGTTTATTTATATCATTTAATCTTATTTTCTCTCTCAGATTTGGGACTAGGGATACTGAATATTTTATTCTACGTTCATGGATTTAGAATAATCATTTTTTAATTTTTTTTTGTAATTATCACTTTTGGGTTATTTTTGAACTATAAACTGAAGAAATTCCAAGAAAGATATAATAAAGAAGGAGAATTAGATATCTTATATGAATTGGATAATTTTAATTTAAAATTTCAATTAATTATGATTAATTTAGGAATTTATTTAATAAATAATGTGCAATTTTTACATTGTGTGAAAATGGTAATTTTGGTATACATGTGTTTTTCCTGAACAATGGATTTTTATATCTTATATTGATTGAAAATTTAAAATAGTTTTTTTAATGGAATTTTATTACTTTAATTTCTATTTAAATTTATATATTTTCATAATAAATGATATTATTTGTTTATAATTAAAAACATGGGTTTTAATGTGGCTTTTTTTAGCTTTCATGATAACTCGGTTTTAATGAAAATTATAAAATTTGATGTTGAGTTGATTTAAATGAATTTTATCAATGAATTGGTTGGATTTTTATATATTACTTGATCATAGATATTATATTTACAACCTAGGGTGGGATCATGTGTTAAAATGGTTTTCAAAAGAAATTATTTTATGAACCTCAAGGTTTTATCAATGTGGATGGGTGGATTAGAGGGCATGTCTTCTGATGAGAATTGGTTAGGATAACCAAGTTTCAAAGGATACCCTAACTATGGTGTTTTTTGGATATATTAACAAGGATTGATACCTTTTTAACGCTAGATAGTGATTTATATATTTAAAATTGATATTTTAACATTTATTATCCTCTCCTATCCTTAATAAGAAAAATTTTTAACTTCAAAAAATATGAATTTTAAAATTATTTGGGAAAGAAAACATTTCTTGTTATGTATTGGAAAATTTTAATTTTCCTTTAGATATAAAAAACAATAACTTTTTTTTATTTATAAATGTTTTGTATTTTATTGGAATTGAAAGAAAATATTTTTTTATGGAAGTGATTTTAGGTGGAGACAATATAGTTTTTCTATTTTGTTTGGAATTGTGCTCTAATTTTGTGTTTTTTTAGAAAATATGGAATTATTTTATAATTAATGTCTTAGTTTTGGATAAAAGTTTTAAATTAATAATTTTTTTGGATTTTAAAATTAATATTTTTATTTATTATGGGTATTTATATTTTTGTATGAAAATTTTTAAAGTTTGGAAGAGTATTGTAATATTGAGGAAATCGTTTTGAGTTATTCCTCAATGCATATATTTTCACTTCAGTGGATAGATAATCTTAATTGGATATAATGTTGGTAATGGGAATACAACATTCTTTATTAGTGGTGGGCCATAGTATAATATTTTACATATGGATAATGATATATTTTATATATGTTCTTTTATTTTGATATTAACTTGACAATGTATCTCATTTTATTTAATCCATGAGATAGATTTATATTGGTTTTATGAATAATTTGGTTTACACTATTTAAGGATGATCAAATTGGTTTTTGAAAATGAGTATTTCATGAGAATACATTGTTATTGTTATGTTATGATGTAAAAATTGGTTCCCACTATTTATTTTAACCCTAACCAATTATTTGTACCTCTGATGATAGGGGGACACACTTGAGGTTATGTAGAATCCAGACATTGGTCTCGAGGTTCTGGATATTAGGTGTTGGTGTTATAAAATGGTATTAGAGCATGGGTTTTAATTAGAGTGTTGGAAATTTCCATATAAATTTGGAATATAATTCATAGGGATTAGAATATAGCTATAAAAATTCATATTTAACCTTTTTATAGTGAGTTACCAAGTGTTGATACAAAGATACGTTTTTGATGTTTTTGGAGTTTGTAGAGATATTACTGAATGAAATAAAAGTGAATATGTATATTATATTGTATTTTATTGTAAATATACAAATCATGTTAAAAAAAAGTTTTATAATATTGGGGTGAAGTCCATTCCCACCTTTTTAATAATTTTTATTTTTTTTAATTGGTTTAGAGTATTTTATAACAAATATTGTATTATTTTTTATGAATCTATATTAATGGAATGCAAGACCGAAGTATACAAAATTATATCATGTAATGGTAACATAAACTCTTCAAAAGGTTCATTTATTTCTATTTAAGTGAAATACATAAATTACATCAAATAATGTGTTTAGGTTAGTTTTATTTTCATAAGGCTTATAAAGTTCTATGTCCAGGTAACCCAATTCGTATAAATTGCTCTCCAGCCAGCTGTGTGAAAATTCAACTAGAAGATGAATTCAGTATGTAAATGTAATTTTGATATTTCACTGGATATATAATGTTCATTAACATTATACGTGGAATTACATAAAGGTCACTCAACCTTATATGTAAGTGTAACTCAATAATCCAGGAGGAAATGTAAGTGTTATCTGAACTCTTCATAAGAGTCCATAAAATAGTAAAAACCATTCACATAAAGGATGATTTTTACTATGTAAGGGAATGATCAGTTACAAACATAGAAAATTTTTAGGTTTATATTTAATTCCTTTAGTTTTAAATTAAATTCTAGTAACTTTTATGGTGTGAATTTTTTGATTAAAATTGTATAAAAACTTATTTAAGGCATCATAAAATTAAATCAGGTGATGAATGATGGTTTTTTATTCAGGGAAATAATTATCACAGTTAATTTTTATGATTATTGTTTAATAAATAATTTATTTCATAATATTAAGTCAAATATTATTTAATTCTTATAAATCATGTTTCTTTGGTTACGCTATGATTTCTGCTTCTAAATGTATGCGATGGGAGGGGAAGGTTTCACGACACGAAATAATTGGTTTTGTCTTGATTGAGGAAGTAGTTAGGAAAATTATTATTAGACTAGTTTTTTAAATATAGTTATTATAGGGTATTTTTAAATTGAATCTTAAAAATGAAAGAGATATCGCAATAATTCAATTATCATGATGAAAATCAGGCTTAGTATTCATGGAAATTTAAACTTGAATGTCTATAATTGTATTATTACAGGTGGAAGATCAAAAAATATGGATAAATATTGGGAAAATATATTCAATAATGTGTTCGTATATATATATATATATATAATGGAAATGAAGGGAGATGATAGAGGATATGGGTGGAAAAATATTGTATCTAACTGGAGACAGATAAAAGTGTGTAAGATAAGAGAAATTAGTGTTTATTTATATTATGAATAACCCTTTTCATGATAAAGGTATAAATAGTTAATGGTGTGGTTTTATATAGTATTGTGAATAAAAAATGAAGATATATCTTGATAATATGTGAGAAATGAATAGGACTAAGAACTCAACACACTCGATAACTTGACATCAATCTATTGAAGAAAATCACTTCATTTGTTACACAAAATTTTTATCATTGAAATGTTAAATATTCAATTGTGTGTGGGGTACACCAAAACACTCTTGGGAGATGTTTAATTTGATTTTAATTATAAAACCATATCTCTTTCACTCATAGGATAATTCTAGTGGGTCATGTGATCTCAGAGGAATCCAAATCACACTAAGGATTATCCTTGTGTTTTTATAGATGACTATTTTATTTTTATTGTTTTATCTTGTGTTAGAGAGCATTCTAGAATGAAAGAAATAAAACATCACTACAATTTAATGCGTCAATAATGTTATTTTGGAATAAAATTAATAATATATATATTATATTACCCCTCTAACATTTTTTATATAGATCTTGTAGATGACTTTACAAGTGCTACAAGAGCATCAAGTTCCCATCATTTGTGATTGGTTGTTTAAAGTATGAAGTCGATATCTAGATGAATATTTTATCACTGATTTATTTTATCTACTAGAGATAATATAAATTAAATAAATATTAAGTGGATTCCTACATTTTATGGGAATGTTTTTTATATTTATAAGGAAAAGATGTTTCCTTAACTATTGTCTATTTGTTATGATATATTATAATTTTCAACTAATGGATTCAATCCCTGTACAGAAGGTACTAACTTAATAGTGGAAGAAAAGAATAATATTTAAAATTATGTACTTTATCATATCTTTTTTAGTATTCTTTTTTAGTGAGTGAGTTTCTTAATATTAAAGGAATAAAAATAGAAAAATTAATCTGGGATAAATTTATGAAGAACTATAATATAACCACCAAAGTAAATGTATAAAAGATATAGATTTAGATTATGAGTCTATAGATATCTTCATTACAAGGGTTAATGAAGTTATAAGAACAATTAGATTATATGATAAGATGTTATAAGACTCACAAATTGTAAATAAGATATTGTGTATCCTACTTGGAATGCTTGAGAAAAAATATTAAATTTGAAAGACAAGGATCAATGATTTATTCCAATTGATGAATTACACAACATTTTAATATATTATTTGATGATAAAAGATAAAATTTTAAATAATAAGTGAATAAATGAAATGGATATCTCCTTTATAGCCCCTAAACATGAAAATTTAAAAAATGTTATTTTTAAATAAGATTCTATAACTTCATATTCCAATAAATATTTTTATGAGAAATTTTATGAGGTTATGCCCTTTATCTCAATAATGGTACAAAAAGTTAATGTAAAATACAATGTCATGTTATCTTTAAAATGATTCAATATGGTTTTATTGATAATTTCATAAAAAAATACCAAAATTTAGAAGTTGAAGAAGACAATTATGAGGAAGAAGAAAATAGTATATAATTATCTAAGAAGAAAGAAACAAAGTGAAATATTTCTTCCAAATAGAATGGTTAGAAATTATATAATATAAAAATATAATTTTTTTTCTAATTAAGGTGAAGACGGTGAATATGAAGAAGAAGTTTTTACTTTTAGGGATGATGTTGATGTTAAAATACTCATTAAAAATTTGGATTATGAAAATATCACTAGTGATGAAATCAGTTCAAAAAGTGAGAAAGAATAGATAAATATGGAATATATATATATATATATATTTGAAATAATTTATCTCAAATATTTTTTTATTGGATAAGAATATCAAAATATTAAATAAATTTAACCAATCTTTCAATAGTATATAATGTGGTCTTATTGATGAAAAATATATGTTATTATAAAATATTTAGGGTTTAAATTAGATTATTAAAGATTATAAGACTCTTAATATCTTGATATAATAAATGGTAAAAGTTAAATAAAATTAGTTTGACCATTTACAACTTAAATTCTTCAAAATAAAAGATGAATTGAATAAAAAAGATATAGCATTAAATATTCTATTTTAGATACTATATATTATTCAAAGGTGGATGATAATTAAGATGGACAATAAAAAATAAATCTTATGTGTGATAATAATACTAAATTGTTTTGAGTTTTTAAAATAATATTAAAGTTATGAAGACCTTTTTTTTGTCCAAATATAATGACATGAATAAATATATATATTTTTTTAACACCAAAAAAAATCTATAACTTATGTTTCCAGAGAGGTTGATAAGAATATTATTATAAAGAATAATATTTTAGGGTATCAAAAAAATTTATCATGCAAAAAAGAATTTATTATTGGGGAATAAAAAAGGATATTTTATAATAAAAATATTCATGAGAACATAATTTTTACAAAGGATTGTATTCTTTCTGTGTATTCTATTAGTTTTTTGGATTACATGGGTTTATAAAAAAGATGTGTTTGTTTAAATAACAATTTAACGATATTTCTAAGAGGTTTATGAAGAAATATTTTATGTGGATTTATCCCTCTCAATGGAAGGAACCTCATTTTTTTACAATTGTTGACAAAAAAGAAAAAACATAGTTGATGTTCTTGGAAAATACTTCAAAAGGTCTAACCAGTCTATTCACCTTGAAAATGAATAGCTGATCATTATACCCTTAAAAAATATGTGTGTTTAAATACTCAATTAATTTATAATAATAATATAAAAGGTATAGAGAAAGAGTTTCTTATAGAAGTTTCACTACAAGCATATAAAGGGAAATATCCATGGATCATAGAAAGTGGATTATCATATCATATGAAAGGATATTTAAATAACCTATATTATTTTGAAAAGTGAAATGATATATTATTAAAATTTGTAAATCTTGGTTCAATTTAGATTAATTTAATTGGTTCAATAGTGACTGGGAAAGAGAAGTTGAAATTCCAAAACACATTATATGTTGATTGATTAAAAAACTACATATTAAGTGTTTTATAGATTTGGGATGATGGAAATGAAGTTATTTTTAGAAAGTATGGGTTTTTTTCAATAAATTTTAATATTTAAGAGTGGTGAAAATACTAAAATATAAAAAATGTAATTTTTTCACGTGGGTGATACTGGAAATTAATAATATCTTAACATACAATAGGAGAAGGGATTGTATCATTTATGTCATTGAGATCAGGGTAAAATGAACTCAAAATACCACATATGGAGGAAAATTCACAAAATTTTCATATTTAAGAGAGAAATATATTGGATGTCCTTAGAATTCTGGAAGGGAAATATTTTCAATTCATCACATAAGTAGGTGGAAATTAAATCTACTAATCCTATAGAGATTATCCATTTAGATGTATATGGGTCAATAAAGAAAAAAAACTAACCAATTGACATAAGTAATTTATTAATTTTATTTATGAATTTACTCACATTACTTCTGTTATATTTTTGAAACACAAGTAAGAGGCCTTAATAATGTTTAAATTTTTTCAATGAAGTATAGAAAAGGGTTAGATTTTCTCTCCAAAGAAGATCCAGATAAAAAATTATATTGAGTTTATTAATGGGAAGTATAAATAATTTCAAGAGAATAATGCCATTCAATATTAAATTAGAGAACCATACCCACCACAACACAATTCCATGGATAAATTAAAGAATTAATGTTTGGTGGTTATATAATTAACAGCATCGGTCAATCATGATACATATCGAAATTTTTAGAGGAGATATATTGGTGAAGTAGTGCACATTCAAAAACATTTTCTACAAAAGACATATTTAGATACTTATCCATTTTATATATACTATAAAAAATATAGATGTTTAAATATTCTTTGTCTGTTTGGATTCACTTGTGTTATAAATGTAAAAAGTTAAATTCTTGGGAAATTTTAAAAGAGAGGTGTTGTTGGAATTTTTATAGGACATACTCAAAATGGAAGAGGTACCATTATTATAAAAAAATTGATTTGAAATATTTTTGATACTGATTATTTTAAATGTTCTAGAATATTCAATAAAAGATGTCATATATGATTATCTTGTTCCATTTGTGATGATGATCTTGTTTTTGTTAAAAAACTGATGAAATTTCAAAAAGAGATGAAAGTGTTAAAGATTTATGTGTTTAAGAAGAAGATTAATCCATTAATGTGACGTGGAAAAACCTAGTTCATTACATCCCATGTTTTGAAGACCAGATAAGGCCCAAAACATTATTAAAGTTAAAATATAACAGGTACAACTAGGGGAACCCATAATACACTAGATCATACATCAATGTTTTCTAAAGGATAACTAAGAGATATTAAATAATATTTAATGTATCAAGAGTAGTTTAATTCTATTAATAAATTATTGGAATATTATGAGATGAATGTGAATAAGGAGTTGGTACCCAATCTTGAATAGAATAATATTATCTGAAGAATGTTGGTGCTCTGAAATAAGTTCAATGAAAAATGTGAATTAATAAAAAACAATTTTTTTATTAATGTATTTTCACAAGATGACGAAGTGGACATTGATGAGACATTTTCATAGGATTCAAGGATTTAATATAAAAAAATATTTATTTATATTGCAGATCAAATGTGATAAAAAAACTTTTCAAATGAATTTAAAATATTCCTTTCTCAATGGTGAGTTGGTATAGAATATTTACATTAATAAACCTTATGGTTTATTGCTTATATAATATGATAATTATGTTTTTAGGTTAAATAAGTATTTATATGGGTTGAAATAAGCCCCTAGAGTTTGGTATTATTTTCAAGAAACCATCTTGAAGATGTTTAATTTCAGAAATTAAAAATTAGACATCAATATCTATATTAAGTATGACATAGTGGTATCTTCCATATTTATTTTTTATGTATATGATTTCATTTTTATAGGAAATTATTAAGATGTTTTTCATTATTTTTTTAAAATAATGAAGAAGATTTTTTAAATTTCTATTCTTAACCATATGAGGTAATTTATTTCTATAAAAATTTTAATTATATAGATCAAAATTTTGTTTATGAAGAGAAGTATTCTAGGTAATTTCAAAAAATATTTCTCATGGAAGATTCAAGGCCAATTTTTACCCCAATATTATCCAAAAATGAAAATTTTAAAGATAAGAAAGGTAATTAAGTTGACCTAATGGAATACAAGAAGCTGATTAGAAGTATTTTTTACACAAAAACCTAAAGGATAGACACAAATTATACTATAATAGTATTTTTTAGGAATCCATGTTCCCTACAGAATTACCATTTTAGTTTTATAAAGATAATTTATAGGCACATTAAAGGATTAATGATATATCATTTGAAATATGGTATCCTTGGGAAGCATGGTTCATTTAATCAAATAGATGTGGATTAGGTAGATTATTTTTATAAAAAGAGGTCTAAACATGGTGGATTTTTCTGACATGGAAAGCACTATGTTTGTTAGCACACTAAGTAGAAGTTTTTGGTCACCTTGAGAACCGCTAGTGAAGAATATGTTGTTGCTACTCATTTGAGTACCAAGTAGATGTGGATGAAGAGCCAATTTAAATTTCTCAACAATAAATTGATGTTTCAACTTCTTATTGTATGTGATGATCAAATTTCTATGAATCATTTAAGTAATTTGGTTATGAATTCAAGATCTATGTACATTAATAAAAAATATCACTTTATCAATGATCTTATGGAAAAAAATGAATTGAAACATGAATTTATTCTTATAAATGAGAAAATTGTTGATGTTTTTATAATAACACTACCTAATTATTATATAAAGAATATTAGTTTGACGATGAGAGTTCAGCCACATCCCTCTCATGGATAATATATAGGGTTTTAGTCCCTTCACTCACAATTTCATTGGTTGTTTTTGTAAGAACCTTAGTACTGAAAGAATAATTTTTTCACATTAATTTTTATTCATGAATTAAATAATTAAATTCATTAAAAATTTGTTAATTAATTATAAAAATAAAATAGAAAATAGATTTATTAAACTAATTTCTTATTCTGTTATATTTAAAAGATAAAATGATTTTTTTCATGAATACAATATTTCATTACATTATTTAAAAATCCTATATTTTTTAATAAAGAAAAATGGGATAAGATATTTTTTAATATTATATACCCTATTCTTTATAGGTCATTTGGATGTATTTTGATCTAGAATAAAAATATTATATTTTAATGGTTTCATAAATTACTAAAGTGCCCCTCACC
The DNA here is from genome assembly GCA_963277665.1 of Viscum album. Lineage (NCBI taxonomy): Eukaryota > Viridiplantae > Streptophyta > Magnoliopsida > Santalales > Viscaceae > Viscum > Viscum album. The sequence goes on from OY728122.1 coordinate 81,700,329, forward strand.
TCAATTATAAAAGTGCTCCCCTTCTTTTACATCATTTCTCATGTTGAACCTTATAGAATGACCATACTCTATTGAAATATATTTTCTACCTTGATTAACACATTATATATGTTCTCTTCCCAATAAAATACTAATTTTTTGTTCCTTAATGGATCCTTCAAGAGGTGATTTCTAAGAGGCAACATTCTTAAATATTCTCTTTTAATTTCTTTAATTATTATTCATTCTTCTCATTGCCTTCATCCACAAAAGCATAATAAGTACAGTATCATGTGTATACTATAATTTTATATTTCCATTGGAATATATTTCACATATTCTTTTTCTCAACACCTTTTAAACAAAGAAGCAAATTATTATACAAATTATGGATATTAACCATCTCTATGGATTATGAGTTTTAATTTTCTATTACTGCCTTCATGGATAGTCATAAAACAATTATTATGGTTATAAAATACTTTAATAAGTATATTATAACTTATTCAATTTTCTATAACTAATATATATGGATGATATTAAATGAAATTAAACTAATTTTTATGGTTGAAAAAATCAGCATAATAAATTTAAAACCTTCATCAAAGTTTTACCAAATGAATCATCCTAATTTAAAAAATAAAAATTATACATAAGACCATTTAAAATTATGGAGAGTCATGAATAATATGTAATCTCACTTTTTGAGTACTATTTACACTCTAAAAGAATGCCCATTAATATACACAAGTTAACCAACCATGGAATGAACTCTCCCGGAACGACAAAATTTATATTTATAACTCATCAAAATGGCCATAAATGAACATAATAAATAAAATATATTTAGAATATATTATAAATCAATCAATTAATTAATTAAATTTTATTATCTATGATATTAAGTGAAATTTCAAAACATATTCATACATAAAGTAAGGGAATGTTTTTAAATCCTCTTTTCAGGATAAAACTATTTTTATTAAAGAAATATTTTTTTAACATATACGTGATGAATGGAATTTCCCAATTTCCTGATTTTTTAATGTTTTCAAGCATATTTTACAAGTTTAAATTTTTATTTTCAAATAAAATGTTTTCTTTTATGAGTGTGTGGCTTTGAAAAATGAGAAGTTATTTCAAAATGGAAATGTTAATATCCTTAGAAATGTTTCTTTTTTTAAAATATTTGTGTGTTTTGATCATCTTATGTTTCTTGAAAATTGTTACGATGATGGGTTGTTCCATGATAAGATGATGGTGGATGATTCCATTAATGGTTTCTTCTTCTGTGTGCAATTAAATAGAGTTTAATGATAAGGTTTCCACTATGAGATTATGAGAATATATTGTGATGGTTATTCAAATTGTAACTGTTTTGGTATGTCCCTCTTTAGTTGGGTGAGAAAAATTATATGTAAGACTCATATAAAAATGATTCCACATGTTACCTTTGTGATTTATGTATTGTTTATATGGTATTACAATAAACTTATTATTTTATAAGGTAATCTAAGAGCATCCATTTTATAGGTGAAAGTTACAACTTTATGAAAAGTTTTGTTGAATTTTTTTTAAGTTTTTATTTTTCTTAATGTTATAAAATTATCTCGGTAAAAATATGATTTCTTTTGTATGAAATTTTTTATTTCAAACAAGGAATTTTTTTTATATATGTTATTATATAATAATGATTTATTTCATTCTTTTGACGTATCTTACTTAGATTCTGTTCTCATACCAAGTTTTAAAATGTTTTTCAAAGCGTTTAAGGGTGTAAAATAATAAGGATGGTGTCATGAAGAAAATTTTGAATATTTTTCATGACTGGAAATAATTTTTTATTTTTAATACTTTTTTTAAAGATAAAATTGATACTTTATAATAGTTTCCACTTCTAATGTCTAGGTTTAAATTATAATATTATTCCGTAATTCTCTAAAACTATAATTCGAAAATATCATTTGGAATTAAAGAAATTTAATTATCATCTAAGTCACTAGAATATGTAACTTTTAAGGACTGTTTATTATCGTTGTCATCCTTTAAAATTATTTTGAAACAATATATAATTTGGGGATTACCATGTTTCATCATCAAAATTATGTTTTCTCAGAATGGTTTTATGTATATGGCACTGGGAATCCAAAGTTGGAAGGAACCAAGAGGATGATATCCTTACAAATTAGGAACCCAAAATGGTTGGAATTGTAAGTGAGTATTTTGTGGTAGTAATGGATCTGTTAATGTAGGATAAAAATGGTAGTGGATTCCAATAAAGAGGTCAAACACATCTACTATAGAGAAATATGATGAAATTTGAAGATTTTATGATGTTAGAAGTTCTTTAAATCCTAGAAACGATATTCAATGTCATTGGATATTCAGATAATCAAAATTTAATCCTATAATTATCATTTTTAAGGTGAAGATGACCAATGGGGGTTAATGGTCAAGAATATCCATGAAAGGGAATATATTGAGTCCTTGGAATGGGATGGATTTAAGAACCCTTTTCCTAATAAATGTATTCCTAAGTTAGTCTTACTTAGGATATAAAAATACTTATTCTAACTAAGGACGAGGATCATGTGGCTACATATGAAGAAATATTAACTCATTTGGAATGGTATGATATAGATTTTATCTAGGATATTTATAGTTAAATCAATTGTTTTTCTCAATATTGATTCCCAAATATCAAAGGGCATAATTTTCATGATAATTTAAATATTATTAGATGCTTGTTCAATGTGCAGAGAAGGTGCAAATTGAGTTTACTGATGATCATCTGTTCTTTTAAAATCAATATAAAAAGAGGTCAATGTGGCATGGAAAAGTGCATAATGTATCAAATAAGATTTAAAGTAAAAAAAATAAATTTTTAGTTTATGATAATTGTCATAAAAACACAAAGGCGAATTCTTTTTGATGTCTTATATGTTCTTTCACAGTGGTAAGGTTGAGAATATAGCTCATAAGTAAAATAAAAAAGATCATGGTAGTGGTATGACCAATTCTAATATTTAGGATGGAAAATGTTTTAAACGTAAATAAATGGTTCATTATGAAAATGAGTGTCGAAAAAACCCAAATAAATGGAAGAATCTAAAACATAAGTAGAAAGGTGTGGTGAAATCCTTTGTCACTACCACAGTAGTTGTTAGGACATCAAACGAAGTGGTATCAGGTATATTTCTTATTTATTCAGATTATGAAAATGTTTTTTTATTCAGGGTCTAAACATTCTTTCATATCTACCAAACTTTCTAATAAATTATAAATTTTAACTCATGGATTGGATCTAGAAATAATGGTAAAAATTCTTAGTGGAAATATTAAGTAAAAAATAAATTATAAAAATCATACTATCACTATTTGTGGAATGAAATTAACCAAAAATCATGTTTTCTTTCCTCCAGTAGAGTTTGATTTTATTTTGGGTATGGATTGGATTTGTTTTTACCATTATAAGATATATTTTTGAGCTAAAGAAGTTATTTTTCCGAAATAGTTTCAGTTTTTATACAACAATGAACCCATACCTTTGATAACATATTAATAAGCTAGGATACTATTAAAATATGGATATAAAAGTTATCTTTAAAATAATATTGAAAATAATGGAACTATTTAGATAAATGATGTGCTAGTGGTAAATGAATACATGAATATTTTTAGTGATGATTTCTCTAGGGTAATTTATCAATGAGAAGTTAATTTTACTATTGATATAGTCCCTCATGATAAACCTACTACAAATGCCCCAAATAAATTGGCTTAATATTATATTTTGGAACTAAAAATGAAATTTTTGGAGTTAATAGATAAAGGTTTCATTCATCACAGTAATTCATAGTGGGGTAATACTTTTTTATTGTAAAAAAAAGATGGTTCTATGAGGTTTTCCACTAATTAAATAGAATATAATAATATCACTATTAATAAAAAGTATCATTTTCCTCATATCAATGATTTTTTTGATCATCTAAAAGGGAAAAAAATATGTTCCCAAGTTTGAACTTAGGTTAGTGCACTATCAGTTAAAGGTGAAGGAGGATGACATTATGAAAAATTCATTTCATGCTAGATATTATAATTATATGTTTTTATTTATTCCGTTTGGTTTGTAACATTACCTTTCTATATTTATGAATCTTTTGAATAAATCCTTCTGTGAATATTTGGGTATGTTTGTAGTTGATTTTACTAATGATATTTTGTTTTATTCAAAAGGTTATGATGATCATAAAAACATTTAAGGACTATTTTCAAAACCCTCAATGAAAGGAAGGTATATGTAAAAGTTATAAAATGTTATTTTTATCAAAAAATATTTCTTCCATGGGGAACAATATAACTAAAATTGGAATTATAGTTAATCCATAAAAAAGTGTTTGAATAATGACAAGACCATCAATTGTTACCTTTATTTAAAGTTTTGTTAGATTAATAGGATATTACCATTGTTTTGTTGAAGTTTTTTCTAGGTTATTTATCCTACTAACTAAATTAACATGAAAAGGGTAAAAAAAAAATTGAAAAAATAATGCAACAATAGTTTTTTTGGAAATAAAAAAATATTAGTGAATGATATAGTTTTTCCCTACCCTCAAGAAATGGTGATTTTTTAATTTATAATTATGATTCCTCTAAGTTAATTGGTTGTGTTCTGATGCAGAATGATCAGGTAAATGATTATAATTCAAGACAATTGAAACAACATGAGTTAAATTATCCTACACATGATTTTTAATTTGATTTTGAGGTTTTTGATTTAAAAGTTTGTATACATCATCTATATGGATGAATTTATGAAATATATACAAATTATAAAATTTTTAAGTAAAAATTCATACCTAATTAATTGAACATGAGGCTAATAAGATGGATTAACTAATAAAATATTGTTATTTCATGATTAATTGCGATCATGGAATAGAAAACAAAGTGGTGGATGCCTTAATTCAAAAACATCACGCCTCATTAACCAGGTTACATATAGGACATGACCCTTTGATTAATGATTTGTTGAATTTTGGATTAGACGATGGGGGTTTAGTAAATTCCTCTATTTTGTTTTAGGTGTTAGTGAAATAATCTCTACTTGATAGTAGTAAGAAAGCTTATAAGGAAGACTTAGAGTTATATAAAAAAGTAGAATTGGGTATGAAGGGTAATTTTATTGAATTTGATTTTTATAAATATTGTTTCTTGATATTTAGAAAGAGATTATGTATACTTAATGATTTATAGATAAAGAGGGAATTATTTTGTGAAGCTTACAAATCTCTATTTTATGTTCATCCTAGTAGTACTAATATGTATAGAGATATTCATGAGTATTACTTATGGTATGGAATAAAGATATATATATTTCTAACTTCACTATGAAATGTTTGATTTGTTAATAGGTTAAAGTAAAAAAGACAATTACTAAAGGGATGATTCTTCTTTTAATAATGAAAGTGGGGAAATGGGAAAATATATCCAAGGGTTTAATGGTGGGACAACCAAAGACATCTAAAGGGAACAAATTTAATTTGGGTAATTTATGATCGACTGACTAAATCTAAATATTTCCTTCATATTTGAGATATTATGTATTTAGATAAAAATTATCAACTATAACTTAAATAGGTAGTCAGGTTACATGGATTTTCTCTCCCCACTATATTAAACCATAATTGTCGGTTTACTTATAATTTATGTAAAGGCCTTAAAAATTCATTGGGTACATAATTAAATTTCTGAACTACTTTTCAGCCCCAATTTTATGTATAGATCGAGTGAAAAAAATTAATTTTGGAGGATATGCTTCAATCTTGTTCAATAGATTACAAAGGAAGTGGGGATCAACATATTTCTTTAGTTGAATTTTTATAGAATAAAGATTTTCATTCTAATATATATATAGAACCATTTAAGGAATTATGTGGAAGGTGGTGTTGAAATCAAATATTTTGGGATGAATTATGTTCAAGGAAGTTGATGGGAAAAAAATTAGTAGTGGAGGTGGCAGATAAATTGAAGATGATTTAACAACACTTGAGGACATCTCAGAGTAGGTTGAAGAGTAATGACGATAACATCAGTAAAGATCTATCATTTAAGATAGGTGATCATTTTTTCCTTCAAATACCAATATGTAAATGTTTTCTTCATTTTTATAAAAAATAAATCTATTTCCATATTTCATTAGACTATATGAAATCCAGGAAAAATTTGGAACAGTTCCATTCCGAGTGGAATTACCTCTGAGTTTTTCCCATGAATATAATGTTTTTAATGTTTCGATGTTAAGGGTGTATGTACTAGATTGATCTCATTTTCTGATCCCATTGGTTGTTAATTTAAAATATAAAATTTCATATGAGGAAAATATTATTTGTATTCTTGACCGTATAGATATGTATTTTGGAACAAGTTAACTCACCATGTTAAGGTTTTGTGGTGAAACCATATGGTTTAGAGAGGAACATGCGAATATGAAAATGTTATGAGGGAAATGTATCCTCACTTGTTTAATAAGTTAATAATATTATGAGGATGCAAATTCAAAAAGTAGAGAATGTTACAACCCAGTTACTAATAGAATATTTTTTTCATATTTATTTCTATTAATGAATTAAATAATAAAATTCATTATAAACGTGTTAAGTAATTATTAAATTAAAAAAGTAAATACTTTTATTAATATAATTTATTGTGTGGTTATAATTAAATGAGTAATTATAAAATTTTAAAATATCAATTTTAAAAACCTAATTTAGTTTTTTAATTCATCATGTCAAATATATCTTAGGATGGATTTTTGATAATTTCTAGAAAATATTAATTTTTCAATGAATAGTAAAAAATACAGGTTTAATTAAAATATGTATTTTATTTATAAGAAAAAATTATGCCCCATATATGTTTTAAATTTCAAAAAATATATTCTATATTGGGAATCTGATGCTCCATATTTACTAAATAGATCCCTTTAATTTTTGAACAATATGTATAGTAAACTTTGTAAATTTTTATCCCCGCGTTTAAGGGTAAATTAGTAATTAAGAGTGAAAATAATATTATAAATATTGTACAGTTACCTTAATACTTGTCTTAATTTTATTATATGAGTAATATTTGACCAAAATCCTCCACATTTTGAATTTATTACCCTTTAGATCAATTTGGTGGATGTTAATTCCGTTATTGTATTTTATTTAAAAGAAAGTCTAATCATTCACACTATAGTTTTAAATAAGTAGAACACTTTTAATATATGGTTTTACAGAAGATATATTTGACCATAAATATTATTTGGAAAGCTATTAAGTTTCATATTATTCATGTATTTTTTGATTTTTTTGGAAAGTAATAAATACCCTAAATGTTTACACAATGACAATGCAGTAATTATTAAATTAGTGGAAAAAATAATATAAATGATACTAAAAATACTGAAATAAATATAATTTGATATTTTGAATATAATAAAATAATTATATGGTTACACGTGACATGTATAGGTTATAATGAAATATTTGGTTTTAATTTGACTCTTTGTCTTGTTGTTTCTAAATACATAGTAATGAATGATTTGAAATTTAATAAAATTGATATTTCAGGAATATAATATTTTAATAAATTATTTAAAAATACTAAATATTTTAAATAATTCTATAGTAGATAATATATAGTCTAGATTTTCATCTCCTATTCTTTATATTCCTTTTTGAAGTCTTTAAATCTATTGTAACCTTATTTTATTTTAGTACTTTATAAAATTCTTAATATTCCCCTTACCTCAATTATAAATGGGAACCCCTTAATTCACTTATTAAAGTCACCATGAGTCTTATAGATCAAATTTACTCTACCAAAATCTCTTCTAAACTTCTATAGACACATTATATATGTTCTAGTCTCACCAAAATTCCAATTCTGAGTTCCTTAAGGGATCATTCAATAGGTGATTATCAAGAAGTAACTTTCTTAAACAAGCTCTTTTTAATTTATTTAATTATTCATTTTTATTCTCACCTCATTCATACATAAAATAATAATAACTCAAGTATCATTTATATAATATAATTTTTTATTTCTATTGTAATATATTACATATATTCCTTTTCTCATCCCCACTTATTCAATGTAATGAAACTATTATCCAAATTATGGTGATCAATCATCTTTGTGGATAATGAGTTTTATTTTTCTATTACCACCTCCATGGATGGTCATAGAATTATTATTATGGTAATGTAATATTATAATAATTATATTATAACTTATTACATATTCTTTAACTAATATATAGATGGGATATAAAGTCAAATGAAACTAATTCGTTAGGGTTGGAAAGACCACCATAATAAATTAAACATTTATAATTAAAGCATTATCTAATAAATAGTCCTAATTTCAATAATATAAATGGTAAATGGAACCATTTAAAAATATGGAGGTTTATTAACACCACATAATATCACTTCAATATTTTTATTCTCATTTGATAAGAGCATTCATAAATATGAACAAGTTGACCAACGATAAAATAAACACTCCTGGAATGGTAAAATTGATCTCTATAACTTATCAAAATGACAATAAATGAACCTAATAAATCAAATATATAAGGAATATATTATTAATTATGTAATTAATGAATTTAATTTTATTATCTAGTATATTAAGTTCATGTTCCTTACACATTCATTCATAATGTAAGAGACTTTCCTTTTAAAAATCCTCATTTCAAGTAACAACTATTTTTATTAAATAAAACTGTTGTTTAGTATATAAGACATGAAATAAATTTCCCAATTTCGTGACACTTTAATGATTTTAATCATCCTTAACAATTTTTCAATTTTATTTTCAAATAAAATGATTTCATTTTTTGAGTGCATTACATTGTAAAAATGAGATTTTAAAATGGAAATTTATTTTCCTGATGATTTTTTCTCTTTATGAAATATTTATGTGTTATGTTGTTGTTATGGATATTGGGTATTTTTAATATTATGAGTGGTTCCATGATAAACTAAGGGACATTTATCCCATTATAGGTCTTCAATGTACCAAATAATGAGATGGAGTTTACCGATGATGTCTCTCCTTAGAGATTACGTGAATATACTACGATGATTATTCAAATCATAACCATGATTTTTACTCCCTATGTACTTGGGAGAGTTATAGTATATTTTATAGTGATATAAAATGATACAATAATTTACTATTATTATTATGTATGCATTCTATGGTTTTATAGAAAACGTATGATTTCATATGGTAAGCTAAGAGCTTATGTTTTATGGGTGAAAGTTATAACATTATAAAAAGTTTTAACAAAAACTTTATGAGTTTTTATATCTCCATTATGATATATTATTAAATGGTTAATGTGAGTATTTTTATTGAAAATATGTCTTCTTGGGTATGAAAAGTTTTATTTTGAAAAAGGAATTTTCTATATGTTATTATTGACTAATAATTTATTTCTTACTTTTTATATCCCTTATTGGGAATTTGTGCTCATCCCAAGTTTTAAAATGCTTTTCAAAGGGTTTAAGGGTGTTTAAGAGAAATTATGGTTTAATTAATACAATTTTGAATATTTTTCATGAAAATAAACCATGTTTTATTTTAATGAATTTTTATGGAGAAAATGGATACTCTATAAAAGTTTCCACCTGTAATGTATAGGTTTACTTTGTAAGAGTGTCATAATTATCTAAAAACATAAAAATAAAAAATATTTAGGAATTATAGAAAAAGTATAATATTCTATGTCTCTAGAATATGTAATTTTTAAGGCTGGGTCCTTATAATTTTTTCTTAAATGTGGGAGAAATAAAACATAAATCTTTTTTTATGTTTTTATTCTTATGTTCTTATCAAGGGGGAGAATATATATTGTGGTAGAATTCATTGATTTTTTTTTGACATTTTCGGTTGTAATATATTAGTATGAACATGTATATAGAGATATTTTTTAAAATGGTCAAGCTATGAAATCAACATTGAGAATGGATAAACAATTTTAATAGTTTTTTGAAGTGAATGTTGAATGTTTTTAATTAATAGGCTCCTTGTACATATATATTATTTGAAAGATATATTAGATGTGAAGATGAAGTATTGATCAATGAAATTATGATTATAATATTTTTTATTAAGGGGTATCATTCAATCAAGGAGAATCTAGGAAATATGGTATAAAGAGGATAAATTTAAATCCTTATTTTTATAAAAAAAATATGATATTATTATTCAATATTCTTATTTCTAACATTGATATCATTCACATTGGATTATAATTATTGAGTAATGATTTCTTGATAGGAATTAATATTTTAATAGTGATTTATGTAACTTATTTTCTAAAAAACCCAAATTAGGAGATTGTTCATCCCACAAGATGTTTTGTATTTTGTTGGAGTTAGTGTGGATATTGTTGAAATACATATTGTGTAAAATTTTAATTATGAGGTATTTTTTGGTAAATATATAAATAATATTCATATTAATATTAAATTGAGTATAATATGTGATTTTAAATATGTGGATAAAATTTTATTGCAACATTTTTGAGTTTTTTAAGGTTATTGGATGTGATTTGGAGACTTTTAGAATAAAACATAATAAAATATTTCTTATGATTTTGTGTTACTAGAATTTGAGGAAGAAATACGGGCAAGTCTATCATGTAAAAGGTAACTTGAACTCCCCATAAGGGGAATCATTAAATATTTTTGGGAACCAAAATCTATATAATGGTAATCCAATCTTGCGTGAAGGTCATTTGGACTCTTCCAGAAGTTAATAATTATTTACACTAATGCAACCCAATTTGTGTATAATGGTCATCATCAAACTGAAAAAAATTCATCTAGAGTCTACATTGTGTACATTAAGGTAATATTGATATTGAAATGGATATGTGATGGTCCTTACACTAGAGAAGGTGTGTATAAGTCAATCAACCTAATATGTATGAGTAACTGGTAAATCAAGAAGGAAACAAAACGGTCATATTTAATCAACATAGGGGTCATCGTAAGGGTAAAAACCATTCATATTAAGGTATAATTGATCCAAATAATCGTAATAATCAATTATAGACATAAAAAATCTTAAGGTTCCACCAGAATTTGTACAACGATAATATAAATGTTTGGGTCTTTTATGGTGTGACATCAATTATTCATAATGGATCAAAACATGTTCGAAAGATCATAAAATTAAATCATGTGATTCATGGTGTCTTCTTATTCATGGAAATAATTTTTATAATTAATTATTAATATCAATGTTATTTAGTAATTAATTTCAGATGATATGATGATATATTTTTCAATATCTAAAAATCATGTTTTGTTGGTTAAACCATAATTATTTCTAGAAGAAGAAGGTATCATAACATGAAACAATGGGTTGTGACATTACTGAAGATGTATTTATGGAAGTATTTAGATATGTAACTTTTCCTATATTGTTATCACAATAATTTTATACATGGTATTTCTAAGAAGGAAATAGTGAAAAATATAATTAAAATATCATGGTGAAAATTCGGCTTAATCATTAGGGAAATTTAAATTCAAATATCTAAAAATGATTAATTATAGGTGTATGATCAGAAAACCAGGATATATAATGGGAAAATATATTCAAACATATTTTCCTAGGAATATATATTAGTAAATAGATGAAGGAAGATGTTAAATGATTTATGTGGAATACAAAGAGTATCAAACTAGTGACACAAAAAAAGAGAAGGAGAAGAGAATTTTATACTACTATATATTCTAAATAACCTTATTCACGATAAAGATATATAAAATGAATGGAGTTGTTTCGTGTAGTATTTTAAATTAAATTTAAAATATATCTTTTTTTAGAATATAATAAGATGATGAACTCAACACATATGATAACTTGACATCAGTTTATTGGATTAAGGCTCTTCAGTTGTTACTCAACATTTTTATCATTTTAAAGTGGGAGATAAACTAATGTGTTGGATGCACCAAAAAACTACAGGGATATTTATAATGAAATTTTTAGGACACAATTTCATTTATTATACTCTCAAGATAATTATATATTCAATTTTGATATCAAATGAATCCAAATCACACAAACTATTATACATCCCATTTTTATTGATGATCTTTGTAAATTAGATGTGTTGCATTGGGTTGTTATGCATTAAAGTTTCCTGAGAAATGCTTCACTATACTATAATAGGTGATTTTTTTTAAAATAAAACAAAAAACAACATAAATAACTAATTAACCCAACTTTAGTAAACATCCTTATATCATATAAGTAGTTTGACACTAAGAATTCTTAGTAAAAAAGAGGGTAGTAATAACATTGAAGGATTGTTATTTTTTACAAGTTAACCTATGATGAGTTAAAATAAGTAATAGTTTATGCATCATGGTAGGAATAATATATATTGAATCACCTGATATAAATTTTAATAAAAATATGTTTCATTAATGAAAATTTATTTCTAATGACCCGATGATTTTTTGGATTTCAAAATATATTTTTGAAATGATTTTTTTGTGTAACTAAATTACATTTTTATGAATGAGTGAATGAAAATTAAACTATCTTAGGGAATAGAAACCCACCTAGTAATATTTTATAGTTATTTATGACGAATTATAGATATATTCTATTAATACGTGTTATATAATATGTCACCTTGGAGAGCTCCAACTAGATGTGTATGAGGGAAAGGTTTAGTATAACATGATCATAAGGAACCTTTCTAGTTGGGAGTTGTTATGTTGTCTTTGTAATGAATTAATAAAGGTGTGAATCAATATTTTCCAATGGATTTGGATTGGGATTTTGAGATTATGAAAAAACCCTATAACATTTTTAGGAGATATAAGGATCTTGTTGGAGGAGGAATGGTTATAGAAAATTAATAAAATCCTTATGGTTTTATGATAAATGGAGACATATAATGTCATTTTTAGATCTGATTTATAGAAGGGGTTAACATAGGTGTGGTCAGAAGAAATTAATGAAGTGGGTAAAGATAAATATATTTATTTTAAAGGATTTTAAATGATATTTACCTATCAATATTTCATAAAGAAATTGAAGATGACTAGGGATTGAGAGTTATATTATTTATATTAGTGGAATATGAATATTATGGAATATGTATCAATGTTTACTGAGATTAAGAATTATGTGCCATATAATGCGATGAATGAGAATCATAACACGTAGAGAATTGAGATTCACTTGTGATTGGAGATTTAATCACATATTATTTTCAAGAATATATATACTTATATTGAGGAGATTAGTATGGTGGATTTAAATATGTGATTATAATGGACATATAAAAAGATATTTATTTTCTACCCCAGTTATGTGGAAGGAAAAATTTATTCAATGGATAAAAAAGAAAGAAAAATAACTACTAAGAAAAATTCATTGAGACATATTATTATGTTTCTTAAGGAAATAGATCTATAGACTTCTTTCTGTGTGATAAAGTGGTACACCCAAATTCAATGTTTCTGATTCCTAATTTCACATGTTTTTAATATGGAAACATGGGATATTTAAATAATTATTATAACTTGTTCTTATAGGCATTTAGTGGAGTCACATCCAACCAAGTATAGGGAAAAAAACAAGACTTGGAACAGTAGGACTGTCAATGTTAAAGATTCAGTTAATAATGATAATTACTTATTAGGAGAAGAAATAGAGACCTAAGAAGAGTAATGGAAGACTCTTCACAATTGAGTAGACACCCCTGGAGGTTGAGGCTAATGTATATCCCTCTACTATGTAATGTAGTATCATAATAGTTACAACCATTATTCCATTATTATATGATACCAGACTATAAAATTCATTTACCTATACATTCTTGGTTGATATATTAGTGTTTCATGTAGAGATTATGTCATATTAAATTAAAATTTATATTCAACTTTTTTGGAGAATCAAGAAAGGATTCAAGATTGTCTCTTCATTGGCCATGATAATAAGTAAAGAAATATCTTTACAATTCCTAGTTATTAAGACAAAATCATAATATATGATTATGAGAATTAATTAAATAATACATTTTAAGGTTAAAATCAAGAATATTAGTTAACATTTTTTCTTTGTGGTATAAGATATGATGACCCACACTTTCAGGGGAGAGTGAGATATTAATGTAATCTATAAAAATCCATTTGTGAGAATTTTTATATCATTATATTTTCAATTATAAGTATTATTACTTAGGTCCGTGGATGTTAAGTGTATAAATTTACTTCAAAGAGTGGGGGATAGGTGTATGGATGTTTTCATAGATTATTTCTTTGAATTATAACCTAGAATAGATATTTATTTTTTCATTAATTTAGCACCTATGATATTTTTTTTCATTTCCTACTTATCTATTGACACCAGAAAGTTATAAGAATTAAAAGTGAAATTTTATGATCATGTAGAAAAATGATTCATTCAATTGAGTGCTCTTGAATGTTATGTACCAATTTTGGTTTATAATAAATTAAATTCTTATATTAAGAATATGTGTTGACTATCTGGAACCAAACCCAATGATGGTGAAAAATAAATATCCATTACATTGAATCAATGAGATCTTTAAATGAATTAAGGAATTTCATTTTTTATCAATGATTTAACTTAATCAAGGTAACCATCATTCCAGGGTGAATGAAGATAATATATAAAAAACAAGTTTTCATTATTGATACAACCATTAGGAGTTCATGGTCATGCCATTTGGAGTTTCGAATATAGCTATAATTTAGTTTTCTTGGATGAATAAGATTTCCAATTGGAACCTATATTAACTTTTAGTGGTATTTTTAGATAATACCCTAATTTATTCAATGTTTGATAAAGATCTTGGGTATCACGTGGATATTTTTTAGAGACTCTACAAAATAATAAATAGTATGATTTTAAGGACCTGATAATAAACATTACATATTATATTGATTTTATATTATAGTTCACTTTATTATATTCCAAATAATTTTTTTTAGAGTTTTATAGAGTTAATTCTAGAATCTTACATAATAAACCCATATATATAAAATTTATACAATTCTAATCTATAACCTGTTTTCCACAATATAATTTGTTTAAAATAAAACTAGATTTAATTTATTAAAAAAAACATCATAACTTTTTAACTAAATTATTCATTTTCCTTTCCAACCATTAGATAATATGAAAAATATTTTAAAATAAAATAAAAGAATAAAAATCTCAATTAAGGACAAAAAAAGATTAAATCTCATAGTCTTATGAAAAACATTAAAACCCATGAAGAAACATTTTCTTAAAAAAAATTTCTTTCCAAAAAATGGAACTATTATTTTCTTTAAAAATATAATTAACTTACCTTTTGAAATAAAATTATTTCCATGAAAACTTATTAGCAAGAATATATAATATTATGTATGTTACTTGGGACATCATCACTATAGAACCCTTAAATAACTCCTATAAGAACCGTAATAATCGGAATAACCATACAACCATCTTCCAATGTAATTATTTGGAGAACATAATCAATACCCAATTAATTAGAGAACTATTTATGTCACCCATTATATAAGCTATATTGGTATCACCCATGAGATATAATGGGGATAAAACATTTTAAACTACTTCCAAGGACCAAATCAGGAATAAAACCCTTGAAACCCTATTTTAACCATTATTCAAAACAATTTTAGATATCAAAATACCATTTTATATTAAACATATTTCATTAAAAAATTCCTAGAAAAAGGGAAATATGTGTTTTATTTAAATAAAACTTGAAATATTATAGAGGAATCCAAATATTAATAATGGTTATAGTGGGGGTAAAAGTTTTTTTTCTATATATGTTAAAATAGAAAATTCCTTTCGTCTTTTGTAATGAAATTAAAAAATTTCAATCTAAAAAATGTAAAAAGATTACTTTCAAAAACCTTTTAAATAAAGTAAAAAGAGACATAAAATTTAAATTATAAATTATTTTACGTCCATATAAATACATTCATAAATTATTTTTTTAAAAATATTAACATGGAAGAAAAGAGTTTAAATGGAAATTTAAAAGTGGGGTTTTAAAAAAATTCCTTTACCCTTGAGTGACACTCATAATGTATAGTTTTTATATTCATGAATAATTAAATTATATTAACTATTTAATTTTTTAATAAAATTTTCAAGTTTATTTTTACATTTTAATTTATCTATTACCATGCTATACACAATTTTTTAATCATTTAATTTTACTTCTTATGTTTCGATGGTATCCAGCTTATGTGTCAAAAATGACTTTGGTAGGTTGACTACAGTTTAATAGGACATTATTAAATCATCTATAGAAAAAAAAATATTGAAATAATTATAAATTTTATAAATCTATTATATCTTTAAAATAAATAATTAATGATATATATTAAAATTAAACGATGCTATAATCATGGAAACTGTAGGGCATACGTATGCATGAGTAACGTCTCTGTTTTAAACGATCATTATGAAAATGTTGAAATATTATTTTATCTTTAAATAATAAACATAATGATATAAATATTAATTCATTAAATATAATTATATATTTCATCCATGTTAAGTGGTGATGAAAAATTAGTCACATCACTTCAGGGAGGCAGTAGTCCACATGTACACACGAACGACATTATCATTTCTTAGTGAATGTAACATAAAAAGTAAATGATATATCATTTTTTAAGAATAAAAAATATGTCATTAATATCATAATTATATCATATATTTACAAATATTAAAAAATAATATTCATATTACCTTCCATGAAAAGCATTAGTGAAAAATGAATCACATCACTTCATGAGACGGTAGTCTGTCGTACACACGAGTGATGTTATCATACACCCCAAGAATAGAAGTTAAGAAGTTACATGTGATATAATAATTAAATAAAAATAATTATGTTACACTTTTCATATATATACTTTATATAAATCCTTATAACAATATGTAAGAGCTAATAATGAAAAACAGATTAAATCGGTTCGTGAGGTTGTAGTTCACCGTGCACCCAAATGATGGTTTTGTTTCAAATTTGATAGAAGAAGACAAGGATATAGGTTATGAAATAAAAAAATAACTTATAAGTTTGTGGGATATAATTTAATTATTTTATAATCATATTTTAGGAATATTTTAATGAGGCATAATAAGAAAAAAAATTAAAACACTGTTAAAAACGACGCCTCTACTTCTGAAAACCTCATTAGGCTCACACCAAAATCCTTATAAAGATGGATTTATGGTCAATAAAGGATTATAGTATGTTTTTTAGGAACTAAATAAGGTATTAAGCAGGTATATTTTGGAAAAAATGCTCTTAAGGTGTGAATAGGAGAGGATAGGGGGTCTCCTTTTATAAGAGGAGGAGTGGAGACAATAGGAATTTTTGAAAAGAAAAATGATACCCATGTTTTTTATGAGGAAACAATACTCCAAAATGTATATTTATAAATACATAGATGATATAAGGTCTATATTGGTCTATAAAATTAAATTTATACAACTATTTAGCTCTTTTTAACCTTTATCTTTTTATTTTAAAACATGGTAAATTGATTTTTACATTAACGATGGTAATTGTTTTTACTATTTTCACAAATAATTAGGATAAAAGATTATTTTGAGCACATGATATAATAATATTATTTTGTATTAAAAATATACATTACATTTTATCCAATTAAATTCAAATAATTTGTATAATTTATTTTTAAATTAAACCCCCAAATGTGATGAAGAAGCAGTTTTTTAAGAAACATATTTTTGAAACAGATGATTATTTTATATTAAATATAAAACTAGTAATAATAGATATAATAATTTAAATTAATATTTCTGTATTTAATATATATATTATTAATTTATAACATTACTCATTAGATGTTGTTTTAATTAATTTAAATTGAGAAACATTATTCACATTAAAATAATTTTCCGAAAAATTATTTTAAACCCAAAAAAACCTATACTAAAATATAGTATAAAGTTTATTGATATGTAGTTAATTATATTAAATATAAATAAAGAATAATTATGATATATTTATTAATATTATGAACATAATTTTTCTTTTAAATTTTCAATTTTAAGAAATGAAATGAGATTTTTAGAAAAATCAGTAGTTTTTATTAGTCAATGAAAATCAATATTTTTTTGAAAACTCCATAAATTTTACCTCGAGTTAATTTTTATATGATTATTTCAAAAAAGAAATTAATTTTATCAACTTAGAAATATTTAATTTATAAATTTATCTTTTAAATAAAACTTTATAAGAAAAGTGATTAATTAAAACTATTACCTTTTTGATTTAAAAATTACTTAATATTTTTATAATGAATACAACTATCTAATTTTTAAATATTAATAAAAACAAAAAAGTCTTATTCTATCATTAAATGGGGTTTTATATTCTTCTTTCATTATTTAAATTACATCCTTGCAATTGTTTTTCACTTATTCAACATGTGGGGATATCTTACCATCATTGCATTTTTAGATTCTGATTTTGTTTCATATGATGTATGAGTTTTCTATAAAACATTAACTTAGTGAGTCAAATTATTCCAAAAAAAATTCTCCCGATAATCAAAAATCTAAACTGGTTGTTACACATAACCAATATTTATTCCAAATAAACATCATTATCTATCAAAACATGAGATGAATTTTGCACATATTTCCTTAACATTGAAACATGAAATACATTGTGTACCTGAGAAAAATCAAAGGAAATCCATTTATTAGAAAACTAATCCAAATTTATCAAGGATTTTAAAGTGTCCTATGAAATTTGGAATTAACCTCCCTTTTTGACCAAAATTAATAACACTTTTCCCAAGAGATGATTTAAGAAAAACATGATCACTTACCCCAAAAGAAAGATCTTTTCTCTAATTATCCAGATTACATTTCTGCAACTCTAATCCATAATCATATGTTATTTATTTAACATCACCTTCTCTTCCATTTCCTATAACAACCATTGTTCCATGAACTTCCTTTCCCATAATTCATCAAAAAAATATCTGTAATCTTGCATATATTTCTAAATATTGAATTTAATGGGTCCATATTTATATGGGAATGAAAATTTATTTTATAAGAAAATGAAACCATACACAGATTTCTAAATATTGAATTTAATTGGTCCATATTTATATGGGAATGAAAATTCATTTTATAAGAAAATGAAACCAAAGAAATTTATTGCCCCAAATTTCCCTTATAATTAATTGAATAAAATGAATATTATCTTCCATGGTGTAAATATACTACTCCTAAGGACCTTTGGTTTGAGGATGAAAATATTTATTGAAATTTAATTTAATACCCAATGACTTTTGAAGTCCTATCCAGAAATTAAAATAAATCTTGGACCATGGTCAGAGACAATGGAGGGTGGAACTCTATATAACATGACTATCTCCTTGAGATATATTCTAGATATTTGATTCAAATAAATAATATATATAATAGGAAGGATATGTAAATATTTAGTTAATCGATCAATAATAAACCAAGTCATATTATTCCCTTGAGATGTCATTGGAAATAAAACGATAAAATTTAGTAACATGTTTCCCCATTTCCACTCCAACAGAGGAAAATATAGATGTATTCACTTCAATAATTTTCCTTTTAATTTAACCTTATATCTATTGAAACATTTTAAGGTATGTTTATTAATAGTTCTTTTCATACCATCCTACTAGTAATACTCCCTAAGGCCTCGATACATCTTAGGACTTCTAGGATTAATAGAAAACAGGTAACTATGAGCTTCACTTAACAATTCACTTTTTAATTGGTAATCACATGGAACATGTAATATCTTTCAAAATATCAAAAAAACCTCCTTTATTAACATTAAATTTACGAATCATACACTTATATACCAATTCTACCCTTTCCTTAAAACATGATCCTAAAAAATTTTAAAATATATCAATATGTCATCAATAAATACAACTAAAATACTTTCTAAATCGTCATGGAAAATTATATTCATAAGATACATAAATATAGATGGTCTATTAGAAAACCCAAAGGGGATAACTAAAAACTCAAAATACCCGTATATTTTCCAAAACACTATCTCTGGAATGTCATCATCCTTTAACTTTAGCTGATGGTACCCCAACCTTATATTAACCTTTGAAAAATACTAATCTCCTATGTACAGTTCAAAAAAATCATAGATATGAGGAAAATGATACTTGTTCTTAATCATGATGTTATTCTAGGATTCATACACAATGGAAAGTATCATTTAACCATCTTAATTATTAGAATACAAAATAAGAGAACCCCATGGTGATGTTCTAGGATGAATGAATCCTTAATCAAGAAATTATTGTAACAATTTTTTTAATTCAACAATTTATACATGATTCATTCAATAAGGGGATTATAAATAGTCTTAGAATTTTCTGTTAAGTCATTATGAAACTCAACCTTCCGATCCAGAATAACTCCTAGAAAATCATCTATAAAAAATACATGTATTCGTTCACTACTAGAACATTACTAATTTGGAAATTTTATTTCTTTTCAATAACATGAGCTACGTAATATTCACTTCCACATATAATCAGTTCCTCAGATTCTTGGTATGTTAAAAAAGTTATGAAATCATTTAATAAAACAATATTGGATCTATAATCTATCTTTTCATGATAAACTAAAATCCAATCCATTCCCAAAATAATAAAAAACTCTACCATGGGTAGTTCAAAAATATTTTATGGAAATTCCATTACAAATATAACAATATATATATTCCTATAAATGATGGTTAATTTCAATTCATATTTTTTCAGAAAAAGTTTTATCATAATTTCATAAGGTAATATTTCCAATTTACTTAAAATTTTACTATAAATAAAGGAATGTGAAGATCAAAAGTCAAATAGGGTATTAACTAAATTATAATAAACTAGTATCATACCCATTAAAAATTCATTTGATATTCCTTAATTAACCATAGTAGTATTAAATTATTTCTCAACACCTTTATAATTTTGGTTTTGGCGATTTCCATCATGAGTAACTAACATCAGACACATGTTATCATAATAACCCAACTCGTTGAATCTTAAACATCCTACCGATGGATGGATATCAAATACCCCATTGATTGATTGTTCAAGACTCTTATATTTGTAGTCACAAGCCCTAAAACCAAATATACCACACCATTAACACTTATTATAATTTACTAGACATTCCCTAGTATGATTTTTACCACACTTATCATAATATGTGAATGTAATTTTCTTACCTCCATATTTCAATGTTGAATTCCTCCCCATTTCCTGCCATCAAAATCATTTTTATCTTATTGTCATGGAATACATTATCTTCAATGAACTCTATTTATAACTTCTCTGCATACCAAACATGTTTCTCAAAACTTTTGAATTATTTGGAAGCTTATTCCATTCAATATATTGGATTTTACCATAAATAAAACTAATTAATCATTCAATCAAGATCCTGGATAAAATCTATTACATACCTAGAAATCTTGTAAAATTTACTTCATATTAAGCTATAAAATATTTATTCATTTAACTCAATTCAACTAATTGTTTCTGCATCCTATTTTAAATAATATTAGGGAAATATTTCTCAAGGAAGAGATTCTAAACTGTGTTCCACTCTATAGAATCAATCTCATCTCTCCATTTGGTATTCTAAATAAAAAACCACAATGAATAAACTTCATAATAAAAATGATAAATGAGAATTGATACCTTTTGACATTTGAAACATCTAATAACTTCAAATAACTTCTACAGGGTATTGATCTATCCTTAATATGCCACTAAGTCATCAGATCCACTAAAAATTAGAGGATATTATCTCATAAAATGGTCTATTATTAATATGTTTCGGTGTGGTAGATCTTACTACACTTATAATTGATTACACCATGATTTATATCCTCCATCAACTAATCCATTACTATAATAAACTACATGGTTATAATTCTGACCATTCTGAGTTGGTTCTTTTGAAGGATATCATCCTCTTGGTTCATTCCAACTACAATCTCGCTGGTTAATCTGTGGAAATCCATCATAAAAAACAATAGTTTAGATGAGGAAACATAGTAATATTCAAATGATATATCATTTCAACATAACTATTAGGAAAAATATTATAAAAGTATTATATTTACAATATACCAACCCTTAATTATATCTAAACCCTTTCACTGAGACCAACTGTAAAGACCCAACCTTAAACATTACATAATCTAGTGTCATTAAAAACTAATTCACATTCTTATATTCCCAACGTTATTTTAAGTTCATAATTTTATAGAGTTAGGTCATACAACTTACATAATTAATCCAAATATATACCATGTGTACACATCTAATTAGCATCCATTTTTTCAACAATATAACACTTTTAAAATAAAACTTGATTTCATTTCATTAAAAATCTTCACTAATTTAAATATGAATTATTACTTTCCCTTACCAATACATAAACCCTATAAAATAAATTTTAAAACATGGGATGAGAAATAAAATTCATATTATGTTACTTAAATATAATTAGTATGTTATTTTAGTGAAAAGAATGAAAACAATGGATTTTGTTTCTAAAAAGAATACATTTTTATCTGAAAAGACCATCATTTTTTCTATAAAATGATCATTAAATTACAATTTGAAATTATAAAAAATTCTACTAAAACTCAATAGAATGAATTTAAAACTTATGTAGGTGAATTGTGACATCACCATCATAGAAACCTTAAAATAGACCATTCAATTGGAATAACCATATGGTTGAATTCCAATATAATTCACCAAAGAACATAATCATTTCCAAATGCATTGGAACACTATCTAGTTGATCCCATTTTATAATCTATATTAGTGTCACCCATGGGATATACTGGGGATCAAACCATGGTAAAAATATTTAAAGTACTATATCATCATTTAAACCCTTCAAAAACATTTTTAACCTGTATGCAAAATAGTTTCAGATTCAAAAATTCTCTTTTCTCTTAAAAATTAATTTTAAATAAAGAAATTCCTATGAAAAATGAAAACGGTTTTTATTTAAAGAAAACGTGAAATATATTATAGGAATACAAAATTTAAATGATATATTATATTTTCACAATAATAGATATAAAATTAATATAATAATTATTTCATATATATCATATATATTAATTAAAATTATCCTTATTAAATTCCATTAAAAGTGTTAGTTTAAAACAATCGTATCGTTTCGTGAGGTGGCAGTTTACCATATAGACAAGTGACATTATCATAACACTAATGGAATGGAAATTAATAAGGTATATATAATATCATAAATAAATAAGTATAATTATGTTACAAATATCAAATATATATATATATATATTAAATCCATCATTATAACAATTTGTTATAATTGATGATAAAAAATGAACAACATTAGTTTTCAAGGTTGTAGTCTACCATACACATGAATGATGGTTTCATTTACCATTTCACGGATGTGGAAATTGATTTAGATTATTACATTAACATGATAAATTGTCTATATATGAAATATTATAGTTTTTTATATAATCATAATGGAATAATATTTTAATGAGGTGGAGTAATAAATAAAATAAAAATTCTTGACTAGGTACTATATATAATCTTTGGACAACCTCCTTAGGTTAGAACCAAAATCCCTCATAGTATGAATTTTTTGATATAACCAATGATTCTAGGATATAGGGAGGGAATAAAAGAATGTTTTTGGTTAGGTACTAGATGATTAATTTTTTTAAAGGTGTGAAGATTAGAGGAGAAGGTATGACCTTTCATAATTGTGGGAGAGGAAACACTTGTAATGTTTTAAAATAAAAAGAGAAAACTAAATTTTTATGATTATACAATGTTCCAAAATAGACCATTATATATAATTATATGATATAAGGTCATAATATATTCATAAAATATAATTTAGACAAGTTTTTAGGTTATTTTAACCCTTCAATTTTTAGTTTGTCCCCTAGTAAATTATATTTTACCTTAACCACAGTAAAATATTTTAATTTTTATCACTATTATTTATGAAAAAAAATTGGTAGAACATATTATATAATATAAATTAAATTTATTACAAATATGGAATCTATTTTACCAAATGGAATTTTCATAAGTGGAAAATTTTTATTTAAAACTCACCTAATAGACATGATGATAAATAGGTTTTTCAGGGAATAAATTTTTCAAGCATACGATGAATTTATATTAACTCTATGATTAGAAAGAATAATTTAAAATTAATATTTATAGATATATAATATTTTAAATTTATTTTATAAATTCCTAATAATGGGTTTTTTTAATTGATTAAAATAGATAAATATTATTCACATTAAAATAGTTTTCAGAAAAACATGTTTTTAAACACAAAAAAAACTTATACTAAAATACAATATAAATTTTATTTAAATCAAATTAATTCGATTAAATTTAAATAAATAAAACTAATTTCACATTAATTAATATTCAAAATATAATGTTACTTTATAATTATTTAATTCATTAAAAATAAATACCACTTTTTAAAAGCTCTAATTTTCACTATTCACCAAAAAAATCAATATTTTTCCAAAAAAAAAATTTTACTATAAGTTAATTTTTATATGATGATTTTATAAATTAAATTCACTTTAAAAAATACAAATTCTTTAATTTTAAAATTAAAATTTTAAAATAAATCATATAATGAATGATTTTAATTAATGTTATCACCTTTTTTATTTAAAAATAACTTAATATTTTTATAATGAATATAACTATATAATTTTTAAAAATTATTAAAAATTAAATTGATTATTCTATAATTTACTATGCTATTACAATGATATGTTTTCTAAACTCCATTTTTTGATTCAAGATGTGAATTTCCTTAATCCCATGATTTCAATTAAAGGATTTTCTAAATATTGATGAGGTCTAGGAAGTGAGTTAATTGGAGAGATTGGAAAATGTGTTTGAGATACAGACATTCCTATGGATAGTTGGATATTATCTAACATTCATTTTTTATTACTAAAAATTATATTTTCCTCTATAATTTTTAACTTAGAAGGGATAAAAATTTGAGTAGAATGGGAAATGTTAGGAGGCATTTAAGGAATTAAATAGGAGACTATCTTTTACACCGGTTTTGCTACTTAAAAAATCAGAAGTTGGGTATGAAGTGTATTTATACACATCATTAACTATCCTAGGATGTGTTTTACATATTGTAGAAATTTTTGGTTTTATGGGTCTTGGTAGTTCAGACCCCGTTTAATTAACTACACTAAACATGACTTGAAACTATTTGTTTTTTTATGTGCTAAAGAGTTATATGAATTAAATTTTCGATGAGAGATTCTTAGTATATATATATTAAAAGAGTCTTAAGTATATTTTATCAATGTTTGATATCATCATAAGATATTATAGTAGTGTATAATACATTCAAACCTTTGATTTTGAGTTCATTTATACACTGTAAAAATAGAATTATGGTTGAAGCCTTGATTAAAAAACTATAATTGAGGGATTGAAATAATATAAGGATAATGGATAGTTTATATGATTATTAATTAATTTTAATATATATTTAAAAAACAAAATATATGATGTGATAGTCTCTATCGATAATGTAACATCGATATAGGTTGTGTTACATAAGGAATAAGTGTTTTATAAAAATAACTATAAGAGGATATATTATGATCTAAGTGGTGGAGAGAATATAGAGAGATGGACATTTATAATAGATATAATCCTATATTTCATGTTATTTATGGTGGTTCTGGTGAATTTCAAGAGAGATTCTTTGAATGTTCATTTTCCATTAGAGATAGGTAGTGTATATTAGAGCTACCAAGATTTATCATGACATCAGATACAAATTATAATGATTAGGAATGAGCATGGATGTGGTGGAATTTTATTATAATATATTTCTACATTATGTTAAGGTTTAGAATCAATATCTAATTTGATTATTTCAACCACTTCCTATTCCAACATGGAAAGGGTAGAACATTTCTATTGGATTTCAGATTTAGTTGACGAGGTCACCATGGAAGAAAGATGGTGTTTGGTTTATAATGGATCATCTCATGATTTCAGTTCATTTATTACCCATAAATGAAATTATTTTGATTGATAATACAATAAATCTATATTTGAAGGGTATTTTTTGAAATTATGGAGTCCTCAAGTCTATTATATCAAATATATTTTTATGGAATGAATTTATGCATATTCTAGTGTGTGATTAAAAATTAATTTGGTACGTAAATGAAGATTAGGTCTGTGTACCAAACATATATGGATGGGAAGTGAGAATTTATTATTCATGTTTTGTTGGATATGCTCAGATCTTGTATGTTTTATTTTGTAAGGCCTTTGGAGGATCACTAATGACCCACATATTTATATGTTGTTATTTTGATATGGAATTTTAATTTTCCAATTGAATAGGGGGTTTTTTCTTTAATAGTTACATAGATCAGGAAAAAATGAATTAATAAATATAAAGGAGATGTTTTATATTTTTATGAGGAATAGAGGAGTTTTTTGGTTCTCATGTAAGTGTTAGAGTAGGTAATATGTGGTTAGATAGTGAATATTAGTAGATTGTAGTGATTTATCACAAGACCTAGGTGAGTTGTGTTATGAAGGTGGTTCATTTGGGTTGTGACACTATATTTAGTGGAGTTTACACCATAAAGGGAATCAGGTGTGGCGATTCATGCTCGGAATGAGGGAGGTAGAGGTGCCTCCCAATATGAAGATTTATTTGTTCCATGAACCCTTGTTCACATTGGGAATTCATCAAGAAAAATGGATATTCATTCCACAACCTTGCTGATATTGATGTGAATGATTCGTGGGTGGTTGTTTTTAAACATTGGAAATTCAATATTTTTTGGGTTGAGGTTGCCAATGATTTAGGTGTTATGTGTATCAAGAGAAGTAATTTCTAGCCATTTATCCCACACTTAACCCTTATACTTAACCCCTTGAGAGTGGATATTTTTTTGTATATTTGGGCAGTAGTTTAAGGTAAGATGCACTATTTATTCCTATATTCCTACAACTTTTTATAACCCCCCCCCCCCAATTTCAGTTTGATTTGGGATATGGTTTAATTTGAGATTCTTCTAGGGCATATTTAAATTAGAAAATGAAAAAGGGGAGTATTACATATATGGATAGATAAGGATCTAGAAGGATGAAAACATGAGGTTCTATGAAATTTTATTGAATAAATGATTCTTGAAGTGTTTTCATCCATTATACCTATTTGGTTTAATTTAATATAATTATTTATATATTGTTAAAATAATTATATATATCATTTGTCCTGATATATAAGGTTAATTGGTGTTATGATCTTTTAAGATGCATGGGAAAGTTTGGATGATTCTGAAAAGTGATGGTCTTGGGTGGTAAATCTTTTTTAGGGGTTGGAGATTCCATTAATATAATGTTATATTATTGTTTATACACTTCTGTGATTTCCTGCATTCATTTCAAGAGATCAAGAAGATATATAGGTGCCAATATTTCCTTAGGTATGAGATATATGATGGAAATCTTCCTCATGTTAATGTGATGAGGGCTCTTTAGTACCTAGGATATATTGGGATTTCTTAGTGACTATGTACCCATTGAGTGAGGGTACTATTTGATTTGATGTGAGACATCAGGTAGGTCTTGTGGTATGATACAAGCCATAAGTAGTCTATAATGGTTTTCCAAGGGAAATTTGGAAGGGTGAGAGTGTCTTTGACCTTGTAATAATGGGTGAGATAAACATATGTCTCACACCTAAAGAGTGACACCCATTTGAGGTTATTTTGTGGATTGATGAGTGTTGGGACTGGGATGATCCCTTTGGAACTGGAAGTATATGATAGATAGATATTTTTTTAGGTGTGATAGGTTGAGAATTTCCCCATAAAAGATGTGAGGTGAGTATTGAGTTAGGTTCATGAGATATATGTTCAGACATTGCATGGGGTAGCCAAATAGTTTCAGGCGATGTGACTTGGGGTGGTCCACGAGCAATCACGATCAGGTTGTGAGGTAGGTCTGGTTATGATTCGGACCCAAAAATTTTAGGACATAGTTAGAATTAGTGTAAATGCATTAGTGTTACCAAGAAGTGACATATGTGAGTTGGTATTGATGACCATATACTGTGATAGGTCAAGAAGAATCTAGTGGATGTCATGATTGGAAAGATGAGGTGCGATCAGGATGATGGGATATGACTAATGTGACCACCTCCCTACTAGTGTTGAGATATGTTATTTGGAATTTGTGATGATATGTATTAATATTTTTCATGTTATTGTAATAGGTGGTTGATTTTTGTGTGGTTGATGGATCCTAAGGCCTTTCCCTACCTTGAGTGAGATAGCAATGGTGCGACTTCAATAGTGAGGTAGATTACTTGATATATAAGGGAATTCTAGGATAACAATGACTGATATGATGAGGGTTAGGATAGTTTTGGGCCACAATATGAGTGATATTGAATTAGTGGGACTAACATGATTGAGATAGAGTCCCTAGAGTGGGTGTAGTGACATGAGATTGGATAGTGGGAGGACTATGAGTGAGAGAGAATATAGAATTAAATGTGATGAAAGAAATTATAATGAGACCACCATGACTGATTTGGGGTTTTTGTAGGTATATGACTTGGGATATGGATGTTCCCTACCTTTAATGAGGAGATATAGGTTGATCCTTGTCTGGGCTACCATTCTAGTGAGAGTGTTGGTGAAGATGCTTGGTACGAGACCATACTCTGATAAAGTTGTGGTCTATACTTAGAAAAATCCTACCCAGAATCTTATAGTACATTATGTGTTGTTTGTAATGATATAATGGGGAGATAAGGTGGATTCCAGTATATAGATAAAGCATATATGATTAGGACTCATGGTTGTGTAGTTAACACTCATTGACAAGACATGTAGGGAGTCATGGTGTCTTAGTTAGTGCATGAAATTCGACATCCTTATGTGACTTGGTTATTTATTTTCCTCATGTATATAGATATATGATGGTATATACTATGGGAACTTAGTGATACCATACTATTACATGTTTCTCAACCATATATGAGCACATTGGTGCATATTCAGACCTTATGTTTATGTTTTGGTTCAGTATAGGATGTGTAATAAGCTAGGATAAGGAAGCCTGAGTTGTTTTGGAGACTGGGTTGAGTTGTGGACTGAGGATAATAAAATATTCAATGTGGGTATTTTTGGAATTTATTTATTTTGTGTATTGTGTCGGCTTTGTTGATGAATAGTGTATATTTGTGTGACTATGGGTATATATCATGCCTTACATTTGATATAAAAGTATGTTTTATTTGATTATTCAAACTCTTTTTATGATTAATGGACGTTTCCTCTATTTTACACTATTTTATGATCTAATTTGATGGAATATTCTCTTTATTTTATGGATTAGACTATCATCGTTAATCAGTAGTGTCTGGTGTATGAGGATGTGCTCTTGATGACACATGAAACTCTAGCTCAGATGATAACTCTAGACTTGATAATCACAATGTGGTATTAGAGATTTTTTTTGAATTGTTATGTTTTGATATGATAGATAACTAGTCTATGAATGGGTTAGATCTTGTGATGTACCACAGACTAGTGAGTCATGACAACTTTTTTTTTGTGATGTCCTAGTTATCATGGGTACAAGATTTTAGTTCCTATTTTATGATATAATGGATAATATGTTTATAGAATATGATTTTTTAGAGGTTTTTATTTATGGGTTTGGATCTTGGACGATTAGAAAGAGGCCCATATACATGAACCAAATTTGGAACATATGATTGAGATAAAATAATCTTTTTTTGGACTGGTTTTTCTGAAGGTGGTTTAGTTGTTTAAAGTGTAAAAATGAACATATATAGTATTTTAAAATATAAATTTTTTGTGAAATTTTTCTCAAATGAATAACGAATGGTTTCTTCCAGTTATTGGCAATATAGATCTTATAGTGGGAGGATCTTCAGTGATGAAAATCTGATCCCTTAATTAAGGGATGTATAGATACCCTTGGATGTTTGGTATTGGAATTGGATACTATAAATGATTTGGGTATGAGAATTTATTATACAATATATGTGGAAACCTTGAAGGGGGTGTGGTGAAAGTAATGGGTGATATTCATTATTTTCGGATATGAAACACTTAGATTAATTCTTATATCAAGGTTTGGTTTTGAGTGGATAAGATCAGTTGGATTCTTATCCCATTGGTTGTGGTGTTTTGAAAGTGTGGGTATACACTTATTGTTTTGGAACAAATCATGTGCATTAAGTGGCAATGTGGTAACCCTTTTAAGTTTCTGGGTACTTAGAGGAAGGCCCATAAGATGGGATTTTAAAATTTTCATCAAATAATGACATTAAAGTTTTTACATCGATGAATCACTGCCCAGTTAAAGAAGATGATCTCATGTGAAGAAGATTAAGTATAATAATAAAACCATAAAATCCCTAATTTAAATCCAAATCCATGCTCAACATCAGTTAATAATTATAAATTGCCTCTTGAATAATCCAATGATGAATTCCTGTTTATCATCCACACACACATCAAAAATAAATGAGAGCTCAGATCATCCAAATTTGGGTGCGAGCGTGGAGTTTCGATGATTCCTTCGATGCTCTAATGATCACTGCATCGCCTTAATTATGATTCCCAATAGAGAGATCGATTAAAGATCCTAGAACCAAAGCCTCTATCACTATGATACATCAGAGAGAATAGGAGACAAAGGGAGGTTGTGAAGACTCCATGGATAACTCCTCTCCTCATCAATTTATAAAGTGTTAGGAAAATATCTGGACTTGCCTCTATGGATCCCAAAAAAATTACTCGATATACAAATGATATTAGATCTATTATATCGTGCCATCAATATCATTTATTATTATTATTATTATCACTAACCTATAATATAATAAATATATTAGGTGATAGTAATTAAGCCATTAACTCAGCTCATTTTTTTCCAAAAAAATTAAATGAACCTTGAATATTTTAATATTCATTGAAATAATATTTTTCCATGTAATTACTTAAAAATTGTAAATACATATAATATATAAATTCAATTTTAATTATTTTTAACTCGAATAAAATGAATTTATTTACTACATTGGTGATCATATCTCCTTGGAAAAAACCTAAAACCCAGTGGTAGGGCTCACCATGTAAAAACTCATATTCAATTGAATATGGAGTATTCTTGAATATGCTATTTTGTGAGACCCTTTAGGAACTTATCTTGATATAAGGGGATATTATTCATAGACCAAGTGTGGGATCTACCAACCTATCATGGCCCCTAAAGAGATAAGGATTGTCACAGTAGCAATAACCAACCTACGAACATGATCTCTACAATATAATATATTTGTCTTTAATATATAATAAAGAAGGACACACACTTGTTTCATCACCCTTTTCTTTATTATTTATTGATATTACTGGATAGATTTACTATAGACTACCATGTACATGGATTTAGCAAGGTACAACCATACTGATCATCAGGGATGAAGATGTATCTAGACCATATAACCTATTTTTATGATTAATGTCATGGTATATTAAGTTTCTAATTATAGCCTAGGGTCTGCTATGACATTTTGTTACTAATATTAATCTATGTAAATTACCATTAAATAATGTACATATAAAATCCTACACTATAATGTTATGAAAAAACCATGTATATATAAGTTATATACATGATTTGTAAATCCAAAGCATTGTGTAGTTTGGTCTACGAAACCCACTACTACAACACTCCCACTTTCACTAGAGCCAACTTTCTAACCATACATTTTAACTCTCACATGATTAAGATCATTTTTTTTCGAAGTCACATCTTTAGCTAATGGTTCTGCCTTGTTTCCTCCGTGTGGAAATTATGATATCTACGACCTCATCTACTTTAGGAAAACTTCTTAAGAGATGGTATTCCCAAGTATGTCCATTTTTTACACTGTCATAAATTGACATCCTGTCAATTAATATTATCATAATTTACATTATGATAATATTTTTCACACTAGGTGTAATTCCCAGAGATGGAAAATCATTTTATATAAAAATTTCTTCTTAGCTACCTCATAAGATGCAACGTACTCAGTATTTTTAGGTATGGATACCACTAGATTTAATGAACTAGTATTTCTCCTCACCTTAGGAAAATTATGATATTAGATCTCATTGCTCTAAGGAAGAGTAGTTTTTGTCATATGAAAACTATTATCCATTATTTTCCACTTAACAAGTACATATATTTTGTACATCAAAGTATAATTAGATACTTATTATTGCTTCCCTTGTAGGGCTCTGGGACATAATTGATATTTTCCTACAATAATTTATATCTTGAAAATATAAATTCTTGTACATATAATTGATAGTGTGATTAATCCATCACATGAGTTTATGGATTTAACTCACCACGTTAATCTCCTCCTATGTGTGAACATGTCAACCTAGAGAGATATTTTCGATGTGACAGTGGTAACAATTCCTCTATTGAATTATTCAAGGTAGTATTTTTGAATACAATGTCACTATATGTATGATTAAATATTTCCAAGAAACCTTTAGTTATTCATAAGTATATCTTGTTCCCTTGAACATAGGTTTCTACATAAATTCAATCTTTGAAGAATAAATTTCTTCCTTGTCTTAACTAACTTGAAGACCAATCTATTTTCTATATGTAGCAGAATATATTTTACATGGAAAACTATGGCACTCCCCATAACCTCTAGTAGACACATGGAAAACATTTACTACAAATGCATATTATATGGTCCTATTTATTAATTCAATCCTAAACAAGATATAAATAACATTCAACCATTATTAGTATTCTTTGACATGACCTACCCTTTTTGGTTGTGTCGTATAGACACCTTCAATGATTGGTTGTCATTACACCTAATGCTCAATATAATATGGTCATATAAAGTAGCTATGAAAAGTAAATTCTAATAGATTTAGTTATACCAAATTGGTC
The DNA here is from genome assembly GCA_963277665.1 of Viscum album. NCBI lineage: Eukaryota > Viridiplantae > Streptophyta > Magnoliopsida > Santalales > Viscaceae > Viscum > Viscum album. Next base: position 81,733,514 of record OY728122.1, read on the forward strand.
TAACCAATCAATCCTTATTGGTACTACACCTATACTATAAATGTATCATCCCACTTGAATACCCAACGAAGTATTCAAAATAATAATCCCCTTTTACTTTGATACATGGAATCTATTATTTAATTTTAAATGGTCTTGTCAATTTTTTACTAATTTCCATACACTTCTTATAGAAAATATTACTCGTAATGAATAATTTATCACTGGACATGGTGAATTAAAAACCATCAAAATAGTTTTTAACCTTTTTATGCAGCATGTGTCTCTAGAACATTCATGTTCCACATGAACTTTTGGCACTAGTTCCTATACCAACAACATGTGAATCTCTAGCATTGACTAAAACCAAGTCAATCAATCTCCAACTATCCTAAATATATGTTCCCCCTTATATAAATGTTTTCAAAAACTTGACTATTATTTTTCTGTATTAGGTATTTTTTTAATATCTTAATCAACCTTTAGGATAATTACAATTGACGCACAATGTGTTTGTACTTGATCAAAGTTTGTTTATATGCTAACAAACTCTTTGTATCTAAAAACATGTCCTATGAAATAATGGATTTACATTATATTATTACTTGTATGATATACATTTTTCATTTTTAGTTTTAATATTAGTTATGGAATTTCATCATTATTTACGAAGGACATCATAAAATATAATGGATATTTCTACAGGTTGCAACATAAGTACTACATACATCATTACTATTATGTATAAAACTTGTGTTTATAAATTACCACATGAAATATATTGTTGATCACTATTTATATGTAATACTTGATCATCAATCCTTCTCATTAACATCAATTTCATGATGTAGATAAGTTAATTTGCATTTAGGAACTACTCGACGCTACATTATCATGATCGACGGATTCTTGGTCAAGATATTATTTGGTATGCCAACCCAAAGAAACTCATATCTTATAACCATCCATATAATTCATTTACAATTAATTAATGACTTAAATGAATTTAATGAAGTATATTTACCACTATCATACCTTTATAATAGTTCATTCTCACATATTGAACTAATTTAAATTCCCTTGTGGCTTACCTTTATTCTTAAATATTACTTTTCCCAAAAATAAGTATATATGTCAATAATACCAAAGGTGTTTAGTAGTACTATGCCAAAATACCAAACCAGTAATATCCTTGAGGTATACTTTATGTGTTTCTTGAAAACTATTTATTCTTCTATAAATGTGTAAATTAAGTCTTACAACTTTTACTCATCAATATATTTCTTCTGATTCATGCACCACTAAACTATTACTTGAGTATTCCCCACCAAAAATAAAAATTCATTCAAAAACCTAGAATAATGTGTCTTTTTTTTCAATAGAAGCATGAGATAAATGTATTGGTTATACTCAATAATAATTCTACATGAATCTTTCACTTGGAAATAAAGAAGTTGTGTACTTCTAACCACTGGCCTATGCATCACCCTTTCTCATCCACATGGTGAATACACATGTATTTTAGTAATATTTCTATACTTACCTAGTTACTATATACAAATATGTGATAATAATTTTTTATTGAATACCCACGAAGAAAAACCAAATCATTACATTGATGAATGTTTTGGAAGAAGAAGTGATAACTTTCTTCATTAATTCAGTTTATTGGGATTAAAGTTCTATTGTTTTTTATGATATTAAAATCATATAAAATTTGATAATAATTTTTTTATTAATGGAGGTTGAATATTTACTTCTCAAATTACTTTCCATTATCCTTTTCCACTGTTTTTCAATTTGTTCTCCAAAAGAATTAAAGATTAATCTGTATTTTATAATATTATTTACATAAAAATCCTTACCTAAATAGATATGAAGTGTTTAATAAATAAAGTTTTGTTTTATAAACAAAAATGAGGCATGATTAAATAAGTGAAAATGATATGATAAAGGGGTCCATATAAAGACCATGATCCATTATGAAATTTATACAAGCTGGTGTAACTATAGCTTTATTCATACATTGCTTCACATTCCCCTTGTAGTCTTCATAGAGATGAGTCTACATGTTATATCATAAATGTCCTAATACAGTGAACAAATATATCGTTAAATATTGATGATTTCATAATGAAATAACGATTATATTATCTGTACATGAGTCTCATGTAAGACATTTCTCACCATCACTTCATGAGGACAGGTGTTGGGGACACTAGCATGTTGAGTTTCCTATGTCATAGTACAATGCACAAGTGTCCGTACTATTCTTAGATACCCTTATAAGTGTGGAGATTTAGTTTTTACATTATTTATCATAATTATTTATTATTATATAACTTTTAATTATCTAAGGAAGTAAATTTTAACACAATAATACTTTTTATCTGATTACCATTTTAAACGTTTTGATTAATAGGATAAATTATTAAATTCATCCCACTATTTTATTGAATTTCTAGGAAATATCTATGGTAGAATCATGATATTATATCATTTAAGTATTCTATAAGAAAGTATCCTTGAACCTCCCCTCATAGTTTATAATCTATGGCTATGCCACTGCTTGTAAGGATCAAGGTAAGATTTTGGATGGAAACCACGTTAACTCATGGTTCCTTGATCTATTGAGTAAAGTCCTAGCTTCTAAAATTATTACTTGATAGACTCAATACTTGCCTCTAATATGATAGAAATCTAGATATGGATAATTAATACATCAACTTTAGTTATATCAACCCACCAGTCAACTAATAACCCTCGGTAGTAAGAGGTGCCCTCAGCTATGGCATGACCATCACCCCAAACACCAAGTTTTTTTCAAATTTGAATGATGGAAGGAATTTTGGAATTAATTTTTAATTTAGGGTTTTGTGTTATTGATGTGATTAAATAAATCATTTTCTATCTTATTAGCACATATTTTTTGATCACACTCACTACTGATCACACGATAAATAGAAAAATGAATCACATCACATGGACATTTTATCTATACATACTTTTTTATTATTATTCTATGTGTTCGTGTGTTAAATAAAAAAAATAAACCATGATAAAAAAAAAGATGTCCTAATCATGAGCCAATTCTTATGGTTTATCCATTGAGTGAATAATGGACCAGACTAGACCATATGGGATATACCTTGAGTCGTGTCGTTTGTGGCTCTAATTGTAGCACCTTCCCCCCTCCAATGCATCAATATCTCATTTGGTATAAATTGAAGGTACCCAGAATGTAATAGAATCCCTATAAGATAGGAATTTAAAAACAATTACTGATTAAGGACATGAAATTTTTGATGTCATTGAATCAATTCCCAATTTAATCTGAGGATCTCATGTGAAGAAGATTAAGAACAAAATTTAATATCATAAAATACGTGGTTACAATATGAATCTATGCTCTAAGTCTATTCATAATTAGAGATAACTACTCAAATAATAAAGAGACTAATTCCTCTAGATTTTCCACACATGCTATAAAAATCTACGAGAGCTGTAATTGTTGAAATCCGGGTGCTAGCGTGGAGTTCCAATGATGCATTCGATGCTCCGATGATCACCACATCGCCCTGATTGCAATGCCTAAGAGAGAGCTCCATCTGAGATCATGGATCCAAATACTCTCTCTCTAGGATGTAGGATAGAGAATATTAGAGAGAGATAGAGAGAGGCTTTTAATATTACATGGTGAACTCTTATCCCCCACTATTTATAGATTGTTAGGAAAATATCTGGAATTGCCTCTTTGGACCCAAAACAAATTAACACTCCAGAAAAAATGATATTACGACTACTATACTGATCTATAAATATCATTTATTACTAATATAAATTACCTATAATATAATAAATTCATTATGTGATAATAATTGATCCATTAAATCAACTATTTTTTCACAAATATTAAATTAACATTGGATATTTTAATATTCGTTCAAAAAATATTTTTCCATGTATTTACCAAAAACTTGTAAATACATTTAGTAAATAAATTAAATAATTATTATTATTAAATTTTATAATATTAATTTATTAAATAATTTTATGATCATATGTCCTTGGAAGAATCATGGTCTCCAGTGGTGGGGCCAACTATGTCCAAAACATCTATTCAACTGAATATGACAGATTCTCGAATATTCTATTCTGTGTGACCCTTTAGGACTTTATCTTCATATTGGTGAATACTACTCATAGACCAAGACAGGGATCCATCAACCCATTATGGACCTTAAAGAGACAAGGATCTTCACAGCTCTGACAACCAACCTACGAACATGCACTGTGTCAGATAATATCCTTGTCTTTAAAATATCATAAATCAGGATGCACATTTGTTTCATCTCCCTTTTCATACATTATTATTTGTTAATCTAACTTGAAGGATTTACCTTGGACTACCATGTCCACGGATTTACCCTGGTACTACCATCATGATCAACAGGGCCTGAGATATATAACTTTTTTAACTTGGAGGCAAAAAATACTTTCATTACCATTCAATAAATATGAGGCCACCAATGACACGCTGAATGCAAACTACCTCATCGCGATTTCAATATCATGGTTTTCGTCGTGCATCAATGTACATTCTCAAATTGAACACATTGGAAATGATCTCAATTCAGTAGACCATTACATGTTTCCATTGATAGGAACATCCAATGACACCCAAAACATGTGGTGTTCCTAGTTGTGGGACTTTTCTCATGATCTCACTACTTGAGACCACCATGTGCCGATATCACGAGAAGAAGTATCAATGCTTATGATCCTTTTTCACCTAATAGTAAAAAAATATACTATTTTCAGGTAGTAAGATGTTTCTAGACCATAAGACCTCTGTTTAAGATTAATTCCATTGTATCTCAAGGTTCTCATTATATCCTGGTATCTTTTATATCCTTTTGATACAACAATCAATCTATGGACATTACCATTAAATAGTGGATGCAAAAAAGTATACACTATAATGGTATGAAAAAATCATGTATAACTAACTTGTATAAACGATAATGCAATCAAAATTACTATATAGTTAGGTATATTCTACCCACTATTATAAATATATTATCATAAGTTAGACACTTTGGGTTATTGGGTGAGATTACATGTAGTCGAACATGGTTAGTGGGTAAGGAACATGAGCCTAGATTAAATGGGACATGACTCATGGGATCTTGAGTCTGGTAGTGTGATTTGTTTTCATGGGGGTATATAACTATAGAGCTTAGTTAAGATATATGTATACAGTTAGTGAGAACTTATATGGGAGTTATTAGTGGATCACTCTACCTTTGTCAGTTAAGAGTGATCACTGAAATGAATTTTTAGGTAAAAATATCTGTGATTAATGGTTGTTTCAGAATGGGTATGAATAATAATTATTTTATTTTAATACTAGTAAATAACTAGGGGAAGTATGGGGACCAGTGGTCTTGTTGAAATTCTCATGGTATGGAGGCTCAATAGTCTTGTTCATTATCTGAGAATGATAGGATGGGGGATACTAGGGATGGAAGTATTGGGGTTGGTGCTCAAGGAGATATATAGGGAAATCATATGGTAGGGATTACATAATTTCCTATTAGAGGATATTTTTCATAGTATGATGGGGATAAGAAAAATTAGTGTTTTTTGGTTAGTGCTCGGGTAAGATTGGGATGGTCACATCCAATCATTACACATGGTAATAGTTAGAGCCGGTGATGTAGAGTTTTTTAGTCAATTCAAAGGGTGATGTTAAAGATACTATTTTTATTGGAATAATTGTATCCATTATGGGTGAATGACCCAAGTTTATGAAGGTTTATAAAGGCGTGGTAAGGCCAGTCAGTGGGTTTTGGAAGTGGTATCCAAATTATATTATGTTGACACATTATATTTTATCAAGTCCCACAGTAAATACTATATTAAGGATTCATATGTGGTGCCAATTAGAGTTAATGAATTGGTATCATGATCAGAGTGGTCTTGGGTTGACTTAAGAGTGAGTCATATTAGTGGTGTAATAGTTCTAATTGGTGGAGTATGATAGATGGTGTGGTTGGATAAGGATCTATCTTGAGAATTACATTGAGAGTCAGGTCTAGAATTTTTCTTGGATGTTTCAATGGTCGCATGATTCATATGAGAGTTAAAAAATCATGATAAATTTTAGTAAGGATGTAAAGTTAGGTGAAGCTAATAATTTTTTAGAAAAATAATCCATATGATTTCATATTGGTTTTTTTGTGAATAGGATGTATTGATATGGAAATCATATCAAGATAATTATTTCAAAAGTAATGGATGGGTCATTGGACCGATGGAGCTATATTTTCATTAAGCCATTCCTTTTATGGGGGATACCCATAACATGGAATTGGTATCTTTTTATGTGATACCTTTTCAAGTATATAACCCTTTAATTCAGGCTAGAATGGTTGAAGGAATTGTGGTGTCTCAAGATAGAATGGTGTGGTTAGATCTTTCCCAGTGATTGTATAGGTGGAGAGAGACTAGATTGGATTTTTATTGGTTGAGTGTTTGGTGTTTGTAGTTACATAATAGAAGTATGCAAGACATTAAAATATAGAGTGTGGATAGTTCTTAGTGAATCGATGACTGAGATAGGTCAATGTTGTGTATGAATTACTACCAAATACTTATCAAGGATGAAATTCCCTATGGTGGAAATTTGAAATGACCCACATATTTCATGGTCAATATTTCGAGAGAGAATTTGAATTTTTGAACCAAAGAGGGGGGATTAGTTCTTGAATTTTTATTCAAAGTAGGAATGAAATATTACAACCCAACCCATAGGGGATTTCTTGGACGGTAGAAATCTTGGGTGAAACAACCCCAAGCCTGCCACCATAGGCCCGAGGTTTAAGATAAGAATCGAGAAGGAATAACATAAATGAGAGTCCATTTCCAAGTAAAACTATATGTATGCACCCAAACACATCCTTGAAACAATACAGAGGAGATATTTAAAGGACTATAACATATAGAGTAAAACCATTCATGTAGTAACCTCTACGGACTACATCACATTACAACCGAATATAACCAAAGTCAAAATGGAAAAAAAATTCCCAAATAGAAGTCAAGAGAAACCTAACAATAATTGGAATAAATGAAAGATGAGATATCCTAAATTTTAATATATAATTACAATAACCATATATGGAATATGAAATTGAGTATCCCTATGATCCACCAAAATAACCATTGAATATTACGTCATCTGCATAAGGAATGAGACATATAGGAAACTACCATATCAGGGTGAGTATATCACTACAGGAAAACTGAATATTTCCGACAGGCGATTTGCGATGGGATCCCGTCGCAAAAGGTCTTTTGCGACGGGGCTCCGTCCCAAATCACTCTTTACCGAAAACGGCGTTGCAAATAGGTGTTTTTGTGGCGGTCCCATCGCAAAAAGAGTATTTGCGACGGTATTTCTTCCCCTTCGCAAATAGGTTTTCGTTTATATATAAAAAATGTATGTGTGATGGGCTGTTGCAGATATATTAGTTGCGACGGGTTTCTGACCAATCGCAAATGCGAAATTTTAAAAAGGTATTTGCGACGGACCGTCACAGAAATGTTTTTACGACGGGTATTTTTCCCATCACAAATGTTAATGTTAAAAAATATTTACAACTGGAAATCCCGTCACAAATATTCTCCTCGCAAATACTAACAAAAATAGAAAAAAATAAAATAATTAATACAAATTGTATAATATTATATAAAAATAATATTAATAATAATAATAAAAAAAATTATATTATTATAATATAAATAAAATAACATATAAAATATAATTATGAAATATTAATATAAAATTATAATAATATGAATATAAATAATATAATATAATATAATAATACAAATTTTAATAATATAAAAAATTAATATAATATTATTATTATTAAATTATGTATATAATAATAATATTAATATTAATAATATAAATAAATTATATTTTTATAATATTAATAATAAAAATATATATATAATATAATTATGAAATATTAATATGAAAAAATAAAAATAATATGAATAAAAATAAAATAATATTATATATTATGAAATATTAATATCAAAAAATAATAATAATAGTACCAATATTATTAATATAAAAAATTAATATAATATTATTATTATTAAAATAAACATACATATTTATGAAAAAATAATATTAATATTAATAAATTTATAAAATTATAAACTTCTCAATATTAACAATAAATATAAAATATTAAAAGTAATATTACTAAAATAAGAAGACATTAAAAATAATACTAATAAGTAATAAAATATTAAAACAAATAAAAACAAATTAAATCATGCAATATTCGTACCAATATGAAAGAGGAATTGTAAATAGTTAATATGACAATAAACTACGAACTCAAATGTTTATTACATCTAAAAAAATCACTGGGGGTGGATAATCTGGAGGACCTGGAGGAGGTGGTGGAGGAAACTCCATCCCTAAACTATGAGTTAGACGACGCATATACTCCATCTACTCCTGATTTTTCTCCTCATATTGACATATCTCCTCATCCTGCTGTTGACGCATCTGCTCCTGCCATCGACGCATCTCCTCATCATGCTGCTGATGCATCTGCTCCTACCCCTGACGCAAATCCTCTATAAGCTAACTCGGAGCACACAGCTGCTCCTGATACTGTGAGGCAGAAGATGATGTCTCTCCACGAGATCCTCTCGAGCTGGACGCCGACATCGCATCAGTACCATAATAAGCTGCAGGAGTCAAATGAGAGTCGATACCAACTACTCGACTTTTTTTGAAGCCATACTGGGTTGCCTGCATCCATGTCATCTCATCAAAATGGTGGGCACTAGTCTGATCACCTATCTCTTCTTGACTCTCAGCCTGTGTCTGATAGGTCGCAGCCTCATATGACTCCTTAAGTTTCAATTAGAAATTAAAATAATCAAAAGTTTATATGTATTTAATTTGCAAACTGAAAAGAAAATAATACTGACCACAATCTGATGCTGGTGGTCACCTCTAATCTCTCCAGTAGCTGGGTTAGTGTACATCCTCCGATAAACGTCGTACGTCGTAATACCGGGCTGCTCGGCTTCCTATACGAATATAAAATAAATTTTTTATATTTAAAGTTGTATAAAATATTAAAAAAAGTACTTACCAGACGCTCTCTATGCGCACTGAATGTACGACTACCGGCTCGATGTGTCGCCTCTTGTCTCCCCTGATTCTGTCGACCCAATGTTGATCTCCTCTGAAACGCACCACCCAACCAGTGTATACATAATCCATCCCAAACATGAGAAGAAATGTACTCTGGTTGGTGGGCTCTACAGGACTCATCAAATTTTGTCACTCCAGCTATCTTCACATCCGTCTTTCTCAAATTAAGCAAAAAACTGATGGAAATGGTCACGCATAGACACCACCCATGCTGTGTGGATAGTGGCATGCATGCTCTCATCGATGGGATACCATAAACCCTGATAAAAAGTTATTAATGAATTTAATTTCAAAATAAATAATATTTAATTACGTACCATCCAATGATCGAACATGGCGGCCTGCACATCAGCGGGAATCTGATCCCATGTGAGCCAGGGCTGAGAAAAATAATTGCGCAAGATAGCGCTCCCCTGTCCAATAGCTATATGCATAAAACTGTGGAAAAAGAACAAATAATCAAACAATTAGAATATTAATAAATTATAATGAAAGATAACTAAAATACACAGGTTACCATACCACCACGTGTGCGCATCGAATCCAAGAGGTGGACGTCGCTCCGGGATAGGATTTGGAATCATCAGTCTAGCAAGACCACGCCCCCTCCGAGTGCTCCCTATAGTTCCAACAGCCTGAGGGTCAGATGACTCATGAACCTCATCATCCATAGGTTGATCAGCCTTCAGCAACTGAAAAAATGTTTCCGAGTCCATCTAAAACATGAAATTATTGTTATTAGAAAACAATTGAAAATAACTATTATGTAAAGATATATATTTTTTATGATTCTAACCAGCATTTTACTATTTCAATGTTCATCTTCATCATCATCTTCATAGTTTTCAATGTCAAAGTCTTCATCTTCCTCATCAACATCATCAATTTCCATATTAGTTTCACTTTCATCATCTCTTGTCATTTCAAATTCAGTTGTAACATCATTGACAACATCGTCACCATCGACCCTTAACTGTGGGGTTTCATCCTCAATATTCATGTCTCTTTGTGAAAAAGATGTGTTTTGAGGAGTGTCCTGAAAAATTTCATTTCCTTTCAATTCAGTGGAACCACATTCAGTTTGAGTAAACTGATTTTCTCAAGATTTAACTTTTATTATACTCCACCAATGATCCAACTCTTTTGCAGTAGCACAGTATTTTGCATAATAAATTTGATGTGCCTGATGAGCCAATAAAAATGTTTCATTTACTACAAGAAGACTTTTATGTTTAATATCAACAATTCCATGATTCGGATGAATACGCAAGCCTCTCTCAGTATCTAGCCATCGACATTTAAACATTGTTACATAATTCTGTCCCAAATAACACAGATCAATAATTTCTTCAAGCATGCCATAAAAGTCAACTTCAATATCTCTATGATGTGATCCCTCCAAACAAACACCAATATTCGTTGTTTTCTTTGATTCCCCATATGCACGTGTATGAAAGCGATAACCATTCAGCACATATGCATTATAAGATTTAACCATTTTGGATGGTGGGCTACTCAATATTCGAAATTGACTATCAATCTTATCAGAATGTATAGATACCTAAAAATTTGTAAAACATTTATCACTATTACAAGTAATAAATTAATTTTATATGTAAAACCAAAAAATAATGTATGTTACCCATTTTTGAAACCAGTAGGAATTTTTTTTCCTATGTTCTTCTAGGACAGCTGTTGTAATTTGTGGAAATTATTTCTTGATATGATCATCATATAACCTACAAATACAATATGATTAATTTACTGTAACAGAATCTATAGAATAAGGGATAGGATCACTCACTGTACAATTGGTGACATTTCTTCATAGTTGAGTAGAACATATGTATGAGCTCTATGATGTTCATCGTCTGAAAGCCATCTATCATGAACTCCACAAAAGCCATGTTCGGGATGATTGACAACTGATAATTGATTGTTCATATCATCATCAACATTCCCCTTGTTCCATCCCATGAAGTTAAATTTTGAGGGATATTCAGATTCAAAATAATGAGAGAAGAATAAAAAAATTTCCTCTTTCAAATAAGCTTCAGAAATTGAGCCTTCAACTGATGCTTTGTTACGGACTTTTTTCTTCAATTTCTGCGTGCATATCTCAAATGGGTACATCCATCAAAACTAAACTGGACCTCCAAATTTTGCTTCATGTGGAAAATGCAATATCAAATGTTCCATTGAGTGAAAGAAATTCGGCGGAAATATTTTTTCTAGTTTTCATATAATTACAACAACAGCTTCTTCCAGTTTTCTTAGTGTATCGTAGTCTTTTGTCGCCGCACACAGGTCTTGGAAAAAATATGATATATCCGTTATAGAATCCCAAATATTAGAATTCAACAAACCTCTTAATCCAATAGGCATAAGTCTTTCCATTATAACATGACAGTAATGACTTTTTAATCCGGTAATATAACCATTTTTAACACATCTGCCCATGTTGGAAGCATAGCCATCTGGAAGTCTCAAATCTGCAATCCACTGACAAAATAATACAAGAATATCTTTGGTTAGTGTATAAGCTGCTTTTGGATTCATTAATCTCTACGATCTGACATTTTCAAACAATTCAAGTTCTGGTGGCCTGCAAATTTGGGCACGATCTAATCGTACCATTAAATTATCTTTGTTTTTACCCAGTGTATCCAAAACTGTATGAAATAAATTATCAAAACAGTTCTTCTCAATATGCATGACATCCAACATGTGTCGGACCAACAAATCAGACCAATATGGCATATTCCAAAAAATGATCCATTTGTCCAATTGTGTTCTTTCCCAAAGCCATGAATTTTATGTTGGTTTATTTTCGGTCCAAAAGTGATGGAAGGTAATGAAAATACAACTGATTGTAACTCTGTACCTGAGATCATTTTTGGAGGTTCATCTCTTTCAATTCTACCTTTTCTGAAATGAGATTTATTCCACTGAAAAGGATGATCGATTGGAATAAATCTGCGATGATAATCAAAATATAAAGGTTTTTTTTCCATTCACGAGCATAAATTATTTGTTTTCTCCCATACAGTAAGGACATGATTTTGGACCATGTGTACTCCAGCTAGATAACATGCCATATGCCGGGAAGTCACTAATTGTCCACATCAAAGCAGCTTTCATTACAAAATTTTGTTTCGTAGCAGCATCATATGTACCAACACCATGACTCCACAATAAATTTAACTCATCAATCAATGGTTTCAAATAAAAATCAATATTCTTTTTCAGATGTCCTGGGATTAATAATGTCACAAATATATAAGGCTCTTTCATAAAAATCCCTGGAGGCAAATTGTACGGAGTTATAAAGATAAGCCAACAGGAATGCTGACTACCAAAAGATCCAAATGGACAAAACCCGTTAGTAGAAAGACCCAATCTTACATTCCGGGATTCTAAATCAAAAGATGGATGCACTTGATCAAAATTTTTCCATGAATCACCATCAGATGGATGAATCAAGCTTTTACCATTTGAAATATTGGTTTTGTGTCATGAAATCATTGTCGTTGTGTTCTGAGACATAAATAAACACTGCAACCTGGGTGTAACCGGGAAATATCTCAACTGTTTTACAGGAATCAATCCAGACTTCCCTGATTGAGCTTCTTTATACCTCGATTTTCCACATGTGGGACAACTATCCAACAACTCATTTTCACCAGAATATAAGATGCAATCATTTGAACATGCATGGATTTTTTGACAACTAAAGTCCAGATTACGAACTAGTCTCTTTATCTCATAATAATTAGTAGGCAGCACATTTCCTTCAAGTAACAGTACTTTAACCAAAGAAAATATCTGATCAAAAAAGTTATTTGACATTCCATGATCTTATTTAATAGCCATAAATTTTTCAACTGCTTCTAATTTTCTTATCATGCAACCAGGATATAATGCATCCTCAGCAGACCTAAACAACTCAGTAAATTAAGATGGTGCCAACTCAGGAGGTAAATCAACATCATCTTCAATTTCTGTTTGATGAACAGATGACCCTGCAACATCATGTACTAAATTTTGAAACTGTGATGGATCCAGAATAAAATTATTAGTATCTTCTTTGGAACTGCGTTCACCGTGTTGATACCAAAAAATATAATCTGATTGAAAACCATAACACAAGATATGTTGCCCAATGATGTCAAATGTCTAAAACGTTCTCAGAGCACATTTTTTACAAGGAAACATAATTGTCCCTTCTAAAACAAATTCTTGGTTTGATGACGCAAATGATAAGAAAGCTTCAAAACCATCACCATATAAAGGATTTAAACTAGAACCATTTGGATTTCTGTGCTGATTTATCCAAGCACGATCATCTAATAATGATTGATGTCAATTTCCTTGTTCCATATTCATATATATGTTTCTAAAAAATTTAAAACCATTACTGTTGTTAAATAATTTGATATAAGAAAAAAAATCTTAAAAATAGAAGATACATAATTACAGTTATTTCGTAGTAATTACCAATAATTATATGCGACATAGTTAGTTTGTAATCATCCCCACTAATTATTATTAATTTAGAAATAATTAGCAATACTTGACAAAATGAAATATTCTTGAATAATGAAATAAAATTTTGTAATCATCATTGTGGAGATTATATTACTAATTATTCTGATTTGTCCAACGGCTCATCTCTTTCTAACTTTCTCCCGACTGAAATTAGTATGAAGAACTAGATCTGACATACGTTGGAGCACATTTTTCATACTGATTTCAGTGGGATAAAGTAGTAAAGATATTAGACGTTGAACAAATGGTAGCTACCAATTTTCTGGAAATTAGGCCAATTTATAACCATGTACTTGAATTTATTTGATTTTTGATTAATTATTATTAATTATTATTAATTATTAAAAAGCACAATATTTCCAAAAGCTTTTTCTCTATTCTTAACATGTTCAAATCTTAAAGTGTCGTCAATTTTCAGGTCATGCCCAAGAAAAAGTTTACGTCAACCATGTCCAATTTAAACTCTATAATTGTCCTTACATGATTGATCACCTCACAAGTAGTGTTGTAATAGGACGACACAAGTAATGAGAAAGACATGAATTGGGTTTTCCTATTGCAACGCTACTTGTGAGGTGATCAACTAATCAAGAACAATTATAGAGTTTACATTGGACACGGTTGAGGAAAACTTTTTATTAGGCATGACCTGAAAATTGGCGACCCTTTAAGAGTTGAACATGTTAAGAATAAAGAAAAACTTGTTGAAAATATTGATAATTGTAATATTTTATAAATTTTTTATAATTTTAATAATATTAATATTTTTTTATAAATATTAAACATATAATAATAAAATAATTATATTATTAGTATAAATTAATTATTAATATTATATTAATATAATATTTTATATTATGTTACTATTTACGTTACTATTTATGTTACTAATTATATTACTAATTATGTTACTAATTAGAAATGTGAAGATATGCATATAGGTCGGGTGGTTAATCAATCATTAAATAGAAAAACAAATGTAATTGACCGCTCAACTACCTCAATTTTCTTTTCATTTGTGTGTTGAGGCTTGACAGGAAACTTCTGCCTCCACATGTAATATCTGATTTTACTGTCAAAATTATAAACCTTCTCACCTCTATGTTGGCAAGAAGGTTGATAATTTTGACAGTAAAAGCATATATTACATGTGGAGGAAGATGTTTCCAGTCAAGCCTCAACACAAAATGAAAAGAAAATTGAGGTAGATGAGCGGTCAATCGCAGTTTCTAATTTTCTTAATTGTTTTTAGGTCTTTCTTAATTGTTTTTATGTCTTTCCTAATTGTTTTTAATTCTTTCCTAATTGTTTTTAAGTCTTTCCTAATTGATTTTAAGTCTTTCCTAATTGTTTTTAAGTCTTTCTTAATTGTTTTTAAGTCTTTCCTAATTGTTTTTAAGTCTTTCCTAATTATTATAATTGTTTCCTAATTATTATAATTGTTTCCTAATTATTATAATTGTTTATTAATTATTATAATTGTTTCCTAATTATTATAATTGTTTCCTAATTATTATAATTGTTTCCTAATTATTATAATTGTTTCCTAATTATTATAATTGTTTCCTAATTATTGTAATTGTTTCCTAGTTATTATAATCGT
The DNA here is from genome assembly GCA_963277665.1 of Viscum album. Classification (NCBI taxonomy): domain Eukaryota; kingdom Viridiplantae; phylum Streptophyta; class Magnoliopsida; order Santalales; family Viscaceae; genus Viscum; species Viscum album. Next base: position 81,748,897 of record OY728122.1, read on the forward strand.
TTCCTAATTAAATCTAATTGTTTCCTAATTAAATCTAATTGTTTCGTAATTAAATCTAATTGTTTCCAAGTTAAATATAATTGTTTCCTAATTAAATATAATCATTTCCTAATTAAATCTAATTTTTTCCTAATTAAATCTAATTTTTTCCTAATTAAATATAATTATTTCCTAATTATTTTAATTGTTTCCTAATTATTTTAATTGTTTCCTAATTATTTTAATTGTTTCTTAATTTTTTCTAATCAATTAATTCTAATCATTTCTTAATTATATGATAATTATTTTAATTAAATCTAATTAAATCTAATTATTTCCTAATTATATGATAATTATATATTTATTTCTAATTATTACCAAAACATCCTCTGGTAGTGTTGAACCAAGACTGCAGCAAGACCCGTTGTCGTGTACCAGGTTACCCCGAGTCAAGCTCGAAACACCTTGTCAGAGTTTTCACTCCTAGTTACATCTGTGCCAAAGCCGCCTCTACTTGTTTGTATCCAGACAAGGATTATTTGGTACAACAACTTAATATAATTATACTATATTGCTACTAAACATTCTATTAAAAAAATTAAAATTAACAATTAAAAATTAAAATTAACAATTAATAACAATTTAAAAAATAAAGAAAATATAAATACCATCGATATTTTGAAGTAATCTGCGTCTTTTAACTCTTTCTCTCAGCTTCTCTAAAGAAAAAATTAAAACAAAAAAAAATTCTACACAGAACTAAAAGTTAGAGAGAGAGGGGAAGAGAGATCTGAATGATATGGAAAAAATGGGTGGGGTGTATATATAGGTTAGAGTAGTTGCGACGATCGTATTTGCAATGGTATCTCGTCGAAAATAATAGGTATTGCGACGGGATACTATCACAAATACCTTCACCCGCATTAATTACGGGTGGTGGTTAAAAGGTTTTTTACGACGGGCCCATCGTAAATAGATGCATGTCGACACATCATTAGTGATGGGCAGATATCCCCGTCGAAAATTCCTATTTACTGCCGCCAGTATTGGAGACGGGCCCCATCGCAAATACCTTCGCCCACATTAATTACGGGCGGCGGGTAAAAGGGTTTTTGCGATGGGTCCGTCACAAATATCTGCATGCCGACACACCATTAGCGACATGCGGATATCCCCGCCGCAAATTCCTATTTACCGCCGCCAGTATTGGCGACGGGTCCCATCACCAATACCACCCGGTGAATATTTTTTTGAGACGGGAAAATTTACCCGTCGCAAATAGTATTTACCACCGCCGGGTAGTTGCGATGGGTCGAAGGTGACCATCGCAAATAGGCTTTACTGCGGCTGTTATTGGCGATGGGACATGTCGTAAATAACACCTGGTGAATAATTTTTTGCGACAGGACAATTGTCCCATCGAAAATACTATTTACCACCACCGAGTACTTCAAAGGTCCATCTCTGATGCCCAACATCATAGGTTTCTATACAACATAAAGGGTGGATGGACCATACCTCTCCACAATGCTTTATAGTATAGGGATCACAATCTACTATAAATAAACCATTCTTTAGTGTTTTAGAGAAGGGGGTTCCACTCAGTATACAATAGACCCACAACCTTGTGTATTAAGGGGTTAAACTTTGTGGGTAGAGGAATCATGCCCAAGTACATCACAGGGTTCCACTCAGAGAGTACATTTTGATAGAGGACCCATTACCTTTTTTTCAGTAGGGTTCCACTCAAGGTATGGAGGACCCACACCATTGTGTATCTACAGAATTCCAATTAGTAGATAAATGACCCACACCTTAGTGAATATAGGGGTGCCACACATTAGGTAGAGACCCCACACCATAGTATTTCAGGTGGGTGCCACTCTATAGGTATATAACCCATGCCCTAGTCCATTATGGGGATGATACTTAGTAGGGATATAACACACACCCTAGTGAATCAGGGGGTCCATGCAATCAGAAGAGGAATCACTACCTAGTATGTTAGGGGGTTCCACTTAGTTGGTAGAGGACCCGCAACCTAATACATTAAAGGGTTCCAATTAGTTGTTAGAGGACACACTCCCTAGAATGTCAGAGAATACCACTTAGTAGTTAGATCACCCATTACCTGATTCAACTAGGGGGGTTCCACTCAAACTAGTGAAAAGAGAATGGGGTAACCATACCCGGATGCAACATGAGTTATCCAACCTCGACCTCTACTTGATGATCTTGTCAGATTATTGTGATCTTAAAACATCACCTAAAGGAGATGCATGCTTCGACCATTCCAGAACATATCTAAAAATATTTTTATAATACTTTTATCTCATTCTATGGGAAAACCTACTCAAGATAGGTTACTCATTGGAAAAATCTAAGTCGATTGGAATAAGATATGTAAATTGGATGTTTTTGAAAGGGGTATATGGTGTGAATGGGGTCCACATAGTGTTTATTCCTTCTCCACTTCCTATATATGTTCTCCCATAGACATGGATATGAGGTAATTTCATCATATATATCATGTAGTGGGACCCCAAAGTATGTCTCAGTCACATGAGGCCTACTTATGTGCTCTTAGTCATGCCCGTGTTTGTCAGGCCATGCACGTGTAATTAGATTTTTCTGGGTACACACTCGTTCCCATGTTCTCAAATAGTACATGAAATGGCATCCCAAAATGGTTCCTAATAATTTTTATTTGTAACATGGATCATCCACCCAGGGAGGTTCACACAATTTTCCAGCCTGACCACACAACAGGCGATCCATATCTTCCTCAAAACCTTAATGCTACAACTAAGGGGGTTCTACACAACATGTGTTCATCAGACTACATGTCATATAGTTGATATTTTACAAAAAACTAATTTATTAACATGGTTCCCAATATACATTCACATCTCTAATAATTATACCATTTAAATACCTAAAAATAGTGATACTTTCCTTTGTCTACCAATTTCAGCCCTCGGGTGCCCATAAATTAGAAACTAGTCATTCACACGAAGCCCGAATGCCACCCGACACACCTCCCATCATCTAGAAAACTATATTGTCACTTATATGGATCTTGTATCCATGGAAAATCACCCACAACCGAAAATCCAACCTGATCAATCCTTGTTTTTCCAATCCATTCATCACACATGTGTCTTCCACGAATTTGGGGTTCAATCGTACTCGAACCCATCTTAAAAAAGTCAAATTGTGACCCCATAGTCCAATGGTAAAAGCACAAATAACAAATAAGAAAAATTAACACAAAAAAGTGAATATATTATTGGAAGAACATTCATGGGTAATTATTAAAAATAATGGATTACCAAGGGTGATTACATGTCTAATAAGGGAATAGTTATATTGAATCAATAAAGTCAATAAATTATGAGGCTCAAGAGAATAAAAATTATCATAGATAAAAATTAGATAAAATACCTGATTAGTATTATAATAAAAAATGGAGGAAAAAACAATTTATTTTATCTACCTCAATTTTGGATTGATATTTACTGAAGAATTCATTTTCTAGTGATGAGGATTATCTGGTACATTTGTTTCATGTCGATCCACCTCAATCCGATCATTGTTCATCATCCAATATGATCCACCAATGAATAACACCAAAATATCCTCTAAAATACCTCCAATTGTTATGTGGATAACCCTAGATAAATTTAACAATTTAATATTAATATAGGATTATATTTATGTGATTTAAATTAAAATAATTAAATTTACCATTTATTTTAATTAAAAAAACTCACCAATGGTTGTCTCTAGAAGATGTCCTTTACTGACCAACCAAAGGTCATTAAAAGTGTAAAACACAAGCTTTACAATCAAACATGGTCTTATATTTCAATTTGATGCTCCCTTCGGGTGATATTTAACATTTTTTGGAAAACAACTTTAACGAGATATTAATATATTCAATATTATTATAATATCAATTTTGGAATCACTAGCCTCATAATATCATTTCGTATTGGATCCAAAAATATTTCATAATATATTTAAAGGTCTTAGATTGAAAAAATATGTTCACCACACTATTAAAACCTTCAAGGATTTGTTTCCACAAAAATCACAAGCTAAGAAAAAATGTGGGGATATTGAGCCTCTATTTGGCACTCCCACTACTAGAATATCTCCTATATCTTCTCGTGTTTTCTACCAACACAGACCCATGAGAACCACATGAACATTATGGGTCTTCCCAAGATAGTCCATAACTATTAATGGGTACCTCATAAAGAATATCCACAACCCATTCCCAACTCATCTGTGATTTCAATGTGAAACGAGTTGTGCACACATCTCCTTAGTTTTGACAAGTGGAATACATGAATCAACCAATATAACTATAATCATAGGGTCAAGAGGTAAAACAAATCACTCACCCAATGAATTAACTAGAAATAGGTTATACAATCCTTATATATATACTTCCTTCTTGAAAAAAAACCATGAAACCCTCGACATGGTAAGAAATATCAGAATAGATAATCTCGTTATCGAACTATAAAGGCCACCATCATCAGTCCACAAAAGAATCTAGATGTTTTATTAGCTCTCCTATTCCGACCTAGATGAACTAAAATCCTTTAAAACCCATCACTAGAACCAACCATAGGACTATAAGTAGTAAGTCTCATTGTCTCCTACCAGTGTAGTGGTGACCTTCAAGGTTTCTCATATACTACCTCAAATAGTGTTATGTTGATGGCTATGTGATGAATAATGTGACACACAATCTACCAATGGGAGGTGATCGAGTAATATATAGACAAAATCTAATAAGAAATACCGAAATCGTGTTATCTAGAACCTAAATGGTTTTCTCAACATGTCCATCTTTCTGGGCTAGAATCATTGTACTAAAGTGTAGCTGAGTCCAAAAGGCCTCCTAAATCATCTTCGTAATCATCACATGAAGTGAGAATCATGGTATGAATGATCATGAATGGAATTATATGATGCCCAACTATCTCTTACATACATAGTCATCCAAAACAGTACAAAAATCTCTTCTCTTATAAGTTAAGGAAGTGTGCCAACTTCGAGAGTCGATCCATGATCACTAAAGTGACATCATAAACTCTCAAAAATCATGGAATGACTGTCATGAGAACCACAAAACACAATCTGATTTCAAAATCCACCCAATAGCTCGGTCTCCACCTATAGGTTGGTGATATGTTGGGAGTTAAACTTAGAAACAAGTCACAAAATCATTGGCCACCAAAACTGAAGACAAAGGATCTAGATATAACAAACCTTCTCATGGGTGTACTTATAAAGGAAAATAACATCCTCATTAACTTTTACCAGGGAATGAATGGTTCCAATTATCATCCATGAACAAGGATGTCATACTACCCACCTCTAGGGAATCTATAAGTTATGTATCTAGTAGATATATGATCAGTCATGTCTCCCAGTATATATCCCTAGGTTGTGCCTACGTAATATTTTGAATAAGTGGAGGGGTAACAACTATCTACTCTATTTACACTTCACCCTCCTCTCCCAAATGGGTCAAAAAAAAGTCAAACTACTCTACCACCTCACTTGATTAAAGTGGGCTAAAAACCTTGTTGCGGGAATCTGATTCCATGACCTTGCTCTGAGGGTCCCTCAATCTCACTCCACCTTAAAATATGAAATATACACTATCAGTCCCATCTGTGAGAATCCATATACCAAGAATTGGACCTTTGAATCTATAAATGACTCAACGAGAGATACCATTTGACTATAATTCATAGAGAAAGTCTAGAAAAATTCTCCAGTGTCTCTCATGTTCTAAATATGACATTGAGGAGACAAAGATACCATAACATAAGACTAATAAAAACTAATCCAAGAAGTGTTAAGGATATATCTCATAAGTCTTTCAAACACTTCTTGGGTGTTAAAAATGATAAATTCTGTCACCAAGAACTCAAAGAAACTATATTGGTAATAGGAATAAATTATTGATACATACACCTCTTGAACATGGAGCTTGTGATAACCCATCCTAATATCAAACTTGGAGATATTATTCACCTCCATCCATTAGGTGAAGAGGTCATTGGTTATTAGTGTTGGATACTCCTCCCAAAAATTCACCTATCTTGGGTGATTCTAATCCACACATAGCATCAAGAACTCATCCACCTCTTAGGAAAACAACATAGGGATGCCTATGAAAACAAATTGAGTATTATGAATCCCTTACTCTATAGACTCCTCTAACAAAACCTATATCTCTTATAGCTACAAGGGGAAATCCAATATTCTAGCATAGATATCAGTTCATCCTTGGTGAAAGTACATATAGAAAATAAAATCTTGATGGGGAGTCATAACTTTAACATCCTCAATATGGACTTCCTCATACTCCTTCACTATTTTAGGAAACAAAAATCTCATATCAACTACTGGTCCAATGGTAATACTATAAAACTTATGAGGAAGTGTCTATAAAATCCTATAAATGAGTACATCCTTCACATCCCATGGTTAACTTCTTATAAAATGAGGAAAAATTCTTTATAGTAAATTGGAAGCACAAATAAACTCACTAGTAGAAATATTATGATAATGGATGGTAAACTGTCACCCCATATTGAGGAAAACATCAAAGGGTCCCCTACCCATAGTGAAAATATTTCGTTTGAGGCTCTCTCTCAACATAGATTTAGGTCAGACCATTGCCTAAAAAATTTGATTACTGATCTTCTCTATAGGAGCCTCTAGCACAAGTGTTCATAAAAAAGACATCCACTAGTATCACTAGGTATCAACAAGGGGATAAATCAATGGAAGGTGGATTATGATCGCACCCCAAAACTTCAACTAGAGATGATACAATGAAGATCACACCTAAAACACACACATAGCCTTGGGGACACAACACTCCACCTCTTAAATCTTTCATTCCCCTTGCCAACCTATTCTCCATAATTAAGGATTTCTCTAAGACATACCAATTTGGACGACCTAAAATATGAAAGTCAAGGAAATCATCCACCACACCTCAACATTATCCACTCTTCATGGAATTGACTTGCCATCATGGTTTTTTATTTCATCTCATCAATGTGACTTGGTGGGGGAAGTGTCAGTCTTTCATACATGTCTAAACCCATGTCAACCATTACCAAAACAAGGCTATAACAATGCATCACATCACCTTAGATTTATCTTACTGCTCATACCATCATTAGGAGGGGTCTTATCCAAGAAGGAAATTCACACAGAAAGTATAATCTAGTCCTCTACCACATGAGAAGGGGGAGTCTAGATCACCACAAAACCAGGACGATCTCTATCTCTGAAACCCATGATAGACACTCATCAGAGGTTCATCCCTATTGGTACCTCTAGATCCAATATATAATCCATGTAAAATAATGTTCACCAACACTACCATATGATCATTCAGGGTCGACACAAGATAGAAAACAAAAACCACTACCTTGATTCAAACCTCTACTACATGAGGGTTAGTATCATCATAAAACCTCAGTGGTATATTTATTGGAACACGTGTAACAGGATTAGAATACATGTACCATAACCATATTGGGCTATATATATAAACTTCTTAATTCCTAGAAATTTATATACATAATCCATAAAAGGGTCCTTTATCCACCCAACAGGTGGTTGAACATCTTAGAGCCTACCTGGGGAAAGCAAACTCATGGGTAGGTCTCTAAACCGAGGCCTCGTCGTTCAACTAATCATCATCATGAAACTATCTTGAAATAATATATGGATATATTCATGGAGACATCTTGAAAGTTATCAAGACATATAATGGTCAAATAGAATATTTGTGGAGATGAATAAACAAGGAGAGTCAAAGTACTAAATCCTATATGATGAATATACCAAGTTCTCTAAAACCAATGTATTTTTATGTCAAGTCAACAACCAAGTAGTCAGATTCTTTCTGTATGGATACATAAGCCTCTACAATAACGTTAGGTTACCTAGACTAGAATCCATACCCAAGATACTCCAACATCATTTCCCTATGTTCCAACCAATCCTCCTACGAGGAAAACTCCAAATACCATCCTAAGGATCAACCACCATTGATACAACTTTTTAATGACCTAACCCATCATGGCCCACCTAGATTGTGGAAATTCTAGCCTCCTTAATCACAAGAATGAATTGATAGGCTTGGGGATAGTGAAAAGTTATAATAAGGAATAACATAAATGAGAGGCCTTTTCTAGTGTTACTGTATGCACTTACCCAAATATCTTTATGAATCATTATAGAGTAAATATAAAAAGTACTAAAATATCTAGAGTAAATTCATGGGTTGGAGAGAATGGATGGTGTTCATCCTTGTACGCTTGGTATGAGAGCTCATTATCACTTGACATGTGGTAGGATGTCCTAGTGACAATGTAACCAAGGAAAGAGGGTGTAATTTGAGTTAAAATGAGGCCTTGGGTATGTTAAAAGGTGAAAAATCAAACATGTGTATTGTAGGATTGTATCCCTAGGGATAGTTAGATACGAGAGAGTGACTTTGGCCAATTCATGATGGGCAAGAGGGTTATATGAATCGCTCCTGCTGAGTGACACCCTTTCGCAGGTAGTTTGTGACTCGATGAAAGTTATGAGTGGGAAAATCCATTTGGGGATAGAAATATGTGATAGATATGGGTTTCCTCTATGTGAAATGTTGATAATAACCCCTAATAGACATGATATGAGTCCCAAGTGATAGTTTTGGGTTATTTCTGGTGACATAGTTTGCAGATACCGAAGGGTATGAGGTGAGATTACTCGGGGTGGTACTTAGAGAATTTTTTTTGTTTTTGATATATTTTTAAAGTGATTTAGACCACACATATTGACTCTAGGGTTGGAATTATACTATGGGTTGCGGTGTCACCAAGTGTTGATGAATGTGAGTTGGAATCGATGAGAAGAGAAGATGAAAGGTCTAGAGGACCCTAATGGATTCCCTAATGTGAATTCTAAGATTTTATCAGGTCAAGGGGACAAGTATAATGTGACTAGAACCTTGATAACACTATGATGAGTTGATGGGAAGTGTGATGGGATGATACCCTATTTTTGTTTTCATGTGCACATGATAGGTGGTGAATTTTGATGTTGGTGATAGATCTGGAGGCCTAGACCCTCTATGAGTGAGATAGTATCGGTGAGACCACCATGATGAGGTGGATTACATGATATTTATGTGAATTTTGGGTCAACCATGAGTGAGATGATGTGGATTGAGATCGTTTTTTTGCCTTGATATGAGTGATATAGATTTGTAGGGGCTTCTATGCATGTTAAGGAGTCCGATATGAGATGTGATGCGAGACTAGATGATGAAACCACCATGATTGAGATGTGTTCTGGGATGGTATGTTATGTGGGATATAGATGGAAACTAACTTGAGTAAGGAGGAAGAATTTGATCCTTGGACATACATCCATTAGAGTTAGAGGATTATTGGGTATAGACAAGGTTTTATGTAAAAAGATGATGATGGGATGAGTTTAGTTCCAGAATAAATTTAGAGTAGGTATTATTGGGTTTCATGGTGGGATAGTTAACACACATGGACCTGATGCGTGAGGTGTGATGGTGGCTCGATTATCACACAACATAAAATGTGCTTATGTGACATGTTTATTTACCATCCTTATGAACTCAAATATATTATATAGTATAATAAAATGTTCTTTGGAGACTTTTCCAATTTGGGGCCCAAGGATAGTAGTATCCAAGTCTGTATATTTTTCCTATTTTGATTATTTTGTGTATGAGGTATGCCCAGTGGGTGACTAGTGTTTCTATAAATACGGGTTGATATTCCATATTCTATTTGATATAACACTATGTTTTATTTTATTATAAATAATTTCAATATGTTATAATGATGTTTTTATTATTTTATTCAATTGTATAAATTTTATTAATGGTCATAATCTCCACAGTTTATGGATTATTACATCATCACTATTCACAATCTTATTTCATTTAGGGAGGAAAGCTTAAGGCCTCATGAAACTCTTGATCAGATGGGTGTTCTGGACCAAGAATCACAATCAAAATTGATTGGTGGAATTTTTTTTATAATAAAAATTGTAATTCCTTGATTCATATGAAAATATTTAAGGAATTATATGACTAACCATCATTTTCAATAAAAATTGGGTTGAAATGAGTGAAAAGTATTCTGTGAGACCCAATTTGGGGTTCAAAACTATTGAATATTGTGCACTAAAGTATAGAACATTGTATGGTGAGAATAACCATTCCTAGTTTAGTACCTTTATGTGGTATATATACCAAAAAATTGTGCAATTATAGAATGATTTGTGATATTATTCAGCTAACTATCCCAAGGGAATTTTATATTCTTCTGCTACTAAACATTCCTGTGATGATGTGTATATAAACTATTGAATATTAAAAGAAATTTAATAATTATGTCAAATAAAAAAGTGTAATCCGAATTCTTTAGCTACTTCATAACATATAAAACATTTAAACTCTAATATGATAATCATTCAATTAAGGAGGACTAAAAAATAGAGATTCATGGAAATTATTTTAAATACACAAGTTCTCATTTACTATTTCATGAATATATCATTATATCTTAACTTTATTTTCCTCTACAGAGGTGGTGAAGACACACCATTGAAGTTATGAGGTCCTGCTAAATAGTTTTTTGACTCAATTGTCTTTTGGATACCATCGTAGGAAACAACCTATTGGATTTTGAATATAGATCTTGATCAAAATCATTGTGAATAAAGATAAAAATCATTGAAAATGAGATATTATTGTATCATGTTTTTTCTTATTTCATCATAATGAATCTAATCTAAGTCGATCTAGTATGTTTTTTGTATCTCCTTCCACTTGTTAAGGTATTAGTGACATCCCATGAAACCTATAAGTGGTATTAAAGAATAGAATAGTGATGAATCAACATGATAAAATTGTAATTGAAAACTATAACTAGTAATTTTCTAGCACCATGATCATGGATATAAAACTATATTATAGTCCACAATGATTTCCCTTAAAATTAAACGGTCATCTGATCCAAACAATACAACATATTAAAAGTTATAGGGGAAATGACATGGTTCTAGGGAAAATGTCATTGTTGTTGTTTCTATAAAATAAGTTATTTTTTCAACATCACAATAATGTGGTCAGATGACTACTATTCTATGGTCAAATCCACCAAGATGTCTTTAAATGTTATAGTGGATATCAAAAATCCATGTATTTTAGTGAGACTAAGAAAATGAGATGACATGTGGCTTCAATTTATGTAAAGGTCCAAAATGGTTTGGACTATGCTATGGTTTTTTATTTGACCGAAGAATAAAAATGGCCTTAGGAAGTATATTATCTTATTGTCTAATATGGTCTAGAAAACTCGGCCAAACGTGGTGGAAAGACAAATTCATCAGTTAAAATTAAAAAAAATTCTTTCCACAGAAACCTTAATTGGTTTAACTTAAAAGGGAATATGCTAAATTTGTCTGTCATTATACCATATCAAATTTTTTTTTGATAAAATTACTTGTCTATTGTTTTTATTTCTCAAGTTAAAATTTTAAATTTTTCATTTATTTATGTTGTCCCAATTTAGATATTCATATATATAAATTTTTTATATGATTATTATATAATATTATTAAGTTTAAATTGTTTACAATAATTCTTAAAAATAATCATACCATGCATATATGTGTTACATGCTAGGTGAAGCAATATAATGTTTAATTTTATAACACATTAAAATTTATTTTTATGGATTTTTGAACATTAATATAGAGGTTAATTATATTTTTATATTCTATTTTTTAAAGTTATGATAGAATTGAGGTCTCTCTTAAGCAAGGAATCATGGGAAATGGTACAATGGTTAAGACTTCTAACTAGACCTAGAGCTTATTCCTTTTTTAGAATATGGGGTTTGTAAACCATATATCACTCTATAATTAATCTTTTGGGGATTTTTTATTTTATATAATTCTAATAATTTATGTGAAAGGGTTTTATGTGTCTTATACATGTGATATATTTAGATAGGTTTAAATATATTTGGATTCTAGTTTAGGTTTTTTCCACAAAAGTTTAGTTGTGTAAAGAGTTACAAGTAAATATGGTTTGGAAATATTAATTTGGTATAATTAATAGGGATTCCAAAAAAAATCATTATAATTATGAATTCATATAGGGGTTATATGAGTGTTTCTGGAAAAAAATATCGATGGTTTTTCCTGATGCTCAATTGTGGGGGGTTGAGTGTGGTTTCATAGTCATTTGAAAATGGTTTATAAATTTGTCTCTAAGATGAACTCTTAATAGTTCCTACATCCATAACAAGTAATAGAACTTCTTTCCAAAGGTAGGTGGTCAATTAGGGTTTCAAAACCAATAACTCTTATGAAGTCACATTGGTCGAGAGGATGGGAGGTCAGGATCATAATACCTTTTTTAGGGGTAAATATTGACTACTTTGGGTCTCTGTTAATGATTTAAGATATGTTTTCTAATCCATCAAAATCCATGGTATGCGACTAGTTATCTCTATGAAAAGGAATTTATCAAGACCACGTGTTGATCGGAATGAAGGTGTGTTCCACATGTTCACCATTATTCACTCATCTATTTATGATGATCTAGTTTATAAACATGTTCAAGATCTATGAAGTTTATCACCATATAAGGATGTGGTTGGTGTCTTGGTGAGAGGATTTACCCTCAATGAGGCATCCTATGTATCCTTTTTGAAAACAAATAAAAACCCACATAGTTCATTTTGCATATTTTATGGCCTTATAACCATACTATACTTTGCTGTTTATCATCATGCAGTAATATTGTAGATTTAGGATGAAATTCTTGAGGAGGCATTCTACATGTGCTATTAAGGCAGGAATCAGTGTCATCAAAGTTCAGTTAGATGTGTCTACATCATATCTGATCTTATAATAGAGGACTTAAGAAGGACTAATGCATTTATGGATACCCTAAACAACCTCATCATAAGTACAACCCTTTGACTATAGAAGATATGCGATTAGGATTACATCCCAATGAAGGGACCACACTAAGGGAATAATCATAATTTTATTAGTACAATAATATAAGGTCTGTAAGACTATATGAATCATGATCAATGTGAGAAATAAGAGATAATAAAATATTAGACACATCACATGAGTGTTTTTTTATTGGGATTACACATTATGGTTTCCATTAGAGAGGTTGATAACCAATATCATAGAGAGTATAATATAGATATTGGAACATAGGATAAAGACCTATATATCCTATTTGGATAGAAATTAGTGTCCTCATTGTTCATTTTTCCCTAACCCACTATTTGGTTTAAAATTCTTGAGGGCATGGTTGGGGATTACACCTAAGAATATTCCACCATATAAGACCACTTTATATCCTTTAATGGATATGAAAGGGTGATAGACTCATAGGATATTTTGGGTTCCATGAGTTAGAGTTCTTGGTACATAGAGGGTCTTACTCCAAGGTATATTCCCATTGGATATCAGGATTTAGGAAGGCATCCTTATATATCTTATATATTACAGGAATCATAGTCCTCATAGTTTAGATCATCCCTAAGCTCCTTAAGGGTTGAGATATGTGATAACACTCAATGGGATTATTATTGTCCCTAAGGTTTTAGAATGTTATGGAATTATAATAGGATGGGAACTGATATTAAATTTTCATTCTCTATCATATCATAGATAAAAAAGAGATGATGAGCATGAGAGGTCTATCAACTATGTTTGGTATGATGTAGAGGACCGTATGAGAGAATGAAATGAATAGGGTTTCGTGAGTGCATAACAAAAACCCATCAAGGAAAAAACCATTTTAAATGGGGTACTCAGATGAAGATTAATGTTTTAGGGTTTACATAGAGAATGTCCAAGTGTGTCTTCTAGATAAGGTTGACATGTCCCAGGGTGTCTGCCTAACATGTACGGGGTGTTGACTTGACATGTTATCGGTATATGTTTTCCATGTCCAATCTTTCTGTCTGACATATCCTGGGTTTCTACTTGACATTTCCAAGTTGTGTTCATGACATGTATAGGGTGTCTACCTAACATTTCCAGGGTGTATTTTTGACATGAACTAGGTGAGTTTCTGACATTTCCAGGTTTTTTTCATGATCAATGTTGACATGTAATAGGTTCTTATAATGATTGAAGTTGAAATGTTGAGGGAATTTCTCATGATAATGGACACAATGTATAGTGTGTGTTACATGATCAAAGATGAAATATCTAGGGATGTTCACACGATCAAGTTTGACATGTCCTGGGTGCTTCGAATGAGCAAAGTTTACATGTTCAGGTCCTTTCACATGACTAAGGCAGACATGTCCAAGGTCTTTTGTGTGACCAAGGCCAAAATTTCCATGGATTCATGAGATAATCATGTGACCAATGAGGATTAATTCAATTAAATTATCTTTAAGATATTCACATGATGAGGTCATCCAAATAAATCCAGGATTGCGGGCATGACAAAGAGAGAACACCCAATTGTTGAAGTTTCATGTCCAAGGGGATCATTCCCTAGCCATGTGGGAAATTGTTTTCATGTTAGGAGGAAATCATGCCTAAAGGTTCATGTTGAGGGCGTGCATCCTACAGTTTTCATGGAATAATGAAGGAATGACCATGGGTTCACATTCCTGTAGGGGATAGATGTCGTTGGGTGTTCGCATGAAAAGGGTACATGTGATCACAAAATCCTAAGGGAGGCATTATATGGTGTTATGAAAACCTGTACTAGGGTTACATATCAAATCAAAATTTAAAAAATACTCAACATGGGGTTTCATGAGGGAATCACTTGATGTTCATATCATCTTGAGATTGTGTTACCTCAATGGGATTACACGAGGGGTTCTAATGGCGGGGTCTCATGATTTCCAGTAGGATTTCTCTAAATATAGTATCATTACCTTCTCCTATGCTCTAATACTACATGTATGTTTTTCTACCTCACCCTATCCTATCATGATTGATTTTAAAGATGATCTAGTTTCTATATAAGAAAATGTAGGCATAATGTTGTTCCAGTTTCCATGGAGAAGATGTTTCATGCACCAACATGAGGTAGTGGGAGGATTCAAATGATTTTCTTCACGTGATCAGTTTAAGGATTCATGTGATTTAATTCTAGAAAATCATCGAGGATTCACATTATAACTTCAATAGATTCACATGATCGTTTTTTTTCACACAATTATTGATAACATCACATGATGGAATTTAGGTGACCATGAGATATCTTGCTGGATAACCGTTACGGGCTTCATGTGATTTCTTCAGGGGATTTGTGTGATCGTTTGGAATGATAGTTGATAGCCTCTTGAAAATACAAATAGGATTCATGAAAAAAATGTAAAAGAAAGATTTTTCTTACAAAGAAAGATATGTTGTCTTTAGGTGAAACATGTGACATCAGTCGTGATTCGAATAACCACTTTCGTGTGAATATTGCTTTGAAATAATCATCTTTCCATGACCCCTTTTTGATCATAAATTATTCATGTGATGGATTCATGTGACATGCATGGCTAACATGATGATTATTTTCCAAACAATCCTGTGACCGTATAACTTCTCTATGAGACATCACATGATGGCCTTACTTGACCATTTTTACATAATGGATCAGTTATTTGACGAATCAAATGCATAAAAAACAATTTTTTTTTGCATTATCATAGGATTTAGAAAATTTTCTAATCATCCCATTTTAATTTTTAGAAGGATAGTATGAAAAACAATATGGACATTGATGGGTTGTCTCAGGCTCTATAAAATATCACTAAAAGATGAGTGGTGTGGCTCATAGTGTCTAAATAGAATCATCAGGGAGTATAGAAGATGGACTAAGGTTGGAGATGATGTACCATGGTAATCAAATGATGTTGATCAAATTGATCGAATGGATGAGGTTATTTCCATATTTTTTATGGAGGGATAATTTTATGCCTAGGTCCCAATTACACATCAAATTTTTACTTGATTTATGAGCACTTAATAATAATTCCCAGGTCCTCCGCTTCATTGAGATGACAGTGGGGTCGGCACCAGCAACAAATGCACCCACACCCCTACGAACCAAACCATGGAATTTTGTGAACTTCATAAGAATCACCAACATGTTCCATCCAGAATTACAATGATCAGTATTATCTACCACGCCTTTCTATTTCACTATTTGGATTTGATATCTCCTATACACGGTTGAGGTGTCTCCCACAAGTTCCCTAGTTGAGCTGGACAGAAGGTTATTATGGGTAGCCAAATTTTGGGCTAAGGGATTACTAAAACTATTAGAATAAAGATATTTGTAAAAATTGAGTGAAATAAAGTCCATAATATGGTTCCTTAAAAAAATTATATCCAATCCCAAGCCTTCATTATGAATATATCAATATTTTTTCCATAATCTTCATACTTCTAAAAAACCAATGAAAAATTCCTTGGTACACACTTATGGGTGCCAAACCCCCGACCCCATTGAATGGAAATTATTGAGATTGAACTTAATATGATTCTATGGTAAATTGGGATCATATATCCATCTATATGAATATAAAACAAGATTTTACATTGAACTATATGATAAGTTTTTATAGAATTTTTTTGATAAAGGGGTTGTAGTTTCTATTAGTAGGAGACACGTGACCTTTAGTTATTACATGAATCCAAGATAAGGAGTAGACTTGTCTTGGGGTATGGATATCCTAAAATTGGAATGTTCATATATTATAGGATGGAAAAGGGGTTTGGATGTAAATTAATATGTGTCTAGATCCAATATAAACAACATATACGTCTCTATGTATCACAAAATAATGGAAACCAAACCATATTTATTTTTGATATATAGGACACTTATTTAGATCCAACTCATTCATAAGATACATAGGTTCATTTATGATGAACTATATAATGAAATATCCTACACAGATCTAGATCATATGTAGGGAAGGGGATTCTATCGCTTTTTGAGAGAGTAATTGGTATATACCTATGTTTCAGTGGGGATGTTATATAGAACTCACACTCATGCAACGTTCTAGCCCAAATAGAGTAGACATTTCTAATAAATTCATGTTCCTACAGAATGGTCCAAGGATCATTACTAGTACAATGGATCTAGGTAGAATAGATTTATTTTTACTAGGGATGGATAATATTCCATAAAATCTTTTTATCTTTTACTTTTGCCCCTATCCTTTTCCTAATATATTAAAGGTGAGTCTTTGAAGGCATGGAATCAGATTTTTTCCAAGATTCCCGTTGTGTATTTTTAACCTAAAACGTTTTGGTGAATTTTTAGCTTCATAAACACTCAATGTTTTCTAGATAAAATTGGTTGTATGTCTAGTGAGAAAATACTTGACTTTTTACCAAAATTAACTTTTTTTAGCATACAACCTAGTGATCATTATGCATCTTTCAATTGATTGTTTAATGTCTTGAAATCCATACCTTTGATAAATTTTGGGGTACTCTATATTATAAAAAATATTTTATTAGTTTAGGGTCATTATGTTAGACTATATATTTCAATAGTTTATGGTATTCTATATTATAATTTCTATTGTTTTAGATTTGGGTCCTCTATATTGAACATGTAATTTCTAGAGTATAGTTTATTCTACCCCAGACCTATATTTGGTGTAGTTTAGGGTCTTACAGCTTTAACCTAATGCTAAAACCTTGAGTGTATTTTAATTTTATGGATGTTAATATAAACCCCAACATCAGGTATTTTTTTGGGTCAGTAAAAGAGGGCCATACAAAATGTTTGAGAATAAAATATCACCTTCTTTATCTGAATATTAGTATAATTAATAGTTATATAATGTTGATGGTGTTGAATACACTTGAATATTTTGGTTATTAGGATTGTAAATCATCATCTAGGAATATCTCAGTAAATAAAAAAAGTACCTAGTGGGTATTGATATACCATTAGTAATGGTAGAAATTAGTATCACATGGATTTAGGGTAATAGATCATGGATTTAAGATGGAAATATCCTTCTGAACCAAAAAATCTCTAGGAACAATCTCTTTGGTATTGGGTTATTCACAATCAAATTCTTGAAGGTTTTTTAAGATAATCCAAACCCTATTACCAATACACTATATGGGAGAACCAAGAGAAATGACTCAAGGATATTATGTTCCATGATAAGTGTATCAACTCAAGGAATTGGTTGTGATAGCTCAGGATTTCAACAAATTGATGTTTTTATAGAAGGCGTAATACTCAAGAAGGGTTCAAGAACACTAAAATTTGTGTTTTCACATACTAAACACATTATTGTGGTGGGGGAATTCTATAAATAATTGTTAAAACATTTTATGGGCCATAGGGGTTTATAGAGTGTAGATATGATTTTAATAAGGTTACTAGATGATCCCTATGAGATTTTCTTTATTTATGCTCTAATTTTTTTTAAAATCGATATATGAAGGGTTTAGAGAGTGGACACTTGAATTTTTCCCCAACCACTGTTTCTGGATTTTCATCATGATAAGATTTATGTATCTATCAATAGAAATTTAGGGTTTTTCGATTTAGAGCATCATAGGCTAAAGTTAATGGTCGTGCAATATTGAAAAAAGTTTATGCAATTTAAGTTAACGATTCCCATAGACCTATTATCAGTGGATTTTTTCTAAAAAAACATATATAGGATAGATTATTCCATAAATGATCCAACATAATTTTTAGAGGTATATTGGAATGTTTTAAATCATCGATCAAGGTTCTCGGGTCATTAGAAATATTGATGGAAAATCATGTCGGGGATGATCGTGAATCACTCTTTGATGGAGAACACCACTATGATAATGTTAGGGATCACACAGATTGGAGGTCCTTTCATATAAGGATAATAAACCTATAATTAATGGGTAAAATGACCATATGAATGATCCAAAAGGGATTAAATTAACGGTAAAGTAGAGGGTACCTCACTCCTCTCTATGGTCCATGAAAGGTTTTCTATAACCCGAGACACTCAAGACGTGAAGTGCATTTAATAGATTAAGGTGCTAAAAAAATTGGTGGAAGCACCAATAAATTTGGTTAACTAGGGTAAGGATATTATGGTCCTTTGATAAATAGTTATGATGGATGATGTTTTTCAAAATTTAGGTTCATATAGTGGGGGTGAATTTTTTATTAATTTTAACATAGTGTAACAAGGACATATTACTTATAGTTTAACAACATATGGTAAAGATTTAGGAACCAATATGACATTTTTCAATATGTTCTTATGGAAACTTTGCAGTGTTTGGGGGAAATAAGTTGTGGGAGGAATATTTAATCCATTTAAAAGATTATTAGTGGGTATAAAAATGTCGTATCCCTTTCTATGTAGTTGAATCTCATGAACATGCAAGACATATGTAGATCTCATTCATACAATGGTGAGGTGAGTCTGTATAAATCAGTTATCCATAATAAGTGTAATATGAAATTTTTTTATTGGGATTCCCAAGGATTAATTATTCATATATTAACGGTACTAATAATTCCATGGTCAACTATTTTTTTGATAACCCTCTACGTTTTCATGAATCGTCTTCACAGAAGAGGGGGATTTTTTTTCTTCTCTTAGTGAGATTTGACATCATGATCAGCTAAGTGGTCTTCTACGTAGATCAAGATCATATTTAGATAAAGGGAATTTTCATATTTCATTCTAGTATAATGGAGAAATATTAATTTCTATCACAGATTCCTAGATAGGATGGCCCATTATAATAAATTTTTGGTCTTGTTGGAAGTACTATTGTCCCGTAGTTTATCATTGTGTGACTCAGACATTGTTGTGAAATTTCACAACATGAGAATAGATGTTTTTTTTATTTTAACTTCATTTTATTTGGATTTACTTCCAATAAGAATGACTAAGTCAATGAAATTTTGTCTTCTTAAGAGATTCATATCCCATGATGATGAGATATAAGAATACAATATTTTAATCTTTCTATGAAAATGATGTTGGGACCACATTGTGTATACCGATTGTATTTGTTTTTAATGGATGTCAATGTATGTCAACAACGATCAAAATGAATTAAGTAACTCTCCTAAGTGAAATGGAGAATGGAATTCAGATGATTAATGCACTAATCCTAAGTTTTCATTGGAAGAAGTAAAAGAAAAGGTGAAGAATGGGGTGTGAGGAGGCTTGGAATTGCATGGTGGACATACATGGGTTTTCAAATATAAATTGGCCATGAATTTCAATGCATAATTAGTTTTCTACTATGTATTATTGTAAGTATTACCTAAAAACAAATAGGGCCAGCCCACTAGCCAGGAAGCCAGCCACAACCTGAGGCTCATGTGGGACCACAAGGTTCTACCATGCCCTTGAGGAAGCTAGCCCAGGTTTCCTATAGTAGGCACATGGGGGTCGTGTATAAGTCCCAGGGCATGCATAGTGGGTTCCAGGAGAATGCCCGAGGAGGCAGAGTGGGCACTAGGAGTACGCCTAAGGAGAACCGATGTGGGGATACATCGAAGGGTGGAGAGGAGTAATCTGGTGCTAAGGCTATGTGGATTTATTGATAAACTACGTCTCTTCCGCATCTCCATTTTTATGTAGGACAAAGATTTTAATGAAAAATATAATCTAATCCATCCATTAGAACTTGAACACAATCTTGGCCGCAGATCTTATCTCGTGTCCAACATTATAATCCGAGTCGTTCATTTTCCCCACGCCGCGTATGATTCTACCAGTGTTGTCTGATCTCTTCCATCTAGGTTGTCTTCAACCTTCGAACACCTGCATGAACTAGAAAACTAGTGCTTGAGCCGAACAATGATGTCACCACTACAGGCGTCAATTGTGCTTAGTTCAAGCCCATAGTGATCATCTGGATGCTATGATCACATGCATGCAATTATATTTTCATGCATGCGAATGAAATAAAGAACGAGCTAATGGATGAGGCAAATGAGGTTTCCCAGTTCATGTGGATTCGAGAAGGGATTCATAAATTGATACATGCCATATTGTATACATGAACGATCAGTTAGAAGGTAGTAAATTTGAAAAAGGAAACATCTAGGATATGCGGCATATCTCCACACTGGTTTGAAGATATTAAAGAACTGAAGATCTCTGTTATTCAAGACAAAATCATGAAGAGAGTATCATGTGTATTTTGGACGTGGGAAAGGATCTGATCTCTACTCATAAAAAGCGACATAACGATTCAAGAGGGGGTTGCTTCTCCCAAGGTTTTGAGGGATCCTGTGCTGAGAAATAGAGTCTCTTCGATCTTCTACATTTCAAGGGGCAAGCAAGAGTCGCGGACCATTATCAGTTTGTGAGGAGTAAACTGTGAACCACTCTTGTTTTGTGAAGAGAAGGAGTTCTGTGTACCTCATGGTTTCATGAAGCAAGTAACCGAGTACCACTTCGGTACAAAAGGCAGGAGACCCGCGAACTATTCTAGGTTCGCAAAGAGAGTTCCTTCTAACCATTTTAGGTTTGTGAAGAAACTGTACTATTTAACATTCTCATTATGCGAAGAGGAGGTCATGTGAACCAACAGAACTGGGTACCTCTTGGTACTTAAAGGACGCCCATGCATCCCTTGTGTAAGTAGGAGCCGCGAACTAGCTCTATTTTGGTGAAGTGGAGAACCGTGTAATATTTGGGTACATGGAGGAGGCTTAAACCCTCTATGTGTCATATTTCCACGCATCCTGTGCATGAGGAGGAGCTATGAACCATCCAGGTTCATGAAGGAGGCTTTCACACTCTATGAAGAGAATAACTCCATACCCTTGGTGTGAAAAACAAATTGGAAAATATAAAAACCACAATAAACCCAAGGCAATGAGTGTGTTTAAAGAACAAGTGGAGATCACATGCATGGTGCACATAAAAATAATATTAATGATTTGAGACTCCTAATTGTGAAAGAATTAACCAAATAGTAGACTACCCCTATCTGGGTTATCGAAGAAGATTCATGGAAAAACATATACATGATGCATAAAGTTAAATGAACTAAATAAGGATTCATGGGTTCCCTTGAGAATAAGTAAAACGAAAGTATGTACGTGTATGCATTTTTCATTTGAGGAAGTTCAAGGTATCATGTGGGTGAATTTGAAAAGAAAGAATAATTAAAAGGTAGATAGCATTCATTTTCTTTCTTTTATATGTGAATACATTTAATTAAAGAGCCACAATCGTGGGTGCACATGGGTAATGAATTGAAGGGGAAGAGCACATATATATTTCCACATGCATGGTCACATGTATACATGGAATAAGAATATTTTACTATGATGATGCTAAGAGAACTGTTTTTCTATGTTTGAATAGTCACAAAAGAATTTGTTATTCTGGACAAGAAGAATAAGAAGCCTCAGTACATCTAGTTGTTGCACTGGAGAAGAAGATTGAACTTCAAAGAGCATCAACGTAGGACCTCAATGCATGAAATGTATCATGCTGAATAGGATACAAAGAAATTCATGCCTATCCATTGAAGGGACCTTCATGTCTGTAAACTAAGTGTGACTTCACCCAGGGCAGTGAGCCAGGGGGAGTCAACAGGAGTGATCCAAGGGAAGCAGTGAGATGTCCCTGAACTTTTGTAAAGGCAGTGAAACTAGGACAAAGTAACTATACATGAACCATGTAATCCACAACTAGTGAAGAATAGTTGAATTAGGTATAGCCATAAATGTTTTGGCATATGATACTTGGACGTAGCACATAGTGGTGAACCAAGTGAAAGTGGGGAGTTTTCCTTATACATTTTAATGTTTTAATTACTGCACATATCCATCATACAGGTTTAATTATGTTCCGACCAATATGGTAAAAAGATCTAATAAACGAGAGAAAAATTTGACACCCTGATTCACGCCCCCCCCCCACTCTAATGGTGACCTAGGGTCCTTCAAATGGGTATGTTTCACATATGTTTAACATCAATGGTATCTAAATACACATGACTTGTTGGTTTATGGAAAGTGTAAATCATGACCCAAGAGTATCTAAGTTAACTATTGCAGGAAACAATTTGGTATAGGTCAACCATTGATAATGAAGGAAGTATGTTTTCTACAACGCTAGGATAATAACTCCTAGATTTAATGGGTACTCTCCTTTATGACCAAAAAACCAACTTGGTGAAAGCTCTTAGGAATTTTTTTATTCACCATCGAATCCTATTGGTACACCTTTTGATTAACTAGTCCATGTTACAAATTTTATATAGGAAAAAACATGATCAGGGGAGACCAAGGTCCATGGGGTTTTAAAATAATGATACCAACTAGATGAATTGGTTGGTATCAATAATGATATCAAACATTTGAATTTGGTTCATCGAGAAAATAAGATTCAAGAAGGGTTCAAGAAACCTAAAGGCTGCTATAGTGTGTGGTAAACATATTTTTAGGTCAAGGGATAAAACATGTCATTCTTGAGTATATAATCATTTTATGGGATGATATTTTTAATATGAAGACCACTTTTCATTATGTTTAATGTCAGGCGACAAGGAAATTTTTGTGACGTTTAACATTAGGCCACCTGAATGTTGTCTTGCATTTTAACATCATGCAACTAGGGTTTTGTTCCCTATAGTTGGATATACCACACCTTTATCCTGCTAGTTAGAGTTACTTTCCCTATTCTCTATTATCACATGATTCATTCTTAGCATGATAGACATTAGACTACTAAATGTTTTTTTAGGATATGTGAGATTTCATGATAGAGAATATGATTGTGGTATTCACACTTTGATATGAGTGTGAATCCCCAAATAAATTTGTTTCTCATCGAGGGACATGGTTGCGAGTGATGAGAATTCATAGATTGGATTAAAATGGATGATCCATGTGTCATTACATATCCCATTATATGGGAATGAATCCATACATATATCTTATTGGGTAATCCATTATGCAGGTCTTTCCCATACATAAGGAGGGGAATTTTCATTTTAAATAATGGTTGGGCCCAATATTTGATATCTAAGTGTCACTATATATCCTATCGTAAATGGAATCAAGTGTAAAACAATTATGATATAAATTCTATACAGCTTTTAGTATTGATTTTAGGACTTGGAATATGAAGTGATAAGCCACTGAGTCATTTTTAATCCCTTTTGGACATGGAGAAAATATGTGGAGGAAATCATGACTTTATGTTCTGATATCAGGGATTATTGTTCGATTATTGGTGGGTTTATCACCCCACCATTGGATAAATAGATCCTGGGTTAATGGGGGCCTCAATTATTATACTAGAACATCTGATAGGCATAATATCATAGGAATTGTTTTATTCACCAAAGATTCCTAGTTGGGTCCCTACAGAAACCAAAACATCCCATAGGCACAAGATCTTAGGAAATGTGTTATTAACTATAGAATACTAGCAGAGTTACTTTAGGATTTTTCAGTCCCTATTCCTAATATGATATGAAATTTTAGGATAATAGGTTCTCATGGTGTTTGGTGATTTACGAATAAAAAGGGTGAATGAAGTTTGTATGTTGTGAGAAAGGGGGTTCCCAAAGAGATTTAGAAACTCAAGGATGTTAGGTCTTCATAGGAGATATATTCCCTAAAATGAAAGGGTACAAGAATGAAATATTATAATAATTATTTGGAAATGGATATAGTGCAAAAATAATTAATATCGATAGTATTGGAATCCTCTTAAATAGTTTAATGATGGGAAGCGTAAATCATAATCCAAGAATATCTGAGTTAACTGAAGACGAGGACCGGTGGGTAGAGTTTGAACATTAGGAATCGGGGAATCCCATATGCTATATAGTTGTGAAAATATATCACAGATTTAATGGGAGACTCTCCTCTAGTACCAAAACATCAACTAGTCAAATGCTTTGAGGTATTGCCTTGTACACCATTTAATCCTAGTAGTATCCCATTGGATTAACATTTCCCTATTACATGTTTTCAATAGGGGTGAACCAAGAGAAGGGATTCCCAATGTCCATAGGGTTTGAAGAGAATGATATATACTGAAGTAATTGGTTCATATTAACTCATATATAGAAGGTATGAAGTTGGTTAACATCTAAAGTATGATTCAAGAAGGGGTTGATCACCCTAAATGTTATGCCAACATGTATTTAATAGATTTTCAGGGTGAATAGATACACTAGGAAATTCTTGAATACACATTCATCAGGGGATGATCTGTTTGGAATGAAGAACTCTTATTATATAGTTTAATTTCATGGGACTAGGATGATTTTGTTTAGTTCATTGTCATCAGACTAAGATGATGTCTTGTAGTTTTACATCACACAACTTATATGTTATCATGTAGGTTAACATCCTATGACCATGTAATCATTATGTAGTTTAACTTAATGTGTGTAGGAAACAATTACCTATTCATAACACGTCTTAGTCATGTCGGTCTGACCAGCTTACCGAGTTCCCAAGGATTACATGATCCATGTTCGACATGAGAAACAAGGGATAAGTGGGAAGTCTATTAAGTTCCACAAGATTATGAAATATTTAATATGAGAGTGTTTTCAATATTTTTTTGATATTATGACTCTACATGGATCATAATCTCATGGAAGAACATTATTGGGAGTGATAGAAACTTATGGATAGACCAGGAATGGAGGATCTAGGAATCCCTACATATCTTGTGACAACATGAATCAAGACAAGTGTAGTTATCAGATGTAAAATTCCCCACATGACTCTAGTTTCTGTGTGGGGAGAGGTAAATTTATCATATTTTGACTGGTACCAAGATTTATGATCTTGGAATCACAATATATCCAGTGGTAACAAGAATCAACCCACACATAGTTTATAGAAGGAAAATTCTCTAGTATGTTAAAACCATGCATAGATATGGGGTATTTTTCCATTTATATTCTAGTAGGGACCAATATTAGAGATCCAAGAATCATTATGTGTCATGTGGAAACATGAATCAACCCAGATGTAGTTATTTAACAAAAAATTATCTATGCAGGTATGACCTATGCATAGGGAGGGGGAATTATTTCCATTTTATATTGCAACTGGGCCTGGGATTTTGGATCTGTGCATCTCTATATATCATGTGATAACATGAATCAAGAAACACATTGTTATTAAATAGAAAATTCCTAGTGCAGGTCTAATCCATATGTTGCGAGTGTTGTTTTTTACATTTTATATTGTGAATGGGTCCAAGGTTTAGGATTAGGAAGTCACTATGTATCTTGTGATAATGAGTATCAAACCACACATATTTCTTAAATGGAAAATTCTCTACAAAAGTCAGAACCATATGAAATGAGGGAGTATTTTTTCATTTTAAATTGTGGTTGGGGCCAAGATTCAAGATCTGGGTGTCACTATGTATCCTATGATAAAAGGTATCAATCCGCACATAGTTCTTAAAGATGTCCTCTTATACATATCTGAATCCAACGTAGGTTTATGTGAATTTCATTCTTCTGAATAGAATCAGCTGATTTACAATGTATTAAAATTGATGTAATATACACAATCAAGAAATAGGGAAACCTATCGTGAATGAAGCTCTAGTGATATAATCATATGGGACCACTATGGCCCAACCTTATGGGATAGGGTTAATTTGGAACTTTTGTGGGCACTCACTGGCCCTATTACTGAGAATCCAGTGATCCTAGGGTGGTGACTATGATAAAAAAATACCCCCATCTTTATGGGATGGGTTTGTTTTGGATTTTCCACTGATTTTATCAGGACTCTCTTGAGATTTTATGATCATAGGGGTGGAGTCGGTGATAAAATTCCCCCATCCCTATTGGATGAGTTTTCTCCTTTATGGATTCCATGATGACTACAATTGAAACTAGCTTAATTTATTGCATTCTCCTTCACACATGGTCTAAGTAAAATTGTTTCATGGGATGTGAGTCACTTTTTAAGAGAAGTTGTTAGGTAGTCTATGGATTTGGATTTCATATTTGATATGAGTTCTCATTTTTAAGAGGCCTAGATTTGGAATCCATGGGTGGGCCTCTCCCCCTATTCATAGAACCTTTTAATATTCAATGTAGATGTGTTTAATTATATTTAACAACATCCCCACAAATTAAATTGTCCCCTAATATCTATGAGGGGTATAAAATTATAGGATTCTATATCTAGGGAGCTTTACTGCCCCTTATACATGGTATGGTGAAATTTTCTACACTTTCACTATCCTCTGAGATGAAAACCTAATGTGTATTTATCAACTAATCATCAAATAGTTGTCATAATTTAAGGTAAAACACATAATAGGATTTTTTTTTATTTTTCTCAAGCCTTGGTTATTAAACCACGTTGAACGTGGCCATGTCCAGATTACAACATTGTATATTTATGATTTATAGGTGACCCTTATATATTTGATAAGGGAGGTTTCTATCCTTTCATCGTTGATACGTCACCCATATATTTTGGTTTAAGTAAGTCATACACTCCTCTTTTAAAGTATATCAGATCTTGTAAATAGATTTTTCTATGCGGAAAAACATAATAGGGAAGATGTTTCTAGAACAATACCTCCATATATCCATGTAATACCATTTTTATTTAGGGTTATACATATCCACATGGTTAGACCACAAAGGATGCTTATCTAGGTTGGTTTCTAAACAAGGCGGGGAGTTTCTAATAGTTAATGGGTCACTATATATTGTTAAACCCAGTGTTTTGAGTACCTCTTTATATGAAGGTGTCTTGGAAAGGGGATTTTTTTCTAGGAGAGATATTACAATGGGGATGTTTTCCATGGATTAAATCTTGATTGGAGTCCATGTGATCCATTTATTCACTACTATGAGGATTAATATTGAGGTAGTGATTTCCCTCTACTTTGGTTGATGATTCGATGGACCCTTGAGTTGTTTTTATATGTTTCTTATTGTTTCAAGGACACTAAAATTTAGCAGATCAAGGATATGTTTCACATTCTATGTTGTGGATGGAATATTATAACCTACCTTTTGGGGTTGAGTAAGGATATGATCCTACTACATGATGGTAAAATCTATATATTGATGACCATCTGTTTCTGTGGGGATGTAATCCTACTACTGAGAAGCTTCTAGATTCTGATGATGAGCTTCTATATTGTTAGTAAAGACATGATCATTCATTTGGGTGATTTCCATAATAATTCGGTCAAACCTGGATGTAGCGTGGGTATGATCCTAGATCAAATGTTCATTCCCCATTGGTATATGCCAAAAAACATCCTGAATGGGAGAAGGGGTATAACCATTCTCCTATATATCCTATCATTTCTAATTGTGTAGTCTTTCATTGACGTAAATAGGGATTAAAGACAGGTCCTATAAGCTACTATAATATTTCTAGTAGCTTCATCAGTATGGATGTGAGCCTAGCCTGAGGTTATATCCACACTATACTGATGGACCTCGATCGGAGCAGGGGCATGAGCCCTATCCCGTGCCTTTTTAGTATGTTATTGAACTTCTTATACTGGAAGGATCACTTTATCTGAGGAGATTTATAAACTAATTTGATACACCCTAGTTGGAATGAGGATATGAGCTCGGTCTTATGCCTCACCCTTTACCAGAATATGCTAATAATCCTACTGAACAAGAGTAATAATGTGTTCTTACTCTAGTGTAGCTACCAATTCATGTTGACCATGTTGGTTTGATACCCTATCTATTTGGATAAGAATTTATTCCCTTGACTGTATCATCATAGGAATGTACTGGTGAAGATTTTCTATTTCTATCAAAAGAAAATGTAACTTCATAAGGATGCGAAAATGGTTATATACCTATATTCTCTCAGTTTCCACGATATTATTTATGATGTATTTGGTTGAAGTGGTAATCTGTTCACACTCATATCCTCCTCATTATATAGGAATAGGTCATTTTGATTTATTCATAGGGTAATGTATCTATTCCTATCCCAAGATGGCTTGTTGGATATGATTATAGACTTTCATTGAGATAACAAGGATAGGAGCCCACTCACTAGCTGCCACTGGAATATGCTAGAATTATCTGTTGGTGGAGGAGGGGGTATGTTCCTACTACCTATGGTCCATAGCTTTCCATATTCAATGTGACACCCATGATTCCCATATCTATGTGTCCAGGGTGGTGACCCATCCAGTAACTCCCTCACCAAGTGACTGAGGAACACTGGTGGGTTGACAATATTGTTGGGATAAAGATTGTACTGTACTGGTCGCACTTTCCTGGCCACATTAACTTCAACATGATGATGAAGTTATCTCATGGATATTGATATAGAGAACTGTTAATGTCCTATGATTGGGATGCAATTTGTGTAGTTTCACATCATGTGGTAAGGATGTTGTTCTGTAGTTTTAACATCATGCCACTATGATATTGTCATAATGTTTAAATCCATTAAACTAGAATATTATAGTGATGTTTAACATCATGGGATTAGGAATTTTTTGTGAAGTTTTTTCATGTGACTGGGATGATATCTTTCCATAACCATTTAAGGGTATATCATTTCTGATGGATCTCAAATGGATCTTATGCATGTTGCATGAGTTTCAAGACCTCCTAACTCTATAAAGCCTTAATTATCTTCTTTTCCTTCCAATTCATAAAGACAAATAATCCTTCAATCATATTAACTTTCAAATGATGATAAGGATAATAATTGAGGTGGTAATTATTGGCTTCCTCCCAAGGTCTCCTAGAACATGGGATCTCAATAAGGTCGTGTTATAATGAGTAGGAGAAGTATGTGGTTGTATGATAATTCATAAAGGAATAAAATCTTCTTTTTATAATACCAAGATACGGTCATCCATAATTGGGTGATATGTGGCCCATGTCCTTATAAAAAAATTTGTGACCTATTTATGGTGATTACATGATTGGAGTTAGGATTTGGGGATCTGTGGTTCCCATTTCCCCCCATATATCTGCTTCTGAATGTAGTCTTCAAAGTTAAATTATCTCTCTATTGTATTTCTAATATGTTATTGTTAGGTGATGTGATTATCATGGACTATAAAATTTTCTCATTAGTATTACTCACCATTGGGAGACCAGTCAAATCATTCTCCACTACATAGTCAATGTACCTGGGAATATGTTATGGCTAGAAGGAATATACCTTTCCTTGTATTTCATCAAGATATAGGAGACCACATTTTTTCCCTCACATGTTACATCTACCTATGTTGGCATGAGAACATGGATTTGTTTGGATATTGGGATGTGGAGCCCTAGTCTTTATCAGTTTGAGGAATGGTGTTGATGAATTAGGGGCCTTGGAAAATGTTGATGATTCCTGCTAATTGAGGGAACATTATTTTCCTAGAAACATTGTGGAAACTACTAAGGTCAGATGGTTTCTAGGGTTCCCCTAATGAGTGGGTGGAAAATATGGAAATTCCCCCAAACTTGTAGGTTGAGGTAAGGTTGAACACTATCAAGATTTTAATTAGTGATGGGATGAATAATATAAAAATTCCACAAATTTTTTTCCTGGTAAGCTTCACTCTAAGGAGGACCTATGTAGGTATCTATTGATATGTTATTTCAGTTAAGGGATCCCAGAGCATTCCCAAAATTATTTCTCCTAGATCCTCATTCTATCATTTTAGTTGAGAGATCTATTGATATTCATAAATTACCTTACCATCATTAATGGTAAGACTTGACTATGTAATTAAAACACCCTTTCTATGGTCAATGTTATAATGAGTGGATAATGATGGGAGTCTCATCATGGACCCTAGAGAATGAATCTTATGCGTCCATTTTCTATATGATCCATATACACTGCACTTCCACACCAATATGGCGGATAAATCCTTATATAGATACATGAAACGTAGAATTATACTCATCCAAATCAAATTAGAAGTCCTAATATTCTTTTGATATCATATTTATGTAGACATAGGCATTCATGTGCTTCTATTCAGTGGATTATCTCGTTTGATGGGTCAGCTCCTGATGTTCAATTTGGTGAAATTGTTCCCATTACACCATTTAATGGGTTAGAACCTATTATTATAGTTAGAGGTTCATACCCATTTTAAATAGGATCCAAGTGAATAAAATGATAAAAATATCCCCATCCCTATGGAGTTTGGTTAACCACAAGATTCCAAGGTCACAAAGGATAGATTTGATAATGTTAGTGGCTTTTGGCTAGTGATGATATGAGATAGATTATGGGCCACTATTAGGATATAATTATCATCATCATATGCATTTCTGATAACAGGGATTTGTAATTACTCTAGAGTTTCACTTTCTAGATATCCCAAGAAGGATTTTTTTATTGGATTCCCCGACTTTGGATGTTTGGTTAGACACAACATGCTCTGTAACTCCCTAGGGGATTGTGGTCATATGTCGATGATTATAACTAGAATGTATAGAATCCCTATGAGGAATTTATTGAGTGTTTGAGTTGATATAGTGATTTTACTCATTCACCTCCCTAAGATAGGAAATGTATATGTTACTACACTATAGTGAAAAGATCATAATACCTTTAAATGTTGAAACCGGGGCCACCTTCTGTTCTATGTACTATCATGAGAAAGATAGACTATAGGGATTCATACTCTAGAATAATTCATAAGTTATATCCAAAATTAGGTTGCATCCATTAATACAGTACTCCCAGACCAAGGCATTCAAAAAATGGAAATGGAGTATTTGAGTTAGTGACAGTGTATGTCAGGGACTTGGGGCGAAGGATTCTATGGTGGATGATTCATAGGATTCATGCACAAGTTGGTTGTTCACAGTAGTTTGAGGTGTTATACATGAATTTATAGCTTGTAAAATTCTACCATAAACTATTTTATCATTTAATGATTCCATTTTGATAGTAAGTAATCAATAAATTCATTAAAAGGAAACAAGACCCATTATTAGTGAAGCATCCTATATAAGAGTATATGGTCGATCAATTTCTATCATAATTAAAGGATAACGAGATTATGCATTTTTTTATGAAAGTTTCATCATAGTTAAAATAATTCACATTGGGTTCACCATTTCCATTGAGTGGAACATGTGAAGAAAAAAAGACCAATGAAATTTGAATAGTATATGTATTTATACTCTTGAAATGGTTGAGGTAGTTAAATTATTTCATGTCATGTTTAATTTTTTTTTCATGAAAAATGATGAAGGTTTTTTCTGATGATCAATTGTGGTGGGTTGAGTGTGGATTCAAAATCGATTACATATGGTTTATCATTTTGTATATAAAGGAAAATCCCAAGGGTTCACACATCCATAACAAGGAACAAACATTATTTCCAATGGTAGGTGGTCATTTGGGGTTTCAAACCCGATAAAACGTAGGAATTGATGTTGGTCGAGAGGATGAGAGTACGTGATCATTGTACCCTTGTGGGGGGGGGGGTTATTTCCTACTATAGTACTCTCTTATAGATTTATGACATATTTTTTAATCATTCCTAAGACATGGTATGAGATAGTTTACCCATATACCAATGAATAAATCTTGACCATGTTTTCATATGAATGAATTTGTGTGTCACATGTCCTGCATTATTCCCTCATCTATTTATGATGGTATAGTTTCTAGCCATGTTTGGAATCTCTAAAGTTTTTCACAAACCAATGATGTGGTAGGTGAGTTTAAGATAGGATTAAACCTATGTGAGGTGTCCTATGTATCCTGTATGAACAGGAATGAAAATAAACATTATTCATTTGACAGAGTTTAAGGTCGTGTGATAGGAATATACCTTGAAATTTAATGTCACGTTGTAGGGATTTAAATATAGTTCTCAATACTTAAGGGTTCTTACAATATATCATTTTTCAAAAAATAATAAACTCAATGTCATTCATTTATAGGATTATACGTCATAAACGATGTGAAAACAGAGTCCTTGAGTAGTAATTATGCATGTATGGATTTTATAAACTACCTCATCGAGAGTGTGGCCCTTTGAGTATAGACAATATGTAATTAGGAATACATCCCAATATAGGGAACACACTAGAGGAATCATCATCATACTATTGGTACGATAATTTTTATTTTCTAAAACCATATGAGTTGTTATTGGTGTGAGAAAAAAGAGATAACATAATATTGGACACATCACATGATATAAAATTTATATACGGCTTACACATTAAGGTTTCCTTTAGAGAGTTATGATTACCAATATCCTGAGGAATATGATATAAATATAAAGCCTTAGGAAGTAATCATACATATAATGTTTGGATAAGAATTTAATTCCACATAGTTCAGCTCATCCCAAACCTGTTGATGGGTTTGAGGTGCGTGAGGTCATGTTTAAGGCTTACACCTATAAAAATTCCTTCGTATAAGCCCACATCTTGTTCACTGATGGAAAAGGAAGGGTGATAGACTCATAGAAGTTTTTAGGTCCCATGAGTTATAGTGTTTGAGATATGTAGTTACTTAGACTAATTTGGATTCCCATTAGAGCTTGGGCGTTAAGGAGGCATCTTACGTATCCTAGATATAATAGAAATTAGAGTCCTCAAGTTTCAATTTTTCCCTAACCCATTAATGGGTTGGGATAGGTGATCAAACTCGATGGGATTTTTATTATCCCCATGTATTAGGAAAATTGGGCACTTATAATAGGATTGAAGCTGATGTAATATATTCATTATCTATCCAATGATATATAAGAATTGATGATGACCATGAGTGGTTTGTCAAATACGTTTGTTAAGAAACTGAGGCTCATTTAAGAACACTAAATTAATAGGGTTTCATGAGTGTGTAACCCTAACCCATAAAGTATTCTACCCTTGTAAAGGGGGTACTCAGATGAAGGTTTATGGCTGGGGGTTTACATGGCTAATGTCCTTGTGTGTCTACAAACAAGGTTGACATATCCCTGGGTATTTTCTTAAAATGTCCAAGGTGTCTCCTTGAAATGTACAAGGTGTATTACTGAAATTCCCATGGTTTCAATCTAAAATGACTTGGGCATCATCCTAACATGTCAAGGGAGTCTTCATAACACTTAATGTGTCACATAAAAGACATAT
This sequence comes from Viscum album, assembly GCA_963277665.1. Lineage (NCBI taxonomy): Eukaryota > Viridiplantae > Streptophyta > Magnoliopsida > Santalales > Viscaceae > Viscum > Viscum album. The sequence goes on from OY728122.1 coordinate 81,783,061, forward strand.
TTTAAAGGTATTTTTCATTTAATTTACATCCTTTCTTTGTTTTGGGGGTTTCCCTAGGTTTTATGGAGGAATAGATGAGTATTCATGAATTGGGCCAAACCGTGAGCCCAATTCCAGATTAAAAAATAAATTTTGTATCTTTTATAACTTTTTAATTTTTCAACATTTTTTATCCATTAAAATTCATAATTGACCTACCCTAACCTATTAACACCACCAAGGTAATTTGGAGCTTTTAGAAATCCATAACTAGGGTTTATTTGGGTTTTTATCTAAGGGGTTGGGCCTGCCCGAAATCCCAATTCCTGTTTTAAAAATAAATTTTATTTTGTTATAACTTATTCAATATTTGGGATTTTTCGGTGATTACAAGTCTTACCCAAGCCCACTTAACCCATCCGCGCATCTGAACTCTCTCCCACCTCTTTGGAGCTCTGGATAATCGATATTTGGTACCGATATTCATAGGGTTCCTCAAATCGCCCAGATTTGAAGAGGTAAAGTATTTCTTTAATAACTCTCTCAATTATCAATCTTTTTCCTCCATTCCAGTTCCTAAATGAGATAATACATATTGTTCGAACGTACCCGAAATTTTGGATCTTTTAAATTTCAGATACTAGAGTTTTGGGGTGATTACTTCAAGATACTTCAAGTAAATGAGCCCTTTTCTTTCCTCTTTCAAATTACTTAGGTTTTAACTCCTTATTCTTAGGGTTTCTTCGGTTATAATTGAGTTTAATAATGTCCAGAAACTAGGATTTCGAACCTAGGGTTTAAATTTGGGCTTTCTTGGCCAATTTGTGTGGTTTTAGGTTTGATCTAGTTCTCTCTTGGTGTGGCGGGGGTGCGATTTGATTTTCGCACGGAGATTCAAGGGGTTTTGTTAATTTGGTAGGTGATTCCATTGTGTGTGAAATTTTTGTGAATTTTCTTGCTGTTTTTATGGTACCTTAATGTTTATTTCACTTGAATGTTTCTGTAAAAATTGTTTTTAGTTGCATTTATAATGTAAATTAATTTTAAGTTCCAATTTTTGGTGAAATTGAGGGTTTTTCATTCAAATATTTTATTAGTTCATTTCGGGATGCCCCATAACTGAATTTTTGGTTTCATTAAAGGGTTTTGAACTGAATTTTTTTTAATAACTTACAAGTGTTATCATAGTGTGAAAGGTGGATATCTTAAAGAGCTTTGGATGAGAACCAATGTGATGTTTTGAGAGGTTGTTTTATTGGAAATAAAATTATTTTATTGTGTGTTTTAAAAGGTATAAAATGTTTATCTATAGTACAATTTGTTTGTGACCAGTAGTGATATTTTATATGAAAAGGGATATGTGTTGTTTTCTGAAATTGTTTGAGCACAAAAAGGGGAAGCCCGGGTACTTAGGTGGGGCGGATTTGTACTAGTACAGCTAGTGGATTGGATGGGTTTTGTCACTGTTCCACTTAGCATCTGGATAACGACAACTCTAACTAAACTATTTGGATGATGATTTGGGACCACTAGGTTATGGGTATGTTCCCTACTAGTGGCTCGTGCACGAGAACAGATTTTTCTATGGTTACTCTACACCGAGGTACGAGGTACATAGGGCCCGAGACTACCTAATGCTTAGGGATGTTCCCGATTTTGATGCTCATAGGATTTGTGGTATTTAACCTTGTTGTGGGTTGTTTTTGGAAGTACATTACAGTAGCTCACATGTCTATTTAATGTCCTAACATTCTGAAATTCTCGGATTGAAAACTGTTTTCATTTGAATGTTGCATTTCTTTGAATTTTAACACTGTTTCACCTTGTGTATTAAAATTGCTTGTTTTGTTCACATTGTATTGCATGCTCTTTGGAATCATCTGGTGGTATCCTATTCGGCTTAGGCTCACACCCTACTTACACCCCTAGGGTGTAAGTAGACCCACTTATGCTCGACTCAGGTAAAGGGAAGGCTAAGGGTGATGGCGGTTCGGGATGTTAGTCCCCATCATTGGGGCGGAGTTGCGGGGATGACTTGCGGGTGATGATCCCCTTGTCGCGTGGAGTCCATGGGGATGTATTTATGTTGTCATTATTTGTTTTTAGACCACTTGTAGTGTCTTAAAACATATGTATTTAGATCTGGTTTTGTTAAGAATTTTTTATCATGAAAATTTCAGATTTTAATAATTGATTATTTTTTTTTATGATTTATGCTTTCATACTCAGGTAAATCATTCCCAAACCAGATTTGTTTGATACCCGGGCACTTGTGCCAGCCCGTGGGGATAGGGAACGCCCTTCGGGCCTTGCCACGGGCCGGGTTTGGTGCCGTTAATGGTGGCGACCAGATCTGGCTCGTGACATCATGGGTGTCAGCGTGGCATGCCCTTGTTCTTCATTTGATCAAAACTGAAATTTCCAAGGTTGATTACGTGATATAATATTACATGTATATGTCCTTTCATGTGACCTGGACCAGAATATCTTTGGTTCTTCAAATGATCAAAGTTGATATGTCCATATCCATTCGAAGGATCAAGGCCGACATGCTTAGGGTGCTTCGCATGATCAGATATGACATATTCAATGCCTTATTCTCAATTAAGGACAACATGTATACGGCCTCTCATGTGACCAAGTATGACATGTCTAGGGTCACATGATTCCATCTAAAGACCAAATATGATCATGGGATCACATTTTCTTTAAGAGATTCATTTGAATATGTATCAAAAATATGTCTAGGATCACACACTTGAAAAGCACACATTCCCAATGGTTGAAGTAGCATGTACAAGGGGATAATTTCATTGAATCATATGAAATGGTTTTAATTTTACTAGGAGATCATTCCCAAAGATTCATTTCAAGGGCACACATCCTAGAGTTTTTATATCATGAGGAGGTCCTATCCACATGTTCACATGCATGTAGATGTTACATGTTGATGGGTGTCTGCAAGAAAATGGTACATGCACTACGGGAAAAAAGGGCATTTGCGACGGGTTATTTGCGACGGGATTAAATCCCGTCTCAAATAGTCCTGTTAAAAACTTATTTGCGACGGGGTTATTTGCCCGTCGCAAATAAGTAGCCTTTTGCGACGGGACAGCTTTCCCCGTCGCAAAAGGACTGGCGCGGTTTGCGCGCCAAATCGTGGGAAACTTATTTGCTACGGGGGAATATTCCTGTCGCAAATAACCGGCGGCGGTAAAAGGTATTTGCGACGGGAATATTCCCCCGTCGCAAATAGTATGTCGGCAGGTGGTTATTTGCGACGGGACCCGTCGCAAATAACTATTAACCATTGACCGTAATAAATGTTGGCTAAGGTATTTGCGACGGGTACCATCGCAAATAATACTATTTGCGACGGTTGTCCCGTCGCAAATGGGCCCGTTGCAAATAATCTAACATATAAATACCCCCATCCGTTTTTTTCATTTCATTCTCATTCTCTATCTTCTCCTTCTCTCAAAATTATATTTCTAGAGTTCAGTTTTTCTCCAGTTTAATTTTTTTCTCCGGAGCTGATATTAATGTTTTGAAAAACGATCAGAGTAGATCAATTTTCAAGGTATTTATGTTCATTTTAATTTAATATTTATTTTTAATTTTTTATTAGTTTCAATTATTATTAATTAGTTGTAATTTAATTATGTTTACATTGTTTTGTTACTTAATAAATTTAAATTATTAGTATTGTTCATAGTTAATGGTAATTAGAAATAATTAGTAATAATTTTTAATAATTAAGAATAAATATTAATAATTAGTAATAAATACCAATAATTAGGAATAATAACATTACTACATTATTAGTCTATTTTATTATTAATATTAAAATAATATAATTTTTTATATATATACAATTCTCGTTTCATCTGTGTGTTTGCTGTCTTCACATGTATTATTTGTATGTGGAGATAGAAAACGCACAGATGAAAGGAGAATTGTATATAAATTAGAAAATTATATTATTTTAATATTAATAATAAAATATATTAATAATTTTATTATTTGTAATTATTGGTAACTATTTCTAATTATTGATAATTATTCATTTAATTACTAATAATTAGGAACAATTATCAATAATTATCAATAATTATCAATAATTAAGAATAATTAGTAATAATTAGTAATAATTACCAATAATTAGTAATAATTAGTAATAATTATCAATAATTAGTAATAATTACCAATAATTAGTAATAATTACCAATAAGTAGTAATAATTACCAATAATTAGTAATACTTACCAATAATTTGGAAGAATTACCAATAATTAACAATAATTAGTAACAATTAGTAATAATTACCAATAATTACCAATAATTAGTAATAATTAGTAATAATTACCAATAATTACCAATAATTAGTAATAATTAGTAATAATTAGTAATAATTAGGAATAATTAGTAATAATTAGGAATAATTAGTAATAATTAGTAATAATTAGTAATAATTAGTAATAATTAGTAATAATTAGTAATAATTAGTAATAATTAGTAATAATTAGGAATAATTAGGAATAATTAGTAATAATTAGGAATAATTAGGAATAATTAGGAATAATTAGGAATAATTACTAATAATTACCAATAATTACCAATAATTACCAATAATTACCAATAATTACCAATAATTACCAATAATTAACAATAATTAGTAATAATTAGCAATAATTAGTAATAATTAGTAATAAATACCAAAAATTAGGAAAAATTAGGAAAAATTAGGAAAAATTACCAATAATTAGTAATAATTAGTAATAATTAGTATTAATTACCAATAATTAGTAATAATTACCTATAATTAGTATTAATTACCAATAATTAGTATTAATTACCAATAATTAGTAATAATTACCAATAATTAGTAATAATTAGGAATAATTACCAATAATTAGTAATAATTACCAATAATTAGTAATAATTAGTAATAATTACCAATAATTAGTAATAATTACCAATAATTAGTAATAATTAGTAATAATTAACAATAATTAGTAATAATTACCAATAATTACCAATAATTAGTAATAATTAACAATAATTGCCAATAATTACCAATAATTGCCAATAATTACCAATAATTGCCAATAATTACCAATAATTGCCAATAATTACCAATAATTAGTAATAATTAACAATAATTGCCAATAATTACCAATAATTGCCAATAATTAGTAATAATTGCCAATAATTAGTAATAATTGCCAATAATTACCAATAATTGGTAATAATTACTAATAATTCCCAATAATTAGTAATAATTAATAATAAATATTAATAATTACCAATAATTAGTAATAATTATTAATAATTAGTAATAATTACTCATAATTAGTAATAATTACTAATAATTAGTAATAATTACTAATAATTAGTAATAATTACTAATAATTAGTAATAATTACTAATAATTAGTAATAATTACTAATAATTAGTAATAATTACTAATAATTAGTAATAATTACTAATAATTACTAATAATTACTAATAATTATCAATAATTAGTAATAAATATCAATAATTAGTAATAATTAGTAATAATTAACAATAATTAACAATAATTACTAATAATTAGTAATAATTAGTAATAATTAGTAATAATTAGGAATAATTAGTATTAATTACCAATAATTAGTATTAATTAACAATAATTAGTAATAATTACCAATAATTAGTAATAATTACCAATAATTAGTAAGAATTATTATTAATTACCAATAATTAGTATTAATTACCAATAATTACCAATAATTAGTATTAATTACCAATAATTACCAATAATTAGTAATAATTACCAATAATTAGTAATAGTTAACAATATTTACCAATAATTACCAATAATTACCAATAATTACCAATAATTACCAATAATTACCAATAATTAGTAATAATTACCAATAATTACCAATAATTGGTATTAATTACCAATAATTGGTAATAATTACCAATAATTGGTATTAATTACCTATAATTAGTAATAATTAGTAATAATTACCAATAATTAGTAATAATTAGTAATAATTACCAATAATTAGAAATAATTACAAATAATTAGTAATAATTACCAATGAGTAGTAATAATTACAAATAATTAGTAATAATTACTAATAATTAGTAATAATTACCAATAATTAGTAATAATTACCAATAATAAGTACTAATTACCAATAATTAGTAATAATTAAAAATAATTAGTAATAATTACCAATAATTAGTATTAATTACCAATAATTAGTAATAATTACAAATAATTAGTAATAATTACCAATAATTAGTAATAATTAGTAATAATTACCAATAATTAGTAATAATTAGTAATAATTACCAATAATTAGTAATAATTAACAATACTTACCAAATAATTACCAATAATTAGTAATAATTACCAAAAATTAGTAATAATTACCAATAATTAATAATAATTACCAATAATTAGTAATAATTACCAATAATTAGTAATAATTACAAATAATTAGTAATAATTACCAATAATTAGTAATAATTACCAATAATTAGTAATAATTAGCAATAATTACCAATAGTTACCAATAATTACCAATAGTTACTAATAATTACCAATAGTTACCAATATTTACCAATAATTACCAATATTTACCAATATTTACCAATATTTACCAATATTTACCAATAATTAGAAATAATTACCAATAATTAGAAATAATTACCAATAATTAGAAATAATTACCAATAATTTGGAATAATTACCAATAATTTGGAATAATTACCAATATTTACGAATAATAACATTAGTACATTATTTGTATATTTTATTATTAATATTAAAATAATATAATTTTCTATATTATATACAATTCTCTTTTCATCTGTGTGTTTTCTGTCTCCACGTGTAATATTCGCATTCTTTTTCAAAATTATCAACCTACTGACCAATGGAGAGGTGAAAGTGAATGCAAATATTACATGTGGAGACAGAATGTTAAACACACAGATGAAAGGAGAATTGTTTATAATATAAAAAATTATGTTATTTTAATATTAATAATAAAATATACTAATAATGTAATAATGTTATTATTATATAATTATTGTTTATGAAAAAATTATATTAGTATTGTTAAAATAATAAAAAATCAATATAATATTAAAATTATCAATATTTGTAACATGTTTTGCTTTATTCTCAATATATTCAATTTTCTAACAAATTATTCAAAACCAGTAATGCTTTTATATTTTATAGAGAAATATGGAAAAACGAGGTCGTCAACAATCATTATTAGGTGACTGCATATGGATAAATCAACGTAGAAATCCAAACGGTTCTGGTTTAAATCCAGAATATGTTGAGGGTGTGGAGACTTTTTTATCATTTGCGGCATCAAATTCATAATTTGTTTCAGAAGGAAAAATAAAATGCCCTTGCAGAAAATGTGCATTGAGAATGTTTGACACGTTTGACAAAGTGGGAGAACATCTCTTGCGTTTTGGTTTTCAACCAGATTATGTTTTTTGGTATCAACATGGTGAACGCAGTTCCAGAGCAGGTGATACCAACTTGATTCCGGATCCATCCCGGTTTCAAGATTTAGTACATGATGTTGCAGGTTCATCTGTTCAACATACAGAAACTCTGGCTGATATAGCTTCAAATCCTGAGTTGGCACCGTCTGAATTTTATGAGTTGTTGAAATCTGCTGAGGATGCATTATATCCTGGCAGCAAGATGAGAAAATTAGAAGCAGTTGCAAAATTTATGGCTATCAAATCAGATAACGAAATGTCAAACACCTGTTTTGACCAGATATTTTCTTTGCTGAAAACACTATTACCCGAAAGAAATGTTTTACCTACAAATTACTATGAGAGTAAGAGGCTGGTTCGAAATTTGGGACTTACTTTTCAAAAGATTCATGCATATTCAAATGACTGCATTTTATATTCTGGGGAAAATGAGTCGTTGGATATTTGTCCTACATGTGGGCAACTAAGATATAAATAAGGACAACACGGGAAGTCTGGTTTGATTCCTGTAAAACAGTTGAGATATTTTCCGCTTACATCCAGACTTCAGCGTTTATTCATGTCTAAGAATACAGCGACAATGATGTCATGGCATAAAGAGAATATTTCAACTGATAAAATCTTGAATCATCCAGCCGATGGTGATTCATGGAAACATTTTGATAGAGTGCATCCATCCTTTTCTTTAGAAGCTCGAAATGTTCTAATGGGCCTTTCCACTGATGGTTTCTGTCCGTTTGGATCTTATGGTAGTCAATATTCATGTTGGCCTGTTTTTTTAACTCCGTACAATTTACCTCCATGGATGTTGATGAAGGAGCCATATATCTTTTTGACTTTACTAATTCCAGGACATCCGAAGAAAAATATTGATGTTTATTTTAATCCATTGATTGATGAATTAAATTTATTGTGGAGTACTGGTGTCAGTACATATGATGTTGCAACGAAAAAGAATTTCATACTGAGAGCAGCATTGATGTGGACAATAAGTGAATTCCCGGCTTATGGGATGTTATTTGGCTGGAGTACACATGGTCAGAAATCATGTCCTTACTGTATGGGATAGAACAAAGCATTTATGCTCATTCATGGAAAGAAACCTTGTTATTTTGACTGTCATCGCAGATTTCTTCCAGCTGATTATCCTTTTCGCAGAAACAGATCTCATTTCAGAAAATGAACAGTTGAAAGGGATGGACCTCCAAAAATGCTATCAATTTAGGAGTTAAAATCAGTTGTATTTTCATTACCTCCCATCACTTTTGGTCCCACAATAAATCAACAGAAAATTTCTGGTTTTGGGAAAGAACACAATTGGATTAAACGTAGCATATTTTGGGATTTTCCATATTGGTCTGATCTGTTGTTCCGGCACATGTTAGATGTCATGCATATTGAGAAGAACTGTTTTGATAATCTGTTTCATACAGATTTGGATACGCCAGGAAAGAGCAAAGACAATGTAAATGCACGTTTAGATCTCGCCCAAATTTGCAAGCGTCCAGAATTGGAACTATTTGAGAATGTCAGAACAGAAAGGTTACTGAAACCAAAAGCATCTTATACACTATCTAAAGAAAACCGTTTATTATTTTGTCAGTGGATTGCAGATTTGAGACTTCCAGATGGCTGTGCTTCTAATTTGGGTAGATGGGTAAAGAATGGTCATATTACTGGATTAAAAAGTCATGATTGTCATTTTATAATGGAGAGACTTCTACCCATTGGATTAATAGGTCTGCTGAATTCTGTGATTTGGGATTCCATAACAAACATGTCTCATTTTTTTCGGGAAATTTTTGTGGCTACGGTAGATTATGATGCTCTAGGCAAACTTGAAAATGATGTTGTTGTAATTATATGTAAACTGGAAAAAATATTTCCGTTTTCTTTCTTCGACTCAATGGAACATTTGATGTTACATTTTCCATACGAAGCCAAATGTGGAGGTCCGATACAGTTTCGATGGATGGACCCATTTGAAAGATGCATGCAAAAATTGAAAAGAAAAGTACGTAACAATGCATCTGTTGAAGGATCTATTGTAGAAGCTTATTTGCAAGAGGAAATATCTTTTTTTTACTCCCATTATTTTGAATCTAAGTATCCTTCAAAACACAACCGAATGGGACAGAACGAGAGGAATATTGATGAAATCGACAATCAATTATCTATTTTCAACCAGTCAGAGCTTGGTTTTGGTGGAGTTTATGAACGCTGGCTTTCAGATGATGAACATCAGAGAGCTCATACGTATGTTCTGCTCAACTGTGAAGAGATGAAATCAGTTGTACTGTAAGTGTTTATATCACTTATTCTATCATTTATGTTACAGTAAATAACTTTGGTTTTTATAGGTTGTATGATAATCATATCAAGAAAAAAATTCCATAAATTACAGCAGCTGCTCTCGAAGAACGTCGACTGAAAAATTTCTCTCAGTGGTTTCAAAAACTGGTAACATAAATTCTTTATCTTTTAGCAACTCATTCAATGTATAGTTTACTATATTGATAATTATTTCACAAATTTTCAGGTGTCTCGACATGCTGATAAAATTGACAAACGGCTGTGTGTATTGAGTAACCCACCTTCCAAACTTGTTAAAACTTATAATGCATATGTGGTGAATGGATTTCGATTCCACACACATGCATATGGGGAATCGAAAAAAAAAACAATGAACAGTGGAGTTAGCTTGAGAGGATCTCATCATCGAGAAAATGAAGTTGACTTTTATGGCATACTTGATGAAATCATTGAACTCTGTTATCTTGTACAACATTACATAACCATGTTCAAATGTCGGTGGTTGGATACAGAGAGAGGCGTGCGTGTTCATCCGACTCATGGAATCATCGATATTAAATGTAAAAGTGTTCTCGCAGTAAATGAACCATTCTTATTGGATCAACAGGCATATCAAGTTTATTATGCAATGTACTATGCAACATCAAGAGACTTGACTGATTGGTGGAGTATAATAAAAATCAAAATTCGAGACAATCAGTTTAGTCAATGTGAATGTGCTTTCACTGATGTGAAAAGAATTGAAGTTTTTCAAGAGAGTACTCAAAGTCAATCTTTTTTACAAAGAGACATGAGTATCGATGACGACACCCCACATTTAAGAGTCAGTGATGACGATGATGTTAATGATGTCACATATGAATTTGAAATGGTAAGAGATGAAGCAACTGTAACTCGAATGGATATCGATGATGTTGAGGAGGAATATGAAGATGACATTGACATATATGAAGATGATGATGAAGATGAACACTGATAGCATTCCATGGTATTTATATACAATCATAATATGTATATATGTATATATGTATATATAATAGTAATAATCAATTATTTTCTAACATTAACATTTTCTGTTTCAGATGGACGAGGCCACATTTCGTGAGTTGGCGGATGCTGACCTGACTTTCGATGTGGATGCGTTGCTGACAGATGACCCTCAGCCTGTAGGCGCTCTAGGGAGTACGCGGAGGGGGCGCGGTCTTGCACGAATGATGATTCCTGACCCCGTCCCCGAGCGACGTCCACGTCTTGGTTTTGATCCACGCACACGGAGGTGTGATAACCTGTGTGATAACCTGTGGATTTGACTAAGATTTCATTAATCTATTCACATAATAAATGTTTATTATTTTTTTCAGTTTTCCACATATAGCAGTCAAACAGGGCATCGCTATTTTGCGCAACTATTTCTCTCAGCCGTGGACCACATGGGAGCAGATTCCCATTGATGTGCAGTAGGCCATGTTCGGCCATTGGTTGGTACGTACGTAAATAAATAATTTTTATTTTGAAAATTATTTCATTTCTAAATTGATATTTTGATTTATTTGTAGGGTTTATGGTATCCGATCGAGGATACCATGCGTGACGTCATCCACGAGGCATGGGAGGTGTCCATGCGTGATCGCCTTCGTCAGTTTTTGCAAAATTTATGAAAAGCTGCAATGAAGAAAGAAGGAGTGTCAGATTTTGAGGAGTCATGTAGAGCACACCGACCAGAGTATATTTCATCCCATGTATGGGATGGATTATGTGCGCACTGGTTGAGTGGTGCCTTTCAGAGGAGATCATCGGTGGGGAGGTAGAATCGGGGGAGACAGGAGGTGAATCATCGAGCTGGGAGTCGTTCTTTCAGTACTCATAGACAGCATCTGGTACGTACATTATTTATAAATATTTTATATAACTATAAATATTAACAGTTTATTTTTTATTATTATAGGCTGTCGAGCACCCCGATATTACAGAGTATGACGTATATCGGAGGATGTATAGTGATCCTGCTACTGGGGAGCTCAGAGGTGATCGTCAGCATCACATCGTGGTCAGTATTATTTGTTTTCAAGTTTAAAAATTAACTGCATATAATATATTCACAATTTTAATTTTAAATTGCAACTATAGGAGTCATATGAGGCCGCAGCGTCACAGGCCCAGCCTGAGAGTCAGGCCGAGTCATCAGATCAGACCACTTCCCGTCAGTTTGATGAGGCGGCATGGATGCAGGCCACCCAGTATGCCTTCGAGAAGGGCCGGGTAGTTGGTATCGGCTCTCGACTGACTCCCGGAGATTATTATGGCAGTGTTGCGATGTCGGCATCCAGCTCGAGAGGAGCTCGTGCATATTCTTCTACTACACAGTATGAGGATCAGTTGCGATCTCAGACTGCACAGATAGAGAGTCTCCGACAGGAGCAGGAGCAGATGCGTCAGCAGCATGAGGAGGAGTGTCGACGCCAGCAGCAGTTGTACGAGGAGCAGACGAGTCGGTGGCCGCAGCAGCATCAGGAGCAGATGGAGTACATGCGCCGACTCACTCATGCTTTAGGGATGGAGTTTCCTCCACCACCATCTGCAGATCCCCTATCTCCCCCCTCCCCCCCTCCTTCAGATTAGAGTTTGTATTTATGTTATAAAATTTGGGAAATCAAATTTTTTTTTTCTATTCTTAGTTTTTGTCTCATTATAACATATTAATAATATTATATTTTTAAATAACAATATTAATATGAATAATAATATTATTTATATTTTATAATATTAAAATATATATATATATTAAAATTTTATAATATTATAATTTAATTATATTTTTTGTAATACTTGAATTATTTTAATATTTGAATGGAAAATAATTCTATTATTTTTTTATTAATTAAAATAACTTATTAATATTTTTTTATTTATGAATTATAATTCTAATATTATTATATTAATTAAATAATTTATTAATATTATATTATTTTTTATTTTTGAATTATAATTCTATTATTATTATATTAACTAAAATAATTAATTATTTTTATTTTTGAATTATAATTCTATTATTATATTAATTAAAATAATTTATTAATAATTTATTTTTTTTATTTTTTTTATAGTATTTGCGACGGGATACTATGCCCGTCGCAAATACTAGTATTATTAATAGTTTTTTATTTTTTTTAAAAAATAGTTTTTGCGACGGGTCCCGTCGCAAAAACTATTTATAGTATTTGCGACGGGATACTATGCCCGTCGCAAAAACTATTTTAAAAGTTTTTTACAAAAATACGGAATACTATTTGCGACGGGGAGAATGACTGTCGCAAAAAAAGGCTTTAGGGACGGGCCCGTCGCAAATAAGTGTTGTTGTGACTCCGTTTTCAGCAACGGGCTATTTGCGACGGGCCCCCGTCGCAAAAATCCATTTGCGACGGGATCCCGTCGCAAATGCCCCGTCGCAAATACCTGTTTTTCTAGTAGTGATGTGATCATGTGATCCTAAGGGAGTCACATGATGGGGTTATATAAACCTATAAAAGGGATGCATATCAAATTCGCATGGAAACGACACTCAATATAGGATTTAATGATGGAATTTCATGATGTTCATATCATCTTGTGATATCATGACCAACATGGTATTACATGAGGGGTTCTCATGACAGGGTCTCATGATTACTAGGAGGATTAGTCCGTAGGTAGAAGTATGTCCTTCTCCTCCACTCTGATCCTACATGAATATTTTCCTACACCCCTTCCCTATAATGTGTCCTTTTTCAAGGTGACCAGGGGTTTATATTGGAATAGTTCGTATGAATAGGGTTCTTCTTAGAATGTTGAAGATACCACATCCACTAGTTTGAGATGGTGGGTAGATTTTCATGATTGACATCATGTGACAACATAAAGGATTCATATAGTATAATTCTGGAAAACTGTAGAGGTTCCGTATAATAGATTCATGTGATTAAAATGATCACTATTTGTTCACATGATTCTTGATAGCTTCCTAATATTGGATTCTGATGATCACGTGACAGATTTCTAGAAAATCACTAAGGGATTCACGTGATTGGTTTGGGTATTTATCATGATTGTGGGGCATGTTAGTGGATATCTACTAGCCAAAACTCATTTAATTCATATGAAAAAAAATCTACAAAAGGTGTAATGCTATTCATAAGTAACATGTGTTACTTTTTATAGAAAATCATGTGATTTTAGTCATAGTTCACATGATATATTTCATGTAACAATTTTTTTAAACTCATAGACTATCTGTGACCTTTGTTTGACCTTCAGTTATTCATGTGATGTATTTACACAACATTCAAGTTCGACTTGTTATTTTTCACCAAATTGTCATTTTACGCTTACAACTTATCATGGTGGATACATGAAATGGACTTATGAAATCATTTTTATGTAGTGGATCGGTTAGCTAAAGTATCACATGAATGAAAAATATAGTTGCATACATGGTCTCAAGATACCAATCATGAAATTTTAATCACGGTTTTAATGTTGGAAGTATTCCATGGAGAAAATTGGGTCCAGGTATTAGTTTTCCTAGGAATGCACATGTATCACTAAATGATGATTGGTGTGAACCACATTGTTGAACCAGCAACATCAGGGAGTATGATAGATGAGAAGAGGATGAATATGATATCCATGGGTGATCGAATGGAACATATCATCTCGATTGAGTTGTTGATGTTATTTTCATATTTGTTCCTAGATGAATATTTTCATTACCAACTCCACCTCCAACAACAAATTTGTGATGGTTTTCTAAGAACTTAATAAAAAATATTGTTCCCTCTACTTCCTTCAACTATGAGTGGGTTTGGAACCTATAACACATGAACCCACACCCCCTTGGGATACAACATGGAATTACATGGACTACATAGGCCCCACATGCATGCGCCATGAATGCTAATAATGATCACTTCATTCACCCACACCTTGCTGCTTGGATGGTTGGCTGTGCTGGCTCACGAGTGCAGTTGGGTTGACTCCAGATTGTTCCTAGGTTGAGCTAGCTATCTTGTTATCATGGATGAACCATTTTTAATCTAAGGGTATACTAAAATAATTATAAGAAAAATATAAGTTAAATGGGTGAAATAATATCCATAATATGGTTCCCTTATAAAATTTACACCAATACAAAGACCTCATGAAGAATATATTAGTATTTTTTATGAGCTTCACACTTCTCAAATTTTCAATGACAAAGTGCTTGGTACCCAATTACGGATTCTGTAAATGAGATATAATGATTTAATAGGATACATTAGTTATAAATAATATGCATTGCATGAAAATTGACATGTTGTGGATTAGAAAAACCATATTAATACTATGTATATGATGCCTTAAAACATATCATGAACTAAATAATTCAGTTTGGGTAGAAAAATAGTGTACTACCATTGATTATCTTGTAAAATTCATGGATCATGTGGTGACCATAAAATTTAGAAAACATGACCAATTATAATAATTAGAAGAGACTTATCTTGGGAACACTAAATGTTTGGTTTCCAGAGAAATAAATTTGATTTTATCCATGTGATGGGTTTAAAGAAAGGGTTTTCCACTCAAAAAATTAGAGTTATACATAATATGGTTTTCAACATAGTCTATATAAATAAATATGAAATGAGAGAAATTATAATTATTAATCGAGGAATAGTAAAATATAAATCTCAAATCACTAATTTGATATGAGGTATAGGGTCATAATTTTTATTGGGAGTACGTTTTTTAATATTTCCTTATTAAAATGTTTTAAAAATGATTATCATCAATATATATGTCTTTAATATTAAAAATATAATATATAGTGATAATCATTTTTCAGGTATCATATAAGTCTAACATATAATATAATTTTAGATTGGTATATATTGTAGTGATGTTTTCTCTAAGGGAACAACTAGGAGCTTATAGATGTGTATGTTATTATAGATAATTTCATTAATTTGGACTCATGGATATTGTATATTAGGTTTGAATTTCACATTTATTTTGAAAAATAGAGATGTTTAAATAGGAAATAATTAATTAAAAGTGAAGTAGAATACATGTTTGAAATTGGAAACGAGTTTCCACATTTGAGGTTTACACTTATGATCTATGTCTACCATGTGGTTTATTTCTATAAATATAAAATTATTACTATTTTCCATCAAAAAATAGAAATTTTATTTCTAAATATGTTTTTGGAAAAGAATCTTTTTACATTCATTATTAAAAAAAATAGTTATTATATATATATATATATTAAATGTTTTATTTAATTGATAGTATATTGAATGGTTTATACCAAATAAACATGGAAAATCAAATGATTAAAATTCATGATATCAGGTAAAAGGTTTATTCTAATACAACTTATATTTGGAATGGTCTCCTTGGACATATAAAAAAAATTGCATCCAAATACTCTATAATGATTAATTTTAAGACACAAATAATATTGAATCACTTAATAATTTTGAATCATATTTATTTGGTAAAATTAACAATGTAAATTTTAATAGAAAAGTTGAGAGGGCTATTATACTATTTGATCTTAAAAAATGATGTATGTACACCAATGAGTAGTCAAGAGAGTTGTGGGTATCATTACTTCATAATCATTAATAATTATTTTGGTTGGTAAGGTAATCTATTTCTTATGAGAAACAAGTTTTAAAACCATTGAAAATTATAGGAATTCAAAAGCGAAGAATAAAATCAAAAATGAAAAGGTAATAATATTCTCCAATTAGATAAAGGATGTGAATACCTGATTGATGAATTTACTGATCAGTTGGGGGATTTTGGAATTGTTTCTCAACTCACACTTCCAATAACAATATAGTGGAATAGTGTGTATTAAAGGGGGAATAAATCCATGTTTTACATGATTCAGTCAACAAAGATTCATTGTGACCTTTATATATTATCATACAGATATACTTTCGAAGAATAATCATCTATACCAAAACAAATTCCATCTAAGGGAGACTTAATGATGCCATATAATAAATGTGTTAGAGTGTTTTCCCTAAAACTAACTACGTTTCACTTTAGAAAAAAATTATATTAAATGAATTTAATATTAATTCATTATCACATATTAATTATTCTTATGTGTGACTTTAATGTGATATTATTTTGAAGTATCTCTTATATTGATTAGGTCATATCAGTTCCACAATATGACGAGAACCTTAAGATTATATGTTGATATTATTAAATTATATTTCACATGGTTATATAGTGTCATCTAACAAGACATGGATGATGGACACTATCTATTTATATTATTCATAAGTATATGGAACTTAATATCATGAAATAAATAGTTTGTAATATCTACGATGGAAGAATATGTGGATATACCTTCCTATAGGAAATACACTTATAGGCATGCCATTGAATATTTGTATCTGTGAGGACATGTAATGATCCATAGGCTTTAAGATTATTATTGATGTATATCACCAATCACATACTTAGATATATTTCTATAAACCATAACAACATATTTTCGTGGAAAAGTTACATATGTTGGGTGCATCTTGAGTGAATTTTATTAATAGATAATTTATTGAATTATTTCTCCATTCTAAAATTATAGATGTTGAAATCTCTACCCATTGATTGGAATGAATCCATAAAACTGATTCCATGGGCACAATGTCTTATGGGTATATTTAAAATGGTCAAATAAAGACATATCTGGAATATAGGGTGATAACACAAGTATACAATGTGCATGATGAGATATCATGACAAAGGGATTACATTACACAATGAGTGTTCATAAGTTATTTTCTACTTTCTGTCATTAACTTCTTATTTCATACCATTACCTATTAGTAGACATTGACATTGGACTTTAAGAAAGACCTCCAAATTCTACTGTTAAAGAATCCTAGAGGGTTACACAATAATTGTTTCCATTGATATCACTTAATATATTTTTGAATTTCATTAGAAAAAGTATTATTCTATTGACAATATATTAATATTTTTGAGGATTTATTGATATCATATATCCACTCACAATTTTATGTCTTTTAAATTTTAAAATAAATATTTATTCAAGAAAGTATGAATATTATAAATATATTTATATATATTTAATGAAATATTTTTATTATTTGGGGCTATGTAAAATCAGAGGAAGTGCTAACCAAGTAATTGGGTTTAGTAGAAACGATATATCAAATATAATTTAAACAATCATTAATATTTTTATTTAATCGAATTATATTTATTTTATAAGTGATTTTAGCACATGTAAAATAAATTATAATAATTTTATTATTATTTAAACATAGGGGTTTCTTAAGATTATGAGACTAATAAATATCCTTTGTGTAATTACTTATTCTCTAACACAGATTTATTAAAGTCATGTTATAGAATTTTTTTTGGTTTAGGAATTATTTCACACAACACATCTATTAGAGGTATTCTCCCAACCCTATAGAGAAAAATCTCTACTATGCTCTCAAGAACCAAGAGAAAACTCCCCCCCATCCTTTCATGAATTATAAAATATGAATATATCATACACCATGATTTATTCCATGTAAATCATAGAGAGTGGCTTAATATGATCTATTCCATCCCACAAATAGACAAAGTGTTGTTGATGATGATTTGAGATCATCAGATCATGATCATATCATCGATTGAGGGATTCTATCATTGGTTCCACGCTGTAAAACAATAGTGCAACCTGAATGTAATTCTAATGAAAAAAATATTTTTCTAATAAATTTAACAAGAATAAGAAAATTATTTCATTTATGTTAATTATAAATTTAATGTAAAATACCCTCTCACTTGGTTTCAAGTTTTATCATCAATTTTCATCACATAAGTTCCTTCTTCGTGATGTTTAAATTTATGTATATCGCGTATCATTCATTGATTATAATAATTGATGAGTTTTTAAAGACCCAAATATGAACTTTTGGTGTTTCTGAAACCTTCAAGTGGTATTAGAGTGTCAGTATTAAAATTTATAATTTATAAATTTGTTAATTTTTACACATTTTATATCAGTTTTTGTTTACAATATTCATTTTTCAAATCCAAATATAAATATCTCTATTTTCCTTTTTTTCTTATTCACATAACCAAAAAACAGGGATCAAAATATATATAGAATATCCAAAAAATGCATCTAGTGGTGATGATTTTTTTTATCTATATAACATCAAACTACACTGTGGGTATCCGTAAGATGTAAACTGTGTACGCATATTCATCACCCCTGAAGAAAGTTTCATAAACCAAAGTTAGTTTTTTGGATGAATACACTGTTTCATTAACACCCCACATATTGAAAAATAGAGTATTATGTGGTTTTATAGACAACATTCCATATAAATTTCATACAAATTATGTAGTCTATGGGTTTTCACAGTATAAAATGTGGATTCCAAGAAGAATCATGTATTTATTACGTGGCATTTGTGACTGAAAGTTATAAAAATTTAAGATGACATGAAGTGTAACTCCATTACATTCCATCGACCTCATTAATGTTTGTGAATAACATACATTCTTAGTTCATAGGAATGTTACATAGAAAGAGGATGAGTCAATATAAATGACTTGTAGCTAGCATATACACACTAAGTATCCTAGCTATTTACGTAAAAAAGAAAAATTAATCAAATACACCATTAAAACTAATCAACACATGTTCACATGTCATTTTTTGAAAACACACACCATGTTATAGGTTTTATATATATTAAATGATTAACTAATTTCTGTATAAAGTGAAAAAAATACATTATTTAAGGTTATAATATGTCATGTGCTCCATGTGTATTAAAGGCATCACAAAATACATAAATTAACATATGTATATGTGTCATTTATTTGTGTTAAACATCATGTAATAATGTGTCATTATTTTTAGAATGAATTCTGTATTAGTCTACAATACAAGACAATAACAAATCTCAGTAAGTTCGGAAAGGTATGACCCATATTTCCTCCATGTATACATTGTTTACTTAAATTAATTTTAAATGAAATAATTTATTTTATTTCATTTAAAATTACAATGGTTTTTAATCACTAGGACTATTAGTATATATATTAAAATAAATGTTTTGATTAATAAATATTTATTATTAATTGTTTGAGTTCATTTTATCTTAATTTGAAATGAGTTAAATGAAGAAGAGTTTATTAAATTCATATTCATTTCATGTGTGGATGATCATGATATTCATAGACCCGTGTATGGTTTGTATTTATTTTAATTTAATTATTTCATTGGGGTTAAAAATTATTATGAATTAAATTTATTTCTTATAATTCATCCACTTATCTTATTACCTAAGGACATGTCTGTCAATAGTTTCTTTATGTAAACCTTATAACCATTTTATTGGTTCCTCTCAAATATGTGTAAGTAAATAATTTTTAAGGATATAGATCCCAAGATTTTGGAGGATATTCAAGATGAATCCTAAGTGAAATCATTCTATGTGATTTATAATCTTGAGTTAGGATGTTGAAAATCAAGACAAGACCTACCCATATAGTTTTTAACCTAGGGTAGTTGAATTGTTTATTATTTTCTCAATAAACAAACTAATAGGTAAATATCATGATCATGAAAAATATTTTATTCTATATATTTTGGTGGTTATTTATTTTATGGACTCAATATCAGGATCAATTAAATAATATAATTAAATAATAAATATACTTCAATGGAATAAAATAAAAGTTTTATCCATAAATATTTTTATCAACAAATGTTTAATCGCTTATATGAAATTCACTTAAAATTAAAAATGGATATAAAACCACCAAATAAATTAATTTATTCTTAATAATGAAAAAACACCTCAGGGAAATATTTAGTCATTTTTTCCATTACATGATTTATGATCCAACCATAGAATATGGTGTTTGTTTTTACCATCGATTGAGAACTTAATTTTCCCATGGAGATCTTATCAAGGTTTTGGATCGACATAACCATTTCTACATCAAGAGGAGTATAACTATCTATAATTGATATATCTTAGAGGAAATTATTGATGATACGTGATTCTAGATTTCAGGATCAGGTATTCCACTCAATGGATCAAGCCTGTAGTTGGAAAGACCATCTACCTAAATACCTTCGAAAAATTTACAAGTCTCTCTGTTTTTTTTGATGAGGGATATATGGATCCTATATACTAGAATTTTAAAATTATAGGGCCTTTAGGTAATAATAGTTTAATACCCTAAGACTTTATAAAATTATGGTAAACTAATAATTAAATTAAATTATTTTCCCTCACATATTATTTAGTCAAATAAAGTACTTATTACTACTTTCATATTGTTTTAGTAAAATGGAATGTTCATAAACCACATAATACCTATTGTAAATACTAGATAAATAACATATCCTGGATGGCAGTAACATAAATGAATGATACAAGTGCTTGGGCATTGTATTACACTATGAATGGAAGATTTACATGCTAGATTATCAAATTTCTCATCCATAAAAACCAATAATTTTCATACAAAAATATTACATCTCATTTAATTAATATTCAATACATATCAATATGATCCCCTCCATATTTTTAAAAGTTTATTTTCTTTTTAGACTACATACATAATCATATTATTTCAAGAAGTATATTTAATATCTTCCACAAAAATCTTCTCAAGTAGGTCTCTTCTTTGACATATCCTACATTAAAATATTATTCATAAACCGGGGAAAGAAAACGTAATAAAGTGTGAGATCAGATGCTCATTAAGGGTAAAAATTAGTGATATAAATATGTGATCATAGGTGAGAGAAAGATAATCATAAGGGTATGAGATCATGATCAAAACATACAATAATCACACCCAATCACTCAATGAGTATAAATCATAAATCATGGCATAATTCTTTGTCATAAAAAAATAAATAACTCATAAGTGTGAGAAATTATCAATAATCAATCATGATCCATGATAATATAGCATAAGCATAGGACATATGTTTGTTTCATACACAAAAGAATATAATATGATTTCCTTAGTCAAGGATTTATACTATGAATATCATTATGGCATGGGTTCAATCCCAATTCCATCATATCCATAGTCAAGGTTCACTCCCAATATTATCATAGTAGAGACAGTCACTTACTAAACTAGGTTCACCCACCATTAAAATTATTATTATATTATGAGATATCCACATTTACCTAATTTATTAATGTAATATATAATCCTAGTCCCACCCATCACATAATTTAAACTATACATATATTCTCCATAAAATAAGAAAACATTAATCACATAATCATATCATAACACATGGATTGAAAGTATGTTTCATAAACAATTTATCATTTAATCATAGAATAACCTAATAAAAATAAAATATTTTCATAAACATATCATCATTATAATAATAAAACATCAACCTACATAATAATTTTGGTATCATTGTATCATATCCCTAGTAAATCATAATTAACATCTAGTGATGTCATCATAGATGAAAAATTCCTTTAAAATATCCCCAAAATATTTTTGAGGGGAAAATGTTTTTGTTTTGTGATCACATATTAAAAAAACATTTACTTAAAAAATTTCAAAGAAAGAATTTTATTTCAAAATAACCATTGAAATATTTAAATTAATATTCAAATAATTAAACAATCATGATGGTGGGAAATTTAATTCATTTCATAATGATTAAAAAAATATTTTCTTCACACATTCGGTAAAAATAACCTATTTAAAAAATGAGAAAAATATTTTTTTATTACTTTTGGTAAAAATTAAAACATGGGTAAAAATTAATTTATATTGTCATTAGAGGTTATAAAAAAACTCTTGGAAACCTTTTCAGAATCATGGATATAAAATTAAAATGTTTTCCGACCGGAAGAGGATAAATAAGGTGGATTTTAATAAAAACATTTTATGAACCATTTTGAGTAATAAAGATATAAAAATATTTCTAAAACATCAATACTATAAAAATAACTAGAGAGAAAGGAAATTTAATTGGATATATTATATAAGGAAGATATAATTTCTTCAATGTAAATTCCATTATATATAATTCCAATTAAATTGGGGTTGAAACATAAACCCCTTGTTGCTTTGATACGTTTTTCATCATATGAACCAAGAAAAATAGTAAAATAAAACTTCAAATATCATGAAAATAAAGAGATTCATGATATAACACATAAGAAGGGATATATATACACATTATAAAATAATATAGGTTCAAAACATAACATATGTTTCAATGGAGATGATTTTAGACAATTAACCTTTACCACTCTAGTAAACACTGAATCAAATCCACATAAAGGAGAGAACCATAAATGGATTTGCAGATAACTTTAATTTTCATGTGAACATTCTTTAAATAAATTTTTGTTTATTTTATATGACACATAAAAGAAACAAGTGATGGATATTACATATGTCTCACATAAATAAAAGTGATACAAGAAACCCCTCAAAATATCATATCATTGAATTAAGAATTAAACAGTACAGTGATTATGTGTAGAAAATTTAAATAAAAATAAAAATTTACAAATACAAAATAAATATAAAAATTTAATTTCACACACAATATTGGAATAATAGAGTCAATTAAGAAGTTATATAACCCAATGAAAGGTAATAGAGTTATGAAACCCTTTACATTAATTATGATAATATTTCATAAAGGTTAAACTACCACGTATAATAAATATAGATTTATTATATATATATATATTAAAAAACCATATTCCTATATATTATACCAAATATGATTTACATGTAACATATTATCACCTGTTTATTTATAATTCTTTACTAAAATTACAATTTCGGGTGCTAAGAGCTTTGTTTTCCATTTATGTTTTGGTTAGGTGGTTTCAAAACATACACCTTGGTCAGTGTTTAATGATCTCTCTAATTATAATCATTAAAAAATAATCATATTTATTAAACATATATACTTTTGTAATTATATATATAAAGATGTGTTGAAAAATTAATTACATCTCTTCATGGAGATGGTATCCTTGTACGTATGCACTAGTGATGCTTTTACTTTTCAATGGATGCAATGAAATAAAGGTAAATAATAATTCACCTTAAAATTATCATTATAATATCACAATTATCAAAATTATTCCTTAAATATATTCATATTAAAATCTATGTAAAACAAAAATAAAAAATCAATGATATGGATTTGTGGAGGTGGTAGTACTGATGACTATACATATTGATATATGATATATTTCAATTCATATATTTAATAATTAGAATGTAGGGAAATATATAACAAGTGTATATTAGGTACAGAATTGGTGGTGTTATATCATTTTTCATGTTCACACTCTTCATGCGATCCATAGAAGAAGTGAAAACCTTATATTTGATGTACATGATAGAGGAAGTACCCAAGAAAATATGAGTGAGACGGAGTAGCTTAGCTGGGATGTTGATACAATTCCATGTAAAGGGAACGTACATTTAATATTGTCACGTCATTCATTCATTTATTTTCTTAATTTTTTTCTTAAGGTCTATATAGGATCAACCCACTAGGAGATCTCCTTAGTGTATGAATAGTGTGATATAATAATTTTATCTATTATTTCATGGTGCACAATTTCGTTTATGGTTAGTTTTCCACATGATATTTTTTCAATATGATATCATATTTAGTTAAAGGATGGTTCTATTATTTACCCGTTATTTTATGAGATTATTCTGAGGGTACTATCTCACCATGAGATATTATTAGATCCTCGCCACTAGTGGGAATCCTTTTGCATTAAGAGAGGTGTTGTTGAGGTGTGTAGAAATTTTTATTAGGTTTAACGGGTATGTATATGGGTTAGTATGTAATAAATTATCATTAAATATTCTTTTCTTATTTTTCTTATGATTTGGGGCATGGTGAATAGAGTTACTGATCAAAACTTTGGATGTAACCTATATTTATGCTTGGATATCCCTATATGGGAAGAAATAAATGTTACTAGAAAGTTTATATTGCACTTATATCTTATACTAATTATATTTGGGTTATATTTTTAACACCCAGATATTTTTTTAATTTTTTTGTATAAATTTAATTTCTTTGATAGCCTGTGTTACATGAAACATTGTGTTTTAATGAACTATGAGATAATGTTATTATTATTATTTAATATAACCATTATAACTGAGTCATTGAACATCGGGGTATGAATATAAATATTTTTTTTTGAAAATTATATATAATGGTTTTAGATAAATAAAATGTATTATAATAATGTAATTAATTGTAGTAAAATCATTATATGATTCGAAAATACATTTTTCTCAAAAAAAATTCTTTATTTTTGTGAAAAAATTATAAAATTAATTTTCTAAATTTTTTTAAAAAAATTATTTTATAAAATGACCCTAATTTTTTGAATTAGAATGCCAAATTTATTTTAGGGTTAACTTTTTTTATTTTCTGAAAGGTTTAATTTCATAATGAATAGTGAAAAATATTGGTTTTTAGTGAAATTTCCTTTTCATTAAACTGGTTAAAAGGATTTATTTTTTATAAGGTTTTAAAAATAAAATTAGTTTAATTATTAAATTATTAATCCAATTTAGGTCATTGGAATCAATTTCATTTTTTATTTTCAAATGAAAACTTTTTATACTTATGAAAACAATTTCTTTAGAAACCCATTTTTTCGTCATGTCTGCAGGTTTAATTTTAAATTAAATTCTTCCACTTATGTGAATTTAATTCAAAAAAAATTATTCAAAATTTGGAATCATATTAATTAATATTATATAAAAAATTCAAATTAATTTTATTCATAATTAATAGTAAAGTAGTAAAAAATAAATTACTGCGATTAAGGTGAAAACGAGTTTACCGGGGAGTTAAACTAAAAATATTGGGGTTAAAATATCCTTAAAATAAAGAAAAATAATATTTTATGGAAGTATTTTTACCATATATAATGTTATTTTCTATAATTTTCCATTTAGTATCCCTGTATAATTTTTAAGACAAGGATATAACCTTTTTCCTTTCAAAAATTCCAAGTCTGTCCTCACCTCCACATATAAAAGAGATCCCCTATACCCTCCTATTCAAATTTTCATAGCCTTTTGGATTGGAAAACAACCACCCAAAAAATTTTTTTACATCCCTAACCATTTCACGGATTTCTTTATTTAGGAAACAGTCTTAAGAAGGATTTCGGTGTACGCCTAAAGCGTTTCTCTAAATAAGTGGTATAGTTATAAACCATGCATTATCATTTTATTTCTTATTAGAACTCCTTCAAATATTAATCAACTATGTTTATAAAATAACAGAAATATTTATTATATACTTATAATTTATTTTGTTATCATAATCACTTATATTCATCTCCTCTTCAATCAAATGGGAAATGAAACTATTGATCATCTGTACGATGGACTATAGCCTTATGTACTGATGAAGTACATTTTCTGTCACCACATATCATGGGTGGATATAATGATGGATTAAAAGATTATATATTATATTTATGATTTATTTATACTCTTTTAATTATAATATCACACCTACCTTCTTACATTTCAATCCTTTGGAAACTAATATCATTGCTCACGTGTACGTTTGGACAAACGCCACCACGATGTGAGAAAATTCATTTTTCATTTTTTTGGAAATGGATAATAATAAGGATATAAGTAATTAATATATATATGATACATATGAAACAAAAAATATTCTATAAAGGTGATATATTTTTTACCTTTATTTCTTTCCATCCAATGAGAAAATGGAAACCACATTCATGCATACTTACGGTCTACCATCTATTAGAACCGTGTAATTCATTTTTCATATAAAAAATTTGTGGATTAAAAAAATTAATATATAATGAATATATAATATATTTATATCATTATTAACATTATATATATTTATATATTAACCATGATCAAATTAAAACATATTAAAAATATGAAACCAAATCATATATGAAAAAAAAAGCAGTTAATACATGAAACCTGATTTTATCATGGAATTGTTTGTAAAAGGTTAATAAATGGTCATAAGTAAATAATATATGGTATGATATATATTATTATGTTTTTTAATATATTTATAATAAACCTAAATTTTTTAAATGATGTTAGAATGTGTGTGAAGAAATTCAAGTCTTGAGGTAATGGATTTTAATCTCAATTTGTTTTTTTCAGAGACATGCCATATACACCACTTGTTTATTTTTTGTGTTGAATATATACTGAACATGAATATATTTTATGAATATTATGATGAAATTATGTAATATACATATGAATATAATTTTATTTCCAACATGGGTATTATGATTCAAAAGATACCAAAGGGGTAATGGTTTTATGTTACAATCTCATTGTTTACCAAGATTGTTTAAGATAATGTTTATGATGATGAAATATTATTATCTATATCTAAATAATATCTAGGATTTTATTATAGACTATTTATTTTATTAAAATAAATATTTTACTTTCATTATTCTCTCTTTATGTGCTTAAGATTTTGAAATAATTTTTAAGGAAAAATGACTTTATTTCTCTCTCCAAAAGAAAATCCTTTTTCTTACATGACATTGTTTTATAAAAATGTTTCAAAGAATTTTTTTAGTATTCTAAAAATGTTTTTTAAATTAATTTTTATTCACGTTTTAATTTTCACAAAATTGGTTCAAATGAATATTATTTTAATTTTAAAAAGTTGTACATTTGACTTTTACTAAAAATTGGGAATGAATCTTTATTTTAACATGTAAAAGATGATTGATATATTCCGTCATCATGAACACTTATTGGTTTAAAAATCACCTTAAAATTTTCCAAGGTTATTATAAATTCAAATATTTTCCTCAGTTATTGATATATTTTTTATTTTAAATAAGTGATTTAAAAAAAATTAAAGTTTATTTTCATTAATAATTGTTCAATGTGGTCTTTCAAAACCATTTTTCGTCTATGATGACATCATTTGATGTTACGTAAGCATTATTGAGGATATTATCAAATGTAATTTCCTTATTATTTATCTGGATGATTTATACTTATGGTGAAAACATTTTTATGAAAACCATACCTTTTCTATGGGTTATTCCAGGATGAATTGATGAAATTAATATCAAACAAGTTTCTTTTCCCAAGGTTATGCAATGTTGAATTGTTTATGAAACAAATTTCTTCAAATTTGTTAAGATATGATGACTGATTTATGATCTTGTGTCACACATATGTATTATTTTCATTTTTTATTAGTGGGACCTATATCACTCTCCAATGAAATGGGTGATTATTAATGTTTTATGTGATCAAATAGTAATAAGAGGTTATCCCAAGACAATAATACAGTACACAAGATTTTATACTAAAACCAAGAAAATAGGGTAAACATGAGATCATCCAATGCATAAACAAATGGTATATGGTAGGTTATCGAAATCTTGGAAAAAAGGTTCTATGAGAGGTTATAACAATCCCAAATTAGGTACATGGGTGGTTATACCACTCCAAACATGTTATGAATGTAACATGGCTATCATTAATATAAGGTTTTCCATTTTTTGTGTATTCCAAAAATCTAGTTATTATTCCAATTTCATTCAATCGTAGATCATATTATTTTATTCTTTTACGATTCATGTTTTTTTAACACACCTGGATTATTCTATGATTCATGTTAATTATTTACGATATGAAGGGTATGGTTTTGAAATTTTATTCTCATGTTCTCATACCCTTATTCTCATTTTAGGATTATTTGATCATTGATATTTCCCTTTTTTACCCTTAATGAGAATATGAGATCAGCCTTTATTAAGTATCCTTTCCCCAGGTTATGAATAAAGGTATTACATATGATATGTCTAAAAATGGTTTTAGTTATGAAGAACTTAGTGGGAGATGATGTATCTCACTTATAAACTAGTTGTTTGTGCGTCCATGTTTCCAAAGACACTAACAATAAATGATTCTATCGTTGATCATTACATTATGTAATGAATATTTTTTGTTTAAGATGTATTATTAATATATGAAAAGTGTGGGTTTCTATAGTTGTTATCAGATAAGGGTTTAGATATCATCTAGAAACTAGGATGATAAAATTTTAGTGATAACCATAAGGATAATATTATGTATTGAAAAATATCCTTGATTTTTTTTTGAAGCATAGAGAAAGTGGTTTATTAGAAATTAGATCCCTATATATATACTAAAAGTGTATGTGGATCTAGAAAGTTTTTATATATCATTTATCTTTGAATTCGTCATCACATAGTACACAAAATTTGTCCTTTCATCACACTAGTTTGATACTGCCTTAGGATATGTTTTTTCAAAGTGTAAAATTATTTTTGATCCATCATGAAGTATTTCAATAATGAATATGAATGACCTTGGTGAATACTAAGGTTTCATTGATTGAAAATCAAGCATCATGATTTAGACATCCAATAAGTGATTTACCATTATTATGTGGTTCCATACTATGATTATTGTTATTTACAAAATTATTTTTGGTTTTAGTCAATTTATAGAGCCCCAAAAAATCATGTCAATTCCAAATATGATAGAAAATGAAATGATATTCCTCCTCAAGAAACAATTGTTATGCGTTATAGATTGATAAATCTCATTTCTATGCTCAAAAAACATTCTCAATCTATGAATCATGCTGAACTTCTAATCTAGAAAATGAGGGGGGAAATATGTTGAGTACTTTATGAGGATACATCCACCTTCTTTTAGTTTTTTTCGTAATCAACTAGTTTTATAGAAATGTATCAGTACTATTGAAATTATATTTTTTGATCTCCATTATTTGGGGCATGAAAAATTAATTTTGTATTACTATCATTTAGATGGTGAAGAAGAACAATGGTGGACTCTTATCAAGATTATGAGGTAAAAGTAATAAATTGAATCTAGGGAATGAGATGAGAATAAGATCTTATTTTTTTCCAAAAGTGAATTCCTCTTATTATTCATATGAAAATAGAGAAATAATTCATTGAGCTAAAACAGAATGATGATGAATCAATTGAAACCTGTGAAGAAAACATTACATGAATTGGGTGGAAATATTTTGGTATTATCATCCAACCTCCAAGTAAGGTTGATTGATTCTTAAGTTAATTAAAACTATGTCTCCAAATGGTGTTATCTATAAGGGACTCCATTATCTTTGAATAAACCATTCAATGTTATTTGAAGTTGGAAATAAATATTTAATTCACCCATAAATATCATGGTCTTGATAATAAAATAATGATTGATTGGAAATAAAACTATAAAACAAGGAGAGGGGAATATGAGATTTCTTTCATGCTCAAAGTGTGGAAGGAAACATGGATAACATTATCCTAAGGGGAGTAATAAATTTTTTATGTATGGAAGGGAAGGTCTTCGATTGGTAGAATGCTGATGTGATGGGATGTAGTAAGCTAGTGTTGCAAATAAATAGAAAGATCTGAAGAATGAACCACCCACACTATAGTGTTTAAATACCAGGAGTTTTGGTATTATGATAAGTAGTGATCAAATCCAAAGCATAATGATGATTTTTGATTTAATAAAACTCTTAAAATGAGAGAAAAAAGGGAATATCATGTGATCTCTATTATTAAAGAGGGATATGATGACCACATTGTGAAAGAAAAATTTAACATCCACTCTAGAACTACGAATATCTTATTTGATTCTGGAAATACCAACTATTTAATATTAGAATAACATTATAAGGGTATCAAAATACCACTTCAGTGAATATATGTTAAATTTTTAGTGAAAACCTTAAATGGTATGATGATAACATCTCAAGTCTATGATTCCCCTTTAGTGGATGTTTGTGGGAATCTACTTTCTACAAACCACATTATTCTCCCTCTAGTTGAATTTGATGTTATACTAGGCATGTATTATATTTATCTACTTAAATATCATATCAATTACTAAGGACATTATGTTACATTTTTAATTCCAAACCAACCTACGATCATTTACCACTATGATGACAAATTTGATCTTTTGATGGAAATCACGTATATTATATGGGACTTGATTCCCAATAAAAGGGTGTTTATCTCATATGTATGGGGATAAAATTATCCCCGATTATTTGCATATTATGCCTGGGTTTTTATGCCTTTGTAGAATATATTTTATAGTCTTCCACTAAAACATAAAGTTGTGTTGTTAATAGGTTTCATACCTCCTACTACTCCTATTTGAAAGACTCCCTATTGAATGGACCTGATTGAGTTGTAGGAATTGAAGAAGGTACTCTAGGAGAATCATAAAAAAGTATTCTTTAATTTAAGTCTGTCCACATGTTTTGCACTTCTTATTTTTTAAGAATAAATACGGATCAATATGACTCTATATTGATTATCTGGAACTAAACAAGATCATAATAAAGAACAATTATCTCTTACCCAATATTGATGTATTATTTGATCAACTATGAAAAGCTCAATACTTTTATGAGAAATACTTTTATTATGGATATCACTATTTGATGGTAAAGAAAAATGATATACCTAATTCAAAATTTCATACAAGGTATGTAAACTATATATATATATATATATAATTCCATTTGTTCTTACCAATTCCCATGTTATCTTCATGGAATCAATGAATAATGTCTTTAGATAATACCTTGATTAGTTTGTGTTCGTCTTTATAAATGATATTATTATATATTTAAAGTAAATTTAGTAACATGAAAATCACATTATAATTATATTGATGATCATAAGGTAGGATTATATGTATGAAAAATTTAATAAGTTTAAATTTTTGGATACAAAATGTCTCATTTTCTGGTCATATAATCCAAAGAAATAGTATATCGGTGGATCCATCCAAGCTATAGTCCATTGAACATTGGCCTAGAAAAACCAATGTAAGAGAGATAAAATGTTTTCTTGGTTTGGAAGTATATTATTAATGTATTATGGATAATTTATCAGGACTATCTAATCCAATCATAAATTTAACATGGAAGGGAGCCACGTTCTTTCAAAAAAAAAATGATTATGAAGGAAATTTCAAGGAATGAAAGAGAGGGTTAGTCACTATACCTATGAATAGACTACCTTATTGGGGAGAAGGGTTTATAATATATAGTGATTTAATGAATAAAGGAAAAGGATTTTTTCCCATGCAGAATTATATGGCGATATATTATTCCTCATGAAAATTGAATGTTTATAGGAAAATTTACCCATGTCATTATAGGGAGTTAGATAATTTAATTTTTGCATTAAAGATATAAAGAAATTACATGTATATATAAAGATGTGATATATGTAATGATCATTAATGTTTAATGTATATATTCAAACAAAATTATTTTAATATTCACAAATGAAGATGCTTGGAGATGATTAAAGATTATTAGTCGTCAATACATTACCACCGTAAGAAATAAAACATGGTGGATCATTCTTTGAGTTAAAAAGATAATTCTTGATTATCCTGGATGGGGATCACCAAATATCTATTATTTATGAATTTTTAAAGGATAAATATGTAAATATGGAAGGATGGGGTTAAATACAATATTTCTCAAATGAGTTCCCAACCATATATACATGTAAATTTTAAATAGGTACAGAAGGAAGTTTTAAAGCTTTAGAAGAAGGTGATAAATGTTCTTGAATTTAACCACAATTTTAATGGAATGATAAGGTTCAAGAACCATATATGTGTTCTATATAAACTAGATTTTAAGAAGGATCTGTTATAGGAATCTCATAATTATTCATTCTCTATTCATCCTAGTAATATAAATATGTTTAGATATTTGAAAGAGTATTTTTGGTGGGAAAACATGATGAGAGAGATAAAAGATTTTTTATCTCAATTCATGGTATATCAACAAGATACGGTTGATGAAAAAATGTATAAGTGGATGTTATATCCATTACTCATACAAGAATAGAAATGGGAAATCGACCCCAAGGATTTTTTTCATTAGACTCCCCAAAACATCTAAGGTGAACAATGCAATATAAGTTTTAGTCATTAACCTTACAAAGAAAACACACTTCATCACTACCAAAGAAGATTTATCTTTGAATTAAATTTCTAGGATATAAATTATGGAAGTTTCATGGTTTCATAGAGTGACACTTTATATTGTATACGATCAAGATCTGAGGTTTAACTCGATGTTCGGGAGAATCCTTCAGGAAGAAAAATTAAGTTTCAGCAGTGTGTATCATCCTCAGATATATGTTAAGTCTGAGAGAACTATTTAAACCTGACTAAAGTTTAGTGTATCTTATTATATTTATTTAAAAGGAATTTGGGATCAATACCTTTCTCTAGTTGAGTTTTTATACAAATATATCTTTCACTCGTGCATTTAGAAGGCTCCCTATGAATCCCTCTATGTATAGAAGTGTATAACTCAAATGTTCTTATATTAAGTTATAGAACGAAATATATTAAGTCCTAAGATAACTATTTAAGAGGTAGATAATTTTAGATACATTCAACTATGCATGAATGTAACTTACAGTCGATAAATAATCTTATCGACTATCATTGGGCTGATCTAAAGTTTGATGATGGTGAGGAGGTTTTTTTGTTATTTTTTTCTATAGAAGATGGTTATGATATTTTTTAATAATTAAAAGCCGATATATAGGTATATTGTCCCTTTTTAGATTCTTGATCGAATCAGGATGGTTTTTTATCGCTTGGAGCTTCCACCAAACCACTCTCAAGTGCGCGATGTGTTCCATGTATCTCTCTAGAGGAAGTACATAGTTGTTAAAATTGGTGGTATGAATATAAATAAAGAAAATTTTAAAATTAATTACAATATTTTTTTATAAATAAAATATATTTATAAAAAATTAATAAATTTTTAGAAAAGTCATTATATGGTTCAAAAATAATTTTTTTCTTAAAAAAATTATTTATTTTATAAAAAAATATTAAAATTTAGTTTTCCAATTCTAGAAAATTTTTATAAAAAACATAATTTTTTTGAATAAATTATCAAAATTATTTTAGGGTGATTTCTGGGATTCTTCTGAAATGTTTACTTTTATAATGAATAGTAATAATATTGGGTTTTATTGAAAATTGCCTCTTTGCTTGAACCATTTACAAAGTTTAATTTTTTTAAATGGATTTGAAGTAAAATTAGATAAAATATGTTATTATTAATCCAATTTATTCCATTATAATAAATTTCATGTCAAATTTTTAAATTAAAACAATTTTACTTATGAAAAAATTTCTTTGGAAAACCGATTTTTAATCTCATCCATGGGTTTAATTTTAAAATAAACTCTAACAATTGTATGAATTGAATTTGAAAAAATGGATTAAATATTATTAATAATCATAATTCGTGTTATGTAAAAATATTTAATTAAATTATATTCATAATTATTACTAAAAATAGTAAAGAAAATAATTGTTGTGGATATGGTTAGAATGGGTTTACCGTGGGTTTAGAATAAAAAAATAATGGATAAAATGGCCTAAATGGATTTTCAACTCCATTTATATTGAAATATTTCGACCTTATATAATCAATTTTTCTATAATGATCCATCTTGTTCCCTTTTTCATGTGTAAAACATGGTTATAACTTGTCTTTTAAATAATTCCATGTGTATTCTCACTCCCACTTATAAAAAGGAACCCACTACCCTCTCCTATTTTTATTTTAAAAAATATAGGTTAAGGATATACCTACCCGAATTCCATAATTAATTCCTTCACCATCTCTTATATCCCATAGTTTTATTATTAAATTCTCCTAAGAAATCATTATGTTTAATCTTAAAGATGTTCTTTGAAAAAGATGTATATTTCTAAACCATGTTTTTTTGTGTTGTTCCTTCTTAAACAAACATAATCTATAATTAAAATATTTTTATATAATCAAATAAATATCTATAATATACTGATATGTTATTAAGTAAGTTTCATAACCTATATAAACCTCTTCTTCCATCAAATGGGTAAAAACCCATTGACTTTGGGTATGATGGACAACTGCCTGATGAACCGATATAGTTCATTTTCCATCAACACCACTAATAGTTGGATATAATTATATATTAAATGATTATATATTAAATTTATGAAATATTTATTCTATTTTAGTTATAAAAAAACATCAACCTTCTTACCTCCCAATCATTAGTAAAATGATAATTTCCCTCGTACACGCATGTGGATTACCACCTCCTCAAAGCGATGTGATTCCTTTTTCATTTTATTTTTGACATGTATGGTAATAATGATAGTATTAATGAATATATATTATATATTTTACAAAAAAAGTATTCTTTATATATGATATATTATTTACATTTCTTTCATTCCATCCATTTAGAAAATAGAACCAACATTCACGTGTACACATGACCTACCATCTCCATGAACGATGTAATTCAATTTCTATATATAAATTTTACATATTAATATGAATAAATATATAATGAATATATTTTTATTTTATTTCATGTATAATATTTTGGTTATTATTTATCCATGATCAATGTGAAATGGACCAAAAATATCAAACAAAAACATAAATGAAAAACAAATCAGTTATTTCCCAAAACATAACATTAACAAGGAATTATTAATAATTGGGTAATGAAATGTAATAATTAAATCATATATGGAATTATATATTTTATTGTGGTTATTTAATAGGATTATAATAAATCTATATTCATTATATATGAGTTTTTAACATGTATGAAGAATGTCGAGAGATAATGTAAGGGATTTTCGCATCACCTTTATTTTTGTGGGACACATTCCATATTCACCACTTATTTATTTTTTGTGGTTTATATACATATAAGTAATGGATTTTATGATTATTTTAATTAAATAATGTCATATAAAAATATATATAATTTTATTTCTTTCATGGGTATTGTGATTTAAATGATACTAAAGTGTTAAAGATTTTATGTTACAATCTCTTTACTTATCAAGATTGTTTATGATTGAGTTTTTTTTTGACAAAATGTTAAGATATATCTATCAATAATATAATTAATTTTATTATCCTATAATTATTTGATGAAAATACCTATTTTATTTTCATTTTCCTCTCTTTATGAGATCAATATTCAATAATAATGTTTTCAACAAAAACCAATTTATTTTTCTCTTCGACTAAATATCCCTTTTCTTCCAGGTACATATTTTATAAACATTTATCACATAAAATTTTTAATACTCTCCAAATATTTTTTGAAAGAAAATTTTAACCAAGTTTTAATTTTAAAAAATGTATTTAAATAAATATTCTTTTTATTTTACAAATAATTTACTTTTTACTATTTCTAAAATTATTAATGGAATATTTGTATTAACATATAATGCATGAATGGTAGTTTCCACCATCATAACCAATCAATTGATAAAATAATTAATTTACAAGTTCCCAAGGTT
Organism: Viscum album; assembly: GCA_963277665.1. Taxonomy (NCBI): domain Eukaryota; kingdom Viridiplantae; phylum Streptophyta; class Magnoliopsida; order Santalales; family Viscaceae; genus Viscum; species Viscum album. The sequence continues at coordinate 81,819,384 of OY728122.1, forward strand.
ATAATCAAAAATAATTTATTATTTATAGTTTTGTATTTTTTAATATTTAAAACGTAATTTTAAAATGGAAAGGATATATTCTTCAATAATTTTTCCAATTGATCTTTTAAAATAATTTTCAATATAAGATTAAATACTCTGTTGGTATTTATTCATGGTGGAAAAATATTAAATTTTATTTATATGGGATATCAATATTTATATCTCTATAAATAAAATAATAGAAATAATTAGAAATATAAATATAAAAAAACTTAAATCTACAAAAAAAGAAATGTAAGATAATATTTGGTTGAAACCTTAATGGGTTTCTATATTTATACTTTCCTCACCTAGATAATTGTAGTGTTTTACCACCAATTTTAATAGGGAGATTTCTATTGGATAATAAGAACCAAAAAAACATTCATTTTAGTGTTTATATCTACATTATAGATCACCAACCAGGATTTAACTGTTCACATTGAGGGCCTCTTTGATAAGAATACAATAAAATTCCACTCTCTCCAATTGTTCTAACCAAATTTTGAGTTGCATGAAGGGTGAGTAAAACATGTTAGGTGGATCATAACTCAAAATAAAAACTAATATATAACATAAATTTACACTAGAAGAATATTAAGATTTATTTTTCAGTTGGGGTTTTATAAAATCATAAATGAATGAATCAAAAATTAAATTATCTCTCTCAATATTTTTAGCTTACAGCTCTTCCTTCCATTGATCTTCATTGAACTTATGGAGCTACTCCATTAGCATATATATTCCTCTAAAATCACCCCTATTATTTGGAAGCTTATTATTATTGTTTATCCTACATGTTAGATCTATAGGTTAATGAATCATCAAATTTTAAACCGGTTAAAAGAATAATTAATTTACATATCATGAATTAATTTATGAAATGAATTCATTATAATGTTATTCAACTTTTACGGTTAAACTATATTTTTTTATTCAAGTACTTCAACTAATTTTTTTTTCTAATTCATAAACATGTGATGATAAAATTTCAAAAATTATCATCTCTAATTAAATAACATTTAATTTATCAAACATTAACTAGATTTAATAGACCTACATAAGAAGAATCAAAACATAATATAACATCAAAATATATAAATGAAATTTAATTAAAAAATGTCTAATCACCCTATTTTTATTCATAATTCACTTATCATTTCATAGGTAAAACAGAAATAAAGAATTTCATGAAAATGTATTTAAGAAATTCTCTTAAATTATATATTTATAAATCACCAACATAGGTGTCTCATCTTATAGGGAAAATAGTGTTGCGTATTCATTATCATGAGAAACATGTGAAATATCATAATGAAAAAAAAACACTCAATACTCATCCAAGTCATGTTGATATAAAAAACCACATTATAATGAATATCATTCTCCGATTCCACCTCTAGGTAGTCAAATGTGAGATTTCAAATATTATTATCAATTTATATTTCAACATTTAATATGTATTTCTCAGTAGTTAAAGGAAATTTTAATTATTTCTCCACCCTTTTTATTTTTACTTGTTAGAGATTAGTATATATTGGAGACAATGTTTCTTATATATTCTTATTTTTATCCTAAATCATCTTAAAAACCTGTAAAAAATTCTAATTAATTCCTAATTATGGTAGAAATTTATGGAATAAGAATTATCAAGGTTCTTATTAATTTGCAATTATTTCTGGTGATGTTAAGACCATTATCTCTTGAAAATATTACTTAGTTTATATCTTCCTCAAGACAAGGTATCCATATCATATCCATTTGGAAATGCTCATCCTCGTCATTCATTGATCTTCACTACCTCTAAAACACTAATCACCTCTTTATGTTTTTCTTGTTAGATTTAGTTTCTTACATTCTCTTTTTAGATTCAAGATTTCTTTGATGAATGTTCCAGGGATAAAGCCATACTGTAATGTCCTAAAAATTCCATGATTTTTTTTAAAATATATGGAATTATTTCAAGACTCGACACTCTGATGACACCTGATTCTGAAGCCTGGTTAACCCAGAATAATATTTTGAACTTTTTTTAGTTCATTTAAATAACTATGAGAGTGAGTTTTTCTAAATTTTTAACTAGTACTCGGATCAAAAATTTGAGGGCACCGTTTAACTCAAAACATAAGGATTCACCTAAAAGAACTTTACTTCCACCGATAAGGGTTGACCAAAAAAATTAATTTTTGGATATTTTAGAAAAAAATAACTTGAAATTTTATTTAATTTGTTCTTTCCAACCACTAGGCGGTGGCATGGTGGTGTTACAGTGCGTCAAAAAAGCAGTGATGAGTCAGATTAAATGAATCTCATTAATGGCTCCTAAACATGCATTGTAACGACACATTAAATGAAGCGTAACAGAAATTATGTGACATGTTTTCCTTTAATGGGTTAACATGTTGGAGAAATCTGGATCAACCTATAGAATTTTTTGATGAACCTATGATGAGAGAAAATCTCTAATGAAAAATTCTAGCAAATCACCAATGACATTAACACATCTCAAAGAACAGGACCAGAGAGCATCGAACACCAACATAACATGAATCCCCACAGACGGGCCACTTCGATGATGACCACCTTTGAAGTAGGAGTTATTATTGTTGTGGTTTATCTTTTCCCATTCTTCTTTATAAAATGAAAAATGTGGATCGACCCACGAATAGGATAATCCATGTATCACTTTTTAATGTGGTAGGGTTCTCCTTTTGGGGGGGTTTCATTGGGAATGACTATTATTATTGGAATCTCAAACCTCAAACTCCAAACATCCCCCATGATTCTAAACCACTAACATGGAGGGCACAAGATGACACGAACAAGGCCAGAGCCCCTCTGCCTTTTGAGTTATTCATGGCCATACATTCAAAACAGTGGCAAGAGAATTTTGAGGCCTTAGAAGAGAAGGTCGAACCCCATAAAGGTCATAGGCACATACGATGCACAGAACAGACCACTAGAGAAGACCTGTGGTCTATGGAAGAGACTGCCGATAGTGGCCTATGATGACGTCTGTGGGCATGAGGCGGTGGACCATGACGGCACGCCAGAGGGAGCGTCACGTTTGTCTTAGGCCACAATGAGGCAGATGAGGCAACCAGATGGGCTGGAGGCTGGGGGAGGGACGCGGCCCACAGATGTGGGCCGCAACTTCTCGTGGAACATGATCCACTGATCGCATGCAGAAGACCCCACTAACTAGAGTGGCTGAACACATGGCAGTAGACCTCGGACGAGCCATGTGTATGGGATGGGAGAGGAGCCAGTCTGCCTTTGGTGAACCGGGCATGTTAGTGGCCCACACCCAGGCTTAGTGGGTCGGATCCACTCCTAGAAGGCTAGAATCGTGCCCTGTGGTCCAGGCCAGATGAGACCAGGTCACTGGGTGACTCGGCGGGCTAGACCCCCGGTCAAACCAGGCCAGGTCTAGCGAGGCCCAATGGACTTAGCCTACTGGCCAAGCTATACTGGGATAAACCAGACCTGAACTGAGTTAGGTTGGGTCAATTGAACTAAACATGGGATTGTTGGGACCCCATGCTGGGTTGGTTGGGTTGGTCCGACCAAGTTGGATCGGGCCCAAATGAAATCGACCCCTGTTTACTAAAACACCTGGAACATACAAACTAGGCATCTGATTGATGATCCATTTGTGGAATTGGAAACCTCGTGATAGGGAAGATATTTTGGAATACTCTAAGGAGGCTTTAATGAATGTTTAAATACAATGAATGACTTGATGAGCAATTCTCCCAAAATCAAGCACACTACATGCAGAAACCCAACCATTGGATGAGACCTAAAGACTACTGACAAGAGAACCTATGTGGATAAGCTACGATGTCCCAATGGTAAGCGGTTCTGTATGAAAAATTAGGCCCACGATGGGGAGCTTCTCTGTGTGACATGGAATACCCATTTTACTCGACGGGGAGGAGTACCTCAGTATGGCCATGGTGGGAAGCAGCTCTAAGTGACCCGGCATGCCCATGGTGGGGAGTAGATTAATTTGACCAGGAATACCCATGGTACACATCAGGAATGAGTATCAAAACTATCCAAGGTTAAGGGGAAGCCGCTTTGTGTGACCCAGTAGGCCCACAATGGGGTGCGGCTCTATGTGACCCGATATACCCACAATACTCATTGGGAAGGAGTACTCCTGCAACCCAAGGTGTTTAGTGATATGATTGACGATATTACTTTTCTTACTCAAGATTGTGCCTAGTGTGAGATATTTTTCATCATGGTTTTCTCTATCAATTGATTTATTGTCTTTCCTTGTTGGTTTGGGGCCCCTACTGAGTATACTATTACTCACCCCTGCACGGGCTTCGACCGCACATGTTGTTTCTAGTGCATACGACTAATGACTTGGTGGAGGACTTTGTGGCCCCGGACCAGGTGGTACCCAATGAGATATGGCTGGCATTATGTGCTTCTAAAGCATTTGGAAGCTACTATGTACATATCCATTAGTTGTGGTTTTTAGTGGACGTCTTTCCATCGATATTTTACTTTCTCTTGTTTCATTTTTTTTGGGTTTTTATTCTTGACCATTTACATTCAATTGTACCTTTCAACTCAGGGGTTGTTTAGTATCATGAATGTTCTCTTTTTTAGTTTTCATGGGATGTGGTTGTATGTGTGTGTGTACCGGTACTCAGGATAATGCTTCCCACTTTCATGATGATGCCTTTATCACTAGTCTCCAACCCCTGGCCTTCGAGAGGCGGGATAGAGGGATTCATGGAACTGGCCATGGGGGGACAGGTTGTGAATAAGAGCTATCAGAGTAGGTAGATTCTACCTCAATGACTTGGAGTTTGTTTTTTTTATTTTGGGAAACATTTTTAAATGTTTCATGTTTGACTTTCAGATTCAGGGAGTCTAGTGTTGGTTCTGTGGATGATGTATCCATAAAAAAGGACCTTGATTTCTCCTTTTCATCTCTATACATAAAAACACTGGCTTCATGCATCATATAGTAATTGAGGGTTTTCTCATGCTCTTCTTAAATTAGAGTCAACTCACCTGATATAATCTATTGAACAAAGTACATCTTGATATCTATCAGGATGATTCCATATAGTCATCTATCTTGGATTCTAATGCATTACTATGAGGACATCCCACCTAGCGATGAGGTGTCAGTTTAGGGACCAGTGCTAGAGATGGACCCTTCGGGTGGCGCACTTGTATTACCACCACCTATTGAAAATACGTTACTACCGGCATTACTGAGAGAGGATGCACGTAAGCTCTGTTCCTTTCATGAGTTCCAAAGATGGAGAACTCCTAGGTTCATGGGAGAGACAAATCCTCAGGCTGCGAAGGACGGGTTGGAGGATGTAACGTGGGTCTTCCGCAGAGCGAGGATGCCAATTGACCAGATAGAGATCCTAGCCATGAGCCTTCTTTAGGACTCGATAGGGAAATGGTGGAGTTTGATGATTCAAACTCAAGATGATGCGAACCTCTACAAGGATAACTTCGAGTGGATTTTCCAAGAGGAGTTCTTCCCCACGACCTTACACTCAGTGCGAATACAGGAGATGCTTCACCTACAGCAGGGAAACATGTTAGTGGCTAAGGACTCTTTGAGGTTTACATACCTCTCTTGTTTCTCTACAGACATGGTTAGAGACCCTTTATTTGTGGACCAAACCATCGGTCAGGAACTCTAATGAGAGATCAGGGTTTCGATGATTTCTCTCAGCATCTCCACACAAATTGGATTGCTAAAGTGAGCCATTCTTTTAGATAGATTCTTGTGTGAACAAACACCAATAGATGGAGCCACCAGTAGACACCAGGAGGAAAAGTCTTTTGTGTTGAGTAGATGGCAGCAGACATGGTGACCCAAGCAGGTTACATCTTTCTGGGGATGACCCCATGGATCAGTGTTGATAGTGCGGGGCTCTTAGAGCAGTGGCAGTTAGCAGGGAGCTAGGTCGTGCTTCATGTGCAGAAGGTAGGAACACATGGCTCATGACTGCCTGACCTATCACATATATAATAAACAGATAGTCAAGGGACCTCTGAGGCAAAGGCAGAGGTCCAAGCGAGGAGGTCCATAGGGCGTAAGAGGTGGTAGGGTAGTAGGAAAAGAAGAAGTTTGTGGGCGACTGTTCTAGGTAAAACCTCCACCACCCCCAGGTGGTCCACCATGGCCTCTAGGAGCAGGTGGATAGGGGTAAGCACGGCTTCAGGTGGTGGAGGCCTATGACCATGACACTCCAGAGATTATTGGAGTTATGATATGTGTCTTCTCCACCATATTTGACGTTCTTATAGACATAGGTTCCAGTCAGTCATTTTTTTCACAGACCTCGTTTGAGCCTTGGATATTCTGGTGGTTTTGTTGGCTCGATCCTTATGATTAGAAACTTTTATGGGAGGAAACTCGGTGACAGAACACTGGTGCTGACAGTGTGAGCATACTCTAGTAGGCAAGAGATTTGGCTGGTATCTGATAGTCATGGCGTTGATGTCGTACGATTTCATCTTGGGAAAGGACTAGTTATCCACCGTTCATGCTCAGATCAACTCTATTAGACGCAAAGTGCGGTGTGTCTACGAGGATATGACCAGGTTTTCTTTCACTAGTGAGGAGGGAACTTTTGCAGCATGAGAAAAACTTTATTGAAGGAGGGTGCATCTAATCCCCCACCAATTGGCTAGACTCACCGTTAGTGGGGTGGATGAGAGGAGTCCATGATTTCCTATAGAGGTGGATGAGTATGAGGATGTCTTTCTTGAGGATGTTTTGGGATTATCTCATTATAGGGTGGTAGACTTCGACATCGATCTGTACCCCAGGATGGTACTGATATCCACACTAGCATATTGGATGGCTCCCATGGAGCTTCTTGAATTAATAGTAATGTTGGAGGACTTGTAAGAAAAGGGATTCGTGAGACCCAGTGTTTCACCATGGTCTATCACAATGTTATTTTACTAGAAGGCAGATGAGACCATGAGGCTATGTGTGGACTTATGATGCCTTAGCCCAGTGACCGTGAAGAAAAAGTATCCTAAGCTGAGGATTGATGAACTCTTTGATCACATGAAGGTAGTATGGCGGTTCTCATAGATAGTCCTCAGATCAGGCTATCATCAGCTTCAGTTACGAGATGTGGACTTAAGAAAGACAGGCTATAGATGCCGGTATGGCCACTATGAGTTTTTGGTGATGCCTTTCATCCTGGCCAACTCCCGATAAATGTTCATGGAACTCATGAAAAATATATTCCATCCTTACCTCAATTTTTTTGGTGGTTTCAAGTGAAGAAATCTTGGAGTACTTGGCATCAAAAGAGGAGCACGCTACACACCTGTAGAGAGTCTTGGATACACTCCGATAGCACTATATTTATGGGAATCTCTTGATGTTCCAGTTCTAGATTCGGCATATCCACGTTCTGAGACACGTCATCTCAGTGGCTAGAGTGGCAGTGGATCTAGAAATGATAGAGGCAGTGCTGGCTTGGGAGCCACCTAGGAGTGTAACTAAGGTGAAGAGATTATTGGGGTCTGTTGGATAATACCAGAGGTTCGCTCCCAACTTTTCTAGAGTATAATAACATTAATCAGCCTTGACATGGAAGGAACAACCCTTCGTGGGGATCAAGAAGTGCCAGTAGAGTATCCAGGAGCTAAGGTGGACACTGAAGAGTGCCCCATCTTGAGACTACTAGAGTAGGGAATTGGGTATGTGGTTTTCTGTAACACAACAGGGACCAAACTGGATTGTGTCCTGATGCAGGAACAAGCAATTTTCACCTATGGCTCATGATAGTTGAGGCAACATGAACAGAGCTATGTGACCCAGGACCTAGAGTTATAAGTAGGGGTCCTTTCTTTGAATATGTGGTAATACTACATGATGGGTGAACGATTTACCATCTACTCCGACCACAAGAGTATCGGGTAGATCTTCTCACAGAAGGACCTGAACATGAGGTAGTGGAAATGGATAGAGTTCCTCCATTACTATTTCTTTAAGATAGTCTATACTCTTGGGATGGGGAACGTGGTGGCAGACGTGCTCAGCATGAGGTCTATTTTACAGCTTCTGAGTGAGGCAACTAGATAGCTAGCCACGACATAGATATCCTTCATGGATGATGATGGAGTATCTTACCTTCATTCGATGACTATCACTCCACCACTCTTACAACAATTCTGGGAGACACAACTTATGGATGTTGACAACAAGTCCCGATGTACTATGTTATCCTCAGTACACACTTCATATGGATTTTTCATAGGTGGGCACCACGTCATCCTTTTCAAAGGACACACCATAGTACCAGTGATGTTGCGAGATGATGTGTTGATGGAGTTCCATACATCCCCTTTTGTAGTACATCCTGGTGTGGAGAAGATGTACTAGGACCTTTGATTTTAGTACTGGTGTCCAGGGATAAAGAAAGTGGTGGTAGAGTTCATTTCACGATGCCTCACTTGCGGGCTAGGGAAAAATGAGCATCAGGTTCCATGAGGCTTGGCCCAGCCGCATGAGGTACCAGAGTGGAGATGGGATGGTATATTTATAGACTTCATGAAGGGGTTACCAATCATGTCCAGGAGCCAAGATTCTATCTAGATGATCATTGACTAACTCACCATGTCAGATCACTTCCTACCCATCTGGTAGTAGGGATTGGAAGAGGGGTTGGGATGCCTTTACATCCAATAGATAGTGCAGCTACACGGGGTGCCTTCAATGATCTTATTAGACTATGAAACTCACACTACATCCTGGTTTTGTAACAGATTATAGAAGGCATTTGGGGCTCAGTTTCTCTTGAGAAAATCCTTCCACCCACAGACAGATAATCAAGCGGATCAGACTATACAAACCATGGAGGAAATGCTTTGTGCTTGTATCCTTGATTTTGGTTGCAGTTGTGAGGAACAACTTCTACAAGTAGAGTTTTCATACAACAAAATAAATCACTCCACCATTGGCATGGCACAGTTAGAGGCCTTGTATGAGCGGCCTTGCAAATCTCCTTTATGCTAGACAGTCCTAGGGGAGTTAGCACTCATGGGTCCAGAGTTTGTATAGACTACCACTAAGAAGGTTAAGATCATCCAGGAATGGATGAGGAATTCATAGATAATGAAAAAATCATATGCTGACTCAAGACAGAGTCCCTTGGAGTTTGAAGATGGAGACCATGTGTTCCTTCAGGTCACACTCTGATGGGGTTTTTTGAGATTTGTCCAGGGTGGAAAGTTATCTTTGTGATTCATCATAACATTCCACATTCTAAGAGGATTTGGTGAGGTGGCGTACCTCCTAGATCTCCCCACACAGATGCACCGAGTGCATGATGTTTTCCACATGTCAAAGCTGAGGAGGTATGTACATGATCCATCACACGTCCTTGACTAGGGTGAGCTGGACATTGGTGATGGGGTGACATTTGTAGTGTTCCCATTGGAGATAGAGGATCGACAGGAGTGTGTCCTTCGTGGATGGTCGATTCACATGGTGCACATTCGGTGGAAGCTCGAGAACCTCCAGGAGAGCACATGAGAGCGGGAGGATCAGATTTGTGCTCAGTACCCCCATTTGTTTGTTTAACTTTGATATGGATTACGGGGATGTGAATCCCTAAAGGTGGGGTAATGTAATATACCATAAATTCCATATATTTTTTATTAAAATTATATAGAATTATTACAAGACCAGACGCTCTGAAGACACTTGATTCTGAGGCCCGGTGAACCCAGAATATAATTTTGAACCTTTTTTAGTTCATTTAAATAAACATTCGAGAAGGTTTTATTAAAATTTAAATCGTTACGAGGTTCAAAAATCTGAGGGCACCGTTGAACTCAAAACTATGGGATATACCTAGAAAGTATTTAACTTCCACCAACAAGGGTCGACCAAAAAAGTAAATTTTCAGACTTTTTGGAAGAAAAAAAATAACATTAAAAGTTGTTTTATTTGTTTTTCCCAACAATTGGGATGTGGAACGACGATGATGTAGTGAAGCGATGAGTTGCATTAAATGAATATAATTAATGGAATGTAAACATGAAATGTAATAGTGCATTATATGAATCATAATAGATATACTATTTCAAAAATGAAAGAGCATAAAAACGTGATGACACAGCGTAACTGAAACACTACCACATGTTTTATTTCAATGGGTTCACGCCTAGGAGAAATCAGGATCAAGTGGTGGAATTTATCTGAAGAACCTACAGTGAGAGACCCTCTCCAATGAAAAAAAATTAATGCTAGAAAATAGCTAGTTACATCGATGCATCTCAAATAACGGGCCCGAATAGCATCGAATGCTAATGGAAATTGAATACCTGCAGACAGACTGGTTCAATGATGAACACCATTTAGGTAGGGGTTATTGTTGTTGTGGATTATCTTTTACTATTATTCATTCTAAAATGATGAACAAGGATCAAACCACGAATAGGATGGTCCAAAAATTGCTAATTAATGTGGGAGGGTCTTCTTTTCTGGGGATTGGCATTAGGAATGATTAGTATTATTGGAATCTTGAACCTCAAACCCAAAAATCCCCCTTGATTCTAAACTTCTAACATGAAGGGTGCGGGCCAACACAAAAAAGGCTCGATCCCCTCCACCTTGTGTGTTCTTCTTGGATTAACTCTTGAAATGGATGCATGAGGCTTTTGAGAAATTAGTAGAGATAGCAGAACCCCATAGAGGTTAGAGGTCTAGACGACATAAAGAATAGACTACCGGAGTGGACCCAGGGATCCACAAAAGATCCAGCGGTGGCCACCTTTGGGGTGGGTGAGGCGCACTCGGGGGAGCACTGGGGCTAGATCGGGATGCGACGAGTAAACACGGGCCTCCATTCGGGCCAGAAACTTCCCATGGCACGTGGTCCCCTGACCGTGTGCAAAAGACATGGCTGAACAGATTGGCCGGCCACATGGCGGCGCGCCCCGGACACGCTACGCGTTTGGGCTGGAGGAGGAGCCGATCAGCCTCGGGTAGACTGGGAAGGGTAGCGGGCCGGACCTGCCCCAAGTTGGCTGTATTCATACCCTATGGGCCAAAACCATCCCATTGGGCCGGACTGGATGATACTGGGTCGCCGAGTGACCCGGCGGGCTGGACCCCTAACCGAACCGGGTTGGTTCCAGCAAGGCCAAATGGGCCTGGCCCACTGGCCAGGCTGGACCAGGCTGAACAAAAACTGAACCAGGATAAGTTGGCACTGTTGAACTAAACCGGGTCATGTGGGGCCCTTGGGCTGGGTTTGTTGGGTCAGTCCGACCAGGTTGAACGGGGCTTAAACACAACGAGCCCCTGATTACTAAAACGCCAATAACTTACAAACCAAACATCAGATTGATGAGATGTTTCCAATGTTGGAACCCACATGACACGGAGTATCTTTTGGAATACTCAAAAGAGGCTTTCATGAATGTTGAAATATGAAAAATATCTTGATGTGTACTTCTCCCCGAATCAAGCGCACTACGTGCGGAAACCCTGCGGTTCACCGAGACCTGAAGACTACTGACAAGATAACCTATGTGGATCAGATAAGATGGAATAATGGGAAATAGATCTAAGTTACCATTCAGGTCCATAGTGAGGAGTGACTCTGTGTGACCCAACAGACCCACGATACTCGACGAGGAATATTACCTCAGTATGGCCAAGGTGGGAAGCAGCTTTGTGTGACCCAGCAAGCCCACAGTGGGGAGAGACTCTTTGTAACCCCAGATACCCATGGTAATCATTAGGAATGAGTATCAAAATAGTAAAAGTTTATGGGGATGTGGCTCTTTGTGACTCATTATACCAAAGGTACTCATTAGGATGGAGTACTCCAGAAGCCCAAGGTGTTTAATGATATGACTGATGGTCTTACGTTCCTTACTCTAGATTATACCTGGTGTGAGATGTCTTGCTTCATAGTTTTCTTTGTGATTTTTTTTTGGTATTTCCTTATTTGTTTGGGGACCTACTTAGTATATTTTTACTCACCCCTTCACAGGATTCGCCCAGACGTCTTGTTTCTAGGGCTAACTACAAATGACTTGGCGGAGGACTAGGTGGCCCAGGACCAAGTGGTGCCCAGTGAGATCAGGCAGGAATGACATGCTTCTATAGATTTTGGAATCTACTCTCTAATTACCCATCAGGAGGAGCTTTCAGTGGACATCTTGTCATTGATCTTGTACTTTCTCTTTTTGGAGTCATTTTTTTGGGTTTGTATTTTTCCCCATTTACTTCTAGTTGTACCGTTACTCTCAGTTGTTTCTTATAATCATGAATTTTCTCTTTTCTAGTTGTCTTGGGATGTGGTTGTCTGTGCGTGTGTAGAGGTACTCAAGAAAATGCCTCCCACTTGTTGGTTGAATCCTTCATCATTTTTCACCAACCCTCAAACTTTGGGAGGCATGCTTGGGGAGTCATGACACGAGCCCCAAGGGATGGGTCTTGACATGTACTTTACCTATAATTATAACTTGGATAAATTTTTTATCATGTTATACTCCATCATTGTTTGAAATGACAATTTCATTGAAAATATTGTGTTGTAATGGCTAATCACTCATTTTGGTTCCTCATTCACTTTTTCATATATGGTTTCTTGTTTGGTGGATATACAATTGTGGATATTTATAACTAAATACAAATTATGTTTCTTATTCTTTACATAGTGTAAAATATATAACACTCAATAACATTTTTAATCTAGTTTGATGTCTTACATTGTTACTTGGGATGATCTAGGTGGAATATTTTATGTTCTATTTTGTGAGTACAACACACACGGATGTATGTTTCTCCATAGTGTTCTATTGGTTTGGATAGATTTTTTGTGCATGTTTCCACATTTTTTCCTTTTTGTGAAATTCATTTAGATGTTTCCAGCTAAAAGTTTTCAAAATTTGGACCTTAGTGTTTCTATATTTAGTTTTAGTGTATGTTCATTTACGTTTAAAGGAGGTTTTGGATCTTGGTTTTATCCTAGTGTTTTCATGATATCTCTATTATTCTTGAGGGGTTATTGTAGGTTCTATGGGTCCTTGTTCAAAATATAAAGGAGGCCAATTATGATGTTAATTTTTTTGAGAAATTTCATGATCATTGTTTGTATGATTGGAATTTGGTGCGGTCTAATGATAGTGATATGACATCGATAGACCCCATTTTGGAGCCTATTAATAGGCACAATGTGTTCCAATAATGGGACAAAGGTGCGCATAGATGCAATGAATGATCGTAGCTTTCTTTCCTCCCTAAACATTGACCCAGCTCTCCACATCCTCATATTTAGTGTTTGATCCACCCATGTGGGCTTGTTTCAAAGTGTTTTTTGGATACATGATTTATTATTTATTTAAGGTGGTTTCCATTTAGTTTAATGATATTATTAGTTCTCACAAAACCTAATAGTAGATTATTTTACAGTATAAAAAATTGACTAGAGAGATATTCTATTGTAGAATGTAATATTAATTAAAGTCTCATTGTCTAAAATGATGTTCTCATTAATTAAAACACAAGTAAAATTATAACATTTCTATTATATAAACATCCAGATTCCCGAAGAAGGTAATATTTTATTTAGAATAATTATGAAAATAAAATATTTTTTTAATAATAGTTGATTATTTATGTTTTAAAAAAATAATAATTAAAAACCAAAATTCATGTTTTTGTATAGAAAATTTTATATAGTTTTAATAAAAAAAGAATCAAAATTAACATTAAATTTCAGAATATAATCTTCAAAAAAATTATATGAAAATATATGTGTTAAATATAAAAAAAATTACACATCAACAAAAATTTAGGATTATTAGGGTTTACACACTCTTTTTATCAAGTGACAACATCCTGCATGTATAATGTTTTTATCTCACTATCCACTCCAATATATTTTTGTTAATTTTTAATGAATTAATAATTGTGTGTGATGAATTTTCTAATGTTATGAAAGAATATAAAATAAAACATTAGGTAAATATAATGACAATAAGAATCTCTCTAATATGTATGATCTTCCCCTATCTCCCTCAAGTGCCTCTATGTTAATGAATATTGACTACACTGTTATTCTCTGAAGAATTACCCAAAAGATTGTCTTTCCTTCATCCCATCTCAATAATATCATAGGACGAGGATGAATTTGTCTCACTATATGGATTTACTATTATTGATCAACATGGATGAACCACTTATATTTATATTTCATATCTTTATTTATTCTTCAATGACCATGATTAATAAATGAATATTGAGTTACTTTAACATCCACTATGTTTCATATGAATTAAATTTTATGCCAAGGGCCTATGGAAGACTACTCTGATTTCTCAATTTAAGTCCCTATCTTTTCCCTAAAAGATGTGAAATATAAATAATGAATATATTGGAAACATCCTAATTATAACATGACAATATTTTTCATGGAGCATTATAACACATCACACTGTAATATGATCTATTATGATATATTACTTAGTATAAATGATATATTTAAATGTCATATCATATCTTCATTGATATCCACAAAATCCTTCCCAACTATGAATCCACAATGGTATGACTATCATGGTTTTGTAATGACCATCAATTCCAGTGATAACTCATTTTTAATGGCCAAGGAATTGTAGTGTGAGTGTGACAATTATATCACATACCTCCTCCCAATGGTGAAATCCTTTACCCATAATGTATAAGGATCCACTCAACATTAATGGGACCTTATTATGTTGTGATACTTAAAGAGGATAGACATAGTGGTTTTTGAGGAACCAATTATAGTACAACCAATGTGTGTTTCAGTGTGATTCTCTCATCAGATTAAATCCTTTCTATAATTCACCAATTTATATCATAATGTCCACTAACATATATTATGGTTTACTCTAGTGGGATATTTCATTGATTTCATTCAATTAAATATATCCCAAACCACACTATGATTCCCTTAAATAAACTCATAGTCAACTGTTATTATCATGCCTTCTTCTGTATTCCCTTTCTTTATCACCCATCTTAAAAACCAACCCGAATACCCCTAACCCGAACATTAGATGTAGTCTATGTAAAGGATCAAAGGGTGTTCCTAATCCTCAAAGTTTGTAATATAATTCATGGTGGTCAATAAATACTCATAGGGAATGGTTTATCCTATAAGTAATTAATGATTCATATCCCTAAACTTGGAGTGACCCTTCCTTATGTTGGTGAGTTATGTGACATTATAAATAATCAAAACAATATTAAACTCCACAAGATAGAGAAATGTCAAAAAAAATAATAAGAAAAAATGTATCATAATTATAAAAAACTGAAAGAAATTTGTATACATACATTTTGGGATCATAAAATATAAAAAGCGGATGGATGTAAAGCTGATGGGGTGATAAATTATCAGAAAATATACATAAAAAATATAGAAAAAATTTAAGATGTTGTAGCTACCCATCACTATATCGCATGAGGGATCATTATACCATGTCACCTTCACTAACCCAGCAAAATATTTCAATTACATCAACCATATATAATAGCTTCCTTTCCCTTACCTTTATCCATAAAAATGAAGTCTATAATTACTCTATGGGTATAATCAGGGTGTGTGAATATCAATACATGTGGGATCCCACAAAGTGTTCCATGTAAATAATTTATTAGAAAAAATATTTATTCTAGTTTTGAAAATAATGATACAAAATAAGTATTTTTTT
This sequence comes from Viscum album, assembly GCA_963277665.1. Classification (NCBI taxonomy): domain Eukaryota; kingdom Viridiplantae; phylum Streptophyta; class Magnoliopsida; order Santalales; family Viscaceae; genus Viscum; species Viscum album. The sequence continues at coordinate 81,835,143 of OY728122.1, forward strand.
CATATGATAAGAAAACATCTATCACCATGGAAGGGAATATTAAATTAGGGGGAAAATAAAACATTTTTCTTTAATTTAATTGAAAACTTCATCATGGGAGGATGAACCTAAGGTCACTCAGTCTAAGAGAATATGTAAATTATTTATAATTAGTTATGGGTACAATAAATTAGAGGTATATAACTATATTTATTTCATTAAGAGAGTGGGATTTGGGAAGAACACTAACTAACTTGTTAGGTACACAACATATTTAGTGGGAATGACCTATTAAGATACAGGTTATCCTAAACTAGAACCCACATATTCCCATGTGGTTTATTAGATATCAAATTAATCATTAAACATGTCTTTCCCATCAATAAATTCATACGTTGTTCCAATTTATATATTAAGAAAATACTATCCATTTTCAAATCATGGGGGAAAATTTTAATCATAGAGAAATAAATAAATTAGTTGAAATAATAGTATAAAATAATTTCCATAACACTTTTGAAATTGATTAAAAGAACAAAAAATTAATACTTAAGATAATAAAGGAAATGTTATGAAATGAACTATCTTTAACATGAAAAATCACATGGAAATATAAAAAATCCACTTTGGAAGGTCGGTAATGTTCCTAGAATAAAAATATTATACCCTAAACATAAAAACCTATAGTAATAAATTCATGATATAGTAACCCGAGGTCATCATGGATTCGAGGAAGAATGAAGACCACGTAAGAAGGGAGAAAAATATTAATGGATATTATATAAGGGGATTATTTGGTCATTTCAATGAAGTAACCATGAATAAAAACCAAAAAATCAATCCTTGAGGAAGGAAGAATGACATTTAATATATGAGAAAGAGGCTAGATAATGTTGGGAAGAGAATATGAAGGTTATTATTTTATGTTGATTGAGGGAAAACATGAAATTTGTTTTTAAAAAATTGGTAAGATTTTATGGTTTCAAAACACAGTTTTCAAAACCATTTTCTAACCATGTGCTTTATCACTAAATCATATCAAGACTCACATAGTTGGTCTTTGTAGTTAGACAAAACATTTGTAAACCCTAAAAAACTCCGTTGTTAAAACTACATGCTAGATTCATAATTTCTACATGGTTTCTCATAACTATGTAGAAACTGTGTGGAATGTCAAGAGGTAAAAAACATAAAATTTTCAAGGGTAAGTTTTTAAAATTATAAATAAATTTAAAATAGAATAAATAGATAATTCATATCCGAAAATTACATACTAGGTGTGGTTATTATCTAAACCATTTCACATTATTCCACTAGAAAATAAATCGATTCTTGAACATTAAATCGATGAGGCCATTTCATCCTTATAAGATATTCCTTCTCCTACATATCATAGAATTCACTCATAATTTTCCTGGAGTTTTGAAAAAATAAGATTATATTCCCACAAATAAAATTAACCTAGGAGTGAAATACAGGAACTGTGTTCTCAATCCTAGAGTGATTAGGTTCCAATTCAATATCTGACCAATTCATCCAATGAGAAGTCTTGGTATGGTTGGGTTTTAATAGAAAACATGTAAGATGTTATAAATATCTGACTAATGTGTAAATTAAAACTAATAAGACAAATTCTATACCCTTTCCAAAATATCTAATGGACCCACAAATATCATGGAAAACATCCATTACCTTCCCAATAATTGGGGGCCCATTTTGGGTGATACACTCCAAAAAAGTCGACTACTAACTGGAAAACACTCTGGGATAGTGATGGTGATCGGTGTAGGATTTATAAAAACATTAATAAATTTTTATAAACTAAATAATAACCAAAATTTCTAAGTTGTCTCTTATATGAGGCTTAATCATAGAAGGGAATCCTGGCACACATTTTTCTAATATATGGAATAATTAAATGGCTGACCATACAAAGCTTCAAATGAAGCCATTATAATATATGATTGATAGATATTATTATATGTTAATCCAAAAAATTACATTTAGGAATCCCATGAGGCAAAAAAGTATAAAACAGAATCATAGACAATATATACCAAAACCTAATTTTCTCTCTTAGTCTAACAATCTATTTGGTGATCGTAGGTGGTGGAAAACTTCACTTGATAACCCATCTCTCTTGGTGACCTCTCTAGAATAAAGATGTAAAAAATTGATCTGTATCATATAAAATGGTCAAGGGAACTCCATACATGTTCATGATAGTTAAAAGATAAATCTTCCTAAGATCATACCATTTTTGTTGAACCTAATTAGTATAAAGTGAGAATACTTCCTTAGCTTTTCAATGATCAAAAAACATAATTCTTCCCTTAGGGAATATGAGGTAGACCAATAATGATATCCATGGACACTTATTACCTCTAAAAAGTAGGTATATGAAGAGGTTAAGGAAATATTGTGGTACTTTAATGTTCATATTTGACATATTTTAATGTTAATAATTGAGATATTAATTGGATATATCTCGCCACATTCTTGACTGTCCATTTCATCACCATATATCATAGTAAATTTTGGTGTCATAGGGATGGATAACCCACTATGACCTATGGATGTATTATATACCTACATTATTAATAGATAAAGGAAATACACACCTTTCTGTGAAGTAGATTAAGACTTCCATAGATAAAAACAACTCAGAGATGGGTTCCGCCACATATATTTCTCCTTATAGGATTCCATTCATCGTCCATCCCCCAAATATAGATTGATGAATATGAAGTGTGATGTATTTAATAGAACATTAAAAATAAACATGAAATTATCCACTTCTTTCACCTCTAGATGAAATTTGGATATGAGACCCATATCATTCCATTTCTCAATATAATACTTTGGTGCTTGAGATGGAATATTTCTCCAAGAGCCATTATTAACTGTATTCCTATTAAAATTATTACAAGTAAGATTAATTTAAATCTTTTTTAGGTAATCCACCCACAAATAAATCATATTATTTAGTTATTTCTAATAGAAAACATACCTGATGATTTTACAGTTATAGAATATGAATTTCATACCAAATAAATAGTGTCACTAATAATTATGTGTGTAAATCATATCATTGGACTCTATGTCAGGAATTGGATAACTCCTCTCTTGTTGAAAAAAGATATCATAGTTCCTATGCTTCCAAATGATCATCATACATTAGGACACATCCCAAATCCACACCTAAAAAATCTTAGAAGTAAACATATCCTTGATTATTCTCAAATACAATTAGAATAAAGGAAGATTTTATAAACTTTTTTAACTATTAAATGGAATCTTAACACTTTCAGATCAAAAAAAATCACTCACGTCAAAGTGACTGTTGTTAGATAAAAGAAAGCATTAATAATTATCTAATAAATTGTCAATAATTACCTATTGTTCTTAATATTTTTTCTATCAAAAGGTAATTTTTTGGCTCTTCCCAGGACATAACTACCATTACATTCATGGGATCAACCACAATTCAATGTTTGGTCATTACATGTTATGGAAACTTAGCTTCATGGATATAAAATCTATATTGGGGAAGGTTTAGAGAGGGAAGGTGCTCATTAATTATCCCAGGAATGATTATTAAATCCCACAAATGATATTCCTTGGTTTTATAATTGACCAAGATGTTTTATACTGACACTATGAAAAATATTACAAGTGCAGATGAATTATATGGCTCATAAAAGCTATAAATATCACTGAGGAATTCTTTATATGAAAAGGTATCATGGGAAGATCATAATTACTATATCAAATTAAGAAATCCATCTTAGGAACATCATATTCCATTACCTGGAGTTGGTTGTAACCTGACAGGAGGTTAACTTTTAAAAACAACATTGATGCTTTTAAATGATAAAAACATTCATCAATAAGAGAAATGTGGTATTTTTTAATAGCAACTAGGTACAACATCTAATAATCAATAAATAGTAAGAGAGCTCAATCAAACATTTTAGAGAAGAGCCTTAGGGTTTCCCATAAAAAGACATTAGGGTCAATAAAACTCTTAGATTCCAAATCCTAGAGTTGTATCATTAAATCTTACAACTCACTAAGAGACATGTTCTATGAAGGTAATTATATTTTCCATGTCTCTAGAATCATATTGATGGGAAACCGAAATTCCATCTCTGGGATAACCCATAAATACATCAGGGAACGCATCAAGAAACTCTTTAACCATAATAGGTTACACACTACCTTCCTCTTCAGCCTCTAAGAGAATAAAAGGAACCCAATAGGAAATATAGACAAATTTAAGAATAAAAGGCCCTTCATGGATATAATGAGGATACCACTTCCATTGTAATACATATATATTCCCATCAAGGGAAGGAAAATATACACTCTAGTGATAAAAATCAATAAAATCCTTTATGTTTTCATATTTTCCATCTCATATATAATATAAGAGAGATCCATATCATGTTTGAGGAAATCCTAGGGAATCTTCACTTAGGATAAGGAGATGAAAAAAGAATGGAACTGAAATCTAGTATCTTTATTTCTCCCAATATGTGTTGATATCTCCATCATATAGGGTATGAGCTCATAAAAATGAATCAAAAAAGTCACCACATGAGAAAATGAAAAAAATTGAGAAACACTAGTATCAAATAAATAAAAAACCACATATATTGAAATAATAATTTTGAAACATACTATTTTGGTTTTGTATCATATTACATGGGTTCAATATCTATACCATGATGTTTTCTACTCTAAACCTGAGTATGGGGTTTACCACTAGCCATGGAATTGGACCTGAATAGAATTTTATCATATAATGACCAAACTTTACCTCTATATAAATGAGTGAGAGACCCTAAAACTTTTTAATAATTAGATAGTGATGGGGATCCCCTCATAGTATAAAAAGACACACTACTCTTTTCTAGATGATTATTTTCAAAAACAAACTCTAATAGTGCACCGATTTCACCTAAGCATGACACGCCTTAGGAATATCTGGATAAGAAGGCATCATGTGAACAGGTTTTACAAATTGCTGGAAAAAGAATCCCTACCCCAATAGAGAATAAATATTCCTACAGATAAGGCAACCAAGATCCATTGCCAATATGCCTTATATGACTTTCACTCTTTCTCTAAGAACTGTACCCTCACTATCACAAAACCTTATAGGGGTTTTATGAAATACATTCATCCCTTCAAGGTTGATCTAAACCAAAATCTCTCATTCTATTACCTCTGTATAGTTCATAAAATTTAGTATAAAATAATGAGATAAAATTTCTAAATAATGGATGATTTCAAACAAATGAATATTTATCCCATCCTTATATACCATATTAAGAGAAAAATGGATATGATTTGTGAACCCATATTCAAACTGCATTATTTTCTGATCACATTCCTAGAGGATCACAAACTCCCAATACATTCCATGAGCCATCATATCATGATAAAACTTCTTATGTAACATCACATTTAAGTCTTTAAAAATAATTATTCTCATTAAGCTTCTCTTGTATCACGGATTCCCACCATTTTGGCTAATATCATCTAGTACAATGGATACCCACTTCACTTTTACTACCATAAGAGTGTATATATTTTAAAAAGTCCTATCTATATTAACAAACTAGTACTCAACATAATATGGGTCATTAATACCCTATAATTCGGGTAGATTATGCTTAACAACCACATGAGCATGTTCCTTCAATAGAAATAAGCTCGGGCTTAATTCTTGAGGCTATACTAGACTATCACCTGCTCTATGGAATGAACAATTCTGATAATGACCCCGACTCCTGGAACCCAGATCCAATGGAAACATTACTACATTGACATAGATATAAGCGGTAAAGTCCCAAAGTATTAATTGGTTAAGTAGTGTTTGATATCCATATACATTCATAATGCCCATATTATGTCGTGGATAAATTATCGAACATAGTAATGGAAAAAATTCGACATTCTTTAACTCATTAAAATAATTCTTCCTAAAATCCAAGTTAAAAGATACAAAATATGGTTGATCCTAGATACTCTATAAGGGTTATGTGTAGTTGAGGATATCATAAATCAGTATGGAATAATCAATATGGAAACTAAAATAACATAAAATAGATTACATTTAATGAATAAATTTATTTTCATGATTAGATATGTCATAATAAATATGAAAAATTAAATAGATGAACAAAAATGGAATTTAATAAATATCTTGAGAAAAAAATGCATTCAAGGATAATATCAATGTAACAATATCATGGATAATAGTAACGAAATTCTCAATGAATGAAATTATTAAAATTGGATGTTAGGGTATCATATATTATTATATCTATAATGTCAAGACCATTCACAAGACAATTTAAAACAGTGGGTATAAACCCATTTACTTCAGCTAACTAATTTTTTCATATGATACCTACTAATGCATTGAGTTGATATATAATTTCAGGTTCCACCTATCACTACATTTTCAAATCAATCATATTTTGACTGATAAATTTAATTCAGGAATAAATATTCATTATCAACAAATATAATTATTTTTAAAGGATATGTATTTGTCAATATTTCCCTAGTTAATGAAATAATTGTCAATGTAAACTATGTATTTAAAAATGGAATATGTTTTATGAAATAACAAAGTCCACAATACAAATATTATGTTTATTTAAGAGTAATTAAATTTCCATGGAAAAATAATCAAGAAAGTGAATGTATTAAGATAGATTTAACAATCCAAAAATTAAATAAGAAATGAGAGGGGACCATCGGTTAATTGTGAATACATGTTTTCAGAATTAAATTATACCCCTTGGAAGAATAAAGAGAATTTAAGTGAAATATTAATATAATATTTCATTAATAAGTTTTCTTTTTAAAATCATTGAAAATGTGTAGAAAAAACATATATTTCAAAAATGATTACGGTGGCAGGGAAGTCCGTTATCACTATATATATGAGATTCATTTTGACTTTTTTCCCGAAAACATCTATTTCAAAAAATAGTAGGAAGATTACATTTAAACCATTCTTAAAATTCAATGTTAAATTAAAATGTTCTTAATAAATTATTTTAAAATTTAAAATAACTTTTGAATAATTTTTTTGATAAAAATATACAAGGAAGAGAAATATATATTATTTAAAGAGAAATAATATCATTTTCTCATTTAATTTTTTTTCTTTATAAAAGTACATAATAGATGAAATTTTAGAAGAAAATATATAATATCCAATAATATACATGGTATAAAAAAATAATTGGCTCTAATTAAGTATAAGTTATAATATTACTTCCAAAAAAGTAAAAGAAGTTCAAAAATAAAATGAGATTGTAAAATTGATTCTAACCTATTTGATAAATTTCAAATTGTAACCACTTGAAAAAATATAATTAGGTTTAAACATTAAAGGAATAATTTATATCTATTCATGCTAAATACATCAAAGGATCAGTATTTACACCATAAAAAAGTGAATAGGTGTATATTAAAAAATATATCTCAATGAAATGGAAATAGAGATGAAATCCATTACTTCATGCTTCACATTAGTTAAAAATGTTTTAACCTAATTTATAATGGTTTTAAGCATGATATTTATTGATAAAATAACCATATTAATATTTATAATGTAATATATGATACTCTTTTGACATATTACCACCCATTTATTAACAATATTTTACTATTAATATTTTTTCGAGTGTTAATTAGCTTGTATTATCCTGTGTGTTTTTTCATTAAAGTATAGTTATTGTGTATGAGATATAGTTCCATTGTATCCAAAATTACATTAATGGTATAAATATCATTTTTAATAATTAGATAAATTCTTAAACTATTTGGGAAATTGGGACATGGAAAATGAATCACATCTAGAGACGGTGGGTTGTGCGTTTGTATGATCGATGATATCATTCCTATAATGGGAGAAAGTTTATGTAAATTGATGGAATGATAATTTTAAAGATTTAATAAAATTTATTATATATAATATATTCATTATTTTAATAATTATGATTTAAATGTGAGTTTTTATGGAAAAATAATTGAATCTGCTTGTGAGGCGGTAATATGTCGTACTCATGAGTGATGGATTGCTTTCCCTTTTGATAGAGAAGGTTATGGATAAATATTATTCCAAAAAAATAAATTATTATTGTATGGTAGATACTGGAGTAATTATATTATTAGTGTTATGACTTAATTTTTTTGTTAAAATAAGAATGAAAAGGAAGATGCTTCGTTAAGACGATTACCTTCTCCTAGACAAACATGATTGGGAACTCTTATTAAGTACCCTAGGGTGGGGTTTTGGATAGAAAAGAACCACTATAATGTAAATAATTATGTGTGGGAGTAATTATTTAAAATTTTAGTTAACATAGATGTATATTTCGGTGTTAATAATTTAAGCATAGGGTTTTCCTTTATAAGTGGGGAAGGGGGACCTTCTTTGTAATTACATTCAAATTTACTAAAACAATACAAAATGATAAGATAATTAATAAAATGGTTAAAATTAATATATATTATAATTTAGGATAGTATAAGGGTGAAATATTTCTATAAAATAGTATTTTGATAAGTTTAATTTGAAAACTCACCCTTATCTTTGGGTTTAACACCCATGTAAACTCGTTTTAACCTTACTAGGGTAATTAATTTTTATGGTTTTTAAAATTAATTAAGAAAAAAATTATGTTGAACATATTAGAAAATATAAATTACATTTATACCAGATATTTAATTTATTTAAAAAAAATTAACTCATATAACTGTAAAACTTTAATTAAAAATTAATCCCGTAAAATTTGTTGAAAAACAGTTTTTCAGGAAATCAATTTTCCAATAATAAGATGATATTATATTAAATATATGAAAATTAATAGATCATATATGGATTTAAATTAATATATTTGGAAATATAATATATTATTTTCATTTATTTGATTCATATTTATCTGTTTTTTCAATTTATTTCAATTGTCAGACATTATGCATTTTTAAATAAAAACCGTTTCTTAAAAAATAAACACTTTTCTAAAAAATATTTACTTTTCACCTCTAAATTTTATTCTATTTATTTATATTAAATTTATAGTTAAAAAATTGTAAATTATATATATTATTAAAAACTATTATAAATTAAATATCAAATAGATAAATACCATATTTTTTAATTTTCATAAAAAACATATTTCTAAGAGAAAATTTTAAAAATTCATTGAAGGATTATTTTAACCAAATAAGTTCAAAATTGATATTTAACCTAAAAAATTGGAATTTTTATACCATTAAATATAAAAATATTGATTTTATTATAGTTTTATTAAAATATAATGTCCATATATCGTAATTTAGGCTTAGGTGTTACATTATTCCCACCTATAAAAATTCCTTCCTTGAAATTTATATGGATATTAACTTCCAAAAAATGAGTATGGTTAAGATTTATAAATTCCTAGAGTGGCCACATTTCTTCTTCAATTTTATCAATTATCTAAAGTACCATTACCAGTCAAGTCTTTAGATTCCTTATCACTTTATCTATTCTATCAAAAATCATGATAGACTCATCACTATATAATATATCAGGTCCAATTCAATTTACTTAGAGGTGATCACATTCATTGGGTATAAGTTATAATTTCCTAACAATGATACATGGAAGAAATCATGTACATTAGATAGACTTGGTTGAATTTATAGTCAATAATCGACAACACCAATCCAATCTAAAATTTCAAATTGTCTAATGTACCACAGGAAAAATGTTCCTTTCTTACCGAATCATGGGAAACTCTTCCATCACAACACATTCAAGAAAATACAATCTCCCACTTGAAATTACAAATCATTCATCTTATTATCAATATACTATTTTTTCATTATTTGGTATTTTCTATATGAGGCTGAATAGTTTTACCTTGTTCAATGTCTCCTAAAAAATTCACAGTCCTACAAGTTTCCATTCACCAAATTCATCCCAAAAAGTTGAAGTACAAAATATATTTCCTTATACTGCCTCATATGCTTCCATTTGAATTCATAAAAACAAAATTTTTATAGGAAAAATCTATTAAAGGTAAATACAGATACCACATACCATAAAATAATGTGAGAATGGCCTCAACATTTCTTCTATTATTTGAGTATTCCTTTAAATAGTCCATCAGTTTGAGGATTATTGGAAGTGATCAAATGAAGCTCAGTATCAAGAGAAATATGAAGTATCTTCCAATTGTTTTTATGTAAAATGAAGATCATGATTATACATGACTAATATAGTTTCACAATGAATCCTAAAACATAATTAATATAGATCCTTATGTGAAACTCAATAGGTATATCAACTCTTATAGAAAGGAAATGTGAAAATTTGGTTAGGTGAACAACAACAACCCATCTTGCAGCACTCTTTCTAGGAACCATGGGTAGTGATATAATTATATCCATGGTAATTTCAACCCATTTCCACATTATAAGAGGACTATTTTTCATGAATCCTATATTATATTGTCTCTTAGCTTTTATGTTTTGAATAAATAAGAATTTGTACATATAATCATCAATTTCCCACATCATGTTATCCCATTAAAAATTCCACCGCAAATTACTATACATATTATTTCTTATAAGGTGTATAGAGAAATTTGAGCAATGAGGATCATCTAACAATTCCATTTTTATCATAGGTATATATAGAACCCATAATATCTTTCCAAATTTTAGAACTCCATCTTCACAAACAAAGTCTGTAAACTTCCCACTATTCAATAATTTAATTTTATTTTAAAAATTCTCATCAATAGATTGATAACTGTTTATCTTCTCTAATAAATATGATTTCACAACCATTTTAAAAATGACTGATTTATTCCCTAACTTAAAAATTACCATATTTGTCTTTACTAAATCCATTAACCTAGGATCCCTCTCATTCCTCATTTTTGACATAACTAAATGATCCATCTTACTCAATCCATCTACTAAATTATTTTCTTTCCTAGGGAGTTAATATTTAGAATAATAATAAAACTTGATTGCTTAAAGCTATCTATTATGAATCAGGTTTAACTCTTTCTATGAGAAGATTTATTTTAGGATCATATGGATTTTTTATATCTCATATATTTCACCAAAAATAAAATTTATACATTTCTTAAAAGATCAATTTACACTTATAAACTCAATAACTTGAGTTGGATAGTTCTATTCATGTGAATTTTACTTCCTCAATGAATAATCAATAATATTATCATTTTTCATAATAACACAACCATGTTCCTTATTTAATGTATCACTATCTATCAAAAACACCTCATTTCCTTATGATATGGTTAACATTATAACATTGACTAATCTCCTCTTTAATAAGTAAAACAATTATTAATATTCCTTTTTACAAATGAACATAATCCTTTCCATGTAAGTTTGGTTAATGGGTTATCTAATTGGGTAAAATTCAGGTCAAATCACTGATAGTAACCTTCCAAACCAATGAAAATATTTTCCTCAGTTATGTTCATTGGTGTAGACCATTCGCTAAAATAATTTTTTATTTTTAGGATAAAATTTTATTCCATCCATGGAGAAAAAATATCAATGAAAAGAATCATCCTAAATCAAGAATTTACACTTTCTAAATTTTCCATATAAATATTTTCTTTTTAAATTTTGAAGAATGGTTCACAATTGATTGTAATGGTCCTTATAGATTTTATAATACACCACAATTTCATCAATGAATACCAAAAAAATTATCAATATATTATTTTTATAATTTGTTTTTTGCATCCATAAAAATTTATGGTGCAATAGTCAATCCAAATTTAATTATGGAAAAGTAGTAATTTCCAAACCTATTTAAAATATATTTCACTGAAATATATTCCTTATTTACTCACAATTTATTAGACATGGAACAAATTTCAATCTTTATAAAATATATGATCTCTATGAAGTTGATGAAATAAGTCTATAGTTTGAGTCAATGGTTAATGGTTCTTTGTCGTAATAGAATTTATTTCCTAATAATAAATATATAGATACATGGATCTATCCTTATAAATAATGAAAAGAATATTGGATCCCCATGGATAAAAGTTATGTTGAGTAAATCCCTTACCAAGAAACTCTTGGTCTTGTCTATTCAAATCCACTAATTCCAAAATTTCTATTATATAGAGAGTTTTTGATAATTTTCTTCCATAAGAGATTAAATCAATGTAAAACTAAACCTTATGAGTATGTGGATGTCTAGGTAATTCCTCATGAAATACATCAATCCATTCATTTACAATAGTTATATCCTCAATTAGATGATTACATTCTCTATCCACCAATCGTGTTTTCTCTTATTTCAAAATAATATCATTAAATAGAGATACTAGAGGTGGATATAGGAAATATTTATATAATGGTGTCTCCAATCTAAAGATAATGTATTCCATTCCTTCTCCATGAACTAATATTTATTTCTCCTTTCAATTTTTTTGCATAATATTTTGAAACCCAGTACATATAAATCATTGTATCAAATTCAAATATTGGTATGATAATAAAGTCATCACATAGGACATGTTTATGTTTCATAATCAGATATTTCTACCACATCCATGTTGTAGTGAGGCTTCAACTATGAGTTTCGACTAACAATTTTATTCTTAAGGTGATAGGGAAATTTTCAAATTAACCAAATATGTTGATAGAATTATTTTTTCTGAATTCATTTCTAAATAATATAATATACAATAATACATCAAAAAATTATGTATTTTAAATCCTTATGTATATTTCTAAATCTGGTGGTATACATTATATAAATTAGAAATTTATGTATTTTCAATCTCAAAATCTTAAAATTGGTTTCTTTTGGGGAATTTTAATGTTCAAATCCTTCATAATGGTTTGTAAAGAAAATCATAATTGTCATAATCCAGTCCTCTAGTAGTATCAAAATAGTTGAATAGTAAGTCCTATTTTCATGCACCAAGTGATAAGCGAGTCAAATCCCAGTGTGCCCTTTTCGATGTTATGACCACTACTTACAACAATTCTAGAACCACATCTACATGTAGTATCCGTAGAGGGATGAATTTCTAGGAGAAGCAATATAATATCTTAATTAAATAAACATTAGGATGTTATTCTATATATTTCCTCAAATTCTACCATTGGGTTATGTCCACCACTATATGTTTTCGTTAATATATTTTCCAAGGTTTCTACTAACATTTCTCTTATACCAACTATATAAACCCTGACTCTATTAACATAGAGATTGTGTTTACATTATTACATTAGAATAGATACAAGAAAAAAAATCCCAAAGGATCGTTCCAGTTATTAGTCATGGAGAGATTGATTCATACATGATACACATTTTACATTTGGGATAAAATATAAAACATAGTAACAATAAACATTTGGAATCCTTGAACTCATTCAAAGAATTATTCATCATATACATGGTAAAGGAAACTAAATAAGGGCGAGATGAAATGGTTTGTAAGGGTTACATATAGTAGAATATATTAGGAATCAATATTCCTTAATCAGTATGACATGTTAAATAACAAAATAGACATTCCATTAAATTAATAAATTTACTATTATAACTAGATAAGGAAAAACAAATATGAAAAGTTATGTAATGGATCACACAATCAATTTAATCAATACATTTAGAAAAAAATTAATCCTTGAATTATATCGATTCAATAATCTCATGGGTAATAATTATTATAATATAGAGGGGGAAATGATTAATATAGGATGTCACGATCTAAGACATCATGATGTCTACAATGTTTGGACCTTTCACAATATAGTATAAAAATATAGGTAAAACCCCGTTTAATTTTTCAAACCAATTTGTCTCAAGAGACTTATCGATGTATCAAGGGGTTATATAATTTACATCCCCAACCATCACTATATGTATAAATAATTTATTATATATTAAATGATAAATTTAATTAAAGAATCAATATTCCTTATCAATAGGTATTTATATTGAGTAAAGTATATCGGTTTATTGATATTTACCTAGTTAATGAAATAAAATTCAATGTAAACACCATTTGTAAAAATGGAATAATGTTTAGGAAATAATCATATTCATGGTTCAATTAATATGGATATCTATGAAAAATGTAATGTCTGATGAAAAATTATCACAATAAAGTAATTTTCTCAAGAGTTGGTTAAAAATAAAAAACTAATAAAGAGATGTGTGGTGACCATCTGTTCATTAGGAATATATGTTTTCATAATAAAAAAATGTCCTTTAGAAGAATAAAGGAAAATGAATTAAAATATTAATATAATATTTTATTAAATATATATTTCTTTAAAATCACAAAATACATGTAGAATATGATATATTTTGTAAAACATTATTGGTGGTGGGGAAGTATATTATCGTTGTATATGTTAAAAAAATATACCTTTTAACTTTTTTATCAAAAACTTCTATTTGTAAAAAGAGTACAATGATTCTGTTGAAACCATTTTTAAAATTCGCGGATAAATTTAAAGGCTCTTAAAAAATTATTTGAGTGATTAAAAGGATATTTTTAAAATATTTTTAAAAAATGTTGGTATGGAAGAGAAATATATCTGATTTAAAGATAAATAAAATGGTGTTTTCATTAAAAAAATTATTTTCTTGATTCAAGTATCGAAGATAATAATTTTTTTTTGAAAATATATAAACTCCATAAATATATATATTAAATGAAAATTATTGGATCTTATGAATAATGATTTATCAGATTACATCAATGAAATTTATGGAAACACTAAAAGAAAGTTAGATTATAAAATAGATTCTAAACAATTTGGTAACATTCAAATTGTGAGAACTTGAATGAATTAAAATTAATGAAAGAATAACACAGAATTTATAAATAGGTATTAATGATATATACTTAAAATGGGTAGTATATACACCTCATAAAAGTGAGTAGGTTTATATTATCAAATTGGTCTCAATGAAATGGAAATTACGATGAAATCTCTTACCTCACACTTCAAATTATAATAATGTTATTTAAAATCATCTATAATGTTTTTTACAATGCCATAAATTTATATTAAACCCATGTTAATATATATAATGTTATATAATATTCTCTTAAAACAAATTATCACCCCTCCATTAACAATATTTAATTAATACTATTGTTTTAGTTCTTAATTGCCTTGTTTCCTCTTGTGTTTTTTGTCATGAAAGTATTTTTTCTGGTGTATAGGAAATAGTTCCTTCACAAATATATATAAATAGTAATATAAATGTTAGAAATATTATTTTTACTCATTATATACACTTAAATAAAAATTCCTTTAATGAGTGAATAGGTAAAAAATGGATGTTATATTAATTTTTTTGAAATAATATCATGTAATATTTATCATCTATATTCATTTTTTCCAACATTATAACTATACATGGGATTCAGTGATGGAAAAAAATTAAGTAGGTTTGTGAGGTGGTAGTTCATCGTACACATAAGCGATGACCTTGTTTCCCATTTGATAGAGAATGAGATAGATAAAAATTATTTCATGAAGATAATAACATATTAATATATGGGACATGCTTTTATTTTTTATTGTCATTTTTAATACATAATTTATGTTTTTATTAAATAAATAAAAAAGAGCATTGTTAAGATGATTTCCATATCTTAGAGATACCGTTTTTGGATCTATTATTAAGGATACTAGGTTTTGTCTTTTGCAAATAAAAAAACCTCTATAATGTGCATAAGGATGTTGGTGAGTTTATATTTTTAGTTTTTTTCGATATATATTGGCTTGTGTTGTGTAAATTGTATAGTGTATGGTGTTCCCTTTTATAAGTGAGGAAGGGGGACCTTTTGGGAAATTATTTGGATATTTTCAAAAAAGAATTCAAACTGATTAAAAAATCCAAAGAAAATGATTCCAAATGACCATAGATTAAATTTTTTATAGGATAAGGTTTGAATATAACAATAAAATATTATTGTGACATGTTTAATTATAATACATACTCTTATCATCCTTATAAACCCCCATAAAGATTGATTTTAACATTAACTGGGGTAATTAATTTTTAATATTTTTATATTTAATTATGAAAAAAAATTTAATGAAATTATTATCTCATATTAGTTATTATTATTAGAAATATTTAATATATTGTAAAAAATTCTACTAATATTAGTGTAAAATTATAAATTAAAAATAAACAAAAAAAATTGTTGAATTGTTTTTTACAAATAATGCATTTTCCAAGATTAAGATGATATTAAATTAACTATCTTACTACTAATAATAATTAGATGAATTTAAATTCATATAGTTAAATATATAATATATTAATCTAATTTATAAATTTAAACAATAATTATTGTTTAATTTATTTAAATAAACAGGCATTATGAATTTTTTTAAAAATAGTTTCTTGAAAAATAACCATTTTTCAAAATGGGTTTTATTTTTTACCTTTAAATATTATTATATTTATTTATATAAAATATATAGTTATTAAATTGTTAATTATAAATATTAATATTCATTGTTATAAATAAAATAGGTCAATTTTAAATACATTATTTTTATTTGTTCATAGAAGCTTATTTCTAGGGTAAAATTTCAAAAAATCGTTTTAGGATTATCTTGACCAAGTAAGTTCAAAATCAATATGCAACCAATAAAAAGTATTTTTATTCCATCAAATATTATAATGTGAATTTTTTTATAGTTTTATGAAAATATATTTTTCAAAAATTATAATTGAGTCTCAAGGGTTGCACTTATTATTACCAACTCAATCAGATTATGATTTATAATAGGGTTTTCTAGTAGAAAATTATCTTTGTCTTCCTCTTGGGTAATCATAAATCATTCTAAATGAGGAATGGTCCTATATAAAAAAATGGGTAGAGGATAATATAAAATCACTAATAAATTTCCGATTAAAAATTGATCATAAGTCAATTGTATAATGTATATAAGGGGAAGACCATAGTTTATATATTTTCATAACACACAATCCACACAAAGGATTAGCGGCACACACATGCATCCAATAAATAAAATTCTAATATAAACATAAAATAAAACAAAAAATATCCTTGGTGACATAATGTTCAATATGAAAAAATTTGGAAATAAATTCATTTACACTTACAACTTAATCCCTAATTGTCCAAACTCCTATAAACCAAATGACTAAAATATTATAAACCAAAAACCAGAGCCATTAATAAGATTTTTTACTAAAAAATCTGAGTACCCCTAGAAAAGGAATCTGATTTCGTTTTTGTAAAGGCCAAAGGATAATTCCCAATCCCCATGGTTTGGAAACTAAAGACTAATATCTGATAACTACTCATTCTGAATGGGTTTTCCTTGGAGTAATCAAGGAGTCATATTCAAGGACCTCACATGGATCAACCATATGTTTTTGATTCATGCATGTGCATAATTAATAAAAATAATATTAAACATTATGACATGGTAGAATATCATTAGAAATTTCACAAGATTAAAGGAATCACAATATTAAATAAAATAAATCAATATACATATACATACAACAACAGATTTAAAAATAAAAAATTGTTGGGATGGGAAGCCAAAAGGGTGATACAACATCAAAAAATATACATACAAAAAATTTAGAAAAATTAAAAATTTAGAGATAATAATTACTATGTGATAAGAGGGACTATCCCCCCATATCACCAACATTAACTTAGACAAAGTTATCAAGAACATCCACCTCCAATAAAAAGTTTCTATACATTACCTACATCCTTAAAAATGAAGTATGTATATACCTGATGGGAAAATGTATGGTGGGAGAATATGAAGCCAAGTATGATCCCACTATGTTTTCAATATCAATACATTATTACGTACACTATAAAAGTTTTTTTTTGAAAACTATGATATAAATTTAGTATTTTAATATTTCGAAAGAAAACATTAATCATTATAAAGGGAAGAAATAATTAATCTAGTATATAATAAACAATAATTTTGTAATTGAAAAGAATCATCTGTTGTGGTAGGAATTAAATAAGGTCACTATATCTAGGGGAACTTAGATATTTTACATCACTAATTAGGGACTCTGAAATAGTTGAATGTAACTATATCAAAATCACTAGATTAATGATACTTTTGGATGAAAAAAATCCACAAGTTTGGGAAACTCTATAACTAGTGGGAAAGACCTCATGATATATAGTTTATCCTTCCAAAGTACTTATATTATTATAAGAGGTTTATTCTATATCAAAATAATCATTAAAAATATATTTCCCACCAATAAATTCATAATTAGTTACAATTTCTATATATATAAAATCAATTTTCATTTCCAAATCATGAGGTAACATTTTAATAAAAATTTACTACCTTATATAGTTTATAATCTAGCATATAATATCTTCCACAAAACATTAAAAATATTTATTAAGAACTAATCACAAATATTTAATATTAACAAGGAAAGGATACCAAACCACCAACAATTAAACAGTTGAATCACTTAGATGTAGAACAAATCCAATTTGAAAGTAGGGGAATGATCCTAGAAAATAAAAAAGAGACACAAAAAATCAAAATCAACATCTATAAAGTTTAGTAAGAATTAAACTACTCCCTAATGGGGTTTGGGAAGAGGGTAAAACAAGTAATTTTGAGGAATAATATTAAAGGTGCTGAGATTATGGAATTACATGGTAGTTTCCTTGAAGAAACATTGATGAAACCTCACAAGATAAATCTTAGAGGAAGTTTAGATGGATTTTATATGTAAGAAGAAGAATGTGTTTAGTAGGGGAGAGAAAAGGTGGTTTTTGGATTTTAGTACAGGTGGGATAAAACCTTTAATTTGACCATTTTTTAAAAATAGGGAAGACTTCATGGTTTGACCACACAGTTTTCCAATTGAGTGGATTAGATCTAGATCACCTGGGAAGTCACACATTTAGTCTTAATGATTAGAAAAACCATGTCAAAACTGTGTAAAATAATTATGTTAAAACTACAAGATAAATTAGTAGTTTCAATATGGTTTCTAATAATCATTCTCCAACCATACAACATGTCCAGTTTTTTAAAAATGTCAACTTTTCAAGGTAAAATATCAAGATAGTTAGAATTAAATTAAATGCCAATAAATAGAAAGTTCATAAAAAAATTAAAAGTGGTTGGGATAATAAAATTATAATCCTTCGATATATCATTATATATATCAATAAAAATTAAATATCATCTAGAGTTCCAATAATAATTCTCTACAAAACATATATAAATAATGATTTTTTGTGTAATTAAATATTAATCATAAATAAAATCCATAGATAACTCCATTAAATGATTTATTTTACCACACCACCAATTAATAATATTATTGTGAGTGATAACTATTAAAAATAATATGAAGAGTGGAAACTCCCTAAATCACCATAAGGAATCTTAAATCCCAAATAATTATTCATATTATTTCTGTTTCTCCTTCTAAGAGTTTTTACTCTTACTTAGATAATTTAATATAGTAAAATAATATGATATCTAGTAAAATTAATTCAAAACAACACTATATATAACCTCCTTCATGTGTCTCTATTATGATCAGATCAATACATATGATATTTTACAAAACATTCTTTTTCCACCATAGAAAACATGGAATATAATTGCATACTCATGTCTTATAGGATTCTAGAAATCCCATGATCTGCCTTCTAAGTAAAATCCATGCCATTCATTACATCTTTATGATGATATTATTTATTCTTTTTTATTTATATGTGGATCATTCAAATATTCCATTAGTGTATCAATATCCCCTATAGGTAAAAGAATAAATTGCAATTTGTATTCCTCTGGACATGTATAGTCACATAAATTTCCCAAGGAACATCAATCTCATCAATATATTCCTTGTACATCATGATTTATCATTGAGAATTATTTTCTAATTAAAAAAATATAACAAGAAATTATTATACTTTTTTATGACATTCATGGGCACATAAATATCCCATATTTGATTGTTTATCAATACAGCCATCTTATAAACTCATCAGTAATTCATGTAGTAATTTAGGATATTCCATGATAGAAATTGAAAATCTATTGGTAACATAAAATAAAAAAAATTATATTTTCACCAAAAACTTATTTTAAAAAAGAAATGAAAACTGTGATTTTTTTCATTATCTCCCCCATTGACAACATAATAGAAAGATTGTTTTGGAGAGTAAATGGTTTGGATAATACAACAATCTACCCCATTTGGTTTTAAGTTTTTCTCTACATTTGAATGATGGTAACATATTAAAAACTTCATAGTGATCCAAAAACATTCTCCCCTATATATCTATTCTATCATTGACATAGAATAATTTTTAACATTCCCTATTTTGATAATAATTAAATAATTTTCAAAACCAATAAATAAAAAAGATAAACATTTATAGTTTTTATTGGTAATCTATCTCATGGATATACTTCTACAATTTCATTATAATATATTCTTTAATAAATAATTTAAAGATTATAAAGAATAAATACCAAAAAATATAAATATTATTTAGTCACTCTAATCCTATAAGAGAGAATTAATTATATTAAAAAAGAGTAATTAATCAATAATCTATATATTACATAAGAAATACTTATTTAGAAATACGGTTCATCAAAAATTGTTAGTTTTTTAAATAAGAATCACCCCTCATGGTATTATGTCATTAGCTCAACCAAGAATGAATAATAGAAAATGGTTTACAAAAAAATTCCTTTTTTTGAAAGAATGAATTCACCCTTTTTGGAACAACCTTATCCTAAAAAATATTTCCCAGAATTTCTATAATCAACTTTACATATTCCTATTATTTCTTTTTTATCTATCCCATTATTTGATTTTATTTTCATTAAAATAGTTTAAAGGTTTCCTCCTTTAGGCACTACAACCGTGGCCATTATCTCTATAATGCCATTAAAATTATAATAGATACCAATTATTCAATCTATGTATATTGTATTTGATGAAATCATATAGTGTCATTAATTCCACATGGGTTAATCATGTTATAAATTTATATATTATCCAAACTTACATTATATTGATGTAAAAAAGGAACTGGAAGTACGAGGATGAACCCATATTGAGGGGATGATAACAGGTGTCACCTATGGATTAAAAATTAGTCTTGATTCCTCACATGAATTTTGTGAAGTTTTATCTAAGATAAAAGATTATATTAACATGAAGTTAATTATTTAAGGTTTATAGATTGATTTTGGGAATCTTATGTGGAGGATATTCGTAAATTCGATATGGGAAGGTCATATGTCTTAGAAAATTAAGTCATTCAAGGTGACCAATTTTATTTGGTTATGAAAATAGAAACTACACAAATTATAAACCATTATTTGGTCTTAAAGTGGTGTCCAACTTACGTGCAATGGTAACAACATAAAAAGTGAAAAAAAACAAATTTATTGGTCTTAAATAATTTTTTTCCAATTATTTCAACGTCCTCTTGGAATCTCTTGGATCAAGATCATTAAATGGAATTAAATGTGATTGAATTCATAACCTAGTTCCTAGAATATATATTACCCAAGTTGATTCAAAGATTTATCATTAGTAACTGCACTACTATTTTTGATCCCTTGTTCTGGTCAGATTAACATCAAATGGAAATAAGATAATTATTATTGAAAACTAGAGTCACTTTTGATATATTCATCATAAAACATAAATTATCAATGAAAAAAATTCATAACATGGCAACATACTTTAACAAATAAGTGACACATAATATGAAAGTTTAACTTGTAAGAAACAATTGTTTGAATCTTTGAACAATGATGAGATTCATCCTACTATGAGAGAACATAAATAAAATAGAAGAAAAATAAAGGAAAAAAAATACAAGGTAACTGGAAGTTTATTATCATAAAAATAATGTGATTTTATGTAGGAGGAACCTTGAATATAAATTGGTAAGATCAACTCACAATGTGAATGGATTCAGCATCATGAGTTAGTATAAAATTCTTTCTACTACATTAATTTCATGTCATAAACCATGATTTTACATCATGAACATGAAATTATAGGTCTTTAATATTTGGAATATACAACATTAATATATTGAATTTATTTCATGGGATCTTTAAGGATATTTAACAAAGACAAATCTCAAGATATTAACCTAGTGAATGACTTTGACATCCTAAGTGTTCTTCATCTAGAAAATTAATGGCTTGTATTGGATTCATAGATAAGATAATTCTCTTGAAGGCTTCTTTTCTCTTGGAAATACATATCATGAATCAATATTCATGATGTTAATTTTCTGCAACTGCATTAGTTTTATAGTAGAACCTCTTTTACATCCTTATATTCAATTTCTTATAATAGTTAACCAAATATCAAAATATAAAAGTATTAAATATGTATAAATCTCAATTATTTAAATAAAAAATGTAAAAAATAATTAATAATATCTAATTCCATCAAACTTGAAAAAGTTCATATCATCTAGAAAAAATACTATATATAGGAATCTCAGAGGAACCAATATTTAATAGGAAAAAAGAATGACAAATAAGAAAATAAAAACAACTTTTATTAAAAAATTATTTTTCCTCGATAAATAATCTATGAAAGAATATAATTAATGCCTCATGATTATGTTCCTTAGTCGAATCCATGCTCCCTTTTATTGATATTACAAAACTATTCTTTATATATTTATTCCCATGTATTATATTATCTCACAGTGAATTTACTCTCATCAATCAATGTAACATAGAATTGGAGTTGTGATTGTAACTTGAATATACTTTCCAAACCATATTCTTTAATTAGATTTATCATCTCTACATAATATTTATAAATAAAAATATCAATTATGAGGATTCTAGATTAGGGATCAAATGACTCTAAGGTAGAGGGTATATGGGTACATAATAAAAAAATGAAACTCAAAATAAGGGAAAACTCTAAATCATTATTCTTAATAATCATGGAATATGTATTGAAGAATAGAATTTGGAAAGTAATGTATATTCACTCCCAAAAGCAAAAAATTAGAATGTGAGTGTTTCATGAAAGCATAATGAAGGCTACTTATCTATTTTTTTTCTTTTTTTTATTATAAGTCATTATTGGGTTTGATTTCACATCCACCACTAAACCCCATATGATTTGTCAATAAATTCGTCATTTTGGTAATGTTGACTTTTAACCCTCATAATTCAAAACCCAAATTTTTCATCTATCTGTTTTTTTTTCACAAAGTGGAATTGTAAAAGTACATCAGAAGTAATAATGAACCACATACCACAGATCTAGTAAACATCTTGAATCTAGTAGAGATGATCATTCCCCTATCAAGTATTAAAATAAAAATCATATAGTATACCAAAGAGTAGGGTGGGAAGGGATAAATTGGGATTGAAATACAGGCCAAACCTAAATAGTTTATCCATTGAAACAATGATCTAGGTAGGATTAATGTATAGGTTGGTCTCAAGGAAAAGGGTCTTTACAAACAAAATTTCTCAATCATTATCAAATATTCATTTTTTTCATTCATGGACTCAATAAGATAAAAATTAATATTATGATAGGTTTACATATCCCAAGTTTCTATCAAGAAATATACCTATAAAATAATTGAAAAACATAGGTCTAGAATATTCTCAATAATGGGAATAAAAATAATACGGGAAATAAATAAGGGCATAATTACAAGTAATAAGTCAATCAATAAAAAATTTCAGTAATTAAAAATCAAAAAAAACCTATCAAGTAAGAAATCGGGTTTTAATTATTAACATGAGAAATTAAATAATTAAACAATTTCTATCTAAAAAATATATTTTATTTACATGGGTTAAATGAGGTATCAAGTTCAAGCCTGTTTGAACTGAAAAATGTCTCCTAGAATAATGATAACAGGAAAAAATCTATGTGAAAATATAATAATGTTTGAGAATATCCCTCACACATAAAATCAAAAAATGATTAAATAATTTTTAAAATTGAGGAGGTATAGATAGAAATGATAGCAGAAAAAATAAGTTAAGACATGAATTTAAAAGGTGGAGGGAAATTGAGAGCTCCCTAGAATTAATGTAATTCCGTGGGAAATTGTAAAAATTGGGTTTTAATTTGGACAACCAATTAAAAATGATATAGGTAAAATAGAACTGTTGTGGGAAACTGATAAGTCAAAAAAAAATATCAAAAATGAAAACAATAAATGCAGAAGGAGCACATATTTGTTGAAAATTTTCATCATATAAATGTGGGAACTCATGGGAATGAAATTAAAGGTCATAATAATCTAATGAAAAAAATTACCGTACAAAATCAAAACAAATAAACATACATAACTTGGAATAATAACATTAGACTGTGGATTCAACCCCCCCTCCCCATAAATCACTAATAGTTAGTTCATCATCTAGATTGATAGACACAAATCTTCCAGAATAGTTCATCTGCTCAGCTATCCATAGGTTCTTATGGGTACCTAAGGTAGTGTCTTCCATTATTAATGATTTCTTAAAAGGTTTCACTAACTCAGAAATGACTGACCTAAGCTCATGGAAGATTCTCCTGGGGTGGTACTAAGATCACAATATCATAATGAAAGACCATATGAGGAAGGTCAATTAGTATCCAGGAACGCATGTGAAAAGTGACAGAATGAACATGAGAATAATACCTAGATTAGTAGTATTAAAGAGGAATTTGAAAGAATATGATCAACACAAAAAACATATATCCCATCCATTTTGTATTGTAAATAACACAAATCAGGTGAAGGTAATATGTTGATACAAGAAATAGACCCAATCAAAGAGAAAAATAATGGGTGCGCTAGGGAAAATCTAATAAGTTTGGGAAGAATTCCCATGATCAGTATCTATGGTATCCACCTCAGTGATTGGTGGTTAAATCATCCCAAACAAGTATATATTAGATTTACTATAAGGGGTGGGTGGATTGACCACAAAAACAAAGTAAATAGTGCTAATAGTTGTCCTGGTTTCTAAAAGGGGGTTTAGGTTTGAAGCTGGTAGAGGTGAGGTAAGAATCTAGAATAGGGAAGCATGTCTGGAATATAGATAAGTAAGGGGAACCTTGGTTAAAGACTACAAAATATAAAAACATACCCCACTAAAAATTCTCTAAAAAAATAACCTGTGTGGGTTGGGTCAATAATCTCATGAGGGATCCTGACTAGGAATGTTACTGCGGAGATGGGGGATGATACATGAATGGAGCTGGTAGTGGTCCTAATTATAGAAGGATGATGGTGGGTGGTATGGATGGTGGTTGCTGGGGTTGGAGAAGTGTATGAATGAATTTAATGAAACCTTTTTATATATAGGAATCGGATAACTTGGTGAGGATATATGAAATGATAGTTCTCCAAAATGTGTTTGAGGGCACCCCAATAATACCATAACCACACCCAAGGGTGAGGGAAATGGGATTCAACTAGGAGGAGGGGGGATCATGGTCCTAGTAGTGATACATTTGTCCTGGTAGGGGGTGGATGGGATTAATGGGATATCGAGGCTTCATGGACCAGTTTCTCATTAGATGACATTACATAGCCAAATTTCATGTCCTAATTATTCCCCACTTTCTAGAAAATCCTCATATTATCAATCCTTATGAAGATTGTTGTTTTGAGGAATACAAATACCCAAATTATTAGTATAGTGTATGATAAATCTCCCACCCATAAGGGTTCTGTGGATCCTCCTCACTTATCCCTAAAAGTAAAAGAGAACTGTTGGGCCATGTTCACCATAGGGGATCCCATGGTTGTGGAAAGTGTTATAACCTCTATATTAATAACTTCCCTGCTAGATTCACCCCATGATAGCCAATTTTGGAGTTATAGAATGATTAATAATCAATAGAGTGCCACTATATAGTTGGATTCTCTTCATTGTACATGGATCATGGAAGCTAGCAATGTTGTAGTATATTTTTAACCGCTTCTTGTGGGTGTATGTCTTGTTCATGTCCATATGTAGAGTTTCGTAAGATGGAGAGGTGTAAAAAATAAAGAGTAAACACCATGGATGGATTTAAACTCTTAAAGAGTGATCTCTACTTCTTATCTATAAATATAAATGATAAATGGATAATATCTAGAAAAAAGGTGGATAGTAACTTGAGAAAGAGATCCTGGTATATCTCCTTATTCACATTAATGATATGAGACCAGTGAATCTAGATGAGGGCCAACATAACCTCTTATTTTATGAGTATCTTCAGGATAACATATAATTTCAGTTTTTTTGGTTCACATGGTCTTGGCTAGAAAATCTGCCAAGAAAACCATATGTTGTGGTTTAAAGAAGTGAAGGAAAGGGTAATCCCAAAGTGGTTGGGTATCAGTCTCTGTGGAAAGGGATGTGGAATGAGATGGGAATGATGGTTTGTGGGATCTATAGGTGGTGGTGGGTAAGCCTGGGATGAATGTCTAGCTATGAGAGTTTCATTTTATCCTATCACAAAATTATCTTGGTGCTTATCTTCTCCAATGGTTTAAACCATCATGTTGTAGAGGTTGAGGATGTGTTGGAAGAAGGGGGAAGGAGTATCAAAGAAAATAATTTTTGGGAGGAGATGTGGAGTGCATTTAAAAAGGATAATCAGTGGAGTGGGTGGAAAATTAGATCTTGAATTGGGGTGGGGGAAAAAATAACTATAAAGTTTGTTTTCATGGGTTAGGAAGATTATACTTGGAGTTAATGTCATGAAATGGGATTTCACAATGTGAATAATCATGATTGGGTTCTCATAAATCCCCAAAAAAATAATGATATGAATAATTAATTCACATAATGAATTAGTATCAATATAAACTCTCTTGGAAAGGGTCTTGAACCCTCATCCAATAGTAAGTCATAACATAATCACATAAAAAACTACACTATCCTATGGTAAAAAACATAGGATTTCTCCAAGATGATAGTTATTTTAACAATGAGATCTATACATTTCCCTAGCTAAGAAGTGAATTTTATTGATAGGTTATAAACTTATTGAAAAGGTTCTAGAAAACTTTTCATGCATTTTCCATTGAATTTGAAGGATGACTCGTCTCCTTGTTGAATATCCAAAATTCCATAATAAGAAAAGGATAATTATTTAAAATGGTTCTTACAAATTGTGACTCAATTTTTTAGGGAATAACTATAAAAATGAATTTAACATAAGGAAAATGTCTCTCAACATGAATAACCTTTGAGTGAGGAACTGGTCATTCCTTTATTTTTTTCTTTATAAAATTTAGTAGTTTTAGATGTGTCAAGACTTATTTATTCATGCCTATCTAATTTCAACAACATTTTCATCCCAAATCTCCATACATTAAAATTTATCTTATTTTAACCCATAATGAGATATGATCCCATTAAACTCGAAAATGACAAGGTCATCCATGGACAATCCAGAAGTGTTTTACTCCAACGGGTGTTTTGTAAGTTGTGCGATATACCCAAAGTGAATCATTATATTTCGTGATCCAATCCTTCCATATTTCATTAGCTATATTCTCAATACTATTTTAATATCTCAACTGGATAGTTCCACATACACACATGATTTCTAGTTATAAGGGGTGTAAATATTATATTGAACTCAATAATTCTCAATCATCCATGTCATTGAATAACTATTGAATTATGCTCCTCGATCACTAATGAGTAATATGTGAATTCCAAAATTGAGTGAAAATTGATTTTTTAGAAAATTTATAACAAATTTGGTTTTGTTAAGAGTGGTTTCTTCACCGTCTTCCAATATTAAAACATAAGATACATAGACCATGATATATAGATTTATATAGGAATTGGGAAAGGGGAACATGAAATCAATCCCCCAGAAATCAAATATTTCTACTTCAAGGATGGTTTTATGTGTAACTTTATTGCATATTCTAATGGTTCTTATTTTTTAGCACTCATCATTGCTTTGGACGAGGTCCCTAACACCCTGATAGAGTCTCTGATATAAAAATCCATTTTGATGTTTTTTAGGAATGATAAAACCAGACCCATGTCATCCTCTAGTAGGAAAATCAAAGGAAAACTCTAGAAAACTATGTAATTAGTATTCTATAATGTTGTCCCACATTAATAAATCTTCACTTTTCTTAAATAGAAGTTTATTATTCTAGTAATAGCATGAAACATTTGATAAAAACTTCTTCCACTGGTAATAAGAGATGGGTGTATGAAGGGTCCCATTGTCCAAATAAGATTATATAATGGAAACACATGGTTAAGATTGTACTTCCACATAAAAGAGTATTTCATTGGGGAAGTCATATAAAATTTAAAACTCTTAATTGTGTTCAATATTGTCTTATTGGATCTTATACTTATTAAAAATAGAAACATTTACCTTTACTTTTATATATTTGTTGAGAATTTAAAACTCTTAATGAAAAATGATGCACTATAAAAATCTAGTTTTTGAATATTCATTATTCAAAATATATTTCAATGTTTAATGAACTCTAAATAAAGAAACTCTTTAGATCATGAGGTTTTTTATGAATTTATAGAAAGAAAAACTACTAAAAGATGCTATTTTTATGTACTTGGGTAATTGGTTTGTGAATTATTGAGATTATGGATTCCATTATAGATGGGTTGAAAAAGATGACCAACCTTCTATCCCAATATAAAATGGATAGAAAAATCTTTAATGTCAAACATCTGCTCAAAATAATTATCCCAAACCATTGATACAATAATAGGGGATACAAAAATATTTTTTTTCAAAGTATCAAAGGTTTTCCCAAGTTCTTCATTAAATTAAAAAGGTATATCATTAGACAACAAGTGTTTTAGTGGTAAAGATATTTGAGTAATGAATTTTCTAAATCACCTATAAAACCTTATATTTCTAATAAAGCTTATATTTCCTTTTACATAATGACTTTCATATTCAATATAACAACCTATATGTTATTATTTTAGATCTAGTGTCTAAGTAATATATCCCATTTCCACAAAAAATTACATTTTTCCGTATTTATTAGAAGAAATATTTCATCACAAAGATACAAAACTAGTTCTATGTTACTAAAATATTCATTAAAAGATTGCCCATAAATGGATAAGTTTTCCCTAAAGATTTATAAAAAATCCTCCACCATATCATGTAAGACAAGTTTCATGCACCATAGTAATATTTGTTTTTTGTCGAAAATTAAAAAATACATTCATCGATTGGTAAATTTTCCAAAGGGGCTTATAAATTTTGTATTTGAATGATTATATGGGTTGATTGGGATTTTATTTTTTCCATAACATCCACCAAGGAAATAATATAATTTATTCTCAGATAATATCTCAAACATTTTATCCATTAATTATAGAGGAAAATATTACTTTTGAGTTTCTATATTCATATTTCTTTAATAAATATATACTTTCCATCCAATAATGGTTTGAGTAGGAATTAATTCAACTTTATTATTATTAATCACTATTAAGACTCCCTTATTCAGAGAAACTTCTAAAGATCTCAATAATTAAATATTATAATTGGGAAAAATGATTCCATTGTTTATATTTTTTATAACCTCTTTCTTAACCACCTCTTTCATTAGTGGGGTGATTATCCTTTGGGGTTTGTGTTTTTGATTGGATCCTTCTTCCAGTAAATTTTTTTCAATACAGATCATGGATCCAATCCCCTTGATATTATCCACACTCCAAGATATTGAATTATTATACCACATATGGAAATTTTACTGTTTATCTTCTTTTCCTTTAGTATATTTTGATATTATGGTGGAAAATAGTGTGCCTTTAGTCTCTAAGAAATCATATTTAACCATACTTTCCATAGGTCTCAGTTCCAATGTTAGTGGATTTAATATTGGTGGAGTGAATTAAATGAATAATTGTCCTATTAGAGATTAAATGTAATACATATTATCATAGTCACTAATATATTATTAATCAAGGGTTTGGATCTCCCACTCATCTTTAATATCTATAAGACCATCTTATTTGTAATCCATAAAAATGTCTGTCCACTAAAGTGAATCATTACATTACATGGATGATTTTAATACATCAAGCACTAATTATTCTTCACCAATGAAGAAGATAATTATACCTTGGTTCAAATTGTTCAATACTTTACCTATTATTGGAAATAGTCCTCCCAAAATGATATGGACATTACCATCTTCTTAAATGTGAAGGATGAGAATGTCATAAGAGAATGTTATCATGCCATCCTTTTCTAAAATATCCTAGAGAATTATAAGAGGGTACTTAAATAATCTTTCTATAATTTTTAGGGATAAATTTAATGTATTAAGGTCCTCAACTACTAGTACTTTAAATACACTCATCGACATGAGTTTGATTCTCACATCAAGACCACATAAGTATCTTCCAAAATTTCATGAGTTGATTGTGTATGGGATCAAGAAACCTCAAGGATATCAGATATTTTGTGGATGTTTTTATTAAACAATTGTATAGAATTATTCATTTTACGATACTACTCTATAATGTCAGCTTTTCTTTTATTAGAGATAAAATTAATAAAAAATATGTTATAAACTACTATTTGGGAAATGTATTCAGTGAAGGGAATACTGTGGGAAGTTGTTTAAACATGTCCAGAAATATCATATACCATCCTCCTATCTTCCCTTGTCTCATCCACTCTAAAAATGAAAGAGGAATTTTTAATGATTTATTGTTCCAAATTGTATCTTCCTTTACTGGTAGTTTGGGTTTTTAGTTTTTTCACCTTCTCATATTTTAATTTTCTTTCTTATCTATCTTATTTTTTAATTTATTTTTCATGAATTGTCTATTTTAAAATGGGGTACTCTTTTCTCTTATAATTGAATATAAAAAATTATTGTAAAGTAAAATATTTTCTTCTTCTTAGGACCACATCTTGGGCCTCATCTTGTGGAAATGTCTCAATATTATTGGGAAGTATATCTAGTAATAAATTAAAAAGAGTCTAATAAATCTATCATACTCGATGTTAAATACTATAGAGGGCTGTTGATTTATTTCTAATCTTAGTATCTTTTAAGTTAATTCATTGATATTGTTTTTGAAAAAAAATACTTGACATGATTATATATATTCTATGGTTGAGTTGGGGTGGAATTATATTTCCAATTAAAATATAGTAACTAAAATAATTTTTGTGGTTGTAATTTTTGTTCTATTGGGGGTGGATAAGGTTGTTTTAAAAATGTTTAGGGTGGTCAAGGAACGTGATTTTATGGTTGATACCCATGTTTCCCATAATTTCTTGTTTTTACTAGATTACTCATTTGCTGGTAATACTCTTTATTGGTCTATTCTTACTATTGAAATTTCTTTTTTTGGTAGAATGTTTTCTTATATTATTTTTTTGGTTAATTATTATTCACATAATTACATTATTGATCATGTTTTTCATCCTTACTTTCTTAATAGTCATGGTATGGTTGTGTACCTCTACACATTTCACAAAATTGGATTTCTACGATAGGAGAAGGTGGTGGTTTTTTCAATTAGTGTAGTTAAATGTTTCATAGTTTTTTAGTCAGGGATTCAACTTATGTAGAAATGCATTTGGTTTCCTCTACTTGGTGAAACCCATTCCATGGATGTCCTTAATTGTTTTTCTACGGTGTAGTGTTATGTTACATTAAATTGAGATAAGATCTTCCTACTTATTATGTTTTTATCATAAGTCCTCCATCAGCAGCTATATCAACCATGATTAGAGAATTGGGACATAAGAAATTGTAAAAGATTTGTTTTTACAACTAGACCAATATTCCATGGTGTGTAAAATTTGTTGTAAACTCCTTAAATCAATATCTTACATCTAAGGTTGACTCTCCATATATCTATTTGAAATTATAGATGTCATTCTACAACATCTAGGATTATTTCAGAATAATGTACTTATTTATGAATTTTTTAGTGAGGTTGTTCCACGTAGTAATTGATCTTGCATCATGAATCTTCATCAAATCTTTTGATATACCTATTAAAGAAAAATAGGAAGACCCTGAGCCAAATTTCATTAGATGATACACCTTTATTCCTAAAGGTGTCACATACGTCAAGGAAATTTGATAGATTATAATGATGATCTTCACATTAAATTCTAATGAACTAAACCCCTTTCCAGATCATATGGATCAATCCAGATTTTATTTTGAATGCATGTGCCAAGATTGGAGGGTGGAAAATGATAGATGCAACACCATGGATGGATGGTAATACATAATCCAAAATTATGTGATATTGTAGTAGTCTTTTTAGTATATGTTATTCAAGTATCATGAATTTAGAATTTTAAGTAATGGGGGGAGACTATAGTGATCGACCATGACTGAAAAATTATGTTCATAAAGAGGTCTTTTGATTTCATGTTTAAAATTAAGAGGTTCTCGAGTTTTCAAGCTCCATAGATGAGTTGTGGGGGCCTGGATCATGCACTAGATATGAAGCATGATGAAAAACAAAATCTATGATTTTTTTTGGTAAGGAAATGGGAATGGGGAGGTAATTAAGGATATAATAAGTTCAAATTTGGAGTTCACCATTACCAAAGTGGCTTCATTGGAAACAATTCCAAAATATTATATGCTCGCATGGTGTTGTTAATTCCATACGGGTTGATAAAACAATAGAATTATATTTCATCCCAAATAACACTAATGATAATTTATGTAGGATATTTAAAATATAGGGTCAAACCGATAGAGAGGCTACCATAACAGGTGTGACCTAGAGATTAGTACCTAGAGTGGATTACTCACACAAATTTTGTGAAGTTGGATTTCAGATTAGAAAAATGAGCATTCATTCATTTAATTTAGGGTTCAAGATAAATTTTAGGAATATTTTGAAGTTTATATCATTAAATATAACACGATAAGGTCTTAAAGAATAGGTCAGAAGGCCGTTTATGGTAACCAATTATATTTGGTCATGAAAATTGGAACTACCCAAACTGTAAACCACACTTCAATCTAGAGGTGGTTGTCCACTTAGGTGAATTAGGAATAACTTCAAAATTTAAAAAAAATACAATGATATTGATCCTAAATTGATTTATCCCATTTATCTCATGGTCCTCCTCTTTCAATACCTCATATTAGGATTTTTTAAGGGAATGAAATATTATTTAATTCCTTAAACAATTCATAGATAATAGATTACCCAAGATAATTCAAGGATCTATCTTATGTTCTACTACCCATAATTTTGAGTCCTTGGCCTAAAAGGATTATGGAAACATTTAAATAAAATAGTCATAAATGTGAAATATAGAAATAGCTCATATATTCATCATAACAAGGAAACAATAAAATAACATACTTGAATCTATGATACTTACTTGAACAAATAAGATACACCCAACATAACAATTTCACTTTCAAGAAACAAGGGTTAGAAGCTATGATTGATAATTAAAAGATTATTTATAGGAGGGAACAATAAAAAAATGGATAGAATAAAAAGAAAATAATAATAGAAAAATAAAATTATATTAGTGTAAAAAGAATTTTGTTTTATGTAAATTTTATCTTGAAAATAAATAGGCAGGGTCAACTCATGACTTGAATTGATCCTATATCATATGTTAGAATAGAATTCATAAAACTACGTTACATTATCTTCATGAACATTGATTTTTTTTTCATGAAATTATAGGACTTTGATATTATATATCTCTATGATTCATTACTCAAATAAATTTTATAGGATGTTTAGGGATGTTGACCAGAGTCAGAAGCTGATATATTCATGTATTGAATATCATTCATGTACAATTTTTTCTTCATATAAAAACTCACATCCTGTATTAGATTCAAAAATCTGGTCCTCATCTTAAAAACTTTTTTTCTACAACAAATAAATAATGTGAATCAATAATCATTATGTGAATTTACTACAATATGAGTATTTTTTAGAAACACCTCCATTTCAATATGAGATCCAAAAACCTAAAAACATCTACCAAATGTAATAGTTTCAAAGTGTAAAACATGTATAAAGATCAATGAATTGAATCCAAAATGTATACATGAGTTAATTATATCAGTAGTATCATCCATATAATTTAATTTAAAATGTTGGAATCCACTTGGAATAACCTTTCATTATTTCTTTAAAATGTATTGATCATGTTGAACTTTGGGGCTATTTTTAATAAATTTTTTAAGTGGTTGTCTCTTCTAGTCAATGTTATCTACTGAGTGATTGGTGAGATAAATTTTATTTTCCTCATCCACATTTATAAGAAGATAATTATAAATCCACTAATTTTCAATATTAAAATCACCATTCACATTCATTTTCTCCACTTTCTATGTTAGATAGGTTTTCACAATATCACATGATTTCATTCACTATACAAAAGTCTGCTTTTGTGAAATAAAATTTGTAAGAACGTTATCCTTATATATGGATTGTGATGTTTTCATTTTATTCATATATTTAATCACTTAAATTATTCACTATTAGTTTCACCATTTATTAATAATGAGATCACACATTGAAAAATATCCTTATGTGTTCAATTATTTTATGGAACATGTATACCCATTTGAATGAAAGATTTTCTTTTCCCTTTATTTTTTCATATTACTAGTGTCCATTATCTTTAAAAATGAGTTCAAAGTCCACTTATCATCAAGGGAGAATCTACCCAATACTCTTTACAATTTTTCTTTGGATGGATGTGTTTCCCACTTTTCTTTTCCATCCACTAATAATGATTTCAAATAGAAGGTCTTATAAAATATAATACCCATTTCCATTCATTGAAATCACCATTAACTTTATCCTTATTAATATTACCCTCTATGGAATAACTTCCACATTTATTGGATTTGTTTTTTTATCATTTTATGCCTTTAATTGCTTATATACATTTCTTAATTAGATGTTCTTATTATGGAACTTGTTAATTTTAATAAGGAAACAAAATTCCTCTTTTCTGGTCATTTCCAAATAAGATATATCTATATCACAAAAATAAGAAGTTGAGAAACCCCTTGTATAATATTTTTGGATTCCATATCATAGTTCTTGATGGTTTTGGAATGCTCTAATTCCAAACAATATTTTCACATTTTTATTATACTAAACATGTATTCCTTTAGTTTATACCATAATTGTTTAATGATAGCTTGATGTACTAAAATAAATTATTTTTAGGAATATAATTCATATTCAAATTGTGATGAATATATGCTCATGAAATATATATAAACTTAATAAAAATAAAGCTTCCACATAAGAATGAAAATCATATAATAAGATTGTTCTATTCAGGCTCAAGCCCCCTAAAAGTTTCTAATAAATCCACATGATAGTTTCTTGAAGTGCTAACCAATTTCTGGTCATTACCTTCAACCATTTTTTTTTGATTACATAACATATATCTACTCATGGAAATTATTTATTATATGAAATATTCTATAAAAATAAAGTGTAAGTGTCATTAATCCATCACTTCATGATTCAGGGGAAAAATTAGAATATCCTCCTCAGTAAAAACATATAACATTCTAGAAAAATAATAAAAAACCAAAAAAATATAATGTTAATAAAATATATAAAATTTATATTATCCTTAAAAAATATTTTTTAAATCATTAGAAAAAAAATATCAATAAAAATATGAAACATTATAATGAAAAATCCCAATAAAAAAATATGCAAACACTTTTTCTAAAAATCTCTATATCCCATAGGAAGTATGAAAAAGAAATCCATTCTTTGAGAAAAAAACTATATCCTTGGAAATTTTTTTTCATAAATTATATTTAAGAGGGAAATAATATTTTATACCAATTATGGGTCATAGATTAGATATGGATGACCATTGGATGGAGGGGCTAAATCAATATTCAATTAAAAATTATTATCTCCCTTTCACTTCTTCCAAACACTATTCTCTTGATTTCAGTTTGTTCATAGATCTTCCTGTAATATTCGAATGATAATGATGTTAGTGATTGATATAGGGAGTAAGAATGTTAAGATGAGACCAGATAATTTACATGGTTCACATACTATTGTTATCAAGTGTTTATATCCTTGGTGTCTAATGATTGTTATCCATATTACACTTTAATATATTTTTATCAGTGATGAATAAATTAAAAAATGGAGTAGAAATATAGTCTTAAAAATATATATTAATGATAAAGAATGTAAGTGAAATAAATCAACAACAATAATGTCTACAATTTATTTGACCTTCCACTATATTACTAATATTTTTTGTGTTAATAGATTCTTTTCTAATTATTATTTTATTTCCGGTATTTAAAAAAATACACCCTAAAGAGGAAGAATTATGGTTTTAATATTTTATAAATTTTGATCAGATATTTTTTTTAAACAACCATTTTGACTTATTAAACTCATTCACAGACAATAAATTCATATGGAAAATAAACATAGTGAAATGATAATTATACTTGGTTGAAAACTAAAGGTTTCTCAAAGGAACATATGTCAACATTGAGTTGATGAACTGGGGGACTTTAATACCTAATATATATGTTAAAAATGTTTTGTAAAGAAAAAAGATTATTCAAACGGTCCCCCTATTTTCTCATAATACACTACCCTAATTAATGGAGAGTTATAATCTAATATCTAACTTTATCATTGTTAACAAAAAACATTACAATAGATACACACCTAAACATCAAGTGTGTTATTTTTTTACGAAAGTGTGAATAAGTTTTTTATGATTTTGACTATTTCAATCCAAAAAATTGAATGTTTGGAACTTAGGATTCATATCTAAAGGGATTGTTTTTGGTCATAGATGACAAAAAGAGTTAGGAATGGTCTGGGTGAAAATTATATGAAACCATTTAGATTTAGAAAATTTTTAAATGAAGGGAGTAAAAAAGAAGACTAAATAAAGGATTAACTTTTTTGATGCATCAAAATAATAAGTGTTGTTAAATGTCAATATCTGAATAATTTTAAGTCTATATAAGATTATGTGTCACTATTCAGTATGATAGAATGGTTGAAGCAATTAAACTTATATTTTACCAAAGGTGGACATGCTCAATGGTGGCCTCCTCATTAAGATCAGGAGGTGTAGATAGTTTCCCTCACTAGGGTATAAAATAAATAGGTGGGGTGGGATCACTTGTAATACGATATCTTGTGAAAGATAATTTCAATAAGTTTAATTTATTTAGTAAAATTAATTATTAGTTTTCTCTCAGGGGGTAAGACTACGTTCAAACAAAATAATCACTTATTTAAGTTATTATTTTTATTATATTTTTCTTGTATACTTATTCCATGAGTTCTGAGAGATCATGTGTGAAGTGTTTTAGTGTGGGGGATTGAGTTCAATTTATTTACAGTTCTAGGACATCAAATTCATTATTTCATCCATTTCATATTTTTCTAGAATTTCTTCTATCATTGGTGTTCTAGTAGATACTTATAGATTAGTGGTTTTAGAGCGAATAAGTAGTATTAGAGCTTGTGTTTTAGCACATATTGATGTGTAACCCCACAAGATTTTATAATTTATCTTATTTCTGAAATATATTTTATAGTTTGTGATATTCAAAACAAAAATCTTAATGCAACAGTGATATACTATAAAATTTTTATTTCTAAAATGTGATTGTTATGCCATTTTCATTGGTTTGATTAGTCTGATTAGAAATAACAATATTATGAAATATATGTATAATTTTTCATCAATAAAAATAATAATAAATCAGACATTTATAATCAATTGGTCGGAAATGAGGATAAAATCTTATGAAGGTGAAATATACATTTTTCATAAAACAGTTTTTTAAGTGTACAAAGTTTTTTTTATCATAATAGATTAAATTTGTTACTATTTAAAAATAAATATAACTTAATAAATAGATTATATATCAATTTTAATGAACTGATATTCATCTAATTTTGATTATTAGTGATGGATTAGAACAAAATTATTTTACACTTTAGAAATACATTTCCTTAAAAAATGGTTTTATTTCACTTTGTGCACATATATTATAATTATTTTTTACAAATTTTATTTGAAAAAATTAACTGGATTTTTTTTAATTTTCATAATATCCTAATGATGAATTTTTGGTATTTTTATGAAATTTTTGATTTTTGAGTGAATAGTGAAAATATTTATTTTCAAAAAACAGTCATTTTTCAATAAATCATGTAATTTATGAGTATAATTATGTTTTTTATTTAGTTATAAAGTAAAATTTGACATTCCATAATTTCTAGAAAAGTTTTGTTATATAAATATTATATTAAATGGATTAAGTTATAAATAAAATAACTAATGATATTTTGAGATGATTTCCACTAAAAAATAATTGAAATTATGTGTTTGAATTAATTTAATTATAATTTAATTATAATACTTACAATTAGTTATAATTATTATTTATATTTTTAAAATTTATTTTGAATATAAAATGTTTTTTTATTAAAATGAATATTTGAAAATAACTATATTAGTTTAATTATTTATGAAAAATATTATTTAATAATTTAAATGAATAAAAAACCTTATATATTGACTAAAATTAATTTTTTTACATTTATATTTTAACATATGATCATAATTATTTAATTTTACATGATGAATAATATTAACATATGAATATTTTTGTTTTATAGTTTTTTATTTTCAAAAATATTTATAAATATATATATGTATATGATGTTAGAATTTATAATTTTGAATTATGAATATTGATTAAATTGTATTTATAAATTTTTACTTTTTAAAATTTATTTTAAATAAATATGTTATGATTAGGAAATTTTTATCAATTATTTTCAAAATTAACTTTTTTATAAAAATATTACAGTTATAATTTTTTTTAATAAAGTTATACTCTATGAAAATATATTTTAATTATATACTACAACGATATATATAACAAACCATACATTAAAAACATTATTAATACTTCAAAATTGAAGAACACTTATTACAACATATAACAAAACCATGGAAGGACCGTATAGGTATAGTGTCTTTAGAAACTGGGAAACATAAACAACTGGTTCATAAAGAATCTACACTGTCTCCCATTTATTTCATCATATCTATAGTCCCTTTTGGAATATCTTACATAATAACCTTCTTCCTGACCTGGGGAAAGAAAACATACAAAAGGGTGAGCTCAAATGCTCAGTAAGGGTAAACAAAAGAAATATCAATCACATCATATTCATAAGAACATAACATTTTGGAAATCTTACCCTGCAAAAGAGATAATAATTTCATAACATGAGATAAATCATGGTAGTGAAATGTAATCACAATAATCATAACTTAAAACATGAATATTTGTGGTATACACACATAATCATAGAGAATCATTTCTTATTAGTCAAGACTCATTTCCAGGACTATCTTAGTGGACAAAGTCCATTTCGGAACAGAGTTCATTCCTCGTTTCAGTCCTGTTTCACTGAACCGGTTTAACCTTCCATTCCAGCCATGTATATATCATGAGATATAATATCTTTACTCAATGCATTTGAGGGAGATATAGGTCCCACCCATCTCATAACGATACCATTCTTATGTGTTCCACAAAATCAAAAAAAAATCATACATCATTACATAACCCATGTAATAAAAATGGGATTCTTAAACATCGTGATATCATAAAACAATTCATATAAAATAATGGAATCAATAAAAATAATCCCATCAAAACATAATCAAATAAATGTAATAATAGGGATAGAAACAGAAACCTATATTGTCTTAGATTGAAAATAATTTTGATAAAACACTTGAACTCCATTCTTGAGTAAAATATCCTTTCTACTTCAAAAACATTTTTCCTTTATTAACATGTCATACAATTTTAAACTAAAAGAAGTTTATTAAAAATAAACTTGAAAAATTTTTAAAGGAAGCTTCTTGGAAATAATGTTTTAAAAATCCATTCATGCCGTATAAGTTAAAAAACATTCTTCTCGTACTTTTGTCGGAAAAGTCAAAAAGTACCTCGTATGAAAAACGACAAAAGATTCCTTTCATATCTTTTACTAAAAACTCACCAAAGGGTAAAATTGGATTTAAACAATTGTATGTGTATGGAAATAATATTACATATTGAGGAAACATGGATGTGGATGATAAATATGCCCCAGTAATTACCAAAGTATAAACAATCGCGGATAAAAATGAGATTGCAAGAGTTTCCCTTACCTTAGGTCCGATTTGCTTCACAAGTATCCTAACCTCCTGTATAATGATTTAAATAATTACATTGACTTATTCTAGAATCATACTCATTGTTATGATATCATATATGGTCATAGTCTTAGCTTATTATTAGTAACATTTCATTGCTACTTGTTATTCGGGTGTTTATTACTTTTTGTTCTTATGTGTGTTTTGTCAAAATAATTCTTATTCTTATTTTTAGGTTATAGATACCTAATTTCCAGAATGTTATTAGTGTAATATATTTCATATTTATTCACTC
Organism: Viscum album; assembly: GCA_963277665.1. Classification (NCBI taxonomy): domain Eukaryota; kingdom Viridiplantae; phylum Streptophyta; class Magnoliopsida; order Santalales; family Viscaceae; genus Viscum; species Viscum album. The sequence goes on from OY728122.1 coordinate 81,875,723, forward strand.
AATTCATTTATGTAATCATTATGTAATGAAAATCATGTAGAACGAGTTGCATCACATCGTGGAGACGGTATTCCGTACGTACGCACGAGCGATGATATCGTTCCCATGATCGTGGAATTGTATTGGAGTGTATGTATACTATTTCAGAATAAATATCAATTTTAAATAATCATATATATTCATTATTTACACCATTATACCCATCCAAGTAAGTTGGTGGTGGAAAATATATTACACCACGGCGTGGAGATGGTATTCTGTACGTACGCACGCGCGGTGATTTCATTTTCCGTAGGATGGATAGATGGTGAAATAGGGTTGTTTCATACTTATAATAACATATCTATATATTAATTATACTGATGTTATTAATTCCTAATGAAACAACTAAAGAATAATAAGTGGAAGAAGAAATAAAGTTGAAAGAATCGGTAACGGACATCACCTCTTCTTTGAAGTGCTTCTTTGAGACCTCCTTTTAGGGCACTACAATTGGTCTTTGAAGAATACCAGGACCTCGAGGATGTTTCTAGGGATGTTTAGAGGATAAATGTTCAGGGTTTGGATGATCCTGAAGGCTCAAAGTGGTGTGAGGAAGAGAGAGAGGAGGTTCCCTTTTATAAGGGATGAGAGGGGCACCTTAGGAAAAACTAAAAATATTATTTTATTAGAAAGTAATATTCGGATTTTAATAGCTCCAAATTGATTTATTTCTAATCTAAGGTGGGGATGGGTCTAAAGACTCTCATCAAATATAATTTAGACAAGTTTAGAGTTCTATTTTAACCTTATCATTTAGATTTAACTTTAAGTTAAATAATTTTACTTTTACCGTGTCTTTTTGTTTTCCTACACTATTAGGTTAATAAACTTACTAAAACAAGCCAAAAGAACCCCAAGTTATTTATTATTAATATATATAACCTTATATAATTTATTTTGCCGAACCATAAATTTTTAGGTATAAATTAACAATTAATAATATAATATTTGTTTTAAAAACAATTTTATATCAATTTTGACACTATTTAGTAATTGATTTTTTTGAAAATCATAATAGAATTATTAGTTCGAAAAAAGTTAATTAAATCAATACTAACATGTCCTAGTAACCTATAAAATTGGTGGAATTCATAAAAAGTCTAAAATTACATTTATTTGGGTATTTATAACATCAATTATGTCTATATTTCATTAATAAGATAATTACTGCATCATCTTTGTGTCATAAATAAATTAAATTATTTAATGTCTAAAAATTACAAATAAAATACCATTATGTAGGAAATATTTTTATCTTTCTAATGAATATTTATAGTCTAATTTATCTTATGTATAACCCTATATTAAAAATTATTTACTTATTAACCTTTGATTTTAACTATTATAACCCTTCTTTAAATAAATTAATAATCAGTGTCCTAATCTAATCCAAGTAGGCCGAAATGGTCATATTTTATTCCTAAGGTTGTTTTTGGTCTAATTATACTTATCCAATAGAATTAGGACATGTGTTATGGTAATAATAATATCATTTTTACCCTTAATTACCCTATTTACTTTTAACCGTGGTAAATAAAAGTAAAAAGATACTATTCACCAAAAATTATTTTTATCTCATTGAACTACATTTTACTTACTGACATCAATCGTGTCTCTCGGATTTTTGAAATTCCACTCATAGAAGTGGTAAAATTAAGTTTTATGTAAATTTTCAAATTCTCCTAGGAGGTGGGTAAAAGACGATGAAAAGTTCAATAAAATTTTTATATATCTAAAATTATTATAAAATTTCTCCAATGAATTACATTGAACTTATATAGGTATTATGTATCAATTTTTACCTAAAATAAATTTAAATAAAATAAATAATTATTTAAATAAAAAGTCGGTTTTTAAATAGTAACCCAGTGTTTTCACTATTCATCAAAAATTGAAAGTTTCCAGAAAAATACCAAAATTTTACCCTAGGCTAATTTCGATATTCCGAATCCAAAAATGAAGTCCATTTTGAAATATAAAATTTACAAAATTTTAAAAATTGGTTTTTACTATTCATAACTGCTAGTTTTAATAATATTTTAACAGCATATCGTTGTCTACTGAAACTCAGTATTGCGTACGACGCAAGCTCTCAAGGAAGGTCTCGATTGCGTGTAAAGAAAGCCAAGCTAGTGTTGTGTGTAGTGAAATATTCCTTTTATGATTTAGATAAAATAAAAACAAAATATTTATTATAAAAGTCTCAGGTGTTACATTCTACCCCCCTTAAAATGAATTTCGCCCTCAAAATTCGATACTTGTAACAAACAGATGAGGATACCTCTCCCTCATCATATCCTCAAGCTCCCATGTAGCTTCTTCTAATTGGTGGTTCCTCCATAAAACTTTCACCAAGCGAGTGGTCTTGTTCCCTAGGACTTTTTCACAATGATCGAGAATCTCTATTGGTTTTTCTTCATAAGAAAGATCTTGTTCGAGCGGTACAACTTCTAAGCTGAGTACATGTGAAAGATCAGGTATGTACTTTCTCAGGAGAGATACATGGAACACATCGTGATCTTGAGAGAGATTCGGTGGAAGCGCCAATCGGTAAGCTACCTTCCCAACACGATCTAGTATTTCGAAAGGACCGATATACCTAGGGCTCAACATTCCCTTCTTTCCAAATCTCATTACTCTCTTCCAAGGAGATATTTGTAAGAACACTTTATCACCCACTTCAAACTCTAAGTCTTTTCATCGGTTGTCGGCATAACCTTTTTGTCGACTCTGAGCTTCTCTTATGTGTTGTTGAATAGATCGGACCTTTTCTGCCATCTCATCAACAAGATTAGGTCCTATTAGCTTTCTTTCCCCAACTTCATCCCAGCAAGTTGGAGTCCTTCATTTCTTTCGATAGAGAGCTTCATAAGGAGCCCTCTGAATACTAGAGTGAAATCTATTATTATAAGAAAATTCCACTAAAGGTAGGTGTTGATCCCAACCACCTTTGAAATCCATAGAGAAAGCTCTCAACATATCTTCTAGAGAATGAATTGTCCTCTCAGAATGACTGTTTGTCTAAGGATGATAAGCAGTGCTAAAACTCAACTCTGTATCCAGAGTATGCTGAAGACTTTGCCAGAACTTTGAGGTAAACCTCGGATCCCGATCAGATATAATAGAAAGTGGTACTCCATGCAATCTTACCACTTCCTTTACATATATCCTGGAAAGATAATCCAGAGATAAATCCTCTCTAATAGAAATGAAGTGTGCAGAATTTGTAAGACGATCAACTATGACCTAGATAGCGTTATTGCCTTTGGATGTTTTAGGAAGTCCTGTGACAAAGTCCATAGTTATGTTTTCCCATTTCCATTCGGGTATGGGTAATGGTTATAACATCCCCTTAGACTTCTGTCTCTCAGCTTTAACTTGCTGAGAAACCAAGCATCGAGAGACATATTCAACAACATATATTTCCATTCCATCCCACCAGAAGTACTCTTTCAGGTCCCTATACATCTTCGTGCTTCCAGGATGAATAGAGAATGAACAACTATGAGCCTCATCCAGCAGCTCCTTCTTTAATTCGGGGATGGGAGGAACATAAACCCAATTCCTGAACTTTATTATTCCATCACAATCAAGGTTGAATTCAGGAACATTTCTCACCTTCTTTTGTAACTCAACATCTTCTTTCTACACCTCTTTAATCTTTAAATGTATAGATGGTTGAAAATTCATTTGAGAAAGATATGATTTTTCTCCATTCATTATAATTCCAAGATCTATCCTTTGTTAATCCATAAATATTGGATCTTTTGTGATCCTCATCATGGATAAGCTAGCATGGTCTTGTCGACTTAATGCATCTTCCACCTTGTTTGCTTTCCCAGGGTGGTAATGAATTGAGAAGTTGTAATCCTTAATCAGCTCCAACCATCTTCTTTGGCGCATATTCAGCTCCTTTTGTGTGAAAATATACTTTAAACTTTTATGATCAATATAAATGTCACACCTTTCTCCATAAAGATAATGCCTCCAAATCTTTAATGAAAAGATTACTGCAGCTAACTCCAAATCATGAGTTGGGTAATTTTGCTCATGGATTTTCAACTGTTGTGAGGCATAAGCTATCACCATATCATTTTGCATAATAACACACCCCAATCCCTTCTTGGATGCATCACTATAGATCACAAACCTTTCTCCACTACAAGGCAGTGTGAGCACAGGTGCACTGGATAACCTTCTTTTCAACTCCTTGAAATTCTCTTCACATTCCTCTATCCAAACAAACTTAACTCCTTTTTGAGTCAACCTGGTGAGTGGATTAGATAATCGTGAAAAATATTTCACAAAACGTCGATAATATCCAGCTAAACCAAGAAACATTCGGATCTCAGTTACTGTTGTTGGTCTTGACCATCTTTCGATAACCTCTGTTTTTGCTGGATCCACAGATATCCCCTCTTTTGAGATTATGTGACCCAAATATGAAACTTTTTGAAGTCAAAATTCACACTTGGTAAATTTGGCATAAAGCTTCTCCTTTCTTAGGGTCTTCAATATAATTCTCAAGTGATCTTCATGTTCTTCCTTGCTCTTTGAATATACAAGTATATAGTCTATAAAGACTACCACAAAAAAATCAAGATAGTCTCTAAAGACTCTATTCATCATATCCATGAAGATAGCAGGGGAATTAGTAAGGTCAAATGGCATCACTATAAATTCATAGTGTCCATACCTTGTACAGAAATTCGTCTTTGGTATATCCTCTCTTTTGACCCTTAATTGATGATACCTTGAACGAAGATCAATCTTGGAAAATTATTGAGCTCCGTGTAGTTGGTCAAATAAGTCATCAATGCACGGGAGAGGATATTTGTTCTTGATAGTGATCTTGTTAAGTTCTCGATAATCAATGTAGAGTCTCATTGATCCATCTTTCTTCTTAACAAATAGAACAAGCGCTCCCCAAGGTGACGCACTAGGGCGTATGAATCACTTATCAAGATTCTCTTTGAGTTTCTTCTTCAATTCCTGCATCTCAATTGGGGCCATTCTATAAGGTGTCTTTTAAATAGGCAAAGAACCCAGTACAAGTTCTATTAAAAACTCAACTTCACGATTTGGTGGAAGACCCGGCAATTCCTCCGGAAAGACATCGTCAAAATCCCGTACAATGGGAATATTTTTAATCGTGAGTTTATCACCAACCATTTGAGATAAATAACCCTCATTTAGTGGAATCAAGACCTATAAGATGGATGAAATTTCCACTAGAAAGTTATGTTCATCCTTTCATCGATAGACAATCATAGATTGATCTGGAATATGAAATGTGACTTCACTTCTTTGGAAATTGATATGAGCTCCATATAAATATTTCCAATCCATGCCAAGAATAAAATCAAATTCCACTATAGGAAGGATCACAAGATTTGCAGGAAGCACTTTCCCACAAACTTCAATCGGAGAAGAATTATAAACTTTTGATGCGATAGTTGTGCTATTAGGGGTTGTCACAGCTAACTCAACATGTAATTGTTGAGGTAATACGGTGATACCATTAGAAAATTCTTCAGAAATAAAAGAGTGGGTGGATCCAGAATCAAATAAAACATTTGCTACATGAGATTGGATGGTAAGTGTAGCTTTCACCAATTCGTTATCGTACTCCACATCGATGATAAAAATTGCATATGACTTTCCTTTTTCTTTAGCCTTAAGAGTTTGTTGGCATCGATCATCATCAACAACCCTTGGATTAGGGAATTGATTAGCATAATGCCCCATTTCCTTACACTTGTAACATTGAAGTGTAGGAGGTGCACTCAACTTAGCATTTTTATTTTTCGCATCACTAGGCATCTTCTTCCCATCATTGCGGCATTCAAATGCCCGATGACCTTCCTTTCCACATTTGAAACATTTACTTGTCCCTTTAAGACAACTCCCTCCATGTTTATTTCCACACTTTGAGCATAAGGGAAAACTCATCTTCTTTTCAGTGTTCTCTTTATATTTTCAATTGAATTCCATTTTCCTCTTCTTATCAAACCCATATGACTGATGGGTTACTTCTATCTCCATCTCAACCTTGAGAGCATATCGAACGATTTCCTCATAACCATTGAAGTCCCTTATGGATAACACCCTTCTAAGACTTGGTTTTAAGCCACTAAAGAATCGATCGATCTTACTCTCAGGTTGGATAATAATACCAGAAGCGTACCTTGCAAGTCTTGTAAAATTTGCTTCATAGGTACTAATAGATTCATCATCCTTTTCCTTTAGTTCAAGAAACTCCTTCTCCATATTTGTTCGGAGAATATGAGGGAAGTACTTATTGAAAAATAAGTTCTTGAACTCGTCCCATTCTATAGACTCAATTTCATCTCTTGGACTTGTATTCTTGATAAGATTCCACCATTGATCAGCATCACCTTCCAAACGATACACTGCTAAGATGACTTTATCATGTTCAGAACATTGAAGAACTGAAAATATCTTTTCAGTAGAACTGATCCATTGTTCAGCAACTAATGGATCATTAGACCCGCTGAATGAAGGTGGACGCTACCTCATGAAGGATTCAACAGAATGTTGCTCCTTCCTTTGCTCGTTTGAAAGTCCTGCATGATTCATAGCTTTATAAAGTTGTTTGAGCATGGATAAAAGATTTTTCATTCTAGCTCCCACAACATTTGGTTGCTCAGGGGGACAATCATTGCATTGCCCGTCACATTCCGCATTAACACGGTTCCTTCGGGTTCCATCCATTGACTAAAACCAAGAATAATAGTGTGAGAAACACTAATTATAATAGAAAAAACACATAATCAAGAATAAAATTTCTCACTTAAGGTCTTATCATAGGTTTTTCATGGCCATTTTTAAAACACTAAGATCGTGTTCTATTCTTAGACTTATCCTTAGGGTTTTTACTAAGGATTTCATATCCTAGTTTCCAAAGGTTGACTATACCTTTCCTCTAATACCAACTATAACGACCCATACTTTACATACATTGTTAATACTTCAAAATTTAAGCACACTTATTACAACATATAACAAAACCATGGAAGGACCGTATAGGTATAGTGTCTTTAGAAACTGGGAAACATAAACAACTGGTTCATAAAGTGTCTACACTGTCTCCCATTTATTTCATTATATCTATAGTGCCTTTTGGCATATCTTACTTAATAACCTTATTCCTGAACTGGGGAAAGAAAACATACAAAAGGGTGAGCTCAAATGCTTAGTAAGGGTAAAAAAAGAAATATCAATCACATCATATTCATAAGAACATAACATTTTGGAAATCTTACCCTGTAAAAGAGATCATAATTTCATAACATGGGATAAATCATGGTAGTGAAATGTAATCTCAATAATCATAACTTAAAACATGAATCTTTGTGGAATACACACATAATAATAGAGAATCATTTCTTATTAGTCAAGACTCATTGCCAAGACTATCCTAGTAGACAAATTCTATTTCTGAATCGAGTTCATTCCTCGTTTCAGTCCTGTTTCACTAAACCGGTTTAACCTGCCATTCCATCCATGTCTATCTCATGAGATATAAGATCTTTACCCAATTCATTGGAGGGATATATAGGTCTCACCCATCTCATAATGATACCATTCTTAGGTGTGCCACAAAAAAAAATTAAATCATACATCATTACATAACCCATGTAATAAAAATGGTATTCTTAAACATCGTGATATCATAAAACAATTCATATAAGATAAAGGAATTCATAAAAATAATTTCATCACAAAATAATCAAATAAATGTAATAATAGGGATAGAAACAGAACCCTATATTATCTTAGATGGAAAATAATTTTGATAAAACACTTGAACTCCATTCTAGAGGAAAATATCTTTTCTAATTCAAAATTTTTTTTCCTTTCTTAACATGTCATACAATTTTAAACTAAAATATGTTGATTAAAATAAACTTGAAAACTTGTAAAGGAAGATTATTGGAAATAATGTTTTAAAAATCTATTCATGTCGTATAAGTTAAAAAAACATTTTTCTCGTACTTTTGTCAGAAAAGTCAAAATGTACCTCGTACGAAAAACGACAAAAGATTCCTTTTATATCTTTTACTAAAAACTCACCGAAGGGTAAAATTGGATTTAAAAAATTTTAGGTGTATGGAAATAATATTACATATTGAGGAAACATGGATGTGGATGATAAATATTCCCCAGTAATTACTGAAGTATAAACAATCTCGGATAAAAATGAGATTGCAAGATTTTCCCTTACCTTAGGTCTGATTTGCTTCGTAAGTGTCTGAACCTCCTGTATAATGATTTAAATAATGTCATTGACTTATTCCAGAATCATACTCATTGTTATTATATCATATATGGTCATATTCTTAGCTTATTATTAGTAATATTTCATTGCTACTTGTTATTCGGGTGTTTATGACTTTTTGTTCTTATGCGTGTTTTGTCGAATAAATTCTTATTATTATTTTTAGGTTATAGATACCTCATTTCCAGCATTTTATTAGTGTAATATATTTCATATTTATTCACTCAATTCATTTATGTAATCATTATGCAATGAAAATCATGTAGAACGAGTCGCATCACATCATGGAGACGGTATTCCGTACGTACGCACGAGCGATGATATCGTTCCCATGATCGTGGAATTGTATTGGAGTGTATGTATACTATTTCAGAATCAATATCACTTTAAAATAATCATATATATTCATTATTTACACCATTATACCCATCCAAGTAAGGTGGTGGTGGAAAATAGATTACACCACGGCGTGGAGACGGTATTCCGTACGTACGCACGCGCGGTGATTTCGTTTTCCATAGGATGCATAGATGGTGAAATAGGGTTGTTTCATACTTATAATAACATATCTGTATATGAGTGATAATGATGTTATTAATTCATAATGAAACAACTAAAGAAGAAGAAGTGGAATAAGAAATAAAGTTGAAAGAATCGGTAACGGACATTACCACTTCTTTGAAGCGCATCTTTGAGACCACCTTTTTGGGCACTAAAATTGGTCTTTGAAGAAGACCATGACATCTAGGATGTTTCTAGGGAAGTGTAGAGGATAACGTTTTAGGGGTTGGCCGATATTGAAGGCTCAAAGTGGTGTGAGTAAGAGATGGAGGAGGTTCTCTTTTATAAGGGAGGAGAGGGGCACCTTAGGAAAAACTAAAAATACTATTTTATTAGAAAGTCATATTCGGTTTTTAATAGCTCTAAATTTATTTATTTATAAGATAAGGTGTGTATGGGTCTAAATCATTTCATACAATAGAATTTAGACAAGTTTAGGGTTCTATTTTAACCTTATCATTTAGATTTAACTTTAAGTTAAATAATTTTACTTTTACCGTGTCTTTTTGTTTTCTTACACTATAAGGTTAATAAACATACTATAACAAGCCAAACGATCCCCAATTTGTTTATTATTAATATATATAACCTTATCTAATTAATTTGTCCGAACCTTAAATTTTTAGGTATAAAATAACAATTAATAATATAATATTTTTTTTAGAAACTATTTTATGTCAATTTTGACACTATTTAGTAATTGATTTTTGTGAAAATCATAACAGAATTATTAGTTCAAAAAAAATTAATTAAATCAATACTAAAATGTCATATTAACCTATAAAATTAGTGTAATTTATAAATAGTCTCAAATTACATTTATTTGGGTATTTATAACATCAATTATGTCAATATTTCATTAATAAGATAATTACTGCATCATCTTTGTGTCATAAATAAATTATATTATTTAATGTTTAAAAATTACAAATAAAATACCATTATGTTGGAAAGCTTTTTAGCTTTATAATTAATATTTATAGTCTAATTTATCTTATGTATAACCCTATATTAAAAATTATTTCCTTATTAAACATTTATTTTAACTATTTAAACACTTCTTTAAATAAATTAATAATAAGTGTCCTAATCTAATCCAAGTGGGCCTAAATGGTCATATTTTATTCCTAAGATTGTTTTGGTCGAATTAAACTTATCCAATAGAATTAGGACATGTGTTAGGGTAATAATAATATCATTTCTACCATTAATTACCCTATTTACTTTTAACCGTGGTAAATAAAAGTAAAAAGTTACTATTCACCAAAAATTATTTTTATCTCATTGAACCACATTTTTCTTACTGACATCAACTGTGTCTCTCGGATTTTTGAAATTCCACTCATAGAAGCGGTAAAATTATGTTTTATGTAAATTTTCAAATTCTCCTAGGAGGTGGGTAAAAGACGGTGAAAAGTTCAATAAAATTTTTATATATCTAAAATTATTATAAAATTACTCCAATGAATTACATTGAAATTATATAGGTATTATGTATCAATTTTGACCTAAAATAAATTTAAATAAAATAAATAATTATTTAAATAAAAATTTGGTTTTTAAATAGTAACCCAGTGTTTTCACTATTCATCAAAAATTGAAAGTTTCCAGAAAAATACCAAAATTTTACCTTGGGCTAATTTCGATATTACGAATCCAAAAATGAAGTCCATTTTGAAAAATAAAATTTAAAAAATTTTAAAATGTGGTTTTTACTATCCATAATGGGTAGTTTTAATAATATTTTAATAGCATATCATTGTTTAGTGAAACTCGGTATTGCGTATGACGCAAGCTATCAAGGAAGGTCGTGATTGCGTGTAAAGAAAGCCAAGCTAGTGTTGTATATAGTGAATGATTCCTTTGATGATTTATATAAAATAAAAACAAAATATTTCTTATAAAATTCTCAGGTGTTACAATATATATATATATAATATGAAAATGTTATATTATGATATTTTTATTTTATGTGTAATGAAATAAAATGAAATTGATTAAAAAGGGAAATGTTGATTGGGAGGGTGTAATTAGAATAGGGTATTAGGGTTTTTAAATGTTGGTTTCGAGTAGTATGGTGAGTTACAGCCTGTGGGTTTCATCTGGGGAGAGGAAGTCGAGCACCAGAAGGGGAGCCAGAGCTGAGGGTCGACCACGAACTTGAGAGGTGGTCATGTAGGAGGGCTTCAAGATGAGGTCTGGAGGACTCCATTATGGTTGTGCCGAGATGAATCTGAGCGATGAAGGAGGATGGTCTAAGTGGCATCGATGTAGGTTTCTGGTTGTGGTTGGGGATCCGAAGCAATCCAGATCTAAAGTTTCAGATCTTCTTCAACCTAGCACGGGGTGTGTGTGCTTGTTTATTTGTAGGAGTCTGATTTATAACTGGTTAAAAAATTATATTTTAATGTTTCTTGAATTTTTTTACACCTAAATCAATACTAGTGATCTTTTGTAACCGTTTTTTGGATCATTTTCATCAATTTAACATCATGTGTTTTATATGAAGCCATTCATTGGTTATATTATATTGTTTCAGAAAATGTTGGTTGCCTTTGGGTACAAAGATTGTAGAGAAATCATGTGTGTGTCGCCAAAATTAAATCTGGTCCTATTATGAAATTCAATCAAATATCCATTGATCCGAAAATGTATTATTCATTTATCCTTATTTTCCATTATATTGTTCTTTTTCCCCTATTACTGTCTGCTTTGATAGCATCTTTCTCTGCAAGTCGTGTGTGTGTGCCACTATATACACAGTGAAAATATATGGCTATACAAGTTAGTTAACTGGGTTTGTAAGTGTAATTTTTTGGAAAATATATTTGGAATCCACATCAACAAGATTTCTATTTTGTTTCAGTAATACAAGTAAGGGATATTTTTTTATTCATTCAATTACTCTAAATCATGTTTTCTTCAGAGTAAATTTTACAATCATTTATTTTAAAACTATGATTTCTGGTTTTACAAAATGGGAATTTTTTGTTTTTCGGAAACATATGATCCAATGTTTCTCCTCTTTTCTACTACAATTCAAATAAGGGGATAAAATATATTATTGTACAGATTTTTATTTATGGGAAATTATTTTCAAATGTTAATTTATGTTTTTTAATGGTGTAATTAAATTAACTTTACGTTTTTGGTTCTTGATCATTATTAAATTCTGGAAGGATATGTTTGAATTATTTATTATAAAAAATTATGATTTTTCATCTCAAAAATTTTAAGGGAGATTAAAAATATGTTTATAAAACTATGTGTATTTTGAAAAGACATATATATATATATATTCATTTCTATCCAACTAATTATTATTAAGTAAGGGTTTGATTATTTTTGATCAAGCAATATTGTTTTAAAAATATATATATATATATATATATATATACACACATATATATGAATATATATTTATCTATATGACTTAATATTTTCTAATGAGGGTTATATTTAAAATTTTATCTTCTAACCTATATTTGGTATTGGTTAATAAAATAATTTTTTTACAAAGATATATGTGTGTGTGTGTGTGTGTGAATTTATCTATACAACTTATTATTTTCATATTTTACATGTTTGGGGTTATGTTTTAAATTTTTTTAGAAAGGGATTCATTGGTTTCAAATTTATTATGTAAGATATTTTTTTATTTTAATTAATTAAGTTTGATTTAAAAAAATTATATATATGTACATATATATATATATATATATATTTATCTTTATTTTCTATAATTTATTGGATTAGAGACATGGTTAAGATCTAATTTCTAAGCACATGGATTGAAAGAGTTATTTAATTTCATCAAATTATATTCACTATTAAAGATATACATATGAATATAATCATATATGGATTCTATATAACTTAATATTTTTAGATGTTATAAAAACACTTATTTGATTTCATTTTTAATTCTAAGTATATGGTTTTCTTGAATGTAGTTTTATTATTTGAAAATTTGTGTTTATTATAATGAAATATATATATATATATATATATATACATATATTTACATATATATTTATATATCTATATTTCTAACTTTCAGATTTTATTAATTAGTGAGTTTGTATTAAACATTATCTCTATGATAATATTTTGATAGATAAAACATTTATCAAAGTGGTTTCTTGTGCTTAAAATCACAATTTAATGAGTATGGTATACATATATATATATACATATACAAATATATATTTTTAGTATATATGTTATAAGGGTTTTTATTTAAAAGATTATTTCCAAAACCCATGGTTTGAAAGGGTAATTATTTTCAATTTAGAATAATTTTGTTCATATTTTTATATATATGTATATATATATATATATACATATGAAAGTATTTGTAATTATTTATATCCATTTTATGAATTTATTAGAATTAAAAACATAAGGGTTAAAGTTATATCAAACGATTTTGTTCTAAAAACATGTATATATGTATTACATATATATATATGTGTGTGTGTGTGTGTGTGTGTTAAACTGTGAAAAATTTGTTTTTAATTAAAAATCTATTTTGCCTACGTGTTTATAATTCCATATGTAAAATGGAAAACAATAACAAAACCTTGTTTTGTTATTGTCTGCCTTAAAATTTTAAAAGATAGATTATTTTGATATTATATATTATTTCATGTATATAAGTTATTATTTTATGTGTAAACACTTAATTTTCAAAAAGGTTTCAGGGATGGCTTCGGGTTAAGTCTATAATTCTATGTGAATATTGAAATGGTAACATTTTATGTGATAATATTATCATTTCAGGGAAAAAATTGTTTCTACTTATCATACATGTCATTCATAAACTAGATATGGAAATCATATAAATTATAACTAACATACCATGAATTTTTAGATTAGCTATGTAGTCATTACATTATCCTCTTTATTTATGGTTTCCAAATAAATATAGTTATTTCAATAAAGGGATTAATATTTTTTGATAATTCACTGAATGATTTATTGTTAGTTTTATGTTATATTTTGAAACCATTCAAATCAATACTCAAAATGGTTAGTGATTATATTTACAGATTGTGGGAATTTATTTACATAGAATATGTTTATGATGTTTATGTTTAACCCCAATCATTTGAGGAATGTATAGGACTTATTACGTGATGGGTGGGGACCACTATAGCCACTCAATTTATTAGTAGGTCTCATGTGAAAAACTAGTTTCTTGGCATGAGGCCTTTATAGTATGGTTATGTATGGTCTTTCAATGAGTCCTTGATGGTGTAGATATGATATCTAGAATTATATATTACCTTATTATGATATTAGTATTTAATCGTCCAAGTGATTATTCAAATAGTAGTATATTCATTGTTAAGAATCATTCTCTTATGAAAATTTATATGGCCTTAATTGATCTATTTTTTATCTACAGATGTACATAGTATAATGTTTTATATTTGTCTATATACTTTTATGTGAACAATTCATTTGTATGGATGGATTAATATTTAGTTTCCAATGTATAAAACACCAACTATAATTTTATATATTATTTCATGTTTTATACTTATGTGATAAGTGATATCGTTTTATGTACGATTTATAAACATGTATTATTTAAGGTGAAAATTTTTACCCACACCCCTGGTATATAATTCATAATTATGTATGGAAATAATCTAACTCATAAGTGGTATTCCATGAATTTTTATCCAACTGTCACGATTTGTCACGACCCGTCCCCCGAGTCCCGTGCTGTGACTACCACAAGCCTGCCATCCATAGGCCAGGGACTGACGACTAACACCGAAATGCATACTCCCTAAAATGGGAAGGCATTGCCTTTAAACCTGTACAAACACACCGAGAAGAATGCAACAAGAAGCAACCACTAAGTAAACTGTTGTAGTAAAAAGAGTGCTGAATGTAATGGGGCCAGAATACAAGCCCAACTGAAAGTACGAGTACAAATAAAAAGTACAAATAAAACTGAAAAGTGAAAAGAAGCTCTTGGATTGTCCACCACGAATCCTACCTGAATGGTAGGTACAGATCGCCTCCTTAGCACTCCACATCTGTCTATCTCCTCTATGTCACATCTCACTGAATGGTCCACCTCTGTGCACCATCCAATCCTAGCTCCCTCATCCTTGATCAACGTTGTACATAGTCTAAACCAGACACAACAAGGTGCGGGCAAAGACTGTGCAAGGGTGAGTATAACAACACTCAGTAGGGACCTCGAGACCCCATAGGTCTCCTAAAGTTCCAAAAAGGAAAACCAAAAAGCAAGACATCAACTCCACTTAGGTATATTCCCTTACATACACCTAAGTTATAAAGATGAACACTTCTCATACACTTGGTAAGAATACCACAAAGGTAACACCACAAAGGTAACACCACAAAGGTAAAATTACAACACCGGTATCACCACGAAGACAGTACCACGAAGGCAAAACTACCACATAGATATCACCATGAAGATGGTACCACGATGGTAAAAGTACCACATAGGTATCACCACGAAGATAGTACCACGAAGGTAAAAGTACCACACAGGTATAACCCTAAAAATAGTACCATGAAGGTTAATGTCTTAGATCAAATAGAGTCTTAGCTCAAACTAGGTTTTTAGTGATGTATAGAAGTATAGATGATTAGTCACAAAGCTAGCTCATCTTATTCTGTCAAGAGGCACTACTACTAACCATACAGAGTCTGACCCACACAATATCGATTTGTACTAACCCCCTGCAATGACCCATACAAGATCTGACACACATAGGATCGATATGAACTGTCCCACACAGGATCGCTGAGCACTGACCCACACAAGATCTGACCCACACAGGATCAGTATGCGCTGACCCACACATTATCAATTTGTACTAACACCTGCAATGACCCACATAAGATCTGACACACACATGATCTGTATGCGTTGTCCCACATAGGATCGATGAGTGCTGACACACACAGGATCTGACCTACACAAGAACAGTATGCACTGACCTACACAGGATCGCGGAGCGCTGACCTACACTAGATCTAACCCACACATGATCGATATGAATTCTTTTATCTAGTTACATATTCTCTAGGCCTAGGAACATGTTACATTCCCAGTCACAACGTCGAACACCTTGGCTGCTGGAGAACTCCTCCTCTAACAAGTAAAATGGACCTTCCATGTCACACAAAGGCACTTCCCACTATCCTTGGAATGCTGAGTTACTCCTCCTATCAAAGTACCTTAGGTTTTCTGTGTCACATAGAGGCGCTCCCCACCATGGGTCTTCCACGTCACATAGAGGCGCTCCCCCTCATGACCGACTGAGGTACTCCTCTTATAGATTATTGTGGTTCTACCATGTCACATAGAGGCTCTCCCCACCATGGGTATGTCGCATAACATAGAGGTGCTCCCCACTGGGCCTATCGAGTCACTCCGAGTCAAAAATGGTCAGCAGTCATCAAGTCTCAGCCAGTCGCAGGGTTCCATATGTAGCAAACTTGGGAGAACAAATCGATAAGGCATCAGTCATACCTCAACCACCCCGAAGTCCCTCGAAAAGTATCCCAATGGTATGTCACGTCAAAAGGGACCCAACGCAACAGACGGTGCGTCAATCAGACACTCGGTATGTATGTTATTAGCATTTCTGCTCCGAGGGCCCAGTTGGATTCAAGGTTCGATCCAGCCCGGTCATACCCCAACATTATACAAAACTCTTGTGGAGTATACCAAAGGTACCCTCTCGATCCAAGGAAACTGGTTCCATAGACTGTTCATCAAATGGACCCCCGGTTCTTAAGTTATGGAAAAAAAGGTGAAACTAGGTCCGGTCGGGCACGGGTTCGGTCTGACCCAGTTGGACCGACCCGGTCCAACCCGTCCTAGGCCAACCCGACCAGGTTCTGGTCGACCTGGCTTGACCTGGGTCCGGTCCGAATGGCCTGGGCCTTGGAAGGCCTAGCTCGCTGGGCCATGGTCCTACCCGTACCACGTAGGGGGCGGCCCAGCCCGGCGGCGCGGCCCGCTGGTGTGGCCCGGTGGCGCGACCCGGTGGGCGCGGCCCAGTGGCGTCGCCTGCTAGCATGGTCCACCAGAGCTGGCATCGAAGCGGGAGAACCCCCCTTCCATTCTATTTAACAAAGGGCAGCACCTTAGGGCGATTCGAGGTCACCCGCGGGACCCAAGCGTGTCCCGCCGATCTGCCACGGCCTGTGGGGTGCTCTGGCTGGTCCTCCTCCCAGTGGCACAGTTGCGCGCCACTTCTCTACCGTGGACGGCTGGGTGTTGGCCACTCTTCGGCCTCTACGACGGCCAAGGGTCTGTAGTCGCTTGCTAATCCAGCGGTGCAGACGCATGACACCCTACCTTAATGTGGTCGGCTGGTGTGTCGGCCCTCCTCTTCTTCCGCGGGTTACTACATCTCCGTTCTTTGCCCGAATAAAAATGATTGCATATTCACGATCCTCGTGTCGAGGCCTCTGTATCCATATATCACGTGCAGAAAAACTTTGTGTTTCTAGCATCATTAAATATTTGTCATTGAAGAACGCACCAAGAACGCGTGGAGAATAAAAAGGGAATAGGCAAAATATATGTGTGGGACAATGGCCATGCTAGTTTGGCCCTCTTTTTTGTGAAACAATAATATGAAAAATTGATAAATAAATTCAATTATATATGAATCACCTACCTCGATTTTTTGATGGAGGTGGCCCTAGGGAGAAGAAAAAGTCTTCGAAGATTGACATCGGCATTCATCACTCTCGCAAGATACTCCATGGTTGGTTCCTCATTATTCGATTCTGTAAGTCGTTCTTCGTTGGAGGATTTTTTTTGGGAGAAATATCTTTCCAACTCTCCAACGTTCTCCCCTCCATTTCCAATCCCTTTTCCTGTGATAGGTGAGGTTCCAAATTAATAGGATTAAGTTTATTAATTAATCAACTAATTGTTGGCACATTAATTTGGGAATTCCAAAGGTTAATGTTGATCCATTAATTCTGAATTAATGAATCCTAATAATTAAAGAGGAATAATGTTACACATTTTTTGTAACTGGGAATTTAATGCCCAACATTAAATGTCCGACCACCCTAGTGTGGTCCCCACCTTCATGTCTCAAAATTGGAGGTTTCAATTTAAAAAATAAAATAAAGCTTGTTTATTTTATTTTTTCCCACAAAAAGTCTGAAAAATAACTTTCACCCTCATCATACTGCAGTCTAGGTGAAGGTATCCTTAAACTAATATCGGCGTTGCAAGTTCAATGGTGTCCCCATATTTTAATTTCGAGCAGCGGTTCAAAAGTTACAAAACTCCGCTCTCAAGTTTACTGAACGTATCCGAAAAAATGTTTAGAAAAATTAGTAACAGTCACCCTCAACGTAGGCTGGTCATGGTTAGAATCTTCCTACATTAAACACGCCCCAACGAACCCAATGGTACTCTCATATTTCTAATCTCAGTTACTTTTTAAGAGTTATGGATTTTACATTAAAATAATTTCCAATTAATTATTTTCTTTTCTGCCAAAATCTAACTTTTTCTAGTGGACCGTGCCGACCAAAGTTATTATCTTCCAAAAAAATATTACCCTCATGATTTCAATGGTGGTATCATATTTTTAATCTGAGTTACCATTCATGAGTTATAAGCATTTTAAAAATATAATAACTTTATTTAAATATTTTATTTAAAGCTATCCCATTTTCAGGTTTTCTCACAGGAGGCATGTGCCGACTAAACTTAAGTTGCACCTAGGGTGAACCCGCCATCCTAAGTGCAACGATGACCTCAGATTTCTAATCCAAGTAACTATTTAAGAGTTATTTCACTTTTTTATGAAAACATCCTACGCATGCTAATTAAACCTTAACAAAATTTTGAAGGATCATTCCTGGCACTCCAGGCCTCATAATCATGCGCCTTCAAATTTAGTAGTATCGAAATAATTCCATATAATTAAAAAAAATTATAGGAACTTTTCGAGACATTATATTCTACCAACCTTAGGGCTTTACATCCTTGAAATCCACAACATAGACTAAGGAAACAAATGGGAGTAATGAGCACAGATCTGAGCCTCCGGCTCCCATGTGCACTTCTATAGGTTCCCATGCTGCCAACAAATGTGTACTAGAGGTATCGACCACCCAAGAAAGACCCTCTCCTCTCGATCCTCAATATCTACTGGAACCTCCGAAAACTTCACCCATCATTGATGTCCATATCTCTCCATTCAAGGATGTGTGAAGGTTCATGCATGTATCTACTCAACTGGGATACGTGGAAGGCATCGTGCACCCACTCCAACCATTTTGGTAGTGCCAAGCGGTATGCCACCTCACCCATCCTCAGATGTATCAGAAATGGTCAGATAATCCTCATTGATCACTTTCTGCCTCAGCCAAATCTCTATAGTCCCTGTTGAGGGGATACTAGCAAGAAAACGTAGTATCCCCTCCAAGAACTCCAAAGGTCTCTGTCTCTTTTCAGTATAAGACTTCTTCTAGCTATGTGCAGTCTTCACTTGCGGACAAGTGAGACATTGTGATACAAACCATGCCACAATTTTCATCATCCCTGGTTATCATTTCTGATGCCGAAGGTCCTGGTACATCTTTTCCACTTTTGGATGTACCGCTAGAGGGGGCGTATGGAGCTCCCTCAATTATTCTTCTCGTAGAGCCACCAGTACCATAGTACATCCTCTGAAGAGGTTGACGAGCTCCCCACCTTCAGAAAATCCCTCAGGTATTTGTCTTGTGTATATCTGAGAACATCGAGCCTCTTAGTCAGTGTCCTCAAGTTGTACCTCCCTAACTCATTGAAGGAGTGGGGGGGTGATTGTCAGAGTCTGACAATAATCTTCTCCATCTCGATCCACATAGGATATCCATAAAGTGGCTAGCTGCATCATCGCCTCACTCAACAACTGTATACCATGTCTCCTGCTAAGTGCATCTGCTACTATGTTCCCCTTCCAGGGAGTATAGACTATCTTGAAGTCATAGTCCTGGAGGACCTCAAGACAATGCTGTTGTCGCAGGTTCAGGTCATTCTATGAGAAGATATACCTGAGACTCTTGTGATCAGTGTAGACTACAAAACGTTCACCCATCAAGTGTTTCCACCACATGTTTATCACAAAGACCACTACTGCTAACTCCAAGTCATGGGTAGCATAGTTCTACTTTTTAGTCTATGCCTTATCTTCTGAAATCCCTGTTTTCACATCTTTCTAAATAGGAAAGGGTCCCCCTTTTTCGTCAAAACTGACAAGGGTGCCACTACCCTGGAGTATTCTGGTCCAAAACTTCCATAGTAACTAGCCAAAGAAGAAGTCCCTCCGCCTTCAGGGAGGTAAACCTGGAAACATATTTTGAAAGGATGTCCCCCACACATTATCGCTTATGTTGAGAACTGAAAACTCAAATCTCCCACTACCACGAGGGTAGAGCAGACCAACTCAAGTGTGATCGGTTGCACCCTCCTTTAAATGAGTTTTTCCTGTGCTGTATGGGTTTCCATTTTCACCGACCAAGGAAATTTCCTTTCCAATGTTGTTGCTAAACCAAAATTTTTTTCCTAATACACTCAATATGAGTATGAACTGTGGATGCCCAGTCCATACCCAATCTAACATTGTAAGGCCTCGACACTGCAACCAAGAGGTTCCAACCGAAACTCTTTCCTCAAGGGTTAGATCACACCATCGGCGTACGTGTGATTATTGAGAATCCTCCCGAAGGCATCTCCAGACGTGAGGGTCAATTCAATGGCTTAACCAGAATCTCTAGGTATTGGAAAAGATTCTTGGAAGGAAGGAATGATCGGTACCTATGTCTATTAATACGCCAGTTTCCCTCTTTCCCAATACTAACATTCAATGACTGTATCCTCTTAGCCAAAGAAAATTCAACCAAAAAGGCTCTATCTAGCACCCTAGAATAGGTAGAAATTCATAGAGTAATAGTGTTGGCTTGGACATCCTTAAACACACCGCACTCTGATTTTTGAGCCATGAAGAATTGATCATATCGTATTCATCGAGTAACAGGAATGGTCGGTATGCCTTGATGAATACTCAGATACTGACAAGTCATCCTGCCAAAGCCGTAGAAGCTCTAGAGAGCCCTCATCCACCTCCTAAAGCCAGTCCTTAGCCGCCTGTGAGTCGGGCTCTCCTTAGAACTTGAGGGGTATATGATGCTGAAACTCGTGTAAGGCACAAAGACTTAATGTGTCCTCAACTGATATCACCAGTTGTAATGGCTACCCAACGAATAGTGACATAGATAACACAATACCTGAAGGTACTAACTCAGGAAACAATCCATGTACCGAAGCCTAGTTATTATTTGGACCATCCTCATGGTCACTCACTAGAAAATACTAGAATCTAAGATAACTATATGCTCTACTGGTGTCTCAACTCGGCATAAAACTGTATCCATAGCCTCCAGCCAGTCCTCAGCATCCTGGGAACCTGTATCACCTCAAAACCTCAGAGGAATCTCCCACTGGAACTGGTTCAACATGCTCAGTTGGCATGAATCCTCTATTAGTAGAGCTGGAGGCATCAACTGCCCAATGGGAAGTGGTGATTCTGGTACACCACCAAGTGGTACAACTATCGTAAGGGGGACCTACACCTAGACCTCATCTCTCAGCGGTCCATTGTCACGTACTCTCTCGGGAATCCTAGCTGGATGTCTAATCAAGGCATCCTGATAAGGAACAGGTGCGCCACATTCATTATGTTATACCTGGTGAGATGACTCCAAATAAATCAAAAGAAAAACTTTTCAAAAACATGCAATCAGTGTTTTCGTGTGTTGAGTTGGAAATCGGAATTCAGGGTCTTGGTGTGTTGATATGTCGGCCACCGCACCAACACTGGACTCCCCAAACTGAAAACCACAATCATAACACATAACACTATTGTTTCACAGAAAATATCAGAGTCCTAGTTCTTCGGTAGAAATGAACTCCCCTAATACCACTTTGTCATGATCTATCCCCTGGGGCCCATGCTGTGACTACCCCATGCCCGCCTTCCATAGGCCAGGGGCTGGTGACTAGAAAAAAAATGCATACTCCCTAAAATGGGAAGGCATTGCCTTTATACCTTTACATACACACAGAGAAGAACACAACAAGAAGCAACCACTAAGTAAACTGTTGTAGTAAAAAGAGTGTTGAAAGTAAAGGGGCTGGAATACAATCCCAACTGAAAGTACGAGTACAACTCAAAAGTAAAAATACAATTGAAAATTAAAAAGCAGCTCTTTGATCATCTACAATAGATCCTAGCAGAAGAGTAGGTATAGATCACCTCTTCAGCACTCCACGTCCATCTGTCTCCTCTACGTCGCGTCTTTCCAAATGGTCCACCTCCATGCACAATCCAGTCCTAGCTCCCTCATCCTCGATCAATGTTGTACGTCATCAGCACTAGACACAACAAGGTGTGGGCGAAGCCCATACAGGGGTGAGTATAACAATAATCAATAGAAACTCTGATACCTCATAGGTATCCTAAAGCTCCACAATGGAAAACCACAGAGAAGGAATCAAATCTACTTAGGTATATTCCCATTCACACACCTAAGTTATCAAGATGAAAACATATCATACATGAGGGAAGAATACCATAAAGGTAACACCATGAAGGTAACACCATGAAGGTAAAAGTACCATAAAAGCTTCACCAAGAAGATAGTACCATGAAGGTAAAACTACCATACAGGTATCTCCACAAAGACAGTACCATGACGGAAAAAATAACCACACAGGTATCACCACGAAGATAGTACCTCAAAGGTAAAATTCTTAGTTCAAATAGAGTCTCCACTCAAACCAGGTTTTTAGTGAAGTATAGAAGTAAATATGATTAGTCACAAAGCTAGATCATCTTATTCTGTCAGGAGGCATTGTTGCTGACCTTACAGAGTTTGACCCTCACATGATTGATAAGTACTAACCCCCGCAATGACTGACACATGATCTGACCCACCCAGGATCTGTATGCACTGACCCACACAGGATCACTGAGCACTGATTCATACAGGATCTGACCCACAAATGATCAGTATGCGCTGATCCACATAGGTTCAATGAGCATTGACCCACACATGATCTGACCCACACAAGATTGATATGAATGCTAATTTCCAATCACATATTCTCTAGGCCTAGGAAAAAGTAACTTTCCCAGTCACAATGTCGAACACCTCGTCTACTAGAGAACTCCTCCTCTAACGAGTAAAGTGGGCCTGCAGCATCACACAGAGGCGGTTACCACTAAACTTGGATGGCTGAGGTACTCTTCCTACCGAGTACTGTGGGTATGCCAAGTCAACCAGAGAATCTCCTCACCATGGGTCTGCCACGTCACACAGAGGCACTCCTCCTCATGGACTGGTGAGGTACTTCTCCTATTGAGTACCATGGGTATAATACGTCACACATAGTCTCTCCCCACCATGGGTCTTCCGCGTCACATAGAGGCACTCCCCACTGGGCCTGTCGAGTCAATATGAGTCGAAATGGTCAGCAGTCATCAAGTCTCAGCCAGTCATAGGGTTTCGTACGTAGCGTGCTTGGGAGAACCACTCCCCAAGGCATCGGTAATACATCCTCCACCCCTAATTCCCTCAAAAATGTATCCCAATGATCTGTCACGTCATAAGGGACCCGACACAACAGACGGTGTGTCAATCAGATGACCGGTCTGTAAGTTATTAGCGTTTCTACTCCGAGGGCTTGGTTGGATTCGGGGTTCGATCCAACTCGGTCGCACTCCAAATTTATCCAAAACTCATGTGAAGTATACCAAAAGTAGAGTACCTTAAAGGGATCTCCCCCCCCAACCATTTGTTTTATCAAAGGGAAGTGCCTTAGGGCACTGCCACGTCACCCACAAGACCCAAGTGGGTCCCGCCAATCTTCCACAGCTGGTAGGGTGCTCCAGTCAGTCCTCCTCCCAGTGGTGCGGTTGCACGCCACTGCTCCACCATGGTCGTCTGGGTTACAGCTGCTCTTCAGCCTCTGCCGTGGCTAGGTGGTCACAGTCTCCTTCTCATCTTGCGGCGCGGAAGCATGCCACCCTACCTTCATGTCACTGGCCGATGTTCCTACCCTCCTCTTCCTTTGCGGGTTACTACATCTCTGTTCATAACCTGAAAAAAAAAAGATCACATATTCGCGATCCTCGTGTCGAGGGCTCCATGTCCATATATCACGCTTAGAAAAAAACTTTGTTTCCAACATCATTAAATATTTATCATTGAAGAACGACCGAAGAACACATGGGGAATAAAAAGGGATTTGTCAAGGTATATGTGCCGGATGATGGCCATGTTAGTTCGGCCATCGTTATTGTGAAACCAGAATATGATGAATCAATACATAAATTCAATAAAATATAAATCCCCTACAATGATTTTCTAATGGAGGTGGCATGAGATATAAAATGAAGTCGTTTAAGATTGACGTTGGCATTCGTTACTCCAACAAGACGTTCCAAGGTCGATTCCTCGTTCTTCGATTCTAGAAATCCTTTTTCATTGGAGGATATCCTTTGTTGGAGAAAGATCTTTCCAACTCTCCAAAGCTCTCCACTTCGTTTACAATCCCTTTTCCGTGAGAGGTGAGGTGGAAGATTTATAGGATTAGGTTTATTAATTAATCAATTAATTTTTTCCACATTAATTGGGGAATTCCAAGGGTTAATGTTGATTCATTAATTCTGAATTAATGAATCCAAATAATTAAATATGAATGTGGTAACACATTTTGTGTAAATGTGCATTTAATTCCCATAATTAAATTCCCAACCACCCTCATGTGGTCCCCACCTTCATGTTTCAAAATGGGAGGTTTTAATTTCAAAAATAAAATAATGCATGTTTATTTTTTTCCCACGAATAGTCTGAAATCTAACATTCAACCTCAACCTACTATGGTTGAGGTGAAGGTCTCATTAAGAGAATATTGGAACTGCGAGTTCAACGGTGTCCTTAGATTTTAATTTCAAGCACTGGTTAAAAAGTTACAAAATGCTGCTTGTGCGTTTACTGAATGTACCCAAAAAACAAATATTAGAAAATTAATAACAATCACCCTCGACCCAGGGCAGTCGAGGTTAGACTCTTAAGCGAAACACGCCTCAAAAAACCCAACAGTACTCTCATATTTTCAATCTGAGTTACCATTTAAGAGTTATGAATTTTACAATAAAATAATTGTCACTTAATTATTTTATTTACTGCCAAAAAATATGTTAACTGGTGGTCCGCGCCAAACTTAGTATCTTCCTGAAGAAATCATACTCTCAAGAGTTCATTAGTGGTCTCAGATTTATAATCTGAGTTACCATTCGTGAGTTATAATAATTTTAAAAACAAAATAACCTTATTTAATTATTTTATTTACGGATATTCCATTTTCGGGTTTTCTCATAGGAGGCCCATGCTGACTAAACTTAAGTCGCCCCTCGGGTAAACCCGTCATCCTGAGTGTAACAGTTCCCTCCAATTTTTGATCTGTGTAACCTTTTAAAAGTTATTCCACTTTTTATGAAAACTAATTACACGCACTAATTAAACCTTAAAAAAACTTCAATGGATCATTTCGGGAACTTTAGGCCTCAGAATCGCGCGTCGTCAGATTTTGTGGCCTCGAAATTATTCCATATAACTAAAAAAATATTTGGAATTTATGGGACATTCTACTAAGTGTTTATATATTTTATTATGAATTTTACAAATAAATTTTAAATATGTATAGAAATTTTTGATCATCGGTTTTTCCTAAAAAAATCTAGTAACTCTCGAAAAATGATGCTGACATGTTATGAAGAATGTTATTTTTTTAAGAATACGATTTAAAGTATGAATTTTTTTTCAAAGAAATATTTGAAAATAATTTATTGAATGTTCTTAATTCCTCTTATTGGGTATTTTAAATTCTCACCCTATATTGTAAATTAATTTTACAGGTTTAGTATATTTATCAGTGATGTGTTTCTTTATGTGGAGGCATCACAGTGAATATTGTTTTTTTAGTTAATTTTATTTTTTTATAGTATTGGAATAATGTAATAGTTGTATCTAATTCACCAAAACCTGGACTGGTAAAGATCCTTGGTTGAGTAATGTGATCAGTCATTAATTATTTTATTTTATAAAAATTATTATCAAATATGTATTAGAACCGACTCTGAGAAACTGGAGCCAAGGTGTTACATTTGGTATTACTAGTCTTGGTTTTGGAGAAATAGATACAACAATTACTTTTCATACAAAATATATAAAAATGAAATTAATTAAACAAGATAATCTTTATTGTTTTGTCTCCACCAAGAAAACAAACATCACTGATAAATATACTAAGCCTATAAAAATAATTTAGAACATAGGGTGAACATTTAAAATGCCTAGTAAGTGGTTATAAAAACAATAAATAAATTCTTTTAAAACATTTCTTAAAAATACATACCTTAAATCATTTTCTTAAAAGTAAAATACCTTTCTCATAACATTTCATCATCATTTTTTGAGAGTTACTAAAATCATTTTTTAGAGAATTCCATGCTAAAAAACTTCTATAATTACATAAAAGTTAAAAATAAAATGAATAATTAAATACGCACACACATGAATAAAAATGAATCTAATGCCACATATAAGTTAGAAAATGACCATACATAATTATGTATGACATAACAGGGGTGAGGATACAAATTTACACATGAAGTAATACTTTTTCAGTGTTTTAATGTAAAATGATATCAGTTAACACATAAAGGAATATAAAATGTTATTTAATGTAAATTTGAAAATGTAAAACTGATTAATTATGGCCATATAAATGTTCTTAATAAAATGATTATTAACCATGGATATTATATTAGTCAAATAATCATATGGAGGATCAAATACTAATATCATAATGAGGGAATTAAAAATGATATACATCATTACTACACTATCAAAGCATCATTCCATGACCATATATAACCGTACGGTTAAGGACTCATGCCAAGACACTAGTTTGTCTCATGATACCTACCTATTTATCGAGGGGCTATAAAGATCCCCACCAGTCACATAATAAGTCCAATACATTAATTTTTTGAATGGGGTTAAACATAAGAATTATATACAAAAGTAATGAAAATAACTTTCCTCGATCAGTAAACATAATCACTATCCATTCTATGTAAGGAATTTAATGGTATCAAAATAGAACCTCAAACTAATCATAAATCTTTCAATTAATTACCATAAAAAATTAATCCCACACATGAAATAACTGTCCTTATTTGTAAATCATAAATAAAGTGGACAATGTAAAAAATGCACACTTAATATAAAAAATCATGATATGTCAGTTATTATTTGGACGATGGCCATATTTATTTTATGAATGACATGTATAGACAAGAAGAAACACTTTTTTTTTATGAAATGATAACATTATCACATAAAATATTACCCTTTAGAGATTCATAATGAATGATAGTCTTAACTGGAAGCCCTCCATGGAACTGTTTTTGAAAATTAAGTGTTTATACATAAAATAATATCTTATATACATGACATAATCTGTAATATCAAAATAATATCTCTTTTAAAATTTTAAGGCACACAATAACAAAATAGGGTTTTGTTATTGTTTTCCATTTTACATCAGGAATTATAATCATGTAAGAAAAATGGATTTTAATTAAAAACATACTTTTCAATGTTAAATATGTATATATATGTAAATCATATATGTATATGTGTGTACATATTTTCAGAACAAAATCATTTGATAAAACATAAACCCTGAAGATTATAATTTTGATAAATTCATATAATGGATAGAAAATATTACAAATACTTACATCTGTATAAATATGTATATGTATATATACATATGAATAAAATTATGGTAAATATAAAATAATCAGCCTTTCAAACAATGGGTTTTAGAAATAATCGTTTAAATAAAAACCCATATCACATATATACTAAAAATTATAGTTGTATGATTGTGTATATATATATACACATACCCTACACATAAAACGATGTTTTTGAACAAAAGAAACCCCATTTTTAAACAATTTATCATCCAAAATATTATCTTAGAGAGAAATTTTAAAACAAAATCTCTAATTAATAAAACCTTAAATTTAGAAATATTTATAAATACATATATATATATATATATATCATTATAATAATAAAAATTCAATAATAAAATTAATTCATGTAAGCCACTATCATAGAATTAATATATAAATAAAAAATCTTGTTTTATAACATTTGAAAATATTAAGTTATATAGAATTCATATAAACATATATTCATATGTATATTTTTGGGAAATATGGGAAAGCGATGAATGTAAAAACAATAGAAAAGGTAAATGCGCAACGGAAATAAAATATTTCCCTCTAAATAAAAGCAGATTTGCAGTGAAAAAAATAAGTGATGAAAAATAAAGTTGACACTGGAAATTTTTACGTCGATAACCGAAAAGGGAAAAACCACTAGACCTAGTCCAGAAAGAGGGATCCACTAAAATCAAGAGGTACACTGTAGAGACTCCCCAAAATGAAAGGGATCTCAAAAGTAATACTCAAGCATAAAAAGTGTGCATCAAAAGGTGGAGAGCAAGAAAGATGATCATCGAAGAAAGGTGATCACCAAATGGGATTGGCTCTCGTTGTTG
This sequence comes from Viscum album, assembly GCA_963277665.1. NCBI lineage: Eukaryota > Viridiplantae > Streptophyta > Magnoliopsida > Santalales > Viscaceae > Viscum > Viscum album. The sequence continues at coordinate 81,904,354 of OY728122.1, forward strand.
TTGTTGCCGGTGATATTGAAATGTCTTTCCCTTACCTCCTAATATAGGAAGAAGAATCTGTATCAAATAATGTCACCGCATCAAAAGAGTGTCACCGCGTGAATTAATTCTCATTTTCTTAGCCCGAATTAAAACACACCATTAAAAGAGAAACATCATGGTGCTCCAATTGAGGAGGCGTTACGCAGTGTGCCAACTATGAAGGAACCCAACAAACTTCCCCTCTGACTCAAGTGGGGATCACCGCCAACCCTGCAGTCAGTCGACAAGTCTCAAATTTTCTTCTGGGTAAACTCTTGGTCAACATGTTGGACCCGTTGTCATCAGTGCGGATATTCTCAAGCTCTAACTGTCTCTAATCAAGGTCGTTGCAGATCCAATGATATCGAACATTGATATGTTTCAACCTTCCATGAAAAGTGGAATTATTTCCCAAACAAATAGCACTCTGACTATCACGAAATAAAACATACCTATCCTAATTTAAACAGAGCTCTCAAATAAAAGTTTTCATCCAAAATAATTCTTTGCATACCTCTGTAGCTGCAATAAACTCTGACTTTTTGGTAGATAAAGCAACACATATGTGCAATCTAGACTGCTAAGATAAAACTCCCCCTGTAAAAGTGATCAAATAGCCTGAATTAGACTTCCTTGAATCGATATCTCCTGCCATATCTAAATCTATAAAGCCACAAAGCATAGGTTCCCCTTTTCCAAAACACAATCTATGATTAGAAGTACCATGAAGATAATGAAAAATGTACTTCATAGCTCTCCAATGCTCTCTACCTGGATTTTATAGAAAATGACTAACCACACCAACTGCATGAGCTATATCAGTTCTATTATATACCATTGGATATAGAAAACATCCAACAGAAGATGAATAAGTTATGTGATGTATCTCCTCTCTCTCTTCATTAGTAGAAGGTGACTGACTAGTGATGAGCTTAAAATGTAATGCAAGAGGAGTACTAACCACATTATCTCTATCCTTAGAAAATCTCTAAAGAACCTTCTCAATGTATCTCCCCTGAGATAACAACAATTTATTGGCCTTCCTGTCACGAGAGATCGTCATTCCATGAATCTGTCGTGTTGGCCCCAAGTCTTTCATCACAAAAGACTGACAAATATCCTTCTTCAATCTATCAATTATAGAAGTATCATGGCCAACAATGAGCATATCATCAACATAAATCAATAGTTTAATAAAATAATCATCAGTAAATCTCTGAAAAAACACAATGATCAGAAGATGTCTTCCTGAAACCCTGATGAGAAATGATAGATTCAAACATCTTATACCACTGCCTTAGAGCTTTCTTCAAACTATACAAACTCTTATTCAACCTGCAGACATGATTTTCTTTACCTGTTTCAACAAAAACCTCTAGTTTCTTAATATAAATATCTTCCTCTAAATACCCATGGAGTAAAGTTGTCTTCGCATCCATCAATTCAATCTCTATTTCCAAACTAGCAGCCAAACCAAGAACAACCCAAATGGAAGAAATTTTGACAACTGGTGAGAAAATATCATCAAAATAAATATCTTTATTATGATGGAAGCCTTTAACAACTAACCTTTCCTTCTATCATGGAACTGAATAGGATTCTTCATTTTTAATCTGATAATTCCACCGATTTTGCAAAGCACTCTTCCCTGTCAGTAACTTCACAAGCTCAAAATGGTGGTTGTAGGGAAATGATGTCATCTCATCATCCATTGACGCAATCCATCTATCCTTTTGTTCACTCTCCATTACCTCATCAAACAATTCTGGTTCTCCCCCTTTAGTGAGGATCACATACTCATCTAGTGAATATTGAGTAGAAGCGGTGCAATGATGAGATGACCTCCAGAGTGGAACTACAGATTCATTAATAACCCTTTGAACCGGATCATTAGAAATAAAAGTTTCATCAGAAAAATAAACTCCATCCTATACACCTTGAGCATAATTTTGTACATCAACATGATCATCAGAATCAACAATATGAGGTAAATGTTAATCATAACCTGGATAAAGACTGACAAAACCATCATAAAAGCCTTGAAACCAAAAAACACACAAGTGATTGTACCTAATCTCTTTTCCATACCAAAACTAGTTCATATAACCTATACACAAACTCATCGTGTCCGTAGACAATAAAAATACACTGGCATGTCTTACCATCTCGCTGGGATCTCTCATCTCTAGGCACATGAATAAAAGCCTTGCAACCAAAAAACACACAAGTGATCATACCTGATCTCTTTTCCATACCAAAACTTATTGGGAGTGTCTGTAGGAAAAGTAACAGAAGGTGAAAATTTAAAAATATAAGCAGCAGTATGTAAAGCCTCACCCCAAAAATTTCCAGGCAACTTTGCTTCCGAAGGAAAACAAAGAACTCTTTCCAACAACGAAATGAGCATCCACTCAACTACACCATTTAGCAGAGGTGTCTTGGGAGGCGTATTCTGATTCCAAATTCCATCTTGCCTACAATACTGATCAAACCGACCAAAAAATTCTCCCTTATTGTCAGTCCGAATACATTTCAATTTCTTTCCTGATTCTCTCTCAGTAGAAACATGAAATTTCTTAAAAACACTGAGCACCTGACTTTTCGCATTCAAAACATAAACCTATATCTTTTTGTGAGTAGTCATCAATAAATGTAACAAAATAAAGACAGGTACTAAAGGTCTTAGATTTCAAAGGACTACAAATGTCAGAATGTACCAATTCAAGTACCTAGGAAATCATGTGTGGAGGATGACTGCTGAAACTCACTCTGCTCTATTTCCCACCCATTCAATGATCACATGTGTCCAATTTGAAACTCTCCAAATCTGGAAGAATATTTCTCTTGGTCAAACAACCAAGGACATTCTCACTGATGTGAATGAGCCTCTTATTCCCCAAGTCTGACAAAACAACGCACTCAACAATGCAAGCAGTATCACAAGAAATAGAAGCTCTTTTCCAGTACAAACATGATTGCTTATCCTCTCAATCCACAATCAAGGAACCCTTGGAAATATTCCATTGGAAATCACCAAAAGTGTTGATAAACCCTTCACCATCAAGAATTATGGTAGAAATAATATTCAAACAAACCTCGTGGGCATGCCGAACATTCATCAAAATCTTCTTACTTCTTGTACTGGTCTCTAAACAAACAGTCCTGATGCCTAAAAAATCAGCATGTCCATCATTTCCCATCTTCAAAACCCCAAAATTACATGGCCTGCAAGATGTAAAGAACTCTTTCTTCAATGTCATGTGAAAACAGACACCACTGTCAATAACCCAGCAAGAATCATCAGAAGCAATGTTTATGGAGTCATAAACAATAACAAGATCCCCCATGTAGCGGTGGCAACATGATCATCTCCATTGCCATTTTTATTTTGTGGGATTTCCTTTTTTATATTCTATCTTTTCAGCTGATAACAAAACATCTTAACATGCCCCTTCTTACCACAATGATGACATTCAAAATCTCTCTACTTCGGTCTGGATTTTCTTCTGTCTCTGCACTTACCCCGACTGCTCTTCCCCCATTCCTGGATTCTCCCCCTATTCTCTGTGACTAAAATCTTTGATGAAGATTTATCCAGAGTTCATCTCTGGACCTCTTTATTTAAAATATCATACATGAAAAAACTAAATTTCATAGCACTATTACGAGAAGAATAGGTTAGAATAACATGTATATTCTCCCATGAATCGGGTAAAGTGTTAAGCATCAAATGAGCAAAAACCTCATCTTCAAAATTGATACCCATTCCAGAAAACTGATCAAAACATCCTTATTATTCACTTAAATAATCAGGAATAGATGTACCTTCTTTGTACCTCAAGTTCATAATTTTTTTTTGGATGAAAAAGTTTGATGTTTCCCTTCTTGGAAGCGTAGGTCGTCTCAAGCTTCCCCCATAATGTTCTGGAATGAGATATGTTGACATTGTGGTTCATCATGTTGTCTTCGACTCATTGTAAAATGAATCCACAAACCATCTCATGCTCAAACACCCATTCTTCATCATACATCCTCTCTGTCTTATGGGTACTAAAAACTAGATGATGCATTCTCTTGACAAAAAGTAGATATTTATTTTTAAGATGCCACATATGGTAGTTGGTACCATTCAGCAAAATCATCTGACTGTAATTGGCCTCCATAATAAATATGAAATAAAAAAACCAAACCCTTTGATACTAGATGTTGGGAAAGACAAGAAAGATATGAACTCGCCAACAATAGAAAAGGTGAACATGCAGCAGAAATAAAATATTTCCCTCCAAATAAAAGCAGTTGTGCAACGACAAAAATAAGTGCTGAAAAATAAATTTGACACCTTAAATTTTTACGTGGAAAACCCAAAAGGGAAAAACCACGGGACCTAGTCCATAAATAGGGATCCACTAAAATCAAGATGAGAAAGGTAGATACTCCCCAAAATGGAAGGTATATCAAATGTAATACTCAAGAATAGAATTGTGGATCAAAAGGCAGAGATCAAGAAAGATGATCATCAAAGAAAGGAGATCAAAAAATTGGATTTTCTCTTAGTGTTGTTACTGCCGGTGATGTTGAAATGTCTTTCCCCTGCCTCCTAATATAGGATGTATAATCTGCATAAAATAATGTCTTTGTGTCAAAAGAGTGTCACTGCGCAAATTAATTCACATGATCTTGGCCCGCATTAAAACACCCCATTGAAAGAGAAACAGTTTGGTGCTCCAATTTAGGAGGCGTTACGTGGTGCTCCAACCAGGAAGGCTCGCAACATATATCTTATATAATTAAGATAATATGATGAAATGAAATTACTCTTTCAATCCATATGCTTAGAAATTAGATTTTGAACATGACTCTTATCTAATAAATTCTGAATATATGGACACACACACACATATATATTTATATGTTTATTTGTAAATATATATAAATTTTTTAAATCAATCAAAATTAATGAAAATAAAAAAATACCTTACAAAATAAATTCAAAACCAATGAATCCCTTACTAAACAAAATTTAAAACATAACCCAAAACATGTAAATTATGGAAATAATAAGTTGTATGGATAAATTTATATATATATATTTATGCATATATATATATATGTTTATAACTTTGTAAAAAAAATAACTTGATGAACCCTTTCCAAATATTGGTTAGAGGATAACATTTAAAACATAACCCTCATCAAAAAATATTAACTCCTATATATAAATATAAATTCATATGTACATACATATATATATATATATTTATATTTATTTAAAACAACATAGATTGATAAAAAAATTAAACTCGTACATAATCATACATATTTGGTTATAAATGTATATATATGTATGTCTTTTAAAAATACACATAGTTTGATAAAAATAAATATAAAATACCCTAAAAATTTGGAGAAGTAAAATCATATTTTTTGAATATATATAATTGAATCATATCCTTCCAGAATTTAATAAAGATCAAGAACCAAAAACAAAAAGTAAATTTAATTACACCCTTACACGACATAATTTAACATTCGAAAATAAATTTTTATAAATAAAAAACTATACAATAAAATATATAATCCCCTTATTTGAATTGCAGTAGAAAAGTGTAGAAATATTTAATCATCAGTTATTTACAAACTAATAATTTCCCTTATGAAAATCTACAAATGGGAATTATCAAATAAGGGGAAACATCATTTCTTTTTCAATTTGTTTCCTAACCATCAGTATTAAAAATAATTAAAACTTATCAGTCTGATGATGAGAATATTCCAAAAAAAATTAGAGGTGTGAATGATGGGATGTTGGCTGACCTCATGTGTGGTGATGTAATTCTAAAATTTGGGAAGAGGCTGTGTGTTACCTCTATACCTGAATGAAAATGGAGTTATTGGATAATGCCCATAGCTAGAATTTCATTATACACCATGGTAGTGATAAAATGTATAAAGATTTTAAGGAGAATTTTTTGTGGGACAACATGAAGCAATAAATTACTGGTTATTTATCCAGATGTTTAGTCTGTGAACAAGTAAAGGCTAAATGAAAATATCCTAGAGGAGTCATGCAACCCATACCAATTTCTACATGGAAATGGGATGACATAACTACGTATTTTGTCACTGGATGACCCAAAAATCTAAGAATGAATGAAGTATAATGGTTAATTATGGATTTAATTATGAAATATTCACATTTCCTCATTATAAGGAGGATTTTCCACTGGAGTAGCTTGCATGACTCTATGTCAAATGAGGATGTGAGGCCTCATGGATAACCTCTCTCAATTTTGCCTCATTATGATCCATGATTGAGAGTGAAATTTTAGAAAAGTATTTAAAAATATTTGGATGCTGAGTTTCGATTGAGTACTGCTTATCACCATCAAACTAATGAGTAATTAGAAAGAATGATCCAAACATTAGAAGACATGTTGAGATCATGTTCACATGACTTTCAGAGTATGTGGTATTATTATTTACCATTGGTTGAGTTTTCTAAAAACAATAGTTTCTATTCTATTATTCAAATGGAACCATATGAATCATTATATGGAAAGATATGTCGTAAACTAACATGTTGTGATGATGTTGGTAAAAGGAAGCTTGTGGTCCTAGAGCTTGTGGAGGAAACAATAGAAATGGTAATGAATATTCAAACCCATATCAAAGAATCTCAAACTAGGTAAAAGAGACATGCTGATTATCGAAGGTTTTGGAATTTCATGAGGGAGACCATGTTTTCTTGAAAGTATCTCCATGAAAGGGTGTTATTAGTTTTAGAAAAAAATGGTAACTAAGCCCCATGTACATTGGACCTATTTAAATTCTTTAGAAAATTGGAGTGGTTCTTATAGTTTGTAAATGACAAATAGCCATTATAAGGTACACAATGTGTTCCATGTCTCATTATTGAGAAGTATATACAATGCCCAACACATGTCTTCACTTTTGAAGGTATAGAATTAGAACATGACTTATCCTACTGTGAAGAGACTATCAAGACTCTGAACACTAAAAAACTGTTATTAAGAAATCCAATGACTTAGGTGGTAAAGGTACATTGATAAAATCATAAAAATTGAAGAGGCGATGCGAGAGCCCAATGAAATTATGATGAATAACTACATAATGTTTTTATGAGGTAAGATTCTGGTAATTTCGATGATGAAATTTTTATAAGGGGATAAGAATGTAGAACCCCTTTATTTATAAATAAATTTAATTTTGAATGCAAGAAACACCGAGTGCCTATGAAAAAACATTGTTACAACCTAGCTAATTAAAATAATTTTTCCACTTCAAATATTTGAATTTCAAAAAATGGACAGCATGGTCGTGGTCAGTAATTTATTTAGCATCTGATAGGATTAACTTACATTTTTTGGTGAATAGTAACTTTACCCTTATGAAGAGTAATGTACCCTTACAAATAGTAATATGACACTGATGAATAGTAAACTCACCCACGTAAGTATAAATAAAATTTAGTCACCTTATAAATGATAGTGATTATTTTAAAAAATAATAATTATGTGTTGGTATTTTTGGGAGTAATAAATATTTAATTATAATTTTAAATTAATAAAATAAATTAAAATAAAATTAATTTTTAATAAATGTATTCCTAAATATATTTCTTTTTCCTATGATTTTATGATAATTTTTTGAGACCTCAACTACAATTCGAGCGTATTATAATGTCAGTTTTGAATTTGAAATATGTATTTTTTCACGTAAATAATGATTTTATTTAAAAATAAAATTTCACATATCAGGAAATTATTATTTATAACACGGATTCCAATTTTGAATTATACATGTCAAAAAAATTTATGGTGTATTTTTTGATTTTAGTGAAATACATGAATCTTTGTGAATAGTAAAAAATGGTAAGTTACAATACAAATACATTATAAGATAAATACATTATTACATGAGTCCTAAATGATGTAAGAACACGTGGTTCGAACTCACATGAACATATTACTGTGTTTGGTCAAAATAATCAACACTATTTCTTGTCTTGAGAAAAATAATAATATAATGATTATGATATTTAAAAATCCCTCCTCTCCTCCACTATAATAGTCACCCGTCACTCCATGTTCTTTTCACTCCTCTAAGCCTTGAAGCATCACAAATTTCTACCCAAATACTATTCCCTTGTCCCTCCCAATGTATAGGAGCCCTTGGTCTTTCCAAAGTACCAAAACCCTTTCCCTTAAGGAGGTTCTCAAGGAGGTTATTTCAATATGTAAATCCTCTTCCTTTTTCATTTAATTTCATTTCAATTTATCTTCGTTTCTTATTCTATCATAAAATCCTCTATCTAGTTGACCATTATAAATCCATTATAATCAATATACTAGAACTATATCATGATTATGTAATAACCATTATCAATATTCTTACTCTCCCTCTTTTATTAAATAAATGAAATCATCATCCAAGAGGTGCCGATTTACTTCCTTCATGGATGAAAACATTTCCTTCTTAAAATTAATATTATAAGATATTCATTTAAATATTTTAATGTTTGATATAGATTTCGAAATTTATAATTAAAACTTTTTATTCCCCAGAATTAACATAATTACATAATACTAAATGATAAAACAAAATGAGTTCATTATGATCAATAACTGCCAAAAAAATCTAAACGATTATCACTAAATGTATTGTCTAATAATTCATTCTCATAATATGTTACCAAATGATATATATAACCATTTAAAGGTAGTTATTGTCACTAAACACATGTAATTCAAAATCTATTGAATTATACCAATTTTAAATCAACTCTATTACTTATAATCAGTTGAACCGATCATGAAATCAAGGAAACGAACACTCCGGAACAACAAAATTCAATCATATAACCTATCAATAAGGCCATAAATGAACATAAAAAACTATAATGAATCAATTAAAATTAGATATGGTTCTGAACTACTTAATTAATGGACTAAATTTGATTATCCTAGATGTTAAGGTCATGTTTTGAACACGTTCATACATAAGGTAAGGGTTTTCTACCCGGACCTCCATTTTTTTTGGGTTACTCTTATTCTATACTTACCTCAATGAAATTATTTATTATTATTATTAACTCCTCATAAATTCTGTTTTAATTTTCTATATATTTTTACCAATCAATATCCTTCCTTAGTTTATGGAGATTTCTATGTTTTAAATAGATCTTTCGATAACAAATTCTGATTAAAAAGCCCATTTCAAAGGAACTTATGAAATTCTTACCTATTTTAAAATGCACTATATACTTTGTTTTCAGTCCCCATTATTTTTATGAAATAACTCATTTAATTATGAAAATACTACATTAATTCACTTTGGGTTTTATGAAATGACTTTTTCCAAAATAACTCTTCTTTTCAAAGAAAAAGAGTTTTTATCTTAAGAACTAATCAATGATTTTATACTTGTATTTTATTCTATTTCAAATCATTTTTTGATAAATGTTTAATGGGGATTAATATTTTATGATATCATCTACCATAATTTATTGATTGTTTTATGATTATTTTGAAAATGGATGTAATATCTTGATACAATTCACCATATTACTCTGAATGGTCAGTGTTCATATTTAATGATTGGGGAAAGATATTTACTTTTGAATTGTTAGTTTCAATATGAATGTATATGTTTTTTATGCTTATCCATGTTCATATAAGAATTAAATGGACTTATTACATGATGGATGGGGCCCACTATATCCCCTCTATGCATCGATATGTCTCTTGAGACAAACTAGTTTGTGTTTTTACTCGTTTATATAGGGTCCTAGAAGGAGGCCTTGACATAATGGTTATGATGTCCGACATTATGAATTTCATCATTGTGAAAATAGAGACTGATAGTCCATGTGATTATTTGACTTGTAGAATATCCATGACTCTATTTTATGTAATTATTTAAATGTAATACCCAATAAATTATAAACATAGTTTTATTATAAAAATATATTATCAAATTGATTTATTTATAATTAAAAAGAACTAATAATATTTTTGATATAATTTTTATTAAAAAACCTAACTGAAAATAATTGTTTTATTTTATTATAAGTATTATTTATAGTTTTCATTTTTTTATAAAAACAAATATGATTTTTCTTTTCTTAAAGGAATATTTTAAAATAACTATTTTTATTATTTTTGTTGAATAGATTTTTTTATTGAAATGGTTATTTAATAGAATATTTTAAATTAATAATATTATAATAAAAATAGTTTGATTTTATAAAATTTTATCTTCAAAAATTATATATATATATATATATATTTTTATGTATGTATGTATGTATATTAAGTTACAATTTTTTGTATTGAATAATGAATTATGTTTAATTTGTTTTATAAATTTCAATTATCAAAAATTGTTTAAAATAAGTATATTCTAATTATGATAGTTTTGACAATTATATTTAAAATAAACATATTTTATAAAAATGTTACAATTATTATTTTTGTTATATTGTATGATGATATTTTAAATGTATAATATATACATAAAAACTTTGAAGTCGTTATATTATGATATTTTAATTTTTCATGTAAAAAATGAAGTAATAAAATTAAATGAAAAATTTTAAAAATAATAATAAATTGGGTTATAGTGTTAGGGGAACATTGAGGGTTTTGAGAAAGGGGAGGCCGAGCTATTTGGGTCTCCAGGTCACATGCATCAAGGGACCGCTGGGAGCTTCAATGCTAAGTGTGTTGGGTTCGATTCACTATGGGGTTTTCGACCAAGGGTAATCGAGTGTCGGTGAGGAGTCCAAGCGGGCGACGATCGCTGGTGAGGGATTTTGAGGATCTGAGCGGTATCCTTCTTCTTTGTGAACTGTTAGGGTTCAGATCATCCCATTGTTCTTAGATCTACCTAGAAGGTGTCATCCATTTTTATTTTGAGATATTCCAATCCCTTTAAAATATCATCTGTTGATTAGTTATTTGATTTCTGATGGACCAATTTTCTATAAATCAGATGTAGGCTTCTATTTTGAAACCCAATGTCTAATATCTATCATGGTTTATCTGTTTGTCTATATATATCGTCATATGTCATGTTTTTTTGAATATTGGTTTACTTTTGGATTATGGATAAGAATCTTATAATTTGGTTTGTAGATGTCTGTTTCAGCTGAGTAAACTTCATTTTATACTTAATATATCAATTTTATACTTTCTGCATTTGGATGATTCTATTTATGCGAATGGATCAATTTATATAAATTCCATTTTTTATTTCCACTTCAACTTCCATATTTCTTATAAAGCTTGATTCTTTGTATAAACAGTAGTTTTTTTGGATATAAAGCCACAAACCATGGTGCAATTGAATTTGAAACATGGTCTTCCTTTCAGATCTTGAGTGCATGTCTACAGAAGTTCTATATAATAGTGTTCTGATTCATAATTATTTTTTGGTTTATTTATTTAATTATATAATTTATGATTTATGAAATCTATTCTAAATGAGCAGCAACAAATATTTTCTTTAATATTATACTTCACTATGAATTTTTAAGTCTTTTTGGAATCAATTTATTGATTTTATATATTGTAGTATTGTAAGAGTTTTATTATCTCATTTCTTGTTCAAATTTATTATGTGATGAATTATTTTTATTTATCAAATCTTGTATTAATACATGGATGTGTGATAATATTAATTATGTTCTTATAAGAATATTATTATATTCTGATTCTTGTTAAGTATATATATATTTATTTATCAAAGCCTTGAATAAACCTAAATTTATTCCACAATTATGAGTATTATAAATTCCATTACATATATAAATATATATATATATATATTTGTGTGTGTGTGTGTATGAAATGTTTATTGACATGTTATAATGTTTATTATTATGTTTCTAAAAAACGTGCACACAATGTCATCATGTTAAATTGAAAATAAAGATGTTGCAATTACATATATCCATGGCCATGAATTATGATTAATGCCAACAAATGTTTCATTCATAATAAATTTTTGTTTTAAATTTAAGATGTTTTATTTAAAATGTTTATTTTATAATATTATGTGTGAAAAATAAATATTTATTGTGATAAATTATTTATATCAATAGAAAATTTATTACAAGAAAGAATGCTTGAATGCTTGGACAGTACATGAAAAGGATTATGGCATGAGTTTTGGTTGTAACCAAACTCTCAAGTCACATTCAATATAAGATCATATATTTATGTATATACATACTTATATATAAATATAAGTGTGATATTTTATTTTAATGTAGTGAGATGTTTTCAAAATTAAAAACTTTGGTAAAAGTATATATAAGTAAACCATGCTAAAAATGTTTTTTGAAAATCCGATACTCGAATGTAGTAAATATGATAGGGAAATGGAGATTGAACCCATCCCTTAAGCCGGTAGCCCAATACATCCATCAATGTATAAATTGGCCTCAACTCATAGTTTTTCTTAAGAATCTTTATTAGTGTTTTCGTAAATATCAACATATTATTTTTAAACAATTTTTTATTGTAATTATTTTCCAATGTCATATAATTTTTTTTAAAGCATAAGTAATTTCAAATAATGTATTCAAATGGTTATTTCTGAAAGTACTTTTGAATTTTTTTTCTAAAAAATATATTTTAATATTTTTTAAATATTTCCAACCACCTTAATTGGAATATTTAATGCTCAATCTACGTATAAAAACTACTTTCACTGGTGACATTGAAGTTCTATGTTGGGTGGCTTCAGTAAAGGGTTAACTACATGATATCTTTATTAGATGTGTTTTTCTACATTACTTTTTTAAAGCACTGATAAAAATGTATGGTTTGTATATTCTCCAAAACCTTGTCCAGTAAAGGACCTCTTTTTTATAATGTGTTGTGTAATTTCGTAGTTTTTTTTATAAAACAATTACACAACATGGTTTTGAACTGAATCTGGAAGTACTGTCTCGGGGCATAAATAACTAATGATAGTTTTGAGATGGTTTTGATTAAATGTAATAATTGAAATTAAGTGTTTTAATTAATTTAATTATAAGGTAATTATAATGCATACAATTAGTCATAATTATTTTTTTATTGTTTTCAAATTTATTTTGAAAAAAAAGATGTTTTGTTTTATAAAAAAGAATATCTGAAAATAAGTATATTAATTTAATTATTTTTATCGAAATATTATTTAATATTTTAAATTAATAAAAAACAATATATATTGAATATACTAAATTATGTTACTTTTTTATTTTAATATATGCTAATAATTATTTAATTTTACGTAAGGAATAATATTAAGATTCAAATATTTGGGTTTTAAAAATTTTGATTTCAATAAAATGTTATATATGTATATATGTATATGATGATATAATTACTAATTTTCAATAATTCCTCGTGATTAAATTATTTTAATAAATTTTGAATAATGAATCACAATTTTTAATAAATATATTATAATTATGATAGTTTAATCAAATATATTTAAAATATTTTTTTTATAAAAATGTTATAATTATAATTTTTCTTTAATAACATTATATTGTATGATGATATATTTTAATTAAATACTAAAATTATATATATATATATATATATATATATATATATAATTTGAAATTGTTATATTATGATATTTTTATTTTATGTGTAATAAAATAAATTGAAAAATAATTTAAAAAAGGAAACGTTGACAGGGAAGGTGAAATCAGAATGGGGTATTAGGGTTCATAGGTTTCAGGTTCGAGAATCGAGGTCTCAACCTACAGGATTCATCTGGGGAGTGGATGTCGAGCGCTGATAGGGGAGACAAATTCGAGGGTCGGTCGTGAGCTAGAGAGGTGGTTGCGCAAGAGGGATTTGAGCCAAGGTCCGACATATGTCATCATCGTCATGTCGAGCTAAAGCCAAGTGACGAAGGAGGATGGTCTGAGCGATATCTATGTGAGGTTCCAGTCGTGGTTGGGGATGCGAAGTAATCCAAATATGAAGTTTCAGTTCTTCTTCGACCTAGCATGAGGTAGGCGTGCATTTTTCTTCATAGGAGTCTGATTTTCTACCGGTTAAACAATGGCATTTGGCGAATTCTCGAATTTCTTCTTGGTGAACCAGTAGTTGTGATCCTTTGTAAATTTTTTTGGGATTTTTTATTCAATTTACAATCATGAATTTTATCTAAAATCATTGTTTGGTTATATTATATTTTTTTATCAATTTTCGTTGCCTCTGTGTACACAGCTAGAAAAGCGAGCATGTGTGTCGTTATATTCAATATGTTCCATATATGAAATTCAACAGAATCTCCTTGGATCCTCATATGTCTCATTCAACTATCCTAAATTTTTCATTTGATTGTGCCTTTTCCCCCATATTCTATCTTCATTGATAGTAGCTTTCTCTATAAGCCGTATGTGTGTGCCGCTATACACACAGTGGAAATTTATGTCTATAAAAGGTAGTTAACTAGTTGTGTAAATGAAATTTTTGGGAAAATATTTTTGGTGTCTACATCAATAGAATTTATGTTTTATTCCATTAATAGTTGTAAGGTATATTTACTTTTAGTCTTTAAATTACACTAAAACATATTTTCTTCTGATTAAATTTTACTGTCATTTATTCTAAAACTACGATTTCTACTTTTGCATAAGGGATGTCATATGTTTTTCAAAATATTATGATCAAATGATGCCCCTATTTTATATTAAAATTAAATTAAAGGGATTATATATTTTACTGTACAATATTTTATTTATGAAAAATTATTTTCAAATGTTAATTTTACATTGTTTAAGGGTGTAATTAAATTTATTTTTAGTTTTTGGTTCTTGATCATTATTAAATTCTTGAAGGATATGCTTTAGTTATTTATCTTCAAAAATTATGATTTTACTTAATAAAAAAGTTAAGGTAGATTATATTAATTTTTATCTAACTATGATTTTTTTAAAATACATAATCACACACACAACACACATACACACACATATGTGCATTTCTATCCAACAATGTACGATTAAGTATGGTTTTAATTATTATTGATCAAGCTAGGTTGTTTTACAAATACATATATATATACATACATTCATATGAATCTATATTTATCTATATGACTTCATATTTTTAGATGATGGTTATGTTTAAAATTTTATCTTCTAACTTAAGGGTTTAACAACTTATTTTGTTTTACATTATTATACACAATCAAACATAGAGATATATATATATGTATGTATGTATATATATATATATATGAATTTATATGTACAACTTATTATTTTCATAATTTACATGTTAAAGGTTTTATATTAAATTTTGTTTAGTATTGCATTCATTGGTTTCGAATTAAATTTTTAAGGTATTTTTTTCATTAATTGTGTTTGATTTTAAAAATATATATATATATGTACATATATACATATATGTGTGTGTGTGTGTGTTTATTTTCAGAATTTATTGGATAAGAGACATGTTTAAAATATAATTTCTAAGCATAAGGATTGAAAGAGTTATTTTAAACAATCAAATTATCTTAATTATATAAGATATTCATATGAATATAAGTATATATGAATTCTAATTAACATAATATGTTTAGATGCTATCAAACAATTTTTTTTCTTTTATATTTTAATTCAATGTCTTTGACTTGTATGAATTTAGTTGTATTATTTGAAAATATCTGTTGATTAAAATGAAATACATTCATATATACATATATTTATGTATATATACGTGTATGTATGTATATATACGTGTATGTATATATTTATAACTTTTAGATTTTATAAATTATTAATTTTTCTTTAAATCTTTTTTCTATGCTAATATTTTGAAAGATAAATCGTCTGAAAAAGGGTTTTATTGTGTTCAAAACCATCATTTTATGTGAAGTGCACACACACACACACACATAGAGATATATAAATATATATCTGTGTGTGTGTTTGTGTGTGTCTATAAACATATATAACTATCTATTTGCAGTATATTTGTGACAAGGGTTTTGATTTAAACGATTATTTCTAAAACCCATGGGTTAAAAGGGTAATTATTTTCAATTTTTATGAATTTTATTCATATGTGTATATATATACAAATTTATACACATGTTAGTATATGTAATTGTTTCTATCCATTTTATGAATTCATCGTAATTAAAAACATAAGGGTTTAATTTTTGTCAAATGATTTTGTTCAGTAAAGATGAATATATATATAAATGATTTACGTATATATACACATATGTCAAACCATGAAAATAATGTTTTTAATTTAAAATCCAGTTTTCCTAAGTGATTATAATTCCTGATGTAAAATGGAAAACAATAAAAAAATCCTATTTTTTATTGTCTGCCTTAAAATTTTAAAAGTGTTTTAACTTTGATATTATAGTTTTTTCCATGTATGTAAGCTATTATTTTATGTGTAAACACCTAATATTCAAAATAACATGAATGGATTAGTTTAATACTATAATTCAACGGGAATATCTAAATTTTAACATTTTATGTGATAATATTGGTATTTCATGTTCAAAAGTGTTTTTGTGTGTCCAGACATGTCATTCATAAACTAGATATGGCCATCATCTAAATTATAACTGACGTTCCATTAATTTTTAGATTAATTGTTCATTTATTAAATTATCCATGTTATTTATTATTTAATGATAAAGATATTTATTTAATATATGAGATTAATATTTTGGGATAATTTAATGAACGATTTATTACTATTTTGATGTCATATTTTGATACTTTTCATTTCATTGCTAAGAATGGTCAGGGATTTTGTTTATATATTAAGGAAATTTATCTACATTTCATATGTATATGATGTTTGTGTTTAACCTCGTTCATATGGGGAATGAAATGTCCTTATTATTGGATAGGTGGGGCCCACTATAGCGCCACGATGCATCAGTAGGTCTAATTAGACAAACTAGTGTCTCGGCATGAGGCCTTAACAGTATAGTTATATATAATATTAGTATAAGGCCTTGATGGTGTAGTTAGGATGTCTGTGATTATACATTCCCTCATTATAAGATTAGTATTTGATCTTCAATGTAATTATTTGACTAGCATAATATCCATGGTTACTAATCATTCTCTTATGAACATTTATGTGGCTTTAATTTATCGGTTTTATATTTTCAAATTCACATGGTATAATGTTTTATATTTATGTATACAATTATATGTAAACAATTAATTCATAAGGAGGGATTAATATTTACATTCCAATCCATAAAACGATGGTTTTAAATTTATATATCATTTCACAGTTTAGATTTATTTGATTATTGATATCATTTTTTGTGAAAATGCCAAACAAGAAATATTTCATTGGAAAATTTTTATCTATACCTCTAGTATGTCATACATAATTAAGTATGGAAATTATCTATCTTATATGTGAAATTCCATGCCTTTTTATTCAAGAGTGTGCAGATATTATTATTAAATTTATTTGTAAATTTTAAATAACACTAGTAATTTTTTAGCATGGGGATCTCTAAAAAAATGGTTTTAGTAACTCTTGAAAAATGATGATGACATGTTATGAGAAACATGTTTTATTTTTATGAAAATGATTAAAGGTGTGTATTTTTAATAAATGGTTTAAAATATTTTATTAATTCTTTAAAACCTTTTACTATTCATCTTAAATTCTCACCGTATATTTAAACTTTTTTACATGTTTAGTAGATTTACCAGTGATGTGTTTTTCTCTGTGGAGGCAGCACACTGAATATTGTTTTATTTAATTAATTTTTATTTTCATAGAGTTGTGAAAATGTGTAATGGTTATATATAATTCTCAAAAACCTAGACCGTTAAAGATCCATTGTTATGTAATTTGATGTGTAATTATTTAGTTTCTTTTATTAAAAAAATCACACAACATATTTTAGCACTAGCTCTGAGAAACTTGGGTCGGGGTTTTATAGTTGGGATCAGAGCAATAGACTAGACAAAATTGGAGATTATATATTTTCATCTAAGTGGTAGAGTATAGAAATTTACCAGTCCATTTTTTTTAATTTTATAGATAGAAATTAAGAATACTTTTTTCCAACGAACGATTTGTGAGGAGAAAATTCTCTTGAGGGGGAATAATGTAACATACGGAAATTCCAGACATAGTTTTATTATATAAATATTATATTAAATGGAATAATTTATAAATAAAAAACTAATGATATTTTTGAGTTGATTTACATTAAAGATAATAAGGGAATTTAACTATTTCAATTAATCTAATTACAAATAATTACAATAATTCCTATTATTTAAAATTATTATGTATAGTTTTCAAATTTATTTTGAAAATAAAATATTGTTCTGTTTTGTTAAAATGAATATTTTAAAATAACTATATTAATTAAATCATATTTTTCAAAAGGTTATTTAATATTTTAAATGAATAAAAAATAATATATATTGATTACAAAAAATCATGTTACATAAATATTTAAACATATGATAATTATTATTTAATTTGACATAATGAATATTATTAACATAAATATATTTTGGTTTTACAAATTTTTATTTTCGAAAAATGTTATATATATATATATATATATATATATATATTATGTATATATATGTATATGATTTTACAATTACTAATTTTGAATTATGAATTATAAATAAACTATTTTTATAATTTTATAATTATGAAAAATTAGTTTAAATAAAAATATTATAATTATGATAGTTTTATAAAAAAAATTAATAACTTTTTTTTATAAAAATAATACAATTATAATTTTTTTTTAATAAAATTATACAGTGTGATGGTATATTTTAATTAAATATTGAAATTACATATATAAAATTTTAAATTTTAATATTATGATATTTGTATTGCAGGTGTAATAAAATAAAATTAAAAAAGATTAAAAAAGGAAGTGTTGATGGGGAGTGTGAAATCAGAATAGGGTATCAGGGTTCTTAGGTGTTGGGTTTGTGCAGCAGGGTGAGTTGTGGCCTGTGGGTTTCCTCTGGGGAGAGGAATCCAAGAACAAGGAGGGGAGACGAAGCCTAAGGTCAACTATGAGATATAGTGGTGGTCTTGTAGGAGGGATTCGAGCTGAGTTTTGATGGATGAAAATGTCGTCGTGCCGAACTAAAGCCGATCAATGGAGGAAGATGGTCCGAGCGGTGTCGATGTAGGGTTCTGGTCATGGTTGGGGATCTAAAGAATTCTAGATGTGAAGTTTAAGATCATCATTGGCCTATCATGAGGTAGGCCTGTGTTTTTATTTTTAGGAGTCTAGTAGGCATGTGTTTTTTTTTGTTTTTTTAAATTACTCTACCAAAATCAGAAGTTATTATCCTTTGTAACTATTCTATAGATCATTTTTTCAATTTTTAGTCATGTGTTTTATCTTCCGTAATTGTTTTTTTATATTATATTATTTTTGACAATTTAGGTTTCCTATGTGTACATAGCTTACAAAGAAATATAATGTGTGTCAATATCTTCAATCTGTTCTTATTATGAAATTCAACTGAATCTCCTTTGATCCACATATGTATTATTTGTTTATCATGATTTTTCATTTTATTGTTCCTATTTCCCCACTTGTTATCTACATGGAAATGAGCTTTCTCTCCAAGCCATGTGTCTCTGCCACTATACACATAGTAGAATTTTTTTGCTATAAAATCCAGTTAACCGAGTGTGTTAATGTCATTTTGAGGAAATTTTTTTTGGAGTCTGCATCAATAGAATTTATTTTTCTATAGTAATAAATATAAAGGATATTTATTTTTAGTTATTCAATTACTCTAAATAATATTTTGTTATGAGTAAATTTTTCATTCATTTATTTTAAAACTATGACTTCTTGTTTTTCATAAGAAAAATTAATTTTTTTTCAAAATAATATGATAAAATGTTGCATATGTTTTCTACTGAAATTAAATTATGGGGATTATATTTTTTTTTGTAGAATCTTTTATTTATTAAAAATTATTTTCAAATGTTAATTTAAGTTATGTAAGGGTGTAATTAAATTTATTTTTAGTTTTTGGTTCTTGATCTTTATTAAATTATGGAAGGATATGATTCAATTATTTATCTTAAAAAATTATGATTTTACTTCTCAAAAATGATAAGGGGCATAATATTTATTTTTATCAAACTTTATTTTTAAAAGAAATATATATGTGTATATATATATATATATTCTTTTATATCCATCTATGTTTGATTAAGTAAGGGTTTAATTATTTTCTATCAAGCTATGTTTTTTACAAATATATATACATATATACGTATATATGAATCTATATTTATCTATATGACTTAATATTTTCAGATGCGGGTTATATGTTAAATTTTATATTTTAAACTATATTTGGAATGGGTTCATTATGTTATTTTTTTTGAATTTACATATATATGTATATATATAGATATATGAATTTATCCCTACGACTTATTATTTTCATAATTTACATGTTATGGGTCATGTTTACAATTTTTTTAGTAACGGATTCATTGGTTTCAAATTTATTTTGTAAGGGATTGTTTTATTTTCATTAATTGTGTTTTATTTAAAAAAAATATTTTTACATATATATATATATATATTTATTTTGAGAATTTATTAGATAAGAGACATGTTTAAAATGTAATTTTTAAGAATATGGATTAATAGAGTTATTTAATTTCATCAAATTGTCTTCATTATATAAGATATACATATGAATATATGTATATATGAGTTCTATATAACTTAATGTTTTTAGATGTTATAAAACAATTTTTTCATTTAAATTTTAATTCTATGTTTATGGATTGCATTAATTCAGTTTTATTATTTGATTTTTTTCATTGTAATGAAATACATATATATTTATATATGTATGTATCTATATTTCTAACTTTCAGATTTTATTAATTAGACAGTTTGTTTTAAATTTTACCTCTAAGCTAATATTTTGAAAGATAAATCATTTATAGAATGGTTTTATTGTGTTCAAAAACATTATTTTATGTGTAGGGTAAATTTATATATATATTTATGTATATACACATATACAACTTCCCATTTACAGTATATATGTGATATGGGTTTTGATTTAAACGATTATTTCTAAAACTCATGGTTTGTTTATGTAATTATTTTTAATTTACATGAATTTTATTCATATGTGTATATATATCTATATATAGATATATATATATTTATAAACATTTAAGTATATTTCATTTTTTCTTTCCATTTAATGAATTTATCAAAATTTATAACTTAAGGGTTTAAGTTTTATTAAATTATTTTTTTGTGCAAAGATGTATGTATGTATATGATTTTTTACATATACATGTTGATCCATGAAAGGTATGTATTTAATTAGAAATATAGTTTTCCTGTGTGATTATAATTTCTAATGTTAAATTGAAAATTATAACAAAACTTTGTTTCGTTATTGTGTGCCATAACATTTTAAAAGAGAAATTATTTTGATATTATAGATTATTTAATGTAGATAAGATATTATTATATGTGTAAACACATAATTTTTGAAACATTTTCCATTGGTGGTTTCAGGTTGTGACTATCATTCTATTTGAATCTCTAAATAGTAACATTTTTTGTGATAATATAACCATTTCATGTGAAAACGTGTTTCTTCTTATCCATACATGTCATTCATTAACTAGATATGGTCATCATCTAAATGATAATTGATATACCATGCATTTTTATATTAAGTGTTCATTTATTTAACTATCCCCAAATTTCATGATTTACAAGTAAATATAGTTACTTCAATTATGGGATTAAACTTTTATGATAATTTATTGAACGGTTTAGGATTAGTTTGATGCTCTATTTTGATACCATTAAATTCATTACTTAGAATGGTTAGAGATTATGATTACATATTGTGGAATGTTATTTACATTACATATGTATATTATGTTTATGTTTAACTATATCTATATGAGGAATGCATTGAACTTATTATGTGATAGGCGGGGCCTACTATATCCCCTCGATGCAACAGTATGTCTTATGAGACAAACTAGTGTCATGACACAAGGCCTTGACTGTATGGTTATGTATGATCCTGGAACGAGGCCTTGATGGTGTATTTATGATGTCAGTAATTATGAATTCCCTCCTTATGAGATTTATATTTGATCCACCATATGATTATTCAACTAGTAAAATAATCATTGTTAAGAATCTTTCTATTATGAAAATTTATACGGCCTTAATTAATCAGTTTTATATTTTATAATGAATATTGTATAATGTTTTATATTTATCTCTATACTAATATGTAAAAAATTCATGTATAAGGAGGGGTTAATATTTAGTTTCCATTCTCTAAAACAGATGTTATAAATTTATCTAATATTTAGTGGTTTATACTTATGTGATAATTGATATCGTTTTATGTTTAATTTCTAAACAAGAATTATTTCATTTGAAAATCTATACCTATATCCCAGGTATGTCAAGAGTAATTAATTATTCCCATTATCAAAGTTATAAGTGGTATTACATTCATTTTCTATTCAAGTGTGTTCATACCTTATTATGAATTTTATTTGTAACATTTAAGTATAGAAATTTTTGAGCATGGGTTCTTCTAAAAAATTATTCTAGTAACTATAAAAAAAAGGATGACATGTTATGGAAAATGTTAATTTTTTATGAATAAAATTTAAAGTATGTATTTTTATTTTGAAGAAATGTTTTAAAATAATTTATTGATTATTTTTCAAACCCCTTACAAAGAATTTTAAATGCTCACCCTAAATTTTAAATTCAATTGTACAGGTTTAGTAGATTTATTAGTGATGTTTTATTCTATGAGGAGGGAGCACACTGAAAATTATTTTTTTAGACAATTTTATTTTTTTACAGTTTTGACATTATGTAATGGTTTTATCTAATTCTCTAAAACCTATACCGATAAAGTTATTCTATTGGGTAATGTGATGCATAATTATACATTTTATTTTATAAAAAAATTACAAAACATATTTTAGAACCAGTACCGGGTAACTGGGGTTGGGGGATTACATAAAACAAAATAATTTTTAAGGAAAATAATTTAATAATACTATATAAATCAATATTTTATTTTATTTTTCTATAAGTTCATTTTTTTTAAAAAAATTATTATTTTTCTAAAACAGTTTTTATTTGAGTTTTATGAAATTGTATTAAATGTACTAAAAATAATGTCTAGAAATTAAATATTTTAAAATATATATAATATTTCGAATCAGTATTTCCAAAAAAAAGTATTAGTTTAATTTTTTCTTTGGTCACAAAATTAGTTACTAATTTCAAAAAATGATGTATAATGGTTAAGGTAAATTATGTACAAAAATTAATTAAGTATAAAATTCAAAAAATACCACAAAACTATCCATTATTTGAGTGGATGTGAGGTGACTAGACATATCTTCCTTACTATATTATTTTCGATAGCTTTTATTGAAATATTAGTTGAATTAAAAGGGAGGGAACTGTAATATTTAATAAAATATAATTTTATCTCATTTTATTTCATAATGATGTTTTCATGGTTAGTATATGAGTAAATATGTAAGAACCTAGATCATATTTTCAGATATAAATCTTGTTTTATGGTGTTTTTGAGAAAAGTGGAGTTTCTGGAAATTTCTGGAGTACACTCCATATACTTATAAGTACACATTGTGTACTCGGTTGTCGTGGGTAGCCGTTTAATGGTCGTGTAACGGCCGAAGATATGGTCGTGTGGGGTGACCTGATGACTGTCTAAAGAAGATATCGTTAATGGAATGTACACGATGTGTACTTTTAAAAGACATGTTGTGTACATTCCTTTTATATCATTAAATGGACAGGGGTCACGTCTAACCGACCGAATACCCTTCTTCTAGGTCTATCTCATCCTGGTGCGTCTATGGGAAATGATTATTCTCTGATCCCCTAACACTACATTCATTCATTGAATCAACCCTCATCGATTACGTTGGAATCACCACTATAATCTCTTCCTTCTTATAGAGCCTCGCTTCTTGATTTTTCTCCTTTTGTGAGATATCCTCAATTAAACATTTTTAGCAGTCTTGTAGATCTATGACATTATATGGTGATTCAAAGAATGAGTTTCGCGTATATCAATCGTACAACACTCAGTTCGTTGGATTGTTCCTTTCTGTAGTAATTATTTGAGTTATATGTGCAAAACTTCCCAATACCCTTATTCGGGGGTATTTCATGTTTATGGTTTTTAGCCATGATATTTCCTACTATGCCTTGTGTTCTTGAGTAGAGGGTTTATGATTGTAAATAGGGCTATTTATCTTGTTATGGATGTGTTTTCCCATGTTCTCTTGATAATGACTTTTTGGTCTAGCTTTTCCAGTTATGCTGCTTTATTTTCCATGCCTAGTATTGTTATGATGGAGTGATTTTATCTCACATGATATGATATGATGTAGACTATTAGCCAAGTAGTTTATGAGGTTTACATTGGCTTCTATTTACTATTTGGGAATGATTTTTTTACACATGGTTGTGGGAACCTGGTGTAGTAGACCATAAGAAGAATAGATGCTAAGGGCTTCTCCAGAGTGTATGTTTACTATTACATTGCGAGACCATAGGGGGGCTGGACTTTGTGCTCCCTCAGAGTGTCTGTAGTTCCATGTTACGAGACCACAGGAGGAATTGGATGTTGAGTGCATCCCTAGAGTTTCTATAGTTTCCTATACGAGACCACATGTGGAATTGACGGTGAGTGCTTTCTCAGAGTGTCTTTTCTAAAGCTGAACCAGAGGGGTTAGACTCAGAGTACCTTCCATAGGGTTTCTTGTGTTTGTTTGGTTGGAGCAGAGGGGTTAGGATATGAGTACTTCCTAGAGGGTTACTTATGATTATAGGTTTCTTAACTAATAAATGGGAATGGTTGTAATTTAAACTATATAATTGTTTAATTTTAGTACTTCCTTATTTACTACTTCATTTTGCATTTTCCTACCGTACATATTCATTGACTGTTAGGAACAGATATTTGGGTGGTTTCCTACCGGGATTTGTCCCACACTCAGTTTGGGTCATGATTGTGGGCCCAAAGTGATTATATTGTTGCAGGTCTAGATAAGGGCAAGCACCCTTCTACTTCAGCTACATTATTGCTGTGGAATTGGGGAGCATGGGACCAAGATGAGGCTTGTGATGTTGTGGATATGTTTACTTGATTTTATTTTGTACTTTTCTTTAGTACTGTATTCCATCATTGTGACTTTCTTGGATTCTTTCCTAGACATATGTATCATGCATCATTTATATATGAGTGCTCCAGTTGTTTATTACTCCCGTTGTTTACTTATTTCATGTTTTACTGATTCCTCTATTTTTTTCTGTTTATTTCCACAGCGTTACTCTTCCAATGAGGGCATAGTTTCCCCACAATCACACTCAAGGCCCTCGCTGCTAGTTGGCAGCCTCTAGCATTTGGGGAAATGCTCTTGAGGCCATGTGACCAACTGGGTACAGGGAACCTCTAGGCGGCTCCTGGAACTGAAACGTTACAAAGTGGTATCAGAGGAATTATTTTCTTCATCACATATGGTTTAGAGCCTATAGATAGGGAGAAAATGAATTGGTACTTGGTAATAATATTTTCTACAGAGTAGGTAAAATGTGTATAAGGAAAATCCAATTTACCTTGTATGTTATGATTTTTATGGTTTCTCAATTATAACAGTTGATTTTATTTCACCATTGGATGATTCACATGTTTTGTGTTGTTATTCTTGATATAATTACTATTCTATTTCTGTTGAAACCTGATGAGATGTGGTTATTCTGTATCATGCATCATATATGAACTTTCTATAGATCACATGTCATGCATTCTTTTCATGCCATTTAGGGTGAATTAATGATTTCATGTTTTTGTGCTAGATGTTTTGCAAGATATGCATGTTGTTGTGATAGATTCCTTGATATGATACAAACTTCTTGATAGAATATTAAATTTTATATGGTTTATTTCAAATGAATGCCACACTTTGGTTCTTGAGGTGTTATGGGCCCTCATGGATCATAATTGGGTAGATCATGGCTTTTTTATGCTTTTATATGACATGTATAAGATTCCAAGATTTAATTCACGGAGATTATGGGCCCTCACAAATCGTAATTTGTCACTTTAATGTTCTAGTCGGTGTTTTATGGGTTCCAGAGAAAAACCTATAATACACGGTGTGTATTTATGAATACACACCATCTATCCTTTAGTTTGGGAAGTAAATGTTTCTCTTATGTACACACCGTGTTCTGTATGTGCACGCCGTGTAGTCTCTAACCGTTTCACTGGCTATGTGGGTAGAGACACGGGGTTGGTAAATCATCGGTAGCACATGCCATGTACATGACATACAGGTCGTGTTGTATAGACTGTTTTTTCCACCTGTGTCAATGAAATCCTTATAGCACACACCGTGTCTGGCATGAACACACCATGTAGTCTTGTTCTAATGGAACCGTGTGGGATATTCATATAGAAGAACTCGAGAAGGGGAACACGATTCAGGTACACGTCGTGTCTTGGACAAACACGCCCTGTATATGGGGTTTTACACAACCAGTGTTGGTAGGAGTACATTCCCCTGTGAAGGCTTAAAGGAACACGACGTTTAGGGGTTATACACGATGTGTATCCCTATTTTGAAAATATTGAATGTTTTCCTTATCTTGTTCCCTTCATTCACTTCTAAGTTTTAGTCCTTAATTTTCTTAAACTAAGTTTTGCGCTTGACATTGTAGAGTCATGCCACCAAGATTTCCTCCAGTTGTACGCCAATTAGAGGGCAGTGATCAGACACTAGACATGGTAGATCAAGGACTACCAGAAGATCGTCCTGTAGTGCTAGTCTTGGAACCAAATATTATTACAGATACAGGTTTCAAAGCACTGTTCCTAGAGGGATTTATGCGGTTCATTCAGACCTTCAATGGAGTACCCCATCCCTCACCTTCTATGGTAGAGCTGACTTGGGTTTTTCAACAGCAGCATCCTCCCACTTTTATAGGGGATGAAGTGCCCCAGGCTGCAGATTCATGGTTAGAGTTCATGCTATCTATCTTCAAGCATCTGGAGAAGCCTCCAGAAAATATGGTGAATCTCACTACGTATATGTTTTGGGATTCCTCCAAGATATGGTGGGATGTGATCTCATAGGCGAGACGTCAGCCGGTTACGGCTTGGGATGAGTTCCAGCTTTCCTTCTATGACTACTTCTACTCGGAGACTTTGAGGGCCGACTGAGACTCAGAGTTCATGAGTCTAGATAAAGGTACTCTCTTAGTCATGGATTACTCTTCTTGATTCATAGAGTTTATGTTATTCACACTTATCCAAAGAGGTGATGAGTTATTCCTAATGAGAATGTTTGACGATGGTCTTAGGAATGATGTATGATCTTAAGTGGATATCTTCAGGTTGACATCCATCAACTCTATAGTCAACCAGGAGTTGATCACAGAGTGAAATTTGAGGGATTCATGAGCTGTGAGACAGGGCGGTTCAGAATCCAGAGTTGGTACCCCTCAGACTGATTGTAGGAAGCGCCATAGGGATTCTACGCGCAGGGATTCAGGGAAGTGGGATACTTCTTCTGGTGGTCAGGTGGTGTACTACCAGTGTGGGAAGAGCATGAATACAAGGCCACATTGCCCGAGATACCCAGTGGAGTGCCTATATTGCGGTAAGATGAGCTATCTTCAATATTTCTGTTAGTTTTTCTCACCAATAGCTTGTGATCAGAGTTATTCTATGACCCTGCAATCAAGAGCATCACCACTAGTTTCTCATCAGTCTAGGAACTAGAGTTCTACCGGCCATTCAGGCCAAGGTAGAGGTCGCAGTTGTGGTAGTCAGTCGGTAGGCATTCAGCGACAACATGGTGGATCAGCTTAGGGTGGTTAGGTAGGGTCACAGGGCTACGATACAAGCCAGAATTTTGCAGTGGAGCAGACCCAATAAGAGAATAATCATGGACCCTCTACATCCGAGGTATGATCCTAATTGCCTCATTTTTAGCTTTTTCACTTTTAGACAGAGGGGTTTCCCATCCTTTCAAATCTATTGATTTTTTGGAGAGCCCTGGGATCTATATCATTACTTCTGCTAATGTATTGACATTGGACACTCCGTTGGGGAAAAAACCGCTAATGTACGACAGTGCAAGGAGTTCCCTCTAGAGGGTTGTGGGTGTCACTTTTTATGGGACATTTATGTATTAGAGATTACAAACTATGATGTAATTATCAGAATGAACTAGTTAGTTCCCTTTTAGGCAGTCTTCAACTGTTATCGCCATAGGGTGGGTTTCATATCACCGGAGGGTAGATCATTTCTTTATAAGGGCGAATGGGATGTCTGGGAGAGCAGAGTGGAACCCGGGCATCATGGTTTGGGAGGAGTTACAAACCATATTTATATTCTATATCTAGATGACCAAGGGACTTCACAGGTATACTTTCCTTTAGTGGTGGATCGTTTCAAAGACGTCTTTCCAGATGACTTTTCAGGTTTTCCTCTGAAGAGAGATGTAGACTTTTCTATTGAGCTTGTGTCATGAGCGGCACTAGTGTTCATTACTCCTTATAGGATGGATACACCAGAGTTACAGGAGATCATAAAGAACTTGGAGGAGTTGCTGGAAAAGGGTTTCATCCAACCCAGTACTTCTCCTTGGGTTTATCCAGTCTTGTTTGCGATGAAGGCAGATGGTACCCTCATACTTTGTTTGGATTATCAGAAGTTGAACCAGTTGGTGGTCAAGAACCGATATCCTTTGCCAAGCATTGATGATCTCTTTGATTATATTCGAGGATCCTGGGTGTTCTTAAAGATTGACTTGAGATCTGGTTATCATCAGTTTCCCATTAGACCATCTGATATAACTCTTACAGCCTTTAGGAGTAGGTATGGTCTATATGAGTACGTGGTTATGTCGTTCGGTCTCACGAATGCGCCTACAGTTTTCATGGCACTGATTAATTTAGTGTTCCATCCATACATGGATTATTTCATGGTGGTCTTCATGGATGATATCTTGGTGTACTCTCACACTTGAAAAGACCATGACACACATCTTGAGATCATTTTGAGTACACTGAGAGAGCATCAGGTATATGCTAATCTCTCAAAATGCCACTTTTGGATAGACCAGATTCACTTTCTTGGGTCATG
The DNA here is from genome assembly GCA_963277665.1 of Viscum album. Classification (NCBI taxonomy): domain Eukaryota; kingdom Viridiplantae; phylum Streptophyta; class Magnoliopsida; order Santalales; family Viscaceae; genus Viscum; species Viscum album. The sequence continues at coordinate 81,933,635 of OY728122.1, forward strand.
TTATCTCAGATACAAGAGTATCATTAGACCCAAAAAAGTTGAGGGTAGTAGTTTTTTGGGAGCATCCAAATAAAATCATTGAGGCAAAAAGTTTTCTAGGGTTGGATGGATACTACAGATGCTTCATACAGGACTTTTCATGCTTAGCAGTGCCATTGATGAGCCAGACTAAGAAGGTTGTGAAGTACTTATGGTTAGATTATAGTGAGTTAGCCTTTCTGGAGCTGAAAGGGAGGTTGACTTCACCACCGATACTAGTATTTCTAGAGCTGGGAAAGAGATATACTATATACTATGATGCATCTGGTATGGGGCTGGGATATGTGCTTAATCAGGGAGAAGGAGTTGTTGCATACGAGTCTCATCATTTGAGGACACATGAAAGGAATTAACCAATGTAAAATATCGATTTGGCTTCTATGGTTCATGATTTACAATATTGGAGACATTATATATTGGGAGGGAATTTTTGGCTTTTTACCGATCATAAAAGTCTCAAGTAAATCTTCACTTATCGTGATCTGAATTTGATATAGTAAAGGTGGGTTGAGTACCTTCAGTCCTTTGACTTTGAGCTTTCCTATACGCATGGGAAAGGAAACGATGTGGCTGATTCTTTGAGCAGGATGACTCAGATACATGCAGTTTTGGAAGCCAGCAATGAGTAGCAGCTTGTGGATCTGTTCTTTGAGATGCATTTGGAGTTGCATGACAGACCGGGGAATAAATTATTTTATTTTGTATAAATAACCTCTACCCTACTTGATCGAGTGTGAATGAGGCAACTATTAGATTCTGAAGGACTAGTCCTATGAGAGAGCATGCCAGGAGAGGACCCTATTACTGGATGGATAGTTGGAGAGGATGAGATCTTCAGTTTCCATGAGTGCATATGGGTGCCAGTAGACATATGAGAGGAGATGATGTGGGAATTTTTTTCCTCAGTTTGGGAAGTTAATCCTGGTGTCACCAAGATGTATTGAAATCTGAACCATTAGTATTGGTGGCCAGGTATGAAGGGAGATGTTGCTGGTTTTTTCATGAGGTGTTCCACCTGTCAGTATGTGAAAGTGAATCATTAGCAACCAATAACGATTTTGCAGTAGTTACCCATTCTCGAGTGGAAGTGGAATGAATTCAAGAAAGACTTTGTGACAGGCCTACCGAGGTCACCTAGAGGGAATGATGCACTATGGGCTGTTATTGAGAGACTCACAAAGGTTTCTCACTTCTTACTGATCAAAGAGACCTTCAGTGTTGATGATTTGGTAAGGCTATACATTCGAATGATTTTACATCTACATGGGGTTCCACACTCCATTGTTTCAGATAGGGACACAAATTTTACTTCTCGGGTCTGGAAAGGATTACAAAGGGCTTTGGGAACCCATGTACTTCTGAGTACAACTTACTATCCCCAGACAGATGGCCAGTCCGAGCGTACGATTCAGGTGTTGGAGGGCATGCTTTGAGCATGCTTCCTAGATTTTAGAGGTTCTTGGGAAAAGCACATACCTCTTGTGGAGTTTTCCTAAAATAATATTTTTCAATCAACTATTCAAATGACACCTTATGAGGCTTTCAACGGTAGGCCATGCCGATCACCCCTATACCAGCTGTAATCCGGAGAGGAAGTGATGTTGGGACCTCGTATTGTCCAAGAGACCACAGAACATATAGAGTTGATTCCGAAAAGTATGGCTATTGCACAATCATGGTAAAAGTATTATTTCGATCAATGGAGATGACCTCTGGAGCTCGAGGTCGGAGATCATGTCTTTCTATGTGTCACACCGAGATTGGGACAAAAAAGGATTCGAAGACATGGAAAGCTTTATCTGAGATACGTCGGACCATTTGAGGTTTTGGAAAGGGTTGGGCTAGTTGCCTATCGGTTGCAGTTACCTCAGTGGTTTCGGAATATGCACGACGTCTTTCACATTTCATAGCTACGATATTACTTCTGATAATCATATCATGTTTTTCGACCTGAGGATGTTGAGCTAGAAGTGATGCCTCATTCGAGTAGCATCCTATAAAGATTGTTGATTGAAGGGTGAATGTTCTTCGTGGATGGTATGTTCCTCTGGTACAGGAGCTATGGCAGCCCGGGGGAGTACATGGCGAGACATGGGAGAGGGAGACCGAGGTACGATCGTAGTGGCTTGAGTTGTTCGAGGATTCTTCTTCTATGCCGCCTTGCTAGGGAAATTCAGGGATGAATTTCATTAAGTGGGGATGTTTTTAAGATCACGGATCCTCTTTTTAGGTAATAATATTTTTTTCTAGTGTTTTTGATAAGAAGAAGAGTTTCTGAAAATTTCAGGAGTACATGTTGTGTACTCGGTTTTTTCGGGTAGCCGTGTGCAGGACATGTAATGGCCGAACACATGGTTGTGTGGGGTGACCTGGAGACCTCCTAAAGTAGAGATCAGTAAAGGCTAGTAAATTCTATGTACTTTTAAAATACACGCCATATAATTTACTTTTATTTCATTAAACAGACTGGGGTCATGTCTAATCAATATAATACCCTTCCTCTAGGTCTGTCTCATTTAGGAGCATTTGTGGCCAACGAATCTTCTCCAAGACCCTAACTCGCCATCCATTACGCGAATCGACCACTATCAATTGCGTTGGAATCTACACGGTATGGTCTTCCTTCTTCTAGAGCCTCGCTTCCTGATTCCTTCTCTTTCATTAGATATCCTCAGTTGAATTTTTTTAGTAGTTTTGAAGATCTACAGTGTTCTAGGGAGATTCAAGGCCTGAGGTTCACGTATATCAATCATACAACGCTGAGGTTTGTGTTTTGTGCCTTTATGTAGTTTGTATTTGAGATATATATGCAAAATTGAGAAATAACCTTGTTCGTGGTATTATGTGTTAGTGGTTTTTATCCCTGATATTGCCTTCTATTCCTTGTGAGCTTGAGTAGAGGATTTATGATTGTAAATAGGGTTATTTACCATGGTATGAATGTGTTTTCCCATGTTCTTTTGATAATGACTTTTTCGTCTAGCTTTTTCAGTTAGGCTTCTTCGTTTTCCATGCCTAGTATTGTTAGGATCATTGATTTTATCTAAGATGTTGTGACATGTTGTAGACTGTTAGCCAAGTAGTTCTTAAGGTTTACTTTGGCTGCCATTTACTGTTTGGGAATGATTGTTTTACACAAGACTGTGGGAACCTAGTGTAGTAGACCATATAAATAATGGACGCTGAGGGCTTCTCCAAAATGTCTATTTACATTTACGTTGAGAGACCATATGGGGGATGGACTTTGTTCCCCCTTAGAGTGTCTGTAGTTCCTCGTTATGAGACCACAAGGGGAAGTGGACGTTGAGTGCTTCCCTAGAGTGTTTATAGTTACATATACGAGACCACCGGGGGAATTAATAGTGAGTGATTCATCAGAGTGTCTTTTCTAAAGTTGAACCAGAAGGGTTAGACTATGATTACTTTTCAGAGGGTTGCTTGTGTTTGTTTGGTGGGACAATAGGGGTTAGGCTGTGAGTACTTCCCAGAGGTTTACTTGTGATTGTTGGTTTCTTAACTAATAAATGGGAATGGTTGTAATTTAAATTTGAGGATTGTTTACTTTGAGTAATTCCTTGTTTACTACTTCATTTTTCATTTTCCTACCTTATATATTCACTAACTATTAAGAACATATCTTTTGGTGGTTTCCAACTAGGTTTTGTCTCACACCCTATTTGGGACATCCTTTTGGGCCAAAATAGATTATATTATTGTAGGTTTAGATAAGGGAAATCCCCATTCAACATCAGGTAATTGATTTTCTATGGAGCTGGGGAGCATGGGGCCCAGATGAGGCTTGCGATACTGCGGAGCTATTTACTTGATTTTCTTTGGTACTCCGGTTTAGTACTATATTCCAACATTGTGACGTATTTGGATGCTTTAATAGGCATATGTGTCGTACATAATTTATATATGTGTGCTCCAGTTGTTTATTACTTCTGTTATTTAATTATTTAATGTTTTATTACTTCCACTATTGTTATCTATTTATTTCCACTGCGTTACTCTGCCAATGAGGGCATATTTTCCCCACTATCACACCCAAGGATCTCACTTCTAGTCAGTAGCCTCTAGAGTTTGGGGAAATGTGCTTGGGGCCATGTGACCAATCTGGTACGGGGTACCTCTAGGTGGCTCCCGAAACCGGGACATTACAAAATATATGTTATGGATGAATAAAATATAAAAATAATGATGTGTGGTAATTTTAAATTATTTTTAAAAATTATTTTTTATTTTTCAAATATAGTAGAACTTTTTAAAACACTTACGAAACATTGATACAATGCTTGTGGTGGAATAAGAAAATAAAATAAATGGTTTTAAAAATACTAAAAGTGATAATATATTTTTGATTTATGGTATTCCAAGAATTTTATAAACAATTATTAAGTATAATTTATCATTTATGTATTTTTATTCCAAGTTTATTTCTTTATATTTTCCTTTTTAGTCAACGTTTGAGAATAGTCATGAAAATTACATTAAATTGTATTTAATAGTTAAAAATCATTTTTAAAAATTTATACAATAAAAATATACCATAACAACTCTATTATGTGGGGAATTTTCTAGGATATCATTAATGGTCCTAGTATTTAAAGATTTAAATTTTTAAAATTACTTTCCTATCCCATAAAGATCATCAAATATGTTACACATTTATAGTTAAATAGGGTAAATGAAGGGTTAAACCAAAATATAAGGTTTAAATTGACACCGAAATAGTTATATATTTCTTATTTTATTATATTTTAAACTTTTAAACCTTATATTTGAATCTATGAGACTTTTTAGTAATTTTACATGAGTTATACATGCATTATATATTAATAGTTCATGAATTTACAAGATTGTCACCCACCTCACTAATAAAAGGGAACCACCTATCATCTATTACTCAAACCTATTGATCCATTTTTAATAAAAATGACATTAAAAATAATAGAAAAACCTCCCTTCAATTTTCGTAGAAGTTCTATTCTAAAAAAAATATGAACCTGGAAGGATTATGTTGTAAACCAAAGGAGGTTTCTCAAAGAAGAGGTATAAGAATTAATTGAGTGTTTTTATGTCTATTCATTCATCCAACGCCTTAAAATCTTATATAAAAATTATTATATGTTAAATATAATATACTAAATATATTTAAATTTTATTATTTTTATGTAATAACTATTTTTCGTATCCTTTTACATCCTATGAGAAATGGAAGCACTGCTCATGTGTACATGTGGACTATCACCTCCATGAAGAAATGTGTTTTGTTTTTCATCACCTATAATAAAGATAGTTGTTGTGATTGATTTAATTAATATATAAGATATTAATGAATTTTTTTATTTCATTAATATATGGAATTACTTACCTTACTTCCCTTCTATCCAATTGGAAATGATATCACTATACGTGTATACGTGTGTACTACCACCGCCTCGAAACATTGTGATTCATTTTTTATGTCGTCCATGATTCAATAGTTATAAAAATGTATTTAATGTATTCAATGATAATTATTTTATGAATAATATTATATATATTATGTAACCATTAACCTTTTTACCATGGTCAACCTACCAAATTTTATCTCATTTCATGAACTGATCAACTTCAAAGCATCCCAGATGAACATAACAAGTTTAATAACAATATAAGAGATGGTAATAAATGAATGAAAATTTATATTAATAAAGGGATAAAAATAAAATATTTTCTTAATAAATTAAATATTCAATGTAATTTTAAAAAAAATGTAATGTAATTACAAACATGGAATGTCATAATTTAGGTAAGGTATTTCTCATTTCAATTTATGTTCATTGAGACATATTCCATGTCCACCACATGATTCATTTTTTTGGTGTATAAATTTTCATATGGATTTTTTATCATTGATTTACTTAAATTAAATTTATTAAAAAATAAATTTTATGTTCTATTTTTTATTATCTTTTAATTCAAATGTTTTTAATGTGGTTAGATATTTTTCTTTAAAAAATAATTTTCAATGTTTTAAATCTTTTCTTGAAATTTTCATCTTATATCCACATTCATTAAAAAAATTAAATCATGTTATTAATATAAAAAAATTTAGGTTAAAATTCATTTTTAAGTAAGTTTAAATTTCTTTATGATGGTTTTAAAATAAGTATTTCTAATTTTTTCCAAAAATTTTATTTGTTTCATTTTTACAAAAGTGTGTAAGGAATATTTTTTAACAAATAGACTAGGAGTGAAATTTCACATAATGATAATTATTATTTAACAATATTCATATAAATGTTTTCGTAGTTTTTAAAATAAAATATTATTTCTCATTCACTGGATATATTTTCTTTTTATTCATTTTCAAACAAAAATGATTTATACTTATTTATAAATGGAGCCCAAAATTTATTCTTTATACGTGTTTAAAGAAATAATTTCTATGATTTTATGATGAAACAGAAAGTTTATATATGTTTTATAGATGTTATTGTAATTTCACATCATTAATTACACAATTTTATCCTGATTAACCCTCAAATTCATTGGTTAATGGTTTCTTTTTCTATGGAGAATATATATTAGAATTAACAGAGTAGGTTATTCCATTAATAAGTGTGTTTGTAAGAGTGATTTCAATATTGATATAAAGATGAATTCATAAGATATATACATGATTTTATATAATTTAAAATTAGTTTTCATGGAATCATATTGATTTCAAAATTTATAATGATAGGATTATGTTTCAAAGAATGTTTATACCACTTTTAAGGGTGAAACGTATGTTTTTCGGGAAAATGAATTCATAGGTGACAATGTTTTATAAGAAACAATCATGATTATTATTTTTTCCTATAATATTTATTATTATATTTTTTATGAAAACAACTTGTGTGGGAGGTTGATTTATTGGGTAACTAAATCATTATTTGAGCTCATGGTTATTTTTGAAAATAAAAATTTTCTACGTGATTTTATGAATTTAAAAATGGAATGATGGTTTTATTTCATTATGTTTCCCCTGCTAATATATTATTTCTTTTTCCAGTATTTACGATGTTTTTCATAGGTTATAAGATTTATTATGAACTATAAAAAATTATTTCATCCCATTATAATGATTTATCTTAAAATGAGATAATATTCTTTGAATGAAACTCGAGTTTAAATATAAGAATCCTATTTTTTGGAAAAGATATATTAAGTGGAAGTGTTAAATTTTTGTTGTAATGGTTTATATATATGCTTGTGTGTGTGTTTTTTATTAATGATATAAATCTATAAACTGATAAGATTATTGAAATGTAAGAAAGTAAAACCCTTGTTATATATCATGTAGTTATGGTTTGTTTATATTTCAAGTTAATATAGTTTGTATCAAAAAATGGGTTTAGATAAATTTAGAGGTAACAATATAGTTTGATAAGAAAAAATTAGGGGCTAATATGATGGTTAAGGATATATTAGGGTTTATCCTCTTTATAAGAGGGACTATTATGATTTAATTTGATATACTCACACTAGGAATTTCTGTTTTTAATAAATGTATAAAACCTGAATAAACCATGTTAACAATGCGTGTCAATGAAAATGTTGTTGTTTTCCAAATGAGAGACAAAATAATAAAAGAGATAGTTTGAAAACTCATGTGGTTAGGCTTGACCAGATTATATGGTATATGATTAAAAACATAAACCTGGGTTTGTTTCTTTGAACACAAAATAAGAGAATAATGAAGTTCTTTGGAAGTTAAAGTGATAAAGGCCATTATGAATAAATGATTTAATTTGACACATGTCATGAATGTTGGAATAAGTACCTAGGGAAATTTCCCAAAGAATACATAATATATTTTAAATATTGGAATTAAGGTAGTTATGGAAATTGTATTCCTAGTGTGGAATATCAGGAATGGGATAAACAATATCGTTGAGATAAAGGTTAGGAAAGTTTAATGGTATTACAATTGAAGATGAAGAAATTCAATATGACTTGTGATATATATGGAATATTTTATCAACTCTAATTATATCTAAAGTAAGAAAAAATATTTTATTTTGATTGATAAATATTATTAAATGGATCATATTTTTTTGATTATAAGGAGGTGTTAATGAATAAATGGAATTTCTTGGTTAAAGGATTATAATTAAAATTTTATGATTGAAGTGTCTACTTAAATATTTTAAAGAGTCATTTTGTAGTGGTATTCTATTTAAGGGTTGATAAATTTTAGGATAAATATAATTTTAAAGGTATTTGATATTGTTTTTATGTTTTATAAAATGGGAGTACATTAGGATTTAATTATTTAGTTTTCATTTATGTTTTATGTATATTTAACCCTTAATTTTAACTAGTGTTTTAATTATAAGGTTATTTGAAGAATGATGTTTTTGAATTTTATGGAAACAAATTGAAAGTTATTGAGAATTTTTATGCTTAAAATAAACTTAAATGATGAGTTAATTATAATTAATTGGGATAAAAGGGTTATTACTTTTTGGTAACATTATATGAATTAGGAAATGGAAATATTATTGGCTAAAGATAGACATTATTTATATGTATATATGATATAATTTTGACTTTATGGTGACTCATATTATATATGGAAATGACTATAATATTTTAGAGATTATATAATTAGTAAATATTCATATTTAGTATGTGACTTTATGAGTTACTAAAATTGTTTGGAGATTAATATTAAATTGAACTCAAAATAGTATGTGATCCAATATTTCATAATTTTGGGTATTGAAATTTGTGGTGCATGATTTCTATTTTTTATTTGGTGTTATTATTGAGTATTTTTAAATCAATGTATTATTTCTTCATATAAATATTTATTCATACTTTATATTATTTCTACTTATACTAACCATTTTTCTGTTAATGGATAGAAAAATGTTTAATAACATTTTATTCTTTTTTTGATCTTATAATTCATTAGAAGATAATTTTTTCACTATGGACATGAAATAATAATCTCAAATATTCCTTTTTTGGATTAATAAATGATATTGATGTTAAAAATGATCTAATCATGAATGACGTAATTACAGTTATGAATTAGAATGAAATCAAGTAAGTACATTTTCATAAAATAACTATCTTGATAGGAAAAAAGATTCTCAAATATATAAAGTCGCATATTAAAAATAGAACTCCACTATCATGGTATGATTTTACAAACACAACTATATGTATGAATCTTATAGAGGTACATGAATTTATGAAATAGTGAGTTTTTTGATCTGGGAATCTAAACTAAATTTCATGACAATATCTATATCATATATTATTACTATGTTATTATATATCCATTTTGATGGAATAAATTTAAAAATGAAATGAAAAAACTGATTTTAGAGGGTAGAATGTTACACCCCATGATTTTATAATTTATTTCATTATAACTAATATATTTTATTATTTTTGTTTCACATAACACCAAGAAGAAATGAACTCAGATATATTATAGAAATATTCTTATTAAAATATGACTATTATAACTAATCTATTGGATTTACATGAATGAAAATTAATAACCATATCATGATATATATTTATAATTTTTATTACTAAAATGAATAATCATCACACATTGATTATAAATTGGATGGAAATGAAGATGAATATTTTTGAAAGTAAGAGGTACATTTATCTTAAAAATAATTTTATGTGTGTAATGTATTTTTATCATAGTTTATTAAATTAATCACTAATTGTAAATGGATATCCTGAATTAATTATATTATATATAATTTTATGAATTATTTGTGTAATTATGTTTATTGGGAATGTAATGACAGTATATTAATTTAATGATTCAAAAATACATTTTCTTCAGAAAGGGTTTAATTTAATTTTTTTTGAACGTATTATATATATTTTCTGAATATTTCTAAATATTTTTTTTAAAATGGAACAAATTTTTTAAATTATCATGTCATAATAGTCTTATGATTCATTTTTGGTATTTTTCTAAGAAGATTTATTTTTGAATGAATAGTGAAAACGATGTTTTTGTAAAACTATCATTTATTTTCATCAAATAATTTAATATAAAAGAATAGTAATATTTTAGACTTGGTTTTAATGTAATATAATATCTATTTTATTAAACATAATATAATTTATTATATATAAATTATGATTGTATTTTATTTTGATAAATGTTCATTTTTATGCTTCAAATGCACATTTTTTTAAAAGAAATTATTTTCATTGCATATATCCAAATCATATTAAAATAAATATTAAACACGTATCAAAATTGATTATATTATTTTTTTAAATTTGGAATCATTATTTCAAAATTTATTTCTATGTTCATATTTATTTATGGTAACAAAAATAGTTACTGGGTTTAAAAAATGTGTTATCGCAGGAAAGGTATAATAAGATAAAAATTAAAATTGAGTAGAAAAAAATATCCCTTATCTGTATTTATGAGATTTAAATATATCTATAACTCTTATAAGGATACTTTTGGTGACATGGATTTAAATCTTGATTTGATTTGAGGAGAAGTATGTGTTATAACCAAAATGATTTATAATAATTTAGTTTTTTGTCAATAATTTATTTTTGGTTTTTAAATATTTTTAAAATATTTAAAATAGTTATGTAGTATCAATACCATACTTCTTTATGCCTGGGATAATTCAAATAAAAGGATTTAATAATTTGAAAACTGATAATATTTAGTTTATTTATGTAATTAAAGTAATTATATAAATATATATTAAAGTAAAGTTATTATGTAATTTTTAGAACTCGAATTTCATCGTTATATTAATGAATTTTATGTCAATAGGTGAATAGTTATGAAAATGAATTTAAATGGTATTTAATGTGTAACAATCATTTTTAAATATTTATTAAATCATAAAAATAATATTATAATTAAATTGGATGATAAAATTTAAAGTATTTCATGAATGGTTTTGGTATTTTCCACTTTTATGTTCAAAATAATTTTTATGACCATTAAAAATTGAAAAATGTGTTAAAATGGTTAAGGTTAAACTGGGTTTATGGGGAGGTTAATAAAAGACAATGTTTAAAAGGATACCCAAACCTATATAAATTTTAGTGGTTGATTATATTTCAACCTTATAGACCTTATATTCTTAACCATGGATCTTTAAATCCTATTGACATTAGTCAGACACATATTATATAATAATACTTCAACTTTTAATCAAATTTACACACACCTCATTTATAAAAATTCACCTCCTATCCACTTTACTCACTCATATCCAGACATTTAGATTAAAATATACCTTCCAAAATACTTTAATAACATTTATCTCCATGTCATAGAGTTTATGGTCTAACAAATAGACTAACCTAGAAGGCTAAAGGTGTAATCCAAAATAGGATTCTCAATGAATATGTAAAACTCTTAAGACAATGTTTTTATGATTATTTATTCTCCTAATCCTTAAAATATTATACAACCATGATTATTTGATAATAATTTTTTCAAAAAATTGATAATAATAGTTTTTTAAGATTCATTAGGCCATGTAATGATGTTTTTAAACGGTCATAAAGAAATACATAAGGGTCACCAATCAATGAAACATGAGTGTAACCATGAGCACAATGACCATTCATTAGGGACATTCACTTTCTTTAAGATAACATTCAGTCAAAATCAGGTCAAAAAGTAATTTTTTAATCATAAAATATGATGTATAAATCTACGATAAATTAATTAATAGATTCTTTTATATGTTAATGGATGATAAGCCATTATTATTTAATTGGTTTAGATGCGATATTTAGAAGATTATTGTTAATATGAATATTCAAAAGGAAAGAAATATATATTATTCACATTTAATGTTGTGGAAAATAATTTGTGATATGAGGGATTGAATATAAAATATAGATAAGGTTTGAGGGGAAAAATTTTACTTGGTTTATAAAGATTCAATTTTTAAATTTGGGAAATATATCTAAGATGTAATTGATCAAAGATAAAGTGTTATAGTATAATATGATTCATGTCATGATGGGTGATTTCATTACATAAAACAAACACATCCCTGGGATTCCAAATTTTTAAATATCTTATATTTTAAAAGTGTAATAAGAATATTAAAATAATGGGTTTGGCTCATATTTATGGAAGAATATTGGGTAGATTTTTACATGATACTAATTAATGAGAAAATATATTCATGAAAGGAAATATGGATATTTTATATTTTAATAGTGAAAAGGATTTCAAGAAGGTGAGATTTATGGAGTTATCTTTCTTTATAAATAACATATTCTACGTCGATACATAAGAGTGGAGGGAAAATATGATTTTATTAATTTTTTTGAATCTATGAAGAGGGAAATTCACATAAAGAAGAAGATAAGGGGATTGATTCTATGCAATAGGATGAGGATCATTGATATATCTAATAGTGAAGAATAAGGTATATAATATAACTTCTAACTCTATGGTAAAAGGAACACCAATGAATGTTTTTGTATACCATGAAGATTCTCCCAATAAAGATGAAGGTGGAGTTAAACATGAAAATGCACGGAGAAGTTGTGATTCTATTGATTGAGGTGTTTATAACATTCATGAAAAGGATAAAAGTATGGATATCAAAGTGGACAAATCTATTTGAGTTGGTTTTCTGGAACCAAATATTTGTATTTTGGATTAAATGTGTATTATAGGATTCGAATATTAATGAAAAATATTATTACATATTTATCATTATTATTCTTGGTAGTAGTATAATAATATCCTAGAGTATCTATTACAATGATATGGTTAAATGTTTTCCTTGATATGATCATAACATTGAAATTACATGAACATATTCATAAATATACATTTACATTCTGATAACATCTTATTATGGGAAACATAGAATGTTAAATTTCAGTGGTGAGAACTCATAAAAGTATGATGCAATTTTTCATGTAGTTTACACTTAGAAATATATAATAAAAGATATTACGAGTACATAATCTCCTATAGGAGTTCAACATGTTTATTTGTTATTAGATATTTTAATATGCAATAATTTGTAATTATCCTCAGATTATATTATTATTATTAATGCATGTTATGAATCACACACTTAGATTTGCTTCATAAAACTTGATGATGAAGTTGATGGTGATTTTGGATAAATTGGGTGCATTATGAGTGCTGTGTTATTAATTAATAAGTTTAGAAGGATTTCTCCTTCAATCTTTATTGAAGATGACATACCATCCCTTTGATTGAAATGGACCCTACATATTAAATTCCATGGACATGGTGTAACAATGAGTTTATTTAAAATAGTCAAAGAAATACATATCAATCATACAAGCTGATGACAAATATTTTCATTCTTCTTGATGAGATATTGTGGAAAAGAGATTATATCACACAATGTGCGTGTGTGGTTATCTACATTGCAACAATAATTTTTTTATATTGGATTACATTACCTATTTATAAACACTTTGTGTTTCTTTTGATTATTATTAAATTATATTTGAATTTAATTATTGGAATAAATATTATCCTCAAGAGTGATGAATAAATTTATTCATGTTTTTGGTTGGAAAATATTTAATAAATATTTATTATCCAGATTGTAAATAGGATATTAATTTTATTTATAGAGTATTTAATAAACATTTATTCTCCAGATTGTCAATAGAATATTTATTTACGAATAAATAATTAATTTAACTTTTATTTGATTATTTGATAAATGTTGATTAGGATGAGGGGACCAAGATCATGTGTGATGATAAATATTAATTTTCATGATTTTAAAATAATATATATCATTTCACCAGTTAACTCATTCCACAAATATATAAAAATATTATTGATATTATATATCATGGGAGTCAAATGATGTTTATTATACCATTTAATGATCTTTGTACAATTAAATATTATTTTAACAAAAAAACTAACTCTATAAATAGGTTGTTATGTATATTGTGTAGGGATAACCATGAATCAATATTTGAGGATCGTTGTGCACAATATATTTCCCTCTCCAAACTCCTCCTATCTTCCTCTCAAGAATGATAAATGTATAGAGAATACTTCAGGCTTAATGGAACTTCCAGTGATCAAGAATAGTAGAAAAAAGTGATCAATATAATTTGATAAAACCTGATATTCTTTCAGTGCTGTTCAGAGTTAACAAGAGTGTTTTTCGATCACCACATGGGGGATGATACACTTGGATCCTAAAATTTCAATGATTATAATATGAAAATATTTTTTCAAATGATCAAAAACAACAATTAAGAAGGATCCTAAGATGAGGTATTATTTATTTAGATCTAATTAAATAATATATTAATTTAAATTGAAAAATATCCTCTTCTTGTTTTTGGTATTTTCTATGTCTATATTTGAGGGAAAAATTCATTGTTCATGAAATTCATGTCTTTCAAAATTGTCCAAAGATACATCAAATCATAAAAAAATTCTTTCTAATTATTCAACCATTATGTTCTTTCGCTGTACCCAGAACCTTCAAGTTGTATATTTGTAGTCACATTTAAATATATAATTATTTATTTTAATGTTGATATATATGTTCAATGGTGGTTAAATATTTCATATCCAGAATTTTTTTATTCCAATCTGAATTTTAATCATTTAAGATGCATAATTTCTTATTGTCTACAAAATAATGTTGAATGATCAGATATTCCATTAGGAAGTTCAAGTAATTTAGGTCAGTATACTATGTAAAAAAATGTGTAGTTGGAGTAAACCTTATGTACCCAAGTTCATTGAAATAGGGTGCATCACAGGATGTAGAGAACACCAAGTAGTAATAACACATGGTTCGTTTAGAATAAATTACATGTTGAATGGGCCAATATATAAAATGGATTATGGGATTACATTATATGTATATAGAGGACATATATTGTAGTCTAAATTGTTTAGTGGTGAAATATTGGCTTACCATGTGTTCAAAAAATAGTTAGTAACCATATGTGACTAACTCTCAGGATAATTAATGGGACAAATGGTGTGTAACTGGTCTACAGATAACATAACCCTTTAATTACCACATCTAATGTATATACTGATTCAATCGGAAAATTACATGGACACCTATAAAAGAGAAGAACACAACATGTAGTCAGAATAAAAACATTATGATCCAGTTTAGAGAACATATTGTGTCAGTCAGTGGGTTATATAGGAAAATGGAAAGTGTAACCCACGGTGTGTTTCTAGCTTGTATACATTGTGTAGTCTACATGAGATACATTCTGAAACCCTTTGAGTTTATCCTAGGTACATAAATATTATGGAACATGATGTTTATCTTGTATGTACAATCTTCTTAACCTCCCAATAATGGATAAAATTAAATTACATTAAATTATAATGAAATGTAGCATTAAAAAAATACCCAACCGACACCAGATGTGTTTAAATTTTTAATAAATGGTTTAAAGAATTAAAAATGATGAAATAATTTATTATAATTATCAATATTTATTTGTTATGTTGTTTTATTTTATATGAATTAATTAATGTTGGTTATCTCCAAGACAATTTATATGGTCAAAAAGATGAAAGGAAATTAATTAATTAATTAATTAATATAAACACCTTTATCTTATAATGAAATAATTTATTATAATTATCTATATTTATTGGTGATGTTGTTTTATTTTCCATGAATTCATTAATTTTGGGTATCTTCAAGAGAATTTACATGGTCATTAAGATGAAAGGAATTTGATTAATTAATTAATATAAACACCTTTATCTTAATTACAAAGAAATAATATAAGTGAATGTCCACTAGTATACTTTTTCATATTCATTTCATGTGTATGACCGATCATGATCATGACCAATACCTATGTATGTGTTGTTTTAATTTAATTTAAATTATTTGATGGGTTTAAAATTATTTAATATTAAATTAAATATCATATTTTGTGATTCATCCCCCCTCCATTATTATGTAGAAAAATAATTTACATGGAGATTTATATAGTTCCCTATAATGAATTGTTTGGTTCCCTTAACCTTCATGTGAGTTATAAATACATGTAATCAAATGAATACCTAATGAATTTAGATGTAGTTAAAGAAAGAATTGAGATGATTCAAACCTGAATGTTACACATGTTGACTAGTGGAATGATGAAACTTTTTTCAAGATTGACATAATGAGTTCTCCCCAAGACAATATGTTGATTTGTTATCTTCTCAATAAATATACTATTACATAATTTCATGATCGTGTTATGAATTTATTTATTCCTATCTTATGATTATTTATTTTATGGTTTGAAGAGTTAAATCACATAAATTAATTTAATAATATGAAAACATTGAATTTAAATAAATTTATTATACATAAATGTTTTATCAAAACATTTTTTAATCAATTATGTATAATCCACTTTATATTAACTATACATGTAAAGGATAAAACAATAAATATTTATGCATAATAAAAAAACCCTTAATATAATATTAAGTTATAATAAGACATCCATTATATGATAAGGAATGAAATTTATAGATCCATGTGGTTGAGAATCCCTAGTTGGGACAATTTATATTATCATGGAGTTCTTGTGAAAGTTTTTAATTGAATTAACCAATTTACATCAAGGGATGTATCCCTGACTAGACAACATGTAATTTGGAGGAATGTTTGGAGGAAACCCGAGTTATGATTTCTTGATTAGGGAATCCACTCAACTAATTAAGGAGATCAAGTACAGTGTTGGAAAATAAATTATTATTTAAATATCGTTGATTAATTGATCTATCCCTAACTTGGGTTATGAGACTGGGAATATGGATCCTTTCTACTATAATTTCAATGAAACTATGCATTATTAGACCATTTGTGAAGGCTTTTTGGACATGATGTAATAGTTGAATTCATAGAAAAATAAAGTAATTTTTCTAATATAAATTTTATTCATGTAAAGTACTAATAATCTTCTCTTTTATAATTGTCATACAATATATTTTCAAATCAAAATTAACCCTATAATAAATATTGGAGAAATACCATCTCTTTATAGGTAGTAAATTTTAGGAAGAGTTTAGATGCATATTAGTTGTGTTTTACTATGAATATAAATATTCATGCTTGAATCCCCACTATCGAATCTGGATACAAATGAGGTGAGTGATGATGAGTTCACTATCTATAATAAACACTCAAGCAATATAGTTAGTTAAGAGTGTTTAATGCTTTCATCCAAGTCTAGTGAACTCATAAAGTCTCATGAAGACACAAATTCTTATAGAATAATCCAAAATCTTAAAGGTATATATCAAGAGAGATATATACAAGAATGGTTTGACATATCTAATTCACTCTTACAGATTAATATAGGATAAGGTTCCCCATATATAATTTATGTTGTCAAACTCATTAACTACATTGGGTGCCTATAGGTTCTGGGGTTTAAATTACATGAATAATTTTTTACCAATCTCATTATTTCATAACTCCCTCAATGCTTATCAATCCATTTTATTAATTTTAATATGATTAATATTAAGAAAAATATTCTATATCTTCTCAAATATCTTTTCCTTATTGTATGTATATGAAGTTAATAAATTGTTTAATCCATATGGGGAACAAAAGAAAGTCAATAAAAAGATATCAAAGTCAAAGATTCTTCACAATTCTCTTGAAAGAGGAGAAATATCAAGGGGAAATCAAGGGAACATGATATTATCTATTTATGATGGGGAAATATGGGCCACTTAAAAAAATTAACCCATTAAAAGAAGAAAGAATAACCTTTATGTGCATTTATATTGAGTGAAATCTATCTATTTCTACAAATTAGGTATTTGATAAAAGATATGGTGGTTAAATATGTATTAAAATAATGAAAACAATTAGATTTTAGAAAATTTAATTAGGGGAGATAAATCTATGAGCAACCATCATATCCAAGCTTTATATCACACCTATTGGGGACTACAACCTTACATTGCTATCAGGACAAATCTTGTTTTAAAAATACTGTTTTTACATTTATCTGTTACAAAATATATATTTTTGTATCCAGAATTTATACAGACTAATTTATTTTTCAAGTTCAGGAATAAATGATTCTTATTTTATAAATATACCATTTTTAGGGTGAGACATATTTAAATAATTATCTTGGAGTGTTGGAATACACAAACAGGGTAATGGAAATCGATAACGAAACTATTTCACATAACTTATTCCACAGCCAACTATTGCATCACCTGCTAGGTCATGTAAATGAAAAATTCATGACTATATTACAAAAAGATGGACATTTTTATTTTTTTGAACTTAAACCACTTGGAGTATGTCAATCTTGTTAACAAGAAAAAATGAACAAATCCCCATTTAGTGGAAAAGTTGAAAGATCCAAAGTGCTTCTTGAATTAGTTAATACCGATGTTTGTGGACCATTTATTATTGAAGTATGGGGTGGGTATCTGTACTAAAAGTTGTTTATATATTATTATTAAATATATGGATATGTTTACATACTGAGGTATTAGTCATATTAATTGAAAATATTAAAAGTATTTATGAATAATTTTAAGAACCAAAATAGAATGAAGAGTAAAAAAATATTCCTAGAACATGATAAATAGTATATTAATCCAGACATCATTGATTACATATGGGAGTTTGGGAATCTACACCATGTAAATCCTCCATATACACCCCAATGTAATGGTGTAAGAGAAAGGGGGAACTAATCCCTAATGTACATGGTGAGATTAGTGATGAGTTGTGTCAATATTCCTTTATCTATTTGAGGGTACAAATTTTATTAAACAATATAAATAATAAACCAGGTTCCACATAAAGTGGAAGATGGTATTTAATTCTAATTATGGAGTAAAAAAGAAACATTTATTGTCATACTCACATGTGTGGGTTTTTGAAGTGTTTATTAAGTCCTCTTCTGGAAATAAACTTTCACCATGAGGAACAAAGTGTGATTTTATTGGATATACTAAGGAAATTCTGATATATTATCTATGTGAACCATTATAAAAAAGGTAATAGTAACAAGACTCACCCTATTACATCATAGGTATCACATATCTAAAATAGGCAATGGGAGAGATATGGATATTGATGAAGTCCACGTTCAGGGTACATATGATTTTTTATATGAACAAACTCAAAAAATCCCCATGTAAGAAGAAGTTATAGAGGCACATGTATATCACAAGAGTACAAGAGAGGTTAGAGAACCAAAAAGTTATTGTTTTCTAGTCATATAGGGTGTTAAATCATTATTAATAGATAATAATGATCTTGTAACCTACAAGGAAGCAGTAAGTTTCAATGATTTTTCCAACTTATAGTAATATATAAATTCTATAATGGATTCCATGAAACATAACCAAGTTTTGATTTTGGTAGATCCTGCACTGGATTTAAATACCATTTCTTGTATATGGGTACTCCTGATGAAACCGGACCTAGATTGAAAAATCAGTACATATATGGAATGATTGGTGATAAAATAATTCAAATAGCATCAAGAAATAGACTATAATGAAACCTTTTCACCAGTTTCTATGATAAAATCCCTTATAAGTATACATTCCATTTCATCATACCACTACTATGAGATTTGGAAAATGGAAATCCAAACTCTGTTACATTATTATAACCTTTATGAAGATGTATATATGACATAACATAAAGGGCTTGTTACTCCAAACTATGCCAAAAAGTCATGTAAATTGAGAATATCGATTTCAGGATTAATTAAAGAATCCAAGTTATAAAAAAGTTGACTTTTTTGGCATAATGAAATTTGGTTCCACAAACAAAATGATAGACTTATATCTATAAATGGTTTGGTAGGATTGAAATCACTTTCCTAATTGTTTATATCAAGGAAATTATACTTATTGGAAATAACATACTAGTATTATAGTCAATTAAAGCATTAGTAAAAAAGTGGTATTCTTTTAAGGACCTAGGAGAAGTAGTACATATTATTTGGATAACTATCCATTTTGATAGATCCAAGAGGAATCTTGGTCTATGTAAAGGTAAATATATTGATAATATACTAGAGTGATTCAGTATGGAATTATACAAGATATGATTATTACAAATGTCACATGAAATTAATCGTTATATGGAATTTTTTTCTTAAACACATTAAGAAAGATAGAGGAACTAAAGGATTATATATGTATCAGTGATTGGGATAGTCATGTATGTTACACTATATACTATGATAGATTTAGTTTATGCCTTAAGTGTTGTAGGGAGATATCATGATAACCCTAGTGACCTATAATGGATGGAATTCAAGACTACCCTTAAGTATCTCTGGTGCGCTAATGATATATTTTGTGAATATATAGTATATGTTGAACTAGATATCAAAGTATATATATATTATAGATTCCAAAATATCTTGATGATATAAAATAAATGGAGGTGTTTTGGGATGGAAGAATTTTAATAATGTTATGGTTGTTGATTCTAAAAAGATTCTGAGTATTTTATGGATTTAGAGGTAGCTAAAAATTAAATTTGTATATACTAAATTATTCAAGTGGGTGAAGATGTACATATAAATAAAGATATCATCACACTCTATTAAAATAATACTATTGTGGAATCCCTTGAAAATGAGCAGAGGTCATATAAATATATGTAGTATTAATCTTAGATGTATCAAATCTTGATGTATTTTTCTAAAATAGGTTATGTTTCAGTGATCAGAATTTCCAAAGAAGAAAATGTTGGGGGAACCATGTCTTAATCCTTAACAAGGAAAAATCAAGATCAACATTGTTAGGTATAACAGACTAAAGTCATAGGTAGATGGCTCTAGTCTATGTGGAATTCAATTAGAGCTCCTATTCTATAACCAATAGTAAATATTTAAGGTAAAATTTATTTTCAAATATTTTAATATTAATAAAATATATTATTATATACTCTACATTGTTTTGCATGACATTAGTTTAATAAAGTCCTAGAGTATTTATCACATTGATAATGTCATAACAGTTCCCTACTATGATGGGAACCATGAAATTTCATAAATATTTTCTTAAATATAGTTTTATATATGGATAATATACTATAATAGGACACATAGAGTGTTGTATCTTAGGAATCAGTACTCGTAAGAATATCAGACTTATTATTTTGATGTTTTTACTTGGTAATGTCCATGATGGGAAATTATAAGAACAAACCCACCTATATGTATTCGTCATGTTTTTGTGTCATCAAGTATTCTTATCTGTGAGTGTGTATAATGTTCCTTAGACGTCAATATTATTATTAATTCGTGTTGTGAATTGCACCCATAGATGTTTTTTTATAAAACATGATAATAAAATTCATGGAGAAGTTTGATACATTGGGTGTACCATGTGGTATGTGTTATTAATTAATAATTCAATAAAGTATTTTTAACTTCCATGTTTATAGAAGATGATATCATGTCCCTTTGATTGAAATAGAAATGTCACATTAAATTACATGGCCATCGTGTAACTATGAGTTTATTTCAGATAGTAATTCAAAGACATTCCATGAATATAGGTTAATGAAACATATATGCAACCAGTTTGATGAGATATTATGAAAAAGGGATTATATTTCACAGTAATAATTCATATGTGGTTGTCAACATTATGAAATGTTATTCTTTCTCTTGGGTACCTTAAGCTTTTACTACATAGTAATCTTGGACTTTAGGCAATATTTCCCAATGCCAATGAGAAATAATCCTAGATGGTCACACACTATGTGTTTCTACTGATATAAATTAAATTATATTTTAATTTAAATATTGGAATAAATATAATTGTCATTAATAAAGAAAAAAATTATTCAATTTTTAGGGAACAAAAATATATAATAAATATTTATTCTCCAAACATTGAATATAATATTAATTTTATTTATTGAAATTTCAAAAAAAATCATCAGAATATGAATACAATATTAATTTATCAATAAATATTTAAATAAATATTTATTATGGGATTAAATATATTTTATGGAGTTTGAGTAGTCCAATATTATGTCTGTTGATAAATATTAATTTACATGATGGTAAAATAATACTTATCATTACATTGGTTAGAATATTCCCCATAATAATAATAATAATAATATATGGAATGGGGTTAGATGAGGTGTATTTTATTATTAAAGACCATTGTGAAATTAAATAATATTTCCACCTAAAACCTAACTATATAAATAAGTTGACACGTCTACTATGGAGGGTTAATCCGGAATCACTATTTCAGAATCATTACACAAAATTGTCTTATATCTCTAGATTGATCCTCACATCTTCCTCTCAAGAATGAGATTTTCATGAGTGAATCCTTCAAGACTAAAGGAACTTGTAGCAGTCAAGATGAAAAACACAATATGGTCGATCTACTACACTAGAAAATGAAATTCTTTCGGTGTGTTTCAAAGATCAAAAAAGAATGTGTAGATCATCTCTAGAGTGATTATACACCAGGATCCAAAAATAAAAATGATGGAAATCCAAAAATGTTTTTTCAGATGATCCAAAAATTAAATTAAGATAGATCCTAAGATGATGTGTTATTTATTTAGATCAAATTAAATTAGTTATAAATTTAACCTGAAAAATATCCACTCATGGTTCTGGGAATTTATATTCCAATATTTTATGGGAAAACATCATTGGTTATGAATTTCATGTCTTACACAATTTTAAAATGATCCATTGAATCCAATAAAAAAATGTATGGTTATTAACCCACCAAATAGTTTTGTTGCTCCTGGAGGCTTTATAACTTACTTATGGGGAAATAATAATAGTTTTGTTACTATTTTCATTGGCCTTCAAGTAAATTTTTGTTATACTTTTTGTACTACTATAAAAATAGATAGGATTTAAAGAAGGGACACATAAGAACTAGTTTGTCTTCCACAAACATTTTAAGGTAATTGAACCGAGTCCTAGAACTCACTTCACCTGAACCGATGACCAAAAATTATGCTTAGTGGATTCTGGGGCATTTTTTCATTGTCGATTTCATTCTCCTAAGATTATCCTAGTTCATGTGAAACAAGTAAAAAATGAATATTCCATATGGGCATGAACTTTTTATATTATTCATGACCAAAATTGGGGATTTTGGGTGAGGAAGCCATTAAAAAATATTTAAATTGATTAAAAATAGATATACTACAATCCAATCAACATTATCAAAAAATTAACCAATTTGTTACCCTATTAATTATGAGGTTAATATAATCTAGGGTAGTGGGAGTTTAAGGTAGAAAAACATAAAGTATAAAATATCTACAAAAAAATTCATCCCTTTTAGTGTATCATTCACAAATGTCTCTTATAAGGCAAGACATTTTTACTACACACCTCCATTCATTTATCATTCCAAAAAAACATGGATTTAGGAGTCAACCAATTAAATATGGAATTGGTCCTTATCTACGATTCATAGCTAAATGTTAGGTTTCAGAAAGAGTATCCTATCATTCTCAGTCTATATCCACCACATGGGTTATTTATTAGCCCATCCATAGGGTAGTGCATGAATTAATATTATATAACTCTCCATAGAATATCATGACTGAGTTTTTTTATTTTTTGTGGTTGATAATATGGTTGACACGCATCCTCCATAGTTATCGTTAGTCAATTGATGGTCTATCATCAGTTTTATAGAAAAAATCCCATTATGTTTACTATTATTGGAAGGTTTTCTCTTTGACTAATGTTTTTTTATCGGTCATAATGAATCCACTTTCACTATTGTTTGATTGGGTTGTAAAAATATGTGTGGAATGATTATATAGTGAAATTAACACCCCAGTATCACTAATGTAGAACAAGTGTTAACCTTAGGTTCATAACCTCTCAAGGAAGGCCTTTTATTTACCTTTAATTATTTTGTTTTGCAAACTAGATTGAATAGTGTGAAGTATAAAAAATTTGATGTTTTTTTACAATACTATAATTAAATCTAGTCTATAAGTAACTATTATGATTGATAATCAAATTTTGGAAAGATAAATTATTTTTTGATAGTTTAATCATTAGGACATCCTATCAATGCCCTTTCTAAACATAAAATGAGAAATAATATCCAACCCCAAGACCTGATCATTGATCAATAAGTTTCCTAATTCAGAAATATATTGAAACATTTCTTCAAAACATACTAATCATTCAAATCATACAAAATGTGGCTACGGTAGAAGTTTGGCTAGAGCTCGGGGGGGCACTGCGATTTCTTCCCCTATTCCATGATGAAAGTGACCAACATTCCAATAACTCCCCTTCTCCATGGGAGGGACCAACATCATCCATCAAGGGATAAGATTCCCCATTTTCCCAATTTCCCAACCCCAATCCTCTTCCCCTGGTCCCTCAAATATCTTTATTCCCAAAGGTTACCGACCTATACGATGAGTTCCCTAACATTTCAATTTTGCCCACAGTATTTGACAAAGTTTCAGCCCTCCTAATCCTAACTCTGATTTCTTGTTTCTCATAGATTAGGCCTTCATCTGATTCATTCAACCAGTATGTTTTTTCACCTCAGATTTAAAGGATAGGGAAACAATGGGGTTGTTCGATAAAAATAATATCATTATATGATTCGATTCAAAGGATGATCTAATAAAAGCTTAGTCTAGTGCTCCTTTTAGTTTCAACCGGTCCTAGTTTTTCCTCTTCATATAGACCTATGACTTCCATATTATGTGTGACTCTCCTTCAGTCACGATTTGGGTTAGCCTCCCTAACCTTCCTTTACCGTTTCAAAACCATAAATTTCTAGGATGATTGGAATATTGTAGGTAAGTTCCTATGTTCTGATAGACAAACCAAACATATTTTTTATCCTATTAATCCCCAAGTTTTTGTGAAAGTAGATGCCTTAAAAATTCCTCCTGATTATGTTTGGATTACCTTAGGCGAAGAGTCCCATTATAGGTAAAAAGTTTTTTATGAATGGTGGGTTTATTTTCATTCTTCTTGAAAGTGAATGGGTTACTCATAAATAAACTATAAGCATGGTTCTAGATAGCTGGATAAGAAGAGTGGTGTGGGACTAGTAGGTAAAGGCACGGTTCCTATGACCAGAATTGTGGATGGATTATTGAGTGAGGGGAAATGGGATGTAGAATCCACAACAAAGGTAGTTCATATTGAATCTTAAGAAGAAAACCCCTTGGTGGATGACATATTCTGCTGGTTGAGAAAGGACCTGGAGGATCCTCAAAATTCTATGAAAGTTTCCATGGAGAAATGAAGTTCATAGGTGGAAAAGGATGATGGAGAATTGGACCATCCGTTGCATGAGGGTCCTCAGGGTGGCAGTGGGAATAAACCTAAAATGGAATCTCAAATAGTGGATTATGGAGGTCTCATGATTCCCTTGGGTGCTCCAAATGATGAGGTGGTGTTACCAGGGAGAGGTAATATAGTTAGAGTCCAGGTATAGGTTTCTAATGAACCCTAATAAGGTAATTCTACTGGATTTAGAAGAAGCCCAAGAAGGGAGGTGGAAATCATTGATCTAGGAAATCACTTTGAGTGATTTCAAAATAATTTTCTAGTTTAAGAGACTAAGGAAGATTCGATTTGTCCCTCTATGGATGGAAAAAAGTTCCCGAGGAATGAATACAGTGATTAATGTTATATAGGTTAAAAAGAGGATTCAATTCAATGTGGTAGGCTTCTAAGTCTGAGGAGAATTAGGATCTAGATAGGCATCTGAAAAGAGAGAAAGGATTAATCATATTTCAAATTCTAAATAGAGACAAGTTCATCAAATAAGTTGAAATAAAATCAAGTGGAAAACAATACCCACCATCCCTCCAAGGCTACATGTCAGAAATGGAATCCATGTGATGTTCTTGATCACTCAATAGAATTGATTATGAGCTCCGAAGAAGAAGTGGTTGAATTGGTTCTTTCACTTAATTCCACTAAAGAAGAAGCCACCAGAATGACGAGGAGGTCATTGAGGGTGAATCTCAATGAGGATCATGATACCTAGATAACCATAAACAACCTTATTTTATTCTGGGGATTCAATAATGGGATGATAAACCTTGATGAGTACATCTAGTCTTGGGAAGAGATAGTGTTTGAGTTAGAGGATCTTTTAATAGATGAACCAGACACAGAGGTAAACAATATATCTTGGAAATTTTTCAGTGGGATTAAATCCGGTAGGATTAAACTATCCTTCAATGGATCTATGATTTTGTTTTGTGGTTCAACTCATATTTTCTAACATTTTCCTTAAATATTTTTGAATAATAAAATTGTAAATTTCAGTCAACTCGTATGAAACATAATATATTGAAAAAACAATCATAAGAACTTTATTTTTTTAAATTATTAACTTCAAATATATCATTATAAAAATAATGAATAGCTCAAATTAAATTTAAATTATTAAAAAATAATTAAAAAGAAGTAAAAAAACACTTATAGTTCTCTATCAAAGTAAAAAAAACATTGACTAGAATTAAAAAATTCAATTACAACTATGAGGAAGAAATTCAAATTTCTACTTGTATAAAGAGAATACTATAGACACCTATTCGCAACTAAAAAACTACTAGCGAGAAGAAAAAAAAATAAATCTTATAGACCCGCACTTCTACTACTCTAGATCTAATATTAAAGAAACATGGATAAAGGAAATTATTTTCCTTTATATTAGATGGATCTCTATCAAATAATATATGATTACAAACTTACTAAAATTAATAGAGAACCCCAACTAGTCTACTGAATCCTTCCTTGGAATTCAGATTGGTTTAGTCTTTCATTCTATTCCTTAAATTCATCCTTTAATTTAACGTAATCATATTTCATTTGGTTGGAATAGTCTTAAACAACCAATATAATAGCTTTGGTTTATTGAATATAGAGAATCATTTCTTCTTTTGGTTTTAGAAAAATTCATATTCTTTTATTTTATAAGATTCTCTAGGATGATTCTTATTCCCCACAGTCAATGTTCACCTGGTTTTCAATTGCAAGCTGAGTAACATTCATTGTCGATGAAAATAAACCTTTTCACGATTGAATCCATTAATTGTTGATCACATTTGATATTGATAGGTTATTTCCCCCTCATAAGTATCTTTTGTCAACTCTTTTTTAAACTGATTCCATTAAAGATTTTTTTTATGTAATTCCTAACCACAGTTTAGTCCTTTATTGACAAAATGGCATACTATGACATGAGAGACTATACTGATATGTTTAATATGAAGTAACTTATTTCTAACCATCCTTATTAAGTACATTTGAACACTTAATTTCTTCTATATCTAATTTAATTACATGATATTAACTTCCAAAGTAGTTTAATATAACTCAATAAAACAATTTATTATGAAATGGGGATAGAATTTAATATAAATTTTAATATTGTCGAATATCACATGGGCATGTCTTTATTATGGTTTAACCTCACATGTGCATCCTTCCATCAATTTTAATCTCACTTGAATGAGGCAAAATACATTTATTCTAAAGCAGGGACTTGTTATATCTATTTTTTATGTATGAAATTAAATTTAGAGACTAAATCAAATCCTTAAATATCTTTGTAATTTTAAAACATGTAAATAAATTCCATCATAAGATTAAAATTAAATTAAAATTATCCTTGAATGATTTACTAGAAACAAAACTATAAATAAATATTTCAAAAATAATAAAAATAAATAGAACCGAAATTATTTTCATTAAAAGGTAACTTATCCAAAAAAAAAATAGGATTATAATATTCAAATAACTAATAAATAATACTAATACTAATAATAATAAATTTTTAATTTAAATTTAATAAATATTAATAATTTAAAATAATTAAAATTACATAAAAATTACAAAAATTAAATAATTTAATAAATTATGTATAATATGAAAATTTAAATTATATAAATAAAAAAATATAACATGTTAAAAAATAAATACAAAAAAATAATATATAAATGGGAAATATTAACTTCCTTGAAATTATGGTTAATCATGTCTTCTTGAAATTAGTTCAACAAACATAGAAAAATAAAAAAAAATAAAAATTTAAAAATAAATCATTGAATTAAAAAAAATAGATCAACATAAAAAAATGTTTCCTCCATAAACTCTAACAAAGAATAATGTATTATCACATTCTCAAAAATTAAAACTTTTGGTAAAAATAACAGGTTTCAATTTTTAAAATAGTGATTTAATTTGATTTTATTGAAATGAATTGAACCAAAATCATTCATACATTCAAACATTCCATTAAAAATACTTCCATGGAAAAAATCACAATATACATATAATTAACCATAAATAAAATCTCAATATAACATTAAAAAACAAAAAAAAATTGATGGATGAATAAATTCAAGAAATAAATAAAATATCATCATAATATAAAAAAATTCACCCACAAACCAAAAATCTCATGTGGACCTAGAATGCATTAGGATTCCATTTTCAGAACTATTTTGAAGAAAATTTTAAATTTTACTATCCTTAAAATATTTACTAATTCAATTAAAAATGATACATTTACTACTATGTTTTCACCAAATATGTATTTTTCTAGAGATAAATTAGAAAATATTTTCAAATAAAAACCATAGAGAAAATGAAAAACAAAACAACATAAAAGTAAGAACATCGTGTATCCTCAATATGGAGAAAAGTTAACTAAACCGAGCATGAAAAATGATTTTTTAGAATAATAAATTTCAAAATAATTTTGTATTATTAAAAGATATGAAACATGATATTTAATTAGAAATATAAAAACAATTACCTTAGTCATAAACATAACATTTTCCTAAATGTTGAATTTTATAGTGTATGAAAAATAATATTTATAAAGAAAATAATGATTATAATAATTAGTATGTATGTAAATATAATTTTTTTAGAAATCATATTTTCTACTCCAAAACCAAAAAAACACTCAAAATTAGTATATGAATCTGATTTCATATATATGGGACAACATAAACACTATGAACACAAATAATTAAATATAACTATAAAAAAGTATATTATAGAATTTAATTTAGAAAATTAAATTTTTTAACAACATAGAATTTAATCAAGTACATAAGTTAAATAAAATAAACATAAATATATAGTGTATTAAAAGAATCAATGAATTAATTATATATTTAGAATGAGTGTTTCAGGTAAAGTTGAAGAATTGGATGGTACATTCATTACTTGGATTTTTATAGTAATTGATGATTAATATGATATGTACATTTTTGATAAACACTTTTACTAATATAATTGAATCAATAACTAATTTATGGGATAATGCCAGATCTATAATGTAGGATAATAACATAAGTATATAAAATTAATTTATGGAATTCAAAAATTACATTTCATTAAATTCTATCTTAGTTTTTGTTTATGGAAAAATCTCTGCATCATACCATCATTTCATTGTAAAAATAAAGTGTAGATTCCATCCAAAACTGATTCACATTTTCTCCATGAACCGCCAAATGTCTCAGTTGGAATCTTTTAGTTCTAGCATCGTAGATCATAACACATGTGTTGTTCTTCTTAGGTCACCTCAAGAATTTCTTCAATATGGGTTCTCTTTGATCTCTCTAGAATCAAGTGTGGTGTTGGAGGAGGATGTATCTCTGTTCTAGAGAACATACCTTGAGAGGGATCTATCTAGATATTTTATACAATTCTCTAGAAGTTTTTGTGCACAAAAAATTGGAGATCCTTTTTAGATATATAATAATTAGTTTTAAATACTGTAAGGGTTAGAAAATAATAATTACACATGATCCCTTATTATTTCCTTAGTCCTTACGAAACCCCATGTCTATAAAAATACTACTGTTATTATTATTTTTAAATATTTACTTGTGTAAAACTCATGAATTGATTAATTATTAATTATTCATATAATATTAAACATATATTATTCCTTACCAAACCAATAAACTCGGTCCTACATTCCACCAAAATATTTATTAAAATTTGAATAATGACTATTTTTTAATAAATAAATATCATTTCATTATTCCATTTTAAATAAATATATATTATATTCACTAATCTGAAAATAAAATAAAATTAAATATTATATAAAAATCATTCTCTTTAATATCTAGTAATTGAATATATATAAAAAAACATAAATAATTATTTGAATATGTGTGAGTCTAATATTTTTATTATCAAATAGATTTTATTGATAAACATAGTGTGAGACCCTGTATGAATATTTCTCAATGGCATAGGGATATGCTTCCTAAAGTCAAAGGTTTGTATCTAGAAATAGACAAGGAACACATTGGGGAAGAATTTGATGTTGAGATGAAAAAATTCCATATGAATTCTTACTAGGAAATATAATTTCTTTATCAAGATATCTGTTATCGAGTAGGATGCATGCTAGTGCCATCAACTTATATGTTTGAGGACTCTTTCATTGATTTTTTTCAAAATTGACATTTCCAATAGAAAATGATGACTAAATATTTATTTATGTTCTTTCATTTCCATTAAAGTTCCTAAGAAATAAACATTAATTAAAGAATATATAGGATAAATATACTCTGACAATATTCATTAATTAAATTGTACTCATGATGCACCCAATGTATCCTACTTCATTATGAATATATGCCATCATGATTTTAAACAATACATCAAAGTACACAACTCATAATATAAATTAATAATATTATTAAATTATAAGGATAAAATCACACATTTGTAGATAGTAACATCCAATGATACATATAAAGGTGGATTTTATACTAGCGGGTGTTGTTATCATAATATTCTATACTGGAAATTATCATGGTCATACACCATGATAAAGTTCCTCAAATTCCAATGAGTCTCGAGCAAAGAAATATTGTATTTTTTTCCTAAAAGTATTTCATTTAGTTATAGAACATATATTTTAGAATACTATCGTGACACTTTTAGGCTCTCATTGTAGTGGGGAAATTCTTTGAACTATCAGTCTAACATCTAGTCTTAGGACACTATAACATAATATGTCACATAAAAGAACAATAATGATATAACATGTAGTTTATTATTTTTAAAATATATGAATATAGGTAATAATAATGTACACAGATGTTGGTTCTAGGGAACAAACTCAAAAAAACTCTAAACTACACTAGATCCAACTACTAACAACCTTCATTCTTCTAGCTCTCACATTATATTCATTCTTCTGTTGAGATAACACTTCAGTGAATGTGTCTTACATTTATAATCTATGGAACTATTCTTATAGAAAATTAACCCCTATGAGAAAAATGACACAAGAGGTGATACTTACAAAGTATTTTATTTATCTGTCGGTGTTCCCAAGGCTGTTTTTCAAGAGCCACTAATGAAATATAATCAAAATATAATGAGATAGGGTCTCTAAAACCGGGTACCAAATTTATATCTTAAAAAAAGTTATGTAACCAAATAGATTATTTAGATATATTAGAAGCCACTATATAATTGGTGTCACGACCCGCCCTCGGGGTCCGTGCCGTGACTACCCCAAGCCCGCCTTCCATAGGCCAGGGGCTGGCGACTAGCACCAAGGCGTAAATCCCAGTAAAAAGGGAAGGCATTGCCTTTGAAAAGTAAACAAACACCACAGAGTAAGCAAGCGGAAAGTAAACACTAAACAAAAGCAGAGTACAACTGAAAGTGCGGAAAAGTAAAAGGGCCAGTATACAAACCCAAACTGAAAATAAAGTACAACTCGAAAGGGAAAACAGCAACTGAAAAGTAAAAGCCGCTACACCGAGCTTTCCACTGGAAATCCCACCTGAAGGGTGGGTACAGATAGCCCCTCTGCTCCACGGGTCCCACCGTCCGCTCCGAGCACGTCCCGCCCAGTGGTACACCTCCGGGTACTGTCCCGCTCTGCAAGCCTCAACTAAGGTCAACGCTGTCCGTCGTCTGCAACCAACACAACGTAGTGCGGGCAAAGCCCGTGCAGGGGTGAGTATAAGCTACTCAGTAGGGACCCCGAGACCCCTGAAGGTCTCTCAAATCCACAAAGGATAAACCACGAAGAAAGGAACAATCACGAAGTAACAACCGACACTGCTTAGGTATATGCCCATACATATACCTAAGTCATGAATTTCAAATACGCTCCAACCTCCGAGCCCAAGTACAACTCAGTCCACACAGGAAAGTAAACGTATTCCACACAGGAAAGCAAAACGTAATCCACACAGGATTGCACAACACAATCCACACAGGAAAGAAAAACGTAATCCACACAGGATTGCACAACACAATC
Source organism: Viscum album (assembly GCA_963277665.1). Lineage (NCBI taxonomy): Eukaryota > Viridiplantae > Streptophyta > Magnoliopsida > Santalales > Viscaceae > Viscum > Viscum album. Next base: position 81,966,012 of record OY728122.1, read on the forward strand.
CACACAGGAAAGCAATAGGTTTCAGCTCACACAGGTATACTTCTTCAAAAGAAGATAAAGATGATCACTGATCCATCTAAGTCGTCGGACCCACGAAGGATCGATAGGTAACTAACCCCCGCAAAAGACCCACACAGGATCGGGCCCACACAGGACCTGTAGGCGCAGGTTCACACAGGACCGTTGAGCGCAAGGACCCACACAGGATCGGACCCACACAGGATCGGGCCCACACAGGACCTGTAGCACTGATCCACGTAGGATCGCTGAGTGCTGTAGTCGTCGTCGTCGAATCCACACAGGATCGGGCCCACACAGGACCTGTAGCACTGATCCACGTAGGATCGTTGAGTGCTGTAGTCGTCGTCGTCGAATCCACACAGGATCTCTGTACTGTCGTCGTCGCAGTCACAGTAGCAGTATTAGTCACAGTAACAGTCGCAGCCAGCACTAGGGTTCCCGCACACAGCAAGCTCGTTCGGAGGGTCCGCTCCACGAGCCGAGAGGCTGATACATCAACTGTCACAAAGTCCAGAGTTGATGTATCCAAAAGTTCCGTATCGCCAACAGGAACTCAATGCAACAGACGGCGCGTCGATCGGACGCCCGGTCTGAGAGTTATTGGCATTTTCGTCCCCGGGGCCCGGTTGGTTTTTAAGGCAAAACCAACCCGACCGTACTCCACCTGCGTCCAAACCTCGGGCGGAGTATGCCAAAAGATTCGTCTCACTAAGAAGAACACAACACGGCTGACGGCACGTCAATCGGACGTCCGTAGCTCAAGATATGAGCGTTTCCGATCCGAACGCCCGGTTGGTTTCGTGAACGAACCAACCCGGCCGAACTCAAAGTATTCCGAAACCTTGAGTGCAATATACCGAAACGACCATCTCGATCCAAGGATCGCGTTGCCACAGACTGTTCGTCGATCGGAGGTCCGAGGCTCAAGATATGACCAAAAGACCGAATCTGATTCGAAACGGGGGGTCCGGGTCCGGGCCGACCCGGCCCGACCCCCCTGGGTCGGCCCGAACCGGGTCCGACCCGGCCCGGCCGGCCGGCCGGCGCGGCGGAGCGGCGGCCTGGCGCCACACGGAGGCAGCGCGTGGGGAATCAATCCCCCGCTTGATTGATTGGGCGGCGCGGCTATATGCCGCGCCCTTTGAAAAAAAAAACGGCCCCCCACGTGGGGGCCGGCTTGAAGAAAAACCGGGGGGCCTCCTGCCCCCCCTCAAGGGAACCGCCCCCCTCATAAATGAGGGGGGGTTTTGTGTGCTAGCCGGGGGATTAATTTCCCCCGGTTTATTACCATCCGGCCGGCCAGCTGGCCGGCCGGTTTTCTCCAACAGGACCGGAAAATCCGGTCCCCTCTCCGGCTTCCGACGCCGGCGGCCCGGCCGCCGGTCTTCTCATTCCGCCGCGGCCCGGAACCGGCCGCGGTGTTCGTCGTCCGGCGCGGTGCGACGGCACCGTGCCCCTCCGCCGCACTTTGATTCCCTTCAACGCGGCGCGACGGCGTCGCGTTCTTGATAATCCTTCCATGGTGCGGCGCGACGGCGTCGCGTAAAAAGTTTCGGCGAAAAATCCGCGTGGTGCGACGGCACCTCGCCACCTTAATTCATCCGCAAAATAAACACCAAGAACGAAGGAGGGGGTTCGGCCGTGTTCATGCGGTCCGGCCCCCTCACGTTAAAACACAACTTAAATAATATTCAAAAGCCTCACGTTTGACATGCTAGATCCACGATCAAGAATAAAATAATTAAACAAGAATCAACAACCCCTACCTCGATAGTCGCACGTTGACGTAGTCGTGGAATATCGTTGTCGATTCCTTTGACGTCGGAGGAAAATTCGTTGTCGATGGCGTTCGTCGCGGAAAACCGTCGTGGAAGAGATGATGCGGAAGAAGAATGTCACGTCGCGGATATGGCGTCGCGGAAGAACCGTGTTCTTCGGCGAAGAAGTTCTTCGTTGAAGAACGGCGTTCTTCGTGTTCTTCGTTGAGGTTGAAGAAGATGAAGAAACAAGAAGAACCTTCCCAACTCTCTCAAGGAGACTAAAACTATAAAATAAGACTCTATCTTATTTTATTAACACAACAACACACTAGAATTTCAAGAGTTTGAAATTCAAAACACACACACAACTCACCTTATTTAAGTCTAAAGTTATAACTTAAGATATCATAACTTATGTGGGAGTTGAGGGGTTTTAGAGGATATGAAGAGGTGGGGTTCGTGTGGGCCCCACCACCCTCATAACCTCCCAAGGGAGGTTGGGTGGTTACCCAACTTCCAACAAAAGATAACACTTAGAGTAAAATAATAAAAATTGTAGTGTAATTACAAAGTAACATCCACAATTTTTATTATCAACACTCGCATGAACGCAACTCCAGAACAGGAGTTCCTAAGCGTTTACCGGTGCTACGGTTCCATCGGTGCCCTCGGAATTCGATTCCGGGCACCGGTTCAAAAGTTAGAAAATCACGCTCGTTCGTTCACTGAACGTACCCGAGCCAAACTTCGGAAATTGATTCCGGGCACACCGGGCCTCGGAATCAGGTGCCGTCAGAAACCGCGCTCTTGTAAAATTCCAAAGAAAATTAAGAAAAAATTTCCCTTGAATTTTACGGGTCTTTACATTACTCCCACCTCAGGGCTTTACGTCCCCGTAAAGATATATCAAGAACTAGGGAAACAAATGAGGGTACTGAGCACGCATCTGAGCCTCCCGCTCCCATGTGCTCTCCTGGAGATTCCCGTACTGCCATCTGATGCGCACAAGAGGAATCGATCGCCCACGCAGGACCCGCTCCTGTTGATCCTCTATCTCCACCGGGACCTCCGTAAAAGTCGCCCCATCGTCAACGCCAAGCTCCCCATGGTCAATGATGTGCGTCGGGTCGTGCACGTATCTCCTCAGCTGGGATACGTGGAAGACGTCGTGCACCCGGTGCAACTGAGGTGGTAGAGCCAGGCGATAAACCACCTCGCCAACCCTGCTGAGGACCTGGAAGGGTCCGATGAAGCGCGGAGATAACTTTCCGCCTCAGCCAAATCTCTGAATACCACGTCGAGGTGAGACCCGCAAGAAGACGTGGTCACCATCCTCGAACTCTAGTGGCCTCCGCCTCCTGTCATCATATGACTTCTGCCGGCTCTGAGCTGTCCTCATCCGCTCCTAGATGACCTGGACCTTCTCTGTCGTGGCCTGGACCATCTCTGGTCCCACCAGTGCTGACTCTCCAGGGTCTGTCTAGCACAAAGGAGATCTACAAGGTCGGTCGTACAACGCCTCGTACAGTGCCATCCCGATAGTGGAGTGGTAGATGTTGTTGTACGCGAACTCCACTAAGGGTAGGTGGTCCTCCCAGCTACGACCAAAGTCGAGGACACATGCGCGGAGCATGTCCTCGAGAGTCTGAATGGTCCTCTTCGTCTGACCATCCGTCTGAGGGTGAAAGGCTGTGCTCAGACGTAGTTGCGTCCCGAACGCCTCCTGTAACCCCTTCCAAAGCCGGGAAGTAAAGCGGGCATCTCGATCGGATACAATAGATGATGGCACGCCGTGGAGCCGCACAATCTCCTGAACGTAGAGACGTCCCAAGCTCTCCACTGAGCCCTGCTCTCTAATGGGTAAGAAGTGTGCCGACTTGGTGAGTCGGTCAACAATCACCCAGATGGAGTCGTGACCTCTGGAAGTGCATGGAAGTCCAGTCACGAAGTCCATAGATATGTCGTCCCACTTCCACTCCGGAACCTCCAAGGGCTACACCAAGCCTGCTGGTACCTGATGCTCTGCCTTCACCTGCTCGCAGGTGAGGCATCGAGAAACATACTCTGCTACTGCCTTATTCATGCCCGGCCACCGGTGCTGTCGTCTGAGGTCCTGGTACATCTTCGCCACTCCAGGATGTACCGCCAAAGGAGAAGTGTGAAACTCTCTCAGCACTTCCTCTCGAAAAGCAACTGGTACCATGGTACGTCCTCTGAAAAGGATTTCGTGCACTGCTCCAAGGGAGAAACCATCATATGTCTTTCCCGAGGATATCTGTGCACGCCGTGTCTCACAGTCAGCGTCCCCACGCTGTGCCTCCCTGACTCGCTGCAATAGTGGAGGAGTGACTATGATAGACTGAAGGAAGGCTGCTCCATCTCTATCCACGAAGGATATCTGCAAAGAGGCTAGCTGCAAAGATTTCTCCTTTGCCGAAAAGTGAAATCCGGTCTCATCCCCTGGATGAACCACGTTCCTTGCCTAATACAGTCAATTCCGTCATGATTAGTTAATTCATGGCATGGATGACGTCGTAAGGCCTCGACGCTACTACTAAGAGATTCAACCGTTACTCTCGCCTCCAAGGGTTGAGTCACACTGTCGGCATCAGTGTGTGGTAACTGGGTCTTCTCCAGTAGATGTCTCACAAGTGAGGGTCAAGTCAACAGCTAAAACTGGAACCTCTTAGTAACATCACGAAAGAGGACAGGAACGAAAATATCACAAAGGTATGCGTCTTTTATTATTGCAGCTCATAATACAAGATGCTACACAAATGCAACAAGGAACCAGAAGTACAAAGGATGTATCCACTAGTTCTGCTCCTGTCCATCGGCTCCCAGAGCTCCATGATCGAAGGCCTCGGTTGCCTGAAGTTGAGCTCTCGCATGTTCACCTACTCCCTGTGGTCGGGGTGGACCTCCTGGTGGTGGTGGTGGAAGAGCCTCAAAGCGTCGCCCACCGCCGGCTGCTCGTCCAGCTCCTCTGCCTCGTCCGCCTCCACCCTGCGGACCGCCACGGTCGAACCTCTGCCTCTGCCTGGGAGGTTCTTCACTTAACTGCTAATCATCAGCATGGCGGGTCGGATAGTCACGAGCCATGTGACCAATCCCGCCACAGGAGTAACACTGTCTGCCTCTCGAAAGACTGGCTCCGCGCTGTGTGCCCCGCACTGCTGAGCCAGTGTCCTGAGGTCGTCTGCCCGAAGGTCTGGTCTATCTAGACCCCTGAGTCATCCGCCGACTGCCTGCTGCAGATGACTCTGCCACGTGCCGCCCTGCGGTGGGTCTCTGTGCAGGTGTAGACTCAGCAAGGAAGCTCTTGATCAGAAGGTCCCGCTCCAGTACTTCTGTCTGAGTCGGTATGCTGAGGGAGATCAGCGGTGCCCTGATCTCGTGTCTCAAACCCTGCTCGAAGGTCCGGGCCCGGAAGAATGGGTCCCGTACCATGTCGGTCGAGTAGCGCGAGAGATCGGTAAATCTCGTCGAGTACTGAGCGACCGTCATGCTGCCATGCCGCAGCTGTAGAAGCTCCTGGATACGCACCGCACGAAGGGTGGCTGGGACGAACTCCGAGCGGAAGAGGCTCTCAAAGTCCGTCCAAAGTAGAGATGCCTCATCGTGCACCTGGAGCATCAAGCTCCACCATCGTCCCGCTGCTGCCTATAGTAGGCTCGCAACGAGGATCACCATGAGGTCTGCTGGTGTCCTCACTAGCCTAAACACTCGTACCACTGCCTCCAGCCAGTCCTCTGCTGCCTGGGGATCCGTCTCCCCGCGAAACCTGGGTGGTAGCTGGCGCTGAAACTCATGCAGTGCGCTGAGGCGACGTGCATCGTCAGCGGCTGGTGCTGGAAGTATCGGGGGCTCGGCGGGTAGTGCTACCGCTGGTGCCACTGTTGACAAAGGGCCCTGCACCGAGGCCTCGTCGCTCGGTGGGCTGTCGTCACGCTCAACTCTCGGAACCCTAGCTGGCTGCCGTCGTGGGGCCATCCTGAAAAGGAAACAGGTGCGCCACGGTCAACAGTATACCTGGTGAGCTGACACAAGGAAATCACAAAGAAAACTTTGAAACACACACGCAATCAATGTTTTCGTGCATTAAGTTGGAAATCAGAAGTCAGGGTCCTGGTGTACGGATACGTGGGCCGCCGCACCAACACTGGACTCCCTGGACTGATAACCACACTCAATACGCTAAACATTATTTCTTCACATAGAAAAGATCAGAGTTCGCGGTAGAACCGAACTCCTCTGATACCAATTTGTCACGACCCGCCCTCGGGGTCCGTGCCGTGACTACCCCAAGCCCGCCTTCCATAGGCCAGGGGCTGGCGACTAGCACCAAGGCGTAAATCCCAGTAAAAAGGGAAGGCATTGCCTTTGAAAAGTAAACAAACACCACAGAGTAAGCAAGCGGAAAGTAAACACTAAACAAAAGCAGAGTACAACTGAAAGTGCGGAAAAGTAAATGGGCCAGTATACAAACCCAAACTGAAAGTAAAGTACAACTCGAAAGGGAAAACAGCAACTGAAAAGTAAAAGCCGCTACACCGAGCTGTCCACTGGAAATCCCACCTGAAGGGTGGGTACAGATAGCCCCTCTGCTCCACGGGTCCCGCCATCCGCTCCGAGCACGTCCCACCCAGTGGTCCACCTCCGGGTACCGTCCCGCTCTACAAGCCTCAGCTAAGGTCAACGTTGTCCGTCGTCTGCAACCAACACAACGTAGTGCGGGCAAAGCCCGTGCAGGGGTGAGTATAAGCTACTCAGTAAGGACCCCGAGACCCCTGAAGGTCTCTCAAATACACAAAGGATAAACCATGAAGAAAGGAACAATCACGAATTAACAACCGACACTGCTTAGGTATATGCCCATACATATACCTAAGTCATGAATTTCAAATACGCTCCAACCTCCGAGCCCAAGTACAATTCAGTTCACACAGGAAAGTAAACGTATTCCACACAGGAAAGCAAAACGTAATCCACAGAGGATTGCACAACACAATCCACACAGGAAAGCAAAATGTAATCCACACAGGATTGCACAACACAATCCACACAGGAAAGCAATAGGTTTCAGCTCACACAGGTATACTTCTTCAAAAGACGATAAAGATGATCACTGATCCATCTAAGTCGTCGGACCCACGAAGGATCGATAGGTTACTAACCCCCGCAAAAGACCCACACAGGATCGGGCCCACACAGAACCTGTAGGCGCTGGTTCACACAGGACCGCTGAGCGCAAGGACCCACACAGGATCGGACCCACACAGGATCGGGCCCACACAGGACCTGTAGCACTGATCCACGTAGGATCGCTGAGTGCTGTAGTCGTCGTCGTCGAATCCACACAGGATCAGGCCCACACAGGACCTGTAGCACTGATCCACGTAGGATCGCTGAGTGTTGTAGTCGTCATCGTCGAATCCACACAGGATCTCTGTACTGTCGTCGTCACAGTCACAGTAGCAGTAGTAGCAGTAGTAGTCACAGTAACAGTCGCAGCCAGCACTAGGGTTCCCGCACACAGCAAGCTCGTTCGGAGGGTCCGCTCCACGAGCCGAGAGGCTGATACATCAACTATCACAAAGTCCAGAGTTGATGTATCCAAAAGTTCCGTATCGCCAACAGGAACTCAACGCAACAGACGGCGCGTCGATCGGACGCCCGGTCTGAGAGTTATTGGCATTTTCGTCCCCGGGGCCCGGTTGGTTTTTAAGGCAAAACCAACCCGACCGTACTCCACCTACGTCCAAACCTCGGGCGGAGTATGCCAAAAGATCCGTCTCACTAAGAGGAACACAACACGGCTGACGGCACGTCAATCGGACGTCCGTAGCTCAAGATATGAGCGTTTCCGCTCCGAAGGCCCGGTTGGTTTCGTGAACGAACCAACCCGGCCGAACTCAAAGTATTCCGAAACCTTGAGTGCGATATACCGAAACGACCGTCTCGATCCAAGGATCGCGTTGCCGCAGACGGTTCGTCGATCGGAGGTCCTAGGCTCAAGATATGACCAAAAGACCGAATCTGATTCGAAAAGGGGGGTTCGGGTCCGGGCCAACCCGGCCCGGCTGGCCGGCCGGCCGGCGGCGCGGTGGCGCGGCGGCCTGGCACCGCACGGAGGCAGCGCGGGGGGAATCAATCCCCCACTGTATTGATTGGGCGGAGCAGCTATATGCCGCGCCCTTTAAAAAAAACGGCCCCCCACGTGGGGGCCGGCTTGAAGAAAAACAGGGGGGCCTCCTGCCCCCCCTCAAGGGAACCGCCCCTCTCATAAATGAGGGGGGGTTTTGTGTGCTGGCCGGGGGATTAATTTCCCCTGGTTTATTACCATCCGGTTGGCCAGCTGGCCGGCCGGTTTTCTCCAACGGGACCGGAAAATCCGGTCCCCTCTTCGGCTTCCGACGTCGGCGGCCCGGCCGCCGGTCTTCTCATTCCGCCGCGGCCCGGAACCGGCCGCGGTGTTCGTCGTCCGGCGCGGTGCGACGACACCGCGCCCCTCCGCCGCACTTTGATTCCCTTCAACGCGGCGCGACGGCGTCGCGTTCTTGATAATCCTTCCATGGCGCGGCGCGACGGCGTCGCGTAAAAAGTTTCGGCGAAAAATCCGCGTGGTGCGACGGCACCTCGCCACCTTGATTCATCCGCAAAATAAACACCAAGAACGAAGGAGGGGGTTCGGCCGTGTTCATGCGGTCCGGCCCCCTCACGTTAAAACACAACTTAAATAATATTCAAAAGCCTCATGTTAGACATGCTAGATCCACGATCAAGAATAAAATAATTAAACAAGAATCAACAACCCCTACCTCGATAGTCGCACGTTGATGTAGTCGTGGAATATCAGTGTCGATTCCTTTGACGTCGGAGGAAAAGTTTTTGTCGATGGCGTTCGTCGTGGAAAATCGTCGCGGAAGAGATGATGCGGAAGAAGAACGTCACGTCGCGGATATGACGTCGCGGAAGAACCGTGTTCTTCGGCGAAGAAGTTCTTCGTTGAAGAACGGCGTTCTTCGTGTTCTTCGTCGAGGTTGAAGAAGATGAAGAAACAAGAAGAACCTTCCCAACTCTCTCAAGGAGACTAAAACTATAAAATAAGACTCTATCTTATTTTATTAACACAACAACACACTAGAATTTCAAGAGTTTGAAATTCAAAACACACACACAACTCACCTTATTTAAGTCTAAAGTTATAACTTAAGATATCATAACTTATGAGGGAGTTGATGGGTTTTAGAGGATATGAAGAGGTGGGGTTCGTGTGGGCCCCACCACCCTCATAACCTCCCAAGGGAGGTTGGGTGGTTACCCAACTTCCAACAAGAGATAACACTTAGAGTAAAATAATAAAAATTGTAGTGTAATTACAAAGTAACATCCACAATTTCTATTATCAACACTCGCATGAACGCAACTTCAGAACAGGAGTTCCTAAGAGTTTACCGGCGCTACGGTTCCATCGGTGCCCTCGGAATTCGATTCCGGGCACCGGTTCAAAAGTTAGAAAATCTCGCTCGTTCGTTCACTGAACGTACCCGAGCCAAACTTCGGAAATTGATTCCGGGCACACCGGGCCTCAGAATCAGGTGCTGTCAGAAACCGCGCTCTTGTAAAATTCCAAACAAAATTAAGAAAAAATTTCCCTTGAATTTTACGGGTCTTTACAATTGGAATCCAATATAGAATTAGAAATAACTACTTACTTTGAACTCTTTTAGCTCACATCTCCTCTATTTAGATTAAAGAAATATCCTAACTGTGACTTTAAGTCATTTTGACCTATTTGAAAACTAGCATCAGTATAACCCATGACGATTAACTTATTATCTCAATCATACACCTGAAAATATCCTTATTTATTCTTAGATAAAAAATATTGTACTAAATAGAAGACAAATTTTATTCACATTGATTAACTTGATATATTTCTTTAACAGTCAATGCATAAGAAACATAAAGTCTAGTACGTCACATGGAATAAATGATTGGTCCTATCACAAAATCATATAGGATCTTACCCATTATCACTTTCTCATGTTGTGTTTGAAGATAAATTTACTAAAAAAGATTTATACAATGTGAAACTAGACCAAATACACTCTTAGACTATTCCATAATAACCCTATTTGGTATCTGGTCAATGTATGTACTTTTAAATAGTACAGAAATCCTATAAGATCTATAAAAAATTATCTAAATCTCTAGAATGTAGGATTCTTCACCTAAGAAATTTATAGAGAATAATTTGTCCACCTTGTCATTAATAGACTATAAGACTGATATATCATTTATAATAAGTAATTTTTCCTCAACATATACTACTAACATGCCAAATTCAATATGACTTAACCTCTTGTAAACACCTTGTTAACTTTCATTTTTAATTAAGCCAAATTATTTAATAGCCTCATAAAATTGAATGTTTGATGACCTAGATTTTTTCTTCAATACATAAATGTATCTCTATAACATGTAAATATACTTTTTAGATCACATAGTGTCACAAATTGTTCTGTTTGTCTCATATATACATCTTTCTAACGGATCCCATTAAGGAAATTTGTTATGGGTTCTATCTTATAAATTTCATAGTCACGATAAGATTATAAATAATGTATAATTATGAAGGGTTTAAACATAGAAATTTAAGAAATTTTTTATTCATAGTAAATTATTTAACAATATTTAAACCATTTAATTGATATCCTTACTTAATAAGTACATAATTTACCTCACATTTGTAGATTTTTTTTAGACCAATTTTCACCTAATAGGATTTACATCAACCGGTGTATTGAGTAGAACCCAAACATGGTTATGATACATGTAATATATTTAAAATTATTTATTTATTTCCATTTTGTATCCTATGATCTCTCTACTACCTCTATTTTTAATAGAGGTTCATTATTGTCAACCAATAATGAGTCACCATCTTCAGGGACTATAAATCCATCTCTTTTGTTCGCTTACATCTATGGTACTATAATGAAGTACATGTGTTTTATGAACACCTTATTCAATTTAGATCTATTGAATTTATTCCTATACCAACTCTGGTATACCTTGAGAATCAACTTCATCAAATTCAATCTTACTCCCACTATCCTTATTGAGGATGTAATTACTCTGAAGGAATTTGAATTGTCTGGTGAAAGTCACTTTCTTATCGGAGGGGCTATATAGGTTGTATCCTAGAGTTTCCTTAGGATACCCTATAAAAATACACGTTGTACTCTAGGGTGCTCCTTTTTTTAGATATGGGATTAAAAATTTCATCATAACCCTATACATGTGTATGTCACAAAATGATTTTATTTTCACTAAATAACTTGTAGGAAATTTCATTTTACACTTTTTGGTACTCAGTTTAGTGTGTATGTTGTTGTTTGCAATTCATATCCCCAAATGAATAAGTAAACATTAACATGACTCATCATCAAAATTACCTTTTCTAAAAAGGAACTATTCCTCATTTTAGAAACACCATTAAATTTTGGTGTTTAAGGGGGAGTGAGTTGAAAAATAATCCTAAATCTCCAAAGAAATTCAATAAACTCTTGGTTAAAATGTTCACCACATCAATCATATCGACGAATCATTATATTCTTTCCAATAATATTATATACTTAATTCTTGAATTATTTTCATTTCATAGACTTATACTTCATCAAGAAGAGATATCTATGTATACTAAATTCATTATTAAATGGTTTGAAGTAATAAAATACACATCTAGATTTTATTGCAAATAGTCTGAAAACATCAGTCTGTACCAATCCTAGAAGCTTTTTGGCCCTTTCACCCTATCCCCCAAATAGTGTGTTGGTCAATTTTCCTTGTAAAAAGTTTAACATATTTCAAGTGGTTTTAACTCTAATGATTTGAATGGCCATCTTAATAGAGATTTTTCAAATGCTTCTCATCTACAATAAGAAGATGGTGATGCCAAAACTTGGAATTATATGATTCGTGTGAAAATGATTCATTATAAATTTTCAACACTTTTTTTTGATAAATTAATATATTAAAACCAATATTTAAATTTTACATTTCATAAAATATGTTTTCTATAAAAAATAAACAACTTATATTTCCAAATTTGAAAACCAAACCTTATTTATCTAGTAAGGATATATAAATTATTTTTTTGTAATAGTCGGTATATAGTTAAAATCTTTTAAAAACATGATCATTCCTAATGTAAATCGAAAATAGTTGATTCCAATGGATAGATAATTTATCTTCAAAACATTGGAAGAAAATACATCCACCTTTTTTCTTGAAATATTTCCAAATATACTTGGTTCCTACATTTGGAAACATATGTGAGAATTGAAACCTGTATCTTATACAAAATATGTAGACATAGAAGGATTACATTAGATAACTAACAAAGCTTTATCTTCCACTTGGTTTAAGGTGTTGTTTCAATTCTAACGTCCTTTATTTACACATGAAAAACATACTACTACCTTTTACTTTTCTTACCATTGGATATTCATCTTCATGGGAGGATAGGGCTTAGGTTTCGTAGACATGCTACGAGTCTTGTCCCTTCACATTCTTCTTCCTTCTCTTATTTACAATAACGATTGCCTATTTGTCACACCCCATGACCTTCTCAACATGAAGAAGGTGTGTAAAAAATTATGAACATATCATTTCATTTTTAATAATATTATAATTAATAATAAAACTAATGAAGGAATTTTTTAGGGATTAAACGATGAGATCTTTGTTTAAATCATCTGTGAATTTAATGACAATTATTTATAAGTGTTCTATATATACAATTAGAAAGAACACATGAGGATTGGTTATAATTGATTCTCTGAGATTGCATGTAAATAAAGAATTGGAGATCCCATATCTCTCCATTATCATGTTCCCTAAATAGAGAGAATATAGGTAAGACATCATGCTATATGTATCCATGTACTCATGATGATTTGGAAGTGAATTAGTCATGGATTATGGCATGAAACATTTCACATATGTTGAATCATCCAAATTTCTCTCATAGATATCCAACTATTCCTCCCAAATTTTTTGTATAAGTACTTTATTAATAGAGTTTTCTAGCAGATATAATTTCCCTTCATGACATAAGATATTGTGTAAGAGCCTTTTACATTATTAGAAATTAGTTCTTGGGAGAAGGTTTTTCATTTAAATTATTGATCATAGGGAAATGTTTTAATTCTTATTAAATATCGATTCTATTTTTAACAAGATTAGAATTTTAGTACTTCAATTGATAAAACAATATAAATAAATATTATATTTATTAATCTTACAAATTCTTTTTAAAACCCAATATCCTTCACTATTGGAATTAGAACACCCTATTTCTGGGACACTCTAGTGGAAATGACCGATACTCCATTTTTCATAACCCATACTTTATCCAAACAAGTTATTTGAAAGGTTTTCAATGGGAATTAAAAATTACCCTATTTATTAACTTAATGTTCCTTGATTTTATGAGTGGACTCCAAAATCCAGAAATAGAAAATTTGGATTTACTCAATCTTTTCACTTTAATAACAAACAGTCCTACTAGGGAATTCAACCACTCATGTGAAATAATTTAGGTCAACCCAAAACATCATGATAGAATTTCCAAATAATTGAAAGAACCTAATGTTGGTCCAATCAAGCACATTGAACCATGTTTTGATTTTAACTTAAGTATTAAAAGGCTATACCAAAAGAATATATATATATAATTGAGGGATTTTTATCATTAGAAATTTTAACCCATTTTTTCTTTATTACATTCTTAATAATATTACGTTTATTTATTAAAGTGACTATCCATGTCTTAAATAATGTTTACAAATAATAAAATTTATTTTTATTATATATTTCATGCTTGTAAAGCATTAATTGATGTGATCATGAGAACAAATATATAATGAAATAAACCATTAAACATGAAATAAATAATATAATAACGTGTCATGATCAATAACTTTTAATAATGGTTAGTTTATCTAGAGGATGGTGAACTAACTGTCAACCTATGTTAAAAACATATTTAACCATGATTTGGTTTGTGTTACATCTTTCTAGATATCCAACAATATACATCTTAGATTGGTATCACCTGGGATCTAAACATGAATAACCTATAGTCTCTCATGAGATCCATCCATTATAGATGCTTTTACTCACACACAGGTGAGGGAACCAAAATATTAGTTAGCGAGATTACATAAAAATAAACCAATGCGAACACATACACATATATAATGAGAGGAGGGATGACGTACATGCCATCAATTTAAATTAATAATCAATTAAAAGGAAAAAAATCTAATAAAAATGTATGTTCTATATGCATGATCATCCATATAAATTTGAGGCATTATGCATTTTAAAAATTACAACAATTCCAATAATAATTTTTAAGGTAAATAATGCTCGAATCAATTATCTATCTTAACTAATTCATTCATTAATTCAATAATTTTAATAATCATCCAAAATTTATTGATATTCTCATCCATCATTATTTTAAAAAATTAAACAAATTTAATTAAAATTAACCATTTACAAGACATATACCTTAGAGGAAACATAGTGAATGACCATCAAGGCTAACCCACTTGTTTTATATTAATATATAGCTTACCCAAGAGATATGCGAACTAAAAAATATATTACATAATTTCATGGTGTGTACATAGTCAAAGAAATGACACATGGAACATATGTTATTTACATAGAATGTTTTGTTTTAATGTTCATAGAGTAATGACCATATCACATCTTATTTATGACATGCAGTTATGAAAAGTACAAAGAAATTAATTTGATATTTAATATATATAATTCCTATTTCATGACATATATATAGTCAAAAAAATTCCTTAAGAAAAGTATGATAATATGTTTTATGAATTATAATACATTAATCTTTAATTTTTCAATATTTAATAATATAAAGGGTGTGTAAAATCCTGTTACACATCATAAATAGCTCTCACAATCTATATATGGAACACTCCTAGGGAATCATCATGTAATCATTCCATTAAAATTAATGGAGTACCTGGCATGTATATGGATACATGTCATGTGGCCTATAGGTTACATGGTCATAACTAATGAAGGTCAATTAATAAAATACATGGCCTATCTTTTTCTATTGTACAATCCATAATGTATGAATCCTACATTTTGTGTTGTCCAACTAACTACGCACTAGGATGGCCCAGTAAACATGTGTGTTATTTCCATGCATACTACATCTGTTAAATTCACGCCAATTGAATTAATTCTGAGATAATTTGGTTCATTAAAATGGGTACCTAACATGTACCAATTGGATCCATGATGTCTACTCTTTTGTTATCCACCTAGAATCCTCAACACCTCTAGATGAGTTGATAAATATTTTTTTATAATAAAATTAGTTGTTTTTGAATATATTTTCTAAAATGAATGGGATTATGAGAATATATCGTGATTATGATTCAATAATAAATAAAATATAATTGATAAATAACAATTATTCTGTAAATAAATCAAAAATCATTAAATATTTATAAATAAATACATGACCACACTGATACAGCTTGGAGGTTATGGGTGCTATGGAAACACCAGATGGGACACAACCAACATGGATTTCATTAATAAGTGATGATTAATATGAGGAGTACATCAATGATAAAAACAATAACCAACTAAATTGAATCAAATATTAATTTATCAGAAAATACTAGAATAAAAATGTAGGATCATCGTATAATGATTTATAATTAGTTTAATAAATTAAATTACTACCTTAGGATAAATTGTTTCTTCATTTATGAATATGAAAACATCTCTCCATCATCCCATCATTATGTTTTCGGAATTAAGTGTAAATTCTCTATAGTGATAATCTGAAAGTGCTCCAAAAATCCTCTGAACGTCACTATAGGAATATATGAGTACTAGTACAGTAGATCGCAATGCTTGCTTCATTCATCATTCATCATCCCACTAATCACTATAATACGGATTCTCTTTGATATCTCTAAATTGAGAGTTGGGGTGGAGGATCATCGCTCTCTATTCTTAAGAGTGTTCTTAGAGAGGGAGCTCTCTGGGTATGTGATAGAATTATATAGATGTTGATGTGAAGAACAAAACCAATGGAAACCCTTTTTCCAAAATAATATAACTGGGTTTAAATGGTGATAGGGCTAGAAAATAATAATTGCACATGGGTGATTATTATTTACTTAATCATTGCATAACACAAGGTTTATAATAAAAATAATAATAACAACAACAATTCTTGACATGTGCAATAAACATGAATTAATTTTATATTATTTATTCATATAATATATAATATATATTATTTCTTACCCGACCAATTCACTTAACCCGCCATTCCTCCACAATGTTTATCAAAACTAGAATAATGAAAAATTATTTTATAAATATGTGTCACTACATTATTTATCAACAAATAAATATATATTATATTCACTAAACCCTAAATAAATATTTATTAAATATTTTACACTGAAAATTTATTCATGACTAAATAGTTATAGAATATATCTTATCATGAAAACATGAATAGTTATTAATCCAGGTTTGGGAATAATATTTACTCAAAATTTAAAACAATAAATAATAATATTATCTAAATAAGGTCCTGGATACACTTAGTATGTGACCATCTAGTAAAATTTCATAGTGGAATTTGATTAATCGGATCAAAGTCAAATATTACCATATAGAAACATGTCAATACATATATAGAGAAAGAAGTTAATGTCATTACAACAAAAAACCTCATACGGTCCAGTACTATAGAATCCATAACAAGCATCATTAGCTAAAAAATACTAATAAAGGATCCCTTTAACTTCACTTTTATTAACATTGATAAATGAACACCTATATATTCACTTTTCTATTACGGATAAAGGGTGGAAATTATAAATGATAAAAATGCTAAAAATGATGTATGGATAAAAAATTATGTAGTTAAAACTCAAATATTTAAATTTAAATATGTTTATTTGGATAAAAATATAATATAATTTATTAAATATGATTTAAATATGATTAAATATACATTTACACTTAATATATAATATAATTTATTTAAAATGGAATATAAAATAATAAATATACATTATTAAAAATCATATTCCACATAAAAATATATATTAATATGTATATATATGCATACAAGTTTCTTAAATATTATGTACATAATAATAATGTATTTTGAATCATATTTTTATGTAATATATTTTTTTATAATGGTTTATAATTTAGTTAAAAGATTATAATTAAAAATATTGTGTGATTAATATTAATAGATATTTAATAACATTTTTTATTAATGTCGTATGTTTTTTCAATTTTCCATATATATCAAATAATAAATATTTAATTAAAATTTAAAAAATTGAATAAATTTGTTATGATTGATATTACATACAATAACTTCATAGGAACGTATATGAAATTAATTCAATTTTATAGAGACAAAGATGTACACAAAAAACTAAATTTTTAATGTCAATGTTTTATATTTCTATTTATTAATATTTGACATCTATTATATTATGTTTTTAAATATTAAAATTAATTATTTTTACTAAATATATATATTTAATATACACTATTTATTAATTTTTAATTAATATATTTTTTAATTTATACTTTTTAAATTTTTATTTGTTAATTTTTTTTATAATTTTCTTCATTTTTAATATTTACTTATATATATTGGTTAAAATTTTATATATTTTTAATATAGTTGTAATTTAAATAATTAATATGTGTATTCATTCTCATTTAAATGTATTTTCCTTTTGAATTTTTTAAATTTAAATAATTAATCTATCTAAATCATTTTTTATTATTTGGTCAATATATTAATATTTTAATTAAACTTTACAAATTTTTTAATATTAATTCATTTAATATTTTTATTCTTTAAGAATGATAAGTTCTTTTTTAAAATTTATTCATTTTCAATATTTATCTGTTTAATATATTTGTAGTTTATTCATTTTTAGTGTTTGTGTACATTACGATTCATTAATATTTTTAATATAAAAATATTTAATCATATATATATATATATATAATATTTCTTTAAATATGATTTATATAATATAAAACAAGTGTTTACATTTAAAAAGTCATATATTTACTAAAAAATATTTTACAATTAAAAATTAATATTAATTATAAATACTGACTAATCAATATGCAGTAATGGACATTTAATAAAATTTCACTTATCTTTTCTACTTAACATATATCAAACTTCTGTTACATTAATTTCACGCACACATATACAAAATTAAGGCAATTTTGTACATAAATACACACACGAACATTATATATATGCAATTTATACAATTTTTAATATTAATTATAGAATAGTATTTCTTATATTAATATATTAAATATATATTATGTTCTTAATCGGTGAATTTTACTAATTTTTCAAATTTTTATTAAATGTATAATATTTATTACTTCTTAATATTTTTAAAATTTATTCATTTTTAATTTTATTTATTCATTGATACTATTAATTGTTTTTAATATTTTGGTAATTAATTAATATTAAAATTTTATTTGTTTAATATTAATGTACTTTTTACCACTTTTAATATTTTTTATAGATGTTTACTCATTAATATTTAATGTTTTAATATGGTTTTTAATTATTTAATTAATTTTTATTCATTTTCATATTAAATTCTATATTTTATTTCATTTTTAAATAATCTATATTATTAATAACACTTATTCATTTCATAATATTTTTATAATAAATTGAAATTTTAATGATTATATTTCAGTATTTTTCAATATTCATTCATTTAGATTTAACCATAACAAATAACCCCATCGCTCAAGTTGTTAGAGCCATCATAGAACTGAACCTTCATTTTTACTCCACCTTGAACATCTTAGATGAATCAAAACACTCAAAACCTAAGGTATGTTATCCTTTTTACTCATTTTTATTTGATCGTACATTGTTTGGGTGTTCAATTTTTCTAGTGGGCTTGGGTATTTCGTGTGATCTGTATAACTCAAAGAGCATCGAGACCCTCAAATCTGTAACTCCCCATGCTCCCACCCTCACTCCAAGAAAACCATATCATATAAAATATTATTCTTATTTAATAATTTTATTTTTCTTTCAAATCAAATGACCAATATTTGAATCAGTATACAGATATACCTTCCATATACAAAGGCCCTATTAGCCCAACCTTTCTCATAGGATAAGATTCTTTTCAATCTCAATATCTATATTTTTAGACTATTTTTTTAAATGAAATATGAAATTTAATATATATATATACTTCCCATATATTAACAATTTCATACATATCCATCCTTGGTATTTATTTTAGTTGAATAAACATCTCAAGAATTGAATCTATTACCTCAGAAAATTTTTAGTATTATCAACTAATTTATTTCAAGTTAAAGCATTTATAATCTCATATAGGGAATATTCAATCTCTTCAAAGAATACATTAACTTATTTTAAGGGTTTTAATATAATCCACTTGAATTAACCCTACAACCTCCCCAAAAGAAATTTTTTCCTAACCAAATTAAATTTAAATGTTATCAAATTGAAATATTCTTTTTTAACTATTTTAAAATTAATTTAAAACACTATTTTATCTCTATAAAAAAAAGTTTATTATCAAAACATATAAAAAACCTATTCAACTTATGAAATATATAAAAATAAAAAAAGTTACTTTTTTAATTTTATTTTCATTTTATATCCATCATATGTTCATAAATACATTTTTATACTACAATATTGTGTGATTTTTCATTAAAAAGTGTCACCATAGAGTAGATTATATTTTAATTCCTCATATAGGATTCAATTACTGATTCATTACACAATTATACCTTTGACAGTGTTTGAGAGATAATGTTATGTTATGGTAATTATTTTATTTTATTTACAGAACATTGTGCAAAAATACATGTGTTGTAGATAAATTATAATGTATTAGTAAATCCAACACTTCTCTATGATCTAATCCTCTATAATTTGAGATTTTTTCCTTTTTTATGTATTTTATGTTCACAAAATCACTATCGTCCATCGTTCCATCAGCAACCATGTTAACTTCTTGATAAATATGAGTGATGATGTAGTTGATGTCAAAATAGAGCATGCATAATCTCAAATTAAGATTATTTTTTATATATCATTGTATATATACATTATATTCATACATTGTGTGTATTGATTTACACAATAAATATTATTGAACCATATATGTTGAATATAAAAAAAATTAATGGATGATAATTGTATTTAAAAAGACTATGAAGATAGATTTAAACGGTTCATCAAGTTTGCAATAGAGCATGCATTCTTTACCGAACCGACATAGTTCAACCTAAAATGTTACCCAATACACCCCTCCAAATGACATTAAGTGTGCCTCTCAAAATTTCAGAGGTTATCGACCTGTGTAGAGGGTGTAACAGATATAGTGGGGAGACAATACACTCAAGAAAGAGTAAAATAAAAGTAAAAATGAAAAAAAGGTACACCAGGAAAAACCTCATATTACACATAATAAATAACAGAATGAGAAGAATGAAATAATGAATGTAATGACGCATAAAGTCATATAGACTCACAAACATGAAAAACATAAAACATCTAGTTTCCAACTTGGTTGAAATAATATAAAAAATAAACTTACAAATAAATATAGATGGCTTTAGTACCAACTCTAAGACAAACCATATACCCATTATCCATAACTATAAATCTATATAAAACCAATCCCAAAACTCCAAACTAGTGTATATGCTTGGTTAAGAAACTCTGGGACTCATCCCCATCCATCATGAAATATATTATCCATCCTGAAAGAGGACATGAGGTATTCAAGAACACCAAGGTTCATGTAAGGTGGTGAGAAATAAATCTGAGAAGGCCACCCCAAATGATGAGCTAATAAGTTTCTATCATAAGTAGTGAATGAATATGTGATATTACAATCATAGTTGAAATATATAAATATGTTACATTAAAATAAAAAAATCCTAAAAAAGGGGAAATAAAAAAACAAATAAAATAGCCAACCATGGGTTCTATCCTAACACCCAAGGTGTAGTTACCCCCACTCTAGCTCACTTTAGAGGATTTACCGCATGTGGATCACACTTCCAAATGACAATAAACATATCCCAAAAGGGTAATCAAGATCTATGAGATATCAAAACAAAAAATGGATGAATACCAGACCCCAGGTCATAGCCATATGATTACAAAGAAAAACGTGCATCTACTAGGCTCTACGAATCTAATAGAATGATCTAAAATGGAAAAAAAATATTACTTCCACACTATAGAGAAAATTTATTGTCCTGAAAGTATTAGAAAATGAATCAATCTCAAATAGAGAGACAATATATACAGCACCCCTAGGATCCATCAACATGGCCCTAATGGATGCGCTTCTCATGGGATGCATACACAACACTAGGAGTTCAAATTATCCATGATATATGGATTGAAACAATATTCATAGATTCCATATATTATCCTTATAGCTAGGGTATATACTATACTAGAGGGGGAAAAATCATCCAGATCATACATTTTCTATCTAATACCATCTCATAATAACAAGTAAACTGAGTAGATAACTAGATCAAAACTCAGGGACAGTGCCAGAACCAAGATATTCCATGGGTCTCCTCCTAAAATTAATGTATTGAGTAGAAATTGTACCAAAAATCACAACCAAAGACCAATATAATATGGTATGATCCAACTCGTGAACCCACCATCTAAAAAGCTTAACTATATGCCCAGATAAAATCTCAACTAACAGGAATGAGGCTCTATATGTACCCAAGATTTTAGAATCCATGAAAACACCCACCTCAAGATCTCACTAACATTTAATTCATTGAAACAAAAAATTGGGACTACCAAGGTTCCTGAGGTCACCAAATAAATCCTCCAATGGCCCGAAGGCCTTCATTTTTTTATTGATTTTTGATAATCCACCTTTCAAGGGGTGAGGTAGAACCCTTACAAGGCCCGTAGGCATAAGTATTACATGGATCGTAGTCCTTAGAGGAATTAATTGCCCGTAGGCTTTCAAACATTACATACAACCCAGACTAACTACTTGGAACTACTCCTTCCCCAGCATCTTCATCGTGAAATCAGCTCTCCACCTTCGCATGGCTGTTCGGCTAGGCTTTCCCGTGCATGAACAGGCCTGTCCCGATGGCAGGTGTCATACCCTCTCATTCTGGAAATCCGTTTAGCTTCTGCGGTTGTGAAATCTCCTTGCTCATCCTCCTTGTAGAGCTTGTTCCTTATAGGTTGTCTGGTTTGCATCTGCACTTAAGGTGGCCCAAAGGCCTTGAGGTGGCATAAAGGCCTTACTGGACCAAAGTCCTGGGTGGCCCGAAGGCCTTACAGGACTCAGGGACCAAATCGGTGGCCCGAAGGCCCAAACGGGGGCATATTCCCGGCTGCTACAGTGCCAAACAGTGCCTGCTATAGTTCCCGCTACAGTACCTGCTACAGTACTGCACAGTTCCCGCTACAGTACCTGCTACAGTACTACTACAGTACCTCAGAAATTTTTTCTCCGCCTATATTTTATCCCTGGTCATTTGGATGCACATACGGAGTCCTTACCAACTGGGCTAAGGCTCATGTGTACCAAATAAATCTATATGCAACTAGTGACTCCCATGCTACACCAAATCTCTCAGGCTATCCCCATCAAAAGATCCTCCAATGGCCCAAAGGCCACTGCAAGAGAAGTAAACCCTATAAGGGGTTCTTATATCTCATCCAATGAATGGAAAAGGCATAGTGTGGAAATATCTCAAACATCTCTTAAATACCTCTTGTATATATTCAATCAAAATCATTCCCAATGGGCATCCAAAATAAAAGAATACCTACAAGAGAATTGTTAATGGTTATTCTGGAAGCATAAAAATAGGAAAACCACACAAGGGCTCCATAGTAAAGTGAAACCTTGGGGAAAACCCCATACATGAAAACCACATCCAGAATTCTCAGCAAACACTAAACTACATGTTCCAAATATCACATAAGTTCCTCCAAAGAAACACTATTCCAGATAGAAAAAAATAAATAGGCCGACTACAGAATTCACTGATCACTCGATCCATAACTAGCCTATAAAAAAATATTATATATTCCCTTAGACAAATTTCTACACTACAATGAAACATATTATAACTACCTTCCCATGATCTCAACCCATTCCAAAGGCTTAAACATCTCTGATACTCCAACACATGATCTAAAACCACTAGTTCTCAATCCATGAGAAACCAGTGTTGACATCTTGGGAAAACTAATGTCTCCATAGAGATACAAATTGATCCCCAATTTTGATATATTACCTATTAAAACTCAATAATACCCAAAATAACATCAACATGACATTCCAACTAACAATCTCACAACACTCATTCAAGCCTCACAGCTCACAATCCAAGATGTTGGAAAATTAGGAAACCAACCCTAAAATACATTCTCCTAAAAATGCTCACCCAAACCAAAAAACCATCCTTACTACCTATAAATTATTAAAGGATAAAATGATCATGATATATATGAAAAAATTCACAAAATGGACTCCTATATTTCTTAATTCTCACGCTTGGGTGAAAAAATGGAAATAATCCAATGAATGGAAATTTACATGGTCTATAATTAAGGTACATGACAAGAACCCCCAAATTTCAAAACTATTTATGTACCAATGGCCACTCAGTGTGTAATTTTCCTAATTACGTTGTGTTATCTCCTTTATACATGATGTCCCCCTCATAGGGAACCTTCTGATGTACCGTAGCTCCACTCGACATGTAAAATACATGACGACACACCTTATTCCAAACAAAAATGGTGTGTGTCCCATATGGGGAATGTTGAAAGGTATAAAACATGGGGTCTATCCAAGTTACCAACATGATCACTATCCATGTACATTGTACAGGCTCTGTCTGTGTACCCTAAATGACCAGGTTTTCTAGACATGGGGTGTCTTGACATGCCCTTGACCACATCCCTAGTTGCCTTACATGACATGTAATTCAAAGTAAATTGTACATACTCAAAAAAATATTACTTAAACATGAAGAATATAAATCATGTGTTCTCAAAACTACACACCGTGGACATGATATTTTCTAAATGAAACCCTCTAAAAATGACCTAAGACCCCTCTTCTTCCCCTATTATGCCTAGATCAATACATAGGGAGTCCCCATTGAGCCATTTGTGGAATTAAAACATAAAAAAATTATAATCATTGTGGATTCATGGATGAAAACATAAAACAAACATATATATCGATGTAAAATGCCAATGCACCAATCCTCAATCGATGATATCCATCTATCGATGACCGATCGAGATCCGATACGGCTCCCTGGGCTTGGCCTCCTCATCCCCCTCCTTCTTATCTTCATATCCCTCTATCAAAAAAAGATCCCATGGGGGGAGGCCCAAAAATGTGTGTGAAAATCCAAATTCTTTAAAGATAATGAGAAAAGGAATAAAATAAAAAGGAAGAAAAATTGAAAAGAAAATAAAAGAAATGGGTCTAGGGCATGGCCCCAGTGCCATCGATGGGTTTATGCCTCACATGGGAAAAATACCAATTATGTAAATAACCATGAAAATGGAATCCTAATATGAGAATCAAATTAAAATATATCATAGAATGTGAAAGCGTAAATAAATTAATATTTAAATAATAAATATTAAATATTCCATGAAAATTTGAACTACTCAGATTTTCACAAAACTCATGTTCTAGGGTAAACACACAATTCAAGGACCAAAAGAGTGTTTGGAAAAATTATTTAAGATAACCACAAAGGTGAAATTACCATTTTACCTATAAAACACTTTTTATAACAATAGTTAAATATTTCCCCAATTTTAACAACTTGATATGGCATGAGGCATCAAAAACTCACATATAAAAATGCTCTCCCTGATATTCCTCATTTGTGAACCAGTAGCCATGGTCTCACACCAAGAACAGGAATAGTTGTTGGTACATGAACTATCCAATGAATAGTCTAACATCATCCAAATCACTCTCCAAACATGAGGGAAATTCAACCAGGACCTATATAATGCTCCCCACCATATGAGTATCCATATCATATACGTTTTTCAAATAGAAATGAAAATTTTTAACATTGCACCCATCACTAAACATAATTAATAGAATTTTTCAAATTTATCACACCTGAGTTCCAACATGAACATAAAAACAACCAACCATCATTTCCATATTACCACAAACATATACATTCATGCTCAAAAACACACTTAAAATGAGTTTAATGACCCCATACATTCTATGGTGTACTCCCCACCATAATTCATTTATTACCAAACTCCACGAGTTCAAAATAGGACTCATGATCATACTTTCCTAGTCCAAATGATGATAAATTAACCTTTTTAAAACCAATGACTATGATCCTCAAGCATGCTAGCATTAATAAACTGAAGCACCATAATCACTACTTATCAAAACCAGTATATCTCTTTTATTCCCTAATCAAACCAAAACCCACTCTCCACATGAAAATCCATCCAAAGAAGGTTTTTCCCAACCATGATACCATCACAAAACGAATAGGGAAACTAAAACGAGATTGTTCATGGGTCCATGTAAATGTACCATCTGAAGCCATCGACGAAAAAAGGATCACTCCCAATATTCCATATCTTAAACACTATGAATCCCCATTATAACCCACAGCCTGGTGATATTATACCTCAATGGACCCACCAAAGAAGAACATCTTATCCCACCCAAACCATCTGTGATTGTGACCACATGGGCCCACCACATGACCCGATATACAAAACATGTAAAGAACAACTCCAACCTAATAAACTCGAAAATGGGACTTTTGGGAGACCCCCACCACATGGAAACTCTATCCTAATCCAAGGATCTATAAGGAATCATGTTTCTTATTGACCCACCAAAAGGGAAAATAGAGTCTAAACAGAACCACAAGGGTTTCTATGAATCCCTTGATAGAGGGACTATATCTCCATGAGCATTGAAATTCTATCCATAAGATCCAGGGGGACTGTCATTAGATGAAAATAAATATACATTCAGATAAGTTAAGTAAAATTACAACAAGGATCTATATGTGATAAACCATATATGTCATTTGAGACACATTAAACTAATAAGCATCCATCTTCAGTGAAAAATAAATTTACATGCATATGTCATGATTCTATTATGTGCCTAGAATGATGCTTGAATACTAACATCTTTTCCCTAGGCCATCGGATGAGAATAAAAATAAACCATAAATTTAAAAACCTAAGTTAATCACACTAGGTGAAATCAAGAAATCATAAAAATATAATCAATGAGAAGAAATATCATGCCCTAAAAACTAGTAATTATAATTATAAAAAGTGTTTAGGATACTCTAACCAGATATCCATCAAATGTTCAGACACGTTCCTTGACCACCTATATAAAAAGTCCCTAAATCATAAAACCAAACACCATTGATACCATTTGAAAATAAACTTTCCTGGGTTGACCTAAAATGACATCTGATCTGGCCTTCCATGAGGCCTCAAGCATGCTATCTCAAATTCTGGAGGTTGGTGACAAGTGGTGAGGTTCTAGTAGATATAGTGGAAATATTATACCCTCTAGTGAGATTAAAATAAAAAAATAAAAATCATCTACAAGGATAAACAACAGAGTACACATAATAAATAACTAAAATAAAATAATTCTATAATAATTAAAATGTAGAAAAATTTATTCAAACTACAAATAATGAAAAAATACAATATCTAGTCACCCACTAGGCTAAAAACACATACATAATAAAAAAAATTAAAATAAATAAAAGAGTATCTACTTTCAAATCAGAGCCAAACCAAATTCTCAACCCCCCAAAATCTAGTGTTATATTAGTTTGATCTTGAGACTCTATAGGAATATATTCTCTCAATTAAGAAACACTGGGGCCATTTTACATCTATCATGCAACTAATAATCCAAACTAAAATTACACATCATTCCTTCATGGAAACTGAGGATCAAGTACATATGGTGAGAAATAAATCTTAGTTGGGAACCCCCAATGATGAACCTATAAACTGATGTTATAACAAGTGCATGAACGTGTGATATGCATAGCCTAGTTGAAAGACAACAACATCTGGAATAGAAATAACAACTACATAAAATAAAGGAAAAAAATAAAATATACTAATTTTGGTTATATCCTAACACCCATGGTTAATCTATCCCCACTATAGTCTACAACATTGGATTTACCACATGTGGCTCAGCCCACTACACAAAATCAGGTGTGTCCCCTAGATTTATAGTGGTGCTCTAATATATACAAATGGAAAGGAAAAAAATTTCAGACTCCATGGTGTAACTATTGGAATCCAAATGAAAAAAATGTATTGGGATCTTGTACTCTAATGAGATTATTAGAACTTGACACAAAATATCCACCGCATACTCCATAGAAAATTTCATTTCATAAAACATATATTGAATGAATAAGGATCAAATATTGACTTCAAAGATACACCATTGGTGGGATCCATCCACACAGACCTGACATATGAACTCCCTATGGGATCTAAACAAAAAATGGGGAGAACAACAGAATCCATGCACATATATATACCACATATCTGGGGAACATACTCTACTAGAGTGGGGTGCACTCATCCATATCATCCATTATATCCCAAAGTCTTCCATATAATATATTACCAATGAAGTAGATAACTAGATCAAAGTTAATGATAAATTCACAATCCATGATATCCCAAGTATTTCTTCCCCATCCAAATTCTTAAGAAAAACTGTCATAAATGTCATAACCAAAGCCCATCCAAATATGGGATGAACCAACACTTGAACCCACCATCCGAAATTAAACTAATAAACCTAATCAACTCTAAACTATCAAGAAAATATCTATCTCAATCCTCTTAATATCAATATAAATTAAAATATCCCTATGGTATCTCACTAACCATATTTATAGATAAACTGAAATCTGGGGCTTGCACAGTCCCTGGGGTCACTATATAATGAAATGTATGACAAGAAACTCCCCTTTTTCACCCAAGGTATGGGGACATGCCTATCAAATGATCCTCAAAGGGCCTAAAGGACACAACAAGTGTAGGAATTCCAATGAGTTTTTCCTCTAGATCATCCAAATCATGAGACTAAATAAGTGAAAAAAACATCACTAACAACCCTCAATAGCCTCTAACTAATTCCCAATCAAGAAAAGGCCCAAAAAGCATTTAAAATAGAATAATTTCTACAAGGAAATTCTCAATGGACCTCATGAACACCTAGAAAACAACCCATCAATGGGTACCAACTCACTAACAACGGTTTCCAAGGAAACACCATGCCAAACTAGCATTCTCAATAGAAAACTATGACATCCAATGATCACTCGATCAGTAACCAGCACCCTAGGATTTCGTCAAGAGCCCCTTAGACTCATATCCACACAATTATAGCACCCGAAAATAACTTCCTTCCTAAATAATCTACCCATAATAGACTCTACAATAGTAATAATCCTAAAACCATGGATCTAAAACCACAATTTATCTAACCATAATAAATTTTTCCCTACATATAGGTAGAAACCAAGATTTCCTCATAGATACCACTCGATCCTTCATTCTGAGATCCTTTTGAAATAACTGTGAACAAAAATATTATGGAATCCACAATCCCTGATTAATAATGATATTATAAACCTCAATTAGGTCTCATATTTCACATCCCAATAAGATATAGGATTCTAAAATCAAACCTCAAAGAAAACCTCCATTAAAATCTCCAAAAAAAACAATCTAGATATCTTATGAACCTCAAAATTATAATACTATAGTGATATATGTGGAAAATACATTCATAATAGACACGTCTCATGTCCAATTCTGACTACAAGGTGGTAAAATAGTCAAAATAATCCAATCTAGGAAAAGGTACATGACATGTACATTGGGTACATGATGTGTACCCCTGAAGGTCCTCCTTGTCCTTATTCCATCGACCACTCATTGTGTACTTTTCCAATGTACACATCATTTTCACCCTATTCATGGTATATAACATTTATTAGGTCCCTTTTCTTATAAATCATCTCCACTAAGCATGTATAATTCCTAACTACATAGCATATACTGAAAAAATTGTATTTTTCCCACATGGGGATCCTAGACATGTACCCTACATGGGGTATTCCAACGTAACATACTAGTCACTAGACATGTATATTGCACAGGATCTATCCATATACCCTACATGTATATGTGCCCCTAATATAGGATGTTTGGACATGCCCCCATCTACATCCCAAGTCAAAATATTTGAAAAATACATCCAATTACAAGGCATATACTCTAAAAAAACATATTCCAAAACTTAAGATGAACACATAAATTGCTTTCTCTGAACCACAAGTTATGTACATGGTTTTTTCGAATGGAAAACCCATTAATTTGATCAAAACCCCAATTCCACCCTGATTATGCATAGATTGACCCTCGGGGATTCCCCAACAATGCATTTAACCCATTCAAAGAAAAAATATAATAAATGGGGATTCATGTCTTAAAACATACATCTTCTCTACATCCATGTATAAAATGATGTTATTTCTATCTTGGATCTACAAGACGCATTCGATGTTACCTGATCTAATCATATAGTGGCTCCCAACGAAGCACCTCACCCACCCTCTACCACTCTTGGTTGAATACAACAATTTGGGTAGGGGTGAAAGAGTTTGTAAAAATCCAAAGTGGGTATGTAAGAGAGAAAATGGAAAAGGTAAATGGAATAAAAAACAAAAAAATGAAATAAAATAAATGTATTCTAGTCCGAGACCCATTTCGTGCAGCATTTTTATGCCTCACATAAGAAAAATGTACATTTATAGAATCAACGATATATATTGAATCTCAATATAACTCACTGTTTAAAATATATCACTAAAAAACATGAATTAAAAATATAATATGTAATTATTTAACAAATAAATATAACATGGAAAGTTAGGGTACATTGATTTCCACTAAACTATTGTTCTCTGGTAAACAATGTATTATGGGACTAATATATTGTATGAAAAAGTATTCGATATAATATCAAAGGAGAAATTTCTATTTTCCCCTTGAAATACATTTGGGAACAAAATTTCAAATTTCTCCTGACTTTCACAACCCGAGGTATCAAACATACACCACCTATAAAATCCTTTGACAATGTATACATTTACTTTATTCAATAATAAATCATCTAAATGATACAAAATAACATTTAATTTGTTATTGAATAGATAATAGCTATAAATTTTGGACTAAAAATAGGTAATAATAAAATTTACATAATGACTAGGAGGATAGTGAAATTTATAGATCATTTGATTTTAATTCTAGTGTAAATAATGATGCATATTATATCAAAAAAATAGTGATAAAAATTTAACTTAATCTTCATAATTTTCTCTAGTTTATAAAAAAGTGAAATAATTGTCCAAATAGACCATTATAAAATGTTTTTAATAAATATACAATATTTTTAGCTTTATTAAAGTTATTTGAATTGAATGATGTTAGTGGATGGAGATACAACTATTATATAGAACTAATTGGTCTCATAGATGCTATGCTACTAGAATAAAGTGGGATTATTAATAAAACATATGACACTATGTGAATTCTACGTTAGATGTTTATGATCTATGAAAAAATACATGTATATCCAAATGATTATATATTGTTTTACAAGAACCATGAATCACTCAATAAATTCCCTAATTATGTCATGAATTGATAAAATAAAGATGAATCAAGTCATTTGATGGTTGTATCCTACTTTAAAATCATTCAAATGTTTAAGTGTCTATATGGACGTCATGACAATGCAAGAAAATTTAAATGATTTGTAGATACAAGAATTTATTATGGGAATCTACATCAAACAATGGACTCTCCCTAGTAAAAGATAATTGATTATAAATATCCAAAATTTGGAAATGAGGTGAGAAACCTATGTCTTCCTTTATCTAAAGATAGAATAAATCATTTTAGTATAGAAATTAGTATCCATAATAAATGGAAATTTATGATGGTAAATTATAACTTCCCACCATTTTTATACATGATGTACAAATACATTATGTTCTTTTTTATTATATATAGACCAAAACATCATGTTAATGATATTGATGTCTATTTTCATCCACTGATTGAATAACTAATATTTATTTGGGATGTAGGTGTTACATTATATGATTCTATTTGAAGTAAGAGTTCACATTAAGAGTGTAATGTCCTGGGTTTTTGAGTGGGTAAAAAATCACCAACCTTTTTTATTTTTTATTTTTTTTAGCTGTGCAATTTTATTTTTTATCATCAAAACATAATTATAATAGTTTTATTGGACCAATGAATTTTTAGTTGGTTTATAAGTCCTTGAAAGTTCTGTAGGGTTTTTAGTGAGTTTCTATTATTGTGGGGCCCGAAAACCTATTATTTTAAAGTATATATAAGGGATCACATTTTGGAAAAACTATACGGACACCCAGGAGAAATAGTGTGGCCCTCTGGTCAGGTAAAACATAGTTTGGAAAACCTTGATGGAGGGGGTGTACAACCTTTTATGGTCTGTACAATTTCTAAAAGAGTGATTTTACATGGTTTATACAAGATTTGGAAAATCGTGCACCTAGCTTGTGTGTGTGGTTATTAGGAATAAAGCACCACACGGGTAGCCAAATCATACATCCAAACCATACAAATCATTAATTTGGGTAAAATTACTAAAATTACCAACTCTCTATTTTTTTATTTCTCCTTTAGTTTTTCTTCCACTACCTGCATAGGGATATCCTCTCTCATTTCTCTTATGCATAGGCTATAGTCCCAATCCTTCAATCGGACTCCAAATTGATCACCATAGGTATCATTGGTAGATAATCAATATTTCCTTCCATCTAATTGATTCTCTTTCCAGTTTATCTTTCCGCACATAGTGTCAAATCAATGAAATCACTTTTTCCCAATTTTCAGAGTGTTCATATAAGATGTCATTTTATTCAAATTCAACTCATGTTAGAGGTTGATATCAAGATAGAGAGTTAATAATAGTACAAGGTAGGTGGTACCTAGATTTAACATGAAATTATAAGAATTATACATGTATTTTTAATTATGTGTGGGGTTTGTAATCGAGTGAGACCCATAATAAATTAATTAATGGTTTTAAAATTATAAAGTGATTCCCTGGGATGTATTTGGGCATGATCTTGAAAATTTATACATACTTATCCATGTAATGGGAATGTTAAAACTTAGGAAGATGAGGTAGGGTTAATGAACTTAATTAAATAAAAAAATTATATTGAATTTCTTGGTTCCATGGGAACATAATTAACATGTCTTAAGGATTGATTCATACTGATAACCTATTATGAGGTGATATAGTTCATTAGGATGGGTGTGGCTTGAGACATATAATGTAATGATGAACTGTAGTTTGAGCTAAAATGGTTATCATATTGAGGCGATGAGGTCATCGGGTTGTGGGATTGGATCTCACGATTTGAGATGTGGCTTACCATATGAACATTAGTAACATGGTCGCAGGGGAACACCATAAAAGATGATGTGGTTTAGGTTGTTTGGTGATTTTCTTTCACTGTTTGTTTGTTCACATGTCGTTGGAGTGATGTGAACAAAAATAGGACATGTATGAGTTAGTTTTGTACAATCATCATGGGTGGAGGACCCATATACTATACAGAATAGGTTATGGTG
This sequence comes from Viscum album, assembly GCA_963277665.1. NCBI lineage: Eukaryota > Viridiplantae > Streptophyta > Magnoliopsida > Santalales > Viscaceae > Viscum > Viscum album. Next base: position 81,998,748 of record OY728122.1, read on the forward strand.
CTGGACATTATATTGGTTGGGGTGATTCCCATAGAAAAATATGTGGAAGGTGATGGACCATCGATTTATGCTTTTGAGAGCACCAGTTAGGGATTGAGTCTCTCTATGACACTTGAGGCCATTGGTCTAGGATATTGGGAGGTGGGATATTGTTCTCCATTAGGACGTCCGTTGTTGAACCTATTATAATTTTTATTTGGAGGACAGATATCATTATGCCTTAGGAAATCGGTCTTCGTGTCGATAATTATTTTATTAGTTGAGTACCATGGCACCAAGTAATTTTTTGGGCATGTCGTTTGGATTCTGGATACATTATTGATTGAATGATGTTCTTGTGAAATTATTATAGGGGTAACATGAGGGTTCAATTGTTATGTCATTTATTTGGGGATACCTTGGGAATTATTCCATGGAACCTCACCACTGCAATTATGTATATATATATAGGTGTTTTATGTTGTGCATATAATTGATGAAATTCTTTCTAATATTATCAGTTATTGGTGAAGTAGCTGATTATTTTCTTATATCTTCTGAGAACAAGGGATGTAAATTATTTATTAAATGTGCATGTGTTGCCTTTTTATCATTAATAGCATAAACTACATAATTAAATATTTAAGAGAAGGAAAAATTGTTGGTGGCCTATTGAGATTTATTCTCACAACCCACATAGGCCCATTGGGAGTCATATATGCATTATATATCTATGATTAGTTAATGGATCAGGTTCGAGAGTTGGACCTTATTGATTGAGTTGGACATTTTGTAAGGGATGGATATAAATGGACTATGGTGGTGATTTCATCGATCTAGAGTTTTCATTTTGATTTGTTGAATTCTTTATATACTCGTACTGATATGGTTATCCATGGGCGAACCGTTAGGGAAATTTTTTCTGACCTATTATGGAATTTTTTATTATAAAGATTGTATGACTTTTGGATTGTTTATTATTGTTTTTCTTGATTATGTTTCCACAATTTTATGTTTCTTCCACTTTTTATGGTCCTTATTCATCTGTTATATTTATTATGGGACAATTATTATTATTTCCACCAATGGGTATAGCCTCCCCACTATCACCTCTCATATCATTGCTTCTATTAGGAAGCATTCAGTCTATGGGAAGGTGTGACTATTTTCTAGTGGTCAACGAGAATGGAGCACTACTTAGGTGGAAAACTAGGTCGGGGTGCTATAGTAAACAATATATTATGATAGGATAAATAAATTTCCTTCTTATTAGAATTTTACTAGCTATAGAATTTAAGAAATGTTGGGTTTTCCCATCTATGAAGAAGGTGCACACAAATTTTAGTTATAAAATTCATTAAATATTTTTTTAGGATATCAATAATCTTTACACTAAGGACATAAATAATGATCATGGAAGACATCATTTGATAAAAATATAGAAAAATGTTCAATATTGTCTCTAGTAATGGGCGATCAATTATTTAAGAAATTAATGTATATTGACATAGACTTTAGTAATCATTTTTCAAAAAACTACATAAAATCATGTTTGAAAAAGAGATCAATTTTTATGGAATTATTTTACTAGAACGGTTTCTACATATGAAATTTTCTTGATGTCATGCACATAAAAAAACTACATGTGGCAGTGTTATTAGAATTTTAATAAATGAAATAATGAAAATATAAATATATAATTAAGTTTATGTTGGACAAGATTAAAATGAGGATAATTCAAAATTGAGCATCAGTAAAGGGTGAAAGATAGAGTTTTCTCCACCCTATAGTTTACACTCTATTTGATAAGAAGAACCAATATTTTGAAACTTCCTTTGTGTTGTAAAAATTCTGGATAGATATTCAAAAAATATCAATAATATCATGGTAATGTATTATTTGAATTTACTGGGTCTAAAACTATATGATTTCCTTGTTTTTTATAAGATTTAATTAATTTATCTTTACATTGAATTATACCTAAAAATGTATGACATAAATTTAATCAACATATATTCTTTTTCAAATCCATATGTAGTGAATTTATAGAGCTGGGGAAATTTACAATCAGGAATAATCAAATTGTAGTCATATTATGTGAATTAGGGATGTTCTTCCCACCATCATTATTTGAAATAAATTTACACTAGATAGTTTACTTGGTTAGAGAGATTCAACTATGCGGTAATGAAAATTATATATGGATGTACACCATTGATTATATATGAATTTTTTAATATGTTATGTGAAGAATTAAAGTTTTCCAGAAGGTTTTATTGTAGGGAAATATATTGTTGAACAAGATGTTGAATTTTGTTCCGATTAACTAGAAGATGTTGATAGATTGGTCTCCAAAAATCTAATCATATAGGACAACTTATGGGTTTAGATATTTCTAAAATAGATTTTACATCATCATAGTTATAGATATGGGGAAATCCAACCTTTAAATCGTATATAATATTCCACATGTTTATCTATATGTGGATTACCACAAAGCGCTTCTTATAAATTTGAATCCATCAAGGCCTAATGGATTTATATCAAACACCTATAATAAAAATTTTATAAGATAGTTTTATAATCAGATTAAAAAATATTTATTTAAATATATGAGTTGAATTTCTGAGAGACAGAGATGGCTATCTAGAGGAAAAAATATAATTTTTATATCTTAAACTGGTTTTGTAGTTAATTATTTTACATTTTGAATAATGGAAGAAGAAGAACATTCAATTCTATAAAATAGTGGAGTTACTCTTATGGTGGAAGTGATTCCTACTTCTAGTTCCATGTATAAAAATCCAAATTATACAAATATGTAATATTTTAGAAAAATTGAACAAATATACAGGTTATATTATGAATTATTTAAAGTGAATATTTTTCATTATAAATAGGATGACAATAAGAGTACAATTAATTAAATGAATTGGGATTTATGATGGTTGATTTCAAAGTGGAAGTGTATATGTATGAGTCATTAATAATTTCTTGATAAATAGTGTATTTATTTTATATACAAGACCCATCAAACAAGAATTGGTCAATTTCTATATTGGGGACTAAAACAACTACATGTTCACATGAAAATTCAATTAAGGATGAGAATTTCATTGAGATATCACATGCATTTCACAGTATTACCAATATAAAAATATCTTGAACATTATAGGTGTCCATGAGAGAATTTGGATACTCAATAAAGGATCTAATCCACTAAAACTTTAATGAAAAAAAGATAACGGATTGAGTATGATAATGTTTTATTTAAAATAATATGATTTTCCTTAAAATATTATGTACTATCTACTAAAATTACATAATATAAATTAAATTCTTGATTACTCATGTAGAGAATAGATTATTTACATGTTAATGTATCCAATCCCAAGAAAGAACACAAAACTTATTATGAATCTATGGAATTAATAGGTGATCAAGATCATGTATATGAAAATAATAATAATGATGTTGCAATTCCATGTTAACTAAAATTATCCAGGCTATAAGTGAAGGAATACAATTTGAGGTTGGATGGAATCAACGTGGCTTATCTATTGAGCTTAACAAGTTATTGTTCATTTGTCACATTAGGTAGAAAATGATAAATCATATTCCAATTGATAAAGATATATGAAAAAATTTCATTCCAAAACTAAATGACACCATTTTTTAATATATTAGCTTAATGTAATGAAATAATTATTCTATTTTACTAAAAAATTATATAATCAATTATTTATATATTCTTCCCCATACCTTGAAAAAAAAATTATTTTAGTATATTTGAATAAAAAAAATTTCTTATTGGTCACTATAAAATCTTATATAGGAGTCTAGAAACTATTTATAAATCATTATCTTTGGGATGTATAGGGAAACTTAATCCCCTACTAACTAGTTAAGTATGTTCACATTATAAACCAAAAAATGTTGAATGATTTCATTATTTGTCTTAATGTGGAATTATTTCAGGTGTATTAAAATTGATACATTTTTAATATTATTTATTTTATCCACTTTGATTGAAAATTGTTAATTTTTGTGACAATAAAGAAGTGATGAAAATAAGAAACATGCAGTAAAAAATGTACTACTACCATAAAGAAAGGATATTTTATACATCACCTGAAAATAAAATTGTATGTATTTTAAAGAAATAATTAAAATTTATTCTGATATGAAACCACATATGATCCTTTAATTATATGTATATTGATGAATCCAAATCCAAATCCTATTCCAAACTACCTCAAGTGTTATGAAAGTAGGAACATGTAAATAAAGGGGAAAAAGGTGTAGATGAAAACTCCCAATTAGTTTTCGAATCATATTAATGTATAAAATATTATAAATTTGATATTATTTAAAAATATATAATATTAAAAACCTATATTTATGTAGGTATGTTTTTATATGGGTTTGAAACTAGAATTGACATCGATTATACCAAATGAACATGTAATTCCAGTAGCTTTGAGGAGGCTGGAATAGTATATCCACATTAGAGCTATTGGTTTTTGAGTGTCACCTCATAGATATTTTGATAAGGAAAAACCATTAAATGATTTTTATGAGATGATAAAAGGTGTGCGAGAAAAAATAGATTCTTAAAAAAATATCATCATTCGGTCTGGTTTAGAGGACTAATATATGTGAAAGGACTAATGAAAAATAATAGTGGAATAATTATTATTACATTAAGATACACATGAACCCACCATCTTTGAGGTTATAGATTCCCCTCAATCTTATTCCTTACATGAGGTAATCGTTTTTTTCAAAAATCATTCTCCCAAATGTGAATAAAAAAATTTATGAAAATTTTATATTACTAAAATTCTATATGGATAAATTTCATTTTTATTATATCTATTTATACCCACATATATAATTTTTTTAGGGGTATAGGGTATTATATTCTAGGATACATGATATACAATACGTAAATCTCAAAAGATCATGTGAGAGTTGACATTGATGTAGTTATCGAGCTGAGAACCGAGTTATCTATTCTTCTTAATGATATAGATGTTACCATTGTCAATAATGATATAGGAACTTTTATAGAATATGAATTTAATCTTATATAAAAAATGAGGCATGTCTTTAACATATATTTTAAAATGAAGAAAACATTAATTGTTAATGATAAATGTTCTAAAATGAGGTATGGTATTAAAGATAGGTTAAACAAAGGGAAATCATTAGGTTGAATCAATACAATATAGTGGATTATCCAAAAATTTAAAGAACCTTCATAGAGTAAATTCAGCACACTAGTTCCACTTCTGTATACATTAATAATAAAATTTCATGTTTATAAAACATTAAAATGTGAAACTATTTCTTACATTTTATATGATGAATAAATATTTGGAGATTCCATTACACATGTGGTTTGAATCAAGAGTATAAATGATATTATCAAGTATGAATGATTGGGAGTCTTATTTTTGAATACAAACATGAGGTACATTTTCATAATCTATTTGTTCAAAAAATGATATCAATTTTTCATTATAGTGAATAAAAATTAATATTTGATATAGAATAATATATTTATACTATATAAAAATAAAACCCTATGATGAATGATTTAGAATAATTACTAAATCTATAATATCAATTGAAAATTTTTTGTATGGAATTAATATAAATTGAAAAAAAAAAATTATAACAAAAGAGTGTCATTTAAAAAGAAACAAAATGACTAAATACTCCCTGTATTCCTACAATATAGGGGTAAATATCTAAAATATAATCATATAAACTATATTTTTATTTTTCATTACATATTTTAATTTATTTTTAGGAATCATTTGATACTAATAGAAATAAATTTGGATACCTCGAATGTTTATTATTCATATATGAAGCATGGATTTTGAAAAAAATTGACTACACAAGATTTCAATTGTAAAATTTTTAGTGCATTTCAATCAACATTTTATAAGTGAACTTAAAATTATAAAATTTAGTTTATTTTAAACTATATTTTTTTATAATCATAAAATATATAGTTATTGGTTTAATAATGGAATGAGGTTAGTAACTGAACAAAAAAATCATATAAATTTTATTCAAATGGTATAAAATTTAGGTATGTATAGTAAGATTTAACTATAAAAAAATATTTCCAAACATTTTACATATTTTGGTCAATATTATCTATTGTATATGAAACAAAAAATGGTAATGATTGGGAATAAAATGATTGAAATTTTATTAAGGATACAATATATAATCAATATAATAGAATCCCCAAATAGCTAATTTTTTAAAGTAATAATAATTTCATTTAAAATGATTTTTAATAATATGTTTGTATATATCTTCACAATACCAACAGGACATAAAATAGTCCATGTGCTCAATAAACGAAGTAATTTCTTATAGATGAGTGGGAAGAGTAAATGGTTTTTGAATGTTTTCTAACATAAAGATAAGGTGATTAATAATTATATATATAAACTTTTATAGACTATGAACATTGAGATACATTTTGAATGTGAAGCATTAATATTGTAAGGATTTAGAAAAATATTTTCATAAAATATAAATTGATTGTTCACTATTTAATTTTCATTATGGATGAGGATTATTTGGTAGGAACAAAAAATGATTTTGTTATAATCCTAAAAAGGAAAAAATATTTGAGATATTTCTCCAGGATATTGAGGTAGTTGAGATAAAGGCATGAAGGTAGTGGGTAAAGGATCCTTCTACATGAAAATTTGAATGCATATTCCAAATTACTAGGGAAGGTACTTCCAATATCCAAGCCAAGTATTTTTTATCTTTTTATTGATTTCATTTGATGAGTTTTAAAAAATAGTACATGCCATTTTACAATCAATTTGACCTCTATGATGAAGAAACATGATGAATTAATATACATTCAAACTTGATTCAACCAAATAACTGAAAAATAAGTATATTATAAATTAAAATAAAGATTACTCACCCGTATCCCAATCCGTTGCTCAAAGTAGTAACAAGGAATTAACTATGGCGGAAGTTGAACTAGTGTTTGATGTTGAAAATCTTGAGATGTTGGTCGATCTTTACAAGGTAATTTCAATTAAATTGATGTAATATTATTAAAACCCAGCAAAAAACATCATATTTTTTTCAAAATTTAAAACATTGATCTATATTTTTTTATATGTTGGAATTGACCACAGGACAATCTGATGGATTATGTGGAAAATATGACTCTAATTTCATTTTTTCAATGTAGAAGTGAAATTTTGATTTAAAACATTTGTCAAATAATAAAAAAAAGTGAAATAGAGTCCATATTTTATTTATAATTTAATTAAATGATCTATAATTAATTTTTTATGTGTCCAAATCTTTCGTACATAAATCTAACACATGATGTGGCCTATATAACTCAAAGTTCATATTTTCACTTTGAATGTGTCATTTTAGAATAAAATATGTTTTAAATTATAAAAATGGAGAAAGAAATATAATATTATTTTCAAAATTTTGGATAAAGATCCATAATAAATTTTAGAAATGTAAGAATCAACCGCACTTGAATTTGAAACACAATGGGTTCAGTAGGACTCAAAGTGTCTGTTTTAAATATTAAAGTGTCATTCAAGTTTAAAATGTGTATCACACAACCAAAAGTGATCAAAGAGGCTTGTATTGTTTTCAACCATTCTAAAAATGATACATAATACATTTCGGATGTATAGGATTCAACTACACATTAATATCACATTGTTACATCCCACCATAGAAGCCACGTAGTAGTGCCCCAAGATGGTTGGCCACATGACTGCAAGCACACGACCCCATATACCAAAGTCCAATGACTAGTAACAAGGTTATAGGGTGTGTCTGTGGGGATACTATTCCCTCACCAATACATGTGTAGTACATCGGTAAATAATAAATAATAGAGAAACAATAGAAGAAGTTCATATAAGCAGTCGTGGAATAAAAATGTTATTAAATCATCAAAAATATTAATAAATTGACAGAATAAAAATCATAAATATATACAAAAAAAGAGGATGATGTTCATTTCATTATGATAAAAAAATATATAGTACATGTGATACAAGGGATAATACATATACCACATTCTATACAAAAAGACAAAAAACATTCATAACTAGCATCACTAGCATGGTCTTGGTCCTCTTATCCCATACTTCATTCTATAACTCAGAATCAAGCATCAGAAGCTGGCCACATCCCTTTATCTATACCTTCAATCATAATGTATTCTTTGGTACAAAAGGAAGTCCAAGAGGGGTGTGATTTATACCTAGTTGGACACAAAGAATAGTTTCTAGATACATCTATTATATTCTTATCAAATGAGTAGTGTGCCAATAATAATAAATTCAAGTAAAAAATAAATAAATAAATACCTCAAACTGGGTTCTTCTTGGGATACCATTGCGACTCTACCATTTTTGGACAATGTAAAATGTCTATGTACCATGTTAACCTGTGTATGTATGGAATATGGTATTAAATGGTTGTTATATATAAATTATCATGAGGTGGACCATTCCCAATCATGTGACTTATCTTTATATATGTGTCCTTGAAATTTTATTTACTCATTCATTTTATTTAAAAATTCATATTTATAAATTATTATGTGGTACCCTTATCCCATCCAAGGTTATCCAAAAATAATCCAAAGTACCAAAATATGGTCACTATAAAATCCCAATTTTGTAAGAGTCAATCCATGGAGATCCATAAATTGGATCCTAAGTATCACTCTTGGAGTGGTGTTAAAAAAACACTTTTATATTGTCCCATGTATCTCAATTAGGGGGTTGAATATCACTCGGGACATGGTATAAAAATATTTCCACTAATTCCATCCATGGTGTCTCCCTTAGGGAACCGGTGTCACTCACACGGTGGTCAGGTAAAGACATGGTGATCTCATCCTAGTCATAACTAGTATTTCCCACGATGTGTATACAATTCATAAAAGGTTTCATTTATAAGGAATGATAATGTACATCCAAGGAGTCCTTAAGTTGGGTCCACTGCATCTCCCTCCACATAGTATGAAATTAAGTTATCTATCATCATATCATGTTATTTGAAAAGTAATTACACTTATATAAATTAAAATTATGTTGGAAAAAAATTAAATTATATTAATGATATCTTTGACATAACACAAATAAATTAACACATGGTCAATCGTATTCCTCAAATAATTTCACATTCTGATTTAAATTTATCACAAGGTAAAAAACACCTCAATTTTTTAAACCATCAAAGGTAATGGGAAGGTGTGAATTTAAGGATCTTTTCACCCAAAGGGATGGATCATGTCAACCCGATCATCCTATGGTGTTGATTTTATACTAAATAGGGCCACATGGGCCATGAGAAACAATTTAAATTATTTTATTAAAAAAATTAGAGACATATGCAGAATGGTCCATTCTGCGGAACAGTGACATATGATATTAAAGAAACCAAAATTAGGGAAAGAACAAAACCACAAATCATAGTTTTGTAGATGACCACTCTTTAGTTTCTATCTTTTAATTTGGGATAAAATGGTAGAAAATGGAAAATGGATAAATATCCTTAAAATAAGGAAAATCATATTGAAACAAAATTGTATAAAATATGGGATGAGAAAAAATATAAGGATGAAGAAGTATTAGGGAGATTATTGTAATGGATCTAACATGACAGATTGTAATGGAACATACCCTCATGATCTATCCCTTTTCCAAATTCTAGGATCCTAAGGGTTCGCACCTCGTTTGGCGCGACCGATCGGCACGACCGATCAGCGTGACCGATCGGTGTTACCCAGCCTTGTCGGGTTTTCCATCTATAGTTTTTCCCGTAACGCCTCTTTTAGGCCTTTTTGACCTTCTAAGGTATTTCAAGGCCGTTTTTAACCCATAATTAATATCTAAAAATCTAGAGAAACCTCTCTTTTAAATAACAATTAATTCAGTCATGTGTAACCACCCAACCGCATCGGGAACAATGATCTGAATTTAAAGCCGCTCAATTATCATGTCCCGTAACAACGGGATCTTATCTATATATCGCAGGGGAATTTATTCTTCCTTATTTTTCCTCTTGGATGGATTCCTTTCTTCTTAGTAAATTTGGAGCTCCCGACGCCCCTCCCCCGTAAGTCATGCATCCCCTGTTCCTGGCACGTGGAGAAAAACTTCGATCTTTGATCAATCAAGTAATGATTTTCTCCTTTGTCTTTCATTTCTGTGTATCATGTGGGGTGGGCATGCTTTTGTATCTATGGAAATTGATGAAACCGAACTTAATGAAGATAATGAAAGGACATTTAAATAATGAAATGGGGGAGTGATTGATGTTCTGTTTACTCTTTTATGTTGATATGTGTTGTGAATTTTACGGGCCTATGCTCATTGAAAATCATGGTCGTTGGTGGTCTTTCTCTGCACACTAATGAACCTCGGTGCTCTTGGATGTTTAAATAACCACAACATGGAATTGTTTAATTACGTATACTCGGTTAAATAAATTGAAAGAACTAGGATCAACCCTTTTCTATGATAACCCCGGTTAAATCATAGTGTAATTGAAACCATGGAGTGTGTTAAATCTTTTAAATCTGAAAATACCTACATGGGCCTTCCTTGTGTCGGTGGTAGCGGTTGGTTGTTTCTTTCACGGGCTGTTTTCTTGGGTGATATAGTTGGGGATGGGATCCCCTATTGTTATACTTTCACCGGTTGTGAATTTGAGGCTTTGGTTACTCTACTTATATCACTAATTGGGGAGGAATCCTCTATTGTTGAGAAACTATTGGCTCCTGGATTTTGGGGACATGGGGCTGTATCTCGGGGTTTTCTTTGGTTCCAGTACTTTGAGGGATCTCACTTACCCCTTTATTGTTGTAACTTTACAAGAGAACCGAGTGTGAATGTTTAAGTTTCTGTTTGACTGTCTTCTCCCTATGGCTTGCGGTTTTGCCTGTTAATTGCCCAGTAGTGTTGAATTCACCTAAATGGGGTTACTTGAATATGAAAATAGGAACATTTTAAATGGGAATCTGTTTTCGGAATGAGTTGTGGCTTGGCCGTGAGTGTCGTGTAGTTCTTTTATGAATGAGTAGTAAAGAGGGTGTTTGTGCTTAGGTTTTGGAACCCCTAGGTTGGGATGAGTGTTTGTTACCTATACATGTATCTATAGATTGTATGTTTCTTATTCACGCCCCACCCAAGTTGAGAACTTTAGTGTCGAACACCCCCATTTCATGGGGGAGGGTGTTTTTTCCAACACTCCTATGAGTGGCTGGTTATTAGATCCTTTTATACTGCCTTTCCCAAATAGCCCAGGACTCTTCGGGCAGGCTGTGATGGCCTGAAGTCCATTATTAACCCAAGAATCTTCGGGCGGGGTAGTTGTGGTGGTTGGCCCAGGTTTTTGTGGTCAGGTTGTTCCCCAAGTGTCTTCGGGATGAGGCCCAGCTGTCTTCAGGCGTGGAAGTAGTTGTTCTGACCCAGGTGTTTGTGGGTATGGTTACGCGTGGTGGTTGTGGCCCAGGTGTCTGCGGGCGGGATAGTTGTTCTGGCCCAGGTCTGTGTGGGCGGGGTTTGGTAGTGGGACTATGGTGAGAATGGCGGGATTGGTTCGATACGTAGGATGTCTTTAATAACCAGTGGGAAAGTGGCATGGGGTACCCAAATATCGATGTGTTATTACTTTACTTTAATTTACTTGCCTTGTGTTATTTGGAGAGTGTGCCTTGGTGAGGTTTGGGTGGATAGATTTTCCTTGTTGACTGTTTAGTTATCTCTTTTTCCATGGGACATTATAATGTATCCTCACTTGTACACGAGAGTCTTTGGTTTTCCCTATTGAGTATACTTGTATGCTCACCCTGCGTATATAAAACTGCTTTTAGGTTTCTAGGAGGACTTGTGGGATCGTGCGGGACCGTACTAGCTCAGACCTTTGGGGTAGTTTCTGTTGTTGACTTCCTTTTCTTGGTATCTTTTAACTTTTGGAGTTTTGTGGCTTGTATCTTTACCTTTGAACATGCATATGGAAATGGTTTACTTTCAGCCGTACTTGCACTTTCAGTTTTGGTGTTGTGGGATATATTATCTTATCTCCTGATCGTATTAAAAGAAAAAGGGTAATTCCTTCCATTTAGTGTGTGATTTTATACCCTTGGTGCTAGTCACCACTCTGGGACCTATTGAAGGCGGGTCTCGGGGGTCATTATCTCTCCTTCAACTTGAAGAAGGAAGGGTTTGGGAATCTGATGTCCCTTCCCTCCTCCTGGTGAAGGTAGGTCATGACAGAATGGTATTAGAGGGAGGTTGGGGTTGAGAGATAGGATGGAGTCTGGAGTTAGGCACAGTGAGGATTGCATGGGATGGTAGGGAAACAGTGTTGGGTGACCTTGGTAAGTGAATTAGGCCAGGGAAGACTGTCTAGGACATGGGATTTTAGGGGGCCCCGTGATCTGATGCAAGGACTCTAGACCTAACAAACGACCAAGTGAGGCTACACTGATTTTAGGGTAGAGACCCAAGGAAAGGTACATGCATCGTACTGACTTGTGTTCTCGTGTTTCTGGGGTGTTTTGGGAAATTAAAATTAATAAGAAGTTTAAGGAAAATTTAAGAACAATATTCTGCACTACTTGGGATTAGGTAATATTTGTTTACCTTGCAGCTATGGCACCTGGGAGATGACCACGAGTTGTGCGTTCGATCGAGGCCAAGGAGGTTGACTCGTTTGACCGACGGAGGGCTGACCGAGGGGAGGAGGATGATCAGTGACAGAAGACGCTTCATTCTTTCCAGCGACAGACCCTCGGGAAGTATGAAGGCAGCACCTCGGATATGGAGATGGAGAGCTGGCTCAAGGAACTAGTGATAGATTTTGGATTGATTCGAGCTCCAACAGAGTACTGGGTTCCTCTGGCCGTCATCCAGATGTGGGGAGCAGCGCGTCAGTGGTGGAAGCTTTATCTCGGGGAAAGGAAGGAGGCTGATATTGCATGGGATGATTTCAAGAAGGATTTCCAGGCAGAATTACTCTCTTCCATGATGAAGGCCAAGAATAGGCAAGAGCTACTCTCCCTCCAATAAAGGAGTATGTCAGTAAGAGAATTGGGAATCAAGTTCAAGGATCTCCTTCGCTTTTCTCCAGACCTCTTTCCAGATGAGGAGTCTCGGGCGAGACGTTTAGAGGAGCCACTCTGACCTTCTCTTCAGTACGCTGTTACCCCCTTCACCCTACCGACATACTTGGAGGTGAAGAAGAAGGCTGAAGTGGTGGAGAGGATGCACACTCTAGGAGGTGTATCATGAGAGGGGATCTAGTTGGGATCATCGAAGGGGAAGGTCATCAGTAGCAGGCCTCCAGCATCAGGACCCTCTAGGTTCCGACTAGTGGGGAGTAGGCCGCAGCACTTCCAGTTCTGATCTCATGGTCCTCACCATTTTATTTCGGGCCCAGGACCTAGGTGATTTGTCTGTGGGAGCCATGGACATCTTCGGAATCAATTCCCAAACAGAGTGTAGTACGGTGCGAGTGGGTAGGTTCAGCGCCCACCTTAGCAGCAGCAGTTTCCATCTGGGCCATTTCAGCAGCAGCAGGGGCAGCGAGCTCCCGCCCCTCTAAGGGAAGACGTTGCAGGAGGAGGCCAACCTCAGGGCGCTCCTCAGGGACCTCGACCAGGGCGTGTTCGGGGAGGCATCTGACAACCGAGAGGTAGAGGATTGGGCATGGGTAGTTGCACGCCACAGAGGCAGTAGTTCCAGCAGGGCCATAGGTCGTTCGAGGTACAGTCAGTTTGTTTAGTACCCTTGCGTATTAATTGTTCGATACAGGAGCTTCGCACTCCTTTGTTGCACCCAGTCTGGTCCACGCTCTGGGTTTAGACGCTGAGAGACTTCCAGTTCCCCTGGTACTGAGCACACTAGTTAGAGGACAGACTGACTTGTCGTATGTTTTTCGAGGATGCAGACTGATGATAGGGCCACATCAGTCAGTCAGGGATCTCCTTCGGTTGCAGATACAGCCATACGATTTCATCCTAGGCATTGACTGGTTTTTCTATTTATGTGCCGTCATTGACTGTTTTTAGGAAAAGTTGTGTTTTCAGACTTGGGTGGTCGACGAGTGACTTTCATCGGCGAACGGGGTTGCCATAAAAGTAGTTTTCGGGAGGAATCCTTCCTCTCCTTTTTAGCTAAGCTATTAGTGGAATCGGTGGATGCTGAGATGGTGGAAGTTCCAGGGATCATCAGTGAGTTTATAGACGTCTTCCCTGAGGAGGTGACGAATCTACCCCCTCTACGAGATATCGATTTTGGGATAGACTTGCAGCCCAGTGCTCATCCGATTTAAATGGCTCCCTACCGAATGGAACCTTCAGAGCTATGGGAGTTGCAGATTTAGATTGACGATCTGATGAAGAGGGGTTATATCCGACCAAGTGAATCACCGTGGGGTGCTCCAGTCTTGTTCGAAATGAAGGAAGATGGTGGTCTCAGGTTGTTCATAGACTACATAAGGCTGAATCAGGTGACAATCAAGAATCTATACCCTCTTCTGAGGATAGACGATCTCTTTGACCAACTCAATGGGGTAGTATGGTTATTGGAGATCGACCTACGGTTTGGATATCACCGGTTGAGTGTAAAGGAGGGTGGAATCCTGAAGACGGCCTTCAGGTGCAGGTATGGGCACTTCGAGTTTGTGTTCATGTCGTTCGGCGTTACAAATTCTCCAACTATGTTCGTGGGGCTTATGAACTCCGTCTTCTAGGAGTATCTGGATCGGTTTGTAGTAGTTTTCATCGATGACATCCTGATCTATTCAATATCAGAGGAGGATCATGTTGAGCACCTGAGGATGGTTTTGGAGGTCCTCCGATAGCACTGACTCTTTGCGAAGTTGTCGAAGTGCAGTTTCTGGGCACGAGAAGTGCACTTCCTTGGGTACGTGGTGGCCAAGCAGGGGATAGCAGTGGACCCATCGAAGGTTGAGGCAGTTGTTTCCTCGGGCTGGCAGGTTACTACCAGAGGTTCGTGCCCAACTTCTCCCGAGATACAACACCTTTTACAACCTTGAAAAGGAAGGATTGAGCTTTCGTATGGGATGAGCAGTGCGTGGCATCCTTCAGCTATCTGAAGGAGGAGTTGGTTAGTGCCACAGTGCTGAGGTTACCAGAATAAGGGGTAGCATATGAGGTGTTTTGTGATGCTTCAGGGTAGGGCCTCGGATGTGTGTTGATGCAGTAGCAAGGGGTGATCTCCTATGGGACTGGGCAATTACATACCCATGAGCGTAACTATTACACCCATGATCTGGAGCCTGTGGCGGTCATGTTCTCACTAAAGTTGTGGTGGAACTACCTCGTCGGGGAGCGCTTTGTGGTCTTCACCGATCACAAGAGCTTGAAGTATATCTTCTCCCAGCAGGACCTGAACTCACGACAGTGAAGGTGGATGGAGTTTCTTTAAGATTACGATTTCTAGATTTCCTATACCTCATGGAAAGGAAATGTGGTGGCTGATTCCTTGAGTAGGATGTCATAGAGGGATGCGATCTGAGAGTCGGCGGATGCCTGGAAGGCGATGGAGGAGTTGGCTGCCCTACACCTGGATGCGAGGATGGATGGCGGTAAGGGTTTCCTGTATTAGATGACAGTACAGTCTTCTCTATTACATCAGGTGGAGGAGTCTCAGTGGGGAGACCCAGAGTGTGAAGTGATGCGTGACCGATTTGACCAGGGTGATGCTCCAGAATGGTGGACAGAGGATGGTCAAAATCGGATGCTCTTCTAGGGGAAGATGTTTGTTCTAGAGGAGATGTGTGGCAAGGTTCTTAGTGAGTTCCACAACTCACCCCTAGTGGTACACCCAGGAGTTTCCAAGATGTACTAGGGTCTGAGGAGACAATTTTGGTGGCCTGGGGCAAAGCGGGTTGTGGCTAGGTGCCTAGTGTGTCAGCAGGTGAAGACTGAACACCGTGTTCCATGTGGTTTGTTGCAACCTTTAGATGTCCCCGAGTGGAAGTGGGATGAAATCTAGATGGATTTCGTTACGGGGCTACCCAAAGTTCAAGGAGGATGCGATGCCATCTGGGTAGTAGTCGACCGGTTGACGAAATCGGCCCACTTTCTTGAAATCAAGGAGTCGGGTATAGTGGATGACTTAGCACGAAGGTACGTGGATGAGGTGGTGTGGTTGAATGGAATTCTGAGATCCATAGTCTCGGATAGGGATGCATGTTTTACCTCACGAGTCTGGAGAGGATTGCAGCATGATATTTTCACCCAGCTACGTTTTAGCACTGCTTTTCATCCCCAGACAGATGGGCAGACAGTGCGCACCATCCAGACCTTCGAAGACATTCTACGAGCATGCATCCTGGACATTAGGGGATCACGGGTGCGACACTTGCCTCTAGTAGAGTTCTCCTACAATAATATCCATCACTCTACCATTGGCATGGCTCCATTCGAAGCCCTATATGGGAGACCGTATCGCTCACCCGTGTGCTGGCCTGAGGTTGGGGAAGCAGGTGTTCTTGGCCCAGAGGTGGTGCAGAGCATGACAGAGAAGGTTCAGCTTATATGAGAAAGGATGAAGGCGGCTCAGGACCAGAAGAAGTCATATGCCAATGATAGGTGGAGACCCATGGAATTCGAGGTTGGGGACCACGTGTTCTTGAAGGTCTCCCCTCGGTGTGGACAGTGGAGGTTCGGTAGGGGAAGTAAGCTTTCTCCCAGGTTCGTCAGACCCTTCGAGGTGTTGTACCTGGTCGGCGAGGTGGCTTATCAGCTGGCATTTCCACCAAAACTACAAAGGGTGCATGATGTCTTCCATGTGTCCCAGCTTCGTCTGTATTTTCATGATGATTTTCATGTCCTCGACTAGGGAGAGAAAGATATCGAAGATGATGCAACCTTTATGGAACGACTAGTGATGATCGAGGGCCGTGAGGAGAAGGTGTTTTGTGGATGAACCATCTCGTTGGTTCGCGTGTTATGGAGGCATGGTGGGCTTGAGGAGAGTACCTGGGAGAGGGAAGCGTAGATGCGTGCCCAGTACCGAGAGTTGTTTTGAGTTTTGTCCTGTTTTTTCAGTACTTGTTTGCTATGTAAGGATTTACCTTGTTGACTATGGGATGTGCAATTTCCTTTTCTGTGAATGTGTGTGAAGTTTCCTAAAGGATGGGGAGGGGAGGACCTGATTCCTAGTTAGGACGCATTAAATTGGATGTGCCTAAACCCGTTCGGGCGAGTCAGTGCCACCCAAAGTGGATAGTATCTTAACACGGAGGAATGGAAACCCCTCTCCCATAGGGCCGGATGGTTTGGTCTTTTGTTTTACGTGGTTGCACAGGGAAAGGACCGGTAGGATGTCCGTGATTGTTCAGGAGGTAAGGTGTTCCTATGTCATAGAGGTTCACTCCTGAGAGGTATATTCTAGGGTTGTTGTTCGGACCCCCCTCTTTCCTTCGTGTCTGGTTCTGGATTCTCGAGGGCGAGAATATTTTGAGAGGTATGTGATGTAATGGCCCAGACCCTCATGATCCATCACATTGCCAAATTATAAGATCCTAAGGGGTCACACCTTGTTTGGCGCGACCGAACGATGTGACCAATCGGTGTTACCCAGCCTTGTGGGGTTTTCCTTCTACAGTTTTTTCCGTAACGCCTCTTTTAGGACTTTTTTACCTTCTAAGGAATTTCAAGTCCATTTTTAACCCATAATTAATATCTAAAAAACCCAAGAAACCTCTCTATTAAATAATAATTAATTCAGTCATGTGTAACCACCCAACCGTGTGGGGAACCACGATACAAATTTAAAGTCTCTCAATTCTCATGTCACGTAACAACGGGATCTTATATATATATCGCACGAGAATTTATTCTTCCTTATTTTTTCTCTTGGTTGGATTCCTTTCTTATTAGTATGTTTGGAGCTCTCGACACCCCTCCCCTTCAAGTCACGCATCCCCAATTCCTGGAGCGTGGAGAAAAACTTCGATCTTTGATCAATCAAGTAGGGATTTTCTCCATCGTCTCTCCTTTCTGTGTATCATGTGGGGTGGGCATGCTTTTTTCTCTGTGGAAATTGATAAAACTGAACTTAATGAAGATAATGAATGGACTTTTAAAGAATTAAAGGGGGGAGTGATCGATGTTCTACTGTACTCTTTTATGTTGATATGTGTTCTGAATTGTATGGGCCTATGCTCACAGAAAATCATGGTCGTTGGTTGTCTTTCTCTGTGCACTAATGAACCTCGGTGCTCCTGGATGTTTAAATAACCAAAACATGGAATTGGTTAATTACGTATACTCGGTTAAATAAATTGAAAGCACCGGGATCAACCCTTTTCTGTGATAACCCCAGTTAAAGCACAGTGGGATTGAAACCATAGAGTGTGTTAAATCTTTTAAATCTGAAAATACCTATATGGTCATGCCTTGTGTTGGTGGTAGCAGTTGGTTGTTTCTTTCACGAGTCGTTTTCTTGGGTGATATGGGTGGGGATGGGATCCCCTGTTGTTATACTTTCTCTGGTTGTGAATTTGAGTTTGTGGTTACTCTGCTTATATCACGAATTGGGGTGGAATCCTCTGTTGTTGAGAAACTGTTGGCTCCTGGATTTTGGGGACATGGGGCTGTATCTCGGGGTTTTCTTTGGTTCCAGTACTTTGAGGGATCTCACTTATCCCTTTGTTGTTGTGAATTTACAAGAGAATAGGGTGTGAATGTTTAAGTTTCTATTTGACTGTCTTCTCTCTCTAGCTTGTAGTTTTTCCTGGTAATTGACCAGTAGTGTAGAATTCACCTAAATTGGGTTACATGAATATGAAAACAGGAACAGTTTAAATGGGAATTGGTTTTGGGAATGAGTTGTGGCTTGGTCGTGAGTGTCGTGCTGTTCTTTCATGAATGAGTAGTAAAGAGGGTGTTTGTGCTTAGGTTTTGGAACCCCTAGGTTGGGATGAGTGTTTGTTACATATACATATATCTGTAGCTTTTATGTGTCTTATTCGCGCCCCACCCAAGTTGATAACTTTAGTGTCGAACACCCCCATTTCATGGGGGAGGGTGTTTTTTCCAACACACCTATGAGTGGCTGGTTATTATCTCCTTTTATGCTCCATTTCCCGAATAGCCCAAGACTCTTTGGGTAGGTTGTGATGGCCTGAAGTCCATTATTAGCCCAAGAATCTTCGGGCGGGGTAGTTGTGGTGGTTGGACCAGGTGTTTGCGGGCAGGTTGTTTCCCAAGTGTCTTTGGGATGAGGCCCTGGTGTCTTCAGGTGTGGCAGTAGTTGTTCTGACCTAGGTGTTTGCAGGTATGGTTACGCGTGGTGGTTGTGGCCCAGGTGTCTTTAGGCAGGATAGTTGTTCTAGCCCAGATGTGTGCAGGCGGGGTTTGGCTGTGGGACTGCGGTGAGAATGGCGGGATTGGTTTGATGCGTAGGATGTCATTAATAACCAGTGGGAAAGTGGCGCGGGGTACCCAAATATCGATGTGCTATTACTTTACTTTACTTTACTTTACTTGCGTTATTTGGGGAGTGTGCCTTGGTGAGGTTAGGGTGGATATATTTTCCTTTTTGAGTGTCCGGTTGTCTATTTTTTCATGGGACATTATAATGTCTCCTCACTTGTACACGAGAATCTTTTGTTTTCCCTACTGATTATACTTGTATGCTCACCCTACGTATATAAAACTGCTTTCAGGTTTCCAGGTGGACTTGCGGGATCGTGCAGGACCATACTAGCTCAGACCTTTGGGGAATTTTCTGTTGTTGATTTCCTTTTCTTGGTATCTTTTTACTTTTGGAGTTTTGTGTCTTGTATCTTTACCTTTGAACATTCATATGGGAATGGTTTACTTTCAGCCGTAATTGCACTTTTAGTTTTGGTGTTGTGGGATTTACTATCTTATCTCCCAATCCTATTAAAAGAAAAATGGTAATTCCTTCCATTTAGTGCGTGATTTTATACCCTTGGTGCTAGTCGCCACTCCGAGACCTATTGAAGGCGGGTCTCGGGGGTCATTATCTCTCCTTCAACTTGAAGAAGGAAGGGTCCGGCAATCCTCTGTCCCTTCCCTCCTCTTGGAGAAGTTGGGTCGTGACACAGATGATGAAGGGAACCTATTTAGTATAGAGGAGAAATTTTCAAACCAATGTTTAGGCATCAAAGGGCCTCTCACATAGTTCATCCTAGATGAAATGGGGCATGAATTAAAAAAAGGCGCCCCTTCCTCTCTTTTAAAAAAAAAGAGGAATACATTTACAAGGTGTTTCAATTATTTACACAATATGTCAGAATCATGGTTAATTCTATTATTAAAACCCATCTCATGACGTGAAAAGGGTTTGACCAATGCATTAAAAATCATGTGATCAATAAAAATATGAAATTCTAAATACACAACATGTATTGAACACACGCCATGTACTTGTCTTGCAACCAGCCTCCACCCCCAATAGCCTTTCATTCCAAAAGTAATCATACCCACCCTTAGGTGTGATTTCAACATTAAAACAAAACTAAAAAGAAAACATACCTCTCTAAAAAGTTAGGATGTTACAACCTCCCCTCCTTAAATAAACTCATCCCCAAGTTTCCCTTCTGAGTGTAAAAAAGAATCATCAATGAAAATTTCTGACCACTGAGCAAATTCATTAGTATCATGTTCCCAAGTCTCATCCAGTGTGTGTCCATTCTTCCATAGCACCCACACTAGAGGAGCTGACCTACCTGAGAGAGCCTTCATGATCCTACCAATGATACGTATAAGATACTCCTCAAATGATGAATCTTCCTCTAACTCAGCATCCTTGGATCAAACAAATGATATGAGTATGAATGATACTAGGGAAGGGTAAATACATGGAACAAATCATCTATGGAATGGTACCTATAATATAATAGCAACAGATAAGCTTCCATCCTGACTCTCTCGACGATATAAAAAGGCCTTATATGTAGATGTGATAAATTTCCTTCTCTCTATATCCGTCTATGACTCAATCTAATTGATACTAATAGAAAGACCCAATGTCCCTCCATAAACACTAGAGGTTGATGATGACGATCACTATATGACATATTCTAAGACTAAAATATAGCCATAGGTTTTGAAATTAGCTAAACCTTTTCTAAAGTATCCTGAATGAGATGAGGACACAGAAGTACTACCTCACCTAACTCTAACTAGCACATGGGTGAATGAAACTACCTACCATAAATAGATTCATATGAATCCATATTTACTGTTTCATAATTGATTTTATGGAAGGAAATAATCCACAATAGGTATATGTTTCCCGCATGATCCCCATAAATTAAGGATTCATGCTCAGATAATGTCCTCTAACACACGTATTGTAAACCTAGACCGCCTGTTAGTTTGAGGGTGATGAATATTTCTCAAGAGAAACTATGAAAACAATTCCATCAACAACCCCAATAGGAATAAAGATGTAGAGAAGGAATCTCAGTCTGAAATGATGGAACATGGAACACCATGAAGGCTCAAAATCTCCCAGATATAATTCCTCCTCAACTCATCAACTTAGAAGGAATGAAGAATCAATAATAGGTGTATGACCATGGTCCACCAATCAATTATCACCCACATTTTGTTACTACCTTGAGGGGATATTTTAAATCCCATAAAAAACTCTATAGTGAAGCTATTCCATTTCCACACAGGAATGGATAGATTCTGTAAAAGTCTGTTAGGTCGCTGGTGCTCAGACATCATCTGCTAATAGCTAAAACAACTCTTGATGAGACATAAAATATTCCTCTTCTTATATAGACGAAAATAATGATGTTTTATATTTTGTATATCCTGTTAAGTCTATGATGAACTAACCAAAAAGAGTCATGATATTCCAACATCATATTTTCTTGTATGTCTGATAGAACACAAATACCTTCATGAATGTTCAGGATCTCATTATCATCGATAAAAAAACTCGATGCTAGGTTTTCACCTAACACTCTCCCTCAAGACGGGGCCCTCAGGATCTGAAATCTATGTCATATACACCCATTCAAGAAGGGAGTATTTCACATTAAAATGTTCTAAAATAGGATTCCCATTACATTCCTGAACTTTTAGGTGAATATCAAAACAAGGTCATCAATTTCCACAAACTATTGGCCTCCTAAATTTCATATGTCTGATTCTTCCAGCTCAGGGCATCAGCTACTGTATTACCCTTTCTAGGTGTATAAGTAAGATTAATGTTGACTGACACCATGTATTCTACCCACCTGCGATTTCTGAAATCCATGTCTCACTATGAAAATATGTATTGGAGGAATTTTTGATATATGTAAACAATGAAACACTCACCTAATATATCATATCTCTAACAATGTAAAGCATGAGCCACATCTACTAGCTAGAGGTCATGCATCGGGTAATTACACTCGATATTTCTTAACCGGAAGGACCCGTATACAACAACATGATCACCCTATATTAGAAATATTCCTAGAATAATACCTGAATCAACATAATAAAATTTTTTAGCTTAGGACCTGCTATGGATGAATTTGGATCGAAACTAGATTCAGTATCCATTTCTACTCCTTAAAGGATGTATCACTATTTTATAACCATAATAATGGCACACCATTCTTATTAAATCCTATAATAAGAACTTATAGGCCTGATAATTCCTAAATAAATTCTCTATAATAGCCATCTAGCCCTAGGAAATGTTGTATGGAAAACACATAAATAGTATTCTCCTAGGAAACCATGGTGTTCACATTCTATGGGTCAATAGATATGCCAACCTCTATGATTACATGACATATGATTTTATCCATATTAATCCAAAAGTGGAATTTGTGGCAGTTAGAATAATGATAGTTATCCCTCAGTGTATTCAACATGATCTCAAGAATCTCTTCATGGATGTGTCTAGTAAAATAATAAACTAATATTTCATATAGAATGGCTACAACAAAAGAATCCAGATACGGGTGAAAAAAAGATTCATTAAATCCATGAAAATGGTGGGTGAATTCATAAGACCGAACAAAATAACCAACTACTCGTATATGTTGTACCATCTATGGAACACTATATGTGGTATGTATGATTCCCTCACATTCACCTAATGCTAGTCTGACATGAAATTGATCTTAGATAAAATTGTATCTCCTTAGAGCTGGTCTAAGATGTCATTTATACGATGCATTGGATACCAGTTTTTCACCATAAGCTGGTTCAACCTTCGATAATCCATTCACAACCTAATGTTACCAAAATCCTTTCGGTTAAAAGGATAGGTGAACCCCATGAATAAGTACATGGTCATATAAATACTTTCACCTTTAAGTCATCCAACTGTTTTATGAGTTCTTGAAGCTCTGTAGGTGTCATCCTATAGGGATGAATGTAACCTAGTTTCATACATAGAACTATCTCAATGATGAACTCCACATATCTTATAATAGGTAAACAATAGAAATATTTGGGGAACACACTCCTCAAGTGATCCACAAAAGGTGGTAATTCTATATGTCTCATTCCCAGATTTCTTATAAAGATACTCCCCGTTATGGTTATCACTCTTCCCATTCGAGGAAACACAGGTCCATCTTGATTCACTTGGATATCCCATTCACCCTTATGAAGAAACCTTTCTACCCTCAGGTGATGTAAAAGACACTCTTTGATGATAGAAATCAACATGGGCATAATAAGGCACAATTTAGTCTATAATAAGAATAACGTCAATATTATTATTCTTGAGGAAAATTAAATTCCACAAGAAATGGTACTTTCCTATCTCAAGGGGGAACTCCTTGAACTAGGTTATAACCTCTAATTGAACCCCTAATGGTGTATAGATATTTATTATTACACTAAAGTATTTAATTCTTAGGCCCTATCTTTCCATAATTGTAGTAGCTATAGAAGAGTGTGATGAACCTGTATCAAATTGGGAGGAAACTAATGTAGAGGATTCCCAAATAGTACTTATAACTACAGAAGGCCCTATAATCTTCTCCTATGGTCTATGTTGTACAACACAGATATAGACCAGACCATGAACCTGAGATAAAACTTGACAAATCTATATAAGTCTTATCTACTAGTGTTGAACCTCTAATGTCTGACTAACTCATCCATCCCCACGTGCTCAGACTGATCATACGGTAGTAAACTAACTCCATACATGATGTGAATCTACTAAACTTGTGTTTGATTTCAATGTCGGCACACATACCTTCTCACTTGATGGAAGAGGAAATGTTAGGATGAAATGATGAAGGTGACCCATACTACAAAAATATAGACACCCCATCGAGTTCCTCATACACTAAGGATTTTTATGACCTGTTCTACCACACTGGTGACACAACATAGAGCTTTTTCTACATGTCATATATTTAGAACTACCCCCACTTGTACCCCTAAAATGTCATATATTGTCAACAGTTAATCAATCTATTTTCCTGGAAACTGAAATTCCCTTACTCACGTGGCCACCTTCCTATAGGTTCTGATCTATAATGATGTTCTGGTTTAATATTTCCATAATACTGGTCAACTAGAAAATAATCTCCAACAAATGGATGGTGTGCACATGGCCATCCTCAAAACGACTCATAGTAGTCAACTCGTCACTGGTTAGAGTTGCTGAAAAACACTAGGTCTAGGTAAAATAAGCCGATTTCTTTATCACGGTCTTATCCCCAAATTCATTATTCATAAAATCATGGGCATGGTCTATGAACAATGATTGGGGGGAAAGTAGTCCTAAAATTATTTCTAAAATCCATTCAAAAATATACATTGATGACGTCTATCGTGGGTGTTGAAATCCAAAAAACATTAAGCATAATCACATATCATATAGGTAGAGATCTTAAACCTATAATCTAGTGGCTTATCAAGATAATAAAAGATATAAATCATGTATTCAATATAATAATTAGTGTCCTGAGAACCTCCATCCACCAAAAATGTGGCAGAATTCTTCTTCTTGAATTCTCACGTCATCTCTCCCATAGTATGGGTAGGTTTTGGAGTACCCTATATGGATTGCATAAAGTATAAGAAGATATCACTAAGCTGAGCATCAGATCCTAGTATATGATCTATAGGATCTGTGTTAGGTGACACTATAGGAGGTATCGCTTGTGGCTCAGGACCCACCACCTCCAGAGCATGGTCGTTACCACCTTCTTAGCATACGATTCAAGGACATTGATGTGGAACATGTCTAAAATTTCCATGTGTTCACCTCATGTTATATTTAACTATAGAAGATAATAAACAATGAATAATTGAAGGACATGTTGAAGCCTTTTCATGGACATTAAACACCTCTCTCTCCCTGATACTAAAACTAGGCCAGGTTGATAAAAGACAACATGACATACCAGAAGAGACAAAACCTAATTCTTAATACAAATATTGAGTCATGTTCAAGGTCTTAGACACCAAATATGAGGTTTTGGTATATGGAGTTTCAATTTCAAGGTTTAGAGAAAAATTGAACTTACATTGAAATTGCCATCCCCATTTAGAGGTAGCCATTTTATTTTTATTGATTTAATTTATTTTAAGTTAATTCTTATTTATATGACTATATATATCTCAATGATGTTAACTTTTCCTCTAATTACAAATTTTTAAAGGCCCGTTATTTTTATAAATTGCAATTGGTATATCAAGTTACTACTACTGGACACTTACATCCAATTTCAGTATGTCATAAGTCATGAATAATTATTTTATTGAATTAAATACCATTCTAAATTTATAGAAGTATATGATTCTAAAATTACCATTGGCATTCATAAATAAAATCATCTAATATTTCAGCCTGTAGAACTAGTGTCCCATTGATCAAATGTGAAAGAACTAGATAATTAAGGTTTCATCATAAATCGATGTAGAAATATAGTTTAGATTGATTTAGGAACGTTAATTTTTCCTATTATTTAATTTTTACAAGGAATAATAAAATACATCAATACCTATAAAGAATAGAACTCACAAAAATCCCATGCATTGGAGTAAATTCATGCATAAAATAGACGTGGTGTGGAAGAAATCAAGACATATAAGTCCCATGGTACCAAATATGAAGATTTTATTTTATACACCCTCATCTCATCGATCCAAGGTAAATAAATTTAGTCATTATAATATCAACAATGATAACATAACAAACCATGTGCTTTACCTAATGGTGAAATCAAGATAATTGTAAAGGACATAATCCAATAATAGAAATAACCAATCCTAGGTAATTTTGGATTACCCTGTAGGTGGGTTAACTACTACTAGGAATAGGCTCATTACCAAATTTAATTACAACCTTTTACCCGGTCTAAAATCCAAACCATAATATAAAATGAAAAACCCTATGATACTACATTTTATAGTCCTACCCCAGAATCCACTTAACTCTAACCTGAGACAGTTTTCCACATGACCTCAATAGATCTTCCCCGTATACTTGGAGCTACCGACTAGAATTGGGGCCTAGGGTGTTCCCATGGGGATACTATTACCTCACAATTTAGAGTGATTCACAACTGTAAATAATAAATGAATTGGAAACATCCGAAGCAGCTAATACAAGCATCAGTGGAATAAGAATTTTAATAAATCATCCAATATGAACAAATATTTGAAACCTAATTCATAAATAGATACAAAAATGATTATGATGATCATGTAAGTTATCTCGATAATAATAAGGCACCGAGGTGTATTCATATACCACATTCTATTGAAAAATATCTAAATACCAAATAAATCCACCACTAGCATCATGAGTATGGTCTTGGTCCTCTTCTCTCATACTCAATCCTAGAACTCATAATCAAGAATAAGATGCTAGACTCTTCCCCTTATTCATAAATACAATCATATAGTTTTCTTGTGTACCAAGGGAATCCCTATAAGGGTGTGAGATATGCTCAACATACCACCACCAACGTTCTCAAAATCAATCTAGATTATGAATATAAAATGCATAGTGTTCCAATAAAAATAAATGAATGGAAATAATAAATAAATAAAAACCTCGAACCGGGTTTTTCTTGGGATACCAGTTTGGTTGTACCTTATTTCAAAAAATCTTGAAGTCTTTGTACCAATGTAACCATTGAAATCATGGTATATGGTATAAAATGGATGCTATACATAATGTATCATGAGGAGGATCATAACAAAGAATGTTATTTGGCTTGGTAGATGTGTCCTTGGTTTTTTAAAAACTGATTCATATTCTTTAAAAATTATTATTTAGAAGGAACCCAGTGCGATTCTATAGAAATCTAGAAGTAATCCCATGTATCACTCCAGGGGCACTATAAAATCCAAATAGAATTATATTCCATCAAAGGAAATCCATACATGGAATCCCAAGTATCACTATCAAAATGGTGTGAAACAAACTCCTTGAGCCCATCCTAGGTATCACATGTAGGGACTGAGTATCACTTGAGACCCAGTATTACCATCAAGACCTAAAGTTGTGTATCCCATAGGGAACCGATATCACTTACATGGAGGTAAGGTAAACACCTGATGAGCCCATCATAGAAATAATTAGTATCACTCCCAATGTATATACAACTCATAATAGGTCTCATTCATAAAGAACAATGAGCTCTTCGAGTTCTTCCTTAGGTCGAGATCATTGTACCACCCTCGTCATAGTATAAAAGTAATTTAGCAATACAAAACTCATGTTATTTAACAAGGAATTACACTTATATAAATTGAAATTTAGTTTGAAAAAAAATTAATTTAATTAATTAAAAATAAAATATAACACATAGGGAATAACTCATGGATAAAATTATTCCTAAAATTATTTAACATTCTGTTATATGTATTTATCACAAGGAAAAACACACCCTGATGGTTTTTTAAACCAACTTGGTTAAAGGGTGGGTAGGCATTTAAGGAGTGGAAGACCCCACACGGGGGCTCATGTTGGGTGATCAACCCATGGTGGTGATTCTATGATATATAGGACCATATAAGGTAGGGTACAATGATTTAATTATCTTTTTAAGAAAAATCAGTTGTGTCACCAGAAAGGTCTGACATGTGGGACAATGACTCATAGTATAAATGAAAAAATACTTTGGGAAAATAACTAGAACGACTAGCATAAGTTGGTAGGAAACCAATCATCTATTGTTGACATTTTATCTGGTATATAAAGGGAGAAAATGACATAGTAGAAAAAAATAATAAATGAGAAAATTATCTCACACATAAATAGTGAAAAATATGGGAAGATAAACGATAAAATGAATATGTAGAATTAGGGAGCATACTATTAAAGATCAAACTTGACCAGTGGAGATGGAAACAAAGTCTCGATGATGGAGAAATAAAAAACATAGGTTTAGGAATCAGAGGGTCTCTCATGCGGCTAATCATAGAGGAAAAGAGAATTTTGTTAACAAAAGGGTTCCTTTTCTCCTTTAAAAAAATGAGTCGGTCATTTAAACAAGTAAATTATTTACATAACATGTAAAGAACATGGTCTATTCACCCAAAAAATACAAGATCATGATATATATAGGATTTGACCAACCCATTAAAATTTATGTTCTTAATATATATTGTTTATTATAAATACACGGTGTGTATTCAGTGCATGTTGTGTACTTGTCATGAAGCCAACATCCGGACCCCTATAACCATTCCTTCCAAAATAAAACAGACTTTACCTTAGGTGTAGTTTTTAGGTATAACCAAAACTAAAAAAACAGACCATAGTGAAATTTTGGGATTTCATTGACACATAATGTGGTTGGTGTGACTCCAATTATGTTTTATCATTTTAAATGTGTCATTTTAGAGTAAAATTCATATCCCATAGCCAAAATCAAGCAAAAAATCTTGAAATGTATTGAATATTTAAAAAAATATCCATAATTCATTTTTAGGATGTAGGAATCAAATACATATCAATCAGACATGTGATGTGGCTGGTGTGACTCCAATATTATGTATTCAATATAAAATTGTCATTTTAGTATAAAATATAGACAAAACTAAGAAAAAATGTGGGGATAGAATTGATAATTTAGGATAAATTTTATAATTAATTTGTGGCATGTTGTAATTGGCATCACATTAGTCCATCAAATGATGTGTTCTATAAGACTCAATGTGCGTGTTTTCATTATAAAAGTTTCATTTTAGATTAAAATGAATGCTATATTTTCAAAACTAAGAAAATGAGATCAAATTTTTCTCAAACATTATAACACTAATCCTTAATTAATTTTTGAAATTCAGGAATTAACCTCATTTAAATCTGACACACAATGTGACCAATATGACTCCAAGTGTGTGTTTTCAATATTAAAGTTTCATTTCAGTTTAAAATGTGTATCACAAAGACAAAACCAATCAAGAGAGATGAAATTGTTTTCATACAATTGGATAATGATCCATAATTCATATAAAAAAATATGGAATCAAACACAAATATATCTGATACTTATTTTGATCGGTATGACTCAAAGTGCATGTTTCCAATATAAAAGTATAATTTTAGATTAAAACATGAATAAAATTTCCAAAACTAAGAAAATGAGTTTATAATACTGTAAACATTTTGGAAAATGATCTATAACTCATTTTTGATTTGTAAGAATGACTTCACATTAATCAGACACAAGATGTGGATGATATGACTCCAAGTGCATGTTATCAATATAAAATATTCATTTAGTGTAAAACATGTTTCACATTGACAAAACTAATAAAATTTTCTCATATTTTCTTCATAAATTAGGAAAATTATCCATAATCAATTTTTGGAATGTAGGAATCAACCTCACATCAATCTGATACATGATGTGGCTGGTATGACTCCAAGTGCATGTTTTCAATATAAAAGTGTCATTTTATTGTAAAACACATGTCACATATCCCAAAAATGAGTGGATGATAATTTATTTTCATGAAATTTTATTTGAAAGATACATAATTCATTTTTTTGTGTGTAGGAATTGAGTACATGTCAATCTTGCATATGATGTGGATGGTATGACTCAAAAAGAGAGTTTTCACTATAATAGTGTCATTTTAGCTTAAAATGAATGTCACATTTCCTAAACTAAGTACATAATCTTAGATTACCTTCAATCATTGGAAAATAATTTACAATTAATTTTTTGTGTGTAATAATTTACCACACATCAATCCAACGCACTATGTGACTAGTGGGACTCTATGTGTGGGTTTGAAATATAAAATTTTTATCTTCATGTAAAATGTGCATCCAATTTCAAATGTTGAGTATATAAGAGCATATTGTATTGAAGAATTATGAAAACGACATGCAGTTCATTTTTTTTACATAAAAAACAAGTCAATCCCCCACATGATGTATCCGGTATGACTCAAAGTGCATGTTTTCATTAAAAAAGTGTCATTTTTGTTTAAAATGCATGTTACATAGACAAAATGAGTAAAAAAGATCATATTATAATGATACTTTAGAAAAAATATGAATAATTCATTTCTAGAATGTATTAATCAACCACATATCAATCCAATACATGATGTGGTCTATATGACTCAAAGTTCATGTTTTCCGAAAAAAAGTTTCATTTTAAATTAAAACATGTGTCACGTTGTCAATACTATGAAAATGAGACGATATTATTTTTAAAATTTTATACAATGATACATAATCTAATTTTGATATATAGGGATTGACCTCACATAAATATCATTCATGATGTGGCCTATATGACTCAAAGTGTGTGTTTTCAGTATAAAAGTGTCATTTTAGATTTAAACGCATGCCATATAGAAAAAACCAAGTGAACGAGATTGAATTATATTTTAAATTTTGGTAAATGATCCATATTTAATTCTATATTTTTATGGATTTACCAATGATTAATCTAACACAGGATATATCCGATATGACTTCAAGTATGTTTTTTCAATATCGAAGTGCCATTTTAGTGTAAAAAGCACATTGCATATCCATACCAGAGTAAAAAAATCCCAAATTGTTTTCAAATATTTGGAAAATGATCCATATTTTATTAATGGAATGTGGGAATCAAAAAATTTAAATCTGAAACATGATGTGGTGGGTATGACTCAAATTATATGTTTTTAATATAAAAGTTTTATTTTAGATTAAAACGTGTGTCACGTAGGCGAAACTGAGTAAAAGAGAACATGTTGTCTTGAAGCTTTAAAAAATGATCTCTAATTCATTTGAGAAATGTATGAATCAACCACACCTCAATCCAATAAACGATGTATCCAATATGAATCCAAGTGCATATTTTCAATAAAAAGGTTTCATTTGAAGTTAAAATAAGAATCAAATTTTCAAAATAAAGAAAATGAGCTCAGATTGTATTCAAACATTAAGAAACTGATCTATAATTAATTTTTGATGCGTATTAATTGAACACACATCAATCTGACACAAGATGTGGAAACATATCTCAAAATATATGTTTTCAATATAAAAGTGTAATTTTATTTTAAAACTAATGAAATGATCTCATATATTTTTCAAACATTAGGAAAAAAAATTAATAATTCATTTTTAACTTGTAGGAATCGACTGTACATTAATCAGACACATGTTATGGATGCTAAAATTCCAAGTGTGTTTTTTCAATATAAAAGGTTCATTTAGTATAAAACACTCATCACATAGCCAAAAATTATTAAATGGGATCATATTGTTTTAAAGCTATATAAAAATTTTCCCATAATTTATTTTTACTGTATAGGAATTTACATCACATCATTATAATACATTATGATTCTAGTATAAATTGATGTGCTTGTTTTCGATAGAAAAGTGTCATTTTAAAGTAAAACACATGTCACATATCCAAAACTAAGTAAATTAGAACATATAATCCTAAAGAATTAAGAAAATGATCCATAATTATTTGGTGGAATGTAGGTATCAACCATACATCAATACAACATGCATTGTGGCTCGTATGACTCAAAGTGTGTGTTTTAAATATTATTGTGTCATTTTAGTTATAAATTCACATCACATATCCAAACCTGAGTAAACTATCTTAGATTTTATGGATAAATTTTTAAAAGGATACATAATTCATTTTTTGCATGTATAAATTGAACACACATCAATCCAACACATGATGTGGGATATATGGCTCCAATTTCATGTTTTCAATATATAAATGTAATTTTAGTTTAATGATATATTTATTAACAAAAATTTGAGTAATTAATATTATAAAAAAATGACAATGTTCTTAACTTATTCCATAATTAAATATATGATTTATATTGATTATAAATTAACAAATTAATAATTAATATTATAATTATTAATTAGTACTATAATCAATAATTTATATTTTATATAACATTTACAATACAATAATTAATAATATAATTAATAGTTTAACTGATAAAATAATTATCATATACATCAATTAACAATATATATTATCATATGTTGATTATATAAATCAAAAATTAGTTTATACTTTTAATAACTATTACTAATACAAACATTTGTTTTATTGTAGGGATAATATTTTGTACAAATATTGATCATTAGAGAAATCCTTCTATAAGAGTTATGATTTTTTATATTGGTTGTTATATTTTTTGATTAATTTTAAATATCACATAAATGTAAATTTTTTGTTTGTAACATTTGAATTGAATTGAGAGTGAAATTTTATATTTGTATATCAATCTGGTATTATAAAAATATGTATTCTTATCTATTTATGTTTTCTAATTTAGTATATTATTATAGTGTTGTCATTAGGATACAGATTTATTGTAACTGAAAGGACTTTTTTATTACTAAAAAAACAATGATAATGGTCTGATGTACCAATGATTTGTTTTATCCCTGATAAATTCCACCTTTATCAGTGCTAAATAGTGAATGTTGATAAAGGGTTCTCTTATAAGGAATAACATTAAAGTTATGATAAAAGGGGACTTTTTTAGTGCTAATAATGGTCTCCATTATCAATTATTTTCTAGAACAGATAAAGTATGAGAAAGTTTAAGGGATTTCAAATTATCAATGATTTTTTCTACTAACATAACATATTTATAGCATTTATAATGGTTGATTATATAGTGGTGGATTCTTACTATGTACTGTAATCCCTTTATTAATATATCTCAAATCAATTAGGTTTCATGCTGGAAACATCAACCTATTTACTCGACGCCACTTTATTCAACATCCCATAAATTGATATTTCACATAGAAACCCATGGAAATGAATATATTTAGGTTTTATTATTTCCATCAAAGATTTTGAGAAATCAACTACCATTAAAGAACGGAAGGGAAGAACCTTTCTCATGTTATTCACTAATGATATATTACTCATGAAGCACCCAATGTATCATAGTTCACCATGAACTTATATCAACAGAGTTTTCATCAATACATCAAAGAATATGATTGATAATATCCATTAATAATAATATTAACGTCTAAGGATAATATATATATATATATATATAGGAATATCCAATGACACATATAAATGTTGATTTCTTATTAGTGAGGATCATTCTCATAATCATTTCCACTAAATATTACCCAGGGTGTACACCGTGAGAAGGTTCCTCAAAGTTTATTCATTTCCACGCCTCATATCATATATCATTTGCGTCCTTAAAATCATTTAATTGGTATATGTTAAATATATTTAAGAATACTATCATGTCACTTCTAAGATCTCCTCATTATGGGGAATTGTAACATCCTCGTTTTTAAATGATAATAAAACCTCACTTTTGTTAAAAATTTACAAGTAGTTTTGTGTGAAAATTTAATTTTTCAATACCAGTGTTTATTATGTATTACAAAAGGATAAAAGGCATGTTTAATTATTTGGAATATTCTATAGAATATTTTCAGAGTTAGGTGCTCACTCAGTATGGGATTTTAAGTACTCTAAATCCTATTCGTTAATTGAATAAAAATATTAAATATATTTTATTCATACAAATACATGATTTTACGAGTGAAATAAAATAAGTCCCAAAAGGTGTGTAGCATGAGAAATCTAATTCAATCGTTAGGTCCAGATCATGTAGTTTACCGTACGCTGGGTAAATCATTTATGTGATTTGGGAGTTTGGGAACATCGCACATCATAATACCCTTTTTATATTTAATTAATTTACTACTTAGTTTTTAAAATAATAAATAATAATATATATTCAATGGTTTGTTGTCTGAGAAATTTTAGGCCACTGTTATGTTTGATACACATCATTTACCCTAGTAGGGATTTAAAATTTGTGAGCATTAGACGTTTGGTCGGATCACACACATGGATAAGATCTTGTATATAAACCTTTTTTGGGAAATTAGAAATTATATTAAAAATATTATTATTATTATTATTTGTGTGGATGAAAAAATGAAACTATATATGTGAAATTAATATTTTTGTTATTATTTGGGAAAATATTTTAGTGGTGACTAAAGTAATTAATGTGATATTATTAATTGTGATAATTAAATGGAAAATAATAAATGTGATTCTGTTAATCTTCTCAAATAAATGTTGTTGTATAGATAGTTTATTAAAATCATGGTTTTAATGAAATTTTTTAATATAAATTTTCATGGGGATAATTACGACATTGATTGAATAATAATAATAAAATATTAGTGTTGTTATTATTATTATTAATTTGAGAAAATAATTTTGAATAGTATATTTATATATGGGATAAATATACAAATATAAAAATACATGTGAGGGTATATATATATATATTTATATATTTATATGGATGTGTATACATAATTCTATTGTGTATTTATATAAGGGTTAAATATATATATATATATATATATATTTCTGTATGTATGAGTGGGTGTAAATATATGCATGAATACATATATATATATATTTACCTATATTAATTGTAATATATATGTAATTAAATTCCTATTTTTTTAAGAGGAGGAGTTAAGCAAATATTTTTTTGAGATATTGTACATTTTAGTGGTGCATTGTGAAATGAATCTATGATTTTAATAAATTTTTTAATTGATTTTAAGTAAATTAATTAAAAAACTATTATCAAATGGAATGTATGTGTGGTGTGTAGAATATGGAAGAGAATACCATTTCCCCTCAAGTCATCCCTCTCCCTCACATCTCCCCCCAATCTCACTCATATTATTCTTTTTATTTTATTTTTATTATTTTCCAAAACCTCAATCGTCGATATGTTCTACAATATTTATTAGATTGATGTTCCATTGGTTTCATTAGGTTAATCTTGACGAAAATGTTTTTTAAAATATTTTTGTTTACCAAAGAAATGAGGTTTCAGTGGTGAAATAAAACATGGATATCGATAGTCATCCACATTCATTGTTTCAAAAAAGGTAGGAATTCCATGATATTAACACATATCATTTACAAGTTATTGACATGATTGTTGGCATGTGTGTGTATCGTAATGTGAGAATAATGTGTATGAAGTTTTTAACTTAGTTGTATGTTTTTTTACAGTTAATTGGCATGACTGTTTGGAAGGAGTGTGTAGCCCTTAAAACCCATATCTGATGCTTGATCGCATGTGGTTTGTGCATGTGTGTGTAGATTTTGACCTAAGGTTGTGTTTCTTACATATGGATTGTGATTAATATGTTTATTTCTCGTATTGATGTGATATTATTCTCTCAATTGTATTTGTATCATATATGTTGTAATTCTACATTATGTTGTTGAGCATGCATGTTTGGATTATAAGGCTGACATGTGAGATGTGACATATGCATGAGATTATCCTCTGAGATGGATGTTCTAGAATTGGGTCAGCAAGTATTTGGACTATTCTAGTCAGCAGGATATTTTACACTCTTAGAGATATCCATACTAGAGGGATGTGTTAGACATAGTTTGGTATGTGAGATTTGACGCATGTTTGGGCTATCCACTCGAGACAGATGTTCAAGACATAGGTCCGGATGTAGTTGGACTATCCTTGCCCGAATAATGTGTCACATTCTTGGGTATATCCACTCAAAGAGGATATGTTTCTAGATATTTATTGATGTTTCATCTGGAATTGTGTCGAAGAATGTATGTTTCTCATGGCATGGTGTCGAAGCAGGTATAGTCGGTCCATTAGTAACCAATATGGGCTTGGTATGTGAATCATATATTGTTGTTACAAGTACCCTGTTTATATTCATGGAATACACTTTCATATTTAATGCATAGATGTTAAGGGTTGTTGGTGGTGTCCTACTGAGTCTTGTACTCATAGCATACCGAGGAATTTTATTGCGCTTGTCGATGGCATGCATAGGGATCTAATGAAGGGAAATGGCCCTATAGTGGATGATGGAGTAGGTGAAGCAAAAGGATGTGGTGGTTAATGAATGAAGTTCTAATGAGTCGTCTGCTACTACCTTTACTTATTAGATTTACTTATTATTTTTACTCTGAAAATTTATTTATTTAACTCTTCCTCATAAATCATTTAAGAATGTCATTATATATATATATATATATATATATATATTTTAAAATTAGTGTATATATATACCTGTATATATTTACACCCACACACATATATACACATATATTTAACCCATATATATACATGATATAAATATGTATACACATATGTATATATATATTTAGAGGCTCACATGTATATATATTTATATTTATCCCATATATAAATATACACTTCAAAATTATTTTCTCAAATTAATAATAATAATAATAACACCAATATTTTATTATTATTATTCAATCTATATCATAATTATCACCCTGAAATGATATATTAATAAATTTCATTAAAACCACAAAATTAAAAAATTAACCATACAATAGCACTTATTTGGGAAAATTAATAATGTAACATTTATTACATTTCATTTAATTGGCACTATTAATAATATCACATTAATTACATTGTCTACCACTAAAATATTTTCCCAAAAAATAACATAAATTTTAATTTCACATATATAGTTTCATTTTTTTCATCCACAGAAATAATAATAATAATAATAATAGATTTATTATTATAATTTCTAATTTCCCAACAAATATATTTATATAATAAATCGTATAGTTGAATGCGATCTTACCAAATGTATGAAACTCAAAATCATTATATACTAATTAGGGTAAACCCCACTTCCCAAACCTAATGGTTACCTCATATTTCTCATATGATGCACCGTTTGAGAGATATTAATAATTATTTTTTAAAAAAAATTGAATAAAAAATTAATTAAATATAAAAAGGCTATTATCATGTATGATGTTTCCAAACATCATACGTACATAAAATTAAAACCCCACCTTGGGTAAACCCTACTGCATGCTCATGGGTCATGGGGCACATGCAATAAACTGAAATTTATAACCTACTTACTACTTAGAACAGTGGAAAGGAAGGGTCGAACCACAGAGGGGCATAATGTTGAGCTTGGGGATCTAAAAAAAATAAACAAAAAAATAGAAGATCATACAAAATTAGTTGGTGGTGGTGAAGTGGAGTGATTGAAAATCAGTGTGTGAGGAAGTGAAGGTGAATTGGTGAGTGCAATGGGGGTAGTACAAACAATAGGCAGACAATGTGTGGTGAGAACAAGCTTGATCAGTCAATATGATAGAGAAGGGGAAATCAACTGGTCGGATTCAATATTTTTTTTTCCTTATTTACACATTTAAATCAAAGGATCTGGTTTTGATTGAATGTGGTTGGCCAGATTTGTTGTCTAGTCAACATTTGACTAAATAACCTCCACAATTATCTCAACTGTAGAAATCATTCTACCAGGAAATGGTTAAAAATCATAATTCACCATGCTCAACTTGTTTTAAGATTTTATTGAATCTCCCTTTCCCTTAATCTTGAAAAACTTTTCAGTTAAATCCTCATGTCGAAAATAGTTATAAATTTGTTCCAATAAAGATGATTTTTCACTGTTACTTGACATTTAAAATAATATAACTGTCTAGATGATGTGGGAAAGAGAGAGAGTTATCCAATTGAAAATGAATGCGTAAAAAATAGATCAACAACTCTAGTCGTCCATCCTATTCCCCCATAGAAGATTATCCTAGCATTATGATTGACTTCAATAAATTACAAGAGTTAAATAAAAGTTTGTTCATTATGAAGGAAGATTCACAAAATAGAGCAATGAAAAAAATATTCGTCTCCCTGCTTGAACTCCACGAAACTCCAATTCCTAATACATGATGGCGAATGAGGTGATGAAGTAAGCTCGATGTCTCGCCCTGGGAATCAAGATGTAGAATGGTGTTCTACTGCTCCAATGCCTCTAATCGGCTCCCAATGGAATGGTGGAAGTCGAAGGATCACCGGATGTCAATGGATGGATCCTGGAAGTCCATTTATCCCCCATCTGGCGTCCCTAATAAAATCCCCTGAATGATGAAGACCCAGTGATCAAAGCCTCTAGAATCTCGTCTGAGGTGTTCCATGGCCTCCATATGGATCTTTCACAGTTCTACTTCTTTCATGTTGGTCACTCGAGTAGTTGCTCCTAACTGAATGAATGGGTCGCGCATGCCAAGCCACAACCCTTCCTCTGTATGGAACATCCAAAACGCAAGTGGGTCATTGAAAAGAAACAATTATAAATATAGATACTTAATAGTAATGTCACTACTTAAAATTAATAATATTAATAATAAATTATTAATATATATATATTATAATACCTAAATTATTATTAATAAATATTTAAAAACTATTTTATTTAATTAATACCTATATTATTATGATATTTAAAAGCTTATATACTATTATTATTAAACCTATTATTAATATTATATAGTATATGATATATATATTTATATATTATATATAATATATTATTTTATATTATATGTTATTAAAAAATAAAATAAAAAACTAAAAAGAAGAGTGAAAACGAATTGGGGGTTCAGTTCGACGGTAGGCAGATGGTGGAGCCGGCTTCAGGGAAGAAGGAATGCAAAGACGGAACTGGGTAGTGTGGAATGGAAGAGAGGCAGTCAAGTGTTGGTGTGGCGGTGAAGGAAGGGCAGGTCGCGGGGTTTGTCTGGTGGTCAGGGTGGCGCTGTTCAACAGGGCAGACAACGGATTAGGGTTCTAATGAGGTGCGGTCTTGCGGTGGCAGATGGTGGAGAAGAAGTGTGACAGTCGAGGCATTGGGGACAGGGGATGCGGTATGGTGAAGTTTGGTCAGGATGTGGGTCACAAGGAGGAGAGTCTTTTAGAGGGGTGCCGACTCGAGCTACGGCGGAAGAACAGGACCGAGGCAGGGGGTTGGTCGGCTAGCAGCTGGTTGCGGCACGAGGTGAGAATGACTCGGAGTCCCGGTTCACTCTCGAGAGATCATCAGTTCTTAGATAATTGGGAATTTTGATCTCTTCAAATTTCTTGATTCTTGTTCGTCTTATTCGGTTGATCTTTTTGTGATTCATTTATTTTTTCTGGTTTGAATATTCTACTAGATTATTGATTGTTGAATTTTTGTTGTTGTTGTTTCTCTTTAAAATTCTTTGTTGTTGCTGGTTTGGAGAGGCGACAGGGTGGGAGCCAGTGAGGTAGTGGAGAAGATGTGGTGGATAAGGGGTTTCAGTGAGAGGAGAAGGTCGGACCGGTGAATAGAAATGGTGGTAGCAGGGAAGGGGAACAGTAGCAGGATGATTCGAAGGAAAAGTGACGGTGGGGGAAGAGAAAAAATGAAACGGTGTCACAGTGACACTATAAGGACCGTGAGTAAGGGTGGCGGTGGCACTGTGAGTAAGGGTGGCGGTGGCACCGTGAGGAAAATGGTGGCACCGCAAAATGTTAATAGTGACATAGTCATGGATGTAAGTAGTGACACCGTGTGAAACAGTACGTGGGATGGAATGCGAGACCGGTGTGGAACGGTGGCACCGTAACACCTGCAAACCAAACAACAAACAATTAAATTAAAATCAAGAAATAAATAATTTAATAAAACTAAAAATAAATAGGCTAATAAATTAATAAATTAAATTAACCAATAGTGTTAAAAAAATAAATAAAAAATTAAAAAGAAAGAATAAAATTAATTAACCATTATTCAAAAGAAAGAATTTATTTTGATTAAAGATTATAAACCAATTAAATTAAAACCATTTATAATATTTAATGTCATTAACTTGAATTGATTAACCAATTAACTAACCAATTAATTAAATAATTAATTAATTGATGAATTAAAATATTAATTGAATAAAATTAAATTACTAAAACTAGTTAAACTATTAGAATAATTAAAAACTAAAATTTAAAATTTATTTATTTACAATTTAAAATAATGAATTAATTAAATTAAGGAACTGATAACATAGTATTCTTGAAAAATAATGAATAAAATAAAAGAATAAACATTTGTAATTTGAAAAATAATAATAAAAAATGAAAAATAAAATTCGGGAGAATGATTTAAATTAAGAATTATCTTAAATGACAATAATGCACCTTAAAATGCATGTTTTGAACTAAAATTGTTTTTTTACACATAAAGTACAAAAACAAAATAATTATTAATTATTTAATAAAAAAACAACATTTTATAATTAAAAAGTAAATACAAATATAAAAGGGTTGTGGAAACGTGTGTCAAAACACTACCACGTCATACTCCCCCACATTCAAAACCTTGTTTGTCCTCAAACAAGTACTTTCCTTTGACTTTAAAACATACAGATGATTTGTGAGTTTCTGTTCAAAAAGTGACTGATTAAAGTTTAATACCAAGAGGAGCATGACCCAATAGTGAGTCAGGATTTCCAAATGTGTTAACAAATGTGGCCTGTCTTAGCTTCAAAAGCCCACTAGAAGTCATAATCTTGACAAATTCATACACTTTCAAGTACTTCAGGCCTCCTATATGTACTCATTAACTGCCTTACTTCAATTTCCAATACATGTTTTGA
Source organism: Viscum album (assembly GCA_963277665.1). Lineage (NCBI taxonomy): Eukaryota > Viridiplantae > Streptophyta > Magnoliopsida > Santalales > Viscaceae > Viscum > Viscum album. Next base: position 82,039,749 of record OY728122.1, read on the forward strand.
TTCTACGAGTGTTGACAGGTTAGATGAAGTGGAATTAAAAACATAACCAAGGGCACATTCCATTCTCACCTTCCACTAGGTTCCAAAAAAAGTCCCATAATTTGATCACTTTATTGATTCAATACAAATGAAAGTTAACCAAGTCAATTGCTCCCTTCTTCATCTCGGTTCCAAATTCTTCTCACCTTAATGAGTTCATTTTTGACAAGAGAACATTATTTCTATTTTTCCCATCCATATTCCATGTGCAAAGAAATGTGCATAGAACTTGTTAAGATTAAAATTAGATTTATTTATTCACAGAAATGCACCCAGTGCGCCTTCTCTCAGACACTCACAGTGGGATCCCATTTGCCCATTTTTCTCCAGTTACAAAGCACTTAATTAATAATCAATAAAGTTGACTTCCTAATGTTTTTGAACATTATTTAATAAAAACGTGAGTGTCCTAGGTTCTAGGGAGAGCTTATAGTTACCCTAAGTCATGATCATCATCCCACAAAATCTATCCGGTCACACTCCCATCCTCATTTCCTAAATAGGCAGATCCATAGAGATAATGAAAAATTTCACTTAGCAATCATTCATGCTTAACAATTTCTGACTAAGTGCCACTCTCATCAACTAGTGAGCAGTTCCCCACTAAGTGGGACATAATTGAAGTACCAATGAACCTCCAATAACCATAAAGTTAAAAAATAATATGAAATTTTCATGAAATATTTGGAACGATATTTGAAAAGAAAATTGGCCATTTTTTAGCAAAATCAGGTTCAAGAAGGGGGAATTTGAAATGACACTAGAATGACTTCTATCCCCTACACTTAAAACCCAACATTGTCCCCAATGTTGAATTCTAAGGTGGAAGACTGTTTAAGTTCAAAACTGATGGACATTTCAGCTAAAAAATGATATGGAGAGGGTAGAAACAAGGTTCAGAAATTTGCTTTGCCCTAAAAAAAGAGAATGAAAGGAAAACTTCAAACAAATACAAAGAGAAGAACCCAACCCACCAACCATCACCAGAAACAAGTTCAGTTCTATTCCTAAACAGTTCATGCTTTGAATTTTTAAAGTGCTCACAAAATATTTTATCAATGTACTTTAATTTGTGGTATGATTAACAATGATGTGGAGTGGCAGCTCAATGAGAATAAAAAGACTGGGTGTATCAAGTTTCAAAATGCAGCTCAAAATACTTTTTCAATTAATTAGATATTACCAAGATATCTCCCAAGAATGAAACATAGTACACTTTTCATAGGTAATTAAAAGTGAAAAAAGGTAGAACAAAACTTCCCTGAATTATTGGTGTTTTAATACCACTAGGAGAAAACCGCCGTTTAGCGGCGGTTTTAAAAACCGCCGCGAAAAAACCGCCGCTAAACAGCAAAAAAAATTATTTATTTTTTTTATTTTTTTTTATTTTTATTTTTAATTTTATTCGATGATTAGCGGCGATTTCGGTAAAATCACCGCGAAATGAAATGAAAAAATAAGAAAACACGAGAAACCCCGAAATCACTAAAACGACCATAACTTTTGATCCGGGCGTCCGTTGAAGCACCACGACCAGTCAAATCGAAGCTCATGAAGAGATTTAGCGGCACATATAATCAAAACCATGAGACGATCGAAGGTGCGGAAGATATTAGAGTTATAAGAAAGTTGAACAAAGTTCTTCAACTTCAAACGGCCATAACTTTCGCTCCGGGTGTCCGTTTGGGCTCTACCACAAATCAAATCGAAGCCAGTAAAGAGAGCTACGCACCAAATCAACAAAAGCTAGCTTCTGTCGTGTTTTTCGACCCCCAAAACCCCTCCCAAGGCCTCCAAACCCCCGTTTCCGTCACCGGTGTCCCGTCGAACTTGTCTTCAAACGGAACTAACTTTCGATCCGCGTGTCAGTTCGGCCTCCTCCACCTGCCAGATCATAGCTCGTTCCATGAGCTTCAGTTTGACTGGTCGCAGTTCCCACATGCACTCCTAGATCATATGTTATGGCCTTTTTAGTGGGTATCAGGTTTGTTATGTTTTTCAATGCCTCGTTTCTAGCAACTGTTCCCCGTCAGCTTTTTTTTAAATGGTCGTAACTTCCGATCCGCCTGTCCATTCGGACTCTTTCACCTTTCAGGTTGAAGATCATTTCAGGATCTTTGATTTGACAGGTCGCGGATCTGAAACAGACTCTCGGATCTTTAGTTGTCTCCGTTAATGTGAGTCCAATGTTTTTGTCTCTTTATGACCGTTTTGACGGGTTTTAACGGTAGCACTATTTATTACTATTTATTTGGGTTTCCATGACTTGTTATCTTTATCAATGGTTTTTTGTGGGTTATTATGATGATTATGTTGAATTATTAAGGAGTTTTTCAGAGTTGTCACGAGTTTTCATGCGTTCTCATTCTTTCTAATGCCTCATTCTTCATATGCTTCTCCATCATTTTTCATGCATTTTCATGATTTTTCATCCCTTATCACGTCTTTTCATACTTTTTCATGTGTTTTCTTTATTATTTATTGTTTATTATTTATAATATACTTTAATTTATTTATTATATATAATTTGTAACTGGTTATTTATTATTTATTATTTATTATTTATTATTTATTATTTATATTTATTTATTAGATATTTCTTATTATTTATTATTTATTATTTAAATTTATATTTATTTATTATTTCTTATTTATTATTTCTTATTTATTATTTATTATTTTTATTTATTTATCATTTATGTTTATTTATTATTTATTATTTATTATTTATTATTTATATTTACTTATTATTTATTATTTATATTTATTTATTATTTGTTATTTATATTTATTTATTATTTATTATTTATTATTTATTATTTATTATTTATTATTTATTATTTATTATTTATTATTTATTATTTATTATTTATTATTTATTATTTATATTTATTTATTTATTATTTATATTTATTTATTATTTATATTTATTTATTATTTATATTTATTTATTATTTATTATTTATTATTTATTATTTATATTTATTTATTATTGGTTATTTATATTTATTTATTATTTATTATTTATTATTTATTATTTATTATTTATTATTTATTATTTATTAATTATTAATTATTAATTATTATTTATATTTATATTTATTTATTATTTATATTTATTTATTATTTATTATTTATATTTATTTATTGTTTATTATTTATATTTATTTATTATTTATTATTTATATTTATTTATTATTTCTTATTTCTTATTTATTATTTATCATTTATCATTTATTATTTATTATTTATTATTTATATTTATTTATCATTTAGATTTATTTATTATTTATATTTATTTATTATTTAATATTTATATTTTATTATTATTTGTTATTTATATTTATTTATTATTTATTATTTATTATTTATTATTTATTATTTATTATTTATTATTTATTATTTATTATTTATTATTTATTATTTATTATTTATTATTTATTATTTATTATTTATTATATATATTTATATTTATTTATTATTTATAATTATTTATTATTTATTATTTATTATTTATTATTTATATTTATTTATTATTTATTATTTATATTTATTTATTATTTGTTATTTATATTTATTTATTATTTATTATTTATTATTTATTATTTATTATTTATTATTTATTATTTATTATTTATATTTATTTATTATTTATTATTTATATTTATTTATTATTTATTATTTATTATTTATTATTTATTATTGATTATTGATTATTGATTATTTATTATTTATTATTTATTATTTATTATTTATTATTTATTATTTATTATTTATATTTATTTATTATTTATATTTATTTATTATTTATATTTATTTATTATTTATTTATTATTTATTATTTATTATTTATATTTATTTATTATTTATATTTATTCATTATTTATTATTTATATTTATTTATTATTTATATTTATTTATTATTTATCATTTATCATTTATTATTTATTATTTATTATTTATTATTTATTAATTATTAATTATTATTTAATATTTATTATTTATTATTTATTATTTATTATTTAATATTTATATTTATTTATTATTTATATTTATTTATTATTTATTATTTATATTTATTTGTTATTTATTATTTATTATTTATTATTTATTATTTATTATTTATTATTTATTATTTATTATTTATTATTTATTATTTATTATTTATTATTTATTATTTATTATTTATTATTTATTATTTATTATTATCGAGTTTATATCTATTATTTATGTATTATTTGTTTTTTCAATTAATATATATAAGTATATTAATTTCTTTTTATTAACCACATGGCGAACTTGCTGGAGTGGTAAAGTCTTTGGAAAATATGCAAGAGGTTAGGGGTTCAAATCTCACCAAACGCAGAATTTCTTTATATTGCATGGGCATGCATGTGCATGTGCATGGGATGTGCATGCATGGATAAATAAATAAATAAAATAAAATAAATACGAAATAAAAAAATAAATAATAAATACGAAATTAAATAAATTAAATAAATAAATAAAATAAATAAATAAAATAAATACGAAATAAAATAAAAATGAAATAAAAAGAAATAAAATAAATAAATAAATAAATAAATAAATAAATAAATAAATAAAGAAATATATAAATATATAAATATATAAAATTAAAAAAAATAAAAAAAAATAAAAAAAATAAAAAAAATAAAAAAACTGTCGCTAAAAAACCGCCGCGAAACGTTCTGCGACGGTTTTGAAAACCGCCGCGAATAGTTTCCTGACACACGATTTAGCGACGGTTCTTGAAAACCGCCGCCAATCGTTTTAGCGGTGGTTTAAACCGCCACGAAACGGAAAAAAAACCGCCGCTAAATGCCTTTTTTGCCATAGTGTACTAACTTCCATTGACATCCCCTCTTCAACAGCACTTGGTGGTTACTCCTCTTCATTAACCTGCAAGTTCGAATGAGTAAAATAATATTTTAGAGCTTTAAGATAAAGATAAGTAACCCAAGGGAGTGAGTAGAAAGAAATGTTATTCATATAATGCAGTGGATTTCTCCCTTGGGTTTTCTTTACCATGTTTCTGGTAGCAAAAACTCTATCTATAGAACAACAATAGATCATGAGGCACCATCAAGCAGTCCAAAGGTTAAACTAGAGAATAAGCAGTAGGGGTTAACTTTATTGAAGAAAAATAATAATAGGAAAACAACTAAGAAACCATGGGTTAGTTCCCATGTACCACTGAGTTTATAGTCCCCAGTTAGACTTGAAACGACTAATTCTTCCAAAATAGATATGGCAGCCAAACCCTTTGTCTTCCCTTCAAATATGTGATTTATTCTTTGACCATTGACTAAGAATGGTCAATTCTCTTCTCCAACTATCTCATAATCTCCATTAATCAAAAATCTTACAATGGTAAAGGGTCCTGACAACTTGGTCTTCAACATTCCTGGAAACAGTTTCAATCTATAATTGAAAAGTAGGCCTCTCTCACCAACCTTGAAATTCCTATTTTGAATGATTGAATCTTGAAAAGCCTTTTTCTCACTTTTTCAATTTCAACATTCTCATTGGACTCTCTTCTAATCTCCTCCATCTCACTCAGCTCTAACAATCTTCTCGCACCTGCAGACTTGAAATCAATGTTTAGAGCCTTCACCTCCCAAAAAGATCTCTTTTTGTAACTCAACTGTTAGAAGACAAGTTTTTCCAAAGAGTATCCTATATGGTGACATCCCTATAAGAGTATTATAAGCAATTATATTGTCACAAAGGGCCTCATCAAACTTCCCTGACCAGTCCTTCCTAGAGCTGTACACTATTTTCTCTAAAATTTCTCTCACCTCTCTGTTTGAAACTTATGCTTGCCCACTGTACTGTGGGTGGTAAGTGGTTGATGTCCTATGTGAGCACCCATACTTCTCCATAGGACATTTGAACTTATAATTTTTTAAGTGAGTCCCATCATCAGTGATGAATGCTTGAGGCACACCGAACCTAGAAAAGATTTTTTTCTTGATGAATTTCACAAAAATAGCAGCTAAGTTGTTGGGCCGAGCTACTGCCTGAAACCACTTGGACACGTAATCCACAAAAACCAAAATGTACTCCTTCCCATAAGAGCATGGGAATGGTCTCATGAAGTCCAAGACCCACACATAAAATATTTCAACCTCCAGAATTCCTTTTTTGGGGTTGTTCATTCCTTCTTCCAACATTTCCCAACATTTGAAATTTCTAACAACCAATAACCAGACATCTAGCATCTTTAAACAATGTTGGCCAGTAGAAACCATCATGTAAGACCTTTTGAATAGTCCTTTCTCCTCCATGGTGGCCACCCAAAGGTGATGAATGGAAACTATCAAGTATGGTCAAAATCTCATCCTCAATAACACATATTCTCAAAATCCCATCAACACATCTCTTAAAGAGAAGAGGGTCATCCCAATATAATATTTCAGTTCAGATATAATGTGATTCCTTAGGTTGTTTGAGAGATCCTTGGGCATGACAGTAGGTTCCAAAAAGTTGGCATAGTCTATAAACCAAGCAGACTACTGCATAGAGGCATCAAACAATTGTTCATCAAGGAAAGAATTCTTGATCTCTCTTAGTTCCTTACTTGGGGTATTGGGTAATCAGGACAAGGGATCTATAACTACATTATGAGCCCCTTTCTTATCCTTAATCTCTAAATCAAAATCTAGTAACTGCAAGGTCCACCTCATGAGTCTGGGTTTTGAGTCCTTTTAGCCAAAAAGTACATTAGGGCTGAATGATCTGTGAAAATTATGATCGTTGATCCTATCAAGTATATCCTAAACTTTCCCAATAAAAACATCACAACCACCAACTCATTTTTAGTGGTATAATAATTCTTCTCGGCATCGTCCTTCATCTTTCTTTAATATTAAATAACATGTAGTTCTCTACCCTTCCTCTACCACAAAATAGCTCCTACTACAAAGTCACTAGCATCACACATCACCTCAAAGGGAAGCTTCTAAGCCTGAGCAGTGATTTCCGGTGAAGTGGTCATCTTCTCCTTGATCATATTAAAGGCCTCTAGACATTTATCAGCAAATAAAAAGGGTTTTTCCTTAACCAATAGGGAGCACATTGGTCTAGTAATCTTAGAAAAGTTTTTAATGAACCTCCTGTATAACCTAGCATGACCTGGAAAACACCCTATACCTTCGACATTTTCAGGTGGGGGAAACTTTTGTATGACCTCAACTTTATCATTATCGACCTCTAGCCCCTTCTTAGAAACTATGTGTCCTAAAACAATGCCTTAAGTGGCCATGAATTGTCACTTTTCCCAGTTTAAGACTAAGTTGGTCTCTTGGAACCTTTTTAACACTAGTTCTAGATTTTTCAGACAGTTCTCAATGTTATTTCCCACAAAAACAATCAACCATGAACACATCAATTATTCTTTCAATTATCCCTGAAAAATATCCATCATGAAACTCTAAAAAGTGTAAGGAGCACCAAATAATCCAAAGGGAATCCTATGGTAGGAAAATTTCCCAAATAGATAGGCGATGGTAGTTTTTTCTTGCTCCTCAGGTGAAATAGAAATTTGGTAGTGACTAGAATAACCATCAAGAAAGAATAAGAATTCATTGCCTTCCAATCTCTCTAAAATTTGATCCAAAAATGTAATAGGAAAGTGATCCTTTCCTGTGGAAGTATTCAACATTATTTAGTCTATACAAACTCTTCATTTATTCACTACTCTTGTCAATATTTTCTCATTCCTTTCATTTGTGACCACTGTCACTCCCCTCTTTTTGGGTACCACCTGAACATGAATTACCTAGGGGCTATCAGAATTGGGAAAAATTATTCCATTATCAAGAAAAATAATCCCTTCTTCTCTCACAACTTCCTTCATGTTTTGGTTGAGTCTTATTTGGGATTATAAAATATGATTACACTCAGGTTCCATGGGAATTTTGTGCATGAAAAAGTCTAGAGTTATCCCCTTGATATCATCAATTGACCAACCTGTGACAGATTTGTACTGCTTCAAAATACTATGCAGATTTTTCTCTTGGCTAACCGCCAGGTTGGTTGAAAAAATCATAGGAAGGGAGGAACTATCTCTAAAAAAAGAATATATAAGATGGGAAGGGAGGGGCTTGAGTTCATGGTTGGGTGGTAACATTCATGAGGGAAAATAGTTGGGCCATGGTTCCCCAAGGTCTTCATGCTACCTCTTGAAGAAGGTATTATAGAAGGCTTCCTCCTCATCACTAGAGATTCTAATGAAAATCTCCTCAATCTTAGAATCCTCTCTTGAGGTAAGAATGTGATCCAAAACAAACTCATCTAGGTTCTCAAAAATGTCTCCATCATACTCATCAACAGATTTTCTCTCCATACTTGAGCTGATCCCCATGCAAGCAGCAGAATGGATTTCAGGTCCACTATTGATTTCACATATCATTATCATAAACTCCTCTCCCTCCTTATCAACACTACTCTCAGAAAATAACATCTCATATTTGGGGACGATTGGGTGGGTGGGTTCTTGGATTTTTTTAACACATTGAATTATTCTTTCTATTCCCCATGTTGAATATCAGTTTCCCCTTATACACATCTATCATAGATCCCCTTGTTCCCAGGAGGGGCCTACCAAGAATGATAGGAACCTCCTGGTCACACTCCATATCAAGGATAATAAAGTCAGAAGGCAAAAAGTGTTTTCCTACTCCCACTAAAAAATCATCAAACCTACCCACTGCATGAGTAATGGACCTATCAGTAAGCTGTAACACAATAGTGGTAGGTTGGAGAACTCCTAATATTAGGTGATGAAAATGTGATTGGGGAATCAGATTAATACTAGCACCCAAATCACGCAAACAATTGAAATTACCACATCCATCCCCAAAGGTGCATGGGATGAAAAATCTTCTTAGGTTAGGAAGCTTAGGAGGTATCCTATTCAGCAAGACTACCCTAAAATCCTTTCTTAATATATTTATGGAAAATTCATCCAATGTATTCATGTTTGAATAGATTTTATTCATTGATTACAGATATAAAAGGATTTTAATCAAGGCTTCCAAGAATAGGATATAAATTTTCATCTTTTTAACCACTTTCAAAAATTTCAAAAGTTCATAATCATGAATCAATTTCTTAATTTTTAGTGGGAAGGGTATTTTAGGGGAAGAATTCCTCAAAATTGGAGGAATCTCTATAGTTTCATCTTCAAAAAATTTATTCCATTTATTTTCTTTTTTTTTCAAGCCATTTTCTTTGGGTTTTTGAGCAGGAACTGCTAAAACTGGAGGGATTCTAGTGGTGCTATCCAGTTTTCTATATTCATGTTTTTTCAGATTTAAGTTTCCAGCTTCATCCAGTTTTTCATTTCCATAATTTTAAGGTTCTTTCCTAGACTCTTAGTGAGTTTGGAGACCTCTTCTAGTATTCTTTCCATTTTATTCTCCCTAGGATTTTCTTCATTGGTGTCAGGCTGCCTACCCTTTTCTCTATTTATAGAATCCAAAGCCAAGTGCCCCATTTGAATTTCCAAGTTCTTCACTATCACATCCATTTGAAATTTATCATAATAATGTTTGGTCATTGGTTCATCAAACCTCCATATCAACTGATTTAACATGTATCTCACCTCATCTTTTGAGTTGGATGACTCAACCTTAGGTTGGGGTTAGGGTTGGATGTGCTGTCTAGGAGGCTGCTGGATTCCAGGAGGGGTAGTAGGTCCGAGGAATCCGTGCTCCATCCATGATATGTTCAGATGGTTCCTATAAGCTGGTTATAGGTGTCAGAAAAAGGATCTTCCCTAGGCTACATCCAAGGTAAATAGACAACAAATCTGGCACTATCATGACATGAGATAGGCATATCAAAGTTTGGACATAAGTTTTGAGAATGGGCATACATGCCACAGAGGTCACACTGCTCTTTGAGGGCATGATGTGGGTTATCATTAAATAACCCATTATCATAGGCTTGCACTTGAGGAGAAGGGGTGGTTTCCTTTCTAATAATGGTTCTCCTTTTAGATCATTTATGATGGGATTTTTGAGCTAAGGCATTAAAGATATGTTTGAGCTCCTCAGTAGTCCTATCACTAAAGTATCCTCTAGAAGATTGATCCACCAAGGTTTTGTGGTAAGGGGTGAGACTATTATAGAAGGTGTCCATGAGTAATTGGGGTGTACATTGATGGTTTGGACACTCCCTAAGAAAACCCCTAAACCTATCCCATGCTTCATGAAAAAATTCTCCTTCAACCTAAAGGAATCTTGTTATTTTGTGCCTAATTTCAGATGTTAACCTCCAAGGATAGAATTTCATTATGGAAATATTATAAACTTCATCCCAGGTGACAATGATTTCTTCTTATAAGTATTGAAACCAAGACCTAGCATTTCCCTTTAGGTAGAAGGGGAACAATCTCAGTTTAATCTCTTCCTCAGTGAGACCCCAAAGTGGTAGCAGCTGGACACTACAATAAAAGGATATAATGAATTCAAGAGAGTTTTAATTAGGCATTCCATTGAAGGTAGGAAGCTGAATAAGAATTGATTTCTTGATTTCGTAATTCCTGGACCTAGGAGAGATCTTAACGCATGAAGAGTTACTAGACACTGAAGGCAGCAAGAACTCTCTCAAACTGAAGAGTTACATAAGACCCACCCTTCATTTATAATTTGTTATCCCATAGAAGCCATGAATTTCCTTAGAGGTTTAAGACACATTTCATGCTTATTTTTCCTTATATTCCCACTCTTTTAGTATTTTTTTCATGGATATTTCTAGTTTGAGTGTGGGGGAAGGGCCTTTCGTGTGTGTTCATTAGGATGTGTAACATTTCTGGGTGGTGTGAGGTGTCTATAATCATTTTGGGCAGTGTATTATTAGAAAATTGGTCATGAGTCATCATTTCATTACGTTTCTTTCATTTCATCCAGTTCTCCTTAAAAAAAAGAAAATAATGTTGTGCCTTTCTAGAGCTTTTCAAAAAAAAATCAAAAAAAAAAGAAAATAAAGTTGTGCCTTTCTGGAGATTATTTTAAGAGAGGGAGAACTTGGATGATATAATTATTTTTAATCATTTATTGACTCATGACTGAAGTCATTAAAAGGGGGTGGTGTTGTGTTTCACCTTATCTAAAGGGATTTGAGTGAGGTTTATCCTGTGTTTTCACATGATTAATCTTGAATTGTACTTAACAGTCAAACCTCCTACTTTTGGCCTTAAATTATTTCAATAATTTACCCACCAACCAAAAGCCACTGAGTCATTTGAACCTTTATTGCAATTCCACATGATTTTATGTGTGTTTTGTCTTTACAAAGTGGAAAAAGTATCTCCTTTAAAAGTCTATGGATAAGGAGCATGTTCTCATGATATGAGAATAACTCCACTATTAATTGTATCATGAGTGATGAGATAAAGGATTCAAAATATAGGTAGATCATGATTTTTCATGATTATTAATAATAAATTGAGAAGTTTGAATGAATGAAAGGATAAGATCTATCATTTTTCAAAGGGGAAAAGTAAAATGAATGAATTTATTGTTTCTCTGAAAAAAGGGAAATTAAATTGATATTTTTTGTGGAACATTAAAATTTTATTGGACATCGATAATTTTTTGATTTTATTGCATTGAAATTTAAATTTTGGTAACATTGGTGCCCTTTGAATTCCATGTTAAGATTTTATGGTTGGGGAAAACATAGTTTAAGTGTGGGGGAATTGATAGAGATAATATTTTCATCATTTTTTATATTTAATTCAATGATTTAATCTCTAAAAAATTGAACAAGTTGTGTTATTTACATCAAATTTGGATTTATGATGTGTTTTGGGCTAAAATTGGAAAACTGCTTAATTTTGAAATTTGGAAAGATTTTAATTACTTTGGTAATCCATGAATATCTTTTAAAATATAAATCCAATTGATGTGATTCCTTTTTTAGTGGGTTCATATATTTATTTTATTCATCTTGTATTTTTGGACTAAGATTTAATTCATCCATGAAAGGGTCCAAAAAATTCAATAAATTTGGACATTTATTCTGGACAACCGCATGGACCCCACCTCAATTAATTGGTGGACTAAGAAAAAGAAGTATGTACAAGAATTTTTTATAAGATGCTTCATCTATTATTGAATAAAGGCTGAGTACCAGAAAAATTATAGAATTATTATGTAGATTCCCATACCAATGTTGAAATGGGAAGATATGATGATGGATTTTATGATTGGTATTTTGAGGTCTCCTTTTGGAGGTAGTAAAATGTGGGTTATTGTCGAATAATTTGATGAAGTTTCATATTTCCTTCCAATTAGAGAGATCCAACGGGTTGATAAGCTTGTTCAATTATATGTTTTTGACATAGTACATATTCAGGGTGTATCAAGGAGTACAGTTTCTGATAGAGATTCCTAATTCACACCTTTATTCTAGTAGGTATTGTAGATTGTTCTTCATAATTTGGTTCCTTTGATTACAACATAAAATACATAGATGGATGGGCTGCCTGAGAGTACTCTCAATATTTTAGATAATGTTTTTAATACTATGCCATAGATTTCAATGGATTATGGGAGAGTCAACTAAACATTTATTTGTTATCCTATTATAGAAATTTTAAGAAAATAATTTAGATGGAACTATTTAATTCCTTTTATAAAAGGTGGTGTGGTTTTCCTCTATGATAGCTAAAGTTATGGGTGTCAACTATTTTGGAGTTTAACTACATTTACTTGAAATTAGGCCATATTAGGTTTATCTGGATGAGGTTCAGAACTACATATATTTGGGAGAGATAATATTCAAATTAGATATGTCATCTTCTTAATTTTGTTGTATGTGACCAAGTTTTCTTATGATGGTTTCCATATTTGGGAAACTATCATTTTATAGGAGAGTGACGTTAATGCCAAGATATATAGGGACCTTTGGGGTTATTGAGGGTTTTAGAACTAAGAAATATTAATTATCACTTCATAATAGTTTCCATTGTATGATTTATGAATTCCTTGTATCCCATATCAGGAGATACCACCCCATTCCTTCCCTTATGATCAACATAGATGATGTTGTGTTGCATCCTAATGCATTATTCGAGAAAAATCAAATTCAAATAGTGGACTAGAGTTATAAGGTTATTCATGGGAATATAATCTGAATATCATTTGTGTTATAGTAGCCTGCGATTATTCTAGATGATACATGGAAGTGGGAGTCTTATATGGGGGTGTAGTGGTTGGGGTTGTACGCTGATGAATGTCAAAGATACTCAGTGATACATCTCAGGGAATAATTTCCCAGTGGTAGGGATTTTGTAACCCAAAATATCCATTTAAAGTATAATTTTGATTTTATTTTAATAAAAAAACATGTTTTTCAATGAATTATGGAGAGGAAAGGACATTATCTCCCTCACAGATTTCCTCTAAGCTCTCTCATGGCCTGAAAATGATGAATATTGCCTTTACCCCCCATAGATATGGGGAGGGGTTTCATTATCCATCTTATCATCACTCACCTTACATACCATTCCCCTTTTCCCACTTTACCTATCATTTATCTCAATACAATGGTCTCCTCATTCAACTAAGGTCTTCCATTACTCCAACATTACATTAATATGTTCATAGAGGATTCATCCTCTCTCAGATTCTCTTTGGTGGCACGCTTTGGTCAAAATCATCATTTATTAAACCCCTTTTACCATTTTTTCATAGAATCATGAGATAAAAATGTGTACAAGTTTTTATTCTTCATTAATCCCCCTTCTCATCATTTATTTCCAGTTCTAGGAAGATATAATCCTTTCTTTGTCCCCAAGAAATTGTTCATTCAGCAGCTTCTGTTAATCCCTCTTCTGGTGGTCCTAATATTTTTATTATAATCATGTCCCTCCAACTACTCCTTGTTTGGAATGTTTTAAAAGAAACACATTTTAGTTTCAAAACCCACCTATAATCAATATTTCCACCAATATGGTCGGAATATTTCTTTATTTTGATGACATATCTCAATCCTGATATTATCTAATTACTCCCCAAAATTTTATTGAAACAGATGTTTGAAAATCTCTAGTTCATTTTTTGGGGTTGTGATTAAATTAGAGTTTCTACTCAAGAATGTGGTGAAATTTGAGTATTGGTTGTACTTATACTCCCTTATTTAATCATTTGATCAACCTTTAATAGTCTTGTAGATATTAAGTAGTGGTTGATCCAGTCCATCATCTTTAAGCTCATGTATTTCAACTCCTTCACATATCTCAGTTTCAAAGATTCATCACATGAAGGTTTTAATATCATTGAATAAGAATAGAACTAGTGGTAGGGAGATATTTATATAACCATTATAATAATGTTTTTGGATATAAACACTTCTTAGCCTTTTATACCTTTCCCCAACCCCTATTTTCAAAAGGGAGGATCCTATGAGAATGTTGTGGCTTCCACCATAGGGATTCCATATGATTTTATATTAAGTGAGGTTTGAAATCAAAGATCATAGGGGTATAATCCATGTGTTATTTAATCCACACTAAATAATTTTTTTTGGATATCATGGAGGGGTTAGTTTCACAAATGGTGTTATCCACACTCCAACAGTCAGCATCCAGTTCACCTGGAAATGGTGATCCCTCTTTTATGAGGCTATTATTTTCCTACCCTTGAAAATATATGTTCTCTAAGTTATTTTCCCTTATAAAAAGTCTCAAATTTAGCTAATGGGCTAATATATATTGATTATTTAGGGGGAGTCTGAGGTTTACTAACAAAAAACAAAATAAAGCTAAGAATTCTAAAAAATATAGTCACGTGAGTTTCAGGAAGGGGTAGTTTAACCTTCATAGATTTGTCAGACTTATTTATAGCTTGAATAGGATGATATTCATATAATTAACAAAAATAATGGAATAAATATATGTAATATAAGTGACGTCAATGTTTTTGAACACCCAGTTACTAAGGTGAATAAAATTAAATCTTTCAAAGACTATTTGTATCTTTCAAAACTGATGGTAAATAGATCCATAGATAGGGGTATTTTTTAAACAACCTATGATTATTTGAAAAAAATATATTATATACATGGATGTAATAAATGGTTTAAAATTTTATGGATATATAATGGGGAAATTCAACAATTGCGATAATCCCGATAGTAGAGAGTCACTTGAGCCTTTATAAGAACTAGTTGTTATCAAACCTCCATCTATGATCCACCTCATCAACTATAAGAAAAAATGGAGGACTTTAATTTCACTATAAAACAATCCATATAAGAAAAAATATGGATGAATTGAAGAGTTTTTAAAGGCGTCATAAAGAACCAAATGACATGGATTAATGCTCAGGCCCACATTTTACTTTAGGTATTAAATAGAAGGATGATCATTATGAAGTATATCATCATGGGAAGATGTTATTTTTGGATCCTAAGTAGGATAGATTCCCTATCATATGGATACATCTCATCCCACATGATTCTAACACCCAAATATTGTATTGGGAAGGGAATGTATTTCCCATTTTGTTGATAACAAGGAACTGGATTGGTCCCCCAATTTTTTTGTTGTGATTAACAACCCATTGTACCACTGTATTGTTTTATTGGTCTCAAGGTGGATCATAATATCCTCAATGGTGTATTTTGTGGTTTTTATGACCAATGGGAAGTAATATACATTCTTAAATAGACAACAGTGAGGAGCTGCATTGTTGCCTGATTCTATTGGATTATAGTTTGAAGCATCAACTCACTGTGAGGATTTCAACTCTTTATAGTTAAATTTTATTTCATTTCATGGGGTATAGTGATCCAGTAGGTATTTTTTCATGTTCTTACTTATCCTTTAAATTTTTATTTTATAAAAAATGAAAAATATTATAAGTGGTAATAAATTACGAGTAGTGTAAGTGTCAAAATGGGATTGGAGGCCCTTTATATAAGAATGACTATGTTTTAGGATATATATCCTTTGAAAGATTCCACCATGTAGATATTTGTGGATGAAGTGAGGTCTTGCGGTCCACTGGGTGGCTATTGACCTTAAAGTGGGTATCTGGTGGATAGATATCGTGTACCTAGTGGTTGTCTGCTAGAATTATTTAAATAAATAAATAAATAATCACAGTATTTAAAATATTTCTAAAAGAATTTTTTTACTAATTTATTCAAAAAATTGGAAAATTTTAATCTCCCTTTCCATTGGTATTTCCACTTCCATGTTATATATATCCCCCATTTCCTAGTAGATTTGAGTATTGTCAGTTTTGATGAGTCACCTATGGTAATCCTATGAATACACTTTGATTGAATTATTATTCAATCTATTTTATAATGTGTCCCTTAATAAATTACATAAATTGGTGGTTCTTGTGTTTTTTATTCCTAATTATTGGAGCCATGTATCTCAATGAAATTTATTTATAAGTCTCCCAGTGTATCAAGGTAGGTGTTCCCTAAATAATCCTAATGGTTTAGGCTTGTTCTGTATAGTGTGTGATACATGTTTTCTCTACCTATAAGTTATTTACCAAGAAGTATTCTAAAATATTTTCCATTAGATCTAATTCAGTAAGGGTAAGAACATATAGGGTAATTAAAGGACCTTTAAAAATTATTTCTAAACATCATGGACAAAATTATCTATGAATCTAAATTATTTTTTATAGAATATTATGCTCAAGACCCCATTGGGGATTCATTTAGTTATGTGACAATAATAAATAAATTGTTTGGTTTGTTTATCTTACTTAGACAAAATATTGATTCATTATTGAAAATGTATGTCTTAATAAGTAAAAAATATTGAACTATTGTGATACCCATAAAGACTTAGACAGTTTAATTGGTGTGGGGTAAGTGTTACTTCTCCACCAGTTTGTTGAAAATAGGTACATTTAGCTACATGCATGGACATAATTTTAGTTTGAGTGTGGATTGATTTACCAAGATATAATAAATATATTATTGAAATATATTATATCCATTAAGAGATTTATTTATATTACAAGATCAAATATGTTAGTTATGTCACATTTTTATTTTTGTTACATTATATAATTATATTAATTTTAGGGTAATAATGGATATAGTTGTAATAAAATTTCCACTTATATTATTCTTCTCATGAGTGGGGTCACTATTCCCATTATTTTATATGTTCATAACTAAAAATTTATGATCATGATAATGGGAAATAATACCCATTAGGTCATGGAATAAAATTCCCATGTGGTCTTTAGGAAGAGGGTATTTGGAAACTATGGCTAGTTAATCACAATCACCCTTAAAATGTAGACATCATTTGCATGTTGTGATACTTCTAATGAAAGAGATGATATGCCAACATGAGAATGATTTTTTTGGGATTTGATGACCTCTCCTATGATATGGCTTATAACTTGGGAATATTTTGCCTCTAATGTTTTTACATTTATATTGGGATTCCATGGCCTCTCTTTATGGTGTTGTTAGAACATGATTCCTACTTATATATATTGGAATTAGGACTCTATGCCCATGGTTATTACTATGATATCATAAATTTGTGCCCATGTATTGTTCAAGAAACTAAAATATGGAATTATTACTGTTAATAATGGAATGATACATGACCCATATTTGGTTATATGATATGTTCAAAGAAACCACAACACTAGCTGCAGTATGTATTGTAACACTTGAGTATCTCTATATTAATGTCACTGCTACAAATTCATTGTTACATTCATTACTTGTTTAATTTTATATACAAGAATATAAAACTACAAATGATCTTTATTATGTTTTACATTGTTAGGGAAAACATTGTTGGTGGCCTATAGAGGTATACTCTTACCCTCCTTAGGCATCCTAGTAGCTTAGCAGTTTACACAATTCATGATCTTTTTATGGGTAAGGGAACTACTATTAATTGGTGAGTTTTATATCATGGTAAGAGTTGGGATATGGTATTAGGAATAGTCTCAAGACTATTTTTCCATTTATCGACAATATTTTAAATTTTTTTAATTGGAGTATTATTTCATTCCATATAAGTTTATGTTTAATTCTATATGAATTTTTGAGATTATTAATACTCATTTAGTTATAGCATGGGTGTTTTATATATATATTGATGGAATATAGAAATTATTTCCCCTTTTATTTTTTTTAGATTATTGTGATTATTGATTAAAATAATCTTATTGATATTTATAGTTATCTGTATCAAAGATATTATAGTATCCACACTCTATATTTGAACCTTTGTTAGTGGTCAGTAGCTTTTGGCATATAGGGAGTTGTGAGTGAGGTTTTTTTAACATGATTTTATAATAAAGGAGGTGAACCTGATCAGGGATAATACATTATGATATATATATATATATATATATATATTAAGGAATATTTTTTAAAAAACATTTATTGAAAATAAGGTATATAATATTCTACCCCTTAAAGATATTGTATTCTCATAATTTTTACTTACTGATAAATAATTATCAATGTTTTATCGAATTCTAGAAAACCACATCACTAAACCCTAATGTTATCTTAAAAATTAACTATATTAATGTTATGATCAGTTATAATTTTAATTAATTATAATTGTTAATAATATATGATCATATTGTTTTCACTAATTCTAATAGTATTGATATAATGATTATTTATTTAAGGAATTATACCCACACTATTTCTAAAATATAATTACTAAAAATAACTCAACTATACTCTAATACAAAATTAGATGATTTAAACTTATTGTTAGGGGGATAGTGTTGATATCTATTAGAGGAATCCAAGGGTGGATAAACATCTCAGTAGAGTCTCTTATAAAAATCCCAAATGGTATCCCTTTCATCATGTATCCCTCAGGCGGAGTGCCACACTTTTAACGATATTAACATGTGAAAGTTCTTAAGGGTTATATAAAATCATTTTATCTGGTACCAAATAAATCACCCAATACCCATACATATAGATTTTGTGTTATATATACATTTATTTATAAATAAAATTAATTACATAAAAATAACAAATGTTTAGTGTCTTTGGGAACATAATATATAATGCATCAATAATATATACCTAAACCTTTAAAAATAGCCGAATCCTTCCCTATGGACCATTATAGGTCAATCAAAATCTCTTTTACAGATATGAATTCCTTGGAAAATGTGGAATAATAGATAATGAGTGATATTAAATGCTCAATAAGGGTTTAAAATCTATCAATGAGACACAAAGAATCAATAAATACATTATAAATATATTCGATATATGCTCATGTCAAAAATTAAATAATTAATGTAGTAAAATTGTGAAAGCACATGAAGTGATAATATTTTCATAAATTAGGGATATAACCTATAAATGGTTTATCTTAAAATCCTATCAAATAACACAAAATAAGTATGTGAAATAATAATACAATAATAATATAACATGGTGATATAATGTAGGAATGTAATATAAGAATAATAATTATGTCAAGGATATCTACAAGCACTATCTCAATATAGTGGGAAATCTAACTGTATAATATCCATGCATAACATAATGGAATAATGTAAATTCATCTTTCTAATTCATAACATTTTGAAAAATCATAACAAAATTGTGTCCATTCATAATGATATCATTATATATAAATAATTAACCAATGTATTAGAGGGATATATAATTTTTGGCCTACACACCACATATGATGTATCCGTTATATGTGGGCCACATAAATATACAAAAATCATAAATCCATCAAATTGATAGAATGGATAACCCATGAAAATAAAATGAGAAACCAAAATAAATAAAGTGGTTGTTTAGGTAAACACCCTTTAAATAGGATAAAAATTATAGGTTATTCACACAATATATAATGAAGGGGTATATAGTAAAGTTATGGATTTTACTCATTCAATTCAAGGTCATTAATATATTGGTTAACAACAATTAATAACAATAATGAAGTGTCAAATATTCATAATGAAATTATTTTTGAACAAAGGGTATCTTTATACATAATTGATGTTTGAGAATGAAAAAGTCAATTACTAATCATTCCTCTAACATAGATTTGATTTCCACCAAAACACATATATATAATAAGGTGGATAATGAATCAAAGGATTTTTTTGACATAGTAAACACTTATATAAAAGATAATATTTAAGAAGGTATAAAAAAATTATTAAAGGGAGGAATATGAGTGAGTATTAACATATATGAGAAATATTTCCAAGGAGGACAAAAAAATAATATTTTTTAAGAAAACGATTGCTGAGTTTTTATATAACAATGAAATAAATAAGTAAAATTTCAATTTAAAGGAAGTATATAAAGGTTTATAAAAAAATTATTTCAAAAATTAACAATTATTAAAATATTTAACAGAAATAAACACTTTTAAAAGGAATATTGATAATAAGAGAGTGTGAAATATATGATAAATCATGAAAATAATTTTCATAAAATTTTGTGAGGTTGTCATAAAAAATGGGAAATAAGGCACTTTCAAAAATAATATTCAAGGGTTAAAAAATTCTGTTGAATTTTTTTAGTAATAAAATTTCTTAATTATGGAACT
Organism: Viscum album; assembly: GCA_963277665.1. Taxonomy (NCBI): domain Eukaryota; kingdom Viridiplantae; phylum Streptophyta; class Magnoliopsida; order Santalales; family Viscaceae; genus Viscum; species Viscum album. The sequence continues at coordinate 82,060,372 of OY728122.1, forward strand.
TCTAAAATAAATAAATAAAATATATATGAATATTAGATAATAATACTGTAATTGAAAAAGTTTCCGTTATACACACCCATGGGTTTGAATTAAAAAATAATAAGAAATGATCCAAAAATATATGGATATACATATAAAATGAAAGGAAAAATTATTATAAAGAATATAGAAAAAATTTATGAAAAAAATAAAAAAAAAGTGTGTTATAAATAAATTGATAAGGAAAATAACCAAAAATGATGAAAGAGAGTGAGAGAGTCCCCTAAGAAACGATCATACAATACTAACTATAAATAATAAAGGTAAGAAATGATAATAATTATACAAAAAATAATGTAAAAATATTAAGGCCTTATAAATGATACATATAACGAAATATTGGTAATTGATAATCAATAATTGAAAATAATAGAGATTTATATGGGAACCCCATACCTTAAGTCCTGAGATTTTTCATGCACTCATCTAACCATATGTATGAGCCAGTTAAATTTATTAATCACTTGATTATTAAACTCACTTGTATTTATTTCATCTCTTCTAATCCATTTATTATTATGTTTTACTGATTTATTAAATTAATATTATTCATGTTGATTATGTCATGATTTTTTGGTTAATGATTCCAAATCCTCATCGATGTTATGGTAATAGTTAGAGGTCATTGTCCAATGGTTCCATGAGATACAAAAGTGTAATAGGATTTTTTTTATAATTCCAGATTTATAGAAGTTAAATATTTTAGTAGATATTTTTAGTTCATTGAACCGTACACATTAATTTTTTTAAACGACATAATTGATAATGATAAATTATTATTAATTATTTTTATAAGACTACTTATTTATAATTATAGAATATTAAACCTATCGTAAAATGGTTATTAATATTATACCAATATATTAATGTTTTTAGTTACATTGTATTTCGACTGACCTAGATCTAGAATGAGGCACATTATACCCATTATGATGATGTTCATAATTGGGACAATATGCCTTTTCTAATGGGATTCTATGACTAATTATTTATGACTTCCCATGAAAGTGAGTTGTACTACCCAATATTTTAATCTTACAAATAATTTGAGGAGAATCCTGTGTGGGAATTCAAATAGTGGTTCATGGTTCTCCCATGCTTATGACGTGGTCTTAGATAAGGGATGCACTTCCCACTTGGGATTATTACTATAGATGTGTATGATATTCCCTCTCTTTGGATGTATCTTGGGACGAGGGATGTATTTGATACTCAATATTATACCCAAATGTTGTGTTGTGATGCACTCTCTTATATATGTTTATAGAATGTGAAGTCCTCTTGTTTATGTTGGAATGGGGATGTCATGCCCAGGGATGTGACTATGTTTTCATGAAGTGTTGTAAATTTATTAATGATTATGTTTTCATGGGGATTTTATAATTGTGAATATGTTCACAACAATAATCACCTGTAACACTAGAGCATATCAACCAACATTAAAAACCAATCATAACATAAAAAAAATTAACAACATAATATAAAAAATTCTATTTATAGTTGGAATATTATAAAATATGATTTAATATAGAGCTAGGTTAGTCTCAATAGACTATAATTAAATCCATAACATATCTAAGTCATAAATAACACAATTACACAATATAGTGGGGTAAGAAGACTCACTACACTCAAATTAAACTAATAAAGACTATAAGAAAACTATAAAGATTTCGTGGGGTAGAAACCCAAGTTGATCACATGAATTCACACATCCCCTATCTCAAAATCTGATAAAGGTACCCACTTATGGTCATTACATAACTTTAAAACTCAAGGAAGACCATTTTGGGCTTAAAAAATTTAGGTCTAAACACTTTAAATTATGTTCATGGACATCAGTTGCTATATCTTCATGTTATAATAACTGAATGGTCAATCATGGACCTAAACATCCACACCCATCTCAATCAAAGTCAAATGATGGAATTTAAATTTAATTTTGGGTAAATTATAAAACTAAAGAGAGACCACATATTACACATCACATTAAATGAGAATAAATAATGTTGATAATATAGGGACCACCTACCTATGACTAATGGGGTGTATCCATTAAATATCTGCATAAAATTCAACCTCAAACAAAAAAACCAGATAACCAAGAAAAATCCATGAATTATGGAATAACTTCTCAAACATAGTGAAAAAAAGGAATTCCTAAAATATAAGAAATATGATGGGTAAAATTACATATAGAACTTCCCCATAATAGAAGATATGAATATAGGATCCATAATGATAGATATCCACCTTGGAAGTGAGAATAATGGTGTGGGAAAGGATAGAGAGGGTGCATCGCTACTACCATTGGATAAGTGATATGAAACCCCATTTAATTTTTTTTAAATATCATACAATTCATTAAATTAAATATTTATAAAACCATTCCTCATCCAATAGAAACTCTTTTTTTCACACACTAAAATGTCAGTGGCTCCATCAGGGTTCATTTGGACCCCCAATAGCCTTCCATAGGTTATGGTAAGAACCACTTATACACCAACTAGAAACTTCATAGAAAATTGGTAACATTTCTAATTTATTAATAAACAAATCCATGGAATATGATCCTGATCCTCCTCTAACCCATCAAATACTAAAAAATAAAAATAAAATAATTTTTTAAAAAACCTAAAAATCTTACCTCATAAAGGTTGTGTTGTTGCAAGCTCACTACAATAAAGAAACTCATCCTTATGATAAATCTCCAAATTTACTAACCCTCCAAGTGATAAAATTTTTATAATTGGCCCATATATAAAATTAAAATTCTCATTTATCCTCTTGGATAATCCTATTATGACACTATAGAAAAACCATCTGAATTTTTTTTCAGGAATATATTTCAAACATTGATTAATGAAACAAACTGGTTCTTCCTCAAAAATTGCATACAACTCTAACTCTACATCCTTAATTATTACCACAAGAAAAATAATTGGATGGTACATTTGAAGCTATGATTTATCAAATAATTCTTGAATAGAATTTAATATATGGGGATGTGATAATCATTTTTCTACTTGAAACCCTATAAATTACCCACATATATGGGTTCCAAATTCCCCTTAATTTGAATAAGATAGTGTTTGAAATATACCAACACTCACAGAAGAATCTAGTTACCTATATTGAACTTAATAGGTTGGAATTTATTTTTAAAAAATGAAAACATGATTCTTCATCTTTCATATAAAATATTTTTCATAAAATAAATATGTTCTCACATCACATTTATTAGACTTAACCAAAAAACTATTGACTCCTCGATTTGTAGTAAGCACTGTGGTGGTCATTCCAACATATCATATAATTACTCAAAAGTATCCATCTAAATAAGAAACCTATAACATTTATTAATGGTGAAATTATATAAATAAAATTTTCTCTCCCATAAAAAATTGAAATCATGGATGGATTCCTATAAAACATCCCTTGGAATATGGATGGTATAACTTGATTAACTTTTTATCTGATGATGGTAGGCAGTTATCAAGTGCACCTATGAATCCTTAAATTCATTAGACCATATATAAACATGCTAAAATATATGAATCATGGTCTAAAATGATACATTAAGGAAAACCATGAAGATATACAATTTCATGTACATATAATAAGCATGGATTGTCCACATACATGGTATCCTAGGTCACTAGAAAGTATAGAACCATAATAAATTGATCCATAGTTACCCACACCACATCCCTACCTCAATTTTTCTTCAATAACACTATTATTAAATCCATGGTCACATAATCCCACTTCAACTAAGTAATTGATAGTTACTAGAGAAGACCTATGGGTCATTTTTGCTCAACCATACACATTTATAGGTAAAGAATCATGAAATTAACCATTTTATATCTCCCTTAATCTTAGAAAACATTTATTTATAGTATATATCAAGGTAAATATTCTGAATCCCAAGGGTGAAAAACCCTTCTCAAATATTTTGAGTCCAGAAATAGATCGTCATACATGCTCGCAAGGGCCACAACATTGCCTCATACAAACAAGATTATATCTTCATATTTGGATTAATCTGATGGATGATTCCCACCTTATATGATACCCCTAATGTATCACCCTAAAATTTAATAATTTAATTATCTTTCAATAAATATTATGTTTGATAACTTTATTTATACACAACACCATATTTAAATGAACTGTGATAAACTATTCATAAAATTGATAGTTAGCACATAACGATGGGATTGGAAGGTATAAATAGTAATAACTAAATTATGAAAAATATTAAAAAAAATTATTAATTAAAATATATTGATTAATTCTTAGGAAATAAGTACAAAATTTAAAATGTTATAAATCACTTCATTTTATGTTAAGAGTTCAATTTTTAAATTATTGTATTTTTCAATATATTATATATTTTTTATCAATAATATACACATATTTTGATGAAATATATTTTTTTAGTGTATAGAATGAATAATTATTCTTTCATTAATTATAAATTTGTAATTAGTAGAGATAAAATCATTTAAACATAAAAATGCTCTTTTTTTGAAAATGATTTTTCTATTGAAGATTTTATTATTTGTAAATTAAACATATCACTATTCATGAATGACTTTAATTTAATTTTTAGATAATTTATTTAATAAATTTTATTAATGTTAATCTAATTTGTTTTACTAGTAAATGAATGATATTAAAATCATTATTATGCTTAAACATACATTTTCATTAAAAGTGTTTTCTTGTGTTTTATGTAAAAATATTAAAATTAATTCATGAGAGTTCTATGAAATTAATATATTAAAAAACTCTAATTATTTGGAATAATACAGATTATTATTATCTAATATGTTCAACTTAATTTTTTTTCTGTACTTAATATTAACTCTATTAAAAATCTTGTTACTACGGTAAGCATTAAAAAGGTTAAATGGGTTAACCTATGAGAGAAGGTTTAAAATATAACAAAAAAATCTTAAATTTTATTAGTTTTTGGGAATTAATACACAAAATTATTATATTTTAATATTTTTAATTTTAGATCCACTTTACTTGATTTATACATATATTATATAATAATATTTTACGCATTTATAATATTCCTTCCCCCTCGAATATTAAAGGGTACTGCGTCCTCTAACATTTACACAACATCTCAGCCATTTATCTCATCCAATATCTATCCAAATAATTTACCCACATCCTTATACATGGAAATTATGTTGTGTTATTCTAAAAATATCCATCCATGAAGCTTTAAGTATCCTCTCAAAGGAGAATACCGAACGAAGATGTATATATTCATACTTATCTATTTCTAGTTAATTTATTCTTAAACCTACTCTAAATGTTATATAACCATGATTACATGATATAATAAGTATATTTATTATAATTATATTATTTTAGGATAATGTTATATCCATCTTATATCTCATTACCATCCATTTGAAAATGATAACATCGCTCTTGTGTATATGTAAACCACCACATCTATGAGGTGACATGATTTGTTTTTCATTTAATAAATACATGGATGTTAAAAAATATATTCAATAAATATATATTTTATTTTTTATATAATTATAATTATATAATGTTTAATAATTATTTTACTTTGTTTTAGTCTATCCACGTAAGAGAGGAGATATCACTCGTGTGTATGTACGAGCTACCTTTTCCACAAAGTGATGTCATTAATTTTTCATGAAGAGCATATATGGTTGGATATAAAAGTTTATATAATGTATAAATGTTATAATAATTAAATTATTGAAATTTTTGAGATGATGAAACCATGACCAAGGTTCAAAGAACAGAACCATTATACTATAAATTGAATGTAAAATAGACCAATTTTCACCCAAATGTTGATTTCAACGAAAAATTTCGAATAAATGAAAAATTAAGGATTATAATGGAATTATATATCATATTTTATTAATTACTATAGGTTTTTAATATAATAATAGTTAATCTATATTTATTATACATGATTGTTTATGCAGATGAACTAAGACCTGATTTCAGGTACCAGTCCTTTGCCACAATATTTTTTCATTGAGACATGTTTTCCATTATGAACCACTTTTAAAATATATAGTGTTTATAATTCCATTTTATATATTATATCTTGAATAAATTCACATTAATGGTATTTAATGTTTTATTTAATGTCATTTATTTCAATGTGGTATGATTAAAAAGCTAAAAAAGTGATAATGATTTATGGAACAATCTCATTTCTTTTCAGGATTGTATATGTCAAATTTACATTAAGGGAGATTGTAAAATAATTTTACTTTAGAACCAATATAACTTATTATATTATGGTTATTTTTTGGGATTTCTAGTTTTCTTTTCATTCTTCTCTCTTTTTTATAAAAAATAAGTAAGGATATATATTTTATAAAACATGAATTTATTTTTTCTCATTGGATCATAAATCTTCCTCCTATATGGCCATGTTATTTAGGAATTATTATATAATATTTCATATATAATTAAATTTTAGAGAAATTTAATTTTTAATACCTTTATATTTCTTTATAAATTATTCAAAGGAATCACTTCAAATGTTTTTTTCATGAGTCGCTTTTTATTTTTTACCATTGTTTACCAGAAAAATTATTTAAACATTTACCATATGAATATATTTTACCACCATCATTATGGTTATCTTATTTTAAGATTCATTTATAGTTTTATAAGGTTATTTATAGATCATATTTTTTATCAATTTTCTAGGAATAACTATTCTTCAATACATTGAAGAATATAATATTTTCTTATTTTAAATGATATGTTTAAATGAACATTTAAATTTATTTTTCATCTTCGTAAACACCCATTTTGGAATTTTAGGATTCACTGGTTATATTATATTATGGTACCATGAACACTATTCCTTGGATGGCTTATTGTAATTATTTTTTAAGAATTATTCAATGAATATCATTACTTTCCAATAGTTTAGTAGTTCATCGCGCACCCCTCGGATGAAGCCCATCTGTTCGCGTGCCTCCATCATCTCATCAGCGATGCTTACTAGATTCCATGGATATTGATTCATTAAGAGTTCATTTCGGGCTTCTAATGGAACTTTGTGGTCTTCTTCAAGTGTTTATCGGCATATTTGTCCAAATACGAAGCATATCATACTGTTTTGGTTCACTTGTCATTATTTTAGGTTATGAAGATGAATTCATGGAATGAGACTCAAGGATGGAGATATTATTCATTAATTATGCTTTATTTTATATTCCCAATGTAAAAATGGTATCATTTATGTAATCAGGTTTTCCATAGTTTAGTAATGTTGTGATGAATATTTTATGAAACATATCTATTTTCCATGATTTATACTTTGATGAATGTTTCTATGATCTTGTGGAACACTTATGTATGGTTTTAATTTTATTATTGGAGGGATAAGAATAATATAGGCCTCCAATTTATGGGTTAATAATTTATGTCTCATGAAATAAAAAGAAATGGAATAGGGATTGAACACAGTTCATTAAGAGAATCTATAAACATTGTGTCACAAACCATGTCGAGGTGACATCTAACTTGACACTTGAACAAATTCATGGAATTTATTGAAGGGAATTCCCAAATCCACAGGGGATGGAATATAGTGCATAGGTATCAATAATATTGTTTTGAATGATTTAACCCTTTTGTATAAGCATAGAAAACCAACATAAATAAACATTTCAATAACTGATAAGAATAACTAAATGGTGTACAATAATTATTTAGATTCAATGTTTATAACCTTAAAAATACTCAAAGAGGGTACAAAAAATAGGTAACAAAAAAACTATCCCAAAAACCTCAATGTGGAAAGAGAGTCATCAATGTCAAGACACCACCACCAACACCTATAAGAACTAGAACTCTAGAAATCGGATCCACAATCACTGTGATACATATTAACTTTACATGGGTCATACATAAATAATTCTACATAAACCAAAAGGTGTATGAAAGGTGTGAGCTATATCCTAGTAGGATTCCAACCAAAAGAAAGGATTCCATTATATAACATTTGAAGCAAAATTATCATGAAAATTTTCATAAGTAAATTTGAAACATTTTTGAGAAAACATTCTCATGAAAGACATTTCAATTAATTTTTTTACCAAAACACTAGCATGAATTAAAAATATAAAAAAGGTATACCATATACCAATGAATAGAACCATTTCATGTAAGTTTCATGTCATAAGTGTGCACCACAGTAAAATATCTATAGGTAACTAGATCTTTAAAGGCCCAAGAAACCTCATAACTTGATGACCAAATCCTTAAAATGAACTATAAAAAGAGTTCTCATATAGGATCCTCTAGAAACTATCTCATCCAATGTTATATTGGTCCAAAAGATTTCTCCTGAATGAGCCAATAGAGATGATCTTATCAAATATTATAGTGTTTTTCAGTCTTATAATATGTTTAGTTAGTGTTATAATCATCAATCCTTCTAGATGAATCTTGGACTCAACCACTTCAGAATAAACCAGCATTCATGTTTTAGTTCTCCCACCTATATATCAGGGATTCTCTTTGTGCTCGAATTACCTTTCACATATCACATTAATCAACAACATCAAATAAGAATTATAAACATCACAAGAACAAAAATAATTCACCACTTACACATTTTATGAAATCCATTTGGAAACACCACATGATGAACACATTTAGAATCCAACCATTTTTGAAGAGCAAACCCCCTTTCCCAAATCATATTCACATAAAATCCATTTTTATTGCATGATTCACAATTTCAAAGTCACAATTAATATGCTCGTGAAATAATTCAAAAAACCCATTTTTAACACATTCAAACCTCTAAATATCTTTTAAAACCCACTTCTCACGTTTCACACAAGGAAAAGAACATGTTTAATAAACATCAATTTGATGCACACAAGAGATATAACAACACCCCATTAGAAAAACCATTTTCCAAACATGTCAATCATACATACTTTAAAAACATGTTTGACACCACATAAAAAATTCATATAAGACATCTAACAATCCAAACAATCAAGATATAGTCATCCAATAATGTGACATCATTGAACCACATACCTATCACTTATAATTTTTCAGAAATTAGTGAAAAACCTCAACTGCCCCCCCAAAAGACCCTGAAAAGGAATTATTTGACAAAAAAAGTATTATTTCCCCAATCAAAAAATATCAAAACCACCCTTTGTTAAATACCCCAATGGAAAATGATAACCTAATAAAGAGGGATGTGAAACCCATTAAAAGGGAGAAACCAGGGGAGGAGGGAACTTACATGAATATCCTTGAAGAAACCACACAAAATACACCCCAGAAATGAAGATTCAAGGGATAATGGAGGAGGGTAGGATGGAAATAGGGTGAATAATCCATGATGAGAGATAAATGGGGTAGATAGGGTTTAAATAAAAGAGGTAACGATAGTAAATTCACAAAATTTAATGACCTGGACAAGTCTAACAATTTTCCAAACCATACAACAACCATGCCACCCTCTCTTTCCAAGTGGAAACAATAGAAATTAATATCCTTCATGGATTGACTAACCATTCACCAACCATGACCTTCACCACAATAGATAAATGCATTTGGTAGCACAATTTCCTTGGAAAGGGCACACAGTTTCTCTTAATTGTTCACCATCCAGGGGCCACCGAAAGTTAATCCCAATTTCACTATTTTCACCAGAAAATAATGTGGAACCCAAAGGGTAAATTTAGGACAAAAAATAAATGAAATCCCACCAAATTAATACATTAATGTGACAATTCTACCCACGATGAAAACATTCCACCCCTATAAGGTCAACTCGAACCTTGATCAAAAAACAAAAATGGATATTCTTATTCAACCCATGATCTTCACTCCCAAGTATCACATACATAATTTACATGATATTAAAGAACTCAAAACAATGGAAGAGACTTCTTATGAAGCACTTTCTATTAAGAATCCACAATTTGTACCAATCGCTAAACCATCGATAAATCAAGAACCAATTACAACTCTTCGCAATTAAGAACATAAGATAGATCTGGGTTATAATTTTTCATTTGAGAAACATGGAATGTTTCTTGAATGAAGTCAATAATGAATGAAATTATATCATGTATTTTAGCCTATGAATCTGCTCGGTAATCTCAAAGTTTCTAAAAGTCCTTAGTGTCAGCTTCCCTTGTTTACCCAAATAATGATGACCCTAGCAAGGTTCCACTTTCTAAAACACATACCCCCCCCATGAAAAAATCCAAAGATCATCACCTCTATTCAGAATAAGATTTATGAAGTATCTGAGCTCTAAAAACACACTTAATTATCAACTTTACGTTCTCAAAAGTCTCTTTTATGTGACTTTGTCCCAATAATGAGGCCCAACCTATCTAAACCCAACACAAGGTTGACCGACACAACCGACCATAAATAACCTCAAAAGGATAAATTCAAATTTATTATTGGTAAAAATTATTATAGGGAAACACAACAAATACCAAATGGTTATCCCATGATCCTATGAAATAAAAAACACATGCACAGAGCATGTCTTCCAAAATCTGATTCACTCACTCCATCTGAACATCTGTTTGTGGTTGGAATGTCATGCTCAACCTGACTTGTGACCCTAATTTATTCTGAAGGCCTTCCCAAAACAATGATGTAAATCAGGTATCCCCATCCGAAACAATTACCGATGGAACACCATGAAGCATCACAACCACTTGAACATATTATTGGCCCATCTCATCCACCAAGGATGAATCTCTAATTTGAATGAAATGAGATGATTTTCTAAGAGGATAAATCACTACCCAGTACAAAAAATAATGTTCACAGTAGTCTCATCCTACTTCTTGGTATGAATGGGTAGTTGATGAAGCAAATCTGAGGGAATTTGGTGCTATTATTTAACCAACAAACACATATAACACTATGATAAATATTCATATACATATATCCTCATACATCACCACCATAACTACTGACTCACATCATTGTACATCTTGGTTGAATTGGGATTAATGAACCATATACTGTTGTATATCCTTCATTAACACATTTTTAAATGATAATGACACCCTTAATCATCTTATAAATCACAAAACTGATTTGAGAGACAATGACCAAGGACAAGGAACCTCCCCACCACAAAGAAACTACATAGACTACTGTAACAACTCACCATTCAGATATTCTTAATGAATCAACTCCATCAGAGAAGGTTCTAGCTACACACTGGCCAAGAAAAAACCTCCACTATGCTACTTTGTCTCCAGATGCATCTGATAAAAAATTCCCATCAATGTCTACCCATCCCTAGACTTTCTAGAGGCTTGGACTTGAACTTTTTTGCTCAATGAATCCCCAACAAAATTACCCTTACATGGGTTATAAAATATATAAAAATAGAACCCCTGAAGTTACTCAACCTAATAAAGTAGCCTCAGATTCAAATATTTTTGGGAGAAAATGTAGCCCATACTCTTATGAATTGAATAAAAAACAAAATGATCCCTAATAATATAATGGTACCACATCTTCAGGGAATACATCACCTCTACCAATTTCATGTAATGGTTTGTGTAATTATTTTCTTTTTTCAGAGTTTGTGAAAAAAATAATTCAACACATGATCATCCTACATTTTCACACTACCAAGATCTATAATATAATAATTACAAAAAACCTCATATCCATTTCTTGGCATCCAAAAAATAAAATTATGGGTTCTGGTCAACCACTAGTTATCCTTATCAAAGGATTCCTAGAACTCTGTGCTCCATTCAAACTTCACCCCTCTTTGTGTGAGCTCCATCATGGATGAATCAAGATGAGAAAAATCTGAAAAAACAACATATAATATCCTTCCATGATTAAGAAGATTCTAATTTGAAATTAATTATTCATCTACACCCATGAAATTACTACACTGATCTTTTTGAGGTCTACCATAACCCATCATTCTATGATCACATGACCTCGAATGTATGGACCTGACCCCAGTTTCTTAGAGCTGGTGACTTATTTTAATACCTTGGCATACAAACAAGGAATATTAATACCAAAGGACTGAGTAGTTAAGATTCTTTGGAAACAAGATACAAACATGAGTTCAACATTACAACTTGGAAAGAAATACATTATAGAAACTCATATGAAAAAATCAATAAATCCAAGGTTATTTATGCATGTCATTCAAAATATACCTCCTTATGTCCAGGAAAAATGAAACATAAGAAAGGGACGAGATCAAACACTTTTTAATGGTTGTAAATGAAGCTAAAGATATCATAAACATAACTATTTTGAATGATGAATAACTTAAAAACACATGCCTTTAAAAAAATTACTTGAACATAATATGGAAGAAATAATATATGAATAAATAATTCAATAATAAAACACCATCATGGGTATTATACTAGTCAAATAACATCATTAACCATCAATAACATTTTCATAATGAGGTAATGCATAATGCGGGACACCACAACCATATCGTCAAGTCCTCATGCCAAAACCATAAATATCAATTTTTTCAAGGCCTCATTCTAAGACCATAGTTTTTCTCATGAGACCTACCGATGCAATGAGGGGATATAGAGGGCCCCACCCAACACTTACTAAGTCCAATTATTTCCACATATAAATGGGGATAAACATAAACAACATATACATTTATATTGAATCTAATATATGAAATGTAAATAAATTTATATGAACATTAAGCATAAACACACACCATTCAATTTAAATGTGTGAATGGTTTTAAGATAGAACATCCACAGTAAAAATAATCATAAAACATTCAATTAAATATGGTATATGATATCATAAAATATTAATCCCAATAATATATAATAATCCTCAAGAGTTTTGAAATAGATGAAGACACTCTTATAAAATCATCAAGTAAATCTTGAGATAAATACGCGTTTACTATGAAAAGAAGAGTTTTTGGAAAAATATTGTTATAAAACCATTATTAAAGTAAGATAGTATTTTAAAAATAAAATTTTATATTTTATAAAGATAATGGTTTCCAAAAAAATTGTATAGAGTCCCCTTGAAAATAGGTAAGAATTGGAGAAATTCCCTTGAATCGGGCTTGTATTACAGGAAAGAATTTTTGAAAGATCATTTTAAAACATATAACTCCCCATAAATGAAAGTGGTATTATGGTTTGTACACATATATAGAACATTATCATATAATATATGAGGAGTAAATATTAATAAATAATAACTAATTGATGTAAGTAGAGAATAAGAGTAACAAAGATGAAAGTGGAGGTTAGTGTAGATACCCCTTACCATAAGTCTATCAGTGTTCCTCATTTGATCTTAATTATCTGAATAATAAAATTTATGGTTCATAAATTAATGATTCCATAACCTCATCTACATTTAATTTATTTGGAATAACCTTATTAGGTTTATTCACGACCTTCTAATGGGATAAGGGATCCAATTTCATTATTTGGGAGTGTTTTCGTCCTTGTTTTTAATGATCGGTTTACTTATATTTATTTATGGATAAAAATTTAGAATGATAATGGTTGTCATGACCCGTCTTCCGGTGCCCGTGCCGTGACTTCCCCAAGCCCGCCTTCTATAGGCAAGGGGCTGATGACTAGCACCGGAAAGGCGTGTCCCTAAAATAGGAAGGCATTTCCTTTAAACTTGTATATACACATAGAGTAGAACATGACACGAAGAAAACACTAAGTAAAGTACTGTAGTAAAAAAGAGTGATGAAAGTAAAGGGGCCAGAATACAAGCCCAACAGAAAGTACGAGTACAAATCAAAAGTAAAAATACAACTGAAAAGTGAAAAGCAGCTCCTAGATTATCCACCATGGATCATACCTGAAGGGTAGGTACAACTCACGATAAGTAGTCCCTTTGTCACATCACACCAAATGGTCTTCCTATAATTACCATCCAGTTCTAGCTCCCTCATCCATGATCAATGTTGTACATCATCTGAACAAGACACGACAAGGTGTGGGAGAAGCCCATGCAGGGGTGAGTATGAAGATACCCAGTAGGGACCCCGAGACCCCATATGTCTCCTAAAGTTCCACAAAGAAAAACTACAATGAAAGAAATCAACTCTACTTAGGTATATGCCCATAAATACACATATTTTATCAAGATAAACACATCACATACATGAGGGAAGAATACCACAAAGGTAACACCAAGAAGGTAACACAATGAAGGTAACACCATGAAGGTAAAAGTACCACACATATAACACTATCAAGGTTACACCTCAAAGGTAGAAGTACCACACAGGTATCACCACGATGATAGTACCATGAATGTAAAAGTACCACTCAGTTATCACCAGGAAGATAGTACCACAAAGGTAAAATTACAACACCAGTATCACCACGAAGATAGCACCACGAAGGTAAAAGAACCACACAGGTATCACCAAGAAGATAGTACCATGAAGGTAAAAGTACCACACATGTATCACCATGAAGGTAAAAGTACTACACAGGTATCACCAGGAAGATAGTACCACAAAGGTAATATTATTAGTTCAAACATAGTCTTAGCTCAAGCCAGGTTTTCAGTGAAGTATAGAAAAACAAATGATTAGTCGTGAAGCTAGATCATCTTATTATGTCAAGAGGTACAGCTGCTGATTATACGGAGTCTGAACCACATTGGATCGATAGGTAATAACACCTACAATGACCCACACTAGATCTAAACCACATAGGATCGTTATACGCTGACCCACATAGGATGGCTGAGCACTTACCCACATAGAATCTGACCCACACAGGATCAGTATGCACTGACCCACACAAGATCGTTGAGCGCTGACCCACATAGAATCTGACCCACATAGGATTGGTATTCGATGACCCACATAGGATCACTGATCACTGATCCACATAGGATTGATAGGTACTAACCCCTACAATGACCCACACAGGATCTAACCCACCCTGAGTCTCTAGGTAACTAACCTCTGTATTATCTGTCTCTAACCTCCGCCTAACCTCCATCCACTGGATTCCTCGTACCCAGTGCGCTCGAGTTCCAAAGAATATGTCCCTCAAGATATCAGTCATTCCTTGACTAACACCGATTCCAACAGAGATGTATCCAAAAGCTCTATCACGTCATAAAGAACCCAACGCAATAGACAGTGCAATAATCGGACGCTCGGTCTGTAAGTTATTAGCATTTTCGATCCGAGGGCCCGATTGGATTTAGGTTCTGATCCAACCCGTCCATACTCAAACTTTATCCAAAAATCAATTAGAGTATATCAAAATGACATTCTCAATCCAAGGATTCTAGTGTCATGGATGGTTCGTCAAATGGACGTCTGGTTCTTAAGATATGGTCACAGAGGAAACACTGGATCCGGATGGGCCCGAGTCCAGTCCGTCCCAGTCACACCAACCTGGCCTGACCCAACCTGGTTCGGGTCGACCCAAACCGATTCGGGTCTATCCCAGCTAGTCTGGGCCGTGGTCCAGCACGGCCCGCGAAGGGGATGACCCAGCCCGTCCGACTGGGCGTGGCCTGCTGGCGCAGTCCACCTGATCTAGGGCCTAAGGGGGAGCGGCCCCCATCTATTCGGAACAAAAAAGGGGAAGCACCTTTAGGGATTTTCATGTCACCCGCGGGACCCAAGTGGTTCCCACTGAACCACTGGTGCTCCGACTAGTCCTCTTCCCAGGGGTGTGCTCACACACCGCTGCTCCACTGTGGCCGAATGAGTTTTTCCCGCCCTTCGGTATCTGCTGCGGCCAAGCGGCCGCGCGGCGGCGCAGACGCACACCGCCGCTCTTCCATGTGACCGGATAGATGTGGGAAGCGACTGACAGTTCACAGACTCCTGCTCAACTGGGGGCGCAGACGCATGCCGCCCCACCTTCCTCGTGGTCGGCCAGGTGTCAGCCACCGTCTTCTTCCAGGAGGCATCACAGCTTTGTTCCAAGCCCAAAAATTATGTCATTTTCATATTCACGATCCTCGGTTTGAGGGCTCTACGTCAATATGTCATGCCCAAAAAAATTGTGTTTCCAACATCATTAATTATTTGGCGTTGAATAACGCACGAAGAACGCTCGAATAACAAAAGAAAAAGGGGTAAGGTATATGTGTGGGATGATACCCATGTTTATTTGGCCATCTTCATTGTGAATCCGGAATATGAGGAACTATCAAAAAGAGATTTAATCATAATTCTATTTAAAACCCCTACCTTTTTTCTTATTGGATACGGTGTGAGGAAGTAGATGAAGATGATGAAGTCACCGACGTTCGTCGCTCGCGCAACAAGCTCCAATGTCGGTTCCTCGTTCTTGATTCGGAGAGCGTTCTTCATTGGAGAGGTTCTTTGTTTGGAGGATGATTCTCCAAAGGCTCTCCTTCTCCAATCCTATTCCCCATGAGAGGAGTGGTTCCAAACTAATAGGTTAAGATTTAATATTGGCACATCAATGAAGAGATTCCAAGAGTTAAAAAAAGTAACTCTTAATTAATAAGATGATTCATTAATTCATAATTAATGAATCCTATTATTTAAAAGAGGGAAGTGGTTACAAATTTTGTGTAACCAGGAATTTAATGGCCAATATTAAATGCCCGACCACCCTGGTCTGGTCCCCACCATCATGATTCAAATGGGAGGTTTTAATAATAAAATAAAAGTTAATTATTTTATTTTATTATTTGTCCAACCCTCCCACGAAAATCTGAAAAACTAAATCCTACCCTCGACCTACTACAGTCAATGTGAAGGTCCCCTTAAGTGAATATCAGCGTAGTGAGTTGAACAGTGTCCTCAGATTTCAATTCTGAGCACTGCTTCGAAAGTCACGAAACACAGCTCGCGGGTTTACTGAACGCACCCGAAAAAAAAGTTTGGAAAATTATTAACAGTCACCGTCGACCCACGCCGGTCATGGTTAGGCCCTTCCTAAGTGAAAAACACCCCAAGGAATGCAATGGTACTCTCATATTTCCAATCTGAATTACCGTTTAAAAGTTATATATTTTACAATAAAATTATTGTCACCTAATTATTTTATTTACGGCCAAAAACTAACTTTCACTGGTTGACCACACTGGACAATGTTAGTATATACATAAAGAAAGCATACCCTAGAGAGTTCAGCGATGGTCACTAATTTTTATTCCGAGTTACCATTCATGAGTTATAATCATTTGAAAAATAAAATAAAATAAAATAATTATTTTATTTACGGTTATGCTATTTTTGGGTTTTATCACTGGAGGCCCGCGCTGACTAAAATTATGTCACACCTAGGGTAAAACCACCATCCTAAGTGCAATGGTGCCCTCAGATTTATGATTTGAGAAACTGTTTAAGAGTTATTTCACTTTTTATGGAAAACTGGGTACACTTGCTAATTAAATCTTAACCAAACTTCGACGGATCATTACGGGCACTCCGGGCCTCAGAATTATGTGCCATCTAATTTAGCGGTCTCATAATAATTCCATATAACTAAAAATATTATACATAATTTCTGGGACATTACATTCTCCCCACATTTGGGATTTACGTCCCTGAAAGCTACACCATAGACTAATGAAAAAAGTGGGGGTAATGAGCACGTATCTAAGCCTCCCGCTCCCATGTGCTGTCATGAAGATTCCATTTCTACTAGTGAATGCGCACCAGAGGTATCGACCGCCCATGGAGGACCCACTCTTTTCAATCCTCAATCTCTACTAAAACCTCCGTAAATATCACCCCATCATCTAATTACAACTTTCCAAGGTCAAAGACTTGATAAGGGTCATGCATGTATCTCCTCGGAAGGGATATGTGGAAGACTTCGTGAACCCACTACAACCGTGGTGGTAGTGGCAAGCGGTATTCCACCTCTCCAATCCTCCGAAGTATCGGAAATGGTCTGATAAACCTTGATGATAACTTGCCACCTCGACCAAAACTCTATAGTCCCCGTCGAGGGGAGACTCTTAAGAAAATGTTTCCCCCTCCTCCTAGAACTCCAAAGGTATCTGTCTCTTGGCCGCATAATACTTCTGCTAGCTCTTTGAAGTCTTCACATGATGACAAGTGAGAAATCATGATACAATCCCTTCCACTACTTTCTTCTTCCCTAGCCACCAGTGAGGACGCTGAAGGTCCTAGTACATCTTCGCCACTCTTGGATGTACCGATATAGGGGATGTATGTAACTCCCTCAAAACATCCTCCCGTAGCACCAGTGGTACCATAATACGTCCTCTGAAGAGGTTGGCGTGCTCTCCACCTTCAGAAAATCCATCAGCTACCTATCCTGTGGATATTTGAGCATGTCAAGCCTCACTGTCACTGTCCCCATGTTGCACCTCCCTGATTCACTGAAGGAGTGGGGGAGTGACTATTAGAGACATAAGATATGATGCTGCATCTCTATCCACAAAGGATATCAGAAATGTGGCTAGCTACTTTGTCGCCTCACTCAACAACTACAGACCAGACCACTTGTTGAGTGCATATGCTACCATGTTCACCTTCCCAGATGTATAGACTATCTTAATGTCATAGTCCTGGAGGAACTCTAACCGTCGTCACTGTCTCAGGTTCAGGGCCTTCTGGGAGAAGATATAACTGAGACTCTCATGATCAGAGTATACTTTAAAACATTCTCCCATAAGTAGTGTCGCCACATATTTAGTGAAAAGACCACTGCTGCTAACTCCAGGTCATGGGTAGCATATTTCTTCTCATCAGTCTGTAATGAAACTTCTCCATCCATAGAAAAGGCTCCCCATTTTTCTTCAAAGCTGAAAAGGGTGCGGCTACCCAGAAAAAGTTTGGTCCAAAACTCCAGTAGTACCCAACCAAAGCAGAAGTCCCTCCCCCTTCAAGGAGGTAAACCTGGAAACATCTTTTGAAAGGATAGCCCCCACACGTTTCCACTTCTGTTGGGCACTGAAAACTCAATAATCCAACTTCCATGTGGGTAGGGCTAGAAGACTCAAGAGTGATTGGCTGCACCCTCCTTTCCATGAGTTTGTCATGTGGTGCTTGGGTTTCCTTCTTTGCCGACCAAGGAAAATAACATTCCAACATTGTAGGTAAACTATAACCCTTTTTTCCTAATATAGTCAATCTGATTATGAACTATGGATGTCCAGTCTATACCCAAACTAACATCGTAAGGCCTCGACTCTGCCACCAATAGGTTCCACCCAAAACTCTCGCCTCAAGGGTCATATCACACCATCGACGTAAGTGTGATTATAGAGTCTCCTCCCAAAGGTATCTCCAAATGTGAGGGTCAAGTCAACCGCTTAATTGGAAAATATGGTTTTTGGACAAGATTCGGGGAAGGAAGGAATCATTGGTACCTATGTCTATTAATACAATAGCTAGTAGTATACAAAGACTGTTCATCGAATCATTCCTAGAGCACTTGGGTCGCTCACTTTGACCCTATGCAGCTACTCCCTTCCCTTGTCCCCCCGCTCCCTGAGCCTGGTGGGGACCACAAAGGGGGGGGGTTGTAACATGTCATAATGTATACAACCTCATGCTGCTCTCCTAGATTTTATTCCATGTATGTAGCCCTGCAAATTCATCTATCCCTAACACTTATTCTTCTCGAAACATTTTTATATGCCCAATTATCTAAGACTGGTTCTAGTTTCCTACTTTCCCACTACTAACATTCACTGGATGTATCTGCTTAGCCAAAGAACATTCAACCACAATGGTTCTCTCTAGCACCCTAACATAGGTAGGAATGTATAGAGGAACAATGCTTTCTCGGACATCCTTAAACACACCATGCTTGGAAGTCTGAGCCCCAAAGCACTAATTGTATCCTATTCATCGAGTACCACTAATTGTCAGTATGCCTTGATGAATACTCATCTACTGACAAGTCATCCTGTCGAAGCTATAGAAGATCTAGATAACTCTCAGCCACCTTCTCAAGCCAGTCCTCAGCCACCTGTGATTCGGGCTCACCACAGAACATGAGGGGTATCTGATGCTAAAACTCATGTAAGGCCCAAAGTCTAAATGTTTCCTCTACTGGTACCGCGATTTGTAACTGCTTCCCAACAGGTAGTGATATAGATAACACACTACCTGAAGGTACTATCTTAGGAAACGTTTCATATACCAAAGCCTCATCACCATGTATACCATCCTCATGGTCACTCAATTGAAAAGTCTATAAGCTAAGATCACCATCTGCTCTCCTGGTGTCTCAACTAGGCGGAAATATCTAGCCACAACTTCCAGCTAGTACTCAGCTACCTGGGAATCTTTCTCACCTCGAAAATTCAGAGGCCTCTTCCACTGGAACTCGTGCAATGTAGTCATATGGAATTCGTCCTCTATTGGTGGAGATGGTGGTAACGGCTGCCGAATGGGTAGTGGTGTTGTTGGTACACCACCAGAAGGTTCTAATGCCGTAAGAGGGCCCTACACCGAGGCCTCATCTCTCAGTGGGCCATCATCACATACTCTTTCTAGAATCCTAGCTGGCTGGATTTGTGGCGACATCCTAATAAGGAATAGGTGCGCCATGGTAATTAAGTTATACCTGGTGATATGACTCTAAATAAATCAAAAGAATCACTTTTCAAAAACACACGCAATCAGTGTTTTTGTGTACTGAGTCAGAAATCAGAATTCAGGATCCTGTTGTATGGATACCTCAGCCGCTGCACCAACACTGGACTCCCCAAACTGAAAACCACACTCATAATACTTAACACTATTTGTTCACTGAAAAGATCAGAGTCCTAGATCTTCAGTAGAACCAAACTCCTCTAATACCACTTTGTCATGACATGTCCCCTGGGGTCCATCCCAGGACTACCCCAAGCCTGTCTTCAATAGGCCAGGGGCTAGCGACTAGCACCAGAAAGGCGTATCCCTAAAATGGGATGGAATTTCCTTCAAACCTGTACATACACACATAATAGAAAGCAAAAAAGAAGTAACCACTAAGTAAACTACTGTAGTACCAAATATTGATGAAAGTAAAGGGGCTGTAATACAAGTCCAACTGAATGTACGAGTAAAACTCAGAAGTAAAAATACAACTGAAAAGTGAAAAGAAGCTCCTAGATCACCCACCACGGATCCTACCTGAAGGGTAGGTATAACTCATGATCATTAGTCCCCGCGTCACGTCACACCAAATGGTCCACCTATGAGTACCATCCAGTCCTTTCTCCCTCAGCCTCGATCAATGTTGTACGTCGTCTGCAAAAGACACAACAAGGTGTGGGCAATGCCCGTGCAGGGGTGAGTATAACGATACTCGGTAGGGACGCTGAGACCCCGTAGGTCTCTTAATGTTCCAAAAAGGAAACCCACAAATAAATATATCAACTCTACTTAGTTATATACCCATACATACACCTAATTTATCAAGATAAACACATTTCATACATAAGGGAAGAATTCCACAAAGGTAACACCACGAAGGTAAATATACCACATAGGTAACACTACTAAGTATACACCTCGAAGGTAAAAGTACCACATAGGTATCACCATGAGGATAGTACCAAAAAGGTAAAATTACCACACAGATATCACCATGAAGATATTACCACGAAGTTAAAAGTACCACATAGGTATCACCATGAAGATAATACCACAAAGGTAAAAGTACCTCGTAGGTATCACCACGAATATAGTACCAAAAAGGTAAAAGTACCACACTAGTTTCACCATGAAGATAGTATGACGAAGGTAAAAGTTTTAGTTCAAATAATGTCTCAACTCATACCAGGTTTTCAGTGAAGTATAGAAGTACAGATGATTAGTCACGAAGTTAGATCATCTTATTCTTTCAAGAGGTACAACTAGTGATTATATTGATTCGGACCCACACAGGATCGATAGGTACTAACCCTCGCAATGAACCACACAAGATCTGACCCACACAGGATCAGTATGCGCTAACCCACATAGGATCGTTGAGCATTAACCCACCCAGGATCTGACCCACACAGGATCGGTTTGCATTGACCCACACATGATCACTGAGCGCTGACCCACATAGGATCTAACCCACATAGGATCGGTATGCACTAACCCACACAGGATCTTTGAGTGCTGACCCACATAGGATCTGACCCACACAGGATCGGTATGTGCTGAGCCACACAGGATCTCTAAGCACTGACCCACATAGGATTGATAGGTACTAACCCCTGAAATGACCCACATAGGATCCAACACTCCAAGAGTCGATAAGTAACTAACCTTCGTATTATCTGTCGCCAATATGCACTTCACTGCCAACCACTAGATTCCTCGCACTTGGTGCACTCGAGTTCCGTATAATATGTCCCTCGAGATATCAGTCGTACCTCAACTACCCTGAAGTCCCACGAAGAAGTATCTCAAAGGTCTTCCATGTCATATGGGACCCAACACAACAGACGATGCATCAATCGGATGCCTGGTCTGTAAGTTATTAGTGTTTCCACTCCGAGGGACGGTAAAATTTGGAGTTAGATCCAACCCGGACATACTCCAACATTATCCAAAACTCATGTGAAGTATACCAAAAGGACCATCTCGATCCAAGGATTTTGTTTTCGTAGACGGTTCGTCAAATGGACGTCCGGTTCTCAAGATATGGCCACAATGACAAAACTGGGTCTCGATGGGCCCAGGTCTGGTCCGACCCTGTCAAGCTGACCCGGCCTTACCTGGCCTTGGCCGACACGACCTAGTTTGGGTTAACCCATCCTAATTCAGGTCCGGCCTAGCTTGCAAAGGGGACGAACCGGTCCGGCCCACTGGGTGTGGTCCGTCCGAGCTAGTGTCGATGGGGGAGCGACCCCAATTCCTTTCGGAACAACAAAGGGGAAGCACCTTTAGGCACTTCCTGGTCTCCCGCGGGATCCAATCAAGTAAATATGAACTACTATTGCTGGCCATTGCTCCATCTGGTCTCCCTCCTAGTAGCGCGGTTGTGCACCGCTGCTCCACTATGGTAGGCAGGGTGACGACGGCCCTACGGCCTCCACCGCAGCCTCCTGCACCGGCAGCGCAGACATGCACGCCACTATGCCACGTTGTCGGCTAGATGTCGGTTTCCACCCTATTCTATTGTGGCCGGTTGGATGTCGGTCGCCACCTTGTTCCACTGCGTCCAATGGGCCTTGTCCCCCTGATTAATCGGGGGCGCAGACGCGTGCCTCCCCACCTTCTTCGTGGTTGGTTGGGTGCTAGCCACCACCTTCTTTCGCGAGCCATCACGATGTCATTACTAGCCCAAAAATTATGTCGGTCACATATTCACGATCCTCAATTTGAGGGTTCGTGTCCATATGTTCTGCTCAACAAAACTTTTTGTTTCCAGCATCATTAATTATTTGGTGTCGAAGAACGCACGAAGAACCCGCGAAGAACAAAAGAAAAAGGTGTAAAGTATATGCGCGGGATGATAGCCATGTTTGTTTGGACATCGTCATTGTGAATATAGAATATGAAGAATCAAAAAAAAGTTATTTATTCATAATTCAACTTAAAACCCTACCTTTTTTCTCGTTGGAGACGGCACGAGGAAGGAGATGAAGATGATGAAGTCTTCGACGTCCATCACACTCGTAACAAGCTCAAAAGTTGGTTCCTTGTTCTTGATTTGGAGAGAGTTATTCATTGGAGATGTTCTTCATTTGAAGGATGTGTCTCCATAGGCTCTAAATTTCCAATTCTTTTGCCCATGAGAGTTCGGATGCCAAAATAATAATTTATTATTTAATATAGGCACATAAATGGGGAGATTCCAAGAGTAAATAAAATGTAAATATTAATTAACAAGATGATTCATTAATTCCTAATTAATGAATCTTATTAATTATATGAGGACTGTGGTAACACATTTTTTGTAACCATGCATTTAATGCCCATCAATAAATGCCCGACCACCCTCATGTGGTCCCCACCTTTATGATTCAGATGGGAGGTTTTAAAAATAAAATTAAAGTTAATTATTTTATTTTATTATTTGTGAAACCCTCCCCTGAAAATATGAAAAAATCACTCCTACCCTTGACCTATTGCAGTCAAGGTGAAGGTCCCCTTAATCTAATATCAGCAATACGAGTTCAACTATGTCCTTGTATTTCAATTCCAAGCACTGGCTCAAAAGTTATAAAATACCGCTCGCATGTTTACTGAACGTACCCAAAAAAGTTCGCAATATTATTAACAGTCACCCTCAACCCGCACCGTTCGAGGTTAGGCTCTGACTAAGTGAAAAATGTGCCAACAAACCCAACACTACTCTTGGATTTCCAATCCGAGTTACATTTTAAAAGTTATGGATTTTAAAATAAAATAATTATCACTTAATTATTTAATTTTCGGCCGAAATCTAACTTTCACTCGTGGCCCGCGTCGCCCAATGTTAGTATCTGCTTAAAGAAGGCATACCCTTATGAGTTTAGCAGTGGTATCAGATTTTTAATTCCAGTCACTGTTCGTGAGTTATAAGAATTTAAAAAATAAAATAAAATAAAATAATTATTTTATTAACGGTTATTTCATTTTCAAGTTTTCTCACAGGAGGCCAGTGAATACTAAACTTAAGTCGCACCCAGGGTAAACCCACCATCCTGAGGGCGACGATGCCCTCTGATTTCTGATCTGAGTATCCATTTAAGAGTTATTACACTTTTCAGTAAAACTTCTTACGCACGCTAATTAAAGATTAAAAAAACATCGATGGATCATTACGGGCACTCTGGGCCTCAAAATCGCGGACCGTTAGATTTCTCAGTCTTGAAATAATTCCACATAATTAAAAAAAATTATACAAAATTTCTAGGACATTACAATGGTTGTACATAATAGAAGTTGTATGTTATTAATGAACAACTATAAGATTAAATTTTTATAAAATTCATTTGGTTATTGGGAGTGAAGATAAATCATTATATAAATATTTAATGACAATTATTTGGGTTAATTGGAGGTTCTTGATCACAATGAAATCTTTTTGATTTAAAAAATTAATATCATGTGTGAAAAAAGGATTAAAGAACCATAAATATGTAATAATAAATATATTATAAGCGGGTTCAACTATAAAAATGGTTTCATTTGTCACGGCCCAACCCAATGGGGCTTAAGCCTCGACTCCCTAACCCGCCTTCAATAGAACAGGGGTTGGCGACCAGCACTTGGTAGGCTATCACACTGATGGGAGGCATTAGCCTAAGGTACCTGTACACACATGCCGACATACACCTCCATACAACAGTGCAGAGATATATAAAACTGAAAAAAGGCATGCATACATCTATATCAAACCTGAGTGGAACAAAAGTACAAAAGGGAAAAACAAGACCCATAAAAACAAAACTACAAAAGCATCCAACCTGCTCAGAAGGAGGGAAACACTGCCAAATGCACCAAATGGTAAGCTCCTCGGTACAGCTCTGGTAAACACCCCAGTCAGTCTTGCTCACTAAGCTCTACCTAATACAGGTCCTCCTAAGACTCTGTCAAAAGTCATGTGGTTTGAACAAGACCCAAACATGTGCGGAAAATTCCCATGCAGGGGTGAGTATAAAAATACTCAATAGGAACCCCAAAAAACCACAAAATAAATGGGAGAAACGGAAAGGAAACAGTAAACTCATCCTAGCCAGAGGGAACCCAAATGAGAGAGAAACTCATCTCGAGACAATCCTCAGCTAAACATGAAAATTCAACTCAACTCATGTGTATGACCATACATACACCATGAACATCCACTCAGGTATATGCCCATAAATATACCATGAACAACTAGATACAGTCATTTCATGCACCAAGCCTCATGAGTGTTCGACCTCATAACTAGTGATAGGTTCTATATGAAACAAAGAGAATATACTCCAGGAGCTCTGTCATCCCAGATGACACTCGTCCGCGAGATACACTCTTTCAGGTCTCACACCAACAGCTTAGACACCCATCCAAGAGACCACACTCGTCAGATATCATCCCTCATAACATCACACTGAAATAGCGAAAACACCAAACTCCTCAGAGAGGGGATCACTCCTAGGGTCCGCTAGGGGATACAAGAGCCCACTCCGGTATCTCGAGGATTTCAAAAACATGAGATCACACCCAGGATTTTCTAGTGGATACCACAACCCGATATGGAATTCCACGATTCACGTCACTCAGATAGAGGATTGTCGCCCATGTGAAGATGGTCACAACGATGCCAGAAATCCCATCTGGTATAACTCGCGATATAGGGGATCGAACTGACGATGCACCAACCCTACTGAAACCATGCGTTGAGAATTGGATCATATATCCAACGATGCCTCAACCCCACTATAAACCACAAGATGAGTAGGGGATCGTATACCCGATGATGCCACAACCCTACTATGCCTGGCCCACTTCGTAGGGGATCATATTTTTGTGGATTGCTCAAATCCTATGGGATTAACCTTCAAGATAGGGGATCATCGCCCATGGATTAACGGTCACAACAATACCAAGAACCCGGTCAAGGGAAGTGAAACTAGAGGATCCCACTCTAAACCCACCAGAGGGATGCCACAACTCTATCAAAAATATCATCCTATTGAGGGGATCACAGACCTATACTATGGTTGTTATGTCCCACAAAACCTCATAGGAATGAACCGAGGGAGGACACTCAACCATTTCTAGTCTAAACGTCATTATCCCAAGCGACCCACAATATCGCCACACTGCACACCTCTTATGACAATATAGAGGCCATCATCGTGATCTACGTGAAAAAACACATAGGATGGGCTACTTTTTCACCCAAAAAGGAAAACCGATGAAAAAGATACTATTCTTGTAGTAAGCTCATGTGGGGCCCACACCTAGATCCCAAAACTCATCAAGTGGATTGAACTGTTGTAATACCCTTGAAAAAACACATGAGATCAACTACTTATTCATCCATAATAGACACCCGACGGGAATGTCATGTTTCTATGTAAACGCCCAAAACCAACCACGTGGATCCCACACCCTGATCTCCGTCCCAGCACCCAAAAACTATCCTGAAAGGTCCGCCTTACTATCAAGATCACAATTCCACTGACGACACGTCAATCAGATGATCCGTGCAGAAGTTACGGTGGGTCGAAGCTGAATAATAATAAAATTTTATTATTATTTCAACATTTCTTAGCTTTGGACCACGAAACCGACTCATAAAATTTACAAATCAATCCCAAAAGGTCACCTTTGATGCAAGATTTTTTTCTGCAAATGGATCACAAAACGGAGTTACGGTTTGTGAGTTACGAGGGTTTAAAGAACCCCTAAAAATGCTTGTCGGACCACAGCCTGTATCGCCAGAAACAACCGTGTTGTCATCAAAAACTGTTGCACTGTTTCCAGAAACCTCCACTCCACCACTGCACTACCACCTACCTCACTATATTCTTCCATGGCCACCACCGAAATCTGGGTTTGCCACCGGAAAACTTATGGGAACCACTAGGATCACCCCACTGCTCCAAAATTAGATCTGAAACATGTTTCGGAAACAAAAGACCCAAACTACACAACACATATGAATATTTGAAGAAAAACAATGCATGAACGGAATCCTTGAATTTAAAACTCAACCACCTTCCTCTTGGGGGAAACAACGACGCTTCTAGGCCGGATCCGCGCTCCGGAGCTGCTGTTGCAACATCCGGGAGCGATCACCATCAAGATCTGAGTTTGACAGCTCCTTGTTTCTTCAATCTGATTTGTTTGTCGCTTGAAGGAGGAGGGACAAGCTTCCTTTTATGTTCCAAGGGGTGGGGGAGAAGAATTTTTATTTTTTTAATTTTTATAAAAACAAATATCTCCTTAACTTTCCATCCCGACTCACCCCCAATCCAATGCCTGTTGCTGACTAAAATTAAGTTGGATCTAGGGTAAAAGCAGTGTTCTGAACTCAACGGTGCGCTAATAATTTCAATATGAGACTCCGTTCAGGAGTTATTTGAGATGATTATCATAAAAAAAATTTCCATTTATTTATAAAAACACCCATGGTGGATGTTTCCATAGTAGGACCGTGCCCGCAATATTTACACCCCACCTAGGGTAAACAACACGCTCTAGATGCAAATAGCCGGCATATGTTCGATCCAAGAAACCATTTAAGAGATAACTCATTCCCGCCATTTTCATAGTATAAAAATACTTAATATTTTTAAAAAATTAATTTTGGGCACACCGGCCCTCAGAATCGAACGTCATCTTCGCACCTAGTTAGTTAAATATTCCAATGAATATTTCAAAGTCTGACAGGGCCAAAACCTAAGTTGCTACATCCTCCCCACCATATACATTTTGGTCCCTGGAAATCCATAAGCACAAGGAAAGAAACTAAACTCTCAAATGGGTCTCTCATGCTAGCATGTTTTCCAACACACACCCCTACCTGAACACATAATTAAAAGGGACTTGTCCACCACAGCTCGACACTATCCAATTTTGGCGGCACTAACTAACCCGCACAGTTTTGATCACGTCACAAAAATGCATCTTGGTGGGGAAATGAACCCACTTCCTCTTGAATTCAAAGTAATTTGAACAACACCCACATATGGTCTTACCAACGCCCTGAACAAAACTCGAGAAGGAAATAGAATGGAAAGATTACCGCTAAGTAGTGTCTATCAAAACAACTGCAAAAGTAGAAAAGACATAGAGCGTACCACTATCCATCCGTAGAGCCTCTGGGTCAACAACCACTAAGGCCTGCAGTTGTACTATCCCTTGTCCTCCATCTCCCTGAGCTCAGCATGGACCACCTGGGAGTGGTGGTGGTGGCATTTGATACAACCTACCACCTCCCACTGCTGCCCCAGCTCTGTCTCCACGATCACCGCTCTACGACACTCAATACTTGAGACATTGTCTCTACCAAGGCGTCCTGTCGACCAGATCCCTCTAAATAGCATGAAGGGTCAGAAAATCTCTAAAAAGATGTCCCCAACCATCGCAAGCATAACACCACCTCTCCTACGGCTGAACAAAACTGGCCTGAGAGCCCTGATAGCCCTGAGCCTCAGATCCTCCATCCTGGGGTCACCTCCTGAAATGTCAAGCGTGTCCAGACCCATGCTCCTACCATCGAATACCTACTACCGAGGACTTATCTACCACACACCCATCACTGACAGGCATAATTTTCTCTTCTATAAATCTCTTTACCCCCAAGGCCTACTCGAGCACTCAAGCATAGGTGGGAAAGCAGTAGGATACCACACATACCAGGATGTCCCTGCATAACCCCTACTCGATGGTCTGATCCCTAAATAATAGGTCTCAAACCATATCCAGGGAGTACCATGATAGATCTGTAAACCACTTTGAGTACTCTGAAACAGTCATGCCCTCCTACCGAATCTACAAAAGCTCATGGATCCGCACTGACCTCAGTGTCACAGAATAGAACTCTTCTTTGAAGATTTGCTCAAACGCTGTCCATGTGAGAGTCTCCTCATCATTGGAATGCATCACTAAACTCCACCATCACCCATCCGAACCATTCAAAAGGATCGCCGCTAGGACCAATATATGATCTGGAGGTGTCCTCACTAGGTGGAAAGATTGGGTGACTGCTTCGAGCCAACCATCAGCTGCCATAGGGTATAGATCACCCTGGAACCTCATAGGTCGCTGCCTCTGGAACTCATGCAATGCACTCGACCTCTGTATATCCTCATCTGGAACATCCGGCACAACTAGCTGCTCAAAATGTGGTGGCTCAATTGGTGGACCACCAGGAGGTCTAGCCACAGAACATGCACCCAGGTCCACAACATCTACACGAGGATAAACTTCACCAAAATCCCATTTTGGAACCCTCGTTGGCTGCCGTCATGGAGGAATCTTGAAATACAATCAAGACGCACCATGGTCAAAGAGTTTATCTAGGTAGAAGACACAAGAAGAACAAGGGAAACCAAAAACCCCGTCCCATATGATGCATGTACCGTTATATCCCTATGACTAGTGTCCTAATGTCCTGAGTCGAAAGGCAGGTTATCAGAGTCTTGATGAATGGATACGTTAGCCGCCACACCATCAATAGAGTCCTTGTCCTGAAATCCGAACTCAAAACATACTAACACTACCACTATAAAACCCAAACCAAACATGCATCTAGACCAACTATGCTCTGAGATCCTAAATGTGAAACCTATTTTGATACCACTCTCTCACAACCCGACCAATAGGGCTCAATACACGACTCCCCAAGCCCGCCTCCAATAGGCCAGGGGCTGGAGACCAATGTCGAGTAGGATATCACACTGATGGGAGGCATTATCCTAAGGTACCTATACACACACACCCATATACACCTCCATGAAACAGTGCAGATATATATAAAACTAAAAATAAAATGCATGAATACATCTATCCCAAACCAGAGTGAAACATAAATACAAAAGGGAAAAATAGGGCCCCCCAAAAGAAAAATACAAAGAATCCAACCTACTCAAAAGGAGGGAAATGCTGCCAAAGGAACCTACTTGTATGCTCCTCTACACAGCTCCGGTAACCACCCCGGTCAGTCTCGCTCACTATGCTCTGCCAGCTTCATGTCCTCCTGGGACTCCGTTGAAAGGCCTTTGGTCTGCACAAGACACAAACATGTGAGCGAAATGCACTTGTAGGTGTGAGTATAAAAATACTCAGTAGTCACCCAAAAAACCCCAAATTAAAATGGAGCAATTGAAAGGAAACAGTCATATCATCCCAGCGAGAGGGAACAAAAACATGAGTGAAACTCATCTTGAGACCATCCGCAACTAAACATGACTAGTCATCTCAACTCATGTGTACGCCCATACATGTATGCCCATACATAGGCCATGAACATCCTCCCAGGTATATTCCCATACATATACCATGAACAACCAGATATACTCATTTCACACACCAAGCCTTATGAGGTTCCAACCTCATAACCGGTGATAAGTTCTACATGAAACCAGGAGAATGAACTCCATGATCTCTATCATCCCAGATGACAATCTTCGAAGAGATACAATCCTTCAGGTCTCACACCAACAGCCCAGATGCCCTTCCAAGAGACCACACTCGTCAGATATCATCACTGAGAACATCACACTGAAATAGCAGAAACACCAAACTCCAATGATAGGGGATCACTACTGGGGTCCACTTGGGGATACAAGAACCCACTCAAGTACCTTGAGGATCTCACATATAAGGGATCACTCCCAAAATCCTATGGGGTATACCACAACCCGATCTGACTTCCCACAGTTCACATCACCTAGATAGAGGATCACCACTCGTGTGAAGATGGTCACGAAGATGCCAGAAAACCTCATCTAGTATAACTCGCGATGTAGGGGATCGAACTGACGATGCACAAACCCTACAAAATCCATTAGCTGAGTAGGGTATAGTATGCCCAAGGATGCCACAACCCCACTATAAACCACATGTTGAGTATGGGATTGTATACCTGACGGTGCAACAACCCTACTATGCATGGCCCACTTCATAGGGGATCATATTCCCGATGATTCCTAAAACCCTATGGGGTTATCATGACAGATAAGGGATCACTGCCAATGGCTAAGCATTCACAACGATACCAAGAACCCAATCTAGGGAAGCAAAACTATAGGATCCACTCCGAACCCACCAGATGGATTCCCCAACTCTATCAGAAAAATCATCCTATCGAGGGTATCAAAAACTTATAATAAGGTTGTAATGACACATGGACCCTTATAGGAATTAACCAAGGGAGTACACTCAACCACTGCTAGTCCAAACGTCAAAAACCTGAGCAACCTGCAGTATCACCACACTATGCACCTCCTAGGCCTATACTGAGTCCACCATCGTGATATACGTGAAAAACACATAGTATAGGCTACTTACACGCCTGAAACTGACAAATGATGAAAAAATACTATTCTCCATAGAATTCCCATGTGGGGACCACCCCTAGATCCCGAAACACATCAAGTGGATAGAACCGTTGTGATCCCCTTAGAAAAACACATGAGATCGACTACTCATTCATCCATAACAGACACCTGATTGAAAAGTCATGTTTCTTCGTTAACACCCAAAAACAACCTTGTGGGCCCAAAAAATGATCTACGTCCCAGTTCCCATAAAATATATTGAAATGTCTTCCTTACTATTAGGATCACAATGCCGCTGACGGAATGCCTATCTGGTCCTCCCAGAAGATGTTACGGAGGGTCGAAGCTGAATAATAATAGAATATTATTATTATTATTTCAATATTTCATAGCTCCGAGCCATGAACCCAACTCATAAAATTATCAATACAATCCCAAGTATTCTACTTCGATTCAAGAAATGCATCGCCTTAAATAGCTCGCAAAATGGAGTTACAATTTTCTAGTTACATGGGTTTATAGAACGCCCGGAAAATGCTGGTCGGACCACCACCTATCTCACCAGAAACAATCGTTCCTCCATCGAAAACCACCACCCCATTGCCGAAATCCATTAAACCACCACTTCCCTCACTGGATTCTACCATGGCATCCCCCGAAATCTGGGGTTTCCGCTGGAAAACTTCCGGGAACCACCGGGAGCACCCCGCTGCTCCAAAATTAGTTCTCAAACATGATTCAGAATGCTCGGGACCCGAGCTACACAAACCATATGAAGATTAGAAAAAAATAACACATAAAAATTATCTTGGATTTTAAAAATCAACCGCCTATCTCATGGGTGAAACTCTGACGCTTCTAGGCCAGATCCACGCTCCGGAGCTACTGCGACACCATCCGGGAGCGATCAACATCAAGATATGAGTCTGAAGACACCTTATTTCTTCAATCTAATTTGTTCATCCCTTGAAGGAGGAGGGAATGGATTCCCATCACATTCCAAGGGTTGGGAGAGAATAATTGATATATTTTTTAATTTTTATTAAAACAAATATCAGCTTAACATTCCAGCCCGACTTTCCCCCGACCCAACGCCTGGTGCTGACTAAAATTAAGTCGCCTCTATGGTAAATGCGACGATTGGAACTCAATGTTGTGCTTAGAATTTCATTCCAAGACTCCATTAAGGAGTTATTCAAGCTGATTCTCCTAAATAAACTTTTATATTTATTTACTGAAACGCACCTGGTGGATTTTTCCATAGCTGGCCCACACATCAAATTTTACACCCGACAAGGGTAAATGACATGAACTAAACGCAAAAGTGCCCTCATATTTCAGATCCAATCTACCCTTTATGATATAACTAGTTCCCACCTCATGCATAGTATAAAAACTCTCAATATTTTTATAAAATTAATTCCGGGAACACCGGGCCTCAGAATCGTGTGCTGTCTTCGCGCCTAACTCTAGAAATATTCATAAGAATATTCCAAAGTCTGATAGGGCCAAAACCCAAGTTTCTACACCTTAAAAGAATATAATATGGTTAAAGAAATTTAAAACCCATCATCATTTAATGTGATCAATTAACATATCTCAGATGGTGTTTTCATTTCTATTATAAAAGAAGAGGAAATGAGAGATAATGAAGAATTATTCCTTTATCATAAAAAAATTTCATTAATTTTAAGGTACTATATTTATCAAAACTTTTGGATGAAAGAAATTAAATAAAGAAAAATAAAATAAATGAACTAGAAATAAAAGAAATGAAAAGTGGAATTTACCTTTTGATGTAATATTCGTTGAGAGCCTCTTTAGTGAAGAGGTTTTTTTCTTTCTATGAGACAAGTGTTGCTTGGTGTTTGGGAGGATATTTGGAGGATATTTGACTAGAATTTAGATAATTCACAAGGCTTGAGAGGGGTGAATAGAAGAGGGAGTGGGGGGGGGGGGGTTATAGTGCAGTAGAGGAGAGTATTTCAATTATTTTACTCTTTATTTTATTATTTCTCTCAAGACAACCAATAGGGTTGATTCATGTGGCATGTAATAGTGATAAGTGCATGTGTGTTCGAACCTAGTGGGATTAAATTATCCTTACATCACTTATGACCTAATAAATCATGTATTTAGCTTTTATCGTAAATTATCATATTTAAATATTCACCCAAAATTCAAGTATTTTAGAAAAATCCTAAAAATTCACCCCAACCATTTTATGACATATAGAATTCAAAAATGAAATCCATTTTTTGAAAATAATTTTCTAAATATTTTTAATTTCTTTTAAATAAAATCATTATTTATTCCAAAAAACAACTTCTAAGAGGTAACTCGTTTTATAACACCTTGAGAAGTTAATCAAGGTCACATAAAATTATATTATAACAATATAAAAATAATGTAAAAATTTATGATTGCATTTTTTGGAAATAGATTTCCATTTTTAATTATTAAATTAATTAGAAAGTTGTAATTAAAATATTTATAACTTACAGAAATACCAATACTTATACTATAATCATTTTTTTCACTTATAAGATGTCTAAATTGTATTTATGCACTCATGGGTGAAGTTTAAATTTATTTTACCGAGTAAGTATTCATTATTATTCATAAGAGTAACATTAATATTCAAAAAGGGATGTTACTATTCATAAGGGTATGCTACTATTCATAAAAAACTATGTTTGTCTTAAGAGACTCTAAATAACTTTCTAAACATAACCTTGTATGTCAGTTTTTTGAAATTCAAATCAAAAACATAGAAGAATTATCTTTATTGGAAAGGTTATACTAAAGTGGTGTTTTCTAGAGACTCAGTAATTAATTCATTCAACATTAATTTTTTTTGAAAAATCTAGGGGTGTTACATTATCCCCTCCTTACAAAAATGTCTTCCTCAAAATTTCCAGAATGTTACCTCACAAAGAGATTTGGGTAGTTCTTAATCATAATCTCCTCAGGATCTCATGTTGCCTCATCAATTTTATGATTTTCCCAAAGTATCTTCATCAGTCGAGTCTTCTGATTCCTCAACATTTTTTCTTTAGTGTCCAGAATTCAGATAGGCTCTTCACTGTAAGATAGGTTAGGTTCCTATTATTTTCCTTCAAAATTAGGGACATGTGTTGGGTCTGGCATGTACTTTCTCAGCAAAGAGTCATGGAACACATTTTGTAATTTAGGCATGCTAGGTGGCATACCCAAACGATATGGAATAACTCGAAATCTCTCCAAAATTTCAAAAGCGCCTATGTACCTGAGGCCCATTTTCTAATTTTCCAAAATATTATAACACCCTTCCATGGAGATACTTTTAAGAAAACATGTTCTCCCTGTTAAAACTCCTAATCCTTCATTTGATTATCAACATGTCTTTTTTTCTCTTTGATCTGCTTTGATATGGCCTTGAATAGTCTTTACCTTCGATATTGTTTCCTACAAAAGCTCTGATCCCATTGTCTTCCTTTCACCAACTTCATCCAAACATGTTGGTGTACGAAATCTCTTTTAGTACTAAGATTCATATGGTTCCATTTGAATACTATAATGGAAACTATAATTGTAGGAAAACTCCACCAAGGGTAAATACTGACACCACATACCTTGATAGTCGATAAAGCATGATCTCAACATGTCTTCTAATGTTTGGATTGACGTTTATGATTTCCCACCAGTTTAAGGATGATAATATGTACTCCAATGAAGCTCAGTATCCAAATATTTTGGTAGAATTTTCTATAAATTTGATGTAAATTAAGGATCACAATCACACGCTATTGAAAGATATGCTCCATGAAGTCTTACAACATCATTGATATAGAGTTGTGCAAGACGATCCAGTGGAAAATCCTCCCTTATAGTGAGGAAATGTGCATATTTTGTATTTCAATCAACAATTACCCTTATTCTATCATTCATTCATTGATTTTTAGGTAATCCAATGAAAACATCCATGGTGATTTTATCCCATTTCCATGTAGGAATAGGTAGAGTTTGTATGACTCCTCTGGGATGTAGTCATTCGGTCTTCACTTGTTGATAGACTAAATATCTTGGTACATAATCAATAATTTCCCAAATCATGTTGTCCCACCGAAAATGTTCCTTCAAATATCTAAACATTTTAGTTCTACCACGGTGTAGAGAGAAATTAGAGCTATGGAAAGCATCAAATAACTCCCTTTGTATCTTGGGTAGAGAGGGAAAACATAGCCTCTTCCAAAATTTCAGATTTCCATCTTCACATATGAAGTTATCCAACTTCCCCTCTTTCACATCATTAATTTTATTTTGCAGGCTCTCATCATCAGGATGATAGATTTTAATCCTTTCTAATAAATATGGTTTTCAACAAAATGAAAAAGTATTGATGTTTAATATTATTTGATAATTCCCATATCCATACACACTAGATCCACGTACAAAGGATCCTTATCAATTAACATTTTCTTGATAAATCCATGATCCTTCATTCTCAATGAAAAATCTACCTTATTTTCCTTTCCTGGGTGGTAGTGTATGGTAAAATCATAATCCTTGACTGGTTAGAGTCCCATCATTTTCCTCATGTTGAGTTCATTTTGTAAGAAGATATAATTCAGACTCTTGTGATCTGTATATATCTCACATATTTCACCATAGAGATAGTGTCTCAATATTTTTATAGAAAAAATTGCAACAAAAAACTTATGATCATAAGTAGTATTGTTTTGTTCATGAATTTTTATCTGCCTTAATTCATAGGCAATAACTCTATCATTCTTCATAAGGACACAACAATTTCTTTTCTTTGACGTATAATTATAGATCACAAAACCATCATTCCTTGATGGTAGGGTTAGGATTAGATAATTGACTAATATTTTTTTCAATTCTTCGAAACAGTCCTCATATTATTTTGTCCAAAT
This sequence comes from Viscum album, assembly GCA_963277665.1. NCBI lineage: Eukaryota > Viridiplantae > Streptophyta > Magnoliopsida > Santalales > Viscaceae > Viscum > Viscum album. Next base: position 82,097,271 of record OY728122.1, read on the forward strand.
GAACATAACCCCTTTAAATGTAATCTTGGTGATTGTGTTGGATAAACAGATGATGTTCTGAACAAAACGACGATAATAACTTGAAAACCCAATAAAAATACATACCTCAGTTTTTTTCATTGGAGTAGGACATTCTGGAACAACCATTTTCTTTGAAGGATCAACATATATTCCATCCTAAGAGAATATGTGGACAAGAAAGGAAACTGATTGTAGCCAAAATTCACACTTTCTAAACATCTCAAATATTTCATTTCTTCTATAATTTTTCATAGTAGCGTGCAAGGGATTTTCATGATCTTCATAGATTTTGGAGTGTACAAAGATATCATCAATAAATACACCACAAATACATCTTGATATTCCTTGAAAACTATATTCATTAGATCCATGAAAACTAATGGTGCATTAGTCATTCCCAAAAGAATTACTATAAAATTTTAATTTCCATACTTGGTTCGAAATGTTGTCTTTGGAATGTATTCCTTCCTTATTAGCAACTAATGATATCCAAATCGAAGGCCAATATTCAAAAAATAATGTGCTCCATGAATTTGATCAAATAAATCATCAATGTGAGGTTGGGGATACTTGTTATTTATTGTTATATAATTGATCTCCATGTAGTCAATGCACAACCTCATAGATCCATCTTTCTTCTAGACAGAAAGATCAGGGGCTCCCCAAGGGAGAACACTATGGAGAATAAATACTTTATCACTCAATTTATCTAGTTATTTAATCAGTTATACTAATTAAACAGTGGCCATTTTTTAATGATTCTTCAATATAGTCCTAGACCAATGAATTAAATCAATAAAGAACTCAACTTCTCATTGTGGAGGATATCCAGGTAAATACTCTGGAAACACATCAAAATATTATTCATAATAGGTACATCCTCTATTTGAACATTCCTTTCCTCACCCATTGATATTGAATTTTATTCTTCCCCAATAATCAATTTCAATAGAGATACTGTGGGTGTATCTAGATGAGAATTTTATGGTGATGTTTCTTCCCTAAAGATAATGGATTCCATATCACCCTCAAAAATTAAAACCTCCTTCTTCGTGCAATAAATTTTCACATCATAGTTTGAAATCTGATCCATACCGAGGATTATATTAAAGTAAATCATGGGTATGACAATAAAATCAGTAGAAAAAGCACATTTATATTCATGAACGGGTACTTCTTCACACAACATTACTGCATTGATACTTCACTTATGAATTTTGATAGAAAACTCCCTAATTCAATAAAATTGGAAATATCTAATTTTCAAGGAAAAATGGGAAGATATGAAAGAATGTGATGATATAGAATCAAATAAAGTAGTGTCTAAGTTTGAATAAATGATTAAATTATCTAACACCACATCTTTAGGAACTTCAACCTCCACAATTGTGACCACATAAGCTTTGAATTTCTCCCAAGACCTTCTTTGGGGGATTTTTCCTAGATGCTTAGGACATTCATGTACATAATGTCCCATATCCCTGTAATTATAGCATTGAACATTGGTAGCTTCTTTCTTCCACTTACAATCCTGAGATAAGTGGCCCTTTTCTCTGCCCTTATAACAGACTCTCATTCCCTTTAGAAAATTTCTATGTTGTTTCTTCCCAAAATTATTGCAAGATGGAAGGTCAAATCTTCCATTATTTCCCATTTTCTTATTTTCTTTTCCAGAGTTTTTGGCATCCCTCTTATCCTCTTGTTTTCCATTATTGTCATAAGGAATAGAAAATTCCTTTTACGTCTTTATATCACTTGAGTCTATATCTTCATATGATGAGAAACATTGGGAGACTAGTTCCCTACAGAGGTATAGTTTTAAACCATATGGGTATTGATCAATATTTATCATTGGATTATGTATGTAGTTTATGAAATGTCTTGCTAACCTTGTGATGTTAGATTCATACTTTTAAACATTTTCATCCTCCTTCAACCTCAGATTCCAGAATTTCCTTTCCGTATCAGCTTGTTGTTCATAAGGAAACAATTTTTCTATGAATATTTATTTAATATCCTTCACTTATATATCTTCTATTTAATCATCCTCCAATGTGTTTTGAATTTACGACCACCACTGTTCTGCATTTCCCATTGACAATAAACTGTCATGATAACCTTCCCTATTTTTTACATCCCAAAGTGAGAAATATATTATCTAGGGAACTTATCCAATACTCATCTATAAATGGGGTTGTAGTCCCATAAAATGATGGTGGATGTTGTCACATAAAGAAACCTAACATAGCTCCACCACATTGTAGATCAAAATGATCCATATGGGTATGGATATTGTTCTTAACCTCAGTCAGTTGTCCCAGTATAGTTATAAGTTTCTCATCCCCAGTCATACCTTTAGATCCAACATCATTATCTTGAATTGGAGGGAAATCCCTACATGGTATATGCATGTTCATGCAGTATTTATTCCTCCCACTAGGCGCCAATTCTAAATAAGGGAATACAATAGATTAGGTTATGAATCCGAATGTATAATCTAAACGTAGAAAAATATTGGTCATAAATTCAATTACTATACATAGTTATTCTCATTATCATAAACATTGTTTCATTGGGGAATAATTTAAATTTAAATCCCTCATAATGGCCTCTAATTAAAATTTGAATTTCCATACGAATATCCCCCTGGAGTTTAAAAAACAAGTGCGTAGTAAGGCTCGTTGTCATGTACCAGGATACCCCTGGTCAAGCCCAAAACTCTTTTTTCACTCCTTGGTATATCTATGCAAGAATCATGTCCACTTTTAGTATCATGATAGGGATGAATTTTCTATAATGATCCACATAATATATACCTTGCAAAAATTCAAGTATTTTCTTATATTTTTTATGATCATAGACAATAATAGGGGTTTTCCCCTAATCTATGTTCTCTAAATCTAGTTATCATGTTTTCTACTAAACCTCCTCTGATACAAACTGTAAGGACCCGACCCCAGTTTCCCATAGATTCTGCCTTATTTTATTACATTGACATATAAAAGAGGAATATAAATCATGAATGAATAATTAGATTAGAATCTGTGGAAGAAAGATAAAAGAATAAGTTCAAAATTACAACTTGAAAAGAAGTACAACACAAAACCTCCTTTGAAAACATCCTTAACTCCTAGGTTATTTCTTCATGTCATTCATAATATAAACCTCATGTCCTAGGAAAATGAAACATAAGAAATTTGTGAGATCAAGCAATAAAAAAGGGTAAGAAATATATTTGAATATATCATACACATAACCATTAGTCATGGTGAAAAACTTAAAAACACATGCTTTTAAAAAAGTGAACATGAACAAAATATGGCAAGAATAAGTGATGAATAAATAATGCCACAATAAAATATGATTATCAGTATTCTACTAGTTGAATAACCTCATGAACCATAAAAACATTTTCATAATGATGTCATTCATAATACCATATGTCATAACCATACTGTCAAGGACTCCATCCAAGACCATAAATATCCATTTTGTCAAGGCCTTGTGCCAAGACAATAGTTTTTCCTATGAGACCTACTCATACACCAAGGGGATATAGAGGGCCCCAAACAAAAATTATTAATTCCAATTAATTCCTCATATGAATGGGGATAAAAATAAATAACATATATATTATCATTATTGAAACTAATATATGAAATGTAAATAGCTTTCCCCAAATATTAAGAATAAACACTAACCATTGAGAGTAAATTGGTGAATTGGTTTAATATAGAAAATCCACAGTCAAAATAATCATAAACCATTAAATTAAATATGGTAGATGATATCATTAAAAATTAACCCCAATAATACATTATAATCAATAAGAGTGTAGAAATTGATGATGATACTCTTATAAAATCATCGAGTAATTCTTGAGATAAATACTCTTTTACTTTGAAAAAATAGTTATTTTGGAAAAATAATAGTATAAAACATGAAGTGAAGTAAAATATTATTTTCATAATAAAATGAGGTATTTTATAATGATAATGGTTTCAAAAAAAATATTATAATGATCCCTTGAACATAGGTAAGAATTTGAGAAATTCCCTTGAATCAGGCTTGTGTATAGGAAATAATTTTTGGAAGATCCTTTTAAAACATATAATTCCCCATAAATGAAAGTAGGATTCCATGTTTTACACATATATAGAACATTATCATAGATTATATGAGGTGTAAAGATTAATAAATAATAATTTAATTGTGGTAAGTAGATAGGAAGAGTAACCCGAATGAAAATGGATGTTAGGGTAGAAAACCCTTACCATAAGTATGTTGGCGTTCCTAACATGGTCTTAATGACCTGAATAATCAAATTTAGGTTCAAAAAATAATGATTCCTAAACCTCCTATAAATTTAATTTATTTATCATGCCTTATTAGGTTCATTCATGTCATTTTAATGGGTTAAGAGATCCAATATCATTGTTTGGGAGTGTTTTCTTCAATGGTTTTCATGATCGGTTTACTTATATTCATGTGCGGATAAGCATTTAGAATGAGAATGGTAGTATAGAATAGAATTTTTATGTTATTAGTGAACAAGGAAAATATTAAATGGTTATAAAATTCATTTGGTTATTGGGAGTGATGATAAATAATTATATAAAACATTAATGACAATTGTTTGGGTTAATCGGCGGTTCTTTATCACAACAAACTCTTTTTGATTTATAAATATATATCATGTGTAAAAAAGGATTGAAAAACATTGAATAAGTTATAATAAATATATTATATTTTGTTTCAACCCTAAAAATGTTTTTATGGCCACAATTGAAGATGTTTATAGAAATTGACAACCAGTCATCCTTGAATGTGATAAATTAACACTTCTCAGATGGGGTTTTCATTTCGAGTATAAAAGAAGGGGAAAAAAGAGATGATGAAGAAATATTCATTTATAATAAAAATGATTCTACTACATGTAAGGAAATAGAATCATCACAACATTTTTATGAAATTCGTTGAGGAAATAAAAATGAAATGAAATGAACTTGATATAAAAGAAATGAAAAGGAGGAATTTACCTCTTGAAGTAATCTTCCTTGAGAGCCTCTTTAGGGGAGTGATTTTGGTCTTTATATGAGACTAAGTGATGATGGTAATGGGGGAGGATATTTTGAGGATATTTGAGCATAATATATACAAGGTACAAGGCTTTAGAGGAGTAATGAGAACTGGGCGCGATGGGATGTTTTTATAGTGGATTGGAGGATGGTTTTCCCATTATTTTATTCTTAATTTTATTATTTCTCTCAAGATAAACAATAGTGTTTATTTAAGTAACCCATATTAGTAATAATTTCTTGTGAGATTTAAAATATTGGTCTAATAAAATCCTTACATATCTTATGAACTAATAAAACTTTTATTTAGCATTTATCATAAATTATCATATTTTACTATTCATCCAAAATTCAAGTATTTTAGAAAAATAACAAAAAATTACCCCAACAATTTTAGATATGTAGAATTAATAAATGAAATCTATTTTTTGGAAAATAATTTTTAAAATATTTCTAATTCCATTTTTAAATAAAATCATAATTTATTCCAAAAAACATCTTTAATACTATAACTCGTTTTATAACACCTTGAGAAAATAATCAAGGCCCCATAAAATTATCTTATAACCATAAGGAAATAAAGTAAAAATTTATGATTTCAATTTATTAAAATAAATTTCAAATTTAAATTATTATATTAATTAAAAAATTTAATTAAAATATTTATGGCATACAAAAATACCAATACATGTACTACGATTGTTTTTCACTTATACGATGTCTAAATTGTATTTATACATTCATGAGCGAAGTTTTTATTTTTGTAGGCCCATTCACTATTAATTACTATTCATAAGAGTAACACTACTATTCATAAGGATATTTTACTATTCATAAGGTTATGTTAATATTCATCAAAAATTAATTTTATCTTATCAGACTCTGAGTATCTTACTGAATGCAGCCGTGTATATCGGTTTTTCAAAATTCAAATCACAGAGGTGGAAAAATTATATTTACTGGAAAGGATATAACTTAGTGGTTTTTGTAGAGACTTTTTGTTTCATGAATTCAATATTAAATTTATTTGAAAAATCATTGGGTGTTACATAAAAACTTTACCTCTTTGATCCAGAAGGTGCACTAAAAAAACTTGCATTAAGATGATGTTCCTAGAGACTTCCCAAAATGATCAGAAAATATTGGCCATGATCCTCCTCATATATTGAAAATAAAATTATTTCATCCACAAATACCATGAAAAATTAATTGAGAAACTGGTGGAACACCCAGTTCATGAGTTCCATGAAGACCACTAGATCATTTTTCAACGCAAAAGGCATGAAAAAGTACTCAAAATGGTTTTACCTACTTTAGAAGGAAGTTTTACGAACATCTGCCACTCTAAAACCGACAATATGATACTATAAAGGAATTTAAATCCTATAGAACCACATTGACCCTTTAAGTTGGTAAAAAAGTTCATCAATCTGGGAAAAAGAATATTTTTTATCTATTGTTTCCTTATTTATATTTAGGTAATAAATGTACAACCAGGGAGATCCATCAACCTTTTTGGTAAATAGAATTGGAGCATCCCAAGGTGAGACACTTGGGCGAATGAATCCTTTAGATTATAAATCATCCAATTGTACCTTTAATTCCATCATCTCGGTGGGGCCATACGGTATGAGGGAAGCGATGTTAATTGTGTTCCTTGTGCCAAATCAATGTTGAACTCCTCATCCCATTCCGAAGGAAACCCCAAGAAATCCTCTAAAAACCATTGGGAACTCATCCATGACATGAGGTAATCCACTCTCTGAAACACCATCACTTTCCTCCAGTAAGAGGGGTGAGAAATGAAAAATGAGATTACCCAATTCCAGAAGTGGAGGTCCATCACAACTTGACTATGGATCCCATTCTCCTAGAAAAACTTTGGCACTACAATCCGGTAAAAAAATATCCCTCCACCTATAATGATTGATGTGAACCTCAAAACACGACATATAATAAATAAAAAGGATCATGTAATAGAGTTCCATCTCAAAAACCCAAAAATCATATTCAAACACAACACCTAACATAGTGAGTGCACAAGATGGACTCCTGAAACCCTACTCTTGCTTCTTACCAAGAGGCATTACGAAATCCACTAAATATGACATAATCTCAGTTGGAAACATTAACACATCAAAAAAGTGGGTAGAAATAAAATAAACTGAAAAACTAATATCTAATAGAACAACAAATAATGATTATGCAATATGAACAGTACCTCAAACTATTGAAGGCTCTGCATACGATTACACTGGTGATCTATCCACCACATGGAGTTTTGTTATAGGTTTCTAAGCTTGAGAATGACTAGAAACCTATGGTTATACATTGAACTAACTCTTCCCAAATTATGATCCACCCCTACCACCATAAACACCAAACTAATAACCCCCTATCCTACAAGATTCTAACCAGACTATCATCTATTTGGGAACCATAGACCCAACACCTCTCTAATATAGGTGCACAATTCTTCAAAATGATGAAAAAGTCCCCATAACACCGTAGTGGTTACATGGTTTAGATGGAGACAGACACGCAGGTCACAGGTACCCAACCTTCCGACCCTGATGGCTTAATAACGACCTAATATCAGAAACGATAGATAGAGAAAATCCATAAGGATGGCCCTAACTTACACCTTACTTCCTCACCGTTCATCTTGATTCCTATTCTTCAAAAATGAAAATCCACTGCCCACTATTGATACTACTCCATATGAATTAGTATTTCTTATACAATCAATATATTCCATAATGTAATGATCAACCACCTTATAATAAGTTTTGATCAATAAAAAATATTTGGATTGAATTTCTGGCCGAAACCCCATATAGAACATCTGAGCCTTCATCTTCTCATTATAAATGACCTCAGGTGAATAATGAACTAGCTCTATAAAGTAGTTAGTGTATTCCATCATAGACTGATCTCCCTATATAATCTCCATAAAATCCCTCAATTTTCAAAATGAAAAAATCTCAAGACAATATTTCTCAATGTAGATGGCCTTGAAATCATTCCAACTCATCTGATCATTCTTTCTAACCGGCACCATCGAGTCCCACCACATTTTTCTTGGATCTTCCATTGTAAGACAATCACATTTCCCTCTAACTTCCACAAGAGTATAAAAAATGAACACCCTTTATATATTTCAAGATATTTCTCTACTTCAAGAGGTTCCATGAAACCCCAAAAAGATGGGGGAATATTCTTTAGGAACCCCTAATATATATCCTTACGAGGACCTGGTTAAACTTCTCTATCCTATGTAGGGATTAGGTCCCACTCCATGACCTATATCTTTGACATTCTGAATCACATCTTCCACTATCCTATGATCAATTGGTGAAGGATAACTCTATGTATCCTCTTCCCACTAATGCATTGGATATATTTAAGTTGGCATTTTACTACATCCAACAACCCGATGAAAAACTTTAAACACACATTCAGAAATCATTTATCAATAACTACAAGAATTAATCACTTTTATAAATCAAAACATAACTAGATTCATCATAATAATAAATAAACTAAATCACTCCACCCCCACTCATGTCCATATACAATCTAAAATTTGTACATCTCACCTAGAGGAGATGTAAAATCAAGTCCCAAAATCCCATGTTGTACAGGTCAAGCACCCCACTCGCAACCAAAACCTAAATCCCAAAGAATCCTTTCTCTGATCTATCTAGACTTATAAAAATTATCATGAGCCAATGTTTGTAACCTTCCTTGATTCAATTTTTTCACTAACCAAGTTGGGGTTTCATCTAATCCAACACCTGAATCGATTCGTGAAATAGATCAATATGAATTCTTGATCCCCATGAGATAGATACTTGTGCCTATGAGTCGGCAATATTACAGGGGAATGATTTCACCCATATTTATAAGTATAAACAAACAAAAAAATAAACTTCAAAATCATAGATAAGAATAACCAAATGAGTTGTATCAATTTTTCAGATTCAAAGACAACAAACTTAAACAACACCCAAAGAGTTTACAACAAAAAAGAAATAAAAAAAATATCAAAAAACCTCCATGTGGAAATATAGTCATCAAACTCAAGACACCACCACCAACACCTACAAGAACTGGAACTCTAGAAACTATATCCACCATCACCATGATACATCATTCTTTCACCTAGGTCATACTAAACAATATCTACATACACCTGATGTTTTATGCAAGGTGTGATCCAGATCCCATTAGGATTCCACCCAAAATAATGGATTCCACGCTACAACATTAGAAGAAAAATTTACATGCACATTTATATATGAACAATTTTTTGAGAAAAATATTAAAAGAAAACTTTCTCAAGAAAGGCATTTCAATTAAGACCCTTTTTATCAAACATTATTTCTTAAAATAAAAATATACACAAGTTCTACAGTATACAGATTTCTTACACCATATCACATAAGATTCATGTCATAGTTGAGAACCATCAGAAAATCCCAATAGGTAACTATCCCAAGAAGGAACCTAGAAACATTGTCCCTTGTTGATAAAAATACTCAAAATCAACTATCAACAATGTTCTCATGCACAATCCACTAGAGAGGTTATCATCAAAAGTTCCAGTGGTCCATGTGCTTTATCATACATGAGCTACTAGATAAGATCCAATAAAAACTACATAGTGGTCTCCGATCATATAACATGTTTAGTTAATGTTTTAATCTCCAATCCTAATAGATGAATCTAGGCCTCAAGCACATTTGAATCAACTAGCTTACTAGTTCTAGTTATCCCACCTAAATACCCAGGATTCCCTTTGTGATTGAAATCCTATTCACATATCACATAAATCAATAGTATCACATAAGAATGTCATGAATCACAATCAGATAAGTAAATAAACACTTATAGATTTTATAAAAGCTACTTCAAAACTCAACCTGAAGAATACATTCAGAATCCAATCACTTTCCCTAGAAAAATTCCCTTTTTAAAATCATATTCACATCAAATCACTTTTTATAAAATGCTTGACAATTTTAAAGGAACATTTAAGTTACACAACAATGAAGTCAACAATACCCCTTTTTAGCACATGAAAACCTCACAATCTATTCTAAAATCTATTTCACGCCTTTCACACAAGGAAAAGAACATGTTCATGAAATAACCCAATAAAGAAGAGAAGAGATATAACCACTTCCATTGAGAAAACCCATTTTCATTACATGTTCATGAAAAAACATTTCCTAAACAATTTTTAACCTCATAACCAATTCATAGAACACATTTAACAATTGAATCAAGCAAGATAACCTCATCTAATAATGTAAATGCATGGAACCACCAACCTTTCACTTGGAAACATTAAAAAATTGGTGAAAAACCAAAAATGCCCCACCAAAAGACCCTAAGAATGATATATTTAACAACACACATCAATATTTCCCAAAACAACAGAAGATAAAACCCTCTCTAGGTCAAGTACCCTGGTAGAACATATCAACCCAAGAAAGTGGTAGGAGAAACCCTAGAAAAGCGGAGACACCATACGAGGATGGAAATTGCTTGAATACCTTTGAATAACAAAAAAAAAATTCTCCCAAAAATTAATATCTAAGAGATCAAGGAGGAGGGAAGGACGCACATAGGGTGAATAATCCTAAATGGGGGATGAATGGGGGAGATATGGTTCACATCGAAGAGGTAAGGATAGTAAATTCCAATATTTTAATGACCTTGACTAGTCGCATGGTTTTTTCACAGTTTTTTCCAAACTAAGAAACTACTAAGCCCCCTTTATATCCAAGTTGAGACAAGACACACTATTATCCCAGTAGTTTGACTATGCGTGTGTGAATAATGTGGTTCACCAGAGTCCAAAAACATAATTGGCCACACGGTTTCTGAGGAAAGGGTGCATATTTTCTTCTAACTATGTACCGACCATGTTCCACCTGCCATTTAGAAAATTTCTCCATTTTTAATAAGAAAACTCATGGGAAACCCAATGAGTAAATATAATAGAAAAATAAATAGATGAAATACCCTAAAATGAAGACATGGATGTGACACTATGAAAATAATTTCAGTGTTACTTGACTAAGGAAATGATGGATGGGGAGTGAACCAAATATACTACGAGACATTTTACACTATGATAGTCTTGAAAGTGAGCCTTGACTATGGAAATTGTGGAATATTTATGTAACCTAATTTACGGTGGTACTTTATCAACTATAATAGTCTGGGTAGTAATCCTTGACTATGTAAATGATGGAATGAGGAGTAAAGCCAATAAACTATTTGAATTTTCCAATATGATATTATTTTTAGTGATCTATGTTGAAGGAAACAATATTTAATAATTATTTTTATGACATAAAATTATATATTATGATTATAATATGATCTCATGGTTTTTGATTCATTATTTATTATTCCAAATTATTATGAATTAAGTTCTTGTTTAAGAAAAAACCTTTTATCAAGAATCATGATTAACGATATTTGAATAATGCAGCATGATGTCCATAATATTTCCTTATGTTTTAATTCCCTTGTTCTTATCTTATGTTCACTTATGATTTCTTATTATTGTTTCATATTTTTACACTTACTAAGAATCTGATCTCACCCTTTCTTATATTTACTATTCCCTTGTTTATGAAGAAGGTTTTAAAAAGGGTATGTCTAAGAATGGTACTATGTGATAAGAGATTATTGGAGATATTGAAGATATTTCATAAAAAATAGATTTTTTATCTAGTATTTAAAGAAACTAAACCATTAAATTTATGGAGAATGTATTATTATGAGATACATTGAATATTAATTTAAAATGATGTAACAATTATGTAAGTAATTATTTGGTCTCCAGAGTTGGTATCAAATAGGGTTTTCTTTATTTTTGGAGATTTTATTAGAAAAAATTTGTGAAATTTATAGAGATAAGTATAATTATAAAATAATATCTTAGTATTTTGGAAAATTAGAGATTGTTTTGTTTTATAGAAATAAAATCCTTTTATAGATACAAAACTATGAATACAGGATCTGGAACATATACATCATGGTGAAACAGCCACAAAAGGAATGGTGGGTATTAACCCGATCTTCACCCGACACATGACAAGGATGCATAACTATACACTTAATTTTACACTCCATTGTGATATTCATTGGTTAATTAAAATTATATTTATGAATCCTTATGTGAAGAATGAGATAATAGAATCACTGACAACCTATGATGAAATGATAGTGATATATGGTAAAAAATAAGTTGTTTAGGCTGATAATAATGTGTCATAGTTTAGGTAATATTTGTAATTATTATTAGGATTATATGATTTATCTATCTCATTAATGATTCTTTATGATCATGTTATGATTTTTCTTTTTAGTGTGGGATTGAAGATTGAACAATGATGTTTCAGAGGTGACATGTTTGATCATATATTTAAGTATATTATTTGATCTTTGTCATATGAATTCCTTTATATCATAAAAATTACCATGGAATTATAATTTTAATCCTCTATAATTAGATATTGAGTTAGAAGTAAAAACTAGTAATGATATTATAATCATATCTCAAGTTTGAAACTCCTCTCTGATAAAATTTTGTGGTAACTTTCTTACTAAAAACCTTGTTATTATTACTTTAGGGGAATTTTATGTGATTTTGATCATTGATTATCTCTTATTATATAGATATCATGTCAATTTTTAAGGAAGGGAAGTCACATTTGTTATTATGAATAATTCTATGATCTTCATTCATTTTGAGAATGAATATGAAATTATAAGTGAAATTATTTCCATTATATGAGTCCAAATACCTATTCATGAAGGATATTTATCCCAAATGGATTAAGAAACTGAACATTAATTATATGTTTTTTATTTGAGAATATGATGGTGTATTTCCTAAAGAATTACATAGTCTTCCCCTGAATCATGAAGTTGATATTTCAATTGACCTTTTTCATAGTGATACACATATTTCAAAAAATCCATATAGAATATACATTATTGAGATTAAATAATTTAAGAATAAACTCAAGTATAATTGTGATAAATAATTCCCCTACCCAAGTTCCTCACCACGAGGTTCATCTAGTATTTTTTTATTAAATATATTTATGGGATGATTCTTCTTGTTCTCAAATATCAAGAACATGAGAAGGAAACCATCAAAAATAGATATCCTTTACCCAATATTAATGACTTCTTTGATCAATAACTCCAAGAATAGTTATATTCAAATAGTTAGATTTATTTTTGATATCATTGATTGAGTTAAAAGAAAGAGGATATAATCCAAAAATCCTTTTATATGAGGTGTGAAGATTATGAATTTATAATGATTCCATCTTCACTTACCTATTCCCATATTATCTTAATGCATCTAATCGATAGAGTCTTTAGAGATTACCTTGATCTATTTTCGTTCATATTTATAGATGATATTATTATATATTTAAAATAAAATGAAGAGTATGAAGATAATTTGAGGATTTTTGTAAATAATGTGGAAGGAGAATATGTAGGAAAAATTTATCAAGTGTGAATTCTCATCTAAAAAAATTCATTTTTGAGTCAAATAATCTTAATATAGGGTATATTAATATATCCTTAAAATATAAAAGTTATTATGAAATGGTCTAAACCAACCATGGTGATAGATATCCTTAGTTTTCTTGGGTTGTCTGAATACTAATGATGTTTTGTGAGAAATTTCTTAGGAAAATATAATCCAATACCCATGTTTACATGGAAGGTAACCATGTTCCTTCAGATAGATGAATGTGAGGAAAATTTTAGGGAGATAAGAAGAAGTTTAGTCATTTATCCAATAATCACACAACCCTACAATGAAGATGGGTCTGTAATATATATATATATATATATATATATATATATGTGTGTGTGTGTGTGTGTATTAAAGAATTGATTGGGATTAATCCTTCTATGTAATGAAATTATAATAGTATATTCCCCATGAAAAATAAATATCCATGATAAAAATTACCCAACTCCTGATTTTGAGCTACGAACGTAAATTTTTACACTGAAATTATGGATTCTTTATCTTTTAGGTGAACAGTGGGATATAAATACTAATCATATAATTTTTAATATATATATTCACCTCAAAATAATTGAATATGTGATAAAGTGTATTGTTATAGTAGATTAATGATAATAACTACATAATAAAATCCCCCTTAGTAAGGATAACAAGGTGGTTTGTTCTCTATGTTAGAAGGACCATGCCTATTTTTCCATGATTAGGATTGGATGAGGCCAAATAATTATGGATTTATAAAGGATGGACATTTAAATTGAAGGGAAAATGAAAATATCATATCTTTCTCAAATTAATGTTCAACCACCCACTCATGTAATGATTAAAGAGATGAATAAAGAATACGTGGAACTACCAAGGATATTAAGGAATGTTCTGGAGTTCAACCATGATTGTGATGGAATATTAAGGTTTATTAACTGATTATGTTTCCCTTCAATTACAAACTTGAAGAAGGATTTGTTGGATGATGATTCAAGTTCATCATTTTAATTTCATCCTAGTATTACTAAAATGTATAGATTTATAATAGAGTATTTCAAGTCTCAAAAAAAGGAAAAGGATATTGAGAAGTGTGTATCTAATTACTTTGTATGATAGAAAGTTACTTCTTATAGAATAATTTCTAAGGGGATGTTACAACTGGTAACTATATCAAAATTGAAATGATAAAACATCCTCAATGATTTTATCAGTCATCTCTCCAATAAATATAATGGGCATACTGCTATAAGGGTTTAGTAGTACACCTTAAAAATGATTCACATTTCATTACTATCTGAGAACATTATTAAATTTAATAGCTTACAATGGTATGCATCAAGGAATTGGTAAGTCTCTATAGGGTACCATATTTTATTTTTTCTAATAAAGATTTGAATTTTACCTCAAATATATGGATAATTCACTAAATATATTTTAAAATTGATTTGAAATATATAACTACATATCAACTTCAAATATATGGTCAATGTTAGTGGACAATTCAAACTTATGAAGATATTTTGAGAGACTGTTCTGTTGATTTCAATGGTGTTTAGAATCAACACCTCCCTCTAGTATTTTTTTTTAAAAAATGATATATTTAATTCAAGAATTTATATGGGTCATTTTTAATTCCTCAATGTAATAAGTACAGTACTCCAACATGTTGTCATGATATTAGAGAATAGAATCTATTAGGTCTTGAAATTAGATAAAGAAACAAAAGAGAAGGTTAGAGCCATTCAACATCACGTTAGGGTAGTTTCGAATTGATATAAATGTTATGATGATAATCATTAGTGTGATTTAGATTTTATAGGTGGGTACAAAATATTCAAAATAATATAACCTTGCAATAAGTTTATGAGATCAGAATAGAATAGTATGTCAAACCTTATATATATGAGTCCCTTTGATATTGTTGATCATATGAGGATAGTTGCTTATTCCATGTGGATTCCACTGAACATATGTAATGTTTATGATGTGTTTCATATATATTTACAAATAACGTACACTTATGATCCGTCAAATTTTCTAAACATATAGGTTAGACCACTGCAGAATGATAACTCTTATAGGGAACTAGCAGCGGATATTATGGATCAAAAATAGAATATGATTCAGAACAAGGCTACTGACTTGGTTATTATTTTTTTGTGAAACCATAAATTTGAAGATTCATTTTAGGAACCAGAGGTTCTAATCATATAGAATTATCCTTTTTTGTATCATAGTAATAGTATTTTGGGGAAAAATTCTTATAAAGAGGTAGAGTTTAACACCCTTATAATTTAAGAGATATTTATTTATTGATAATTTTGAGGTGCTTGATAACATTCTTTATAAGAAACATTGAGATTAAATGAAACTCTATAAAATATTCTTAAAAGATTCTATTATCATCTACGTGTAGGATTATATTGTATGAATAAGATTAAAAATATTTTGAAATATATATATAAAAATTATCTTTAAAGAAAATGTTTCTATTATTTCTAAGCAAAACAATACACAAATTTAATTGTTAATAATGATATCATTTTATATTTAATGAACAATTTTCTTTGTATTTTTTAATATATAATATTTATTTTGATCAATAATAAAATATGATTTTTGAGGAAATATATTTTATTTTATTGTAAAGAAATGAATAAATATTCAAACAATTACTATAAATTGGTTAGAAGTGAAGATTAAATCATTTAAATTTAAAAATAATTATTTATTAGAGAACTGTTTTTATGTGAAAAATAAATTTTTATATTATTAAATAAAATTAATCACTATAGATAAAATAATATAATAAATCTTTTAGATAATTTATTAAATAAAATATATTAAAATCCATCTATTATTTTTTTCTAGGAATGTAGTTAGAATAAAATAAATCATAAGCATAAAAAACATTTTCTATAAAAATGATTTTTATGCATTTTATACATGGATATTAAATTTAATTTCTAAAATTATTGGAATTTAAATTTTAAAATAGATAAAATATTTTAAATCAAAAGTATAAATATTTTTCAACAATATCAACTTAATTTTTTATATAATGACTAGTAACCATGATAAAAATATTATTTCCACGATAAGGGTTATAATTTTTTAAAGAGGGGTTTTCCTATAATATGAGGTTTATAATATTTGGAAAAAACATAATTTAATTTTTTGATGGTATTTCCGCAATACCCTTATTATATTCATATTAATGGAATTTGTGTAAGACAAATATTTTATAACAATATTGAAGTATTTACATGTTTTCCACCCACCTCACATATAAAATGGAACCTCCACTTATCTCTTATACACACCATATGGGCTAATTATTTCATCCATGATCTAAATAAATACTCTTCGAACATATTTATCCCAAATCCTGTGGTTCTGTTCTTCCAACAATAACCATATAGCATTCATTATGGTGATTTTTAATAGAGGATTCCCCAATATGAGGTATATGTTTTTAACTATGTTTTTCATGTTTATTTCGCATTAATAATACTACAAATATTATTTAACATTATTAACATGATTTAGTTACTATATATTCTATTTCTGAGATGTTTTTATATTAACTTTATAGCCATTATCTATCCCTTTCCAATCTGTATGAAAATAATAATGTCAGTCGTGTGTATGTGTGGACTAAAATCTCCAAAAATTGAAGTGATTTTTTTAATTTAAAACTTTCTTGGATGTTAATAAATATAGTATTAATTAATTTTTATTATATTTATGATTTAATTGTGATTTTATAACGTTAAATTATTGTATATTCTCTTTTATTTTCACCCATTGAAAAGTGGAAACATCACTCATGAGTATCTACCTACTACCATCTCAACATAGTGATGTAATTAATTTTTCATAACCACTTTATAAAGTTATTTTATATGATGGATAAATGTTATAATAATTGAATTATTGATATATTTTATTTGATTAAACCATGACCATGTTTCATGGCTTAGAAAAGTCTAATCAAAAATTTCATGGAGAACAGAATAGTTTTCACCCAAATATTGATTTTGAGGAATAATTGTTAATAAATGGGTAATTAGAAATTATAATGGAATTGTATATATTATTTTATATATGAATATGGTTATATAATATATTTATAATAAATATATATTTATTATATATTATTTTTTATCACACATGAATCAAGATTAGAATTAAGGTAAGGGTTCTTTATTTAATTAATATTTTGTTGAGACATGTTCCATGTTATGAAAATATTTGTTTTTTTAAAAGGTGGTGTCTGGCCAAAGACCAGGACACAATTTATTACTAATAAGAAAGACAACTATAAAAGTATTATAAGTGTTTTATTTGGATTTATTTGTTTTAAGTGTTTTATAATTCAAAATTGAAAAATCTGATAAGGGTTTTTGTTACAATATCATTTATTTTTAGGATTATTGACATTAAATTTTAATTGACATAAATTATACGATCACTATACTTTAAAACCTACCAATTTTTTTCTACTATATTTACTTCTATGTGTTTTAGTTTTTCATTCTCATCAAGTTGGCACATAAAATGATTGAGTAAATCTTTATGAGAAAAGGTGTCCTTATTTCTTCTTTTTGGGTTTGGGGTCTTTCTCCCAATAGTTAATGTTTATTAATTTTTTTATAGAATATTTCATCTTTACATAAATTTTATAGATACATTATTTTTTATTTTTTAAATTTATTTAATAATTATTAAATATAATCTTTTTTATAGTGATTCTTAGGTCCCACTTTTGTCTTTTTATAATAGAATAAATGGAATATTTTTTTTGGTTTACAGAATGAATGAATTTTACAACTGTCGTGACCATTTTTTTATTTCAATATCAATTTACAGTTTTCCATGTTTATTTTGAAATAAAATATTTTCCTCAATATTTATGGAATTTTTGGTTTTTATAGATATTATAATAAAATAATATTTCCCCTATTTTCAAAGAATAATCAAAATATATTTTAAGGGATTTTTAATCTATGTTAATATATTTTATGAATTATTATTCTTCAATGCTGATATAATATTATGTTAGAAACAATTCTATTCCATGGATATCTTGTGATAATGATGTTTTGAGGATAAATATATGAAACCTGTTACATTATCATAGTTTAATTAATTTATAATGAAAACAATAATAAAATCATTTATTCTCCATTGGTTATACAATGATGAATTATATTATGATATTATTAAACATTGATATATGGGTCTCATTAAGAGATAGTCAGGACCAAATTTATATATTTCTGTAATGAATTGGGTAAGGATTGATATCCCATGAGATAATATGAACTAGAATGTTAGGTGAATCCGATTGAGTAAGGGACTTTACCAATTATGGTATTCTTGATAGTGATCTCTGAATAAGGAAATTATGGAATGGGAAGTGAACCCAATTTGCAAGTGTATATTTTCCACTACGATATTCTTTATAGAAAGACTTTACGAAAAAATGGTGGAAGGGGGGGGGGTGAGGCCAATCTACTATAAGAATTTTTCCACTATGATGTTCATGGAAGTGACCCTTGAATGAGAAAATGGTGGAATTGAAGTGAACCCTATCCACTTAGGGATATTTTCCACTATGAGAGTCCTTGAAATGATTCATAACTAAGAAATTTATTTCTAAGATTATGTTTATTCCAAAAACTTATGAAGTATTCTTGTGATATGTTCTCATGGATCATGATTGATTATTAATGATTCCACTTTTTTTATGACTTAATTATTTTGTTATGATAAATACTTATACCAATAATATTGACTAATGATATTTGACGGATTGTGTATAACTTTTTTAAGTTATGATCATGTTTTTATACATTAAGGATCATATTATACTCACCCATGATCATTTATTTTTATCTTTTTAATTTTAACCTTATAAATCATTTGAGATCACACTTTCCTATGTTTCATTCTCCCCATGTTATAATTCAGGGTATTAAATAGGGAATGACTAAGTTTGGTGTTATGTGAGAATACATTTTTGGGAGAATATTAGTATCTTTCTTTAAATAAAATGACCATGTATCTATTCTACAATTTCATTACATATTTACAATTTATGGTGTTAATTTTTTTGATATGTAATGAATATTGGTCTAAAATGATTTGATAATAATGTATGTAATGCTTTGGCCACCTCACCTCGTAAATCTACAATTAGAGTTAAAAATTTGACTATCGTTAACCCTATATAATAGTGAGTAGGTAGAATCCTTAGAGAGAAGGTTCATATAAACAATATCCACCTAAACATTATTATATATCTCACCGAACAGACTCATCATATTCTACTGGAAACTATCTTCTTACACCACTTTCACCTAATTTTTCTAAATTGGAGAATCAACTATAATGTTCCCATTAATAGGGTTATATTTCATATTTATTTCAATTTAAAAAAGTTATTTACTTAAATTATCTACAAAAGTTTCTAATAAAGTTGTAAAAAGATTTATATGAGTCTCTCATGGTCTGTATATATGAAAATCCTATTTTATAGAGGACTTTGATTCAAAAATACAAAATCATAAATTACCACCAATATCTCAAGATCATGAGTAATATAATATATATCTTGTGACATAAAATTTCAACATACATATGAATGTACATTAATTTCTTGTGTCAAAAAGACTCTTTCACTGACTCCTAATGCATTACAATATATTTTTTACTCCATACATAGAGTAATTAAGGATAAAATTGGCCTAGATTTTAGTCTAACATTCATCCACTAGAAGGTTGTATCATAATAAAAGGACCACAAGATCTTCTCCCTATTTTCATAGGGACTATTTAGTGTATCAAATTAAGATAAGTACTCTATAAACAATATTTTATAAACTACAAAACCTATGAAGTTATGGATACGGAAAACAATATTGGGCTGATCACTTGAAACCACAACCTAATCCTAGAAAAGATTTACTGATATATCAAATTCTCAAAAAAGCGGACCTCAATTGTCTAGAAATAAAATATCAAAATCCTTGTATAAATATGATAATCTATTAGTGAAATCAGATTTATCTCTAAATGTAGGAATGATCTTGGCACAACTGAGATTATACCACAATATCATCGACAGTGATGAAAACAAGTGAATCAAATTTTGGATGAAATAATCTATTCATATAGGTAATAAACACTACATTTATGATTTAACAACCAAAATAAATCACAAGATATTCATACTAGATAAAACTAATCTTTAATGTAGTATGTGGAATATTAAAATGCCTCATACAATGGATAAGATAACCTAAACTAAAGTTGATCAAGGAGAACCACTTATCCCCCATTACCTAATATAATATATTTTTAATACAAGAAATAGTATTTATGACCATACCCATCTCCCAGGTCAACCTCTTTTTATCCATAGAAGAGTGCAATGTACCGTCTCACTTCTTGATAAACAAAAATTGGTCACGCTAAGTGGATATACTCATGTGAATAAATCAAATTATTTCTGAATCCTTTAATTGATCATTCCACTGTTAATGATTTTAGGTATCAATCAAATAATTTGGAATAGATATAAGATTTATAATTGGTTAAATATCATTCATAAAGTAGACCTCTCTCTTGGGATGCATTGCCAAGAATTCATCATTTAAACCATTCTAGAACTGGTCAAAATATGAGGAATAACATTACAAAACATCAACATATCATCTATAATAACATAAGAAACCGATGTTGAAAATATATCCAACTTCTTAGGGCTAGGTCCTGATTGACCTACTGGAAAAACCTAATCACCAAAAGAGGTACAAAAATCACCCAAAACTAATATAAAGACACTTTCTAGTGATATTAGTTGATGTGATCTTGATACGAAGTAAACTAATCCATACCCAGGACTAAATTGTAACTATGAATATTTATGAAAAATAAATGTTATACATTATGATATCGGTTTATTATGAGGGGATACTCATAACATCAATTAATATACATAGATCAACCCATTATGGTTGTGTTGATAGTCACCACTCAATATAGGTAATTAATGGTCTACCACAAATCAATACCATTTTGAGAATAGATAAATGAATAGGATGAACCAAAATAAAAAAAAACATATAAAATTATAGATAGTGTTATGATCATATGTCAAACTATAAAAGTCCCCTTAACCCGGTATGAAATTTTCACCCCAAAACATGAAGTTGGATAACAATGAATATCTTCCCTGGCCTCATGATCCTTGACTATCATAAGAAATAGATCTTTAGTACCTATTATAACTATGAAAACCATATCTACCTCCAAACCTTGACTATCTAGAAGAATATAAACTATCACCCTATAGTACCATACCTAATCTCAATACAGAACTCTAATCCTATTAGACACCATAGCCTCTACTATGATATAAATTAACCTAGAAAAGTCTATATAAGTTCTATTTTTTTATATGGGAACAAAACTCCATGATAAGTTGGTGTAACTGATATCACATTTTACCCGACCTTGTAAACTATACTAAACAAACCCATATGGTGGGAAGAAGAAGATCCATGAACATGACTAGCCCCTTTATCTGTACTTTGGTAAGAATCATTGAATCTATATTCTTAACTACCAAAATATTTACTCCTTCTCACACCTTAAGAACACCAATTACCAGATGGTCTATCCCTATCTAGATTTCTCTATGTAATTATGGATTTATTTACGTCCTCAAAAAATATTTAATCTTAAATATTTTTAATAGGGATCAAATTTAATTTCTTATTCAATCCTAAAAATATAAAAACCCAATGATCTTATAAATACCCATTGAATGTAATAAATAATGGGACACTTTTAAAATGTTCATAACATTCCATCACCTAAATGATACCTTGAGTTCGATACATAAAATATTGATCTCTATTATCTATCATAATCTCAAGAATGAAATTCTAAAAAATAACCTAAAAATCCCTCAAGGATGGCCCAATATGTTGATCTCCCTCAAAAAGGTCATGACAGTCCCAGTTAATATTTTGTTTCTCTGAATGAATCATATGTTTTATCCTTTAAAATAAAACCATCACAATATTTACTTCAAAAGATCATCATTTGAGACTCCAATATGTACCATAACTACTATTAAACATCTACTAATTAACTAAACACTTAATAATAACATTAAAATAAAACATATCCTAATACACATACCTCTACATATTTTATCTTCTATTTTAAACTTCAAAAGGTCTAGGATCCCTATAAAAGATTCTCATTCTTTTCAAATAACTAGTAAAAAACAATTATTCCTTTATAAAGATATCCATATAGAATACTAACTCATAGAATCTATTGAAACAAAACAAAAATTAATTAAAACATATCTAATCTCTCATGTCAATAACCAACAATGCATCCATACTCCTTATGTTGACCAAATTCATACTAAGGTATTATATTTCTTCATAATTGCCTATATTAAAATATTGCGGAAAATTTAATCCAGATTATATATTACAACTATCTTCCATAAATTCAATACATTTTCGAAAAACATATTCTCAATTATATGGTATTTTTAGTCAATATTTTTCTTCTATGAGTGAAATACTAGATTCTGAGCTAAATGGATTACACTCTAATTTTCATAAAATAATAATCCACCATATAAACAGATTTTAATATTATTAAAAATGAATATCATTAAAAAAATCCCATATACACTTCCATTTCTACCAGATACTAACCTAATGGTGTGGAAAATATAACTACCAGTTATATCCTCGAAAAATAGAAAACTTTCATTCCACCATAGCTAAACAAAAAACTAGTGGATCAATTTGAGATGTTAGAATCCACAAACAAATTAGTGTCTACATAACCATTTAATGAATAATCTATCCAAATTATATGATTTATCACTTCCAATACTTCTAGATATCAGATGATCCACTTCATTGAATACAAATTTTCCATCCAGGATTTGACATGAACCATTCGATGAATCCCATAAAAAATGGATTCTCTGAGAAATTACATAAAAGGTAATAAAATAATCTACCTACCACTAATGAAAATTTAAATATATTTATACACTTTTCTTTATAATACATTTTTGGTTATTTATCCCTATAAAATTTGATGATTTTGAAAAAAGGATTTGATATTGGATTAGATCCAAACATCCCAAACTTTTTGAATATCCTCAAGATGTAGTCCTTTTGGGATATAATTAATTTCCAAAATTTCTTATATCTTAAAATATTCAACCCCATGATTTTATTAGCTCGATTGATATCTTTAATATCAAATATTTCAACCAAATATTTCTTTAGTTCTTACATCTTCATAATTTATAGATCCTCCATAAGCATGTCATCCATACATAAGAGAAGGATGATGAAACTTACATCATCTAGTATCTTCTAGTAGTAATAGTTATACACCTTTCATAGAGTTGAACCTTCACCAGTTATAAAAAGATAGAATTTCTATATCCACTTCCTTGGATCCTATTCAAAACCATAAAGACATATCGTTAGTTTTCACACCATGTCAACTTTTTGAAAATTCATAAAACTTGCCAATTTCTTCATGTAAATATATTCATCTATGTCACCATGAATAAATTCAATTTATAAATCCATCTATGATATGTATAGATTATAATTATAAAACATCCTTATCATTACCTAGATGGTAGTGTTATTAAGTACTAGTGAGAATATCTTTTAAAATTTTACCCCTTTATTTTATAAAAAATAATTCACCATTGTTAATACCTTCTATAAATTTAATACCATTGGATTCATACTTCAAATAGGAAACCTAATAATTCAGTAGTGGTCTCTTCTACTGTGGTAACTCAACTGGATCCCATGTTCTATTCGTATCAAATTAAAAAAATTATTATTATATCCCTATATCCTTCTTTATAGACTCACTGGGATTGCTCACCTCATCCAAGCCTTCTAGTTCTCCGTTATCTTTTAGAAGTATAAATATCTTGTTATCTCAAACCTTTAAACAAGTTTTCTTGACAATGTTATATCTATGATCATAAGTTTGTGAAAATTCTATTTCAAATACAACTACTTCTGGTGCTCTATATTCTAAATCCCATACATCCAGTTCTCTTTATAGTGCTTCACCAGTCAAAGAGAATTTCTTCAAATCATTTAGTAGTTTATTTACCTAGCTTATTGTGATATATTTTGAACTCTCTAGAACTTATATTCTTCTTATACCCCCACTCTAATCACATTTGACTTTGTTAGTTTATTAATTTTTGTATATTTTATTTTTTAGTCTATTTTTAATATTTTTATAAGTCTTTATCATTGAATATAATATACCTTCTTTGTAATACTTGTCTTTTTTCATCATACCAAAACAAAAAACTAAAATTTTCATTTCCTTACTCCCCTAGGAAACGTGTCTTATAAATTGTATCAAATTATTCCCTATCCATTACATTGACAAGGATGTAGGTAATACTCTAATCAAATATGAGGAAGATAACTTTGTATGGTTTTAATGAACATAAATACTTTAAAATTTATCATCCACTTAGAGTTGAAATACTTATATTAACCAAGTATATTGACAAGTTCAATACTTTACTCTAAAATTATTTAGTATTTTTTTAGTATATAATAATGCACTACACCTTCTTTGTTAAAATATGATTCATTAATTATGCTATACATTTCTATTGATGTGAACAAGGAATATTTTTCTCCATCTTGATCCACTTATTTAAATTTATTTCTTATATTTACCCTCTACTATACTCACCACTGTTGTTATATATTTGATATTTTAACTTTTGACTAGTCTCCCTTTCCACAAATACCTTTCATTGAACAATATATCCAAATAAATTGAACTTATTTTTCAAGAATTTAACAAATAGTTTCCTTATATAATAATTAATTAATGTCATGAAGTAAAGTAACCCCCTGTGATGTTAAACTAGGTTAGCCACTAAATATCTTTTTAAAAAAAATTAAATTTTTTTATTTGTATTTCCTATTATTTAGACTGAACAACACCGTATTATAAATCCAAAGAACACAACCCTCAAAACTTCTGAATTTTGTGTGATCAATATTCAATAATACTTTTTCTATTGGAACATTCATGTTCTTCTCATTGAGATCACTGAGTTTATAATGCCAAAAAAATGGGACTTTCAAAAGACTATGGTTCATAAAATGTCTCAACTTCTAATCCTACGGTTAGATATATAGTCCTATATTTTAGTTCTCCTTACACTAATATTGATCCTCAAGTTATCTTCAAAACATTATTGGAAAATATTATATCAAACACTCCCTCCTCAACCTATCCTATGTAAATTTTATTTTCTATAGCTCAAATATGTTCCTCACTTCATACAATTTCAAGAAGCTCACAATTTATATCTATTTGTCCAAATCAACCTTTACAATGAATTTAAGAGATTTATAATCCACTATATGAACATTTATAAACCTCCCTAGTATTTAATAAACCATGAATCAATTCTCCTATATTGATTGAAATGATTCACCTCAGTTGATCACCCACCACTCTACTAGTAATTTGATAAACATTTGTAAGCCTCTACACCCCTGAGATAAATTCATTTTACTTGTACATACCAAAGTATCCCTTCTAAACGTTTCAATATGTCTCATAAAGTCCTTATTGAGATTTACACTCTTCCCAAACGTCAAACATGTAGGTCCAGGAATAACTAACTATCCTTGAATCCATTATCCTGAATTATCATAAAATATCGTCTTACATCTCTATTGTGGTTACTATCAAATTCCATCAGTATTTATCAAATTTATGGAAGGTTATTCAATTTTTCTTTATATGATATATTTAATCAGTATTAGATTGTTGACATCCCTAAAAACCAATTTTGGTTTTCAATAAGACTCTCTTATAATAGTAACCATCACGTACCAACATTTAGGTAGTGATTAAATAAATTTAATTTCCCATCCACTATCCCCAAAAATAAGGTTTATTGACTCGAGCATCTGTCAGGTCATGTTAATTTCATTTATCTGATGTTTCATAGGCTTATATTCTTATATATTCATACTAAACAACCTCTTCAATATGAACTCTATATTAAGTGTCATTGGATTATCTAACATATTAGTTAGGGCCTTTATCTACTCAATCATTTTCATCACTTATGATATATTAAACGATACAATATAATCCAATGATATCTTGATAAATCCCTGATATTTCTATTCTATTAATTCACTTTATTTTTTCTCTATATTATTTATTATGGAAGCCTCTAGTGAATTTTTTATTCCATTGGAATGAGATAATATTCATATTTAATCTTAGAAAGTGAATATGTATATAAATGAACATATTTATATAGAAATTTCATATTATGTATTACATAACTTTCATTAATAGTAATCTCCCACTAAATTAGAATAATATAAAGGTAAGATAATATTATATGAGTCTTCCATGTTTGAATTTTCAGGCTCTTGACCCCAATCTATAATATCAGTTTTTGGGAATCTATCATGTTCAGTCCAAAAGAAATTATACCTCTACAATATATGATCACAATGGAAGATGTTCTGATAATATCCACCTATAGAAATACCCCCTTGAAGAAAATGTATTAGATGATTAGAATTTATTAACACCCCACTAACCAAACTATGTTCATCTCCTAAAAAAACTCTCACTCAGACTAAAAAACATTCATAAAAAAAATAAAGAAACTAGTGAAATGGACACCTTGGGTTTACATTGTTTGGACGTGATTCCTATATCCTTGGGAAAATCTTCTTGAATTTTAATTATTATTAGATTTTTCATGGAGTTAAAATCACAAAAATTACTTACTAATATTATACCACCTATATAATATGATTCATTGATTATGTATAAATGTTATCCAACTCCAATAAACTATTCATGACCAGGTGGTTATCTTGTTTCACTAACATCTGAAATTTGTGTAATTACACCTCTTAATTATGATGATTTATAATCACATAGAAAAATTGGTTTCTGTCTATTCCATTGATGAACAATCAAATATATTATTATATTTATAATAAAATATCCTACGTTCCATCATTTTTTGTAAAAATGTTCTAGGAATGACTTTAATGTGTCGTCATTAGAATCTATAATTCATTACATAATTGTCATTCACTATCAACTAATGAACTGACCAATGCACCATACCACTAAACGATAGAATTATCCAATCAACCTACTACTGTTGGGGCCATCCACTGTCATTTCCCTTAATGATTTGAAATATCTACTAAAGTGTTTACATTCAGTCAAATAATTAAGAAATGAATTGGTATTTATTTTTAAAAAATACCACATGTAAAAGATAATACAAGAATGCAAGATCTATTTATATCATGAATCAAGAGTAATACCATAAATCAATAACACAAGGCATCATCCTTAGAAAAAAGTAGCAGGAATATTAAAAGTAAACAAAAAAGAATAAAAATACAATCACTAATAATATGGACATTATCTATACGTGGGATAGAAATGTCCAATCATTAGATTCATTAGATACTATGAACACCTATTATGTCTTATATATAATATCCAAATTTGAATGAAAAAATAAAAAAAATCCCTTGGTTTAAATTTATACAATTCTCAACTCAGTTCACCTTTATTACGATTGATCAATGTCTTCATACCTCATACATGAATCCACACACACTAGAGGCTGTTGACTAGTAATAATGGTCTATGTTTTGAGTGGGGAAAATATACCATCTTTGGAATAGATAGTCTTAAATAAAAACATAATAAATATATTTAATTATTATCACATAGATAAAATCAGAATAAAGAATAACAACACAACTAAATTATATATACTATAATAGTCACACCAATGTTATTATAATGAAATGTGAAGATACAATGTCATAAAATCATACATAAATGAAAAATAACACCCAAGGGAATATTACAGAACATATGTTTTAAAATTAAAAAAATACCAGAGATAAAAAAAATTAGTCTTGTTTCGGTACTCGGTCCCATATCCAAGATGCAACAAATATCCAAAGTTAATAATTTTTCAGCGGGGAACATTTCTCATTGAGGAACATGATACATAAATTCTTCTCAGGAACCATGGTACTCGATATGGGTGTGAGTTCATATTAGTATACCACCACTAATAGTGTCCCTAAACATATCCAGTATAAACATGGGAATGTACAGTGTTATATGATTTTATATAAAAGTGAATATTTAATTTAAAAAATAATAAATATGTTATGACCATGTGTACTACATGACCACTCAGGTGAGACCATACATGCTTTGGCTAGTTTTAGGGTGACTTTGAACAAACCACATGAAAATCAATTTTTAATCACTTCCTAAACTATATCTAATGGTTATAAAATACCATAATAGTATAATTACCAGTTCATGGGCATTGTATCCTAATACCATAACTAGTATAGTGGGAATATCTACCCCATTATTACATAAAATTTAATACAAGGGAAGCTATCATGATAACATAATAACATCCATGTTTATGGTGTGCTCAATTATTTATATAAAAATAGGCATCATATCCCATAAATATCATCAACAGATGGTATATCATCCCTAGACACATGTATAATCACAATATGGAAATAGGTCTCTAGCTGCTATCTGCATCATGAGAGGGATCAAAATTTCCCCAGCCATAAGAATAATATTATGAGGGAACACAATCCATAGACATGGCCTACATCACATGATAGGGGATATCATGTTCCACTATTAAAATGCATACATGGGTATTTCATCTCATTCCTTGGAAGTATTACATCAGGGGTTTTATATCAATTTTCCATGTGAAATCATAAATTAATTGGCATTGTGTCCCATTACAGCAAGAATAAGGCCTCAATTGTTAATAAAACCACATTGGGAATAACTTCCCTTATCATAGACAATATGATATAATTGGTAATTTCATCACAAAAACAATTATCACTAAAACTATGGAATATTTTTCATATGAAAAATGAAACACGATATAGAAATAGTATAATATAGCAATACTTAAAATTATATTTTTGGTTGGAAAATCAACTAGAATGATTTATGATATATATATATGATTACTTCAACACACTCTATATAAATTAATAATATATATGATGCATATCATACCCAGTTACACATGTTAGATGGGGAGGGACACACACCCTAGTATAATTCAACAGACTAAGGATAAATGGAAACAAGAATTTTTTTATTGAGGTCAAACCTTAATCTGACCATATTAGGTCACACCACTCTTATCTTAATGGGGGATAAACCCATTAATTTAGGATCCCCTTTATAATTGTACCACGTAAGGAGACCCATTTGGGTTTTCCAACATTAAGGTCACCACATTTTAAATTTTGATCTTGTCCATTGACTTCTATCACATTATTGTATACAAACCGAAGGGTAATTTATAGTCCTAAATGTCTATAGGCATCACAATAATGGTCATTGATAGGTACATAAATTTTATTTTAAGTTAATCACATTGGGAATTAATTCTATGAATCATAATTCCTTTGAAATTTTCATAAAAATAGGTATTTTTTAGGGACCACCCACCTTGTACTAATAGGTTCCTTCCCATTTAATATCATTTGTTTATTTGACTATAAATTGAAGAAACTAGAAAACCTAAAAAACTATATGAATAAGGGAATAATTGAAGGAATAATGAGAAACAACAATGAAAATATGAAATTGAGGAGAGTGGAGAGGTAGTCTTACCCATGTAATTATTTCATAGGAGATAAAATTAATAAAATAGACCAAAAGAGAAAGTTATAACTTATAAGGGAGAATAAAGAATAGTGAAGAGGGAGAGGTTATGTTTTGTATGCCCCTAATGAAATTAGTTGAAGCCTCAATTAAACCCATTTTCTAAAACATAATTAATTAAATTAAATTTAAAAAACAATGAATGGGCCTAATGGAACTCCATTGAGAACCTATTGGATGTTCGACAATGTGACATCCCACAATTCTTTACTCTATCACATGGCATGAAATTTTTGTTCATGAGGCCTCATGTGCACCTCCCCATACGCCAGAGGATATTAACAAGTAGTAATGGTATGAAATGTATAGCGGGGATACAATAAACCATTGTATGAAGTGTCATAGCAGTAGATAAAAATCATAATAAAATAGAAATAATCAATGTAATGAAATTTCTAAAGACAAAAATAATATCCAACTAAATAATACAACAACTAATAAAAGAATAATGTAATGACATGATGGAATTTAACTAAATTCCATTCTAGAACAATACATGGAAAATAGTGGAAGGATAAACTAAAATAATCAATGTCTTGGGTGGTAAATCCCATGTCGTCCAAATCTCAAAACTCCAACACATCCCTAAAAAAGAAATCAACAAAAAGGTCCTTCCAAATTTTCTAAACTTGCATCCATTTAATATTCTCAGCTACCAAATGGTGGCACAATATGGTGTGAGTATAACTCACTAGGTTGAAACCATCATGTCTAAAAAAACTAGTTTGATAAGAAGGGTTTGAAATAAAGTGATAACCTTGTGTATTTATTAATTAGACAATTTATAAAATACAACAACAACCTACTTTGGCTCTGTGCTGGAATATCTATGTGCATGTAATATAACCATGCCAACCATAACCATATAACCAAAGTAAAACTACCTACATCAAAACCATACTAGAATATCTCTGATCACATCTTATGACCATGAAAACAATAACCATATAACCATTGTAAAATCACAATAATCAATCTAGGTCAAAGCCCAACAAGCATTACACCATTTCTGGGTCAAATCCCTATATGCATCTAAGCATGGCACTAGGAATAACAGACTATCTCTAAGCATTATAGTATGGGACTAGGACAAACCCACTAAAAATAAACATTATATCATATTAGTGTGAATGTGTCAGCGCTGAGCCCAATATATAAGCATTATATCATGGAACACAATCCCTATCAAGTTAAACAAATATCACAATATCATATTACATTTCTAAATGGTTAGTTGTGAAATTACCATTCCAATCACATATTCCATTTTAAATTTAATTCAAAATTTATTAATAATTATATCAATAATAAATAATCATCAATTTTGGGATTCTATAATAATAAATCACCTTAGGTCACTTATCATGCAAAATATACATTAAGCTATTTTTCAATTCAATTAAAATCATGGTAATCTCACCCCATGGGTTTCCAAAAGATAGGTATGAAGATAAATTCAAAAAGGACTTCAAGGAATAATTCCAATAATTCTTTAATTGATTTGGGAGTATTCTACACTAGATAAATCACAATATTTCAAAAACATAGTATTTATCAAACCATAAAGTTTAGATTTAGAACCCCCATCGTTAATTAATGATCCAACAAGGCTTCTAATGGCCAAAGACCCTGAGAAATAAGGTGTGGATGATTGCAAAGAGAATTCATGATCAAAATAGATAAATATCACAATCAAAATGAAATTGGTCAATGGATTTCACCACAATGGTTGGATAAGAAGGAAGAGAAGGAAGAAACCTAATAAAAAGGACTTTCTAGGGATTTCTTACATAAAAAGTGACGTCCAGAATATAAAATTTCACCCCAAAACAACCTTGATAATTCCCTAGTGTTAAGAGGAGAGGAGAAATAACATATTTTAATGAAAATTAGCTAGATAACATGTTTAAAATAGTAAGTTATGAATTTACATGGGGAGTAACATAGTTACACATTTTGTAATTTTTTAATGGAAAATACTGAAAAAAAACATCACCTTGAATTTATTTTATTAAAACCCTTGAAAAATTAAATGACATGTCATTGCTTTATATTGGGTGTAAATGTTCTGCCATTGACTTTTTACCCAATTTTCCCTTTAAACAAACCTAACCACTTTTCATGTTTCTCAACTCCCTAAGAACCTATGAAATACTTAAACCATTTATACCTACGTTAACTTAGAGAAACATACATCCATTAACATTAGGTAATTTTCATAAACAATGGATCACGATATCTGAACAAGACTTTTCCACCATGGCTCAAATGAACCACTCATTGAGAAATATTCCTAGAAAAAGATGGGATTATACAACCTACCCACCTTATAACTGCTCATCCCTGATCTAATCCAAGAATCACTATTAGGACTCAGTGAACTAGTATAACCATTATTATCACATATGATCCCCCCTATACAAGGTCCTGTTCAAAACTCTCCCATTATTACACTTCACTCAAACCTATGGCATAGTATCATCCCAAATAAATTTCTCATTTTGATCCACAACCTGTATCAGATGCACCTTAAAGGACGCAACATCAAAAATCTAGACATTTGAGACACATTTCACATGTGAATGGTTTGTATTATACCTCTATAGATGAGACATCTAAAAAACATATTTAATGTTACTATAGTGTTGTGGACAGGAAAAATGAAACACCACTGGATAGACCCTTTCCATTATTTAAAATTCCCCAACAAACCAAGGTACTATATTGTCATATTTTCTAGCACTATGTTTCCCTAACCTAGGAGAAACTAGAAAGAAAACATGATCACCAACCTCAGATTTCAGAGGTCATCTTCTGTGGTCAACATATGATTTCCACCTTCTCTATTTGTTTTTAAATTGATGTCTAATAAATTAAACTTGTTTAGGTGTATCTGATATGAGACTAGGCCCTACAAGTACTTACTCACCTGCCTCCAGACTTGAAAGAGGCGAACGGTATAGGCTACCATATAAAGCCTCAAAATGTTCAATTTGGATTGATGCCTAGAAGCTATTATTATATGAAAAATCATTACGTTTCATATTTGACTCAAATTAACCCCCAAAATCCAAAACACGGACACATAACATATCCTATAAAACAAGAATAGTCTAATAATATTAACCATAAGTATATAGATGATAGGTTGTTATTAAGATAACACATGATCCTAGAGATTTCTAAAGTCCTTTACAAAAATGTGATGTGAAATGAGGATCTTTGTCTGAAACAATACTCCTTGGAACACCTTGAAACTGAGCCACCTCATGAATATTAATATTTCCCAGATCACCAACTATGAAGGCTTCCCTAATAAGTAAGAAGTGGACTTCCTCATTTATTCGATCCATAAAACCCCATAAAACATCATTTTTATGGGTCATCCAAGGAAATCCTATCAAAATATTTGTTGTCACATAATCCCATTTCTACTCCGAAATGGTAATGGGATGAAAAATTCAAGCTATCTTCTAATGATTGGCATTCACCTACTGACATGTGAATCATGTAGCCCTGAAGCAAGCTTGTAACACATAGATAATTTTATGAAATTGTTTCTCCAAATATTTTTAATTCTTTAATACATTTCATTGCACACGATCATGAGTATAAATGAACCATGAGATTCCCTTAGTATAAAATGACCATTTTAACATAGTTGTTAGGAGTAGAGGAATATATTAGTACAGTGATTTCCTTCTACACAAATTATTAATGAAAAAAATATAAATCAATTATATATTTGTATTTTTTTATAAATAAATTGAGATATTTACTATTAGTAAACGAAATTAATGAAATATATATGTTATATACTTAATAAAGTATTTTTTATATTCATCTAATATATATTTTTTCCATAGCGTTTTAATGAACCCTATTTGATATATAAAAACCAATATTTTTCAAAAGTGTAATTTTTCGCCTTTTATGAGATTAAAAAATTTAAATTAAGACTCTAAAACATTAATAATTTTTATAAGACATCATAAACATGTCATTGGGATGTAGTCTATAACTATTTACTTTGGATTAAATTTTAATATTTTTCGGATAACTTTCAAATTTTGATGAATAGTAATAATACAATAAATTTTTATTGAATACGATTTTTTTCATAGAAATAATTTATTTTGTAAAATTCTAATATTGAATGATTTTAAAGTATAAATAGAATATATTCTTATAAATCAATATAATTTATGTCATTATAATTAATTTTACATTGAATACATATGTAAAAAACCCTTTAATCATTTATAATGTTTTAACTTTTAAAACTCGTTCTCTCTTTCTGACAAATGGATTAATTTTAAATTAATTACTTCAACTTATGTGTTTTGAATTTTTAAAAATTTATTCAATATTCTGAATCTTTATGTCCAAATTATGTAAATTGCTTTGGTTTTTTGGGAATTATGAATAGAAACTTCTGTAATTTTTATTAATACGGTAAAAGGGTAAAACTGGTAATTAAGGGTAATAGTACTATTAAAAAATTTCACTAACACTTATAATAATATCATTAGATGAGTGTGTTTATACTTTAATCATAATTGGGTTGAAATGGTGTCCTTTGGATGCCACTTTTATGAGATTGGGACATTTAATTTATTTTTAAGGAAAAGTTAAATTGGTCTCACACAAATTTTAATAACTAAATTATTTTTCATATAAGGGTTTACAGAAGAAAAATTAGATTATAAATAATAACTTTAAAGATAAAATTTTATTATTTTTCATTTTAATTTTTTTTAATTTTTAGAAAGTAAATAAAAACCTTTAAAGTGATGTTAATGTTGTCACATTCATAATTTAATAAGTATAACATTTTAAATGCATGATTTTTTGAAAGATAAATTATAGTACATTTATTATTATTTAATATAATAGATTTAAATTCATCTTAGTATTTTAATTTTAATTTTAATTCTATAAAAATGTATACTAAATAATTTCACAAAAGTGATGTAGTAATTATTTAGTTAATGGAGATATCAAATAAATGTTATTAAAATATTAAAATAAATATTATTTAGGTTAATTAATATATATTGTTAATTTAATATAATACCTCAAACTGTTATTAATATAATAATTTTTTTAAGTTAACTTTTTATCTAAATATTTTCAAAAATAAATTAAATGAATACTATCAAAATTTACACTATTCATTATTTATCAAAATAATATTTTATGAAATTATTTAAAAATAATAAAACTTTTTATAAAATAAATAATTATTATTATATGGTATAAAATGATCCAAGGTCCATATTTATTATCTAATCGACATAAAATAAGTAAAAATTTCTCCCTTTTAATATTTAAATATTTTTTTTATTAAAATTAACTAGAAAAACTAAGTGTTTATTAAAATGACAATGTGTAAATTGACATAAAAACTTTTTTATAATTTATTTGTTGATGATATTACAATAATAAAACATATTATACTCTAAATTGGTACATTTTGGTGGATTTTGGAACAGTTTTTATTTTATTTTAATTAATATTATTTGAGATCCCAAAATTTCCCTCACCTCAATTATAAAAGGCTACCTCCTCCAAAAAAAATTCACTTCA
This sequence comes from Viscum album, assembly GCA_963277665.1. Taxonomy (NCBI): domain Eukaryota; kingdom Viridiplantae; phylum Streptophyta; class Magnoliopsida; order Santalales; family Viscaceae; genus Viscum; species Viscum album. Next base: position 82,133,385 of record OY728122.1, read on the forward strand.
GTTTGGGAAATTAGGCGTGAAAATACCATTTTCTATTCCATTCTCAACATCCCTAGTTACATTCTAGATGTTCTATTCTTATTCAAAGACTATATCTAGATCTCTAAGAGGGGATTTGTAGGAATCACATCGAAGAAGTGGTAATCTGTTCTACATATTCTTTCAAACTTTTTTCTTCTTCTACTTCCTCTTAATGATTTTTGTAATGATAATGTCATAAATCTAGTATCACATATATAATTATTTGTTATTATAATTATGAAACAACCATATTACACCTTCCATCTATCCTACATTAACAAAATCACCACGTGTGTGTATATACGACTTACCATATTTACGCCATGGTGTATTATATTTTTCACCACCACCATACATGGATGGGTATAATGAGGTAAATAATAACTATATATGATTATTATAAAAATATATTAATTCTTAATATTATACTACAACCAATTCAATACCATTGAACAAATATTGGAATGATATCGTCGCTCGTGCGTATATAAGGCCTACCATCTCCACGATGCGATGCGATTAATTATAAAAGATCCTCATTAAAGTATAATAATATAAATATAAATAATTATTAAATATAGTATATATTGTGTTAATATAATTTTGAAATCATATAAATATGACCTAAGAAGGAGAACTAGAACTTATTTGAAAAAATATTCATAATAACATAAAGTAGTTAATATCCAAATAATGAGTAATAATGAAATGATATTAACAAACAGATGATAATATGGTCATATATGATATCATAAAAATGGCTATTATTATTAAATAAGTCAATTACATTATTTTAATCATTATACACGATGTTAAAATACATAGTAAGGATATCAGACCTAAGGTAAGTAATAATTTTTCAATCCCATTATTATCTGAGTGTGTTTATTCATAAGTATTTATAGGGGTATATTTATCATCCACGTCTATGTTCTCTAAATATGTAATACTATTTCTATTATTCTAATTTTTTTAAATTCAATTTTAGAAAACTGTGAATTTTTAGTAAACCATATGAAAGTAATTTTTGGCCTTATTAAATATGGGTAACTTTTATGACTTTTCCATATAAAGTATCAGTAGAATGATTTTTTAACTTATACGGTATGAACATATTTTTCTACATCTTCATAACACCTTATTTCCATGAAGATTAATCTACACGATTTTATTTTTATTTTCAAATAAATTCTTTTCTTTTAAATATTTGTGACATTTTTAGATAAGAAAACATTTTTCTAGAACAAATGATATTTTCCTCAAGAATAATATCAACTATTTTATAAAAATTATTTTCCATCTAAGATGAAATTATTTAATAGGGTTATGCTTCTATCCCTATTTTTACTATTGTTTCATTGTTTTTATATTGGAATTATATTTATGAAATCCATTTGTTTTATATGGATTATGTTGGAATGATATTTATGAAGACCATTTTTTCATTGGGTTATTCTATGAGGAATGATTTATGTTTTTATGGAGCTTGTAAGAATGATGTCATTATGAGATGCGTGGGACCTATATCTCCCTATCATTTATTTGGTAATGATTTATATCTCATGAGATAAACATGGATGGAATTGGAAATGATCTTGGTTCATTAATACATGGATGTAAGGAAGAGTTAACTCGATTCAGTAGTGGACTTTTCCTGCTATAATGGTCTTGTAAATGAGCTTTAACTAATATGAAATGATTTTCTAAAGTTATTTTTATTCCATAAGACTTCATGTCTTATGTTATGACTTTTGGGGTTATGTTCATCGATTCTTGGGAACTTTTATGATTTATCCCATGGCATGATATCATGATCTTTCATATGTAGTATATGATTTTTAAATGTTATGTTATTATGTCTTATGTTTATGATTTGATTGATCTTTACCTTGTCTACCCTTTCTGAGAATATGATCACACCTTTCTTATGTTTCTTTTCCTTAGTTCAAGGTGAATGGTATTAAGTAAGATATGTCAAAAAGGTGTCTAGTTATGATGAAATAAGCAATAGACAATAATGATTTCTAATGAAACAGTTGTTTATGAATACTAGATTCTAAATATACTATTCCTATATAGTCCTTTTGTGGATTTGTTAAATTTTTAAATGAATATTCTTCAACTTAGTAGTAACATCTATGTATGTAATGTATTCGGGAATTATAGTTGGTATAAGAGGAAAGTTATAGTTATCCTTAGGAAACTGGGATGATAAAACCATTGTATGAACCCTAAGGTTATGTGGAAGTATAGGATAAAATCCTAGTGTTTTATAAATGATCATGAATAACCTTTGATAAGATGTAAAGTGTCCAAAAGTGAACATTTATTTTTGATTATGTGGTTTTCAATTTATTATTATTGTATCTCACACTGTGCTTCTTGGTTTTAGTCAGCGATTAGAACTGGAAGGTACAACATTAATGTTGAATGCAACAAGCATTAAAATAAATATACTATTGAGTAGCCAAATGTTATGGGAGATGGAATGAAAAATCTTGTAGTTATTCTCACACAACTTTCTCATGCTATGAATCATTCATGACTTACAAATGAGAAAATGAGGGAACAAAATTCTGTTGAGTCATTCATGAGGCAGTGCCCACCTTCTTTCAATGGGTCTCCCAATCTATTAGTGACTGAATAATGGATCAGTACCACTAAAGAGTTATTTTTAGTTCTCCAATGTTCAAAACATGATAAAGTCATCTTAGCAGTCTATTACTTGGTAGGTGTAGCTAATCAATGGTAAAAAATTATCAAGTATAATAGTTAAAGAGATGAAATCGAATCCATGGAATAGGACAAGTTCAAGAAATTATTTTTCAATAAGTAATTTCCTCGTATTCTTCGAACAACGATGGAGGAGGAGTTTCGTGAACTTAAGAAAAAGGTCAATGAATCCATTTGTACCTATGAAGTAAATTTTACAAGACTATAAAGGTAAGATTATGGAATTATAATCCAACCTGAGAGTAAAATTGATCAACTCATTAGTGGCTTAAAAAAAGTCTCTCAAGGGCATTAGCCATAAATGAATTCAATAGCTAGGAAGAAATCATTTGATGTATTTTCAAGGTTGATATAGAGATTGGAGTAACCCATCAGTGCTATTAGTTTGATAAAAAGGGAAAAATAGAATTCGAGGGAAAATATAAAGACCACATTGAAAAGGATATGAGTTTTCCCTTAATCTCAAATTTTGTAAACAGACATTTGATTGAATTGTCTTAAAGGGACTAGTAAATGTTTTAAATGTGGGAAATAAGGTCATCAGGCAGTTGAATTTTTAAGTGATTGGAAAAACTTTCTAATGATGTGAATAGAGATAATGCTACACAGAATTCACCTACTACACTTGAGTGATAAATTTTCAAGGAAATATGGAATTATTCCAAACAATTCCATGATCCAATGGTTATTGATGGTGATCAACGTCAGCAAAATATTAAGGCCAGAGACAAAGGAAAGTCACATGCAGGTCCTGTCAATGATTTTGAGTATGATAATGAAGTGGTGAAAGGTACACTTACCATACACTCCAAAGTATTGATATTTTTATTTGATTCTGGATCCACCTAGTCTTTTATTTCGGAAAAGTTTTCTAAGGTAATCGATTTATTACCTCAACAATTAGATGTTGAGTTTGCATTGAAAAATCCTAATGGCACAATGGTCACATCAAAAGATTATAATTATTCTACAGTTGATTTTTGTGGGAAAGTGTTTCCTACAAATCTTATGATCCTTCCTATTGTGGAATTGTATGTGAATCTTGGTATGGATTGGGTTCCTCTATGAGGATCTCATGTCAATTTCCAAGAAAGTTACGTCACATTTCATATTTCAGATCAATATATGATCATATATCGGTGCATGGATGAATATAACCTTCTAGTAGATATTTCTACCATCATATGGGTATTGATTCCTATAAATGAGGTTTAAATATCTCCAATGGTTGGGTAGAAACTCCAAATTAAAAATACACCCAGTTTACATGAGTTTTTTGATGTATTTCTAGATTAATTTATAGGTCTTCCACTGATTTGTGATGTTCAGTTTTCAATAGAACTCATACCGGGTGATATTTATGCTTATCATAAAATTTTAAAGTATATTTTCACACAAAAGGAGATGAATATTGGTAAACGAAGATGTTTGGAGTTAATTAAAGATTATGAATTCTCAATACATTTCTACCCTAGGAAATAGAAAAATGTGGTATACTCTTTGATTCAAAAGGATCATGCTATCCTATCCATGTTGAGGATCACAAAAGATCCAATATTTATGGGTTTTCAAAGGATAGATATTGAAATTTTAAAGGAAGGGGGAAATATTATCTTTCTCAAATTAATGTTCAACCATATATACAATTAATGATTAATGAGGCATATAAGGGAGATATAGATCTAAAATAGCAGGTGAGAATGTTTGTAAATTCAACCTTGATTGTGATAGAATAATAAGGTTCAAGATCTGGGTTTGTGTTCCCCCATACATGAATTAGTGAATGATTTTCTGGATGAGGCTCATAGTTACTCATTATATATTCACCATATAATCACAAGGATGTACAAAATCCTTATATAGTACTTTGGGTGGTATGGAAGAAAAAAGGACGTTGTCGAATATGTCACTTAGTGCTTCGTTTGTTAGTAAGTTAAAGCCGAAAGAAAAAAGTATATGGGGATGTTACAACCATTACCCATACCAGAATGAAAATAGGAAAAAATAACTATGGACTTTGTCATTGGACATCCAAAAACATCAAAATCAAATAATTTTATATTGGTTATAGTTGATCGCCTTTCATTTTTGGAACACATGAATGGTATTAGAGAGGATTTCCCTATTGATAATCAGGCTAGGATATATGTAAATAAATTAGTAAGATTTAACGGAGTACCAATTTCCATTATATATGATTGGCATCCAAGGATTACCTTGAAGTTCAAGAGAATTATTTAGTAGGATTTGGATATAGAGTTATGTTTTAGCATTGCTTATCATCCTTGGACATATGATCATTTTGAGAGTACAATTCAAACTTTAGAAGACATGTTGAGATATTGATCTATGTATTTAAAAGGAGGTTGGGATCAACACATAGATTTGGTGGGATTTTCATAAAAAAATAGCTTTCACTTTAGTATTTAGATGTATTCTTATGAATTCATCTATGGAAATATTTGCAGAACTCCATCATGTTGGGATGAAGTTGGGGGAAAAATCTACCAGGACCTGATCTTGTTGGTGAAACAGAAGAAAAGGTCAAATATATTCAATAACACATAAGGGAAACTTAGAGTAAAAAAAAAAGATAATATGACAACCAAAGAAAATACCTAGAGTTTTAAGTGGGTGATAATATTTTTGTATGAATATATCCCCAGAATAATGTACTGAAATTTGGAAAGAAGGTAAACATGATTCCAAGGTATATCTGTCCTTTCAAAATTCTAGATTGTGTTGGAAAGGTAGATTACCAATTATTACTTCCACTAAATCTCTCTCATGTTCATAATGTGTTCCATGTATCTGTCCTGAGAAAGTACATACCTGATCATTCACATGTACTAAACTCAGAAGTCATACCACTGGGGAAAGATCTTTCTTTATAAGAACAACTGAATGAAATTCTGGATCATAATAGGAATGTTCTGTGAAACAAGACCACTCCCTTGGTTAAAGTTTTGTGGTGGAACCACCAATTTGAGAATTCTATGTGGGAACATGAGGATATAATGAGAGAGAGATATCCTCATATGTTTGTATCCAAGTGACACATTCCGAGGGTGAAATTTAGTTTAATAGGGGTATAATTTAACACTAGGATGTTTTTATGAAATATTTTCTCCAAATATTATTAATTATTCAATATCTTTATTTTAAAGTTATCGTAAATTTAAATTAACCATGATATTACCTTATTATAAAATTACTACTTTAACATAGCTATTAGGTTAGTGAAAATAAATATGTATAGAGAATTCATTCACGAAAAATTATTTTTGAAACAAATATATATCGATTATATATTTGTATTTTTTGTATTATTAAATTTATTGAATTAATATTACTAAATTAAATTAATGAAATATATTTCTAATATACTTAATAATATATTTTCTTATTCATAAAACAGATATTTTTTTCATAGGGTTTGAATTAACTCTATTTGACATATAAAAACCTATATTTTTCAAAAGTGTAATTTTCGGCCTTTTAATGGAGAACCCCTTTTAAATTAATATTTTTAAATATTAATAATTTCTATATGGAAAAATAAACCTATTATTTTTAATCACTTTATAAAACTTTACTTTGGATAAAAATGTAATATTTTTCTAATAACTTTAAAACATTGTCGAATAGTAAAAATACACTAAATTTTAATTGAAAACACATTTTTTCATCTACTTAATTTGTGTTGATATATTATAATATTTAATGGTTTTAATTTATAAATAGAATATATTTTTATAATTCAATATAATTTATGTAATTAGAATTAATGTTACCTTGAATTCTGATGTAAAAACATTTCAATATTTGGCAATGTTTTAACTATTAAAACACATTCTCTCTTTCTGACAATGATATTGATTTTAAATTAATTAATAAAAATTATGGGTTTTGAAAATTTAAAATTGGATTCAATATTTGGAATAATTATCTTAAAATTATTTAAATATATTTATTTTATTTTTGGTCATAATGAATAATAACTTCAGTAATTTTTAATAATACTATAAAAGTGTAAAACAAGTAATTAAGGGTAAGAATACTTTTATAAAATTACCCTGACACTTGTATTAATATTATTAAATGAGTGGTTTTGACCTAAATCATCCTTGGTTATAAATTTTGTTCTTTGAAAGCCACTTCGAAGAGATCAGGACATCTAATATTTTTTATGAAAAACTAAATATGTCTCACTCAAATTTTAATAAATAAATCATTTTTTAAAATAAGGCTATAAAGAAGATAAATGAAATTATAAATACTAATATGAAATAGAAAAATATTTTTATTTATCATAGTAATTTATTGGTATTTTTTAAAATAAATAATTATTTTAAATACTTATACATTGATGATGTAAAAATCAATTAATTGATGAGAAATCAATAAAAAAAATTTTGTTAAAATAAAAATTACCATAAAAAGACCAAAACACTTTACCAAATCTTATTGATAAAGTATATATTGAAAATAACCATCCAAGGGTTGATTTAGTGACCATTTGGATCCTTATAGAATATATTTTGAAACTTATATTATTTTATTTAAAGTGATGTTAAAGTTATCACATTCATAATTTAATAATTATAACATTTTAAATGTTGGAATATCCAGAAGATAAATTTGAGTACATATAAAATTCTCAAATATAGTTGAATTATATTCATCATAGTACTTTTTTAATTTTTATTCTTCATATAAGTATACTAAATTATTACACGATATTGAAAAAGTAATTATTTTATTGATGGAGATAACAAATAAATGTTATTAAAAATATTAAAATAAATTAAAATTGGGTTAATTAATTTGGAAAATGAATTTTCTATTCTACATTTAATTCATATGAATATAATAAATTAGTTTTTTGATGTTAACTTGTAATCTTAATATTTTTACAGATCAATGAATTGAATAGTGTCACAATTGACACTATTGATTATTTATCAAAATAATGTTTTATGAAATTAATTAAAATTTATAAATTTTTTAAAAAATTATAGAATAATTATGATATGGTCTAAAATGTTATAAGGTGAATATTTATAGTCTAATTGACCTAAATATGTATATATTTCACCATTTTAATATTGAAATAATTGTTATCTTAATTTATATTAAATAGAATAACTATGATTTAATTAAAATGATAATGTTTAAATTCACATAAAAACTTATCTATAATTTAATTTATGATTATATTAAAACCCTGTATCATCTCATATTAGAAATTGGAACATTTTGGATGTTTTTTGGTTGGGTTTTATTTTATTAGAAATTAATACTTTTGTAGATCCCAAAATATACCCTCAACTCAATTATAAAATGTCACCTCCTCCCTCAACTCTTTACTTCCCTTTGAGCCTTAAATATTGTCAATACCATTCTATTTTCCCTTATAAGATTACCTAGTTACATTCTAGTGGTTTTGGTCTTCTTCAAAGACCATCTCTAATGCTCTGAGAGGAGATTTGGAGGAAACACGTTGAAGAAGTGGTAATCTCCCCAACCAATTATTTCAAACATATTTCATCTTCTACTTCCTCTTCATGAGTTGTTTCAATATAATTTAATAACTAAAGTATCCATTATATATTTATATAATATTATAATTATGAAACTTCCATATTACACCTACTATCCGTCCTATAGAGAATTAAATCACCACGCGTGTGTATGTGCGGCTTACCGTCTCCATGGCGTGGTGTAATCTATTTTTCACTACCACCTTACATGGATGGGATTAATGATTTAAATAATTAATATATATGATTATTATTGAAATATATTAATTCTTAAATATTATACAACCTTCAATTCAATTCCATTCAACAAATATGGGAACAATATTTTTTCTCATGTGTACGTACGACCTATCGTCTCCTTGATCTGATGTGATTCATTTTACAAGATCATCATTAAAGCATAAATATATAGATGAAAAAATGAAAATATTTGGTATATATTATGTTAATATCATTATGAAATGATATAAATACGAACTAATAATGAGAACCATAACTTATTCGACAAAACATGAATAAGAACATAAAGATGTTAATTTCCAAATAACGAGTAACAATTAAATGTTATTAACAAATGAATGATAACATGATCATATACGCTAAAATAAAAATGATAATGATTATTTAACAAGTAAATGAAATTATTTAAATCATTATATATGAGGTTCAGATACATACAAAAGATATCTCAACTATGGTAAGGGATAATTTTTCAAATCTCATTATTATTAGAGATTTTTTATTCGTAAGTATTTACTGGGGTATATTTATCACCCACATAAATGTTTCCTAAATATGTAATACTATATATATTATTCTATAATTATTTAATTTCAATTTTACCCAATGGTTAATTTTTAATAATAGGTATGAAAGTAATCTTTTTTGGTTATTCGATAGAATTATTTTTGACTTTTCTATAAAAAGTACAAGGAGAATGTTTTTTAACTTATATGGTATGAAGGGATTTTTTTAAATTTTCATAATTCCTTATTTTTATAATGATTCCTATACATAATTTCATGATTATTTTCAATGAAATTATTTTATTTTAAAATATTGTGACATTTTCATAATAGAAAACATTTTTGAAGAAGAAATGATATTTTTTCAAGAATTAATAACAAGTGTTTTACCAAAAAAAATTTCCATCATAGATGACATTATTTAATCAGGTTATGTTTCTATACCTATTATTACTATGGTTTGAAAATGTTTATATAGAAATTATATTTATCAAATCCCTTTGATTCATATGGATTATGATGGAATGATGTCTAAGAAAGCCATATTCTAAAGACACTATACCTATATGGTCCTTTTGTGGATTTGTTATATTTTGTAATGAATATTCTTCAACATTTAAGTAATATCATTGTATGTAAAGTATATAGAATTATAATTTCACAACTTTCTTCATCCCTATCCACCAGTATTTTCTACACAGATCTCAATACATATTTTTTAAACCACGATGCACCGTCCATCAAGAAGCATGAAACTCCCTCATCAGCTCCTCGTGCAAGCCCGTTGGAACCCGTACTAATCCACAGAAAATAAGAGGATTTCAAATACTGAGATAACAACCTGATGTCATCTCCCCACCATATAATGTTTCCCTCAGAACTGATCCCTTTGGATCAAACAGCTTCTTAGTCATAATCTGATCCAAAAACATGGGTATAATAGATATCTATGTTAGAGATACATGCCCCCGAGATTCTTGAACATCAAGATTCATGTCTATAAAGGGGGACATTTTCTACCACACATCACAAGACTACCATACTGCCTCTTTCTGTGTCTTTGGGATCAAAGAGTCTACAATAACTATTCCATTTCCCAGGTTATATGGAAATTCAATGTCAAATGACCGCAGATACATGACACACTTTCTCTGACCAAGGTTCAAGTGCCATATAGAATAGATGCACTTGAGGAACTTTTGATCAATTTATACAAAAAACTGATCACCCATGAGATAGTGTATCTAACTTCTCAGGGCATATTCTACTATTTCTAACTCATGATCATGCATAGGTTAATTCCTCTCATGCAGTCTTAGCTTCCTAGATCCCTAAGCAACCACTCGATGCTCCTTCATTAGAAATTATCTGAGTCCAACACCGGATGTGTCATGGTACATAGTATATTATTTACTTGGAATAGGTAAAGTGGTGATAGGTGTTAAGGTTATCCTTCCATTTAGATCTTTAAAATCTCTCTCCTAAGAATTAGAACAAACATATTTTACCCCTTTCATGGTTATCCCATACATTGGTACTTCCAAACAGGAGAAATTTTAGATAAAATTAACAATATTACCCACAAAACCACGAAATCACTGAATTTTGAAGATGTAATTAGGTTGTTCCCAAGATACAATAGCTACAAATTTCTCTGGGTCCACTACAACTCCTTCCTCTGAGATGACATGGCATAAGAAGAGCTCGTTATTTATCTGAAAAATATATTTTGTTAGGTTGGAATAAAGTTGAAGCTCCCTCAATTTACCCAGGATGATTTCATTATTTTTGGCATGATCGTCTAAGGACTAAGAGTACACTAGGACATAATTTACAAAAACCACCACAAAATGAACTTGAAATAAATGAAAGATCTTATTCATTAAGGCTATTAATACTGTAGGAATATTGGTCAACCCAAACTCTATCACTATGAATTCATACCAGCCATACCTACTCATAAAATTAGTTTGATGTATGTACAATAATATTGCCCTTAACTAGTGGTAAACTATTCTCAAATAAATCTTAGAGAAGATCTTATCACCTCTCAACTAATCAATGAGATCATCGATGAAAGGATGTGGATACCAGTCCTTGACTATCATTTGGTTCAACTACCAATAATCAACACATAAGTTCAAAGACCGAACAACATTTTTGGCGAAGATAACTAGAGAACCCCAAGGGGATGTACCAAGCTGTATGATGCCTTTAGATCCTAGATCATCTAACTAAACCTTCAAATCCCAAATATCTATTGGTTGAATTCAGTAAGGTGGGATAGAAAATGGATCTTCTCCTGACACTAAGTGAATAATAAACTCGATCTATCAATTTTTCAGTAAGCCCTATAAATCATATAAAAAGATATCCTGAAAACAATCAAACATTCGGGGAGAAGAATCATGTTGAATTACACCATTATCTAGAGAAAGACCATTGATTTGATCTATGAGATAATCCAATGTACATCGTATTGGTCCCACACAACTAGCTTGAATATCTCACTCACCCTGGTGAAAATAGAAGATTATTTTTGGATATTGGAAAGTAAATCTCATTCTACAATAGACGATATGATTTTGGTATCAAACTATCAAATACATACTAATAATCAAGTCGAAGCCTGTCATTTCCATCATGAACAATTCCCAAAGATGCAGTAATCACCAATCTCTACAGAACATACCATGAAACATTTGATATTATCTGAATGCTCTCCAAATGATGTGTCAATGGTTAAAAAACCATCTAATATTTAAAAATACAACATCAAGATATATTAAAAAAGAGAATATATAAAATAATGTGATGATCCTATATAAAAAACACGTGCTAAGGTTGATGATATAAGAATTGTACCTCCAACGGTAGATGACCCTACATCCACAATGGATAGAGCAGTATACAATACATGAAAATAACTTTTCCCACTTAGCTAGGTTCTAATATAGCTATTTAATGCTAAATACCATACTTGGTTGGGGGTACCACACTTGTACCTCAGCCTGAACGGCATTTGGGACTCCACCTACCTACCAGTTGAGGGGTAGCTAAGCCCTATCCCAGCTTCAGTGATTTTCCTGGTTCACTAAGAATGGTATTCTATAGAAATTTCACACAGAACCTCTGAATATAACCTAGTATTGCACAAATAAGACACTCAACAAGAGGGTAAGGACACTTCTGGTACTTGTGCCAAAACTTCCAAAACTAATGGCAGAAGATAGGAACAAAATTATGGGATGTTTTTTCCCTTACCTAAATGATATTCCCATTAATACATTAGAGGAAACTTTCATAACAACACTTCTTACCACTCAAAGAGGAACTACCATATTTCCATGCTAAAATAGTCGGGATACTACTCAAGGCCTCTTTTAGATTCCCTTCTGTTATGAGTGGCAGATTCATCACATATTCAAATTTTATCAAATGGAAAAAGTTTACCCACTACCTGATCTCATATTGAAGACCATCCAAGAAACATCTCTTCCTAGAGATCACATCATCTTTTAAAGATGGTGAAAAACACTATGGATCGGTAAAACATCTAGAGTTTTCTAGCACTAAAAAACCCTCCTATACTAGATTTCATTATCTCACGGTATTTTTCATACACAAAGGAATTAGGATAGAAATGGATCAGAAAATTTATCACAAATTAATTCCAAGATAGGTCATCCATCTACCCAACTTCCTCCGTAATATCCTAACAATTCATGGAAGGTCCATGAATTATATATATAGAATGTATCACCCTCATATCTAATGGTGTCTCAAGATTATTGAATTTTTTTAAACTAATTAAATCTAGAACTCATCCACCACATTTCACCATGAAACTTTTTTTCCAACTCAAACAATAAAGGAACAATACAAACAAACTTTCTTTCCATGGATTGCATGACCCTCAAGAAACTATCACAATGCTGAACAACCATTTGTTCCTCAAGATCTATAGGAAGATTTGATTCAGCAATGTTAGGAGGGTGATTATTTCCACTCTCCTTATTCTCAAGATGAACATAATGAGGGGTCATTTTCTCTACAAGACAGTCACACACTTTAGATAACTGTATATCAATAAAGTCATCATAACATGTGACTGTAACGGGGAACCACTAACACTTAATCTCTCTAGATTCAGCATAAAATTATTTTATCATGAAACCTCATCTTATTTAATTTATTTTGTGAAAAAATATCTCATATGTCAGTTCAAAATGAAATTATATATCATATGAAAAAATAGATATATCCCTATTATGAACAATTCACGTCAATATATCCCTATATTCATATTATGATGCATGTATTATCATCTCATTCCATACCGGGACTTGATTAAAATATCAAGAAAAAATATTATTGTAAAATTGAAACCTCAAACAACATGTGAATCACCCAATGATAAATAACATAAACTACAACTAGCACACAACACAAACAATAATCACATCCTAGGGAACTCGAAATTTCCCCCATACATGGGGTAGATAGTGCCATGAACAATCTCTTTACCAAGTCTCGAAATATCATAGTATCCATTCAATCTATTCCCAAATATTAAAGATGAAGAACATATGATCTACTACTCTGACACAACTTAGTAATTTCTTAGTATCTGACACCCTCTCATGTTGTTGGAAAGGGTTGGTCATGAGACCTCAAACACACCTCCCCGTATTCCAGAGGCTACCAAATAGTATTAGGGGTGTGAAATGTATACTAGGGAGACTATAACCCTTTGTATAAAATCTCATCTATGTAGATAAAAATCCTAAAAAATGGAAATAATAAAAGTAAATACATATCAGACAACATCCATAAATGCAAACTGAATAATCAAATAAATAATAAGGGAATAATGTAATTACAATCTAGATTTTAAATAAAGGTAATTAAAGAATAATTCAAGAAAAAGACAAGAATAATCAAATAAAATACTTAAATTCTTAGGTTCCCACTCCCACATATGCACCATCTCAAACATCCTTCCCATCCGCAAACAACCAATCAACAACTGGGTCCTATTCCATTTTCCAAAAATGTATCTAATTAATTTTCTTGGGTTCCAAACTATGTGAAAAAATAGGGTGTCAGTATAACTCATAATTTCGACAGACCCATGTCTAAAAAAACCACTCTTATAATAACTGTATGAAATTAAGCGATAAAAATGTGTTTTTATTAATTCCAAAATTTGTAAAATACAACAACAACCTGCTTCGTCTCCATGTTATAATATCTCTAAGAATGTATAATGACCACGATAGGAAAAAAATAACCAGGGTAAAATAACCTTCTTTGGAACAATACCAGAATACCCATGAGAAAATATTATGGACTTGCCAATCACAACCATATAACAATGGTACAATCACAAAAATCTACCTAGGTCAAATAACTGTAAGCATTACAACATTTCTAGGTCAAATCCCTAAATTAATTACAACATGGGACTAGTAATTGACTTCTCTTTCTAATAATTAGAACATGGGACTCAAATGAGCCATCCCAATATCATCATTATAGCATATAAGTGAGAATGTTCTAGGGACGAGTCCAATATATAAGCATTACAACATAGAACACAATCCATGTCGAATAGTTTGGATGTCACAATATCACATCACATTTATCAATGGTTATTTATTAGAATTACCAATCTTATTTTATATTCCATATCAAATTTTATTCCCAATTTATTAACAATTATGTCAATAATAATTAAGCCAAAATTTTGGGATTCTATAATAATAAATCACCCTTGGGAACATGTCATGATAAGAATACTTTTATCTATTTTTCAATTCAATTATATTCATCATTCGCTCACCCCATGGGTAGCCAAAAACTAGGTAAAAATCCAAATGTGAATAAAGGAATTCAAGGATTAATTCCATTAATTATTTAACTAATATAGGTGCATTCTTCATTGATGCAATCGTAATATTACATAAACTTGGAAATTATCTGACCATAGGGTTAAGATTTGGACCCCCTTCCTTTAATCGATGATCTAATAACACTTCCAATGGACAATGCCCATGAGGAAGAAGGTGTAAATGATTATAAATGTATTACTAGATCAAAACATATCAAGATCAAACCCAAAAATTCAATCGTTCAAAGGATTTAACCACAAAGATTGGAGAAGAAGGAAGATAAGGAAGAAACAAAACCAAAAGAAATCACCCAGGATCACTCACACAAACAGGACATCTAGAAGTGAATTTAGAAACCCAAAATATTCTATAGAATTCCCTAGGGTAAAGATGATAGGATATATAGTGTATTGTAATTAAAATCATCCACACATCCTGTTTAAAAAAGTAGGTTGATAATTTACACAACATGTAATGTAGTTACACATCATGTAATTGTTTTTAATGGAATATGCTGAAAAACCCATCACCTTGGATTTATTTAATTAAAATACTAAAATAATTACATTATGTGTAATCCCTTTACATGATGTGTAAATGTTCAGTCGTGGATTTTTCAGCCCATTTCCTTTAAAGAAATTTATCCTTTTTTAAAACTTCTCAACTCCCCATGAACACATGAAACTTATAACCCATTTATACATGGACACAATTAACTAAAAAGATCATATATCCTTGATATTTAGGTAATTTTCCCTAATAATGGATCTCCATATATGAAATATACATGGACAAAATTGATCAAATGAAAATCCCAGAGAGAATACTACCTAGAGAAAGACCATATGTTATAATAATCCCTATCGACGTTACAATAGATCTGGTAATGGCCATATTATTTTCGTGATTTTAGCCTCTACCACACCAATCAGAACTCTAGTAGGTCCCCATTGAATTTATAGTAGTAAATTTTTATCCTTTATGATTTCTCTATCACTAGACAATTTCCTCAAAACATGAACATGATCCACCTATAACCACTCCAACACTGAGCAAAGACCAAAATATATGAGTATTAACAAATAATATATTAAATCCATACATAATAACATTTTTGGAGTTTAATTGTATTACTTCTATCATCACATGACCCCTTTGATTTAAAAATTTTAATAACATTTTTACATGGTTTTGTTATAATATTGTTTTATTTGTAATTTATTTTAATATAATAATCCATCATATGTAATGTTTTATGGAGGCTAAATAAATTAATTGTTGTTTCTTTATGGATTTTTATAAAAACATGACTTCAATAAATAAAAATAATTAACTAATAAATAATAATATAAAATTTAGGTTCAAATCATTGGAACCAAAACAAAAGATATCAATTTTATGTTTGAAAAAATATAATATGAGGAAAGTTTTGTAAAAATAATCACGGAATAATATAGGATGTTAGATTACATGAAATTAATTTCCTAAAATGTCAAATGAAATGATTCATACACAACCACATAATCAATATGTATTAGGATACACCTATGTTATATTCCTAAATAATCACAATAAATGACATACCCATCACCAATTATATAAAATATGAGAATGACTACTAGTGTCGACATTCTCTTTACTTCATATTTTTTTTAATCTTTAGGAGTCTCCAAGAATAGATTATTCTTTCCAAAAATGACATAATTGGATAGGACAAGCATGTGATTTCAAAAATAATTCATCTATATTAACCAAATAATATTAGAGATGTTCACACCTTAAATGCATTCTAAAGTGTTTTGAACACCACCACCACTTAAATCATATAAAGATTAGTTGTTATGACTATTTATAGAATACTATTCATAAGATATTAGAAATTTGTAGTGAAAATTTAACATTTGGGGAATTTTTTATAGAGATAATGATCCTATAGAGTACTTAACATAATCTCTAAATGATTCTTATGGTGGCATGAGATCATGAGTAAAACAATATTTGATCAACAAATACAAAGAAAAAAAATGATAATATTGTGCTAAAATACATTGTTTATAAATGATATTAAAATCACTAGATAATTTTTAGACCAAATGGAATAAAATATATTTATATTGTCTATAATTACTATGGAAAATATATTTTGGTATATCCTCTCTCCTTATCCATAGTTGATGGTATCCCAACACCAAGTTGATTTTGGAAAAAAATATTTCTACAAATTGTTTTTAAAATACATCATATAATTTTTTTAAAAGATACTTTATAATGATAAAAAAATTATTTAAAATCTTATAATCAAAACATAATCACTATTTCGCATCTCATTTCAAAACAATGTGTATCAGATCCACCCATAGAGTGGTTCTCAATCTAACAAAAAACATTATTCAATAAATATTTAAACTAAACATTTAATTAATTTTTTTGTCTAATAACACATTATATGATGATAGATATATTATAATCATCTGTTGATATCAATTAAAGGAATAATACACCTCTTTATTTGATGGTATTATAGTTAAATATTGTTGAAAACATCTGTATAATAGTTTTATATCAATATAAATCCAACTTGGAAAACCAATTTTATCATCATCGTCACTATTAATTATTACTGGGATTATATACTCAAATAACCCATTATAATAGGTTATAGAAAACCAAAATTCTCATATTATTCACCCCATAATTCATTTGTATCACCAGATAAAGTTATAAACAACACCTTTGGGCTATAGTGGTTGATTTGAGTATTATATTAAATTTAAAAAAAAATCATTCACATGATGTTATTAAACCTATGAATGTATTTTATGGTATTTTTTCACATGTATTACATGATTCCTATTATAATATTGAATGATTGATGATTGTATACTATTATATCATATTCTCTTAGACGTTTCTTGATGTGCAAGACATGTGACTTAATTTCTAACCACAAACCTAACTAGTAAAGTATCTCCTCTAAATTTTATTAATAAGTAGGAACATTATAAAATAATTCATTGTTTAATCAATAAATATGGTACTTAAAACCATCAAAGGTCCCACATCTACCTCAGGTAGAACATGTTAAACAATGAATATGTTAACTGAATTCTTCTTAGACTTGGATTATCCATCCAGATGCATTGGTACTATCTAGGATCATTTATTAGTTATAAAATCAATACATATAAATGGAAACTACTTGTATGAACCTTCTAGTCAAGGAATACTCACTTGAGCCTTTGATACTAGAGTTTTATTTGAACCTTTCACCATAAATACACTATGTGAGTTATTGTAGTAATGCTTAAAGTGTATAAGATTCACAATTTTTTTGAGATAACTAAAGGAAAATAATCTTCATGTTATTGAATAAATAGAATTTAATATATTATCCATATATATCCCTCTAACCCATTGAGGAAATAATCAATTCATCTTATCGGTAAGATGTTTTTATCCATTGAGTAGGATCATCTCACCTTTTCTTGAAAACAAAACTTAAGTCACATTCCAACATGGTTATGTGAATACTTTGTATAAATGAAATATTCTTCATGGTATCAAACACTTCCATAGAAACTTTATTTACCATCCTAACATATATATCATTATATAACATAACCACCCTAGAATGTATGTCAGGAAACAACCCTAAATATAATGACAGAGCCTTTAATGATTCACAAACTACTACCTCTTGAGAAGTCCAAGCCAATGTTATAAAATGAGTAACATATTACATAATTTTGATATACTATACCATAATGTAAATAATTTATTCATTTTTTTATTCTTTAAAAATATTATGGTAGATATGTTGTTTGAACTTATTCTCAAACCCTCTCTATGTTATCTCTTTTTTAAATTTTTCAATCCCGACCATATCACACCACATTAATGTAATTCTATCAAACATGGATAATATTATGTTTAAAGTCACATATTCCATAGTTCCTAAGAATTAATAGAAAATTTTAGTCCTCTTTATCCATTTCACTGCTACTTTAGGTCACAAATTCCATCTAAAAAACATTAGATTCTTTCATAGAATTTATAAAAAAAATTACATAGGGTTACTGAGTTTAACAAACCCCTTAAGAAATATTTTAAATAATATTTCTAATTCTTTTATAATTGAAAATCCATTAGTTTTTTTAGTATTTCTTTTCTTAAATTATTTGTTATGTTGATTTACCAGGGGTCTACATTATGGCATCACTCTACAAATCCTTATGAAAAAACCATCACCCCATGCTATAAATTAATTATCTATGGTCCCCAAAAAATCAATTATGTATTTCTCCATTTACTTGGTAATTACTTGTAAATTATGTACCATAAATATTTATTAATATATCAATTTTGAAGCATATTTTATAATGAAATATAAAATTTCCAAAAATTTATCATAGTTATGAAAATTAATCAATCATAAAAACATTTTGAAATCCACTTTTAATATTCTATTTACAAAACAAATTGTTTAAAATACATTTCATATTTAAAACTCCATATTTTTTGAAAATTATTTAACCATGTTGAGTATCTAATCCAACAAATCCTACAAGATTCATAAATAGATCTTTTCCCCTAAAATTTTAGGAACAACTATGAAAAATATTAAAATAAGCTATAATTAGTTTAATAACCACTTGAACTACTAAATATTTTTAGTAACTCAGTGTAGACTATAAATTTGTAGAATAAAAGTTTTATAACAACATTATTAATGTTAACCTAACATATATCCATGTACATCACCAAATAAACCCAAATTGATACCATTTTATAACATTTCAACCTAGCGCATCACTCCTCAACCTCACTTGACAAATCCATAATGTTATATGACCTTATATATGTCTCGTTGATCCCTAAGATATATAAATAAAAGGAAACGTATTATAAATTATTAATATGGGTATTATCCAAGATACAATACATTATCTAAATGTTACTTTTATTCTAAAATTTTCGTCTCAGGTATCCATATATTAGACATAAAAAAAGAGACAAGTGAAACAATACATAGCAGAACACACACAATATGGTTCATAATATAACCTTTTAGAGAAGTAGAAGGCTGCAAAAAAAATTACAATGTTCAACATGTATATAAAACTCAAAATATAATGTAATAAAGATACACAAAATAAGGTACCCAAAATATATCATTCAAACCACTTTACAATGTCACCAAATAATTTCATGAGCCAAATATTCATTGGAATGTTACTTATCTTTCATATCTCCACTATCAAGGCTATTTTATTCAACTAGTAAAGAAATTTCTATTACACATATCGATATCATGTTTTCCATAATCAATACATCATACATCGTGGCTGTGTATGTGTTTATTTAATGAATCTATAAGATATCCAAAAAACATCCTATGAAAACCATGAAGGATAAAATCAATCAAACATTAAATTAACTTTATTAAAAATTATGTAAAACTATATTTGTTTCTAAAACGAAATTAAATTATTTAACACTTTAATAATCAATAATATTTTCTATAAACCATATGAAAACATGTTACAATACCCATAGTTCAAAAAACCATCTGCATAAAATCCATTTTGTTTTTCAAAACCTTAAGGGAACCCTTAAAACATGAAAAAAATACTACCACTTAATCATAACTATATTGACTAACTATCCATTTAAATCATCCTTGACAAACCCAATAAGGAACCCACACATAAATGGTAGATTTTTCAACCTTATCAATGTTTAAAAGGCACCCAAAATGAAGTAGGAATTCAAGAATCATGTCCAATATATCTCACAAAGACTCTAATCAATATCATAACTAAAATTCATATCAATTTATCCATTTCATATAATTAAGTAATAAAAACCTTATAATCACAACATTTTAATTTCACCTAATTTAACAGAAATCACACATAAACCAAAAAATATACAGGTTTTATTTTCACTAATGAATCTAACATTGAAATTCATTTTTCTATAATAATTTCAGAACAACAATTAAATAATGTTAACTCCTTAAATTAATTTGTTTAAAATAAAACATTCATGCTCGTAATATTTGGAAAAAATAGATTGTGAGAGAATCCACCCACCTAAACATGATGAAGGATTGGAGTCATGTTGTCAATCTCATGGTATTCACTCCCCTTAATATTTTTGAGATCCTAATAAAAAATTCTATTATATCAAAAAAAAATTACCTTCAATTTCACCCCTACCATCTCTTATTCTGATTTCACTTATGAAGATATTTTTAAAAATAAAATATGGTATCAATTTTGATTGAATGATATTAATTTTGATAGATAAATTATCAATGATTCAAATAAAGATGATATGTGAAGGATTTAATCACCCAAAATTCACTGTAGGTCATGAGATCTATTTTAGAGGAGAAAAATGAATGAAAAATTATAAAAATAAGGTAAAAATATAATATTAATGGTAATTTTTAAGTAGATGTAACTCTTGATTACAAAGTCTCAATGAACTCATAGCTAAGAAATTATTCCTTGCACTATGATATTTTAATATTTATGATCATTACCATAGTCCGAAGAACCCTTCATACACCCATGAATTTGTAACATTCTTTCCAAATTAGCCACATGGTCAACATGATATAATTCATAGTCTCACAATTATTCACTGACACATGTATACTTCCTAAACCCTTCAAAATAGACCAATTTCACTATAAACCCTCAAAAATAACAATCTATAGAAAATTTATATATGCCAGAACAAAAAATGGTCTTATATAACCATTGATAAGAAAAGAAATTATCCACTTTGGATTTTTGTGTCTATGGGTTTGAATTATTTAGGTGGAAATTAGAGTTTTTAATGGATAATTATTGGAATAATTTAGATTTATAGTTATGTAGGTGTGTCCATAAATAATGAATAAAAATAGTGGATTTTGAGAAGGCCAATGGGAGAGAAGTTATAAGGTAATAGATCCCAACATTAATAAATTTATCATGATGAAATAACTTAAAAATAATGTGTTAAAGAATATTATAAAGAAATAAAATAGTTGTTTCAAGTGAATTAACTAAAATATTTAGGAAAACTGTTGATAATGAAATATAAATGGGGATATTTTTGGATAATATGAATCATTGGTTTATTCAGGTGTTATTTTTTTACTATTACTACATTGAGGTAAACATTTTCTACAATGGATAACATTTCTTTAAATATTTTTGGAAGTGTTGGAAGATGTCTAAATAATTCTTTTAATTCTTTAAGTGTCTTCATGTGTGAGAAGTTAATGTTCAATTACCCATTTAATTTAGGCTTTTAATTTTATTTGGTTTTTTATAATTGAATATTATCTATGTGTTGGTCCAAGTACGAAACTCAAGAGGGGGTGAATTGAGTTCCTATAAAAATTTTTGTTAAGAACATTATTTGAAAGAATCCCCCAATTTAAAAAACAATACATACCAGTTATTCAATGTAGTAAATTTATAATAGTCTTGTTGTTCAATTAATTTCTCAAAAGATTTATTATTTATAAGTTATAACAATATTAGATATTGATATAAATTTTGAAATTAATTTAATAAAACAAAAAAAGTTATAAATACTATTCAAGACTATATATCAATTTCATGAACTAGGCCGGGTCGCCATCTGACCCATTCTGTGGCACGGCCTGAAGGGTGTTCCCGATCCCTGCAGCCTAGCACAAGTGGTTGAGTACCAAAAATAAAACTTGGGAACGATTTAACCAAATAAATAAATATAAAACAATCATAAAGATGAATAAATTTAAAACTAAAGTCAACAACCAAACATTCCCTTAAACTATGGTCAAAATTAAAGTTTACAACTTGACCTAAAAACCCAAAGGGGATGAAAATAAAGGAAAAACTAAAAGGAACTAACTCAAACCTTCGTGTGAAATGAGGAGTCATATACCCAAGCCACGTCCACCAAACTGACCTGCGGGTGCCACTGACAACCCGAACCACTCATTCTATGCTTGATGCCTCATCCTGAAAAGGAAAAGTGATAGGATAAACATACACCCAAAGGTGTTTATAGAGAGTTATCTAAAATCCCAGTAGGATGCTACCGAGAAAAGGTTCCACGTATAATTATTAAATGACAAATACATTTTCAATTTAAAAAAATAAAAATAAATAAGTTCTTTAACAGTTTTAAGGAAAACTACTTAAAAAATAACTTGAATTACAACACACACACACGCGCACACACTTTCATGGTAACCCCAGTGCCACACCGTGTACCGATAGTGAGCGTAAAGAAAAAGAGGAGAACAAATACATGGGAGAGGCCCTAAAGATACTAGCGAGAAGTGGGACCATAGAACATTGAGTCTCGGTGAACAATGGTATAGAAAAAAAACAATATACATTCTCATGCATGAGCCACTTGTAGGGAAACACATCCACAACATAGTGGTCTCCAAGCATCATCCCAAAGTTTAGTTAGTGTTGTAGTCGTCAATCTAGCTAAGTAAAACCGGGCTGACGCCTCTTTTGTGTCACTAGCACACTAGTCATAGACTTCCCACCTAGTAATCAGGCTTCCCTTTTATGCTCAAGTAGTTCAGAGTTCTTTTCTTATGTCATAATCACATACTCAAACCAAACAAGACACTACGCATGTCAAAACCACCATTTTCACACACAAAATCCATTTGAAATAAGAGGCACACTAAAAATATCCCAAACCTAAATCCGCATCACTTTCACAACCAATTAAAATGACTGCACAGTAAAAAAAACCACTTTCAGCATCATATACACCATTAAAAGAATTTATTAAACAATTTCCACACACGTCCCATGACATTAAGCACCAAACACATTTATACAATTTAACCCAAAATTTTTTTCACCCTCAATAATTATTTAATAAAAAAATTCAAAATTTCAAATATAAATTTTAAAGAGAAAAACACCACTTTACACCCAAGACCGACCTAAACCCCCTAACATGACTACATGCAGACAATTCCACCGCACGAACACAATCTGCATCACACATGCGATTAAAGAAACCAACCATGTAGTTCAAAAGACCCGTACAACACTTAAAAAAACCGCCAAAAAACATGCCAACCCATTTAAAAATACTCCACATGACGAAAACACCAAATAATACACCCAAATAATCATTTAAGGCAGAATGCATACCGACATAACACTAAAACACAAATTGCACCCGTTGTACATCCTAACAAATAATCTGCAAATTTTATAAAACACAAGTGAATAGTACGACATGGGTTTTCACAGCAACTACATACTCATATCATCTAAACACACTAATAAATGCATTAAGACATATTAAACCTTAAGTAAAAATTAAATCACACCAAACAAACTAATTAGCAGGTTAACCTCACAATTAAAAAAAACTAACAATTAACCAAAGATGAGATTTCAGCAGCAAGTTCACATATTATAAACATGCTCCCAAATAAGTTCAACTACAAATCAAACCTCATAAAATATATAATTTTCACTACAAAAATTAAATAAATAATTTTATAATGTAATTAAACTTGAAAATTAATTAATCAAACAACAGTTAAATATGGAACCACCTACTGCTATGTAGCAACCTTTGTGATTTTGGTGCATAATGACCGTCACATGCCAATCACACCTCAAGCAACACAAATAAACCATAAAATCAAATAATCAAGTGAAATACACCATAAATGAACCAAAACCAAATCCATACCCCCCAAAAAACCTTATAAAAGGTGGGAAGAGGATACCAGCGGGAAGGCGCGTGCGCCAGAGGAGGTCGGGATACCAGCTAGGAGGTCTGGCCGTCGAAGTGTGCACGGTGGTATTAAACCAGAAGGGAGGGCGCCAGACATCGGGATCTCCAGAGGGAAGTAGGGACCCGACTGGGGTTTAAGTTTAGGGTGCGGTGCAGCTTAGTGTGAGGAAGATGGTCTGGTGTGCTGCGGCTCGTCGGAGAGAATATGGCGTCGGGGGGTTGTCTTGCTGGAAGAGAGGAGGGGAGGGCAGCGCGCTGGTTTGAGAGAAGTGGGGTGGTGCTTGCAGCAGGTCCAGGGAGGAGTGACGCTAGGTTTGTGGGTGGCACTGGTTCCGTGCACCGTCGGTAGCAAGGCAGCGACACAATTCGGTGGTGGCCGGTCCGGTGAGGAGGATGGATGGGAGTGTCGAGGTGATAGGGTTCAAAGACTGGGGTGGTGCGAACTAGGGGGAGAAAGGGGGAGGTCTTTTGTGAGACTAGGGAGAGAGGGGGAGGGGTAGAGAGTAGAAAAAAAAGAAAAAATAAATAAAAATAAAATTGAAATAAAATTTAAAAGAAATACTCAACCAACTTAAACTAAAAAAATAAAATAAAATTATAAATCATAATAAAAAAAAGACAATGACGTTAATAATTTTATAATAATGTTAATCACTTAATAAAAATAATAATCTAATTAAAACATTAATGGAGGTAAATAATATAATAATAATAATAATAATAATCTTAACATCATCATCATCATCATCATCATCATTATTAAAACAATTTCAAAACAATTTGTTTTTTTCTCTTTTTTGCGTTGACTTTCATGTTCATCCAATTAATTTATCAACTAACAATGCACCAGACAGGCCGCACAATGTTGTGGTGAATCCACATAGCTTTGACCGGGCCCTATGTGTGCGTCGGACATTACCATGACAAAAAAAAATCATTCATCAGAAAAAACACAA
Organism: Viscum album; assembly: GCA_963277665.1. Lineage (NCBI taxonomy): Eukaryota > Viridiplantae > Streptophyta > Magnoliopsida > Santalales > Viscaceae > Viscum > Viscum album. The sequence continues at coordinate 82,159,052 of OY728122.1, forward strand.
AAAATTCATTCAGGCTCAGCCCGTACCTCAGTAGAAGAACTTTAAAGCCAGAATATATAAGTATATATATATATAATTATGGATGTTCGGGTGTGAAAATTCTCCCCACCATGACACTTTCTGCCCCCAGAAGGTACCAAAAGACTAGGTCAACCAAGGGTTCCATGAAAGATCATGAAGACACATAAAACAAAACCTCAATCACCTAAATACATAGCTTTCTAAAAAACATTTACCTGAAATTTAAAAAATTTCATAACCAGAGTCACCAAGAAAAAAACCAACGGTAAGGAATTCACCTCCAAACACAACTACAACATGGAACACCCCGACCCCTAACTTCGGGATCACTAGGGCCACTCGAGATCTCCAAGAATAATCATCCAGTGACCCACTACCTGAGTTAAGAAATTATCATGGTCGTGGTCAGGCAGAGCAAAAGTAAGGGGTTGCCCTGCCAAGCACACTTTGAAGACAAAGTTTCTCCACAAGTTCGTCTTATGGTGGTCTCCCCACCATATTAGGTTTCTTTTCAAACCTTTGTTCTCTAAACCAAAACAACTCACAAACCCAGACAAACCTTTAACACTTGCTTGATCCTCCAAGATCCATATGTTAAACCAAACCAACACAAGATTGGATGTCGGGGAGACCGGCACTGGGTCTCCCCACCATTTTAAAATTTCCTAACACCACATAACCCGCACGGGCATTCCCATTTTACTTTGAACAATACTGACTGAAACCAGCATCACGAACCCACCAACAAGGTCTGATTGCATGGAAAATTCCTATAGTGAACAATACTCCACCAGCTGAGATGGTTTTGATAGTGGAAACTCCTAACCTAGTGGGAAACTGGACAGGTGCATGTTAACCTGTCAAGAAAAAAGCATCTATTACATGAGTATAATTCTAATCCAAAACTGACCATGAGAAGGACCACAGAGCATGCCCAGAATATTTACAAGAATACTGATTATTTATACCTCTTTAAGGCACAAAAGGAACTAACATAAATAAAGACCGCAACAAGGAGGTAGGGGCTTCATGCCCTTCACAACAAAAATTATACCTTCAGAGGCGATATCACGATAGAGAAATTTAAGATGTCCCCATCTCGTCACTATAGAAATAAGTCGAATCAATCTCACCCCATGTCTGATGAGTTTTTGAATGCACACAAGCTTCACCCCAAGACTAATGGTTAGGGACCTAATTTCTAAAGCATCTATCGCCTCACATTCATAAGGTTACCACCTATGACTAGAACTTCCTCTACTGGATAACTAAACTGCATATTTCTCCTCATGCCCCAAGAATCAACTTCGTCAACTTCCCAACTGAGAATTGTGGGGAACAACTTAGAGTGCCCGACTGACCACACTAGAGATAGGGAATTGAGCGGTCTGTCAAACACGTGATTCAAACTAATGAAAGGGGCACTCCAAGAACAAGTACCTTTGGTTCACACTCCTAGTCGGATGAGGAACCTTCACCTACCATAATATGAACAAGACCAACAATTATTACGAACATTAAACTGATTGTTCCACACAACCTCTGGGGAACATGAGACTTGCTCATCAGAAAGGTCAACACACCTACATCTCCGCCTATTGATTGGTCAAGAACCTACAAAATCCATTAATTTCTATCACCTTCACTTCCTTAGGTGATACCACGGGATGAATTAAGTCATAAGGATCACTCAAGACACCCTTATTCGCAATAAGAACGGAACGATCACCGTTCACTGGTTTAATCCTACTCTACCATACGTACTCGAGACAACTTACACCCACAAAACTTTTAGTGTTCCTCAAAAACTGGAGACACTTACAACTTTCCCAAAGCATTAAATGATATCCAACTGGCCACAATGTTTACAAACAGTCGACACAAGCGAGTAGAACCCAACTCCACCACTCCACTGGGAGTCTGGGCTAAGCCAAGAACCGAGAGACATAATGGAAACCCATGGGACCTTTCTAGGGGGAATATCCCAAACAAGAAATCAAAAATATCCTTCCACAAATCCAAACACATCACAAAACAAACATCCACATACCGAACACAAATACAACAATTTCAATTTAAAACATGAATTCAGTCTTAAATAAAAGCACCCGCTTGAAAAACCAAGCACCGTACAATAAAACCCAAAAACTCTTTAGAGCTCATCTCTTTTAGTCCATACTCAAAACTATTTTCCAATTTCAAAACCCATTTAAGCGCAGAAAACAATTTTAGAGAAAAACCCACTTTTCAGGAAACAAGAAGCACCCTTAAAAGTCAATCACTCACCACCGATATTCCATTATGCCTCACAAAAATAAATTTTCATGCCACTCAAGAACCCATCCACACCATCCACCACTATCCATTATTCACATCCACATGCACATGAGAGCACCCATTGGAATATCACAACTAAACAATTCTCTTCTGTTTTCAAAACAAAACATTCCTAATATTCCGAAAATAGATTTTTCCAAAACCATATAAATAATTCAAGGAAAATATCCAAAATGCTTTCCATTTCTAAAAAAACCACTTCAATTTTAGATAACCCAATATATTATTTTCGGAATTTAATTTCAACAAACCAAACACCAAATTCAATGAGAAACACACCCCAAAAAACATGCCAAATACATAACAAAATAAAATAAGAGAAACCCCATGGTCCAAATTCCTTTTAAAAGAATACACTTTCATGACAAACCAAAACGGAAGCAAGACATCACAAACATTAAAGCACCTAGATGGAGGACTAGTGGTCGTGTCTAACCCGGCTACATGGTATAACAGACCATGCCCTAGGCAAGCAACAACCACTAGGATTGTCGAACCGTACTCTCGGGCGTCACATGGGTCGCTACTCCATGTGAGACTGCATGCAGTACCAGTTTAGTCCTACTGTCATCCCCCATTCACACAGACAAAAGACGAAAACTTAAATCTCAGACTACCCCTGGTTACTCGAGGATTGAAATGAGTAAGAGTTCATCACGCTCTTCTGGCACCTACCACTCGAGTACAGATAGTCATATCTCCGATCTATCAAATGCACCAAATAACACACAAAAAACCTCCTCTGATACCATTTTGTCATGAACCAGTTTGGGTCACCATCTGAACCGGTCTGCAGAAAGGCCCGAAGGGCGTTCTCGATCCCCATGGGCTGGCACAAGTGCCCGGGTATCAAAAATGAAACTTGGGAACTATTTACCCGAATAAATAAATATAAAACAATCAGAAAGATGAATAAATTTAAAACTAATGTCAGAAACCAAACATGCCCTTAAACTAGGGTCAAAATTAAATTTTACAACTTGACCTAAAAACCCAGAGGTGATGAAAGTAAAAGAAAAAATAAAAGGCACTAACTCAAACCCTTGTGCGATATGAGGAGTCACATCCCCAAGTCATGTCCCCCAAACCGACCCGAGGGTGCCACTAATAACCGAACTACCCATGCTATGCTCGATGCCTCAACCTAGAAAGGAAAAGAAATTGGATCTACATACACCCAAAGTTGTTTGTAGGGAGGGAGCTGAAAGCCCAGTAGGATGCCACCGAGAAATGTTCCACTTATAATTATTAAATGACAAATACATTTGAAATTTAACAAAATAGAAATAAATAAGTGCTTAAACAGTTTTAATGTAAATAGTTTTATAGAAAACTACATAACAAACCACTTGAATTACAACACACATGAACACACTTTCAGGGTAACCCCAATGCCACACCATGTGATGACGGTGAGCACAAAGCAAAAGAAGAGCACAAATTCGTGGTAGAGGCCCTAAATATACTAGCTAGAAGTGGGACCCTAGAACATCGCATCTCGGTGAACAATGGTATAAAAACACAACAATATACATTCTCATTCATGAGTCACTAGTATGGAAACATATCCATAACCTAGTGGTCTCCAAACATCATCCAAAAGTTTAGTTAGTGTTGTATTCATCAATCTAGATAAGTGAAAATAGGCTGATGCCACTTCCGTGTCACTAGCACACTCGTCCTAGTCAGCCCACCTAGTACCCAGGCTTCCTGTTTATGCTCAAGTAGTTCAGAGTTCAAGTCTTATATCATTATCACATACTCAAACCAAACAAGATACTAAGCATGCCAAAACCACCACTTGCACACACAAAAGCCATTTGAAATAAGATTCACACTACAAATATCCCAAAACTAAATCGGCATCACTTACACAACCAATTAAAATGACTGCACAGTCAAAGAAACCACTTTCAGCATCAAACACACCATTAAAAGAATTTATTAAACAATTTCCACACACGTCGCAGGACATTACTTACAAAAAACATTTACACAATTTAACCCAAACAATTTTTCACCCTTAATAATTATTTAATAAAACAATTAAAATTTTCATAAATAAATTTTAATGATAAAAACACCGGTTTTCCCCCTAGACCGACCCAAACCATCTTATAGGGCCACGCACACACAACGCAACCTCAAGAACACAATCTGAATCACACATGCGATTAAATAAACCACCCACATAGTTAAAAAGACCCTTACAACAGTTAAACAAACTGCTAGAAAAACATGACAACCCATTTAAAAATACGCCGTATGGCTAAAACGCCAAAAAATCCACTCAAATAATCATTTAAGATAGAATACATACCGACGCAACAACAAAACACCATCTGCACCCCTTGTACATCCTAACAAATAAACCCCACATTTTATAAAACACAAGTGAATTGTCCGACAAGGGTTTTCACAACAACAACATACTCATATCATCAAAACACACTAATAAATGCATTAAGACATAGTAAACCTTAAGTAAAAATTAAATCACACCAAAAAACTAATTAGTATGCTATCCTCACAATTAAAAAAACTAACAATTAACCAGAGATGATATTTCAGCAGCAAGTACACATATTTTAAACATGTTCCCTAATAAGTTCAACTATAAATCAAACCTCATAAAAGATCGAATTTTCACTGCAACAATTAATTAAATAATATTCTAAAGTAATTAAACTTGAAAATTAATTTACCAAATAAAAAATTATACTTGGAACCGCCTACCGTTATGTAGCAACCTTTTTGATTTTGGTGCATAATGACCATCGGATGCCAATCACACCTCAAGAAACACAACTAAACCATAAAATAAAATAATCAAATCAAATACACCATAAATGAACCAACACAAAATCCAAACCCCCAAAAACCCCTATGCAACGTGGGAAGAGGATACCGGGGGGAAGGCGCATTCACCGGAGGAGGTCTGGGCGCCGGCGAGGAGGTCCGGTCTTCAAAGGGTGTGTGGCGGTCTCAAACCAGAAGGGAGGGCACCATATAGCGGGATCTCCAGAGGGCAGCAGGGAGCATGCTAGGGTTTGAGGGTAGTGTGTGGTGCGGCTTGGTGTGAGGAAGCTTTTCCAGCGTGCCATGGCCCGTAGGAGAAAAGTGGGCTTCAGGGGGTTGTCTTTCCGAAAGAGAGGAGGGGAGAGTGGCACACCGGTTTGAGAGAAGTGGGGCGGCATGCGCAGCAGGTCCAGGGATGAGTGGCGCCTGGTTGCAGGGTGATGCAGGTTCTGTTCCACGCCGGTATCAAGGCAGTGATGCAATTCGGTGGTGGCCGGTCTGGTGAGGAGGATGGAAGGGAGTGCCGAGGTGATTGGGTTTGGAGAAGGGGGCGACATGAACTAGGGGGGAAAGGGGGAGGTCTTATGTAGGATGAGGGAGATAAGGTGAGGGGTAAAGAGTATAAAAAAATAGATAAAATAAAAAAAAATGAAATAAAATTTAAAAGAAATAATCAACCAACTTAAAATAAATAAAAATAAAAATAATTAGAAATCATAATAAAAACAAGATAGTGACATTACTAATTTTATAATAACATTATTGATTTAATAAAAATAATAACCTAATTAAAACATTAACGATGGTAATAATAATAATAATAATAATCTTAATATCGTTATCATCATTATTATTATTATTTTTAAAACAGTTCCAAAATAATTTTGTTTTTTTCTATTTTTTTATACTGAATTTCAAGTTCATCTAGTTAATTTATTAACTAACAGCGCACCAGACAGGTTGCACGGTGTTGTGGTGAAGCCACGGGACTTCGACCGGGCCCTGCATGGGCGTCAGACATTACCAATCCAAAAACACTCGTTTATTAGAAAAAGCACAAAAATTTCATTCGGGCTCAGCCCGCACCTCAGGAGAACAAATTTAAAGCCAATATATATCTATATATATCTATATATATAATTATGGATGTTCGGGTGTGATAATCAAAGTGAAACATAGTTCTCTAAAATACAATTTAAAATAGATAAAAACTAAAATTTCAAACATAGTGGATTAAAACAAGAGGTTCTATCTCAATACAATACTTAGTCCTCTCCACATGATGTTCACCTTCTACAAAGAAATATATATAAAACATTTACCCACACCCTGGATTAGGGTTTAAATAGTAGTATACAAACTATCCATGTCATAAGACCTCTACCATAGTTCAACGTGGGTACTGCAATAGCCTGGTCACACCAGACCACTACCACAGTTCTTCATGGGATATAACAAGTGCAAAAAAATGCTTATTGAGGATATCTTGTATCCTTCATTTCATTGTAGGAGACATTGTGGGTCTAATAAACAGATGCACACACTACCCAAAATGTATTAAAAATGTACACAGTAGGGCTAGAAATAAAGAGATAGTGTTTTGAATTCTCTATGTGTTGTGAAATGCATCTCTGGACTCTTTGGATGTAACTGATGTGAAGTTTGAGTCCTCTTCTGTAAATAGACACTGGAATAGAGTGTTGTTGGAGCTCTGTGTTCTGGTTTCTAGGAAGATGTGATTCTCCTCTATAGTGTTTGTTTTTGGAAGGATTATTGATGCTTTTATGCACAACCATCCTCATTTAGTTCACATCTAGTAGGAATTAGGGTTCCTCGTATGTTCTTCTTCTTGGACTTGTATCTCTGCTTGTATATTCTTTTTTTGTTATTCTCTTATTCTGTGTAACTCATGCACCAAGCATTCATATTATTTTTGGTGTCATGTATTGTCCAAAAAGGTCCTTTTTGAGGTACCTCATACCTTGTATTTTCCACTAAAATTGTCATTAATGTTGTCTGCAAAAATCATTAATTCAATTTGTAGCATTAAAACACTCAAATATTACTCTTCGAGATAAATTTAAATAAATGAAAATATAAATTGTCTTCCAGTTACTCCTCTGTCGGTGTGTCATTTTGTCAGGCACTCCTTGTATCAGTGAGTCCTTCCATTGGTATCAGTGACTTATTGTATTGGAAATTCATTCATTTGGTATCTCCATGTGTCCGTGAATCAAAGCATCTGTGACTCATTTTGTTCTGTTAGTGTCTCATTTTTACAATCTATGAGTGGTATATCGGTGAGTCCGATATTACTTTCTATGTATTTGTTGTTCTATTAGTGACCCATTAGTTCTTTTGGTGTCTCATTTTTACTACTTGTGAGTTGCCTATTGGTGAGTTAGTTTTTACTGTCATTGAGACATTTACAGTATCAGTGTCTCAGTTGAACTGCCATTTTCAGTGGCTCATACTTAGTCAATTTTCCTATTTTAACTATCTCATAACATGAATTCCAATACAATTTTTTAAACATATAATGGAACATATATAATCATAATTAAACATAAATAAAAATTATTTAGTGTAAATAAATATTATATAAATGATTAGACATGATTTTTCATGATTTTTGATTACTAAAATAATTAAAACTAGAGAGGGTCCAACAATATCTACTTTTTGATGATCACAAATCATGACATTATAAAGTATTATCAGTTGATGAATAATATAGCCATTCCACTTGTTATATCCCATTTCATATATCCCTAATAATTATAGATAATGTTCATACATAAGAAAAGGTAAAAAGAAGTAACGCCTTCACTTTTTCTACCACTTTTGGGATTATCAAAAAGAGTAAAAATAATAATGAATAAAATTCATGAAGGAAAAAGGCATAATAGAAAGTATTTAAATGAAGTATCATTTAATTTCATAAAGAATGTTCATTATAATTCAATGGAATGTAACAAAAGTACAATCAAGAAGACCTATCAAAAAGTGATCCAAACTACTCCATGGGATTTAGTTTGTCCTTTCATTTGTCAGAAGGATTAATAGTAGGTTCAATGGATGGAGGCAGAGAGGCTGGAATATCTGAATGAATTCTCAATGGAGGATATATAGTGGCTTCAAGAATAAAAGGGTCAAGGGTAGGTTTCTTTGAACCATGAGGTAGGATATGCTTTGTGATGATAGATTGGATTTGGCTTATTGCTTGTGGAACTGACAAAGACTAATGTTGTGGTGGAAAAGAGGTACTAGGAGACGTTAAAGAGATGTTAGGTTGCTTGAGAGGTGACGAAATTGTAACTATTATGGCATCACTCTAAACATGGAGATAGGTCATTAATTTACTTATGAAATTTGTGATTATCTCCCCTCCATATTGCATTTCCTTTTCAAAATTGTCCTTTTTATCCATGAACTTCTCTAGAAGAGGTATGAAATCCATCAATTCTTGAACATGATACTTAAAATATCTTCTGACTAGAGGAAACATCAAAGTCTCTACCAAATATTTAAAATGACTTGTTAGTTGATTTTTTGTATAAATCCTAAAGATGTAATATTACACAATATCTATGATAAGAGCATTGGAAGTTTCAACACTCTTGGAGTAGAGCATGACCATATCATGCACATGATCAGTTTCATTCTAAAATTTTTCAAGGATTTATAGAATAGAAACACCAAAAAATGATTGAATCACTTCTTGAAATACAGATATGACCATTTCACTATCCAAAGATTGATAAGAATGAGTAGATGAAGAAGGAACAATAGGGGTTGAGGTTTGTTATTTAATATCTTTAAGAACTATCTCTAAACATCCATTATACTAAATGGTTAACCCATTTATAGAAGAAACAAATTTTCTCATCTCATTCCCATGTTTTTTATTGTTCAAATCAATCCTTTCCATTGTTGAAATTATGTTTGGTTGAATCTCAGCTACAACCTTCTCTGAAACTTTAGCCGGATCGGTATCATTCACACCAGCTACCTAAAATAGAGCGGGAGTAGTGAGCATAGACTGTTACATCTCTTCAATCAAATCCTTTAATTATTTTACCTCATCACTTAAAGTAGGCATGGACACAACATGAGTGGGAATATATTCCCTAATACCATAGAATACTTATTCTATAAAAATGTCAATGTCTACCTTAGTGACATTGTCCCTTGAAGGGATATGAGCCACTTATTCTCATGGAACATGAAGAAACTCATCATCATCTGAATATTTATAGTCCAATCCAAGAGATACATATTCAGGATTCCTTTACCATTCATAAATAACATCAACATCTAAAGGGGTGAGTGTGTCAAGTCTCACTCTTCTAGATTTATCCCCCCCTCTGTTTGAGATCTTCTATATTGAAGATCCCCCTCAACTAGATCTCTTCTTATTTGTCCCCCTTATATTGAGATATTATTCTAGATTAATGCAAATGAGTCACTAGGATTGCTTGAGATTTCACTTACCTTTCAACATCAACCATTCCCTCTTCTGCAGTATCAACAACTGAATATCTAGGAGGGTCTATAATGGGTTTCTGATTCAAAGTACCAGCCAACACTATAGTAGCGTCTTGATCATCACCAGGATAATCAAATCCATTTTCACTTCCACTTATTTCATCTTCTCCATCATTTTGATCATTTCCATCATTGTCCTCATCCTAAATTATAGAGCCACTGCATTTTTCATATTCTTCACTACCAGAGCCACATTCTCTTACTAATACTTCTTCTTCTCTAAATTCTTCTTCTTATTCTTCTGAATCCTCTTCAGAACCTCTAGAGTTTCTGTTGTACTTCTCACTTCCCAACACTTCTATCTCCTCATCACCATTATTACCAAGAGTTGGTTCATCAAAATATAAGGCCATATGTGGACTAAGAGGTCAATATGATATACATTTTTGGTATTCTATATTCTTAAGGTCACATCTATCATCAATAGGAGAAGCTTGATCTCTAGTAGGAGTAGAAGCCTATTCCTCATTAAAATAAATAGGCTCTACATCTTTTGGTCTTAGACTATGATCCACTAAATCAATCAGCCTAACAAGATGGTCCACTGGATTTTATTTTTCATAAAACTTATCCTCATCACAAACCAATTCCTTTTTACATGGGTTCCAATGGATTTTCATCCTCTTTAATATCTCCTTACTCAAGAAATTTCCACTAAAAGTTGAAACAATTTCTTAACCTTCATCCAGAAATCCATTCTCTTGCAGCATGGTTGAGATCATCCTTGGGTATAACAGGGAAATGGTATTATATTAGGGCTTAATAATTTCACCAATACACACTATATGGTATCCGCATAGATTCAATTTGATTCCTTTCTTCATCAGGTACACGAGGTACACATCTTGGTACTTCATTGATGCAAAGTCCGCATTCCTGGGGCAATGATGGTGAAAAATAAACATGAACAATAGTATAATCTACCAATCTAACACATTAGTAATAGGCTTTATGTGACCCTCATTCCCAATTAGATCCTTCAGAGATCTCTCATAAAAAAAATGTCACTTGCATGTTGACAACATCCCTAGTAGTTTCCAAATATAACTTCATGTGGAACCTTGAGGTATTCTACCCAATGACTTGAATAAATAAAAATTATAATTACTTTAAATACAGATTTGATCCAACATAATTCACTACCTTTCAAAAGAAATTCATCATTTGTGTAGAAATCATAGACTACCTTTGGATAATAAGGCCTCACATTATTTGAAAACCAGTCCATCCAACCCTAGCTTTGTAGTACCTTTAATAACAAATACATACTCTCTTACAGACTTTCAATGAAAAAATCATTCTCTTGTGTAACAACACAAATTTCTAGAACTAGATTGATAGGTTGAGACTAAATAGATTCTCCCTTCAGTATGTTAGATGGTTGGGACTTGTCTCCAGATCCTCTTTAGAATTCATGCCTTATCCATGACATTTATGATGGTTCAGTTTAATGTTGGAAGGTGAAAGGTCGAGGGTAAGTAGAAATAAAAGAGTGTAAGTGTAAGAGGTTAGGGTGAGTTGTAGAGTGGATCAAATCCAATTTATATCATTTAGGGAATTAGAGATCATAAATTTGTAAACCGGGTTTAGTGAAATAAATGAAACAAAGTCGTTTTGGTTAAGACATAGAAAAAATAAAATACTATGTTCTATCAGTGTCAGAATGACAATATTTTCATGAAACTACCAGTTTCAGAATGATAGTATTGACATGATACTATCGGTGCCGGCATGACAGTATCAGCATGACACCGTCGGTGTTGGCATGACTATATCGACATTACACTATCGGTGTTGGCCTGATAGCATCGACATGACAATATCAACATCCACATAACAGAGTGTCATTTTCAGCATGACCAAGTGTCATCATGAAAAATGTATCGGTGTCGGCATGACATTGTTCGTGTCGGCATGACATCTACACTTATTTTTCACAAAGAGTTATCAAAATAAGGTCTTTATCTATTAATCATCCCTAATTCATGTTTGATGTAGTTCATTATTTCATAGTTTAATGGACTTGTGAATATGTCAGCAATATGATGTTTAGTGAAAATAAACTCTAGTATTATATCACCTTTTTGATAATGATCTCTAAAAAAGTGATGTATTACATCATTAGGATTTGTTCAAGAATGATAAACAGGATTATTAGAGATGTTAAAATCACTATTATTATCACATTTTATAGGAAAACATCTGAATTTATATCCATAGTATAGTAAAGTGTGTTTCATCCACAAAATCTGAGCACAAAAACTACCAGTAGCTATGTATTCAGCTTAGGTAGTAGATAATTCAACCAGACTTTTCTTCTTACTACACCATGAAACTAATGTGTTTTCCAAAAAGTTACATGTTCTAGAGGTACCCTTTATATCTAACTTACAACCACCAAAATCAACATCAAATAACTCACTAATTCAAATGGTTTTCCTCTAGGATAGAAAAATTATAAGTTAGTAGTTTATTTGAGGATTTTGAAAATTCTTTTTTGAACATTTAGATGATATCCATTAGGGTTATCTTGAAAACGGACACACATAAACACAGTAAACATAATGTCAAGACCACTTGTATTTAAGTAGAGTAAACTCCCAATCATTACTTTCTAAGTGTTTTGATCAACATATTTACAATTTTCATCAACATCCAACTTATAGGTGGTACTCAATAGAGTATCACTTCATTTTGTATCATCAAGTCCAATCCTTTTTAAATGGTCATTAATATATTTACATTGATTTAAAATAATAACTTCTTTATTTTAAATGATTTGAAATCCAAGGAAGAATTTGAGTTACCACATTAAAATAATTTCAAATTCATTCTATATCACTTTTGAAAAATCAATACATAAATAATTTTTTGAATATCCAAAAATAATATTATCTACATAAAGTTTAACTACTAAAAAATCATTATAATTTGGCTTTATAAAAAGTGTAGGATTGATAGTACCTTTTGTAAAAACATTGGAAATAAGAAAAAAACATTGTCTATCATACCAAGATCTTGATGCTTGTTTTAAACCATATAAAGCATTTGTTAATTTAAAAAAATGATTTGGAAAAATAGGATTTGTAAAACCAGGGGTTGTTCAACAAAAAAATCCTCAACTATATTCCCATTTAGTAATACACTCTTAAAATCAATTTGATATAATTTGAAATTTATATGTGACGCATATGAAAGAAATATTATAAAGGAAAAAAGTCTAGAAATTGGTGAAAAATTTTCTTCATAGTCAATATCGTCTTCTTGACTATAACCTTGTGCTATCAATATAGCTTTATTTATTACAATTTATCCAGATTCATCTACTTTATTTCTAAACACCCACATAGTGTTGATGGTCAAGGTATCTTTTGGTCTTTCTATTAGTGTCCAAAAATTATTTATTTCAAACATATTTAATTATTCTTAAATATCCATTACCCAAAATTCTTCATTGATTGCATCATTAATGATTTTAGGTTGAAGCGATGACGGGAAATCTTGATGTTCAACATAATTTTCAATAGAAGATATAGTCTATGTCACTTTTTCATGGTCTCCAACTACATCATTTAATGAATGGGTTTTAAGGGTTCTTTTAGGTCTAGAGAAGGAATGGCTAGTTATATCTAGTTCATCCACATGTTATGGTTCCTCACAACTAGATTCTTGAGAATTTGTAGAACTGGATGATTTAATAGGTTTCTTAAAACCAGGGTTAGATTATTTTTCATTTATGTTCAGATTTGAAAGATCCTCATCATGATTTTCTAGGGAGGTATTGGGTTCATGTGGATCTATATCAAAAAATTTGACACATGCAGATTCTTCCGCAGACTAAGTTCTTATATTAAAGACTCTATAGGATTTACAAAAAATTGAATATCTAATAAAGATTCCTTTGTCACTTTTGGATAATTTTTTTTCTATATTTTATTTCATATAAAGGATATATACTTTTCAATAAAAAACTTTGAAGTAATTAACTTGGGGTATTCTATTGTTTCACGGCTTATAGGGAGTTTTCTTAAGGATTGATCCGATCAGAACACTATTAATAATATAGAAACCTGTGTTAATAGATTCTACCAAAAAATAGATAGGTAAGAGATATTAATTAAGAATAGTATGGGCTATCTCTTGTAAGTAACTATTTATTATTTCTACAACACCATTCTATTGGCATGTCATAGGATCAGAGAAGTTTTTACTATATCAATTTTGTGACAAAAAATATTCAAACTCTTGGTTTTGAAACTCACAACCATGGTCACTTATTAATGTTTTAATTCTTATACCACTTCGGTTTTCTATTATTCTAGAATAGTTTGTGAAATGAGAGTACACTTCAATTTTGTGAGTTAATAAAAATGTCCGTGTATATATAGAATAGTCATTTACTAGAAAATAGACATAGTTCTTACCATTTCAACTTGAAAACCTTAATGGTCCAAAAAAATCCATGTGAACTAAGTCAAGAGGATGAGAATTTGAAACTTATTTCTTTGGTTTGAAATATATTTTATGTTGTTTACCCTTTTTTCAATAATTATAGGCTTTTTCATTTGGAAACTCAAGTTTAGGTAGATCCTTAAACAGTACATTCCAAGTAATCATTCTCTGAGAATGAATATTAAAATGTCATAATCTCTTATGCCCTCACTAAGACTCTTTGTGAAAGGTACCTAACTATGAAACATTTTGAGAGACTAAATAATCTATGTTTGTTGCATATACATTTTCATTTCTAAGATTAGTAAATACTAACTCACTTTTAGAATTAAAAACATTGAGTTCCTCATTTTCAAATTTAACATTAAAACCATCATCACATAATTGAGAGATACTAAGTAGATTAAACATTAATCCATCTACAACAAGTACATTGGAAATTAAAATTAATTAGAGTTACCAATCTAGACAAGGCCAATGATTGTGCCTTCACCATTTTCACCCAAAGTGACAAGCCCACCATCAATCTTTATCAGATTATTGATTAACAAACAAACTCATGTTTTGTTTCTTGAATATCCACTATCCAAGTACCATAGAATTAAACAGGATATCTTCAAACATCTTTCCTAAAAAAATAGAATAGACAAGAAAATATTTTGATACCCAGATTTTTTTGGGTCCAGGGACATTAGTAATAAGAGCCTTGGGAACCCACATTTGTTTCATGGGATTCCAACACACAGTTGGTAAAGTATTGGAAAAATAGACTTTATTTGGGCCAGAAAAACTTGAAATGATAGAATTAGTTTCATATCTATAACATGAAGAAAATATTCCCAAACTAGGAATAAAACAAGATTTTCAAAATTCAGATAAAAAATTCATTTTGAAAAAATTTATTTTACCCGGTTGATATCCAATACCGCAAGTGTATTTTGGTAAAACTTATTTACCAAGAATTTGAACAAGGATATATTTTCCATTGGTAAAATTTTCTAAATACATTTTCAATTGTTATTTGGAAAATTTATGCTCATTTTTTACTTTAATCAACTGATAATTCTTATCCTTTTCTATGGTAAGAATAGATTTGAGATTATAGGTAAGAGCATGTTGATTCTTTAAATAATTATATTTATCTTTTAACTCATTTTATTTTTCTTCAAGCATTTGGAAATATTCAAAAATTTGTTCACTAGTTCTATTTTCAGAATCACATTCCTCTCCAGAATAATAAGAATTATTTACAGGAGACTTAACGGCTACCTCAAATGTGTTTTTCATAAAACATGTGTTTTACTTGTCACCTTCCTCATCATGTGATGATTCTGAATCACTGGAGCTATCCTCAAAAACATTCCAAGGGGTATTAATTTCCATCTTATATCTTTTATCTTTTTCTTCAAACTTCCTCTTATATTTTAAATTTGGACAGTTGGCCTTTACATGACCTCTCCTCTTACATTCATAAAAAACTATTTCATTTTAGTTATCATTTCATTTCCAATCCATTTTCTCAAATTTTACTTAATATAATATTTACCTTTGTAGCTAGGCTTCCTCAAAAAATTATTCTTTCTATAAAACTTCTTAAACATTTTGGATAAATTATCCACTTCTTCATCATTTTCTGATGGTGAATATGAATCCCTTGTACTATTAGAATGAGTTTTAATCCATTCCTTGTCTATATTTTTTAATGTAGTGGTTTTGAAATCTTTTGACTTTCCCTTTGGTTCATCCTCCTCTTCTTTGTTGATTTTTAATTCATCCTCAACCATCATTAACTTTCTTATAAGTTCGTTGAATGAAAAAATACTGATATCATAGTATTCTCTAATTGATAATGAGACTCCTCTCCACTTTTCAGGTTGACATCTATGTAGCCGCATGATTTGTTTATTGGAACACACTATCTTCCCAAGAGATCTCATTGTATTGACACTCTCATTGAACCTGAGATACATATTAGAAAAGGGTTCATCAGGATTCATATGAAAGTTATCATATTCCATAGTGTAGGTATTAAGTAACATTTAATTGAAATTAGTGGTTCCTTCTTGGGGAATAGTTAAGGTATCCCAAATTTCATATGAAGACTTACATGAAGATATTTTATTAAATTATTCATCCCCTAAAGTATAAAAAAATGAATTCATGTCTTTAAAATTATTATTGTAATATGTCTTTGTGGAATCACTCCATTTAGTTCTTGGAGTGATTGGTAGGTCATATTTATCTTCTCTTACAATAAAAATATCAAACACCATGCTTTATAAGTGCATTTTTATCTTTATTTTCCATTGGTAATAATTTATACCGTTAAAGTTGGGAGGTATACTGGTATAATAACCTTCATATCTATTATCCATAATAAAAGATAATGACTATAATTTAATGATCTAAAAATTTAGAACTCATAGAAATTGAGAGATCTTTAAAAAACAACTAAAATCACATTTAAAAATATTGGAACAATATTTAAAAAACCCATTTGATACAAAATATTGGTCAAAGAATGACACTCATTAGGGGGTGAATTAAGTTCCCATAAAAATTTCTATTAAAAACTTTATTTGAAATAATCCACCAATTTAATAAAAAAGACCAGCTAGTTAATCAAAGTTGTAAATTTATAATAGTCTGGCTATTCAATTAATTACTCAGAAGATTTATTATTTATCAGTCATAAAAATATGAGATATTGATATAACTTTTGAAACTATTTTACTAAACCAAAATATTTATAAATAAAATCCAAGACTAACTATCAAAGTGAAACATAGTTTTTCTGAAATACGAGTTAAAATATAGAAAAACTAAATTTGAAAACCTATCTGATTAAAATAAGATGTTAAATATAAAGATGAGACTTACTCTTATTATCTTGGTGATCACCTGCAACCACGTAATATATATAAAACTTTGATCCACACCCTAGATCGGTGTTTACACAATAATATACAAACTGTCCAGGTCACAAGACCTCTACCAAAGTTCTGTGAGGGAACTAAAAAATCCAGGTCACACATGAACTCTACCACAGTTCTGTGAGGGATATAAAAGGTTCAAAAATATGTTTGAGTGAGTTAATATTGTTTCCATTAGTTTAGTGTAGGAGAGAGTGTGTGTTTAATAGAAAGATTCACACACTACAATAAATGTAATAAAAATTCACACAACAGAGAAAGAAATAAAGATATAGAGTTTAGAAGGATATTTTTATTGTGAAATGAAACTCTAGACTCTTTGGATATAGCAGATGTGAAGTTAGAATCCTCTCCTAGAAATAGACACTATAACCTAGTGTCAATGGAGCTTTGTGTTCAGGTTTCAAGGAAGATGTGATTATCCTACTTAGTGTTTGTTTTCTATAATTATGATTGAATCAATGATGAACAGAAATCCTCATTTAGTTCACAACTAGTAGGAATGAGAGTTCTTCGTGTGTTCTTATACTTGGACTAGTATCTCTTCTCCTATATTCTTTTTCTGTTATTCTCTTATTTTGTGAAACTCCAGAGATAATCTTTCATTTTATTTTGGGTGTCTTCTATTGGAAGACAAGGAGCATGTGTAGGTAACTTGTACCTTGTACTATCCACTGACATAGTCATTAAGGTTGTTTGCAAAAAATCATTAATTTAATAGGTACTATTAAAATAAAAAATATGAATGATAGAGATAATTTTAAATAAAAGAAAATTTAAATAGTTTGTTGGTGACTCCGCTGTTTGTGAGTCAATCTATCTGTGACCCCTTTTATCTATGATTCCTTCTCGGGTTATCAGTGACTCATTCTATCAGTGAGTCATTCTGTTGGTACCTCCTTGTGTCGGTGACTCATTTTGTTTTATCGGGGATTCATTACTTCTATTGGTGTCTCACTTTTATATTCAGTGGGTCGTTTATCAGTGAGTCAGGTTTTACTGTCAGTGTCTCAGTTGTTCTATCAGAGAGTCCTTCCTTATATTAGGGTCCCATTTGTTTTGTTAGTGATTCGTATATCGATGAGTCAGTTTCTACTATCAGAGAAACATTTACTCTATCTGTGTCTCAGTTGATCTGTCGGTGTCAATGAATCATACATAGCCAATATTCCTATTATAAATGTATTATAATATGAATGTCAATAGAACGTGTTAAACATAAAGTAACATATATATAATCATAATCAAACATAATTAAACATGATTTAGTGTAAATAAAGATGATTGAAATGATTAAAAATTATTTTTCTTGATTTGTGACTATTAAAATAATTAAAATTAGAGAGGGAACAACACTATGTAATTATTTCATTAAAATTCATTTATTCATGTATGTGTGAACTAATGTTTTATCAAGAAATGTAAGACTAATTTTATAGACTAATTGGATACATGTGAATTAAATGAGTTTTTCACTACTCATTTATGTGTTATCTAATTATACATAACATGAAATTAAGTATTTAAATTCCTATGTGAGTATGAATAGGGTGTATTTTATGTTAAATATGATGTATTTGGTTAATGTATATGAAAAATAAATAAAAATAAAAATAATCATTTAGGATAATCACTAATAGATTTTCAATGATATTTAATTGAATTAATTTAATATAAATTAAATAAAATATATTAATAAATATTATAGAATATTAAATAAAGATATATGTTTCATATTTGATGTTTTTATATGAATTATTTATGTAAAATGGAAATAGTTTATATGAATCAATTTTATGAATGTTTTTTTTTCTAATTTTCATATAAAATATTTTACTGAATATATTACAAATACTTTTTAAGAAAAATAATGGAGGATTATTGAAACATTATATATTGAAAATATAATATATATTATTTTAAATTCTACAAATGTCTATAAAGATAAATATTATCACGTTTTTGTGTTTAAAATAAAAAACCCTTAATTACTTGGTGTTATTTTCATACATTTTACAATGTTTTCATTGGAATATGATCTAATAATTTGTGATGTTCTCAAAATAGTGTTTAAAGTATGTCTCCTTTGTAAGTAATGAGAATGCCTAAAAATTTATAGAGGTATTAATTGGTGGATTTCAGTGTCCTTTCATTAATATTGTAATCCTAAAAAAATTGTGGTTAGTTGGTGAAAAAACACATTTTTTTATATGTTCATTTCATATAGCCAATTTTAGTGAACCCAGTTTATATGTTGTGATTTCATTATATTTTATTATATTTTTGGGATTGAAGTTTTTTTGTTATTCATGATAGAATATATGATTTCCCAAAATAGGTAACAAATCCATCTTCAAAGGGAAAATTGTTAATACCTTTTTTCACCCCCTCTTAGGGATTCCTGGGGGTACCCTATAACCAACATGTATAATTTAGATTTAAAATATTTATTTTGGTTATTTAATTTTGGATTATATATGTCTATCAAATTTAGGATATTTGATAAATAATGTTCTTATAATGTGTTTGACTGGTCAAGGTATATATCCATTAACACCCATTTTGATTTAACTATTATTCTATTTGGGTGACTATTTACTGATGTTGGGGACCATAGACAGGGAAACCAAATGGTTTCCTTGGACAATTCAATTTTTTATAATTAAAAATAAAATAAAAATATTGATGATGTATGTGGTTATTTTATTTTAGGTATGATTACTTTTAGACTATTGAAAAATATATTCAAATTTATATCCTGTATGGGTGGCACTGAAATATGAATTGAGTAGGTGTTTAGGATTTCATATTTCTATTTATAAAATTCATAGATATTATAAAGACTAGGAATGAGATTCTATGAAGGTGCTATAATTTTATTTTGTTAAGTGGTGTGGTGATTTCCCATTGATATAATATGATGAAATTTTTCAAAATGGGTATTGAGTGGGTACACTTGGTACCATGATTTTAATATTTATATTAACAAAATCTGTGGGTGACTCGAGTTGATATTCTGGGTGAGATAGTATAATTTTTTATAGATTGACAATGTAGTCTTAGATTATAGCTATATGAGGCTTTATTTAATTATATTTGAAAAATTATTTTAAGTGATCTAATTTTTTTTAAATTAATTGAGTAGTCTAATGTGACTGAGATGGGTACTTTGGACCATGGGAGATGATTTTTGATTAACTATAAATGTAGTCTTTCATTGAACATAGGAGAAGTTTTTATTTTATGTACTATGTGGTTTACAATATCAGTTAGACTGATTATATTATATATATCTTGTTTTACTAAGATTATATTTTATCTATTTCCAATGGATATATTATTGATTATATTTATACCACAAGGTTATTGGCATATGAAGTTTTCTTTGTGATGTGTACACTTTTATGTTTTCACCATATAATTTTTACTTGATGAAATATATCCTTCTATTTTGATTCCATAATCCAACTAGTTTATGAAACATCAATAAATTTTAAATAAAAATGGATTTATTATTTAATGGAAAATATGAAAATCTACTTAGTCTAACGTGTGTAGGGTTGAGTGTAATGGTATCTAGGTAAGAACACTGTGACATTACTTGAGTGATGATTATATTTAATTTAATTTAATGGTATATAACTACAAAGAATTACATTATCTATACTGATAATGACCTTATTACATGAATGGTTCATGATTAAGTCACCACAATAGCTTCAATGGACCATCAATTCAATAGAGACTGGCTTAAATTAAAGGGGTTGACTAATACACATAAGTGGGAGATGGTTTTCTCCATCCGAAAAATAATTAAACTATGTGATGTTTTAACCCATATTTTGTTTGAACCATTGATATAATAACAACAATATGTGTTTGAAGTGATAAAATCTTCATGTGGTGAGTAATAGGACAATAAAAGATGAATGAAATGATATGAAAATGAAACCAATGAATCTATGCACATCACAAAAAAGAATGTGTAGGGTGTGAGTATAATATAACTAATAGGTTTTCACCAACGACCCCTTATAACTTATTATAGGATAACATGTATATGGAAACAAAAAAAACTATAGGGATTAAAACATTATTAATCAATATGATAGATTATTTATACTATATAGGTATACAGGAAATGAAAATTAACTCCTTGCATAGGGACGGTATATACCAAAGATACCGGATTTAAGAATATGATCAGTGTCTATAATGAATATATATAATATAATAAAGGTTAAATACTTATATCATTAAGGTAATGTAGTTATCTATACTAAATTAATGGTAATATTGTATCCTATAACTTTAGGAATATGTGAATGTGTATGAAAACGTAAATGCATTGCTAACCAATCCCATTCCATCGACATGTTCATCGATATATGGATTCCTATTTAAAATTAATATGCATTATATAACTATTTAATATAATATTAATTCTCAAACCATCAATTACAATATAGTATAAATATTCAAAACAAATAGTATGTTATCATTCTCAAACTCACATGAGGTGGGAATTTACCATACTGAGTATTATTTCAGACTATAAGGGAAAATAATAAAATATAAGGATTACAAAATATCCATATTCTCTTAAATATGAATGATAACCATGACATCCTGAGTATATTACCATGAAAAATATATGACACTCATTGGAAATTCAAAGCATTCCAATGTGAAAATCATTGGTCAATTTGATTAAAAACAATTCAAAAACATCATAAAGTAATTTGTGAAAGTCTATATTATTTGAGATTAATTACAATAATTTAAATACATTGATGTATACAATTTAAAAACCAACTATTTAAACTTATTAGAGGGAGAATTGGTTTTATTCCAATATAATGGTAGAAGTATCCTTTCGGATCCCATGGTTAAAGCAATTCCACCATTATGACCAACCTAAAACAAAAAGAAAGATTAGCATTTTAGTTACTACCGTTTTTTATGAGATCTAGGAATTAAAGGTACCCTATAGATTTAATTCACCTAACATACACCCTACTAAAAACCACATAACAAAAAAAAATGGGTTGAATGATTTCATAGGACCTATGTGAAGGAATTTAAATATAACTACAATTTTTTCAATCTGGTTTCTTCTATTTTGGAAAAATTGGGTCACCACACACCTCAAATTTCACTACCCCATATACTAGTGGTTTTTGACTAGTGATGAGGATTAATAAAATTGGTGGGGAGACTATAAATTTTGGTAAAAATGACTACAATACATAATGTATATAAAATAAATTAAGAAATATCTTGATAGAATGGTATCATAAAAAATAGACATAAAATCTAAATGTTATCCAATAGTAAATATAAAAATCAGTATGTAAAAAAATTTCAATTTTTCATTTGATAAAAATTATAAAGTATAAAATTATATATTATGTAATGATAATATATTATAGGGTTTAAATTAAACAAATGTGAATGATACATCCACAAAATTAGTCATGAGTTCTAACCACATCACTAAACTCTAAATATACTTCACAAATCAAACATCCTATATCGCAGGGAATTTTCCCATACATGGTTTGTAAAACATGATATTTTTTAGGTATAAGGGATCCCAGGGTGTTAGTACATCTTAGTTAGCCACCACTAATGGTTTCCATAACAAATATAGTGTTTTAATATGTAGGCTCTTTGGGAAACGTTAATAAAGTAAATGAATAAATAACTTTTCACCCCAAGGAGTGCTCAAATGTTGAATCTTGTGTGAGCATACATAGAAGAACTAGTGAAAATATTAGATGATATTACCATTGTATAAACACATATATAGGATGAATAATTTAATAATCCTCAAATTATATCCATTGTGAAAGAGTTATTCCATTCAGACATGAATCCCATCATAAATTTATGATTTATCACCAATGTAATGTCAATGGTGAATGAGACATCACTCAGTGAATAAAGAATCACTATTCCTATGTGGAGTATTTTCCCTCACTATCCATCTTCAAGTTTTAAATATACCATCATTACTAAAAACCCGATTTCGATAATGAACCATCAGAAATAAATCTATATGGGGGATGATATACCATTTCCATCCTTTTATATATGAATGATGCACCCTATTTATGATGAATGATTTATGTGCATGGTGGTTAATTAGTGGGGGTTTAATTAAGTGCAATTATTCACGTTGGGTGCACTATCCCCAAGTGGAATCGAATAGGTTTTTTTCTTGGATCCAGAAACACCCAATGGATCTCACATCCATGATGAATCATGGACATACTTTCCAAAGGCAAGCATTCTTTGTGTAATTTTCCCAATGACACTCAAGTGATCAAATTGGTCAATGGGATGGGCTGTCATCTCATCATACCATGTTGGAAAGTGTAATTTCTTATTCAATTTCTCTCATATAGATTTATGATATTTTTGTAGATCATTTCTCTTCATTTCTAAGTATGTATAATATCGATCCCCACGAGGCGATGATCAATTGTGAATATGAATCAGTTCCGAATCATATATTTTTATCTGAGGTTCTATGTTGATTGTGATATCAATATTTATCTAAGGATTTCCATAAATTTTATCCTTTTGGATTTCATAGAAATTATTTTTTCATTCATTTCGATGATGATGGTTTTAAAAAATATGGGGTTGTATAATGGTTATTATCATCAAGGGAGAAAAAAGATGTTTCGATGTCAGGATTGAACCCATAAGATGGGATTCCTATGAATCCTCATGAAATGAATTAGTACTAATGGATTTCAATTCCACTTGAAAAGACACGTCACCTTTTACGGTCTTATGACTAAGACCAAACCATGTAGCTTAACATCATGTGTCAATGAAATCTAGGAGAAATTTTCTTAGTCAATGTTTGGTGTAGGAATTAAATCAAGGTGGCCTAAGGGTTTTGAGAGAGATGTAGTCCCTTAGGTGGGGGCATGACTTTCCTAGGGATATGATCTGATAAATATGGTGATGAAAGGACCTATAAGGAAGGTTGACCCTATTTTGGATATGATCTTACTAAGAGTGTGGCCTAGAGAACATTAGGGTTAACTTGTGTTTTGGGTTTGAAAATCATGGATAATTCCAACGTATCCCCGTGTATTGGGAGTCAAATCCCACATAGTTAAAAATAGGTTTGGGATTACACCTAGTAGGAGGCCTATGTGAGGTGACATGATTCAGGCTTGTATTAAGTAAGAGGCCCAATGGAGGCATGGGATCATGAAGATATTATGATCACCCCTACCCTCTAAGACCACATGATCCACGCTCGGTTTGAGAAAGAAGAGGAAGTTGTAGATTTGAAGATCATATGATCCACTTTGTCCACCAGTGGATGAAATCTTGGCCCAAATGGATAGAGAATGGGTATTGAAATTCCCATATTCTCAGTTGTTTTGGAAATCCTTAGAGGCGAAGAGGAGTAATAGTGCCACCTATCACATAAAAGGATAGGGGATTACTGTATGAGGGATTACCTACTAGTCCTTAGGGAAGATAGGAGTTACTAGAACAATCCCTCATTGAATGGAAAGGCCATTGGCTCCCCTAAATCCTTATATTGTAGTGGTTAATGTGTGAAATTCTAAGGTCAGAACCCCAATTACCCTGGGAATGTTTACATGAGGACATTCCAAGGTCCCTCCTTATCATGGAGGATACCAACATGACACTACATACCAAGAGTTCATAGACTTGAAAATACAGGATTGTGTAACCAATGATCTGATCATACATGTCAGGTGGCTTCAGGAGAGGGCTTGCCCTGAGGCCATTACACCAGTTTTTCGGAGGGGCTATGGTGGGGCCCGATGATATGACATTAGGGAGTTATGGGAGGTAGAGGGTATAACCCCCTAGGATTCCCCATTCTTATTAGATTTTTCATGTGTGGTATGGTTTCCTACTATGTAGAATATTGATATGTGTGTGAGGGTACCATCTTGCTACCATTGGGCTACGCAGACTTGGGTTATATTATTATAGCATGTTTTTATGCAGGCCTAGGTTCTTTCTATGTAGTGTGTGCTACTTGGGTCCACGTTCCTCATGTGTTTCATTTTTTATGTTGGGTAGGGTTATTTCCACATGGATATCTACTATGATGGGTAATGGTGTACAAAGGGTCCATCAGTTTATTCCACATGGAATGGTTTCTACAAAGGGGTTCTAATCTAGTGGATGATAAATGATTTTGTTTCCTACTTAATTATATGTGTTGGGTTTACCTATGGGGAATCAATAAATATCTCTTAATTCATCTCTGATGATCAAATTTTTCTTATCCTTCTCATTGGTCATCCTTCTTTTTTGATTTTCCACTGCCATCTTTTATATAATAATGAAGGGAATGGATACCGGCATGGTATGTTGTCCATGGCAGGCCACATGGATATTTTTACAGGAGACTAGAGAGGATGACCCAATATCTAACTTATTTTGTTTATGGGGGAAGTAATTAAATTGGGTGAAAATCTCAATTCGACCTCGCAAATGAATTGGTTTTGTTTGTGGGGGATGAAGGTACTGTATCATCTGCTGAAAATTTTTATTTATAGGGGATGTTCATTTATTGGTGAAATAATTACCAATCGGGCTTACAAATTACTTGGTTTAATTTTTGAGTGCAAATTATACCACCTCATTGGGAAAATAATTTCATTCATGTGGTACCTCTCAAATCGGTGAAATTCCATGCATATTGGATAACCTAATTACATTTTTTACTACACGGATCCGGACCTTCATTTGCAGTGTTTTCCCCATTTGAAATTTCTCTTAAAATTATTATTATATGTTTATTCCTAACTTATGTTGAGTTCATGTAATTCTCATATTATTTTATGTGTAACTTTTTTGGACCAAAAAAATTACACCAATCATAATGGGATCCAATTAGGATGAAGAGGAGGCTATTACAATTTATAAATTGGTTATGTTTTGAACTGGTTTGGGGGTACCAAGTAGAACTACAAGAGGGGACCACACCTAAAAGTAGGGGACTCATCTCATTTTCCACCTACCAATTTTTCTGTGAACATAATCCTATTTTGAAATCTCAATCACCAACTACTTCCACAGATTAGTTCTTCTTTACAAATTCCCTTTCTAGGAACTGAATCTTTCCACCAGTGAATTGTAATTCAGATTTTAGTATAAGGAGTATCCAACTACTCCATGGACTGAGCAACCCATAGAATGAAATCGTTGTGGGAAAATTATTTGCTTTCCAATAGTTCATGGGCCAACTCCTCATGATCCAACACATTTTAGTCGAAGTACCATTATTTTTTAAAATCTGATATGCACTATTTTCAATGAATCTCAAATATTTGTGATAAACATGTAATAGGGTTAAAATAGATATGGCTTCCACCTCAGAGACCATGATTTGGAGATGAACTACAATGTATGAGAATATTAGATATAATATTCGATATCACATCAACCCTCTGGAGGGTATTATGAATAAAGTCTTATCAACAAAGTTTCTAACTTACCCGTTGTCCAATTGACTAACAATTTACAACTTTAGACCTCAAGACAATTATCCCTTTCCAACAGTTGATCAGAATATCCCATATTATGGCTTTGATATTTCTTAGGATAATGCCCAAATGAACATATTTTATAATGAAAAATCATTTCCAGTTCAGTTCAAGAGAAAAGATTCATTTGGAATGGTTCTATGTGGAATTTTATCAATCTACATATTAATGAAATATCATTTCAATATACCATTCAATATTATTCATCCATTTTCAACCTTTCATGAGGTGATCACAACATAGTTTGGAGCTCCAAGTCAGACTGGCGGTCTAGGGGGAGTTTCATAGATGAATGGGATTGGGTATTCTTGGTGAACCAAAATTTTAGGGAATTTTCAAGATGACTGGATTTCATCAACTTATATTATGTATTATGGGTTTATATTTTTTTGATTTACTCACAGACCAAGATAATTCCTAAACTGATTAGTCACTTGTTTTTTAGCACCAGACCTTCCAAATCTTAGGTAGTGATGGTGGGGTTAGTTTATGGGATATATATTGATTATGGGGAATATATATTATTAGTAATATATATGAAAATTTATTTCCTATATCCAATACATAGTAAAATTATGAGAAAGTATCTCCATTGGCAAGGGGCCTACTAACCATAGCAGAGTAATTTCTTGTTGAACACCTTTATACACACTCACTTATTCTATTTAATAACTAGATAAAGAAGTTTCTACAAGTTACCAATCCAAGGATGAATGTTCGACATATAAAAATCCATCCAAGTCAACATTCATGAGGTATTAAGTGTTCGTACTATTATACTCTTTATGTGGATAACATACCATGTGGGGCTATGGAATCTTTCCAGATATATCTCCAGACATTGGACTGGTTTGTTTTTTTCATGTTTTAAAGTTGATGGATCTTCCCCTCCAATGATTCACATATTGTATTCAGAATCTATACCCTGATGATGGTTTCCAAATTTGTGGAGGGTCTACCAAAAAACATAGATTTACCCACCATTTCTCAAATTTACGAATTATTGGGACATAGGCAAGATGGAATATCTCCAAATCATCATTACAGCCTGTTCCAATTCTTATACAGCTGGTTGGAAGAATACTGTTGATGCTACGAATATCAGTATAATGAAATGATCCCTCATTCAACCTTTTTCCCAACACTGCTCAATATTTATTCTATTGGAATGAAATCCCTGGGCCTAAATGGTGTTTTTGATATGTTGAGTGAACTTTCCCACTTTAATTTAATCCCTTACCCCACACCTTCAAGAATAGTGCATTATAATGGTAAAGGTACTTTTGAGGAACAATCTTATATCATCTCTTTGTGAGATTAAACTCTGGTTCCATAGGTAGATGGAGTAACCATCAACGAACACTATACCTATTAGAGATTTTCATGAAAATATAGATGTTTGAAACAAATTTACTCTTTTCCTCTTCTTCAAATTTGGGATTCACAACAATTTATCCATCTATAGTGGGGGATTATGATGATGCATGAAGTTTATGGAATGGAAATGTTCTTACCTTGTGTTGTAACACCCCTCAACCTTTCATGGGATTATGATATAATGTGGAAGTATTTCTGTCCCGATGAAATATTATGTGAGAAAATCAAAAAGTTCCATAAAACATAGTCCTCTTCCAAATAGTTTTATAAATAATCTTCCCATTCACATTGAAATTTAAAATTCCTTGTGTCCCAACACTCTAAGAACCTCAGGGTAGTCTCGTCCTCCAGCTCCCCCCTTACCAAAAGAGGTGTAGATATGATGTTTTCAATAGGCACTCCTCATAGATTTATTATTGTTGTACCCTGTTGAATGGATTTGGAAACTCCCCCAATTGATGCTGGTCTTATCAAGATGGTTCCCAAGATTGGATAGGAGGAATAGATGAATGATTCTCTCACTTGGGTGGTTTATTTATCCAAGTCCTATCTTCTGTAACATTAATTCTAGATTACATATATATGGTAGTGAGTGAATAGGGTCAGGATCCAAACAATACTATCGAAAACCTAGATAAGTGAAAATGGTTAAGATAGTTTTTTTACAATCATTAAAGAGACCCCCTGGTGGAAATGGATGAAAGGGAAGACATACTTCCCCAACATTTCATTGGTTTTGGTTTTGATAGGATTGATTACCAAAACCGACATATCTATATACACTAGATCATAATTTCTCGAGAATAATTATCTTCTGGTGAATATGACCATATTCAGTATAAGGATTCTAATCATCATGTGGATTTCATAAAGGATATTACTTCTGAGCTATGTTACCTAGTTTCTGAAAAAGTATGATCTTATGATCAAGAAGGTGCACATACTACAGATTTGTGAGATTGTGTAGCTTGCATAGATAGGTTACAGGAACAACTTAAAAAAATGAATGTTTTGAATTCATCTAGAAGAAGGGTTGAGATTTTAGGGATGTCATTAAACAGATTCAACCAAAATATAATAAAAAGTGTAAGAAAAGAACCTGTTTGGAATAGACCCCAGATGGATTGTGTTAAGAGGTAGTCAATTTTTTGACTAAAGAGTTGCAATCTTCAGTGTATACATTTTGGATGTACTATGCCTCATTCCTTGTATTTTTTAGTAGTTTTTTGGTGGAGTCTCAAGGATGTTTATTCCAATCCATTATCATTCAAAAAATAAATTAAATCTTGTTTTTCATCCCACACTTTTATTTTATTATCTCTTGTAATGCCAATATAACACAATTTTAAATGTGTTTTGAAAAATAATCTGTTAGATGACTTGAATGGTTTTATCACTAGATATCCATTTAAATCACAATCCAAGATAGTCAAGATGACATGATCTTGTAATCCCCAAATTCTTCCCTAAGTCAAGGGACATAGAGAGCATAGTTTTACTATTTCTTTTGTCACATGGTGAACCCCAAAAAATTATTTCTTTTCTATAATCAAAAAATTATTCTCCTAAGTCCACTATGGTGTGGGATTAGTGGGTGTAACATGAATTTTCTTTAAGCCACCCTTTGAGGTTTTTTGACCTAACAATTTTGGTTACACATTAATTTTCTTCCTATTGCTCAATTTTTTTCCTGAACAATGCATATAATAGGTCTAGAGATATAGTACTCAACTTTTACCCAGTATTCCCATAATGGGTTTTCCACCTCATGAGTTTTGTATATATTTTGTGGATATTTAGGAGTCTGGGAATCCAGACTAATGAAAATTGTAGGTCGAACAACATTGATGATGAATTATTGGGAGAGGACCATAATATGGATTACTGGCCAAGAATGTACCAATATTCTACAAACATGAATGGGGTATTTTTAGATCATGGTTTTGTGATTTCTAAATCTGATATATGATATTGGTCAATTACATGACAAGTAAAGAATATAAGAACGGTTTCAAACATGATGTCGTGGGGGGGGATATATAGATAATAGAAGCCTCTCCTGGGGAAACATTTCACATTGGTTGGTATGAATTTTTGTGGGAAACATAAGAATATCCAATTGGTTATACTGTGCATAGTCAAATAAAGGTTTCATTAGGACACCGACCCTTCATTTTTGATGGCCTGGTAATTTATGATAATTTCGATTTATGAAGACCACATAGGGTTTCTTGTTAAGGGAATGATGTCTGAAAAGGAATATGACATGTCTATCATCACTTTCATGAATGAGAACCTACTTCTATAAGAATTTGGATTTTATAAAGGAGTTATGAAGCATGATGTAGTTAAAAATCATGTAACTGGGACATGGACCACATTTTTTTAACTTCTTACAGTAAAGAAGTTCAAGATCTAAGATTTACGTTTACTTATCATTGACCGAGGGATAAATAATTTGTCCATTTCAGGTTAATCTTTCCAAGAATATTCTATCAACCATAGGTTTGATAAGGAAATATTGTATGATGTAATCTTGGGGATTCTAAATATGAGGTGTGATATAGGGAAAAACATTTTTGGGGTTTATAGAGATTGGAAAATTCTCTCATGGAGATGATTCTTCCATTGGTTCACATGCATTTTTTTCCTTGACTTATGTAGTGCCAAGTGGGGAACATTATGCATATTCAATCAAATGTTTCCCCAAGATACTAACCCTCTATTTTCTATCACCAAGAAGTTTTATTGATATTCATACCTCAATGGAAAATGTGTTTGTTTTTGTGAAATGAATTATAAATGAACATGAAAATAGAATGTCATATCAATATTTTCCATGAATGGGTAAAAAGTGTTTCCTTTCTGTAGGTTTGACGCATATGTAAGAAATAAGTATTTAATTTTTTTTATGCTTGTTCCTGAGATAAAAGTTTTAGGCATTGTTACATATCTTATCAAGATGAGAATCATGACATATGTATTTCTGGGAAGGTTCCTTATGTCGGTCTGACCTGTGCATAAGGAAGGGAAATTTTAACTTTTTTTGTGGTGGGACACAATATTAGAGATCTAAGCATTGCTATGTATCATACAATGGAAGATATCAAGCCATACACAGTTCTAGGAAGGCTTTCCCATGCATTGATCAAACTATTGTTTGAGAAAGGGGAATTTTCTTTTGAATATGAACTCATAATTGAGGTGATACATGTATTAGAACCCCCTATAAAGATCTAACTTATATATAAGAGAGTGAGGAAAGTTTTAATTATTATGGATGGATCAAGATATAATATTATGGTGTCACTATATATCATATAAAAGTAAGAATCAGGCTCTACATAGTTGTTATAGGGTTCTCCATGTAGGTCTTACCCATGCACATGGAAAGATATTTTTACTATTTTCTATGGCTAGAACTAGGATTGGGTATATAAGTGTCACTGCATAACCAATATTGGTAGGAATCAAGAAACATGTAGTTATGGAAATCATTTAGTTTAGTGTCATGAAAATAGGATATCATATGTTCAATTTAACATCATGTGGTGAGGAAGGCTTAGGGTCTTTCAGTTTAGGTCATATATTGAGGAACATTTTTCTTAGAAATTATGAGTAACAAGAGGCTTCATCAGGTTAGGATGTAATGATATTCCTTATATGTTAGGGGAAATAAAGTGTAAACCATTATTCTTGGGATTCTTGGATCAAGATAAATGATATGGGGAAAATTCTATTGGGGGTTACAGGGATAAAATATTCCTCTTCAGGGGTCTATTTTTCCTTTTCTTGACTGGAAATTTCTATGGGCAACTTATGCAGATCCAACTAGAGAATATTATGGATAGTCAAATAATGGTTCACTTATGAAATTCAACCTCTATATCCATTTTCTATGAGAATATTTTCATTATCTAAAATTTCATGGGGAACATAATATTTTGAATGGAATGAATGTGTATGGGTATGTAAGATACTTAGAGACCATGATTATCCATGATGTGGGAAATTACCTACATAGATATGAATCATATGTCAAGGGGTCAATATATTTTCCTTGATATATCCCTTGATGAGGAACCCAAACATGAGATATCATGCATAGATCATTTTTTTTATTTATGAGATGAGGATATTTTTTTATTTACCAATGGATAAGACTTGGACATGAGGTATAGGAATCACTACATATCTTTTCAAAATGAAAATCAAGCCACATGTAGATCTTGAGGCAACAAAAAGTTTAATGTCATGTGGAATGAACATTATCCATGATGTTTAAAATAATGTGGTAAGGACATATGTCCCTTGACATACAGAGGAAAAACTAAAGATGGACCCATGATTAATGTCCAATGTGTCAATACATATCATTTGATAGCTAGAATCCAGATAGAAATTGTTCTCAAATTGGATTTGGCATTATATTTTAATGTCATGTGGTACAAACATATGGTGTTCTTTTCAAGGTCTTCCTACATGGACCATGGAAACCTTCATGTGGATTTATAAACCTTGAACATGTGGGGAATCCCTTACAAAAAATCGATATCCCATGTGAGTTATGAGTAGTGTTAGAAAAATGGGGTGGAAAACTTTTATTCCACCACATTGAGGTGATAAAATAAAGGATATGGTAATTTTCCATTTGTGGAGGCTAGAATATGATAAAAAATCCAGGTTTCACTCTGTATCTCAACAAAACGAGAGTCTATCCATACATAGTTCTTAGAAAACTCCATATTCATATCTGAACCATACATTAAGAGGAGGGAATTTTTATCCTTCATTGTTTCTAACCCTCATATTAGATATCTTGGTGTCACTACGTATCCTGTGATGATAGAAATCAAGATATATATAGTTCTGAATGGGAAATCTATACATGTCTGATCTATACACAGAGGGTTAATTCATTTAATTTTTTTATTATTGTAGTTGGTCCGGATATTAGATATTAATGCATCACTGAATATCAAATTTGAATATGAATCAATCCACACATAGTTTCTGATGGAATTATCCCTCTGTAGGTTTGACCGGCGCACAGGGTGGGGGCATTTTTTACTTTTGTGGTGGAAGGAATAGGATGTAAAATTTTGGTGTCGCTGCATATTCTCTGTAGAAAATAATATAGGCACGCATAATTCATAAATAAGGCATGGTAGGTGATTGATTCTAAGGGCCATTTCCTCTCATGTGAGAGAATTATGGTGTCATATAGCATAACGTAATATAATGAGGACATTGGTGTCATGTTGTTTACTGTCATGTAACATGGATGATATACCATGCAGTTTAACCCCATATGATCAAGATGGTATTGTCTTATTTTTATGGTAAGGATGATTTTTTGGACCAGTGAAAAACATTATCGTGGTGATAAAGGAGTCTTTGAGAGAAAATAATGGTATAAAAATAATCTTATTAATAGAGGGAAACCTATATATTGGCCTATAGTAAGTGGTCTAAGAATCACTATGTGTTATGTGATGATATGAATCAAGCCACATGTTGTTGTTGAATATGGACAGGTAGATGACTGATGTTGAGGGTGATGTACTCTCGGGTGAGAACATTAGAGTGCTATGTAGTTTAACATCATAGGTTGAGGACATTGGTTTCATGTAGTTTATTGTCTTGTGGCCTGGAAAAGAAGTTTTGTTTTCTATGTTTATGTGAAAAAGACCAACTATGAAGTTTAACAACATATCACTGGGATGAATTATCATAATTTTTAACATCATATGATCAAGATGATGTACCATTTAGTTTAACATCATGATATTATGATGATTGTGTCTTGTGATTACAAGAAATATTTCTTCAAGAACCATCAGTTGGTGGGTTCCATGGTAAGATGATTGCCCATCAATATGAAATAATAGTCTATATCAGAGTAGAATTTTTTAGGGAATAGGTTCCCTCCCAATTTATCTATAGATTTATAGGTTTCTATATAACTATCATCAAATTATTTTGGGCCAACACCATCTCTCACTCGAGGAAAAACATGTTGCAAACATTTTTTGAAGGATAATGCAATCCAGTTTTGGTGGATATCCAAATGATGAAAGGTGTGTAATCGCTTCTCATCCAGTCACTCCAATTCATTTAGCTGTTTTTGGTGTTTCTCATCTATGGATAAATGATTGTATATTGAAATATGGATTTATAAATATTGAGTTTTTATGGGAAGGACCACCTTGTTAATGTTTACTAATGAGTTTGGGGTCGCATGTGTGGTACAACTGGTAGAAGAATGGTAAGCCCACAAGGAATTTACGATATTCTTCATCTAAGATATTTAATACTTATCTACCAATTTCTTAATTATATTTTATAGGGTCATTTTGAAGAAAACTATTTATCCAATTGCTGCTACATGGTAGTGGGATGAACGGCTAGGCTTGTTGTCATGATATTTATATAGTTTTTCCAATTTAGTAGAACATAAGTTGGAGTTTTTTCCTATTAGTACTCTATGAGGGACACCAAATAAGATAATGATTTTGGCTCTTAGGAACCTTATAATATTCCCTTCCCCAGCCTCTTTGAGGGGTACAAAATAAGGCCACTTGGAGAAGAAGTCAATTGCAGTGAAAATGTAATTGAACTTGTTGGTCGTGGCGGGATGATATGGTCCCATGATATCCATTACTCATACGAAAAATGGCCATGAGTATTTGGCTATGTGAATAAAATTCTATGGTTGGTGAATGAATATTGCATGAACTTATTAGGAATGGAACTTTTTCGTGAATTTATTACAGTCCTACAATACAGTGGGTAGTAGTACCCAATACTTGAGATTTGATGAGAATGCTTGGATCCTAACTGGTGGGAATCATAGTCTCTAGTGTACAGTTCCTTCCTGATAGAAGTGGCTTATTCTCCATCAATGAACCTAATATGGTTCCCATCAAGGATATTCTAATAGAGTACCTTTTGATTATTTAGGTCATCATATATAAAAAAATGATTGATCATCTTCAAATTTTCTATATCTCAACTCTATCCAGTCGGATGTACCCTTTTATATGTTCATCCACAATGGGTGTCATTCATCCCATGGTAGAACAATATGTTTATGGTATGAGGCTAATCTTACAAAACACTTCCATGTTTACATGAATAAATGGTGAGACCAACCAGCAATACATAATTCTAATGACTGTTTCATCCCATTATGGATTAGTTAGAGCTATGTAAACTTTTTTCAATGAATCACAATAGAAATTATATGACCGTTGGATGTGTATCAATGTCATCTCCAAAAGGAAATATTCCATTAGTCTCTAGATTTGTTTTAGTAGGGGGACTATATCTTCCTTTTTTATGGAATAATCCCCATTTAGTTTATTGATAACTAGGTACAAATCGCCTTTTATATTCCACTGAACAACTAATACATGTACTTCATGCTCCAGCCATATAATGAGATACTAATTTTATAGTTCATTGTTCATTGAACAATTCGATAGTATTAAGGATTAAAGTATGAATTCCTTTTAAGGGGGGATGATCATGACTCTTAGAACCACTTTTTGGAGTTAGAGGTCTTCTATCCTCTTCCCAGTCAGATTTATGGATGCGCCATCAAAATAAACCTCCCATATCTGGGGGCCCTATTGAACAATGAAAACCTTTTAATTGGGTAGTTCAAAATCCAACGAAGTCATTTATACCAAGTGTTGATCTGTTAGAAAATCTAAAAATGCACATCCCTTGAACGAATGAACTAAATATCAAACTGTGGTTGGATGACCAATCACTATGACACAACACTAGGAAACATCGGAAGACTATGAAATTATTTGAGTTGGTTTCTATGAGAGACCAAACAAAACTATGGTGTCACGACCCGTCCTCAGGGCTCGTACCGTGACTACCCCAAGCCCGCCTTCCATAGGTCAGGGGCTGGCGACTAGCACTGAAGGTGAATCCCTGATAAAAAGGGAAGGAATTTCCTTTTAACCTGTAACAAAAACACAGTCTGGACACAAGCAGTAGAGGCAACAAGTACTAAAATAGAAAAGTAAGGTGTGTTGAAAGAAAGTGGGCCAGTATACAAACCCAACTGAACAACAAGTACATGTACAAGTAAAATGGTAAAACAACTCCTGGATCATCCACTAGGGAATCCTAACAAAAGGGTAGGTACAGAACGCGAACAACTCGTCCCTGCGGTACATGTTGTCTAGTCCAGCTCCGAGCAGCCTCTGTCTGTCACCCTCAGCCTCAATCACTGCTGTCTATCGTCTGCAAAGAACACAACAAGGTGCGAGCGAAGCCCGTGTAGGGGTGAGTATAACAATACTTCGTAGGGGACCTTGATACCCCCGAAGGTCTCCCAGAATCCACAAAGGATAAACCAGAGTAGAAAGATACAATCATGAAGTATCAGCCAACCCTACTTAGGTATATGCTCATACATATACCTAAGTTACCAGTCACAGTTCATCTCCAACTATCGAGCCCAAACACATCCCAGTCCAGAAAGGAAGTAAATTCAATCATCATGAGGATAATGGTTGAAAGACACAACTCAGCTTACAAAGGTATACATCTTTTGTAGAGTGATAGAGATGATTAGATGTAGTCACTGATTCATTTAAGCTTTTGGACCCACACAGGGTACAAGATTAGCTAAGGTGTCGGACCCACACAAGATACAAGACCAGCTACTCTATCAGACCCACATAGGATACAGGAACAGAAGTCCGAATTTTCAGACCCACGGAGGATCTCGGTACAGTAGTCATCGCTATCGAACCCTCATAGGATTCTAGTACAATAGTCATCGCTGTCGAACCCACGTAGGATTTCGATACAGTAGTCATCACAACCATCTCTAGGGTTCCCGCACACATCACGCTCGATTCTGGGAGGCTCCACTCCTTGGGTCAAGTGTCGATACATCAACTATCACAAAGTCCAGATTTGATGTATCCCGAAGTTCCGTCTCATCAAAAGGAACCCAACGCGACAGATGGCGCGTCAATCGGACACCCGGTCTGAGAGTTATTGGCATTTCCGTTCGAGGGGCCCGGTTGGATTTACGCTCGATCCAAACCCGACCACTTTCCAAATTTGACCAAAACCTACTTAGAGTACGCAAAAATACCACTTCGTCGCAAGGGTCCTAGTACCACAGATGGCGCGTCGATCGGACACACGGTCTACGAGATATTCGTATTTAAGCGAAGTCGGGCCCGGTCCGTCAAGTCCAATAGGATGGCGGGTCGGACCGACCCAACTCGGTGGGTCCAACCCGGATGGGAGTCAACCCATCCTAGCTTGGAGGGTCCTACCAGGCTGAGGGGTCGGCCTAGCCCGATGGGGCGCGACCCACCAGCGGACCCAGCCCGCGCTGCGGGCTGGTCTGGTTCGCACAACGGTGCTGAGCGGCGCGACCTCCTCCATTGCCCAGCTGGCCTTAGCCAACTGGTTTGGTCCGGCACACACGGCCCGCATCGCAGACCGCAGTTCTCCTCACACAGTGCCTGCGGGCGCCGCGGTTCTCCAACTCGGCAGGCAGGCAGCCGACCAGTTCGCCCATCCGAGCGGCCCTCGGATGCAGGTCGCATCTCCTCCGCGCAGCGCCCGCAGGCCCCGTGGTTTTCCAACCCGGCTGGCAGGCGGCCGACTGGTTTTTCCAGCCGAGCAGCCAGTGGAAGCGGGCCGTGGTCTCCCTCCACGCGTCCCCTGCGGGCACTGCGATCTTCCAGCGGGCCAGCCGGTCGGCCGGACGGTCATCCAGCTGTTCGGCTCCATGGCGACCGTCTTAGCCGTCTGCCTTCGCACCTCCACCACGGTGCGACGGCACCGCGGTCCTGCTGCCCTCTGCGCGACACAACATCACCATCTTTCTTCATCCGTTGCAGCCCTCCCAGCCGCAGTTCCTCTTCCGTCCGCCGCCGTTCTTCTCCAGTGCGGTGTGACTTCTCTGCGTCCTTTCGGCTCCACCTCCGACATCAACCAAATGAGACTCAACGGATGGACGTCGGGCCGTGTTTGTTCGTCTCGCACCCTCCGCGTTAGGTGATATCAATTTTTCACCGTCGAAGAATGAGGATATAATTCAAAAGAAGAAATAATTCAAATCCCCCCTACCTCGTATTTGTCGTTGTATGATGACGAGTCGTGGAAGACGAACGTCGTTCCATCAACGTCGGAGGAGGTAGAGCTCGATAAAGTCGAGTTGAGTCGACACCGTTGGTGTACTCTGAAGACAGCGATGGTTCCCTTCCTTGCTCCGGGCGAGGAAGGAAGAACTTTATGCTCGTTGTTCTTCGTAGATGAGAGGAATTCTTCATTGGAATAGAATGGTGTTCTTCCAAGAGTTCTCCAACAAAAGTTATGCCAAAATAATAGAGGTATTTCTGTATTATTTTTATGGCACAACAACTCAAGAGTTGTCTTCCATTAATTGTGACAACACATAGATTAAATGCGAAGGTATGGATTCAAAATTCAAACAAGGGAGGTGGAGAGTTTCAACATTAAATTGGGAGAGTTTGAAGTTTAAGAGACTCTCCACAATTAAATGTGAGTTACATGGGGGTTAAAGGGGGTTCAAGGGCAGTTGAGGGGTTTGATGGTCTTGTGGGCCTCACCACATAATATCCTCCAATGGGAGGTTATGTGGGGGTGGGCCCCACCTCTAACTTCCCTTTGGAGAAATTAACCACCACCTAAATAAAAATTATGTCACACATAATTTTTATTTAATTTATTACGAATCCCCAATAATTAACTTCCATCATCGATTAAACGCAATTGTAGTGAAGGTATCCTTAAGAGAATACCGACACTGTGAGTTCATCGGTGTCCTCATATTTTAATTCTGAGCACTGGTTCAGAAGTTATAAAATACAACATGTACATTTACTTAACATATCTGAATAAAACTTCAGAAATTGATTCCAGGCACACCGGGCCTCGGAATCAAGCACCGTCAGAAACTGTGGACTCGTAAAATTCCCCTATCTTTAAGAAAAAATATTCCATGGAATTTCCAGGTCTTTATATAGGGATAGGGTAGGGAATGATCCATATTCTAGATATAAAATATTTTCACCAAATTTTTCTTCATAATATATGTATAACAAGTCTTATCATTGATCATGGTTGGACATAGATAATTAATTCTTTCTTCCACCGCCAAAATAATTCCTTTTTTCGAGGAAGGCACCCAATTATCTCTATAAGTCTGTCACCTAAAAAAGAAGTATCCCTCTTCAATAAAAGTCACCAGTACTATAAATCTTGAGATATATATTTCTAGACTATTCTATACTTCCAGAAAATCATCATTCCATTGATATGTAATCACATTTTCCATCAACTTGGGGAAGGGGATAAATTTTCCTGCATGGATGGCTATGAAGTTTTGAATATAGGAAATGTATTAATGATGTCCCCCAAACTCTCTTAGAATGTGAGTAGGTGACATGCTAATGATTGAATTTTTCTTTTGGGGGTCGACATCAATGAAAGGATGGCATACGATGAATCCAAGAGATTTCCCTGAGGTAATGTTGAATGAACACATCAAGGGGTTCATTTTCAGGATGTGTTGTCATAGTTTGATGAAGATAGTTTCAATATCCCCCAAGTGGTGTGAGAATTTTCGATATTTGATCACCAGGTCATTGATATAGTATTTGAAAAAAAACCCATGAAGGTTTTGAAGATGTGATCCAAAACTAGTTGGTATGTAGCTCTAACATTCTTCAATCCAATGGGCATTGCCCAGGAGAAAAATACTCTTTAGGGGACCTAAAGACTATGTATTCTACATCTTCTTGAGGAATTATGATTTGATTATATCCCAAATATCCATTCATAAAATAGATTTCCTAATATCTGGATTGTTCATAAATCCATTGTTATATGATCAAGAATGAGAAATAATCCTTTGGGTAGTGTCAGTTGATATCCCTAAAATTGATGAAGAAACTAATTTTACATTTCATATTCATTATAGGGAACATATCGGCCATCCATTTGTGATATTGGACCAACAAAATGATGTTGGATTTGACGATATTTTTAACTCCATCCTCAAATTTAGAAGTATGTGTCAGGTGTGTTATTCTTGCTACTTTTTTATAGCTTGGGAGGCCTCAAACAGGCCAAGGTATTGAGTGACAACCTTTGGATCATGGAATGACATTTCAATGTAGTTATAGGTGAAAACAACCTAATATATCTTCAAGAAGGAGGTATATACCTCTTTATCCTCTAAAAAATGGATTCACTAATCATGTTGGGCTGTGGGTATTCTTTTATACCCAAATTTATTTCTCTAATATCATCAATAGTGGTAGAGAATACCTCCACAAATGATGTAGGGGCATCCCTAAGGTCATCCTCCTCTTATTATTCCACATCTAAATATTTTTCCTATTATTCCATATGGAGATAATGTACTGTGATATGTTATCCAAAGTTGGAGGATGAGCTCATATCATGGCATTCTAAAGATGATGCAACTTCTCCCAACCTAGCTGAAAATACAAGATTTCCTTGAAACTCTATAGAGTATAGATTAAGAGATAGATAAAGAGAATATTCAACCTTTTTGGGTGACTAGACAACCTATTCATCTTCATGTAGTATGAAAATTATTTCCTTGAGCTTTGGTAATTGAATGAGGGAATTTTCCTCTGAGATTTTACCACTCTCTAGGTATTCAACAAACCTTTCAAAATTGTTGGACTCAGTTGTCATGAATAAAACTATAATTATTTATAAACATGTTCATGTATTTGGGGTCATATAAATGTATGATTTAGGTGATAAACATATTATTCATTTATTTGTTTAAAGTGGGTATCTAGGATAATTTCTAAACCTTTATTGGTATTGACCAAAGAAACACCATCATTTATTAGTTGTTTCCCTTATTTCTGATAGAATCTTCTATCAATATAATATGAATCACAATATTATAATGGGGCCTTATCAGCATAAAGCAATCCCAATTTTTCCAATAATTAAGTATTTGATACATTGATGGTCAGATAAAGGGATTTATGGTTGTTGATGCATCTAGGGATTTTCTCGGAACATAGTAAAGGATGTGTTCTTCCAAACCACAAAAATTCTGAGTCATCTATGACGTCTTAAAACTAATCATTGAGATTTATTTGGCCCAATGTATTGTGTACAATTTTTTCTTAGCCCTACATTGGTATGGTAGAAGGTGATAATCTATCCTCAACATAGACCAATAGGTGAAGTGTTCATGCTAGAATGCAGATAACTCTAAATCCATTATCGATGAGAAACTTTCATACATCGACACCTTTTATCCTTTTAGTGACATACAAGGTTATGATGTGTCCTTATATAATGACATCTTAATATTGATCTGTGATGAATATAACCACATAGAATTATATATGATCAATCTTTACCTGATATACCTCAGAAAAAACAACCTCATATTAAAACTCCAAAGGTCATAACAAAACCTCTTTATGTGCTTCCCGGATGTATTTTGACCAACTTGGGGAATCTAGGATTGATAGTTATGTCAGTACCAAGGATAAATTTTTCAAGATTATATAATTATGTACTCAAGTTCTGTACTTTTCTGGGTGAGGATTATACTTCATATGTGATTGAAATGATTGATTATTTGATGTATATGGATCATCCCTTGAAATAGTAGTTGGATGTGATCATGTTTATGGTGGGTAGGGTTGGGAATGTCTTCTATCCCGTCGAGGGTGATCTAACACCTATAACCATCTGATTGTTATTCCAGAGTGATAGGGTCAGGGTTAATTTTGTAAAATATATCAGGATTTTCATTATCTTAACGAACTCACTAAAGCTATCTTCCACGAGTTTCTTGAAAATTTATAGTTTGAGTAGGTATATTTATATAATTATAGTTCTTATAGCGATTACACCTTAATCGGTATACTTAGATCCTAAAACCTATTACTCTAGTTCTCCAAAAGGATACATCGATCATTGGTCAATATCGATACTCATCATCAGATAAGGGATCCATTAATTGAATAAAATCAATGGAACCATAGATCAACCCATCATCTAATGAGGAACATGTCTTGATAACTTCTTCAAGTGGTTATATTTGGTAGCAAGGTCCTTGTAGTTTCAAATATGAAGGCATAAATTCCGAGAAAGTCAAATCCATATTTTCATATGATGTAGGTTCAAAATCTAATACTTCCTTCTCACCTTTACAGTCATTCCACTTTTTGAAAGGATTGATTTTCGATGTTTGTGGGATGATGATGTTGGCTATGTTGCAGCGAAATTGGATGACGGAAAAGTTGGTTGTTTCAACTATGTTTGGAGAATTCCATGATTTTTTATGATTTTATTTATAGTTATTCAACCAAAAAAATTATGTTCACTTATACTAAAAACATAGTTCCACTCAACCCCTACTTCAAGGGTAGTAGTGGAAACTTATTCCACTAATAATGGTGGATATCCAAATTTTACTTCCCAAAAATCTACATGATTCTAAAGGAATTATTTTATGGTGAATAATTCATGTATAGTGTGTCCCAGTATTTTTTGAAAGGGGAAATAATATGGACGATCGATTACACCTACCATGTTGGGTCTGTTATGATTTGGAAGGCAGAGTAAATCATTTTCACCAGCACTTATAAAATAGCCACTAACATGATCATCTCAGAATGGGTATACTTTATTCCTTAACTCATTGAATTAATATTACCTAGGTCCCCTCCACTCATCTTAGTGAGGATGGGGGTTATGTTTATTCCTAGGGGTTTTTGAATGATATGTGATAGGATTTGGAGTTGGTGTTGGCATGATGGATGGATTAAATGTGGAGACTTACACCTCTAGATTTCTTTAACTTTTTCCTAGGATAGGTGGTGTCATCTAAGAATTCATATTATTCCATTTTATAGATTCTTCCATTATTTGGGATATGGAGGATAAATCATGAAAGATACCTTTATATTTCACTAGGATTAGTGTCATTTATAGCCCGTTGCAAAGGTTCTCAATGTAGAGAGAGAGGGAATGTATTATTGGGGAAGAGGTATGTTCAAGGAGTAGGCAATCACATTAAATTTGGAATTTTTTTGAGGATCTCTCTTTTTTTATATATTTTCAATTCAATAGGTCACTGATTTCTGTGTTTTATATCATTTATTTGAACTAAAAGAGGAATTACTAATGGATTTCCTCTCTTATCATGATCTAATGAGCTTGAAAAATGGTGCACTATAAAAAGGGTGGCCCTTGAAATGTTCATATAAAGAATCTGAGTTGCACTACTTCTTGTAAATTTGGAGTTCTCAACATGGGATCACAATGAGCTGCATAGTGTGCTAGATGTTGTTATGGGTCACTTGAGATATTGAATATTAGAAATATTGGACTCTATAAGTTTGGAGGTAGTGAGGTGTCGCTCAACCAGTTGGGGTAAGGCTTATTTTCTAGTTGCACTAGGGCACACTGCTCCTCGATATCATTCAATCATTGATCCAACGACTCGATAGTGTGGATAATCCCATGATGTGTGTTTAGATGAATAGGAGTTTGGACAAGTGAAACAATTAGAAGGATCTGGTGTGCTAGTTTATCCATTACATGAGGTTGATATTTGACATGAACATATTTTTAGATTTTCCTAAATCCATTCAGGTTGTCTCCAAAATGTAGGTAAATATTGATATCCACATATGATCAGGTTTAGGTTAACTTATGGTCTAGGTGATGATTTGGGTGGATTTATTGGCCTTACTTCAATCACAAGGTTGAATCCCTATTATCGAGGAACACTAGCTATAAGTGTAAAATGAAGCTCAGACCAAGGAGCATGTCAAAAAGGGAGATCGTAGGGAGATCGTCCTCATCAAGAAGGGACACTAGCTAGGTATGAATTCTATATCCTTGAAAATTGGTTTTAAGTTGCCTCAACTCTTTTATTTTTTCACACCTACCAAGAAAATATTTTTTGAGCGTAGGGAGATCGTCCTCATCAAGAAGGGTGTGTATATTTTTTGTGTTCATGACTTTATTCATGTTAGAGATTCAATGAAGAGGCAATACAAGATTGATTGAGGGATCACCCATATTTACAGAGATTTTCTAGTTATGGGTATTCACATCTTCTTCAATTATCTTAGTGTGGACCATATTATGGATGGACATATCCTCTTATTTCTTCTTTTCATTTTAAATATTTATGGTTCCATCTATAGGATTTACATCCATGAATTTTACTAATGCATAATTAATTTTAGGAGTCATATGTGCTGTCAAATGATAAGATGGTTGTTTTCATCCTTTACTGGACTGTCCCTTCTTTTTTGGGATCCTATTCAAGATTCTTGGAAATGGGTGACTTAAAGGGAACCTCTATTGAGCCTGGTCATATGACCACCTTCTAGGGATAATAAGTGGCATGATGGGATAGATTAAGAGACCTCATCTATTTTTATCCTCCCTAAATGGGAAATTTATTAT
Organism: Viscum album; assembly: GCA_963277665.1. Taxonomy (NCBI): domain Eukaryota; kingdom Viridiplantae; phylum Streptophyta; class Magnoliopsida; order Santalales; family Viscaceae; genus Viscum; species Viscum album. The sequence goes on from OY728122.1 coordinate 82,203,582, forward strand.
TTCCATTGAGGGAATGGTTGAAATAAAAAAGACCATATCCCTTCAGGATGGGGTTTCTACCGTTATTTTGTCATTGTTCCTCAGGCTGAGTTTTTCATCCTTGGGGGAATTTTTTGACTAAAAATATCCCCATTCCTATGTGTTGGGGAGGATCTCGTACTAAATCTTTTTCCTACTATCACCACCCTATTGATCTTGCACATCCATTTTAGAGCATGAGATGAATACGATCTCGAGTTTTCATGTGAACTTATTACTTCTATGTACATTAGCAGTGCTTGATAATTGGAATCCCCTAAGGGAGAATCCTATTAAATGTTATCATTTACCTATTTAAGGAGTTTTTCTATGTGTTTATCTCATTGGGCCTGACACTTTTTAGACATATTCATTGATGATTCTTGAAGATTGTACCTTATTTCCTCAGTAGGGTTTTTAATTAATAGTTGTTTTGGGGTAATAAAATTCCCGTATTTCATTTCTTGTTGGTTCTGTGAATGTGTCCTGAGTTGAAATAAAAATATACAACCCCCCATCCACATATATAAACACCATATGGGGTATCAACAATTAGATGTCACAAATAATGAAACTCATTGAGGAATTATGATTAAATATCCTTTCATTGCTACTCTGATAATGGTCGTCAAGACGATGAAAGGGATTACAACTTGATTTGAAGAAAATATATTCAAATATTTTGACACAGTCTACATACCCATTTTATGAAATAATTATTCTTTTTTGTGGAAGATATTTTTCTAGATACTCAGACGTCTATTGTGTATGCATTCTTCTACAAATAACTTTGGAATGTCGAAGTAAGAAGTGGTTGAGGGCCAAAAAATGATGGGCCCGTCACCCCTAATCAATTTTATTCTCCTAAGAAACATATCCATTTTTTATTCTATATGAGATCCATCAACTTGATTAACCAAATATGAGTTCTTCTTGTTGGTTTTATTGCACCTAGCGGGGCTAGTGGAGGTCTCGTTGGTATGAGAATAGTCTTGGGGTAACTCGGAGGATGATCATTTCCCCATGCCATTTTTTGGTTGAGAAAGGATGTTTTTTTTCGATGATAGGATATCCAATATGTATGAACCCATCTTTCAAAGTGTCTCAAAATACATGAGATTTATTTTATTAGACTAGTAAATCAGTGAAACTTCTTGTCAACATGAAATGTTATTGTGTGGAGGACCATCACAGTTGGTGATATCATGTAGAGGACTTAAATTATAGAATGGTGTTTGAAAATAAGGAGAATTTATGCACATTATACCCTAGGGATGACCTTTAGGTCATATAAAATAAAGGGGAGGACCGTCATATTGTTTTACCTACTGACCATGAGGAGGGATACCGTGATTCTCATCAAGAGACAAGCTCTCATGATTGATTAGCTTGCACCCATGAAAAAATACTTCTTGCTAGACACTCTATGGATGACTTTCATTGTTGTGAGTAAAAATATTGAGGGATAAATTTCAAATATTCTAATAGGCATCCCATAATTTGGTAATGAATTTTAAGAATACCAATCCAGAACTGATAGATGTTTGATGGCCTCAAGAACTCCATCATCTAGTAGAGTTGGGTTATGAGTCTTCTTTAAAGTTTATAGTTTTATTTCGCGTGATTTCTTTTTTGGTGTTGTCTTGTGGGAGAATGGGGCCACTTTTTGGGAGTGATGACCTTCACATATAGGTTCTTGTTCAAGTGAATCTCATTTTGCTATCAAGATATGTTATAAAGCTTGTAGAATTCTAGTAGGGATATATTACTACCCTAGTGCGGCCATCGAAGTGGGCTAGGGTCCCCTAGTTAGAATGTTTATGTGTTCCCAATCTTATTTTCAATTTACTGTATAATATTTCCAAAAAAACCTCATGGACCGGAGAATGGATGCATGTAATCAAATTATTGACCACCTCATTGTGAGGATGAGTCACCCCACTCTAGGAGGTGGGGCCATTAGCCAAAATCCTAGCTGCCCGAATGGCCCAATGGCATTCATTTTATATTATATTTTGATAATCCACCATTCAAGGAATGAGATTTAACCCTTAAAATGCTTTAAGGATAAATAGAAAATTACATGACCCATAATAAAATCACCCAGACAAGAAAACTTGGAACTGATCGTCCCCAGTAAATGTCATGATATCAGTAGTCCACCTTTGCAAGGTTGGTCAGCAAGTTGTTCTATGCAGAGCTGCACAAGCCTGGTACTGATGGAAATGCCATACATTCATAGTCTTCTAATTATGGTTAGCTCTACCCTTGTGAATAAAACTTCTCTATATCCTCATCTGGAGCCTTATCCCTTGTAATCTTATTAGAACATCTATATATTTAATTTGTCCCGAAGGCCTTGGGGTGGAATGAAGGCCTTACGGTGGCCTGAATTCCTATAGAGTTGGAATATGTTCCTACTCCGGTCCTCCATTTTCTTCCAATAAATACTAAAATTCTTGATATATAGGGTTAGAGGTACAAGTCTTCCCTTAATTAAAAACTATGATATTCAATATACGTTGTAAAATTCCCACCATATTTTCATAGAGGTATTTATGTGAATGAGAAGGAATTTTCATCTTCTCATAGTTTTCTATCTTATTTAATTGTTTTTATTGGTATGAACAACCATGAATTTCATATTCTAATAGTTTTTAACCATATTTTATAGGCGGAAATGATCTAAATGAACAAAAATATTCATTTCTCATATTTCTCCCTTGTATATACCCGACATGATTGAAATTGGGGACTTGTGATTTTCCTATTTTAATAGTTTGTTTTCCCTATATTATCCTAATGTTATTCATGTTAATTTCCATGGATATTAATCTTCTCGTAGTTTTCTATTGTATTTTATAGAATGGATTGATATGCATCTGTAGAAACATCAATCTAGTTTTGTATTTTTGTTTCATTTATATGGATGGATTGATGTGAATAAGCATTAATTTTCATCTGCACATATTTTTATTTCATACTTGACTAACATGCATGAAATTATTGATAATGAATAAAGATCTTCTGATAGGTTTTCTCAATACTTACATGGAGGTCCTTTTCATTAAGAACGAGAAAGATGGCTTATTCCATATTGTTTAACTGTTTACCTCTCGGATCCAACCTAGGGACTCGAGTCTGTATGACCTTGGTTGGGGCCCATGGAGAAATATAATCTTCGAGGTGTGGATACTAAGCCATACAACATTTATGGGGATGATTACTAGGAGGTGACCTCAAGGGGGAACATTGTGCAATTGGGATGATGTTATTGGTAACCAATTCATCAGCCTCTCTATGGTAAGGGATTAACTCATTATCTCATTCCAAGGATTGGCTCTCGAAACAGTTTGAGATGGCTATAAGGGTCATTTGGTTATAGATTTGCAACCATCCCTGGGTGGAAAGATGATGGGGGTTTATCATCTGTATGTCCTTTCAGGCAGCCTCTAGGGTTGGGAGAGTTCCATTATGGTGTTAGTGTCAAACTAATTCACTTGAAACCTATCACTGAAGTTGCTAGGATAGATCTGGAATCCATTTTTTCTTTACAAACCAAACTATGAAGTGGTTGATGTGTGTTTTTTTGAAACATAGTGAGATGTCATTGGATTGACGAGAGTTCTGAAGAGAATTTCTAATAATATATGTTAAAAACAAAAACAAAAATACCTCATAAAAGAATCATGCCATGGCCACATACATAATTTATGGTATCGTTTTACCCTCTTCCATTTTTTATGTGAATGGTTTTTGAGGTCTGATAACACTACCACCATGGTTAAGGATTCACATTTGGTTCACCATTTTGTTTCTGATGAATTATTTATGCACCTGATGGATGATTTGTAGGGGTGAAAAATATGAAATTATTTAAATCGAGCATGGTATCTCTATGTGGTATCCAATGAGATTTTTTCTGGTAGATGAAAACTGCAAATGGATATCATATCCCTAAAGACTCAAGGAACTAAATTCCAAAGGCATATATTTTTTGGGGTACTTAGACAACTACACATAAGAACTCACATTGGTCGAGAGAATGAGAAGAAGGACTCATCACACACTTTTGAGGGGAACTATTTCTAATTATAGGACTCTATCATTGATTTAAGATATGATTTATAATATTTTTTTCATTACCAAGTATGTATAATATGGTTCAACATAAGGTAATGCTCAATTATAAATATACATGGGTCCGGAATCATCCCCAAGACATCATTTTAATAGGTCTCCTAGATAAGAATTAATTTTATGACCTTCATCAATAGGTTATATATAATCCATACAACATCAATTCCATGAGATGACCTTGCTAATACAATCTATAATTTCATTTTTATTTCATACCACTCAACAAAATAATTTTTAATTATAGAAGAATAGCTATTAGAAACTGGTGCTCAAAAATCACCTACTTATAGCTGAAGCATTGTGAAATTATCTTTTTTGTGCACTTTTCATCCTGTATCACTAATTATTCCTCTTATTGTCGTGATATATATTGGTAATCCCTATACAGAAAACCCATCATAAGGTAGGTGACTCGCAGAACATTTCCTCATTTATACTCATAGGGACTAACCCAAACCCCCATATATAATGAACCTCATTAGCATCAAGGGACTAATCAGGCGGTAGATCCCCACTAGGTATATTTCCCTCATGACTAAAAAATCTATGTCAGATAACTAAATATCCTTTATGAACTCATAGAGTGAGGATGTAATAGTCAAGGAATTCAGGGTATCTCAAACCTAATACTCAAAAAATTCGAGGTGTATCTCAGCGAAGAGGCTCATCACCTACCACTATTCACTAGCCTCCTGCACCACCATTACATTCACCTTCTCGGTCAGTGCATCAACCATAAAAATACAATTTCAAGAGGTATATTCGATCTCAATGTATAATAATAGAAAATACTAGATACTCTTATTATACTAAAGGATTTGGTCCTTTTAAGAGTATATATACATCATGAACTTATAATTATTATACACTAGAAATCCCTCTCTTAAAAGATAGTTACACCAAAAAATTAGCACAAGAACCACCAATACTAACTCCAGATCACACATTATATTGTTAGACTCGTATGACCTCAACTACCTAGACATATAAGAGACCACTCATCCACCATCCATTGGAACATCCATTATCCTAACTCATGAATTGTCATAATAAATTATATACAGTTTTCCTAGCTTAGGATATGTCAGTATTAGCATATTTGTAATTCCCTCTTTCAACTCTTGAAATAGCATCTCACAAGTCATTCCCGACACAATATTTAATCTTCTCTTGGGGATGGAAATAATTGGTACATCCCAATAGGATAATCCCTATATAATCATATGTTAGTAACCAACATAGAAAAATAACTATAGATCTTAATGTTATTATTTATCAACTCTAAATAATTCACAGCCACAACCATCTCTATGCCCATTGATTTACCTTCCATGGATAATACATTCCCCATGAAACAAAATTCACTATTCTAAAATCAAAAAATTTATAGATTAATGTACTATTAATTTAACCTAATTGTAATCCAAACAAACTCCAGATTGTGAGAATGATCCTCCCTCAACTCGATGTACACCAGAATATCATTAAATGAAGATGACCACAAATGAATCTAGATAATTATTGAAGGCACTATTAATCATGTTTATAATAAAATATAGGTGGTCTATAAAACATAACAACATCATAAGATACTCATACTAAGCATACCTTCTACAGAAACAAGTATGTGAAAAATAAAAGGGTGTTGCTCCCTACTTCTAATACCCTGACCTCAAGTTAATCTTGAAGAAGTACTTGGTCCCTCTTAACTAATGAAACAATTCATAAATTCATAGAAGGAAATGTTGGTGCACTAATTAAACCTATTTTAACCATCAGTAATATACACACAACCACAACGATCCATCCTCCTTAGTGAAAAAAATAGACCACTCCTAGCAAAAGTTCTTCGGTGAATAAACCCTTACACCTACAAAATAATCTTATTTTTTCATTAGATCCCGATGTTCATTAGGATCCAGCATACAAGGTAAAATTTATATGGGTTCCATAATAGATATAAGCTTTATCATAAAAATGATCTCACACTTAGGAATAAATACCATTAAATTATTAAGGAACACATTCTAGAACAGATCAATAATGGGGGGAATGTCCATTTTCATGTGTCCTTATCTATCAAAATAATTAAATACATACATGATATGATCTATAATTGATAATGATTTCTATGTCCAGAATGACAAGTTTAGAAATCACACTCAGTAATTTAGGATTATTAATCGACATCTACACAGATGAAAAAATTCCACTGGTGATAGAAGTCAATATGTACTCAATAATAAGTCAAACAATGCATCCTAAGTTTCATAACAAAAGACAGATCCTATAAAATGGTAAAAATATGTAAAATTCTATATATTATGTTCATTATTGAACAAAATGAAAATATCCTAAATCTCTAAGATAATACACCTAAGGGAATATTAATAGAAATCACCCAATTCAGATAATCTATTGTTGGGAAAAGATTTATGACTAGTTTAGTAGATATAATTGAGTATAACACACCCATACTAAGTTTAAAAAGCTATCGACAATTTCATAGGTGTTATTCCGAAAACTACCAATGCCTACACACCCTATGTGGAAGGATTATACTTGATTAAATGAATCTAGCATGATCATTGAACCAAAGGTCCCACAACATAAATTTTCTATGGGACATCACCTTGTTAGTGTTTCTTCACCTGATATTGGGTAACAAGTCCTCCTCCAAAACATAAAAGTTGAAGGATCCCCAACTTTCAAACTACTAATTCCATCTTTTCCTGACACATGAGTGTTGATTCTGACCAGAACCACACATGACCAGCCACCATGTTGTGATAAAACTACACCACTAAAAGTGTCATATCTCCCCACATGGGAAACACTACTAATATACTTCATAATGAGGATTAATAGATGCCTATTAAACACCCTAATAACACTCATCCAAAGATCTCCCACCCAAATGAAGTGCAAACACCTACCCTAGCTAGTCTATATATTTCCTCTCTAGTGACACTCTTTAACCGTACACTTCATGATATATAATGACCCAATCCTAACACAGACTGAAGAAGTATGCTACACAAATGTTATACCCTTAGTCTAGTTTCAATCCATAATTTTTTCCTAATTATTAAACTCTAAGAAGGGAATAACCCAAAAATATTAACAAGGTATTGAATAGAATACCCAAATCCACCCATAAAAGGTCTACCACTAACAATCTCTTAAACCACTAACACATTTGGAAATTGAAACAAAATAGTATATTTGGAGTCATAACCCTTCAGTGACTGTCCCCCAATAATAAAATCATGAAAAACCTTGATCAATTAGGACTTATAGTGTCATTGATAAAATTATTGAAAAGGAATAACTAAAAGTCCTTTTTGGGAAACCCCACATACTGGTCTTCATATACCAAAACATCCCACCAGTAAATTTTTGGTCCAGGAAACATATAGGTGGAAAGATTCACCCACCTCTTGAGGGGTTTCAATGTGATCAAATATGGTTTTTATGGAATTTAACTAAAACTATAGATATTATAGACCACCGTCATCCACATGTGTGGTGGATTATGTAGCTAGAAATTCTGATTCATGCCTAATACTATTGTTCTTACCCTCCCAGAACTCAACAAGATGTCACCAAAGTGGAATATATTTACAATTTCAAGCACATAACTCATATTACATTTCTAGACCTTGTCTAAATGTCATATTAAGGGATAAGAAATAAAATTCACACACCACTCTACCCTAAATACATGCCATACGATGTGGGGATCTCACATAAATTGCCTCATGACAATCCATACCTAACCACAATCTTGTTAGGTATAATATCAGGCAGGATCACATAATATAAATTGTATATTCAAAGTAGTAGTCAAAAAGCAGTTCTCAGTCATATAATTTTCACTATTGAAAAAATTAAAAATGAAATTTTTTAACATGATTTTCAAAACCACTCACAAATATTTTATAACCATTTTTGTAATTTTGGTTTCTGAAAAACCACCACTAAATATTTATTTATATTTTTTTTTCTTTTTGAATGTAGCTTTATCTATGATTTATAAAGACCACCTCTAAAAATTATGGAAAAAATATTAAATAATAAAAAAAAATTATTATTTATTATTATTAATTATTATGTATTATTTATTGTATATTATTATTTATTATTTAAATTTTAAATTAATTAGTATGTGTTAATTATTAATTATTTATAATTATTAGTGAGTAATTATTTGAGAATTAAATTAATTCAATAATCATTTGAAAATATGTCTTCCACACCAAATGACCATAACTTTTGATTTGGGTGTCCCTTTTAACTCATCCAGTAGTCAAATCAACATTTATAAAATGAAATAAAATAAAATTTGATAATAATTTTGTAATAATTAGTATAATAATATTTATAACTATTTAAGAAGAAGTTAAAAAATTAAATTCAACATCAAATGACCATAAATTTTGATCTGAATGTCAGTTTTAGCTGTAGAATATTTCAACTCGAAGCATGAAATGATATCTATTCCATATCTAATTAAGGGAACTTGGTCACTTCTTTTTCAAGACTAAATGGCCCAATAGGCCTCTAAAATCATGTTTTCTTATTCTTATACCCTGATTTTCGAACATTTTTTTTGTTATTTTAGCTTCATTTAAGAGTGTCTTCATAAGCTTGTTGAGACTTCTTTGATTTTATACAATTATTTTACATTCATGTTGATTTTATGGTGTTTAAATTTTTCTGGTTTCCCTCATTTTGTTATTTTTTATCTTATATATATATATGTGTGTGTGTATTTTTATACATTTATGTATATTTATTTATTATTAGCATATATATATATATATATATTAATATTTAATTAAAAAATATGTGTAATTTCATCAGTTTATAAATATGTTTATTCATTTATGCATTTAATTCTATATAAATACACATTAAAAAATATTAATATGTATTTCTATTTATATATTTTATATATTACGAGGGTATATATATATAAATATTTAAATTTAATTGTATATATATTAATATAAATTATATATATGTCTGTTTATATATATTTATGTAATATAAATATGTTTTCATATATATTTATGTAAATTTCATTATACATATATGTATTTATAAATATTTATATCTATTTTACGTAAATTTATATTCATTAATGTATATTTAAATACATTAATGTATAATTAAATACATTGATGTATATACATATATATGATTTTGATATATATATATATAATTATATGTATACCCATTTAGTTATATTTATATACATTAGTTGGTGTGTTTCTGCTTTCGTTCTTCTATTTATAAACATTAATGTAAATTTAGGTATATTTATAAAATTTAATAAGATATATAGAACTATATTAAATAAATTTATATTTAATTATATATTTAATTTTTATTTACTATTTATGATTTTTGATCTATTTTTTTATATATTTATTTTTAATTAATAATTAATGTATTGCCTATTTATAATATATTGATTTATTATTTATCCAACATTTATGATTAATTTATAATTTATTTATTATAAATTATTTATTATATATATATTATATATTATTTCTTATTATTTTTTATATATTCTTAATTTTTTATTTATATTTATTTTATTATTAACATGTTATTTTTTTATCATTTATTATTTATTATTTATTAGGTCTTTACTATGTATTTATTATTTGTTATTTATTATTTATTATTATGTGTTTTTTTATTGTTAATTTTTTATTTTTTATTTTTTATTATTTATTTATTAATCAATTTTTTGTAATTTATTACTTAATATCTATTTTCATTATTTTTTTATTTTGTATTATTTGGTTTATTATTGTTTATTATTATTATTATTATTTAATATTAATATTTATATATATTTGTTTATTTTTATTTATCTATATATATATAAGTATATTAAATTATGTTTACTAAAAACATGAATAGTTTCATGGAGTGGTAAAGTCTCTTAAAGAATAACTAAAAGATAAAGTCTTCAAGTCTCACCCATCATAGAGGTATAATGAATATCTACAAAATAAAAAATAAAAAATAAAAAATAATTTAATAAATAAAAAATAAATACAAAAAAAAACAATTAATAAATAAAAATATTTTTAATTAATTTATTAATATGAAATTATTTTAAAATTTAAAAAAAATTACAAAATTTAAAAAAAATTAAAAAATACCTTGAAATTTTCATGGCACAACTTATCACGGATGTTTTAATAAAAGATCATTAAATGATTTAGAGGTGATTTAAACTAATGCTAAATATTATTTTTCCTATAACGGTGACCCTAACAAGTTATATAGTTCAAAATTTATTACTGATAATTTTAATGAACTTATTGTGGATCATTGTAAGAATATCAATCACAAAAAATGTTATGAATATCATGCAAGACCTACATTCCAAGAATTATGCATGGACACATTTTCTCTTATTTTCCCAAGAAAGTATTAAAAACCCATAAATCATAAATCCATATTGTTATTCATTATATTTGAAGAAAAGTAATGATTAGAGTGAAAACTAAGAGCAATAGTCCCATCCTGGGTAAATTAGACATCCCTCATACATTGGTTAGCTACTCCCAGGTACACGTTTTATAAAAATCTTCGACTACTCAATATATTCTATCTATCATATACCATGTAGTAAGATAAAAGGAAACACAACATTGATATAACTTTTTAATATCCTTGATCTAGTTCACCTCCACTATGGATAAACCAAGTCAATATGTACCTTATGATCACGTCCATATAGTCTAGGGGATACAAAATATTATTTAGGGTTAATAAGAATATATAGGTTTACTATAACCTCTGATGAAAATAACCATAAAATATTGAAGAATTAAAAATGAATAAAAAATCATAATAGATTATCCAAAAAAATAAACACAAAATAAAGGAAAGTTTTAATGAATAACAAAACACAACATTATGCTATAAAAAATTAGGTACATAAACCATCAAACAAGTCATATAACATAAACATAAACTCTCATGGGTAGATCATATACAACATGATCCAAAAGTAAACAAAATTAAGAGAGACATCCAAAAAACTTGTCCCCAATCATGGCCTAGTTTCATATCCAAAGTGTAATGGTATATCCCATCTTAAACAAATGAAGTAGCTGAGCCCCTATTCTTACATTGGTCACAAAATATAATGATTTCTTGGGTATTAAGGAACCTGAGATCTGTCTGACTAAAACATATAAGGGAACTACAAATGGGTTGGTAAAAAAGAGCTATTTTTATGCATGCATGCTCTCTGTTAAATACTTATAAAGTAAATAAATAAATAACATGTCACCACGTTGATTTCATAGAATCCAAATCAAATATTTCTATTTCTTATTCAATTATTAGTGGAATGGAAATATATTCTAGTAGTATAAATAAGCAATTAGGATGAATGATTTATCATATCTCTTACCATAAGCAATGGAAATGATTTATCACCTTAAAACCCTATCTAGGTGAATGATCCATCCCCAATCAAATTCCGATGTCATGTGATTCATAGTTCTATTAATGAGTTTTAAACTATCTTAGTTAGATGATATAGCACTATAAAATATCCTTATAGGGATAATATACCACCATTAAAATAATTCATGAGTGATTGATGTACCACTAGAATAATCTCCCCAATGGGGGAGTACTACCATAATCCAATTCTCGGTGGATGATTCCAAATAGATTAAAATAGCAGGTTTATCCATATACCACTACTAAAAGACCCCAAGATAATTATACACCAACAATATTACTCCCATATGTGGATGGTATACCACTATAATAAATACAAAGTTGGACGTTGCGGAACCATTGATAATCTTAATGTTGTTGATCTATAACCAGGGTAATATTTTGAGTGGATGATGCACACCTAAAAATCACACAATACTGTGGATATGGTACCACTGATATATCATCTATAAGGTCAATGATGTATCTCCAACAATGCTTGGTAGTATAAGGTACCACTTAATAAACTCATAATGTGGATGAGATACCACCATCACATCAAGAAATCCAGAAAAATATAATTAAACAATCAAAAGTATTCACATAGAATTTATATTCATTTATTTAATCAGGGTGAGAAATCAAACCACTAGTCATTCTATGGCCCCCATTCCATGGTTCACAACCCGTCAACTATCTCACTAGAATAAATTTTTTACCAAATATTGGTTTAGGACACCAATAATGGAAAATAATGTCTCTTAATAAATATAAATAACCATAACAAGTCTTAGGATTAAATTCCATAATATGATAATTAAAGGGATTCGATATGGAAGGCCTTAATTTCACCACATGGATCATGAAGGACCACTCATAGCCCTATAAAATCTCTCTTGGAATAATGGAATCAAGGAATATTATTTTAGAATTTAAATATGGGATTTTATGCCAAGTGGTGCATCATGATTTTCATACAATGCATGACACATGGGTAAATACTAATAGGAATTCATGGGACTCCCTTTCTAGAACTAGTGGGGACAATCTAGTTATGAAAAATCATCTAATTAGATATAAATAAAATGATATAAATAAATTTATAATAAAATATTGAGAACATTTAATAACCAATGATAAATGGTGAAACCATATGAGGGAAAAATTAATAGGAATAGGAGTACCAACATTATTAATGAAAAACTCCTCAAATAAATTAATCCCAAAACTGCTGATGAATAAAAAGGATCCAAAACATGTATGTGATGAAGAGAAGAGAAAGTTAAAGGGGGAATACAACTATTTTTAAGAATAAATGATATTGAAATATCATTTTAATAAGATTTAATTAAAAGTATTTAATTAATTATTTATTTTTAAAACCGAGAACTCTCTAAGTACCTTCCATCCAACCATTAGGTACCTAGAGGGAACTAGGAATTTGACCATATGTCACCAAATTTTAGTGAAATTCATAGATCTACTACCTCCACCTCAACCTACATCAATTACCCAATACTAAATTTTTTGGTATGCTCAAATATTTTAGTGAACACATGTCTTGGAACCCAGTTTGTTTCCTTAAAAAAACCTCAAGACTAAATAAACACATCCAAAACTCATGAATATGAAAAAAATCAAGGTTAGAATAAAATATATCAAAATAATTCTTTATTTAGAAATAGAGTGTGACAATTACATATGATTCCTTTAATAAAGTTGGAAGAAATGAATATATGAGGGAGGTTATACCTTTATATTGATGAAAATGATCCCTTGTGATAAACCAGAGGGAAATATGACAAATAACTGAAGGTTCATCAATTAAGAGTGTAAAATGGGAGATAATAGACTTAAAGGGATGAAAATATCTAATTAATGAATTCAAATCCAAATTCCCCGAGTTTATATAAATTATATTTTTAGATGAATTGACTAATTTTACCCTAAATAAAAAACAAATAAACAAACAATTCTATTGGGTAACTAGTCTTTGTAAATAAAAAACATATTTTGGTTGGAAATATTGCTGACATCCATCATGAACCACCAATTACCTCATTCAAATATAAATATATGTGATATGATATTTCATTGATCCTTCCAAATATTTCAAAAGGTCAAAAAACCCTTTTAATTAACATTCCCTTATTAGCCATCCATTAATGACCTAATCTTACAGAAATTTGTGGAATGAAATAATAACTAAAATTGAACTAAAAATTCACCATATAGTATTAGCATAAGGATTTTGGATACATTTAGTAATTACAATTATCTTTTGAATCGCATTCCTTAGTTCAATAATATCCTGAAAAGTACTAGATGAAATCACAAAAAATCACTTATCATTGTCTATCTAAGAGAAAATGAAAATGTATTTTATAAATAGATTCATAGGGTTCAATTTGAAAATAATATTTTTAACTATAATTATAATAGAATTTCACAAGTTAAATTTGATCCACCAATGATCCTATAAAATCAAGAATACATGTATATAATATATCTTCAAAAATGTAAATGGTTCTCTTGTAATAGCCACTAGTTGAGGGATAAAATGTTGTAATTTCCTAATCATGACGACCCTAATCTCACTTTACTCATTTACATAAGTCATACAAGAACTTTTTATTACTATTAAATATTATTCTAGGTTATACACCATACAACATAATGATATCACTGTCATATAGGCTCCCCAGCAAATGCACATTATAGGTTTCTTTAAAAGAGGTAAGTTATTTTTCTTAGTAAAAGGATTCATGATTTCTAAAATTATATCTCAACCCCTATAATATATTTGTAATATTTAGAAATAATATATAATATATTTATCCCATTATCATGACATTATACATAGTAGCTGAAGAAGATCTATACGTCACTGGTGTTTTTCCAAAACATATTGACTTGTGAAGTAATGGGAAATAAGCCCTAAAATCTCCCTTTTAATGAAACACTACAAGAATTGGTGATGAATATGACAATACATATTTGTGATTTTATAATGAACCACCCATTTATTTTCATGATACTCTTTCTTTTCATCTCTCTTGCACAAGTTTGAGTAAAAAGTATTCCATTGACATATAAGGAAAAATGAATCATGGAACCAGCTATAATGGATCTCCACACCATGGATTTTATCTCAAATAATGATATAATCATAGAAATATTTATAGGAATTCTTGAAAATTTATATAATAGATAATATAATATCAACATACTGTAAATGATTCCCACTCTCATTCTCAATGATATTCAAGTGTACTTAATCCATTGGAGATATCAATCCATATTCTTCATATCCTCTAGAACCCATTGAATGTAAATTTTTCTTTTAAAAGAATAAAAAACTATGTTTCTTTTCGAGGATCATATTAGAAATTAAATTATGTATATTTAATGTATTATACCTAATGAAACTACATCATATTGAAGTCTAACTATGAAATGATATACCTGTGTATTTTTTATTTGATTAATATCCTAAAGCACCCACCAAATGGATAATTCCTCTAACACTTGGTGTTGTGTACAATAGTTGATAATAAAAAATCATGTGTAAGATAGTTTCTGTTACGGTGTTGTGATTTCCTAGAATAATAAACCACTACAAAATGCTCCTCCATGGTGACACAACTAACACAAACTATCAATTCATGGAAATATACATCAAATGCTTCACGAGAATGAGGTAATATAAGAAATGAAGTTATGTTCAACCTTTATTTAGACCTTTGAATGATTCTTTACATGAGTTATATCGTATGAAATTATTTTCTTTGATAGTTAAATATATCATTTTAGTATCTATATTAGAGAAATCTAGGATAAAATGGTGATAATATCCTATAAGTCCACGGAAAATTTTTATTTCAATCCCATGCAATTTATCTTTATATGACGTTAGTAAATCAACATTATTAAAATACACTCATATTTCTTATTTATAAATTTAATTCCTATGAAATTTAAATTATAAAATACAATATGAACACATAGATAGATTATTATAAATCTATTTCTCTCATACATTCTATAAGGAAAGGCAAGATTAAAACTATGATCATCCTAAGACTTTTAATATTCCAATATTTCATATAAAAATAACAATAAAATTATATAGAAATGGATATGAGATAATAATTATCAATTCAAAAAACACATATCTGTTATCTATTAACCCAAAACGAATTACCAGATATTCAATATGACCCAAATGATATATAAATTTCATACTTGAAAAGCCATTAGGAGTGACTCAACGTCGATGATAACCTGGTCACAAACAAGCATGATGAAAAACTTTATTCTTTTTACTAATAAAATAAGTTTTCAAATTTGATAAAATTTTAATAGATATTAATAAATATCAAATTTATTAATTAATAATATACATATAAATATATAATAATGTCAACCTTCTTTGTTAAAAGTGTCGGAGAACCCCAATGTGAAGTGTTTGTTCAAATGAATCATTTTTCCTGAATATCCTCAAATTACATCATTAACACCCATCATTTATTTGGTGATATATTATATAGAAGGATTAATATTGGTTAACCATTATTTCACAAGTCAATATTGAAATCCACTTCATTAATTACAGAAAATACTTAAAAACCATCAGTGAAAATTTACAAATATTGATCCAACAATGGGGGTGACACTTCTCTCCATCGCTAAAAACTCAAAGGAAAATATTTTACTTCTCTATGATGACATCCCCCACTATATCATGATTAATAACTTATTGACTAGATTAAAACTCACATTCACCATAGATAGTATGTTATGAACTATGTGGAGATGAAAAAGATACTATTGTGTAATAGTAGTTGATATTAACCCAGAACAGGGTTAAATAATAAATTAAAAAAATTAAATAAAATTATTTTATATAATTAATTATAATATCCTAGATATTCCCAAAATATTCCATTATTAATATATACAATAGACACTTCCATTATTACTTTATCTTATTCCATGAGAGTTTGGAAGTCTCTTAAATACTAGTGATTTATATAATTTGAGTTTGTGTAGTGAATCTAATTTATAAAATATAAATTAATGGATATAAATTGTATCAAATAAATCAAATAAAAATATATAAGATACCAGAATAGTACCACTGATAATATAAGGTCCCTCTTATTCATCAATGGTATAACTTTTTGTAGTATTAATCCGTCCATAATAATATTATTGAACCTGAGGTAGTAACACCAAATAAAATAATTTAATAACCTCTAAATGAACATTAAATCCATGTTATCCTTCCCAAACTATTATCCAAGAATGTTTATAACATCATCATGTAGGCTGAGTAACTGAATGAGATAGTGGTACATTGATCCACTATAGTCACTAACCAAAACATTCTGATATACTTCTTCAAAATAACTACTAAATGTTACTATTCTATCCATATGAATGGTAAATAATGTCATTGAAGGTATATTTTGGATGGTATCCAATTTTTTCTTGTACTTATGACATTGAATTTGATTTTTTTTCTTGATTTAGGAGGTATAGTTATACCACTACATTGTATTACCTAATGAAAGGAACCTTGACTTATTTCCTCCCACCGCCGCTTCCCCTTAAAATGAGAGATATGTCCTAGGGTATGGATGCATTAAGGTATATGCATACCAGAACATCACTTAGATGACATTTTAGTAGGGTCAAACTTCTTTACCACTTTTGATAAGGTGTAAAAATTTGAAAGAATTTCTATACACTATGATGGCTCATTTAAACCCATATCAAAACAATACTATTCTAATTCTTAATCCCCACTCATGTACATATTAAAACTAATTAAATAAAAAAATGTTGTGTATTTATGGGAAGAATTTGAGACATAGATTAGGTATTTTAATTATTGATCACACTCATGATATAGAGTGAATGGTTATAATTTTTAAAAGAATTACTTCTGAATGTTCTTCAAGATAATGGCTTGGTCTAACGTATCCTTGATCATAGCATCCCACTATTGATAATATACCCAATTTATAATGAATATGGTTAAAATAACTCAATTCTTCTCTAGAATTATTATACTCTTAAGTATATAGTGTACATGACTAATCCACTCTCTAAACTTATAAAATTATTCATCACCACAAATTGTGGAGAATGATTTAAATGAATGTTTATCATAATATTATAGTTCAAGGGATCCCATAAAGGTTATCCTGGACTACTAGCTAAAAGTATCCAAGTAAGTTCATGAGTCAAGGTGGTGAATTTTATCTCTGCCTTCCCACAAATAATGAGGTGGTATTATGGAAAAAATACTTTATTTGAAAGTAGATAATGATATTAGCACCTTCTTCCCATTGATAAACAAAAAAAGGTTGAAAACTACACTATAAAGGTGAGGTTTAACCCTAGTACCCATATCACATTCTTATATTTATTAAAATAAATTACATTTTAAAATTAATTTTAAAAATGTTTTAAAAAAGTTTCAAATGCTTTATGATTTATTTTAAAATCATCAAAAAATGATTTTAACAAAATGAGAATAATCATGTTATCAATAAAGATGAAATGAATCTCTATGGTGTAAAGATTCAGCTCTAAACTCATGTGATATTATTCATTAATAATAAATATATAATAAAAATAGTTATTTATTATTGAATTATCAATTTACATGAATCAACATTTTTTTCTAATAAAAAAATATTATGTGATACGTTCACACATAGGATGAAATTCTATCATAGTTCTTTATACTTGTTATCACTTTGTTTGATTTTTTATACTTGAGGATGTAAGACTCACACCCTACTTGAATATAAGTAGATTCCAAACTAATATTTTTTACTCATGCCTCCAACATAATTATTTTTTATATACACATTTATAGGATATTTTCTAATGCTCAATAGTTTTATCTCCTAACTATTCTCAAATCCCATACCCATTATCCCTAAGTGAGAACTAGTACCATTTTATAATGACCAAGACATGATTACCATAATGATATCTGATATGGTCCCCATAAAACTTATGGAACACCTACTGATTTCCACAAGTTGGTATAAATGTCAAGGGTTTATTAAATATATGGATGGGGGATAGTTTCCCATATCGAATAATAAAATAATATACACAAGGTCAATGAACACATTCAGAATGACCTACCAAAAGACTAAGTATATTGAATGTGTGAGAAGATAACTACTAGATATAGGAATATAATATAGATATATGAGATTAATGAAATTACATGAATATGAATCACCATATATATATTTTTAGAAAAATATATAGAGAGTTTTAAAATTGAGTGAATTTATTCGAAGACCACTTACACACATGATAGGTTAACCAACCTGTATCTAAAGATAAAAAAATAGTATTTCCCAAGAGTGGGAGTTTCTTTGTAAATATTTATGTATAAATTATATGATCATTAATAAATGTCTATAAATGGATAAAAAATAATACACACTACACTTCATATCCTAAAAATGCACTAGACTTGTTGGTTTTTCATTTTTGGGATCACAAAATAAAAATTATATACATATCTCAAAATACATGATTTGAGTGTGAGTATAATAGAAAATATATGTATTGAAAACAACACATTTTAAAAACTTTTATAGGAAGAATATTATTGTACAATAATGAAAATATAGAGGGATAAACACATCAAAAGTCAATATAGCTGATAAGTGATCCTTAAATGGATATAAAAAATGACTAATTTGGGAGGGTCTACACATAAGATACCTAAATAGAGTCTACAATTTTAATCTAGGAAAATCATATATAATTGAGTAAGGGTTTAATTCCCATACAATCAGGTGAAAGGGAATCTTGTATATGAGAGTCGGGAAAATTGTTATTCCCATCCCTTAGGGAATATGGGAAGGGGAATAAAAAAGTTAGGGAATTTCAATCCAATCGCTTGCCATCCATATGTTTTTAATTATATGGAAAAATATTCATGAATTATATAAATTATATACCCATATTAACATTCTCATAAATCAAATACTAGAACTTTCAATCATAAAAATCCTCCCAAACATAGTCTATTAAGTTATCATTCTCTAACTCATAAGTTGAGTGAATTTACCTAGAAAAATATTAATTAAAACTACAAAGGGAGAAATCACAATACATTTTTTAAAATATTTTAAAATTACTTTCATTATATACATTAACCATGGAATGATAAATAGACAGCCTAAAAAAATATGATAGTCATAGAGAATTCAAAGAATTATAATATAGAAAAAATAAATCAATTTGATCAAAAAATTCAAAAATATTATAAAATTATATATGAATGTCTTTATTTTATGAAACTACAAATTATAATTTAATTCACCTTAACCTATAAAATTTTAAAACATAATCTTCATGAATTTAAGATGGTGAAGGGGTTACCTACCAAAACAATATATATAGATCTTTCATGATATGGATGGTGAAGAGATGACTCCAATGGGACCAACCTTGTAATTTAACAATTTAGGGATTTTAATATTACCAATAATAAAGAAGTAATCTATGAGGAAAGGGGAATGAAAAATCATTTATTAATCTAGGATAAAGCCTTATAGTAGCTATTTAAAGAGAAGACCAAAGGACTTGAAATATTTCATAAGGACCGAGTAAGGAAATTTAAATATCACATCCACTACCATAAATAAATGTAAAATATTGGAAGATTGGAGGGAAAGTAAAATATTATTTTTCTAATGAAGATCTCCAAAAATAAATCAAAGGATCTTAAGAAAAAGTATTGAGTACAGATCGCCTAATTTGGAGTTGAGGGAGAAGTTAACTTGAGTTCGATGGTAATGGAATATGAACAAAAAACACAAACCCATAGTATTTAGAAATTATATTTCTTGATGAATTTTTATATTTACCCATAAATATTTAAAAATATATATATCAACCTGGTAATTCATCCATGTTCATCGGGTACCTGGTGGGGATAACAATGGTGCTTATATCCATTCAAACACCATTGGGTGTATATGATGTTGTCCTAAAAATTATTTATTCTATTCTATCCTTAAATTAACTTTTATGTTCTCCAAACTCTTCTATAAAATCAAAATTTCACTCCAAAGAGAATTAAATGACTAAAATTAAATTGGAATAATATGATTAAAATGTAAGAGTCTTTACCTGATCTCATATATATTCACATAAATTCAGGATATGGGTTTAGGGTTGGGTGGTTATGTCTTATTGAGTTTTCCATCTCACACCCAACATGTTTACATTGTTTGATCATGTAATCTTTATATTTCCTGTTTTTGGTTGGGTATATGTTTTGTGATCTATATATGGTGATTTTGAGTATATGGTTAGAGTAGGGGTTAATGGATAAGAGATGGAGAAGATTCTTGTTATGGTGGATTGCATTACTATTAGAATTATTCTATTCATTATTTATTTATTTAACAGAATATTAGACCATGGGTTATATGGGATATCATGAATGATTTTTATATTCCATCACATTTTTGTCTTATTAGGTCGTTTTTATATGTTTGTGGTGGATGATGTGATTTACTCTTCCATATGTGAGTTATTTGTTACATTATTTTATTTATTAAATATATAATATTTTATGGTCAATTGATCCTCAACCATTTTTTGAAATCATGGGGACTTGTAGTCAGCCTAGGAAATTGAAGATCATACTAGTGGTTAGGTGGTGTGCCAGCTTGGGATGGGCTGACTAGTCTCATGTTAGGGTGTATCATTTTAACACCCTTTACATACTTATGATTCATAACAAAAAAAATATGATTTTTGGTGTATCCAACTGTGATAGTGTAACGGTAAATACTATTTTTTCATATGAAATCTCATCCATTACTTTCTAAAAATGTTTTCAAAAATTAGTTGGGTTACAAAATATTCAATATAAACTAACTAAAACATATGAATTAGTTACAATTGTTTTTTATTTATATATAGTATAAATAAAAAAAATTAATACATAATACCTATTTTGAAAAAAATATATCCAATATCTAATAAAAAATGATAATAAATAAGAAAAATAAAATTTTAATATGTAAATTAAATCATCATAAACTTTTGGTCTTGTAAAATGACATGGTTCTAATGGAAAATAAATGTAGTATGATCTAAATTTAGTTCACTAATATAAAAAATGCATACTTTTTTTAAACATTATATTCTGGAAAATGTAAATAATTGTGAAGATTCATATGAAATTACAAATGGAGCAATAATTATCTTTTTGAATATCAGCCCAATTTAATAATTATAATCTCACATTTACTATATATGGCAGTCAATTCCTTAGATTTAAATAAATATTTTAATGTAAATAAGATAATGTAATCTCCATTTAAGAAAATTGAATTGAATATCATATATGGAAGATATTATTCTCAATTATTAACTCCTATTAATATTCAAAACATGAGTTTATAATAAATTTAAAATCCACTTGAATAATTATAATTATATACATTTTTAAACCTAAAATATTAAAATATTAAAATATTATTAATATTATTTAACTAATTTCAAATCATATCAATCTTAGATTCATTCATTAATATTTTTCCCAATATAAAAATTATTGATAATTTAATTAAAATAATATATAAACTGGTTGATTTATTTCCTATCACTCATGTCCTTATCTATACTATTTATACTTTTTTTAATTTATTTTTCAAATTTAAATATTTAAAATATGCATATGATTTAGTAATTATATTATATGTGTTCTTTATTTTATTATTTAACAATAATATTTAGGTTAATTTTTTATATTGTGTCATATAATATATTATATTTTAATTAATTAATTATTTATTTTATTCTCAATGGTATTATAAGGTAAAAACACTCAAATAAATTGAAGATATTATTTTTATAATATGAATTCTATTTAATAGAAATGTTATTTTATTCATGGTTTTATTATTTAATAATAATTTTTAGAGTAAATTCATAATTTACATAGCTTCGAATTACTGATGGTAGTGCGTACTAGCTAATTGGCTGCCTAACACTACCTAGACCGATTAAATAGGGTTAGGGTAGTGGTTAAATGGGTGTTTAAAGAGTAATGGTAGAAAATGGTAAACCCAATTAATAAATGTAAAAGGATAGTATAGTACTCTTCGGGTATAATAAACCTGGATTGGATTATGAAACTTATTAATAATTAATCAATAAAAAATTTATAAATAAAAATAAAATTATAAAAAATATTTATTTATATTGAGTTCGTTTCATATTATATTTAAATTCAAATTTAAAATTTAAATTCCTTAATTATATGTTATTAAATAAAGCACAAAAATATTATTACATTTCTCATTTTTTGATAAAATATTTTTTGAATTTATAATTGGTTAATTAAATGGGATATAGTAGTTAAATGTGAATTTGAAATTAAATAGCGTATTGTTAGTTGTAGATTTAAAAAATAAATGGTTAAGGGTTTTGGTTATGGATTTACAAAAAAAAAAATTAGTGTTTGAGTATGCAAAATTTCATGGATACCCTACAATTTTCCACCCAAATTATGAATAATATATTTTAATTATATTTTTCAATTTAATTTTTTGAATTATAATACATTATTAATATCAATTTCAGATTTTATTTTTTAAAAATATAATCATTTTTTAAATAATAATGTTTATTAAATTCTATAATTTTGTATTTAATAATTATATTTATAACCCTTTTTATTTATTTAATATTGCATAAAAAATATAACTATATTTAAATATATAAAATATTATTTTCAAAAGTTAAAATATTTTATTAAAAAAGAGTTTATTAAAATATATATTTTTAAATATGAATATGATTTAACAGTCATATATTTAGTATTTAATGTGAAGTACCCTTGGATTTCTTAATGATGTTGTTGATCTATTGATTTTTTCCAACATATTCATAAGCTTCAAAGATTCATTTATAGTTGTTAAAATACATTTGAGGTTTCATGGAATGTTTTCTGAGATAGTAGGAAATTGTTTTTGGGAGCCTCAAGATGTTTTGAAGTTGTGTTGGTAATATATACAAAATAAAAAAATATAAAAAAATGAGAATAATTAGTTTTCCATATCTATAAGGATTGTAATTGTTGAGCCTAAACCTTTAATTGAGAAAAATTCTTTTGTGCTGACCTTAGGATTTTATGACTCTAGGAGTGGTCTTTAGCATTGATCATAGGGCTTCAAGTATTTGAGAAAATACCATTTAATCCTTGGATAAAATTATTTAATTAAGAATTAGTCCTTCATTAGAAGTGTTCCCTAGGCATAAGGCTTTGTATGCCCATGGTAAATCATTAAGACTTAGAAAATTTTTGCGTATTTACTGGGTGAAAAATAATGTTTCTAGGAATATATTTTTGTATGAAATCAAACTCAATGATCAAAGGACATATATTCAATGAAAAAAACAAAAACATATTAAATGTGATTAAAGTTGAAACAAATGTGTTTTCAAAAAATAGAACATATTATTATTTCTTTTGATGATTTAAGCTAGTATATAAGATAAGGCTTTATGTGTGTTTTATATTGAAGTTGATCAGGAATAATCTTAAGTTATTAAATCTAGATGTTCATTATGAAAGTTATATGCTATTCATAAGATCATTAATATTTTTAGGTCAATTAGTGATGGGAGATGCATTATTTGGATGATTATTTACGAGAATTCTTAGTAATCTTGTTCTTATCATGAGAAATTTAAATGCAAATGGAATATGGAAACTATTCCAGTTGAGTCAAGAAGAAATAGTAAAAGAAATTGACTTTTTATATAGTTTTGTTGTTTCTCGAGTAGGAAATAAAATATAGCACAACCAATTTATTTATGAGAGGTATTTATGCTCATTTGAGTTATGGAAACATGAAAATATACTTCACATGGGTTACATTATTGAACAGTGAAAATAATTAAGTAGAACACAAAAAATGATAATTCTATATTGGTGATTTTTTGTTGTAAACCTTAAAGTATTCCATGTTTTCTTTTTATGGATATTTAGTTCATTTGGAGATATTTAATTATATTAAATATATATAATTGTGAGAATATCTTGTTAGAGAAAAAAAATTAGAATTATAAAATATATGTTTTGATATAAATTATAGGGGTTAGGTTGGTGAGAAAGAAATAGAGAAGATAAAGAGAGATTATATTATATGAAGTTAAGAGCTTATTATCTATATATTTTTTAGGTCAATTATCCAGAAACAGATATTTTAGTTTGAGAAGTGATAAAATTAAATATATCAAATGGTGAAACAAGTGGGCATGCTATATTGAATATTTTGAAAGCTGATGAACTAACCCAATGCATAGAGTGATCTTTATCATTTTTTATGATTCATTACAAACACCGAGATACTACGTATGAATAGTGAGATATTTTGAAAAAAAATGTAATGTTGATTAACTAGGTAATAGGATTATACCTAGCCTACCCAATTTTATTTAGTCATACAAATTTAGTTAGGAAAATGTGGATAGAAGAGAGTTGAACATAAAAAAGAAGTAGGTAACCACAGTAGGTTTGAACCTTGAAAAAATGTATAATTACTTGTAATATTTTTTCTTTCATATTTTATAGGGATAAAGCTATGTAAAATAATTGAGTGGATAATTTATTTTATGAAAAATATAATTTATCTATTTGAAATAAAATTTAAAAGAAAACTACATCTAATTCAACCACCCTGCTAAGTGGGGAATCAATTATTGGGTCATTTCAAGTGGTATTAGAGAATTATGGTTCCATATATGAGATCCTTAAATAGTTGGTGATGGATAAAATTAATTTGATCAATAAAATTCATGATTGGAACTTTTATATCATGAACAATTTTTCTTTCATGAATAGAATGCTTTATATTATCTTATCACATGGACTTGAAGTTATTGATGCACTTATTAATGGTTTCCTACTGAGAGATAGAATTCATCAAATGTAATTCATTAATAAAAAAATCTTGGAGACGTATGTAAATATAGGGAATTCCAGTCCAATTTTTTTATCTAATAAATTCCACATTATGGTGATGGGTTTAAAAAATATAAATTATTTTATAATATTGATAGAAAATTTAATGGAAATGTTGAAGTCAAATAATCCATGATACAAATCTATAGAAGTTAGTTTTTAAGATACAAGAAATATAAGATACTGACCATTAAATGAGGTAAGTTACTTTTTAAATTTTGGTTAAAAACCCATTATAGGGTGTGTGAAATGTTTGAAGGGAGTAGCTAAGGTCTCTGGAGTGTCCTAAGGGATTGAGGAAGAAAAATAGGGAAAAGTGCCTCTTCCAATTCCTGGTGCATTGTAGGTTGATAGTTATTACTAACCATTTTCAAGAAAAATGTTTCATATAGAATGAGAATAGGGTTTATAACCCATGTAAGGGTCACATGGAAACTATGGGGCCTTCGAAATCACCAACTGTATGGCCTCCACACAATTTTCCAAACCGTATGGGACCCTTAGAAAACTATGTGTCCAAGTTCCCTCTTATATAAATGGGTTTTCAAAGTTTGGGTAAGGTTTAGTAGACCATGAGGAAAAATTGTGTGCCGCATTAATTTTTTTAAAATGATCACTTTACCCTTCCAACATGAAATGTTTCCCTAATTTTCACCCCACTTAATCCTTAGCCTAAATGGAGAGAACCATATGATACCTCCCACTCCATGTATTTTTCTCATTCATTTAGTAGGCACTTTATGTTCCATTTAGTGTGAATCTATTCTATGATTTAGTCTAAAGGTAATTATTATTCTATGTTATCATAAAATAATTGTGGGTTATTTTCTCTACTTATATTTATTTTAAATCATGTTTTTCAAAGTAATCATTTTGTTTGGTGTTAGCTATTTATTGATCTTAAATCAAGGGTCATGTTTGCGTGATTTTTTATATATGATGTTGAGTTAGGTGGTTTATCAGATATTTTATATATCATTGATGATATTCTCATGTATTTGTTGCACTATTTCACTACATGGTTCCCAATTTTTTTGGTTATGAAAAGTGAATTTAACCTTAATTTGATATGTGAGACCCTTCAAAAACCCCTTCTGATCCATTGATGATTATGTGATTGGGAATATGGTCAACTATGGGCTATACCACTCCTTTGCAAATGGTTAAATGAGTTTTCAAATGTAAAATAAAATATTTTATGATATAAAATTGAATACAATGTAATTTAGAATGTTAACATGGTAAAATGGTTTGTTTGGGTTAACTTGGAATTGTTATTTCGGTTAGGTGATGATTGAGGATAAGAGTGGTAAATGGTTCACTTAGAATATCCATGATGTTAAATGTTTTTAATAATATTTAATGGTTTATTTTTTAAATAAATTGTATTATTGTCTATCTCTAGGATTGAGTTAAATGTAATGAATGTAATAATACATGATAATGCTGATACATAAAAAGGTTGACCCTTTTTTATTGTTTGATAAAATTCCACAGATTATAAACCATGGAAATCATGATTGATTGTATGGCTGGGACATTGGAATGAGGTCAATCATCCTTGGGTCAGGCTAGGCTGATGTTTTTAACACCACCGATGTATTTTATGGTTTAGATACTAGACCAATGCTCCAATATCAACTGGTTAGAATTCTGGACTGAGGTTCCAAGATCCAATGGTTGGTATCTGTGATGGGTACCTAGGTAGATGCTCCAAGGCAAAATGATTCAATTTAACAGATTAATAAATTACCTTGTGACATAAATTGTTAAACTCCTTACAAAACATGGGTCAGACTTCTAGCATTGGATAAATCATCTTTGGTGTGTTATTACAATTTTGAGAACCAATAACTCATGGGTATAACTGATAATTGTTTAATTAAAAGAATATTTACTTAATTTTTTTTATTTATACTTCTGAATAAACTATTATTAGATTGTATATTATTGTAGGCACCATTGGTGGTGAGCTACTCATTTTTACACACTCTACACATGATGTAGTTGGTACCAGAGAAAACATTTGGTTTTCAAGATGGGATAAGAGAAAGGGACCGATGATAGATTGTTGATTTGGGATTGTGCATGGGCGAGGAGACCATACATGTTATCAAGATCCGTTTTGGAGATCATATTTAGAGTAAATAATTTGTATTCCATTTGGGACTTTAGAATCTCATAGAATAAAATACTTATTATATATTATTTTTATACTTACATAGTGTAACAATAGGGCCCTATTAAGAGCACATACACCCCTCCTCAATATACCCATCAGGTCTTGTCCAACTAGGTACCACCAATTAACGATAGACACCTACTCGTCACTATGTGTACCACCCATGTTCCCAAACAAGTCATCTAACTAATGAAAATCCCCACATTTCAATAGATGTTCATTCTATTGTGTTTGTTCTCACTCACACACACCCTGAAAAACATCCCCAAAGGCCACCCATCCTGATAACTAATGTAGGGTATGCATGATTAACTATGGAGTTCCAATCAGGCATGATACAAAAAATAAAGGTTCACATTGTTTATGTGAGTCATATAATTTAGTCACTTAACCCTTAATCATTCTGATGTGTTACATTCACCCCCTTTTAGATCACAAAGTCCTAATTGTGGAACTTATATCTCAACCCAAGAAGTGTCCCACACTTAAGTATAGGTTATTACTCTGATACCATATGTAAAAACTGGACCCCTCTGATAGCACAGACACCACTCCTTAACATGGTTGTCGGGTCATATTCCACCAGGTACCACTAGTAGCCCTGTAGACACATGGTCCCCACCCTGGGGTCCACCCACATTCATGAAGAGGTCATCCGACTAATAATTTTTCCCACATGACAACACATGTTCATTATAGTGTACTTTTCCATCACTCACACAAACCCTAAGAAGCATCCCATTAAGTCACCCATCAAGATCACTACTCCTTTAATATCCCATGTTTTTAAAAAGAATCACTTTGTTTGATAGCCTACATGATACTTAAATGAACAACTTAATATTATTAATTAATATGATAGTTATAAAATAGCCATTAAAATGGTGGGAATGAAATGTATTACCTAAATAATTAAATTATTGTTTACACATGTTTATATAATGATGCATTGGTTACCAAATTAGTTAGGAAATTAAATAATAAAGGATGTATTTTTAGAGAAAACTATCTGGATACAAAATAAGAAAGTGTAAAAAATAATAAACTCACTTTTTTTGTATTTTATTAATTAAATATATATTCAATATATTCATTGTAATCTTTAAAATTCATCTTATATTTTTTATATACATTATATAAGAATAAACATAATTTTACGGATAAAAGGAGTATTTTTCTAAAAATATAGTTTTACCACCTTTAGATGGAGTTCAATTTTTAACTCTAATTTTTGTCACTTTTACTTTTTCTATATGAAAAAATAAACTTCTTATTTAGTATACAGACAAAAAAATTTAATTTGGTTGATATTTTTCTATTTTTCTATTTAAATTCATATTTTAATGAATAGTGAAAAATACTACATTTTAATTTAAAACTGATTTTTCGTTAAATATATCTGTATTGATAGATTTTAACTATAATTGGTTTTAAATAATATTTAGATAATATTTAGATCGTTTAATAAAAATTTTGTCATTAGAACTAATTTTACATTGAAATTTGATATAAACACATGTAAATCTTTTGATGGTTTTTTCATTTCTAAAAACCTGTTCTCGTATTCCGACAATGGGATTAGTTCTAATAATTAATTTTTCCTCCTATGTGAACGAAATTTTCAAAAAATATCATACATGGTTGTAATAATTATGAAAAATTCGTCTTAATAGGATAAAAATAATTTTTGGAGAATATTAACTTTAGTATTTTAATTAACATGGTTAAAGGGAAAATCAGATAAATAAGGGTAAAAACAATATTATAATAATATAATACTACCCCAACACTTATCTTAATATTATTTTATGACTTATGGACATAAAGGACAACCCTTGGGATGAACATTTGTCCATTATATCCCACTTGTGTGTGACTATGACATTTATAACATTTAATTTAATGTATAGGAAAAAATATCGTAAACATGACTCTTATTACTAAAACAAATTTAATATGGATTTATTTAAGTTATATATTCAAATATAAATAGTAATTGGAAATATAAAAATATTACCTACATCATTTTATTTTATTTGTAAATTTTAGACATTAAATAATGAAATTTATTTATGACACATTGATAATGCAATAATAGATTTATTAATGGAAGAATCAAACAAATGATATTATTAATATTAAAATAAATATATTTTAAAATATTTTATATAATCCATGAATGTTTTAGATGACTATGAAATTTTAGGATTTATTTAATGTATTCTCAACGAATAATCAAGTTAGTATATTTTTAAAATTTCTTCTAATGGATAGTTTTAAAATTGACATATTTATAATTTTACAATATAAAACATTTAATTAAATGATATACAACTCTTAAAAATATAATATTTATCCAAATGGTAATTATATTTATATTAATTAAATTAATTAATATTTAATTGGACTTTTGACCTGATTTTTTAATTATTTTAACCCTCTAAGTGTAAATTACATGATAAAATGGTAAGTGTTAAAAGGGGTTAAAAAAGATAAATATTAAATAAAATTAAAACATGTATAATTTTAATGATATTATGGGTATTCAACGAAAAATATTATTATCTTTGAAATAAATTATTTTGGGACCATTTGGAACTACAATTGAATTTATATTAATTTAATATTTTAAGAGTTTACAATGGTGACACTCACCTCTCCTATAAAAAGGTACTCACTCTTCTCTAATAATCATACTTAAAAAGCCTTTTAGATCAATAAATATATATCAAAAAAACTTCATATAATAACTAAACACATTCTTGTGTCAATATATTATTCATAACATCTTTATTGTAGGTGTTAATGTGTTCTTCAAAGGTGATTAACTAAAGAAGAGGTATCGTTTTCTTTATGTATTTCTATTTTATTTATTCTTGAAATTTCTTTAAATATTATTCTTCCCGGATGAAATTATAACTCCAGTATCCTCAATATGAATAAATTCTATTATGCTAATGTCATCCTATAAATCCATATCTATTTCCATCAAATGGGAAATGAATTAATTGTTCGTGCGTACGTGCATATTTTCACCTCCACGAACCGATTTAATTTGTTTTCCATTACCATCCATAAAGATTAGTTATAATGATAAAATTTATATTAATATGTGATATTAATTACATATTTATCATTTTAAAATAATAATATTTAAATTATTTTCATACCTTCCATGCACCTAAAAACAATAACGTCATTCGTGTGTATGTGTGAACTATCACCTCTATGAAGTGAGGTGAATAATTTTTATTCACCACATCACTTGTATGATATATATAAGTACATTTAAATTATTATCATTATTCTAATTATATTATGATAATTCTTGAAATCTAAAATAATAATTACCTTATTTCCATAATGATCAATGAAAATGAAAATGTTACTTATGAGTATGTACGACCAACTGTCTCCATGAATATAACATTGTTTGTTTTTCAAAAGCATATTTAATGTTTTGATTTAAAAAGAATTATTAATGTATAAAATTTATGATTATTTAATTTATAATATTTTGGATATTATGGAATTATGAACTTATTGACTAGTGACATCACAATCATGTTCATTTTCGACTCAAGTACTAAATATCGACAAAAAACTGACATGAACTTAAATAATTATATAAAATTTAGAACACGGTAATAATTGATATAAAATCAATAATAATATCAAAAAAGGTTCTCAGGAAAGTAAAAATTATTCTATGTTTATTATTTAGGAAAATACATATTGTACATGACAATTCAGACTCAAGATATGGGACTTCATCTCAATATCCTTTCATTGAAGCATATTTCAATAATATAATCCAACTTCTTTTATACGGTTTTTAATCAACCCATTTGACTTTAAATTTAATTAAATGGTTTTAAAAAGGAATATTTTTTATATGAATCATTTTACTAAATAAAAAAATAAATGTTTTATAACATATGCTATGAAGATGACCTTTCCTCCGTTATGACCATTATTTGGTATATATGTTCCTCTACAAGGTGTAATGTTTTTAAAATAAATGTAAATACCATATTCCATTTTTAGGTATTTTCCTATCTAAAATGGTTCTGATAACTAATTTATAATATCAATATCTTCAAATGGTGTCTTATGATTTCAATTTGGAAATAATATTTTTCCATTATGCATGGTTTTTGTGTTATGCTTATGTTACAGTTCCTAGGAATTATTTATATATATAGGTTGTTCCATGATAAACCAATGGTGGGTGAGCCCACGATAGCTCTACATTACATTAGGTAGTGAGATGAAGTTTAACAATATGTTTTCTCCTGAGATATTTAGTGAATATACTGTGATGGGTATTCCAAATGTAACCATAATGGTTACTCCCTATGTAGCTGTGAATGCTACAATGTTAGTATGATATGGAATCCATAAGTCAGCTTTATGATTTATGATTGTTATGAGGTTTTTTAGGATTTCATTGATTTCATGGGTTTATAAATATTATCAGAATAAATTTTTCTTTCTTTATTTTATATCCCTTACCGAGAATTTTGTGCTCATCTCATGTTTTTAAAATATTTTCATGGGGTATATGGATGGGTAAGAGTAATTAAAAATTCATGAGTATTTTTATCAAGAAATAGAAATCATGTTTACTTTAAATGTTAAATATTGTTGAAGAAATGGATACATTTGTAGTGATATCATTTTTGTATAAATTTTAGTTATTATGTATTAGTTATGTCATAATTATCTAAAACTATAAAATTGAAAATATCCTCAATGTGAAATAATATCAAATTATGAACTTCAATCATGATTATGTAATGTTTAATAATTATGCATTATAGTTGGTATCATAGGTAGGTTTAGATAACTTTAGAGGTTTCGGGGTTAATCAATAATAAGTGAAAAGTGGAATAGAACAACAATGGTTATCCTATTAGAAAGAGTCAAAATTATTTTAGATAAATTTAATGAGTTTGAGATAACATTAATAAGTATGTATTAGTTTTTAACTTACTCATAATATTTTATATTATGATTTTTTTGATATACTCACACAAACCGTTTGGTTTTAGTGAATGGATGGAAGGAAAAAAAGTAACAATGGATGTGAAGCAAAAAGTGGAGGTTCTCTGAATAAATTACCAAATGAAATGGGAGATATAATTGGAAGTCTTGTTATTGTCCTAAACCAACTATTAGGTTTCATGATTAACCACTTGAACCTTGGTGACTTTTTTATTTATCGTATATGAGAGAAAAAAATCCTTATAGAAGGTCAAGTAATATTGATCATAATGGTATGTATATTCAACACCATATTTTTCAAGGATGTGAAATAAAACACCTAGGAAAATGTTTTAAAGGTGTGATGAGATTTTATAGATGTGGAAATGATGGTCATAAAGCAATATCATGCCACGGAAAATGGGAGCATTCATATGACTCCAAGAAAGGCAGAGAAGTTCTTTCTAATTTATCAATTGAACGATTCAAATGTGGGGAATATGTTAATTTTGAAAACAGGTGTCCTACAAAGAATGTTTGAGAATAGAATCAGAAGGACCATACAAATATATTTTTAGAAATAGATTTTTCAAATTCCAATTGAAGATGAGGAAACTGAAAATAACCTATGAAAGGTATGGATTATTTCTCGTCTCATGTATTTAAATTATTGAATCTTAGGAAGTTATTAATTTTTTTTATTTTTAGAGAAGAATTATGAAGGAATAAGATAGAAAATCTTTTTAGGGTTTCAGGATGAATTTATAATGATTAATAACTCTCTATACATGGGATTACATAGTTATGGTATATTATAGGAAGATGAAATGTTTAAAAGTATTAATCCTCTTTTGATGATGGGATTACTTTGGAAAAAATTTCCTAGTGTGTGTAACCTTGAAGTTCGTCAGATAAAAATGTTATTCAAGGAAGAATTATCCTATATTGTATAGAAATTATAATAAAAGTAATGGAAAAATATTTTGGATCATTTGATCTTTTTCGAGGCGATTAAGGGTTATTACTTTTTGGGATGCAAAATGAATGGTTTGAGATAACCATAGAGGTTTAAACAGGTTGTGTTTATTTTTTTGGACATTATCTTATTCTTGAGAATTTTATAAGAATGATATAGTTTTTGAAAAAGGAAAACCCAAATGATGGGAGAAAATCCATCATGTACAGCAAGGCTATGGGAAGCCAACCCACTACCAAATGGCGACAAGGGCGTATCAGCTACCATCGGCCTACAAGAAGTCCTGGGTTAGTATGAATTTTTATTTTGAGTAAAATGATTTTATGGATTAAGAATATTTTTATTTGGGAGAAATATATTTTATGGTATATCTAACCATGGGATTGGAAAATTATTTGGTGATTAATTGATTAATTTTATTTCGGAAGACATTTACTATTTCAAGAAACCCTATTTGATCAAGTTAAATAGAATTATAAGGGATTTTAACTCAGGAGTAATGGTTAAATTGTATTTTTGAAGAATATATGATTTTATTATAAAGTTATAGTGATTTGATTAAGTTATGGAAATGATTAACCTATCAGTGAGATTATATATGTAGGAAGTTACTTTTTGGCATGAGACATTAAGAGTGATTTATGGGGATAAATGTTAAATCTTATCCACGAAGACTATGTGATCAAATCCATCTGAATTTTGGGTTTCAATCTTAGTTTGTATTATTTTATGGAATTTTAAGGATATTTATTTTTTGAATGGTCTCTGTTAAACATTGGATGATACTATTGAATTTTTTATATTAAAAGTAGTTTTTCTTCATAAAATTATTTATTAGTTTTGCGAATTAACATATCTTGTTTCTAAACAGTTTGGTTTTGGTTAATTTCTAAAGACATGTGAAATATATAGTTAATATTTTATGGTTTATGTGATTATCTATATGTTTAATCTAGCGCATCATGTGGGACCAAGTCATCTTAAATACTCATCGATTAGAAAAAATGACGAGTTTGTGGTGGAATTCAATTATCAGATGAAACCCTACCGGTCAAGAAAGTATATTTTATTAGGTTATTATTCTAATAAGTAAAATAATTCCCCAACTTTATGAAAATTATCATAAAGCAAAACGTTTTTTGTTTACTTTCGCTAATATGAAATCAATGAACTTTTAAACATTCACAAATTTATTATTCTATGATTGTTAACATTCTCCTAATCATGTTTTCTATCACCCTAAAGTATAAATTAACATTTAGTATTTTATTCCATATCAATTTTTTCTTACATGGAATCCTAGTACGTGTTATCCCAATTGGCCATTGTACCTTCTTTTCTTTCTTATTTTTTTAAAAAAGGTTGAGGGTCAAGCCCCTTTTTAATGAACAGAGAAAAGAAAATCCTATTAGAGAAATGGGAAGGAGGGAAACTATTACAAGATGGGAAACAAGACATAAAAAGAGAGAGGTCCAAAACAACTACAAGACCAAAAGAAACAAACATCCAAGCAGTCATCAGTAAGCCTCATCCCCCTGCAAATCATCGCAACAGTGAGATCCGTCAATATAAATCCTCACCCCCTCGGTCAAGAAGTTGCACTATTCTAGCAGCGAAATGTGTTAGAGAACCTCTCCAAACAAAAACGTGTGGAGGAGAGCTGGACGAAAGGTGCCCGCACACCTTTCTCTCTTACGAGCCGCCCACCCGACATAGCATGAAGAAAACTTCAGCAATGTCAACCTGATGCAACACAATAAAAATATAGAAAATCAATTAGAAAATGAAATTTCAAGGCACCCATGCTCCCATCAAGAGATAACGCATGGCAAAATGAATTATTTTAGAACCATTTGGAATGAAAATTGAATTTATATTAATTTAATATTTTAAGAGTATCCAAGGGGTTCCATGACTTCTCATATAAAAAGGAACCCACTATTATCTAATAATCACACATTAAATTCCTTATAGATTTTTAAATATCTTCCCAAAACCCTTATTATAATTCATCCACATATTATTTAGGCCTTATATTAGTCATAAAACTTTTTTTGGAGGTGTTCAGGTGTTCTTCAACGGTGATCAACTAAAGAAGAGTATCATTTTCTTTAAGTATTTCTATTTTATTTCTTCTTCCAATTCAATTAAATATTATTCATCCAATATTAAATAATATCTCTAATATACTCAATATAATTATTTTTTATTACTTTAATATCATCCTCTAAATCCGTCTCTACTTCCATCAAATGTGAATAGAATTAATCGTTTGTGCGTCAATGTGAATTATCACCTCCACGAACCAATTTAAATCGTTTTCCATTCCCGTCCATCAAGTTCAATTATAATTTTGGAATTAATACTAAAATATGAAATTAATTACATATTTATCATTTTAAACGAATAATATTTCAATTATTTTCTTACCTTCCATGTACATAAAAACAATAATGTCATTCGTGTGTTAGTGTGAACTATCACCTTCACTAAGCAATGTGAATCATTTTCATTCACCACATCACTTGGGTGAAATATATAAGTTTATTTAAATGATTATTATTATGTTAATGATATTATTATAATTATAGAAAGATTAAATAATAAGTACCTTATTTCTATAATGATAAATTTAAAATTAAAATGTTACTCATGTGTACGTATGGCCTACAGTCTATATGAATATAATGTTGTTCATTTTTTTATTACCATATTTAATGGTTTGATTTAAAAATTATGATTAATGTATAATATTGATGATTATTTAATTAATACTATTCTGGTGATTATGAAATTATGACCACAAGGACTAGTGACATCAAACCCATGTTAATTTTTGACTCAAGTGTCAAACATTGACAAAACATCCGATATGAACTTATTTAATTATATAATTTTTATAAAATGGTAATAAGTGATATAAAAGAAATAATAAACTTGAAATTTTTTCTCAAGAATGTATAAATTAATCTAGGTTTATTATTTAGGAATATAAATATTGTACATGATGATTTAGACTCATGGTAAGGGACTTTTGTCACAATCTCCTTTCATTGATTAATATTTCGACAATATATGTCACCTTATTTTATACCGTGTTAATCAACCCATTTGGCTTTTAATTTAAAAAAATGGTTTTAAAAAATGAATATTTTTTATATGAATCATTTTACTAAATGAAAAAAGGAATTATTTTTTAACACACGTGGTGATTACAATCTTTCCACCACTGTGACCATTATTTGGTATTTGGATTCCTCTACAAGCTGTAGTGTTTTTAAAGGAAAAGTAAATACCATATTCCATTTTTCGTATTTTTTTATTTAAAATGGTTTTGAAAATGAATTTATTATATCAATATATTTAAATCATATCTTATGATTTCAATGTGGAAATTATATTCTTCCTTTATACATGGTTTATGTGTTATGATTATGTTACAGTTCTTGGGCATTACTTATTTATACAGATGTTTCTGTGATGAAGCAAGGGAGGGTGAGCTTGTGATATCTCTCCAATGCATTGGGTAAAGAGATGAAGTTAAATAATAAGGTCTCTCCTAATATAATTAGGTAATATTCTGTGATGGGTATTCCAAATGTAAACATGAAGGTTACACCCTATATAGCTAGGAAAGGTACAATGTAAGTATGATATAGATGACATAAGTTACCATTATGATTTATGATTTCTATGATATTTTTAGGATTATTATTATTTTATGGGTTTATAAATATTCATTAAAAAAGGTTTTCTTTCCTTATTTTATATACCTTACTGAGCTTTTTGGGTGCATCCAATGTTTTTAAAATGTTTTGACAAGTTATAATTGTTGGTAAGAGAAAAAAAGAAGTCAAGAATATTCTTATCAAGAAAATAAAACCATGTTTACTTTTAAAAGTTTTATATTTGGGATTAAATGGATATTATTATAGTGATATTCACATTTTATAAATTTGAGTTATTATGTATTATCTATGTCCCAATTCTCTAAAACATTAAACTTTAAAAGATCCTCAATGTGAAATAAGGTCAAATTATCAACTTAAATCAAGATTATATAATGTTTAAGGTAGGGGCCTTATAAATCTAGGACAAAACCCAATAACTATGGAGTTATAATATGGTATTCCCTTGAAGATAAAGTTTCACCTTGTTTATATGAGTCATATTATTTAGTTATTTTACTGTTTATCATTTCGAGGTGTTATGGCTAGTTTGTTGGAGTCGGTTATGTGATGTTTGTTATAAATTATCGAACCATATATATGTTTATTTGGATATTAGTTATTGTTTTAATCTCGTGAAAAGGTTATTGTATCCCCAAGTGTTTTATTAGACCCTAATTTCATGTCAGTACCCACTAGCATATGGGGAGGCATGCTTGAGGTAACATAATGAAGTAGCATAGGGAACTAGTTCAGTGGCACTTTGGTTGTGGTGATACAAAGTGGAATCATAGGGTCTCTTTTCTGTTTGGTTACTATTTTGGAAGGGTAGATCATATGTTAGGATGTGTGGAACCTTGGAAATTATCTCTAACATGGTATTATCTATCCCATTTTGGAAGTAATACCCACATTCCCATGTTTGGAATTTTGTTCTTGGTGTTCATTATAACAGTTGGATTTTATTTCACCTTGGGAGAAATACTTGTTATTTGATGTTATTTTTCTATGATATTTTAGTCATGGACTAGAGTTGATTAATATTTTTAGACACAAGCTTCATTTTTTGAACTCATATATTTATGTGACATTCATCATGCTACGATCACACACAAAATTATGTTGGTTTTTTTGGTAAATAATGTTCTTTTCTATTTGTTTTGTGGTTTTAAGAAATTGGTGCCTTGTAAATAGATTGTAACTATTTAAAATTGATTGATGAAAATTAATGTGGTTAAAATATTTCCTAATAAGGAAGATGTAATTTTGTAAAAAATTTAATTTGTTAAAATAGTTTCAAATGTAAGGATTTTAAAATTTTGTAGTTGTATTATATAAAATTATCCAAGGCCCAAGATAAGAATGTTTGGGTTTTGTCATAGTTTTCTGGTTATGTTAATTTGTGTAGTGTATGTGAAGTATGATGTTATGGATAGTGGTGAAAAATATTTTAGTAAATATTTATTGTTGTTTTTTGTTCCCTAAAATATGAATTTGAAAATGCAGAGAGATTCCATGATGAAAATGTTTACCTATAGGGTATTTGAGAAAATTATTGATAATTTACATCTAATATTGGGACCATATCCCCCATTGTTTCTAGCTGAGAGGGAAGAATAATAGTTATGTGAGAACATCACTCATTTAATACAATTTATATAAATATACCCAAGGTTTTTCCGGATGATTATGTTTGATTTGACTAGGGAATATTAGTTGCATTATCCTATGATGTTCACAAGAGAAGTTGGACACAAGGCCACTAAGTTATATATTGAGTCTATCAAAATGATTCTAGATCACTTAAAGACTCATTTTGAGAATAAATTAATGTTATAGGATTACATGTTATGTAGGGAATCAAAGAAATTGTGTGATATTAAGGATCAAGAAGATTAATGAAAATGAATTGTACAGAAGGAATTACATGAGAAGTTATTAGAGAAATTTTACACAGATACCTAGAGATAGGAGAAAGCTGCTGGGTTTTTGTGGTTAAGCTTGGGGAATATATTAGTGATGGATTATTATAACCTATTCACATGTGTAATCAGTATCCTAAACCAACATTGGAGTGAATATATTGCAACATGATGACGGAAATTTATAGTTTCTATACAATCCCTCAACTAGTAAATGGGGAAGGAGGACCTATGCCGATACATAGAACTAGAACGGGATCTTCAACCCTGAATCCGTCTAATAGTTAGATATATATTGCACATACTATACATGGTGGGGGATGAGGTATTATTGGCTAGGATCATCCATATCACAAAGGAAGTGTAGCACATGGGACTGAGGTAGGATCCTAGTGTAGTTGGATATGAAATCTATATATAATTATGACAAATACACCTGGAAGCAAGGATTGACAATTGAATTTCTGAGTTATGATTCTTATCAAATATATTATTGAGAAAATAATTTTTTGATATACTTTGTTATTAATCATTAATATATACCATGTTTATGAATGTTTTGTGGCTAGCGGTGGAGT
The DNA here is from genome assembly GCA_963277665.1 of Viscum album. NCBI lineage: Eukaryota > Viridiplantae > Streptophyta > Magnoliopsida > Santalales > Viscaceae > Viscum > Viscum album. The sequence continues at coordinate 82,243,572 of OY728122.1, forward strand.
TTATATATGGGTTTACATCAATCGAAATGTTATTAGGTGTACGATCAGTGGGTATCTGATGATTTATATAGTGTTCCCTTAGTAATGGTTGGTATTTTATCCTTTTGTACTTGTTCATGATTGATATATTGAGTTTTTACTGGATATTGGGAATGGACAGGTTGGTTTCATACTAGGTTAACATTAATTGGTAACACAGGATAGTGAGTTCCACATCTCAAGATGGTGATGTTTAGGTTCATCGTGATAATGGAATATAGAGGGAGGACATGTAGGGTTAGTCCATAAATTTTTTGTGATCTCATAGATCATTTGTAAATTCTTATTCTTGATGGATGGTGAGTTGAATATGGATTCTTCCACCTATAATGGATCATTTCTAGGACTTATTTTCTATGTTTTTAGGGCATCCACCCAAAAGAGTTGTTGTATTTATCATTGATATAATAATATTGGTTGATCCATTTTTATCACCTTATTGAATTAAAATAAAAAATATTCTAGAGCTCAAGTCACGGTTAGAGGAGTTGGAGGAGAAAAAATTCCCATCCTAGTATGTCACCTCAAGGGTGACCATTTTTTTCTATGATGGATGATAGAATATAGAAATTTTTTTAAATTACTAATAGTTGATCAAGATGAAAATTATGAACTGGTATCCTATTTGAGATATTAATGATCAATTTTATCTTTTTAAAGGTGTATGTGTATTCTCTATGGTTTTTTTGAGATTATGGTATCATTAGTTGAGGGTGAAACCTCTTGACATTCCATGGATTGACTTTAGGAGTAGGTATGGATTTTATGATTAGTTATAGTTCTTTTAGGGATAAATATTATCATTATGTGTTAATGAATTTAATGAATTGAATATTCCACCCATACATAGCTCAATTTGTGGTTTTCTTCATTCATAAAACATTGTTATCCTCCTAGAATGAAGATGATCATTCAAAACATCCTGAAATATTATAAAGTACCCTGATAGAGAATGTGTTATATGACAAGATATCAAAGTGTAATTTTGAGTTTATAAAGGATAATTTTTTGGGTTACATTATCTTAGAGGATGGTGTGTTAGTGGACCACAAGAAGGATCAAGAGGTTGTTTCATAGAAGAATCCCAAGAATGATTTTTATAACCAAATATTTTTGTGTTGGTGATTTATTACTAAAGGTTCATCAAATACTTCTCCCTCTTGGTAGTGTTTCTATCAGGCTTGACCAATACGGGTTTCAGTTTTTATTAGAATAGACCATTTTCGGATGCTTCTGTGATTTGAAACTGAATTTTAAAATAACACCAGTTTTTAAATTTCCTAAACCGTGTGAAGAGTATACTCTATTTTTTTGATTCAAATGGAATCATACATGGGGTAGTGTTGATCTAGGAGATAGATTCATTGAATATGTCTCATAGTAGTTGGGGCCTCATGAATTAAAATAACCATTGCATAATCATTAGTTAGGAAAAACTTATACCTTAACATTCCTATATCATTAACTTATGGGTGATAGGATCATTGATTATACAAATTATAAAATCCTCAAATATATCTTTTCGCAATGTAATTAAAATCTTTGATAGTGGATATGGGATTTTTGTAAACAGTCTTTTGATTTTGAGCTAACTTATACAATAGGAAAAGGGAATAGTTTTGTTTATGAATTGAAATAGAAGAAACAAACACAAGTAGTTAAGAATTCTCGTTAAATGTAGAACATGATGGCCCTCTATGAAAATATTTATGTAGGTATTCCAGAGAAAAGGGAACAGATGAACCTATCTTTATCCAACAAGACCTATCTTCTAAGTTATCTCTCGATAAGATAGTTTGTGGATTTATAGTTTCTATAATTCAGTGATAGCTTTGATGGTTGGGAGACACTACCTTATTGGACTATCGATGAAGGTTAGATCATCCATGTTGAAGGTTGTGTTATTGTTCTTACTAGTATATGAGAGGTGATAATATGGTATTTTTAATACACGAAGTGGGTTCAACACACTATATTACCAAAAATATATCATTATCTCTGTAGAAACTCTGATTATCCCTGAATAAAGAAGGAAATCATATGTTTAGTGATGTGATTATAAACCCTCTAGAAAATGAATGATTAATATCAATGACCTTCTGGTAGGTTATAGTAATTTTCAATTCTATAACTAAAGTGGGATGAAATTATAATGGTTTTTTTTTTGTATCACCATGGAATCCCTAAAAAATGATGTGAATGGTTGATTTTTGATCAGTTAACAAATGAAATTATTTCTTACTAATGAGGAATATTTTCAATGTGGATCAGTTGGGTTATCTTTTTTGTTTGAGAGATATTCTTTTTTTCATGAGGTTCCCCTGAGAATTATTTATTATTAGTACCCATATTTTACATCGTTATTCAAGAAAGGGTCATATAAGGTGATTATTACTGATGTTTTTTTAGAAAAACTTTTCACCTATAGAGATATAAGAAATCATATCATTCTATATAGGTGTTAGAGGAAATACAGATAGAAAGAATCCTCATGTAAGGTGGAACTTTGGAGGAACACCTAAAACATATTGAGCTCCCCTATAATAGAAGTTCCCATATGACTATACATATGGAACCATATTAGGTTCTCTATAGCAGGCCATTTATATCACTTTTTTTGGATAGAGGTAGGATAATTAGATTTTTTGGGGTTGAGTCTTGTACTAGAGAGGTAGGGCTGGTTTGGTTGATCCAGAAGCATATGGACATAGAATATGGTATATATAATTCAAATTCTGAATGTTTCCATTGGAAACCTAATTTTTTATTGGATTACCTTGTATTCTTTAACATTTTTCCATTTTTGGGTCACCGTCAAATTTGGAAACAGGGTATCACTACTAAAAAAATACCCTATACCAACGGTTTGAAACCATTTGTATATCCTATACCAATGGTTTGGAGAATTGTTTCCAAGTAAGCTGTGGGGATAGGTCTATACCAATGGTTTTGGAAAAACCATTGGTATAGACAGATACCAGTGGTTTTCAAAACCATTGGTATAAGTAATATGAAAAATCTATACTAATGGTTCCATAAAACTGTTGGTATATGTATTTCAAAAAAGAAGCATTCTATTTTTTTTGATCCCAATACCTCCAGTTTATGATTGAACAACCTAACCACTAAACTAACATGACTTTTTTGAACACAATTTCATCAATATATATATATATGAGTTGTCATAAATATTTTCAATTTTTATTTATTTAATGTTCTTTATAATAATATTCCGTAAAAAATAAATGTAACTATACCAACGGTTCTCAAAACCATTGGTTTAGACCTATACCAATGGGTTTGAAAACCGTTAGTATAGATTATTTGATTTTGGGACATATGGCGATGGTTTTGGACAAACTGTTGGTATAGGGGGGACCTATACAAATGTATTAGGGAAACCGTTTGTATAAGGTCTCTATTATGGACCTATACCAACGGTTTGGCCAAAACCATTGGCATAAGTCCATATAAGTGACCTATACTAAGGGTTTTCCCCAAACCATTGGTATAGGTCCCCCCTATACCAACAGTTTGTCCAAAAACATTGATATATGTCCAAATTAGTGAACTATACCAATGGTTTTGGCCAAACCATTGGTATAGATCCATATAAGTAAACTACACAAACGGTTTTCCGAAAACCGTTGGCATAGATCTTAGTTCTAGTAGTAAATTTTCACACCCAGGTTTTTGGGAATTTTTGAGATAATGGAGAGGATCATACTAGTGGAATATCGATTATCCCTCCAATAATGGTAAATTTCTATTTATGATGTTTTTCATGTGTCACATATTAGATAGTATCGCCCTTACCCTTCTCATGAGATTTATATAGAATTAATTGGTTTTGAGGTTGATACATCCTTCAAGGATAATCCAATACATATTTTGGATCAGAGTGATAAAATTATTTGATATAAGACCATAACGTTGGTACATGTTCACTGGTAGAATTGATGTTTTCATAGAGAAACAAGGGAACTGGATATCGATATGAGGGTATAGTTCTCTAACCTTTTTACCCTAAAATCTTAGTAATGATAGGGATAGTATCTCAAGTAAAAATTTTTATAAGGTGGAGATATTTTAAGATCCATAAATTTTGATGCGTTAAGTTCCTATTTAAATTTTGGTAAAAAATTCTTTAAATGTTTTATATAATTCTTTATAAAAGTAGGGAATGTATTGGGAGTGTCTTTGGGTTTCAGGTCATGAAAAGGGGGAATTGAGGGCCATCTAGTGCCTGGTTTATAGTTAGATCAGGGTTAGTACTAACCATGATCCATAAATATGTTCCCTAGAGATGGGGTTACATAGTTTGTAAACTATTAAATGGGATCATGGAAACTATATAGCCTTGGATATCACCGACCCAACAAACTCCACAAAGTTTTCTAATCTATTCGATTTCCCTAGAAATTTGTGTGACCATTACCACCATAGGACACATGATTATATATTGTTTGGTAGACCATAAGGACAAACTACACACCTTATTAAAAGTGATAAATGACCATTTTACTTCCTGACCATAAATATTGTCTCCTATTTTTAACCCCATTTCATCCCCAGCAAGAAATGGAGTGAACCTGGAACTCCCATCCTCTCAGAGAAACATTTTGCATCATTTCTAATATATTTGAATTATTGTTTAGTTCAATTGAACTCCCTAGTTGAGTCTGAAACACATCCATATTCTAGTTTAGGTGAGTTTCATTTTGGTTTATTTTGTATTCTCCCAAAAGTTTTAAACCCTATTATTTTGTGTGAATCTAAAGATTTGGGTTTAACATTTGATGAAGCTTGAATAAAAGGCCATTATTGTAAATGTTCTTTTCTAAAAGATTTAGGAGGTCTAAAGCCTACTTCCCATAGTCTTCATGTTGTTCTTATGTGTGTGGTTTTATAGTTTCATTTTCATACTATGAAACTTATTGATTAAAATAATTAAATTGATCATTAAATTGAAAAGTGAGGCCCTTTACTGACCCCCATCAGGTCCTTTGATAATTATGACACCAAGCCTATAATCACCCATGGGGTGTACAAAATCTTTAAATTACATAAAATTATTTTTAAAATGTAAAATTAAGGGTTTTATGAAACTAAACTTATTTTAATTGTGTTTATAATTTTATACGGTATAATGGGTTGTTTAGACTAACTTGGGAATGTTAATTTGGTTATGTGATGATTACGTATAAAAATTATAAATGGTTGAAGTATCAAGTACATGTTGATAAATGTTTTGGAATATTTTTTAATGTTTTGAGTTATGAATAAATGGTAAAACATACAACTCATGAGTTTGAGTTAAATGTTTGTAAATTAACAAGCCAGACATATTTTGATAAATGAAAATGTGAGCCCCTATTAATTTTATTTGATAAAAGGTATCTTATGGTAAACCATTGAAATAATTTTTGATTATATGATTGGGCTGTTATATGTGGGTCCTCACCCTTGGGTTAGTATAAACTAATTATTGATACCCCACTAATATATTAGATGGATTGGGTGCAGGATTGATGTGCTAAGCTCCACTTGTTAAGATTCTAGATTTATTATACCTAATCCACTAGTTTGGGATTGTGATGGGTAATGAGAATGATAATGCAAGGTAAAATAATTCAATTGAATTGATTAGTGAATGAACATACGATATAATTTTTTAAAGTCATTATTGAACATAGTTAAGACTTTTGATGTGGGCCAAAGAGGGTTTGGTGTGTTGGTTACATTGTGGTAAATGATAACCTAAGGGGATAATTGATAATTGTTTAATTAAAAACAATTTACATCCAATATATTGTTTATTGTTTATCTATACTTTTCATATAATGTTATTAGACTAGATATTGTTAGAGACACCATTAGTGGTGGCATACTGAGTTGTGATCATGCCTTGCTCAAGCCACCGTTGCTACCAAATTTGACTTCATGTTTACAAGGCCAAATAAGATAAAGGTCCCTATGATAGATGGTTAACATGGGATGGATCTAGGTTTAGGGGATAAAACATGTTATTGGGGCTTGTTATGTGGATAATATTCAGTATCATTATTTTTTTTCCATTTTTCACTATAGACTCTCATGGAATGACATACTTATTATATTTTATTGTTGTGCTTAACATGTTTTTGGGAGTGGGTTATGTGAGATTTAGTTATTGGTTATTATTTAATGAAAATGTTTTTTATGATTTCTTATATTGGTTTACTCTAGTAAATTATTTATAGTCTCTCCACATGTTCTATTAGACTCTCACTAATAGTCGACAACCTCTGGCATATAGGGAGGCACACATGGGGTCACATAACAAATTAGCTCCGGGAACTGGTTTAGTGGAACCTAGTCCAAGACATTACAATATAACAGATAACGAAAAAAATTGACTTCTAACTTATAAGGGTAAATGAAATGTATTATAATATAAGAGGTTTTGGTGAGAAATTAACCAACTCCACCGTTTTCAAAATGATGATGTAAAAATTTATAGATAGTTTTAATCCTAAAATTTTATATCTAGAGGATAGATAAAATATTTTACGTGTTGATTTGAAAAAAATTCTCATTTCATATGAAATGATAAAGTTTCCATTATTTAAAAATAACTCCATAGATGTTATTCCCTTTTAATCAATGAAGAAGATGATGGTCAAAGATGCCAAAATTGACAAACCATGTGGGTCTGATAGTGAAGATAATAATGATGATAAACATAAGAAAGATGTATCACTTATCAAAAGGAATTATAGGAAAGAAATTAAATATTAAATAGATAATATCCTTCTAAAATTCATTATTTAAAGAGTTCTTCCAATTTTATCTATTTATTATCCAATGAAAAAATGTTTAGAGTATGAGGATGAGGATGAAAAGCCTAAATAAAAAAGTTGGGTCAAGTATAATAAAAGAATCCTAAAATTAGGATATAATAAGATCAATCCCCCATGAAGAAAAGGAAAATATATATTAATAAAGTAGTAAGAGGAATAGGTATTATCTACATGATAATCACATATATAAGATGATAAAAAAGTTCAAAAATTTCATGGTTTATGTAGTGAAACTTGAGTAATCAACTAGATGTGAAGGAGAAGAAGATGGACTAGACTACATGGAGAATAAGTTGAAATCTGAATTTAGTCATGCCTAAATAATATTAAACAACTTCCAAAAAATAGTCTCTTAAAGAAGTGGGATGAAAATAAGGTTAAGTATGTTGATGAGTTTTCTAAAAATGAATCTTCTAATATTGTTGAAATTAAAATCTTTAGAGTAAAAGTTATATTAGAGGATAATATTATTAGATATCTTGAATATTATCTCATTTTGAAAGTTTATGAACTCAACAAAATGAATTATAAAATCTGAGAGATGAATGAGAATTGAAAAAGATGAAATTTGATGATAAAAAATCTATTGAGTTCAAGGTTGGTTGATTAATGTTTACAAAAAATGCAATGTCAACATAGGAGGACAAAAATTCTTCTAATGTGTATTATTTTAATCCTATTTTTCTAGAATATGCACATTAATATATAAAACTAGGTAAATTATGTTCTAGAGATGTGGTGAGAAAAAAATATCCTTCATGTAAGGATGATAATAAAATATCAAGAGAAACAATCACTTTAAGAAAAAGAAATTCTATTTTGTGTAAATAAAATCATATATAAATAATTTAAGGAGCTAATAGTTTTATAGAACACAAATTTTATGTAGGTACTACTTCTATTATTTTATTTCGGGAAAGAAATACTATTCATACTAGAAAAATATTTCCTCACCAATTAGAATATTTTAATCAATGATGAGTAGTCATGAGAATATGATACAATGTTCAGAAAAAAAGAAAACTAGTTATAGAGAAACATTTTATCTTCTGAACCAAAATAATTTTGAGTGAATCATGAATCATATGGTGTATTAGAACAATAGGGAAATAAGTATAATGATTTTATAAATAGTTTTCTTGGGAAACTTCCTTACGTTTAGAAACGGTAACTTTAATTAAAAGGATATCAAGAAGAAATACCATTCTTTATTGAGGCTTATTTTAAATCTAGTAAGAGAGGAAATCCATGGATATTGGATAACAAATATTCTTAAAATATTTCAGGTGATATGAATACTAGGAAAATTGAGAAATTTTATGTATGGGTATTTATATTTTTAAATAAAAAATCTATGAGAATTTATAGTGTTGGGTTTTTCATGGTTGATGAAAATAAGCTCAATTGAAAGGATGTTAAATATGTGTAATGGAATACAAATAATCTCTTAAATGAAACCAAAGTATGTCATGATAGAAATGATTTTATACTTAAGAAAAACTAATGTGTAATAAAAATAAAAAGATATAAGTATCATAAAAATTTGATAAGGAACAAGTTTGAATATATTCCAAATTGGTGATCCAACTAACTCATGATACTTGAGTTCCAAATAAGAAAAATAATTGTGTCACATGATACATTGAATCATTTCCAAATGTGTTTGAATAAAATCATAGAATATTACATTATAAGTGAACATCTAATCATTAAAAAGGTAGTATTGGTAGTTTTTGAAATATTCAAAAATGGGAACATGGTATAATAAATGAATATAAGAGTGGGGATTAAGTCACCAATACCACTTGAAATTTTACATTTAGATATGTGTGGTCCCATGGGTAACTTATCTACTAGAGTTAAATTTTATATCATTACATTCCATATTTGTTTCACTTGATTCACAACATTCTTGTTTATATAGAATAATTGGAAAGTTTTTAAGTTTCTCAAAATCATTGGATGACAAGTTGGTAAAGATATTTTTATGTAAAATATGACACTACAAACTGAAAATGGTTGGAAATCTAATTGGAATTAATTTGAGAAATATCAATAAAATCTTGGGATTTGAAATAAAATCAATGATCCACAACCTCCATAATAGAATGAAAAATATAGTTTGGAGAAAAAATTGAATAATTATGGAAATTTGTAGGACTATGTTAGTTGAGCACAATCTATCTAATTTTTTCTAGAGAAAAGTATTATTCATAGATCTCTTCATTCAAAACGAAAACATATTGAAAAGAAAGTAAATCAAGAAACATCATGATATTTGGTTTCATATATATCATAATATTATCAAATTAAACTATCTTAATATACCATGAATCATTCAAATAAAAGGTACAAATATGGGAAAATTTTAGCAAAAAAATAGATGAACGATTTTTCATGTGTTACCTTGCAATTGAAAGTGAGTACAAGTGTTAGAAAAAAAATAAGCACAAACATGTTACCTATTATGATGTTAAAAAAATTGAAAACAAGTCTGAGATTGGTGTTTTAGTTTCTGTAGTAAATAAATTCCTAGAATAAAATAGTGATTAGAATATAAAAAACTAGATTGTCGAACCATTATAAAAAGTAATGAATTTTGAAGTAGTTGATTCATATAATATTTATGTGGATTATTAAGTGGTATTTATTTATAGTACAATAAATATGTTGATGATGAAACATTTTTATATTGAAAATAAACTTGGTAATTAGGAAATATTAGTCAAAACTTGAAGAAATATAGTAATTGAGAACCAAACTTCTCTCATTTTAAAAATTGAACCAAAATATTTTTTAGAGGTAGTGGAACATGAAGAGTGGATTTTTCCTATCGATAAAATGAAAAAAAAATTGAGAAAAAAATTCCCATGGTATCTTGTTCTAAGTCAAAAATAATATTATGGAAACAAAGTGGGGTTTTAGAAACAAACTCAATGTGAAATGAGTTGAGTCTAGGAGAAAATCATGTGTTGTTTTGAATGGATACCCTCATGTGGAGGGAATAGATCATGAAGAAACATTTTCTCTAGATATAAGGATTGAATCCATTAATATGATATTAGCTATATAGTGTAATAGAAAATATATATTTTCTCAAATGGATGTGAAGTCTTATTTTCTAAATGCATATTTTAAATCAGATGTCTTTATTGAGAAAAAAATGGGTTTATTCTTGATAAATATGGAATAATGGTTTCTAAATTAAAGAAACAATTATATGGATTAAGGAATTATCCATGTGGTTTTTATTCCAACCTATATGGATTCTATAAGAATCTAATGTTTTTAAAAATAAATGCCTACAAAATCTTATTCATGAAAAAGGATACCATAGGCACAACCATTTTTATGATCTATATTGATGAAATAATACATTCAAGTGATCACGAGGATCGTTTTAAATAATTTTCCAACAAAATGAAGTTTAATTTTGAGATGTATTTATTTTGAGAGATGAGTTAGTTTATGGGAATACATATTTTACAAGGATTTGATTTCATATTTTATATTAATATAGATATTCCAAAGAGTTGTTGATAATGTTTCGAATGAATCATTCAACTGTTGATTCCACTCCCATTTCGATTGGAACCAAATTAACTAATATTGAGAATAGACATAGTTTTAGTCAAAATGAATTCAAAAATATTATTGGAACTCCCCTCTATATCACCACATTAATATCTTACAATGTTTCTACATTAACTCTATGTGCTATATTCCAAACTAATCCAAAAGAATCACACTAGATTAAAGTGAATAGGATTTCATATATATCAAGGTAATACTCAAAAGTGTCTTGTTGTACAGAAGATAATCATAATTAGAGTTTCAAGGGTATACCGAATCATACTGAGTAGTATATTACCAAAAATTAGTTCACCTTTAGATGAGAATTATTTTTAAGTGAGAGTTTTTTATGTTGGAAGAATAAGAATAAGTATCTAGTAGATTTGAGTACAACAGGGGATGAGTACATTGTATTTGAGCATTCCTACACACAAATATATTAAATATAGATATAAATTGATAACTTCTATGTGATTTTGTAAATAACTTTATAACTTGATTGAGATATTATGATTTCCATAGATCTCTCAAATAATCCTATGAAATAATAAATATCCAAAACATATTGACACCAGGTACCATGAAAAACGAAATAATAGAACTTGTGATCTAAAGAATGACTATATTTTAAAAAAGAATCATATTACATAAATTTTTACAATTTCAATATTGAGATAATTATTTTTGGATCATATGAATAAATTTAATGCTTGTCCTTGTCTACTTTTTTGAGTTTATGTGGAATGAATCTCGACCCATGGTATTTATTATGTTGATAAAGGGGAAAAATCACAGTACAATTCAATGATAAGTTGAGAAAGAATTTTAGTTTTAATTGTGTTATGTGAGAAACATTAATTATGGTGGAGATATTTTAAATAGAGATATATATGAGTGGCATGGATGTATGGTTTAAGAGTTAGTTCATCAAAGGAACTTGGATATAATTTATTTTCATTGAGGGATGAAATTATCTCAAAAACACAACATATCATGATTCTTTGGGAACAATTTTTATTTTGTTAAATTTTTTTGTTGATTAGTTCTAAGAAAATTATGAGTTTAATTGAAAGAGATTAATTTAGTTAAAAAAATATAAAACGGGGTTAATAATGTACTCTTGGATATTTAATGAATTTATTTATCATTTTATTGTTTTAACAAGAAAAATACCTTTAAGGATGCATTTTTTATTCTTTAGATGTTAATAATTTTGTTTGAAATTTTTTTATGGCTTGAATAGAATGGAATAACATTGAAGGTGTTTTGAAGTAATTTAATAATTCTATGAATATTGTGAAATTTGGAGATGTACTGATCCTAAGGATTTATCATAGACTGTAAGGATTTTAAGTGATGGGAAAAACAATTTTTGAGAATAAGAATTTTGATTTCATCATAAGACAATACGTCTATGAGAAAAAGACTTTATCAATAATCCTAATTCTTCATGTATTTAATTGTAAACCATTAAATAGATGAACATAATTGTTTGAGCTGATATAACTATTTAATTGTAATTCTTCACTGGAGTAAGGCATAAGATTCCCTATGTCAATAATCTAGACATATAAAAATTTTGTGTTTATTTGGGTTAACAAATGGACTTTCTTGAAACCAAATTTCCTAATGAAATCAAATCCAATGATTCAAGGAATGATCTTCAATAGAAAAAAATCACATCTGAAATGTGATCCAAGGTAAAACAAATGTTTTTTTAAAAATCGTTCATATTATTTTTTTCTATTTTATATTCTAAGATAGTATATATGATCCATATTCATGTCATCTTGAAGTTGAATATGTTAGATAAGAATGTCCCAATATTAAATCTAAAAGGTTATTATGTATTTTTTTTAATTAAAATCCCTAATCACATACTAATCAAGTAATAAAGAAAGATTATTTTTTTGAATGTTCTTTTAAGAAAAATATGATTGATCTTTTTAAACTATGATCTATTTAAATGAATATTCTATATTGATACTAATCCAATTGAGATATGAAGATACAACTAAAGATGAGTTTTCTAGATAGTGTTGTTATAACTTGAGTTAAAAGAAGAAGGTACAACTCTAGATGTCTACATATGAGTGATTTTTTGGCTATATATGTTAATACATCATGAACTGGGACTTGATGAGGGTTAAATTACATGGTAGGTCAAAGAAATAAGAGCAAAACCAAAAACATGAATTCTATTTTGGTTCTTTTTTTTGAAATCATAATGTATTCCTAGTTTTCATTTTTGGTTTCTGTATTCACTGTTATCCATTTTATTCCCATAAATGAAAATACTTTTTAGAATATCTTGGAAGAAAATATTGAAATATTACAGAATATTAAAAGAGATGTTATGATCAAAATTATAGGATTCATGTGGGTGATAAATAAATTATAAAGAAGAAGAGTTCCTAGTGTGAAAATTAAAGAGAATATCATCTAAATCTATTTGATATTGAGAGTCTGGTAAGTTAGAATTCATTTAAATAAGTGATTAGAAAATCTATATAAGATATTTCAAAAAAGTGACAATTTTATACAGAATATTCTAATGGCTCCTGGAAAAGATCTTCATCTATTACTCATGTAACCCATAGTTTCACATTGTCTACGTCAAGTGTTAAAAAGTACTGTATAGAGTTGAATGTTGAGTATGACTAGTGGGATTCTATTTTAGACATCAGTGGGATGATCAATTAATATTCTATTAGATGATGCATGGATTATCAACATGTATTTTATCATATTAATTTAGGGAAGAAATCATGGCCTGGTGTGAGTTGAACAAGACAAGGAGCAAGAACCCACACTAGGTCTAAGAAATTTAAAAATTTCATGTCCCTTGTCCTATTTTTTCTTGATAATTTCACAAAAGTAATGTTGTTTAAAAGACTTGAGTGCATCATGTCTTAACTAGAATCATATGTTTATTTATATTTGAAATAAATTTTAAATATAAACCCCCACTAACTCATTCCCACTTTTCAAAAGTGCATCAGTTCTTATGAAATTTATCAATATTTTAATGCATAATAATAATATTTATAATTTTTTTTAATATATATTATATATGAAAATAAATTTTAGTTATCTTTTTAATATTTTATAAGTAATTATTCTTTAATACATTTTAACTATATTTCAAAATAATTTTTAAAATATAATTTAAATTTAATAATATTCTTATTTATGTTAAAATTTTCATATTTAATAATATTATTTCTATCATATTCTTGACATACGCTGTATTGAAAAATATATTTTAAATATTTATTTAATGATAAAATGACATTATATTTTTAATCTTTATCAATTATATTATTTTAATGATGAGAATTTTAATTAAAAAATAAAATGTTTATAGTCTATATTTTATTATATAGTAATAAAAAATAGAATAATTATTATAAAAAATAAATATTATTTTTTTGAATATAAAAAAAGAAAAACAATATTTTCCAAAATCCAATAGAAATAGAAAAAGCAACTAAAACACAACATATTTTTTTTATGAAAGTATAATGAATTTAAAATAATGAAAATATGAATTCATAACACTTCTCACAATTTTTTTGAATATAAGTGGAAATATTTTAATGGAGTTTCGGAGTGAAGGTAAAGGGTGATGAGTAGTGGTTACATATTTATTTTTTTCAATGATAATTTTCCAAAGATTCCATGTCTCTCATAATTATTTCATTACATTGTTTTATAAAATTACAAAAAAAATTGATGGAATAATTATGAATAATTGTGTATTCATAAAAAATACACCCCTATATTGAAAATTTTAACACCATATTGAGACTATCAATAACACTAATTTGACCGTTAATTGTAAATATATTTATCAATTATTATGAAATGATTATTCATTGTATAAATGTCACTATACTTTTCATCTTCCCAATCAGTATTTGTAATAATAATTTCTGATAAACAATAAAACAAATAAAAATAAATACTCAAATGTGAAAAAAATGATTATTTTGGCTCACCTACACTAAAACCCCTCACGAGTAATTATGAGGACATGAATAGTCCCAAAAGATCACTTTTAATATGTAATGTGTTGGTGAGTAGAGTCATGTGTATAAATTATGAAAAATAGAAGTAATGTCCCTTAAAAGTTTGATGAATGATAAATAAACCACCCATTAAGTTGAACTCTAATAAATCATTATCCATACTACAAAAAAATCAATTTTTTTTAAATAAAATACAAATTCTCGAAGGGAAATATAAAAAAGAGAATTTCTCTTAAGAAAAAAATTATAACCCAATTAAATAATTTGACTATGAGATAATAATATCCACCTTGATCACTCAATCCATTCCACAAATATGATTTAAAAATATTATACAGAAGTAGGAGTGGGAATTCTATTAAACATAGCGTGTTCCTCCCAAAAAACTGTGTTTATGTTGAATAAGTATATTAAATTGACCATGAATAAATATAAAAACCAACTCATTAATTTATCCAAACTCAATTTGTAACCCTACATCAGGAAAGATTCTTCTCCAAATCCACAAATATGATTGGTAATATAGTAATCATGTGAATATATCAAAGAAATATACCCCAAACCGACTTATTCATTGATCATGTTTCCCTCACATACCAAAATAAAATATCCTAAGACCCTAATATATTTCATGTCAATAAATCACAACCATTTACCATATAGAATAAACAAAATAAACAGACCACATAAATATACCATATACTATAACCAAATTACCACTACCACATATCCACACCACACAACCAGACCATCAATAAATCGTTTCCAAATAAATAAATTATCATCACATCACTACATAACCACACTATGTTTAAAATATATAATAAGAGTGGAGTTTATCTAACCTTCCATTTCACCAACATCCATTATATTAGGGAATAAAACCAAAATTGAAAACCTCATATGGGATTTTCTTAGGTTACCTGAATCCTATAACAGTTTATAAGAAATAAAAAATGAAATTTTTTCTAGATATATACAAGTATAACCTCTGGTAAACATTCCATACAAACTTATATTATCACAAATCATCCTCGCCATATCACCTCAACATTATAAATATGATTTCCACTTTTATACATACAGAAATAATAAAATACAACCACACAATGACAATACAAAAACTACACTAAATCTAAACATCATCATACAATGTATTACTTCATTACCAATTATTTTAGTAACCTATTATTCATATTAATTCATTTTCCACAATAATTTAACAATATATTAATCGATTTTTTAAAATTTTATTTTATTTCTAATTTTATTTCTATCCATTTAATTGTAATCATTTAGTTCATCATGTACTTAGTATAACCCCATTATTATTATATATTATTCATTTTTTTAATTATTCTATCATATCTATATCTAGGATAAGTACCAAAAAATAACCACAAAACCCCCAGGTACCAAATGAAACCACTACAATAACAAATCATACCAATACCACTTATTCTTAAATGGAAATTAAATCAGAGAAAAAAAAAACAATTTCCCTACTTTAAAAACTTCTATTAACATGAATAAAAAATAGTCACAATTCCTTACCTCCTTTTTATAAAATTTCTATATCATATCCAGTAAAAACAAATCAAAAAAAAAAAAATACAATTTTACCTTTATATTAAAATTTATATATTTTATTTATTTAATATAATTAATAAATGATATTAAAAATTAATTATAATTTTCACCATGATAGTATTCATATCCCATGATACAAGAAAACTCCTGTAAATAAATCAGGTAAAACTTGTTCATAAAACGATCGTCTTTGATTAATCTCATTCATTATCATCATAATATCTAATTAAATCGATATAAGGATAATATTTAAATAATTTAATTTATTTTCCATTAATAAATTGAACCATATTTTTACTAATTAAGGGTTGTTATCATATTTTTGAAGTCTGGGAATATTTTTCCATTAAGTCGGAATATGTCTTAAAATTTTAGCTTATAATTGTTTTATTCCCATTAGAAATAATTATTAAAAAATAATATATTTTAAATTATTATTTTTCTAATTTTACAGTGAATGAGGATTTTTGTGTGATTGAGTGTGCTTTTTCAAAGTCATAGTGTGATTAAATTAGTTCTTCCTGAGCTATGTATGAGCAAAGAATAATTTTGAGGCTCACATGCGATTAAATAGATGAAAGAGATGGTTTATAAGAATGAAAAATATAACTCACTACTCACATAAGAATAACCACTTGTCCCAAATCTCACATTAGATTATGTGTGCAAAGATTGAGTTAGATTGAATGTGTCTTAGGCTACTACTCATATAATATTAAGTCTTATTATCCACACTAACATAAAAAAACATGAGTTAAAAAAGGTCCCATGTGAGAATAAATAACCCCCCATGTCATTTTAAATATGTACATCCATGATTAAAATTTTAAGAATAAATTCATCTTCCAGTTCTCACAAAATATTAAATAGTCTGACTAGGGATATTATAAGCATAAATCTCCCTTATTTAATAATAATCCACAATCACATAAGATTAAATTTTCATTACTAAATATCATTTATGATTAAACCCTATATAAATAATTATATTTTTGAAAAAAAACCAAAGGCAAATCATGCCACTCTATATTCTCCTAACATAAGATTGATGTCAAATTTTGTCATTGGATTAAAAACCTGATCTTCTGAAAAATGAATTAGGTATCTACAAAAAATTATAACCCAAATTCACTTTTATATAGAAGATAATATATATTATCATCTATATAATATACCTTAAAGAAAATATTTCATCTCAACACATTACAAATACTATTTTGGTTTCGAGTTTTAGAGAATTAGTGAAAATATTACGTAAAAAAACCCATTCCCTTTTAACTAAAAGAAATTTTATTTTTTCCCACTATGAGAGAAAAAAATGAATATATAATGAGTCCCCAAAATCATCCAAAAAATTCTCCTCATAATAAACTCTTATAGATATTACATTTTTTTCTTATCATCGTAACCAAGAGTATGGGATGATAAGAAATGGGTGGTCTCGGATATTAAGTAAGGGTAATATTAAGAATTATTAATATAATACCATATGTGATCATAAGCTATAAATATATGTATAATCAGGATACATGAGTAACATATACCTAATAAATCATGGATTATAAATCATTTTATAATTCCTTTAATGTCATAAGGCATTAACCAAAAGTGTATGGAAACCTGATTCAATAAACTCAATCCATGACTATATAATCACATACATATGGATTGGAGATGTAAAATTCCCTTGAAACATTTAATAATAATGAACATTGAAAAAAACACAATCAGTAATAAATTATAACATTGTGAACAAATAAAATGTTGATGCTTCCTGTTGTGAATAAAAAATATTCATGATTCATATCTTGAAACAATTACCATGCTATATGTTGTTGACAAATAAAATTATCATGCTTCTTGTTGTGAATAAAAAAATGTTCATGATTCATATTATGAATGAACAAAATGTTCCTACTTGATGTGGTAAATAAATAAAAATTCCAGACTTTACATCATTGAGTGATGATATATAAATATGTCACTAATGAATTTTTGGGAGATATAGGAACCCACCCATAAATCATCTATACATGTGGTTCCACTTTAAAAAAATGTCATTAAATACCTCATCAAGAACCCATGGAAAGAAAAATGGGTTTCACAACATATCTAGATGGTATTATAAAAATTTATGTCATGAATGAAAATATAGGATGCCCAAAAAATAATAATGCAAAATTAGTATTATATAATAATTTCTTTGGATGTTAAGTAAACAAATCTTCTAAAGAAATAACACATTGACATATATATAATAAAATTGAAGTGATTCTATTAAATTGTTTTAATAAATATTTTCTCTATGTATCATAAAATATGAATTCAAGTTTCACATCAAAAAATCATTTTTGAAAAGTTGAAGTGAAAAATATTTAAGAGAATTAATTTTATATGGAATATTGGATAATTGAACCTTGAAAATGACAAATTTATTTTATAAAATTCATGTGAAAACACATTAAAAAAATTTATTTTAAAAACTAATATTTAAAAAGGATCATAGAAATAGACATATTGATTTAAAAATGTTGATGTGAAAATTTATTATATAATTTAACTTTTTGAAAAGAAACATAAAAATAGAACACCTAAATGAAATAAAATTTATCAAAAACTGTGATGTGAAATATAAAAAAATTTATTTAAAAATGATGTAAAAACATTAAAAAATATTTTAATACACTATAGTGAAAACCCACATCATAAAAAATTTATTAAAACATCTTTTTTAAAAGAATATAATGGAAATATGGAGGACCCATGAGTAAAAACATAATTTTTTTTCAAAATAATAATGGAAAAACATTTATATTAATAAAAACATGTAAATGGTGGAAAATCCACCTTTAAAGTAAATGATATTTGTTTCCTAGAAAATTTCACTATTATGAGAAATAAATTAATCAATAAAATATCATTATGTTAAAAAACATTTTCCCAAGAGAGAAAATATAAAATATTTTATCAAACTATAAATGTAAGGATTTTTAAAAAGTAGAAGAATGATGCTCAAAGAATAGCATTTTAAATCGAAGATAGGAAATTTTAGATAACCACATCCCTTAAGGATATAATAATTCATGAAGAAGGGTACATTTTGAAATTAATGTGGTAAAAATAAAAATCCGTAGAATAAAAATGAAAATTACCACATAATAATACCAAAGGAAAGAATTTACCCAACATATATGTAATATGTTCAATATTATCAATCATAACTTAATTAATGATAGTTGAGTTTCCATAAAAACATTTGGTAATACAAGTGTAGGAATAATATGGTTACAATGAAAAGTAAATCCATATATATTGAAATGAGTGAAATTTATTATACTTTAAGAATAGAGGAAAGTGAATAAACCATATAAAAAAAATTATATGGGGATGAATAAATCATGTATCATGGGTTTGAAAATGAGAAAACAAAATTTTTACCTTGAATTACAACTTAGTTTATATCACTTTAACATATTGTATAAAAAACATAACCATGTTAATCACCTATTTTAGAAATTTATTCATCATTATATACTTTTACAAAAATAATTTACAATTATCCCCTACATTTATGTTAGTTAGTTATTATGTATTCTTGGTATCAAGAATGAGTAATCTTGATCATTTTGAGATACTTTTTTAATGCCAGTGTTGGTATTCATTCTTCTCCCAAATTTTGTAATTCACAAATAATATAAGGTACTTTATTTGATGTCTTTTTATTTACAATAATGTTATAAATTTATTATAAAAGACTTTTTTTATGAACTTTAATTAATATTTCAATAATAAACATGTTTTAAGGATTCATAGTGAATGAATGGTGATTTATTAAATAATGAGTTTTTTTTATTTATTAATGTAATATATCACTAGAAATTAAATTTTTATAGTCATCCATGATATGAATTTATATCATAATTCATGTAGGTGTTTAAATAATCCTAATTAAGAACATACCATAAATATTGGATGATTATGGAATGATTTAGTTTTAATACATTTGAACCATAACAATAATGATTTTATTTAGTGTTTATTTTTATTATATATCATAATTGTAATGTATTATAAGAATATTTTGTCTTATATGATGTTTATTAATATTATGATGAAATCATGTTTTTCTCATAGAACTCTCTTTTGGACTTTTGAATTTTCCATGATTGTTTATATTTTTTTAAAGGTTGGGGCCGAAGCCTCATTTTTATTATTAAATCAAAGCAAAGACCTCTTTTAACTGGGTAGAGGGAAACCCATTACATATCCTGAAGGCCCAGTGGGCTTGTAGCCCACTACATAGCCCATAGACCCAAATATATGGCCCAATTCACATTCTGTGAATAGTAACCCGCCTGCTACAGTACCCGCATAGTACTGCCGCCGCTACAGTGTCCTGCCGCCGCTACAGTACCGCTGATGAACAGTGCCGCCGCCGCTACAGTACTACTATAGTACTACTACAATAACCTGTGCCTAATGGGTTTTGAACCCCCATTTTTCATGTAGGATTATGGGGTGATTACCACTAAGCCAAACCCCAACTACAAACATGATTGTTTATATGATCATATTTTTAATAGGTGTTCTAATTTTCATTTATAGAAAATTTATAATTTAATTAAACTAAAATTTATACATAAAACCGATTATAACTACCATCCATGTTATTCTATAGGGAAAAATAATAATTATAAAACACTCATCCCATGGAAGTTGTAGTCCACATATTCATATGGATAATGATTTCATATTCTGTCGAATGAGAAAAGGGGAATTTTTTGTAATATGATAATTACATTTTATCCAAAATAAAATTAGGAAATGTTAATTTACATATTAGTTCCAAACTTGTAAGGTGGTGATGGAAATAAAAACACATTGCATCATGGAGATGGTAGTCCAAAAAATGAATAATTATTAGTTTCATTTTTCTTAATAGAAATAGGGGGAAATTGGTTAATTCTTTCACCACACTTATAATAAATTACCAGTAGAACAAGGATTATGATTTTATTATTTTAATATGGTGTAATGAAATTTTATGAATATTTATTTTACATAAATAAATAGATAAATAAAGGAGATGTTATAAATTTAAACAACAGTTCTTAGATTATCATGTTTGTATGGGAGGTTAAGCCCTTAAGGGATGGTCTCATGACAATACAAATACATCTTTAAGGTGTTTATGGGGTTTTAAGGGAGGTATGGTATATGTTTGGGATGTTCTAAGTGGGGTTTACTATGAGTTAATGTGAGTATAGGAGTACCACTTTTATATGTGAAAATGGATGAAATTTTTATAAATACCAAAATCCTTAAAATAATGGGATGTCAATATCAATGAAATTTAATCCAATATTTATAAATAATATATTGGGAATGTTATAATCTATATCCATACCTAAATCACTCAATTAAAAATATGTTTTTAACAATCTATTCCCTTTACGACTAAGGTTACTCAATTTTACCATATTAGGTTTTCACCATGGTATCTAGTTCTTACCTATTTAATTTATCCATTAATAATAAAAATAAAATGATCATTTTTATATAATTTTGACCTAATAATTATAAATTTTAAATCCATTTAATAATATTTATCTTCTAAAACTGATAAAATTTTTTTAGAATACTAAATGTATAATGTATTAAAAAAATAAAGAAAACATGTTACTAATGTTATTTAATAACAAATATGGGGGTTTAAATTAAAATTTACATTTAAAATTATAAATCAAATAATAAAATAAATATATTGTCTTATAAAAATGTTTTATGAAATTTAAATTTATACTTATATACTAATAATTTCATAAGAGTCATGTTATTTTTAAAAATGATATTTTTCACTACTCACCAAAAAATAAATATTTTTATAAAAAACTCTAAAATTTAGATGTTGATAATATTTAAATTTATTATTAATTTTTTTTGAAATTAAAATTATAAAATTTTTAAATTATCATTTTAATGATAACATAATATATAAATAAAATATATTTTGAAAAATGAGATTTTAAAATATCAAGTGTTTTTAATATGATTTCATATCAATTTATAAACATTTGAATATTAATATATTATTTTAAAAATATAAAATTTACCAATTATGATAAACTTTTAACTATAATAAATTTAATATGTTAATGTAAAAAACAATAATGTTTTTTAAAATGAATCTATAAAAGGCATTATTTCTTTTAAAATATTAATCAAATAAAAGTAATATTATGACACTATTTTAATTTATTACTATCTTTTTTACGAAAAAATGATTATTCTCTTAATTTCATTAAAATATGTTTTTTTAGTTTGGTGTTGCATGTGACAGAAGCTATTTGAGAAAGTGTTAATGTAAATATTTCAAAATCTCAAGTTGTTACATTATCTTCCATAAATCTGGGAATCATAATAAGAACATTCATAAATACCCAATATAGGAAAAATGTAAACAATGCCATGGGATCAATCATAGCAAGAAAAAATCATTTAAGATTATTTAGTTTACATATATAGTGAAATTTGACCTCACTGTTAGTATATGATAATTAAATAAAGGGAGTGGAGTGTGGTATTGAAATTTACTGGAATAAAGAATAGGATCTCCCCCTATTGAATATAAAAACAATTACCCTTTATAAATTAAAATTATTTGGAGCTCTCTAACTCAAATTTTTTATTTTTTTCTTATAATATAATTTCTATAATAATTATAATAGCATTAATTCAGGTCTAGTATTCATTATTTTCATCTGGAAGATTTTATACTTTTTTAGAAGTGATATCTCAATCCCTCCCAAATGGTAAGATGATATCCTATGAATAAACATTTGGATGAAAAAAAATTATTTTAGAGTCCTTGTACATTTATCTTCTTCATTAATTAATTAATATATAGGTATCATCAATGATTAAGAAGGTAATTTAGGTGAAAAATCTTTACACTTCTTATCCAATATATTCCTTCAACATTATAAAATTAATTTTATCTCCCATTTTTTTGTGGCTAATGTATTTTTGGATGAAATGATTTACTAGTGTGTGGATTCAATATTGTGATCCACAAAGTCATTGATTGATGCATTATTGTTTGAGGTGTATCCCTAACATTATTTTGGTGAGAATGGGGTTAAAATTACTTGTGATGTATTCAATTTTTATGTTTATTAACATAACCACAAAGCGTGGTTTCATGTAACAAATTGGAATTATAAAGTTATTTGTTCAATGGGATCATAGAAGAATGATATAATGAAGGATCATTGAAGATAAATCCTTGGGTTTTTATATTTTTTGGGAAGTTATTCTATAAACAACCAACATGTGTGTAAGATCCTGATTTTTATCACAAGGTGAATGTATTTTAAATTTTTAGTTTGAAAAATACTTTTTATCTAAATGAAATTTCATAAGAGTATAAATAATGGTTTTGTGGAATCTATGGATTCTTTATATATTGGAGTTCTATTTTTTGGAGAGGCATAGTTACATGCACATTTGGTGTGTGGTTAGTTCTAACCACGAGGATCAAATTGAGGAAAAAATAATGAAGAGAATAGTTTGGTTAACAACAATAGGTAATACTAAAAACTATGGGGGGAATATAAAAAGTTATAGAGAGGGTTTCAATGTTTGTAATTATAACGACATGGTTAATTTACAATTTTGAAAACTAAGTGGCCAATCCATGTATACCCTAAAAGTAGAAAAATTACCTTTTCCCAAATTTTTATTTACTAATTTACATCCTTTTCCACTACCATTCTTGAAACGAATATCCTAGAGTTGTGGGAGACCTCCCTTACTGACTAGCTGGTCATTGAGCCTCCTCCCTCACAGAAAATCTGATTTGACCATCATTCATCACGTTGTTTTGTCATCAATATTTCCTCTAATCCTTTTTCTTTCGTTCATTATTTTCATTAGCATATCAGATAATATTTCTATGAAATATATTATTCTCCATATTTAGTTCATTTTTATATATATATGATTTCATCCATTATAGACTAGATTAGAGGCTAATACTAGATGAGGATTCATCTAACATTATAATGAAGTTGGTATTGTAATTTTACATAAAATTGTAGTTATTTATATTTTGTTCCATTGTGAATCATGATGTACCTTCTATTTCTCAACTCCTAAAAGGTGTTTTCACTTAATTAAATGTATGGTAACTGACATACATGACCCATGAGACCCATTGAATCAAATGGGGGTAGAAAACCACAATTAAAACCAACCCTTTGGTTTGATGTGACATTGTATAAAATAACCTTTAATTTCATACATAATTAAATCAACTAATAAGGTGTATTATTTTTTCAAATTTTTTATTGGGATGTTAAAAATACTAAAATGAAATGTAGATTGAATTGAGAATAGAGGGGGAATGATGACACCATGTTTCTTATCCCTTATTTATTCATCCTCATTCTTGAGTAGTCCATTATAAATGAAATGAACAAATTGAATAATGTGAATTAAAAAATGGTACGAATTTACTATTAGTTCATGACCATTTAGAATGTCATGATGATGGATATATAAGTGTTATAATTAATAATTCCTTAGACGGTCTCCTCTGGAATATGAAATTAAAAGAATAAAAAAGGGGTTATATCACTCCAGTGGCAATATACATATTTTTTATATAGAATATCTTGGATGAGAACACCTTTAAGTTTGATTTATTTTATTCCTTGAGTGACACATGGGTTCCTAATGAGTAATTACATGGACATGCTCAATTGGAAATTCATTTATACTATGTGTTGTGTGAAAATTGGGTTTCAATGTGGAATTCAATATATAGGATCCTAATGTGATATTATTTTATAATATAACAAGAGAGATACATTGGTTCCCTTTGTATAATTCCATGTATGAAGTCAGGATTCCAACCAATTAAATTATGGATATTCCAATTCAAAGAATGTGCTTGGAATCAGTCAATGATTTAAATACATGATTGTCTTGATTTATCTTCAAAATTTTTAGTGTAAAATTAAATGGGACTTGTTAAACCCTTATGTGACTATTTCTACCTACAAGAATATTTTCTATGAGTCTCATGTATTGATCCTATAATAGAAGTTATATTTACAATTAATATGTTCTTAGAGACATTTTTGCTTAGGCTAAAATAGGTAGTATAAGACAGGTGTCCCATGGGGAACTCTGACCTGCATGTGTATTATGTATTTTCTCTACTCCATTTATTATTCTTCCCACACACTGCATTATTATATATTCATGGGAGTGATGTAATTAGAAACCAATGGTTCTAGACTATTTGGTTTTACTCAAACCATGTTTAGGCCGTCATTAGGTGACATGAAATATATCATGGATGTAGGTAGGGATGTGGGGAAGTGGTTTGATATGGTTTCTTGATTTTCTATACTAGGATGGAGTACAGAAGTATAAGACCGAGATAGTTTTCATGATGATATTAAAGTTATATTTTTGTCTCTTTTTACACTTTATAAAAGTATGTACACTTTTATATCTACAATATTTTTCACTGTGTATTCCTTTTTGTATAGAATAGTGAAATAACATCATTTTGTATATGATACAGGATATTGATTCCGTTTTCCATTAATCTAACTAGATGTTTTACTTCCACTTTTAATTTTATTTATCATTATCTACTGATGTGACACTCAAATAAAAGGGGTATTTTCTGACCACCATACCCCCATATATCATTGATGCTAATTGGTAGTCTAAGAAATCCGTGGATATGAACTTGATGCCATAGAGCCAACCAGACTAGTCACATATATATGAAATGGGATTGGGATGTCAAAAAGTGGTATCAATGATTCTGTTTAATTTTCCTTATTACATTGGTTGTGTAGAAAGGATACTAAAATGTTTCGTAAATTGGTAACATGTTTGTTCATGTGAGCAACTAACCAACATATTAGAAAAAATCCATGTTCATGATTAGGGAAATGCTATAATGAATTTTTTCCTATTATATTTTTATAGATTTCACTATTGGGTGATTCATATGATTTCAAATGTTTATTATAATTTATGGTATTTGTTATGATTGTGTATTTTTACCCTTTACCTAGATTGGAATGGATGTATTGTCACTTGTATCACTATAGGGTCATTAGGATTTATATTCCAATACATGTTTATATTACTATGCACATTAATTAAATCACGCCGCTATCACATGATTTCTAAATTCATAATTTTACTAACATTTAATGTAGAGAAAGGAATAGATAATTGGTTACATAAATTGACTACACATCCTAAATAGTTTTTTACAGCATAGCTTGATGGTGTAACGTTTACTAACTAATTATCATATGTTTAATATTTGTAATAGTGGTTACACGAGCTAAAAAATTAGTTGATTGTGATTAAATGGATTCCAATTATAATTTATGAAGTTTAAGCCTATATAAATTAGGAATGATGATCTATATTATCTAATTATCATACATGACAGCCTACATCCTATGATCGGTTAAAAAAAGTGTGGTTATAGTTACATGAAGTACTAATAGAAACTAGTAATGTGTAGAAATTTATTAATTGGTAAGGGTAATTCATATAAGTAAACCATGATATATATATATATGAAATTTTTAATTATTTAAAAGTGTAAAGGAATGGTTTTCGTTAAATGGGGATGAAAATTATAACTTAAAGAGAGTATTCCACTATAAATTACAACTAAAACTCCACTTATTGAGACCTATTTTATAAAATATTAATAGTTAACACTAACATAGACATAAAAGTGGGTAGTTGGGAGTGTCTCACAGGACTCATCATCGTTTTCTATGATACATAAACTTAGCTTTAGGAGAAAGTAGTTGGGTGTCGAAGCTTGTGTTGGAAGGCTTTGTACCATTCATATTATTTATACGAGATCTTTTATTTTCATAATTCTTTTTTCGAGGGATTCTTTTTGAGTCGTATAAATATTCAACCATGATGGCCTTGGGTTGAGCACCAAGAATGTTGTGAAAACGATGCTTCGAAAGTGGTGGGACCTAACAAAACAGTACTTCCACCAATGAAACCTCTAATTAAATGTCATATAAATCATAAAATGGGAACTGATTATTTGAATCAATATAGTTTAATATGATTAGATTAGTCTGTATAGGGATTTCTATAACCTATAATGATTATTTAATTTCTTAAATGGGAATTTTAGCCACAACATCAACCAAATATCTCAGGGGGGGTGGTGGCCCCCAAGATACTGAGTCAGAGATAGAGGCTATCATAGTGATCTTTTAGAATTTAGAGATTCCCCCAGAGAAGAGGGTAAAAATGAATTTGTATATTCTTTATGGATCCACCATGATTTGGTGGGATGTTCCAAATTATGCTTTTCAGCATCAGGATATGTTCTGCAAGGACTTCAATATAACCTTTTATGATTACATTTTTCAAAAAATGATATGAGATGAACCATATAGTTATTTTATATACCTTTAGTACAGGTTCATGTTTGTTATGGACTATTCATTACATTTCACGTATCTCAAATTTTTTATTCTTATTCTTTCTAGGGATTAATTGAACAATGAAATATGATTCGAGTATAGAATTTAGTCGAGAATAAAATATGAAGTGATTATTTTTTATTTTATTATCAGTTATGAAATAAAGAATCAATCCCTCATATATAAGAATAACTTAAGTGAATTTGAGACTATAGGGAATGATGGTTTTGTGATTAGTTAGGGTATTCATCTATCCAATGGGAGGAATCATCACTATAAGCTTTACCATGGGGGTAGTAGTAGTCTAACTGAGAGACCTGGTAGCCATATGGTACAAAACAAATTTGGTAGTCCAGGAAACGTTATGTTCCACTATAGTAAGAACCTAGTTGAGTGTTGGGATTTCAAAAATATGGGTCATCATCAGTTCTTTTGCAGGACCATTCGTATAGTGGTTAGCAAGATAGGTTCTAGACTGACTCTTGGTTTAGGAGTGGTATTAATAGCTCTATGACCTGTATGGATATAGAATACTACCTTCTAATTAGGTCATAGATCTAGTCAAGGTCAAGGACGCGAGACCTATGATATGTAGTGCTAGAATAGTATCCCTACTCAGGGTAGTTCGGTTTTATGTTAGGGCCATATATTAGAGAAGATATATGCATTGAAACCTACACCAGAGGAGAAGATTGTTAGGCCTACTACTTTTCAAGGTATGATTTTATTAGAATCTGCTTTTTAATATGGCTTATTTTATGTAGGATGTTTACATTCATTCTTATATATTATTATTATGGAATGTTTTGGCCTTGAGATTGTACACTTCTGTGGGGTGATAACCCTCAATACTCCTTTTAGAATCTCATTGGAGACTTCAAGGATATGTAAATAATTATACCTTGAACTAGGTGAATATAATTTCTTATAGATAATTTTTGTCTCAATAAGATGGTATATGATGTAATTTATTGGATGTATTATTTAGTGTGACTTCCTGACCTGGGTACTACACATTGGTTCCCCGACCTGCTCGGTCACATAAACTGAGGTGATCCAACCCATACGCCAGAGGCTCCCAGCTAGTAGCAAGGGTATAATATATCAACATGGGAGACTATAAACACTTTATAAAAGTATCACAATAGTAGAAATAACCAAGAAATAACGAATAGAAAATAACCAACAAATAGAATAACGCAATACCCAGATCAACCAGTATCCCATGAAGAACCAAAAATGAAAACAATATCCACAAATAACTAGTAGATATGTCATGTCATATAGGTTTCATGTATCAAAATTCAAACCCAAAAAGGTAAAAGACGTCTCCCCCAATAGGTCCCCAACTCAATGTCCACGTCCCTCATCCATGCTCTATCCTGAATCATCCATCTAACATGGGGAAATTTCCCTTATCCTATCCTATAAACATGAAGTTGATTCAGGTACCTATTAGGAAGCCTGAGTAGGGTGTGAGTAAAACCCAATAGACCACCACCATTGGTGTAAAAACCAATATCCAGTCAATAATAGTGTATACAGTTGTATAATGAATAAAATAAACTTCATAATGTAAACAACTATCACATTTTATTATTCTTTAATTAATCACATAAATCATTACATTCCCAATGACACTCTTACTATCAATACATTATTCAACATGTTTTTAAGTCCAAACTATCCACATGGTATGTCACATATCACAATATTATGTTTGTTATTTATCATTTAATTTCAATTTATATCATGACCAATTGGATCAATAGTCATATCTAAATATCATTGGTTTGGATGGTCGTGTATAACACCCTGTGGGTATTTTGAGCCTATGTCTCTATCATAAAAGTCAATGTCACATGGGTATTTCGTACCTCAGTCCCTGTCACACTCTTTCAATCACATATAGGTATTTGGAGCCTCATACCATATCCAACACTCATTATCACATGCATGAATTTGGGTCTAGAATGCCATTTATATCACCTTGTGGGTATTTAAAGCATCAGACCATGTACCACAACCCATTTATCATTCAATCACATATATCACATATATCAAATTTAACAAGGTTAATCCCCATTAACACTCTCATCATTATTTCAAATCATGGAATTCCATTTCAATTACAAAATGGTTGAACTATTTATTAAAATTGAATAATACAAACAATTCATCATTTAAACCATTTATCAAAATTTATTAACTTGACCCATTAACCTTTATAGGTTATGCCAAACATCCATTTATTCCCATTATTAATCAATTTCATAACGAAATGATTAACCAATTACTAAATACCATATAATTGACCAAATCCACAATTACAATATCCCATAATTTCAATAATCGCGCCATTCCATTAATTAATGAACTAATTAATTAATCCAATTTATCCAATTTACAATTACCCCAAATTCATCCCATTCAATTATAAAATGGAAATTGAATTTAATATAATTAAATTCCAAATAAAATTTTCTAATCACTGTAATTGAAATTTCACAATTATGTACACATAATTAAATAATTAATATGGGATTTTCAATTAGGGCCACCTACATCAAGATCATTGATGTATATTCACCAATGGAATTCCCAACTGAAGAATAATGATTAAGAACACAATGAATAATGAGATATAAAACCATTTCCTAGAAACAATATCAAATATATCAACATCAAAGAAAAAATATTTTTAAACCATCACAAATAAAGGAAAAATAACACGTCTTCATCTGAGAAGTGTAGTGAGAAAGAGAGAAAAATATAATTGGAATGAAATAAAATATTAGGAGAGGTGTAGATATGTCAATAGAATCTGCAATTCCTGAATAATACTGGCTATAATGAATTGAAATTAATTGGGGAGCCTCTATATACAATATAAAATGAGTTAGGGGAAATCTGAGGTGGTTAGGGATATAAGAAGTGGGGTTCATGAATTTATTAATTAACATTTGAGGATTTCATTTTCTGTGCATATGGTTTTCTGTATGGGGTGTACAATTTTCCTTTACTATGACCCCAACCACACACATCCTCCAAGGGGTAACATGCTTACTACTATGTGGTCACATAGTTTTAAAAACTCTGTGCCAACCATGAAAATCCACTCAGTTTTGACTTACACAGTTGGGGAAAACCATGCAAAAACTATGTACGACCCCTCTTCCTTCCAAAATTATCTAATTTCTCCCCAAAACAATCCAAATTAAAACCCAAAAAAATAAACTAAAATAAGGGTAAATGAGTACAAATAAAATGGACTTCATTTATAACTAAAAAATTTCAGGATCTTACATTATCCCTATAATGACCCACACTTTTTAATTATATTTATTTCCAAAATTCAGGTGTTATTTTATTTTATACTCAAAAAAACTATATCCTTTATTTAATGAAGTGGGTATAATTAAAATGAGACCATTGAGTTTTGACTATTATATGACCGTTGGAAACTATAATCTTAATGTTTTGTTTTTATAAATACAGTTATCTTGGTAAATTAATACATAATGATAATTGAATTGCCTCATCTAGTAGACTCGGGCCATATAAAGCCCATCTGTCGGAGCTTGGGAAGGAGGTAGCATCAATGGGATTTGCTCTGGACCAATCCCAAACCGAACATCAACATAGTAAGGTTGAACGGAATCGCCTAAGAGATAATTTCAAGCTGATAGAAATCACTACTTAGGCAATGTTGTCCGAGCCACCCCAATATTATATCACCATAACACACCTTACACTGATTTCCAATGCTGGTGTTACAAGGGGATATTTAACGAGACCTTAGATGCTTTGTATAATCCTTATAAATAAAATTTTTTACTTGTTATTATGGAAATGTTGGTGAATTTCAAATTTCAGGAAAAATATAGGACGTGTATTATTAATGAATTTAGGAAAAATGGGTATTTTAAAATATTTTTGTATTATTTAAAAAATTAATAATATGAAATGATTTTAAAAAAATGGTCTTCTACATTTGTAATCAGTGAGAATTTTAGAGTCTAATAAGACCAACATGATTTTTAGTGAATAATAAAGTATGAACAGTAACATACCCATATGAATAGTAATGAATAGTAATTTGGCCAAAAAAATAGAATCTTCACCCATGAATGTGTAAATACTATTTAAATATATTAAATGTGAAAAATGATCATAGTATAAGTTTTGGTATTTTTGTATGTCATAAATATTTAGTTACAATTTTATAATTAATTTAACAATTTAAAATGGATATATATTTTCATAAAATTTAATAATAAATTGTTACTTTATATTATTATGGGTATATGATAATTTTATGGGACCTTGATTACATTTTTAGGGTGTTACAAAATGTGTTATAGTTTTAAAGTTATATTTTTTGAATAAATAACGATTTTTTTTGAAAAAAAAATATTTAGAAAATTATTTTCATAAAATGGATTTCATTTTTGAATTCAGAACATCGATATTAGGTTAGGGTAAATTTTTGAGATTTTTCTGAAACTATTGAATTTTTAGTGAATAGTAAAAATATAGTTTTGAGTCTCAGGTGTTTAATGACATCATTAATTATGTAATAATGTGGTAAGATTTCTGGTCGACTTATTAATAGAGAGATATTCTATTAGGTGTCCCATGTGGACAATACCATGGGAAAATACCATTGGAAAGCCCATGGTTTTGCAAATACCACTGATGAGGTTTCCATTGAAAATTAATAATTTATTCCCACATTTTTCCTATAAATAACAAGCCATTTCCCTCATTCATTTCATTCTAAAATCCTCCTCAATGAAGTTATATCCTCCTTACCTCACAAAGAGTCCTCCCAAGGTTCTTTCAAGCCTCCCAAGGTCCTGACCTTCAAGCTTTCGAAGTTACTCTTCAAGGTGAGGGAATCTTTCACCCTCCTCTTTTAAGTCATGGCTTCCTTTATGTTTTGTCTTATAGTTCCAATTTATTATAAGGGGGATTTTTCTTATATATATTTACTAATTTCCATTTCATTTCCAAATTATTAGAGACACTTTCGGATCTCATCAATTTATTTTCTGAATTTTTTATTGACACCGTAAGGCTGCGGAATTTTTGTAAAAGAAAACACGTTTTTCTTTTCATTCATGTTCCTTTTCATGTGGTATGTCATTAAAATATCCATAACATGTTCATATCTCTATGTTATTATATCCTTATACTATATTATGAATCTCCTATGAATGGGTGACCTCTGCCCCCTCTCTTTTTATTATTTTGTAAAACCATGTTATATAGCCGTTATGCTGTAAAAATTTCGCTTCAAAATTTCTCTCTCTTTCTCTCCTATTTTATTTATGTGAATACCCAAAGCTATTTTTTTATATGGGTTATCATAAATAGAAAAAACTATATATTGGATTCTGGAATTGACACACAAATAACCCTCACTCACATTCCATGGGTTAGAAATGACATAATGATCTCATTTTTAAGAACTTTTAAAACATCACGGTTTTATAATGAAACCCATTTATTTTATTCTATAAGGGTTATTTATGAAATGTTTTATTATTATCTATGTGAATCACATGAAAATAAAGACATATTAGGGGTGCTCCCTAATTTCTCTCCAATGCATTGGGTATAGAAGTAATCTCTAGAGATGACTAGTTTCACGATACAATGGTGAATAACCTTTTAATTTTTATGACACATTTGGGATAAACATTGGTGATATGTTTGTGAATATCTAAATGAAATGTTTTAGCTACATATTCAAGTTATTATTCATGTTATTTTTATCATGATATTCCTATTCTTCCATTTCTCATGTCTTTCTTATTTCTATCATGTTCTTATTAATATTGCTCAAGATCACATGTCAACTATTTCACTTCTTTTCCGTACTGAGCCTTCTATTCACCCTTTATTTGATGTATGTCTCTAGGATATGAAAGGTAGTAATTTTTCATATGATAAACCTATTATGAAGCCTTACAAGTGGTTTAGATGATTTTTTATGTGGTTTTCATGTATTATGCTCTTCATTTCCAAGACACTAGTATTTAAAGATCATCTGTTTGTAAAATGTAATGAAAAGTTATGTAATAAAAAAGTCGGATACCATAGTGGGTATCATAGTATAGTTTAGTTATTTATGGAAATTAGGCTATTAAAACATTAGGAAGAATCCTTTAGGAAAGTATAAATATAGGAAAACATCCTGGTATTTTTGTGAGTATTGAGTAAGTTGTATATCAAGAAAATACATCCCTGTCTGGATACGAGCAGGTAGAGGCGGCTCTGGAAGAGAGGTACCTAGGAGTGAAAACTCCAACAAGGAGTTTTGGGATTGACCCAGGGTATCCTGGTACATGACAACGGGCCTTGGTGCACTTTTTTTACGACACTCTAGGCGAATATGTTTGGTTAATCATAAGATTTTTATGAATCATTATGAAGGATTTATAGAAAAATGTAATTGTTTAAAGAAGTTTGAATATATAAAATCCATTATTATTAAAAGATTCCAAAATAAAATAAGTTTCTCAATAAGATTTTATTCTTTTAGAAAATGGCAGGAAATAGGAGGAACTGTGAAAATGGTGATTGAAATGGACCATGCGTTAAAGACCCTCTTATGGATGCTGGAATGGAAACATTCATGAGAATGATGAACCAAATGACTAAAGATATGGGAAATAACTTGAATGAAGATGAGAGACCGATCTCACCAAGAAGGGAACAACATTATTTTGAGTCATTTTTTCATCAACGACCACAAAACATTAGTGGATCGACCGACCCATTGATTTTTGAACATTGGATCAGCTCTATAGAGAAGATATTTTCTTTGTTCGGTTGTTCAGAGAAAGTGAATGTCACCCTGGCTGTCTATCTCTTAGAGAGAGAAGCTGATCAGTGGTGGGAACTGATTTAAAACATGAAGAAAAGAGTGGAAGTTTTAGATATGGAGTGTGAAGAGTTCAAAGGGATCTTCTTCAGTAAGTTTTTCCCTCGTTTAATGAGAACAAGAATGGAGAAGGAGTTTCTCAAGATGAAGAAGAAAGAGAATGAATCTGTGAGAAGCTATGAGATGAACTTTAAAAGACATTCTCGTTATACCTCATGATTTCTCATGGATAATAATTGTTAGGTTGATAGATTCTTTAGTGTACTGAGACCTCATCTGCGGAAAAATCTAAGCAACCAAGACTATGACAGCTATGAGGAGATCGTACAGAGTGTAATGAAAGTTGAACTAGAGTTCGGTGAGACGCAGTGGTCTCATAAATCATACAGAAAAAAATATCGTTGGATCCTAGCTTAGCGAGGACTTTTGATCAGGGAAGAGGAGGTAAGAAAGTGCAACATCCCTCGTGTAATAAATGTGGGAAGAAGAATTCGGGGAACTGCCTGCTCGGGATTTGGAAATTCTACAAGTGTCGAAGAGACGTCCATATTGCACGGAATTGTCGTAGTGAGGTGAAACCCCAATATCCAAACACCAACGACAAGGGAAGTTGGTGGAGGCCCTACCTGATTTCTAGTGCTTTAAGTGTGAACAACTTGGGCACTTTTCCGATCACTATCCAAATCTGAGGGCAGTGGAGGGGAAACACCATCAGCCTCAGCAGAGGCCAAGGGAGAAAGGTAATGCTTTTTCTATCATGACAATTGAAGTTGAAGCTGCAAATGATGTGGTAGCAGGTACTCTCATTTTTCTATCAAATCTGTCAAGTACTTTGTTTGATTCTGGTTCTACACATTCCTTTATTTCCTACAAGATTGCAAAGAATTTGGAATCAATCCCCGACTTTCTAAAAGTAGAGTTATCATTCAAGACTCCTGGTGGGATTATCCAAGCATCGTCAGTGTTTAGAAACTCTAGTATTTACTTTGGTGAGCCCAATCTTATCACAAATCTAGTTCATTCCCATGATGGAATTCGACATTATACTAGAGATGGACTTTCTCTCAAAGTATAATGTTAAGATCAAATGTAGGTGTAAGGAAATATCAGTAGTCTTGAATGGAAAACCTATAGTTATATTCCAAGGAGAGAAATATCAACCTGATCTTTTTCTAGTAGAACGTTTTATATCCTTCTTTATGGAATTGATCAGTGAAGAAGAAAAAGTAAATGAGAGTTTGAGGATAGAAAATGTCCCCATCGACTAGGAATATGTTGACATATTTCATGAGGAATTTCTTAGACCTCCCCAAGAAATAAAGTTAGAGTTCTCTATTTAACTTGTACCTGGATCTCATCCAATATCAGAGACCTTGTGTATGATGTAAAATGTGTAGCCGGAGTAATTAAAGGAACAACTCCAAGATCTTTTGGAGAATGGGTTTATCCAACCGAGTGTGTCTCCATGGGGAGCACCTGTTCTCTTTGTGAAAAAGAAGGATAGATCAATGCGGCTATGAATTGATTATAGAAAACTGAATAGGATCATAGTGAAGAACAAATTCCCTCTTCTAAGAATTGATGACTAATTTGACCAACTTCGTGGAGCTCAATTCGTCTCTAAGATTGTTCTTTGATCTGGTTGTAATCAATTGAGGGTGAAGATAGAAGATATTCCAAAAACTTCCTTCCGATCAAGATATGGACATTATGAGTTTTTTTATATGACTTTTGGACTGACTAATGCACCATTTATTTTTATGGATTTGATGAATAGAGTCTTTAAAGACTACCTTTATAACATTTTGGTAGTTTTTATTGATGATATTCTGATATATTACAAAAGTCACGAGGAGCATGAGGATCATCTAAGGGTTGTTTTGCAAACTTTATGGAAGGATAGAATTTTTGGAAAGTTTAGTAAATGTGAAATCTGGTTACAACAAGTTTCGTTCTTGGGGCACATTGTTACCAATGATGGAATCACAGGTGACCCTGCAAAGACAAAAGCTGCAGAGGAGTGGCCTCAGCCTACAACAATAACTGAGATTTGTAGTTTCCTTGGTTTGGAGGGATATTATAGGTGGTTTGTGAAAAAAATTTCATGAATTTCTAATCCATTAACCCAGTTAACTCTAAAAGGGGTCAAGTTCATCTGGACAGAGGAGTGTGGGGAATGCTTCCAAGAGCTGATGAATAGATTGGTTACTGATCCCGTTTTAACTCTGCCCTCAAGTGGAGAAGGATTCGTTATTTTTAGAGATGCATCTCTGAAAGGGATTGGGTGCGTCCTCATAAAAAAAGTCAAGGTCAATGCTTATGCATCTCGAAAGTTGAAGACTCATGAGAAGAAATATCCTATGCATGATCTAGAGACGACTGTGGAAGTTTTTTCTCTGAAGATATGAAGGCACTATCTTTATGAGGAGAAATGTGATATATCCACAGACCACCAAATATTGATGTATATTTTCACACAAAAATAATTGAACATGAGACAAAGGATATGTTAGGAACTCCATAAGGTCTATTATTGTTCAATTAATTATCATCCTAGAAGATAAAACATAGTCATTGATGCTTTATGTAGGAAAGATATAGTTGTTCTATCCATTATGTGGATTTAATGAGATCCTTTGATCAATGACCTAGCAAAACTAGACATGGGAATTATAAAGGAAGGGACATCATAAACCCTAACCCCAATGATTTCTCAACTGTGACTACTAGAGAAGAACAAGAAAGATCTTAAAAAATATCCTTTGTTGTAGAAAAATTTTGAGGCTATGAAGGATGGGAAGTTTCCTGAGTTCAATACTAATCATGAAGGTGTACTGAAATTTCATACTAGAATTTGTGTTCCATCTATTCTGGAAATAAAGAAGGAGCTGATGGATGAAGCTCATAGCTCCACTTTCTCTATACATCCTAGAAGAATAAAATGTATAGGGACCTTTATGATTATTATTGGTGGGATATTGATAAAAGAGAGATTGTTGACTACACGTCAAGGTGCCTGGTATTTCAGCAAGTGAAGGCAGAGCGACAACTTCCAAAAGGGGTATAGAAACCACTACCAATACCAGCATGGAAGTGGGACAATATCACTATGGAATTTTTCACTGGTCTCCTGTGAACTTCCAAAGGAAAAAATGCGATATGGGTTATTGTGGACAATCTCAACTAGACTTCCCATTTTATCTCTATTCGAGAAGATTCTCTCTTAATCAAATTCCTAGGATTTATGTGAAGGAAGTGGTAAGGCTATATGGAGTTCCACTTTCTATCGTATCTGATCATGATCCAAGGTTCAATCAAAATTCTAGAGAAGTATTTAACAATCTATGAGCACTGAATTGAATTTCAGTACGACCTATCACCCCCCAAACTGATGTCCAATCTAAAAGGACTATTCAAACACTCTAGGACATGATAAGAACATAGCCAATGGAATTTAAAGGTGGATGGGATCAACATCTCCCATTATTTGAGTTCTCTTACAAAAAAGGCTTCCACTAAATCATTCAAATGGAACCTTATGAAGCTCTATATGGGAAGAGATGTAGAACTCCTACTTGTTCAGATGAAGCTATTGAGAGAAAGATTCTTGGGCCTGATCTTGTGCAAGAGATAAAATAAAAGTTCCATGCCATCCAAAAACACATTAAGACTGCTCAATTTTGGTGAAAGAGCTATGCTGACAACCGTCGAAGGGACTTGGAGTTTGATGTTGGTGACAATGTCTTTCTTCAGATTTCACCTTGTATGATATTCAAGAGGTTTGGTAAAAAATGGAAGCTTACCCATAGGTACATTGGCCCCTATGAAATCCTTGATCACGTGGGAGCAGTGGCCTATTGGCTTGCACTTCCTCCAAATCTATCACATGTTCATGATGTATTTCATGTACCCCTATTAAGGAAGTACATACCTGACCCTTCACATATACTAAATCTAGAGGTGCTACAACTGGAACATGACCTCTCTTATGAGGAGCAATCAATAGAGATCTTGGATCATAGAGACAAGCTTATACGCAACAAGAATACCCACCTTGTTAAGGTGTTGTAGAGGAACCAAAAATGTGAAGAAGCCACGTGGGAACCTGAGGAGTCTATGAGACAGAAGTACCCACACCTTTTCTCATCAGAGGGTACGAGATAAAATTTTGGGAAT
Organism: Viscum album; assembly: GCA_963277665.1. Lineage (NCBI taxonomy): Eukaryota > Viridiplantae > Streptophyta > Magnoliopsida > Santalales > Viscaceae > Viscum > Viscum album. The sequence continues at coordinate 82,282,216 of OY728122.1, forward strand.
GAAATTTCTTAAGGGGGGAAGAATGTAACGACCCGAACTTTTTAATTATATTTGTTTCCTAAATTTGTGTGTTATTTTATTTTATACTCAACAAAAATATATCCTTTAATTATTGAAGTGGGTATAATTAAAATGAGATCGTTGGGTTTCGACTGTTATATCACCATTGGTCAATATGACCATTGGAAACTACAATCTTAACATTGTGTTTTTATAAATACAGTTATCTTGGTTAATTAATATAGAAAGAAGATTGAATGGCCTCATCCAGTAGACTTGGGCCGTATGAAGTCCATCTTTCAGAGCTTGGGAAGGAGGCAGAATCACTGGGCTTTTCTCTGTACCAAGCCCAAGCTGAACATCAACATATGAATCTTGAACAGAATCACCCAAGGGGGAAGTTCAAGCTGATAGAAATCACCACTCAGGCAATGTTATTCAAGACACCCCATGATTCTATCACCTTAGCACACCTTACACTTAGGTCTTATGCTGGTGTTATAAGGGGCCATGTAACGAGACCATAGTTGTGTTGTGTAATCCTTATAAATAAAATTTTTATTTATTATTATGGCCACGTTTGTGAATTTCAAATATCCAGATAAATATAGGATGTGTATTATTGATGAATTTTGGAAAAAGGGGTATTTTAAAATATTTTTGTATTCTTCAAATAATTAATAATGTGAAATGATTTTCAAAAAATTGTCATATACAGTTGTGATCAGTGCGAATTTTAGAGTCTAATAAGATCAACTTGATTTTTAAAGAATATTAATGTATGAATAGTATCATACCCATATGAATAGTAATGAATAGTAAATTGGCCCAAAAAATTGAAACATTACCCATGAATGTATAAATACTATTTAAACATCTTAAAAGTCAAAAAATGATCACAGTATAAGTTTTTTTATTTTTGAATGTAATAAATATTTTATTTACAATTTTATAATTAATTTTATAATTTAAAATGGAAATATATTTTCATAAAAAGAAATCATAACATTTTAATTTACTTTATTCTAGTTAAATGATAATTTTATGGGACCTTGATTACTTTTATAAGGTGTCACAAAATGAGTTATAGTTTTAAAGTTGTATTTTTGGAATAAATAATGATTTTATTTAAAAATTAAATTAATAATATTTAGAAAATTATTTTCATAAAATGGAGTTAATTTTTGAATTCAGATCATCGATATTAGGTTAGGGTGAATTTTTGGTATTTTTCTGAAACAATTGAATTTTCGGTGAATAGTAAAAATACAGTTTTATGTTTTGGGAGTTTAATTACATTATTAATGATGTAATAATGATGTAAGATTTCTGGTCTACTTATGCATAGTGAGATATTATACGAGGTGTCCCATGTGGCCAATACCATGGGCAAATACCGTGGTCAAGCCCATGGATTTACAAATACCACTGACGAGGTGTCCCTTGGAAATTAATAATTTATTCCCTCAATATTCCTATAAATTCCAAGCCATTTACCTCATTAATTTCATTCCAAAATCCTCCTCAACTATGTTCCAGTCTCCTTAACTCCCAATTAGTCCTCTCAAGGTTACCTAAATCCTCCCAAGGTCACGACCTTCAAGCATTCGAAGTTACTCATAATGGTAAGGGAATATTTCACCCTCCTCTTTTAAGTCATGACTTCCTTTCGGTTATGTCTTATAGTTACATTTTATTATGAGGGGACTTTTTCTTCTATAACTTTAGTAACTTTCATTTCATTTTAAAATTATGAGCGACCCTTTCCACTCCCATCAATTTATTTTCTTAATTTTTTAGTGACGTCGTTAGGCTGCTGAATATTCATAAAAGAAATCGTGTTTTTTCTTTTCTTTCAAGTTTCCTTTTCTTGTGGTATTTCATTAAAATATCCATAACATGTTCTTATAACCATGTTATTATATCCTTATAATGTATAATGGCTCTATTATGAATGTTTTACCTATTTCCCCTCTCTTTTTTTTATTTTCTAAAACCATGTTATATAGCCGTTATGCTACAGAAATTTCGCCTCAAAATTTCTCTCTCTTTCTCTCTTGTTTTATTTATGTGAATACCCAAACCTATTTTGATTCTATGGGTGTTCATGAATATAAAAATATGTTATATTTTATTATTTAATTGACACACATATAACCCTCACTCCCTTTTCATGGGTTATAAATGACATAATGATCTCATTTTTAAGAACTTTTAAAACGTCACGATTTTAAAATGAATCCCATTACTTTTATTCTCTATGGGTTATTTATGAAATTTTTTATTTGGATCTATGTAGATCACATTAAAATAAATAAATATTAAGGCTGAGCCCTGATATCACTCCAATGCATTGGGTAAAGAATTAATCTCTAGATATGACAAGTTTCATGATACCTTGGTAATTTTTATGACATCTCGGGGTTAAACCTTGGTGATATGTTCATGAATTTCGAAATGAAATGTTATAGCCACATATTCAAGATATGATTCGTGTTTTTTTATCATGATATTTCTATTCTCCCATTTCTCATGTCTTTATGATTTTTATCATGTTTTTATTAATATTACTCTAGATCACATGTCAACTGTTTCACTTATGCTCCTTAATGAGGCTTCCTCTCACCGTTTTCTTTGATGTATGTCTCCATCATATGAGATGCAGTAAATTTACATAGGATAAAACTATTATGAATCTTTAATAGTGGTTTAGAAGAAGTTTTTATGTTGTTTTAGTGTATTATGTTCGTGATTTCCAACACACTAGACTTTAAAGATCATCTGTTTGTAAAATGTAATGAAATTTTATCTAACAAAAATGTGGGATGCCATAATCCCCACCTTATAACATCTAATCCTTGTGATGTACTCTCAATAATCTCTATAATTCTGTGTTGAAATGTTTAATCCAATGAGAATTCATATCTACTTCTCTCTCCCATATTTCCAACAAAACACACATATGTTTCAATAACATAGGACTTTTCAGCACAAAATTTCTCTAAAACACATTCCCACTACTATCTGACACACCTATCATATGTTCCTCAAATTATGTATATGTCTCGAGGTTAGAAGCATCCACTAATACCACATGAGATGTTTTGTGGTGATACTGATGATGTTTGAAAACCTGAAAAATTCCATGCATTGCACTATACCTCTGGGGAAGACCCAATTAGTATGCCACCAACCCAATTCTCTCCACAACCTTAAAAGGTCCAACAATCCTATGTGCTGATATTACTTATATTTGAATCCTATGATGACCCAATCTCAATGAAACTCTAAGGAAAACATGATCAACCACTATAATCTCAATGATTCATCAACATCTATCGACATATGAATTTTTTCTACTTTGATCCATATATATAGTATTACAAATGAATTGAGCCTCCTCAGATTTATTATACATGAGACTTGATCCTAATAGCTTTAAATCACCTACATCCATCAAACATAGCGGTGATCTACATGGAATACCATAAAGAGCCTCATATTATTCCCTATGAACAATTTCATAATAAATATTATTACTGGAAAACTACACAATCTCTTAGTGATTCTACCTAGATCCACCTAATTCTAGAACACATGCTCGTTTCATATCCTTAAGCACCTGAATAGTATGTTCTAACTACCAATATTTTTGTGGTTGGATTTCCATACTAAATAAAACCTATATACCAAGCACCTTCTAGAATCATTTCCATGAGTTTGATGTAAAATGAGAGTAATGGTCTAAATCTATACTCCATGGTACCCCTAGTAGATATAATATCACTAAAATATACAAGTCTCCCAACTCATCCACTAAGAAATTCTCCCAAGAGGAAAAAAATAAGATACATTCATTATTCGGTCCATAATCACCCAAATAGCATCATTCTTCCAAGGTTTCCGTGGGAGACCCACCATAAATTCCATGTTAACATGGCCCCACTTCCATTCCAAAATGGGCAACAACTGTAGTAAACCCCCATGGTCGTTGATGCTCGTCCATCACTTATTGACTGGTGTAGCATCGTGTCATGAACCCTCCAATATCCTTTTTCATGTTTGACCACCAATACTATCAATATAGGTCATCATGCATTTTGGTAAAACCCAAATTTACTCCCCACTTCAAGGCATGAAAATCGTGCATTAGCTCCTCTTACATAATCATAGTTACCACTACAAATTCACATACATAGATGATCTTATCCTCATCAATAGTCCAATTGGAAGGTGACTCCCCACATTCAAGGCTTTATCTCAAGGCCAAAACATTTCATATCCTCATACAACCTATCCATGATCCATATTAAAAGCATGGAATCCAGGGAAACTAATATGATGGACATATGCACCCAACCCTCTTGAACCACACCCTGAATATATGCCAAGATATTCTTCATCTTCCACTCAGAGATATAATCTTGAACTATCTGAGTCTGTTTTTTCCTTCTCAAAGTGTCATCAACATTGTTTCTAACTCCTGGACTATATACTAGCTCAAAATCAAATGAATGCATACACTCAACCCACTTCCACTATGAATGATTCAAATATTATTGTGAAATGAAATACATTATGGTCATAATATTAGTATACATTGTAAAATTTTAATATAATAAATAATTAAACGAACACTTCAAGGAATAAACTACTCTAGATAAATCGAGTTCATTCATATGGTAGTTCCATTCATGTGGACCCAACATCCATGAACCATATGCCACAAAATAATCTAGTGACATCAACACTACACCATGCTTCATCCCATAATCATCACAAAATTTATTCAACTCTTATAAATCATTGTCACATGTTCCAAACAATAAAACATAATTCCATTATTAGTCAAGACTTAAAAAAGTGTTTCCAAGATGGGAAAGTTCCAGGTAATCCTAGGATAATATCTTGTTAACCCAAAAACACTACAAATATCGTAACCATTCTCAATTTTATCGAAAAAAACTGCATGAATATTCTATGGGTCCACTAACACACCATCCAGTGAGGTGATGTGACCCAATAAATGTAAATGATCAACCCAAAATTAGAACTTAGATATATTGGACTATAGTCGATGTTATCTCAATGTACTTAGGATGATGTTAACATGTTGGGAATGATCATCATGATTCAGGGAGTACACCATGATTTCATCCACAAACACAACCAAATCCTAATCTAGGTAAAGATGGAATATTCTTTTCATCAAGGCCATAAACACTTCTAGTGAGTTTGGAAGCTAGAACATCATCATGACAAACCCATATTTTCTATACCTACTTCTGAATGCAGCCTATGGTATATCAGAAGGTCAAACACTCAACTAGTGATACTCAGATCTCAATTCAATCTTGTAGAAAACACAAATCCCTCTCAACTAGACAAAAATATCATCGATTCACTGAAGAGAATATATGTTCTTCATAGTAATCAATTCAATATCTCATAATCAACACACAAACTTAAGTTCCCATCATCATTCTTTGAAAATAAAACTAGATAGCCAAAAAGCGATGTACTCGTATGGACAACCCCTTATCCTTCAACTCTTCCAGTTGTGTCTTAACCTCATAATACTCTGTTAGTGTCATTCTGTATAGTGGAATGGATACTAGCACATCCCTCGACATGAGCTCAATTGATAATTCCTTATCTATCTCAATTGGCATCCTTGATAAGTCCTTAGGAAACACCACCTAGAACCCATCCACTAGGGGTTGAAATATGTCAATATTTACACCCTCATAATATAGTAAAACACTAGATTCATAGGTAGTGAGATCCCCCCATTGCTGATGAAGTATCCATTCATGGCCCATCGGGATATCCGACTCTCCTCATTGAGAATAATTTCACTATTAAAAATAGTACTTTAGCAACCCTAGCCTTTATCCTCTCTAAGAAAAAGCACTGATAAAAGGTATCATTAATCAGTGCTTTATTTTTAGCATTGATAAATTGTATCCTTTATCAGCACTTTATTTTTACCAATGATAAATACCCTAAATAAAATTAAAAAATTTAATAAATAAAAATGAGGGTATTAAAAAATATTAAAAAGGTTTTTATTAAGTAATCATTGTTAAAAATGAATAAATTGATTGTACTATATATAAATTATAAACAAAAGTAAATATTATATATTAAATATATATATATAAATTATGAAAAACTAAAAAAAATAAAAATAAAAATATGTAAATTAGAAATAATAATAAACATTTTATTAATCAAATAGTCAATGAAAATATTAAAAAAATAGTATATATTAATTATATATATATATACATATGAATATATATAAATGTGATTTATATAATAAAAAAATATTTATTCTTTACATTAAATAGTCATATATTTAGTGATGAAACGTTTATAAAAAAATTAATATGAATTAAAAATACTTATTATTTTCATTGAGTACAAGACATAATTCAATGTATTTTTGTTTTTCAATTTAACATATATCAAACATGTTTTATTTTAATTTCACATACATATATTTAATTAATACACTTTTATATACAACACACACAAACACAAATATTTAAATAATTAATGTAATCTTTATGAAATTTATACAAAAATTTCTACTCATTTCAAAATTTAAAAATGACATGATTCATTTAATATATCATGTTTATAATCTGTAAACATTATTTATGTTTTTTTAAATTTTATTGCAGTTGGGTATTAAATCATTTTAAAACTTTTTAATATTTATTTTTTAATATTTTATGAATTTATAAATTTATAATATATATATATATATATATTTAATAGATTTTAATATTTTAAATATCGATTCATCATTATTTCAATATGTATCCATATTTTTTTAATAATTTATATTTAAATAACCATTTTTTCAATATTGTTAATGTGTGTTCATTTTTAATTATTCTATTTCAGTCATTGTTAACATCAATCCACTTGAAATTAAATGTTTTCTAATAATGTTAAAAATATATTTGTAAATAAATATTTATAAAAAATATATTTACAAATCAATATTTACTATAATTAAACATTTATAAATTTATAATTAAAAATAAATATATAATATTTTTTAAAAGTGTCTAGATAATTATAAATAAATAATTATATATATACTTATTTATTTATTTATTTAAATAATTATAATATTATAATAAATTTATTCAAATAATAAATATATTTACTATATTCATTATATATAAGCATATAAAATTATAAAATTATATAAATATATATATAATATTTTTTAAATTTATTTATATAATTATAAATAAATAATTATATATTTAAACAATTATAAAATTATAAAAAAACATATTTAAATAATTAATATATTAACTACCTATATATATTTATAGAAAAAAAATTATTTGTAATTACAATTATAAATCCTTTACCAACACTTAAGTAATAAGATCTAATAAAAATAATCTTTATTAGTATTTTTTAGCATTGATAAAGATAAAGCATTATAAAAACTAAAAATGTACTAATAAATATTTCTATTATTAGCACTTATTATTTATTGCGCTGATAAAACGGATCTTTAACTTCTCCTTTTTGGAAGCACTGATAAAAGAGTCCCAATCTGTTTTAAGAAAACCAGAAATTATGAACCTATCATGATATCTGAAGCATTCTATGGAAGCGATCGCCTTCCTCCACCCCTCCTCATTGAATGCATGATTGAATCAATTCTCAAATCAAGTGTTGAAAAATTCCAAGGCTCGAATCCAAAGCATGAATGATTCAATGCTCGAACAAATTCAAGAATCGAATAAATTTCATTTTTGGTGAAATATCTACATTATTTTAGACAATTAAAAGCTTAAATATCAGGTATGTTAGTTTCTCCTCTTTCTCACTCATTGATTTCTTGTTTAGTGATATCTATTTTTACTCTTTTGATAATCATTCATTCTGCTGCAACCCCGTTTTTCCATCGGTCCGCCCTTGATTTCTTCATCCCCATTACCAATGATTTCCCCAACCCTATTCCCTGAAATTTCCATAGCCTATGGAGTTCCTTTACTACACCTAGTGCTACAGTGCCTCTCGAGTTGGCGCACGAGGCACATTCTTCTGGCGCGCCTTAGTGAGGTCGCACAAGGTGAGCCTAACCTCACCTCACACCAAGGGGTTCTAAGGCGCATGCCTTCGACAAAAATTCTATAATATAATATATACTTATTTACCACATATTAAAACTCATTCTTAATACTTCTTCTTATAATAGTAATACAATTTAGGGAATTACATATTTATATATTTATACAGGACTAAAACATGATACATATGATCTGAGTAAAATTATAAATGGGGGAAATTAAAAACTTATCACAATGCATTGATTTATACAATGAGGTTCCATATATATCATAAAAGATAATATCCAAGGTTTGTTTCATTTAAATATATAATTAATTATTTTCATTACTAATATAGCTAAAAATAGATCATTCTTTAACAGTAACTTTTATTTTCTAGCATCTTTTAAATGAAAACAATTTATCTTAAGAGATTCACTATTTCTAAAATAATAAGTACCCTTTGAACATGTAAAAAATCATTAATTACATAAATTTACTTTTCATATGTGATATAAACAACCAATATATAATATGAAATTATTTTTTTAATACTTTAGTATGACATCAATAATATATTCCTCTTGTATTCCACTCTTTTTTCATGTAATACATTTCTAATTATTTCATCACATTCTTCTATTTTTTTAAAAAATATTGACAATAATTCAAAAAAATGATTAATTTTTACATTTTCAAAAGGGATCATTCAATGGCATAAATTCATCATCCAATTTTACACATAAATAATTTTTTCACTTTACAACTATTTTCGTAAGAGTGGGTCCTCTCCCCTTTAAATTCAATCCTCTATTTCTTCAATAATTACTGTAAATTATCACATTATTACTGAAATTTTATACTACATGAAAAAAATCTCCATATAACCCATAATTACCATGAAAATGAAATTTTATTTTAATGGATACTCATCGTCTTTATGAAAATAATTTTTTTTTTCATCCTCTCTTGAGACAGTTCTTTAATAAATTTATCAACTAAGAATTTTTTGATGTTTAAAACCTTTATCATTATTAGGTATACTATTTTCTAAAAATTATTTTTTCCAATCCTTGTAAATTTCTAATTGAAATGGAAATTATAATTTTGAGATACTCTCATATATTTTATATAGAATTAATATTAAATGTATTAATTCCTTAAGTTGTTACATAACTTGTTCCAAGAAATTTAATAGAGGTTATCAAATTCTATATATGATTGAATAATTGTTAGAAATTGTTTTTAGGTATTCATTATTTTTGGTATACATGTATTGGTTCCACCCCTAGTAATATATGATTACCTTCCATGTCTATGAGATGACTCTTTATTTATTAAAATGTTTTATCAATACATTTTTTTCTTCTAGTTGATGGAATGGGAGTTTATTCTGATTGTTGATCATATTTTTGTTTTTATTACACATTAATTTCCTATATTATACTTTCCTTTGTTTAGGGGTTTAAGAATTCTTGATTTCTCATTTTAATAGATGTAGAAATTTTGCTAGTTAGAGGCCTGAAAATATTAAAAGTGGGATTTATCATATAAATATAGAATTCATATAGGCCTTAAAGATTCATATATCATAACATGTCCCCACTAAGTCCTTCGGAATAATATAGAAGATCATGTTTTCTACTAAAATTTGACATTCAATATTCTACGACATAATAAAAAGTTCTAATGGTGTAATTCTCACAAATGAGTGGCATTACCCATTTTAGAGAATAAAGTGGAGTTCAACTGTCATTCTCATCAGTTCAACTCCCATACAGTTAGTATTTCAATTTGTTTCATGATACTCATCCCCCATATCTTTTATGATTGTTGTACTAATTTTCACAGTAGTCTTCCCATGCATGACTAATGCTTAGAGTATTTCAATCACCAAAGGTGCATGTCCACAAGAGATGGAGGATGAGTTTCAAAAAATAAAATGCAATTATAACTAATTGGTAAATGAGATGTTGAGGATTAATTTTTTCTATAACTTTTAACTTTGGATGAATTTAGAGGATAACACCTACCATAGTGGAATAATTCATTTCATAAATTAAATTTCCCATTTTCCATAAAGAATAATGAAATTATTTGAAACAATTAAATATTAGTTTTACCTTATTATAATTAAAAATAACTTTCACCTTTGATAATTAATATCTTATGTGTATTTTTATAGTTATTTTAAAAAATGAATATTAAATGAACCCATAAGGATGGAAATGAATTGAAAATGCATGAATACTACTAATTTGAAAAAAGAGTATGAATTTGGAGTTTAAGAGTTCATCAAGATAATAATAGAGCATACCTATGAACTTTCTCAAATCATTTTCCATGTTTATATTGTATTTCTTTATGAAAAATTAGCTTATAATAGTTATAAGAATATTTTATTTGTCATAGAATAGATCAGATGTTTAAATGTTGAACTAAAACATGGGAAAAAGCTAAACATACATGCTGATTGGGATTATACTATGGTTTATGGATAATTTGATATGAATACCAGTTTAAATGATTATGGAGATCACATGGAATAAATGATAATGGAAATTTAAGATAACCTTCATGATTTTTCAATTTTTTCTAACAAATTAAATAGATGTGCTAAGAGACAATTTTATACTAGTTTTAATAAATACAAAACTTTGTTTGTTGTATTAATGTTTTATTTTTTGAAATCTAGCAGTGGATGGAGTGAAACCTTCTTTATAGTACTACGTGGTATCCTAAATGATATTCAACAAGAAGAAAATGAAATACCTTGTCAACAATATGACACTAAATGAATGATATTTTCAAAGGGGATGATCACTAAAAATACAAGATTTTCCAAATGATTTCATATTGTCTCTCAAGGACTATGAATCACTCATGAAATTACCTAAGTGTAGAAATTTTCGATAAAAGTAAAATGATTCAAGTCCTTAAAAATATGAATGTTACTTTAAGATACTTCGATAGTTTAGATGAATATATTGATATCAGGAAACTACAATACAATAGACCTGGAATATAGATACATGAATTCATGATGGGATAATATGTCATCCAATAGATTATCTTCAACGGATGAAAATTTATTACAATTTTTTTTGAATTCAAAAATTGAGTTGATAAACATTCATCTAGCTTTATTTACAAATTTAATAAATCCTTTTGGTTAATAGAGTAGTAATCATAGTACATGGACCATCCTATTTGTAAATTAAAACATTACCCCATGGATATGTATAAATCAAAAATACATTATGTTGTCTCTTATTGTTTCTGGGACAAATCAACCTAGTAATAATATAGATTTCTATTTGGATTCATTGGTCAAATATCTAAAATTTATGTGGGATACGAGGGTTATAATGTCTGATTTTCATAAAAGAGAAGAATTCACAATAAGGGACATGTTGTATGTGATGATAAATAACATCCCCACTTATGAAAAGTTATCAGGATATAAATTAAAGGAATGTTGTGGTGTCCTACCTATGAAGAATGCACACACTCTATTCGTTGGAAACATTACTCAAAGATGGGTTTTTTAGTACATTGGACGTTTTTACATTGAAAATATAAATATTGAACATCCACAATAGCTCATGTCAATCCCAATGAAAAAATTTCTTATATATTAGATGGAAACACAAATAGGGGATTTGGATTCTCGATAGAGCATCAAAATCCCTAAAACTTCTATAAAATGGAGTTCAATGAGAAGGTACAAGTGTTTTTAATATACTTTCTTTTTTCTCATAATAATATTTGTTCTATAATACATTAACAAAATCTATGTTTGATTACTCATCCAGAAAATGTATTCTAAACATTATGATGTTATGAATCCAATAGAAGAACTAACTATAACAATGGAACCCTCTAGTAATATGTCAATGTAATGTTATAATATATTTTCTTTATTTTACTGAAAAAAGTTGAAATGAAACATTGATATAATTTTTATCATTCATTGAATATTTTTTTTATTTTTGAATATTTATATCCATATTTCATACCTTTATTAACCAAAACATCAATAAAATTATTCTCTATTAAAGTAATTTCACCACTACGGTGTTGGAATTTATCACATTCATCAAAATTCCCTCAACTACTCAATAAAAAAGGTAATATTGATGTTTTCACTATAATATCATTGTACATATAATTAATGTATTGTTTCATATTATTGTTTAATTTAATTATTTATTAATATTCACATAAGAATTTTTTTCATACAGATGGACTTTTTCCTATCTGGGGTGGTTGGTTAGAAACTGTTTACACTCATTAGATATTGGACTTTGAGGCTACAAATAAGATAATAGAAACAAGGAAATGGTTCATGAATGTATAAAACCATCATAAAAAGTTTAATTACTAATATTTATTTAATTTATTTTGTAATCATTTTTTCTACCATTTTTATGTTAATTTCTTTATAATTTTATTCTAATTTATATTTTTTAAAAGTTATTTTCTGAAGTCATATTTTCACATCTATTTTATTTTAGAAGATGTATATCCATATTTAATGCCTTTATACACCAAAATATTCCTATATTTCTTCCTCCCCAAACCATTTCACCCATGAAGTGTTGGAATTTATCACTTTCTTTCAAGTTCCTTCCACCACTCAATCATATAGGTAACCTTGAAGTGTTCATAGTGAAATCATTGTCCAAATAATTATTGTATTGTTTCATATTTATGTTTAATTTATTTTTAATTATAATTAATCTTATTATAATTTTTTTCACAGGTAGATGGATTTTTTTGATCGAGTTTGGGTGGTTTTTTCAATGCTTCTCATTGTCATGAGATATTGGATTGTGATCATATAACTGAGATAATAAATACAAGGAAATGCGTTAAGAATTCATATAACCATGTTCCTGTTGTGACTAAAAGTTGTTGTTACCAATTTATAAATGATTTTCTCATTCAAAAAGTATCACTCAATGAAAAAATAGACATACTTGTATTATGTCGATAATTTAAGGAAATGTTTCATAATTTTTTTTCAGTTATAGTAATCATTTTCACATTAAACCAATATGTGATGTTACCGATATGAGTCAAAGTGCAGGTTTCCAGTTAAAAATGACATTTTAGAAGCAAATACCAGTGATGTACTCAAACCCAAAAAAAATATTCATATTTATTTAATAATTAATAATATAATACATATGTCATTTTACAATTTTAAGAATCAACCACACCTCAATCTGACCCACATTATCACTAGTATAACTCCATTGCATCATTTTAATTAAAAATGATATAAGTTTTAGTAAATAAGGGATCTAAACTACTCAAAATAGTGTAGACACATTCATATTATTTTTATACATTATGAAAATGATTGATAAGTCACTTATGACATGTAAGATTTAGGATCACCTCACTCAGATACACGATGTGACCAGTAAGAGTAAAAGTGTCCATTATTAGTTTAAAGTAAACAATATAGTTCAAAATTAGTCATTCACTAAATAATAATAAAGCACACATATATTGTCTTTATAATTTATAAAAATTGTTCATAAATATTTTTTTACATGTAGGAATAATCCTCAAATCAAACTGACACATGATGTGATCAGTATGAGTCATAGTGTGTTATTATAGTTTTAAATGACCTTTTAGTGAAATAGAATGTTACATACAAAAAATCAAGAAAATAAATTCTAATTATTTTGATACTTCATTAAAATTATCTATATGTCCTTTTAGATGTGTATGAATTATTTGAACCATAATAAGATTCACGGTGTGACTGTTATGAATCCAAGTGTTTCTTTTTATTTAAAATTGACATAAATTATAGTAAAAAAGAAAAATTCCCTACTAAAAAATTGGAAAAAATATTTGGATTGTTTTGATTCTTTATAAAAAATATCCATAAGTAAGTTTTGATATATATGAATCATCCAATCCTCAATCTTATAAATGAGGATCCTGGTATAACTCAAAGTTTCCATTATGAGTTAAAAATCAACATTTTTGTTAAAAAAGTATTAATCATTGAAAACATAGAAAACATGATCAGAATGTCTTTTTAATTTTTTAAAATCATTTATAAATAATTTTATATATTTAAGAATCATTCTAATTTCCAATAGATACATGATGTGATTGGTATGAGTCATTTTGCGTGTTTCCATTTTAAAAATACAATTTAGTAAAAAAGAAAAGTGATGTACTCAAAACTAAGCAAAGAAATTCATTTTTTTGATATTTCAGGAAAATGATCCATTAATCATTTGAGATGTGACGTAATAAACCAAACATTAATCATAGACACAATGTGACTGATATGACTCCAAGTCCATCTTTCTATTAAAATTTTAAATCAATTTTTGTAAAAAAGTTAACTGACCTGGTTAAAACAAAGAAAAAAATAGTATTGTTTTTATAAATTAGAAAATTGTTCCTTATATACTTTTTGATGTTTAGAAATTAGTGGTACCTCATTCCGATATAATATGTTTCCTATATGACTCAAACTGTCTGTTATCAGTTCAAAATCAAAAATTTTGTTCCAAATTTGTCACTCATTGAATGTCAAGATAACACACTATTATTAAATTGATAATGTTGGAAAATTATTCATAAATAATTAAGGAATAATTCACATGCAAAACTAATACATGATGTGATCAGTATGAGTCAAACTGCATATTTTATGTTTAAGAGGAAATTTTAGTAGCAATGAAAAGTTTCATATTCAGAACTGGGAAAACGCATTTACATTGGTTTTATACTTTTGAAAAACGATCCAATTGTCATTTTAGACATGTAGTAATAATCCTGAAAGGAATCTAACATATAGTGTGACCATTATGGCTCCAATCATGTCTTTTTATTTAAAATTGTCATCAATTTTTGTAAAAAAGACAACTCACATACTCAAAACCAAGGAAAGGAATTTGGATTGTTTTGATACTTTTGTAAGACAATAAATAAGTCATTTTTGATGTATATGAAACTTTTTCACCTCAATATGATACATAGTTATCTCGGTATGACTCAAAGTTTCTGTTATCAGTTTAAAATCAACATTGTAGTTCGAAAACTGTTGTTAACCAAAACCCGATAAAAGTAACTCAGATTGTATTGATAATTCATGAAAATGGATCATATATAATTTTTGATGTGAATTAATTAGTCTTGGGTTGAAATGATAAATGATGAGGATGGTATGATTCATAGTTATTCTTTGCAATTTAAATTTAAATTTTAGTAAAAAATAAAACTGACGTACTCAAAACGGATAAACCACAGTCAAAATGATCTTATTCTATTAGAAAATGATATATAAGTAATTTTATATCTGTAAGAATCAGCCTCACCTCAATACAATGAATATTGTGATAGCTATTACTACATTTGCATCTTTTTATTTAAAATGGAAATCAATTTTAGTAAAATGGACAACTAGTATACTCAAAATCAAGAAGACAAATTTAGATTATTTTAATACTTTAAAAAAATGATCAATAATATATTTTTGACATGTTGAAATTAGCATAACATCAATCTAATACTTGATGTTATTGTTATGAATAAAATCGTCTGTTATCAGTTAAAAATTGATATCATAGCTAAAACAAATGTCACTCATAGAAAACCAAGAAACGACACATTGACTATCTTGATAGTGTGAGAAAATGATTCAAAAATCATATGTGATGTGTAGGAAGTAGTCTCAGATAAAACTAACACACGATGTGAACAGTATAAGTCAAAGTGAGTGTTTCCAGTTTGAAATTTCATTTTAGTAAAAAATAAAAGAGACATACTCAAAATAGAGATAATACATTAAAATTTTTTAGATACTTTTTTAAAATTGTTCATAAGTCATTTGGGATGTGAATTAATTAGTCTCACCTTAATCTGATGCATGGAGAAACTTTTTTGACTCAAAGTTCCTCTTTTCAATATATAAGTCTCATTTTAGATTGAAACGCACATCACATCACCAATACTTAGAAAACAAACTCAGATTTATTTCTCATCATTCTATATGATATTACATAATTTATTTCATTATCATTTTGATATTATTTATAATAAATTAATTTTCACCGGGATTATTATTGAAGGCGAACAAGAAATGGTGTGACATACAATAACAAACTGTAACTCAATCTGATACACAATGAAATTTGTATGACTTGAAGTTTAGTTTAAAATCAATATTTTCATTTTTTTTATTATTACTAACATAAGAATTTTTTTCTTATACATGTTCATTATTTCTCTTGAGAAATTGTGGTTTTTTTTGGAATAGCATGAGTTGGGGTCACGATTAGAAGACAATGGAACATTGAAGTTTTTGAATTTATATAATATTTTTTTCTTAATTAATTGTATATAAAATATTTTTTAAATGTCGATAATATAGTGTTTTTAGTGGAATTTGTGTTTTAAATTTCTTTGAATTTAAATTATATATTGGTACTTTAATTTTGTTGATATCTGGTGGTGTTTCAGGTGTTCAAGTGTGCTATTATAGCACACTACGGTGGTGCTACAATGTTCTGTTAAAGTGCACTATAGTATTCGCCTATTATCAACACTTTTAAAGTATATGATAATATATCCCTTTATCCATTCTTTTTAATGAACTAATAAAGGTATTATTAATGATCAATTTTAAATGCACTAATACATGACTCTTTATTATCCCTTTAAAAAATGATGATAATGTTACCCTTTATCATTTCATTTAAAAATTCTGATAAAGTTACCTTTTATTAGTTCTTATATAAGCACTAATAATGGTCTAGTTTATCAACACTGAAAAAATCATTGAAAGAAGCCTAGGGACTTTTGTTTCACTCTAGTAGTAAGCACATCTAATGTGCTGAAAAATGTCATTTTCAGTGTGGTTGAAGGCCTATTTTTTAGTAGTGTTGTCACCCTTATGAGGCATAAAAGTTACTCTCCTGTGGTAACAATCTATATGGGATTGGTACAACACTAACCAGTCCATACCATACCATCTTCCTACCTAGTATGAGCATGAACACAACAAACATGATTCACTAATACTTATAACATATAAACACTGAACATGTCCCTCAACTCACCACGTGTCTCTAAATGTTCATGTATTGTTTGGATGGAATCAATACCAAACTCAGACACCTCAAGACCAATATCTCAAGTGAAGGTATGATGTTTATAGAACTAAAACTACCATTTTTTCAGACATATTCTTTACAACCCACTCTGGGTCTCTCTTTATACACAACATAAACTGAACAATGTTTTCATAGAATTTATCCCTATCTTCTTCACTCAGAATTATTGGTGCCAAACTTTCCACCATTGGAGGCACATTTCAATACATATACTCATATCATCCTATTATCAAGAGTCATCCTCGAGGAATAAATATAAAATTTCATAAAAATTTATTAGAATAATTAATGGAATATTAATTTATTTGACAATATGGATTCACATTAATGCACAACATATAATCAATTTTTTTCTACGACATTATCAAACCTGAGGCACTCTCACTAACCTTAGGAATTTTACCCCAAGGTCATGGTGAAAAAATGAATAACACATTCTCATTAACCTATTTTCTCATTATACAACCATTTATCCTATAAAATATTCCTCATTTTTCATTATTTATAATTTTAATTATTCATTTTGGAACATTTTTCAGTTAAATTACAGAACCAGAGAAAAACATTTCAATTTTAACAACTTATCCAAAAATATATTTTCCCCATCCATTCCTAACATGATGCACATCACAATAAATCCTGAATTCCTAAAATTATTCATAAATACTCAACTATAATTCCATACTAGCCTACAAGTTAAATATCAAAAAATATCAAAAAGTAATAACATCACACAACAAATGCATCAACCTAGGTGAAATAATATCCAAATGTAACAACATACATCAACAACAACAATCCGACACCAAATACTTGGGTTTTTTCCTATACATGGGTTATCTACTACGATGCACGAGCTCATGTCCAAGGCCTAACTTATCCTACTATTCTCTCTACCCTTCCAAAATACTAAGAAAATAATTAAAATAGAACCATCCATTGAAACTACTTTGTGACATCCCAAACTAATTACCACACAATGGTGACCTGAGCTGGTCATTCACATGACCTCAGGGATTCCTCTTGGTATGAAAGGGGTTTTTGACTAGTAGTGAGGGTATAATATATCAACATGGGGATACTATGACTTCTTTAACAAAGTATCACAACAATGAAATAACCAATAAATAACCGATAGAAAATAACCAAAAATCATAACAATACAACAACCAGATCAACCAGTATCACATAATGAAGAAAAACTAAAAATGATATCCATAAATAAATATTATATATGTCATGAAAAATATGTGTCAGGTGTCAAAATTAAATCCCAAAACAAATTCACAGAAAACACCTACAAGAGGGCCTTAACACCATGTCCAATTCCCTCATCCATGTTCCATCCCAAATCAGTCATATAACATATGGGTATTTCACTTATCCTATCCTCCAAACATGAATTCTATTAGGGTACCAATCTAGAAACTTGAGTAGGGTGTGAGTTCAAGTTAGTAAGCCACCACCAATTTCATCTAAAAAAATATTCAGTCAATAAAAGTGTTTGAAGTTGTATTAATAATAATGTACAATAGATGATGTAAACAGTTATCACATTTCATTAATCACTAATTATACAAATAAATCCATGGGTTCCTGATGACACCCATATTATCAATACATTCTTTGGTAGATGTTAATTTTTGAACTGTCTCCATGGGATATCATATATAACAATGCCATGTATATCATTTTTCATTTCATTTTAATTAATATCTTGACCAATTGGAACCCTTCTCCAATGCTAATCTCATGGGTGTATAACATCATATCTAACACCCCTGTGAGTATTTGGATCCACTATCCTTGTCAATAATATCAATTTCACATAGGTATTTGGAGCCTCAGTCCGTGTTCCACACTCTATCACATATGGGTATTTGGAGCATCAGTCTTTTTCCCACTCCCATTATCACTTACAAGAATTTGGGCCTAGAAGTCCATGTCTAGAACCCCCTGGGTATTTGAAGCATCATTCTATCACTATAACACATTTATCAATCAATCACATATATCACATATATTAAATTTAAAAAGGTTAATCGTATAGAACTGTATCATCAACATTTTATACCATGTTTTACAATTTCATATACTAAAAAAATCATGTTTCAACAATTTAATCACATGGAATAATAGAAAAAAATTCAACATTTAAAGCATTTATCAACATTTAATCTCATTACCGATTAACCATTGAAGGTTAAGTCACACATCCCTTCATTCCCATAATTAATCAATTACATAACTCAATGTAGAGACCCAAAGCTTGACGTACATGGATGTTACATTACTTTTGCGAAATACTTAATACATAAAAAAACAGACACACAAGGACCGTAATAGTTTAGTGTCTTTGGAAACTCGGAATATAATCTTCTAATCGTGGTGAAAGATCTTCAACATCTCACATAAAGATCTTCCCATTTTTTTCTTACCTAAAACCTTTCTTTAAATCCTGGGGAAAAGAAAATATAAAAAGGGTGAGCTCAAATGCTCCCTAAGAGTAAACAAAGAAAACATAAAACAATCCATAAACATTTGAATGCAAAAACATGAACATAAAATCTAAACATCAAAATCTTGAGCAAAGACATAAATCTTTGAAGTACGTAAGCCATATATCATAAAGGAACATCAATCATGATAAAATAGCATGGGTATAAAACATGTGATTGTGGAAACCATTAAGCACATGATATGATTTCCATAGTAGCCAAGGCATTGCTACCAAGACCATCTTAGTGGACAAAGTCCCTTTCTGAATCGAGTTCACTCCTCGTTCCAGTCCTGTATTACTGAACCAGATTAACTTACCAATCCAGATATGTCTATCTCATGAGATATAAATCATTACCCAATGAATTGGAGGGAGATATAGGTCCCACCCATCTCATAATGAAATCATTCTTTCGTGTGCCACAAAATCATAAATCATACATCATAGCATAACCCATGTAATAGAATGAGATTCTTAAACATCATGCCATCATAACATAATACATATAAAAAATGGGTATCATTTCATCATAAGAAGAATCAAACCATATAAATAATGGAGACATTATAATTTAAAAATAAACATATTAAATAATTTCATTTTTATATGGAAAATTGTTTTCATAAAACACTTGAAATGAATTCATGAGGAAAATATCATTTCTTCTTCAAAATAATTTTCTTTTCACAAAATTCCATGAAATTTTAAAAGAAATGGGTTTTATTGAAAATAATCATGAAATTTTGTAGAGGAAGATTCATGAAATTGAGGCATTATGAAATCATAAAAATCCTTTCATGCCGTATAAGTTAAAAATAACATTCTCCTCATACTTTTTTCGGAAAAGTCAAAAAGTACCTAATATGGTAACCAAAGGAAATATTCCATCCATACTATGTGGTAAAAAGTAAATAAAGGGTAAAAATGACTTTAACAATTCATGGAATAATAGTAAACATTTTATGAAAACGTTTTTAGAAAAAATGGTCATGGATGATAAACACAACCCTAGTAAATACTTACGTATAAGAAATCTCGAATAAAAATGAGATTGAAAATTTATCCCTTACCTTATGTCCAATATTCTTCGTATGTATCCAAAACTCCTGTATAATGATTTAGATAATGTCATTGACTTATTAAACAATCATATTCATTGTTATGATATCATATATGGTTCACTTATGACTTTATATTACCCGTTCTTTTGTAAATTCCATGTTAAAGCAGCGTTTTGGGTAAAATTGTTTCATTTATCGTACGTGTTTTGACTTGTTGTTCTTGATATTATTACCTATATCATGATTTCCATAATTTCAGAATGTAAAAAATTATTTATATATAATAAATATTCATCATATACATATATATATGATAGATCGATAAATGGAATGAAATACACCGTTCATGGAGATGGTAGGTCGTACGTACACATGAACGTTGTTTTCGTTTCCTTATTGAATTGAATGGAATTAAGTAGATGAAATACATATATATATATACATAAATACAGTATCATTATTATGTCATATATCTCATTATTATTCATTATATATACTTTATAATCATTCATGAATGATTAACATGGAGAATGAATGTCATCGCGTCATGGAGATGGTAGTCCGTACGTACGCACGAGTGATGATATCATTCCCATGATCGTGGAATTGTTTTGAAGTGTTTGTATAATATTTAAAAATCAATATCACTTTAAAATAATCATATATAGTTATTTATTTACCCCATTATACCCATCCAAGTAAGGTGGTGATTGAAAACAGACTACACCACGGTGTGGAGACGGTATTCCGTTCATACGCACGCGCGGTGATTTTGTTTTCCATAGGATGGATAGAAGGTGAAATAGGGTTTTTAATATTTATAATAAAATAAAAGTATATAATTAATACTGATGTTATTACTTAATAATTATTCAACTAAAGAAGAAGAAGTAGAAGAAGAAAGAAACTTGAGAGAATCGAAAGAAGAGATTACCTCTTCTTCGACACACCTCCTTGAAGCCTTCTCTTAAGGTAGTAGAGTTGGTATTTTGAGAAGATAAGTACCTACAGAATGATTATAGGGAAGTGGAGAATAGAAATGGTCAAGGGTTGTCCAATCTTCAAGGCTCAAAAGGGTGTGAAGAGGAGTGGGAAGCGGTTCCCTTTTTATAAAGGAGGAGAGGGTCACCTTTTGAAATCTTAAAAATATTAATTTATAATAAATCTCATCCCAATTAAAAACCTCCAAAAATGACTCATATTTGAATATTATATGATATAGTGTTGTAATATCGTCATAAAATAAAATATATACATTTAGGGAATTTATTTTAAACATTATCAACTTGATTTATCCTTATTTAATCTATTAAATTTTATTTCTGGTAATAAGAATCTAAATTTTAGATTGTTATAAATAATTACTTATGTGTTGTGAATTATCCATAATTAGATAATTTATGACATTTTAGACTATATAAATTCCGATTTATAATTTTTAAATATTTTTGTGATTTTTAAACAATTTAATAATATGTTATTTTTATAAAATAACGATAATTTCAATTTTGAAACTATTCATTTATTTGAATTTAAATAAAATCTAGACAGAGGATATATTCAAAATAAAATATTTAATAGGTTCCTAACATGTCATAGTAATCTATAAAATTATTGGATAACATTAAATAGTTCATATAATATTTATTTTACCATTTGTAAAACCATTTATTTGATATTTCTCATAATAAGATAATTTCTACAACATTTGTGTATAATTATTAAATATACTTATTTGTTGCATAAAAATAAAAACTAAAATACTAGGATGAAGATAAATCTTATATACTTAATAATAATAAATTTATTATGATTTATCTTCTAAAACACCCAACCTTTAAAATGTTATATTCATTAAATTGTGAAGGTGAAAACTTTGACATTATTTAAAATAAAATAATATATGTGTCATAATCACTTTTATAGGACTCCAAACGGGTATATATTAGGTAATTGGATGATTATGGTCTACATATACACTACCAATAAGTTTTTGTCTGGTTTTTGGGCCTTTTAATTGGTATTATTATTTCAATAAAAACTATATTACTGATTTTTCACTGAATAAATAATTTCTGCATCATTAATGTATCACCATTAATGCCAATTATTTAATCCCTAAAAAATTCTAAATAAATTATCATGATGTATATAATTTTATTAGATTTCTTGATACTATTCATGTTCTATGTTTTATGAAGTTTATGACTAAATTAAAATTATTATGCTTGTAAGATTTAAGAGAGTGACATGTTTCCACTTTCTTTGGTTTTAATAATAATTAAATTATTTTCATGGTCAAAAGTCCATAAAATGAATCTAATCCGACCCTTAGGTGATATGGGTCTACTTTTAACCATAAAATAGAATTTTTACATGTGTTAGGGTAATTTTATAATATTATATTTACACTCAATTACCCGATTTACCTTTAACTATGGTAAAACAAATTTACCGTAGTTACTATTCATAATTCCCAAAAATAAAAAGTAGCATATTAACATATTTTGGACCCACTGATTCCAAATATGGAATCCATTTTCTCAAATTCAATACACAGAAGTTGTATAAATTAATTTAAAATTAATCCCGTTGTCGAATGAAAACGGGTTTTTGTTTAAAACATTGAAAAACATTGAATTGAGTTAACCTATGAGTTGAATGTAAACTAAATGCTAATGACATAAATTATATTATATGGTAAAAATATATTATATTTATACTTTAAAACCTTTCAATATTATAATTTAACATTATAAATTATTACGATGAAAAAAAATTGTTTTTAATTAAAATATAGTGTGTTTTTACTATACATTAAAATATGAAAGTTATCAGAAAAATATCAAAACCTTATCCAATGTATATTTTTATATCCTGATTCAAAATAAAAAGTTTATTTTTTAATATTTGACTTATAAACTTTTCAGAAAATTTATTTAAAATGGGTGTGCCATCAAAAGGCGGCAAAACTGCATTTTTTGAAAAATACTTATTTTACCCGAAAAAATTTATTTTGTTCTCATACCATGTTCTAGAAAATGTGTAAGATGAATAATAATGTTATAAAATTCAAAATTTAGTTAATAATATTAATAAAGGATAGTTTATAATAACATTATAACCACATATCATTGTTTAATGAAACCCGGTATTGCATACAACACACGCTATCGAAGAAGGTTGCGATTGTGTGTAATGCAAGCCAAGTCAGGGTTGCGTGTAGTGAAAAACTCCTTTGTTTTCTCGTATAATAGAATCCAACCATATTTCATTTATACATTGAATATATATATACACTCAATGTTTCTTATTATAACTACTATCAAACGAACTTGAAATTGTGTGTAACACGATCCACAAATAGTATTGTGTATACGGCAAGCTAATATGATGTTGCTTATAGCGCAAGATAATCTTGGTGTAGCGTGCAAAAGAAGACATCAATGAAATTAAAAATAATATTTTTCATAAAATCTCATGGTGTTATATTCTCCACCAATTAAAATGAATTTCTCCCTCGAAATTCTTCGGGGTTATAAATGGTTTTCTACTTGAAAGTTTCTTTAATTGAAACCCACATCGTAAAATAGAAGACCAAAAATTAACTTTAAAAACAAAAGTATGAAACGTAACGGTTAACCAAATTAACTAATCACTGGGTTTCCACATAAGAGAACATAGGTGAAAATGTGGATATGGAAGCGAAATCTAACCATCATGTTCTAATGGAGAGTGGTAGAGAACATGGCTATAAAAAATAAAACAATCACAAAGCCATAAATTTGTGATGATCTAAGGTACCATCTGATTCATCTTATATGAGGACACTAGGACAACATTTTTGGTTTTTAGGATCATTTCCCTAAAGTTGAATAATTACAAGAAATACTCACTTTATTTCGGTACAATCTCATCGTTGTTCGTGCCTTGTACAATTTCCACTTCATCTCTTAAAGAAATGATTTTAAATTTGTCATTCATGAAGTGTTAGCAGATCATGTGATAGAATGATGGGTCATTCCATCTATCTCAAACAAATGGTTAGCAAAAGTTATCAAATATACATAAGTCCATCTATAGTGAGATTAATCATATATGGTTCCTAAAATGGACTTGTACATCATATATCATACCAATTAACTCATTTATACTAACCAGGGACTTCCTGTAGGCCAGTGGTAGGCGATAAAGGCCTATCACACTTCGGTTGTGGGTTCAATTCCCACAGCCTTGTCCGACGCGACGGGTTGTCACCCATTCTGCAAGGTATCCTTTTTCTAAAACTATACTATCATAACATTTCAGAAATAATATCAAAAAGTTCTAGCCTTAAACAATACTATGTGATTTCTAACTTAATCTATTCTAATCTTTAGGCTTACCCAAACTCACAGTATAGGGAAAAAATATTGATAGAGAGGTCATCTACCAAGCATGTAAATACCGTCATTTATGCCCATATATCATAAGATATGTCTTGTTGGTCACATTCCAAACATTCAAATTCCTTAATCATTTATTCTCTTAAAAAATGAATAGCTATTGGACCTTAGTGAAAACATGAATGCAGTTAAAAGTTAACACTTTACACATACCAAAATCCCAAAAATTCTATATAATCAAACCATGATATCACATAGTCCTTATATCAATCATGAGCTCACGAATACTATCAAACATATTATTTTATCCTTATCCATTCATTATACGCATATCAACTACTTCTAAAAATATTTCAGTCACTTTTCATGGTTACCAGTACCATTCAACATATACTTTCAAATACTTTCGGAAAAACAATAATGTAACAATCCTTAGATGATTCTTTATTCCATAGTACCATTCAATATTCTTGATTAACATACAATCATTCAACTAACTTCTTAAAACACTGAATGAGCTTCATCATTTCTTTCATCTCATATTTGATTTGTAGTCTCTTCATCATAATCCCCATAAATACTACCCATATGACCATACTGATTCTTTTCATGATATTTTCCCTTAGGGAATTGGTTTTCATAATGCCCATAAATTCCAAATTTAAAACATATAATCATTTTTGATGTCGTAGAAATACCATTATCTTTGTCCATGGTGTTAACTAAACCTTTTCCTTTTCCCTTAAAGGCTTTATGTCCTTCTTTTCGACACCCAAAGCATCTTCCAGTTCCATTAAAACAATCTCCCTAATTCCTATTCCCACATGATTTACATGAGGGAAATTGAGCTTTCTTTCCTCTATAATCATCATGAAACTCCATCTTTCTCTTATTATCTTAGTCAGGAAACTTACCAAAGTTGAGATTATTGATCATATTATGAGATTAATGATTAGGAATAATAATAATGTTTGGACTTCTAAATCCTGTTTCATTTGGTTGCTCATGAAGAATATCATTCCATTGTCCATCATATCCTCTATTATCGTGAATCTTCTTGTTTCCATCTATTTTCTAAAACCCAAAAATAATAGTGTGAGAGGAAAAAATCATGCTAGGGAAAACAACATAATAAAGGGGGAGTACTGTCAATATATAACATATTAGGTTAAATTCTAAGATCATTACCATAGTTCTAGGACTATATCCTATAAGTATACTTATCCTTAGGGACATCTCTAGACATACCTTAGAAATATCTCTAGGGATCTCACTAACATTTTTGCATCCTAGTTTCCAAAGGTTAACTAAATCATTCCTCTAATACCAAATATAGAGACCCAATGCTTGATGTACATGGATGTTACATTAATTTTTCTGAATAATTAATACATAACAAAAACAGACACACAAGGACCATAATAGTTTAGTGTCTTTGGAAACTCGGAATATAATCTTCAAATCGTGGTGAAAGATCTTCAACATCTCCCATAAAGATATTTCCCTTTTTTTCTTACCTAAAACCTTTATTTAAATCCCGGGGAAAAGAAAATATAAAAAGTGTGAGATCAAATGATCAGTAAGGGTAAACATAAAAAACATAAAACAATCCATAAACATTTGAATGCGAAAACTTGAACATAAAATCTAAACATCAAAATCTTGAGCAAAGACATAAATTTTGGAAGTACGTAAGCCATATATCATAAAGGATCATCAATCATGATAAAATAGAATGGGTATAAAACATGTGATTGTTTCAACCATTAAGCACATTATATTATTTCCATTGTAGCCAAGACATTGCTGCCAAGACTATCTTAGTGGACAAAGTCCCTTTCTGAATCAAGTTCACTCCTCGTTCCAGTCCTGTATTACTGAACCCGATTAACATACCATTCCAGCCATGTCTATCCCATGAGATATAAATCTTTACCCAATTCATTGGAGGGAGATATATGTCTCACCCATCTCATAATTAAATCATTATTTCGTGTGCCACAAAAGCATAAATCATACATCACATCATAACCCATGTAATAGAATGAGATTCTTAAACATCATGCCATCATAACATAATCCCTATAAAAAATGGATATCATTTCATCATAAGAAGAATCAAAACATGTAAATAATGGATACATTATAATTGAAACATAAACATATAAAATAATTCCATTTTTATATGGAAATTGTTTTGATAAAACACATGAAATGAATTCTTGAGGAAAATATCCTTTCTTCTTAAAAATCATTTTCTTTCACAAAATGCCATGAAATTTTAAAAGAAAAGGGTTTTTTTGAAAATAATCATGCAATCTTGAAGAGTAAGCTTCATGAAAATGAGGCGTTAGGAAACCGTAAAAATCCATTCACACCATATAAGTTAAAAATAACATTCTCCTCGTACTTTTGTCAGAAATGTCAAAAAGTACCTTATATGGTAACCAAAGGAAAGATTCCATCCTTACAATGTGGTAAAAAGTAAATAAAGGGTAAAAATGACTTGAAACATTCATTAAATAATAGTAAACATTTTATGAAAACATTTTTAGAAAACATGGTCATGGATGATAAACGTAACCCCAGTAAATACTTACGTATAAGCAATCTCAGATAAAAATGGGATTGAAAATTTATCCCTTACCTTATGTCTGATATGTTTCATATGTATCCGAACCTCCTGTATAATGATTTAAATAATGTCATTGAATTATTACAGAATCATATTCATTGTTATGATATCATATATGGTTCACTTATGACTTTATATTACCCGTTCTTTTGTAAATTCCATGTTAAAGCAGCGTTTTTGGTAAAATCGTTTCATTTATCGTACGTGTTTCGACGTGTTGTTATTGATATTATTATATATATCCTTATTTCCATAATTTCATAATGTAAAAAATTATTTATATATAATAAATATACATAATATACATATATATATGATACATCGATAAATGGAATGAAATACACCATTCATGGAGATGGTAGGTCGTACGTACGCATGAACACTGTTTTCGTTTCCTTATTGAATTGAATGGAATTAAGTAGATTACATAAATATATATATATACATAAATCCAGTATCATCATTATGTCATATATCTCATTATTATTCATTATATATACTTTATAATCATTCCTGAATGGTTATCATGGAGAATGAATCTCATCGCATCGTGGAGACGGTAGTCCGTACGTACGCACGAGCGATGATATCATTTACATGATCGTGGAATTGTTTTAAAGCATATGTATAATATTTAAAAATCAATATCAATTTAAAATAATCATATATAGTTATTTATTTACACCATTATACCCATCCATGTAAGGTGGTGGTCAAAAACAGATTACACCACAGCGTGGAGACGGTATTCCGTACGTACGCACGCGTGGTGATTTCGTTTTCCATAGGATGGATAGAAGGTGAAATAGGGTTGTTTAATATTTATAATAACATATAAGTATATAATTAATACTTATGTTATTACTTTATAATGATACAACTAAATAAGAAGAAGTATAAGAAGAAAGAAACTTGAGAGAATCGGAAGAAGAGATTACCTCTTCTTCGACATACCTCCTTTAAGAATTCTATTAAGTAAGTAGAGATGGTCTTTTGAGAAGAACAGAACCTCCAGAATGTTTCTAAGGAAGTGTAGAAGAGAAATGGTCAGGGGTTGGCCGATCATCAAGGCTCAAAATGGGGTAAAGTTAAGTGGGATGAGGTTCTCTTTTTATAAGGGAGGAGAGGGGCACCTTTGGAAATCTAAAAAATATTAATTTATAATAAATCCAATCCCACTTAAAAACATCCAAAAATGACTCATATTAGAATATTAGATTAGATATAGCTGTAATCGCATCAAAAAATAAAATTTAGACAAGTAGGGAATTTATTTTAAACATTATCAACTTGATTTATCCTTATTTAATATATTAAAATTTATTTGTGGTAATAAGAATGTAAATTTTAGATTGTTTTAAATAATTACTTATGTGCTGTGAATTATCCATAATAAGATAGTTTATTAATTTTTAGACTATATAAATTGCAATTTATAATTTTTAAATATTTTTGTGATTTTTAAACAGTTTAATAATATGTTATATTTATAAAATAATGATAGTGTCAATTTTGACACTATTCATTTATTTTAATTTAAATAAAATACACACATAGGATATATTCAAACTAAAATATTTAATAGGTTCCTAACATTTCATAGTAATCTATAAAATTAGTGCATCACATTAAATAGTTTATATAATATTTATTTTACTATTTTTAAAACCATTTATTTGATATTTCTCTTAATAAAATAATTACTACAACATTTTTGTATAATTATTAAATATACTTATTTGTTTCATAAAAATTAAAACTAAAATTATAGGATGAATATAAATCTTATATATTTCATAAGAATACATTTAGTCTGATTTATCTTCTAAAACACTCATCTTTTAAAATGTTATATTTATTAAATTATGAAGGTGACAACATTGACATTATTTAAAATAAAATAATATAAGTGTCATAATCACTTTTATAAGACTAAAAACGGTTATATATTAGGTTATTAGATGCTTATGGTGTATATATACACTACCAATATGTTTTGGTCAGGTTGATGGGCCTTTTAGTGGGTATTATTATTTCAATAAAAACTATATTACTGATTTTTCACTTAATAAATAATTTCTGTATCATTAATGTATCACCATTAATGGAAATTATTTAATCCCTAAGAAATTATAAATAAATTATACTAATATAGATAATTTTATTAGATTTATGGATACTATTCATGTTCTAAGTTTTATGAAGTTTATCACTAAATTAAAATTATTATACTTATAAGATTTAAGAGAGTGACATGTTGTCACTTTGGTTGGTTTTAATAATAATTAAATTATTTTCATGGTCCAAAGTCCAAAAAATGAATCTAATCTGACCCGTAGGTGATATGGGTTGGATTTTATCCATCAAATATAATTTTGGCCTGTGTTAGGGTAATTTTATAATATTATATTTATCCTTAATTACCCAATTTATCGTTAACTATGGTAAATAAAATTTACCGTAGTTACTTTTCATAATTCCCAAAAATAAAAAGTAGCCTATTAACATAATTTGGACTCACTGATTCCAAATATAGAATCAATTTTTTCAAATTCAATACAAAGAAGTTGCATAAATTAAATTAAAATTAATCCTGTTGTCGAATGAAAACTAGTTTTTGTTTAAAACATTGCTAAAGATTGAATTGACTTAACCAACGAATTCAATGAAAAATCAATGATAATGACATAAATTATATTAAATGATAAAAATATATTCTATTTATACTTTAAAACCATTCAATATTATAGTTTAACCATATAAATTATTATAATGAAAAAAAGTTGTTTTTAATTAAAATATAGCGTGTTTTTACTATTCATTAAAATATGAATGTTATCAGAAAAATATCAAAACATTATCCAATGTAAATTTTTATATCCTGATTCAAAAGAAAAAGTTTATTTTGTAAAATTGAATTTATAAAATTTTCAAAAATTATATTTAAAATGGGTGTGCCATCAAAAGGCGGCAAAACATCATTTTTTGAAGAATACTTATTTTACCAGAAAAAAATTATTTCGTTCTCATACCATGTTCTAGAAAATGTCTAAGATGAATAATATTTTTATAAAATTCAAAATTTAGTTAATACTATTCTTAACGGCTAGTTTATAATAACATTATAACCATATATCGTCGTTTAGTGAAACCCGGTATTGCGTACAACACACGCTATCGAAGAAGGTCGCGATTGCGTGTAATGCAATCCAAGTCGGGGTTGTGTGTAGTGAAAAACTCGTTTGTTGTCTCTTATAATAGAATCCAACCATATTTCATTTATACATTGAATATATATATATATATACACTCAATGTTTTGTAGAATAACTAGTATCAAACGCACTTGAAATTGTGTGTAACACGATCCAGAAATAGTATTGCGTATACTGCAAGCTAATACGGTGTTGCGTATAACGCAAGATAATCTTGGTGTAGCGTACAACAGAAGACATCAATGAAATTAAAAAGAATATTTTTCGTAAAATCTAGGGGTGTTACCTTCAAAATTTAACCAATTAAACTATACAATTTAATTGAGAAAATACCAAATTCCAATATCCCAATATTTCCAAAGTCACATCATTACATTAAATAATTAACCAATTAATTAACCAAATTCATAAAATTTACAATTTCCAAAAATTCAACCAGTTCAATTATCACATGGAAATTAAATTTAATCTAGTTAAATTCCATATTAAATGTACCAATCATGGGAATTGAAATTTCAAATTACAGGCATGTAATTAAATCCTGACTTTGGGACTTTCAATTTAGACCACTCTCCTATAGATCATTGATGAGTCTTTTCCAACCGAATCCACAATTGAATCAGAATGATCAAGATCCTGATAAAGAACGAGATATAGAAAAAAATCCTAGAAAAATGATCATATGGATCAATATCTAATGAAAACTTGGTTTAAACCATCAGAAATATAGGAAAACTATCCCATATTCATCATGAAATGGATAGATGAGATAGATAAATCTAATTTGGATGAAATCCAAAATTGGTTGAGGTGAAGATCAATAAATAAGATTGTCGATTCATTAAGAAGAGAGGTTATAATTCCATATAATTTATTTAAGAGGCTCCAAATTCAAATGAAAATGACTTAGGACTAAGCTAGGGTGTTTAGAGACATAAGATGTGGGTTCATGAATTTTTTTAATAATTTTTGGTGTTTTAATTTTATGCCCATGTGGTATCCCATATGTGGTGCATGATTTTCCCAAGTCAAACTCCTAACCATGTGCCTCCTACAAGAGGTCACACAAATACTAACTGGAGGGTGAACGGTTTAAAAAACCAAGATCTAACCTTTTGAAATTCCAATATTTGGGTTTTCATGACTTTCTGATCTAATAGAAATATTTGGGAAAACAATGAGCCATCTGTGAACTGCCCCCCTTCCATCCAAAATTCTCTAATTTTGCCCAAAAACACCCCAAAGTAAAGCAATCATTGATACACTCAAAAATGGTAAAATAGTACAAGTAAATGTGACTAAGTTATATCAATAAAAGGTTAGGATATTATATTTAAGTACCTATCATGTTTATATCTATTGTAATCGAAAACATGTGTCCATTATATCTTTTGAGCGTGGAAACTATATTCATGCGGGTGAATGGGTTATCCAAGTGATATTTTTTGGACCAGAGAATCATGGGCTAGATGGAGTGTTATCCTAGATTTATAATCTCTTTCAATATGATCGGGGAATACATTAAACATATTTCCCACCAGTAGTGGATAATTTTTGGGATATCTACCCTCATGGTTTTTATGGATGCCTCTTATTGGAGTGGTATAATTCACCATTGATCTTATTCTAGGAGAGACATTGGTACCTATTTCTCCTTATATAATTGATGATAATAATATTTTTAAACTCAAAATGTATTTAGAGGACCTAGAAACTAATGGTTTTATACAACCAAGTACGTCTCCATGGGGTTCACCTATGATTTTCACTAAGAAGGTGGATGGTACCCTCAAGTTGTACATTGATTACTAGAAATTTAATTAGCTTATAGTTAAGAACCATTACCATATACATTGAATAAATTATGTCTTTGACCATCTCTATGGTGCTCGAGTTGCCTAAAAGATTTATTTTTGTTAGGGATATCATCATATGTGAACAATATATTCATAAATAACATCTAAAACATTCATATATTTGTATGGGTTATATGGGTATGCAATTGTTTCATACAGTCTCACAGCCATGAAAGTATTTTTTATGGATTTGACGAATCTGGTTTTCCCCCTATACATGAATTGTTATGTTTTGGTTTTTATAGAAAATTGATTTTTTACTCATATACTTGAAACGATCATGAAAAAACCATTAAATTGTATTGAGTTCACTAAGAGAGAATATGTTGTATTCCAAGCTCAAATAATTACAATTCTAGATTGAAATGTTCATTTTCTAGGTCAAATTATCTCAGAATAAGGAGTACAAGTGGATCCAGCTAAAGTGAGAGCTATTTTATTTTAGGAGTATCCTAATAATGGTTCTGATATATGGTGTTTCTTAGGGATAACATGATATTATAGGTTCTTTACATATGATTTATCATGTATTGAAACACCTCTTACTATTTTCACCATGAATGGTTTGAAAGTATTATGGTATGATGTTTTTTAGAAGGCTATTTATGAGGTTAATAGAAGGATGACCTCAACACTGATCATGATTTTACCTAATACAGGAAGTGGCTATATAGTTTATTTCCTTGCATCAGGAATCAGGATGAGACATGATCTAATACATGGTTATAGAAATTCTGTGTAAAGGTATCATTAGTTGGGACCTCATGAGTTTAACTGACTGATGCATGAACTCAATTGTGTTGTATTGGTTCATGACTTGAATTTATGGAGGTATCATTTTTTTGGAGAATGATTAATCATCTATAAAAACAATAAATTCCTTAAATACGTATTCACTTTTCATAACATGAATATTAGATAGTGAGTATGGGTTGAATACCTTTATTTATTTTTCTTTGATACTTATTATATTTTTAGGAATGTTAATGTAGTTTTTGATTATATGAGAAAGAGAAATCTGAGAAAACAAGTTCATGAAGGATTTAGTGAATTGTAGTTGATGGATTTGTTTTGGAACAGTTTTTGAAAGATGTAGGACCAACTCATGTAGCTTGTAATAGCATCATTATCAGTAAACTCTTTGCAACTGCATAGGGATAAGAAAATTAAACTTTATGAAAATGATATCATGGTCCTAATAGTGAGTGTTTTAGGTGACAACCATCTTCCTAAATGGTACATTGATGTTGATGAGATTTTTCACATTCATGGGTTCATTTGGGTTCTAGTAGACATGTTAGAAGAATTTATGAAATAATATCATTATTATAAAGGGAATGTGTATTGAATTTATACAAATATATACTATTACAAATGTCACTAGTATTGGGGCCCTAGTATAAAGAGGAAGAAACAGGGTTTCATTACTCGATGCAACCTGCTGGACCTATGTGGCACAGAGGGCTACTGGTCGGCCTCCCCCTCCTTGCACGGACTGTATGCGCACCAGGGAGCAGCTCAATAGAGCATCGGGCAGAAGGGCTCCTGAGTGTGATGAGACCTGCCTGGTGTCGGCCTCAAATTGAACACGGACGGGTCCTGTGTTTTAGGTGATATGCACGGTGGCGGTGTGGTCCTGGATTTCAGGGGCAGTGTGTATGTGGCATTCCCAGCGCATTATGATGAAGGTAATTCATTACTTGCAGAGGCGAAGGCTGTCCTAACGGGTATCACCCTATGCAAGCAACGAGAGATTCAAATATCCTAAGTGGACATGGACTCAAAGATAATCTATGAGGCATTGTGCGGAAGAGGGACTATACCATGGTCTATTATGTATACAATCAGAAAATGCAGGGTGCTCCTTACCAAAGAAGCTGGGGTCACTCACACGTGGAGGAAGGGTAACAAGGTGGAAGACCACCTGGCTTCTGTGGTGACCCTAGGTATCCCGGTCCAATGTATTTCTCATGTGTCTCTTTTTAAGCCTGAGGGTCTGAACTTGATCCGGGGGGATTCCCTTGGCCTTCATTATTTCCGACCCCCCTAGACCTGTATGCTCTTTGGTATGTGTTTATTTCCTTGAATAAAAATGGTAACGTTGATGATGAGTGGAAATGGGACAAAATCACTATGGATTTCATGATAGACTTACCTTGGTCACTTCAACGTAGTGATTTTGTATAAGGTATTATTGATAGAATGATGAAGGACTCTCACTTAATTCTTATTAGGGTGAGCTTCTTAGTAGATGATTTTTAAAGGATCTACATTCAAGAGGTTAAATTTCTTCATGGGGTTCACCATAACATTTTATCGGATATGAAATATTATATCACATAATTGATATAGAAGGGGTAATAGAAGGATCTTGGTTCATAGAGGCTTCTGAGCACATCCTACCACACTTAGACCAACATTCAGTCTAAGCACATGATTCAGATATTTTTGGACATTCAATTTGCACACATCTCTAATTTTTTAGGTTCTTGGGAGAACCTATTGGATCCATATGAGATTTATTATAATAAAAATTTCCAAGCCCTGATTTAGATGGCTCCATACAAGGCCCTATATTGTTAGTCATATCATTTATCGATGTAATAGTTAATGTTAGGTGAGGTAGTTCTAATGGGACTACATCTCATTCAGGAGACATTGGAGCACATATAAATTAATAGTAAATGAATATATATATATAGATAATTATAGGAAGAAGCCTAATTATTATCACCAGTAATGACCTCTAGATTTCATGTTTCAGGATTGAGTCTTATTTTGTGTTTCTCCTAGATTATGTTTTGATGGATTAGGTGGAAATTTAAGATAAAATCACGATTCATCGGCCCTTTTGATATTATAGAAAGGGTTAGACTAGTGTCATATTAAATAACCACTTAGAGATATATGGTTATCCCGGATGTCTTGCACATTTATCAATAAAATCATCTTTATAGACTTGTCTAATGTCCTCATCTGGATGATTTGGATTTGGATGATGATGCTTACATTGAGGAGTACCATGTTCATATGGTTGACCATAACACAAAGGCATTGTGTGGTAGGATTGGTCTTCTAGTAAGTGTGATATACTATCACAGCTATGCACACGACAAGACCTAGGATCAAGAGGTTGATGTACATGCTCAGTGTCCATATTTAATCTCAGTTGATTCTCAACCACCCTCAGAATGGAAACATAGGGATGGGTTATTTTATGGAAGGGGTTTTGTTAGATCCTGGGTTTTTCTGAGATATAGATCTTTAAAATTTTCATTTTGAACCTTAAATTTTATATAAATGAATGTTCACAATATTTTAATGAAGGGTTTCAGAGAATCTGGGGGTTTTTCAGAGTCTAGATCACTAGTTTTTAGAGAATTAGAGTAATTCATATGTTTGGTTCATAGTTAGTTCATACTATGTTACTGTACCATGTTTTCCAAAAATGGAGGATCATAGTTTTGTTAACCATGTGAGGGAGGAAACATGAACATGAATGAAATTGTATCAATATCTCATAGGTGAAATACATTATCAGTGCATGGTTTTGGTAACTATTAACATAACCATGTAATACGTGTAACCATGGATATCTCCCACCAAATAGTTGGAACACTATTTGAAAAAAATGGCCAGCCTATTCACCCCATAAAAAGTAGTGAATTTTTTTTTGTTCCCTATGTCATTATCCTTTATTCCTAATTTTTATTCTCCTATTCATGCACAATAGGAATTCCATATATGGGAACTATCGCTTAGTGATAACCTAGGATTTGATCCTTCTCCATCATACAATATCCAATTTGACTAAAGTTTATCAAGTTAGATAGTTATGGGTAATTTATTCAATCCTCTTTATTTGTTAATTTTTTTAACGTTTTAGATGATATTTTCAAGTGAGCTAATGTTCCCTATTTTTAGGAAATTTTCACATTTAATTTTTTCATTCATTCTAGAATAAAATAGAGGTCAGTACTAGATGATGAGACATATTCTGATATAACGTAGGTGATATGGTGATTTTACATAAAATTATAGCAGTTTATATAATATTCCATTATGCCATGTACTAGACCTTACATGGATCACCTTAGAATTTTTTTTCCTTAATTAAATGTATGGTCCCTAACCTTTGTGACCTTTGAGACCCGTTGACACCAATGGAGGTTAAAAACCTAAACTAGAACCTCCACTTGTTTGTTTTTAACACTATATAAAATTACCACATGCTTCTTACATAATTAAATCACCATATAAGGTGTATTATTTTACCTCATTTATAATTATACTTTTTAAAAAAGTAAATGAAATGTTAATTAAATGGATAAATGTGGTGGAATATTGAGCCCATGTTCAATGTTCATTGTTTATTCATTCATATATGTGAGTTTTCCATTATAAATGAAATGAATGAATATAAATATGTGAATTAATAAATGGTATAGATTTTCTAATATCGCCTGACCAATCAACAAGTAATGTTAGGTGAGATAAAAGGGTTCCATCACCAAACACATTTGATGTTCTCATCAGGAATATTGAATTAAATGAATTATAGATGGATTTTATCATACCTGAGTCAATATATGGATTCTTATATATATTAACTTGGATGGTCTCAACAGGAAGGTCGATTTATAATATACCAAAAGATAAACTTGGGTTCCTTATATGGAATTATATAGTAGGGTTCAAGGGAAAATTAATTTATATCATGCCTTGAGTGATACCTGGGCACCTATGTGGAATGCCTTAGAAGAACTATCATGGTGATGGGTTGTTATAATATACATGTGGTGAAAGCTGATTTCCTGATATGGAATGCCTTAGATAGGTTTAGGATACCAAAATATTAAATGTAATTTTATCCAAGTAAAGGAATATTCTATTGTTTAATCAATAATTCATATCAATTACTATACTTATTTATCATCGATTTCTATGTCAAAAATTACATGGTACATGTTGATTCCTTAAATTAATGTCATCATCTTGGGATACCTAGATTATGAGTCTCATGTAACATTACTATAATGGAAATAAAATAATAAAAGAATACGTTTCCATTGAAATTACATCATAGAATGAAGGGGGTGGTATTAGACATGTGTCTCATAGGGGACTCAAACCGACATGGGTATTATGTATTTATACTACTTCTTTTACTTTTCTTACTGCACACTAATTCATAATACATACATGAATTTGAAGTAATTATTCAAAATTGGTGATGGCCTAATATGTTTTACTCTTACCATATTTGGGCTACCATTGGGTACCCACAATGATTTCATGCATTCATGTAGGGACATGGGGATGAAACCTACTATGGATGCTTGATTTTCTATACTAGGATGGAGTATGATAGAAATGTACAGATTTAGTTCTATTGATTCTATTGGAAAGTGGTTTTGGTGTTTTTTTATACATTTTTATAGCTTGTACACTTGAATTCCAACTGCATGTTTACTCTTTTATTCCCACTTTTTAATAGCATAGTGACATGACATCAATTTTTATATGACATTGGATATTTTTTATGTCTATAATTTATCTATGTAAATGTTTTATATAAACTAGTTGTTTAATTTATTATTACCTTACAAAATTCCGGTATGAAAAAATGGTATATTGTCACCCACTATACCACTGTAGACCCTCACTTCTAGAAAGCGGCTGCTAGCGTATGGGGAGATTCGCGTGAGGCCATGTGGCCAACCGGACTGATTACTTATCTATTAACCAGGCCCGAGATGTTACAATATGTGTATTTCAATTCATTTCGATATTCCATCATATGAAACCACCACCCCCCTACTTTCCTTGTTGCATTTAAATATTAAAAACATCCAAAATTTATCATGTTTAATAGGGAAAATGTGAGGATTTGTTATCATATCATGAGAAAACCCTTGTATGATTCCATAGAACAATTCCTTGAGATACAAATATATGTTTTTATGATGTCTCTGATAGATTCACATCATAAATATTTTTCACCATTAATCCATCTGATCATTCACGATTTAATCCCACATGTTTAAATAGTTTTATTATTTTCTTCTTCTTCCTTTCATTAAGTTTATATAATTTTGGATAAATCTTAGAGGGTTATAATTCTTCTATAATGTATCAAAATATTATATCCCAGTTCATGTTTTTTTTAATCTCACTACTAAGGTTAGGGATTCACACCTGAAAAACCAATTTAAAATTGAAAATATATCTTCCCAGTAGAACCTAAGGAGAAAACTATTGGGCTAAATCAAGTGGAACCACTAGCATATTCCAATATATAGGAGGAATATTTCAACTATACTAGTGAACAAAGTCACCAATAACATCAAATTACCCCATAACATCATGCTAGGGAAGAATCAACCTCAGAGGTAATTCTATTAATTTGAACTAAGGATTTAATACTAGATTAAAATTGATGTAGTAAAAATATAGATGGTCATGTTGAATTAAATGGGGTCTTGTACGACCACCACTCTCCAAACATTCATGAAAAAATGTTCTAAAAAAAATATAATACTAGGAAGTGCATACCTTATTAATTTATAAGGAAGGCACAGAAAAGGTGGAAAAAATATTAATCTTTCCTTCTCTCTCATATAATGGAACAATTCATATTGAGGTACTCCATAGAGAAAAAAGGAGAACCAAAAAATTATAATGTTATGATGAAACTCTTGATTCACATGTTTTTTAAAAAATTTCTTGAAATTCACGTAAAATTAACACTTTTTATAATTTAAATGTTGAATCATAACAGTTGTACTATATGTTCAATTAATATAATGAAATTTTCATAATGGGTTTGGAGGAAATAATGGTACTCCCACTACCATCTCTTATAAATTTTTACCAAAAGGAACTCAAATAAGAGATAGATCTCATGGTTGAACCCCTTATGAGAATAATCCATTCCTTAGATTCATTTTTTTATTTTACAATGATTGAGATACCTTATAAATCCCATTTAATTGCTATTTTATATCTATGAACTCCTATAACCACCTTATTAATTA
This sequence comes from Viscum album, assembly GCA_963277665.1. Lineage (NCBI taxonomy): Eukaryota > Viridiplantae > Streptophyta > Magnoliopsida > Santalales > Viscaceae > Viscum > Viscum album. The sequence continues at coordinate 82,322,146 of OY728122.1, forward strand.
ATTAATATGATAAATAGGCCACTATTGAAGAGATGATGGTAATTGAATTAAATGATGAAGTATTTCCAAGGGTTTCTGATAAAGAAATTATTGCACAATATGGAAATTATAATGTTTAAAATTCAAATATAGAATCATATTTGTTTTATTTTATTCAATTATATTTATACATTGATTCCCCTTGAGAAATTATTCTTATAGTTTCAATGATAATAGATATAAATAATGAGTAAAAAACCACTAAATAAGTTCTTAAAAAAGAAGATAAATAATCCCTAGGAAGTGTGGTCAAGCCAATACTTCCTTAGTAATATCATAAACACATACTGGTGGAGGAAATTTAAAACAAGGAAACTACTTACCTTATAATCCTCCATTAAATTCCTTCTTTTCTCATCTTATTACTATTTCAGAAAAAATTTACTTTTTACTTGGGGACCCCACTCATGAATTTTACTTATAGAAATTGGTAGAAACACATTTAGTGGATTCTATCAAAGAAAACCAACACTCCATTTGATTGGGGTTAAACCATTACAACTATATATATATATGAAGTTTAAAACAAAAATCCACATTGATAAATGGTCTAAGAATCTCTTATCTATTTCATTTTTCACATTGAATTTTAATAAATTCCCATGTATAAAACTTATTTTCCATGTAGTTTTATAATGTAATGTTTCTAGGGATTAACTATTGGATACCCTTTCTCTATTACATGAATTTATTATATATATATATATATAACTAACTTCTGATCATTTTCAATGTGTCTTAGCATAAAATGAGGTAGCATTTGTTGAGTGTGGGGTGATTCTCAATCTATTTAGACAGAAAATTGCTATATTTTTTTTATTTTCTGATAGAAAATTTTTTATCCTTGATTCTATACTTTCTTATGATATTTTCGTTTTAGATTTAAGGATTTTACATGTTTTTAAGTCGATAGTTTTAAATGAATACTAATTTATGATAATTTAATATTTTTAATGCGTTAAACTAGTGCGAGTTGGATGGAAATGAATTCCCAAGAAATGAAATGGCTATGCTAAATTGGTTATCCTCTAACTAAGTTAAATTATGAGACTTATTTTGGACATTACTTATTGTAATACCATTCATAAGAGTATTGTCACATTTTTTGAAACTTTAACATACCATGATTCTAATTATTAGAGATAAGATTTGAGTGTGTTTTGTATTATTTAGTCTATAATTCAATTGAAAAATCCCTCGTAAAATATATTTTATAGGTTTCTTGACATTTAACCACCATTATTACATATAATCAATTAATTAACTATTATTTAATCCATATTAAAATATTATTTAATCCCTACCTACCCATATCATTGTTAATTTGATGATATAATTTTATAAAAGTGTGGGGTAGAAGGTGTGTTCCTAGATATTTGAGGGAGGAAGTTTACATATTTGATAGAGTGGTAGAAGTGTTTTTTGGACAATGTGTTCATATTTTTCCTTCATCATTGTAATAATTATTTCTATCATTATTTTCCAAGAAAACATATTATATGAATAAAAAGTGAAATAAATCAACATATACTGAAAAATAGAATGGAGAAAATCAATTTATGAATAAAACTACAGATAATAGGATGGGTTTTCATTGATTATTCACTATATAGTTTTGACCCATATGAGGAACAAATGGAAAAAGTATTTGGACTTATTTCATTCAGGAGGAGAAAAGTGAGTTACATTCATAATCTATACTTGTTAAAGGAATAACATTTATTGATATTTAAAGATTTAAAACTCCTTTTATACCTTTTAATTTTACATTTAATCATACTTTACCTTAATCAAGAAAAACCATTAGAAATTACTTAGGAGTATAACTCATGTATCTCACATTAGATAACTATGATCTATAGGAATAATATGACAGATCACATACAATTTGAGAATAATCATAACCCAATTTCATATATTCCTTGAGTGATAAGAGAATAATTTTAGGTCAGTTAATTCATAAAGTGATATAGGAAGGGAGTGAAAATTAAAAAAAAGAGTGAGTTGAAGTAGAGTGGTTATCCTGTATTATTGGGGGAATGAAGATAAATTTCAAATGTCTCATGAAGTATCTGTTTTTATTTCCTACACTTTGTGCATTGTATCTTGGTATAATGAACATTTCCTCTTGGAGTTATTAAATCTCCCAAAATTGTAATGTATTATGTGTGGGGGAGTGATAAGATCCTAAAAATTAAAAATCTTAATTTCTTTTAAGCTATTAAATTCCCCCATATTTTCTTCAATTGAAGATAATTATCAAATTTAATATGTTTTGGAATAATTTGGAATTAAATTAAAAAATAAATTAAAATTATGGTTCTAACCGTTTTATACATTTTTGAAGTAATTTGAAAATATAATTTTAAGGGGTGTTTCTATGGATTATTTGGTGAATTAATTTTTTGTGTGTGTGATTATGTGAGATTTTACAATGGATTTTTATATTAAAATGAATTTTGGGAAATATTATTATGATTAAAGAATGTTTTTTTGGATTGTGGGAGATTAAGAAGACAATGTAGTCACAATGTATGAATAACCAACATGAAAAACTAACACATAATAATAAATTAAAAAACCAAAACAAAAGTTTTATTAAATGTATTACTCTTTCATGACATTATATTTGTGTCACATAGTAGCTAATATAGAATTAAATCCTCTACCTCGAAGATATGACTAATTAAACATGTGGAAACAATGGTTCATGCCTGAATGAATAACCCCCCCACATAAGATTAAAATTCTTGTGCACATAAATCCCACATTTATGAATAAATTCTAGCTCTTATGATCATGTGACATTAAATGGTTTGGTAAGTTATTTCATTTTATTAAGGCTTTGGTAAGTCATAATAAAAGTAAAATATGTCATATTAATATGTGAAGACTGAATCTCACATCTTATTAAGACTATTTTAAAGAATTATATATAATAATGAAACAAAATATTATCCATGACATTCCAAATATCCCCTCATGTAGGATTGAATTATAAGTGTTGTGTCAGATAAAAAACCTTATTTTTCTAAAGATTAATTAGTCATTGAAAAAAAATAAAAATCTTAATTCCCTTATCATCCCAAAAGTGGGGAACCATAAATAATGTTTCACATGACCACAAATCATGAAAATAATAGGGAATATGAATGTAACATCATTTGACTTATTTTCAGGTACTCCTCCACCTTTATTTAGATCATGATTTGGTTGGGGCTAGTTTTTGGGAACTTCAAGTGAAATTTGGAAAATTTTAGAGGCGCTTTGGGTTATACATGGTTAGTACATAGTTTTTCCAAATAGTGTGTCACCCTAGTGATAAATGTGAAACCCTAGATAAATGGGGTTTTCATGGTTGTTATACTGTATTATAAATCTTTCACCCTTGTTGAGGGAAACATAGTTAGGGTGCACTATTTTTCTAACTATGTGGTTCTTCCCAGCTAAACGTTTGTATGCCATTTTTAATTATGAAAATTGTCAAAAAAAAAATCTCTGAACCACTATTTAATACACTTAACCTACTCCACTAAGCCGTACTCAATTTCCTAGGATTTTGAGTCTATCAAGAACCGATTTTTCCCCCTTAAAACCCCTTTGTTTATGAATAAAATCATCAATTGAACATATGATACCTCTCCATTATGTGAATCTCCTCCCATGTGTTCTATCCAACTATATTTTTCTATCCTCTTTGAAATGTGTTATATCATCCGTTTGTTGTTGGATCTAATCTCCATTCTATTTAATCCTTAATATAGGTTTGATTCCATGATCACTTTCACCTTTGTTCGTCACTAGAATTCCTTGTTGAGGGTGTTACAGATTGTGATTATTTGATTAAAGGGAGTTGGTTCCATTTGAAAATGGAAATATGATTAACCCTTAATATTATTGACTTTATTTTAATTATATTTTAGTTGATTCATGAAAAAAAAATTTGATTTGAATTGGAATTGGAATGTGAAATGGAATGGATTTTTGGATACCCCCCCCAATTCGAATGGAATTTGAATTTTACATGTATTTTGAAATTTTTTAACTGATGAATTGATTTGAGAATTTTCTTGAGAAAAATGGATTAATTTAATGTGATGAAATCCTTTTATTGGGTTTTTTAAAAAAAAGGTATGAAATTATGAAAATCCCAAGTTTTTTTTAAAGTGAATAAGCATTTTGAAATGGAAAATTGGGAAATTGAATTGTCAATGATTACAACAGGTCTGGGGAAGGTAAGATATAAAAAAAATCCTATACTAATATAATAGGTATGTACTAGGAAAGACTCGAAAGAAAGACCTCACCGAGACCCTATGAGGCTTCTACCAACTGAGCTGAACTATGAGGGTGATTAAAGTGTGAATTATGATTGACTAGAAGTGATATGATTTCCCCCTATTGAAATTATTAATTAATCATATGTGAGACTTTATAATTAGTGGGATACATGGGATAATAACATTGGATTATTATTCCCTAGAAATTGATTGATGATGAAAACTATACTAAAACCCTAGTTTGGAAGATCATACCCTCGATGGGATATTGATGAGTCATATTCGGCCTAATAATGAGGGAATTGTATAGATATATTAACCAGGATCACTGATTTGATAAGTCTAAGGATCCTATAACAAGAAAATATCATACTAATGGGAAAATAGTCATGGTTATTTATGTGATATTTTTATATTTATATTTCATTAATTATAGTACTCTTTTCACCATTCCAACTTATTTCTATAAACTTTTATATCTAAAAATTTAATTTAAGACAATCCTTGAATTTTCTTCCATTATTTGAAAGAAGAATGTTTTTTTAAAATATACAAATGATATACTGAGTCATTATCTATATTAGATACAATTGAAAGCATGATTTTGTTTGTTATTATGGAATTTGTTTAGGTATACATAGTGAGACCCATCTGGGATTTTTAGCTCACAAATTTTTTTTCCCTTCATGAATTTTTATATTTCCTTCTACAAGGTCATAGAAAATGAAAGGAGAAACATGAAGGTGGTGGATTTTCTTGATCCTTTTGGGATTATAGTGATGTTTCATTTTGGATGCTGGTCTTTTTTTGAGTATTTTGATGATTTATTCTTTAGGGTTTTCGATAAACCAATTTTGTTTTAGGTACTTTATCCTTTTTGGAGAGTTGATAATATTTAATTTTATAATAATATTCTACTATTTTTTAGAAAATCCATTCCCTCTTCAATATTTTATGATACCTGGTACTAGTCACAAACCCATGGGGATTCGGAAAAACCACCGAGCTACTTCAGTTCCATATCTGGTATCTGGGTACCAAGAAATATGGGATTTTTCATGGCAAAATCATGTGATAAATTGGTAGTATAATTATTGATTGACGATTATAGACTGTTCATAAATATATTAATCCTACCTCTAGAGAAATACACATTGAAGAAATCATGGAGGTAGAGAATAAAACTATAATTAACATGAATGGTGAAGAGGATACTCTCATTTCCTAACAAACATCCCACCATCCTAATTTGTAAGGATTTAAACCATAGATTATTTACCATGGTTTTATTAATATGTCATCTATTTTAATATATATAATAATAATATCATTAATTACTTGATAGTGTAATATATTTTTTCACTTTTTTTTTCATTTTTCATGGTAGTGATCACTCAAGCTGTCACCAATAGTGAGATTCTAGCCTAAAAATTAATACATGGATTAAAATAGATAACACATGATTCCATGAAACATTCCCTATAAAATTACTAGTTGGATACATATAGGTATTAGGTGATAGATAAGGTGAGGTGGGTGGAAGGGAAATGCACTTATTCTCCCCCCCTTTAATTAACATTTTTGAATCCATTTTCTCAACGACTACGCGAGTGGACTAAGTATGATGGTATAAATAGATTTTTTGGTTTTTGGATTCATGGTTGTGATCCACTATGGTATTAAAATATGAACACCGGATTGATTTTTATACCTTTGGATATTTTGGTGATAATGGTGTAAAAATTATATATGAGGTTTTTGAGTGCGACGCTCACAAACACAACTTATCAGTGTGGGTGTTTGAAAATGATTTGTAGTACAAAATAAGTTTTAATAGAGGATACTAATGAATTGTGATAATAAATTATCATTTTAGTTGATTCTATGGGTGTATCCTTTCATTCTGTATTTATTATATCATCGTGATTCATGCACATATTTAAATTCTCATCTAAATTCCACCACAAAAATCCACTCACCCCCTAAATTACATCAACTTTCAAATATTAAAAACAATAAAAATGTAAAAAATATAGTTGAATAATGGTTGTATTTTTTTTTCTCTTTAGGAAATGAACTTGACTTGATTCACAAACTACATTCATAGTGTTATAAATATTTGTTTCTTTCAAGGACCATTATAGCCTCACATCATCAATCTCATTACCAAAATAAAAAAAATTAATTCTTAAAACAAATCAATAAATGATAATAAAAGATATAATCTAAATTACCTACCTCAAATTAGACCATCAATAATGATAATGTAACAACAATGATTTTAGTGTATATTTTCCTATAAAAAAATTTATTTCATTTGATATCTTATGATTCGAAAAAAAACCAAACATTAGTGAGTAATGAAATATATTATGAAAATGATAAAATTAATGATTATATAAAATAAAAAATTTTAGAAACTAAAACTAATTCTAAAGAGATAATTTTTAACTTTTTCATAAGATTATAATTTTTTTTTTGTTTTTAATAAATTTTTATGAATAAATGAAAATAAAAAATTACTGAAACATAATTAATAAATAATAAATATCTAAATGGAATAAAAGGAATATTTATGTAATGATAAGGAATTCCAGTCTAATAATTATCAGCTAAAAAAATGTAATATTTACAAACATTGTATTATTTATATATGTTTTTATTTAAAAACTATTCCCTTATTTTGAGTATTAATACATTAGAAATTTGAAGTTTATACATGTATAATTATAAATTATCATTCATTCATTGATTATAAATTTCATTTAAATTAATAAAAAATAATTTGATGTTAAAATGGTATATTTTTCTAAAACCCATTTTTATTATGTGTAATGAATTTTATCTTAATAATTAAAATAATCACTATTAAAGAATTATTTTTATGAAATTTTACATAGTATATTACAAAAAATAAATAATCATTCATATTTTCGAGTTAAGTTTAAAAGGGATGAGAATAAAATATTTTTCAATATATATGATATTATTGTTTTCTAAAAATAGTTTTTATGAATTTTTTGCACAGATATTTGAGTAAATATTTATCCACTATAAGAAATTTAATTTCATAAAACAGATTAAATATTTGAAATTAGCACGTAATATTTTTAATAAGTTCAATTTCATTATTGGTCATCAAAATGATTTACCTAGGAAAAATATCGTCATGTAGGTTAAGGTTAAATGTGGTAAATTACTAAACTAATAGTTAATAAAACAAATATCCATAAAACAATTCTAAATTTTATTAAATGATAAATTTTGTAACCTCAATTATCATATATTATAATTTTTTCCTTTTTATTCCCCTTTCATTTGAGATTGACATTTTTTATTTTCTAATGATACAAGTATTCACAAGGGTGTCACACCCATCATCTATGAATGGAAACCTCTCCTTTTAACTTTTTCCCACAATTTAAAAACTATAGATTGATAAATATCTACCTAATTAACTAAAAAATATTATAAATGACCTATACTATTTGGTCTCACTAGAATAAAAATCTAACATGGCTTAAGATGTAGTCTAATGGGGGATAACCAAAGGGGAGGTAATTGTATTGACCAAGTTTTTTCTAGTTTATTTCTTCTTCCATGTCCTCTGAATTTAGTATATCATAAATAATATGATTAATTTAGCACCATTATTATAAAAAAAAATGTATTTTTATTTAATAAGAATTATCGCTTTCTGATCAATCCAATGGAAACTAAAACCATCACTTGTGTGTGTGTGTGGACTACCACATCTATCTAATAACAAATTATAATTTTCATCACCATCCCACATGTTTGGTTATAAAGATATATTTGATATATATATATAAATATTATATTTATAACATAATTATTTTTATTTATTGATAAATTATAATTTACATTCTTATCTTTTCATACATTGAATAATGAAAACATCTCCCATGTGTATGTGCGGACAATTGCATCCATAGAGAAACATATCTCATTTTTAATCACATAATTTCATGGATGGCTATGAAAGTGTATATAATATATTAATATTATATTTATGAAATTATTAGTATTGTAGAACCATGACCATGATATCATGACCCATCCCAGAGGGTCCCATGTTGTTACTACCCCAAGCCCACCTCTAGTGGTCTAGGGGCTGGAAACTACCACCGACTAGGCATATCCCACAAATTTGAAGAATTTACAAGTACATGTACACATACACACATTCCAATCCCAAAATGATGAAATTTTAAAAACTAAGTAAACAATCATTCATACCACTATGATACTAACAATATAGTATGACATTAGTAAGTTGGAAAGTAAACAAGGGGAGAATACAAGCCCACCCAAAAAACGAGTGTGAAAAAGTGGAAGTACTTGTTCCTAAAACAAATCTGTAGAAAACCCTACCTGAAGGTTAGGTATAGTGATAGATTTATAAAACTATAGGATCACATTTCGATTTTCTAGTATCACTAAGAACCACCTAGTCCTGGTCCACCTAGGATTCTGTCAAAGCATCGATCGTCTGTACAAGGCACAACACAAGCAGGTGAAGCCAGTGCATGGGGTGAGTAAATCAATACTAAGTTGGACACCCGAAAACCATAAAGAAATTCTCAAAGTATACCACAATGAAAAACCCTTATTATACCATATTGAATTACCCAAATTATACCAAAAGGAAATACATGAATTATACCACAAGGAAATAAAGGAAGTATATAGAAAGTAAACACATGATGTATTGTCGTATCCCATAGGTATAGGTATATAGTCTGAAAAATAGGATTATCAGACATAATCCACAAAAAACCCAGTATAAATAGGACACATAGTCTTAATGAGACACTCAGTCTCGATAAGACACACATTATTGGTAAGAAACATAGTCTCATAAAGTCATATAGTCTCAGAAAGTCATAAAGTCATAGTCCACCATATTATTCCTCTCCTAGCGCCCTCAATCCTGGAGAACCTACTCCTCAAGCCTCTAGTTCATATTCACAATTTCAGAAAAACTCCCTTATACTATCCCAAAAGGAACGACTCATCTCAAGGCTTCCATTCCTGCAAACATCTCATCAAACTGACACACCATTTGAATGTTATGGATATTTTTTAAAATAGATCCAACCAAGGTTCGGTCCGGGTCTGATATGACCCACTGGGCCCAGAAAGACAAACCAACCAACCCAGACCCACCCATCCCGACTCCTCTGGTTTGGCCCACACACATGTATTATGTTCTAGTCTTCCACATGTGGTCTTCCCTGTGTACATTCCCCTCTATCCCACGTTGTGTCGCACCACATTCCAAGCGGTCGACCCACTGTTTACACCTACCTCGTGGCCTCACTACCACCATAGGCTCCATGCAGCCACCTCTCCATGAACACGACCACCTCACCATGTTCCCCACATGACCCCAACTCATCTCCCAATCAATTTTGTTTCATACTCATGCCACAAACGCTCCTCTTTCCCATGGAAACTCTATCACCATGGACTCCCACACGACCCCTCTGCCGAGCCCAGTTCCCCCTCCATCGGTGTCTCTCTGTCCACCTGGATTTGAACCTTGGACAACATCATTTCTCACATGAACTTACTAGAGTTGTATCAATGTTCATTGGTGTGCTACCATCAAAGATAAATCATGTCATGTTGTCATTGTCGCACCTTCATTGCATCATCATGAGGTCGAATATTTGATCTCGGATCGTTGCACCACCAATCGATGGTGTAATAATCCTCAATTCATATACCGTGAAGAATAGAGAATGAAAGAAAATATGGTGGAAGATAATTCCCAAGAATTCATGATGAAATGATATAGGGTTTTTATGGTCGACATCAATTCATCATTAATATAAGGATTAATGAAGAACAAATAATCACAACGATTTATCTCCCATTAAATCCCCACGATAAAATACCCATCCAACAAGTGATCGAACCATGTATCAACCTATTTGTGGTTTGGTCCACATTTTTTATAGAATTTAGAAATGGGGAAAGGTCAAAAAGAAAAATACACCCTACCTAGAGTGTGGATCATTTTTTGACTAAGAATGGAGGTTTTGTTGCCGTCGATGCTCAATACATCAATGTTCATTGGAGAGAGATCATTTTCTTTCATTCAGAGGAATTCGAGGGAAATGACGATAATAATTAATTATATAACACATTTATTAAAAGGAAAATTGGTTCTACGTTTCCATATAATGTTAAATAAAATAATTCATCATTTATTTTATTTATTTAAACATCCAAAAATTTGCTTTTACAATCGACCGACGTTGTTCAATGTTAGGCCCTGCATAAGGTAAATTCACTACTATAAATGAAATGATTCCCTAAAAGTTTTAATCTAAGCACCCATTTATAAGTTATTCCACTTATTTAGGAAAACCATTAACACATGCAATTTAATATTTTAATATTATCCATGAAATTGTTTTGGGAACGCCGAGTGTCAGAATCACAGATCATCTCAACGCCTTGTCTTGTAACAATTCCATATAATTTATAAAAACAATACATGGAAACTCAGAGATGTTTCATTCTCCCCAAATTAGGGATTTATTTTCTCAAAATCCAATACAAAGCCTATACAACCAAATGATTGTACTAAGCATGATTTTGAGACCCTCTATCACATGTTCTAATTTAGATATTATTGTGCTTCCACCAAACGTACACTAGAGGAATCAGCCACCCATGAAGAATCCACTTCTATTGATCCTCAACCTCCACTCGGTACTCCTAAAATGTATCCCCATCATCGAGGTCCATCTCACCATAGTCAATGATGTTCGAAGGATCATGCACATATATCCTCAACTGTGACAGATGGAAGATGGCATGCACTCACTCTAACTACAGCGGTAAAACTAAGTTGTATGTCACACTGCTAACTCAGCATAGTATTTGTAAAGGGCCAATGAACCTCAGAGATTGGATTCCACCCCATCCAAATATTTGTATCCCGCACCGAGGAGTGATCCAAATGAGCACATGGGCTCCCTCCTTGAACTCCAAATCCTTGAATCATCAATCAACATAAGACATTTGATGGATCTTTTAAGTCTTCATCCTCTCCTAGATTACCTTCGCCTTCTTTGTAGAGATATTCACAAACTCTAAGACCATGCATAATGAATCTTCTAGGTCCATCCAACAAAGTGTTGATTAGTATGGTTGCCTGTACAAGGCATCAAATGGTTCCATAACAATTTTGGAATGGAAGCTGTTTTTGTAGGCCAACTCCACCATAGGTAGGTGATCCTACCAAATACGGCCAAAATATATGATGCAAGAACATATCATGTCCCCTAAAAATTTTATAGTCTTCTTAGTCTAGTTGTGTATCTATGGGTGAAAATATGTGCTCTAGCATAGCTGAATCCCAAAATCTTCCTTCAAGCCCCTCCAAAATCGGGATGTAAAGTGATAATCATGATATGAGACTATCATCAATGGAACTCCATGGAGTCAAACTATCTTCTACACATATAGGTGTCCTAGGAACTCTACTGAACTCTACTCCTGAATTTCTAGGAACTGATCCAACATGGTGATTTGGTCAACGATCACCCATTTAGTATCGTGCCCCCAAGATGTATGTGGTAACCAGGTTATGAAGACTATTAATATAACTTCCGACATCCACTATAGAAATTCTAGGGTTTGAGTCAAACCATTTGGAACCTGATGATCATTATTCACTTTCACACAAGTGATGCATCTTGAAATGAAATATTCCACTTCCTTATTCATCCACAGTCACCAGAATTGACGTCGGAGGTCCTAGTACATCTTCACCACACCATGATGTACTACCAATGGGGGTGTATGGAACGTCCTCAATACCTCCTCCCATAATTCCACGGGTACAACTATGAGTCCTATGAAATGAATGATGTTCTCCCCACCATTTGAATATCCATCCGGTGCATTCCCTATAGACATATGGGCACGTAATGTCTCAGAGTTGGTATCTCTGAGTTGCAGCTCCTCATCTCATTATAAGAGTGTAGGGGTACAACCATCGACTAGAGGAAATCTATTCCATCTAAATCCACAATGTATATCCATAATGAGTCCAACTCCTCTAAAACGTCACTTAGAAATAGCGAACTCAATCTTTGGAGGAGTGCATATTCCACCATGTTCCCCTTCCCATGAGTATAGACAATATCAATGTTATATTCTTAGAGGAACTATAACCATCACCTCTATATCAAGTTCAAATCCTTCTGAGAGAATATATGATTGAGGCTCTAATGGGTTGAGTTGATGACAAATTTCTATCCTATTAGGTAGTTTTTCCACATCTTCAATGAAAAGAATACTCTAACTAAATATCATGTTTCAAGTATTTATTTTTATGTGGTCTCAAGTGTTATAAACCATAGGCATACACCGCATTCCCCTTCATCGGGAAACAACCAATCCCAGTTGATGATGCATCATAGAACACCACTTACTCAATACCCTCCTATAGAATTATCTTGATGGGAGCCCTCATAAATCTCTACCTAAACTACTGAAAACTATCCTAGCACTTCTACGTCCAGATGAAAGGAATCCAATTTCTTGTCAATGATTATAAGGGTGATGCTACTCTGGAAAATTCAGGTACAAACCTCCAATAGTAGCCAGCCAAACCAATGAAACATTTCACCCTGGTAACACTCTTTAGTGGTTCCAAATCAAGAACCCCTATATCTTTTTTGGATCCACTACAATTCCATCCCTTTAAATGATGTGTCCAAAATAAATGGAACTCTCGTATCCAAAACTAAAACATTGAAAGCTTCCCATAAAGCTGGTGATGTCAGAGTGTGTCCAAGACCATCCTAAAGTGCATCACATTCTCCTCCTCATACATCGAGTAAACTAGGATTTCATCAATGAAGACCAACACATAGTTGTCTAAGTGAGGTTGGAAGATACTATTCATGAGTCCCATGAACACTACTAGAGAATTTTCCATTCCAAATATATTTTTATATGATAAATAGAAGCACCAAGTACATGAAGTGTCAATAATAATAACTAAAAGCTTTATTCAGTATATCCTCGTCATGTAATCAAATATGGTGATATCCAGATCTGAGTTCTATCATCGAGAACCATCACACCCCTTTCAACTGATGGAAGAGGTCATCGATCCTCAGTACTGGATATGTGTTGTTCACGGTCACCTGGTTCAAGTTCCAAAAGTCCACACATAACCTCAAGCTCCCATTTTAAATTATAGTAAAAAAAATTAGGGCTTACCAGGGTGAAACACTGGGTCTCACAACACCATCCCACTACAAGTCCTCCAACTATGCCCTCAAATCATGAAGCTCTTTGCGAGCCATCCGATATTATAGTGTAGATATAAGTTTTGTTCTGAGGTATAGATAAATGTAGAATTATACCTCCCCGTGAGGAGGTAATCCTAGAAAATCCTTAGAAAATATTTCCTCATACCCTCCACCATTGTAGGAAACTAGGGACTCATCTCGTCCACTACACCAAGGGTCAGGCTATCTGACTGATATTTGATAACCTATACCATCTTATGTGTCCATACTGAGAATGAAGTTGTAAATCCTCAACACCACTACCAATGTATCCCAACCAAAACTCCCACTGGAAAGATTAGGGTCACACTCTTGGAACCAGTGTGTTATTATTTAATCCCTTCCTTTAGGAGTCTCTAAGCATAAGGGTCAAGTCAACAATTCTACCAGAATCTTAGAGTATCGAACAAGGGTCATGGAATGAAAATAATGACTAGAACTTGTTTCTATAAAAACTACCTCTATGGTGGGAAAGACATAGATAATACCTCTAATTATCAATAGAGCCTCTAGGTCATAAACCTCTATCTCTTTAAAATGGCCTCATCCATATCCACCATCTCTGTCAGACTATCATGGACCACCTAGGGGTGGTGGGGTAATAAATTGAACTCCTCCCACCACACAATTACCCTCCTAATCATCTACCACATATACCACCCTATGAACCACCTGGTTCCTACCCATGCCTTTGTTTCGGTAGTCCCTCTATCGTCTCCTAATCATTCATATGACAGTTTGGGAATCTCGAGCAAGATGTCCCCGACCACCGCATGAGTAACACATCATGTCCTTAAGCTGAAATTCTCTACCCTAGGATCCACACACCACTGATCTCATGTCATGGGTTCATCTCGAGAGTGCCTAACTCACTTGGGTCGCTATGGCTATTGTCAGATAACTACTACCAAAGTCTCAGCTACCTGATTCCCTAGTGGTATCTCTCACTGCAATTGTCATCTCTGGTAGAAAGACCTCTACTAGAAGAGCTGTCTCCAATACCCGAGAATAAGTAGAAATGATAAGGGATATCATGGATTCCATATTCTCTTAGATTAATACCTTCTTGAAGGTCTGACTCCTGATGAATTTATATCATACCATATCTGTGTAGTGGTGAGAAAGATCAGTAAATCTTGTCGAGTACTCCTCCACTGTATAACTGCCCCATTATAGATGCAGAAGCTCATGTATCTTCATAGACTGTAATGTAGCTGGGAATAACTACTCTATAAATAGATTCACAACATCTCTCAAGAGAGAGTCATCTCATAATGTTTCTAGGTCACTAAGATCCACCATCGCCACACTGATCCCTGAAGTAGACTCACGACGTGGGAAACCATCTAGTCAGAAGGAATACTCACATGGTAGAAGAAATGTGTAACTACCTCCATACAATCTTCAGCTATTTGGGGGTTTTTCTAAATCTAAAACCCATGAGTTCACTACCTCTAGAACTCATGAAACGCACTTAGTATGTATTCATCCTCAACATGTAGTTCTGGTAGTAACTGCGGCTCGATGGGTGGTGGTATCGCTAGTAAACAACTCGGAGGTGCTATCTTTGATATAGGTCCTTGCATCGATGCATCCTATCTGAGAGGATCATCCTTGTGATCACATAATGGAATCCTGGATGTCTTTCTACATGGAGGCATCATGAAATAGGGCAAGGTATACCACATTTTATAGAGTATACCTGGTGAGATGACTAAATAAGGACATCAGAACACACCCAAATCCATTATGATGTAGATACCATTGTTTTCCCAAAAACTATTGTTTTCAAGTACCTAGTCGAAAAGAATAATTTAGAGTCCTAGTGTATGGATACATTGATCACCATGCCAACATAGGATTCCCTAACCTGAAAGCAAATCTTGAAACACTTAACACTATTTCCCCAAAACAATCTCATAGAATCAGGGTAATTAAGTAGAACCAACCCCCTCTGATACCACTCTATCAAAACTTTTCACAGAAGGGACCATGCCATGACTACCCCAACCTACCTCCAATAGGCTAGGTCATGGAACTTCCACAAAGAAGGAATATCCCACAAATGGGGGGAATTTTATTTTGTACCTGTACACACGCACAAGTCTCCAATACCAAAATCTAGAAATGTAAAACACTATGTAAATAAGCATACATAACACTATGAAACCATTAACAGAGTATGGAAGACGTAATCTAGAATGTATGTAGGGCTAGAATACAAGCCCACACAAAAGGTTGTTTATAAATGTGAAAGTACACGTTTCTAAAACTCATCTCTAGAAAAACATACCTAAAGGGTTGGTATAGGGAATGTTTTGCTGAATTAGTAGGAGCACACCTCAACTGTCTTGTCTCACTATGAACCACCTAGTCTAAGTCCACCTAGGAATTCTTCAGAGTGTCAATTTCTCGAACAATATGTGACATGTGTGGCGGAAGCCCATGGAAGGGTGAGTAAAAAAATATTCATTTGCACACCCTGAAATAAAAAATAAATACCTACAGTATACCACAAGTAAATACATAATTTATAACATAAGGAAATACATTATGTAAGGTTAGCTCACATAGGTATAGGTCTATTGTACAAAAAAACTGGATAATCATATGTAATTTAGAAAACACCCAGAATCTATAAGACACATAGTCCCTATTATACATGCAGTCCCAACAATACACATAGTATATTTATGGCATGTAGTCTCATAAGGTCACATAGTCGCATAATTTCATGTAGTCTCAAAGTCACAGCAAGCCTTAGGATTCAGCTAGTAGCACACACAATCCAATAGAACCTACTCCTCAATACTCTAGTTCGTATTCACATATTAAAAAAACTAAAATAGAGTATATTAAAAGGACCATCTCATCCTAAGGGTCCCAACGCTGCAAACTGATTGTCAAATGGACACACTTTTTGAATGTTATGACTATTTTCTTAAAATGTTCTGACATGAGTCCTGCTCGGTCTGGCCTGAACTGGCCCGGTCCTGCCCAAACTGGCCTAGTCTGCATACCGTTGGGCCACTGAAGTGGCCCAAATCCTTTGGTCTGGTCCCCTTGCATGCATGCCAGTCTGGTCTACAACACGTAGTTCACCCCGAACGTGTACCCCTCTACTCCACATGGAGAAGCACACTGTCACACACGGTCGGCCCGCCGTTTAGGTCTACCATGCAACCTCTCCACTATCATGGGCTCTATACAACCACCTCTCCATGTATGTGCACTCCTCTCCATGTCCCCCTTGCTACCCCACTATGTACGCTAGTCAAAACCACCACGTTCATGCTTCTCATGCACTCTGCCTGCCCGAAGCCTCACTACCACCTTTGACTCCCACGTGGTTCCACTATCGGGTCATGATATGCCTCTATCGTCCGCCCCACCGATGGATCACTGTCTACCTCACTGTCCTCCAAGATCACCCCCATACCATGTTTCTACTCGCCTAAACCGACCAGAGGCACCTCCCTCGCCACTAAAATGCACCGTCGTGAACTTCCATCCCTACCAAATCACACCGCATCATCATCATCTCACCTTTTCTACATAATCATGAGGTCCAATCTTCAATATTTGATCATTGTTACAAAAAAATAAGGCTCAATGATCCTCCATTCATATCCCACAACAAACAAAGATTGCTAGAAAATGGGGGGGGGAGAGAATGAACAAGAACACATGATGAACAAATCTAGGCCTTTGTTTAGGTCATCCAAGATTTTTATGCGTTATAAGGAATAATGAAAAAATAATAATTAAATAGATTTATCTCCCCTTAAATCTTAGTATCATAACACCCATCTCGCAAGGAATCAATCTGCAGATCAAACTATTTGTTGGTTGGTTTTCATTCATCATCGAATTCCAAAATAGGGAAAGATCACAATGAAAACTACCCCCTACCTAGAGATTGGATCATTTGTTGATGAGGAACGGAGGCCACATCTTCGTAGATCCTTGATCTATCATCATTCATTGGTGAAACCACATTCTCACCTTTTTAGAGGAATTCCAGGGATATAATGATAAAACTAAATTCTATGGCAAAGTTTATCAAAAATAAAATTATTATTGTGTTGCCGTGTAACATCAAATAAAAAAAAATTAATTTATTTTATTTCATTAAATGTCCAAAAATTACTTTTCATTCTCATCCTCTGTCGGTTGATGTTATTCCCCGCCTAAGGTAATGTCACAGCTCTGAATGCAATGGTTCCCTCAGATTTATTATCTGGACACCTATTAAGATGTTATTCCACATTTTTAGTAAAATTATTCACATGTTTTATTTAATATTTTAACATTCCTCAAACAATTTTTGTAGGAACACTGGGCCTCACAATCACATTCCTTCTAAGAACCTAGTCCCATAAAAATTCAATATAGTATATAAAAATAGTACATAGAAATTCCAAGATGTTACAAATGCAACATGTACTAGAACTGTCTAACTAAAGCATTCATAGAAAATGTAATAACTAGCATCCATGTATATATTTTGATAATGAATTTTTAAGAAAAGGATAATTGGTAATTAAAATGAAATGATACATATTAAGATAAGAATGAATATTTCTCAAGTATATACTTATAATAAATAAAAATTTGTTATAAATGGTGTTAGAGTGTGAATGAAACAAGTCCAAACATGATGTAATTTTTTTATTATAATCAAAAAATTTATCATGATTTTTTATATTTCAATTTCCATTAGTGGAACTTTTATGTTAATTCCCACATAAAACCCATAAATAATCATATTCTATATTTAATATTGTTCTTTTCAAATTATATTTACATTTCATCTATCTTTGGTATGTAAAAATACAAAATGAATGCTTTTAATAAAATTTGACCTCCTTTGTCCTTTATGGTCAGGAATTAGTGTCCTCCATATCCTTGTATCAAAAAATTGTTTTATAGTGGTTTTATATTCATTTAAATGATATTATGGGTATTTCAAATCTATATTTTAGTTTACTGTAAACATTTTAAATTATTCTTCTTATCATTTTCCAAATGATCCATTTTTTATTTTCATTACAATAGTATGAAATGAATCATTTCATAATGATTACAACATGAATAGATTTTCCCACCATCATGTACTTTATTAATCATTATGATTTTTTATAAGTTAAATTTTTTTAATATAAAACCCAATTGATATTTTTTTATAATATTGTATTTCAATTTAAAAAGTTACAAAAATAAAAGGATTTTTTTCTATTTTTTCTTGGCATGTTTCAAATTCTTTTATAAATGTATTTTTTATCCATGTAAAGACAATTGAAAATTAATTATTATTATTTGAGGATAATATCTGTTGATAATGTAAACTTTATTTCTCTTTATTGATTGTGATGATATTTTTATAATTTTTTCATGAATCGTATTCTCTCGGTTGATTAATTAAGCTGTGATTAAGTGATTAATGTTTCTTGCAATATTGTGGCACATATGTGTAGGATTTTAATTATGTAATGAGTGGGAGCATAATTACATATATATCCAATTTATTGGTTTCATATTTATATCTAATGAAATAATATTATTGGTAATGGGGAGTGAACTCAATGTACTCTATGACTTTATCCACAATATTTATGGGAATGATGAGTGAACCCAATTCACTATGGGAATTTTCCACTATGTTAGGATGGACTTGGTAGTATTATTTGAGTAATGAAATTATTTTATATGGTTATGTGTATTCTTGGAATTTATTTCTTATACTTACGATATTATCACATGTCTCATGATTGATTATTGATTATTCCACACACTTATTACTCATGTGATTTGTTATGACAACACATTATACTGTGATTCATGATTTGTGTTCTATGACATATTGGGTATGATTTTATATATTATGATGATGTTATCATACCATTAAAAATATATTATGCTCAAATATGATCATTTATTAATATCTCCCATATTTACCCATACTATAAATTTGAGTTAGCAATTTCAAAATTTTCAATGTCCCTCAGATTTAATGAAACGTTTTATGTCGGATATATATAAGAAGAGTATGATATAAAGAGATATTTTTGAGTAATATTGAATATTATTCATAAATATGTTCTTTATGTATCTATTATCCAATGACAAAAATTCATTATGATTCTCAATCATGCATTATTATTTGATGTACTAAATATTCAAATAAAATTATATAAAAATTGAGTAAATTATGCTCAAATAAAATCCTTTAGTATCAAATCAGTGTATAGTTATTGTTTGGGATTAGGTATAACAAAATTTTTTAAGAAACCTTGAGTTCATCCTAAATATTTTAAATATCATAAAATTATGGTAATTTCTAGATTTTTCGATTTCTAACTAATTATTGTACATGAACATGTGGATATAGGATCTAGAAAAGATGAACTGAGGGGTAATAACTTTGAAAAATTATTATTGGGAATTAACATGATCATAACTCCATGTATAATCTATAGGCCTTAATATCTATGTGTTTTAAAAATACTGAAGGAATTGTATTGGATAATTCATATTTTATTTATATACCATAATAAAAGATTTGGATATATTTAGTCTAAAAATCGATATAGGAAATGGAGATGGAAAACATAGATTCAAACCAAGAATTTCACAAGATAGTGTATACACATTAATTATTAGTCACTCATTTTAAGATAAAAATTTCCATTTCATATATATTTTTCTCATTTACATTAATTTACTCTAATAAACATCTAGAACAAAGATGAAAAAATTAAAAAATTATTTAAAGGAAAATGAGGTGATTTTCCTAATGAGAATCCAAATGGGATTTGAGATGGGTTTTAAAATACAATAAAAATTCACTACTAACTTTATCAAGATATAAAAAATAATTAACTATATATTTATCACCAAAAAACAACATGGAATGAGAAATATTCAATCAACTACTATATTCCATAACATTCACCCAACATCAGTTGTTCTTCTAACCCCCTAATTTTCGATCAATGGATTTTTAAAATTGAGAGAAAAATAGGTTCTCTTATGATAAGAACATGATGAGACTATTTTGGTTGTGCATTATTTTAAAGGTGAAAGTGATCAATGATATACACATATCATGAATATAAGGTAAGTAGATGAGATCAACTCAATGAAATTAAAATAATTTAATATTTTATTTTTCAATAAGTATTTTCTAAAAAATAGTCACAGTAAAATTGATTTGGAATTCTAAGAAATAAATAAGAATAATTATGAATCCATTAACACACATAAGGAAAAATTCACAAGATGCTCATGGTGTTCTTCTAGTTTTATTACTTACCCTGAAATAAAATTTGACAAAATATATAATGTATTAAAACCAATTCCCCAAAAGAAACTATATATAAGAGACATTGGTAGGTAAGAAGAAATTATTTCATGTTCTCTCAAGGTAGAAATTAATATTAGAGACTCCCATTGATCTCATTATTATGGGGACAAGAAGAAAAAGATGTAGTTTTATAGAAACTCAAATAATAAGACCCATGATGAAAATAAAATTAATCACCCTTCATAATGAGAATGTAGAATCATTAGTGGGGGAAGTTTACATAAAAAGATAGGTAAATTCTTAATGTTTGGTATTTAATGGCATCTATATATTTAATAATGATGATATATGAATTTTAATATTAATAATGATAATTAAGATTGACCAAATGCATCTCCCATACTCCAATGTTTTATGTTAAAGGAGTAATGATATTTTACCAAGTAGAGTACAAATCCAAGGGTAAATATTGAAAATCCATATTAGAAACATCCTAATACAATGGAAAAATAGAAGGCTTATATAATCACAACTACAAAAGAGGGTCATGATAGTGAAGTGGTGAAAGGAACACTTATCATTGACATTAAAACAATAAATGTTTTATTTGATTCATGTTATAACCAATCCATTATATCTTTGGGGGTTCTTAGGGTATCACATTCCCATACCAATGATTATATATTGAACTATCAGTGAAAATTTCTAATGGTATGATTATTTCATCTCAAGACTATAAATCCTCTCTGAATAATGTTTGTGGGAATATTCCTCTTGAAAGTCTTAATATTTCCCCTAAAATTATATTTGATATAATTTTTGGAATCAATCATCTCTCTCTATATATCCCATATCAATTTAAAATGAAGGGAAGTCAAATTTTATATCTCAAATCAACATATGATTTTTAATCCGAGTGAGGATGAATATAAACATCCAATGGAAATTAAATCCATTATATATGTCTTAATACGTACTTGTGAAGGTATCAAGAAAATGTATCTCTCACCCCATATTGATGAATATTTTGATCAACTATGAGGAGTTGAATAAATTTCAAAGATTCAAATCATGATCTGGATATCATCAAAAAGGTTCAAAAGTTAGGATATACACTAGAAACCCTTCTATATTGTGTATGGATACTATTAATTTATATTTATTTCAGTTTAAGTTAATAATGTACCAAATATCTTCATGGATATAATGAATATAATCTTTTGATATCATATTTTTGAGTTTTGGGTTGCCACTATAGATGATATTATCATATATTCTCAGATCTAGTAAGAGCATGATGATTATTTGAGGAATGTATTGGCGACCTAGAGAAAGGATAATTTTTATGAAAAACATAGAAATTGTTAATTTTACGTATAGAAAGTATCATTAATGTGTTATATAATTATACAATAGGGAATATTTTTGGATCATTTAATGAAAGGGTTATATATCAATGTTTCAAACTAAACACTATTTCCTATATCCATAATTTTATTATATTGGATGGATTCTATAAATGATTTATGGGAAATTAATTATTACAATAATTAAAGTTGACACAAAAGGGATTTAATTACTTTTAGAGAAATGATTGTGAATCAAATTTCAATGAGTTGAAGAAAATATTGATTAATGCAGCAATGATTACACTACCCGAAATTGGATAAGGGTTTGTGATATAAAATGTTTCATCAAGAAGGGATTAGGATGAGTTCTCATTGTAATTGAAGTTTTTTTACAATATGACTTATTCCAATTATTTATTGAATTGAAAATTTATCTGACTCATAATTTCCAAATTAAATTGGTTTATTTTTCATTGAAAAAACAGAGGAATTGAATCTATAGTCAAAAGGTGTAATATATACATGAATAAAAAAATATTGATAAATACAATGACACAAAAATAGATGAATAATTTCCAAAGGACATGGTTAGAGTTTATTAAAGATTACAGCTTCTGAATACAATACCACCATATGATAGAAACAAATGTGGATGATGTTTATAGTGGATAGGATCATGTTAGTGTGTCATGTTTAAATATTGGAAATGATCAAATATATATGAAATTCTAGTGTATATACATTCAAATCGCATGGTAAGTTGAGATATCCTATATATCTCAAATGAATGTTCCATCGTCTATTCATGTACAGATTAAAGAGGCATTCAATGAGGATTTGGAACCACAAAATGTGGTAAGTGTTTTCATTGAGATCAACCATGAACATGATATAATGATAAGATTCATGACCCAAATATGTTTTCCTTCAATACCAAAATTGAGTAATAAAAAATTGAATGAATCACACAACTCATTATTCTCTATATATCCTTCAAGAAAGAATTTTTATAGAGATCACAAAGAGAATTTTTAGTTGTAAAAAATGAAGAGGGATAATATAGAGTATATATATTGATGGTCATTATGGTAGATAATTATGTATAAACATATGAAGTTTAAGGGGATGATGAAACCATTAACCTTACTATTCTGAAAATGGGAAATCATCATAATGGATTTCTTGCTAAAGTTGGTTCCCTCGAACCAACAAGAGCATTAAATTTTAATTATCATGTCATGTATACAGAGAGTTATTGATGATTTATTGTTTCAATAAGAGTGTTAATAATTCTGCTTCTATTATTTACATGTTTGTTTCTGTAAATTATTTTTCATGATAATGAGGTATAGTGGTCCACATCTTCAATGATAACCTCAAAATAATATAACATTAATCATAAAAAAATTTCCTATATTCTAGATAAATCATACTAATGATACATGGAGGATTCCTAATAATCATGTGCATGGGGATCATAAGAACTATAATTATTCACATGAAGTTCTCACATGGTGATATCGAGTAGGGGAGATCAAGAAGAATAAATTTTCTATAGAAATACCACATGTTATTGGAATACTTGGTTATACCTATCTATGATTATGTATCTTTTAATCCAATCTAGAAATCACTATTTATGTGCACCTTTTGATCACATACATTAGTTTATAATGAAAAACACAGAATTTATATTGTTTCAAGGTATATTTCATTAGGTGTGTCATTAAAATTTTAATGGCTAAGAAATGATTTTTCACTTCCAAGTAGAGGTAGAAATATCATGGGCCTCATTGACTAGAATGGTAGTAATAACAGTAATCCATGGTCATGGTTGATAAGGGTATTACTATTTTGTAATTTCATATTAATAATTAACAATCAATTAAGGATGGTGAAAAAAGTTATGCATCTTACTCTTTAATATTTCATATGATAAAGATATTACATTACATGACATGTATTCATATGAGAGTCTATCATTGATATGAATATACGTTATCTTCTTAGGGGGAATGATGTGTTCCAATAATACACTCTAGGTCTATGAGTAGTACTCACTGTTATTGGGATAGGTTCCTTGAATGTCACACACTAATAACATTCAAAATTAATTCCCATTTTAGTGTTTTTGAGTTTAGAACAAGGTAGACCTCACCATGGTGTTCAAGTGATCTTAAAGTATGACTTATTAACAAGAGAAAAATTAATTAAATATTATTTACATTTTTAATAATATGTATTCAATTTTTTACTCACAAAAATTTATAATTTTTTAAGTGAATTAAAAAAATCAATGAATAATATCATTCATGGTGTGTTAAGTATTTACTAGGAGAATCGATTCAATTTAATGGATTTAATTTTATCAAATAATATATATTTGATTCTTAAAATATACGATAAAATATAAATCAATTTTATAACATAATTACTAAGTAATTTAGAGTCATTTATGGCTCATGTAGAAGATTTAAGTTATTGCATGGGGGAAAGAAAAATTTCAAGGACTTTAATCCCACCTATATAAGGAATGAGAAAACAAATTCAAGGGACTATTCTGTTTATTTAATTTGATAGATCATGTCTCTTCTTTCCCAAGTAGTTGAGTGTGGAAAAGGATATTTTAGCACCCTGAAACCATGTTCTTCATTTCAAATCAAGGGAACAATGATCTAACAATCAGTGAGATATCAAAATCATAGTTGATTCTCTGCACTACCACTTGAAATCCTAGGATCAATAAATCAGTAGGCTTCAAATATGCATGTTCATGATATGAAGTATTATGTCATCAATTTCATTAAGTGATGATCACTTTAAATGAGTGGAACATGCCTACGCATTCAAATTTAATGAGGTAATAGTTTATTTTTTATTATGTACTTAATTACATTTAGAATAAATTTTTGGGTTCTAAATGGGTTTAACACCACCAGATATTTCATCATGATTTTTTTATAGTAATTAAATTTTATGATAATAAAATTTTTAGTATTTCACTAAACACATGGTATAAAAAAGTAGCATCAAAGTGATCATGTGTATAATTATGTCAAAATACAATAAAATTTTCATTAATCAGAGTAGGGGGTGTTGTCAAAGTCACATTTATACTTACAATGCTTTGACCTGTGGTTGGATAGATAAGAGATGGAATTTAAAGATTGAAATAAGGTTTTTAGGCTTGTTAATATAATTATAATAAATATTTCAATTCATAAAAATTGCAATCTATGGTTACTATTCATCAGTCAGTAGTACAATGTTTGAAGATGTAGACATAAAAGAGAGGGTTTTACACAACGCCGAAAATGTATATATATTATATAAATATATTAAAACATTTATATATCCATGGTAATAGTTCATGAGGGTGAATAGTACTCATGAGTAAATTGTAACCCTTGGATTAATAGTATCTGTGAGTAGACAGTTTTCATGAATTGTTTCATGAATAATACTCAGAACCCGAACACGGCACCTCAGAGTGGCCTCTCCCTCTCCTTTATAAAGAATCTAGGGTTCCTTCCAGCTTTTTCTTACTTCCCTCTTCGGGCTGGGATTTTCTCGGGGTGGCGGTGGCTTTGTCACGCGGTGGTGGGATCTGCTCGATGGTGGAGGGTTTGACTCAGCATGGGTGTCTTGGCTTGGGTTGGGATCTCTTGGGATGGTGGTGGGTCGACTTGGTATGGGTTCCTTCGCTCGGGTAGGGATCTCAAGCCGTGGTGGTGGGCATTTCAGAATGGTTTTTTCTCAGGCCGGGTTCTCTTGCATTAGTGGTGTAGTGATTTTAGGTGGATTCAGCTCACCAAGGCATTCTGTTGTCGTTGCGCCTCAGTGTTGTTGGTTCCACTACTCCTTGAAGGTGCATCAAAGGTCATCCTGGAGTGTCTTGGGTTAAGCATGGTCCCTCCGGAGGTTGAGGTGTTGGAGTGAGCCTGGTCTGGTGTGACCAGGTGCGCTTCTAGCAGATTTCTGGTGTGGCTCTGGCCAGATCTGTAGTGCTTCGGAGGGGAAGGCTCCTCATTTTCAGATTAATCAAGGTTTGACATGCTTTTAATTTGGTTATTTGGTGTTTATGATCTCTAGATGGATCCGGTTTTTGGATTGTCCTATTGCAACTACAATGGTTCTTATCTATGCTCCTTATTCCCATGAGGCTTGTGCAAGAACCTGATGACAAGCATCATGGTTCTGATCGAATCATATCCATGCCCAGAGTGGTGTTTCTATTTCAGGATGACCCTAATACCCTCAATGGGGACATTATCTTTGCACGGGGTTGGGTCAACCGGTTCAAGGAGATGCTGACTTGATCTCATGTTTTTTGAACTGCCTTCCCGACTTCTATGGATGCGGTGCTGAGCGTGTCTAGAGAACGATGGTGGGGTTGGACTATGATGTTCCTTGTTGGAGGTTCTTTGGTTTTTTTGATAGAGGTATGTTTGTGAGCTCTATTGGTATGGTGATGCACCCAGACTTGACCACATGGATCTGACCCTAGAGGAGGTTCCAAAGCTTATATTCATCATTGCAGTGCTTTATGGGTTTGGAAATTTGAGAGGGTATAGTGTAATCCTTCAGATCGGGCCTGTGATTTGACATAAGACATTTTCTTGCTATTTATCCTTGCATCGGTGAAGAGATTTCCATAACCATTTGCCGGGGAGGGGTTTCTTCGTGTTGTTAGTTTGGTTTGTTTTGTTTGACCTTCGAGCTATGATATTTTTTTGTCAATGGTGTCTTTGGGTTCCCCCCCTTATTCCTTTAAAAGGGGGAGTGTTTTTAAGAAAATAAAAATTGAAGGCCTTCGGGCCGTTGGATGGTACCTAGAACCCCTCTAGGGGGTTAAAATACTAGATAAACCGATAACATTTAATAATAATTTCCTAAAATATTTAAAAAAAATTAATTTAATAAAAAAAGTCATATCATACATACAATGTTTTTTGAATTTAATTTAGATTAATTTATCTGAATAAAAATGACATATCTTGAGTTAAATTCAATGAAAATTTAATTTTATCATGTGATGTTATTTTAAAAAGAACTGATCATGAACATTGACTGAACAATGTATGTTATGTAATTTTATTTATTTATTTAATTATTATAATGTTTTTGATGTTTTTAATAATTAATTTATAAATTAACCTATGTGAATCATCTCTCTGATATTATATATATAGTAGAATGAATGATATTGTGTAATTTTATTCATGTGTATTTTTCATTCCCAAGACCCCCTTACATGTAACTGAGTATTTATGGACAATAACGAGGAAAAATGATGATTTAGACTGTACTGAGACATGGAAAAGTACCAGATAAGAAGTAGATATGTTCGACTGTGGTGGGTGTTGTGACTCATGTTTGATGCAATATAAAAAGTTCCCCTAGGGACTTGGTGGATCCATTATCTTCTCAATGGATTGACCAGTGCTAAATTCTCTTTAGTAGTCACATTATTTTATTATTTATGAAAGGATTATTACTTTTTTAAATTTTTTATATTTAAATATTATTATAGAATAATATATGACCATCAATTGGAAAAATGAATTAATACATAGTAAATGTTTTCAATGTAATAAATTATTATTTTATTAGCGGGAAAAAATAAAAAAAGAATGTTAAATATAAGAGAATTTAATTAATCATGAATAATTATCAACCATTTATTGATATATTAAAGAAAAGTGTATTCCATCACTTGTGTTAGAAAAAAAACATAAGTTGGAGGTTATATTCAACGTTATATAAGCGAGCGTCTTATTACTAGGGAATTTTTATGAATGTTGTGGGTTAAGTTAAATAAATTAATCGGTAAATAATAATACATATCTTTCATGTTATAGATTTAGAGGAAACTCATTAAATAAATCAACATAATGATTTTTAGGTATTGAGTCTCCACTCAACAGATCAATGAGGCTTGAGTTAATGTGGTAGTCTAACCATAAGTCTTCCATGAAACTCTCAAAGTTGTGCTGTAGCCAAAAAATGGAATATGAGGTGAGGTTTTAAGGATCCCTAGAACTAGCATAGTCAAGAGACCGAGTGTTATAAAACTAGCAGTTGAGGGATACAATTATTTGAGATAATAGTGGGAGATATTTAAGATTAATTTATCTACAATTTCAAATAATTTCTAATCAATAAAAGGTAATAATTTTATAAAGGTTGATTTTATAGAAAAATATAAATTAATTTCACCACTGCTCTATAATCAATTATCTGCCAAAAAATTTGACCCAAATAGAAAAAATTAATTACAGTGGTATAAGAGCTTTTGTATTGTACTATTAGATAAATGAAAGTTGTTTGTAAAAGAGTCCACACTTCCCATTATGAAACCTTGGGAATAAAGTGAGGTTAAAAATAATCTTATAAGAGAAAAATGGATGAAAATATGATGTGTACATTATATTTTTATCATCAATATCTAGAGAGTTTCATAAGAAACTTAAGGAAATGAGTGGCATACCACGTAGTCTCATCATCTATAGTTTTTCAATGATAAATTGAAGTGGGATATAAATGAGATTATTATTACTCTGAACAAGTGTAAATTTAAATATAGTTTTATATTAAATCAAGATCATTAAATAAATATCATTCTTTCATAATTTTAACATTGTCACTCCATGTATATAAGGAATATAATTTTAATAGTATAGAGATACCACTTAAATATATTTTGGGAATGGTTTTACAAGATGATGAGAACCTAATGAAAGAAAAAAATTTATTTCTTATGAATAATAATAATAAAATCATGGTGAAATTTCTAACAAAAAGTGTGACGCTAAAGGAACCTTTGAAATATCATTCAAAAAATAAAGGATATAGAATGAGAGAATTGATTAGTAGATTATTTTCGTCACATGTTTCATTATAAGTCAATGGAAGATAGATTTAAATTGTAACACCTGAGATTTTGTGAATTATTTTTTTCATTTAATTTATCCTTTTGATATTTTTCATTTCACATGACATTGGAAATAATTATATATATATATATATATATATATTATAACACTATGCCAAATATTTTATTCACATGACATATACTTGTCTTTTTCTTTACACAATACCAACTTGGCTTGTGTTACATGCAATATAGACATGTCTAGGGCAACCCACAACACCGACTAGTCATGCGTTACACACACCCCCCAAGTCACTGCGAAGCGTCATTTTAATATAAATTTTTTAAACGATATAATTATCACATAGACATTAAACATTTTAAAATTAATAGTAATATATAATTTTCAAATATTTTTTATAATTTTTCTATATAATTAAAACATACTGATAATGAAAGATATGATATTTTGGTAAATTTCATTTATGTTTGAAAATAACGTTTTCTCAAATTAACCTCTTTTAATAATAAAATTAATTTTAGAAATATTTAGAAATTTAATTTCTAAAAATAAAAATCATTAATTTTTTTATAATTATGATATTGTCTTAGGGTGAATTTTTGTGATATTTTTGAGAAAATTCATTTTTTGATGAATAGTGAAAAATATTGTTGTTAGGGTAAAAACTTCCATTTTCATTTAAATAATTATTAATATTAAATTATATTTTTAATTTATTTTGAGGTTAAATTAGATCAATTAAACATATATTAATTCAATTAAGGTCATTAGAATCATTTTCACATTTAAATTGAATATAAAATCTTAATAAACTTTTGAACTTATTTCTACATTAAAGACCCGTAATTTCTTCCCAACTACGTGATTAAAATTAATTTTAAATTTTACATTTATAAGAATTGAATTTTTAAAAACAATAATAAGTAATTTTAATAATTAAAATATTTAGATTATAATATTATGAACATAATTTTTTCCCAAAAATATTAGTAAACGTGATTAAAATTAATCACCACGATTAAGGTCAAAGTAATCTTAATTGGGGACTAAAACATAATATTAGGGGCCCAAATGACCAATAAACTTGTATAGAACCCATATTATGTAAATGAATTAGTGATAAAACTTCTATTTTTAATTTAGGTAGGTATGATAGGACTGTTTTTCGGTAAAAACATGTGTACCCTTAAATTGTCTTCAAACAATCCAAATGAGTCCTTTTCCTTCCCTATAAAAGCCAACTACCTCTCCCACTTCCTCAAACCTCTCAAACAACTTAATTTCAGACAATATATACCCAATAAAATTTTCAAAAATCTTTTCTTCCTCTTACATGGTTTATTTTTCAAATAAGGAAATCCAAGGAATCCTTTTAACACAAATCAAAAAGAGTTACACAATCAAGAGGTAACATCTTCTCTGAATCCCCATATTTTATTTTATTTATCCACACCCACCACTTTCAATTTGTGCATTACTGTATAAAAAATATCCTATATATAATAGTATTTTGTTATTATAATGTTTTAACCTACACTTACACACACCTCTATCAAATGGATAATGAACATACAGTTTATGTTTACTGAAAACTTCAACCTCAAAAAATGATGATTGTTCAATTTTTCCTTACATCCTATCATGGTGGAAAATATGATGTAAATTCAATTTATATATTTCATATATTATATTTATTATGTATTTAATATTCTGTATTTATTTTTAAAACACATATACTTTTGACATTCTATTTGGTGTTAATATGAGAATCTCATTTGAGGATGTGTAGACAACCGCCCCTTAAAGCGATATGATTTTTCCATACACTACATTAATTATATTAAAGATAGTTTTAGTGAATATATATGAAATATATGATATCATAAAACAACTATAACAATGATATATACATATAAATTTATGTCTTTTAATTTATTTATTTCAACACGATAATTAAAAGAAAATAACATTTATGTGTACATACGACCTACCATCTACATGAATGGTGTATTACTTTTAATAATTATACATTATATAGATTATTATAATTATAATTTAACACATATTAATTATATATATATAATTGTTTACATTTTGGAATCATTTTATAATTATATGGACCAATGATATGATAGATTAAGACATATGCAAAGACTAAAGTGAATATTACCTGAAGTGAACCCATAACATATGATTGTAAACAAGTGGGATATATAAGGTAAAAATAAAACAAAATAAGATATTAGATATAATAATATGGTTATTTAAAATATTTATAATGAATTTATATTTATTATAAAGGTGGTTTGAATGAGTATGCTGAGAGTTAAGACACAAGGTAAAGGGATTTCTTCTAAACTTTTTTATCTATGAGATACATGATTTATTCACCACCCATTCCTTTTATGTGGTGGTTATACCTCGCATGTATGTAATAAATGATTGTTATAATTACATTTTTGGGTATTTAAATATACATGATATAACATTTATTTCTTGGTGATTATGTTTCAAAAGATTCCAAATTGGTAAAAAAGTTTTTCCTCATTTTTCATTCATTGAGTCTAATGTTTTTTTATGAGCCTAAATTAACTTTTGAGGTGTGGATAATTCCATTATACATGATATATAATTAATATACATATTTTCATGAAATGATATGCTTCATGTGACATCGATTTCTTACACGGAGATCATGATCCCAAGATACCATGTGATAATATTTTATTGAAAAAATATCATCGCTTTTGAAGATTGTTTATATTTTTGATTCATTTGATGAAATATTACAACCCATATCTAATATAATTCAGAATTATATTACCCTTTGGTTATTCATTATATATACATTTATTGGTACCATATTTATACTCTTGTATATAATACAGGTAAGAAAGTGTTTTTAGGAAAGCCTCACCTTACCACCCCTTTAGTCGGGAAACAATGTTTTCTAAAAATGGTTGCCCAATATATTCTAATAAAATACTATGATTATTAAAAGAAATTTTAACCAATTTGTATTTCACTAATTCTTTCATGGTAATATTCTTGTTTCATTCAGAATGAGACATTTTTAAAACCTCTTTACCTTACAAAAGGAATGTTCTTTTACCTCATACGACATGTATAGAAATATCCACCACCAAACCTTTGAATATTTATTTTCACATTTACAAGTTAATTTTTATATTTATTTAAAAATATATTTTCAATGAAATGGGTTAAAAAAAAATTTCAATATCCTATTATAATTATTTAAGGAAAATGTTTTTCAAAACATTTTAAATTTCCATTTATTTTTTTTCAAGGAAAAAGGATTCCTAATGGTTTTCGGAGCCCTATTTTTATTATTTAATGTTTATTTTTTAAAAAATAGTTTTTAATATTTTATATGTTTTAAATTACCTTTTCATATAATAAAGTATTTTTATCTCAAGAAATCTTTTTAAAATTTTCTTCCTTATTATTTTCCATCTAATATGACATCCATTGATGTTAATCATGCCCATATATGGAATGATTCAAAGGATCCATTCATATTATATCTTTAATGGTTTTATGTTTTTATGGAATTTTGATTATGAAACCTATCTATCATTATCGAGTTATATTCTTTTTAAACCTTCTTCTTTTCATAGGTTATTCTTTGATGATTTTTTATGAAACCTATCTCTTTTACAAAGGTTATGATGTGATGAAATGTTAATGATACCCACTTCATTTCATGGGTTATGATTTCATGTTTATAAAACTTATGTCTTTTGTGGGTTATGTTATGATGAATGTTTTATTATCCTGTGGAACATGTATGAGTGATTTTATTATCGGATGGTCCGGACCTATATCTCCCTCCAATGCATGGGTTAATGATGGATTACTCATAAATATAAATTTTATGTGTGATATTCATTAAATGTTCATAATTCTTTTCATGGACCTAGTTCTATGTCCATAATTGTTTGTGTGAACCTGATTACATGTTCACAATGTTATGAGTGAAACTTTTTTCATGTTCACAATGTTATTCATGGACCTAGTTTAATGTCCATAAATTTAAGAATGAACCTGGTTACATGATCCCAATGTTATGTGTGAACTATATTACATGTTCGTAATGTTATTCATGGACCTGGTTTCACGTACATAACTTTATATGTGAACCTGATAACATGTTAATAATGTTATGCGTGAACATAATTACATGTTCAAAATCATATTCATGGACCTGGTTTCATGTCCATATGGTTATGAATGAACCTGATTACACATTAAAAATATTATTCATGGACTTTTTTTCATGTCCATAAGTTGATGGATGGACGGGATTTCATGTCCTTAACATAATGAGTGAACCTGTATCTACATATACATGTTCACAATGCCATAAACAAAAGTTAATGCCAAATTTTCTATGTCTCATTCATATATTATGAATTAATTACTTATTCTCTTAATTATATTATTATCCATGTCTCATAAACTACCAAATATTTATTATGATCTCAATTATGTAATTTAGGGTCTTCAAATGTTATTCTTATGTCCATACAGCTTTCTTCATGTTATTCTTATTCACTTATTTTATTTACCCCTATTGAGCATCTGATCTCACCACTTTATTTTAATTCCTTTCCCAAGGATATGAAGAATGGTTTTAGGTATAAGTACTCAAGGTTGAGATATTAATGGATGGTTTTGAAGATAGTTCACCAGGATAGAAGATTTTATTTCCATGTTTCCAGTGAAACAAAACTATTATGTTCCTCAGGCATGTATTTTTTGAAATTTACTGAATATTCATGTAAAATGTTGTAATATCCATGTATGTCAACCATGGGTTAATATAGTTGGTATCAAATAAAAGGATTAGTAAAACTTTATAAAATGGGATGAGCATACTTTGTTGAGATCCCTAGGTATATTTCTATGGATATGTCTTGTGATGTCTCTATGTATAAGTATAAGGATGGGTTAATGTTAAAGATAATGTCCTGAATTTTGGTAAAGGACAGAGTGAGTGGTTTCCTAGAAATACATCCATCTCTGGATACTACTAGTGAACAAGGATCTATAATTGATATACCTTGGGGTTACAACTCCAACAAGATGTTTCGGGCTTAACTCGGGGTAATTCGGTACACGACCATGGGCCTTACTGCACACCTAGTTTCACACACCTAAGGGATATGCTATGGGAATTCACAGACTCTTCACAAACAAAAATAAAGGATTTAAATATACATTGACCAAAATTAACATAGGATAGACCTATGGTGACATATATTAAGGAATTTTCAGGATTTAGACTTCCTATATGTAATTCCTTTTAGGATTATGCGGTTTTCTTCGATGATTAGTAATTCACAAACTATGATTCTAGTTTTATTAAATGGCGGGA
Source organism: Viscum album (assembly GCA_963277665.1). Taxonomy (NCBI): domain Eukaryota; kingdom Viridiplantae; phylum Streptophyta; class Magnoliopsida; order Santalales; family Viscaceae; genus Viscum; species Viscum album. The sequence continues at coordinate 82,356,758 of OY728122.1, forward strand.
ACTAGAAGGAACATGGTTAACATTGAATGTTTCTGGTGTGGAAGGTATGGTAATTATGAAAATAAATTTCCCAAATGGAAAACTCTTAAGGATAATCAAGAATGTGGTGTGAGTATCGGTCACACTTTTAATGATAATGTGACTACAAACGTCTTTTGAAAGGTATGTGATTTTCTTAGAGTATTTTTTATATTGATCATAAAAATCATGATTAGATTGATTTTTTGGAACCATAAGGTGTGATTAATATTTCATATTCTATGAATGAGGTGTTAAAGAATAAGTTGATGAATCCTCAGAAATGGTTTAAGAATAATGTTATATTAATGAAGTATTTATGTTTCTGAAATTAAAAGATTATGTAGTATAAACCCTAAAATGTATAAGTATTTTTAGTATATTTTTTCATTAAGGTTTGAAAAGGACTTATTGAATGGTGGTGAAAATATAGAAAAATGATTTTATAGATAGGTTATATTTTGACTAACGAAAGGCAACCGTTAATTTTTTCTTTATGTTAAGATAATGCTGTTATGAATATGTAAATTGGACGATATAGATTACCTTGGAACTAATTATGGACATGTTGGCAAGTAGTTAATGCTATACTGGTTGAAGTTGAAAACTTCTTGGATTTATGAAATATATCAAGAAATATATAGAATAAGTGGGCATGCAAGTTTTCCAAAAGGATTTATGGAAATTCTTGTAGTTACCATGTTGCATGAAAATTTACCATGAGGGTATTCACATGTTTGGAATGAGACAAACAAGAGAAAAATTTTGATATATAGGGTACCAATGTTAAGATGATTGTATGACTTTCTTTCTATGGTTTTGGATTTTCATCTTTCATATGTATTGTAAGGTTAACCATTCATGAAATGATTAAATTAAACTTGCGAGAAATTATAAATGCACTGAGTTTTTATTGAAAACATTGGTTAAAAGAAAATTTAATGATTAACCTTATTCCAAGGATGTCCATCATATTTTGGAAATTATATTAGTGTGGATTTAGAAAATGATATCATGTTTATCAGGTGAAAATCGGTTCAGTCTTGCAAGGTTGTGGGTCATGGACCCATAACCTGAGGGTGATAAGGGTTTCATTCCGACCACTTACCCATGGGATGTCATGGTTAATGTATAATTATTTATAACGAATAATTATTTATGATGAAAAAATAGTGTTACATTTTATCTTTATAGATTAGTGTATTAAAAATGTTAATTTTTAAGAATATTTATAATTAAATAGTTATGATTTTTATTATTTTTTGGGCCTTAAGATCTGCTAAAATTGAATTTCATCACTTCGGGAATCAATGTTAATTTTTTGGATTTCCATTACTTGAAGTAAAGGATGAATTAGAAATTGATAAAAGAATAAATAAAGAATGAAATTTTATTTATAGAAATTTAGAAAGTAAGTATATTTCCTTATATTCTTAGTTATGAAAATAATTACTCAATGCTAAAATAATGATAAAATGAAAATGTTTTGTCCTAATACCGTAATTATTTTTAACCTAGTGTCATTATAAATCATCACAGATTAATGATTTTACTCCATTAACATTTCGTTGATCATTCATTTTTTTGTGAATGATGACCTAAATAAGTCACCATAAATATTTACTCTTTTCCTCCATGCACAATATTCATTTCCAACCTATGTTCTCTTAGGTAGAAACCTATTTATATGTTAATTTGGGAAACAGTTATGGTTCTAATTGTCCCCTTTTAAGAGAAGATTTAGTATTCATTTTTATAATGTGGGTTTATATGAATGAAAATTTCAAGTGTCAAACCTATAATAACATAGATGAATTTTTAGGGTGAAATTCATTTGGGGGGGGGGTAGAATGTAACACCCTGATATTTTGTGAAAAATTGTTTTTGAAGTAATTTAAATTTCAGATATTTTCCATTTCACATGACACTAGAAATATTTATCTCTCTCTCAATATATATATATATATACTAAAACATTAAGTCAAAAATTCCATTCACATGACACCAACATGGCTTACACTACACACAATATTGACTTGTCTCGTGCTACATGCAATACCGACTTGGCATGAGCTACCCACAACATTGACTTGGAGTGCGTTTCATGAAACACTATGTCTCTACAAAGCATAATTTTATTATAATTTTTTAAATGATAAAATTATAACCTAGCCATTATAAATAGTAAATTTAGTACTAATAAATATATTTCACATATTTTTTATTGGGTTTTTAGATAAATAAAACATAATGATGATGAAAGTATTGATTTTTGGTAATGTCCTTTTAGGTTTAAAAATAGTGCTTTCTTGAATGAACTTTTCTAATAATAAAATTAATATAACACACATTTAGAAATTTAATTTTGTAAATTAAACATCATTTTTGAATTTATAATATTGAAATTATATTAGGGTGAATTGTTTTGATTTATATGAGGAACTTCATTTTTTATGAATACTTAAATATACTACTTTAGGTAAAAATCTACCTTTTAATTTAAATAATTATTAATGGTAAATTATATATTATATTTTTTAAGGAAAAATTAGATCAATAATAAAGATATTAATACAATTTAGGTCATTATAATAAATATCACTTTGAAATTGAATGTAAAAACATAATAAACTTTTAACCTTCTTTATGCTTTAAAGACCTATAATTTTGTCATGTCTGCGAGATAAACATTAATCTTAATATTTTCACCTATGTAAATTGAATTTCAAAAAAATGAAATAAACCATTGTAAGAAGTATAATAGTTATAGTTTAATATGATCAACCTAATGTTTTAACAAAAATTATTAGTAAAACTGATTAAAATTAATCACACCAATTAAGGTCAAATTATGCTTAATTAGGAACTAAACCTTAATATTTGGGTCCCAAATGGCCTAAAAACAAGTCCAAAATCGATTTTATAAAAATAATTCTGACATAAAACGTCCATTAATGATTTATTTTTTTGTATGACTTTTTTTAGATAATAACATATGTACGCCGAACATTTTTTAAAAAATTCCAAGTGAGTCATTTTCCTTCCCTATAAAATGCCACCAACTCACCCACATTCTCACACCACTGAACCCTCTAAATTTCATAATATATCTACCCAATAAACATCCCAATAATACTACCTTACATATATAAGGATTCTTTTTTTAAAAATTCAATCCAAGGAAGCCTTTCACACAAACCAAAAGGATATTCCCGATTAAGAGGTAACGTCTTCTCTCAAGTCCCTTATTTTATTTTATTTCTACACCACTCCACTTTCTATTTTTACAATTATTATATAATTACACTAGCATCATCAATATACAAGGATTTTGTTGTTCTTTGTTTCAAACCTACACTTATTCACACCATTATCTAATGGATAACGAACATATTGTTTCTGTGTATAGTGAACTCCACCCCACAAAAATAATGATTGTTCCATTTTTCTTTACCTCCTCTCATGGTGGAAATTGCAATGGAAACTCTCAATATATATGTCATATATTATATTTATTATTTCATTAAGATTTTGAATTAATTTTTACAACCCATAACTTTTTTACTTTCAATTTGGTGTTATTATAATAATTTTGTTTGGGGAAGTGTGGACTACCGCCCACTCAAAGCGATATGATTCATTCATACACTACATAAATTTTATTAAGGATTGTTTAGGTGAATATATATGAAATATATGGTATCATAAATATATTTTAAAAATTATATATATATTTTACTTTATTTCTTTCAACGTGATAATTATATGAAAATACTGTTCATGCGTATGTACGAACTACCTTCTACATAAACAGTGCATTCCATTTCACAATTCTATATTATTTAAATTATTATAATACACATATACTGAATATAAATTATATTTATATTATTCATTACATTCTATAATCACTATATAAGTATAAAGAACAGCGATATAAAAAATTAAGACATATACGATGATAAAGTGAATATTTAATGAAGTAAAAACATAACATAGGATTGTTAACAAGGTGGTAATATAAGATCAAAATAAAAACATATATGGTATTATAAACAAAAATATAGTTATTTATAATATTTATAATAAATTTATATTAATTATATAGGTTTTTCTAACAAGTACGATGTGAGTTAAGACACAAGGTAAGGGGATTTCATTTTACTTTTTATTTCTGTGAGATGCATGATTTATTCATCACCAATTCCTTTTATGTGGTGTGTATATTTCACATTAATGTAATCAATTACTATTATAGTAAAATTTATTTAAATTTCAAAATCAATTCTATGTCATTTATTACATGGGGTTTAAGTTTAAAAACATACCAAATCAGTAAAATAGTTTTGTCTCATTTTTCTTTCTTTGAGACTCATGTTTTGTTATGGTCCTATATTATTTTTGAGGTGTGTATACTACTATTTTAAAACATATATCATGAATATCCAAAATTTAATTATATTCTAAACAATATTTAATTTTCTTTTTCTTTCATAGATATCATGATACCGTGATACAAAGTGATAAGAGTTTACTTAAATAATCTGTTCACTTTTCCAGATTGATTATGTTTATGCTTCCTTTGATGAAATATAAAAACCCATCCCTGAATAAATTATTGAATTATATTCCTATACGGCTATTCATGATATACAAATGTATCGGTACCATATTTCAACTATTCGATACATAATATAGGTAATAATTTTTTAAGAAAGCCCAACATTACCCCCTTTTTGGTCGGAAAACCATGTTTCCTAAAAACAGTTTCTAAGTATATTATACTAATATCCTATGATCATTAAAATAAATTTTTACGCATTTTGTACTTCACCAATTATTTCAAAGAAAACTTCTTTTCAATTTCAAAATGAGGAATTTTCTAAACTTTTTTCCATGCAAGATGAAGTTATTTTACCTCGAACGACATGTAAATATTTATAAACCATCAATAATTTGTAGCCTTCTTTTATTGTTTAAATTTTAGTTTTTAAGAAATTTTTTGAAAATATTTTTTCAAATATTTTTTTTCAAAACGTTTTCAATATCCTTTAATAAATTTTTATGTAAAATTGTTTTTAAAACGTTTTCAAGATCTCTTTATATGTTTTCAATGAAAAAGGTTTCATAAAGTTTTTACATGTTCTCTTTGTATGATTTAATTTTATTTTCATGAAAATTGGTTTCTAAAGGTTTTATGTTTTAAATATCCTTTTCATATAAGAATGTATACATAACTAAATAATTTTTTTTTCAATATCCTTCAAAGTTATTTTCTATTTAAGATAACATCTGTTGATGTTACTCATTACCCTCTATGAAATGATCCATTGGTTCTATTCATATTATACCTTTAATGGTTTTCTGTTCTGATGGAATTATTCTTATAACACCATTTCCCTACCATAGGATATATTCTTTTGAAACCCACTTCCTTTCAAAGGCTATTCTTTGATGAAATAATTATGAAACTAATCTCTTTTCCATTGGTTATGATGTGATTAAATGTTAATGATACCAATTTGATTTCATGGGTTATGATTTTATGGTCATAAAACTTATGTCTTATTGTGTGTCATATTATGGTGAATGTATTATTATCTTATGGAACGTGTATGAATTATTTTATTATGAGATAGGTGTGACCTATATCTCCATCCAATGCATTCGGTAATAATGGATGACTCATGAGAATAAATTTTATGTGTGGTCTTGATTACATGTTCACAATTTTATTCATGGACCTAGTTTCATAACAATAATTTTATCCCTGAACCTAATTACATGTTCAAAAGTTTATGAGTGAACCATATTACATGTTCTCAATATTATTCAGGGACTTGGTTTCATATCCATAATTATTTGTAGGAACCTGATTATATTTTCAAAATATTATGCGTGAACCTGATTACATGTTCACAATATTATGCATGGACCTCGCTTCATGTCCATAAGTTTATGAATGAACCTCATTACATGTTAACAATGTTATGCATGAACCAGATTACCTGTTAACAATTTTATGCAGGGACCTCGTTTCATGTTCATATGGTTATAAATTAATCTGATTACATGATCAAAATGTTATATATAGACCTGGTTTCATGAACATATATTGACATGGGGACTTATTTCATGTTGTTAACTTAACGAGTGGTCCTTTTTTTACTTATTCATGTACACAAAATTATAAAAAAATGGATGTCATAAATTCCATGTATTATTTTTATGTTATTCATTCATAAATTATTCTATTAATTCTCTCATGATCGATGTATTATGAACTAAAAATATTTATTATGATCTACAATTTGCTGGGTATGATATTCAACTATTATGCTTAAGTTCCATTCCCTTTTGTTCATTTTATGCAAACACATTTCATTTATTTACCTTTACTGAGCATCTGATCTCACCCCATTATAAATTTTCCTTTCTTTAAGTAATGGATAATGTTTTAGGTAGAAGTACTAATGGTGGAGATATTTAGGGGAGATGTTAAAGATCATTAACTAGGATATAAGAATTTGTGTCCATGTTTCTAAAGACACTAAACTCTTATGGTCTACAGGCATGTAGTTTTGTGACATACTGAATATAAATATAATAGTATGTAATATCCATGTATGTCAATCATGAGTCTCTATAGAAATAATCTGGATAAGAATAAGGATGATGATTATACTATAGTAATATTTATAATATAATGTATTTCTTCTATTATATATCCTGTGTTTTAGATACACTATGCATGTTACACATTTTTATCCAAATATAGGAACTAATAATGTTTTGAAACAGTAATATAAGTCAAGATTATTTCTACATTCAATTGAGAAACTGTGATTTCTACATAAATAGTATAAATAACAAGTTTTTTATTTCCATGCAGATTGATTCATGTGAAAATATAATTGTGTATTGAAATTAAAAAAAATATTTGTCTCAATGTTATTTAATAAAAAATGAGATATTGTTCCTTTGGGAATAAATTATTTAGAGGTATTTCATACTCAACTAATATTTTTGTAACATATAAATCACTAACAAAAAATTGTAATTATATATTGTAAAATACAGAAATTCATATTTGTGGAAAAATATCTTTTTCATGTAAAACTAAAATTACTTGTAAAGTATAAATCTAGTATTGTTTTTAGACTCCATGAAGGTAAAAACCATAGGTATTATTGGAACACTTCGTTAAAAGTTTTTAGTAAAAGAATACTTTTGAAATAAATTTAGTCCATATATCCTCTAATATTAGTTCAAAATGATTGGTGTGACCTACTTTGAGTATATTATATATGTATATTCATATACTTCACATTATTCCTTAAGTAAATTTATGGAATGTAAGACTGAAGTAAAAAACATTCATGGTTAGAAAACATGATTTGTTTCAATCCCTTTATCTGAAAAATATATTAACTAGTATAACTCTATCATGAAAATATAGAGTGTATTAATTCCTAAACTCAAATTTCATAATACAAATCATAGAAATTATAAGAACTCATGATTTTACGTTATATGTATATTTAAATAACTTTCTTTGATATCTTACTTTTAATGGAAAAAAGATTAAAAACCCATAATAAACTATTATATTATTCTTATATGATGGTGATATAATTTTTTAATTAATCATGTCAAAATTATCTTAGGTTTAAATTTTAGAGCTTTTATGAAAAGATTGATATTTAAGTGAATAGAGAATAAATTATCTTTAATAAAAAAATCATTTATATTAATTTAGAAAAGCCTCATAATGTTTTGATTTATATTTTCATAAGAAAAATTTATTTTTAAATAATTTAATAAATTAGATTTACAACATTTATATACCTAATTTCAATATAATTTCATTTTTGGATTAAGAAACAAATATTTCTAAAAAAATATATTTCATTACATTTTACATTTTAATCTTAAATTAATACTTGAAACTTATTCAAATATAATTTCATAAAATGGATTACCTATCTATAATTATGAGCTCTCCATTTGGTAAATAGTTCACTTTTATTTTGGGCCATTATGAATATCGATAGTTTTAGAATTTATCTCCTTAGAAAAGGGTAAATCAGGTAATTAGGTAAAAAATTTGATAGGGGTAAAATATCTCCAACACATGGATTTATTTTATTAGATGAGTTTATTTATACTATTATCAAATAATTATATAATTTATAGCCATGTTGTGTCATTTTTAATTTATATTTACCTTTATATTATTTTACGAAAGAAATAAAAATCAAATGACACGCTCTACACTTTAATATCTCTATTATTTTTACCTAGGGATAAAATAGGTTATGTTCAGTTTTAAATGTTAATATTAAATATTAATTAATTTTTTCATCATAGTAATTTATTTTTAATTTTTATTTATGGAACTATTTCTTTAAATTCATATTCAATGCTAGCACAATGTTAATTCAGTTATGAGAAAAGTAAAATAAATAAAATTAATATTGTTATAAGTAATACACTTTTTAATGAATTATTATGTAATATCAATTTTAAATATAATTATGACATAATAATGATTAATTAATGGATTATTTTAAAATTATATCTTTGTATTTATGGAATTAAATTCAAATTCAATGAATAATGTTAAAAATGACATTAATGATACTTAATGTAAATAATATTTTATTAAATTATCTAAAAATCCTAAAAATAGGAAAATATTAAAAGGTGTATAATTTAAGGTCAGAAAATTAAATCATTTTAGATTTATGATGGAAATTTCCCATTATAAATTCTTTTATACCCCTTTAATAATTTGAAATTATATTACTACAATTTGGATTAAAATTGTTTAACAAAGGGGTTATTCTAAAGAATAAGTTTTAAAATGATTTACAAACCTATTAAAATTTAATTTTATATTTATATTAAGACCATATCCAACTTTTATTAGAATATATTCCATTTTGGTATCATTTAACATGTGTTAGACAAATATTATATTATAATATTTCATAAATTTTCAACAGTACCTCTCCTATCACTTATAAATGGAAATCTCGTATCTATTTTATTTACAATACACAAAGCAATATATCTGAGTAAATACCAAAAAACTATTCTAATCATATGTATACAACTTATTGAGATTATTTTCATCCAAAAAGGCCAACCCTAGATTCATTAAGAGGAGATTTATAAGAACTCTTTCAATGAAGAGGTAATCATCTTCACCAAGAACATTCATTTTTAATCTTATATAACAACCCAAAATTATGTCCTATACATTTAAATATAATAATAAATTATCCTAAATTTTCTAATATATCATTATGTTTACGGAATAATATATATCCATCTTCTTCTCCATTAAATGGAAGTCAAAACAGTCACTCATGCATATGACCGATTACCACCTAAAAACCGATGTAATTTGTTTTCAATTAACACCTCACATGGATTGTTATAAATATGGAAATAATTAACATACAGTATATATATAAAATAATTATTCATTTAAAACTATAATAACTTATATACCTTCATTCCATCAACTCCGTCATAAAATGATAATGTCTCTCATCTGTATTTGTGGACTACCACATCCACACAATGATGTGATTCATTATTCATTTCCAATTTACATGGATGTTAATAGGGATATATTTAATGAATAGATTTGATTTAATAATGAATATTTAATGTTTAATTATTATGTACCATTTTTTCATTCCGTTATTTTAAAAGTGAAAACAGGGTTCATGCGTATATACGTCCTATTGTCTCCATGAATGATATAATCCATTTTGTTATATCTACTTTTCATGGATAACTATAAATAAATATATGAATATATAAAATTAATATATATGATATTTATATCATGATTAACATTATGGGTATTATGGAACCATAATCAATTTATAAGGGTAGGATCTACCAAATCAAAACATAATGAATAATGAAGCAGGTAACACCCGAAACAAATTTAAAATTGCAATATTGTTAAAAAATGGGTGATAATATTTTATAAATAGATAATATATGATAATATATATTTTTATATGGTTATATTATGTAATTATAATAAATATAAATTTAGTATATGAGAGGTTAAAATCACTTTTGAGTTATGTAAAAATTGAGGTAAGTGGTTTTTTATCTCAATTTCCATTCATTGGGTTGCAATTCTACTTCATTAACTATGTTATGAAAATATTATGTGTGAAGTGAAAATTTATGTTTTAGTTTCATACTTTCCATGATTTTTCGGGGGATGTTTATTTTTTTAGAAATAATAAAATCATTGATTAATTTTTACATCAATGATACGATATTTGTAAGGTATTTTGTCTCAATATCCTCTCCATTGAGTGGAAATTGGTATTATAGAAATATTTACTTTTATGTGGAATATATATTTCAGATTTAATTTTTTTATTCTGAATAAATATTCCATAATTATTATTAAATATTAAATTCATGTTTATTATTTCAATGTTTTAATATTTATATGTTTCCGATGAGATAAGAATTTATTTTACAATGCCAATTTTTGTTACAACATTTATTTCCATTGAATAAATATTAATAAACACCATCTATTTTCTTATAATATAAATATTTAATGATTTTCCATCATTTCATCCAAATATTCCTCTATTTTTAACAATAAATATGAAAATAAAATTATAAAATAAAATTTGATCATATTTCTCTTTTTAGTCAGGAATATTCTTCTTCCATGTCCATATATATCAAAAATATTTTAAAAATTACTTTTTATTTACTAAAATGATTTTTTATGTAAATTTCATTTTATATTGGAATGTTTACAAGGTTTTAATGGTATAAATATAATTTCATTTAAAATGATTCATTTTTTAATTTTATTACAAAAATTCGAAAGGATCGTCTCTCTTCAAGATATACATCATAAACAGACTTCCCCACCACCATAACTAGTCTATGTTATTTAATATCATCTATATGTTTTAAATGGTCTAAAAATAAATCACTTTAATGAAAACATATTTCAATATTATAATTATTTATTCTTTTATTCTCCATAAGACATGAATTTGTTAAAAAAATATTTATGAAGAATAAATAGTAATATTTTATTTCTTATTATTGTTTTGGCCATTAACATTATCTTGAATAATTAACATTCAAGTGATCATTATACATTATATTTTTATTAAATAATTATATTATTTTTATCATGGATATTATTATTAAATAAATGTTAAAATATATATATATATATATATATTTGCATTGAATGCTATTTGGATTACAAGGGAAATATTGTTATTCCATATTCATTACTAAATATAGAAATTAATTAATATATAATATTTTTTTGAATTAAATTTGTCATTAATATATGAGGAATATATTAGACATGTATTTATAGGTGGGAATGAAATTATATATCCCCTTGATGCATCGACTTGTATCATGAGACAAAATAGTTGGATATCCTTATTTATATGGGTTTTTCATGTATACCTACCCATTGATTAAAAAAAATTCACAAAACATTGGTGGAAAATATATCATGATTTTTAGATCATGACATGTAATATTAATCATTTCCACTATTGATAATTAATTTTGTATTATACCTAATATTAATCCAATAATTTTCATCGTGAATGCATTTATTTCTCACATTATTGATTAAATAAAACGTGTTTTCACTTATTTACCTTTCTATGTTGATTATTTCTTATTTACTCATGATATATTTTACTATACATAAATATTACTGAGCATTTGAGATCACATGTTATTTTTTTCCATTTCCTAAGATATGAAGAAGGATATTATCAATAATATCAAAAATGAAAGAATATTTTTATGCAATGAAGTTTATATTTCGAATGTAATATGGGTAGAATGTATGTATTTTGTTCTTCAAGAATACTAAACTAATTGGTCGATTGGGATTAGATCCTAAATATGTTATAATAATTTCATAAAGTATACATCGACTATAGGTTATTAGAGTTTGGGTTTCTATAGTCAGTATCTGATGAAGTTTAGTATAAACCTTGGGAATTAGGTTTTAAATCAACATAGCTAATATACGAATTAAGATAATTCCTTATTGTATTTGGTAAAATTTACCATTATAGTATTTTTTATTTTATAGACCAATGTTCTATATGATTAGGATAAAACTGAACGCTTTTAAATAATTGATGATGGTTCGTAATGGATTTAAGGGGATTTACACCTGTATAAAATGTAGGGAGTTCCCTATAATGAAATTCAATACAGCTAGTGTTGGAACTGAGAAGATCAAGGCTATATTATGGTATGTGACTTGTGTTATGATGAATAACCTTGACTTTATAGAGACACATGTTGTTTTGTATTGTTATTCACCTATTTTTATCATTTTATTTTACAAAATCCTCTATATTTTAATCGAAATACTAATCCATCGGTAGATAAGAAAATAGATTTTTTCCCTTTAAAAGATACTATTTTATTTGGGAAGATAAATTTGATTTTCTAAAATAATCTACAACATTAAATCAAGGAAATCAAGAACCACTACACCCAATGGAAATTCCATCCATCATATGGGTTTTACTATATATTAATGTAGGATATTTTTCTCATATGTTTATAGAGAAACTAAACATTGATGATATGCCTATTGTATGATTGTTTTTTGGCATCTTTCCTTAATAATTTTTTATTATTCCTCCAAATAAATATATTGTGTTTCCAAATGAACTTATACATGGTTCTACACATATTTCAGAGTGTCCATTTAAAATGGACCAAATTGAGATACCTGAATTTAAGAAGTAACTATAGGAGAATCAATATAAGGGATTAATTCAGCCTAATGTATCACATTGGGGTTAAACTATTCTTTTTGTTATGAATAAATATGGGTCACTATATCTTTGAATTGATTATCAAGAACATATCAAAATAACATTTAAAAATATACACCCTCTACCACATATTGATGATTTTTTTGTTCAATTATGTGGAGCTTAATATTTTTCTAAGATTGGTCTTTCATTTGGAAATTACCAGCTGTGGGTCAAGAAGGAGGATATGTCCACGATATACATCAATATGACGTATAGTCACTATAAATTTATAGTAATTCCATTTAGACTTACCAAATATCCTAATATATTTGTGGATTTAATGAATAGAGTATTTATAGATTGCTTTGATTAGTATTTGGTATTCTTTATAAATGATATTCTTATATATTCAAAGATCATGGAATAACATGAGTAATATTTATGAATTATTTTGAATAACCTAATGAAGGTGGAGTTATATGCCAAATTTACCAAGTATAAATTTTTTCAAAAACATTTATCATTCACGGGTAATAAAACTTCAAGTGAAGTAATATCAATGGATCAATTTATGATTAATGTTATTCAGCGTTGGACTAGAAAAATAATGGTAACTGAGGTCCATCATTTTTATGGGTTGGATTGATACTGCCAATGCTTTGAAAGAAATTAATCACAACTATCTAATCCACTAACCTTGTTGAATTAGTTGGAAGTTATGATCTTGGGGATATATGAATGTGAGGTTAATTTCAAATAAATGAAGAGAATTTTTTCACTGCTCAATTTCTTACCCTACTATATAACGTAGAAGGTTTTGTGATCTATAGTGATGCATACATGAAGGTATTGATTTTCATCATAATTAAGAATTATATAATGTTTTATTACGTCTAACACTAATTGAAAATTAATTTTAAGAATCAACTAAATCATGATTTAGAGTAAACAGTGGTATGTTTTTTCATTGATTGTGTGATGGAATTATATATATGGTGAAAGGTGTTATATATATACTGGCCATGAAAAATTGAATTATATATTTAGAAGGAATGAATTGAATACACAATAAAAAATATGGTTATTTTTTTCCAAATATTATGACTAAGAAATAAATTTTCACCCTACGAAGTAGAATATGGTGGTTAATGCTCTAAGTGGGAAAGATCATGATAATTTTTCCATGATGAGGATTGAAATAGATCCAATAATTATTGATTTTTAGAAGTGGGATATTGAAATATTGAGGAAAGGGGTTAAATATTATATTTCCTAGATGAATGTTCAACCATTAAATCATTAATGGATAAAGAAGGAATAAAAGGAAGATGTGTAATTTTAAAAGATGGTGAGGAATATTTCTAAGTTTAACTATGATCATACTTGAATGATAAGGTTTAGGAACTGAGCATGTGTCTCATCGATACAAGAGTTGATGGATATATTGAATGAAGATTGATATTCAACATTCTCTATTTATCCAAGAAATACAAAGATGCAAAGATATCTAAAAGAATATTTGTTTCATAACATAAAAATATATATTGTTATATATGAATCCTAATTAAATGTTTTTGATCAATTTAAAAATGAAATTTAGAATTATAAGAATATGTTAATACCGTTACCTATACCAAAATATAAATCCGAATTTATTACAATAAATCTAGTCCTTGGACTCCCAAAAATATCTAAATGGATCAATGATATTTGGATTGTAGTTGATGACCTTATAATGTCAGAACATTTTATTTCTATTAAATAATATTTATATCTTGATTAGCTTAGATTATTATAATTTAGGAAAGGTGTGAGATCTCATGGTATATTACACTCATTAAAATTTGACCAGGACCTTAGGTTTACCTCAATGTTATGGAGAAGCATTCAAAAATATTCAGATACAAAGTTGAGTTTCAGTACTGCTTATCACCAACAACAAAATGGTCATTCCAAGAGGACCATTAAAAATCATGAAAACATTTTGAGAGATTCTATGTGAATTTTAATGGTTTTTGGGATCAATACATTCATTTTGTGGAATTTTTATTACAAAAATTTCATTCACTCGAGTAATAAATGGATCCTTTTGAAATCATCTATGGTGGGAAATAAAGATTCCCTCATGTTGGGATTATGTTAGATAAATAACGCTATTGGGACATAAACTAGATGTGGAAATGATTTAGAGTATTAGATCCATTCAAAAACACATAAGGGAAGCTCAAAATCGACAGAATGGTTATGCTAGAAATCATCATTGAGATCTAGAGTGTAGAGTTAATGATAAGGTAATCATAAGAATATCTTCTTAGAATAAGGTTAAGATATTTTGAAAGCTGGAAAAGTTTATCCCTAGATATATTGATCCCTTTGAAATTCTTGATCACATGGGGATGATAGCTTATCGATTGGGACATCAACCTAATCTCTCCCATTTTTACAATTTATTCTATGTATCTCTTCAACAGACGTGCATAAATTATTATTCACATGTAGAAAAATAATAGGTTTTACAACTAGATAATGATATATCATGTGAAGAAAAAACGGTGGGAATTCTGTTGAGACAATGTTATATAAAACAAGACAACCTGTATGGTAATTTTCTTGTAAGGAAATCATACAGTTGAGGAATATACATGGGAATATGAGGATGTAGTAGGGAATATTTATCCTTATATTTTTATCATTGTGATTTAATTTTTAGTGTGAGATTATTTAAACAGGGGTAATATGAAAGTCCAATATTTTAAGTTATTTTTCTCTTTAAAAAAGTTTTTTTGATAGATTTATTTACTTGAAACACCATGTTAAAAAAAATCATACCATATTAAAATATTAAAATTTGAAAATGATTTCATTTTTCAAATAAATATTGTGAATATTATATTTGGTTGAAATTTTGGGATTTTTTTGAAAAGATTGATTTTTTAGAATAGTGAAAAATACATATTTTTGGTAAAACTGATATTTCTTCAATTTAATGAAAAAAATAATAATTATTTGAATTATATACAAATAATACCAATTTATTTATAAATAATAAAACTAATTATGTTTGAATCATTAGTGAACCTATTTTTATTAAGTTTATATTTGGACAGAAAAAATAATTTTTCTAACAAAACTTTTTTTGTTGCATTTTATGTTTTTATATTAAATCAATTTATTTCTCCTTTAAGGATTGAATTTTAAAAATGGATTATATATTTTGAATCTTGATGTTGAAATTGGTAAATATGATCATTTTATTATTCTCCATGATGAATAATAACATTAGTAAATTCTATCATCTTATTAAAGGGTAAATCAGTTAATTAAGCTTAAAAAATAATGTGATAAGGCTCTAAAATCTCTATAAAACAAGCCATAATATTATTATATGAGTGTATATAGACCATTGTAATAACTTTAAAAAAATATTTCAAATTAATTACTTTTTTATTTGATATATACATTTATATTATCTTTAGAAAAAAATATAAATAAAATGTCACAATCTTGATGATAATATATTCTTTCGCAACACCAAGATGGTAGTTATTCAATTAAATGAAAATTAAAATAAATTATTTTAAACATATTAAATTTAACACAATTTGGATAAATTATTATGTTCCGTGATTATTATAGATTCATATGAAAAATTAAAGATGTGTGAAATTATTATATTAGAATTCAATATTTATCTTCATTTTTTAGTGTCCAATTAAACAAGCTCTATCAAAAAATGGCAATAAAGATATTTTATGAAAATTATTTTAAAATCATTAATATTTTAAAGGAAAAAAATTAAGATATTTCATGGTCTATAATTTCATAACTTTTCAATTTATTATCTCATTTTCAACTTATAAGTAAAATTATAACACTTTAGTATTTCAAAATTCATTACCATGATTAAGGTGAAAAATTGTTAACCAAGGGGTTTATCCAAATAATTATATTTAAATTGATATCCAAAACCATCCAAATTTTATTGTATGATTATATTAGGAAAATTTACTCCTTATATTTTAATATAGGGTTTTTAATGTTTGCGGTCAAAACCTCATTTTTATTCATAATGAAAAGACCACTTTCTGACTCGATAGAGGGAGACACATTACATATCCCAAAGGCACACGACCAAGTGGTCTGAATACAAGGCATAAAATCCCATTTTATGGCTCAAATGTGCCTATAGTGAATAGTACTGCAATAATACCTATAATAGTACCGTCACCGCTACAGTTCCTGCTATAGTACCCTCTACTGCAACAATTTCACCACTGCTATAGTGCTGCTCCTACTATAGTACTACTATAGTACCCTGCTATTGTGTCACCACTTCAATGAGTAATTTCATTTTTGTATTATTTTACCACACCAAATTATGAGCTAAAAATTAAAATATAACAAAAAATAATATATATTATACTAAGATGTAATTGTTTTTATTCAATGATATTTACGAATATCCTTTTCGATAAAATAGGATAAAAAACCATCGCTCTTATGTACGGCAGATGACAACCACACGACTTGGTGAATTTTTTTTCCATTACTGCATCACATGATTTTTTATAAAAAATAGAAAAATTATTATATATGATATTTAATACATAATGATTATTCAATAATTTTAATATCATATATATATTTTTAACTTCCATTCCATTGGAAAACAATAATGTTGGTCATGTGGAAATGTGGACTACCACCTCTATAAATAGATGTGATTCATTTTCATTTTTTATTCTAATGGATAGTAATAAGGATATATTTAATATAACTATTTGATATAATAATGAAGCTTAAAATTTTAATTATTATTTAACATTATTTTTTGACATTCATCTAAAAGTAAAAACGATGTTCATGTGTACTTATGACCTACCATCTCAATAAATGGTGTAATTCATTTTTAATCTATAAATTTTATGTATGAATATAAATAAATATACAATAAATATATAGGATATGTATTTAATGATTTAAATTCTATAGTTGATGGAACTGTATTCAAAGTTCAAGTACCAAAACTAAAAAATAAAAACCAACATGAAAAATGAATCAGTTAACACCCGAAAAGACAATGATAATAATATATTGTTAACAAATGGGCGATAATATGTTTTTCAAAGATCATATATGATATTATTTATACTTATATAGTTATAATATGTATGTATTATAAATCAAAATTTATTATACAAAATGCTAAAATAAAGAATGAGGCAATTTAATCTTTAGGTAGAGGATTTCTCAACTAAATTTCCATTAATGGGGTTATAAATGTATTTCATTGAATCTGTTATGCCAAGTGTATATGTAAAATTAAATTTTATTATATTTTAAAAAAATTTGATTTAAACGTTTCCAACATAATCACTTGAATTATTAATTCTCACTTCAATGATACGATCTTTGTAAGGGATTTCATCTCAATTTACACTCCATTGAGACATTTTTTATTATGTACCAATACATTTTTATGTCGTGTATATAATAAACCTTATATGTATTTAAAATGAATATATATTTAATCATGATTATTATCATTTAAATTCAGGTTTATTATTTAATGGGGATATAATTTAAATGTTACCTATACAGTATGACTTTATTTTACAATCTATTTTTTGGGACATCACTTATTATTATTAAAGGAATATTTAATAAACTCAATATATTTAATAATCCTATGAATATTAATTTACTTTCCATATTTTCAGCCAAAATTTACACCCATTGGACGAAGAATCAATAAAATGAATTTTTAAATGAAAATATTATCTTATTTACCTTATTTATTTTGTATATTATTCTTCCACGTCCATATTTTTTCAAATAATTACTATTAATTTTTATTTACTCTAATGATTTATTAAGGAAATTTAAATTTATTTTAAATATTTATAAGGTTTTAAATGAATATATGTTTTGTTTTTATAAAGGTTCATTTTTAAAATCCCTCACAAAAAATTATATAGAATGTCTATTTTTAATGTTTTTGATGTTAATTTAATTTCACTACACCATAATCATTTTATGATATTTAGATTTTTATATAAGTTTTAGATTGTTTGAAAATTAAAACACTCTAATGAAAAGTTATTTATAGTTTTTCTTGTTTTTTATTTTATTCACTAAAATTCATGAATCTATTAAAAACTATATTTTTTGAAAAATTAATTGTAATATTTTATCTCTTATTAATTATTTGGTCATTAATATTCTCTTAAAACATTCAAATTTTTGAGTTCATCAAACATTAAATTTTTCTTAAATATCCATATTATTTGTATCATGGATATTATTATTACGTAAATCATATAAAGTTTTTACATATGTATTTTTACTTCAAAATATATTATATTGATTGGAACATATTGATAATCATTATTCATTACTCAACATATACAATTTTTTATAAGTCATATTATTTATAAATTAAATTTATCATTCGATATATGAGGAATTTATCAAACATGCAGTTACTAGTGGGTCCTAGAATTATATAGTTCCTCGATTCATCAACTCGTCTCATGAGAAATACTAATTGGATAACCTTATTTAAATAGTTTTTTAGTGTATACCTCCCCATAGATTAAAATATCTTGGATGAACAGCTTGACAATAAAGATATCATGATATATAAGATTATGATGTCCATTATTAATCATTTACGTTATTTATAATTTAATTATTATTATCCATGATATTATTTCATTGATATTAATAATTGATTCATTTCATGATCAAGTTATTGATTAATTAGATTTTTTTTCAGCTTTTTACCTTGCCTTGTTGATTATGCTTATTTAATCATAGTATATTATTTTGTATGTAACTCTTACTAAGCATCTAAACAAACCCATTATTTTTTCCCTTTACCTAGGATATGAAGTAGGATATTATGAATAATATCAAGTATACAAGAATGTATTTATGCTATGTATTTTATTTTTCTAATGCAATATGGGAATCACATATGAATCTTGTTCTTCAAGACTACTAAACTGATCGGTCCCCAGGATAAGATCCTTTATATATTATAGAAATTTAATACTTTTGAGACAAACTTTGGTATATTAGAGTTTGGGTTTCTATAGCCATGATGTAATTAAATTAAGGATCAATGCAATCTTTAGACAAAATTGAAATTCTTCCATAATTTTTTCAATACAATCGTCACAAATAAGTTTTTTAAACCTTAACTATTTAACAACTCGACTTATAAATGGGTGTCATATAATTTATAATATTATATAAATCCATTAAGTTAGTAAATATGTGTGAATTTGAAACGGTTTTATTAAGGATAGGTTACAAATAAACTTCCATCATGCAAAGAAAATGCAAAACTATGTTAATTATCCTATATGCACTGAGGATATTAACATTACCACGTTATAAGTTTTAGACATAATATACTATATTTATGGGGTGATATCTATTTTGGAATTTCTGAACTACGATATAATTTCTTGACGTCTAGCCTCCATATTCATGGTTTTTATCATATAAACTCTAAAATATACAAGTATTAGTGGAATTGTTCTAGAGACCCCTAGAATATTGGAAAGTGAAAACCACGGATATGGTTTTATATTCACCATGGTGGGTGATATATTATTCATCATGAATAATGAATCAAGAAATAATCTAGTAATGATTAACCTACTGTTATTTAAAAGTATATATGAATTCAATAATAGATTCCACATTCCAAAATCTACTTCAATGATTTTTTAGTTTCTCTAGATGTTGTATAGTTTTTTCATGGGTATTCTACATAATCTACTCATGGATGGTATAAGTGTAGGAAACATAAGTCATGGATTTTTAAGGAAAGGCTTTAATGTGTCTAGAAATATTTTATGACCATACATTCACACTAATCAACATGAAAAATATATTTAAATTATAATAATCATAGAAACATTAAATGATATTTATATTGTACTATTGGATCAATAATAAAACATTATGTAGGTTAACACATTATAGAAAATGTATATAAGGGTGAACAAAGAGGGTTGGTGACCTCAAAAAAAACCAATCAGGCATGTTATTTATATAGAAAAATTTTAGAATTAAATCATCATGATCATAAATTATCCATTTAGTAAGAATGATTTTCATTTACTTGTAAAATATTTGTGAGATAAATATTTTTTCAATGATATATATGTTGGTAAAACATGTGGAAACTGATCATTAGTCTTATATTTATTTAATACATGATTGAATAAGTAACTCTTAATTTATTGACTTTATGTTGTAATCCATGTCCAAGGGAAACAAGAATTTTGATGTAAACATAGGGGTGGATTAGACCATGTCAAATTACATTTACTAACATGGTATTGAAAAATAAATGTTGTAACAATCCATGATAGAAATTTATCTAACATCATATGGTATAAATTTCTCCAAGAAAAATATTATAAAAATTGGAGGAGATTAAAATTGATATTAGAACACCATACACTTTTACAATGGATCTATCACATATTCCATGTTATTTAGTAGGTATGAAAATTAAATCACAATAACTATTGTTGGGACATGTCAGATAAATCTTAGTGAAATACTTGGGTATCAGTCATGACTACTCAATAGTTGATGATAAAGTGTAAAGGACATGCAGCAAGTACTCATAGAGGAAGGAATACTTGTTAACAAAGATTAAAAACAATTATTTCTAAAGGAAATTGATATAGTATCAAAGTTATGATAAATAAATTTTCTGTAGAAGCTCATTAAATTAAGTTATATCCATATCTCAAAATAATGTGTTTGTTGTGCTTATGAAGAATCATAGAAATTAGTATAAAATATACACATATTTTTTAGTTTGTGGGATTGAACCTAGAGAGTAAAGTATTATCATAATATATATTATGATAAGTTTATAATAATTGTACTAGCTATGATGGAAATGTTATTATAGTGAAATAATGATAAACTCAAAGATATCAACACTTGAGGTGTTTTACAAAATGTGATATAGTCAGAAATATCTTAATTTCCATGTATTAAAACCTAAAAGGTCCAATGAAAAAATCTGTTACTAAATATAAGAATTATTTTATAATGTGAGTGATATCATATTTATGGTTAGTAAGTCTGATCTAATGAATATGGGAGTTTTGTGAAAGATGGATTTCCTAACCCAATATGAATAGTATTTTTCAATTATCATAAGTTGTATTAACAAAATTATACATGATATATTACTTCCATAATAGAATTTATACTTCTAAATACATTATTTATATGGTAATTTCCATTGACTATTTCTCATATAAACATGTCATAATAGATTCTAGATATAATATGAATCTTGACACACTATAAAAGTAATATTAAACATACACCCTATAGACTAGAAACATCATACTAATTTGGAACATATGTCCTAGAACTATCTTTACCACGATATCATAATCCATAATATATCAAATCATGAAATTCATACTTGGTGATCACATATATCATGATGAATTATCCACTAATAGGAATAACACATGTTATAAATATAAATAGTTATTCATATAAATGAACATTTTCATTGGTCACATGAATTGAGATAATTATTGATGTTTAAAATTTTAGCATGCACATTTATGAAATTTGCAAATCATAGTGTTTATATCTGTGCGAGGTATCCTGTGTTGCATGTGTCATTAGTGTTATGGCATTGGATGAATTCTAAAGACTAGATTTTCTACTTCCATGTAGAGGAAGAGATATATTGGGACCAGTTTACAAGAAAAATAGTACCCCAACTGAATCTATAGCCATGGGTGGAGGGGTTATGTCCATTTTACAAGGTCATAAAAATAATAAATAAACTGGATAATTATGGTGAAATAAGTTATAAATATTTTCTTATAAGATATCATGTGACAAAGATATTAGATAACAAAACATGTGTTCATAGGAGAAGTTTTCATTCCTATTAGGGATTTAATGGGTTTCTGGACTACTATCTTGGTCTTTGAAAACTACTCACTTATATTGATATAATGGCATAGAGGGTCACACAATAAGAATATTCAAAAAAAATTACAATTCAAGGGAATATGATTTTCGGATAAGGTGACCCCTCCAAAGGATTGGGTGATGTATGTGTTTAATTAGTTGTAAAGAAATAATTAAATTAATTATTATTAGAATTTATAATAACATGTTTTTAATTTATTTACTGATTATATTCATAAGTATATAAATGATTATAAAACATAATATTTTTATAAGGAATATTATTATTCAATGTTCTTTATGTATTTAATGGGAGAAACGAGTTCAGTTAATGGATTTCATTTTATCATGAACCATATATCTAATCTTATAAGTATTTGATAAAATAAAATATAAATTTATGACATAATTACTTCATTATTTTTTTTTCATTTAGAGTATATTTTTATTTTTATGTTATAATGGGTTTTAAGTGAAAATTTAAACCTACCTATATAAGACATGATAAGACTAATGTTTAGGGGTTATGCATTCACACGAATGATAGAGACACTTTCACTTCTCTCCCAAACTTTAGGATAAGAAAGAGGATATCTATGAACCCTAATCCTTGTTCTTGATATTGGATCATCAGAATAGTTCTATAATGATTATATGGATGTTGAGAGTAGCTTAGATTCTCTGTACTAGCACCAAAAGACAAAAACTATAGATACAGATTGTCTTATTAAATGTGTTTCGATGATCAAATGAGATCAGACCTCAGTTCCTTCATGAAATGATCACCAAAAAAATGAGTAAAACTATTGCATCAAAACAATGTAACATACCAATTTTTATTTAATTATTAATTTCTTCCACATGAGTTTCTTGGGTTGTAACTGAGTTTTAAATAACCAAATATACTTTCAAGACATCCTTCCAGTGAGTAAATCTAAAAATAATGACTTCTTATTTATTCCATATGAACCCTTTACTAATACTATTTTTTCATTATTATCACCAATAAATAAAAATGACTTAATCTCATTAGGGTAGTAGTCAATCACATTATGAAGTCGAAACATTTCATTTCTATAAAATAAAATTTCACACTTAACCAACTTTTCAGGATATACAATATTGAAGTTCCCTAAAGTACCACTCTGAATTGTATATAATCAATATTTGAGGTTTAACTGAATTTTTTTTATAATTCCTCATCAATAATTGAATATAGTGTTGATATTTAGAACTGCATATCATTATTAGACATATGGCCAATTTTATAGGACCAATCAAACCTAAAAATATATGGTGAGAGATTTTTCTACGTATTTAAAACATGGGTTGGATCAAAACCTTCTTCCTGTAAAATTTTAATACAAAAAATGGGTTTCACTGAAGCATTTAGATATATTATATATGTTTGAAACACCATTTTGATATGTTAATGATGGAGAACATAAGCTACTAGGACTTATTCAACTTTATGAAATGACAGTGAAGGTTAAAAACATTTCTCCACATATCGAGGTAGCATAGATTTTATTGAAATGTTATAATAACAATAATCGATAACAATTAAAGTTTAAGGTTAGAGATAAGTTATTCAATTGAATATCTCCTTGGAAAAAGGTTATGATATTTTGAAAAAATGGGAAGTTAAAACTTATATATATATCAGTCTCTTAAAGATTATCATTCGTATCAGGTTGATAACTTATCACATGTAACTTCTACTAAACCTCTCCTATGTTAACTATGTGTTCCATGTATCTCTTGTGTGGAAGAAAAAAGTTGATACATTACATTTATTGAACTCATATGTTGTAAAACTAAAAGATTTTTTATCCCGTTTAGAATAAATAGTATGGATTATCGATTAGTGATATATGGTTCTATGAAATAAAAATTTATAATTAGTCAATATTTTATAGAAGATTCATAAGTTTTAAGATGATATAGGAAAACATGGGGATATAATGAGGCATAAGTATCTTTATTTGTTTTCACAACATTAATATATTTTATAGGAAAGAATTATTATAAGGGCTAGAATGTAACACCTTTCAATTTTAGAATATATTTTCCTCTTGAATATATTCAACGTGTTCAATAGATTATGATGTATGAACCACACAAATTTATTGAAAAATGAAATTAATTATGTAAATAATAAAATAAATAATTTTATAAAACAAAATGGGGTCTAATTCAATATATATAATATAATTGATTCTAAAATAATTTTTTGAGTTATCATACTGAATTAAGAATTTTTAATCAATGTAAAATTTTTGAGGAAAAATATAAATAAATGTTACTAATTAAATTATACTAATAAAAAAATAAATCACAAAATTATATACATGTAATGGTTGTGTAATGATAAATAATTATAGTCCAATAATTCTTGGATAAATTGAAATGTTTGGTTTACAAAAATTGTTTTATTTATATCTATCTTAATTTAAAAGATAATTTTTCTTATTTTAAATATTAAATATAAGGAATATTATTTTTTATAAACATATAAAAATTTATGATCATTCATAAATTGATTTTTAATTGGTTAGAATTAAATTTAAAATCACTTGAATGTATGACAAGATATTTTGTAGAAAATTGTTTATATTTTTTGTAATGTATATTACAAAAATAGATTTAATTAATCACTACTAGTTAATGATTTTAATGAAATTTTTTAATATATTAAATAAAATATACTAACATTCGTTTAATGGTATTTTAATTTACATGGAATAAGAATGAAAACATTTTTTTACTTAATGATAAATTTTTTTATAAAAATAAATTTTTACATGTTTTTGACCAAATTTTAGAATTAAATTATACCAATTTTAGAATGAAAATTTGATAAAATATTTTATTTATTTGGAATAAAAAATTATAAATTTTGATATCGGGTCAATTTCATTTTTTTAGTAAAAAAAGTTACCTAGGTAAAAAAATACAATAATGTTAAGCTGAAATGATGTAAATGACTAAAATAATAGATTAGGGAATAAATATTACTAAAATATGTTCAAATTTTATTTTATGAGTTTATTTAGAACATGAATAATCATATAATAAAAAATTTATCCTTTTTTCCACTTTCCTTTGAGAATGATATTTTTATAGTCTAAAGTTAAGGAAACTTACAAGGATGGCATTCCCCTTACTTATAAAATGGATCCTACTCTCCTAACGTTTTTAGATGCGTTGACCACCTGAACATAACCATGATCCAAAAAAAATAACTTTTGAGTACCCTTATTCATCTCAAATTGGTTCTATAATCACCAAAAATGGTCCAAAGATGTCTTAATCTGTTTGATAGAGGTGGATATCCAAATAAGAGGTAATTAATAAAACTGAGTTCTTTTAAGTATATTTCTACTTCAACCACAACCAAAACCTATTATATAAATAATAATATTTCAAAATATGTATAAAATATATCTAGAAGTTTTATTATGTGAATGTAATAACAATTATATAGTTCTCATCCATCTAATGGAAAATTAAATCATCCCTCGTGCATCCACGTGGAATACTTTCTCCATGATGTGACATTTTTCATTATTCATTAGCACCTCACATAGATGATTATAAATGTTGATTTAATGAATATATATAATTTTTATAATATAATTATTATTCTTATATAATAAATTAGTATTTACATTACTTACTCCCCATCCATAGAAAAAAAAGAAAATATTGTTCATGTATTTGTACAGATTACCACATCTATGGAGTGATATGTCTCATTTTTTTCACTACCTTTCATGAAGGGTTATAAGATCTAATATAATAAATAAATATTATATGTATGAAATAATTATTATTCTATAACAATTCCCAATTCACAAAGGCTTGAACCACTGAACCAAAACATGAATGGAAAATAGAAGATTTGGCACCTGAATAATAATTTGGATGATGAATTTTTAAGAAATTGGTAATTGAAAATTATATGTGAATGATATATAGTAATATAAGCATGAATATAGTTCTTTATATATTTAAAATAAATATATATTTATTATAAACGAGGTTAACGTGTGTACAAAGAATTTCAGGATGTGAGGTAAGAGTTTATATTAAAATATCAGTTTTTATTGAGATTATTTTTATTTCAATTTCAATGCTAGTAAATTTTATTTTTATTTAATTATAAAACTCATAAATAGTATTATTCAATATTTATATAAATGGTTTTCAATTATTCTTTCCACTTTTCCAATATTTGTATCTCAAAAATTTTAAATCAGTATTTTTATGTAAATTCGACCTTATTTCTCTTTTTCGGTAGGGAATATTTGTTCTCCAAATCCATGTTCATAAAATTATTTTATAGAAGTTAATATATAAATTTAATTGAATTATTATGTTATTTCTGAAATATATTTTACTTTATTAAAAAATATTTTTAATGAATATTATTTCATTTTTCCAAATGTGTTCTTTTAATTTTCTTCCAAAAGCGTGAAATAAATCTTTTTTAAGATTTAATATAGAAATAGTTTTCCCGTGATGACGTACTTTATTTGGAATGAAAATTCCCCTACCAATTACTATTTTTTTTATACAATCCCCACTTCACATTATTCATAAAATTCTATGATTTTCAAAAAAATTGTTACAAAAATAAAAAATTATTTCCTCTAGTTTTTTTCAAATTATATTTATAGTGATTTTATAAGAGTATTTTGCATCTATTTTTATATTATTCAAGAATGGATATTATCTTCTAGAGATTTTATATAATTTTACCTTCCAATTTTTTCTATATATTCCTCATAAATATATTTTAAGGTTTTTTTCATGAAACTCATTTTAAAATAAGGGTTAATTACGGTGTGATGAAATTATTAATGTTTTCAAAGATCTTATAGAATAGATATATATGGTTTTCATTATGTGATGAGGACTAAAAATATATATCCAAAAAATTATTGGTCCAACATTGTTGTCTTATGAAATTTATGTAAATGTAAAAATAAGTGAACCTAATCCACAATAACACTCTATATACTATGTTAATGGGAATGGGGAGTGAAACCAATCCACTATAGGACTTTTTACACAATTTTATAATGTTTTGTGTAGTTGGTATTGTAAAAGGAAATGATATTTCATTATTATATGTTTTCCAAAAACGTTTTTCTTAGGATAATGATATTCTTTTACGGATTATGATTGATTATTTACAATTCCTCACTCTTATGAGTAATTTATTTTATTATAAAAAATCCTTCTTCAATGACTTATGATTTATGGTATGTGAATTATTGTGAATATTTTCATTACTTATGATCATATTCTAATACACATATTCTTATTATATATTACTTATGATCTTCAATTGTCATAAACTATTATTACACATTTTGATTAATTGAGATCAAAATTTATTATGTTTTCATTTCACTATGTTATAGAGAATGGTATTGGGTAGAATTTGGATAACAAGGGTATTATTTAAAATAACCATATGGTATATATTGAATATTTTTCATAAATAAATTGGTTTTCTATCTTTTATGACACAATCAATTCCAATATTCCATCCAACTAGAAACCCTACCAAGCCCGTGGCATGACCCAAAGTTAATTCGAGTCCCCCCAAGTTGGAAAGTAGTTCCTAGGAATAGAAAAAACATTTTTAGTTGTTTTACCAAATGAGTAATGATAAAAATCTATAAAAAATCAATAAAACCTTTACATAAACATCAAAATTTTCATAAGAAACATAGTTATTACAGGATAGGTAAATATAAGTCATAAGTTATAATTTTATTTTAATACTAAGACCAAAATAAACCTAAATATAAAAGACCAAAAAATAAGTAGAATTTCACCTCATGACATGAGGATTATCCTCCACAATTACACCACTATCTCACATCACAAAAAATAGAATGATGATAGATAGAGAAACTAATTCTTCCAAATGAGAAATTTATATTACCTGAACTTAAAAAAAGTTCTACATATACCGATTGGGTATATATAGGATATGAGCTCAAATTCATAATTTGATCCCATCAAGTGTTCCATGAATATATAATAAAATATAAATAAAAAATAAAATTTTATAAAGTAAGTGAACCACTTTAATTAAAAAATGATACTTTACTTGAAAGCAAATTAAGAATTTTATGAAAATTAAATGATTGTAAGAATAGATTATATGCACCATCATAAATTCCTATGTATATAGGTTAGTGGGGTTCTAGGTTAAACATATCTCAATGATCAAACATATATCCCTCATGTTCTAGAGCAGTTGGAGAGGAAGTACTCAAGTCCAATGGTATTTTCTATTTCATATTGTTTTTTTGTTGTTTCATCATTATCCTTATAGACATACCCAAGTCATAAGCCTACTAAATCTCCTTACTACTAGTACAAGCATACACACTAGGTACCCAGGGTTCCCAAGTGATTTTTTACATTTCAAAAAACATTACAACCCCCTTTAATCATATGTTAATCCACTACATTCTAGAAATATCATTTAAAAACATTTTTAAAATGGAGTAAACTATTCCCAAATCTACACACACCAATGCCCTTAAAATAACTATTTTTATAGCCACACACACAGAATTTAGAAAACATTTAGATATAAGGGAAAGAACATTTAAATTATCAAAACATACAATAACATGGAACCACTTACCTTTCTCTTTGAAATCCCCACCACCCATATGAAATCCACAATCCTAGATTAGATGATTCCCTACATAAATAAGAAAAACTCACAAAAATCAATATCTATGTAAAAAATCATATTTGACTCACTCTAGGTTAGCAAAATCAATAGAGAAAAGTGAAATTAATAAATAAGAAAGGAGAGAAAAATATGAAGGGATGAGATACACTAACATAGATATTTCTTAGAGATCCAAGATCAAATCATCCAAAGATTAAATCCAAGAGGGAAATATAGAATAGGGGAGAAAAAACTAAGGTCGTTTGAGTCATTAATTAGAAGAAACATGGGAGATAATGTTTAATAAATGTCGGTTATAATAGGAAAATCAAAAAACATAATGTATTGGTACTGTGCATGGTTTGTCCATAGGTTCTGACAAGCCATGAACCAACCGTGTAGGTGATTTTGTCTATGTATGTGGTGGTTCCATGGTTTAGGTCTCACGTTTTCAAAAATAATATTCCTAACTTTGTGGGATTCTAGTTCCACTGAACAAGATGCATGGTTTTATTGGTGGATGGATCATGTTGGTGTTCTTAACAGTGTAATATCATGAGTTCCTCTTTTAGGAATGAAAAGGTTTTTAGATTCTGAAATATCAGTTGTACTAATTATGCAACACCATATATCCCTCCAAAACCCTAAATTTTTTAAAAAATCTAGAAAATATATGAAATAAAATAGATAAAAAAATTAATTAAAAATACATAAAAACATAGTGGGTTAAACAATTTTCCCCACCATAGCACTTTCCATCATTTGGATGTTAACCCATAGGTTGATCAAGTAACAAGAGATGATTATTCTTCTATACCCAACAATTATATTTCTAAGACGTGTCCTCTTAATTCAAATTCTCCCATAAGACCCTAAATACCTGAATGAATTTACACCAAATCACCTTCACCTAGGAATCCACAATTCAAATTGGATGCTTGGTCACTACTAGATCAGGTACTAACTCATGTTCTCCTGAACTCAACACATGAGAAGTATCCATATTATATTTTTTTCATTTTGAAGGCATGTAAAACATCATGAATTGACATAAGAAAAGAAGGTAATTCCAGATGGAACACCAACTTATCATTCCTATCAGGGATCTCAAAATTTCAAACAAACCTGTTCATAAGAATCCATGGCCTACTATGATAGTGATAACCCAAGAGGGGTGTTACCATCAGAAACACTCAATCACCCATTAATAACTCCAAATATTATAATTTATGATCAACATATGAATTTTAGCAATCAACAACCAATTATGAATTATTTGACCCTTATTGGTTATCTACTACATGATGCTCAGTCCCACTATCGGTGTCTCTTCCACTTGAATCCACTATAGAGAAGACTAATATGGTTAACCATATAGTTCATAAGAAGGATCTATATAGATATAGTAATGATAATTATTATCAGATAATTAAACCAGTATAATATGGCTAACCCATAAACAACCAATGCCTAACAAAGGAGAACGAATCATATTTTATTGGATCTAGTTCTCCCACTTTTATTTAGTATTAGATGGAGGATGTTATTTAATATTAATACTAAAATGTGACCCCATTTCCATTTAAAGTAATTCCTAGAAACATTATGTAAGATAGGGGTTCAAATCAGAGATAATAATATATTGAACACTTTATAATATAACGATATCTTAGACATACAATCTTCCCATCTCTTTCTCTTTAGTTGAGTCCTTGATTGAAATAAAATGGGAATGTTTGTTAATTGATCGATAACCACCCAAATTTCATTCCTTATATTGGGTGTAATGGGTAAATCGATAATTAAATTCTTGGATAACTCATCCCACTTCTATGTAGGATTTTAAAGATTATATATAATTCATGAGGAATTCAAGTGCTTATATTTAAACTCCATAAAAGTATACAATCACGATAGAAGGTAATTTATATAATGTATCATACAAAGTCACTAGAACTAGTGTCACACATCATATAACAACTTGGTGGAACTAGGATAAAAATCCCATTGAGACTAATGGTAGTTCTACATCAATACATTCTATAATTCAAATGGTACATTGTGGTGGCCCTTGAAGAATATAACACTCTCAAAGCATAACGACCATTCACTTAGAACCTACAAACCATTTCAAAATAGTATTGATTACTAGAAAAACTCATATTATGGATCCTCATTCCAAATAATCTCTAGAAGAGAAGGTATCAGCTACATACAAACCAATAACATACCACCACTTTGTTCCTTATCTTCAGGGTACATACAAATAAAAATCCACATTAGATCCCATTCATCCTCAGACTCCTTCAAAACCTAGTTTGTAATCTTCCTACTCAGGTCATTATAAACTACCTTTCCACTACATGGGTTGTAGAAAATATCAATGTTGAACCCCTAAAGGTATTAAATCCAACATTCCTAGATAGGTTGAAAATATTTTCAGCAGAAAATTTAGCTTAATATTTTATGGTCTAGTAATATTGTATTCTTCTCCTTGAAAATAAAATGGTCCTATAATTTAAGGGAATGCATCACTACCTCCATCTTCAGTTAGGGATTCTAGTAAATATTCAACTATGTTTGGAGTTGGTGAGATCCATATGCCACCACATGGTCAAATTATATGAGAAAACAACCCAAAACTTTACTAAAATCATTACATTAAACCACATAACCCTGTCCAAAATTGATTAAAATCAATAAAGTGGTGGGGGTAAACCAAAAATTAAGATCTTAAAGGATTATTATAAATATATTCTCCAGAAGAACCTCACCCCTATAAGGGGGAGGGATTTCATCGATGTGGAAATCTGGGAGAAATCATTAATATATCACATTTACTACCCTTATAGGCCTAAAAATCTACTGATATAAAAAATCCTCATTTTATCCCATGAAATCACTACCTTGAGTTTTTATAGATCCATTGAAACCATTGTATTCTGAAATCACATACCAAGAATATTAACCTCCCAAATCCAGAGCCTATACTTTGAGATTTTATCATAAATATCGTAATTTGAAAGAATATTGAGAACAATTATCATATTATTCTCATTTATCTCTTCCAATATGTTAGAAAATAACACCATCCAGAAACAAAAAAAATGAAGTTAAGGTATCTTTAGATCAATGGATTAATTAAATACATGAAATCTATCAGATAATTTTTCAATATGAATGGAATTTCCTAATACTTCAAAAGGTTGTACCTGTTTTGGAAAGAGGTCTTGGGAATATCTTCATTTATCATCTTTACCCGGTGATACCTAGAATAGAGGTTGATATTTAAAAACCACCATTATCCCTTGATATAGTCAATGATTTCATAATTATAGGGAAGGGGGTATTTATTTTTATTTTTACTCTATTCAGATTCTAATAATCAATACACAACCAGAGGGATCCATCAGCCTTCATAGAGAAAAGCGCTGGTGTGGCCCAAAGAGGGGACCATGGGAAAATGACCCTTTTCACTCCAAGTCATCTAGCTATAGTTTTAAATCCCTTATCTATTTTGGGGTTTTATGATATGAGGTAAGATATATCAGTTGTTCCCCTAGTTCCAAATAGATGGTAAAGTCCACATTTCACCCAGGATGAAAACATGACAAATCATATAGCAACACCTTAGAGAGTTCCATTATAATTAGAGACAACATTCTCTATGATCCTTTCCCATTATCCTAAATTATTAGGGAAGCACCTAAAAGATAACATACCTTGATTTAAATTTTGAGGTCCAACACGACCTGACCATATATCCCATTCTTATTAAAGAACTTTAGCGCTTCCATTGGGTGATGTGAAATTCACCTAATGAAAATAGAAATAAATATGGGCCCTAAATAATTTCTTCCACTATATACCTAGGACCATGTTAAATTAGTCCATCCCTATGAAATGGTCAACCCCTTTCAGTCAACCTCTAATAAGAAGATAACACAATATGGGAATTGAAAACCATGTTCCTTCTACCTTTAAAGAGGTGTCACCAATTCTATGGAATATAACCTTATATCATTTGGTGGCTTCAATAGATATTCAATATGAGTATAAATTAATTAATTTTATGCATCAATATCAAAAAAATATAAAACTTCCAGGGATGACGAAATAATAATTTTACCAAAAATAGTTACAACACCTCTATCTGATTTCACTGGTGCATGATCTATAATATTAATGTGATTCGTGTTTGTCAGTGATTTTGGTGAACTAGTGACCCAAAACTCTACATTAAACTAAATATACAGAAAATAGTATCTATAATTGATACCACATTCACCAGAATGAGAGACCATGACTATGGATGCATCAGACCGGATGGATGTTATCTTCGTGAATGTAGATTTTTAACCACTCTAGGATGGATGGAAAAGTCTATAATGGTATTAAACATGTCCTATGTATCCACATTAATAGAAAAAACTATTTGGGGGAATAAATTTCACAATGCATGTCCATATTTCCCACATTAATATTACACAAAAAGTCCACCACCTAAATGTACTTATGACCACAATTTGGATGGATATCAAAACATACTACCACCATTCATTCCCTACTCCTCCCACTTAACATCCATTTCATATGAGCCAAACCCACATTGGATTGATATAATAGAAATACATAATAATCCTAGAATACCACCATAGTCACTATATACTATCATAGAATGGTCATCCACCTCAACAATGGTTCTCTTCTTGAACAAGAATACTTAAGATCGAATTTCTAGGTTCATAAATTCATCAAAATTCTGATTATTCAATTTTATAAGATACTACCTCAGTATAAAATCATATTATCTACATTAATTGGTTAGATTAATATAACAGTGAACTCTTCCCTAAATGAAGCTCCAAAAATTATAGAGACATGGTGAGGTCCAAAGACTGAGGTTATAAATTCTCATGGAAGATAGACTTGAAGTCATTCCATCCTACCCAATCAATCTTCTCTACCAAGACTACAAACTCTAATGTCCTATAACTGGGTATTTCTGATAGAAGAATTATAATATGAACTTTAGTAAATTCAGGATTCATAAGTAACTAAACAACAAATTAAATCATATCCACCTTGTCTTCCACTACTCAAGAATTTTTTCTTCTTTGAAACAAAGGGTATAGGTTTAAAAAACTCTTTCTCCTCATCATTTTCAAGACCCATTTTGGATTAAATATCCATTATTTTATGGGATCCCACTCTATAACACATATATTGGATAACCTTAACCCCTAAATAAACTAATCTTAGATCAACTGGTTTTCTAGGCACCTAGGATTCCCATGTTCTTTGTCCAATTTCAAAAACCATTCAAACCACCTTTCATCATAATTCAGGAGACCACATTCCAAGAATACTGTTTTTAACAATTTAAAAATTATTAATCCATTTAAAAATATTAAAACACACAAACACCCATTAAATATGTAACACCCCAGGCTTCTACTGTACGCTTCTCTTTGAATAATGCGATAGCGTGTGTTGTACGCAACACCGAGTTCTAACAACCAATCAAACTAGCCGTTATGAATAGTAATACCTAATTTTTGAAATTATATATATTTTATATTTCAAAATAGACTTCATTTTTGGATTCAGAATATAGAATTTAGCCTAAGATGAAATTTCGGTACTTTTCGGATAACTTTCATATTTTGATGAATAGTGAAAATTACTAAATTTTAATTAAAAACAACTTTTTTAATCAAAATAACTAATAGTGATAAATTATGAATTTTAGTGGTTTTAAAGTATATTTAGAATATATTTTTACCACTTAATATAATGTTGGCCATTGGACATAATTTTACAATTAAACCGAACATAAACAAGTGTCAATCTTTTGATAGTTATTATCTCATAAAAACACGCTTTTTGTTTTGACAGCGGGAATTAATTTTAAATTAATTTCTGCCACTTCTGTGTTTGGAATTTAGAAAAATGGATTCCATATTTGGAATCAGGATGTAAAAATTGTGTAAATAGGTAACTTTTATTTTTAGACATTTTGAATAATTACTGCAGTAAATATTTTATTTACCATGGTTAAGGGTAAATCCGGTAAATAAGGGTTAAAAACATAATATTATAATAATAATAATAAATTACCCTAAAATGTGTCCTAGCCTTATTGGTTGATACATGTTCGACCATAGGCATCTTTGGGTCGATTTTGGGACCCCATGGTGCCACTTATAGGTGATAGGGACACTTTTTTTTAATTAAGTTAAAATGAATACAAAAATGACACAAGCATATATCTTTTAGAAAAATAATTTTTACATAGGGTTATATATGTTGTATTTTAGATTATAAATATTCATTAGAAAGATAAAAAGAGTTCCTACATAATTATATTTTATTTATAATTTTTAGACATTAAATAATTTATGTTATTTATGACACAATGATGATGAATTAATTACTATAATAGTGAAAAATTAAAATAATTGATATTATAAATACCCAAATAAAAATAATATGAAACTTTTAATGAATTAAACTAATTTTATAGAATAATATGATATATTAGGATTGATTTAATTAACTTTTTTAGAAGTAATCAATCTGTTATTAGTTTCACAAAAATCAACTATTGAATAGTGTCAAAATTGACATAAAAGAGTTTTTAAAACAAATATTATATTATTAATTGATATTAAATTCCTAAAAATATAAGGTTCGGCAAAGAGACTTATATCATGATAGGTTCATAAATAATGGACCAATTGGGGGTCTCTTGGATGTATATGGTAAGTTTATTAACCATATAATATAAAAATACAAAGAGACATTGTAAAAGTGAAACTAATTAACTTAGAGTTAATACTTAAAGATAAGGTTAATATAATGACCCAAACCTTTCTACATTCAATTGGATGAATGGTTTTCGACCTATCCCCACCTTAGACTTTGAATAATAAACTTTTTATCCATTAGAAACCGAATATGAATTTATTATAAATTAATATTTCTAGCTTTTCCAAAGGTGCCCCACACCCCTCTTATAAAAGGGCACTCCTCCTTCTCATTTCTTCACACCTTAAAAGCCTTTTGGTTCGGCCAAAATCTTCCCTAAAACTCTCCCAACTTCCCTCAATACAACCTAGAGGCATTAGTTTGATCAGAAAGCCAACCTAAGGAGCCCTTTTGATCAAATCAAAAGGAAGAAACCGAAGAAGAGGTAATGTTTTCACCACCCCTTTTCCAAGTTCCTTTCTTCTTCCACTTCTTCTTCCTTTGTTGTTAGCAATATAAAATAATAACTAAAGTATCATATATATACTGTGATGTTATTATAAATATGGTACAACCATATTCAGTATTCTATCCACCCTCTGAATAACATGTCACCATACGTGCGTACGTACGGCTTACCGTCTCCACGTCGTGGTGTAATTGTTATTCAATATAATATTATTTGGATGGGTATAATAATGATGTGTAACTCATGTAAATAATAAATATAACATGTTAATAATTCTTTATATATGATATACCATCCACTTATATATTATTTTAATATCAAAAGAATGATATTGTCGCTCGTGCGTACGTACGGACTACCATCTCCATGAACGCGATGAGATTCATTCTCCATCGTATCCATTCAAGTATAATTATCATTTGATGATTTAAAAAATGATTTTTAAGGACTTGATATCATTCTGGATATAAATAATATACCACCTATCCTTTACAAACATGTCTTACATAACAAAACATATAAAAGAAAACAAGCAAGTTAACACCCGAAACAACGATAATACTAAGATATTATTATCAAATCAATATTAAAAGATCATATAGGATATCTTATTAATGTATATGATTCTTGTATAATTTAATAACAATTATTTCACCATTATACAGGAGGTTAACCTACCCCAACCAAGTAAAAGTACAAGGTAAGGGTTATTTCACAATCTTTTCATTATCCGAGGTTGTTTATATGTAATAATCTACTGGGATCTCTTTATCATCCACATCCATGTTTTATTAAATATGTATTTTAAAACATTTTTATTATTTACAAGAATATGGGTTAAAGTCATTTATACCCTTGTTTGACTTTTTGTAAGAGGAATCTTTCTGTTGTTTTCAAAACAAGGTCCTTTTTAACCTTTTCGATAAAATTAAGGTAAAAATGTTTTTTTAACTTATACGGCAGGTGTGGTTATTTTATGCCGTTATAAAATCATAAAAGATTTCCTTACAAGCTTATATGAATATTTTAAAAGAAAATGTTTTATTTGGCTCTTAAATGATTTAAAAAATAGAAAGAGATATTTCTCTAAAAAGAGTTTTGATTTCATCTATGTCAACATCCTTTGATGGATTTTACGCTTATTTGAAGTTGATTTATTATGATACAAAACTTCTATATTGTATTGAAGGTTTTGTGATATGTTTGCCTGTGGATGTGCTATTTTTATACCATTCATAGTTTATGGTGAAATTATTGACATTTCGTATGCTAGTTTTAATACGAATGTTTATGTTATGTTTAAACCTTTTCATATGGGAATGCATTGGACTTAATATGTGATGGGTGGAGCCCGATATAGCTCCTCGATGCATCGGTAGGTCTCATGAGACAAACTAGTGTCTTGACACAAGGCCTTGGCAA
This sequence comes from Viscum album, assembly GCA_963277665.1. NCBI lineage: Eukaryota > Viridiplantae > Streptophyta > Magnoliopsida > Santalales > Viscaceae > Viscum > Viscum album. The sequence goes on from OY728122.1 coordinate 82,394,925, forward strand.
AATCTTATTTGTAGTCTTGGCACGAGGCCTTGGCTATGTGGTTATGATAGTCTGACATTATGCATTCCAACATTATAAAAGTGGTTATTGATATTGCATGTGATTATTTGATTAGTAGAATATCCATGTGAACAAGTAAATGGCATTATTTCATTTTACTATGTTGAAGTTCAAGTTTAAAAGGCTTTTGTTTTAGTAATGCATTGCCTTAAATGTTTATTCTTATTTTGAATGTTCTGCTATATTGTTATCCTTACTGGGCATTTGAGCTCACCCCTTTTCTATGTTTTATTTTTCCCATGATGTGAAGAAGTAAGTTATGAATGAACTGCAGGGATATTATGAGGGGATAATAGTCTGGATTGTGGAGACATTATATTGTTGTAGTATTTTTTTCATTTTATGATGTAATGTAAAACTTATGAATATATCTAGTGTTTCCAAGGCTACTAAACCAATCGGTCTTTCGAGATTTGATCTTTCTTGTGATCATTCCAATGTTATGTAATAATGCACCGACTCTGGGTAACTAGGGTCGGGGCGTTACAGTTGGTATCAGAGGATGTTTAGTACAAACCTTGGAAGCTAGATTTAGATAAAATCTGATTAGAGCACGTAGACCTAAGATGAACTTTGAGGATTAGTATAGAAGAACTTCCTAGAATTTTGGTATTTTAGAGATTTTGTGAGTTTTCCGAGCAATACATCCCTGTATGGATACGAGCAGGTAGAGGCGGATCTGGCACAAATGTACCTAGGGGTAAAACCCGAAAACACCGCTTTGAGATAGACTCGAACGGGAACTGGTGCACGACAACGAGCCTTGCTGCACTCTTGGTTACGACACTCCCGAGGGATATGCTTAGGATAACTCTCATTTTCTTTACAAATAATTATCAAGGGTTTATGAGTATATACTTCCTCAAAGAAAACATTTTTATGATTATGGATTATATCTATAAATAGTTCAATTTATGTTAAATGTTTTATAAGTTTGAGATTATGTATTTTGATTCATAAACTCATCTAGTTTATGCCATTGTTTAGAAATGGCGCCTAGTGGAAGAAATGGAAACCGTATCAATGCATGCACTCCATGTAGGGATTTCCCTCCTGCTCAAGATAATTATAGTGGGGCTGGTGATGCAACTGGTGCCGATCAGCTAATCATCATACTGGGACAACTTACTCAGGTTATGAATAATAACCTTACCCGTATGGAGCACCCTGATCCAAAGCGTGGAGGATCAATGTTAGATTGATTCATGAGGCAAAAACCACCAACGTTCAATGGGAGTACAAATCCCTTAGTAGCTGAGCAATGGATAAATTCCCTAGAGAAAATATTTCAGGCTTTGGGGAGCAGTGAAAGGGAAAAAGTTATCATGGCAGTTTACCGCCTCACTGGAGATGCTGATCAATGGTGGTCATTGATTCAAAACATGAAGGAAGATGATGAAGTATCAAATATGGAATGGAGGGAGTTCAAAGATCTGTTTTTAGAAAAATACTTTCCTCGCGACCATCGAGCAGATATGGAAATGCAATTTTTGAGTCTGAGACAAAAGGATGATGAGAATGTCACAAAGTATGAGGCTAACTTTACATGGTTAGCAAGGTATGCTGGAGATTATATACGTAACCCAATAAGTAAGATTGATCATTTCTTTGATGGGTTAAAACCATTTCTTCGTCGAGCATTAGTCTCATAATCCTTTTCGTCGTACGAAGACATTGTCTCATGTGCAATCAAGACCAAAAATGAATTCTCTAAGTCTTATGAATTTAAAGCAAAGCAAGAGAAGAAGAGACCTGCTGATCAATCTGGGAATGGAAATAAGGGGAAGAAGGGAAAGGTTGAATATCCATCCTGTGGTAAATGTGGGAATAAACACCCTAGTACTTGCTTGAAGGGAATGGGCGTCTGTTACAAGTGTGGGGAAAAAGGCCACCATTCTCGGGATTGTAAAGGGAAGAAGGAAGCTACCAATGTTCAGTGCTACAATTGCAGGGAGATGGGGAATTATGCAAATGAATATCCTAAGCGTCAGGAGAACTTACCTCAGAAAAGGCCAAGGGATCAAGGCCATGCTTATGCTATCACTATTGCTGAGGTAGAAGCTCCGAAAGACGTGGTGGTAGGTAATTTAATGGTTTCCTCAAGTTTAGAAAATGCATTATTTGATTCTAGATCATTGCATTGTTTCATATCTTCCTAGTTTTCTAAGAAAATTAGATATTTCCAATTTTATTTAATAAGGGAGTTGTCAGTTAAAACTCCTAAGGGAAGTATCATTGCAACAAAGTTTTGTGAATCAGTCCCCATTAGAGCACATAAATGATCATTATCTGTTGATCTCATCATCATACCTATGATTGAGTTTGATATAATCCTCGGTATGGACTGGCTTTCAGACTATGGTGCGAAGAGTTATTGTAAGAAGAAAGAGGTTACGATTCTTGATGATAATGATAAGGAACACCTTATCTTTAGTGCAGAATCATCACCACCTAATTCTTATTTAGATCCACCCCCAGTAGCTCAACTAAATTCAATTATTCGGGAGGAAGAGAATGAACTAACTGTCGGTGAGGAAAGGAATGTTCAAATAGAGGATGTACCTGTTGTGAAAGAATTTGTAGATGTATTTCCAGAAGATTTACCTGGACATCCTCCAGAACGAGAAGTTGAGTTTTCCATTGATTTAATTCCTGGATCAAGGCCTATATCGAAGACCCTGTACAGAATGGCCACTGTAGAGTTAGTCGAACTAAAGAAACAACTAGATTAATTGAGTAATAAAGGATTTATTCGCCCTAGTGTTTCCCCATGGGGAGACCCAGTTCTTTTTGTTAAAGAGAAAGATGGATCTATGAGGTTATGTATCGACTATAGGGAGATCAATTCTATAACGATAAAAAAAAGTATCTCCTACCTCGTATTGATGATTTATTTGAACAACTACATGGAGCTCAATAAATTTCAAAGATTGACCTTCGATCTGGATACCATCAGTTGTGTGTGAAGAAGGAAGACATTCTAAAGACAGAATTTCAAACCAGGTACGGGCATTATGAGTTTACTGTAATGCCATTTGGATTGACTAATGCACCCTCTGTATTCATGGATTTGATGAATAGAGTTTTCAAGGAGTATCTCTATGAATTTGTGGTGGTATTTATTGATGATATCTTGGTATACTCCAAAACCTACGAAGATCATGAAAATCACTTGGGCATTATCTTGAAGACTCTGAGGAGGCATGAATTATATGGGAAGTTTAGAAAGTGTGAATTCTGGCTTCAGGAGATTTCTTTTCTTGGCCATATTTTCTCTAAAGATGGAATCTCCATTGATCCTTCTAAGACCAAGGCAATCCAAGAATTGCAAGCACCTACGAGTATATCTGAGGTACGTAGTTTTATTGGTTTGGCAGGTTGTTATCGACGTTTCGTCTAGAATTTTTCCCGATTGGCCAACCCATTAACGAAGCTCACACGTAAAGGGGTTAAATTTGTTTGGACAAAAGAGTGTGAGGAATGTTTCGAAGAACTGAAGAGAAGATTAGTCAATGCTCATATATTGACTCTACTATCGGGGAATGATGGGTTCGTTATTTATAGTGATGCATCAAAGAAATGACTTGGTTGTGTCCTTATGCAGAATGATAGAGTTATTTCCTATGCATCACGACAGTTGAAAATTCATGAACAAAACTATCCTACTCATGATCACGAGTTAGCAGCTGTGATCTTTTCTTTGAAGATATGGAGGCACTACCTCTATGGTGAAAAATGTGAGATTTATACTGATCACAAGAGTTTGAAGTATATTTTCTCACAAAAAGAACTCAACATGAGGCAAAGGAGATGGCTTGAATTACTCAAGGATTATGATTGCACGATACACTACCACCCGGGGAAAGCAAACAAGGTGGCAGATGCTTTGAGTAGAAAAGACCCTGGAGTTTTGACCAATATGAGAATTGAAATGGATCCAATTTTCATGGATCTAGTGAATATGGATATGGGAATAACCAGGAAGGTGAAACATCAATGCTTTTTCAAATGGTTGCTAAACCATCTTTACTAGAAAGGATTAAGAGTTCTCAGACCGATGATGAAGAATTTCAAAAGAAGATTAAAGCTGTGAATGATGGGAGATTGAGAGACTTTGTGTATGAAGATGGAATTTTGAAATTCGGGAAGAGACTTTGTGTTCCCGATATACCTGATCTAAAAAGGGAATTGTTGGATAATGCTCATAGTTACAATTTCTCTATACACCATGGGAGCACCAAAATGTATAGAGATTTGAAGGAACATTTTTTGTGGGACAACATGAAGAGGGAGATTGCTGATTTTGTGTCAAGATGTATGGTTTGTCAATAAGTGAAAGCTGGAAGGCAACAACCTGGAGGAGTCATGCAACCTCTTCCCATACCGTAGTGGAAATGGGACAATATTACGATGGACTTTGTCATGCGGCTACCAAAGACTCCTAGAAGGAACGATGCAATATGAGTTATTGTTGATCATCTTACCAAGTCAGTACATTTTCTTGCTATAAGAGAAGATCTACCCCTGGAACGTCTAGCAAGACTATATATTAATGAAGTTGTGAGACTTCATGGTGTACCCCTATCGATTGTTTCTGATCGTGATCCCCGTTTTACTTCAAGATTTTGGAAAAGTCATCAGAAATCCCTGGATACTAAACTTCATTTGAGAACTGCTTACCACCCTCAGACAGACGGACAATCAGAACGGACCATTAAGACCTTATAAGACATGTTGAGATCTTGCTCACTTGACTTTTAGGGCATGTGGGATAAATATTTACCACTGGTAGAATTTTCCTATAACAATAGCTTCCATTCGAGTATTCAGATGGCACCATATGAAGCGTTATACGGAAAGAGATGTCGTACACCAACCAGTTGGGATGACGTTGGTGAAAAAAAAACTTATAGGCCCAGAACTGGTGGAGGAAATGGTGGAAAAGGTAAAGGTAATCCAAAATCACATCAAAGCAGCTCAAAGTAGGCAGAAGAGCTATGCCGATAATCGAAGGAAGGATTTGGAATTTCAAGTCGGTGATCATGTTTTCCTGAAGATATCTCCATGGAAGGGAGTCATACGTTTTGGTAAGAAAGGTAAATTGAGTCCCAGGTACATCGGACCTTTCGAAATTCTAGAACGAATTGGGGCTGTGGCTTACCGATTGGTAATTCCGCCAAGTCTCTCCAAAGTTCATGATGTGTTCCATGTATCTCTATTGAGGAAATACATGCCTGACCCAACGCACGTACTCAACTATGAGGAATTAGAACTGGAACCCGATCTTTCCTATTGTGAAGAGCCCGTCAGGATTCTTGATACAAGAGAACAAGTACTGAGAAACCGGACGACGCGTCTGGTAAAGGTTTTGTGGAGAAACCATAAGATGGATGGGGAAACGTGGGAACCCGAGGAACTTATGATGAAGAACCACCCGAGTCTTTTAATGCGGTAGTATTCTTGAAATTTCGAGGACGAAATTATTTGAATGAGGGGAGAATGTAAAACCCCAAGCTTCTACGGTACGCTTCTCTTTGAATAATGCGATAGCGTGTGTTGTACGCAACACCGAGTTCTAACAACCAATCAAACTAGTCGTTATGAATAGTAATACCTACTTTTTGAAATTATATATATTTTATATTTGAAAATGGACTTCATTTTTGGATTCGGAATATATAATTTAGCCTAAGATGAAATTTCGGTACTTTTCGGATAACTTTCATATTTTGATGAATAGTGAAAATTACTAAATTTTAATTAAAAAAAACTTTTTTAATCAAAATAATTAATAGTGATAAATTATGAATTTGAGTGGTTTTAAAGTATATTTATAATATAGTTTTACCACTTAATATAATGTTGGTCATTGGACAAAATTTTACAATTAAACCGAACATAAACAAGTGTCAATCTTTTGATAGTTATTATCTCTTAAAAACACGCTTTTTGTTTTGACAGCGGGAATTAATTTTAAATAAATTTCTGGCACTTCTCTGTTTTGAATTTAAAAAAATGGATTCCATATTTTGAATCAGGATGTACAAATTGTGAAAATAGGTAACTTTTATTTTTAGACATTTTGAATAATTACTGCGGTAAATATTTTATTTACCATGGTTAAGGGTAAATCCGGTAAATAAGGGTTAACAAAATAATATTATAACAATACTAAATTACCCTAAAACGTGTTCTATCCTTATTGGTTGATAAATGTTCGACCATAGGAATCTTTGGGTCGATTTTGGGACCCCATGGTGCCACTTGTAGGTGATAGGGAAACTTTTTTTAATTAAGTTAAAATGAATACAAAAATGACACAAGCATATATCATTTAGAGAAATAATTTTTACATAGGGTTATATATGTTGGATTTTAGATTATAAATATTAATTAGAAATATAAAAAGATTTCCTACATAATGATATTTTATTTATAATTTTTAGACATTAAATAATTTAATTTATTTATGACACAATGATGATAAATTAATTACTATAATAGTGAAAAATTAAAATAATTGATATTATAAATACCCAAATAAATATAATATGAAACTTTTAATGAATTAAAATAATTTTATAGGATAGTATGATATATTAGGATTGATTTAATTGACATTTTTCGAAGTAATCAATCTGTTATAAGTTTCACAAAAATCAACTATTAAATAGTGTCAAAATTGACATAAAAGAGTTTTTAAAACAAATATTATATTATTAATTGATATTAAATTCCTAAAAATATAAGGTTCGGCCAAGAGACTTATATAATGATAGGTGAATCATTAATGGACCAATTGGGGGTCGCTTGGATGTATATGGTAAGTTTAATAACCATATAATATAAAAATACAAAGAGACATTGTAAAAGTGAAACTAATTAACTTAGAGTTATTACTTAAAGATAAGGTTAATATAATGACCCAAACCTGTCTAAATTCTATTGGATGAATGGTTTTCGACCTATCCCCACCTTAGACTTTTAATAATCAACTTTGTATCCATTAGAAACCGAATATTAATTTATTATAAATTAATATTTCTAACTTTTCCAAAGGTGCCCCTCACCCCTCTTATAAAAGGGCACCCCTCCTTCTCATTTCTTCACACCTTCATGGCCATTTGGTTTGGCAAAACTCTTCCCAAATACTCTCCGAACTTCCCTCACTACAACCTAGAGGCCTTAGTTTGATCATAAATCCAACCTAAGGAGCCCTTTTTATCAAATCAAAAGGAAGAAACCGAAGAAGAGGTAATGTTTTCACCACCCCTTTTCCAAGTTCCTTTCTTCTTCCACTTCTACTTACTTTGTTGTTACCATTATAAAATAATAACTACAGTATCATATATATACTGTGATGTTAGTATAAATATGGTACAACCATATTCAGTATTCTATCCACCCTTTGAATAACATGTCACCATACGTGCGTACATACGGCTTACCGTCTCCACGTCGTGGTGTAATTGTTATTCAATATTATATTATATGGATGGGTATAATAATGATGTGTAACTCATGTAAATAATAAATACAACATTTTAATGATTCTGTATATATGATATACCATCAACTTATATATTATTTTAATATCAAAAGAATGATATTGTCGCTCGTGCGTACGTACGGACTACCGTCTCCACGAACGCGATGAGATTCATTCTCCATCGTATCCATTCAAGTATAATTATCATTTGATGATTTAAAAAATGATGTTTAAGGACTTGATATCATTCTGGATATGAATAATATACAACCTATCCTTTACAAACATGTCTTACGTAACAAAACATATAAAAGAAAACAAGTAAGTTAACACCCGAAACAACGATAATACTAAGATATTATTATCAAATCAATATTAAAATATCATATATGATATCATATTAATGTATATGATTCTTGTATAATTTAATAACAATTATTTCACCATTATACAGGAGGTTAACCTACCCCAACCAAGGAAAAGTACAAGGTAAGGGTTATTTCACAATCTGTTCATTATCCGAGATTGTTTATATGTAATAATCTACTGGGATCTCTTTATCATCCACATCCATGTTTTCTTAAAGATGTATTTAAAAACATTTTTATTATTTAAAATAATATGGTTTAAAGTCATTTATACCCTTGTTTGACTTTTTATAATAGGAATCTTTCCCTTGTTTTCAAAACAAGGTCCTTTTTAACCTTTTCGATAGAATTAAGGTAAGAATGTTTTTTTAACTTATACGGCGGGTGCGGTTATTTTCCGCCGTTATAAAATCATCAAAGATTTCCTTACAAGCTTATAAGAATATTTTCAAAGAAAATGTTTTATTTGGCTCTTAAATGATTTCAAAAATAGAAATAGATATTTCTCTAAAAAGAGTTTTGATTTCATCTATGTCAACATCCTTTGATGGATTTTACGCTTATTTGAAGTTGATTTATTATGATACAAAACTTCTATATTGTATTGAAGGTTTTGTGATATGTTTGACTGTGGATGTGCTATTTTTATACCATTCATAGTTTATGGGGAAATTATTGACATTTCTTATGCTAGTTTTAATACGAATGTTTATGTTATGTTTAAACCTTTTCATATGGGAATGCATTGGACTTAATATGTGATGGGTGGAGCCCGCTATTGCTCCTCGATGCATCGGTAGGTCTCATGAGACAAACTAGTGTCTTAGCACAAGGCCTTGGAAAAATCTTATTTGTAGTCTTGGCACGAGGCCTTGGCTTTGTGGTTATGATAGTCTGGCATTATGCATTCCAACATTATAAAAGTGGTTATTGATATTGCATGTGATTATTCGATTAGTAGAATATCCATGTGAACAAGTAAATGGAATTATTTAATTTTACTATGTTGAAGTTCAAGTTTAAAAGGCTTTTGTTTTAGTAATGCATTGCCTTAAATGTTTATTCTTATTTTGAATGTTCCGCTATATTGTTATCCTTACTGGGCATTTGAGCTCACCCCTTTTCTATGTTTTATTTTTCCCAGGATGTGAAGAAGTAAGTGATGAATGACCTGCAGGGATATTATGAGGGGATAATAGTGTGGACTGTGGAGACATTATGTTGTTGTAGTAGTTTTTCATTTTATGATGTAATGTAAAACTTATGAATATATCTAGTGTTTCCAAGGCTACTAAACCAATCTGTCTTTCGAGATTTGATCTTTCTTGTGATCATGCCAATGTTATGTAATAATGCACCGACTCTGGGTAACTAGGGTCGGGGCGTTACAAAATAACCACTTCCACACACAAAAACTATTTAGAACACATTTAGAAATAATGGAAATCATATTTAAATTATATAATAGTAGAAAAACATGTAACCAACTACCATTATCTTTTAAATCATCATCCTTGGATGAAATAAACAGGAAAATATATGAGTATATCTTATGTATGTATGAAAATGATACCAACATAAATATCTATTACAAAAAATTCTGATATTACCCACTATAGTTAAACACTACCACTAAAGAGAGGATAACTTAAGAAAGGTGAAAAAAGAGACAAAGAGAATGGAATTGGAGACACATAATTTTGTATTTATTGATGATAAAATCTCAAAACAACCATTTTTGAATCTAATGGTGATAGAGAAGAGGGGAGGCACACCTAAGACCATGTGTTTTGTGAATGAGGAAAAATTAGGGTGAAATGGGTTTAAAATGGGTATGGTATGAATAGAAAATTAAAAAAAAATTCAGATAGACCACATGGTTTGTCCTGAGGGTATACCAGACTATAAAACAATCTTGCATGAATGTTTGTCCAAATATGTGGAGGCTGTAAGATTTGGTCCCATAGATTCAAAACCTATGTTCCCAATCGTGTGAGCTTCTAGTGATACAGACCAAGTCATAATGTTTTTTGGGGTCCTAGTATATGAATTTGTTCCTAACCATGAGAGATCCTCAGTACCTATTTCAAGTAATTCATGGTTTTTAGATGCTGGAAAATTGTTCCCACAATCCATGATCCACCCTTTGACCATCAAAAAACATTTATTTCTTCATAGAAAATATCCAAACAATCTATAATGAAAAATCAAGACAATAAATAAATGAAATATACATGAATAGAACATCATGGGTGGTACATTGTAACAAAATACCCTCAACCATTATTGTTATTTGGAATTTATTATTATTATATTTATTAAAGATTTATCTACAATACTATGATGATAATGTACGTTATGATCAGGTCTACATATATAAAACCAATATGAGATGAACATAAATTAAAAAATACCAATATTTTTGGATAAAATTTTAAAAAAATCACACCACATCCATCCTCAATCACTTATATTCTTCAAACATGACCCTAAACACCATAAGAAGATAATAGGTAATAATAAGGGTGTATGATTGAGAATGAAATCCCATGATAAAAAAGAAATATTTCTTAAGGAATAAATTCTAGATGTTTTAAATATTTATTCAATGTCATCTAGTAAATCAGTATTGTCTCTAAAATACATAATAATGAAATGAACACTGTATGAAATTCATAAAACTAGTTGAATTTATATGTAAAAAGGAAAATACAAAAAACATACTGTAAGATTATGTGTTATAGAGAAATGGATTCCATCCAAATTGACCCCTAAAAATTAGAAAACAAATTTTTTTATAACACATGATCAAAATCCATTTTATTTTATTCATACCAAATAACATGGGAATATAATGATATTTTTCATTCTAGAATGACTAGACCTTGAAAATTTATTATGATACACTTACTTCAACACAATTTCTTAGTTTATAAATCACATAAATTGTTAATCCATCATGACACATCATGGAACAACTGACGAATTACTGGCGTAACACACATCATTGAAACCATACTGAAATTGTGACTGAACTACTGACCCATAAAAACTAGTAATAAAACCGAATCATTCCAACCTACAAAATTTCTATATAATTTAATGAAGTTATACATAATTTTTTAAATGATAATAAAAAGAATAATTTATAAAGACAGTAGGAAATACTTCTTCCTCTAGACCAGTCATGGTTCATTGATAGCCGAGATATGAAATGATGTGTACTCATACTTATTTTTTTCAACAAATTAAACATATATATTATCATTTTTCTCTAAAATCACTCCCAAAAACACATTCACTATAAGTTAACAAATTAAAGTCCCATAAAAATCTATGTTTCTGTTATTTTCACTCATATGAATTTCAAAATATTTTTTATTTTTCAATAACTCAATATTATGATTAATAGTAATTAAAATACTATCCATAATTGAAAACATTAACTAATGATGATGAATATATGGCCCATTCTATTAGTTTTACAAAACATTTAAAGTTAACTATGAAAAAACAAGTTTGATTCTATTTATTAATTTCAAAATTTTGGAAACAATTTTCTTGGGTAGAATAATTGATTCTAATAAATATTTTTAAAAATGGATATGTCCATCTAAAAAGGGTCAAAATTATTACAAGAATTCTTTTATTCCATTTTTTAGTAAATCTTATTAAATAGTAAAGAAATATTTCATAATATTTTTGTATATTTTTTATAAATATTATTAATTATGATATATTTATCAATTGTCAATAAAACCTATCAAAAAAGTATAGATTATAAAGATTTTACTATTAAATATCTATTAAAAAATATTTCTTTTTCTATTCTTAAATATCACCATTTCATTGTCTCAATTAATATCACAATCATAGTAGTCCTTGGTGACATTTTACATGTAATTGAAGTTAAATTCTTGTACCTTTCCTAAAATTAATATGTACTGATCTAATATACAATTGAGTATTTTTAATAGATCCATTATAATGAAAATATTTGGAATTACTTTTCAATAAATTATCATGATAATATTTTATTGAATTATTTAGATTATCAATTTTAACAGTAAAATTTAAAGACACTATATCTATATTCCTTGTCAAAAATATACAAATAGAAATTATTTAAACTAAAATTGCTATAATAATATACTTGTCAACTCATTAGGGGGAAGTGTATGTTTCTAATAATCAAGAAGAAAGTATTTAAATGGATTTCGAAATGATTGTAGTTAATTTGATTAATTTTATGGTCAATGGGCCAGTAAGAATTTTATCTCCTAAAGGAAATATTGTAGAGACAGATGAGGTAGTTAGAGGTCATCATTTCTCAAAAAGGGATAAACGAACATATAAGTTATTTGAAATACTTGATGACATGCAACCCAAATTATATATAAAACATATTTTTTCATAAAAATTCATTTATCATTGATTTATTACACTTTAGTACATTTAGTCAGTTGATAAAAACATTGAGTAAAATTGTGATAGCGCTTCATCAAAATGTGCCCATCATTTATGAAAGTATTATTGAGTTAATCTACCATGATTTCAATTTTCAAAGAGATATTCTTTCATATATGAGACTAAGAATTCATGTATAAATAATTTTACTTTGATCAAAATAGTTACTCCCTCATTTATGTTTGTCTAAAACTCATTCAGATAGAAGGATAATTGTGTAACATAACATTATAAAAGATATTATATAACCATTTCAAAATGGAAGATGTAGGTTGGTACAAAAAAATGTTTTTCATTCCCTTAAAACCTTGTTTGATTATATTATTTAGCTGATTTAAAATACCAAAATTTATGAGATTTCATATGGGAAATAACGAGAAAAAAGTTAATCGAACACCCTTTTTTATAGAATATTTTATGGTATAAATAATACAATCTCTAATAAATTAAAATATTGTAGTAAATTATAAATTCATATAAAATAGAATTACGGAAACTAAAAGTTGTAAAATAAAATTTTTATGAAAAGTAGATTTTTTATAAATAGGATTTACATTTAAAAAACCAAATTATTAAATTTTAGAATTTTAATTTTGTAAAATTAAATTAATTTTTGAACTGAACATGATAAAATTCCCTTTGGATAAATTTTTTACATTTTATAAAATAGTAGATTTTTAGGTGAATAGTGAAAAATACCTATTTTACAAATACTGTCACTTTTACAGCATTAACAGAAAAAAATAATGACATAAAAGTTTTTGAAACATTTTTTATATAAAATATATATTTATAAAGTATAATAAATCATTTAAAAATATAATGATGAATTTATAAAACCCATGTTTATCATTCTTGAAACATAAGTAATATATTACTCTTAAAACTATTTTTATTCACTTATATTTAAAAAATTGTCAATTGTTGAAAATAAATCAAAAAAAATTAATTTATATTTTTTATAAATATTGTGATACTATTTAATAAGTTCAATTTCATATTTAGTTATAAACTTATAAACACTAAAATTAAATTTAATGACCATGATAATGGTGAAAAATTTATTTTCAAATAATAATTTCATTAATGTTGTTTAATATTAATATAATAAATTAATTTTATATATTTTATATAATCACATTTTTATGATTGTTTCACATATATAAAATTTTATTATCACTTATTTAAATCATATTTGTTTTTATATAAGATCAATAACAATTAATGCAGAAAGAATAATTTTTCTATAAATTGTTTTATATATATTAAATGTTTGAATTAGAATTTTAAGTTCATTTTATTGAGATATTTAATTAGATTATATGAAGAAAATATTTATGTACATAAAATTAAAAAAATTTAATATGGATTTCATTGTTTTTAATAATAAAATATTAATTACTTGGGTAATAACTTTTTACCAAGGTAAAAAATGATAAAAAGTAAAAAACTAACTGTTAAATTTTTATAAAAGTGTATTTTTTTAAAATGAATTATAGGGGATTTTTCAATCTCATATCGACTTAAAATTAATTATTTTTAAATTTTGGCACAAATGACCCATAAATATTTTCATTTCATCATTGAAAAATTTATGCGTATTTAAGGAAATTATATTGTCTTTACTCCAAAAAGGATATCACATGAACCACATTTATTTGCCCATTAAAAATATTTAGATTGACTAAAAATGAGCCTTATTATCTCTTATATCATATCACCAAATACTATATGACATGGTCTACTAAAAATACCAGTCTACATATCCTTAAGGTGTTACCCAAGGGAAAATATCCAATGGTAGAATTAATGTTTTCAACTGAACACTGTTAGTTCATTTCTTATTATACACCATAAAATATTTTAATTACATAAAAATATGATTATATTAGTATTTATAATATTATTCAATGTTAATATTCTTATGTAACTACCATTTTCTACAATCATCCTAAGCATTTAAATAATAAAAAATGTATCATGTGTTATGTGTGGACTATGGCCTCCAAAAGTGATGTGTTCCATTTCTTATAACTACTATACAAGTAGGCTCAAAGGGAGTATTTTATGAAAAAAATATAATATTAAAAATATAATTAAGATTATTAAAATATAATCCATTTCCTACCTCCTATATGTTCTATGTAAATAAATGTGTCACCTGTGCGTACGTGTAGACTACCACCTCCACAATGGTGATGTATTTGTGTTTTTTATCTAGTGGTTTATTTTTCAAATATCTTAAAATATAATTCACAACCTAAAAAATAAAAATAATATCATTAATTTTCTATAATAATTATAAGAACTCAAAATAATCACATTGTTAACCATAGTTACCCATAAATTATATATTGTTCTTGTTTGTGTGGGTTTAACCACCTATTTGAAAAATTCTATAATTTTTTATAATGGATGATATATAAACCTAAAAAGTTATTATATTATATTTTAATTATAAAATTACGTTTTTCTTATGGTTTTTTAATAGTTATACTATTAGTTAACTTATTATTATTGTACATCCTTTTGTTGATTATAATTTAATGAATTAAGTTTGCCACCAACTTCAACACAATGAATCATATACCAAATACTTATGAAATGAAATTACAACATTACATTTCATTATGAGTCATTTATTACATTACATATAATTCTTTTTTAATGATTATATTTTAATCTATAAAAAATAATAAACACCACAATTATTAAACTTTTACAAAATTAACAATCAAGACTAATGTCCTTTGATTATGGAAATAAAGTATAACTAAGTAAAATAAATATAACAAATGATTCTAAATTAATTTTTTAAAAGGTTATATTTATGAATATAGTTCTCAAATAGGTTAATAATATTAATATATTAGATATACATGAGTTTAGAGTATGTTTTGAAGCACATTTTAAAAGGTATTGGTTTTTAAACTCAACTTTTCCCAATTGAAATACGATTCATATTCACAATGTGTATAATTTTTTTAAAGTAATATATTGAGAATATATTTTTTATCACAATTTTTTTTTGAAATATATTATATTTAATAATCCATCTCACATTCTATTTTTCATTGGATTTCAATCCAAAAGATACCAAAGTTGTAATTGTATTTCTTAACTCAACTCCCTATATTGAGTTATAATGCTTCTTTTTAACCTTTTTATGGAATATTGTTTTCTTACACACTAAAATTATATTTCAATTAAATTTAAATTCCTATTTAGGGATAACTAATTTATAATTAAAAACTTTTACCTTGATGAATTTTTCCTCAAAAAGTATATCATTGTTGACAATAATTATCTTCCTATTTTATAATAGTTTCCCCTCCGTATCCATATTTTACATTCCCTACATTGATATCATTATATTTTGAAATCCAATTATTTGATATATCATATGACCTATAGATTTCCCAATTCCTCTTTTAAAAATTACATTTCATTATATATTTTAACAATGTGGGTTTCGTAAAAAGTATTTAAAAGTATTAATTTTTTTTGCCTTTCAAGGCCATATAAGTTTTCTTACACTCCACATTTCCTATGAAAACAGTTATATAATTATCATGTCCCTAATATTAATGATAACTTTTAAAAGTAATTTTTTTAATATTTTACACTTTTCTATTATAAAAATTAATTTTAAATATGACATTTTACTTCTTCTTTTAAGAGTATGCTAGTAACCATTTTACAGTAACTCTAACCATGTGAGAATTATTATTAATGAATATTAATTTCTATTTATTAAATGTATTTCCAAATTATTTTAACTATTTATTATTTTTAAAGGAATATATAATATTCTTATATTTTTTTAATGTAAATGTTTTATTTTTAGAAGTAATTAATGATTTTAAAATGGATTTTAAAGGCTTCTGTTTTTGAGAAATAACTATTGTGTGTTTATATTTCTTATTGAATAATATATTTGGAAGAATATCTTTGTTATAATATGTTTATATAAAATTAAATTTTATTGATTATAAATGATAATTTTTATTAATCACATCGTATTAAGTTTTAATAAACTTTTTAGGTGTTTTTAGTACATTTTAAAACGGATATATCCCTGTTTTTTTCATATGATTTAACCAATGATCTTAAGAAAGTATTATACATATATTCCAATAGTATTAAGGATCCTTATTTTACACTATGATATTTTTTATCCACAAGAGAACTTATTTATATGGATAGTGAATAGAATATTGTAGGAACATTTTTTTGTGAAACTAGTCTCCATTCAATGGGTTAATTAAGTGATGTTTGAATATTAAATAGTTTTATATTTTAATGTCACATATTTGACTGGATGATTAGTATGTGATAGCTAGACCCTATATAACATGACAATGCATTGTTTGAGGTTTTACACCTAATAATATAAATATGTTGACTTTGAACATAATGAGGATTAGCTACAATAACAATATTGAGCATCAACTCAATGTGTTTATCTATGTTCAAAATATTGAGAGTGAAAATGGTGTAGATTATCTATGTTAACAATGTTGAGAGTGAACATGATGAAAATTACCCACATTCAAAATATTGAGCATGAAAATGATGTAGATTATCTACACATAAAATATTGAACTTGAACATGAGGAAAATTATATATGTTCACAAGATTAAGTGTGAACATGATGCAAATTATCAACATTAGGAAGATTGATTATGAACCTGATGTTGTTGGATATGTTTATAATTTTATTATTTCTGTACATATGTTTATAGCATAATTATACATTATATTTTTATGTTTTGTTCCAGGGATCAAGTTTATTATCTTAAAATCTTATATCTTGGTACACGTTTATTTGAGATTACATGTCATTCCTTCATGAATTATTGAAAACTGTTTTTATGTATTTCTCTCTTTTTTAAAATATTTCTCCCATACCCATTATTTTTCATATTATTATGATTTAACCCTTTATGACATGTCTGTAAGATTTCGATTAATGAGTATTTGATCTTACCACTTTAATATGTTTCAATTCACTAGGTTATGAAGAAAAATATTACGTTGGATATTCTTAAAAGGGGGGTATAGTGTAGTTTTATTATGAAGAATTTTTTATGAGTAACATAAAATAATATTCTTATATATATGAACCTCAAAGAAACTAAACCTTATATTCTAGGGATTTTTTTGGTAATTGTGATATATAATGTCTTAATTTTTGAAATATATGTATGTTTACTTTTAGTCATCTCATTTTGTATAAAATCCATATTTTAAATAATGTTTTTTAGAATTGAACAAGGGAGTGTGGGTCTGGGTGCTATTAAAATAGTGGTTTTGGGTTTATTTTCCCTTTTTTTGTTCTTTTATATTGATTTTATCATTTTCGAACTATTTTGGATTTTTATTCTATCTTTTCATTAATGTACACTACTACAAATACACCCTGTATCAGCGCTAAAAATGGACTTTAACAGCGCTATAAATGTGCTGTTAAAGCCGGAGAAGATAAGGGGGGTCACCTTTATCAGCGCTAA
Source organism: Viscum album (assembly GCA_963277665.1). Classification (NCBI taxonomy): domain Eukaryota; kingdom Viridiplantae; phylum Streptophyta; class Magnoliopsida; order Santalales; family Viscaceae; genus Viscum; species Viscum album. The sequence goes on from OY728122.1 coordinate 82,412,823, forward strand.
AAAAAAGCGCTGATAAAAATACCCCTTTATCAGCATTTTTTTAGCGCTGATTGTAACGTCCCGAGTCCGGAGCCCCTCCACTGGTGCCCCGTACCCGGTTCACCACATGACCTCAAGCGTGTTTCCCCGAACCCCAGAGGCTGCCGACTAGCAGCGAGGGCCTTGGTGAGTCGGTGGGGAAAGTATGCCCTCATTTGGTAAGGTATACAAGGTAAGAAAACAATAATAAACAATGGAAGTAGTAAAAGACATGCACAACAACATAAACCAAACAACGGAAGCAATGTAGATATATAACTATGATGAAAATGATGCAGCATGTACAAGTATCTATGGAAAACATCAAACACAATAACGTGCTGAAATACAACTGAAACCAAGTGCAAAAGAAAAACAAATAATCTCCTCAGCATCGCAAGCCACGGCTCTGTCCCATGCTCCCCAGCTCCTGATGCAGTCAAGACCCTAAAGTAGAAGGGCGGTTTCCCTTGTCTATACCTGCAGCAACATAGTCTGATTGGGCCCAAAAGCATAGCCCAAACAGGGTGTGAGATACAATCCCAGTAGGCAATCACCCAAAGATTTGTGCCTAATAGCCAATGAATACATGGAAATACTAAAACAAGAAGAAGTAAACAGAAAAGCACAAATAGCTAGAATCCACAGTTCTAACAAGCATAGCACACAAGTAAGCAGTCAACAACAAGAAGAAAACAGGTAACCCTCTGGGTAGCTCTCACAGTCTAACCACTATGGTTCAACCTCTAAGTACTATTAACCCTCTGGGACGCACACACAGTCTCACCCCTCTGGTTCAGCTACTTAATTGAGAAGACTCTATTGGGAAGCACTCATCGTCAATTCCACATATAGTATCGTATCGTGCTAAAGGCTCTCTGGGGAAGCACTCAATTTCAATTCCCCCTATAGCCCACATCACAATTAAATGACACTCTAGAGAAGCCCTTCTGTCAATTCTCCCCTTGGTCTCGCATCGTGATTAAAAGAAACTCTGGAGAACCCCTTCTGTCAATTCCCCCTTTGGTCTACTACTCTAGGTTCTCACAGTCCTGAGTGAAAGGTAATACATACTCAGCACACGTGTACATCGTCCAAGTAATCCTCAAGAACTACTTGGATATCAACTAAGGCTCAACAGAAAAACAAGGCAACAGTCCACAATCCTACAACTAGGCATGGAAACTGGATAAACGCCAAACAGGCAGAACAAGAATGGAAAGCAAACTGAGCACAAACAAAATACTCTAATCACAAGCAATAACCTCTACTAAAGCAATCAAGCAAAGCAGAAAAGTAACAAGGGCAAAACAAGAAACACACAATACCCCGTTCAAAAGTATTGGTCGAAATTGCACAAAATATCCATCAACTTTCTACAGAAAGGCACAAACCACCTACCTTGATCCTAGGAGATCGATATACGTGAACCTCGACTAAAGATTTTCATTAGAACGACTTAGAGATGAAAAAACGCAAAAAATGTTCATCCCACGATAACATGGAATGGAGGAGAAATCATGAAATGAGGCTCAAGAAGAAGGAAGAACTCACCGCTACGCTTCCAATGCAATCGACCATGCTCGAAACGGAGAACGGACGGCGAGGCGGGAGTTCGTCGAAGATCCGGCCGTACGGTCGCTCTCAGACGATCGAAAACTGAAGAAGAAGACGAATATGGGGGTTAGGTGCAACCCCGGTACGTTTAATGAAAAAAAGAAAGTACACGGTGTGTACTTATAGAGTACACAGTGTGTACTTCAATTTTTTCCATGCACTGAAAAATCGGCCTCCACCTCATCCTTACACACCGTGTGTATGGCCCAGAAATGGCTAGCACATGGCTTCGAGCCGGAACAGAGTACATGGCGTGTACTCAAAAAGTACACAGCGTGTAATTTGAAAATTTCTAGAAAAACCATTTTTCTTAAAAACTCCAGAAAAAAGGAAAAACATACCTGAACAAATATCCGGGTTCTTACAAACTTCCCCCCTTAAAGAAATTTGTCCCCGAATTTCCCTAACGAGGTGGAGAAGAAGAATCCCCAAACAGCTCCGGCCACAACAATCGTACATCGACCTCCCTCTCCCAGGTATCGTCCTGTACTCACCCATGCTGCAATAACACTCATACCAGAGGAACAGACCGCCCTTGGAGAACCTTCGTACCATGATCGACAATCCGGATAGGATGATCCTCAAGTGATGCATCCACTTCAATCTCGACTTCCTCCGTATGAAAGACGTGAGACGGGTCTGAAAAGTAAAATTGGAGCTAAGAGACATGGAAGACGTCATGCATGGCCCGATACCTCTGAGGTAGCTGCAACCGATAGGCGACCGACCCCACTCTCTCCAAGAAATCAAATGGCCCGACGTATCATGGTGAAAGTTTACCCTGTATCTGAATTCTCTTGTGTCCCAACCTCGGTGCGACATGTAGGAAAACCCGATCACCAACCTCGAACTCCAGAGGTCGTCTCTGCTGATCAGCATAAGACTTATGCTGAGACCGTGCTGTAGCCATCCTCTTCCGAATCAGCTCTACCTGCTCTGAAGTCTCCTGTACAAGACGAGGTCCCAACAAAGCTTCCTCTCCTGCCTCCAGCCAGCATAAGGGTGATCGACATGGCCTATGTACAAAGCCTCGTATGGCGCCATCTAGATGGTCGCCTGGAAACTGTTGTTGCAGGCGAACTCCACTAGAGGAATATTCTTCTCCCACGAACTGCCAACGTCAAGGATGCAAGCTCAGAGCATATCCTAAAGCACCTGGATCGTGCCCTCGGACCGGCCATCAGTCTGGGGATGGTATGATGTACTCAAAAGTACCTGTGTACCCAAGGCCATCTGAAGTCCCTGCCAGAACCGAGAGGCAAAGCGCACATCTCTGTCTGAAACAATAGAGCGCGGAACTCTACGCAGACTCACAATCTCTCTGATGTAAAGTCTTACCAGATCATCGACACTAAAGGTTTCCTTGATCGGAAATAAGTGATCAACCTTCGTAAGTCTATCGACGAAAACCCAAACAACATCGTTCCCTCATGACGACCTCAACAACCCAGTCACGATGTCCATCGCAACATCATTCCACTTCCACTCCGGAATGGGTAACTGCTGTAAGAGCCCCACTGATCGCTGGTGCTCTTCTTTCACCTGCTTACAAGTAGAACATCTCATGACAAATCCAGAAACATCTTTCTTCATACCTGGCCACCAGTATTGGCGATGAAGGTCCTGATACATCTTGGTGACGCCAGGATGAACTGCCCAAATAGAGGAATGGAAATCCCGCATCAGCTCCTCGCGTATGTCTGCCGGCACCCATACGTGTAACACCCTAGGTAAATAAAGAATATGAAATTTTCTTATTTATCCAAATTTGTGAATAAAATATTAATGACTTTAAAGGTGACGCTATGCTCGATGGTGTACCCAACACGCAACAACGAGTTTCTTGGGAATCTTACGTTGCACTCTAATAATAAAATAATATTATTTTAAATGGTAGTTAACATGTAGCCGTTGTATTGGCGGGAATGGATAGAAATAAATAAAATATGATTATATATTTTTTTAAATGTTTTTACATTTATCCAATAAAAGATAATGGCTTAAAATACGGAAAGAATTCAATTTTAGGCGTATATGCCCTAGTTTTCACTAAAGGTTCACTTATCACCTTTTGATGTTGAACCATCATTAAATATAGTTTTTTTCACTCTTAAACATTCTATTGGACCAAATAAAACTCTTCTTAAGAATCGGGACATGAAAATTTACTTTGTGTAAATATTTGGTATCTTTCCGTTAATGTTCATTTTTTTAATGAATAGTGTCAAACGTTGTATATTAATTCAGAACCTCCTATAATATAATTTATTTATATGATTAGATTATCTTTTTAATTGGTTTTAAAGTGAAATTAGAAAATATTTTTACCATTAAATCCAATAGTGGTCGTTGGAATTAATTTTACTTTGAAATTGGACTTAAACTAGTGTCAATCTTTTGATACTTATTGTTTCATAAAAACACGCTATTTTCTCTGATAACGGGAATTAATTATTAAATTAATTAATTTGCCTTATATGTTTTGAATTTTGTAAAATAGACTTCATTTTGGAATTCGGAATATCAAATATAGCTTATGGTGAATTTTTTGGAATTTTCTGAAAAACTTCAATTTTTGATGAATAGTGAAACCACTAAGTGGTACTTATAAAAACTGATTTTTCCGTTTAAATGAAATTTTGCTATCTTTGTGTTTTGAATTTATAAAATCCGACATACATGGTTGTCATTAAGAAGTAAAATGTGGTTCAATGGGATAAAAATAATTTTTTGGTGAATAGTAACTTATTAAGTTTTTAATCGCGATTAGAGGTAATTAGCGTAGTTTAAGATAAAAATAATGTTTTAATAATAAGAAATGAACTTGACACATGTCCTACCCTCATTGGTTGTGTCATGGCCGACCAAGACAATCCATGAGTCAACTTGGGGACCCCATGGATCCACTTTGTTTGGGAAATGACATAAATAACTTTTTATTTAATGTAAAAGTAAAAATGACACAAACATAATATGTTTTACGAAAACAATTTTTACATGGGGTTATAAAGATCAGATTTTAGATTATAAATAGTCATTGGAAAGGTAAAAAGATTTCATATATCATAGTAATTTTTTTTATAATTTTTAGACATTAAATAAATTAAATTATTTATGACATCATAATGATGCAGCGATGACATCATTATCTGACGATTTAAATAAAATGAGAAGATAATGTAAACTCTATGACCTAAACATGTCCAAAACTTATTGGATGGGTGTATTTATAACCCTTATCACCATATACACGAATTATATCAATGTGGGACCTTTTAAAACCGAAACACATTTTCAAATAAAGTAATATTTCTTACTTTCCAAAAGTGCCCCTCCTCTCCTCTTATAAAAGGCCCCCACCTCTACCTCATTTCACACACTCCTCAAGCCTTTGGCTCGGCCAACCCCTGACCATTTACTCTCTCCACATCCCTCTCCTAATCCTAGAGGATTCCCTTTGGGAAGAATCCTTTCAAAGGAAGCCTTTAGGCTCAAATCAAAAGGAGTTACACTTTTAAAGGTAATTCATTCTCTCATGTTCATTTGTTTTATTTTGATTCTCCAACCCCCTAAACTCTTTTTATTTACTTCTTTTGTAACAAAAACAGTATCTCCAATATACTAGGATGTTTTTATAAGATTTATTGGAGCTAAAATCTCACACAACTACATCAAATCGTTAAAGAACATACGGTTTCCGTGGATGGAGAAATCCTGCCTCTCGAAATGATGATTGTTCAATACTCATTTAACACCTTAAAAGGTGGCCATTATGATGTCAATATTTTTATATATGATATATAATATGTTTATGTTTTCCTTAATCTTCTGTTTTTTTTCATTTTGGGCATACCTTGATGGTTTCCATTATGGGTAAACGCGATATCTTCATTTAAGGAAGTGCGGACTACCGCCCCCTCAAAGTGATTTGATTCGTTAAATACCATATGTGGGACGTATAAAGGATTGAACTATGATATTATATATGATATTATACTGGAATTATAATATACCTTTATATCATTATGATTCCATTCTATAAAATACAAAATAGAAATGAAAGTAACGTTCATGCGTACGTACGGCTTACAGTCTCCATGAACGGTGCATTTCATTTCTTACCTCTAAATTATTATGTAATGTTATAAATGCATGAATGTACTGGATATATATTACATATATGATATCTACATCATGAATACAATTCTGGATATAATAAACATTTGGCCACACGAACAACATGTAATTGTAAGAAGTCCACTTTCGACTTAAGAACCAAATATCGACAAAACAAATATTATTAATTTAAATGATTACATAATGTTTATGAAATGGTAATAAGTGATATTAAAGGAATAATGAACATGAAAAAGGTTCTTAAGGAATTAGAAATTAACTCAACTTTATTATTCATGAGATTAAAGAACGATCGAGTCAAGTCAGACCCGAGGTAAGGGATCCTACTCCTCTCTTTCTTTTTAAGTACACACTTTTATGTCATTCCTTTTAAAGATCATCTTTCTTGTTATTGGGATGTTCTCTTATATTACACTTACTGTAATTTTTATGTTCATGTGATGAGAGACCCTATTCTCTCTCATCAATACATTTTGGATGTTTTGAGTGGCGCCGTTAGGCTGCCGAACTTTCGTAAGAGATCTAACCTCTCTCTTTCTTTTTAAGTACTCTCCTTTATGTCACTTCTTTTTCCTCTTTGTAATGTTGGGGGATGTTCTTTTATATTCCTCTTGCTGTAAATTTTATTGTAATGTGATGATATGCCCTATTTTATCTCATCAATCCATATTTGGAAGTTTTATGTGGCGCCGTTAGGCTGTTGAGTTTTCGTAAGGGATTTTTCATCTCACTTTTATTCCCGTGAGATTTATGCTACATTTGCCACAAATTCCATTGATTGGTGTATGTAATGCCCATTATTATACCCTTTGTGTAATATACTTTCGTTTATGAGTATTTACATCAATGATCTATTGTCCTTCTTTCATGGGGTGTATGTTTTGAAAGATACCCAAGTCGGTAAGGGAACCTTTCACCCTCCTCTTTTATAAAATACTTCTTTTGTTGGGTCTTTTAATTTACATATTGTTATGTTGGGATATGTTCTCATATATCCTTATTGATGTATATTTTATGTCCAAGTGATCAGATACACTTTTTATCTCTCATCAACTCATTTTGATGTGATGCCGTTAGGCTGTCAAGGGAACTTTTTAACCCAATTTCGATTTCTTTGGGTTCAACATGTAGTCATTGAATATGTCATCCATTGAATATGTGTGAATGAACTTTTATTGTTTTACACTTAATATCCACTTATATTGGGTGTATTTATATTTGTCACACATATTTTTGAGATTGATTTGTCCTTAATTTAAGGATACCTTCTTTATAAGGGATTTCATCACATTTGACATTTCTATTGAGGGTTCATTGTTGTTATGCACCAATTCACTCTTATATGGTGTATATACTGTCCTTTGGAGTATTATATCAGGAATCCATTTATTCTCATGATATTATAAAGTTCTGACTAAATGTTATTCCATAATTATTGTATTCATGTGTCTCTAATTTTGGTAAAAACCCCTTTAACCAAAATATCGTTTTAAATGTTTTAATTATTTGTTCTTATTAATATCCATGTTTTCAAAATGGTTTTAAGGATTTATTTATATGGATATTAATGGATTAAAATTTTAATCTTCAAGGTGGCATGGGACACTTTGATTCAAAAATATCTTTATTAAATGTTTTAAATGGTTTTGGAAATGGTTTCATTTTGAATGGATTCATTATTTCAATATACTAAAATGTTATATTGTGATTGAAATGTGGAAATGTTATGTTTCCTATATGAAGGTTTTATGTGATACATTTATGTTATGGTTCTTGGTCATTGTTATGAAAACGGGTGGTTCTGTGATAAACTAAGGGTGGGTGAGCCCGATATAGCTCTCCAATGCATTGGGTAACGCGAAGGAGTGAAACGTTAAGGTTTCTCCGAAGAGATTTAGGGAATATACTGTGATGGGTATTCCAAACGTAACCAAGAGGGTTACTCCCTACGTAAGAATGTTATGAATGCCTCAAGTTACCTTTTATGTCATATGATTTCTATTATTTATTCATTATTTGATATGCCTATGTTTTATGGGTAAAGTGTGATGTCATTCTAATGTATATATGAACTCATGTTTCCTTTCCATATTTTTATAACTCTTACTGAACTTTTTATGCTCATCCCAAGTTTTTGAAATGTTTTTCACAGGTTAAGAGAAAGGTACATGATGTGATGATAGTGTCAAGGATGTGTCAAGAAAGAACCCATGTTTTATTTAAAATATGTTTCCGTTGATGGGAAGAATGAATACTGTCTTTTATGTAACCACTTTGTTTAGATGTGGAATGTAATGCAAGTTTCATGATCTAATTCTCTAAAACTCTAAACCTGAAAAGATCCTCAATGTGTAATCTTGTAATAACTCAAGATTAAGTAAGGTTTAAGGCTGGGGCCTTATAGTTGGTATCAGAGGTCGGTTTAGATAACTTTAGAGGTTAGGGTATTCTCTAAGCATAAGTGACATTACCATAATGGTTAGGATTTCAGAAAGAGTCCTAGTTTTAGATAAAGTGAATGAGTAAGTGTATCTTAGTGTTTACCTTCCTCATTAGTACATGATGGTTTTGTTGATATACTCACACTGACATTTCTATTTTTAGTGAATGGATGGATCTAGCAGGCACCAAAGAGACAACAGGTTTGAAGGAAACTGTGGTGGTTCTCTGATTAAGATACTAGATAAAATAGAGGATTCAACGAGGAAACTCGTGGTTGTTCTAAACCAAATATCAAGGAGTCATGATCAACCACTTGAACCTTGGTATGTTCTATAAAGCATCATGTACGAGATGAACAATCGATGTGGAAGTTCAGGTAATATTAAAAAAGGTAACCATTAGGGTTTATATGATCCTCACTTTTTAGGTAATTATGGGTTACTCTATGATATGATGGAAAATGAAAGGAATGAGATAAACTTGAGGTTAAAATATGTTATGATTATTTTTGAAGATTTTATCTCATTTTGGGGAATGTTTTATGAATTATATAGTTTTGGAAAAAGGACAACACGCAGACCGTGTGACTACCCGTCGCGTCGGACAAAGCTGCGGGAATCAAACCCACAACCAAAGTGCGACTGGTATTTATCGCCTACCACTGGACTACGTGAAGTCCCTAGTTATTTTGACCGATTCTTTTTAGTTATATGATTTTATGAATTAAGAGTAAGTTTATTTTGGGTTATTTATGAAAATGATTAACCTATCATGGAGGATATGTAATTAGGTTAATTACTTTTCAATACGAGACTTTAAGAGCAACTGATATTGTTTGGAGATAAATGTTACAATTTAACTTGGAAGACTATGTGACTAAATCCTTAAAATATTTGGGTTTCAATCTTAGTTTGGTTTACTTTGAAGGATTTTATGGACAAAATGTTTATCTAATGGTCTTCGTTGATCTTTGGGTTTTGTTGTAACTTTTTTTGAGATTAAGAATAGATTTTCTTTTTATAAAGGGTTATCCTTTTTTGGATTATATGACCTTGTACTAGCCTTTTTGGTTTTGGTTTTGGTTAAATTCTAAGGACATGGAAATTATATAGTTCTCTTTTGTGGATTAGGTGATTCTCTAGAAGTTGATTATAGTACTCTTAATGCGAACAAGTCTCCCTAAATACACGTCTTTTGGAAAAAATATGAGTTTGATTAAGGAATCTAGTAAAAGTTGAAAGTCAACATGATAAGTGATTATGATTCCTTATGAATAAATTCCTCAATATTAAGTAACTTAAAACAAAAATGTTGTCTATTAACTTTTCCTACTGGGGAACCCAACACCGTTTAACCCATCACAAGTTTGTGATTTTCTTGTGGTTAAATTTCTCCTAAACATTTTTTCTATCACTCTCCATCAGAACATGACCCTGTGTTTTCTCCTCCATGTCCATGTTTTCTTACATGGAGTCCTAGTATGGGTTAACTAGGGTGACCTCTGTACTTATATTTCTTTATTTTAAAGTGATTGTTTTACCGACTCTTCTTCCGATGTGGGACTTTAAAGGATGTTTCCAAGCTCAATTTTAAAAATTGTGAGGACGCAATTCCCAAAAGGGGGGAAGGATGTAACACCCCAGGTAAATAAAGAATATGACATTTTCTTATTTATCCAAATTTGTGAATAAAATATTAATATGACTTTAAAGGGGACGCTATGCTCGATGGTGTACCCAACACGCAACAACGAGTTTCTTGGGAATCTTACGTTGCACTCTAATAATAAAATAATATTATTTTAAAAGGTAGTTAACATGTAGCCGTTGTATTGGCGGGAATGGATAGAAATAACTAAAATATTATTATATTTGTTTTTAAATGTTTTTACATTTATCCAATAATAGATAATGGCTTAAAATACAGAAAGAATTCAATTTTAGGTGTATATGCCCTAGTTTTCACTAAAGGTTCACTTATCACCTTTTGATGTTGAACCATCATTAAATATAGTTTTGTTCACTCTTAAACATTCTATTGGACCAAATAAAACTCTTCTTAAGAACCAGGACATCAAAATTTACTTTTTGTAAATTTTTGGTATCTTTCCGTTAATGTTCATTTTTTTAATGAATAGTGTAAAACGTTGTATATTAATTCCGAACCTCCTATAATCTAATTTATTTATATGATTAGATTATCTTTTTAATTGGTTTTAATGTGAAATTAGAAAATATTTTTACCATTAAATCCAATAGTGGTCGTTGGAATTAATTTCACTTTGAAATCAGACTTAAACTAGTGTCAATCTTTTGATACTTATTATTTCATAAAAACACGCTATTTGCTCTGACAGCGGGAATTAATTATTAAATTAATTAATCTGACTTATATGTTTTGAATTTTGTAAAATAGACTTCATTTTTGAATTCAGAATATCAAATATAGCTTATGGTGAATTTTTGGGAATTTTCTGAAAAACTTCAATTTTTGATGAATAGTGAAACCACTAAGTGGTACTTATAAAAACTGATTTTTCCATTTAAATGAAATTTTTCTATCTTTGTGTTTTGAATTTCGAAAATCCGACATACATGGTTGTCATTAAGAAGTAAAATGTTGTTCAATGGGATAAAAATAATTTTTTGGCGAATAGTAACTTATTAAGTTTTTAATCGCGATTAGAGGTAATTAGCGTAGTTTATGGTAAAAATAATGTTTTAATAATAAGAAATGAACTTTAAACATGTCCTACCCTCATTGTTTGTGTAATGGCCGACCAAGACAAGCCATGGGTCAACTTGGGGACCCCATGGATCCACTTTGGTTGGGAAATGACATAAATAACTTTTTATTTAATGTAAAAGTAAAAATGACACAAACATAATATGTTTTACGAAAACACTTTTTACATGGGGTTATAAAGATCAGAGTTTCGAATATAAATAGTCATTGGAAATCTAAAAAGATTTCAAACATCATAGTAATTTTTTTATAATTTTTAGACATTAAATAAATTAAATTATTTATGACATCATAATGATGCAGCGATGACATCATTATCTGACGATTTAAAAAAAATGAGATGATAATGTAAACTCTATGACCTAAACATGTCCAAAACTTATTGGATGGGTGGATTTATAACCCTTATCACCATATCCACAAATTATATCAATGTGGGACCTTTTAAAACCGAAACACATTTTCAAATAATGTAATATTTCTTACTTTCCAAAAGTGCCCCTCCTCTCCTCTTATAAAAGGCCCCCACCTCTACCTCATTTCACACACCCATAAAGCCTTTGGCTCGGCCAACCCCTGCCCATTTACTCTCTACACAGCCCTCTCCTCATCCTAGAGGATTCCCATTGGGCATAATCCTTTCAAAGGAAGACTTTAGGCTCAAATCAAAAGGAGTTACACTTTTAAAGGTAATTTATTCTCTCATGTTCATTTGTTTTATTTTGCTTCTCCAACCCCCTAAACTCATTTTATTTAATTCTTTTGTAACAACACCAGTATCTTCAATATACTAGGATGTTTTTATAAGATTTATTCGAGCTACACTCTCACACAACTACATCAAATGGTTAAAGAACATACGGTTTCCGTGGATGGCGAAATTCTGCCTCCCGAAACGATGATTGTTCAATACTCATTTAACACCTTCAAAGGTGGCCATTATGATGTCACTATTTTTATATATGATATATAATATGTTTATGTTTTCCTTAAGCTTCTGTTTTTTTCATTTTGGTCATACCTTTATGGTTTCCATTATGGGTAAACGTGATATCTTCATTTAAGGAAGTGCGGACTACCACCCCCTCAAAGTGATTTGATTTGTTAAATACCATATGTCGGACGTATAAAGGATGTAACTATGATATTATATATGATATTATACTGGAATTATAATATACCTTTATATCATTATGATTACATTCTATAAAATACAAAATAGAAATGAAAGTAGCGTTCATGCGTACGTACGGCTTACCGTCTCCATGAACGGTGCATTTCATTTCTTACCTCTAAATGATTATGTAATGTTATAAATGCATGCATGTACTGGATATATATGAAATATATGATATCTAAATCATGAATACAATTCTGGATATAATAAACATTTGTCCACACGAACAACATGTAATTGTAAGAAGTCCACTTTCGACTTAAGAACCAAATATCGGCAAAACAAATATTATTAACTTAAATGATTACATAATGTTTATGACATGGTAATAAGTGATATAAAAGGAATAATGAACTTGAAAAAGGTTATTAAGGAAGTATATATTAACTCATGTTTATTATTCAGGAGATTAAAGAACGATCGAGTTAAGTCGGACCCGAGGTAAGGGATCCTACTCCTCTCTTTCTTTTTAAGTACACACTTTTATGTCATTCCTTTTAAATCTCATCTTTCTTGTTATTGGGATGATATTTTATATTACACATACTGTAATTTTTATGTTCATGTGATTAGAGACCCTATTCTCTCTCATCAATCCATTTTGGATGTTTTGAGTGGCGCCGTTAGGCTGCCAAACTTTCGTAAGAGATCTAACCTCTCTCTTTCTTTTTAAGTACTCTCCTTTATGTCACTTATTTTTCCTCTTTGTAATGTTGGGGGATGTTATTTTATATTCCTCTTTATGTAAATTTTATTTTAATGTGATGAGATACCCTATTTGATATCATCAATCCATATTCGGAAGTTTTATGTGGCGCCGTTAGGCTGCCGAGTTTTCGTAAGGGATTTTTCATCTCACTTTTATTCCCGTGAGATTTATGCTACATTTGCCACAAATTCCATTGAGTGGTGTATGTACTTCCCATTATTCTACCCTTTGTGTAATATACTTTCGTTTATGAGTATTTACATCAATGATCTATTGTCCTTCTTTCATGGGGTGTATGTTTTGAAAGATACCCAAGTCGGTAAGGGAACCTTTCACCCTCCTCTTTTATAAAAGACTTCTTTTGTTGGGTCTTTTAATTTACATATTGTTATGTTGGGATATGTTCTCATATATCCTTATTGATGTATATTTTATGTCTAAGTGATCATATACTCTTTTTATCTCTCATCAACTGATTTTGATGTGATGCCGTTAGGCTGTCAAGGGAACTTTTTTAACCCAATTTCGATTTCTTTGGGTACAACATGTAGTCTTTGAATATGTCATCCATTAAATATGTGTGAATGACCTTTTATTGTTTTACACTTAATATACACTTATATTGGGTGTATTTATATTTTTCACAAATATTTTTGAGATTGATTTGTCCTTAATTTAAGGATACCTTCTTTATAAGGGATTTCATCACATTTGACATTTCTATTGAGGGTTCATTGTTGTTATGCACCAATTCACTCTTATATGGTGTATATAATATCCTTTGGAGTATTATATCATGAATACATTTATTCTCATGATATTATAAAGTTCTGACTAAATGTTATTCCACAATTATTGTATTCAAGTGTCTCTAATTTTGGTAAAAACCCCTTTAACCAAAATATCATTTTAAATGTTTTAATTATTTGTTCATATTAATATCCATGTTTTCAAAATGGTTTTAAGGATTTATTTATATGGATATTAATGGTTTAAAATTTTTACTTCAAGGTGGTATGGGACACTTTCATTCAAAAATCTCTTTATTAAATGTTTTAAATGGTTTTGGAAATGGTTTATTTTTGAATGGATTCATTATTTCAATATACTAAAATGTTATATTGTGATTGAAATGTGGAAATGTTATGTTTCCTTTATGCATGTTTTATGTGATACATTTATGTTATGGTTCTTGGTCATTGTTATGAAAATGGGTGGTTCCGTGATAAACTAAGGGCGGGTGAGCCCGATATAGCTCTCCAATGCATTGGGTAACGCGAAGGAGTGAAACGTTAAGGTTTCTCCAAAGCGATTTAGGGAATATACTGTGATGGGTATTCCAAACGTAACCAAGAGGGTTACTCCCTACGTAAGAATGTTATGAATGCCTCAAGTTACCTTTTATGTCATATGATTTCTATGATTTATTCATGATTTGATATGCCTATGTTTTATGGGTAAAGTGTGATTTCATTCTAATGTATATATGAACTCATGTTTCCTTTCCATATTTTTATAACTCTTACTGAGCTTTTTATGCTCATCCCACGTTTTTGAAATGTTTTTCACAGGTCAAGGGAAAGGTACATGATGTGATGATAGTGTCAAGGATGTGTCAAGAAAGAACCCATGTTTTATTTTAAATATGTTTCCGTTGATGGGAAGAATGAATACTGTCTTTTATGTAACCACTTTGTTTAAATGTGGAATGTAATGCAAGTTTCATGATCTAATTCTCTAAAACTCTAAACCTGAAAAGATCCTCAATGTGTAATCTTGTAATAACTCAAGATTAAGTAAGGTTTAAGGCTGGGGCCTTATAATACGCGTCCCTGGAAATGCAAGATCTAATCCTCACCCGCTGTCCATCCTGGAAGAGGGTCATCTACTGACACACTCTCCCACAGGACTAGGCCTTCTGAGTCTGATAGTTGCCTCAACTGTACTCAATCATGTAGCATGGAGGTAACAGCTACAGAAGATATAAAAGTATGTCCTTGTCTTTTGTGCACCTCCAGATGCATCTCAGAGAACAAATCCATTAGCTGCCACTCACTACTGGCCTCCTGAACTGCCTGAATCTGAGTTCTCCTACTCAACGCATCTGCCACAGCATTGCCCTTTCCCGGCGTATAGGTGATCTCGAAGTCAAAATACTGAAGGTACTCGACCCAACTGCACTGCCTCAGATTCCGATCACGCTGAGTGAAGATATACCTGAGACTCTTGTGGTCAGGGAAAACCACAATGTGCTCTCCCAGAAGATAGTGTCTCCAACCACGCAAGGCATGAACAACAGCTGCCAACTCCAGATCGTGTGTAGGGTCATTCCTCTCATGTGGCCTTAGCTGCCGAGACCCATACACAACGACTCCATCTCCCGGCATAAGCACAGATCCCATCTCGATACCCGAAGAATCATAGTAAACATTGTAGTTCTTGCCTGGCTCTGGCAAGACTAGTATCAGTGCTGACATCAACCTCCCTTTCAGCTCCTGAAAGGCTGACTCACAAGAATCTGACCATAAAAACTTCTCCCCCTTCTTGGTCAGACCTGTCACGGGTGCTGCTAAACTGGAAAAGTCGCGAATGAAGCGTCTGTAGTATCCATCCTGCCCTAGGAAACTCCTACCTCAAAGACGTTCTTCGGATGCTCCCAAGAAACTACAATTTTCACATTCTCTAGGTCTACTGATACTCCTGCCCCTGAGATGACGTGACCCAATAAATGAATCTGGTCCATCCAGAAGTGGTACTTTGAGAGTTTATCATAAAGCCGATGCTCTCTCAGTGTGCTCAGAATGATCTCAAGATGTGTGGCATGGTCGTGTCGAGTGTGAGAGTATACCAAGATATCATCCACAAAGACCAAGATGAAGGAATCCAAGTAAGGATGGAACACTCGGTTCATCAGTGCCAAAAAAACAGCAGGTGCATTCGTGAGTCCAAAGGGCATGACTGTATACTCGTAAAGACCGTACCTTCTCCTGAAGGTTGTTAGAGGTATATCTGATGGTATAACACGCAACTGATGATAAACGGACCTCAAGTCGATCTTCGAGAACACCCGGGCTCCTTGAAGCTGATCGAAAAGGTCATCAATCCACGACAAAGGATATTGGTTCTTGACTGTCAACTGGTTCGGCTTCCGATAATCCACACAAAGTCGAAGGGTACCGTCTGCCCTCTTCGCAAACAGAACAGGCGAACCCCAAGGAGAATTATTGGGTCGGATGAAACCCTTAGCCTGTAAATCCTCCAACTTCTTCTTGAGCTCCTACAACTCATTTGTGGCCATCCTATATTGAGGAATGGACACCGGTGCTGCTGCTGGCATGAGCTCAATAGAGAAGTCTACCTCACGCTCCAGAGGCAAACCTGAAAAATCCTCTAGAAAGACATCCCTAAAGAGATCCACCACTGGAGGAAAGTCCAACTATAGAGTCCCCTGATCATCCAGGTAAAGGCTAGCAATCTGGGCCGTCACTCCTCCTAGCCCAAGATGGTTGAGTCCCACCTGACTCGCCCAAACATCCCATTCGCCTCTATGAAGGAAAGATTCACCCTTTTGTGAAATGAAACTGACTCTGCAGCGATAATAGTCAACGACTTCCAGGAAGGGAATCAACCAGTTTATTCCAAGGATGAAATCATAGCCTATCATATCTAGGACATAGATATCCCATAAGAAGCGAACCCTGTAATCTCGAGAGGTCACTCTCTACACTGACATACACTAGATGTCCTCATTCCCATAGGTGTGTCTAGTGTCAATGAGTCGGCAGAAGAAAAGATGCAGAGTCTAAGGCTCTCCACAATGGCAACAGAGAAAAAGCTATTCGTAGAACCAGTATCAAAAAGGGATGAAGATAAAATTGAGGCTACTAAAATCGTATCTCGAACAATAGAAGGGTCGATATCTAGCTCATGATAAGTCTGCTCCATGGTGAAAGACTGGATTGCACTGCGACCCTGTGCCCCTGACTGACCACTCAGAGTCGATCCTCCCTGCTGGTGCTGAGGGACCAGTGGCTGACCACCATGGCCTCGACCTCCACATCAGCCAAAACGGTTGGAAGAACTCCAGTTCCCTGACTGGTGAGGGACTGGTGGGGATTCTCCTGAATGAGGAGTCATGGAGGAACCTTGGTCACCTACTTATGGTGAGAAAACCTGGAAGAACGCTGAAGGTGACCCATCTTGCCACAAGATCGGCACTCCACGGGGTCTCTCTGGCACTGTGGCCTCGTGTGCCTTTTCCGGCCACACTGGTAGCATGTCACCTGGCTGCCTGATGATGTGTCTCGCTTCCTCGCATCACCGCGCGTAGGATCCCTACGGCGCTTCTTGCTGTCATCTGAAGGGAGGCTAGCTCTGGAAGCAGAACTGCCCTGACTCGTAGCTCCAGAGTCTCTCAGATTGCACTCAGCAATCATTGCCTGGTTAATGATGGATGTAATGGAAGTTAGCTGGAAAATGTTCACCTACGAGAGGATCTCCCACCTGAGTCCATCCTCAGACTTCCTCGCCAAGAACACCCCACTCCCATCCCGAAGGGGTGTAAAACACTGCAAATCAGTGAAATGAGAGGAATACTCCATGACAGATAGAGTACCCTGCTCTAAGATCATGAAATCCCAGGCTTGATCGACCCTCAGGTTCTCCGGGTAGAATTAGTCGTAGAACACGCGCTGGAAGTCCTCCCAAGTCATATACTGATGCTGACCCACCTATGAGATCACATACCACCACCTCTTGGAGGATTCACGGAGCATGTAGGTGGCGAGCTTGACCCGCCTCTTTGGTGGTGTCTCTAGATGCTCGAATATAGTCAGCATGGCTTCCAGCCATGACTCTGCAGCCTGACGTCCTCCCTCCACTGAGAACGTGGGAGGATGCTGCTGCTGAAAGACCCGCGTCAAGTCTTCCATAGACGAGGTAGGAGGTGGTGCTCCCTGGAAGGCCTGCATCATCCTCATGAAACACTCCCTGAACTGTTCATCGGCGCCCGCAACTGGTACAACAACCGGTGCAAAGGCTAGCTCAACTGGGGGATCGACAGGAAGTCCCTGATCAGCCCTTTTTGGCGTCTGATCACTGCCTGATGACAGATGTACGACCGGAGGATGTCTCGGAGGTATAGATCTAAAAGATCAAAAGAACACCTTAGATCAGGAAAACAAGGACAAAGAACACAAGATTACAAAACGGGAATAGGGTAAAAAACAGACAAGATTGCAAAACACGACTACATGGCGTGTATAAAACTACATGACATGTCTACTTAAACCAATGACATGGGCGTGTACCCCTTCCCTACAAGTCGTGTACACTTCAAACTACACGGCGTGTTGACCCCCACACACGGCATGTACTTCAAAACTATTCCCCTACCTGAGTCTCCTTACACGGCTAACCCACACGGTCTGAATCAACCCGATACAACACGACGTGTTCGAAACAAACATGACATGCACTAGACAAGGCTTCGGCAGTCCGTGTTGTTGAGTACACGGCCGTCTACACGGCTGGACCTTACACGGCGTGCTCCGAACAAGCACGACGTGCATAGGCGAAGGCGACACCGTCCCGTGTTGTTCGTGACATGGCCGGGTACCTGGGAATGAGTACATGGCGTGTTCCGAACAAACACGAGGTGTGGAAAGGATAGTCACGCCGACCCGTATTGTTCGTGACACGGTCGGGTACCTGGACAGGACTACACATCGTGTTCCCTACGGACACGGCGTGTTCTACCCGAGCTTCCTCGACCCGTGTTGTTAGTGACACGACCGGGTACACGGCTCCAAACTCACACGACGTGTACCAATGGTACACAGAGTGTTCTTGAAGTTACTCCTATGACACCGTGTTCTTCTCACATGGTCAGTGACATGGCCTGAAAACTACACAACATGTATCTAAAAAGTACATGCCGTGTATTCGGGGTTTTTCTAGGCAGTAGCTCAGAAACTGCACAGAATTCCAGAACACAAAAACAAGGCGAAACTTTCCAAATTCTGATCCGTGAGGGCCCATAACACCTCAAGAACAAAAATTTGGAATTTAAATTAATAAAAGAACAAAACAAACAGTTTTCTAACATAAAAGCAGAGAATCTATCAAGCATCTATCACAACAGCATGCATAATTTACACAGAGCCTATCACAACAGCATGAAATCTCTAATGCACCCTAGATGGCATGGCAAGAATTCATGGAATGTGATTTATACAAGTGCCTATATGATGCATGAGATGGAATACCCTCATCTCATCGGGTTGAGACAGAAATAGAACCGAAATATCAAAACACTAACCGTACAAATCATACGAATCACTCTAGGTGAAAACATACCAACCATAAAATCTCAAAACTAGAAAACTGTAGTTCACGAGGTAGTATGGCTTCTCCTTGTACACGGGTTAGCTACTCCCTAGAACAGCTTAATTCCATGTACTGGATCCGTCCTATTCCAGGATAAGGTCTCCAAAAAGTAAAGCAAGAGAAAAGAACTTCTCTGATACCACTTTGTAACGTCCCGAGTCCAAAGCCCCTCCACTGGTGCTCCGTACCCGGTTCTCCACATGAGCTCAAGCACGTTTCCCCGAACGCCAGAGGCTACCGACTAGCAACAAGGGCCTTGGTGAGTCGGTGGGGCAACTATTCCCTCATTCGGTAAGGTATACAAGGTAAAAAAACAACAATAAACAACGGAAGCAGTAAACGACATGTAAAACAACAGAAACCAAACAACAGAAGCAATGTAGATATATAACTATGATGAAAATGATGCAGCAGGTACAAGTATCTAAGGAAAACAGCAAACACAACAATGTAGAAGGGCACTTTCCCTTTTCTATACCTGCAGTAACATAGTATGCTTAGGCCCAAAAGCATGGCCCAAACAGGGTGTGAGATACAATCCCAGTAGGAAATCACCAAAAGATTTGTGCCTAACAGTCAATGAATACATGGCAGTACTAAAACAAGAAATAGTAAACAGAAAAGCACAAACAGCTACAATCCACAGTTCTAACAAGCATAGCACACAAGTAAGCAGTCAGCAACAAGAAGAAAACAGGTAACCCTCTGGGTAGATCTCATAGTCTAACCCCTATGGTTCATCCTCTAAGTACTAGCAACCCTCGGGGAGGCACACACAGTCTCACCCCTCTGGTTCAACTACGTAATTAAGAAGACTCTCTGGGGAAGCACTCACCGTCAATTCCCCCTATAGTCTCGTATCGTGCTAAAGGCTCTCTAGGGAAGCACTCAACGTCAATTACCCATATAGCCCACGTCGTAATTAAACGACACTCTAGATAAGACCTTCCATCAATTCTCCTCTTGGTCTTGCATCATGATTAAAAGACACTCTGTTGAAGCCCTTCTGTAAATTCCCTCCTTTGGTCTACTACTCTAGCTTCTCACAGTCCTGAGTGAAAGGTAATACATGCTCAGTGTGCGTGTACATCGTCCAAGTAAACCTCAAGAACTACTTGGATATCAACTAAGGCTCAACAGCAAATCAAGGCAACAATCCACAATCCTACAACTAGGCATGGAAACTGGCTAAACGCCAAACAGGCAGAACAAGCATGGAAAGAAAACTGAGCACAAACAAAATACTCTAATCACAAGCAATAACCTCTACTAAAGCAATCAAGAAAAGTGGGCAAGTAACAAGGGAAAAACAAGAAACACGCAATACCCCATTCAAGGGTATTGGTGGAAATTGAACAAAATATCCATCAACTTTCTACGGAAAGGCACAAACCACCTACCTCAATCCTAGGAGATCGAAATACGTGATCCTCGATTACAGATTCCACTTAGAACGACGTAGATCTGAGAAAACTCACAAAAGGTTCATCCCACGATAACATGGAAACGAGGAGGAATCAAGAAACGAGGCCCAAGCAAAAGGAAGAACTCACCGCTGCTCTTCCAACACAATTGACTGTGCTCGAAACAGAGAACGAATGACGAGGCGGGAGTTCATTCAAGATATGGTCATACGGTCGCTCTCGGATGGTTGAAAACTGAAGAATAAGATGAATATGGGGGTTAGGCGTGACCCCAGTCTGTTTAATGAAAAAAGTACACGGCGTGTACTTCTAGAGTACACGACGTGTACTTTAATTTTTTTCGTACTCCGAAAAACCAGCCTCCACCTCAGCCTTACACACTGTGTGTGTGTGGTCTAGACACAGCCATCAAATGGCTTCAAGCCGAAATAGAGTACACGACATGTACTCAGAAAGTACACGACATGTACTTTGAAAATTTTCAGAAAAACCATTTTTCTTAAAAACTCTAGAAAAAAGGAAAAACATACATGAACGAAGTTCCGGGTTCTTACACTGATAAAGGGGTCCTTTATCAGTGCTTCCTTTATCATATCTTTCGTTTTAATGCTGATAAAGGACTGTTTTATCAGCGCTTTTAAAAAAGCGCTGATCAAGGTTAAAAAAATTAAAAAATTAAAAAAAATTACAAAAATTACAAAAAATTAAAAAAATCCTGAAAATCTAGGGTGCTATTATAACGCTTGAGCCCCCCCTTTAACAGCACTTTCCACCCCCTCCAGCACGCTGCATGCACCCCCTCCACCCTTTATCAATGCTAGCTCCCCACATCCACCCCCATGTGCGCGCCTCTGCCTCCACCAGGTTTTGAACTCGAGACCTCCCCCAGTGCGCCTAAGCCCTTACCACTACTCTATTTTGATTTGTTTACCATTTCATGATATCTATATATATATATATAGTTATATTTATTCATATAGTAATATATATTTATATTAATATATATATATATATATAATTATATTAATATATATAGTTATATTAATATATATAGAGTTATATCAATATATATATATATATAGTTATATTAATATATATATATATATAGTTATATTAATATATATATATTTAGTTATATTTATTCTTATAGTAATATATATTTATATTAATATATATATATAGTTATATTAATATATATATCTATATATATATAGTTATATTTATTCGTATAGTAATATATATTTATATTAATATATATATATATAGTTATATTAATATATATATAGTTATATTAACATATATATAGTTGTATTAATATATATATAGTTATATTAATATATATATATATATATATAGTTATAGTTATATTTATTCATATAGTAATATATATTTATATTAATATATATATATAGTTATATGAATATATATATTTATAGTGATATTAATATATTTATTTATAGTGATATTAATATATATATTTATAGTAATATTAATATATATGTAGTAATATTATTATATATATATATAGCTAGATTAATATATATATATAGTTAGATTAATATGTAGTTATATAAATTTTCATATATTGGTATTTTAAATAAAATGGACATTAGTTATTATTTAGATAATGCTAATATATTTTATATGTAAATATATTTAATTATTTATTTAAAAATATTTAATTTTTAGGTGTGAATATTTAAAAAATATGTACATAGAGTTAAATATATGATTATAAATAGCAGTGCATTATAAAAAACGATAAAATTTCAAATTCATAATATCAATATGCATGTAATACATTGGAATAAATTTAGTCACCACTAAAAAATCCAATAATACCCCCTGAAAAAATGCTAAAAATCCACAAAATGTTAAAAAATCATTGTACGCCGACAAAAAACTCAGTTTTGGAGGCCTTCTGGGCCTCTCTTGGCCTCGAAAAACCATTAACTGGCTTATCCTGATCACATCAATGTAGAGCTAGTTGCGGGCTTCAATTTGATATGTGGTAGAGCTCAAACAGACACCCAGATCAAAAGTTATGGTCGTTTGAAGTTTGAGTTGCGTTTTCAACATATTTTAGATATTTTTTATTTTTTTTATTCTTTTAGTCTTCAGATTGTTATTAAATGATTTTTAATCGATAATAATTAGAAAATTATTAATTTAAAATATTTTTTTTAATTTTTTATGAAGCCATTTTCAATAAATATCTTATATATTAAGTATATTAAGTGTAAATGTACATTTATACTTATCTAAAATATATTTAAAAATTATATATTATATTTATATCAATATAAATATATAACTATATTTTTATATAAATATATTATTTTTAAATTTTTTTTGAAGTCGGCCCTTTATCAGCGCTACTAAACAAACGATGATAAAGTGGGTCCCTTTATCAGTGCTAAAAAAAGCACTGATAAAGGGGTACTTTTATCAATGCTTTTTTTAGCACTGATAAAGGTGGACTTTATCAGTGCTTTTTTGAGCGCTGATAAAGGTAGCCCCTTTATCAGCGCTTTTTCATTAGTGCTGATAAAGGGGTGGTGCAGGGAAATACTATTTTTTTGGTAGTGGTATATTCCATTATTACTCTATTTATGAATTGGATTACGTTATAAGTTTTTCTATTATTCGTATTATGATGTTTTGTGATTGGATGTTGCTTTTTATATTTATTAGTGGGATTACCTTTTCCCAATAGTATTTTATTCATTCCCAGACACTAGTTTTCTCCCACTCAGGATTAAGAATTCTAATTTGGCCTTTCTATATACCATATTAGTTGTCTAGTTTAGGGATTACCAAGGATTTTTTGTGATAAAATGGTATTAGAGATTAGGTCCAAGAAAATAGGAATAGGTATTAGATGATTCAACTTTTTGGGGGGTAATGTCTTGGAAAAAAAGATTAATACTATTGTCATGACTTTAGGGATAGACCATATACAGGTTCTTGCTCACCACCCTTGAAGGTAAAACTTGAGACTCCATGGGATATATGGGTTTGGATCTTAATTTTGATTTAGATTATGGTTTCTTATAGATTTTGATGTTATTTGATGATATTTTAATCCCAAATGATTTTAAAGATGGAATTAGGGGTCTCCCAATGTTTTGAGGGGGATATGGAGATAAAATATTAATTTCTTGGATAATTCACATGGTCAAGAAAACCATATAGATCTTATGTGAATTGTTTCAAAAAACATAATATAACTTATTATAGGGTTTGAGGATGGATTAATTACCAACAAAAAATACCATAAATAACCCTATTTCATCCATGGATTCCATAATTTTTTTCTTTTTCCATTAGATTGCCTCCAATGGAGTCAATGAGTATTTAATTGTTGAATTGATATTTTTGGAATGGGTTTGGTCAGTGTGTATTCCTTATTGTTTGGGACTAACCTTTAATGTTAGATTTATGTCTGAAAATTGGTTTTTGGATGAAAAAGTGATATTTTTGTTTTCCTCATAAAATATTGATTTTTTGGGGTATTCTCAATTTTTTTGTAGAGTTTTTTAAAAAATAGTAGATTTCAAAATGTAATTTTGGATGTATTTTTGGATAAAGGGGGGATAATAAACATGAAATGTTTTCAAGGGTATATGATTTTAAAATATAATTGATATGAGTTCTTAAATGAGTGTAAATTCTTATGAATAGATTTTGGTTTATAATGATAAATGATAAGAAGTCTCAGTTTTTGAAATGGGATGTTCTCATAATAATTTTTTAAAAATGAAAAATATTTCAAAACTGGTGGTTGGTTTTTAAGAATGTTGGTTTTGGAAAAAGGGAGTTGTTAAAAATGACTTTTTGTTTATTTTAGTGATGAGTGATTTTATTTGAGAATCAGGGATGGATCATTTTCTTTTTTGGTGTTTTATAGACAATGCATCCTAAAAATTATTCAAAAAAAGGATGGTGAGATGAGTTTTAGCTGATGAACCTCAATGCGATTATCCTTCCTTTCAAGGTGTAGTTTTCCTCATGGAAACATTACCCAGACATTGAAAGGGAGGTAAATGTGAAATTTCCTTTTCACATTGATCCTATATTGGGATTTCTTCAAATAATACCCTTCATTCCATAGTTCTTGGGGTTCACTTATGAAAGTGGAGTTTTTAGTGAGGAATTAAATTATTATTAGTTCACCAATTTCATTTATCACTCTCATTTGGAATATCTAATGGAATTCCTCTATTGTGGTTGCTTTTTCCACATTCAAATGTTTTTTAATTTGAGAAACTAGAATGGAAATTCTCTACTATGATTTGTTTTTGGGAGACTATTTATTTGGAACTCTTATATAGAGTGTATTGAGTTCTTGATATTTCTTTCATGGATGATTATGAATTATGGATTATTCACTAGTGCAGAAAATGTTTTTTATGTTGGTTATTGTTCATTTTTTACGTCAGTTTCTAGCCGACATTATTACGGGAGACGTTATAAATAACGTTTTTGACATCGGTTATTTAAAAACCGACGTCAAAAACATAAAATCGCGATGTTTATAACGTCGGTTATTATAGAACCGACATGATAAAGAAAATGGGAAGGTTTTATCACGTCGTTTATTTAATAACCGACGTGATAAAAGGCCTCGAAAATGGTTTATCACATCGGTTATTAAAAAACCGACATTATAAAAGGATGGGGAAATGGTCTATCACGTCGGTTATTAAACAACTGACATGATAAATCGGTGGGATGGGGGTTTATCATGTCAGTTTTTAATAACCGACCTGATAAACCAGGGGAGGGGGGTTATCACGTCGGTTATTATATAACCGACGTGATAAACCGGGGTGAGGGGGGTTTATCACGTCGGTTATTTTATAACCGACGTGATAAACTGGGGTGAGGGGGGTTTATCACATCGGTTATTATATAACTGACGTGATAAACCGGGGTGAGGGGGGTTTATCACGTCGGTTATTATATAACCGACGAGATAAACCTGGGTGAGGGGTGTTTGTCACGTCGGTTATTAAATAACCGACGTGATAAACTGGGGGGGGGGGGGGTTTATCACGTCGGTTATTAAATAACAGGCGTGATAAACCATTTTCTAAGCCTTTTAGCACGTCTGTTATTAAATAACTGACGTGATAAACCCAATTTTTTTTAAAAAATTTTGAATGCAGTCATCCTCTCTCCACCAGAATCAACCAGAAAACAAATCAAGAAATCGTACCACAAAAATAGAAGTAGATCAAAATTAAGCATGTACATTGAGAACATATAAAACTTACCCCCTAGACAGCCCCCACCCTCATGTATACCCCATGGACAGCTCTCCCCCACCCCGTTGGAGCCCCCACCCTCATGTATACCCCCTGGACAGCCCTCCCCCACCCCATTGGAGCTCCCACCCTCATGTATACCACTTGGAAAACCCTCCCCCACCCCATTGGAGCCCCCACCACACTCTTGGACTGCCCCGTCCCCCAGACAGCCCCAAACACCCCTCGAAAACCCCCCACCTGCCTGAATAGCACCCCCTCACCCCACTTGACAGCCCCCACCACACCCTTGGACAGCCCCAAACACCCCTGGACAACCCCCCACCCTCATGTATACCCCCCACCCCTGGACAACACTCCCACACCCCTGGCCCACCTTCCCATACCCCTGGACATCCCTACCACCCCCCAGGAATGTCCCCCACCCCACCGGACAGCCCTCTCAGACCGCTGGACACCCCCCAACCCCACTGAACACACCCCCACACCCTTGGAACCCATCCCCCACATACCCAAATCCATACCCAAAAAACCATCAAAAGTAAACCAAAATAAGAAGTAAAGCAAAATTAAACATTCACTTATATAACATTCAAAACATACACTGTCAACTTAAAAAAACTAAATCCAACCTAAACAACTACCAAATACACAATTACAACGACAATATTCAAAATTAAATTTTACATTACAAACAAATAAAATTCAATCAAACCTGTAAAATAATTTGACAACTCCACTTGTAAGTGTTTGATGTCTTCAGCAGTATAGGGTTTAGGGTCATCAAAAAGCTACAAATGAAAAAGAAGGTAGTTAACGTGAATAATGAATAAATCAAAATGAAATATTATGGCAAAGTTTAAGATGAAATCGTACCAGGTCAAAATTCACAACTGTCCCAATTGTTATTATTTCATACATAAATCTTAACATATAATATCTGCATTCAATGAGGCCTTGTTGTTCATGACAATTCTGTTTGAATGAGTGTAAATTCAATATATTATTTTTATGTAATAAATCAAAAAGTAAAAATTATAAAAGGTTATTTACCTTCGCATTTACATATTTGATCTTTGCATTTCTTTTCTTTGTGTTTTTTCGAATGTAGGCCCATGCACTGTTAGAAAATAATACGAATGGGGTAAATTTAAAATTCATTATAATATATAAAATTATTGAGAAATTGAAACTTACTTTTCCAATATATTCTTAAAACTTTCCCGCACATCACCATGGACAGAGCATATCCAATAAAGAGCTTTCTCCCTTGGGAAAAAACCCCTAACATCTAATGATCACTGATAAAAGGAAATTTAACGTTAGTGGTTTTTATGTTAAAAGATAATTAACTCTTTGAGAGAAATGTGTTTCATACCTCTCACAAAAAGGCATCATCCAACATTGTTTGATTATATTCTTTTCAAATCTTTCAGCAATATTGACCATTCTTTGTTCCTCAATCAATGCACATGCTTCAGGAGAAATCAATTGTGGGTCCATGAATCCATATACTTCTGTCAGCTCATTCCTCTCATAAATTTTATAAAGATACCTAATACAAAACATACATAAGTATTCATTTTTAATAAATATAACGCAGGGAAAAGGTGTTAAGACTTACATGGAAAAAAATTTCACCACGTTGATGCCCATCTTATCTCCAGCAACAAGCTCCATGATATCAATTTTTATAATCCCCACACTTATTTCACATCCACAAACATGAGCTTCCATTGGAAACTCATAATAACCCAACAACAAATGTGAATATCTTGACTATCTGTCAAGACCATTTGAATCTGTATCTGATGTCATAGCCATTTGTCTTTGTTATTGTCTATACAGTATTTCTTTACCTCTGAAGTATTCCTGTAAAAAAAATTGAAAAATATATTAGTTTTCAAATGATAAAACAAATTTAATAAAAAAATAAAATAAAATATATAACATTCATACCTCTATGGTAATGAGTCGAAGAAGTCTGGATGGCCAAAATAAAAATGGTCGATACTCTGTTCAACTGTCGCCACCTCATATGTAGGTATTGGTACCCTAGCTGATCTATCTATAATATCCTGTACAGTGACCCTATGATTCTCGACCTCTAATTGTTGATGATGAACTGTATCTCCTATACAATATACTAACCCATATGCTACTATATGATGTTGAGAATCATCAACATACAACTCGCAATATGTAGGAAGCTGCGACGGAGGTGTAGGATAACAAATGGGGTCCGCAGGCTGAGGTGGGGGAGTGGGAGCTACTGGCGGAGGTGGAGGATAAATAATGGGGTCTGCAGGGGGAGGTGGAGGAGTGGGAGCTGCAGTCTGAAATTGTCTTTACATTTCTGCAAACATAGACTGCACCGACTCTCTAATCTTTTCCTCCATCGTCGCATTAATATTATAAACTTCAGCCTCCAAGGATTCTATTTTTTTATAAACCCCCTCAATGTTAGAAGTTGAAGAACGTGGGAACACTTTTCTTACCGATACACCTACCGGATATCCTCTTACATGACCAGGATGTTCGGGCCTTCCCAATGCTGCAAATAAAATATCTTCCCTCCCAGTAGCTGTAAATGTCCCCTCTGAACTCTGCTCCTCAAGAGAGTCCTGTATTAATTAATTGAACATTTATGTAATGATTGAAATTATATAAAGAAAATAGTTAACTTAAATAAATTAAATAGATATCTTACAATCCTCTCAGCTACGATTCTCGATTCTTTCGAAAGATATTGCCCTTTTTTCCCTTCCGAGCTCTCTTCAATTTTTCATGTCTAGATGGAGGGGATGGAGGGGCCACCTCTCCAGAGCTTGAAGACTCATCTCTTAGTTGTTGAAATTTTTCCGCCATCATTTGTTCTTCCAATAATGCATACCCTCCCCGAGATAAACTATGAGGGTATACATTTTTATATTGGATCTCCTGATGAGCTTTCCTTGTTTTCTGTAATTTAAGAATAAGAAATCATTAACAAAACATTAATAAAATCATTTATATAAGAAATTTTATAACTGTTTACATTTCCCTTACTAGAAATTAATCTTTTCTTCTACTTTAAAAAAACTGTCTCCATGTGTCTTCATCTATAAAAGGATATATACGACATGGATTGTCATGACTCCTATGCCCATAAACGAAATCAGATGAGAGGGTTAATTTGAAATCCCTCCATCTCCTGGCAGCCAACGATAAGCATTTCTTCCTGACTCCTCCAGTGTCAGGAATATCAAATGTCATCTGATAAAGAAGTGGTTAAACAAATTATATATACTTGAAACATTAAAATAATGGTCAAAAAATGACAAAAGATCTTACCAAAATCATCTCCCACAACTAAGATATAATCACTTTATCCACACTTCTCCAATCATCATACAGAATTCTTACTTTTCTCTTAGCCTGAGTTGCTACAAAACTCTTAAAATCTATTGCGTTCGGACCTCTAGGAATATCATCATCATCAAGCTCAACGACTGTCCTCTGATCCTGCGTATGGGCAAGTGATAATTTTGGTAAACGTGTGCACCCACGTTTACCAACCTTTGAACTCTTTGTCGTAATAGGATCATGTGAATGTTCATCCCCAGAGGTATGACCAGTAATATGCTCCTCTCCAGAATCATGTGGTTGATCATCTGAATGATCTGTCATTATCCTTCAAATCCAAAATACAAACTCCAGTTCACAAATATACAAATTAAAATATTTTAATACTACTATAATCAGAAAATAGAAAAGTGTACTAAGTTACATAATAGTAAACATTGGTAATATGGTAAGCATGTTAAACAATGGTAAAGATGGTAAAGATGGTAAAGATGGTAAAGATGGTAAAAATTGTAAAAATGGTAAACCTGGTAAACATGGTAAACATGGTAATGTAATTGTCAGTGAACAAAAAAATAGATATATAATTCATGTAATGGTTATAAACATGATAAAGTAAACTAAACAAACTTAAAACAAACAAAAACATATACTTATTTTGTTTTAAAACATGTTTTAATAAATAAAAAACTTACAATATCTAACATTTATGGAAAAAATAAATGTAAACAAGAAATAAACATATGGTACCTGTAATTTTAGGAATGTACAAATGGATTGTTTTCCCAAATTCCTTCATCATGATCGTTCCTTATGGCACAAACTATGTCTTCAATATGATCATCATTATGTTGTGTTAATCTTTCCATGGAAGTAGAGATCTCACATAAATCAGAATATTCATCAAGTTCATCCTCACCAACATATTGTTTTTTCCCTTGTAAAACAACAGCCCACCGCATATCTGATTGATCTACTACATAGAAAATTTGTTTTTCATGTGTTTCCATTATAAAATATTCAGCTGTGTCTTCCAATATATTCATATTAATAAGTGTCATTCCAAATTCATCGTGTCTGACACTGTTGTCACCGTTAAACCATTTACAGTTAAAAATAGGAACTTTAATTTTAAAGTAATCAACCTCTCATATGTCTTAAATCACTCTATAATATGCACTTGATGCAGAAATTGGGTTTTTGTCCTTAGCACTCGAAAAATGCATTGCTTCTGCAAACACCGATACACCACTATTCTGAACTGCACTTCTGTTGTCCTGAGCTTTCGTATGAAATGTATAACCATTAATTTCATAACTGGACCATGTTATCACATTTAAACATGGACCACCAACTATCCATTTTAATGTATCTGATACATCTGATCTACCAAGCAAAGTCTTTTTAATACATGACAAAAAAGTTTTGTTGTGCTCATTCAGAATCCACATTTCTTTCTTCTTTAGATGACATTGTTTCAACTCATTAATATGAAATGTGATATACGGTTGAGAATCAACTATGTTATTCAAGATTTATGATTCTAACTTCTTCATCTGTTCAACTGACAATGATTTGACTTTCATGACGCGAATCCCCTTTCCCTCATTATTAACTCGTTCATGGAGAGATGGAGGCAAACCTATGTGTTGTGCCGCAGCCAAGTAGCTCGTACAAAACTCTGCTACCTCCCCAGAAATATACTTTTCAATAATGGAGGCTTCAGGTTGATATAGATTTTTAAGATACCCCTTTAATATTTTCATATACCTTTCAAAAGGATACATCCAACGAAGATATACAGGTCCACAAAGTTTTATTTCTCAAACCAGATGAATCATTAAATGAACCATTATATCAAAAAAAGTTGGAGGAAAATACATTTCCAATTGACAAAGTATAAAAATTTCATCCTTTTCCAAAATGTTAAAAGCATTCACATCAATCGCCTTGTTACAAATTGAATTGAAAAAATAACAAAACTTCATTATAGACTTTCTAACATGAATGGGCAATATTCCACGCAATGCAACTGGTAGAATTTGTTGCATCATGACGTGACAATTTTGTGATTTCATACCTATCAACTTCAAGTCCTTCAATGAGACAATATTTTTTACATTATAAGAATAACCTTGAGGAAGTTTGGTATCATGAAGACACTGACAGAAGCTAATTTTCTCCCTCTTCGATAATGTAAGACATGCTAGGGGAAGAAATGTTCGTCTTCCTTTAGGAGTGGGAGCTAACTCCAAACGTATTCCCATTGATAGTAAGTCTAATCTTCCATTCAGCCCGTCTTTAGTCTTTCCTTTAATATCTAAAAATGTTCCAATTAAAGAATCACAGATATTCTTCTCCACGTGCATGACATCAATATTATGTTTAACTTCATGATACCTCCAATATGGTAACTCAAAAAAATTGACCTTTTCTTCCAAATATGTCTATCGTTACCAGATTTCTGTGACTTTCCCAATGTCACATCAAGGTTTTTCACCCTATCAAAATACAGATCAGGGGATAAAGGTTTTGGAGCAGTATCAAATTCTGGTGAGCCATTGAATGCATTTTTTAGTCTTCTATAAGTGTGTTCCATAGGCAAAAACTTTTGATGACCCATGTACACTATTTTCCTCCCATGATGAAATTGACAATATGACGTCTGTTGTTCGAAAATTGGACATGCTTTATTCCCTTTAACACTATATCCAGAAACATTTCCATATGCTGGGACGTCATTTATAGTGAACAGAAGCACTGCATTTAGTTGAAAATATTCCATTTTATAAGAATCATACACCCTAATACCATCAGCCCATAATAGTTTCAAATCATCAATCAACGGTGACAAGTAAACATCAATATCATTACTGGGTTGCTTTGGACCAGAGATCATTGTACACAACATGACATATTTGCGCTTCATACAAACTTCAGGGGAGAGGTTTTAAATTACCAATAAATCAGGCCATGAACTATGTGTGTTATTGAGTGTTCGGTATGGATTCATTCCATCTGTGCACAACCCTAGTCTGAGATTTCTAATTTCATTTCCAAATGTCAAATACTGCGCATCAATTTTCTTGCATTGTGGACAATCAGCTGGATGACAAATTTTTCCATCACATACCCACTCTTCTGCATGCCATCTTAACCTTTTTGCATCATGTGTATTAGCAAATAAACGTTTGAAACGATTAATTATAGGAAGACACCAAAATACCTTTGAAGGGAGCTTTGTAATCTCTACACCAGCCTGTGATTTTTCTTTCATCTTATACCGTGATGTTACACATTTATGACACTCTGAGAGAAATTCATATTCCTTCCTATATATAATGCAGTCATTCGGACAGGCATGTATTTTCTTGTATCCCAATCCCATCGGGCATAACATTTTCTTGTCTTTGTATTGTGAATCTGGAAGATCGTTATCTTCTGGAAGAATGTCTTTCATCAATTATAGCAGCTCTGTAAAACTTCTGTCACTCCATCCATGTTTCGCCTTCAGGTTAATCAATCTTAACACCACCGACAAAACCGTAAAATCTGTACAACCAGGATATAATGGTTTTTCAACATCACCATATAGATGTGAAACTGTCAGTTCTATCTCAATTTGTTCTGCTACAATATCACGAATCATTTCTTCAATTCCATCGGAGTTACCATCTTGTGAATCATCATCATCAGTGACATTCCGTCCAGTTTCACCATGCCAAATCCAAGGGCTGTAACTCGGATTAAAACCATGACAAATCAGATGATCTTTTATCACTCTACTTTTCAACATCTTCATATTCAAACATTTCAGGCATGGACAGAAAAAAATGTCACTACTTGGAACATTTCGTTTTTCAGATTCCAAAAAGGCATAGAAACCTTCCTCAAATTCATTTCTCATTCGATGTGCCATAATCCAACTTCGACTCATTATTACCTATAACAAATATCAACAAAAAATATATATTTTTGTGATAAGACAAATATATGTTTATATGAAAAAATCATAATTTGAATGTAAAACAATTTAAAATATAAAACAAATCTATGTGTATTTAATAAAATATGCTTGAATATTAATTTTTAAAACAAAATATAGTTAGATATAACAGTTTTAAATTTCATTGAATCAAAGAAAACCATGATGCCTACATAGTTGACTGAAAATTGGAGAAAATGGAGTAAACTTGAGAATCACCCCCACCCCCAAGAAAACCCCCAAAACCCTCTGGACAGGCCCCCACCCCTTTGTACAGCCCCCCACACCCACCCACGCCCTTGGACCACCCCTGGACACCCCCCAACCCTCCGGAAAGCCCCCCACCCCTCTAGACAGTACCCCCCACCCCTCTTGGACACCACCCCCACCCCTACCCCTTGAACACCCCCTGGACACCCCAAACCACTGGACAACCCCCACCCCACCGGATAACCCCCAAAACCCTATGGATAGGCCCCCACCCACGTGGACAGCCACTCACACCCACCCACCCCCTTGGACACCCCCCCGGACACCACCTGTTTCCACATCTTTGATATAACATATTTTTTTAAAAACGTTTCATGAAATATGATGAAGTGTCCAATCGTATTTTTTATGAAATTTTTCTTACTTGAAAGGGTCATAGTATTGGATAGAATAGTAAATAAAGTGGCATAAAACAGCAATATAATCCTAAAAAATTCATATAATCCAGCTTAAATATTTGAATAAATATGTTTGTAATCAACCATCAAATCCAAAAGGTGTATGAGAGAACAATTAGAGAAAAACTTGGCAATGAGAGATCATAGTCATTAAGGGGTGATGGTGTCAAAGGAAACACAAAATCAAATGAACCGAGACCACTTTATGAAGTAATCCATGAAAAAGAAAAACCTACATCAAATAAACTCATTATGTCCACACATTATGTCCACACATTAACATGTGTGAAAAATATTATTCCCATGCCATTTTGAACAAACTCATTATATCCACACCTTACTATCTTATGAGAATAAAATGAAATCAATGAAGTGGATGATGATATATGACCCCACCCATCAACATCCATACGTATGTTTGAGATATAAAATCAATAATAATTATATCACAAAGAATACATGGAAGAAATGGGTTTAATATCCATTTAAAATGGAATCATATAAATAAAAAATATATAATTCAATCAATAAACATGATAATCCCATGTAATATAAATGGGTTCCAAATGATACTAAATAAATTTCTTGGTAGATACCATTCAATGATTATATGGTATTGAAAACATATAAATAATGAGTATATAGTTTAGTCAATAATTTTCTCAATCATTTTATCTATGATATCTTGTTGAACACCCTTCAATCAAAGGAATAAAAAACATGGTATTCAAAAATGAATGGAATAAGAATAATTTTGTTTTTTATTCATAGTGGATGGTTAGGAAATAAACAGCCAGTGATGGATCACTCCTATAATAGAAAATAACATTTCATAATTCATACACAGAAATTATTTTATTCATAGTGGATGGTTAGGAAATAAAAATCCAACGATATTCAAAAAGACGTAATAGGGTTCGAAATGTAAGAATCTAACCTAGTTTAAACAGAAAAATCGCAAAACATAATTATAGACTATCCGTGAAAAAAAAACGAACGAAATAAATTCGTGGAAGGCTTACTTGAGTGTTGCGAGTTTAGATGATAGATCCGAGAGGAGTAAAGAAGATAAACGATGAAGCCAAAATGAGTTTAACGCAGGTCGATCGACGGGCCGATTAAGGTTTATTGCATGAGAGAGACCAGCAGGCGGATTGTCAATCGAAAAATCGTAAATGACAGTGCATGGGGATTTAATTTTTTAAATGGTTTATAACGTCAGTTATATAATAACCGATGTTATAAACTATTTTTTAAATTTATAACGTCGGTTATTTTAAAACCGACGTAAAAAACCCCGTGCTTTGAGTTTTAACATCGGTTAATTTATAACCGATGTAAAAACCAACGACGCACGATTTTTAACATCGGTTATAAAATAACCAACATAAAAAACCACGTTTCACAGCTTATCGTGTCGGTTATATATAACTGACGTCAAAAATGGTGATGTAAATAACGTTTTCTGCACTAGTGATTGTGTGTTCCAAATTATTGGGTATTATTTTTATTAGGATGTGTGCTTGTTCTATAGTCAATTGAGTTTTGAATCGTAATTTTTTGGACATGGATGACCACAAGTTCAGTGTTTGGGTAATTAGGATGGGGTTTCCTTCAATCTGTTGATCACTTGATAGTGTTTTATTTGTTAGGTTTTCTATTGGATGGTGTTCTATATTGAGTCCCTAGTTTATCCATTGGGTATGGTGGACTAGGTTAATAGTCCATGTTTTATCTTGTCAAGAAATGTTAATGATTTATCATTCAAGAGTGTTCTATTTGGATCTATGATTGCACATGCTTCTGATCTTTTTGGGATTTTTTATATTCCTTGGGTCATCTTTTCCTTAGGAGTTAGAGTTAGTTTCATAGATATTGGCTATGATTGAGGTAATTACATGATTATTTGGTAATTTAGGAAGATTTAATCCTAAGGTAGTTGTTTAGGTTTAGTGGTATGATCATTTTTTATCTATCCATTTAGATAAATTATAAATGGTAGGGAAAATGATTATTGGTCTCATCCCCTCTTTGGATTTTTCGTATTTTAATTATTATTCTTCTTGGTGATGATTTTTAATTTTTTTACATGACCAAATGGTATGATAACCCATTTTTATTACACCTTAATTCATTATTTATTAAATATTGGTACACATAATACAATAAAAATTTATTTCTAATCCTAGTGTATTTGAGAAGTTAGATATGTATAATAATAAATTGTAGTAGGAATAAACTAAAATTATATAAAACTTCCTTAAAATTCTCTTAAAATTACATCATTCTTATAAAACTACATAGGATAACAAGTAGATTAATATAGGAAAGGTGTGGTTTAAAAATCCAAGTAAGGGAATAAAAAATTCATTGGAGAATGTAAATAAGTAAATGCGATTCAACAAGAATATCAAGGATTCATAAGAGGGGTGATAATCATAATCCTGAACAATGAGACATTATATAACAAGATAACATAGAGGAAAAAAATAAATGTGAAAAAACATAAAACCTGGTATCATTAACATATATCAAGGATAACCACAATGGAAACATAAAAAAGTGTTCTTAGGATAACCCACCATTCACTATACATGGTATCTCATGATATTAAAATAATACCCCATGCATTTAGAGGGATATATAAATTTGGCCACACTCATCATTTTCATATCGTGTACATGCATAAGAGTTCCACATATATCAGACAACATAAGGATTTATACAATCAGATTTAACCCCATTGATTAAGTATTTAAGGTTACACTCATATAAATCCCAAATAAATGATGTATATGTAAAACTAAATGAATACCCTTGAGTGTAAATGGTTAAGGGTGTTCTCCACACAAATTATTGGCATGAAAAATCATAGGAAAATTTCTACAACATAGCAGATGTACATAAAGAATAATATAAGGGGTGAGTGAGAGTGAAAGGGTTATATCATTTCTTGGGAATAATAAGGATAGTATGAGGGATGTATAAAATATATATCATAACATGAAAAAGTGAGAAACAAAATGTGTAATATAAAAGAGGTTCTTAAAATTTGGAAAAGGAGAGGATCCCTTACCATGATAGGATGATTTAAAATGATTTGGTGGAGTTTTTGAGATCCCATGGGACCCTTTCAAGGACTCTAGAGAAGGAAATACAACATAATTTCGTGATTTAGTGGTTTTCAGTGAAGTGTAATGGGATTTTGGGTGGGTTTATATAGAAAAATATTGGATAGTTATTTATTAATTTCCCAACCTAGGTTTTTTTCTCTATATGATAATGTAATGAAAACCACATAACATACCATGATATTTTCCCATGTTTTCTACCAATTAAAAGTCATTTTAATTATTTTAAAATTTAATGAATTTATCTCATTAAAATAATACCCATTGTGATATCGAAGTGAGTCTTGTTTACAAAGAATTGATTTTAAAAACAAAAAATATAATATTGGATTCAGAGGTTTAATTAAGAGTATATAAATTTAATAAAATTAAATTAAAAAAGATCATTTTAAATTTGAAATATATGTTTTTTCTTCAGTACCTTTGATGGAATTTATTACATCACTTTTGGGTCGTTATGATTTCATAATACACAACATATATTTATACTATATTTAATTTTGAACCAAAAAATTCCACTACCTCCAAAACAAATGAAAAATTACTATTCGATATTTTCAAAATGATAATTTAAAAAACAATATATTTTTTTGAAAATAGTTATTTAATTTTGAGAGTATAAAATTTTAAATAAAAAATTATTAATTATTGAGAAATACTAGTTTTTTACAATAACATTGTAATAACCTTTGTAATTTTTTTATTTCATAAAACTTTATTATCATTTATATTTATTAAAAATTATTTAATATAAATTTTATATTAAAATATCATTTATTTTAACAATTATTGAAATCATTAAAATAATTTTTCATTATTGAAACTATAAATTTCTCAAAAAAATACAATTCTTTATTCATCGTATCAAAGTCTAATTTTTATCAAAATCATTATTTAGTCATTTTAAAATGTAATACTAGAAAGATATATATATATAGTAATTGTTTCATTAAATGAATATATAAAAATTCATACTATGTTAATTGAACTTTATCACAACCATTTAAAAATATTACTCGTATAATAAATATTAAATGTCTATATTATAAATGGTAATTATTATTATTGATGCTTCAAATATAATAGGATATAATGTTCCAAAATATCTAATGTTTTTCATGTGTTTTCTATAACCTTATTACTTAATAATAAATTTAATTATTCAGAATGTTGGAATTTCATTTATAAGAGTTTGGGTTGTCAAAAATTTTATTAATGGATAATTTTTCCCCATTATATTTCTTCTGAATGTTCTCTCTAGTTGTTTCATGAAACAAATAGCCCCATTCCTTAGGGTATTCTGGAGGTTTATTTTTATGATTAAATTTTTCTAAGGGATTTATAGGGGAAAGAAGTTCTATTTCAGGGATATTGTAACACCCATTGTCAATTTATCTATTACTATAATAAATAGTTTTTTATAAGTTTTGAGGATGAATTATAATTATAATTATATTTTTTTTTAAATTTTTTACTGTGTGAATGGTTTCACATGGTCACCACCTAATTTTAAAAACTATATAGGTGACCTTTACATGGGTTCGTTGGTTTTCTCAAATACCTTTATGTAGATGCTTATTTTATGCATGGTTAACAAACACAGTTTAGGAGAAATGTTATGGTTAACTTTACAAAGTGGTATTTTCCAACTAATTTTGTTCTTTTACAGTTTTACTAATATTCGAACAAAGTTCTTCCTTTGAGGTACAAATATTTCCTTTTTAGTTAATACTTATGAAATGGAGTAAAAGAGGTTGAGGGGATAGCTCTAGTCCAATTACACGACGTGACTGGGAACTACATATCGTGTACTTATAGGTACAAGTCGTGTATAGAAGGCCACACACCATATAATCCTAGTAAACAACCATGTAATGGTATGGAATTTTTTTTATGGACACAATTTATAGTCTTAAGTACATGTCATGTTATTTTTTTAAATTATTAAGTTGGGCACTAGAATTATTTTTTCAAATGGCTAGAAACGTCTCACTTTCGATGTACGACACACACTGAAAATCTGAATAAGGGTTTTGCTCTTGATTTGTCATCTGATATCCAATTTGAACATCGTCAGATTCTTTGGATTTCCCTTAGTGATATATCTATTCCTTTTATTCCTTTCTTCTTTATTTATTCTCTCAATCAATTTATTTAAGGTTGAGAATTTATACCTATATTGAAT
Source organism: Viscum album (assembly GCA_963277665.1). Classification (NCBI taxonomy): domain Eukaryota; kingdom Viridiplantae; phylum Streptophyta; class Magnoliopsida; order Santalales; family Viscaceae; genus Viscum; species Viscum album. Next base: position 82,452,063 of record OY728122.1, read on the forward strand.
ATCTGATCTATTCTAGGTCGAATTAAAGCCAAACGTTGGATGAGGAGAGTTGTTTGAGTACGAGGTTGGTGGTCTTATTCATTTCGTGAATTGACATGTTGTTTATAAGTAATATAGTTCCCCATTACCATGTATAGGGTGTATCCATGAATAAAATTGACTCATTTTATTTCCTAATATTGATTAGGTAATTGATTGATTGAACTAAAGAATGTTTGAGAACATTTGACTTGATTAAGGTCCACCCCATGGGAGCGTTCTCCCTTAGATGACTGACATCTAGACATTTGTCCAAGGATATATATGTACATGCATTTGATTTCATTTTTGGGTTACTTAAAATAGATGTGGTTAATTGAATGTTTTTCCCAAGTGTGTTATTATGTTGTTGACTATATAATAGTGTAAGTTTCATGTTTGTTTCTTTATGGCGAATTCTTATATGCTGGGATTGGCCCTGATACATGATGAAATTCTTATACGATACTTTTTGACCCTAGGACGTGCTAAAATTATTATACACTGGGTTTCGACCCTGATTGAATGCTGAAATACTTATATGGTTGTTTTTTATCCAGTTTGGTGTTATGTTATACCATGGTTATATGGTTTGGGTTAAACACACCAGGATTGATACATGATTTCCACATTAGGATGCCAGGACCGGACTTAGTTACAAATTGAATAATGAAATCAAATGACTAGTGTCACATCTACCAAGCCAAAGTACAAGCTTGGATTCTATCTTTACCCATACTTGATTACTTTGTTTTTGAGACATCTGATGTGCTTACTTTTTAGTAGTTACTATTTACTGATTTTCTTATTGTACACTTCCTCTTATATATACATATATTCATTGATATAACAATACATATATTTGGAGGTTACCTTCTGGGATTTAGTCTCACGCCCTATTTGGGTTAGGATTTTGGGCCCAAACAGATTATATGATTATAGGTGTTGATCAGGGAAAGCACCCTGCTACAAGTACTTGAGGTGCTTCTTAGGAGTCAGAGAGTATGGGACCGAGTTGATCCTTGTGATTCTTCCTGGTCTATTTTGTTTCTTTTTTTACTTTTGAGACATACATTAGGTATTTTTATAGTGTACTTGTTTTTCTAATTTCTTAGAACATGTGAATTGCTACATCATCTTTTGTATTGAATGATTCTTCATTATTTATCTTATCAGTATTCCACTATTTATTTTAGGTTATCATTGTTTACTTATTCTGCTATTGTATATTATTATTTTGATGTGTTACACTCTACCAATGAGGACATATTTTCCCCTCTATAACACCATAGGCCCTCACTATAAGTTGGCAGCCTCTGGTGTTTAGGGAAACGTGCTTGAGGCCATGTGGCCAACCGGGTATGGGGCACCAATTGAGTGGCACCTTAATATAGGACATTACAAAGTGGGATCACAACATTTCTTTTCTGGTTTTTTTATTGTTTGGTGATGATAGACAAAGATGGAAATGCAAGTGATTTGGCACTAAGTTATTCTTGGTATTTTCTACCTCATTAAGGGGTAAAGCCAAATTACCTCGAATGAAATTGTATGTTTTGGATTTTTGAGCTATTACAGTTGATTCAATTTCAGTGTTGTGTGACTCACATGTTTGGTGTTGTTATTATTGATATAATGTGGTTCTGTTTTGTTTCAACCCAATGATATGAGGGTATTCCATATCAGTAATCATTAAGGAACTTGTTAGAAATCACATAACATGCCTTCTTTCCATGCCATTTAGAGACCATTACTGATTTCATTCTATTTTGATAGGTATCGTGATTGATATGTCTGCCATTTTGATAGGTGTAATATTGCATGTTATGGTTGAATTGGATGGTTTCCAAACTTTGGTCTCTAAGGAGTATGGTCCCTCTTAAATCATAATTTGGTGGATCATGTTTTGGCCATGTGATATAGTTTTTGTTATTATGTGCTATATATGATTCCAAGATTTGATTTGTGGGGAGTATGGTCCCCCACGAGTCAAAATTTGGCCCCCATTTCTTTGAATTTCAAAAACAGGGGTTCGTCGGAAGTTTCTAAGTCTTATTATCCATAAACCTAGACAACACAGCATGTGGGTTCATGAACAAAATCCTTCAGTTCTTCTATTTGGGAAGAAAATAACTATTTAAGTACACACTGTTTACTCTAAGTACACGACATGTGGTTTTTTGACTGTGTGTCTAACCATGTGAGAGAAAACAAGGGTTGTTGAGTCTTGATCGGAACACACCATGTACCTTATGTCAACCCCATGTAGTTTTAAATAGGAAAACCCATGTGGATATGGCCATGTAAAATTATATGGCTAGGAGGAAAGAATTTACTATATGTCTTGTGTTTGCATGACATGATGATTAGGTAGGATGTTTACATGACAAAGGTAGGTTGACTTACATTCCCACGTTAGAGTTTAAGGGGACATGTCGTGTTTAAATTATATACATCTTGTACCCTACATCTATAAAATTTTGAGACTTTTCTTATCATGTTTAGTTATTTCACCCATGAACTGCATACCTTGATGAATAAGCTTATACTAAGGTGTATGTGTTGGACCTTGTAGATAAATGCCACCACGAAAAACTCTAGTAGTACGCCAGGAGCGAGGTGATGAGTATACCATAGAGGTGGTAGGCCATGGTCTACTATTGGATCCTACTGTAGTTCCAGCTAAAGAAATAGTGGTTTCTCTGGACATAGTAGTTGATGAGTAGTTCTATGACAGCTTCGCATGCTTTATGTATACTCTCTAGGGATAACCTCAGCTTACCACTTCTATGGTTGAGCTGACTAGAGTGTTCCAATAGCAACATCCTCCCATATTTTCTAGGGATGTGGGGACCGTAGGCGGCAGAGTCAAGGTTAGGGGACATGTTTTCTATCTTTGAGCATCTAGATACACCTCCTAAGTGGTGGTTGGAGCTCTGAACTTTTATGTTGCGTGATTATACTAAGAGGTGGTGGGATGCGGTTATTCGGATGGGGAATCATTGAGATATTCCTTTTGAGTACTTCTAGAGAGTATTATATGATTATTTATATCCTGATAAGTTGAGGTAAGAAAAATCTTGGGAGTTCATGCATCTTGAGTAGGTAACTCTATCCATTATGGATTACTCAACTCGTTTTACTAAGATTCAGTGCTCCATTCCTATTCCAATGGGTCAACATTTTTCATAGGCTAAGATATTTGAGGATGGTCTCAGTTATGACATTTGATCATAGGTGAATATTTTTCATCTGACTATTATATCTGCAATAGTGAACCATGCATTGAATACCATGTGGAATCAGTTGGAATCTGGAGGTGCGAGTCAGGGTGGTTCAGCACCGAGATCTAGTATTGTCTCAACAAGTAGTAGAAAGTGTTGTTTGGAGCTTACTCGAGGAGAACCTATTAGTCATAATGTTTCTTCAGGTAGCCATGTGAGGTCCAAATTGTGAAGAGAATTTAGTCACATGAAACCATATTTCTCGATGGACTCAACCGAATTCCAAGCTTGTGGCAAGATGGGTAATTTATAGCACTTATACAAGACATTTCCACTGGAAGCTAGTGAGAGAGGATCTGTAAAGACTCCACAATCCAGATTAGGGCTAGCAGTATCCCACCAGGTAGGGAACAAGAATATGTCAGGAAGTTGAAGCCTAGGTAGTGCTAATGTTCATAGTAACCAAACACTTAGTTTTTAGAGACATTTGAGTTTATCAGCTCAGGGAAGCCAAGCTCTATCATAGGGTCGCGGTATAGGCCAAACTTTTGTAGTGCATCAGACCCAGTAGGAGCATGATCCCATACCTTCAATTATGAGAGGTACTATTCTAGTCACATCTATTTTATCTTCATTACTTTTTTGATATAGGTGATTCACATAATTTCAAATATGTTCTTATTGTGAAGTGCCTTGGGCTCTGTGTTTTCACTTCTAATGAAGTGATGAAACTAGAAACTCAAAAAGGGATTATAACATCAGTTTTGCAATACTACAAGGAGTGACCACTTGAGATAGGTTTATGTCACTAAATTTTTGACATCTATATCCTTGAGATGACAGGCTTCGATGTCACACATGGAATAGATTTTCTAGTTTCCTTTCAGGCCATTGTTGATTGATATCACTACATTGTGAGTTTTACATTTCCAAAAGGTGAATCGTTTCAATACAAGGGAGAGTGGGAATTCCAGGAAAGATGAGTTGGACCATGGAATCATCAGTTGAGTGGAATGTAATCAATGATTTCCAGTTAATATATAGACAACCAGGGGACATCTTTAATGGACTTTCCACGAGTTATTGATTTTTTCACAAACTTCTTCACAAACTTCTTATCTTGTTTACATCTAGTAAGGGAGGTAGAGTTCTCTATCGAGATAGCACTAGGAGCTTCACTAGTATCCTTTCCCCCTATATAATTTATAAGACACATTTTCAATAGATCATGAGGTAGCTAAAGGATTTGGAGGCTAAGGTTCTCATCTGTCCCAGTACTTCTCCTTGGGGATTTTTGGTCCTTTTTGAAAAGAAGGAAAACTTTACCCTCGGGATATGCATGGATTTTTGGAAATTGAACTATTTGAATGTAAAGAATCAGTATCCTCATCCATGAATAGAATATCTCTTCAATCTACTCCAAGGATATCGGGTATTCTCAAAGATTGATATGAGATCTGGTTATCATCATGTATGAGTTAGATCATTATACATGCCTCGCAAAACTTTTTGAATCTGGTGTGGTCTTTATGAGTATGTTTTTATGTCATTTGGTCTCACGAAAAATCAAGAAGTCTTCATGGAACTTATTAACTGAGGTTTCTATTCCTATCATTATTCAATTGTTGTGGTTTTCGTGGATGATATCTTTGTATATATTCACAATTTACATGACCATTCCACAAATCTTGAGATAGTTTTGAGTACACTGAGAAAGCTTAAATTATATACTAAACTCTCAAAGATCCACTTATGGATTAATCAGATTCACTTCCTTGGTAACATCATCTTGAAGATAATAGTATCAATGGACATATAGAAGGTGAGAGCAGTAGCTACCTAGGAGCTGTCAAAGAATTTCTTTGGGGATCAGTGATTTCAAGGGCTGGCCGGTTACTATAGGTATTTCATACAAGACTTCTCATGCTAAGAAGCATCTATGACAGGCTTGAGAAAGAAAGGTGTGAATTATGTATGGTCAGATTCTTTTGAGACAACCTTTCAAGAATTGAAAGGTAGATTAACATCAGCACCGATACTAATTTTTCTAGATCTGTATTGGAGTTATTGTTGTGTAATATGATGCATTAGGTATCAGGTAGGGAGTAGTTCTTATTAAGGGGGATTGATTCGTTACGTACATGCCTCGGTAGATGATTCCACATTATAGAAACTACCCAATACAGTATCTCAAGTTATTCGTAGCTATTTATGCCTTATGCTATTGAATATTTTACTTATTAGGGGAGTGTTTTGTGGTATACGTGAACCAAAAAAGTCACAAGTAAATCGTTACTCATCATTATCTAAATCTGAGGTAGCGAACATGGGTGGAGTACCTTCAGTCTTTCGACTTAAAGCTTTCCTACACTCTTAGAAAAGGCAATGCAACCGCTGATTCTTTGAGTAAGATTACTCATATACAGGTAGTGTAGCAGGCCAATAACCAGTGGCAGCTAATGGAATTGTTCTCTGAGATGAATCTTGAGGTGCATGACATGTAGGGGTAGAATTTTCGTACATCCTTAGCCGTTACCTCTACATTACTATTTTGAGTGATGATGATGTAGCTATCAGATTCCAAAAGCCTAATTCTATAAGAGAGTATGTCAGGAGAGGACCCTCCTCCTAGTTGGACCATAGGCGAGGTTGAGGTTCTACAATTATAGGTTTGTGTATGGATTTTGACAAACATGCACGAGGAGTTGAAGCAAGGTTTTCATGCTTCGATTTGGGAACTGCATCATGGTGTCACCAAGATGTATCGGAATTTGCATCTTCAGTACTGGTGGCTAGCCATGAAGGGAGATGTAACTAGTTTTTCATGATATTTTCTACTTACAGTAAGTGTATACGGAACACTAAAGACCAGAAATCCTTTTACATCAACTACCCATTCCTGAGAGGAATGGGAATGACATCATGATGGATTTTGTAATTGGTTTACCAAGGTCACATTGAGGTAATGATATTATATAGATTGTGGTTGAGAGGCTTTCAAAGGTTTCACAATTACTACTGATCAAGGAAACTTTTGTTCTTGATGAGCTTGGGAGGTTGTACATCCATGAGAATGTATGACTGCACAGGGTTCCTCCTTTAATCATTTCAGATAGGGATGATTGTTTTACTTCACATTTCTAGCTGGGTTTACAAAGTGATTTTGGTACACAAGTGATCATATGCATAGTTTACCACCCCCAGATAGATGGGCAGTCAGAGAGCACAATTCATGTACTAAAGGATATGATTCGTGCATGAATCCTAGATTTCGGGGGTTCTTAGGAGACACACATATTACTCGTTGAGTTTTCCTACAATAATAGCTTCCATGGTACTATTCTGATTGCTCCATATAGAGCATTGTACAATATTCCATGTTGATCCCCCTGTGTTTGCTGGAGGTAGAAGTGGTAGTGATGTTGGGACATTATTTTGTCTTGTAGACCTCTGAGATGGTTCAATTGATTCAGAAGAGGATGTCTACTGCACAGTCTCTTCATAAATCATATGTCAATCGCCATATATGACCTTTGGAGATTGAGGTCTAGGATCAAGTTTTCCTACATTTCACAACAAGGTTGGGACACAATAGGATCAAGAGACACGGTAAGCCTTCACAAAGATATTCCAGTAAATTTGAGATTCTGGAGAGGTTCGGGCCGGTTTCCTATCGATTGAAATTACCTCAATGGTGCAGTTATATGCATGAAATATTCCATGTTTCACATTTGTGACATTACATTTCGAACCCATCTCACACCCTTTAGCCCGAGGAAGTGGAGTTTTTGGAAGACGTGTCCTTTGAGGAGAATCCTATTCATATTGTGGATCATAGCACAAAGGTTCTATGTGGCTGGTCTATTCATTTGATATGGGTGTTATGGAAACACGGTCGAGTACGTGACAAGAATTGGGAGAGGGATGTTGATGTATGATCACAATGGTTGAATTTATTCTCTTATGTTCCTTCACCACCCTTGGAAGGGAAATTCGAGGACGAATTGCTTTAAGGGGGGAAATTTGTAAGGACCCAGTTCTTCCATTGAGGTATTGATTGTTACTTTCCATTTTATACTTAATAAAAGGAAGAAAAGTGGTTAAGGGGATGGATGCAGGACTGTTACATGATGGGGCTAGGAACTATATGTCATGTACATAAAGGTACATGCCATGTATATAAGGCTACATTCCATATAATATCGGTACATGGCCATGTAATGGTCTGGCCATAATTTTTACGGAACCGAAGTGTAGTCTCAAGTACAGGTTGTGTACTTTTTCTAAATTATTAAGTTATGCAATAGCGTCATTTTTTCAAACGGATATAAATGACTCACTTTCGATATCCAACATTCCCAAAAAATCCAAACGAATGTCTGGCTCTTAATTCATCATCTAATTTCTGATTCAAACACCATCAAATCCATTGGATTCCCCTCGGTGAGCTCTCTATTCCCCTTAATCCTTTCATAGTGATTTATTCTCTTGATCTAGTTATTTAAGGTTGATAATTTATACCCATTTTGTAGATATACTTCATTCTTAGTTGAATCAAAGCATGATTCTAGATTAGGAGAGTCGTATGACTACGTGGTAGGTGGTCTTGTGCCTTTCGTGAATTTTTATGTTGCTTATAAGTACCAGAGTGTCATGTTCTAGTGTTTAGGGTGTTTCCATGAATGTAAATAACTCATGTTATTTCCTATTATTTATTAAGTAATTGATTAATTTAACTAATGCATGTTTGAGATCATTTGACTTGATTAAGGGCCACCCTGTGGGTGCATTCTTCCTTGGATGACCAATATCGAGCAATTTGTCCTAGGATGCATATGGACATGACCTAGATTTCCTTTTTGGGTTATTTAAAATGGAAGTGGTTAATTGAATTTTTTTCCATGTGAGTTATTATGTAGATAACCATGTAATATTGTATGTTACGTGTGTTGTATTTATTCTAAAATGCTTATACACCAGGCTTAGCCCTGATGCATGTTGAATTGTTTATACACCATGTTTTAACCCTATCACATGATAAAATTATTATACATCATGTTTTGACCCTGATTGACTTCTTAAATTCTTATATGGTTGGTTTTGATCTAGTTATGTTTTATGTTATATCATGGTTATATGGTTTGGGTTAATCACACCAGGAGTGATACTTGATTTTTATATTAGGATGCCAGTACCGGACATAGTTACAAAATTAATAAAGAAAATAAATTAATATTGAAGTGTCTTCCAAGATAAAGAATAATCTTGGATTCGGTCATTACCCATACTCGATTACTTTGTATTCTAAGACATATGATGTGCTTAATTTTTAGTACATACTATTTAATGCATTTTCCATTGTACACTAACCATTATATATATATATATTCACTGATATACTAGTATATAAAATAGGCAGTTGCCTACTGAGATTTAGTCTCGCACCCTATTCGGCTCATGCTTTTTCTCCCAAACAGATTATATGATTGCTTGTGATGATTAATGAAAAAACCCTTCTAAAGCCACTTGATGTAATTTTTAGGAGTTAGAGAGCATGGGACAGAGTCATGGATTGAAATTTATCCTAGTCTCTTTTGTTTATTTTTTACTTTTGAGACATATATTGTGTATTACTATAGTGGACTTGTTTGGATACATTCCTAAAACATGTGACTTTATAAATCATCTTGTGTATTGAATGATACATGGTAATTTATCCTATCAGTTTTCTGATGTTTATTTTAGTTTTATGTTGTTTACTGCTTCTACAATTTTATTTATTATTCTGTTGTGTTACACTCTGCCAATGAGGGCATAGTTTCCCCACTATCACACCATGGGCCCTCACTAGTAGTCGGTAGCCTCTGGAGTTTTTGGGAAATGTGTTTGAGGCCATGTGTCCAACTGGGCACAATGCACCAGTTTAGTGGAACTCGGATCTAGGAGGTAATGACTAAATCAAATAATAAATAGTTTAGATCAAAACATGTGAGCCTTGGAGGAACCATGCATACCATTTTTACACAAGGGTAGTGTCAAATAGTTTTCACATGGTTAGTAGAATGTATCTAAGACAACCATGTATAGTGTGGTGTGCTTATGTACTTCTAGATTAATGGTTGGTTCATGTTTTACCAAATCATGTGTCCTGACAAATTGAGTTACAAATATTATTAAAAATGTGTGTTTAAAATTGTTGCATTATTTTATCTAAGGGGTTTTAAACCCATTTCTTCCCCTCCCCAATAAAACATCTAAGGAAACACACCAATGTGGTTCTCCCCTCACACTCCATTAATTTCCATGATTATCCACCTTTATTTAGAGTATATTTTGTTGAGGAAAAGATTTATCTATAATGTTTATTCTTCTTCATGCTTTCCTCTTAATTTTGATTTATATCACAGAACTTAATGGGGTTGTTGGGTCAATTTATATTTTTGAGGGTACCTCAAATTTGTTTGTTTGGGGTGTTAGGACATGACTAGAGTATGTCATCACTTTTTTTAGTGTTAACCAATGAATGAAATGTCATACATCTTGATTATCCTTAAACCGAGGTAGGTTTTTTTCAACATCAATTAATTTACCCTTAATTTTGTGATTGATTAATTAAAATGGATTTCTTTTAAAACTATATATTTTTAGTGATTGTTGGAATATATTTGACGAATGATTTAATAAAATTATCACTTTTAATAATGGTTTAAAATTTAATTTCATTTTCTAATTGAATTTCCAATTGTTGATAAAATATTCAAGGGGTTATTTAAATATAAATGTGATATTTAAATGTATCTGACCCCATTTGGATTAAAAAATTTGTAAAAGTGATTTGGACTTATTAATGTCTTAAATAATAAAGGGGATTATGTTTTTAATTGTTTCTAATCTTGGTTTTTAAATAAATGTATTGAATAAAATATTTGAAAATAAATTTTAAATAATTTGAAATGAAATTTCATTTTTAGACTATTTTAAGGAGGAATTTTTTTAAAATTTGAGGGGTTTCAAATGGAATGGGTGTCTAATATCCTATTAAGCCCCATTTGATTGTGATTTACATGTATTGTGATCCTGAGGTGATATATTTATTTTATAATGGGTATAGACTTGTGATCTAGCCTGTAGCGTGAATGATAGCTAGAGTTGATGTGATATTTTTTATGATGAATTATAAGATTCATTTGATTTATCACTTTATAGTTATTTATTTCATAGATTCATTATAAACCAAGTGATTGATCAAACTATTTGATACATTAAATAGTAAAATTATATACGTTTCCCTAGTTATGTGTATAGACTAGTGAGGAGTGCCCCTGACTCTAGGCTTGGTGTAGGCTAGTCGTGTATCTTAGGTTGGGATGCAATGTAGGATAGAAGCCTGTCCTATTTTTGGTAAAGTCTTGGAATGTTATCCCCATAGGACCAATTATGTTTCCCATGATATTAGTTGATTATTAATTATATAATTTTATTTTTTTAACTAACCATTTTTTCATTTTAGGCATCATATTTTGTTTTTGTGAGGATGTGCCTCAGTATTTTTTTTGTATTGTTGAATATTTATAATTTTAAGAAGATTCCGAAGAAAATTAAATAGTGTATTTATAATTTTTTTTAACAATTAGATTTAAAATGGATATTTGATAAATTATGAGTGGTCTAATTAATAATTTTTATGTGAGTATTTTTATTTAAGTAAAATAGAAATGAATGTTTAAAAAATGATCATGGGTGTGATATTGGATTGTATGTACCAATGTATAAAAAGTAAAAATGTATTTTATAATTTTATTTCAAACTATCATAAATGAAATTTCATTTTAATGGAACATCACAAACTCTTTAGTGAAACTCTATTAGGTTTTGTTTGTCTAAAACCCTATATACACTATTTGGTGTATGAATTTCTTATGATTCAAATTTTGGTGCCTTAGGCTTATAATTTTGGTTTGGGTGCTTTGATTATTAAAGATCTATGGATCAGGTTGTGGTGTGTGACTATGGTTCACATGAATATGGGTGGTGGATGGTTGGGTTTATTTTCTATTTAGGATTCTTATGGATCAGTTTTATAGTTTAAACCTACTTTGGAAGTTTATTAATTCCAGCATTGATGTCTTTTCAATTATTTTTCTGATTATATATAGGATTAATTTAAAAAATATTATATTATTTATAATACCATATACTATGATTTTATGTTACTTTTTAGATAAATTATTGGGCTCAAAATTTCCTAGAATAATTTATTTGATTCCCAAGTTCTTGTTTCCATCTCGTAGGGAATGTGAATTCCATTTGGAGTTAAGGAGTGAAATTTTTATTGTCCAAATTTCAACAAAAAAAAATTTAAAATGTTTTCTGATTTCTAAAAAATGTGTAATACATCAGTACCCTACATTTTCTTCCCTGAACATACTAATTTATGGTCAACACTATTTCATTTTGTTATTCCAAACAATACAACAAAATTTCATAGATCATGTCATAGGTTTAAATATCAATATTTATTTATAAAGGGCACATTAAAATGGTATGTTATATTTAAGACTTTTTGAATCCTCTAATGTAAGATAATTTTTTATGAATAGATATCAAAATCATAATAGGAATAAGAAGAATAGTTTTTTAAATTTACCATATGCAATTCTCACTAGGTCACAAGAATGAATTATATTGATTTGGTTTAATATTTGGGCTTTTTTATAGGTTTTGGGATTTTGAGGTTGAAAAAATGGACTTATCAATGAAACAACCATGACACATGGTTTGTACTTACCATGTGGTAACCATTCTACCTGACATATTGTTGATCTAAGGGTGTTTTTAATAGCTTGATCATGGTGAGCCAAATCATGTGTCTCTACAATAAAACTATATGGGAAAATGATTTGGTGTCTAGATGTATGGAACATATTGTACATTGGTTTTAAAACATTTTTGTTCATCCAAGGTAAACATTCCCCTCATATTTCAATGGGATAGAGCCCGCACATTGTAATGCATTATTTGTTAAATGGTTCCACTTATCATTATTCTCTAATCCAAACCATTTAAAATTTTGAATTTACATCTTTTAATTTGGAAATGTTTATATATACTCACATAGTAACCTGCATTAGGCTTAAACTAAACTTCCCCAAACACTATATTGGCTTCTCCCCTTGCTTCTATGATAATTTTTCTTCCTTCATGATGAATATCTTCAAGGTAAGATATATTTTTGTTATGGATTTCTCTCCACTTATTAGATCCTTGATCGACCTATTATCTCATTGTCTTGTGGGATCTTTATTGGGAAATGGTTTACCGCATAAGGGGGTCTGTATTGTTTTTCTATTTATTCTTAAGGATCTAGGATCATGAGTATCTGTTGTACTCGTTTCTAGTCTTTATTGTCCAATGTGAAATGTTTTCCTCCATTATTTAGGTGGTGTCTATATACAATGTTTCAAATTCTTAAAATACATGATTTTCATTAATGTTACTTTAGTTAGGATTGTGAAAAATTATGTATTTTATATCAAAAATAATTTTTTAATAGAATCATTTTTAAATGGGATTTAATTAAAAATTGAATTTAGTACACAATGCATTTGATGAAATTCCATGAGGGAAATTTTTACTCAAAAATAAATTTCCATGAAAGGGAGACTTGATGGTTATTCTTGAAAATATTTTATAAATTTTGAGCATTGTTTTGAAATTTGTTTTGGAAAATATGGAATAATAGGAACCTTGGGTATATTAGGAAATCTACATATGAAGCCTTGGTGTGGGTGATACCACTTGGGGTTATTTTGTTTATATTGACATACATTGGAAGTGCTCGATATCAGTAATATTCACATTCATCCTAGATTACTACATAGTGTTCATTTGTGTGTCGAAGTCCATATCCCCATAGTTTAGAGACTGAATGTTTCTTGGTTTTATACATGATTGTATCATTTCATGTTTAGTCTCTCTCATATTTATCTTATACTATAACCAAGGATGGTTTTTATTATTAATTCATCTTATTTTACCTATAATTTTAATATTCATGGTTTATGTGAATAAATAATGTTTTATAAAAAACCAAAGTATGTTTTAAAAAATTATTTCTTTTTTTAAGTGGATTTATAAACTTTTTTTGAATATAGAAGTAATGGTTTAATAGTATTATAATTTATTGTGATTTATTGGTGAATTCTTACTAAGACTTATTACCACACCCTAGTCTTGTATTTTTAAATTTTTAGATGTTGTTTTATAGGATATAAATAAAGGTAAGGGAATCAGGTAGTTCAGTAGTTTTATTGGATATTATCTCCTTCTTAATGAGACATATTAGTCATGACAGATGGTCACATGGAGACATGGATTTATATTTTCTTATTTTACTTATAAATTTATATTTTTGGTTTGGTTTTCTATATATTATGGAGGTTTACACCTTTTATTAATTTTAATATATTGGTTTATCTCCTTTCAATTATTCAAGAGGTCTGTTTTAATGTTTGGTAGATCTCTACTATGTGGTAGGCCTTCTTAGGTGATGTCTCTAGTCTAACTATGTCAGTTTGTTAAAAAATGGTATCAAAGACATTACCTAGATGTATGTTTTTAACACAATCAATTATTGGTTTAGGGTCTATGTTATACATTATATAAGACCATTGTAATGCAATTAATAAGTACAAAGAATGGTTCTTAACTCACTCACTTCCATTACTGAACTCGAGTTACCATGGGGGGTTATGGATTTTTAAAATGCATGAAACTTGGTGTTTTAGGTTATTTGGATGAACATGAATTTGGGTATATTTAAATTAACCTATTACTTTTTAATGTTTTTTCTTTCATTCATAGAATCTATGATTTCTACAAATCCTTTTTGTATAAAGGTTTATATTTTTTATTCTTGATGTTGGTATTTTAATTTGTGAATTTTCTCTGGATATAATTTGTTATTTTTTTATTAGAAAATTCCTATGATAATATATCTTATGATTCCATTTATGGATGTTTAGAAACACATTTCTCTTAAAAATCAGTAACTGGTCCCTTCTTTTTTAGAATCTATTCTCTTTTATGTACAGACTCTCGGTTAGGAGGGTGTTTAAAAATAGGGAAATATTGTGGATCATGGAATTAAATTTACCAGGAATTGTCAACCCATCATTCATGGAATCTAAGTAAACTAGGAATATAAATATTTTATCAAGTAAATTAAAAGGCACTTCATGTTGTGTGAAAACTCTAGAGTAATCTAAGGTGGTTTTAATCACCTATATTATTGAATGGATGTGGAGGATGTTGGGAATCTATCTTTCAAGATATGTTACATGAGTATCTCCCAAAAAATTCATTCTATAATACCTTCTACCATTTTTTATACCATAAATCTATCCAATTAGAAAAGACCTAAGAATTTATTACCTTAGAGTAAGTTGAGAATTTAGTTTTGGATAATGCCACATGTTTCTTCAAAATGGTTAATCAAGAACCCTAGACTATTTAAAATGAATACATTATCGATCAGCATATTGTGGTGGGTATGTGGGACAATATTTTCTCAATGATGGTTTAATTATTCCTATCGACCATTGTGGAGGTATTCTATAAATTATTTCTGTATGATTGATATATATCTAGGAAAATAGGTTTAGGTGGAGATTTGGTTACTATTACTAGTAGATAGCATGTGTTTCATAGCCTAAAAAGGAAGTGTAGGTTTGTTATATATACATCGAGAAAACGTTCTAGGGATTCATCATGAAAACAACATGTGGATTTCTTTTAGCACAGAAGGCCTGGTGATACACAATCTTACTGTATGAAATCTCTTCGGATATGTAACTATTTTAGATAGTCTTGTAATCTATAGGATTTTGTGGAAAGGTGTCCCAATGAAGTATAGTCAGATTAAATCACACCAAGGGATCAGAGGTTTATTGTAATGCATCCCATGGTGGTGGGTCCACTACTCATTCCAATAGGGATATTTATTCAGTGAATAAGTCATTTGGAGGATCTAAAACTAAATATTTTTGTGTAGTTGATTATCCACCAAAGGAATATAAGCCAAGACAGAGAACTTTTAGATGTACGATACTCATTTATTCCACTATGGTACTAGATTTATTTGATATAGTTGTTAATAATTGTTTTATATAATAAATATTAATTGATGTTGTGGGATTTCATTCGAAAATGATGTCTTTCACATTGGATGTTTCCATGACATTGGGAAAGAGGCTGGAATGATTTTTAAATAACAATATTTTCAGTTGATGATAGTAAACTTTAAAGTGGTGTGGTATTTCTTAGTTCTTAACCTTGATATATTTGAACATATTATTGGCATGGATTTAATGATCAACATTAAGTCCTAGATCAACCATTATCATTGTCATGATCATTGTCAGTCTCCCAATGGGCACCCACATGTCTTTTAGGGTGATATGGATTCTAGATTTGGGGGAGAATGGATTGATGTTACCTATGATGGAATGATCTCATATTAGGTGATAGAAATTATCCTCAATGTTATTGAGTCTCTCAAAATAGGACCATTCTTTATAGATGATTTTTATTAGTGAACACTATATAGATGGTCATGTTCACAATTTAATTTCTCCACGGTATGATGGAAATTTCTATACAACATTATCTCACAGAACCTTCTTAGTCATAGGAACTGAAAGTTATTCATGAAGATCATGATTCCAAGAGAAATATTCATCATATGGTGTCACTATGGGCTTAGAATTTTTCAAATACTATGAAGGAATATTGAATTCACAAACATTGTGTTGATTTTCAATATATTAATTAACAAATATTTAAGAACAAGTATCTATAGACAATAGATTATGGTCTCTTTGATCAATTAATTGGAGCTCATTGGTTTCGTAAAATTGACCCATTTTTGGGGCATAATCTATTTAGATTTTGAGAAACAGATATTCCTATTATAGTGATTATGATTCGGGATGGGAATTTTGAGTTTTGATTATTAAATTAAATATCACTAATAATATAATGATATTTATCTAATTTATGAACTAGACCATTCACCAATTCTTGGACTCTTTCATAGTCATGTTTTTGGATGATATTTATGTTTCATCCACGTCAAAGGATGAACACAAGGATCATTTGGATAACATCCATAGAATATTAAAAGATCATTCCTTATCTTTTAATTCTTATATATATGAATTTTGGATCCAATAAGTGAATTATATTGGTCATGTTATATATGAGGTGAATCATAGTGGATCCATAAAAGATTAAAATAGTAGTATCTGGGGGAAACCAACAAATATGTTTGAGATTTAGAGGTTCTTGGGATTTTTGGGATATTACTGGTGGTTTATTTTAGAGGACACAAAGATTTATTATCTTATGATAGCTTTTAGCCCCATGGGTTATAACATTAATGGAATAAAAAATTTCATTGGCCTTTTATATAATTGAAATAGATGTTGATATCAGATCATATTTTTATTCATCCATATTGAATTTCAGGTAATGATGTTTTCTATGATACAACAGGTATATGATTGTTTTTTTCTTGATGAATTTAAAATAGGTGGGGGAATATGGATCTTAGTATTTATTCACTCATGATAAGAACTACCCTACCCATGACCTTGAGTCAGAAACTATGATGCATTCTCTAAAAACATGGTTTTTCTATCTTTTTAGGGAGTGGCTTATAGTATATTCTGATCATAAGAGCCTAAAGAATTTATTAATTCATAGGGATATGAATTTTTGATAAGGATTCATTTTTGAGTATTTTAGATATTTCATTTTTATATTTCTTATACTCTCGAGAAAGGGAATGTGGGTTTTCAGTTTTTGAGTAGGAATTAAATAAAGGATTAATTATTATTTGATGGGTGGGTTCAGTTGGTTCACACATCAATTTCTAGAATTTTAGTAAAATCCAAAATGTTGGGGATACCTTGGATTATTTTTCTTGGTCTTTTGTGGATGATTTGTTATTTATTGGTAGGTTATTTATTACAATATCTATGAGGTAGGAATAGTTGGAGGACAAATAACGGTCATGTTGGTCTATACTACTTTGGAATACAAAAATGTATCATGATATGAGAAATCTATATTAGTGGCTGAGGATGAGGTGGTTAACTGTAGATTTCAAGTCATGGTGCCTTACTTTTGAGATAATTAAGGCGGAGTAGTAGAGACCCGATGGTTTGTTTAAACATTTTTCCATTTCGATATAGAAGTGGGAAGTGATTTTTATAGGCTTATTCATTATTTAACCATAGACTCCTGGCTAGAAGGATGTTGTATTGGATATCATTGATTAACATATAAATTCATCTCATTTATTCCATATTAAGGAGATGAAGAAGGTGGAGAAACTCTAGAACTTGTAAATTTGAGAGGTTGTAAGAATCTATAGAGTTCCCAGTTAAAATGTTTATAATAGGGACCCACAGTTTAAATCCATGTTTTGGAAAGGTTTTTAAGAGCTGATGGGTTCCCAATTGAAGTTATACACAACATATAGTCCATAGATGGGTTGGAATATTGAGAAAGATATTTATATCCTTAAGGATTTGATTCATGAATGTGTGATTGATTATAGGGGATAGTGGGAAAATAATCATCCATTAGATGAATGTTCCTATAAAAATATTTATCAGGTTTTGATTAAAATAATCCCATTTAAAGCACTATATGGTTGGTAATGTAGATTTATCATCTGTTTGGTATAGTTGGGAGAGTGGTCCTTCATTTGACCAAGATTCATTAAAGATGCAATAGAGAAAGTGAATTTAATCTTTGATAGGTTAGTGATTTCTAAAAATCATTAGAAATAATATTCAGACTATTGTTTTTCACCCACTAGAGTTTAAGGTTGGTGATCAGGACTTTTTCAAAGTTCAATTCACTTGGGACATTATTGATTAGGTTAGTAGTGTGTGTTGGAAGCAAGGTTTTCATTCCATTTAGATATCATTGAATGACTTGTAATTTTGGATCATTGATTATAATTTATATAGAGAAATAAGATTAGCATATATAGATATTACATCATTTTATATGAATATTCATCAAATTACAAAAATATATGTATGAGGGCCTTGTTTGATTAGTTTCATTGGGAACTTGGAACAAAATATTCTAACTATGTGAAAGATCATCAATGTTTCCCAAAAATATCTTCCCCCTATGTACTTCTACTTAAAACCATTCTTCATAACCTTGTGAAAAGAAACACAAAAAATGGATGAGCTTAAATTCTACGTATGGGTAAACAAATGAGATACATAAGGATAACATTATAGTAATGGTATGAGAACGTGAGAATAACATTTGAAGTTCAAACCATACATATCATAGACCATATACATGAGTCATGGTTTAAATATTTTGAAGTTTATAAGACTTGAATCATGAGGGAAGCAAGTGAAAAATCTAATAAAACATAACATAGTAATAAGATGTGGAATTTGTGGTATACAGATAAAAATAGAAAATGATATGTTAAGGCTACATGACAAGACCTTCATAACATGTTAGGATAGGGATAATAACCTATGTACCCTATTTTTTAGGGCTTGGGATGCCCTCTCTTGTACCCAATTATTTAGAGCTTGGGATCTCCTCTCGTGTACCCTCTTGTTTTGAGCTTGAGATTCCCTCCCATTTACCCTCTTTTTTGGTCTTAATAAACCCTCTTTTTTAGGCTTGGGATGCCTCCAATGTACCCTCTTGAGCGCATAAACCAATAATCATTTCCCTGTGCGTTGTAGGGAGATATATGTCCCACCTATCACATAATTAAATCATACATGCGTGTACTATAAGATATCAAAAAACTCAACATATCATGACCCTTGAAATGAAATGAGTATCATTAAAGTTTCATCACATCATAACCTATAAATATGGGATAGGTTTCATCATCATTTCATCAACGCATAACCAATGAAAAGAAGTTGCTTTCAAAATAATATAACCCATTGAAGAGAAATGGCTATCATAAACATCATTCAGTCAAAACATAAACCATTCCAAAAGGAATATGAATGGTATTCAGATACTATAATAAAGTATGCCATATTATATGGATAAGGATTTTTAAAGATAACATGGAACATTTCTTAAGAAAAAATAACATTTCTCAGAAAATTCCTTATACAAAACCATTAAAAATCAATTTCTTACAAAGAAGGATTTACAAATTCATTTAAAACATTTCTTGAAGAAAATATATTTTTACCCAAAAAAACTCTTTTTAAGATATAAATAATTTTAAAAAACATTTTCATTTAAAACACTTTGTAAACATCAAAATAACGTTTCAAATCTTTTTGTAGTGACATTTATAAAAAATGATTCTGAAATATTATAAATAAAAAGTTAATTCATTGAAATTTTTTTTTTTGAAAATAACCCTTTTCAAAACTTATAATAGGATATTTGAAAATAATTTAAAACACTTTTTAACCAAAAAAAAATTATAAAACCATTTTCATTGAAAACCACATTAAAATAAAAAAAATCTACAATATTAGGAAAAAATATTCCTTAAAAATAAACTTTTAATATTATAAAGGATGCATCAAGTGAATGAAAAACATGATGGAAGTTAATCCCAAACATGTCGAACATTCATTATTCACCATAAAAAGTTTAGAAACGTGCCTTGATCGGAAAATGACAAGAGGATTAAATTAATAATTTTTTTTAAAAAAGTTAAATCATGTGTAAAAATGTCCATTTAACATGATAGGATGTTATTAAAATATTTTTAAAATCCTTATTAGAGAACCTAGTTTTGAAAGAACACATATTTCCAACCAGAAGGAAATATAATGTCATATTTTCATTAAAAACATTTTTTTAATTATATTGAGTACCAAATAGTGGGAAATTTTACCTAATACATTATGATATCATGGATAACCAATAGATAATAAACTTTAGGAGTGTTATTGTTATATGTATCATAATATTTCATCAATTGAAGCATAATCATAAACAATCTCAATAAACAGTAATATTATTGCAATAAATTGTTATAATTATGGTAACATTAAATAATAATAATATGGAAATAATAATATTAAATGAAGCTAAAAATATCTAGAAAATAATTTGTTTCATGATATAACATTTAAAGGGAATTATATACATCTTCTAGAAAAGTATAAGGGCATAACATTCCATGTGTCACAAAAAAGGAAAATTGAGACAAAATTACTTTACCAACTTGGTATCTTTTGAACCATACACCACTTGAAATAATGATCAAAAATAGATATGTAAATTCCCATTTAATAATTTATTGTAATCATAGAGTAAATAAATGATTATTATACACACCACAAAAACAAAAAGAGTTGCGACTAAGGCATGTATCTCATGGAAATAAAAAGTGTGATGAAGTTTTGTTACCTTATGTCCTGAATTTCATCATACATGTTCAAACATCCTATATAATAAATACATTTTCATTAGAAATATATGATAGAAACATATTATTATATCTAACCCTAGTTGCACGGTTTCAGTCCCAATGCCCTTCAGTTGATGAGATCGAGAGATTTGTCACAGATTCGTGGGAGTTATAGGAGCGTACTGTCATGGGTCTTCTTGATCAGAAGCATACCATGATTCTCTTTGGCTCTGAGGTAGATTTGATCGCATCCTGGTCTTGATCTCCCGATAGATACAATGGTTTCATCTTCTTCGTATTCCGTTGGAGCTTCGATTTCTACATGTGACGTGATCCCTCAACAATCGCAATGTGGATGAGTCTTCCTGGCTTACCTATTTCCTTCCAAAATCCATCAATTTTATGCGCAATCAGTAATATGATCAGCTTTTATCTTTGTTCTGGTCATTGGACTGAGGCTGTGAGTCATCCAATTTTCCCCAGAATCTGCGTGGAGGTCGATGTCTCAATACCACCAATGGACTGTGTCTGGATCACAGACCTCAAGGAGTTTCTATGGAGGCGGGTTACCGTATTTGAGTCTTGAATGTGCTATTGAATTGTCTGTTCCCAATTTGATCATTTGGAAATGGTTTGTCGCCATGGACGGATGATTCTTTCTTCAAAGATGGTTGAAAGGAGAAGCTCTGAAGGTGTTCTGGTTTTTGTCTTGGAATAAATAATGGGAAAATCCAATGCTTGGTATACTGTGATCGTGTGAGGAAGTGGAAATAGAGATATGGGTGGGCCTGTGGAGTGTAGTGGGGCTACGGTTTCTACTGGGTGTGATGAACCGGTGGAAATCCCCTACCTTGGCATGACATTACTAGGAACAGGTTTGGAGAAGGAGGTGTGGCAAGAATTTCATACAGAGGTGTTCCCACATGACAGTGCTGTGAAGGAGGTGTGGGAGTCACTCAATCCATCTGTGCAGCAAGTATTTAAATAGATTAAATGTGGGATTGGAGTTGAGGACCTCAATGTGTTAGAGGGTGATTCTGAATTTGGTGGAAGCATAAACAGAGGAGCAGTGGTTTCTGTACAGGGTGTCCTCTCTAGTAATATCTCCGAGGTCTTGGAGTAGGAGGAGTTACCCAATCTGATTGCTGATTCGCAGGGGACTGAAGAGTTGACTATCCAAATTGGTTCTAATGTTTAGGAACAGGCTGTAGTTGATGTCCTGATGGGGACTGTAGAGAATCTTGGAAAAGAGATAAATCTACAATTTCTTGTTCCGTAGATCATTATAGGCTCTCTCCAATGATTGGGGCGAGTCTCTGATAAACTAAGAAGGCATTTTGGTAAGGAAAGATGGTGGGGACGCAGGTTTAATCCCGGTGAATCTCATGAGTAAATGGGGAAATTTTTCTGATAGTGACAAGGAGAATGACCACAGGGCTGGAAAACCTTCATACAATGACATTTTTCAAGTTGTCCAGAAGAACTTTTCGGGTAGTGAAGGTGCGACTACTGCTCCACCAAAGTGGAGGCCACGAAAAGACTATTCTTACTTACTGATGCTGGTATCCACAAGGTAATCAGTCATGAAGGAAAAAGGGGATGCACCTAATTATAAAGAGTCATGTGAGCAACCAAGAAAATAAGGAGAAACTCACTATAGAGAAACTGGAGCTCAAACATAAGTATGCCAAGATTCTTAAACCATATGATACGAACTCTGAATGGGAGTCGGCTACTGCGGAGGATGTGCCTTATTATGGATGTGGAAGGGATTATGACTACTATGATATGTTGCCGATATTTTCTGATTGGTACTGTTATCTAGATGTGAATGCACGGTATGCTTGTACTCTTGATCTTTTTCTCCTGTAATTTTCTTTTATTTTAATAAATGGTAAGAGGCCCCTATCTGACTGAGCGTTTCTGGTTAATGTTATGTTTTAGGTAATATCTACTTTATTTTTCGTATATTTTTTACTTGTTACTCTTGATAATCTTACATAGATCCAAATTTTCACAAATAAAGAATGTAAAACATGGTATATATATTCTTTATATATGTATTTATAATAATCTATATAAGATTTAATAATGAAATGGAATACACTATTCATGGAGACGGTAGGTCATACACATGCATGAACGATGTTTCCATTTTATTTTCATATTGAAAGAAGGAAAGTAAATTTAATATAAGTATATATATTCAATTCCATTATAATTATTATTAAAAATATATTTTATAAATTCAAAAAACTCATCCTTAATACATTTCATGCTAGGTGTGAACAAATCACATCGCGTGAAGGAGGCAGTAGTCCACACTTCACTAAACGAAATTAGCGTACTTACACAAAATGGAAATCATGAATTTATGTGTTATATATTAATTACAAATTAATAAATAAATCATAAATATGATATATAACATATAAAAATACATTTTCCATCATAATTACCGACCATTATAGTTTGAAAAGGAAAAATGAACCACATTGCTTCAGGTTGTGGTAGTTCACCATATAGAAAAATGGTAAGTTCATTACACATTAGAGGGATGATTGTGTACGTTCAGGTAGATCCCATAGAATAAAAAAAATCAATATATTTTTGATACTGGGGTTATTAATATATCATGGAATAATGAGAATTTATATGGTGGATAAAGAAAATAAAATAAAGGAGCTTGAGGATGGATGTTACCACTTCTATTGGGTAACTCCTTTTTCTTCGCACAAAAGGGATTACTTGGATGTATTTAATCCAAAAGGTAGGATTCATGGAGTAAGGTAGGTATTTTTATATCTTATTAGCTATGATTTTGGGTGATAAACAGGGTTTATATGTGTTAATAAGTGGGAGGGTTGAGTGACTTTTTATAGGGGAGGAGTTGTATTCTTGTAAAAATTTTAAAATGGAATTACACCATTATTTTTTCTATAAAAAGTGGAAACAATATTGGAAAAAAATTTATAAAATGGAGTATATGGTCTATATATCGTCGGGAAATGTATTTTGGACAAGTATCTCGGTTATTTTCTCCCTTAACTGTAATTTTTAGTCCCTTGTTGAGGAAATTTTTCCCTTAATCGTTATAATTAATGTTAATCACTTCACTAATAGTTTTGGTCAAAACACAGTTGAAATTATTAGACATTATATATTATTACGATTCCAAATGGGGAATCCATTTTTTAAAATTCCAATCACACAATTGTGAACATTTAAATTAAAATTAATCCCACAAAAGCGATGATAAAGCAGGTTTTTAAAGTAAAATGGTTCAAAAGATTGCTACATTTTTATATCTAATTTAAAAAGTGATCTTTATCCCAATGACATAATTTTTTTATTTTATGTATTATTGATATAATTAAATTAAAAAATTTATAAATATAATTTATCTTCATAAATAAATTAGATGTAAATTTAGTTTTGAATTAAAATTCAGTATTTTTATTATTTATTCCAAACTGAAACATCACAGAAAAATACCAAAAATAAACACTAAACGAATATTTATGTTTACAATTCAAAAAATAAGTTTTTTTACCTTTAAAATTTATAAAAGTAATAAAATTTATATTTAAAAAATTTTCTCCATTAAACGGTGGTAAAACATATTTTATAAAAATATCGGTCTTTATGTGTAATATTGGATTTGTTCCTATTATATACTTATAAAATATATTATATTAATGTAAAAATTATTTTATTGAATATATATCACTTATATATTTCATTAGTATCATTAATCAATAATAATTGATTTAATTAATTAGGATAAAATCCCTTTGTGGGCATAAAAGTAGTTTTTATAAAATCATTACTTTTCTATTAAATTTTGGTTCTTATATTCATTGCTAATTAATTTGTAACCAAAGAATTAAACCATGTATTTTTATTTTATATTTAATAATATTCATGACCACAAACATAAAAACAATGTTATATCTTATTATATTAAAAAATAATATTTTAAATAATATATTATTGTTCGGTAAAACTTGGTCTTGAGTGTCACATAAGCTATTAAGGAAAGTTGGTCTTGTGTATAACATAAGAATGTCATGGTGTTTTTTGTAGAGAAAACAAAAAATTAAATTGTGTGTAGTGCATGATTAACATATTATTTCATATTACGCAAGCCAAAAATATATAGAAAAACTATTTTCAATGTTGTGAGAAATTGGAAATATAAAAACAAGGTTAAATTAAAATGAAAATGAATTCAAAAAATCTCATAGAGTTACATTCTATCCAACTTAAAATGAATTTCTCCCTTGAAAATTTTTAATGTTATCAATGGTTTTATACTTCAGATTTCCTTTCATAGAAACCCAAATCATAACAATGAATACAAAACTTATTTTTAGAAGGAAAAGTTTGAAACATAATAGTTACTAAATGTACCATATAAATAGGTTTCAACATAAGAGAACATGGGTGGTATGTGAAAACATGGAAATAGAAGAGAAATTTAACTATCATGTTTTGATGGAGAGTGATATATAACATGGTCAGGATAATGTTAACGACCAAAAAGTCAAAAAATATATGTGGTGATCTAAGGGGCCATTTGATTCATGGGAAATGAAGTTACCTGGATAACATTTTTGGTTTAATGATACTTTTACTTGATGTTGAATATTTTTCATGAAAATATATACTTACATGATTTAAGGAAAGCATTACCCTTTTTGTGCCCCAAAAAACTTAGACATTATCTCTCATTCAAAAAAATGAAGGAGAATTTTTCATTCATGAAGAATTAAGAGATTATGAGGTCCACTAATAGAATGACAGGTCATTCCATATTTTTTTAGAACAAAAAATGTTATCACAAGTTATCCAATATGCATAAATCCTTATATTGTGAGATAATAAGTTATTCTCAAAATACTCAAGTAAATATTAGCATAAACAATTCCATAAATTTTTGACCTTGTAACCCTTCAAAAATTCAATTCACCCTTTATTCCTTAAATAATCTCACATCTTTTAGAAAAACAATTTCATTGGAAACTTTCATCCATCCTTGTACTGATAGAATATACAATTGTATTTTATTAATCTAGAATCTATATATATGGAGATAAATACAGGAAACATAACTAGTTTAGGAAAAATAATATTTTCATAGGGCTAAATAAGACAAAATCAAACACAGAATTCCCAACTAAGTAGGAGAGGAAAAGTGTGCCATAATTATCATGATTCACTTCTTCCAATATGGTTGAATAATAATTCCCCTATTCTTTTTTCCTTAAAGGTTTTTTTTGGCTAATCATCCACATTACCCATTGGATTATGTATGTTTTTAGAAAAATTTCCAAACTCCATGAAATTAAAACACTAAAGTGTTGGAGGTTTATTTTTATGGGATTTATAATTAATCACATCATTAGTTGACTTCTTCCCATTAGTTGGAGATTCATACACTCGATGACCTTACCTTTCACAATGAAAACATTCATCATACCCCTTAATATAATTCCCTAAATTTTTATCCCCACACATTATGCATAATGGAAGGCTCATTTTGTATTCTGCATGGTTTTAAGATTTTACTTTGAAATGTATTTTCCTTTTCTTGTGAAAATCATGAGATTGATATAAAATTACAATATCCATTTCCATCTTGATATCTCATATAAAAACTTTTTAGTAGCTTATAATGTATCTTAGATCCAATCCCTTTCGAATACTAGGTTTCAGGCCACCAAAGAATCAATAAATTTTTCTTTTAGGTTGGATGATAATACCTAAAGAGTACCTATCAAGCCATGTAAAATTTTCTTCATAGGAAACAACTTATTCATCATCCTTATCCTTAAGCTCAAGTAATTAATTTTACATATTTATATGAAGAACACAAGGAAAGTACTTATAGAAAAATATCTTCTTGAACTCATCCCGGTTCATGGATTCAATTTCATATTGCTTCTTCATATTCAGGATTAGAGTGCACCACTGGTTTCACTTTATAAATGATAGACAAAAAATGAATTCCATATGTTCATAAAACTAGAGGATGGAGAATTTATTTTTAGTGGTTCCAATCCATTATTCAGGCCCAATTTGTTTTTAAGACGCACTAAAAGAATGAAGATGTTTCCTCTTGAAGGACTCAACAAAATGTTGTTCCCTATTTTGATCGTTCAGAATATCAATATTATTACTATTTTGATAAATTTTTGTGAGTTTAGAAATGGGTATTTTAAATCCATCTCCCATAAAGTTCAGTTTCATAGGAGGAAAATCATTTCATTATCCATTTTATTCCCCATTAACATAGTTTATTAGGGTTCCAAATATTGACTGAAATAAAAAATCATAGAGTTTGAAAAGATCATCATAGTGGGGTACCACGTAATCATGAAAAATTACTTAATGAATGAGTAAATAATTCATCCTAACTCTTTAATTTATGACATCATAGGATTATTCTAGGATATTTATAGTCTTATTATATTTAAATTCATTATAATGTATCACAAAGAGTTGATGAATTCCCAATTCCTATCCTATAATAGTGACAAACTTGGTGTGCAGTAAGTCCCATTTTTGTGTACTAGGTTGTGCTTGAGTGAGGCCTGACACATATATTAATGTCTTTTACCCCTAGGTACATGTATTCCACAGTCACATAGACTTACAGTGTCCAGTAATGTATGCATTTCAAGGAAACCACTAACTTTATCCATTACCAAAATTATAGGGCATTTTCTTATACATCGCCCTATTGTTAGACATTCCTTAGAGATATACACTATTTGGAATATAGCCTATACCAATGGTTTGAAACCATTGGTATAGGTCCCCATTCTATTGGAATAGCCTATGAAAATGGTTTGGAGGGATGTTGGTTGATTTGATGTTGGGATATACATATACCACTGGTTTTGAGAAAATTGTTGGTATAGGTATGTACCGACGGTTTGGAAAACCGTTGGGATATGACTATACCAATGATTTCAAAATTGTTGGGATATGAAAATGTAATCAGTTCCGACCATTATTATAGACCTATAACAATGGTCTAAAAACCATTAATATAGACATTCCACAACAATTTTCAAAAAACTACTAGGATTAGTAAATTAAAAAAAGAGGTAGCTGAGGTTGAAACCCATGACATCAAACTTATATATCAATAACAAACCACTATGCTAAAAAAATATTTGTGAATATAATTGGATATATATATATATATAAATATACGTAATTTATATATTTATGTATTTTATGATATTTGATAGAAGAATCCACAAAAAATATGGTACCTTTACCAAGGGTTTTGAGAACCGTGGGTATAGGTACCTGAATTTTTTGGGATCTATACCAATGTTTTTCCATAAACATTGGTATAGGGGCATACCTATGCCCACAATTTCGTAAAAACCATTATTATATGGTTTGAACAAGGAATATAAACCCATAGTTTATCCAATAATGTGGGTATAAAATAAGCCTGTATTAATGATTTTTCAAAGAAAATGGGTATAGGGTTTCAAAATATTACATATACCCACTGTTTTGGTAAAACTGTGGGTATAGGTCCATTTTTTTAGATTCAATTTCTAGTAGTGATCCCTAGAGATATCCTTACAAATATTCCTAGGGGTATCACTAAAATTTTCTCATTCTAGTTTGTAAAGGTTGACTAAACCTTTCCATTGATACCAACTATAGTGACTCAGACTTAATATATATGGATATTAAATTATTTTAGATGCATATTTATCACATTACAGAAATACATGCCTATGGACCATAACAATTTTAGTGAATTTTAGAAATATGTAACAAAATATTCAAACTCAGGGAAAGATCTTTAATTTTTTCAACAATAATATTCCCCTTTAGTGAATCTATATAAAATCATTCTTCATAACCATGTGAAAAGAAAAATAATAAATGGATGATCTCAAATTCTTAGTAAGTTTAAACACAAGAGATACATATGCATATCATGAGAATAAGGGTATGATAACATGAGAATAAAAATCTAAGATATTACCCTTTATGTCAAAGATCATATAAATGAGTCATGGAATAAATATAGGATGTTCATAAGACATGAATTATATAAGAAACAAGTTCATAATCCCTGAAAAATTAACATAGTAGTAAGACATGGATTTTGTGGAATAAAAATACCATTAGAAAATCGTATTTCAAGGCTACCAACCAAGACCTTAAAAAGTTGTGATACCCTCTCATGTATCCTATTGAGTTCATAAAACATTTACCATTACCCAATTAATTGGAGGGATATATAGGTCCCACCCATCACATAATCAGCTCGTACAAGCATGTTTCCTAAGATAACAGAACATTAAACATATCAATACCCATGAAATAAAATGGTTATTATTAATTTTCATCAAACTATAACCAATGGATAAGGGATAAGTATCATAACCATTTCATCAAATCATAATCCATGAAAATAAGCAAGTTTCAAAATAATATAACCTGTTAAAGTAGGAAGTGTATCAAAAACATCATTCCATTAAAACATAAACCATTAAATAAGGAATATTAATGGTATTTATAAACTATAACAAAGTATGTTATATTATATGGAGAAAGATTTTGAAAAATAAAATGAAACATTTCTTATGGAAAATATCCTTCATTTGAAAATCATTAACATAAAACAATTTCGAAAATCTATTTCTTATATGAAAGATTTATAATTTAATTTAAATCATTTGACAAGGAAAATATATTTTCCTATTATAAATTTTTTTTGAGAAATAAATCAATTTGAAAATATTTTTCATTGAAAGCACGTTGAAAACATAAAATTATAACATTAAATTATTTTAGAAATAATTTTCTCAGAAATATTTAAAAAAAATAAAAATGTGAAATCATTGATATCTTTTTTCATTTTAAATAATACTTTTTAAAACTTATAAAGCGATCTTGGAAAATAATTTAAAAAACTTTTTAAACATAAAATTTTGTGACAAAAAAATTCTTTGAAAAACTATTTAAAATATACATATATAAAAAATAGTAGGAAAATATTTTCTTTTAGAATAAACGTCTTATATTCTAAATCATTCTTTAAGAAAATTTTATTCATAATGGTGGGTAATTCTGTACTTGTAAAACATTTATTTTTTGCTTTAAAATGTTTAGAAATGATCCTTGATCGGAAAATGAAATGGGGATTATTTTTAAAAAATAGTAAAAAGAAAATACATGGGAAATAATTTCATTTAAACCTCAAAGTTTAATAGTAAAACATTTATAAAAACATTTATAATTTTTTTTTAAATTACACTAATTTTTGACCAAAAGTATTAATATAGTTGAATTTTTATAAATATTTTTTTATTAATTATCATAAGCAACAAAGAGTGGAAAACGGGTAACAATACATGAAGATATCATGTATTACTATATGAGAAGAAAATTCAATATTTTTATTGATATTTGGGTAAAATTATGTAAAGACCCATAAAATCCAAGGGAACTTTTTTCTTAATTTTCTTTGGAATTTTACGAGATTGCAGTTTCTGACGGCGCCTGATTCCGAGGCCCGATGTGCCCGAAATCAATTTCCGAAGTTTAGCTCGGGTAAGTTCAATGAACGAATGAGCGGGTTGTTTTAACTTTTGAAACGGTGCTCGGAATCAAAATCTGAGGGCACCGATGAAACCACAGTGCCTTTATATTCTTCGGAACACCTATTCTAGAGTTGCGTTTGCTCGAGTGTTGATGGGGAATAAAAATATAATTGTTTTATATTTTTATTTCTTCACAGAGCGGTTTAAGTGAAAATTAAGTTGTGTCTCAACATAATTTCTCTCTTCTAAGTGGTTTAGCCCATGTGAGGGAGTTGGGGTGGGACCCACTGATTTTCTAACTTCCCTTGAGAGGATTTAAGATGAGTTGGGGCCCACACAAGCCCCCACCTTTTCATCTTCCTTTAACTCTCTTAAACCCCTTTTTCAAAACCCCTTGTTAAATTTTGATAACTCACCTCATTTATGGGACCACTTCCCATTCTTCTCTTCCATTAATTCATGACAGCACCTTAATTAATAATTGAATCCTCCAATTTAATCAGGGTGGTGTATGAATTTGAAATGGATGAGTTACTGAAAATATTAGTCAAGTCTAATTTTTTATTAAGGGAGGAGCCTTTTAATGAGAGGGGTGTCCATTGGAGAAATTCCAATCCTTCCATACCTCCCTCTCCTTCCTCCATTGTTGCACCACCACCGAGGTTCTATCTTCTCCGACGAGACACCGATGAATTAGGAGGGATTGGTGGCGTGGTGCGAACACAATGATCTATGTTGACTTCGACGTCTTCCCTGTGTCGGATCCAACGAAGGACGCTCGAGCCGGGATCAAATGCACTTTACAGAAGCGATGAACGCCAACGGCCGTCTCCACCTTCATCTCTTTCCTTACGACGACGTCAATGATATGACGTCCTCCCTTTCGCAACACCACCATCAACAATGCTCGGCTACCACTGATCTTTCTCGAGGTAGGGAATTAATTTGAGAATGATTTTATTCCCTAGATTCTTTCTTTCTAAAGAAAACAAAGAACACAGATCAACTTATTATCTTGATGATCCGCAAACGTTTTCCTTGTGGGTTGGGAATAATTTTTTGCAGAAGGTTTTAGGGGTTTATTGCTTCTTGTTCGTGAAACATCCTTTTTCGTTCCTCGTCTTATATTTTTTGGGCCGCTTGTTATCATCTTAACGGAAGGAGGTCGGACCGCACGAACACGACCGAACCTCCTCCCCCTATGTTGTTGCTTTGTTGCGGTTCGGAATATGGCGGCATGGTGCAATGGCACCGCGCGAGAACCTAGAGGGATGCGGAAAGGATGCACCGTGCCGTTAAGGCCGAATGAAAATGTGGTCGTAATTGGGACCGCGAAGGTGAACAGAAGACTCCGCAGTTTGTTCTTTTGACGTGCGGATCAACGGGAATTGATAGAACGGTCCGTAGAGACGTTTTGATGTTTTTGCAGTGAAGAACGAGACCCGAGATGAGCATCGGCGCAGTTGGAATTGAAAACGGACCACCGGAGCAACTCTGATGGCCCGCGGACACCACCGGGGGCACCCCAGCGTGCCGCCTGGAGAAACCGTCGTGGCTGAAGCCGCGGCGGCGAGATGATGGATCCCGCAGCCGCGTAGGATCCAGGGGGGTGCGGCGCGTGCCGCGTCCGCGGAGCCTCGGCTCGCTGACCGAGCCAGCGAGCCACCAGGCCAAGCTGGGCCGACTTGGACGGACCGGGCCGGGCCGCGTCCAGCCGGGTTGACCCGGTTCGGGCCGACCCAGGGGGGGGTTGGGCCTGGCCGGTCCGGGCCCAGACCCCCTGTTTTTGGACCTATTCGGTCTTTTTCCAATAACATGGGGTACGGACCACCGATCGACTCACCATAAGTTGCGTAGCGATACTTGGATCAAGTAGGTCGTTTTGGTATATTACAGTCAAGGTTTTGGAGAACATTAAGTTCGGCCGGGTTGGATCGGATACGAAACCAACCGGGCCCTCAGAGCGGAAACGCTTATATCTTGAACTCCGAACATCCGATTGACGTGCCATCGACATTTTTGGATTCCTCTTGATGAGACGGAACTTTTGTCTTACTCCGATCGAGGTTTGGATGCCGTCGGAGTGCGGTCAGGTTGGTTCACTCACGAAACCAACCGGGCCCCTGAAACGAAAAAGCCAACAACTCACAGACTGGGCGTCCGATTGACGCGCCATCTGTCTCGCTGAATTCCAATTGAGGAGACGGAACTTTTGGCATACTTCACCCATGGTGTGGACGTAGTTGGATAGTGGCTAGGATGGATTGTACCTGAAATCCAACCAGGCCCCTAGAACAGAAAAGTTGATAACTTTCAGACCGGACGTCCGTTTGAAAAACCGTCAGCGGCGTTGGAGATCAAGTTGAGAAACGGTCCCTATGAGTATACCCTATGTGAGTTCAGGGTAGTGTTGAGATATGGTTTGGTTGGTTTGTACATGAAACCAACTAGACCCCTGTGACGAAAAGGCTAATAACTCATAGACCGGGCGTCCGATTGACGCGCCCTCTGCTGCGTTGAGACCCCTATGACGAGGCGGTCCTTTGAGATACTTCGTAGTGGGAATTTGTGATAATTAGAGTATCGACCAGTAGCTCATGGAGCAGACCCTCCTGGAGACGAGCGTGTGGAGTACGAAGACTGTGTAGCCAGCTGAGACCTGACGACTGCTTGACCGATCGACTCGATGTGTTTCGGATAGCCCAGTGGGGAGCGCTTGGTTGTAGCGGCAGACCCACGGAGGATGGGTTCTTGTTTGTAGAGGCAGACCCGCGGTACTCAACAGAAGGAGTACCTCTGGAGGCAATGAGGGGGAGCGCTTGGTTGTAGCGGCAGACCCACGGTGGAGGAGCACTTGGTTGTAGCAGAAGACCTGCGGTACCCAACAGAAGGAGTACCTCTGGAGGCTATGAGGGGGAGCGCTTGGTTGTAGAGGCATACCCATGGTGGGAAGCGCTTGGTTGTAGCAGCAAGCCCACAGTACTCGACAGGAGGAGTACCTCAGCAGTCTTAGGTTAGTGAGCAGTACCTCGAAGTCATGACAGGACCACTGTACACTCCAGAGATGAGGCTCTTTACCAGTTACGGTTTCGATAATGAAAATCCTGGTTTTGAGCTGATTCTATGACCTTTATGTTTACCCTATGATTGAGATGGGTCACTTGATAACTTAGGTATATGTATGGGCATATGCCTGGATAGTGGTTATCTGTTGATTTCATAATCTTTGTGTTTCCTCATGATTGAGATGGGTTACTTGATAACTTGGTTATATGTATGGGCATATACCTAGGTAGAGGTTATCTGTTGAAATATTCATTGTGGTTATCCTTGTTGGATTTAGTGAGACCTTGAGGGTCTTAGGATCCCTACTGAGTATCGTTATACTCACCCCTGCACGGGCTATGCCCGCACCTCGTTGTGTTGGTTGCAGACGACAGGTAGCGCAGATAGAGGCCGAGTGTTCGAGGACTGGACGGTACCCAGAGGTGGAAATCACGATGAGACAGTATCTGGTGGTGAACTTCATGACGAGACGACACTCGGAGGAGGTTGATGGACGAGAGCGTTGTGGAGGCTATCTGTACCTACCCTTCATGTAGATCCATGGTGGATGATCCAGGAGCTGCGCTATCTATACCTACCCTTCAGGTAGGATCCTTGGTGGACGATCCAGGTGTTGCTTGTCACCTTCCTGCTGTTTTGTCTTTTAACATGTACTTTACAGTTAGGATTATATTTCCGGCCCATTTACTTTCAGCACTACTTTTGTTTTCAGTTTTACATAGTTTTTTCTTCCTCTTGTACTCTGATTGGTGATTGTTTACTTTTATAAAGGCAATTCCTTCCTAGTTATTGGGATATACGCCTTTGGTGCTAGTCGCCAGCCCCTGACCTTTGGAAGGTGGGTTTGGGGTAGTTACGACCCGGGCCCCGGTGGACGGGTCGTGAAAAATTGGTATCAGAGGAGTTCGGTTCTACCGCAGAACTCAGGACTCTGATCTTTTTCTATGTGAAGCAATAGTGTTAAGGGTACCGAGTATGGTCTTCAGTTCAGGGAGTCCAGTGTTGGTGCAGCGGCCGACATATCCGTACACCAGGACCCTGACTAATGATTTCCGACTTTGTGCACGAAAACACTAATTGCATGTGTGTTTTCAAAAGATTTAAAGTCATCTCAAACCAGGTCAACTCACCAGGTATAAATCGTTGACCGTGTCGCATCTGTTCTGGATGTCTCCACGCAGACAGTCAGTTGGAGTTCCGAGAGAGTACTCGATGACGGCTCACCGAGCGACGAGGCTCTGGTGCTGGGCCCTTTTTACTATGTTGGCACCCTCGGGTGGTGTACCAGCAGCACCACCACCTGTTGGGAAGTAGATGCCACCAGCCTTACTAGCGAACTGTGCATGCTCGAAGAGCGCGTTGCACGAGTTTCAGCAGCAGCGACCTCCGAGGTTACGAGGCGAGACAGATTCCCAGACAGTAGAGCACTGGCTGGAGGCGATTTCTAGAGTTTTCCACCTAGCTAAGACATCAGTAAGGTTTATGGTGGACTTGGACACTAGTTTCTTCTAGTGAATGACCATGATGATGGTCCGCATAGTGAAGAGGATTTGGAACATGGACTGATGCCTAAGATAGTGCCTTCGGGTAGTGTGTTAGGAATACATCACAACCTGTTGGTCATCAGTTACAACCGACAGTACCGGTAGGTGACACATGTAGGCTTACTGCCTTATACATGTTCCAACATCAAATACCCTCAAGTTCTGAGGTGAGCCAGATGCACAGGCAGCTGAGAACTGGCTTGAGGAGGTGGCTGAGAGTTTTTCTAGAGCTTATACAGCATCGGCAGGACGATGTTTCAGTAGCTGAGTAATCATCAAGGTGTACCGATCGTTTTTGGTACTTGATGACTACGATATGATCAATGCTTAGAGATCGGACCTCAGAGCGAGGTGTGTTTAAAGGATATCCGAGTAAGCACTCTTTTCTCTACGCATTCCTACTTATGTTAGGGTGCTAGAATGAACCTTTGTGGTTGAATGTTCTTTGGCTGATCGGTTTTAGCCAGTGAATGTTAACAGTGGGAAGATGCGAACTGGCGTCAGTCTCAAAGACTTGGACGTGTAAAATTTTTCAAGAAGAAGAAGTATCAAGGAATGATGAATCTGTAGAGCAGCAGACGTGGAAGCAGAGCTAGGAGAGCAGCATGTGGTGGTGTACTTTTCAACATGTTACAACCACCCGCCTTTGTTGTCCCCTCCAGGCTCAGGGAGCTAGAGGGTAGGGGAAAAGAGTAGCTGCATGCGGTCAAGGAGTGAGTCCAAAAGGGTTCTAAGGATGATTCAAAGTGCGGACTTTGTCTTCTACTAGCTGCAGTATCCACAGACATCGATACAAATCATCCCTTCCTTCCATGAATCTAGTCCTAGACCTAGAGTTTCTAGTTAAGTCGTTGACTTGACCCTCATGTCTGAAGATACCTTTGGGAAAAGACTCGATAGTCACACTTACGCCGACGGTGTGATCTGACCCTTGAGGCAAGAGTCTCGGTTGCGACCTCTTGGTGGTAGCGTCGAGGCCTTACGATGTTAGTTTGAGTATGGATTGAGCAATCATTATTCATACTCAAATTGACGGTATTAGGCAAACGTCAGGATGGGTTTTCCTTGGTCGACGAAAAAGAAACCCCAGGCATCACAGGTTAAACTCATGCATGGAGGGTGTACCTGATCATTCTTGGGTCAACCGAACTTACCCTCGTGGCAGCATGAGTTTTGAGTTTCAGTTCTAATCAGGAAAGGGAGACCTCTAGAGTTCGAGAATGGCGACAACGTTCTTATACAGGTCCCACCTCGATGAGGTTTACGGAGATGTAGCTGAGGCGGCGAGTAATCTCCGAGGTTCAGAGGACCTTTCCAGGTCCTCATCTGGGTAGGCGAGGTGGTTTACCTCTTGACCCATCCACCTCAGTTGCACCGAGTGCACGACGACTTCAACGTATCTCAACTGGGGAGATATGTTCTTGACCCGACGCATATCATCGGCCATGGGGAGTTGGACTTTGGTGATGGGGTGACTTTGCGGGGTTCTAGTAGTGGTTGATGATCAACAAGAGCGGGTCCTACAAGGACGGTCGATTCCTTGGGTGCGCTTTCACTGGTAGTACGGGAACCACCAGGTGACCACATGGGAGCGGAAGACTCAGGTGCGTGCTCAGTACCACTTTTATTTCCCTAGTTTGTGTTAAATCTTTACGAGGACGTAAATACCTGTGGTGGGAGTAATGTAAAGACCCATAAAATCAAAGGGAAATTTTTTCTTAATTTTCTTTGGAATTTTACAAGAACGCAGTTTCTGACGGTGCCTGATTCTGAGGCCCGGTGTGCCCGGAATCAATTTCCGAAGTTTAGCTCAGGTATGTTCAGTGAACGAACGAGCGGGTTTTTCTAACTTTTGAACCGGTGCTCAGAATCGAAATATGAGGGCACCGATGAAACTGTAGTGCCTTTATTTTCTTAGGAACACCTATTCCGGAGTTGCATTTTCTCGGGTGGTGATGGGGAATAAAAATATAATTGTTTTATATTTTTATTTCTTCACTGAGTGGTTTAAGTGAAAATTAAGTTGTGTCTAAACTTAATTTCTCTCTTCTAAGTGGTTTAGCCCATATGAGCGAGTTGGGGTGGGACCCACTAATGTTCTAACTTCCCTTGAGAGTATTTAAGTTGAGTTGGGGCCCCCACGATCCCCCACCTTTTCATCTTCCCTTAACTCTCTTAAACCCCTTTTTCAAAACCCCTTGTTAAATTTTGATAACTCACCTCATTTATGGGACCTCTTCACATTCTTCTCTTCCATTAATTCATGACACCACCTTAATTAATAATTGAATCCTCCAATTTAATGAGGGTGGTGTATGAATTTGAAATGGATGAGTTAATGAAAATATTAGTCAGGTCTAATTTTTTTAAGGGAGGAGCCTTTTAATGAGAGGGGGTCCATTGGAGAAATTCCTCTCCTTCCATACCTCCCTCTCCTTCCTCCATTGTTGCACCACCACCGAGGTTATATCTTCTCTGAAGAGACACTGATGAATGAGGAGGGATTGGTGGCATGGTGCGGGCACAATGATCTATTTTGACTTCAACGTCTTCCCTGTGTCAGATCCAACGAACGACGCTCGAGCTAGGATCAAAGGAACTTTACGGAAGCGACGAACTCCAATGACCGTCGCCACCTTTGTCTCTTTACTTATGACGACGTCAATGAGCCGACGTCCTCCCTTTCGCGACACCGTCATCCATGATGCTCGGCTACCGTGGATCTTTCTTGTGGTAGGGAATTAATTTGAGAATGATTTTATTCCCTTGATTCTTTCTTTCTAAAGAAAAAAACGAAAACGGATCAACTTATTATCTAGTTGATCCGCGAACGTTTTCCTTGTGGGTTGGGAATAATTTTTTGCAGAAATTTGTAGGGTTTTATTGCTTCTTGTTCGTGAAACATACTTTGTCGTTCCTCGTCTTATATTTGTTGGGCAGCTTGTTATCATCTTAACGGAAGGAGGTCGTACCGCACGAACACGACCGCCCTCCTCCCCCTATGTTGTTGCGTTGTTGCGGTTCGGAATATGGCGGCATGGTGCAATGGCACCGCGCGAGAACCGAGAGGGATGCGACAAGGATGCGTGGAGCCATCAAGGCCGAATGAAAGTGTGGTCGTAATTGGGACCACGAAGGTGAATGGAAGACTCCGCAATTTGTTCTTTTGACGTGCGGATCGACGGGCATTGATGGAACGGGCCGCAGAGACGTTTTGATGTTTCCGTAGTGAAGAAAGGGACTCGGGATGAGCATCGCAGCAGTCGGAATTGAAAACGGACCACCCGAGAAACTCTGGTGGCCCGCGGACACCACAGGGGGCGGCCCAGCGTGCCACTTGGAAATACCGCCGGGGCTGAAGCCGCGGCGGCGAGCTGATGGATCCCGCGGCCGCGCGGGATCCATGGGGGACGCGGCGCGCGCCGCGTCCGCGGAGCCTCGGCTCGCTGGCCGAGCTAGCGAGCCACCCGGCCGAGCCGGGCTGGCTTGGATGGACCGCGGCGGGCCGCGCCCAGTCAGGTCGACCCGGTTCGGGCCGACCCAGGGGGTGGGGGGGGGGGGTGTTGGGCCAGGTCGGTCCGGGCCCAGACCCCCCGTTTTCAGAACTATTTGGTCTTTTTCCATTAACTTTGGGTACGGACCTACGATCGACTCAATGTCAGTTGCGTAGCGATACTTGGATCAAGACGGACGTTTCAGTATATTACACTCAATGTTTCGGAGAACTTTGAGTTCGGACGGGTTGGTTCGGATACGAAACCAACCGGGCCCTCAGAGCGGAAACACTTATATCTTGAACTCCGGACGTCCAATTGACGTGCCGTCGAATTTGTTGGATTCCTCTTGATGAGACAGATCTTTTGTCTTACTCTGCTCGAGTTTTGGATGTCGTCGGAGTGCGGTCAGGTTGGTTCGCTCACGAAACCAACCGGGCCCCTGAAACGAAAAAGCCAATAACTCACAGACCGGGCGTCCGATTGACGCGCCGTCTGTCTCGTTGAATTCCTCTTGAGGAGACGGAACTTTTGGCATACTTCGCCCGTGTTTTGGACATAGTTGGATAGTGGCCGGGTTGGATTGTACCCAAAATCCAACCGGGACCCTGGAACAGAAAAGTTGATAACTTTCTGACCGGACGTCCGTTTGACGAAACGTCAGCGGCGTTGGTGATCACGTTGAGAAACGATCCCTATGAGTATACCCTATGTGAGTTCGGGGTACAGTTGAGATACGGTTGGGTTTGTTCGTACATGAAACCAAACGGACTCCTTTGATGAAAAGGCTAATAACTCATAGACCAGGCATCCGATTGGTGTGCGCTCTGCTGCGTTGAGACCCCTATGACGAGGCGGCCCTTTGAGATACTTCTTCGTGGGACTTTCTGATACTTAGAGTATCGACCAGTAGCTCGTGGAGCGGACCCTCCTGGAGACGAGCGTGTGGAGTACGAAGACCGTGTAACCGGCTGAGACCTGACGACTGCTTGACCGATCGACTCGGTGTGTTTCGGATAGACCAGTGGGGAGCGCTTGGTTGTAGTGGCAGACCCACTGAGGATGGGCACTTGGTTGTAGCGGCAGACCCGCGGTACTCAACAGAAGGAGTACCTTTGGAGGCTATGAGGGGGAGCGCTTGGTTGTAGCGGCAAACCCATGGCGGAGGAGCACTTGGTTGTAGCGGAAGACCCGTGGTGGGAAGCGCATGGTTGTAGAAGCAGACCCATAGTACTCGACAGGAGGAGTACCTCATCAGTCTTAGGATAGTGACCAGTACCTCGAAGTCATGACAGGACCACTGTACACACCAGAGATGGGGCTCTTTAGTAGTTACGGTTTTGATAATGAAAAATCTGGTTTGAGCTGAGTCTATGACATGTATGTTTACCTCATGATTGAGATGGGTCACTTGATAACTTAGGTATATGTATGGGCATATGCCTAGATAGTGGTTATCCATTGATTTCATAATCATTGTGTTTCCTCATGATTCAGATGGGTTACTTGATAACTTGGGTATATGTATGGGCATATACCTAGGTAGAGGTTATCTGTTGAAATATTCTTTGTGGTTATCCTTGTTGGATTTAGTGAGACCTTGAGGGTCTCTGGGTCCCTACTGAGTATCGTTATACTCACCCCTGCACGGGCTATGCCCGCACCTCATTGTGTTGGTTGTAGATGACGGGCAGCGTAGACAGAGGCCGAGTGTTCGAGGACTGGACGGTACCCAGAGGCGGACCTCACGAAAAGACAATATCTGGTGGTGAAATTCATGACGAGACGACACTCGGAGGAGGTTGACGGGTGAGAGCATTGTGGAGGCTATCTGTACCTACCCTTCAGGTAGATCCGTGGTGGACGATCGAGGAGCTGCGCTATCTGTACCTACCCTTCAGGTAGGATCCTTGGTGGATGATCCAGGTGCTGCTTGTCACCTTCCGGCTGTTTTGTCTTTTACCTTGTACTTTACAGTTAGGCTTGTATTTCCGGCCCCTTTACTTTCAGAACTACTATTGTTTTCCATTTTACTTAGTGTTTTCTTCCGCTTGTACTCTGATTGGTGTTTGTTTACTTTTATAAAGGCAATGCCTTCCCAGTTAATGGGATATACGCCTTTGGTGCTAGTCGCCAGCCTCTGACGTTTGGAAGTTGGGCTTGGGGTAGTTACGACACGGGCCCTCGGGGACAGGTCATGACAAATTATTTCATCAATTAAAGGATAATCATAAACAATCATGATAAATTATGTGATTCTGGAAATAAACTGTTTTCGATGTTGTAACTTTTAATCAAAATACTATATAAGGAGTAAAATTACATGAATCTCAAAATATCATGAAAAGATGTATTTTTTATGACATCAAATGTCAAATGGAATTATATACACCTCATAGAATAATATAGTGGGCATAACAAGGAATGTTTCTCAATGAAGTAAAATCGAGGAAAAATTACATTATCTATTCTGTAACTTTTGAACTATAAATACCATGATTTAGGTTTCATAAAATGAATATGTGAATAACCATAAATATAATTATAGGAATAATTTAATAAATCCATGGTTAGTACAAAAACCACACAAACGAAATGGTTGGTGAATAAGGCATGCATTTCATAAAAATTAAAAGTGAGATGAAATTATTTAACCTTAATTATTGAATTTATTCATACACATTCAAACCACCTATATAATAATTATACATTCATTATAAATATAATTGGGAGAAAATATTAGTATATATAATACCATATAATATTTTTTTTATGAATTTATATTACCCATTTAGTAATAAATCCATGTTAATGATATGATTTGGGTAATATCAGCTTTATTTTTCATATATGTTTTGACATGTTATTCTTGATCATATTAATTATACCATTGTCAAATTATTTTCATAACATTAAAAAATCATAAAAATATAATATATATTGATTATATATATGTTTATAATAATATATATAATAAATAATTAAGAAATGGAATACATTGTTCATGGAGATGGTAGGTCGTACGTACACAAGAATGTTGTTCCCATTTTATTATCGTATTGAAAGAAAGAAATTAAATGATATATATATATATATTAAAATTATATTATCCTTATTATTTCAAATTTATCACCTATATTCACAAACAATAGTCTTAATACATTCTATGTGAGGTGTGAATAAATCATATCGCTTTGAGGAAGTTGTAGTCCACAGATCCCCAAACGAAATTATCGTACTTACAAAAAATGGAAAGTATGAATGTATGTGTTATATAATAATTATATTGTCATAAATAAATCAAAAATATAATACATAACATAAAAAAATATACTTCCCATTTTATTTCACAACCATGAGAGGTGGTAAAGTAAAAAACCAATAACATTATTTCATGAGGTGGTAGTTCACCGTACAAAAGAAGAGTAAGTTAATTTCCCATTAGATGGAAGTGTGTGTAATTTTAGGTTTAAACATTAGAATAAAAATATCCCCATATATTTAGGATATGTTTTTTATATAAACATTGAATTATAATAATAGAGGTCTTTTAGAATGAAAATAACTAGACATGCCTTGATGAAGGATGTTACATGAACTTTTGGGTAACTCCTTTATATTTTCACAAAAGGGATTATTTTGTTTTATTTAAGCCCAAAGGGATGATTATAAGAGGAAGGGAGGTATTTTTGGAGATTATTTAAGAGTATTAACGAAAAGATAAAGGTATTACTAATTTTTAATTAGTGGGAGGGTTGAGAGACTTTTTGTATTGGAGGAGGAGTGGTATTCTTGTAAATTTGTTAAAAAGA
This sequence comes from Viscum album, assembly GCA_963277665.1. Lineage (NCBI taxonomy): Eukaryota > Viridiplantae > Streptophyta > Magnoliopsida > Santalales > Viscaceae > Viscum > Viscum album. Next base: position 82,494,251 of record OY728122.1, read on the forward strand.
AATTAAGTCCACTTTTTTACAATGAAAAGTGGCTAAACTAATGGATAAAATTCAATAAAAGGGATGATACGGTTGAAATATGGCCATAAAATATATTTTATACACGTTTATAAGTCATTTTGGCCCCCAAGTGTATGGTTTAGTCCATTATTAAGCTAATTTTCACGTTAATCGTTGTAATTAAATTTAATCACTTTCACTAACTATCTGATAATTAAAGGAATGAATAAAAACCCCTAAAATGGGAGGACTTGTAATAAAATTTATTGAAATTATTAATGATGGTCTCATATCAAAATTTACATGGAACCTCATAGCAACTGATGATCCCTCCTGCCACTTCTTATCAAGATGCTTTAAGTGAATGATGTTAGACAGATACTCTTACTATATTGGGTCATATGTATGGAAAACATTAATGTAATAATTTAATTATATCATGAGTAATACCAAATTTATGATTATAAAGAAATATTATCTCATCTTATGGGACACTTTTGGGCTTGATATATATCTTGAAGAGTTCATAAACATTCCTCCGGATAGAATGTAGATGACTATTGCTGAAAAATTGACACAATTTAAAAACCTTGAATTTCTAAATCTATATTATTTGATAAAAATCCAAAGATATTCCTTCATGTACACTGACAAACTTTTATGGATGCCGAAAGATATTGTTCTATACAATCATATAGATTACTAAAAGATGGATTTTGAAAACTCCATCATGACACGATCAAGGTTATCCAAATTCAAGGTACATTTCATCAAACCCCCTAGATATATATTTCTATGAAGAATATTTACAAAAATATTTTCGACACATGAACCTATGAGGGAGGCCGGAAAATGTGTTTCCCTACATTCTTTATATGTTTAAGGGATTAAGAGAATGTGAAACACCTCATTTTCAGCAGTGACAACACTGTGGATCTATAGGATTATGTAGGATAAATTTTTGGAATTGATATGCACGAAAATAGATAAATGGAGGATTTAATGACCCTCATCACTAACACTGAAAAAAATTAATAGATCCACTATCTTCTGCTAGAAGCTGCAATCTCAATGTTTTCTATGATCTAGGTGGATTGGAATGGAATATTATTTGATGATAGATTACCTTATCTTCATGTCATATAAGTCTTCATGCCTAAGGAGGCAAATTCCCTGGAAATGGTTTAGGTCGGTAAAATTCATAATAAAATGAGTGATTTAAATACTTTAATGTTATTGGGAATTGCAGGTAGATCAAGGCGGCCCCTCATGCTCATGTCTATAAGATGGATCCCTCTACTTGACTCATGAATATAAGTCAATTTGGATGGTGTGTCCAGTGGAATACCAGGGCCCTCTAGTTTTGGATGTATTTTCCAAACCCACATGTATTTTTCAAATATTTTCTCCATCACTATATTGGAATTGTAACTATATATGAAGCTAAATTAAGGGTGATGATGTATACTACTATATATGCTGTTTGATTCAATTGTATATCTATATGGATTAAATATGAATCTAAAGCCACTTTCATGGTCCAAAAGTTGAGAATAATAAATGGTCCATGGTATCTTAAACCACATTGTATTGACTTCATATAATAAAACACTCAACATTATTTAGTTTCCTCAAAATGATAGAGAAAATCCAACCATGTTCCAGATGATTTTTTGAAGAGGGTGATTATGGAAACTGGTACGATGTGGCCCTTTAGATATCCTTATTATTTTTCATCATTAGAGTAAGACGATATGAGAGGGGTGGTTCACTTTTATCTTTTTAATCTCCCTTATAATTCTTAACCTCATATATTTAATTTTTTTCATTTCCTGGATGCAATGAATTCTTAGAACATTCACTAATATTTTTGGTAAAAAAATAAATTGACCTTAATATAAATTATAAATTATCATGATTAAAAATATAGAATCCGTTTTCCATATTTCAATTACATATGTAGAAGAAATTAATTTAAAATTAATCTCGTCTATGGTATGACAATGTAGGTTTTTAAAGTAAAAAATGATCAAAAGATTACAAGGTTTTGAATTTACATTTAGAGTGAAATTCATCCTAATTAAACAAATAGAATTAATTGATTTTTAATTTATATTATTAGACTATAAAAACAATTATAAATTTAATTTATCCTTAAAAATAAATTAGACAAAAAAGTATTTTGGAATTAAAATTCTTTGTTTTTCAACATTCATTAAAAAATGAAACTTTATAGAAAAATACCAATAAATCACCCTAACATAATCATTATGTTTCTATTTAATAAAAAATATTTGAAATATAAATTTTATAAAATTTCCAAAATTTAGTATAAAAATAGGTTCTCCCTTAAAATGGGATAAAATTGATTTTATAAAAATATTGGTCTTTATGTGTAGTATTGGGTTAGTTCATATCTAATGACTAAAAATTATTTTGGATGAATGTAAAAAAATATTTGATTGCATATATAAAATATATATATATTTCATTAATATCATCAACCAATAACTATTAATTTAATTTATTAGGATAAAATTCCTTTATGAGAAAAAAGTAGTTTTTATAAAAAAATCCTCTATATTCAATTGGATTTTATATCCATTTCTAATAAATTTTTTACCAATAAATTCAACCTTTTATTTTCATAAGTTAGTTAATATTATTTATAACCACCATCATAACGTATAGGGTATATCTTATTAAATTAAATAATAATATATTTAATAATATATTATTGTTCATTAAACTATGTATAATTTGAGCAGTGTGAAGTTATAATAATGTTAAAGAATTAATGTAAACTGTAATAGGATAGATCTAGTTCTGGAAGGACAACAAGATGACACTACATACATTGGCATGTTTTGGGGAAACCAATGAACAAATGTCACTATGAACATATTCATATAAGTGTTTATTAATGATTTTATATATATGTTCTATATATGAAATGATGTTTAAATCCATATATATACATATGTAGTTCTATTCAGTACCCTAGATGTAACTCATACATCCATGTCTGTTCACTAGAGTTTTATAAATTAGTATGGGATTCCATTCCAAAGTATAATAAATCTTAAGGGTCACCATGTCCAAATATAATAGGTATATGGGACTCAATTCCTATGTATCACATGTATATGGGTTATCATGCCCAAGTATCATACTAGTAGGGATTCCATTCTCGATTATCATAAGTATATGGGATGCCATGACCATGTATGATAGGTATATTGGATTTCATTGACATGTTTCACATATATATGGGCCACCATGCCTATGTATCATATAAATTTGGATTCCCTGTCTGACTATCATTATTATATGAGATGAAATTCCAAAATTTCATATAAGTATAGACGCCATGCCCATGTATCATAAGCAATAAGTAGACCAATAGGCATTAGTATCAGCTAATTAATTATTTAAAACTCAAAAGCATTCCACTTAAACTAGGGAGTAACCATTTATAATATAAAATCACATGATGCAGTCGCACCACTCACTTTCAATTTATATGATTATAGTCATTTCATCTAAAATATAATCCAAAATCACCTAGAAGGAGGTTTAGTTATATAATAATATTTAGTATCAAGGGAAAATTTACTGTTAACATCCCAAGTGGTGGAATTACTCGATGGATTCCCATTTAAACATGAATAAAGAGGCACAAGGTCATTTAAAACATGGATAAAAAATCAATTAAGGGATAAATGTAGTTTTCTGGAAATGATGAGAAAATATGGTTTCAAGAATTAATACAAATAAAATAAAACAAAAATACTTGAAGGATAATTTGAAAACCACTTAACTTATGCCTATAGTAGATTCCTATTCCGATATGAGCCCTTGAATCATCCTGCAACAAGAGAAAATTAAGAAATAGGCCAATACACAAAAAATAGGTCATATTAGCTTGATACAAAATATCACCTAAGATGGAGAGATAAACTGTAAGAAGAAGTAAGTGGACTGAGACACGTACCGATGTGGATCAAATGTGACCAACAGTGAGAGAAATAGACATTGGATAAAGGAGAACTAAACGGTCCTATATTGATTCCATGGAGGAACTCCCAAAGTGGCCTTCTACTATGTAAAATAGGGGGATTAATGAAATGATGGCTTCTTCACATTTTTGAAAAACATAGCCGAAAAATATTCACTAAGTGAGTATATTTCTAGTCATGAATTACATAGGGGTTCCCCCCGGGAATGTATTATATCACTTTCTGAATTGGGTCTGGATAGACCAATTCATGTTTTTAATTTTTCTACAGCAAGGCTCCAGCCCCCTACTACCCTCTTCCCAAAATCAAATCGATCGGTATAAAGGTTTGGTTAATTAGTCTAAGACAAAAGATAAACATAACAAGGTTTGATGAAATTTAAAACATCCACACCTCATATGAAATATTAGGATCATACAGTCCCCCCAGAAATAACTCATCATAGAGATTCCCTTCTAAGGGATGTAAATCATTGTCTAAGAACAACTCCAACAACTGAGCATGTACTTTATCCTCTACCTCCAAATTATCCTCCTATACATGGATATACTTCCCAAGATCCTACATTAGAGGGACATAACTAACTCATAGATCTTTTATTATATGATCTTCTATACGAATACAATACACTTCAAAAGAAGCATCATAAACCTATTCAGTATCCTAAAAATTAGAAGTATGAGATGGGTTAGCATGATATTGGAGAAGATGTGATATATGGGATACAACAAGCATGGCTCTATACCTCTGAGGAAGACCTATGTGATATGATACCAGAATGAATCTCTCTAATATCAAGAGTTTACCGACATAACAAGGATATATCATTACATGTCCCTGAATCTTCATATATCCTAATCTAGGTGAGACACACAAGAAAAAATGTTCCCCGATTTAAAACATCAGAGTACATTAACAGTGATTGGAATAATATTTTTTTATACTGATAAGTAATCACACACTTCCTGATAAGTTTTACATTCTACAAAGTATCCTAGATGAGAAAAGGACCTAGTTTCATTAGTTTACCTATCTCTAACCAGTAAAGGGGTAAACTACATGACCTTATATATAGAACCTCATAAGGATGCATCTCTATAGTAATATGGAATCTGTTATGTTAGGAGAAATAAATGATAGGTATATTTTTTCCCAAATAATTCCAAAATATTGGACACATTTCCAACTCAGGTCCTCTAGTACCTGTATTGTTTGCTCTAATTAGTTATCGGTAAGAGGCTGGTAATCCATACTCAGAAGTACATATGTACCCACTTTTTTTTCAACCCATTATATTAACTCGATATAAAATAAATATCCCTATTTGAATAGATGATATGATGGACCCTGTATAGGAATATAATCCCATGGACATATAGTCTCCCAAGATCATCCACTAATAAGGTCTCGCTAACGAGAATAATGTGGGAAACCATTGTCAGCCTATCCATGAATACCCAACCCACATTGCTACCTCAAGGATAACATGAAAAACCAGTAAAAAAATACATAGAGTCCTCAATCCATTTTTATTATAAGAATTATATAATATGTAACATTCTAGAATGACACATGTTATCTACCTTCACCTACTGATAGGAGGAACACCAAGTGATAAAACTTGTGATCTAAAGTTTCACCAAAGGCCACCAATAATGGAGACTCATATCTTGGTACATCTTCGAGATCCATAGGTATACTTCCCACTATTAAACATTAGATTCTGACATTATTTTCATTAGCATTTCTCTAGGAACCTAGACACACCCATGAAGAAGAATAATCTCATCTCCATTAACAGACCAACCTAATGGTGGATCCCCACCTAAAACATTGTCCCATAGTACCAAGCCCTCAAGACTAGATAAACACCTCATATTCACTATATCCAGAAGTGATGAGGTTTACACTAAGCATATAAGTAAATACCAATCATGAATCTCTTGATTCTCTAGATTCATCTCAAAAAGAAGTTCCATCAACCTCCATTCATCACTAGTTTCCTAAATTTATTGCATTTGAGTCATCTGGATCAATGTATCAGCAACTCTCCTCCCCTTTTTAAGCTTATAGGAATGCTTGAAGTCAATGAAATGATGATATTCAATCCTCATTCTCTATATAATGTTAAATTCATGATGTATAAATTTATATTGTGGTATTTTGTTGTCTGTAGTCACCATAAAATCCTCTCCCATTAGGTAATTACTGTAATAGTGCAAGGCCAAAATTACAACTATAAGATCAGAATTTTACATTGGGTAATTCTTGCCATTATGCCTCAAATGACGATACCCATTTCAAATGACTAGATCATTATATAATAGAACTATTCCCATCCCAATAAATTATGTTTGAAAAATCACGGTATTGATTTTTCTTTACTCTTGATGAATCAAAACTAGTGCTAAATTCAATATTCCTTTAACATTATAGAAGGCCTTCTCACATGATCTAGGCTATAATAACATCCCACCATTTTAAATCAATTTAGTAGGATATTCTACATGTTATTATAAGTCATATATATAGTTCATGTAATATCCATCTATCCCCAACAAACATTGTATGTCAAAGAAAGTATTGGGAAGATTCCAGGAAAATGTAGTTCTTACATTCTTTGGGTCAACTGATACTCCAGTCTTTGAGATTTTGTGACCCAAAAAGTGAACATTGTTTTCAGAAGTAGATTTTATTTGTATTTCCATACCGATGATTCTATCTCAGTGTATTCAATATGATCATAAAATGTTGGAAATGTTAATGGATAGTACCTGAATGAACCAAGATAACATCCCCAAATACTACCACAAATGAATCAAGATACTGGTGGAAAACCCGACTCCAAGAATCCATAAACACTACATGCACATTCATGATAAATAAAAACATGACCATACACTCATATAAACCACATCGATTTAAGAAATCTGTACATAAAATATCTTAAGGTCGTACATATACCTGATTGTAGCCGAACATCAAATTGATATTGGAGAAAACCCATCATGCTAGAAGCTAGTCGAATAAGTCATCAATATAAGGTAGTGAATAAGATTTCTTTACCATGATATGGTTTAATTGATGATAATATGCACAAAGTATGATGATATTATCCACCCTCTTAAAAAAAGGATAGATTAACCCCATGGTTAACTATTTGGTCATATAAAACCTTAGCTTCCCAATCATATAGCTTCCAATTTAGCTCCTACAACTCAATAGTATACATCTTGTAAGGAGGAATGGATACATATGCATCTCTTGGAACTAGATCAATAGAAAACTCTAAATCCTTCTAAGGAATGAGTTTGGAATAGTTTTAAAGAAATACATCTCTGAAGCGATAAACTACTAGAGGGAAATTATCTTGAAATAATTATTAATCATCTATAAAAAGTTTAGTAATCTAAAATGTCAATCTCCTCATTCCATGATACTCTAGTCCATATCGAGTCACCCGGAAAACTCACTCACCCTTATGTATATAACTACCTCCAACTAGTGATGTAAAGGAAACCATTAGGGGATAGAAATCCATGTAAGAATTGTAAGGAACCAACCAGTCTATCCTGAGAATAATTTCCAAACCATCCATCTTGAGAACGAATTTTTCCATATAAAGTGATAGTCATTGATATGAAGGGAGAACTCATAACACTATAATACACTCTCTAAAAGAATACCTAGTAGAGTTTCAGGGTCAACATCCCACTAAAATATTAAATTACATGTCCTTGAATATCTATGATTACCACATATATGAATGAATATGAAGATCCAATGTTGATTAATTCATAAAATGTTGGGCACAAATCCCTCATGGTATCATTGAAACATTTTTGAGGTGATTGTGTTTGTTGACAAAGTGGAAATATAAGTTGTGATTATTGACAAAGAAAACCATGAAATAAAATATTGTTGAAAAAGGGGATTTCATGGTGGCATGTCGAGTTCAAGGGATGTGGATAACGATCCATGTTTGATTCAAGAATGTCGATAAAGGAATGGTTGATCTGGATGTGGTTCAAAGAGATTAGATACAAGGTGGCGTTGTTTTCTAGTGTTTGCTAAATTTTTGTGCCTGAAAATCGACAAATGGAGATAAGTGATTTTGGGAAAGGGACTTTCGCACCGTTGACTTGAAGGAGAGGAAACTTTGACGCCTGATGTTTTTCAAGATTATAAGATCAAAATATGTAAAAGGGAAAAGGGGTGCCCATGTTTTTGGGTTGGTCGCGCAAGTGATTTGCGCGGCAGAGACTATGGCGGCGAGACTTGAATGCCGAGGGGATACTTGTGTGCCGTCACGCAGGGTGTCCAAAATACTATAAATATAGGTGTACCCCTCCTCATTCTACATGATTTCAACACTTAGAGAAAATCAGTGCTCCTTCCGCGCAGGTGTGGTGGTCGCACAAGTGGTGTGTGGTCGCGCAAGTAGAAGTTGCGTGCCGGTTGAGTGTTGTGCATCCAGAGTGTAACATCCCAAGTAAGTAAGGAATAATAAATATTTTTATCTATGTATGTTAATTAATTAGATAGTGTTTTAGAGGATTTATATGAGAATAAATCCAATCTTAAGCATAGAATACACTAATATTTTTAAAAGATTGTTTTTCTGCCTTTTGATGGAAAACCATTTTAAAATCAAACTTTTGATAAATTTATAAGCTCTATTTTTCAAAATAAACTTATTATTTATGATTGGAACATTGAAATTTACTTTGGGTAAATTTTTGGTATTTTTCCGATAAAGTTCATTTATTTTAATGAATGGTGAAAATGTTGTATTTTAATTCTAAACCTCTTTTTAATCTAATTTATTTATATTATTAGATTATCTTTTGAATTAGTTTTAAAGTTAAATTAGAATATATTTGTAACATTTAATCCAATATTGGTCTTTGTAATTACTTTCACATTGAAATTAGACTTAAACTAGTGTCAATCATTTGATACTTATTGCTTCATAAAAACACGCTATTTGTTCTGATAGTGGGAATTAATTATTAAATTAATTAATGTAACTTATATGTTTTGAATTTTTTAAAATAGACATAATTTCTGATTTCGGAATATCAAATATAGCTTAGGGTGATGTTTTGGCATTTTTCTGAAAAACTTCAATTTTTAATGAATAGTGAAACCACTAAGTGGTACTTAAAAAACTGATTTTTCGTTTAAATGAAATTTTACCACCTCTTTGTTTTGAATTTCAAAAATCTGACATACATGGTTGTCATTAAAAAGTAAATTGTGGTTCAATGGGAATAAAATAAGTTTTTGGTGAATAGTAACTTTTATGTTTTTAATCGCGATTAGAGGTAATTAGTGTAGTTTAAGGTAAAAATAATGTTTTAATAATATTAGATGAGCTTGACACATTTCCTACCCTTATTTTATGTGTCATGGCCGACCAATAAAATCCATGGGTCAACTTGGGGACCCCATGAAGCCACTTTGGAAGGGAAATGACATTAATATCTTTTTATTTAATGTTAAATTAAAAATGTCTCAAACATGAGTTGTTTTACTAAAATAATTTTTAAATGGGGTTATACAAGTCATATTTTTTATTATAAGTAATAATTGGAAATATAAAAAGATTTCCTAAATCATAGAATTTTTTTAATAATTGTTATACATTAAATAAATTAAATTATTTATGACATCTTGATAATGCAGGGATTACCTCATTATTTAACGATTTAAATAAAATGAAAATATAATGTATAATACAATACCTACACTTGTCAAAAACCTATTTAATGGGTATATTTCGAAAACTTATCACCTAATCATCGAATTATATCAATGTGGGTCCTTTTAAATCCGAAACTCATTTTAAAATAAAGTAACATTTCTTTACTTTCCAAGAGTGCCCCTCCTCTCCTCTTATAAAAGGCCCCCACCTCTACCTCCTTACCCACACCTCTCAAGCCTTTGGATTGGCCAAAACCTGATCATTTTGTCTCTCAAAATCACTCTATTACTACTAGAAGCATCACTTTGTGAAGAAGTCTTCCCAAGGAAGCCTTTGAGCTCAAATCAAAGAGAGTTACCCGATTTTATGGTAATGTCCTCACATGTGTTCTTTTGTTTTATTTTGCTTCTCCAACCCCCTAAACTCTTTTTATTCATTTCTTTTGTAACAAAAACAGTATCTTCCATATACTAGGATGTTTTTATAAGAAGTATTATAGCTACACTTACACACACCTACATCTAATGGTTAAAGAACATACTGTTTCTATGGATGGAAAATTTCTTCCTCACGAAATGATGATTGTTCAATATTATTTTAACACCTTCAATGGTGGCCATTAAGATGACACTATATTTATATATGATATATAATATGTTTATTTTTTACTTAAGATTCTGTATTTTTAATTTATGGCATACCTTTATGGTTTCCATTACGGGTAAACGCGATATCTTCATTTTAGGAAGTGCGGACTACCGCCCCCTCGAAGTGATATGATTTGTTAATGCAATATATGGGACGTATAAAGGATGTAATTAATGATATTATATATTATGTTATTATGGAATTATAATATAACTTTATATAATTATGATTCCATTCCATAAAATATGAAATAGAAATGAAAGTAGCGTTCATGCATACGTACGGCTTACCGTCTCCATGAACGGTGCATTTCATTTCTTACCTCTAAACATTATGTAATATTATAAATGCATGTATATACTAGATATATATGATATATATGATATCTACATCATTATTTTAACTCTGGATATAATTGATACATGAAAAAATTGTAATTATAAAGAGTTTATTTTTGAATCAAGTACCAATGACCGTTAAAATGGCCGTTATTAATTTAAATAATTACATAGTGTTCATGACATGGAAATAAGTCATATAAAAGGAATAATGAACTTGAAAATGGTTCTTAAGCAATTAGTAATTAACTCAAGTTCAATATTCAGGATATTAAGGAACGATTGAGTCAAGTTGGACCCGAGGTAAGGGAACTACTTAACACAATTTCTGTTCTTTGGGTTAATCTCCTATTTTCAAATTATGTCATGATATTATTATTTCATATATTGTATTTATAATCTCTTTATGTGTACATATAGTGAATCTATTTTATTTAAAAATGATCTTTGTATGGGAATTCGTCTCAATATCCATTCACTGAGGCATATTTTGTTTTATACACAACTTTCTTTTATACGGTTAATAAACCCCTTTGAATTTTACGTTTATTAAAAATGAATCTTTTTTATATGAAGCATTTACTAAACGACAAAATAGAATGTTTTTGTTGTACATATGCAGCGACAACGACTTCTCCACTGCCATGACCATTATTTGAGTTTCGACTTCCTCTACAAGCCATACCTTTTTTTAAAAGAAAAATAAATACCATGTTTTAATTTTCTTTTATTTTAATATTGAAAGTGGTTTTCATAATGTTTTTATATAAATGTGTTGTATTGATATCTTGTAATTGAAAAGTGGAAATGTTATGTTTCCTTTATACATGTTTTATGTGATACGATTATGTTATGGTTCTTGGTCATTATTATGAAGACAGGTGGTTCCGTGATAAAATAAGGGCGGGTGAGCCCGATATAGCTCTCCAATGAGTTGGGTAACGCGAAGGAGTTAAAAGTTAAGGTTTATCTGAAGAGATTTAGGGAATATACTATGATGGGTATTTCAAACATAACCAAGAGGGTTACTCACTACGTAAGAAAGATATGAGTGCCTCATGTTACCTTTATGTATTATGATTTCTATGATTTATTCATGATTTGATGAGGTATGTTAAAGTGCTTATGTTTTGTGAGTAGAGTATGATTTCATTGATTCTTATGTATACATGTAATCATGTTTCCTTTCCATATTTTTATATCCTTTACTGAGATTTTTATGATCATCCCATGTTTTCGAAATGTTTTTCACAGGTCAAGGGAAAGGTACATGATGTGATGATAATGTCAAGGAAGTGTCAAGAAAGAATCCATGTTTTATTTTAAATATATTTCTGTTGAGGGAAAAAATGAATACTATCTTTTATTGTAACCACTTTGTTTAAATGTTGGATGTAATGCATGTTTTATGATCTAATTATATAAAACTCTAAACCTGAAAATATCATCAAGGTGTATTCCTGAAATATCTCAAGATTTAGTAATGTTTAATGCTAAGTCCTTATAGTTGGTATCAGATGTCGGTTTAGATAACATTAGGAGTTTGAATTTTATTAAATGATTATCCAAAAATATTTTTTTATGGTCAAATTGAAATGATATAGAATTTAAATATTACCATGATGCTTCACCTAATATATTTCTGTGATAATAATTGTTTTCCATAGAGTAAACAGATCATCTTTTTTAGGAAGGCATACAGAGTATAATGACCTTTCGAATCAGCAACCAGAGATGGTCGGAATTGGAACTGAACAGTTTGTTGCAGTAATGGCTCAGTTGAATCAGGTGATAAATGGTGGTTGTGTTTATGGATGATATTTTGGTGTTTTCTAAAAGTTAAAAGGATCATGAAAGACATTTAAGTGTTATTTTTCAAACCTTAAAAGAAAATAAATTTTATGGGAAATTAAGCAATTGTGAGTTTTGGTTGCAACAAATTTCTTTCCTTTGTCATATTGTTTCTAAAGATGGAATAACTGTGGATCCTTCAAAAACAAGAGTTGTTGAAGAATGGCCAAGACCCACAAATGTAACTTAAATTCGTAGTTTCCTTGGTTTGGAAGGCTATTAATGAAGGTTTGTTAGAAATTTTTCATGGTTATCTAGTCTAATGACTAAGCTAACTTGGAAGGGTGTTAAGTTTATCTAGACAAAAGAATGTGATGATTGTTTTTAGGAGTTGAAAAGAAGATTGGTGAATTCCCCAGTTTTGGCACTACCTTCCAGGAATGGGGAGTTTGTTATCTACAGTGATGCTTCATTGAAAGGACTTGGTTGCATCTTAATGCAGAATGATCAGGTAATTTCTTATGCTTCACAACAATTGAAAACTCATGAGGTAAATTACCCTACACATGATTTGGAATTAGCTGCTGTAGTTTTCACTCTAACAATTTGGAGGCATCATTTGTATGGAGGAAAGTGTGAAATATATACCAATCCAAAAAGTTTAAATTATATATTCACATAGAAAGAATTGAACATGAGACAGAGGAGATGGCTATAATTAATCAAGGATTATGATTGTAGAATTAATTACCATCTCGGAAAAGAAAATAAAGTGGATGATTCTTTGAGTCGAAAAAGTAATGATTTATTAACAATGTTGCGTTTGGAACGTGATCCTTTGGTTAAGGATTTGATGAAATTTGGAATAGAAGTTGTTGGTACAGGATGTCCTTCTATTTTGTTTCAGGTATCAGTGAAATCTTCTCTATCAGACAGAATCAAGCAAGCACAGAAGCGAGACAGTGAGTTGCAGAAAAAGGTAGAGCAGGTTCAGAAAGGTAAGTTGCCTAAATAAAAAATTGATAATGATTGTGTTTTGAGATTTGGGAAGAGATTGTGTGTGCCTTTTGATTCACAGTTGAAGGGAGAGTTGTTATGTGAAGCTCATAGTTCTCCGTTTTCGGTTCATCCTGGCAGTACTAAGATGTACAGAGATCTGTGGGAGTATTACTGGTGGGATGGAATGAAAAGAGATATTCCTGATTTTACTGTGAAGTGTTTGACATGTCAACAGGTTAAAGTAGAGCGGAAGTTACCGAAAGGGATGCTTCAGCCTTTACCAGTGCCAGAGTGGAAATGGGAGAATATATCCATGGACTTTTTTGTGGGATTACCAAAGACATCTCGAGGTAATAATACAATCTGGGTTATTGTTGATCACTTGACTAAATCTGCTCATTTCCTTGCTATAAGAGATACTTTTTCCCTAGATCATCTTTCTCGATTGTATCTTAAAGGGATAGTCAGGTTACATGGAGGTCCTCTCTCCATTATATCTGACCGTGATCCCAGGCTCACTTCTAACTTTTGGAAAGGTCTTCATAAGTCATTGGGTACTGAATTAAATTTTAATACAACTTTTCATCCTCAGTCATATGGGCAGTCAGAACAAACAATTCAGACATTGGAGGATATGCTACGTGCTTGTTCGATGGATTATCAGGGATGTTGGGACCAACATCATTACTTGGTTGAATTTTCATATAATAACAATTTTCATTCCAGTATACAGATGGCACCATTTGAGGCGTTATATGGGAAGCGGTGTCAAATTCTAGCTTTTTGCGATGAAGTGGGTGAAAGGAAGCTGATGGGACCAGAATTGGTAGAAGAGTTGGCAGAAAAAGTTCAGCTGATATAGAAACACATGAGAACAGCTCAGAGCAGGCAGAAGAGTTATGGAGATAATATGAGGAAGGATCTCTCTTTTGAGGTAGGTGATCATGTTTTTCTCAAAGTCTCACCATGGAAAAGTGTGATGCGATTTGGTAAGAAAGGAAAGCTGAGTCCAAGGTTCATTGGACCTTATGAAATTCTGGAGAGAGTTGGATCAATTTCTTACCAAGTGTCTTTACCACAAAGTTTATCTAAGGTACACAATGTTTTTCATGTTTCGATGTTGAGGAAGTACATGCCCGATCCATCTCATATTTTGAGTCCAGAGGTAGTTCAGTTGGAAGAGAACCTATCTTATGAGGAACAACCGGTCCATATTCTTGACCATAGGGAGCAAGTGTTACAGAATAATGTGATTCATTAGGTAAAGGTTTTGTGGAAAAACCACATAGTTGAAGAGGAAACATGGGAATCTGAAAATGCAATGAGGTCTAAATACCCCCACTTATTCGATAAGTAAATAAATTGCGGGGACAGAATTTTCTTAAGGGGGGTAGGATGTAACATCCCAATTAAGTAATGAATAATACATATTTTTTTAACTATGTCTATTAATGAATTAGATAGTGTTTTAGAGGCTTAGAATGAGAATAAATCCAATCTTAAGCATGGAATACACTAATATTTTTAAAAGATTGTTTTGCTGCCTTTTGATGGAAAACCATTTTTAAATCAAACTTTTGACAACTTTATAAGCTCTATTTTTCAAAATGAACTTATTCATTGTGATTAGAACATTGAAATTTACTTTGGGTAAATTTTTGGTATTTTTTCGATAAAGTTAATTTTTTTAATGAATAGTGAAAAATGTTGTATTTTAATTCAAAACCTCTTTTTAATCTAATTTATTTATATGATTATATTATCTTTTGAAATGGTTTTAAAGTTAAATTAGAATACATTTTTACAATTTAATCCAATAGTGGTCGTTGGAGTTAATTTCAATTTGAAATTGGACTTAAACTAATGTCAATCTTTTGATACTTATTGTTTCATAAAAACATGCTATTTGTTCTGACAACGAGAATTAATTATTAAATTAATTAATGTAACTTATATGTTTTGAATTTTGTAATATAGACATAATTTTTTATTTCGGAATATCAAATATAGCTTAGGGCGATGTTTTGGTATTTTTCTGAAAAACTTCAATTTTTGATGAATAGTGAAACCACTAAGTGGTACTTAAAAAACTGATTTTTTGTTTAAATGAAATTTTACCACCTCTGTGTTTTGAATTTAAAAAATCCAACATACATGGTTGTCATTAAGAAGTAAAATGTGGTTCAATGGGATTAAAATAATTTTTTGGTGAATAGTAACTTTTAAGTTTTTAATCGTGATTAGAGGTAATTAGTTTAGTTTAGGGTAAAAATAATGTTTTAATAATATGAGATGAGCTTGAAACATGTCCTACCCTTATTGGATGTGTAATGGCCGACCAAGACAATCCATGGGTCAACTTGGGTACCCCATGGAGCCAATTTGGTAGGGAAATGACATTAATATCTTTTTATTTAATGTTAAAGTAAAAATGTCACAAACATGAGTTGTTTTACTAAAACAATTTTTTAATGGGGTTATACAAGTCATAGTTTTGACTATAAATAGTCATTGGAAAGATAAAAATATTTCATTCATTAAAGTACTTTTTTTAGGATTTTTAGACATTATATAAATTAAATTATTTATGACATCTTGATGATGCAATGATTACCTCATTATTTAATGATTTAAATAAAATGAAAATATAATGTAAAATCTAAGACCTACACTTGTCAAAAACATATTGGATGGGTATATTTCGAACCCTTATCACCTTATCATCGAATTATATCAATGTGGGACCTTTTAAATCCGAAACAAATTTTAAAATAAAGTTACATTTCTTTACTTTCCAAGAGTGCCCCTCCTCTCCTCTTATAAAAGGCCCCCACCTCTACCTGCTTACCCACACCTCTCAAGCCTTTGGCTCGTCCAAACCCTGCTCATTTTGTCTCTACACATACCTCTATTATTCATAGAAGCCTCACTTTGGGAAGAAGTCTTCCCAAGTAATCCTTTGAGCTCAAATCAAAGAGAGTTACCCGATATTAAGGTAATGTCTTCACTTGTGTTATTTTGTTTTATTTTGCTTCTCCAACCCCCTAAACTCTTTTTATTAATTTATTTTGTAACAAAATATGTATCTTCTATATACTAGGATTTTTTTATAAGAAGTATTTGATCTACAATTACACACACCTACATCTAATGGTTAAAGAACATATTGTTTCCGTGGATGGTGAATTTCTGCCTCACGAAACGATGATTGTTCAATATTCTTTTAACACCTTCAAAGGTGACCATTAATATGGAACTATATTTATATATGATATATAATATGTTTATTTTTTTACTTAAGC
The DNA here is from genome assembly GCA_963277665.1 of Viscum album. Lineage (NCBI taxonomy): Eukaryota > Viridiplantae > Streptophyta > Magnoliopsida > Santalales > Viscaceae > Viscum > Viscum album. The sequence continues at coordinate 82,511,055 of OY728122.1, forward strand.
TTCTGTATTTTTTATTTATGGCATACCTTTATGGTTTCCATTATGGGTAAACGCGATATCTTCATTTTAGGAAGTGCGGACTACCGCCCCTCAAAGTGATATGATTCGTTTATGACATATATGGGAAGTATAAAGGATGTAATTAATGATATTATATATGATATTATAATGGAATTATAATATACCTTTATATCATTATGATTCCATTCCATAAAATACGAAATAGAAATGAAAGTAGCATTCATGCGTACGTACGACTTACCGTCTCCATGAACGGTGCATTTCATTTTTACCTCTAAACATTATGTAATATTATAAATTCATGTATATACTGGATATATATGATATATATGATATCTACATCATGAGTATAACTCTGGATATAATGGATACATGAACAAATTGTAATTATAAAGAGTTTATTTTTGACTCAAGTACCAATGACCGTTATTAACTTAAATAATTACATAGTGTTCATGACATGGAATTAAGTGATAAAAAAGGAATAATGAACTTGAAAAAGGTTTTTAAGAAAGTAGAAATTAACTCAAGTTTATTATTCAGGAGATTAAAGAATGATCGAGTCACGTCGAACCCGAGGTAAGGGAACTTATTAACCCAATTTCCGTTCATTGGGTTAATCTCCTATTTTAAAATTATGTCATGATATTATTATGTCCTATCTTGTATTTATACTCTCTTTATGTGTACATATAGTGAATCTATTTTATTTAAAAATGATATTTGTGTGGGACTTTGTCTCAATGTCCATTCATTGAGGCATATTTTGTTTTATACACAACTTTCTTTTATACGGTGTATAAACCCCTTTGAATTTTACGTTTATTCAAAAGGAATCTTTTTTATATGAAGAGTTTACTAAAAGAAAAAAGAGAATGTTTTTGTCGTACGTATGTGGCGACAACGACTTCTCCACCGCCGTGACCATTATTTGAGTTTCGGCTTCCTCTACAAGCCAAACCTTTTTTTTAAAGAAAAATAAATACCATGTTTTACATTTCTTTTATTTTGGTATTGAAAATGGTTTTCATAATGTTTTTATATCAATGTGTTGTATTGATATCTTGTGATTGAAAAGTGGAAATGTTATGTTTCCTTTATGCATGTTTTATGTGATATGATTATGTTATGGTTCTTGTGCATTATTATGAAGACGGGTGGTTTCGTAATAAACTAAGGGTGTGTGAGCCCGATATAGCTCTCCAATGCATTGGGTAATGCGAAGGAGTTAAACGTTAATGTTTCTCCGAAGAGATTTAGGGAATATACTGTGATGGGTATTCCAAACATAACCAAGAGGGTTACTTCCTATGTAAGAAAGTTATGAATGCCTCAATTTACCCTTATGTCTTATGATTTTTATGATTTATTCATGATTTGATGAGGTATGTTAAAGTGCTTATGTTTTATGAGTAGAGTATGATTTCATTGATTCTTATGTATACATGTACTCATGTTTCCTTTCCATATTTTTATATCCCTTACTGAGCTTTTTATGATCATCCCATGTTTTTGAAATGTTTTTCACCGGTCAAGGGAAAGGTACATGATGTGATGATAATGTCAAGAAAGTGTCAAGATAGAATCCATGTTTTATTTTAAATATATTTCCGTTGATGGGAAAAAATGAATATTATCTTTTATTGTAACCACTTTGTTTAAATATGGGATGTAAATCATGTTTTATGATCTAATTATCTAAAAATGTAATCCTGAAAAGATCCTCAAGGTGTATTCTTGAAATATCTCAAGATTAAGTAATGTTTAATGCCGGGGCCTTATAAAGAGTGGTTTGGGAAAGGAAGTAAGGGAGTCTCCCAAGTTTTGAGTTTAAGAAGGGGGTATCATGCAAGTAGTTTGGTGACACTTGCGTGCCAGTTTTTGAAGAAGCGCGATAGTAGGTGGTTGTGCGCCAATATTGGTTTGGGCATAAAAGGGTGTGATTCGTGGAAGTTTGGAGTTGCAGAATCTTGTGTCGTGCAAGTGGTTGAGGTGGACTTGCGCTCCAGTTATAACTTGCATATCGAGACTTTCGTGCTGGCTTGGAGAAGGATGCCAGGTATGGTTGAAGTACGACAGTGATTCAAGGCTGCGTGAAAGCTAGAATATTTCTTGATACCTTCGGTGCAAAGTGAGATTCATCTACGGGTGAAAGTTGGACTTCAACAGAGCATCTACATACAACAAAAGATGCTTTCATTAGTGATAATGAAGAGACCTACATGTCTATAAACTGTGAGTGGATCCTTTACAGAGCAGTGAGAAAATGAAGAGGAAGAAGGTGATCCTCTCCACCAGCAGTGTGCCAGAGAGAGAGAGAGATATGGAGTGACACTTGGGAAAGCAGTGAGCTGACCCTAAAACTTGTAAAGGCAGTGAGCCTGGGCATAGAAGGGATCTTTCCAAAACCTTGTAAATAGCAGTGTGCTTTAGTGGATTTGGTACAATGGCACATCCCCATTGTATGCTCCTTGGACGTAACCCAGTGAAGATGAACCAAGTGAAAATCTATGTGTCTTCCTACTTACTTCACTGCATTGCATTTAAATCATCATAATCAGATAAAGAAGAAAAGAAGTGGTCATAATAAACACACAAGTGTGAACAAAGTGACCCTTGTAATAAAGAAGTCAAGATCCAGTGGGTCAGGAAGAATTTTTAAAAAGAATATCCATACGCTGACTCACCCCCCCCCCTCAGGGTATATAGGCCTCTATTGGTCCTAAAAATTGGTATCATAGGGTATGTTCCTTTTATCGGATTAGTTTCCTCTGACTTGGTTAAGTCGATCTTTGTGGTTAAATATTCAGTCTACTATTATCTTGGTGTGCCATGGAAAAGGGTAGAATGTCAAAGAAGAAGCAGAAGTCGGGTGATATTACTCAGTGTGGAAGTGTGTATGTAAAAAGTGTGATTCAATTAAAAGAATCAAATAGCTTACTGAAAGAAGGCCTGAATGAATATGATAGGGAAAAGATTGATTCACTCAATCATGATGTAGTAATGAGTGAAGTACTTGAAATTCAATGTGATATCGAAACAACTGAAAATGTTTAGAAGAATAAAAGGCTACAAAAAGAGATTGTATCATTCTATGAATCTATTTCTCAAAAAAAAATAGAAATCAAAGAAGCAATATAACATGGTAGAAAATCTCACATGAGAATTGGAAGATGAGATGAGTAGCAGGGAGAATCTCAGAAAAGAACTCAATGCCCAACTTGTATCAACAGATAAGAAGATTCAACAATTTGAGGAAGAGATATAAAAATACAACAAGAAATGGAGATATCAAAAGTAAAAGGAAAACCTAAGTTGAAGGATGCACAACACTTATTATTCTATTGTCCGTCGGAAGGTGATGATAAAGTGAAAAGAAAGTATGAGTTTTATGAGGGGAAACAACAAAGTATTTTTTCAGCTCAAAGACCATAGAGTTTAGGAAAAACTAGAATTGGATTTGATGAATCCCCTCCCATGCATGATAGAAAGAGAGTTGTGAATAATTACAGAAATAGTAAAAACCATGTAGGTGATGGAGAAAGACCTAAAAAGTCTTTTAAAAGAAGTAATGGTAGCATGTGCTATTTTTGTGGGATTCATGGTCATACATCAAGCTTTTGTTAAGAGGCTCAGGAATACATCACAGGCTATGAAAATAGAAAATGCACTAAATCTGAGAATAAGAATAAGCGTCATGAGAAATCAGAGAGAAGACTCCCTCAATGTAAATAATTTATTAGGTGCTTCTACTGTGGAAGAATGGGACACACCATGAGTATGTATCAGGAAGCTCAGGAGCTCAATATCAAAATAGGAACTCATCCTACATCAACATCTTGGTTGAGAAATGATGAAATGAGGCATTCTTTTGATGGAATATGTTTCATATGTTCTTATTATGGGCATTTGGAAAGACATTTCAGTAAGAATAAAGCAGGTATGGAAAAGTGAATCGAAGGGAGATTATCGACTCCAGTGATGCATAATGAGAAATTCTACACTGGGAGACAAAGGAGTAAGGTGAAGAATAGGCTTAGAGCATTAGGAGAATCACATGGAGCTGAATCAAAGGTGTATCAGTCACCTCCTCTATCATACTCACAACAACTCTCATAGAGAGAATGTGAACCAACCTATATGGTTAAGGGGAGATCTACTCCAGCTGTGAGAAAGATGAATGCACGCTTAGTGGAGGAATCACCACCAGCAGAAAATTGTGCGGTTACTCAGATATCTGATAAAATAAAGATAAAAAAGAATGTACTGAAAACTTCACATGTCGTGTGCCATAGAGATATGTAGAGGAAAGAGGAAGATCCTTAAAACGGGGGAAGAATAATGTTAAGATTCCAATCATAGAGAAACCTACTCAGAGAAGGAATCAAGGGAAATAGAATTTTGGTGAAACATCAAAGATGAAAATGTGTACTAGTGGGTTTAGACCCCAAGTGGTGAGAAAGGCCAGGCCTGTACAATCTTCATATCAGAAAAAGACTCAGCATGTAGGTGATGAATGCGTAGTCATATGGCCAGAGTAGTTCAAGTTGGATAGGAAGTTAGAAGAAGCGAGGATGGAGTGTGATGCTCTACAAGAAAGAATCAAAGGGTTGACCCATCAAGATCAACCTGAATCCTCTTCTTGAGGATTCCAGAAGCACCCCTATCCCTATGTATATAAATTCTATTAACTGATGATTTATGTGTTTTAAGTTTTAGGGAGATATGATCCAAGGGGAAGTGGAATATAAAGATGAAAAGTAGAGAAGTGATATGATTCAGAGTTTCAATTGACTCAAAGCAGGTATCAAAGTTGAAGAAGAAATGGTGAAAAAAAGAACAATATGAAGTGATTGTGTTGTTAACTTTATCTCTGGTTTCCTACACCGAGTTCCAACTCAGTTGGCTTAGATATTTTGTTAGTGGCTCAATGTCATGTTCCAGATTAGTATAAATGATGTAGGTGGAGAAGAATGTTTATGAGTCTAAACAGTGCGCTTAACCCCAAGAAGTGTTCCATAAAATAGGGGGATAATTCAATGACAAAATCATATGCAATATCCATCAATCCAATAATTGGATGACTCAGCTCAGGAGTCATCTATCAAGGGAAGAAATTTTGTCAGAGAAGCAAAAATAATCAAGGATTCCAAGCTTATTTATTTTTCCCTAACAATGTGGTATCAGTTGACTGCTTTCAGGATACCAAGAAGCTGCGAGAAAGTATCAAAAAGTTCCTACAAGAAGCTCAGAATAATAGTTGAAAGAAATTATGCCACTGAACAGTGACACATTGAATAGTTGTCTAGTTAAATTAATGAAGTGGTGAGAGAGTCAGGGGGAGAAAAAGTGGAATATGATAATTAAGAACCAGCTATTAATAATGGACCTAGGGAATTCAAATCTATATCATCATGAAAGTTGAAGAGTCGAGATAAAACTACACATGAAAGATATAATTGGTAATTAGACGGGGGAGATTGTTTTGATGCCAGCAGATATGAATGTCTTCAGGACTAAATGGGTCTATCACAACAAGATGAATGAAGATGGCATAGTGATTAGGAACAAAGCATGACTAGTGTGCAAGGGGTACTCCCAGATAGAGGGAATAGATGTTGATGAGACATTTGCACTGATTGAGAGATTAGAAACAATCAGATTATTTTTATCCAAAACAATGTAAAGAAAGTTCAAAGTGTTCCAGATGGATGTCAAATCCGCATTCATTAATGGGGTTCTGGTGGAGGAAGTGTATATTGAGCATCCATATGGTTTTCTCATTCATGAGGATGAGAACAATGTTTTCAGACTGAAGAAGGTGTTGTATGGGCTGAAGCAAGCACCAAGAGCATGGTACTCAATGATGGATCAGTACTTGAAGAAGCTTGGTTTCCAGTGTGGGGGAGTTGATTAAAATCTCTATTTCAGCAACAATAGTAGTCAAAGGATTATGGTGTTGCTTTTATGTCGATGACATAATATTTGGTGGATCAGATGAAGCTCAGTGTATGCATTTTTCCGAATTCATGGAAAGTTAGTTTGAAATGTCAATGATTGGAGAGCTAACATTTTTCCTTGGTCTACAGGTAACACAAGGAAGGAATGGAACATTCATTTCTCAATCCAAATATACCAATGAGGTTTTGAAAAGTTTTGGAATAGAAAATTCTATGGAGATGATGACTCCAGTTTCTACCCGAATGAAACTTCCCAAAGATGAGGATGGCAAGACAGTTCATATCACAAAATACAGGAAAATTATTGGAATTTTGTTGTACTTGACCACAATAAGGCCTGACATTGTTTTCTCCACATTCCAAGCAGTGAGATATCAGAGTAATCCCAAGGAAAGCCAAATGATTGCATTGAAAAGAATAATTCGGTATATCAAGGGCATGGTGGAATTCGGCTTGACATATAATGACAAATCTCAGACAGAGTTATTGGGATATACTGATGCAGATTGATTCGGTTCAGCAGACGATAGGAAATCAACATCCGGTGGTACTTTCTATCGTGGTGGATTGTCTATTTCTTGGCTAAGAAAGAAGCAAGATTGAATTTCATTCAGCACCATGGAAGCTGAGTATATTGTGGCCACTCAAGCATGCACACAGTTATTGTGGATGAAGCAACAACTTCAAGATATGGGAGTTGAAGTAAAGTATCCGATTGGAATCCAGTGCGATAACTCAAGTGCTATAAATATTAGAAAAAATCATGTCGATCATTCAAGGAAAAAACACATTGAGATAGTGTATCATTTTATCAAGGAGAAGGTTGAGGAGGTAATCGTGAAGTTGGAGTATGTGCCTACATAGCTACAGGTTGTAGACATTCTGACAAAGGCCATACCTAAGGAATCTTTTGAGAGACATCGACTGGCTTTGGGTGTTCAGTCAACTCCCCGCACTTGAAAGAGTGTGGATGGGGAACACCCCCTCTCCCATAGTTATAATGTGTTTTCCCTAATGTGTTGATATGTGTTTTATACTCTATTACATAATGAAAATGAGTTACCTTTGGGTTCGGTGAAAAATGGGGAGAAAATTGTGATTGTTCAAGGGGGAGACAATGTGTCTATTTGAGAAATCATGATTGATATGGGGAGAAGCTGACAGGTGGAGTAGTGCGATAGGGGGAGAGCAATGAGACAGGGGGAGAATATTAAATCTGACCATGTCAAAAGTGATCGATCAAAGAATAGATATCACGAAAGCTGAGGATCATGATAAAAGCATAAGAGTGGTATTGGATTATGGTCAGAATATTTCCAAAAAATTGGTATCAGTTTGGTGTGAATAGTGGGTTTTAGAGTTCAAGTGATTCATTGATGATCTTTTCATTTACTCTTGTTACTCACACTGAGCATTGCTCATGTTGACTTAGAATATGTGTTGAGTAAATCCTTGATAGCTATTGGAATCACAATAGGTGAATGGTGGATGAAGAATTAACGATGTGTCTTTTTATAGAAGAGTTACCAACAAAACCAAAGGGGGATATTGTTGGGAAACAATACCTCAAGGTACCATTGAATCATTTTTTATGTCATTGTGCTTGTTGAAAAAGTGGACATCTGTGTTGTGATTGTTGACAAAGCAAACAATGAAATAAAAATTTGTTGAAAAAGGGGATTTCAGGGTGGCATGTCTATTTCAAGGGATGTGGTTAATGATCCATGTTTGATTCAAGAATGTCGACAAAGGAATGGTTGATCTGGAGGTGGTACAAAAAGAGCACATACAAGGTGGCATCGTTTTCCAGTGTTTGACAAATTTTTGGGCCTGAAAATTGACAAATGGAGAAAAGTGATTTTGGCAAAGGTACTTGCGTGATGTTGACATGAAGGAGAGTAAACTTGAATGACATATGTTTTTCACGATCAAAATATCAAAATATGGCAATGGGAAAAGGGGTGCCCAAGTTTTAGGGTTGGTCGTGCAAGTGATTTGTGCGGCAGAGACTAGGTCGGTGAGACTGGCAGACCAAGGGGAGACGTGCGCGTTATCACGCAGGGTGTTCAGAAGCCTATAAAATAGAGGTTGACCTCTCCTCATTCTGCATGAGTTCAACACTTCGAGAAAATCATAGCTCCTATCGCGCAGGTGTGGTGGTCGCGCAAGTGGTGTGTGGTCGCACAAGTAGAAGTTGCGTGCCAATTGAGTGTTGCACGTCCAGAGTGGTTTGGGAGAGGAAGGGAGTCTCCCATGTTTGGAGTTGAAGAAGGGGGTGTTGTGCAAGTGTTTTGGTGAAACTTGCGCCCTAGTTTTTGAAGAAGCATGATAGTTGGTGGTTGCGCGCCAATATTGGTTTGGCTGTAAAAGGGTGTGAGTCGCGCAAGTTTGGATTTGTAGAAGTTTGTGTCATGCAAGTGGTTGAGGTAGAATTGCGCGCCAATTGTAACTTGAGCATCAAGACTTCTGCGCCGGATTGGAGAACAATTCCAGGTATGGTTGAATCACGACAGTGATTAAGAACTGCGTGAAAGCTGGAAGATCGCCCGATGCCTTTGGTCCAAAGTGAGATTCATCTACGGGTGAAAATTTGACTTCAAGAGAGCATCTACATACAACAGAGGATGCATTCATTAGTGATAATGAAGAGAACTTCAGGTCTATAAACTGTGAGTGGATCCTTTACAGATCAATGAGCAAAGGTAGAGGAAGAAGGCGATCCTCTCCACTGGTAGTGAGCCAGAGAGAGAGAGATGGGGAGTGACCCTTGGGAAAGCAGTGAGCTGACCCTAAACCTTGTAAAGGAAGTGAGCGTGGGAATAGAAGTGTTCTACCCCAAACCTTGTAAATAGAAGTATGCTTTAGTGGATTTGGTACAATTCCACATCATCATTTTATGCTCCTTGGACGTAGCCTAGTGAGGGTGAACGAAGTAAAAATCTCTGTGTCTGCCTGCTTACTTCCCGGCATTGCATTTAAAGCATCATCATCAGATAAAGATGAAAATAAGTGGTCATAATAAACACACAAGTGCAAACAAAGTGACCCTTGTAATAAAGAGGTCAAGATCTAGTGGGGCGGGAAGAATTATGAAAAATAATATCCATACCATGATTCACCACCCCTCTCAGGGTTTATAGCCCCCTATTGGACCTAATATAAAAAGTATAGGATAAAATAATTTTACATAGAATAATATATGGCCTTATTTTCTACTCCTCTGGAAATGTTGTACTAAATATATATGGTTTCATCTATGGGCTTGAGATACAACCTGATTCCCCAGAGTTGGTCCACGTTGTTGGCATTTTACACATGAATCATGGATACCTCATCCTTGACCACCTCTATTTCAGGAATAGATGATAATTCTCTAGTTAACTTCATGTAAAGGTGATATTGATACCTATATTTAATTTGGGTCCAATATGGTTCCTATCCCACTAGGAATAGAAGGAAAGGTCCTACACAAACACTAATGACGCCTCCGCCTTCTACAGATTCAGAACTCAAAAAGGCCTTTGGAACATTGGGGTTCTTATTATATGAATTTCCACACTTGTTAAAAATCATGTAACCATAATTTGGTGTTATCTGGATACATATACCCCCCATGATTGGTTTCAATGCAACATTTCTAGACTGTAGTCAACCCTCTTCCCAATCACAGTTCGAAACCACTATATCCCAAATTATTATCATCCATAAGGCTTATATTAGTGATGAGGTCCTGTTTTATTATTCCAAAAATAGTGGTCGACTAGAAATTATTCACCTAAGAATGAATGGATTGTGAGATCCTGTGATCAAAATATATCAATGTTGTGAATGTGTCCCTTGCCAGAGTTGGTGCTATGAGATGGAGCTCCATGAACGGAGATGAATAATCCATCATTGACATAGTACCCTAATTTATATTCATGAACCCTATAGCTCAGTACACTCTCATCATATGATGAAGGAAATAATAATACAAGATTATCTAAAAACTATCCCAGGCCATACCATGATAATGATTAGTCGATGTGATAACATCCCACCATCGCATGGAAGAATATAAATGAGTATACATACTAAGACCCACTCTAATATTAGGATGTGTCTCATGGTTCTCTATGATAGTCAGCATGGCCTCCATCCCTGACACAAGAACCTAAGTGCCTTAATACATTTTAAGGTGTCCAAATGCTTTTTCTGAAATTCTTATATAAAATCTTCCGTAGTAGGCAAATTTCATTTGGAGATCTGGGTATGTTTCCCTAATATCTCTTTACCATTTCAAAAGAATTTTAATTTTCATATTCTAGGAAACCTGGTGGGTAGATTTATATGCTTCGATAGTAGAACAAAATCGATTTTTCACCTTATTTTTTCATGAATCTATGTGGAAGGTGATGTGTCAAGAAGGTTGATAAATTGTATTTGGCTTATAGTCGGAGAGTAATTATACATAAAATAATGTGTGGCCCTCAATTTTTGGATAGTTTATTGACCATCATATAAGAGATTGGTTCATTCAATGATGGGATGAGGAAATTAACCCAGTACATAGATGTGGATGTAGAAGGTAGCATTCAAGGTTTGGTTCTTGTTTCTACTGAATGAATAAAGAATCAATTGGATGTTCCTATGATTCAATGTCAGGCGTCTCCCATTCATAGTAGTGTTTACATGGTAAACCCAATGGTAGAAACCATATTTAAAAATTTATTGTTATATTTGGATGACCCTAATTATACTGTCCTGGTTATTTTGGATTCAATAGGTATTGGGGAGGTGATAGATGCTAGTGACTTAATTTATATTCCAGAAAATTCATTTCATAGATCATATTCAGCTATGGGGAAACTTGGAAGTGGTTTTACACCTGATGAGGGGGAAATGTTTTCCAATTAAGTAGGCTTTGTATGAAGTATTATCTGGTAGAAACTATTTCAAAGGGCCGAGGAATGCGTGGATGTTAATAAGAAACCGATCCAATGATGGACCACATCCTTTTTTAATATAAGGAATAGTTTTGAATGCCTATGAGAAGATGTTCAGTCTGAGACGTCCAACATTTCTAGGGAAGAGTCAGGGGGAGAGGAATTCCCATGTATTGGATGATATTACTAATTGAGATATCTGTAGTGGTTTGTAGAGACCACTGAAGAAGAAGGGGTGGAGAGGAATCTGGGATCTAAGGAGTTTCATTGTATGTAAGAATATATGATCCAAGTGGTGTAAAAATTGTCCATATCTACCTAAACCAATGCAAACAATGTTGTCCATGATAGTTTGGACCAAGTTGATAACTAGTGTTTTTTTAGAAGGATCGTGTGAAGGAGATAGTCCTGAATTTGTTGAATGAACATGAAATGGACAAGGATGGTGGCTCTACGAACCATAATATGAAGAATATGTGTAACAATATGGGTATTTGGACTTGAGGAGAATCTATGTTATTTGTTGACACAAATTTTCACCAGAGGATTCCTAGAAATGTGAATATATAAGTAGATGCATCATTGGATAATTCAATTGTAACTAAATGGGAAGAAGTTGAGGAGGTAGTGGAATAGTGCTAAATTCTTCTATATTTTGATGATGAAATGTTATAGAATCCATTTATTATTCATTCCTCTAAAAAGGATGAAATCTGGATCGGAGATAGACTAGTTTATGAGGACACAAATGAAGAGTAGAGTGATGGGATAAACAAGTAATTGTTAATCATGGTACGAGGATTTAATGAAAAAAATCACTTAATGGAGGAATTATTACAAGCATGTGAGAATAGTGATTACACATTTGATGGTATTATCAATGATGAACTAGATCAAAAGGTAAATGATATTTTCTGGAAACATTATAGGGAGACTTCTTCTAATAAGTCTGAGAATTCCTTTAACAATTTTGTAGTTTCATATTCTATTTGATGTTTCTTGGGTTGGAACATTCATGGTTTCTAACTTTTTCCACAAAAGTGTTTTATAATAAAAATTTAGTTTATGAGTCAAGTAGGTGGATCCATAGGTGGAATTATAGAAGTTAAATTTGGTGTCTTAGGGCCCGTCACATCCATAGCATGGTTGTCACAACCCTTTGGTTGTACACATCAAAGACTTCATTGTGAAATAGATCTAAAAAATCTAGACACAAACCTAGAATAAGATTTTATAATGACATTATCCACATGTATATGAGTAGAATAGGAGCAAATCCTTTCTATTTAAATTTTACACATCTCTGTATGCTCCTAATGCCCAGTCCGGATGATATAGAGAACATATGAAATGCAAGAGACACTACCTACTTCCCACTACCGAGGTTGAGGCAGTTTTAGGTTCTCGACTATAAATCAGGGGTCCTAGTATAGAGAGTTTTAATTTCATGCTATATAGGAAAATAACTTATAGGTTTGAATTGGAATATCTATTTCACGACAACCATTTAATTTCAGAATTTAAACTAATTTAAGTTCATAATTATTTATATTGAAATATTTCTAATGCTCTAATTATATAGGCCACCACATAAAATTTATAAAGGCCCTTATACATTATAAATTTAACTATGTAATCTATTTTATCAAAGCCATAAACATGTCCTAGTCCATGTGGCCAATGGTTCATGACTCAACAAACCATAATTGACAACATAAGGTGTTAACATCATGGCATAATGGGAAACATTGTTAGGTTGAAGAAGAAACTTTTTATAACCAATTGTGTTTCTAATTATCCCTATATGAAATGTTTTTAAAATTACATATATATATATATATAACTATGTCTGTGTCTGTACATGTTAAGGAAATCATAGTAACCATAGGAAATACAAGAAATCAGATTCCCTTATATGGATTGACATAATGCATGACATGCGAATATGTACAATCATAGGATGATGCATGATCCAACTCTTCCTTTTCATACTAGGATAAAGGTAAAATGGAATTCTAAATAAAAATAATAAACATCACACATCATGTGTGTCACCCAATGGTGAAATACAAACAATTGTAATAAGAGGAATAAAAAATTTCAATTCGCATCCTGGGTAATAATTCTTTCCTCTATACATGGTTTAGCAACCCCTAAGAAAATATCATTAAATTTTTTTAACATGTCCTAGTCTCTTTTATAACATCCCAAAGTGATATGGAAAATAATATAGACCTATGAATCATAAAGGAGTATCATTTGTGGATGTTATTCATGGATTAGTCTCTGATATGAAAGATTTTATCAATCCTTCCATTATAAAAAATTTGATTATAAAACTCTATCATTTATTGCCAATATGGATGCACATCACCAAAGAATCAAACACTTTATGTTAACAATACATGGCCATATTTACTATGTGAAGGGTGAAAAACCATGGTCCAATTTAGATATCAAATCTAGAATTTCACAATTATGGAATTTTTAATAATCGAGGTAGATCCTTATAGTAAAAGTATGTCATCACATCATCTAGGAGTAGTAAGAAGGCTTTAATATGGTCTGAAAAAACTAGGAACTTATGTTTGAAATAAGGAATATTGAACATTTATGAATGGGGTGATCACTTCAATCCCTTTATCCAGTGAAATTCTAATGCCCATGTGCAGTATACAATACGTGGGATTCCTTGGGTTTTTGGAGCCCCAATATTCTAAATGATTTATTACATTTTTCGGCACACTATAGAAAATTTATCAACATACTCTTAAATGGGTTTTGGTTCTCTATGTAAGGGTGATGGTCTAGATCAAACATGAATCTCCTTCACCAAATTTGATTTATCTTATTGATAATGATCATAAATTTGATGTTAAGATTGAATATGAACATATACCCCATATTTTGAATTATGAAAAATGGTAGGGTATGAAATCAAGAACTATAGTCTGGTTCATAAGTAGTTCATATTGAGTCTTAACTCCATGACATGGAAGGATTTTTCAAAAATAAAAAAGGGTAATCAATGGAAACTTAAAGAGTTGAAGTATCATGGAAGGGGAATGTCATAAAATGGGGAATGTCTGCTAGAACTAGTACCACATGGGAAACACTTGTTGATGAAAAAGAGAGAAAACACACTCCCCACCATTCAACTAAGAACCATGATGGAAAAGGCCCCCTATTGGACTTGACAATGACTTCATTCCTTTAGGGTAAGATTAATGCTCTTATTGTACACTTTCCAATATGATTTTTAATCTAGTATCCTCTCAACATTCAGAGGGACTTCGGTTTGTCATGATTAATTCTGATATAAATGGGGCAATTTATATGGATCAAAAAAATATAAAAACTCTCACAATTGATATGCAGAAGGTTCTTATAGTGGGGCAGTCACTGATCCCACTATTCTCATAAGATAGTCCATCCAAATTAAAATAGGATAGATATGAAATTATATATATATAATATATAACCATGGATTTTCAAAATATGAACCATTTTACTAATGAAAAAAGGAATCACAATTTGTAATAAATTCTATAAAGGTAGTACTGGCTAGAAATTAAGAATGAAGAAGAAACATGGAAACCAAAGAGAAGGGTGATTGCACCTAAGAACTAGATTAAAATGAATGTTTTTTGGGAACTTCTTGGTAATATCCATCCCTATAACTATGAGTTCCCATATGATAATGTTTGGGAAATATAATCATGAATTTTTTCTGATATCTGATACAATTAGATATTTCTTGGGTCATTTCACTACCTCTGATAGAAATGGGTACTCTTTTCTGTGTACAAATCAAAACTCCACCAGTTCTGATTGGTTATGTCTCCAAGATCACAATAGCATATAATTTCATTCTATTTCTTCTAAATAGTATCATCTTATCAAAAAAATATTTTTTAGATCTAAAAGGAATAATTTCTATTCAGTTGTTTATGATTATAATAATTATATAAATAGGATAGAAATTTCGATTCAAATTCAAAATCTATATGACATTATTATTAATCCTTGGATCATTATTGAAGATTTTAATTTAATATTAAATTCTAAGGAAAATATTTTCCTAATATATCATTCCATTTCTACTATGGATTTCAAATATTATACCCTGGAATGAAACCTGATCGAGATAATTCTTTTTGGAGATAAATTTAAATGATATCAAAAGCACATAAATTCCCTGAAGGCCAATAGATTTGATAGAGCCTTTGTTATATATGCCTCCCTAAAAGGTTTTGAGATCCATGTCATGTGTCAATTTATCAAGGAATAATTCTGATAAACACCACATCCTTGTGGATTTTATTGACAAATAATGGACGCAACCACTACCATTCAGATTTAATAATGCTTGTATTGTTCACAAGAATGATGTAAACTTGTTCATAATACATGGGAATTGATTTATTGAAATGAAAATCCCCTAGAATTTATTATAAAGATCAAACTACATAAAATAATAATGGAAGAATGGATTATAAAATGTTTCTTCTTTTTTGGATAAGGAGATTGATTCTTTTGAATTCTCCCTTCATCTTCTATAAGAGGTCATTACCAAGAAAAAGTTCTCTAGTAACATTTATTATGAAACCAAAATTTCCTCAAATATCCACAACCTTATCGGGCTTTAGGATATCATCTTAAAGGATGGATTTAAAACCATATGGCACATGTATGGAGATATATATAAAAAAGTTTTAAATACTCTTCATACAGATAGAAGGGCCAATAAGCCGCTATATCTTCTTAAAATGGAGACAACATTTTGGATGATAGTAATTCCCTTTCCAACCGTGTGGTCTTCTTTTACATGAATCTATTAAATGTATCTTCAACTAATTTATATCTCATATAAAGAATCATTCCTAATATTTTTAGTAATAAAGGAAATATAATGATCACATAAATTCCTTTGGATATTGAAATCAAAGAACCTATCTTTGGGCATAATAAAGGGAGATCCACATAACCATATGGCTTCACCAATCACTTCTTCCAAACTTATTGGTATGTCATTACATAGTATGTTTGCAATTTTGTAAATAATTTCTTCAAATATGGATCTCTCACACAATGCATCAATGCACAATCTCTAGCCTTCATTCCAAATTTATAGAGTTCTAGTGATATTAGTCAATTTCAAATGGTTTCACTTTTCAACACCATCCATAATGTTGTGGCGAAAAATTATTTCTATTAATCTTGAAAAATATTCTAATAAAGTTATTTCTAAGAAAAAATTAGATTCATAAATGTCATAAGAATCAATTACTACCCCATCACTACCTCAGAACATATAAATTTACTCAGGATGTCCACCAGGGGAGGTAACAATTCATTATAGCTGGATATTAATAAAGTTTTGATACTATACATTGGGGTTTTATTGGTAAATTCTTATCCTATTTTGGCTTTTATATGAGCATTAATTATTTTATTAAATCCCTTCTTGGATCTACTGATATCTCAATCTAGATAAATGGATCTATAAAATGTTACATCACTTACTATAGGGGGATATAGGAAAGGGGAACCCCTTTCTACCATTATTTTTTCTATTACATAGGACTATCTTAGAAGGATCAACCATCATATGGTTGAGATAAGTGATATGGAGACTATCAGGGATGTAAGAGGTATTTAGGCTTCTTTTCATCACTTTAATGATAATGATATCATTATTATACCCTATGGGACCAAAGAAACATCATAATCATCAAAACATTTCTCCTATATTATGAGAATGTTTCGGTCTAGGAAATAAGTTGGAAAAATTCATTAATATAGATTCGTAAAAATATCTCGGCCACTATTAAATGCATAATGATTAATGATTTTGTCATTAGAGAGGGTTATGTCCCTTTAATTTATTTAGGTGTTCCAATGATCTAGGTAAGACCTCATGATACCTAATTAACTAATATTTTAATCCATATCAGAAGAACCTTGGCCTCATGGAAAGGTAAATCTATCTCAATGTCAATAGGATATTATCTTTTAAATCTTGTGTTTTTCTCTAATTTTTTCTACTGTTTTATGGTTTATAATTTTTGTTTATCTTTTATCAAAATTATCAATGCCTTCATCAGTGATTTTTACTAGAGCGATAGGATTCTACGAAGAAATATTATCTATGTTCCTTGGAAATAATGTTGTAAGCCATATTCCCTTATGGTCTTGGAATAAAAAATCATCACCTATTTTATTATTCCATTCATGAAAAATGTATTTGGAGACATGATAGTAAGAAATATGAATCCTTGGGATTTATAATGTTATGATTCATTTAAGGATATTATTATAATAATTCTAACTATATTGACTCCTCCACCTGGCCTAGTCTAAATGTTTTTATGAAAAAATGTGCATAAAGCCACATTGGTTGGGTAGTTATAACTATTCAATCAGATTAAGGATTGAAAATTAGACTAGCATAGTGTAGGTTAATATGGTTAACTCATCTGAGAAATTGAAAGAAATCAACAGCACAAAAAGGGATCAAATTCCCTCCCTTGATTCAATCATAGATGGTGTTATATAAATATTTTCCAGTTACGATTTTGTGAAGTTGGAGGATATTCTAATTTGAGAACTAGCTATGAATTGCTTTCTTGATTAAAATATGAACTACAATAATGAGATGCAGTGTGCCCCTAACTATTTCGGATCCCTCAACAACAAATGGACAATTCCATCTAGATTTACCCGATTATAGAGGATCTCCTTCTCAAAATTTCTTGTTGGTGTAAACCATCCAAATATTGGAATCTCTATATTATCAATATGAATATTTTTTTAAATATCATAGAGAGTACATGGAACTCATTTATATGTGTCCTGATATCCTCCTCTCACTGGAATATAGTGTTTGATAATTTTGAGCATCATCCTCTTCAAACAACTACGTTCGCAGAACACCTCTAAGAAAGTATCAGTGTCTCGACATCTTAGAAATGGAATAATATTTTCATTGTTTCCTATGAGGAACTCATACACATCCTCTATCATCGTAAAAATAAGTTGATCCCTGATTAGACTCCCTTAAATATTCATTCAACCGTTATTGATGTTGTTTTAGGTGTCCAGACTATGAACTAACTCCCAAAGGGTCATTGTAATAAATATATACACGAATTCTCCATATTGCAGTTTTAGGAAATTCTAGGTATATTCCCTTGTCTATTGGTTACTTTTGATGTCTTTTATAACTATCTATTTTTTTGGTTGGTCTAAATGAAATTATAATAGAGCCTCTAGAGTAAATCTTTTACCTAGGGGATTTGGGGCTATTTTAGGGACCATAATGGTGATGTAATTGGATGAATTTATGGACCTTATAGTATTTATACCATTCTAGAAGTCAACATGCATAGGTTGATCAATTCTTTTAACATGGAAAATCAATGAAGATGAAATAGTATTTAGTTATAATGTGATTCTACTAAAAATGTGTAGGCTATTATATCTAGAAACATTCACCATTATAAGAAGTTGGCCATAAGATTTTCTAATTTCTTAGACAATTACCCATTAATGAATTATATTATCATGCATTAACTTCTTGAATCCAACTCTCCTGCCAATTTACTTTAAAATATTGGGGTGATTGGTGATGATTTCATTTTTTATAACACTATAACTACTAAATTGATGCCTCTTTTTTAAAGAGGCAAATGTAAATGATCATCCATTGGGCTGGTGTAATTCTATTTAATGTTATGTGGGCTGGTCACATGAACCTGGTCTCATATTAAAAAAAATGAATAAATAGATGAATCATGAAAAAGTAGAATAAATAAACATATGTTAATCATCCAAGCAGTGATAATACATCAAGAAAAAAGTGGAACCATATACAAAATGATGAGTATTCATGGATATATAAAACATTTATGCATACAAACATACATGTACCAAAAAATTAAAAAATTATTAAAAATTCTATCTGGTATATTCTTGTGCCTAGGCTCGGTCCAGTGCTCCCAAAATCCAAGTCTATAACCAATTAAGCATCCAAAATTAGAAACATTAATTTTCCCCTACCTAAATATATGATTTTTGTATGGGTATCAAACTATTCCCTGGATAGGGTGTGAGATATACTAAATAGGCTACAACTAAAGGTGTCTCAAACTATCCATATTTTGAATATAATACGAATGTTTACATATATAACAATGGTAACAGTGTAATGTAAAGTGTAAAGGGTCAGCTCTGGTTCATGAAGGACACGAGGCTGATACTAACTTCCATGGCCCCTGATGAGGAAACCTCAAGAGAATTTCACCATGAACATATATGTATAATTGTATATTCAAGTATGTAAATATATGTGTTATATATAAAATTAAGTTCATATCCATATATATACATGTGTAGTCCTATCCAAGACCTAAGGATGACTCATTCATTTTTGCCTAGTCACTAGAGTCTCTTAAACTATTAGGGAAGACCATGCTCAATTATCATAAATCATAAGGGTTTCCAGGACTAATTGTCATAAGTATCTAGGAAACCATTCTCAATATCACAAGTATATGGGAACCCTTTCTCATGTATCATATAATTTGGGATTTCATGCCTGAGTTTCACAAGTATATGGGATGTCGTCTCAAGTATCACAGGTATATGGGATGCCATTCTTGATTATTAGTTGCATATGGGATACCATTCTTGAGTATCACTAGAACATGGTATTCCATTCCCAAATTTCATTTATGTACAAATTTCATGCCCAATTATTTTAAATAATAAGTATACCAATTAAAATTATTATTATCAAATTAATGTTTTATAATTAATTAGTTTGAAAAACAACAAAGGAGAAACCATTTCTTATATAAAATCATGTGATGTGGTCACACCACTAACATTACATTTATTTTATTATAGTAATCTCAACTAAAATCCAAGACAAAACCACTTAATATTTTGTATGGTCATATAAGAATTTATAATATTAAATGGAAATATCATAGGCACACCAAGAGGGGTGGAATTAGTAAAATCCCTATTATAATAAGAATTATGAGGAACATGGTCATTTCTATCAAGGATAAATATTTAATTATATGATATGTGTATTTTTATTGAAAATCATGAAGAATACAACATGTATCATCACAACACATAATATAAAACTACATGACCTAAGAGATAATTACTAGACAACAATTGTTATGTCTTTATTAGATTCCTTGTCCGGTATGAACCCATGAACCATCCTAGAATGAGATAAAACAGAGAAATAGAAAAATACCCTGTATATAGCACATATTATCTTACACCAAAATCATACTGAATATGGTGAAATAAATCATGATAAGAATGAATATGATTGAAGCACTTACGAATACAGATACAACGTGACTAACAATGAGTGAAATAGACATAAGATGAAAGGGAACCAGGGGAACCCTGATAGAAGCCATGGAATATCTCGCATGGTGGTCAGCTACTATGTAAAAGAGGAGGATTGGTTAAATGAGGGGTTCTGGACCATTATAAAAATTAAATCCCTGACAAATTCATGATGTGAAAATATTTCATGTTTTGAATTCCTTGGGGGTTTCCCCCATCTAAAAAAATAATTCAAATCATGAATGGTGTTTGGAAAAAACCATTAACATCATGAATTGATTTCACATAAGGAATCTTTTCTAGAGCCATGTTCCAGCCCCATGCAACCCACTTCCCAAAAGTAAACAGATCGGTTGAAAGTAACAGTTACCCTATCTAATCCAAAACACAAACATAATGAGGTAAATTTTTATTTAAAAGATAAATACCTCATATGAAAATATAGGAACTTACACATAGTTTTTCATATTATGTGTCTCATCCCTATGTAACCACATACCTCATATTTCAATGGGATTTAGGATACATATGGTTTTTTAAAAACTTTTTCCTAATCATGCACCCTAATCTAATCAATTAAAAAATTATAATTTTCATCTCTTCCCATGGTTTTTATATCTAATAACCTTAAAACCCCTAATAATCTAAAACTAAACTTCCCCTAGTTCTCTATGGGCTTCTCCCATTACTTCCTTGGATATTTTTCATTGTTCTTGATAGTTCTCTTCAAAGTATGTTTAATTTTTGATAAATTTTTATCTCTTCTTATTAGAACCCTTCTAGATCTTTTATCCCCTTGTCTTTGTGAAATGATATTGGCATCTATATTATTGATATAAGGGGTTTGATTGAGGTTTTTTAATGAGTAATTTTAACTTAGCCTTGTGGTGATGTGATCTACTCCTTTCTAATCTCTATTATTGATGGTGAATTTTTTTCCCACATCTCTTGAAGTATGTGTCTCTATATAAGGGGTTTAATTCATGAAATAAATCTTGTTGTTGTAAATAAATTTAGGGTAGTTCTTGAAAAATGATTTTTTACTACAAAGTGTATTCGTTTCAAGTGATAAATGTTTTTAAATGATTTTTTTAAACAGGTTTGTGCCTGATATGTCTTAAATGAATCACCTCATAGATTATACTGACTCAAAAGGTATTTTAATGCATGGGAGAGGTGATGATTCATTTTGAATTTTTTTTTTAAAATTTGATCATTATTTTCAAATGTTTTTTTAGAAAAAATAGAACATTGGGGACCCTTGGTGCATCAATAAATGATCATATGAAACCTTAATTCATGTGAAACCACTAATGGTTGTTTTTTTGATATCGAACGACTATGGAAGCAGTTGATATCATAAATAATCATATTATCACAATATTTATACTTAGATTTTTTAATGTGTCTGAATATGTATTCACATAGATTAATCCAAATTGTTATTGGTTTTATACATGATGGTATAGTTTCATGTCTGGTTTCTCAAAATTCCTATCTTATGGTGTATCAATGGATGGTTTTTATTATGGTTTCATGTAATCTTACAATTACATTTCATAGTTCTAGTTTAGGTTAATATTAAATGATTTATGAAAAACCAAATGTTGTTTTAAAAAATTATTTATATTATGATATGTCTATATAAACTTGTATTATTTTAAAACTAGAACTAATGGATTCATGATATTAGACATTGTATAGATTATTTGGTAAAACCATACTAGGATTTATGCTCATTCCCTAATCCTTCCATTAGGTGAATATAGAAGTGGTTTTATCACACTCATCTAAAGGGAAGGGTGTCATGTAGTTTTTTAGATTCTCTTGGTTCGCATTACCATCTTACTAAGACAGATTGGTGAAGACAGATAGCCACATGGAGACTCGACCTTTCCTTGTCTTTTTTACTCCAATGGTAATCCTTTGGTCTTTGTGTCATTTGTCTCCTGTATGTGTACTCTTTTTCTACATTGTACTATGTTGGGTTATCTTCTTTCCATTATGCATGAGGCTTTTTTGGTTGTTTGGTTGATCTCTATATTATGGTGGGCCATCTCAGGTGATGTGTTATATTGAATCGGGTTGGTTCATTACACCATACTCCAAAGATAAAATTTCAAGTAATATTATATATTTCATGCCCCTTATGAAAAATAAATGTGATATTATATTATAGGTCATGTTCAATGCTAAGGGGAAATCAAATGATAAAATAAATTGATTAAATTTTTTATAAGAAATGATTTTATGAATAGAATGTTACTAATAATATGGTTATGTTCACAATATATATCCCAGCTGTACAATCCCAATTAGTTAAAAAATCGTAATTTCATTCCATTTGGAAGGAATTTAAAGTGCATTATGATTACATTTATAATATTTTTAATTCTATTTGTGTCATAGAAATGAAAATATAAAGTTTTAGAAGTAATAAAAATCACAATATACATACATAACTATTTTAAATAATAATTCATGTTTTTTGGTATCTCAATGTTTTTGAATCATTGCTGAGGTTTATAAAATTTTTAGTACATTACATTGGAAATAAATTTAAAAGTGATTTCAATATATTAAGAGTATAGTGTTGAAACTATCCTATCAAGAGATATTATTTACATTTTATTCTATAATTTCATTTAACACGTGATTATACCCATAACTAGTGATATATTGGATTTTTTGGGAAAGTTATAAAATGATGGACATGAAAACAAAAAAGAAAGGGAATGTGAAGCAGAAATGAATTTATTTCCCTATAAACTAGCGTACAAAAATTAAGTTGATTCATAATGACCAAACATGTGTGTCAAAAAATAAATGATTACACTATAAATCTAAATAAGAAAAACACCAATGAGGGGAAAATTAAGAGACCTATCCTAGAAAAATGATCCTCTATAAAAAATGAATACACAGTAGGGACTCCCAAAAAAGAGTGGGATCTAAAAATTATAACCCTCTGATACAGAATAAGAAAATATCAGTAGATAAGGGAGATATAAAGAAGATATTTCAAAATAAATTCATCAAAATCAGAATAAACATGATCATCGATCAAATACAATCCAAAAATTGGGATTTTCTCTCTGTATTTATGTTATTCTCAAAATCCTATAAACTGCCTCATTTTAATGTAAATATTTCCATGTTTAAAATTGTAACCCGTCCAAAAAACACACATCTTTTAATTCCTTATTTATTTCATGAAACTGTGTGTGCTGATTGAGGAGGTGGCTCAACCCCCCCCCCCTCAACTCAAGGGGGGATCACCGCCAATCCTGAAATCAGTTGAAAATCTCAAATTTTTCTATAGTAGAACTCTTGGTCAATATATCGATCCCATTTTCAGCAGTGTAGATCTTATAGAGTTCCAACTATCACAAATCAAGGATGTCACTGATGCAATGATACCAAAAATCGATATGATTTAAGCTTCCATGAAAAATTGAATTGATTCCCAAACAAATAGAACTCTGATTATCACAAAATAAAATATACATGTAATGATTAAAACTATGATTTTGAATAATAGTTTTTATCCAAAACAATTATTTTCATTCCACTGTAGCTATAATAAACTCTGAATCTACAGAAGATAATGAAACAAATATCTAAAATATATACTTCCAAGATATAGATCCTCATTTAAAAGTGAATAAATATCCTAAAGTAAACTTCCTACAATGGATATTTCCAACCATATATGAAATTGTAATGCCACAAATCATAGGCTCCCCATTTCCAAAACACAATATCATATCAGAAGTACTACAAAGATCAAAAAATTTATACTTCACTGATCCCCAAATATCTTTACCTGTATTAGATATAAAATAACTAACCACACCAACTGCATGTTCTATATCAGTTATAGTACCAACCATAATAGACATTAAACAACCAACATCAGATGAATAAGGTATGTGATGCATCTCTTCTCTCTATTCATTAGTATAAGGTGACTGACTAGTACTACGATCAAAATGTAAAGAAAGAGGAGTACAAACCACTTTCTCTCTATGCATAAAAAACATCTAAAGAATCTTCTCAATATTTATCTCCCAGGATAACCAAAATTTCATGGCCTTTCAATCATGGGATATTGACTTTCCAAGAATCTATCATGATGGACCCAAGTATTTTCTCACAAAATACTGAAAAATATCCTTCTTCAATCTATCAATTATAGAAGCATTATGTCTAACAATGATCATATCCTCAGAATAATGTAACAAAATAATTACATCATTATCCGTAAATCTCTAAAAAACACACAATGATAAAAAGATTTATTCTGAAAAACCTAATAAAAATTATAGATTCAAACATATTATACCACTACCTCAGAGATTGATTCAAACCATTCAAACTAGTATTTAACCTAACAAAATTATTCTCTTTACCAATTTCAATAAAACCATCTGGATCCTCCATATAAATATTATCCTCTAAATCTCTATGGAGGAAATTTATCTTTACATCCATATTCCTAATCTGTAGATCCATACTGGAAGAAAAACCAAGAAAAACCTGAATGGAAAATATTTTGAAAACAGGGGAAACAATATCATCAAAATAAATTCCATTATTCTAACAGAATCTAGTAACGACTAACCTTTCCATGTTTCTTAAAATAGAACAATACTCTTCATTCTTAATACCATTAATAAATCTATTTTGAAAATATCTATTACCTGTAGGTAACTTCATTAAATCAAAAGTATGGTTTTCATGTAAGGATCTTATATCATCTTGCATTATTGTAACCCATTTTCTTTTCTGATCAAATTCCATTGCCTCCTCAAAAGATTATGGTTCTCCCCCTTCGACGAGGAGAAAATAATCATCATGTTATTACAAAGTTTAAATTATATAATACCAGGGTAACCTACAATATTGAACTATAGGTTCATTAAGGAAACCCTAGAACTGGATCATCATAAATAAAAGGTGAATTAGAAATATCAACTCTATCCATTTCACTGTGAACATAATTCTATACGTTAACATGATCATCATTATCAAAAATATTAGGTAAATGTGAATCAGAAACCATCTCGACTATAACAAGTATATTAGAAATTAAAGAAGTGAATTTTCATCCCTTATCAATATATGCAATAATCTGATCCTCCTTTATAACATTATCACAGTTTAAGACAAGTTTCTTTAAACCAAGATCATACAAACTTTAAAAAATATCACGATTTATATTGCTAATAAAATTACACGAGCGTGAATTACTATCTAGCTTAGATCTCTCATATCTTGAAACATGAACTGGATCATTGCATCTAGAAACATGCATGTGATATTACCTAGTCACTTTTCTATACCAAAACTTGTTGGAGTTTCTGTCTATAAAGAAAATTCATGTGATAAATTGATAATATAAGAAGTATTAAGTAAATACTCACCCCAAAAATATCCACAGAACTATTATTCTAAAATTAAACAACAAAATATTTCCAAAAAAAATCATGCTCATTCACTTAGCTACACCATTTAGGTAAGGTGTCTTGGGAGGAATCATTTAATGTTGAATACCTCCCTATATGCAATAATGATCAAACAGAACATAGTACTCACCCCCATTATTAGTATAAACACATTTCAATTTCTAACTAGATTCCCTCTAGGTAGAAACATAAAATTTCATAAAAACAATAAGAACTTAACAATTGGAATTCAATCCATAAACCAAAATATTTCATGAGTATACAAAAATAAATTCACAAAATTATTACCATCACTAAAATTCTTAGATTTCAAATGACCATAAGTGGAATAATGTACTAATTCATTTACCAGTGACGTACTATGAAAAAATGACTTCTGAAACTCACCCAACTCTATTTTCTATACATATAGTGGTTGCAAATGTCTAATTTGACACTTTTAAAATCTAGAAGAACATTTATCTTGGCCAAAAAACCAATCCCTTTTAAACTAATGTCATTGGACCTCTTATCCCATGACATTAGCAAAACACTGTACTCAACAATGAAGCATTATCACAGGAAATATATTCTCTACTCTATTAGAAACATGACCACTTTGTCCCTTGATCCAAAATCAATGAATCCCTAGAAATATTCAATTGA
Source organism: Viscum album (assembly GCA_963277665.1). Taxonomy (NCBI): domain Eukaryota; kingdom Viridiplantae; phylum Streptophyta; class Magnoliopsida; order Santalales; family Viscaceae; genus Viscum; species Viscum album. Next base: position 82,537,452 of record OY728122.1, read on the forward strand.
AAATCACCAAAATTACTGATAAACCCTTCATCATCAAATTTATTTGTAGAAATATGATTCATGTGAACCTCTGGAGAAAGTAGAACATTCTTCAAAATAATTAGAATTTTGATACTAGTCACTGAACATATAGTCCTCATACTTAAAACATCATCATGACTGTCAATACCCATCTTTAAAATCCCTAAATTACCATGGTTGTAAGATGTAAAGAGATCCTTCCTCAATGTGACATGAAAACAAGAACCAAAATCCACAACACAGTAAGAATAATCAAACTTAATAATAATGGAATTGTAAATAATAACAAGATCACCCCTATAGTGGTGGAGACATGATCATATCCATCACCATTTTTCTTCTATTGATTTTAATTCATTCCTTTGTTTTCTTTTCAGTAGATAGAAAAACGTTTTAACATATCCTTTTCTACCACATTTATGACATTAAAACTCTCTCTACTTAAATATTTATTTTATTCTATCTTTTCTCTTACCTCCACTATTATGTCCCAAATTCTTTTCATGGATTCTCCCACTATTCTCTATGACTAAAAGCACTAAAAAATATTACTTCTATGTATGACCCCTAAACTATTTATTTAAACCAATATCCTTAGAAAAACTGAATGTCCAACTCCAATAGGAACAGATCTAGTTAGAGTAACATATAAATTTTCCCAAGAATCAAGAAAAGTGTTAAGCAAAAAAATTGATAAAACATCATCTCCAAAATTAATATCCATACTAGAAAACAGATCAAAATATCCATGATATTAAAACAAATACATAGAAATAGACTTACCTTTTTTGAAACTCAAATTCATCATTTGATTGAGAAGAATCGTTTTATTTCATTCCATCATAGAAGCATATATTGTCTCAGGCTTCCCCTATGGAGCTCTGATGTGAGAGATGTCGACAATATGGATCATCACATTGTCTTCAACCCATTGGATAATGATACGAAAAATTATATCATGATTAAAATACCATTCTTCATCTCACATTATTTCTAGCTTCTAAGTAATAAACATTGAAAGATGAATTCACTTGAAAAAAAATAAACTCCTTTTTTTTTGTCACCATACATGGTCGTTGGTAACATTCATCAACATAATCCTATTATAATTTGATTCCATATTAAATTTGAAATAAAAACCTAACCCTTTGATACCATATGTTGGGAAATGCGGGAAACAATGAATGCACAAACAAACAACAAAGAGAATGTGCAAAATAAATAAATTTCATTACCTTTAAACAAGCCTAAAAAAATTAAGTTCATGTGAAATAAGAAAATATGTGTGCTGAAAATAATTTTTGACACCAAAAATTTTAATGAGAATAAAACCAAATGATGGAAAAAACCCTGAAACCATGTACAGAAAGAAGATCCACTGTAATCAATGAGTAAATGGTACAAAATCACAAAAATAAAAGGGATCTCAAATGTTTAACCCTCAAATACAGTAAAATAAAATATCAATAGAAAAGGGAGGAATAAAAAATATCTAACAAAATAACATCATTATGTTTAAAATAAAAATGATCATCTTTAAAATATACTCACTAAATTGAGATTTTCTCTCTGTATTGATGCTATACCACAAAGCCTTTTCACTACCTCCTTGTAAAGGAAATCTTTCCACATTGTAAAACATAACCCATATAGAAAACACCACTTAGACTTTTTTATTTATTTTAAGAAACCATGTGTGAAAATTGAATATGATCCAAATAGGCTTGAAGTCCAATCCAATTTATTTGGATGTATCTCGTTAAGCGGTACTTGAATGAAATGAAATGGTGTATACATAACCACAATCATCTTAAAGAATTAGTTACAAAAATTTATTTTATGGATGTGTGTACTAATTTATTTGTTTCAAATTTAAGTGATTTTGAAATTAAGTTAGTTAAACCCTCATGGATTAATGATGACCCAACAAGTGAGGGAACATTATTTAATACCACTGTAAGAAAATATGACATATGGGATGAAGTATTTCCATCCCAGATATTTGAAAATATACCACTAAATGGGTTTAGATAAAAATATTCATCCATGAATGTTTTTTTACAAGAAGTATTAAAAAATATCCGTATTTTGGATTAAATAGAATTTTCGATCAGAGGAAACCTACTATTTGAGATAGATATAACCCATGCTAAAAATGTTTGTGATATAATAAAAAATATATTAATTTGGATAATTTAATTCCAATTTTACCCAATTGGAATGAATTATCTGTAATTTTTTTGAGAATCTTAAATTTTATTATTTGAGATTAAAATTTAATAGTTTTAATAATTCTCAAAACTTTATGATATTGATAAACCTGATTCGTTGGCCCCGACCCCACATTATAGTACTCAAGACTATAAGATCTATCCTTAACAAATCCTTGAAATCACTCAATCATTTCATGAGACCCAGCTCTCCACCCCTACACATACGCCGCAAAACCCCAACCCAACTGAAGTTTCTCCCTACCTCCACCCATTCATGTTACACATTGGACCCGACAACCACCTGTATGAAACTTGACTGCATAGCCTCATCCCCACAACCACTCACATTATTTCTTTCATCGAAACCAACCAAAAATTTTGGGAAAACACAAAAGGGGTGGGATTTGAAACCTAGAGACACACACAAACATTAATATATATATATATATATATATATCTTATAAAAAATGTTCATATTTACAAAAATATATTTATATTAGTGTTTACATCAATAAAAATATAATCATTTTAATTAATTTTCATTTCTATAAACATAAAAATTTCTTAATACATCTGAAAATATTAATATAATCATTAATACTTATTTATTTATTAATATAATCCAAAAAAATATAAATTTATTTCTAAATATTAATTTATATATATATAATTATATTGAAATATATTTCCATAAGTATATTACAATGATATAAATATCATTATATAAATTTACAATTAACTATTTTGATTATATTTATAATTAAACATTACATACATATACAGACATTCAGACACTCATATACATATATTATATTTATATTTAAATATACAAGCATTAATGCATGTATATGCTATGAAGAACATATATATATAGATATAATTAATGTTTTAATATTATATATATATATGGAGATATATTGAGAATTTAAAATGTATCCCAAATAATCCACTTAATGTAGAAAAATATGATTTTTTTGAAAATAAATGATAATTCAAGACAAATTTAATGATCATTAATGAATTAGTGATAATCTCGTACAAATTCATCCTCGATATTGTTTTTAAATCAAATATTTGTTTTGTATTATTATAATTATACATTCATATATATATGCTATATAATTTATATTAATATATATTTCTTAAGTAAATATAATTTTATAATATATATATTAATTTAATTTCACACAAATACACACAGAAACACAAGTACACATGTGTATTTGTGCAAAAGAAAACATATAAACATGATTATTCATATTTTATATAAATATAAATATAATGGAAATAACATTTATTATTATAATTAATATACATATTTATCAATATATATTTATTGAAATATATACATAAAATATAATTTAAAAAATAAATGTAAACATATATAATAAATTATATATTTTTTTTGTGTGTAGATATATTTTTATATGAATAAATATATTTAAAAATAAATACTTATATCTATAAATGAATAATATATATCAATAAAAATTATATATAAATAAATTTTAAATAAACAAAAATATAATTTTGAATATATAATAAATAAATATTTATTTATTTATAAATATATATTGAATGTGCTCGAGTAGGCATACCATTCACTAATAGGTTTCAATGATCACTTGAATACCATCTCTCTGAAATTTTGAAAATAAAAGGAATTGAAGCTAAGAAATCCTATTTTAACTAGAGAGGATGGTGTCAATGGTTGAGGGTCATCTAGACCATATTCTTGGGTGAGTTTGGATGGTGATTTTGGGGGAGATGTATCATTGGGGAAGGATTTGATGACCAATTACCAACATATTAATGTGAACAATGATGACTTACATTTTTTATTGCAAGTAAAAAGGAAATATCATTAAGGTAATTTGACTAAAAATAGGAATGAAAAATATCCTCCTAATGTTAATAAAATTAGTGGTTACTACATTATGGATGCCCAATCGAATGGAAGGGAAATGGTGGTGGAGATTGAGGTATTCCCTTTTATGTCTCCAAAAAGGTAGTCCTAAAGGAATTAATATATTTTTTCAAAAAAAATTGTTTACAAAATTTTCAATCAAATATTCAAAATTTATTCTTACCCTAGAGAAACAAATGGATATGGATATATTTCTTTGGATTATTCACCATGTTTACCGATACTCTGAGTGGGAGAAAATGGTTGACGAACATGATTATGGAGAGGATTTTATTGACTTTGGATTTTAATTTATGTCTTGTCTTCTCATTTGGTTGAGGGTGAGTCCCTTTCTTTGAAACCTTTTTCCCCTTTATTTATTGTTTATTTTTTTAATAATGGGTAAGGTGTGTTTTCTGATGGCTTGACATTTTCTGATATATACTGAAAGTGATGTATTTTTAAAACATGTATAGAAATAAATTATTTTCTATAATTATTAATTTTTAATACCTTTATATTTATATAAATATATATATATTGGAGATAAATAATTATAATTAATTTACATATTTTGAAATGTACATGTACTGAAATAAATATATTAATATATATAAATATTTAAATTCACACAAATATGAATAATTATATATGTATTTTTGTGTGTGTTTAAATATAATTACTTATTAATATATTTGTAAATGTATAGTTAAAAATTAATTATAAAATTGAAACCTATATATATAATTGTTAGACATGTATAAATTTATTAATTAAATATAAATATATGTATATAAACATGTGAATGTATATTATTTAGAAATTTATGTCATTTTTCCTGTATAATATTTTCTTTATAATGGATAGTTAAATCCATACTAGACATTGATTTATGTGAAATGAATTCAGATTATTTTACGTTTTCATTAATTTATTTGTGATGGATATTATATTTATACCAAAAACATTTCTAAAATTGTTGGATTATCAACTTATCTAGTATGAATTTGAAATTTATCCCAAATTTACCTTGAAAAAAATTATATATTTTATAAACAATATATTTAATATCATTCCATGATCTTCAACCATATATATATAATATTCATTTAGTATTTATGGAATGTCGTGTGGGTTTAATGTCACAGAAATATATAATTCAATTATATATCAGTTATTCCATTGATGTAGTAAATCTTTTCTCTCCCATAGAATTGAAATTTTATGTTCTTCATTTTCATAATCTAGTTAAAAATTTATATATATTTTTCAATATTGAACAACAAAAATTGATTATATAAAATAGGAAATGATGCAAGATCCTAATTATTGTATCCAATTATCCCCTCATATATACTCTAATATGTAGTTCAAGTCTTATGTATGTATATAGATACACATACATTTGGATTAAAATAAATTTGTAATTTTTTGCCACAAAAATTCATTACATTGAATTATATGAAATATTTAAGTCCACAACTTTCAAGAATCATGATTTCATACATTGTTAAAAAAATTTAACTAATAGGTTTATGGTTGGTTTATAACACCAAGTTATTACAAGGATTTAAATTTATATGTATTTTTATTTAACATTAATGATGTTGAGTTAAAATAAAAAATAAAAAATAATTATTTCAATGACTTATTTATTGATATTTGGTATTATTGTGGCTAACTAAATGAAATAATCAATGTTATATACACTCAGGGTTTAAAATTCATGCAGTTAACATGTGACTGGGTTAATCTTGTTTATGGTACTAAAGTTGATGGAGTATTGTTTTAATTAGTAATCTATAAAAATATAATATATACAGATAATATAGTATTTAATGAACAATAAAGATTGACACAAGAAAAATGAAATGTGTACTATTTTATACCCCTATTTGATCTGAACAATTACGTTAGGGTTAATATTTATAATGACGGAGTGTAACTAGTTAAACGATAATATTCAAATATTATATATTTATCTGAATAAACTCTAGAAAAAAAATTAATTTCTTTGAAATGAAGATATTTAATGAGTTTAAGAGACTATTGAACAATAAATCAATGATGTAAATGATCAATAAAAGGCTCCCCATTATATCCATTTCAATTTTATCTTTATGATTACCTTACAATTTATTAATTTTTTTTGAAAATTTATAATAATTTTTCACAAATTTACGTCATTTACATATATGAATATATACATATCGTGGTGTAATTTAATAATAATTTATAGGTGATATTATATTTGAGTTCATTTTTCTTAACAATTATTATATAATTAAATTTATATTTTTTTTACTTTTTAAAAAATATTTAATTTTTATATTTATTTTCTATAGTGTCACTATAATATATATGATTGAATATTTTTATAATGTGAAAATATTTTTATCATTTTTATTTTAGAATAGAAAAAATAAAATATGAATAAGTTATAATGTTGTAGTTCTCCGTTAGAGACCATGTATTTCCCTCAATTACTTTGAAATATATCGTATAATTTTTTCTGATACAGGTGTAAAAATGGCATACGATTCTGAGGCAAAGTGTGCCCAAAAATAAATTTTATAAAATAATAAAATATATTTTATATCACAAGTGCATGGTTTTTTTTGAAATAGTAAATTATTTGAAAACTATAGTTTTGAATCAAATAAATGATTCCTTGATTGAATCTGATGCAAGGATTTTATGCTTTTTGTGACCAAAAATTAATCAGCTTGAGAAGTTGGAATAAGGAGACTACTGGAAGGTACATCAATTGAATTTGTTAATTATTTTAATTAATTCATTTAAACATATTTTCCTATATAAATATAATATTATGGTGAATCACCAAGGTTATCAAAATAACTATAGAACTTTGAAAGGAGGAATTCCACCCTTCATTGGTTAATCAATATTAGGAGATTGAATCAACCACTGTATCATGGGGGATCGAGGTGCATCCAAAGGAATGGATTCTCTTCATATTTGGAAGCTACATTATTTATCATCAAATAATATTATATAGAGTTAGGACTCATAATATTGTGATTCTATACTTATCAATAAATGATTGAGCGTGACCATACTTTTTTTGTTTTATTTTCATTCAAATTCATCCTCTTCATGGGAAAACACAATTGATTAATTTGTTGATTCAGTTTTTTATTCTTTTAGTGCCTTATTTATCACACTATATATCCAAAATATAAATATTTGGACAAGAAATATTTGTCTATTATTTATTATCCTTTAGTTTTTGGGCTTTTCCACATCGTTCATCGTCTTCTTCCCCATTGTCATATGATGAAATGGATTGAAATTGTCGAGCAGTCTCAAGCGTGATCGTACCACCACATTCATCATGTATTAAAATGTGAGGAATGGATTGAAAAATTGGGGATTGATTCTGTTATATTTAAATATTTTGGTGATTCCCCCATGTATTGGGAATACAGTGATGTAATAAGAGATGATAAGATATGATGTGACACATGCAAGTACCAAACAGAGAACCAGAACTATGATTTTTGGAATCCTAGGAGAAAAATGACATCCTTTGGTGATTACCACTAATTATGTGTGGTGAAACCACAATATTTTTATAGGAGAAGTTATATATGATACACATAGAGAGTATCTATGTTTCTATGAAAATCCTAACCACACTACATTTACTAGGATGAACACTCTCCATATAGTTACCTAGAAATGGTGACTGGGGTTATTAGGGGAGTTAATTATCACACACCATGAGAGAACCCACATGTTGTGTGACTCAGTGAATGATACATAGCATGTACACTGAAGGTACACAAACATGTAGACATCTAGACATGTGATTATTGTGCATAGACATGACCCAAAGGACATGGTAAAGACCAGGAGAACATGAATTACCCTTGATTGGTTTAGATATATAGAATAGTACCCTCACATAATGTGTAAGGATACATGGATAGAGATTCATGTATTGGAGACGAAATAACCAGGTAGAGGGGTAGGGCAGCACTCTTTGTGGGTCCCTTAAACACAGTTCACCTTATTTATGGAAACTTCTACTTGTATCTACTTCGATTGGACTTGGATTTTGGAATTGAGTAGCATATACTGTGTGTTTTTTCATGTAAAATTTGATGGTGTTCATCATGGTGTATTTTTATATATTATGAGAGGTGTTCCAATGTTAATCTTTTTTAGGAAGTTCTTGATGACAGTAGTGATCTCATTGGGTCATTAGAGTGGTACCCACCTAATGAAATAGTGTGCAGACCATCTACCTATAGAGTGGTACCCCTAGATTCACTAGGTAATGGGTACCCTATAAATTGAGTGATATCCCCTATTGTACAATTGTTCTGGTCCTCTACCTACTATGTGGTACCCCCTTGAGGACTATGGTGTCAGTTCTTTATATGTTGAGTGGTACCCCCCTGACACACTAGGCCATGATTCCTATATCTACTAGATGGTACCTATATACTCAATAGGAAATTGGTCCCCTATCTACTGACTAGTACCATATAGAATACTAAGGTTAGGGTCCTCTATCTATTGAATAGTACCACATAAAAAACTAAGGTCAGGGTCCTCAATATACTGATTAGAACCCCCTACTATACAAGGGAACAAGTACTCTATCTACAAATTGGAACCACCTATTTTACTAGTGTGAAGGTCCTCCATATGTTTAGTGGAAGCCCCTGATGGCATAGGGTATAGGTTTTCTACTTGAATATTTTCCCCCTTGACCTTATGATATTGTGGAAAGGTGGGGTCCCACAACATGGATACATATTTTTATATACACACAAGATTAAGGGAATCATTTTGGAACTTTTTTCACTTTTGAAAGGATCTTTTCCTAGGATGGGCTATGAGATGGATATCTCATTTATCTCTCCTAATCAGTTTTTTTATGAGTATATATATATCTTAAATATTGGATTTTGTTTACGGTTATGGGTTGAGTTTTTTCTTCAATAGTTTCTCTGATTTTTCACACCCATATTTTGGGACGTCCTACTTGGTATGAATATACTCACTCATGCATGGGTGTTACCCACATGTGCTATGTCTTAGGTAGATGGAAAAAAGGTTGGTGGTGATTAAAAATGAGCGTAGTGGATACCTAGGTGATTTTGACACCGTAGTGTGGTTAAGGATTGAATATCTGGAGTTGGGCTCTCTTGACATTTACATATACAGTTATTGTCAGGTGGGGGAAATATTCTGATTGGGCATGAATTTTTCCCCTTTACTTTTAAAATTATGTCTGTGTACTCCTATATTCCTTAGAGGATGTTACTTGAAAAGTTGTTACTGTAGATGTTACAATCTTTTATATTTATTCCTTGGTACTTATTTATGGACGTTTTTAGGTTCATATTTGATGGTGAATTTGAAAAAGGTATCCCATAATAGTTACGCCTTTCAGAACTTATCACCTACCCTTATCCTATAAAGGTATGATTGGGGTAGTTCCCACTCAATCCATGTACTGTTGTGTCGTGACATGTCATTCCATTTTATTGAAACATGTTTTGTTATAATGTTTTTTTTTTCAACTCCATTTATTATTTGAATATCGAATAAGTAACACGAAACAAATCCCTTTATTTACTATATTTATATATAATCATATAATTAAAGTTATATTATATAAAATAATTCATATAATTTTTACATAGTATGATTTTGTGTCCAGAAATATCTAATACATCTTTTTGATGATAAAAGGTCCTTGGTAAAGATAGTACTTTATAAAATTCCATTATACCTCTCAATATATTATTATATTATGAGGTTATATATTTCTTCGATAGTTTATATGGAATGTGACCCATATATTTCCATTTACCACACATTGTTATATTCTAATCCCCTAAGAGGTGGGATATTAACATTCAAGGGATGTTTTTCGTAAAATAAACATTTTAAATTTTCGATCCACATTAAAATTTATTGTATATACAGACATTTTTTTCATCATTTGGATAATTTTATTTCATGTTATAATGAATTTTATTAATTATACAAGGGAAATATAAAGTGTTTCTTTGGATCAAACAATTTTAGTCCAACAAAATAAATGTAACTAGAAACATCAAATATACCATGATCATCCGTGCTTTAAATTTGAACAATGAAACTATAAGCGACACCACCACTATCTTCCATAATTTTATTAATTATTAAAATTAATTGTTATTACTCAAAAACCCAACTCTATGGTGTATCCAAAGGTTGAGAATGAGTTATATGATGATTGATCAGAATCCTTACTCATTGCATGATATACAGGAATCTCACAGAATAAAGGAGGAATAATAAGAGTGATTCACTTGAGAGAATCCAAATAATGAATCAAATGTATTTCCTTGGACTCCAACCTATTTATATATAACTTTGGGACTCTCTATAATCCATACATAGAATTTACAAAAGATTATTAATCATTCAAGTAAAGTGTTTAGTTAAAATGCTTATAGCCTACAACCAATATAACTCTCTGAACGTTTTGTCTTATGAAGCATTAATTCAATGATATATAATGTGGATGATAAATCGGATTGTTAACAACTTTACTTTAGTTTCCTCTTCTATAGTATAATTTGAATGATTTGTATCCCAAAACATGTGATATAATTATATCTTACAATATGAAATATATATATATATATATATATATATCAATGTAACATAATTTAAGGATATCCATGTTTTTAAAAAAAATTACATCTATGTATGTTGTACCATATAACATATACATATCATATACTACGTTAAGGCCACACCCTTAAATATTACATAATCATGGGTTACAGTAAATATTTTACAATATTTCACATTGAGGATATTTTTAGGCCCAGTGTTTTATAGAATTAGTCTATAAATCATACATAACAAAACCATAAAATACAAAGTGGACACTTCCGATTAGTATCAAATTTTTCAATAAAATAAAACATTTTAAATAAACCATTATTTAATATCATGGTAAATCTCCTAGAATTTAAAATTTATATCTTCCTTTACATTACAAACACTTAAGTCATGAGAAAATAAATTTAAATTTTGGGATTACCATGAAATATTTTTAAGGGATACAAAAATAAAGAAATCTATTAGTCTATTTAAAAAATGAAAACTCATATAATGTTTGTGACGCCCCAGGTTTTATGAACTGGTTTATGTAAGAAGTGTTATGTCCTTATTAATGTCTCTTGTTTTATTCGTTTTGCTAATAAGGAATTAGAAATGAAATAAAACATAGAGAACAAGGTAAACTGACATTTTATTGAAAACATTACTCTACAACAAGACCCATCTAATTAAAAGTGCCCTGCACAAGACCTAACACGGCCACAGCAAGACTACAAAGAACCACAACACGGGCAATCGGATAGTCGTCATCCTCAGGATCCAACAGTGTGAAAAGTATAACCGCCAGAATCACCGCGCACGCACTCAGCACCAGAGGTATGAGGAGAGCCATCCGCCAAGAGTCCGGTGTTTTGAAAATATAAAACAACCTACCCCTTGCTTTTATAATGGACCTCAAAAAGGGAATATGACCGTTTTTTTTGGACCGTTGGGTTCCAAGGGATAAAGTGCACCTTTTTATAAAAATTTGTCTTTATAATGCTTTTATAATATTATGGTATTTCACTTTCTTTTATAAAAATATATATATATATATATTAGATATATCTTCAAGTATTAAAAATAAAATATTATTGCAAATGAATCTATTTTTATCATGATGATATTTATGTGGTGGAAAACATGATGTTTTTAAAATTTGTCAAATGGGGTATCAACAATAATTGAAAATGTATCTTTTCGGATCTCTAAAACTATGTGTTTTAAATTTGAGAAAAAACTATGGGTCCTTTAAACATAATTTTATAAATCAACAAGTTAAGTATGTTATAAATTGTATTTTGATGGTTATAAGATCCTAGTAGTTATAAAAGTATGGTATTACCAATATATATATATATATATTTTTTAAGAAAATAATGGTTATATAAAATAGTATCATTTGTTTCCTTAAACTAAAATAAGATTTTGAATCTGGAAATTATCAGTTAAAGGTACTTATTAAGTTTTATACAAAATAAAATTATAATGTTCTGGTTATATATGAATATATATTAAGAAAAAAAAAATTTGAAATAGTTTAATGTCTAATTTTAACGTTTAAAAAACTTTTTTTTTCTCTCTTCGCACTGTTCCTACCCGGAGGTTTTGGCTGGCCGCGCAAGCCCTGCGTTTTCTCCTCCGTCCGATCTCCCCTAGGAAGATCTCGGCCGTCGTTGTGTTTTAAGAATTCTCAATTCATCGTAGCCATCCGATCAAGCCCTGTTTGAATCCCAGCCATCACGTTTTTTTTTTTTTTTTTTTTACTGCTTCTCGTTGTCTTCTCCTACCTCGCGACGGGGACCCGCGAACCAGACAAGGTCTGCCGAGACGCCTCCTCCACTGCTCACGTCGACCCTCGCACACCCCACCTACATAGGACCCTTAGGCTCGGCCTAACCTCCCGCGGATCGTTTTCCTTTAAGATCTGAAAAACTCCAGCGGAAGCAGGACCTCCGGAGCCAGCCGCGCCACTGCCTCGCCGTCGCCTCACCACCACCGGCCACCAAGCCTCCATCCAACGAGCATACCCACGTCAAGAGCTTCCTCCTCAACGCGGTAAGGGTTGTCTTGCATCCTTGCCTTGTTTAGAAAATAACCTACATTATATATACTCACGGTGTATATATATACAGTTTATACATATATATATATATACTTAAACATCACCCCCTCGGGTTGATTTGTCTTCAAAGCTTATTGCCTTCATGATTTTAACGGAATGTGTATGTAAGGGTCCTTGTTTGTTTTGCAACCTTCGGTATATATATATATATACAGCTTTTATTAGTTTATATATATATATATACCTAATATATGGACCCTTTGAATGTTGTCGTGTTCAAAGGGGCTGTTTTCATGCACATATAGGAATGTTTTCGTGTACTGTTTTCTTTTCTAAACTCACACTTTTATACTCTCTTAGTATATGTAAAGTTTATACATGAATATACATCATTTGGTATAAGGAAATTCATCCGGTTTAAAACGGTCTTCCTTAAGGTTTAATACAATGGTCACAAAAGAATTATCTTATTTCTTTTAAAAACCAGACCTAAGAAAATTCTGTTTTGTATATATATACGGGTTACCTATTTTGAATATATATATATATATATCCTTATCTATGTATGTGTTTTCACGATTAATATCTGAAAACCCTAGTTTCAAGAAATGGTTCTTAATATTTCTAAGTATGTAGAATTTTAGCGCTTGCCTATGCTGTTTTATATTCTTGGGTCTAGGTATACACCAATGAACTTGCCTAATGTCTCCCTTGAACTGACATGTGTGTTTCTTATTAAGGATATGCTTATGCATGTTTGAAAACCTTTTTTTTAAAGAATATGGATTTAAGGGTTATGTTAATATGTTGAAATCCTCTATTATTTTTATACCAAACTCGTTGCAAAGATTTTTAGCGGGCAGAGTGTAACATCAAATTCTATAACCAGTGTAGAATAATAATTAATGAAGGTATTATTTTTAAAGTGGTTTATTTCCATGTGTCGGAATTTTAAAGATTTCAAGTGTTTATTATTTTTTTATACCAAGCATGTCGCATGAATTATTAGCGGATGGAGATTTGTTGCAAGAACTAAGACCTGTGAAGTACAAATGTTAATGCCAAGTAGTTCAATTTCATGTACTAGTATTTTAGAAACTCATCATTTAATAACCCTTGGGAGCAAGTCTCTCACATTCATCATTTTATGTGTTTAAATAATTGTTCTACACACATAGTATGCTTGCTTAACCATGCCTTCTTTTATTCCATATTTTCATGATTATCTGTCATATCATGTATTTGTAAACCAGTTATGTAATTGTTACCTTATTAATATTATTCATGCATATGACTCAACATGAAGAGGAACTAAGAACTAATTACCCAAAGTGGTATGGGACACCTTGGGTAATGAATGAATTCAGTAAAGAATGAACGATGTGGCTCACATGATAATAAAGGCAAATTTAAGGGTGCGCCCTGATAGCGCTCCAATGCATTGGGTAATGATGTAACCACTAGAGATTACAATTTTCACGATACCTTGGTGATTAACCTTGGTAATTTTTAACGACACCTTGGGGATGGACCTTGGTGAAACGAAACGATTGTCAATATTAAAATGTTGATGCCACATAAATCAAGTCATGTAACAAGTTTTTCCAAGATAAAGTTCTTTCATGACTAATGCCTTTAATGTTTGTATAAAGTTCATAATTCCCTAGTTTGAAGTTTGAAGCATGCCTAGTGTTATCACTTAATAGAATAGTATCCAGCATATGAACGTTTAGTTGTTTCCTTGTGCGCAACTCTGATTATGCATTACTTTTAACTGTTTAAATTTTATGCTCAAGTAAATCACATGTAGTACTTGTTTATATCAATCATTATCACTCCTCTAAGAATTCACGCATTCGTTTCTTGTTTGTCGTGAAAACTTTGATTAAAGCATTATTATGTATGTTGTGTTAAAATCTTTCTTAGTGGATGCTCAAAATCTTTTAAAAGAATGTTTTCAAATGTTACTGTATTTTAAATTCTTTTTAAAACCCCCTTACTGAGTATTTCAATGCTCACCCTACGTTTTGGTTTAAAATTTTCAGGTGTCAGCTTTTGTAAGATGGATGGTTTCAGAAGTTTCCGGTTTCCCAGAACCCGAACCGCACACGATCCTCTGTATGGGACATGATGTGTTGCTAACAAAGTGTATTTTACTTTAAGATAACACATCATGTTCAGAAGGCACCGGCTCCTATGGTTATCTGGGGTCGGGGTCTCTACAGTTGGTATCAGAGGTTCGGTTTGGATAACTCTGGAAAGCCAGAAACTGAAACAAAAATATATATGTATACGTATTTCAATTTTATTAAAAAACTTGGTTTTCTTAAATTTCAGATGGAAAATGAAGGCACAAATCTCTTATCTCTCCCCACCGAGACCCTAGAGACCATTGTGTCTTTAGCAAGCCGTGAGGACTTTCTAAATTATGCCCATATCCGTATGACATGCAAATACCTTTACGATGTATCCAACTCACCTCGAGTGCTTAGTCTGCACCAAGGGTTGGGATTGGATTACCTCCTTATGATAATAACCCAATTTCCCTCCTATGTACGTCGAGGAAAGTACTACGAGGGACTTTTCCGGATTTTCACGGCGGGTGAAAACTTTGGCACTATGCTTGATAACCCCTTTCAAGAAGCTGCTGCTGACGGGGACCTCCGAGCGGGCTACCTTTGTCAGATTTTAAACTATGGCTTCTGGGGTGAGTTGTTGGACTTCGGAAGGTTAGAAGACGAGTCCACCCGGTTGTCTTACAGACGACAAGTGTATGAAGATGTCACTCAACTTCACGTCCCCCATGCAAGACTCATAAGACGTCATAGGTGTCCTCATGAGTTTTTCCCTGAATGCTCGGCCTGTGTTTGGTTCGAGGAGTTAGGGAGTTTTGCTTCCCTGTGTGGAGTTCGTTTAGTCAATGAGTAAGGGAAACTCAAGCACTAATAATAATGAACATGTGTTTATTGAAATGTTATCTTTCTCCTTTCCTTGTTCGTACCATGTTTTTGCCCTTGTATGATTTTCAAGTAATGAAACTCCTGTCTTTAAACTTTCAGATGGAAGTACAAAACCACCTGTTATCTCTTCCCACTGAGATTTTGGAAATCATTGCGATCAAAACGTGTGAGGACGAGTATGACCCCTTCGCAAATTTGCGAAGAACGTGAAAGCAATGGTTTGAGATAACAAACGGTCCGGAGATTCTCCGCACCTGCCAGGGGAATGCCTCCATCTATTACCGCATTGGCTCTGCTCAGCTAGCCGGACGTGAACGACGAGGAAGTTACCACGAAGGGCTCTTTCTTTGTTTCACCCTAGGCCGAAACTTCACGGCCAGAGTGAAATTCTAGGAGGCTGCGTTAGAGGGAAATCTTTATGCAGCTTATATGCTCCAACTTCTCAGCTTTAGCCTGTTTGACCATATCTATGGAATCGATATCCTCGACCGAGACATAATTCGGGAAGTTCTTCGAATGTTGGTCTGCAAATACATTTCAGAACTTTGTACGGTTCGAGCTTCCCTTTGGAGGCCTGAAAGCCCGGAGCATAAGTGCTACCCCTCCTGTCTTAGGTGTGTGTGGATTAGGGAGCTGGATGAAGTGAGCTTCGCTACGGGGATCCCTCTAAATATACCGGTTGACCCTTATCGTTGGTGGAGGTGGTAGGAACTTTTCTGAACCTTGTAGTGTCGTGAAATAAATTGCGAGGACGCAATTTTCTAAAGGGGGGGATAATGTGACGCCCCAGGTTTTATGAACTGGTTTATGTAAGAAGTGTTATGTCCTTATTAATGTCTCTTGTTTTATTCGTTTTGCTAATAAGGAATTAGAAATGAAATAAAACATAGAGAACAAGGTAAACTGACATTTTATTGAAAACATTACTCTACAACAAGACCCATCTAATTAAAAGTGCCCTGCACAAGACCTAACACGGCCACAGCAAGACTACAAAGAACCACAACACGGGCAATCGGATAGTCGTCATCCTCAGGATCCAACAGTGTGAAAAGTATAACCGCCAGAATCACCGCGCACGCACTCAGCACCAGAGGTATGAGGAGAGCCATCCGCCAAGAGTCCGGTGTTTTGAAAATATAAAACAACCTACCCCTTGCTTTTATAATGGACCTCAAAAAGGGAATATGACCATTTTTTTTTGGACCGTTGGGTTCCAAGGGATAAAGTGCACCTTTTTATAAAAATTTGTCTTTATAATGCTTTTATAATATTATGGTATTTCACTTTCTTTTATAAAAATATATATATATATATATTAGATATATCATCAAGTATTAAAAATAAAATATTATTGCAAATGAATCTATTTTTATCATGATGATATTTATGTGGTGGAAAACATGATGTTTTTAAAATTTGTCAAATGGGGTATCAACAATAATTGAAAATGTATCTTTTCGGATCTCTAAAACTATGTGTTTTAAATTTGAGAAAAAACTATGGGTCCTTTAAACATAATTTTATAAATCAACAAGTTAAGTATGTTATAAATTGTATTTTGATGGTTATAAGATCCTAGTAGTTATAAAAGTATGGTATTACCAATATATATATATATATTTTTTTTAAGAAAATAATGGTTATATAAAATAGTATCATTTGTTTCCTTAAACTAAAATAAGATTTTGAATCTGGAAATTATCAGTTAAAGGTACTTATTAAGTTTTATACAAAATAAAATTATAATGTTCTGGTTATATATGAATATATATTAAGAAAAAAAAAAAATTGAAATAGTTTAATGTCTAATTTTAACGTTTAAAAAACTTTTTTTTTCTCTCTTCGCACTGTTCCTACCCGGAGGTTTTGGCTGGCCGCGCAAGCCCTGCGTTTTCTCCTCCGTCCGATCTCCCCTAGGAAGATCTCGGCCGTCGTTGTGTTTTAAGAATTCTCAATTCATCGTAGCCATCCGATCAAGCCCTGTTTGAATCCCAACCATCACGTTTTTTTTTTTTTTTACTGCTTCTCGTTGTCTTCTCCTACCTCGCGACGGGGACCCGCGAACCAGACAAGGTCTGCCGAGACGCCTCCTCCACTGCTCACGTCGACCCTCGCACACCCCACCTACATAGGACCCTTAGGCTCGGCCTAACCTCCCGCGGATCGTTTTCCTTTAAGATCTGAAAAACTCCAGCGGAAGCAGGACCTCCGGAGCCAGCCGCGCCACTGCCTCGCCGTCGCCTCACCACCACCGGCCACCAAGCCTCCATCCAACGAGCATACCCACGTCAAGAGCTTCCTCCTCAACGCGGTAAGGGTTGTCTTGCATCCTTGCCTTGTTTAGAAAATAACCTACATTATATATACTCACGGTGTATATATATACAGTTTATACATATATATATATATACTTAAACATCACCCCTCGGGTTGATTTGTCTTCAAAGCTTATTGCCTTCATGATTTTAACGGAATGTGTATGTAAGGGTCCTTGTTTGTTTTGCAACCTTCGGTATATATATATATATACAGCTTTTATTAGTTTATATATATATATATACCTAATATATGGACCCTTTGAATGTTGTCGTGTTCAAAGGGGCTGTTTTCATGCACATATAGGAATGTTTTCGTGTACTGTTTTCTTTTCTAAACTCACACTTTTATACTCTCTTAGTATATGTAAAGTTTATACATGAATATACATCATTTGGTATAAGGAAATTCATCCGGTTTAAAACGGTCTTCCTTAAGGTTTAATACAATGGTCACAAAAGAATTATCTTATTTCTTTTAAAAACCAGACCTAAGAAAATTGTGTTTTGTATATATATACGGGTTACCTATTTTGAATATATATATATATATATCCTTATCTATGTATGTGTTTTCACGATTAATATCTGAAAACCCTAGTTTCAAGAAATGGTTCTTAATATTTCTAAGTATGTAGAATTTTAGCGCTTGCCTATGCTGTTTTATATTCTTGGGTCTAGGTATACACCAATGAACTTGCCTAATGTCTCCCTTGAACTGACATGTGTGTTTCTTATTAAGGATATGCTTATGCATGTTTTAAAACCTTTTTTTTAAAGAATATGGATTTAAGGGTTATGTTAATATGTTGAAATCCTCTATTATTTTTATACCAAACTCGTTGCAAAGATTTTTAGCGGGCAGAGTGTAACATCAAATTCTATAACCAGTGTAGAATAATAATTAATGAAGGTATTATTTTTAAAGTGGTTTATTTCCAAGTGTCGGAATTTTAAAGATTTCAAGTGTTTATTATTTTTTTATACCAAGCATGTCGCATGAATTATTAGCGGATGGAGATTTGTTGCAAGAACTAAGACCTGTGAAGTACAAATGTTAATGCCAAGTAGTTCAATTTCATGTACTAGTATTTTAGAAACTCATCATTTAATAACCCTTGGGAGCAAGTCTCTCACATTCATCATTTTATGTGTTTAAATAATTGTTCTACACACATAGTATGCTTGCTTAACCATTCCTTCTTTTATTCCATATTTTCATGATTATCTGTCATATCATGTATTTGTAAACCAGTTATGTAATTGTTACCTTATTAATATTATTCATGCATATGACTCAACATGAAGAGGAACTAAGAACTAATTACCCAAAGTGGTATGGGACACCTTGGGTAATGAATGAATTCAGTAAAGAATGAACGATGTGGCTCACATGATAATAAAGGCAAATTTAAGGGTGCGCCCTGATAGCGCTCCAATGCATTGGGTAATGATGTAACCACTAGAGATTACAATTTTCACGATACCTTGGTGATTAACCTTGGTAATTTTTAACGACACCTTGGGGATGGACCTTGGTGAAACGAAACGATTGTCAATATTAAAATGTTGATGCCACATAAATCAAGTCATGTAACAAGTTTTTCCAAGATAAAGTTCTTTCATGACTAATGCCTTTAATGTTTGTATAAAGTTCATAATTCCCTAGTTTGAAGTTTGAAGCATGCCTAGTGTTATCACTTAATAGAATAGTATCCAGCATATGAACGTTTAGTTGTTTCCTTGTGCGCAACTCTGATTATGCATTACTTTTAACTGTTTAAATTTTATGCTCAAGTAAATCACATGTAGTACTTGTTTATATCAATCATTATCACTCCTCTAAGAATTCACTCATTCGTTTCTTGTTTGTCGTGAAAACTTTGATTAAAGCATTATTATGTATGTTGTGTTAAAATCTTTCTTAGTGGATGCTCAAAATCTTTTAAAAGAATGTTTTCAAATGTTACTGTATTTTAAATTCTTTTTAAAACCCCCTTACTGAGTATTTCAATGCTCACCCTACGTTTTGGTTTAAAATTTTCAGGTGTCAGCTTTTGTAAGATGGATGGTTTCAGAAGTTTCCGGTTTCCCAGAACCCGAACCGCACACGATCCTCTGTATGGGACATGATGTGTTGCTAACAAAGTGTATTTTACTTTAAGATAACACATCATGTTCAGAAGGCACCGGCTCCTATGGTTATCTGGGGTCGGGGTCTCTACAATCTTTATCTTTATCTTAAATATTATTTGAGAATACGAATTAAACCATTTTAACATGAAAATGAAACACATATTTTTCTCAATTAAAATCACTATAACCCATAGCACACAATTGAAATTCTTTTAGGTGACTTAATGCATCATATTAACAAGACCATTTGAAAACCCTTTCAACAAAAATAACCATATGGCCATCATAGAATATAATAAATACCCAATATATTGGAGATAAATAATGGGGATAACCAATTTTATAAACTATATTAGGCTCACCCATGAGCTATAATGGTACTCAACCCAGCATATAAGCAATATCAGGCTCACCCATTTCTCATGAGATATAATAGCGATTAACCCTTCGTATATGCCATATCGGGGATACCAATGAGATATACTTCTGATAAAACCTTAATATAAGAAGTATCATGATCAAATATTTCATATTATTCCCATGTAAAAAATCATTAATAAAAAACTTTCATCATAAAATCCTTTTAAAAACTCTTTTAACCATTTATTAAACTCATTTTTACCGTAATCACTGTAATTAGTTTTAATTTATTTCAATAATATATATTGTCAAAATTTATTTTTAAATTATTAGAAATTAGAAATTATGATTATTCATATTATATATATTTTTATAAATTATATTAAAAAAAGTGGCTAAAATTAATTTAAAATTAATCCCACAGATTGAAAGAGACAGTGGGTATTAATGTGAAAAGTTGAAAAGATTACAAACTTATTATATCCCATTTGAAAATGAAATTGATCAAAATAAACTAATTTTTTTAATATATATATAATTTACTTAATAAAAAATTAAAACGAATTTAAAATATAATATACCATTATAAATTTTTTAGACAAAATGACTGTTTTAAATTAAAATTCAATATTTTTCCTAATTTTTTAAAAGATTAAACTTTTTAACAAACCCCTAGAATTCACCATAACATAATTGACATTAGTCTTTAGAAAAATTATTTTATTTTTTCAAATATAATTTTTAAATATTTAAAAAACTAGTTTCCAAAAAATTCTATCATTAAGAGGTGGAAAAATACCTTTTTGAATTGTACATCATTTTCATGATTAAAATTGTATTTGTTCTTAGTTTATGCCAGTATAACTAATTGGAATAATATAAATAAATTTGGTTGAAAATATAATATATTAATTTTATCAATATCTATCACTAATAGTAATTAATAAAATTTATTATGTCAATACTCATTTTTGAGCTTAAAATATTTTTTTAAACCTTTCCTATATATTCAACTGGTTTTTGAATTAATTTTTAATTAATTTGAAACCAATGAATTACTTATAAATCAAAATATAAACCATATTTTTTCCAATTCATTAAATTATATTCTTTCTCTCCATTCCAACATCTATGTGATAACTCGCATTCTTCAATTTCATACGACCCTTTCCTTTACAGTCACAAACCTTGTGGCCAAACTTACCACACTGGTAATACTTTAAATTTCTGAAAATATTATCCCCAAAATAAATTTTACCTTACATAGAACAAGTTTTGGGATTAACTAAAAAATTATAAGTCTATTTCTTCTCTATTTCTATCAACATTGATCATTTTTTACTCATTTCAACTCGTGGCACATAATTTTTGGAAAACTCCATCTCAACATTCATAGCACAACGAACAAAATTTCACATAACATTTAAATTACCTTATAGAAAAACCTCATAATAATAATAGTTTTAATCCTATGAAATTTTACAAATTTTACTTTTAATATCTTGAATGAAGTTCAACACATACATGTCCAATCCAGTGATGATTTATTCAAATGATTACATAGAATATTTATATTTTCCCTTAATTATAGGAATTATTTTACCATCTGTAGAAGAATAACCTTAGGGAAATATTTCTCCATGAAATGATCCTTGAATGTATCCCATTCCATTAAATAAAGAATTTTTTTCATTGGTAATATTAATAAAATATCATTATCGATGAGCTTCACCTTCAAAATTATAAATGAAAAGGTATAACTTTTGGTGTTCTGAACATCCTGTGACTTCAAATTTCATCTCAAAGAAATTGATGCATCCTTTGGCTACCACTGGGTAAGATGATCCATTAAATTAAGAGGGTTTTTTTCTCATGAAATGCTTCAATATAGGCATGTCACTTTATGGTAGATTGGGTTCCTCTCTAGCATGGATATCACCACCATTTATAGATTGTTTTAGTTGATCAATCAATTCAAAAAACTATTATGTTCTAATTATAACCATCTCGGGATGTATATTTGGAAGGATAATTTCTTCCTGGTTCCTTCTTACTAAATCTTTCTATTTACTCTGTAGAAAACTCATATTATGAGACATAGTTTACATCATGGAACACTAAAATATTAAAATTCTATATCATTTCAACTAAACCATAAAGTAAAATATTATGCGGGAATGCTATTAAGAATATCAAAACCTCTAAAGGTGTCAAAACCATCATTTTATACTATTTACAATGCACCATCCTTAAGCATTACATCTATTGAGATTAAGAAATGATTTTAAATTCATTAAAATTGATTCTATTTTCAGCTTCATAGTTTTAAAAAATTAATCCATAACTCGTAAATAAAAAATCGTAAAATAAAAAGTGGACACTTCCTATTAGAATATATTTTTTCAATAATATAAAACTTTTCAAATAAATTATGGTTTAACTTCATGTGAAGTATCTATGATGTTAAAAATTATATATTCCTTTCCCTTAATCATCTCTATTTCATGATAAAATCATTTAAAAATGTAGGATGAGTATAAAATCTCAGTAAGAGATACAAAAAAAAAGAAAAACTATTATTCCAGTGAACAAAGGAAAACTCGTTTAAGAATTACCTTTATCATCAATGTTCATTTAGCATATAAAACAAGAGAATCACATTAAAAAATCACATTATTCTATAATAAAATCATTACAAATCATTGTAATAAATTAAAACTCTTTTATGTGACTTAAAGCATTGTATTCATAAAACAATCTCAAAACCAATTTAGTTGGAATAACCATATGAGAAAATTCAAATATAATAAATACCAAATGAATTAAAGATCTGTAATGGGGATAAAACTTTGAATAATCTATATCATTGTCACTTGTGATCTATAATGGGGATCAACCCTTTGTATAATCTATATTTGGCTCACCCATTTCTCCAGAGCTATAATGGTGCTCAACCCTTTGTATATCCTATATCAGTCTCACCTGTGAACTATAATGGGGCTCAAACCCTTCATATAAGTTTTATGGGGCTCACCCATTTTATATAATTCCCAATTAACATATCGTAAATATAATACATTCATCAAAAAACTCCTTTAAAAACTTTTTTTACATATATGAAAAATAATTTCTAAAAAATATCATTATTTTTAAACCCAATTTTCAATAAAAACAAAATTTTCATTGAAACCCCATTCTCTATACCCAAATAACTAAAAAAAAGAAGAGTTTTTTTTCATTTATTAAAATATTTAATCTTGTAATGGAGGCTAAAAATCAAATAAAATTTACGATGACATGAAATGTCATTATCTCCATACAATAAAAATAGGACATTTCATTTGTTGTTCTCAAAAAATTATATTTAAAGAAAATAAAAATATTACTTTTGAAACCCATTATAATAAATTAAAATAGATATTAAATGAAAATTATAAAACCATTTATTTTTATATAATTTTTTTCAAAAAAATTAAAAAATGGACAATGAATAGAATGTTAGTTTAAAGGAAAACCTTAATAAAATAGGTATTTCAATGAATAGCCTAGTATCACATAAGAAAAACATGAATCATAAACCCTATTAATGAATGTAATTAGAAAATATATTAAATATCATTAGAATAGATAAATTAATTATATATAATGTCAAATGGGATGTATATACACCTTATAAAAGAATAAAGATGCAAACATTAATAATTTCCTCAATGAACGGAAATTGAGTCAATGTCCCTTACCTTGAGTCTGATTATTCATGTGTGTCTTTATCTTCTCGAATAATATAATTTTGTTACATATAAAATTTCTTAATTAACATTTTAGGGTTATAATTATTTTAATTTCACCTATTAAAATATTATATTCAATTACTTAATCAATTAAGATTATGTCATGTTTTTTTACTATATCTGGATTTTATGTCAAAAATGACATTAGAAGTTCAATTAAGCTCAATTGTTTTCATTATTAAAACATATAAACAATAATAATACTTACATAGTAATCATATTTATACAACAATTTTACTTTTTAATCCTATCATGGAAGACAGTTTTGAAAAATGAACTAATATTGTGATCATAAAGGTGGTATGTCGTATGTACGCAGGAGTAATGCTTACATTTTTCAATGATCATTTTAGATAAGAAGGTATGTAATATTTTTTTAATTAATGTTAATTTTATCATAAATACCATGATATTTAATTATGTAAACATATATATATATATATATCATTCTTGTGATGTTAAAGAAATCAAATCGCATTGAGGAGGAAGTAGACCACTCGTCCACAGAAGAATTTGAGCTATAAACAACCACTAAATATTTATCTAAACCTTATTGGTTATCTACTACGTGATTCTCAGTTTTATACTGGGCGTCTCAAACAATTCTCTCCATCATAGAGAAGACTAATATAGTTGACCATAAATTTCTTAAAAAGGATCCATCCAGATTGAGTATTGATAATTATTATTGTTAGAAAGTTAAACCAATCCAAGATGGCTAACCCCAAACCTGTAATCATAAAACATAGGCATGAATCATATCTTACATGATCTGCTTACCCTATTTTTTTTTAACTTTTTCTAGAGTATTTTAGTTTATTATAAGACTAAAATGTGATCCCATTTTCAATTAAATGCCTTATCGGAAACAATAGGTAAAATGGGGGTTCAAATAAAAAACAAAAATAGATAGAACTCTATATAGTATCATGATATCTCAAACGTATTATATTCTTATATCCTCCATTTTCATTGATTCCTTGATCGAAATAAAATGGTTAAAGTAGTCAGATGATCGATAACCACCAAAATTTCATTCCTTTTTTATGGTGTAATGGGTATCCTCATAATGAAATCCATGGATACCTCAACCCACTTTTAGGTAGGAATTTGATGAGTCTGTAGATATCCTAAAGACTTATAGTGCTCAAAATTAACCTCCTGAAAAGTAAAACATCCAAATAAAAGGATATTTATATCTTTTCTCATACATGGACAGAAAAACTAGTTTCAAAAATCATAGATAAACTTGGTGGGACCTGGATAAATGGACCACTAAGACTGATGGAAATTTGGCATCACTACCTTCCACAATTATAATGGTACATTGGGATGTCCCTTGAATAAAATAACACTCTCAAAACATAAATTTTTTTCACCTTGAACCTCTAAACCATTTAGAAAAAGTATTGATCATTGGAACAACTCATCTGATGGATTCACATCGTGAATCATCTCTAGGAGAGAAGGCATAACTACATACAAACCAATACCATACCACCACTTTTTTCCTTGTCTTCAAGGAACATCCTCGTAAAGAATGCCCCATTAGATGCTATTCATCCCCGAACTCCTTCAAAACCTATTTTGGAATATTCTTACTCAGAGCATCAGATAATACCTTTCATTTACATAGGTTGTATAAAATATCAAATATGAACCCCTAAAGGTACTAAATACAACACCACTACCTCAAGTTCCAATAAGTTTTTCAGTAAATATAGCTCAATATTTAAGGCTCTCTAAAGACTATAATCTTATTCTAGAAAATACAATAGTGCTAGAATATGAGGGAATGCATCAGTGCCTCCATCTTGAGTTAGTTGGTACAGTAAATCATCAAATGGGTTCAGAGTTCGTGACATCCATATTCCACCACATGGTCACCTTATATTGGCACACGACCCAAACCTATACCTGAAGCATTATAGTAAACCACATAACCCTCTCTTGCCTCGATTAAAATCAATACAGGGGTGGAGTTAACCACTAATTAAAAACTTAAAAAATTATTATAAATTTATTTTCTAGATGAACTTAAACCCTTTCTGGGGGATTGATTTCATCATCATGGGAAGCTAGGAAAAATATATAATGAAACACCTATAGTACCCTTTTAGGAATAGAAATATCCTGATCCCAAAGTCATTCCTAATCTTATCCCATGAAATCACATTCTTGAATTTTTCTAGATCCACTTAAACCCCTGTTTTCTGAAATCACATGGCCATGAAAGATATCCTTTCAAATCCAAAATCTACAGTTTTAGATTTTATGATAAAGATGGTAATTTCAAATAATATTGAAAACAATTATAAAATTCTTCTCATTCCATTATTCTATTCTATAATAGGTTATAATTTCATCCCAAAACACCTCAAAAATGGATTTGAGGTATCTATGGATCACCAAATTCATTAAATACAAGAATACTATGGGTTCATTTTTCAATATGAATGGAACTACCTAATACTCCAAAATGTTGTAACTTCTTTAGGAAGAGGTACATGGAATATATTCTTCTCTCATTTAGAATTGGTCAAACCAAGAATGGATGTTTATATTTAATACCCACCATTCTTTCCTTGATCTAGTAAAATATTTCCTCATTATAGGGATGTGAGTATTTATTTTTCTTATGATATGATTCATATTTTAATAATTGATACACAACCAGAGGTATCTGTCAGCCTTCTTAGTGAAAATCACAGGAGTTTCCCAAGTAGGGGACCACGGTAGAATGAACCCTTTTTATTCCAAGTCATCCCACAATATTTATAATTCCATTATTTATTTTGGGGATATATGATATGTGGTAAAAGATATTAGTTGTGTCCCATGTTTTTAATCGATGGTAAAATCCACATCCCACCTAGGAAGAAAACCTTATAAATTATCTGGAAATACATAAGAAAACTCACTAACTATGGAAGACAACATTCACTTTGAACATTTCCCATATTCATAAATCATGAGGGAAAATCCAATCATCCAACCTTCCTTAAATGGAATTTGGAGGTCACACTCAACATGACTGTAGATCCCATTATCCTTAAATAACTCAACTACTTCCACTGGGGGTTATGAAATTCACCAGCAAGAAATTTAAATTGATATAGGACCAGAATAATTTATTCAATTATATCCTTAGGATCATGTTAAATTAGCCCATCTTTATGAAATGGTAATCCCATTTCATATCAAACTCTAATAAGAAGATAACACAAGATGATCATTGAAAACCATGTTTCTTCTTCATTCCAAGAGGTGTTACCCATTATATGGAATACGTCCTAATATCATTTGGGAGATTCAAAAGATCAACAAGATGAGACTAAATGAATTAATTAAAATCATATTTCTAAAAAAGAACATCCATAGATTATGTAATAAAAAATGTACCCCAAATAGTCACAACACTTACATCTTATTTCACTAGCGCCTGATCTATAACATGAATGTGATTCATGTCTATCTATTCTTATAGTAAACTAAAAAACCAAATCTCTAAATTAAGATAACAATATTTATAAGAAGATATAGTATAGTGACCATATCCACTAGAATGAAAAACTATGGCTCTATATGCATCAGTCTAGATGGATGTTTCTTTGGGGTAGGTAGATCTTCAACAGCTCTAAGAGTGATGCAGAAAAATATTTATGCTATTAAATATGGCCTATGTATACAAACTGATTGAAAAACCTAAGTGGGGATAATTTTTTTGAAAATACATGTTCATATTTCCTACATTAATGAAACTCAAAAATCCCCCACCTAAAGCTACTGACGATGACAATCAAGGTGGATATCCAAACCAACTACCATCATTCTTTACCTACTCTACACACTACCTTTCTTTTCATAAGAGAAAAATCCACATTGGATTAGAAATAGAATCATCCCTAATAAACCTGACATAAAAAACTAGTCAATACCCACCATTATAGAATGGTCTAACACCTCAACAATGGTTTTTATCATGAACAAGAAAACATGATATCAATTTTATTGCCCCATAAATTCTTCAGACTACTAAGCTTTCAAATTTTTTTAAATAATACCACAGGATAGAATCATACTATCACCATGAAGTGGTTAGCTTAATACATAACTAAACTCTCCCCCTTACGGAGGCCAAACAATTATGGAGACATTGTGAGGGAGAAAGTATCTGGGTATAACTTCTCAATGAAGATAGCCTTAAAGTCCTTCCATCTGACCCTCTTATATTTACCTACCATGACCACTAACTCCCACCACCTACAACTAGGTCCTTCCAACATAAACACTATAAAATTAAATTTAACACCTTCAATACTCCTTAGGAACTCAAAAATACATTAAATAATATCCACCAAGTCTTCCACTTCTCGGGGATTGGTTCTTCTCTAGAAGGATAGGGTAAATGTTTAAAAAAATATTCCTCTTGATCTTTTTCTAGACCCATTTTCCCTTCCATAACAATTTTTTTACCAGATCCCACTCCCTGATCCATGGATTGGATAACCTAAACCACTACCTCAACTAATATTTGACCATCTGGTTTCCTAGGTACCTAGGGTTGAAATGTTATTTTTTCAATTTGAAAATCCATTCTGACCCCATTTCATCATTATTAAAGAGACCACATTCCAAGTACACCATTTCCAACAATTAAACAAATATTAATCCATTTAAAAATCATATCACGCACTAACACCCATGAAATCACCATTTCCACACACACGAAAACATTAAAACACGTTTATAAATAACTTAAATCATATTTAAATTATACAAGAATAGAAAAACTTATACCCACATACCTTTATCTTTGAAATCACTACACCTAGATAAAATCCACAAGCCATGATAAGTGGAGATATTATTTCAGTATTAAAAAAATTCCAACATCAAGATCTATGAAAAAATTCAAATATAACCCACTCTAGTTAGACACATACACTAAGGTGGAGAAAAATTAAGAAAGATGAAAAAATAAACCAAGAGAAGAGAACTAGAGACACTTAACTAGAGACATATTGATGAATCAATATCAAAATCATCCATTATTGAATCCAAAAGTGGTGAGTAAGACGGGAGGTACACCTAGGGATGTGTGGTTTGTGAATGAGGAATAATTAAGGTGAAAGAGGATAAAAATGGGGATGGGTAGAATAAAAAAGTAAAAAACAATTATTGTTTGGGAAGAACAAATGTTTTGGACTTATGGTATAATACACCTTACACTAACCATGCATGTGTTTTTGTCCCAATTGTTCATGGAAGCATGATTTGGCCTTCATGGTTTCAAAAACTGTTTGCCCAAGTGTGCGAGATTTTAGTTCTACTAACCATGTCATACTATATATTGGAGACCTAGTGCATGGATTTGTTCCTAATTTTGAGTGATCCTCAATACCTTTGAAAAATAATTATGGTTTGTTGAGGCTGGAAGATTGTTTCCACTCACCTCGCACGACCCTCTAACACTAAAAAAATATTATTTTTCCTTGAAAAATAGCTAAACAGTATATAAAGAAAAATGGAGACGTAAATAAATGATATTTACATGAATAGAACATCTTAAGTGGGACATTGTATCCAAAAACACTCTACCTTTAACGTTCTTGGGAATTTATTATTATTATATGTAATGAATATTTATCTAAAATACAGAAATATTTATGGAAGTCAATATCATGTATCATTATATAAAACCAATGTGAGATAAACATCAATGAAAAATACAGATATTTTTTGAATAAATCTATAAAAAATCATCCCAAATCAATCATCAATAACCTATGAACTTCAATCATGACCCTAAACACCCTAATAGGATAATAGGTAATATGATGTGGGGATGTTCATGAATGAAAACCCATAATCAAAATAAATCTTTCACATGGAAGAATTTAAAGGTGGTTAAAATTTTTATTCAATGTCATCTAGAAAATCCATATTTTCTTTAATATCCATAAGGATGAAACAAAAACTGTATGCAACTCATAAAACTAGTTGAATTTATATTTAAAGAAAATCCAAAATTCCTGGTGTAACATTATATGTTATAGAGAAATGGATTTCTTCCAAATTGAACTCTAAAAATTTGGAAACATATTTCTTTATAACACATGATCAACATATATTTTATATTAATCATACCAAAGAAGAGTGGAATGTAATGATATTTTCCTTACCATATTGAATAAACCTCTAACATTTATGGTGATACCTTTTCTTACACATAATTCCATAGTTTCTAAAACACATAAATTGGTAATCCATAATGCCACATCGTGGAACAACCAATGAATTACTCTAACAACACACAATATAAAAACCAAACCCAAATTATTATAGAAATTCTCACCCTTAACAACTAATAGTAAGACAGAACCATTCCAACCAATGGAATTACAAAATAATGTAATTAATTACTATATAATGTTTGAACCCATAATTTAATGAACAATATATAAATATAGGAAGAAATACTACTTCCTCTAGACCACACTCTGTTCAATTATAAATTATTATGAAATGATTTGTCCTCATACTTAATTTTATGATTAAATTCAACTTCTATATTAGCATTTTTTCTATATACTCACTCCCAAAAACCTATTTCACTAAATATGAGTAATTAAAGGACCATAAAAAACCATGTTTCTATTATTATCCCTCATTTAAATTTCAGCATCTTGTTTATTTTTTCAGTGCCCCATTTTTAGGATTAATAACAATAAAAAATTATCCATATCTAAATACATTAACTAAATATGATTAATATATGGACCATTATATAAGGTTTACGAAATAATTAATTTTAAATATGAAAAAATAATTTTGATGTTATTCAACCATTTCAAAATAATTTGAACAATTTTTGATATGGTCAAAATAATAGTTTCTAATAAATATTTTTTACAGTGTATATGTCCATAAAAAGAGGTAAAATTATGGAAATTATTTTTTATTACATTTTTTAGAAAATGTTTTTAAATAATATATAAATAATGGATAATATTTTGTGTATATTTTTATGAAAAATATTAATTATGATTGATTTATCATTTTTCACTAAACAAATCAAGGAAGTATATATTTTAAATGTTTTACCATAAAATATCTATCCCTAAAGATTAATTTTTCTACTTTTTAAACATCACTATGTCTATCCCACTCTTAATATCACCATCATAATAGTCCATGGTGACATTTCCCAAACAGTTTATGTTAACTGCATGTACCTTTCCTAAAATTCATATATATTGATCTAATATACCATTGAATATTTCTTATATATCCATTATAATGAAAATATTTCGATTTACTTTTAAAATATTTTGTATTGATAATATTTTGATTGAATTATGAAAATTAACAATTTTTTCAGTGAAATTCAAAATGGGTATATTATTTTTCATTGCAAGAAATATTCAAATAGACATTATTTTTAATGAGTGTCTATGATGAAATATTGTAAGTGGGTTATCTCCCAAAGGAAATAATGTACAGATTGATAAGGTAGTTATAGGTAATCATTTCTCAGGAATGAATAAACAAATATAGGGGTTACTGTAAAGACCTGTAAAATTCATGGGAAATTTTTTCTTAATTTTCTTTAGAATTTTACAAGAGCGCGGTTTCAGACGGCACCTGATTCCGAGGCCCGGAGTGCCCGGAATCAATTTCCGAAGTTTGGCTCGGGTACGTTCAGTGAACGAACGAGCAGGAATTCCTAACTTTTGATCCGGGGCTCGGAATTGAAATTCGAGGGCACCGATGAACTCGCAGCGCCGATTTTCGCTTAAAGAGACCATTTTGGAAGTTGCGTTTGTTGCGGGACGAAATTTAGTTTTTGGGAGAATTATAAAAAGTTGAATAAAAAAAATGTGGAATTCTTTTTATTTTACTTTTGTAGGTTAACTCCTCTCAAAGGGAGTTAGGGGTGGGACCGAAACCCACTTAACCTCCCTTGAGAGGATTAAGTGTGGTGGGACCCAAACGAACCTAAACCTCTCATCTTCTCCCTTAAACTCCCCTTTTAATTTAAGATGGAAAGTTGGTTAATTAATGGCTTGAGTTGTCTTAATTCAAACCTTTGAAATTCAAATGGTTTGGATTGACTTAATAAAATAAGCTCTTAGCTTATTTTTTTGGGTTTGAACTCTTTAGCCATCTTGAGAGCTTTTGAGAGCTTTTCTTCCTTCTTCAATCTTTGACGAAGAACGTTCAACTTGACGAAGAACGCTCAAGCTCCGACGAAGAACGCCACTCCTCTCTTCTTCGTCTTCCGTGTCAATGAGAGGGAACACCGCTTCCTCCTCGGACTCCCTTCGTCGGCATACGAAGATTCGCCAACAACGTATCTCTTCGGACGTACCTCTTCGTCAGTGGATTTGACAAACGACTACCGCGACGCCCGACCTCCGCGACGTTGTCTTCCGCGGGACGTTGACAAATCTTCTAACTTATACCCAAGGTAGGGGTTGTTGTAT
Source organism: Viscum album (assembly GCA_963277665.1). Taxonomy (NCBI): domain Eukaryota; kingdom Viridiplantae; phylum Streptophyta; class Magnoliopsida; order Santalales; family Viscaceae; genus Viscum; species Viscum album. The sequence continues at coordinate 82,570,347 of OY728122.1, forward strand.
TTTGTTTATTTATTTATCCTTGTCCGTGGTTCATACATGACTAACGTAAGGATTTAAGTTGTGTTATCATTTAACGTGAGGGGGCCGGACCGCATGAACACGACCGAATCCCCTCCATCGTTCTTGTTGATTTATCTTGCGGGTGGAAACAAGGTGGCGTGGTGCCGTCGCACCACGCGGATAATTGTATGTTTATATTGCGCGGCGCCGTCGCGCCGCGCCGTGGAAGAATCATCAAGAACGCGACGCCGTCGCGCCGCGTCAAGAGGAATCAGAGGCGCGGTGGAGGGGCGCGGTGCCGTCGCACCGCGCCGGACGATGAACACCGCGGCCAGTTCCGGGCCGCGGCGGGACGAGAAGACCGGCGGCCGGGCCGCCGGTATCGGAAGCCGGAAAGGGGACCTGATTTTTCCGGTCCCGTTGGAGAACACTGGCCGGCAGTTGGCCGGCTGGAAGGTCAAATGGCGGGGGAAATAAATTCCCCCTGCAGCTTAAAACCCCCCCCCCCTCATTTATGAGGGGGGTGGTTTCCTTGAGGGGGGGCAGGCAGCCCCCCGGATCCTCCTCAAAGCGGGCCCCCAGGAGGGGGGCCGTTGATTGACAAAACGGCGCGGCTATGCCGCGCCGCCATTTGAAGAAGCGGGGGGCTTTGCCCCCCCCCCCCCCCCCGCGTGCTGCCTCCGTGCGGCGCCAGGCCGCCGCGCCGCCTCACCGCCGGCCGGCCGGCCGGCTGGGCCGGGTCGGACCCAGGTCGGACTCGGGTCGGGTCGACCCGGTTCGAGCCGACCCAGGGGGGGTCGGGCCGGGTCGGCCCGGACCCGGACCCCCCCGTTTCGAATCAGTTTTGGTCTTTTGGTCATAACACGAGCCACGGACCTCCGATCGACGAACCGTCTGCGGCAACGCGATCCTTGGATCGAGACGGTCGTTTCGGTATATCGCACTCAAGGTTTCAGAACACTTTGAGTTCGGCCGGGTTGGTTCGTTCTCGAAACCAACCGGGCCTTCGGAGCGGAAACGCTCATATCTTGAGCTACGGACGTCCGATTGATGTACCGTCAGCTTTGTTGTGTTCCTCTTAGTGAGACGGCTCTTTTGGCATACTCCACCTGAGGTTTGGACGCAGGTGGAGTACAGTCGGGTTGGTTTTGCCTTAAAAACCAACCGGGCCCCGGGGACGAAAATGCCAATAACTCTCAGACCGGGCGTCCGATCGACGCGCCGTCTGTTGCGTTGAGTTCCTGTTGACGATACGGAACTTTTGGATACATCAACTCTGGACTTTGTGACAGTTGATGTATCAGCCTCTCGGCTCGTGGAGCGGATCCTCCGAACGAGCTTGTTGTGTGCGGGAACCCCAGTGCTGGCTGCGACTGTTCTGTGACTACTACTGCTACTACTGCTACTGTGACCGTGACGACGATAGTACAAAGATCCTGTGTGGATTCGACGACGACGACTACAGCACTCAGCGATCCTACGTGGATCAGTGCTACAGGTCCTGTGTGGGCCCGATCCTGTGTGGGTCCGATCCTGTGTGGGTCTTTGCGCTCAGCGGTCCTGTGTGAACCAGCGCCTACAGGTCCTATGTGGGCCCGATCCTGTGTGGGTCTTTTGCGGGGGTTAGTTACCTATCGATCCTTCGTGGGTCCGACGACTTAGATGGATCAGAGATCATCTTTATCATCCTTTGAAGAAGTATACCTGTGTGAGCTGAAACCTATTGCTTTCCTGTGTGGATTGTGTTGTGCAATCCTGTGTGGATTACGTTTTGCTTTCCTGTGTGGAATACGTTTACTTTCCTGTGTGGACTGAGTTGTACTTGGGCTCGGAGGTTGGAGCGTATTTGAAATTGATGACTTTGGTATATGTATGGGCATATACCTAAGCAGTGTCGGTTGTTACTTCTTGTTTGTACCTTTCTTCATGGTTTATCCTTTGTGGATTTGAGAGACCTTCAGGGGTCTCGGGGTCCCTACTGAGTAGCTTATACTCACCCCTGCACGGGCTTTGCCCGCACTACGTTGTGTTGGTTGCAAACGACGGACAGCGTTGATCTTAGCTGAGGCTTGCAGAGCAGGACGGTACCTGGAGGTGGACCACTGGGCGGGACGTGCTCGGAGCGGACGGAGGGACCCGTGGAGCAGTGGAGCTATCTGTACCCACCCTTCAGGTGGGATTTCCAGTGGACAGCTCGGTGTAGCGGCTTTTACTTTTCAGTTTCTGTTTTCCCTTTCGAGTTGTACTTTACTTTCAGTTTGGGTTTGTATACTGGCCCATTTACTTTTCCGCACTTTCAGTTGTACTCTGCTTTTTCTTAGTATTTACTTTCTGCTTGCTTACTCTGTGGTGTTTGTTTACTTTACAAAGGCAATGCCTTCCCTTTTTACTGGGAATTACGCCTTGGTGCTAGTCGCCAGCCCCTGGCCTATGGAAGGCGGGCTTGGGGTAGTCACGGCACGGACCCCGAGGGCGGGTTGTGACAAATTGGTATCAGAGGAGTTCGGTTCTACCGCGAACTCTGATATTTTCTATGTGAAGCAATAATGTTTAGCGTATTGAGTGTGGTTATCAGTCCAGGGAGTCCAGTTTTGGTGCGGCGGCCGACGTATCCGTACACCAGGACCCTGACTTCTGATTTCCGACTTAATGCATGAAAACATTGATTGCGTGTATGTTTCAATGTTTTCTTTGTGATTACTTATATCAGCTCACCAGGTATACTGTTCTGACCGTGGCGCACCTGTTTTCTTTTCAGGATAGCCCCACGACGGCAGCCAGCTAGGGTTCCGAGAGTCGAGCATGACGACAGCCCACCGAGCGACGAGGCCTCGGTGCAGGGCCCTTTGTCAGCAGTGGCACCGGCGATAGCTCTACCCGCCGAGCCCCCGATGCTTCCAGCACCAGCCGTTGACGATGCACGTCGCCTCAGCGCACTGCATGAGTTTCAGCACCAGCGACCACCCAGGTTTCGCGGGGAGACAGATCCCCAGGTAGCAGAGGACTGGCTGGAGGCAGTGGTATGAGTGTTTAGGATAGTGAGGATACCAGCAGACCTCATGGTGATCCTCGCTGCGAGCCTACTACACGCAGCAGCAGGACGATGGTGGAGCTTGATGCTCTAGGTGCACGATGAGGCATCTCTTCTTTTGACGGACTTTGAGAGCCTCTTCCGCTCGGAGTTCGTCCCAGCCACCCTTCGTGCGGTGCGTATCCAGGAGCTTCTTCAGCTGCGGCAGGGCAGCATGACGGTCGCTCAGTACTCGGTGAGATTTTCCGATCTCTCGCGCTACTCGACCGACATGGTACGGGACCCATTATTCCGGGCCCGGACCTTCGAGCAGGGTTTGAGACACGAGATCAGGGCATTGCTGATCTTCCTCAGCATACCAACTCAGACATGAGTACTGGAGCGGGCCCTTCTGATCGAGACCTTCCTTGCTGAGTCTACACCAGCGCAGCGACCCACCGCAGGGCGGCACGTGGCTGAGTCATCTGCGGTAGGAAATCGACGGATGACTCAGGGGTCCAGACAGACCAGACCTTCGGGCAGACGACCTCAGGACACTGGCTCAGCAGTGCGGGGTACACAGCACGGAGCCAGTCTTTCGAGAGGCAGACAGTGCTACTCGTGCGGCGGGCAGGGCCACATGGCTCGTGACTGCCCGACCCGCCGTGCCGAGGATCAGCAGACAGTTGAGGGACCACCGAGGCAGAGGCAGAGGGTCGACCGTGGCGGTCCGCAGGGAGGAGGCGGACGAGGCAGAGGAGATGGACGAGCAGCCGGTGGTGGGCGACGCTTTGAGGCTCTGCCACCACCACTACCAAGAGGTCCACCCCGACCACAGAGAGTTGGCGGGCAGAGACAGGCACAGCTCCAGGCAGCAGAGGCCTACGACCACGGCGCACCCGAGATGATTCGAGGTACTATCTGTGTCTATTCCACCCTTGCTGCAGTTCTTATAGACACAGGAGCGAGTCACTCTTTCATAGCCGCTGCCCTTGTTCGGAGCTCGGAGATTCCGACAGAGCCGTTGGCTCGATCCTTACGGCTAGAGAATCCTACGGGAGCAGACTCGATGATTACGCACTGGTTCCGGCAGTGTGAGCTCACTCTAGGAGGCGAGAGCTTCGGCTGGGATCTTCTTGTAGCAGCGTCGTGGCCTTACGACGTCATCTTGAAAATGGATTGGCTATCTACGGTCCATGCACAGATTGACTGTTTTAGGCGCAAGGTGTGATGTGTACGCACCGACTGGAGTAGGTTCACCTTCACCGGTGAGAAGGGAGCCTTAGCAGCACAGGATGGACATCCGCGGAGGAGAGGACAGCCCATTACTCATCAGTTAGCTAGCCTCATCCTTGGAGCAGTTGACGTGCGGAGTCCTGGTTTTCCTGCAGTGGTGGATCAGTTTGCGGACGTTTTTCCCGACGATGTTCCTGGGCTACCTCCTCGCAGAGAGGTAGACTTTTATATTGACTTGTACCCCAGGACAGGCCCGATATCCACTCCAGCATATCGGATGGCCCCCGCCGAGCTTCGAGAGCTATGGGTACAGTTGGAGGACTTGCAGGGCAAGGGGTTCATCCGACCCAGTGTTTCACCCTGGGCTTCCCTGATTTTGTTCGCCAAGAAGGCGGACGGGAGCTTGCGTCTTTGTGTTGACTATCGTCGCCTGAACCAGGTGACAGTGAGGAACAAGTATCCTCTACCGAGGATTGATGACCTCTTTGATCAGCTCAGGGGAGCACGGTGGTTCTCTAAAATAGACCTCAGGTCAGGATATCATCAGCTCAGAGTCAGAGACGAGGATGTGCAGAAGACGGCCTTCAGATGTCAGTATGGCCACTATTAGTTCATGGTTATGCCTTTCGGTGTAACCAATGCTCCAGCAGTGTTCATGGCTCTCATGAACTGGATCTTTCAGCCATACCTCGATCGGTTTGTCGTGGTCTTCATCTACGACATTCTGATTTACTCTACGACAGAGGAAGAGCACGCCTATCACTTGCGAGTTATACTAGACACACTCCGAGAGCACCAGATTTATGGTAAGCTCTCGAAGTTCCAGTTCTGGATACGTGAGGTCCACTTCTTGGGACACGTTATCTCTGAGGTGGGAGTTGCAGTGGATCCCGCGAAGATTGAGGCTGTGTTAGCATGGGAGCCACCCAGGAGCGTGACTGAGCTTCGGAGTTTCTTGGGACTAGCTGGATACTATCGGAGATTCGTGCCAGACTTCTCTAGAGTTGCGACATCACTCACAGCTTTGACGAAGAAGGGGAAACCCTTTGTGTGGTCAGACAGATGTCAGCAGAGCTTCCAGGAGCTGAGACAGAGATTGACTCGTGCACCTATCATGAGGTTGCCCGAGGAGGGAGTAGGGTATGTAGTCTACTGCGATGCATCAGGGACCGGACTCGGATGTGTTCTGATGCAGGAGCGAGCCGTGATCGCCTATGGATCATGTCAGTTGAGGCCGCATGAGCAGAACTATGCTACCCATGACCTTGAGTTAGCAGCAGTGGTCTTCGCTCTGAAGACATGGCGACACTACCTGATGGGCGAGTGCTTTACAGTCTTTTCTGATCATCAGATTCTCAGGTATATCTTCTCGCAGAAGGAACTGAACCTGAGACAGCGGCGATGGCTCGAGTTCCTCCAGGACTATGACTTTGAGATAGTCTATACTCCTGGGAAGGGGAACGTAGTAGCTGATGCCCTCAGCAGGAGGACGGGCATTCAGCTACTTGAGGAGGCGACAGAGCAGCTAGCCTCTTTGGAGATATCCTTCGTGGATAGAGATGGAGCATCCTTCCTTCAGTCTCTCACAGTCACTCCTCCACTACTACAGCGAGTCAGGGAGGCACAGCGTGGGGACACTGACTGTGAGACACGGCGTGCACAGATATCCTCGGGACAGGCACCTGATGGTTTCTCCCTTGGAGCAGATAATGACATCCTTTTCAGAGGACGTACCATGGTACCAGTCGCTTTGCGAGAGGAAGTGCTGAGAGAGTTTCACACTTCTACTTTGGCGGTACATCCTGGAGTGGTAAAGATGTACCAGGACCTCAGACGACAGCACTGGTGGCCAGGCATGAAGAAGGCAGTAGCAGAGTTCGTTTCTCGATGCCTCACCTGCCAGCAGGTGAAGGCAGAGCATCAGGTACCAGCAGGCTTGGTACAGCCCTTGGAGGTTCCGGAGTGGATGTGGGACGGCATATCTATGGACTTCGTGACTGGACTTCCACGTACTTCCAGAGGTCACGACTCCATATGGGTGATTGTTGACCGACTCACCAAGTCGGCACACTTCTTACCCATCAGAGAGCAGGGCTTAGTGGAGAGCTTGGGACGTCTCTACGTTCAGGAGATTGTACGGCTCCACGGTGTGCCATCATCTATCGTCTCCGATCGAGATGCTCGCTTTACTTCCCGGCTTTGGAAGGGGTTACAGGAGGTGTTCGGGACGCAGCTACGTCTGAGCACAGCCTTTCACCCTCAAACGGATGGTCAGATGGATAGGTCCATTCAGACTCTAGAGGACATGCTCCGCGCATGTGTCCTTGACTTTGGTCATAGTTGGGAGGACCACCTACCCTTGGTGGAGTTTGCGTACAACAACAGATACCACTCCACCATCGGGATGGCACCGTACGAGGCATTGTACGGCCGACCTTTTAGATCACCTTTGTGCTGGACAGACCCTGGAGAGTCAGCACTGGTGGGACCGGAGATGGTCCAGGCCATGACAGAGAAGGTCCAGGTCATCCAGGAGCGGATGAGGACAGCTCAGAGCCGGCAGAAGTCATACGATGACAGGAGGCGGAGGCCACTGGAGTTCGAGGATGGCGACCACGTCTTCTTGCGGGTCTCACCTCGACGTGGTATTCAGAGATTTGGCCGAGACGGAAAGTTTTCTCCGCGCTTCATCGGACCATTCCAGGTCCTCAGCAGGATTGGTGAGGTGGCTTATCGCCTGGCTCTACCACCTCAGTTGCACCGGGTGCATGACGTCTTCCACGTGTCTCAGCTGAGGAGATACGTGCACGACCTGACGCACATCATTGACCATGGGGAGCTTGACGTTGACGATGGGGCGACTTTTACGGAGGTCCCGGTGGAGATAGAGGATCGACAGGAGCAGGTCCTGCGTGGGCGATCGATTCCTCTTGTGCGCATCAGATGGAAGCACGGGAATCTCCAGGAGAGAACATGGGAGCGGGAGGCTCAGATGCGTGCTCAGTACCCTCATTTGTTTCCCTAGTTTTTGATGTATCTTTACGGGGACGTAAAACCCTGAGGTGGGAGTAATGTAATGACCCGTAAAATTCAAGGGAAATTTTTTCTTAATTTTCTTTAGAATTTTACAAGAGCGCGGTTTCAGACGGCACCTGATTCCGAGGCCCGGAGTGCCCGGAATCAATTTCCGAAGTTTGGCTCGGGTACGTTCAGTGAACGAACGAGCGGGAATTCCTAACTTTTGATCCGGTGCTCGGAATTGAAATCCGAGGGCACCGATGAACTCGCCGAGCCGATTTTCGCTTAAGGAGACCTTTTCGGAAGTTGCGTTTGTTGCGGGACGAAAGTTAGTTTTTGGGAGAATTATAAAAAGTTGAATAAAAAAAATGTAGAATTCTTTTTATTTTACTTTTGTAGGTTAACTCCTCTCAAAGGGAGTTAGGGGTGGGACCCACACCCACTTAACCTCCCTTGAGAGGATTAAGTGTGGTGGGACCCACACGAACCTAAACCTCTCATCTTCTCCCTTAAACTCCCCTTTTAATTTAAGATGGCAAGTTGGTTAATTAATGGCTTGAGTTGTCTTAATTCAAACCTTTGAAATTCAAATGGTTTGGATTGACTTAATAAAATAATCTCTTAGCTTATTTTGTTGGGTTAGAACTCTTTAGCCATCTTGAGAGCTTTTGAGAGCTTTTCTTCCTTCTTCAATCTTTGACGAAGAACGCTCAACTTGACGAAGAACGCTCAAGCTCCGACGAAGAACGCCACTCCTCTCTTCTTCGTCTTCCGTGTCAATGAGACGGAACGCCGCTTCCTCCTCGGACTCCCTTCGTCGGCATACGAAGATTCGCCAACGATGTATCTCTTCGGACATATCTCTTCGTCAGCGGATTTGACGAACGACTACCGCGATGCCCGACCTCCGCGACGTTGTCTTCCGCGGGACGTTGATAAATCTTCGAACTTATACCCAAGGTATGGGTTGTTGTATTTTGTTTATTTATTTATCCTTGTTCGTGGTTCATGCATGACTAACGTAAGGATTTAAGTTGTGTTATCATTTAACATGAGGGGGCCGGACCGCATGAACACGACCGAACCCCCTCCATCGTTCTTGTTGATTTATCTTGCGGGTGGAAACAAGGTGGCGTGGTGCCGTTGCACCACGCTGATAATTGTATGTTTATATTGCACGGCGCCGTCGCGCCGTGCCGTGGAAGAACCATCAAGAACGCGACGCCGTCGCGCCGCGTTAAGAGGAATCAGAGGCGCGGTGGAGGGGCGTGGTGCCGTCGCACCGCGCCGGACGACGAACACTGCGGCCGGTTCCGGGCCGCGGCGGGACGAGAAGACCGGCAGCCGGGCCGCCGGCATCGGAAGCCAGAAAGGGGACCGGATTTTTCCGGTCCCGTTGGAGAAAACCGGCCGGCAGTTGGCCGGCCGGAAGGTCAAATGGCGGGGGAAATAAATTCCCCCTGCCAGCTTAAACCCCCCCCCCCCCTCATTTATGAGGGGGGCAGTTTCCTTGAGGGGGGGCAGGCGGCCCCCCGGATCCTCCTCAAAGCGGGCCCCCAGGAGGGGGGCCGTTGATTGACAAAACGGCGCGGCTATGCCGCGCCGCCATTTGAAGAAGCGGGGGGCTTTTCCCCCCCCCTCGTGCTGCCTCCGTGCGGCGCCAGGCCGCCGCGCCGCCGGCCGGCCGGCCGGCTGGGTCGGGTCGACCCGGTTCGGGCCGACCCAGGGGGGTCGGGCCGGGTCGGCCCGGACCCGGACCCCCCCCCCGTTTCGAATCAGTTTCGGTCTTTTGGCCATAACTTGAGCCACAGACCTCCGATCGACGAACCGTCTGCGGAAACACGATCCTTGGATCGAGACGGTCGTTTCGGTATATCGCACTTAAGGTTTAGGAACACTTTGAGTTCGGCCGGGTTGGTTCGTTCTCGAAACCAACCGGGCCTTCGAAGCGGAAACGCTCATATCTTGAGCTACGGACGTCCGATTGACGTACCGTCAGCTTTGTTGTGTTCCTCTTAGTGAGACGGTTCTTTTGGCATACTCCGCCCAAGGCTTGGACGCAGGTGGAGTACGGTCGGGTTGGTTTTGCCTTAAAAACCAACCGGGCCCCGGGGACGAAAATGCCAATAACTCTCAGACCGGGCGTCCGATCGACGCGCCGTCTGTTGCGTTGAGTTCCTGTTGACGATACGGAACTTTTGGATACATCAACTCTGGACTTTGTGACAGTTGATGTATCAGCCTCTCGGCTCGTGGAGCGGATCCTCCGAACGAGCTTGCTGTGTGCGGGAGCCCTAGTGCTGGCTACGACTGTTCTGTGACTACTACTGCTACTACTGCTACTGTGACTGCGACGACGACAGTACAGAGATCCTGTGTGGATTCGACGACGACGACTACAACACTCAGCGATCCTACGTGGATCAGTGCTACAGGTCCTGTGTGGGCCCGATCATGTGTGGGTCTGATCCTGTGTGGGTCTTTGCGCTCAACGGTCCTGTGTGAACCAGCGCCTACAGGTCCTATGTGGGCCCGATCCTGTGTGGGTCTTTTGCGGGGGTTAGTTACCTATCGATCCTTCGTGGGTCCGATGACTTAGATGGATCAGAGATCATCTTTATCGTCCTTTGAAGAAGTATACCTGTGTGAGATGAAACCTATTGCTTTCCTGTGTGGAATACGTTTACTTTCCTGTGTGGACTGAGTTGTACTTGGGCTCGGAGGTTGGAGCGTATTTGAAATTGATGACTTAGGTATATGTATGGGCATATACCTAAGCAGTGTCGGTTGTTACTTCGTGTTTGTACCTTTCTTCATGGTTTATCCTTTTTGGATTTGAGAGACCTTCAGGGGTCTCGGGGTCCCTACTGAGTAGCTTATACTCACCCCTGCACGGGCTTTGCCCGCACTACGTTGTGTTGGTTGCAGACGACGGGCAGTGTTGATCTTAGCTGAGGCTTGCAGAGCAGGACGGTACCTGGAGGTGGACCACTGGGCGGGACGTGCTCGGAGCGGACGGCGGGACCCGTGGAGCTGTGGAGCTATCTGTACCCACCCTTCAGGTGGGATTTCCAGTGGACAGCTCGGTGTAGCGGCTTTTACTTTTCAGTTGCTGTTTTCCCTTTCGAGTTGTACTTTACTTTCAGTTTGTGTTTGTATACTGGCCCATTTACTTTTCCGCGCTTTCAGTTGTACTCTGCTTTTGCTTAGTATTTACTTTCTGCTTGCTTACTCTGTGGTGTTTGTTTACTTTACAAAGGCAATGCCTTCCCTTTTTACTGTAAATTATGCCTTGGTGCTAGTCGCCAGCCCCTGGCCTATGGAAGGCGGGCTTGGGGTAGTCACGGCACGGACCCCGAGGGCGGGTTGTGACAGTTATTTTATATCTTTAATGACATGAAAAACTAATTATTTACCAAATATATTTTTTCATAAAAAAATCATTTATCATTGATTTGTTTCAGTTTAATAAATTTATTTATTTGATAAGAACATTGACTAAAATGGTTATATTGTTATTTAAATATTGGCCTATCATTTATGAGAATATTATTGAGTTATTCTAACATGTTTTAAATATTACAAAGGGATATTTTTTTAATATATGTGACTAAAAATTAATGTATAAATAATAGTATGTTGATCAAAATAGTTACACCCTCAATTATATTTGTCTATTACTGGTCTTGGTAGAAGGATAATACGGTAATTTTATATCATAAGAGCGAGTTGATAAGAATTTAAAATTTCCTGATGTAGGATGGTAAAAATAAAGTGTTTTTCATTCCATTAAATACATGTTTTAATATATTATTTATTTGATATAAAATACCAAAAATCATGAAATTTCATATGGAAATGAATGGAAAAAATTAATGTAACCCTAGGTTTCATAATTGATTTTAGAGTATTAATCAAAAAAAATCGAGACAATAAAAAATTGTATTAAGTTATAAATTAATATAACACAGGATTATGAACACTAAAGAATTTAAAAGGGATTTTTTATTGAAATTTGTTTTTTAATATATAGGATTTACATTTAAAAACATAATTTATAATTTTTATAATTGTTATTTTCTAAAATGAACTTAATTTTTGAATTGATCGTCATAAAATTAACTTTGAATAATTTTGTTATATTTTCTAAAATAACAGATTTTATGGCGAATATTGGAACAATACCTATTTTTATAATACCATCAATTTTATAACATTATCATAATACAATAAAGACTTCAATGTTTTTGAAACATTTTTTATATAAAATATATATTTATAATGTAAAATAAATCATCTAAAAAATATAATGTGGAATTTATAAAACCCATATTTATCATTCCTGAAACATAAGTAATATGTTAGTATAAAAACAATTTTTATTCACTTATATTAAAAATTATTTTTCATCACTTGTAAAAAATAAATCAAAAAAAATTAATTAATATTTTTTATAAACATTTTCATCATATTTAATAAGTCCAATTTCATTTTTAGGCATAAAAGTATAATTAAAAAAATTAAATTTAATGACCATGATAATGGTGAATGAGTTATTTACAAATAATAAATTTATTGATGTTATGTAATATTAATATTATAAATTAAATTGACATATTTTATGTAATCACATTTTTTATTATTTTTTCACATATATAAAAATATATTATCACTCTTTTAACTCATTATTGTTGTTATATAAGATTACGAACAAGTAATGGTTAATGAATTATTTTTATACATATTTTTTCTATATATTAAATTTTTTAAATTTCATTTTTAGTTTATATTGTTTTGATATATAATTAGAGTATATGGAGAAATATTTAGGTTCAAAAAATTAAATTTTTGTAATATGGGTTACATTTTTTTTAATAAAGTATAAATTACTAGGTAAAAAGTTGTTACCAAGGTAAAAACCAAAATGATAAAATGAAAAACAAATAACAATTAAATGTATAGAAATATGTCTAAAAAATTTGTGAAAATTATTTTTATAGGATTTATCAATCTCATGCAACCTTTAAATTCATTATTTCTAAATTTTGGCGTAAATGACCCATAAATAATGTCATGGCATCCTTGAATAAGTAATACATATTTATATAAATTATGTTTTCTTCAAATAAAAAAATGAGATCACATGAACCACATTTCTCCACCCCTTACAAGTATTTTTATGCACTAATAATTAACCTTAGTCTCTCCAAAATTATATCCCCAAGTAGTAGATTTCATGGTAATTTAAACATACCAGTCTATGGATCCATAAGATGTTACCCAAGAAAGATTATCCAATGGGAGAGGTAATGTCTTCAACTCAACACGATTAATTCATTTCATATTCTACACCATAAAATATTTTATTTACATGAAAATATGATTATATCAGTTTTTATAACATTCTGAAATGTTAATATTCTAATGTAATGACCATTTTATGCCATCCTTTTAACCATTTGAAAAACCAAATATTTATCCGCTGTTATGTGTGGACTACAGCCTCCAAAAGTGATGTGTTCCACTTCTCATAACTACTATATAAGCATGCTCAAAGTGGGATCATATGAAAAAATATAATATTCAAAATATTTTCAAGATTCTAAAAATATAACCCATTTAATAACTTCTATATGATCTATGTCAAAAAACACATCACTCGTGCGTACGTACAGACTCCCACCTCCATGGAAGTGAAGTATTTTTATTTTCATCTAGTCATTTTTTTAAATCACTTATAATATGATTCCTGAACAATGAAATATAAATAATTTAATTAATATTCATTAATAATTATATTACCCCAAAAGAATCAATTTCTTAACTATTGTCACCCATATATTATATATTTTTCTTGTTTGTGTTAGTTTAGCCACCAATTTGAACAATGTTATAATTCTCTATGTTGTATGACTATGTTAACATAATTTGGACTCTATTATATATTTATTGTACAATAATTTTTTTATTATGGTTTTTTAATGGTAATACAATTATTAACCTTATTTTTATTAAACATATTTTTGTTTGTTATAAATTATTGAAATAAGATTGTCACCAACTTCGACATAATGAATCATATTAAAAATAATTATTAAATGAAATTAGAACATTAAATATCATTATGAGACATTTATTTTTGTACAAATATTTTTTTTCAAAGATTAAACTTGAGTCAATAAATAAGAATAAACACCTCAATCATGAAACTATTACTAAATTAAAAATCAATACTAATGACATTTGATAAAGAAAATAAAATATAACTAATTAAAATAAATGTAATAAATGATTATAAATGAATTTTATAAAATTTTATATGTCTGAAGATTTTTCTTAAAAAGGTCACTATGATATTTATCTTTTATATACATGAGGTTAGAGCATTTTTGGATACATAGGGTAAAATATGATGTTTTTTTCATCTCAATATTTCTGAATTGAGATATGATTCATATTCACAAGGGGTATCATTTTTGTGAGTTATATATTGAGAATTTATTTTTGTATCATAATCCATCTCTCGGTGTTGAGTTATAATGCTTCTTCTTTGACCTCATTATTCAAGATTAGTTCCTTACACACTAAAATTTTATTTCATTGTAAAATATCTTCTTATCTAGGGAGAATGAATTTATAAATAAAAACTTTCCCGTGTTGAATTTTTTCCTCAAAAAAATTATATCATTTTTTATAACAATTATAATTTTATTTAACAATAGTTTCCCATCCTTATCAATATTTTACTTTCCCTCTAATTTTCTCCTTATATTTTGAAATCCAATTACATGGAATATCATGTGACCATTACATTTCCCAATTCCTCTTTTCAAAATTACAAATTATTATTTATTTCAACAAAGTGAGGTTCGAAAAAAAGTATTTTAAAGTATTGAAAATGTTTTTCTTTCCATTATCGTATGCTTTGTCTTACACTCTACATTTTCACTAAAAACCTTATATAATTTTCATAGCACTAATATTAATGACAATTTTTAATAGTAATTTTTTTAAATTTTCTACTTCACAATTTTAAAAATTACCTTTGAATGTGACTTGTGACTACATATTTTAATAGTATGGTAGAAACCCTTTTATAGTATATATAATCATGTAATAATTTTTATTTATTAATATTACTTTCCATTTTTTAAATATATTTCCAAATGATTCTAAGTATCTATAATTTTGAAAGGAATAGTAAATAATCATATATTTTTTTAAAGTAGCAAATCTAATTTTATAAGAAATTTCTGATTTTATAATGGATTTTAAAGGCTTAGTTTTCTGAAAAATAACTCTTATTTTTATATTACTTCTTATATAATACCATTGAAAGAATATTTTTGTTATAATATATTTTCTAAAATTCATTTTTATTTGTTTTAATTGATAATTGTTATTAATCTCAAAGTACTCTTTTTAAAATAAATTATTAAGGTGTTTTTAATCCTTTTTAAAAAATGTATTACCTTTTATTTTTCATGTGATTTATTAAATTATATTAAAAAGTATTCTTCATATATGTCAATATCCTTAATTCTCCTTATGTTACACTTTGAAATTTTTCATCCAAAATACAACTTTTTTATATGGATAGTGTATAGTTTATACTAGGAACATTTTCTCTGAAACTTATCTCCATTCAGTGGGATAATTAAATGATGTTTTAGGATTAAATGTTTTCATGTTATAATGTCATATAAATTCCAAGATGATTATAATGCGATAAGTGGGTCTTATATAACCCTAAAATTCATTGGTAAATGTTTTAAACTGGATTATATAAATATTTCATGTATGAACTTAATGAGGATAAGATACATTTACAAGACTGATCATTAACTGAATGTGTTTATATCTGTTCACAAGATTGCGAGCGAAAATGATTTATAGTTTCTATGTTCACAATATTGAGACTAAATATGATGAATGTAACACCTCGAGGTTTTATGAGATATATTATTTTTCTTGTAATTGATATATTGTGTTGTACACTATACAACTATTAGCTTGCTCTATATTCAGTACTGTATTAGATTGCAATATATGCAACAATATTCTTGACTAGTGTTGCACACAATTCCAAGTTCTTTTGATTGAATTCATTTCACGTAACACCATGTATAAATTTTGTTCAACATATAAACTATGTTTGATTTTGTTATATGAAAAACCAAAGGAATCTTTTATTACTCTCAACACTGACTTGTCTTGCGTTACACGCAAGAGCGTCCTTCCTCGATAGCTTTCCTTGTACACGATACTATGTTTCCATAAACAAAGATATTTAATTATTATTTAAATGGGATATAAACTATACATTATGAATATTATTAATCACATTTTTAATTTTATATCATTATCATTCATCTTACACATTTTCTAGAATATGGTTTGAGAACAAAATTAATATTTCGGATAAAATAAGTATTTTTCAAAAAATATAGTTTTGCGGTATTTTGATTGCGTACCCACATTAAATATAATTTTATAAATGTTTATATGGTCAATTTTAAAAAATAAACTTCTTCTTTTGAATTAAGATATAAAATTTTACGTTGGGTAATTTTTTTGACATTTTTCGGATAACTTTCATATTTTGTTGAATAGTAAAAATGCGCTAAATTTTGATTAAAGAAACTTTTTTATCGAGATAATTTATATGGTTAAATTATAATAATGAGTTATTTTAAAGTATAAATAGAATATATTTTTACCATTTAATATAATTTATTTCTTTATCATTAATTTTACACTGAATACATTGGTAAAAACATTTCAATCTTTTGCAATGTTTTAAACAAAAACCCATTTTTTCAATAATGGGATTAATTATAAATTAATTACTGCATATATTTTGTTTTTATTTTGAAAAAATTTATTCCTTATTTGGAATAAGCAGTTCCAAATTGTGTAAATTTGTATATTTTATTTTTAGACAATATGAATAGTAACTACGGTAAATTTTATTTACCTCAGTTAAAGGTAAATCGGGTAATTAAGGGTAAAAATAAAATTATAAAATTACCCTAATACTTATCTTAATATAATTGGATGATTATATTTCACCCTAAAAAATACTCGGATTGAAATAGAATCTATTGTAACCCACTTGGATGAGATTAAGACCTTTAATTTATTTTATTTGAATGAAATTGAAATATGTCTCACTCAAACTTTAATAATTAAATTATTTTGAATATAAGGTAATACAAAATATAAATTCGATTATAAATACTCATTTTAAATATAAAATGTTTTTTTATCATATTAAATTATTTTTAATTTTTAAGAAATACATAATTACCTTAATATCTTATACATTAATGATGCAGAAATTATTTATTTAGTGAAAAATAAATAATATAGTTTTTATTAAAATAATAATACTCAGAAAAAGGACCAAAAACTTGACCAAAACTTATTGGTAGAGTATATCTAAACAATAATCATCCAAGGGTCTACTTTTGGACCATTTAGATCCTTATAAAAGAGATTATGACATTTATATTATTTTATTTTAAATGATGTCAAAGTTGTCACCTTCATAATTTAATAAATATAACATTTTATAAGTTGGGTGTTTTAGAAGGTAAATTTTACTAAAAGTATAATTTTGAAATATATTATATTTATCTTCATCATCGTATTTTATTTTTAATTTTTATGCAAAAAATAAGTATATTAAATAATTATACAAAAATGTTGTAGTTATTATTTTATTAAGAGAAATTTCAAATAAATTGTTTTCAAAATATTAAAATAAATATTATATGAACTAATTAATGTGATCCAACAATTTTAGAGATTAATATGAAATGTTTTAAATCTACTAAATATTTGTTTTTCAAATTGATCTTCTGTTAGGATTTTATTTAAATTCAAAAAATTAATAGTGTCAAAATTGACACTATTGATATTTTATAAAACTAACATATTATTAAGTAATTTAAAAATCACAAAAATATTTAAAAAATACATATTGAAAATTATACGGTCTAAAATAACATAAATTATTCAATTTTGTTAAATTAACAATACATAAGTAAGTATTTATACCCATTTAAAATTTATAATGTTATTACCATAAATAAAATTAAATATATTAAATAAGGATAAATCAAAATGATAAGGATTAAAATAAAATAAAAACATGTATAAATTTTATTAGTTGATGGGATTACAACCCTATCTTATCTCATCTTCTCTGTTGAGTAATTTGTTAGGTTGAAATGTTGGTTTTGAGTGTATTATAAATTAATATTTTTGAGGTTTCCAAAAGTGCATCTCTCCTCTCTTATAATAGGGCACCTCCTCCCTCCCCTATTCACTCCATTTTTCCCTTTAAACATGGAAAAACCCTATCAATTTACCTTATCTACTACCGTATAAACATACTCGAGTTCTTTTTCTTCTTAAAATTCCATCTTTAGTTCCCTAATATGAGGATTAGAAGAGGAACATACAAGAAGAGGTAATATCCTTTACCGATTCTTTCAAACTTCTTTCTTCTTCTAATTCCTCTATAAGAGTTTTTTCTTTATTAACTGTTAACTCCAACATCAATTTTACACTGAAGTGTTATTTTTTATACTAAATCAACAATATTCCATCTTTTATCCATCATATGAAAAATTAAATCACCACGTGTGCATACGTACGGCCTACAGTCTCCACGTCGTGGTGCAATCTGTTCTTTATCACCAACATACTTGGATGGGTATAATGTTGGAGGAAATGACTATATATGATTATTTTAAAGTGATATTTATTATGAAATATTATACTCAATACAATTCAATACAATTCTACAATCATGGGAATGATATCGTCGCCCGTGCGTACGTACGGTCTACCTTCTCCAGGATGTGATGTGATACGTTCTACATGATCTTCATTGAAGACTGATTATATAATTGAATTGAATTAATAAATATGGTATATATCATACTAATACCATCATTTATATTATATATCTATAACCTAAAAATATGAATATGAATTTATTCAACAAAACATGCATAAGAACAAAAAGCTGTTAACACCCGAATAACGATTAACTATGAAATGTTACTAATAAACAGATAAGAATATGACCATATATGATATCATAAAAATTACTATGATCCTGGAATAAGTCAATTAAATTATTTAAATAATTATACAGGTGGTACAGAAACGTAAAAATCATATCAGACCTAAGCTAAGGGAAAATCTCACAATCTCATTTTTTTGAGATTGTTTATACGTAAGTATTTACTGGGGAATATTTATTATCCATGTCCATGTTTCCTAAATATGAAATATTATTTCTACAGTAAAAAAAATTTTTAATCCAATTTTACCCATTGATGAATTTTTATTAAATTATATGAAAGGAATTTTTTATATGTTTTAATTACGAGATACTTTTGGACTTTTCTGGAAAAAGTATGAGAAGAATGTTTTTTAACTTATACGGCATGAACATATTTTTATAGTTACATAACACCTTATTTCCATGAATATTACTATATAATATTTCGTGTTTATATTAAAAAAAAATTCATTTCTTTTAAAATTTCATGGAACTTTGAGAAAAGAAAATGATTTTGAAGAGGAAATGATATTTTCCACAAGAATTCATTTCAAGTGTTTTATCAAAACTATTTCCATCTAAGATGAAATTATTTAATATTTTTATGTTTCAAGTATAATTTTTATATTATTTACAAGGTTTGATTTTTTTTATGATGAAATGATATCCACTTATTTTATATGGATTATGTTAGGATGGGATGATGTTTATGAAACCCAATTTATTCATTGGGATATAATGAATAATTTATGTTTATTTTGTGAAACACGTAAAAATGATTTCATTATGAGTGGGGGGACCTATATCTCCCTGTAACGAATTGGGTAATGATTTATATCTCATGATATAGACATGGCTGGAACGACATGTAAATGTAGTTCAGTAATACTCAGCTGGAACGGAAAGTAAACCTGGTTCAGTAATGGACTTCGTCCACAATGATGGTCTTGGTATAAATGCCTTGGCTACTATGGAAATCATAAAATGTTCTTATTAGTTTTCCAAAATTACATGTTTTATCCCCATGCTATTTTATCATGACTAATGGTCCTTTATGATCTATAAATTACGTACTACCAAGATTTATTTCATGACTCATGATTTTGATGTTTAAACTTTATGTTAATATTTTTTAGTTCAAATATTTAGAGTTTGTTTTATTTTCTCCATGCTTACCCTCACTAAGATTTTGAGCTCACCCTTTTTATTTTTTCATTTCCCCATGATATAAAGGAAGGTTTTAGGTAGGAAAAAATGGTAAGATCTTTATATGATATGTTGAAAATCATTCACCATAATTAGAAGATTATGTTACAGGTTTCCAAATACACTAAACTAATACAGTCATTGGGCGTATCATTGTGTCAAGTATTAAGTTTTCAAAAAAATTATTGCAATTTCCATGTACGTCATGCTTGAGACACTACAGTTGGTATCAGAGTGAAGGTTTAGTCAACCTTTGGAAACTAAGATTTGAAAACTTTACTGAGATCCCTAAAGATATTTCTAACGTATGTCTAGGGATATCTCTAAGGGTATGTATAACTATAGATTATAGTCCTAGAATTATGGAAACGATCATGAATAACCTAGGGTGAACATAAAGTGTCATTGATTAAGAAGGTGTCATAAGTTAGACATCCTATAAGTGACTTCTTATGGTTATGTAGTTCCATGTTATTTTAACTTTTACTTGCACTATAGTTTCTGGTTTTAGTCCTTGGAGGGAACCAGAAGGAATTCGGTTGACATTGAATCTGATGGAGAAATTGGTGAATATGAGCAACAAAATTCCATAATTCCTAGAGATAAAGATATTGGGATTATGCAGAATCATTCATTACGACATATGATTAATAATGCGAACTTTAGTGGAATTCTTAAGTCATAAAATAAAGGGAAGATATACTTTTATGCATGTTATCATGGTAAGAAACAAAGAGGAAGGAAGATTAATATTTCTACATATCAAGAAGAATGGAAGATGAACCTTGAGGAATACCTCAAATGGAGGGTAAGATGTTGTCTGTGTGGGGAAAAGGGTCATAGAGTAACAGACTGTGATTATGTTTAATGTATTATATGTGGGGAACACAAGAATTACCCAACTCAATGCCCCTACCAAAGAGGTTAATTCTAAATCGAGGGTGGGACTATTCCATTCCAATCATTGAAGAGGATGGATTGAAGTGTATATGTATTGGTATTCAAGAATAAATTTTTAGAGGTACTTTAATGGTATTATGGAATATTCTAATATCTATGCCCCATTATGGTTCTGCTTAAAAATATGGTATGGGTAACCATGAAAACTGTTTGAAATATTTTTAAAATGTAGATGGTATGTGCATAATGAAGGGATAATGAGAAAATAATATGTTTGATAGTATTAATGATCTCATGATTGAAATAAGGACAAAGTGATATCAGGATTTGAGTATATATAATTTTTAGGATTTTTGTATGTGGAAAGAGTTAACTTTTGACAGCATTCATGTTTTCACTAATGTTCTATGGTAATTCATGTTTCAAAAAACTTCATGATTAAGGTATTAATATGTTTTTAATGTGACAATCAAGAACTACCTTATGATATATGGGAGAAAAATATTAAGTAGATTTAGTTCACCTCCTTCAAACTTTTTATATTTTTAGTTTCTAGAAGAATTGTAATGTTATCCATTTATTGACAGTAGAAGTTATATTGTATTTTATGATTAAATTATTATTTCACTATAGATGGACTCATGATTATTTGATAACCTCTTCTAACATTTTTGTTGAGATAGATGGAATGACCTATGATTCTATCACATGATCGGCTAACACTTCACGAATGGAAAATTCAACTTCATTTTTTTAAGAGGTGAAGTGGAAATTGTTGAAGTCATGAACACCAGGGAGATTTCACCAAAATGAAATAAGTATTACTTCTAATTCAAAAATTATTCAACATTAGGGAAATGTTCTTAAAAACCAAAAATTTTCCCCTAGTACCCAATTATCCAATGAATCAGATTGTCCCTTAAATCATTGTAGATTTATTGTTTTCTAGTAGTCAATTTTCTCCAAACCTAATTCTTTATCACAATCCATTAGAACATGATGTTTAGATTTCTCATCCATATCCATGTTTTCACTTCCCACCTATGTTCTCCTATGCGAAAGCCCAGTTATGAGTTACTTTGGTTAACACTAACATTTCAAACTTTCATTTTTAAAATGCTGTCTTAGTATCCTTTTTTACGATGTGGTTTTCCTTTAAAGAAACTTTTGCATAGAAAAGAATTTATACCCCCGATGAATTTTGAGGGAGAAATTAATTTTAAGGGGGGTAGAATGTAACACCCATAGATTTTATGAGAGATATTTTTTTAATTTCATTGATGTATTGTGTTTTGTACTAAACCATGATTATCTTGTGTTATATGCAATACCGTATTAGATTCCAATATATGCAACACTATTCTTGGCTTTGTTGCACAAAATTCCATGTTTTTTTGATTGAATTAATTTCACGTAACACCAAGTATAGATTTTATATAACATATAAACTAGTTTTCGATTATGTTATATACACCACCAAAGTAATCTTTCAGTACACACAACATTGACTTGGCTTGAATTACACGCAGGAGCGACCTTCCTCGATATCTTACGTTGTACGCGATACTAAGTTTCTATAAAAAACTATATATTACTGTTATTTAAATTGGATATAAACTAGAAGTTATGAATAGTATTAACAACATATTGAATTTGATAACATAATCATTCATCTTACACATTTTCTAGAACATGGTATGAGAACAAAATAATTTTTTCTTATAAAATAAGTATTTAAAAAAAAATGCAGTTTTCTTGCCTTTTGATGGAAAAACCACTTTAAATATAATTTTTGACTTGTTTATAAGTTCAATTTTAAAAACTAAACTTCTTATTTTGAATCAGGATATAAATTTTTACATTGGATAAAATTTTGATATTTTTATGATAAATTTCATATTTTGATGAATAGTAAAAACACTCTAAATTTCACCTAAAACAACTTTTTTATCTAGAATATTTATATGTTTAAATTATAATAATGAATTTTTTTAAAGTATAAATATAATATATTTTTACCATTTAATAAAATTTATACCATTATCATTAATTTTACATTGAATTCATAAGTAAAAACATTTCAATATTTTGAAATGTTTGAAACAAAAACCCATTTTTTCGACAACAAGATTAATTTTAAATTATTTGCATAATATTATATGTTTTGTATTTGGAAAAATGGATTAGATATGTGGAATCAGGAGGTTCAAATTGGATAAATAGGTAACATTTATTTTTAGACATTATGAATAGTAACTATGGTAATATTTATTTACCATAGTAAATGGTAAATCAGGTAATTAAGGGTAAAAATAATATTATAAAATTACCCTAACACTTGTATTAATATAATAGGATGCTTTTATTTCAACCTAAAACATAATTGGGTCGAAATGGAATCTATTGGAACTCTCTTGGATAAGAATAAGACCTTTAATTTATTTTATTTAAAGGACAGTAAAATATGTCTCACTCAAACTTTAATAATTAAATTATTTTTAATATAAGGATATACAAAATATAAATTCAATTATAAATAGTCATTTTAATGATATAATGGTTTTATTTATCTTTATAATTTATTTTTAATTTTTAAGAAATATATAATTACCTTAATAGCTTATACATTAATGATTCATACATAAATTATTTAGTGAAAAATAAATAATAGAGTTTTTATTAAAATAATAATACCCATCAAAAGGCACAAAACCTTGAAAAAACTTATTGGTCGAGTATATATATACCATAATGATCCAAGGGTCGACTTTTGGACCATTTTGAGCATCATAAAAGAGATTATGACATTTATATTATTTTATTTTAAATAATGTCGAATCTGTCACCTTCATAATTTAATAAAGATAACATTTTAAAAGTAAAGTGGTTTAGAAGAAATTTTTTACTAAAAGTATTATTATGAAATATATTAGATTTATCTTCGTCATAGTATTTTATTTTTAATTTTTATGAAACAAATAAGTATATTAAATAATTATATAAAAATTTTGTACTAATTATTTTATTGAGAGAAATATCAAATAAATGGTTTTAAAAATATTAAAATAAATATTATATGAACTAATTAATGTGATCCACAATTTTTATAGATTAATATGGCATTTTTTTAATATATTAAATATTTTTTTCAAATATATCTTCTGTTTGGAGTTTACTTAAATTCAAATAAATTAATAGTGTCAAAATTGACACTATTAATATTTTATAAAAATAACATATTATTAAAAATTTTAAAAATCAAAAAAATATTTAAAAATTAAAATTGAAAGTTATAAGGTCTAAAATGTTATAAAGTATCCAATTATGGAATATTCACAACACATAAGTAAGTATTTTAACCATTAAAAATTTAGAATATTATTACCATAAATAAAATTAAATAGATTAAATAAGGATAAATCAAACTGATAAGTATTAAAATAAAATAAAAATCTATCTTAATTTTATTGGTTGATGATATTAAAACCCTATATCATCTCATATTATAATATGAGTGATTTTTTTGGTTTTGATGTGGGGTTTTATTTTATTATAAATTAATATTTTTGAAATTTCCAAAAGTGCCCCTCCCCTCTCTTATAAATGGTCACCTACTCCCTCTCCTCATCACTCCATTTTTATGCTTCAAACAAGGCCAAAACCAATCCATTTCAGTTATCCACATTACTAGAAGGATACTATGGGTCACAATATTCTTCAAAGTCCAACTTTAGTGCCCTAATAGGAGGTTTATAAGAGGCACGCCCAAGAAGAGCTAATATCCTTTACCGATTCTTTCAAACTTCTTTCTTCTTATACCTCCTCTATATGAGTTGTTTCATTGTTAAGTAATAACTTCAGTATAAATTTTATACTGAAATGTTATTATGAATATTAAATAATCATATTCCATAATATATCCATCCTATGAAAAATGAAATCACCACGCGTGTGTACGTCCGGCCTACCATCTCCACACCGTGGTGTAATCTATTTTTCATCACCAACATAATTGAATGGGTATAATGATGGAATAAATAAATATATATCATGATTTTAAAGTTATATTGATTCTGAAATATTATATACCATACACTTCAATACAATTATACAATCATGGGAATGATATCGTCACTCGTGCATACGTACGGCCTACCGTCTCCACGATGTGATGCGATTCGTTCTATATGATCTTCATTGAAGAATGATCATATAAATGAAATGACTGAATAAATATGATATATATTATACTAATAAAATTATTTAAATTATATAACTATAACCTAAAAAGTGGAATAAGAATTTATTTGACAAAACATGCATAAGAACATAAAGCAGTTAACACCCGAATAACGAGTAACAATGAAAGGTTACTAATAAAAAGATAATAATATGATAATATATTATATATTAAAAATGACTATGATTCTTTAATAAGTCAATTAAATTAGTTAAATCATTATACATGAGGTTCAGATACATACAAAGCATATTGGACCGAATTTAATGGAAAATATCACAATCTCATTTTTATCAAAGATTGTTTATACATAAGTATTTACTAGGGCATATTTATCATCCACGTCCCTGTTTCCTAAATTATTAATATTATTTCTATCCTCCTACATTTTGTTAAATCCAATTTTACCCATTGGATAATTTTTATTAAATTTTAAGATTGGAATATTTTTTTTGTTTTCAGTATGAGATACTTTTTGACTTTTCTGAAAAAAGTACGAGAAGAATGTTTTTTTAACTTATATAGCATGAAAGGATTTTTACATTTTCATAATACCTTATTTCCATGCATCATACTCTAAAATATTTAATGGTTATTTTCAATGAAATTATTTTCTTTTAAATTTTCATGAAATTTTGAGAAAAGAAAAGGATTTTTAAGAAGAGTGTATATTTTCCTCAAGAATTCATTTCAACTGCTTTGTCAAAACTATTTTCAATATAAGATAAAATTATTTAATATGGTTGTGTTTCAAGTATAATGTATCTATTATTTACATGGTTTTATTTTGTTCATGATTAAATGATATCAATTTTTATATGGATTATGTTATGATGGGATGATGTTTATGAAACACATTTTATTCGTTGGGTTATGATGAATGATTTATGTTTATTTTTTGGCACATGTTAGAATGATTTCATTATGAGATGAGTGGGACTTATATGTCCCTCAAATGCATTGGTTAAATATTTATATCTCATGAGATAGACATGGCTAGAACAAAAATTAAATCTGGTTCAGTAATACAGGGCTAGAACGGCAAGTAAACCCAGTTCAGTAATGGACTCCATCCACTGTAATGGTCTTGGCATAAATGTCTTGGTAACTATGGAAATTATAATATGTACTTATGAGTTTTCCATAATTACATGTTTTATTCCCCTGATATTTTATCATTATTAATGTTCCTTTATTATCTATTCCTTACATAATGTAGGGATTTTTTTTTCACGACTCATGATTTTGATGTTTAAACATTTTTTTTCATATTTTAATGTTAAAATTTATATGGTTTGTTTTATTTTCTCCATGGTTACCCTTAATAAGAATTCAGGCTCACCATTTTTATGTTTTCTCTTCCCTAGGATATAAAGGAAGGTTTTAGGTAGGAAAAAATATGAAGATATTTTTGAGATATGTTGTATATCTTTAACCATAATAAGAAGATAATATTCCCAGTTTCCAAAGACACTAAACTAATAAGATCATTGGGCGTCTGTTTGTGTCATGTATTAAGATTTCTGCAAAAGTATTGTAATTTACTTATACTTCAATCTTGGGACTCAACAATGAAAATGTTCTATATTAAATATATTTATCATGAACATGATTTAGATTATCTACACTCACAATATTGAATGTGAACATGATGAAAATTATCTATTTTTTACCATATTAAGATTGAGCATGATGCCAATTGTTAGAATTAAAAAGAATTACCAAGAACATGATGTTGTTATATTTGTTCAAAATTTTTTGATTTCCTATATGTATGTTTATTCCAAAATTCTAAAGTATATTCTTATGTTTTGTTCTATGGATCATGTTTACTATCTTACAATCATATACCATGGTATATGATTTTTTAGATTAATGTCCTTCCTTCATGAATTATATAAAACTTTTATTATTTATTTATCTCTTTTATAAAATATTTCTCCCATACCCATGAATTTTCATATTATTATGATCTAACCCTTTATGAAATGGTCATAAGATTTTCCTAAATGAGTATCTGAGCTCACCACTTTCATATGATTCCATTTTCCCGGTTATGAAGACAAATATTACTTAGGAGATGTATAAACATGGATATAGTGTAGTTTTATTATAAAGAATTTTTTTATGAGTAACACAATATATGATCCTTATATAGATGACACTAAAATAAACTAAACGTTATATTCAAGGTATTCTATGATAATTGTGATATATAAAGTTTTAGTTTTTTAAATATATAAACTTTTACATTTAGTCATATCATATTGTATCAAATATTTTGATTAAATAAAGTATTATAGAACCGAACCTAAGAGAGTGGGTCAGGCTGTTATTAAAATAGAGGGTTTTTTGTTTATTTTCATTTTGGGTTTCTTTTTTATATGTTTTATCAGTTTTAACATTTTTGGTAGTTTTATTTTATGTTTTCATTAATGTATATTTCATAATTACTCTAATTATTAACTAGATTAATTTTTGAGTTGTTATATTTTCTATAAAATGTTGTACACTGAATTGATGTTCCTTTTTAGATTTATTAGTGGGATTAAATTTTCCACGTGTGTTTTATTGATTACAAGATAAGTGTTTTTTTAGTGGTGATTATTAATTCGATTTTGGCCTTTCCACATACCATTTTTGGTGTCCAGTTCAGGGATTACCTATGTTGTTTTGTTAAAAATGGTATTAGAGCCTAGGTCATAAAAAATAGGTCGAGGTTTTGGATGATTCATTTTATTATTTGGGGGAATATGTTAGAAACAAATATTAAGGATATTATAAGGACTTGAGGGGTATCCCATAGATACGTGCTTGATCACCACCCATCGTGGTGGTACTTCAGTGTATATGGGATGTATATGTTTGGATTTTAATTTTGAGTTTGTTTATGGTTTTTTATGTATTTTTATGTTATTTGATGTTATCTTAATCCCCATTGATTTTACCGATGACATTAATGGTGTCACAATGTTTTTATGGTGTATATGGATAGAAAATTATGTTTTCATGGTTAATACACATGATCTAGAAAACAAATATAGAGATAATGTTCCAATTATCTAAAATCATGACATATCTTATTATATTATTATTTAATGAATTTCTAACCTACATAGTCATACCATAAATAACCTTATTTCCTCCTTAGTTGATTTTCTTTTTCCGTATTTCCCAATAGATTGTATCATATGGTTTTAATGAGTCTTTAATTGTTGAATTGATATTTATTGAATTGGGTTTGTTCAATGTGTATTCCTTGTTATTGGGGATTATATTTTAATTTTTGTTTTATGTTTGAAGAATGGTTTTGGGATGAAAGAAGTGATATTATTGTTTTATTCAGAAAATTTTTATTTGTTGGGGGTGTTCTCCATTTTTTTAGAGTGTTTTAAAAAAAATTGTAGATTTTAAAATGAAATATTTTATATATTTTTGTTTAAAGAGGGGGTCAATAGACATGAAAATAGGTTTTTACGTCAGTTATTTGATAACTAACGTAAAAAATGGAATGAAATAGGTTTTTACATTATTTATTTATTAACCGACATAGTATATATTCTTTCACATCGAATATTATTTTACCTACGTGAAAAACGCTTGGCAGACTGGTTTATAACGATGGTTATGAAAAAAAAATGACTTGATAAACTCTTCAGAGGTGTAGTTTAGTACGTTATTTATTCTATAAAAAATGTGAAAAAGTACATACTATGTCAGTTATTTAAAAACCGCTGTAATAAATCACTACTCCAAAGTGTTTTCCACATCAGTTTTTGATGAACCGACGTGAAAAACATATATTTATAATGTCTCTTGTATTAACGTTGGCCAAAAGCGGATGTAAAAAATAAAAAATAATAGTTGTAAAAAATGTTTTCTGCACTAGTGTTTGTTTAACAATAATCCATGATTTCTTATATTATGTTAGCTATTACCCACAAGGTTATTAATTTTAATCGAATGAAAAATTTTATATGTCTATCATGTAATTGAATGAGATGTTTAATTCATATCCAATTTATATTCTTCTAGAATAAAATTCATTTAATGATATTTTTTAGGATATTTTTGGTATAAGATTGGGGTTTGTCTTGATGAATGTAAAATTTTTGGGGTAATATGAATCTTAGTAATCATTCCCTCTTTATAAGAATTACCCTTCCCATAACCTTGAGGGAGAAACTATTTTTCTTGCTCTAAAAACATAGTTCAACTATCTTTTTGGGAGGTAGTTTATGGTATATTCTGATCATAAGAGCCTGAAGGATATATTTATTTATATGGATCTGAATTTTTTATAGAGACACCTTTTAGTATCTTTATATTTTTTATTTTTATATTTCTTATAGTCTAGAAAAGGGAATGTGGTTGTTGATGAGTTGAGTAGGAAATTGTTGACTAAATCCATGAATGAATTTGGTGAAGAATTGTATCTAATGAGTTTATTCATAAAATTGAACTTGGGAGTGTAAGAGGATAGTGTTAATGTATTATTTTCTTTAGTGAAGGATGAATTATTATTTGAGTATTGGGTTTAACTTGAGCAGGTGTTAGATACAAATTTATATCATTTTTAGTAAAATCTAAAATGTTGGGGATACCATGGGTTATTTTTCCTAGTGTCTTGTGGATACTTTTTTTAGAGGTGGGTTAGTCATTACTAGATATTTGAGGTAGGAATTTATGGATGATAGACAATGTTACTATTGGTGTATACACATTTGTTATACCAAGAGATATCATTATTCAATAAATATGTATTGGTGGCCGAGGATGCTGTTATCAACTCTATACATCATGTAACAGTGCCTTACTTTTCAGAGAATTAATGTGGAGTAGCAAATACTCAATCATTTGTTTCAATGTTTTCCTATTCCGATATGGAAGTGGGATTGTATTTTTACATATATAATAATTTTTTGTACTATGGACATCTAGCAGGAAGGATACTATATGGGAGATCATTGATTAACATACAAATTCATCTCATTTCTTCCATATCAAGGAGATGAACATGGTGGAGTAACTCAGGCACTTATACATTTGAGACGTTGTGAGGATCTATGGAGTTTACTATGAAAATGTTTTTAATAGGGATCGAAAGTCTACATCTTGGTTTTGAAATGTTTTATAAGAGAGGGTGGGTTGTGAGATGAAGTTATACACAACTTAGCATCCACAGATGGATTGTAATTTTGAGAAATCTATTCATTCTTTGATTATATGATTCTAGAATGTGTTCTTGATTATAGGGGATCATGGGAAAATAACCCTCATACTAGATTAATTTTCTTCAATCAATATTTATTAGGTTTCGATTAAAATAATTCAATTTAAAGCATTGTATTAATAGTAATGTTGATTTCCCTTATGTGGGTACAGTTGGGAGAGTAATACTTTATCGGACCAAGACATGTTCAATAGACAGTGGAGAAAGTGAAGATGATCTTTAAGAGAATAGTGATAGATAAATTTCATCAAAAATCATATTCGGACCGTCACTTTCACCCACAAGATTTTGAGGTTGGTGATCAGGTCTTTCTCAGAGTTCCCAACACTTGGGATACTGTGGATTGGGTAAGAAGGGTATGATGACACCAAGGTTTGTTCGAAATTTATATATCATTTAATGAATTAGAATTTAATATTATTGGTTAGAATCTCTAGAGACCCAATCTTAACATACATGGATATTACATCATTTTATATGAAAATTTAGCACATTACATAAATACATTCCTGAGAACCATAATAGTTTAGTTTATTTTGAAACAGGAAATAAATATTCTAACTCTATGAAAGATCTTCATTGTTTCCCAAAGATATCTTACCCATTTTAATTATAAATAATATCATTCTTCATAACACATGGAAAATAAAAATAAATAATGGCTGATATTAGACGATTAATAAGGGTAAAAAGAGGAGATAAACAATAATAACATGAGAATAAGGGTATGATAACATGATAATAACATTTTATGTTCATACCATACATATTAAAGATAATAAAGAGGAGTCATGGTTTTAATATTTTTAGTACATAAGACTTGAATCATGATGGAAAAAAGTGAATAATATTTGAAAACATAAATTAGGAATAAGACATGGGAATTCCATGCCATGGATACATACCAAGACCTTTATAACATGTAAAGAATGGGATAATAACATGTGTATCTACTTAAGTATTAGAATTATCTCCCATGTACCCTATTGTTTAGTGATTGGGATTACCTCCAATATTCCATCTTGATTCGATCATGGGATTCCCTCTCATGTACCCTCTTGTTTAGGGCTTGGGATTCCCTCTTGTGTACCCTCTTATTCTGGGCTTAAGACACCCTCTTGTTTTAGGATTAGGTTGCCTCTCGTGTATCCTCTTGAGTTCATACAACAATTATAATTACCCAATTCATTAGAGGGAGATGTAGGGCCCACCCATCAGGTAATGAAATCATACATTAAAGTTCTATAAGATTAAAAAAATTCATCATATTATGACCCATGAAATGAAATAGGTATCATTAATGTTTCATCACATCATAACCAATGGATAAGGGAAAGGTTTCATAATAATTTAATCAAATCATAACCAATGAAAAAAGTGGGTTTCAAAATAATATAAAAAATTTAAGACAGACATGTTTGAGAAGAATCATTCCATCACATCAAAGATATTTTAATAAGTAATATAAATGGTATTCATTAACTACAAAAAATTATGTCATCTTAGAAAGAGAAGGATTTAGAAAGATAACATGGAACATTTATTCACTAAAATAGACTTTGTTAGAAAATTATTTTCATAAATCCATTAAAAAAACCATTTCATACAAATATGGATTTAAAATTTCTTTTAAAACATTTCTTGATGAAAATTTATTTTCTGCTTTATAATTTTTTTTAAAATCGTAATGAATTTTAAAAAACATTTTCTTTGAAAACACATTGAAAACGTAAAAAGAAGGCTTGAAATAATTTTGGGGAGACATTTCTAAAAAAATGATTTTGGAAATTTATAAATAATTCTATAAATCCTTGAAATCATTTACTTAGAAAATAAAATTTTTGAAAAATTATTATGGTAGATTTCATAATCATTTTACTCAATTTTTAAACAAAACCCATTTTTAAAAAACTTATTCTTTGAAAACCACTTTAAAATCAACAAATTCTGATAATATTAAGAAAAACTTTCTTTTAAATATAAACTTGTAATATTACAAGGTACTCTTCATGGAAATTATGATCATGATGTTGGGTAAGTCTGTATATGCCGAACATTCGTTGTGCACACAACAAAAGCATAGAAAAGTGCCTTGATCAAAAAATGATAAGAGGAATAATTTAAATTTTTGTATAAAAAAATCATGTGTAAACTTTTCCATAAAAAATAATAGGATTTTATTTGAACATTTTTAAAATAATTTTTAGAAAACATATTTTTAAAGGAACACAGATTTCCGAAAAAAAGGAGAAATAAAGTCTGATTTTCAAAAAAAACATTTTCCTAATTATATTAAGTTAAAAAATGGAAAAGAGTATTAATAAATTAAGGTATCATGGATAAACAGAGGAGAATAAAATCGTTACCATTGTGGGAACATTGAATCATAATAATATGGAAATACTAACATTAAATGAAGCAAAAATATATTAAAAATAATTTTATCATTATATAACATGTCAAAGGGAAGTATATATAATTTCTAGAAAAATATAGGGGCATAATAAGTCATGAATCACAATGAAGAAAAATTGAGAAAAAAATTACTTTACCAATTTGGTAACTTTTGAAACATAAAACCAATGAATTAATATATTAAAATAGATATATAAAACCCCATATATTTATTTATAATAATCATAGAATACATCCTAGATTAGTATATAATACACACATATGAAATGAGTGTTGAATAAGGCATATATGTCATGGAAATAAAAAGTGAAAAGAACTCCATTACATTATGTCATGAATTTCGTTGTTCGTGTTCAAACCAACTACATAATAAATATAAGTTCATTATAAATATATGATACAAAAGTCTATTTTATCTAATTCCATATGTAATTTTTAGGTCTTTATATTTCTAATTTATTAACAACTCCATGTTAATGTTACGTTTCTGGTAATATCTACTTAATTTTTCATATATGTTTTGACTTCTTATTCTCGATCCTATTAATTACATATGAATTTAAATATTTAAATAATTTAAAACTTGTTATATATATCATATATATTCATTATATATTTATTTACAATAATATATATTATAAATAATAATGAAACGGAATACACCGTTCATAGTGATGGTAGGTCATACATATACACAAATGTTGTTTCCATTTTATTTTTGTATTAAAAGAAGAAAAATGATATATATATAATAAAATAAAATTATGATTATTATTTCATATATATAATATAATTTCACTAACTCATACTTAATGCATTCCATGTAAGGTGTGAACGAACCACATTGCTTTGAGGTGGCGGTAGTCCACGCTTCACTAGATGAAATTGTCGTACTTACACAAAATGGAAGGTGTGGAGGTATGTGTTATATAATAATTAAAATATAATAAATAAATCATACATATCATATATAACATGTAAAAATTAAGTTACCATCATAATTACTAACAATCATAGGTGGAGAAGTGAAAATGAACAACATCGTTTCGTGTGGTGGTAGTTCTCTATACAGAAGAATAGTAATTTCATTTCACATTAGATGGATGTGTGTGTAAGTTCAAATATAAACCATAAAATAAAAAAAACTAATTATATTTTTTATAATTTTTTTTATTTTATTATCATATAATAATAATAATTTAGGTGTTGGAGAAAGAAAATAAAATTAATGAGCTTGAGGAAAAATGTTACCACTTCTTTTTGGTAACTCCTGTTTCATTACACAAAAGGGATTCCTTGGATGGATTTATGCCCAAATATAAGCCTCATGGTGGAATGAAGGGATATTGAGACCTTATTTGAGAATATTTTGGGTGAGAAAAGTTTTTTATATGTGTTAAAAAGTGGGAGGGTTGAGTGCCTTTTTATAGTGGACCAGTGGCATTCTTCTAAATTTTTGAAATGGGAATTCCACCTAGGTTTTTTCATTGAAATTTGGCTCCAATAATGGAAATTTTATTTAAAATTGAGTTTAGGTTCTATATATGGAAATTAAATGGATTTATAAGTAGTCTCTAGGTCATTTTGGCCCTTAAGTATAAGGTTTAGTCCCTTTTTAAGGTAAATTTCCCCTTAATTGTTGTAATTAATTTTAAACATGTTCACTTAATTTTGTGGTCAAAAACTACGTTAAAATTATTATAAATTATATATTTTAATTATTCTAAATATGGAATCCATTTTTTATAATTTCAATCACATATGTGGAAAAGAAAAACTATTTCAAATTAATCCCAGAAACATGATGATAATGTGGTGGTTTAAAATAAAAATGTTCAAAATATAGCTATGGTTTTATATCTAATATTAAAGGGAAATTAATCCAAATGACATAAATTGGATTATTTGAAGTTAAATTGAAATAATTAGACATATAAATTATAAATATAATTTAACTATATACAAAATAGATGAAAAATCAGTTTTGAATTAAAATTTATTATTATTTATATTAATTAAAAAATGAAAAATCATAGTAAAATAGAAAAAAATCAATACTAAACTAATAGCTATGTTTATATTTCAAAAACTAAGTTTATTTTCTCCTATAAAATTTCTAAAATTTCTAAAATTTATATTTCAAATAGGTTCTCCGTTAAAATATGGTTAAACTGCTTTTATAAAAATATTGGTCTTTATGTGTAACATTTTGTTTGTTCTTATGTTATTCCTATAAAATACATTAAATTAATGTAAAAAAATATTTTATTGAAAATATTAAATTAATATATTTCATTAATATAATTCATAAAAAGTAATTAATTAAATTAATTATGATAAAATACATTTGTGGGAATAAAAGTAATTTTTATAAAAAAAATATTTTATATTCAATTGGTTCTTATATTCATTTCTAATTAATTTGTAACTAATGAATTAAACCATGTATTTTGATAATTTATTTAATATTATTCATGATTTAAAACTTAACGGGTATGTTATATCTTATTATATTAAATAGTAATAATTTATGTAATAAATTATATTTTGGTAAAACATGGTATTGCATGTTACGCAAGCCACCAAGCAATATCAGTCTTTTCTATAACATAAGAAATCCTTGGTGATCTGTGTAGATAAATAAAAAAATTATGTTCTGTGTAGTGCATTATTAACATGTTTTTTCATATATTTCAATCCAAACAAATATGAAAAACTATTTTCATTATTGCATGAAAATGAAAATATAAAAAGGGTTAAATTAACTTGAAATAAAATTCACAAAATCTATCATTATTCATTCTAAACAACTTAAAAAAGAATTTATCCCTTGAAATTCATCCGGGATATCAAAGGATTAATATATTAGGTTTCATTTTAGAGAAACCGACGTAATAATAATGAACACAAAAACAGCCTTTAATAAGGGAATGTTGGGAAAATAACATTTACCCAAAGTGACATATAACTAGGTTTCCACATAGGTGAACATAGGTGGGATGTGAAAACAAGGACATGTAAGATAAATTTAACTGTCATTATCTGATATATAGTGATAGAGAGAATGTAAGAAGAAAGTTAATGATTAGAAATCCAAACAAATGTGATGATCTAAGGGTCTATTTGATTCATTACAAATGAAGGTATTAGAAAAACATTTTTGGTTTCAAGATCCTTTTTAATAATGTTGAATAATTTTTGTTAAAATATATATATACATGATTTAAGGACTAATTTTCCATTTATTTAATGATAAAATTACACTTCATCACTCATTCCATGAAATGATGGTGAATTTTTCATTTATGAATCATTAACATATGATGAGGTCCCTGAATATAATGAGAGGTTATTCCATATTTTTTATCATAGAAAAAGGTTATCACAAGATCTACAATATGAATAAATCTTTATTTGGTGAGATAATACTTTATTATCTAAAACCTCGTCCAAAGAATAGCATAAACCATTCCATAAATGGTCTACCTTGTAACCCTACAAAAATATAATTCACCCTTTATTCCTTAAATTATATCCTATCTTATACCAAATAATTCTCATTGGAAACATGAATCCATCCTTGTATTGATAGAATATAAAATGTTATTTTATTAATCATGAATCCATTTAGAGGTAGATAATCACTTTAAACATAACTAACAGATGAACAATAATATTTTCTTAGGTCTAAATCATACAAAATCAAACATGAAATTCCCAACTATGTAGGGGAAGACATATGTGCCATAATTATAATAATTCACTTCATCTATTATGATTTCATAAGAATTACCTTTTTCCATTTTCCTCAAAGTTTATTATGTCTTATCATCCAAACTATTCCTTGAAATGAGGAACTTGTTAGCATAATGTCCAAACACTACGTAAATAAAACACTGAAATGTGGGAAGTGCATTTTTTTGGGATTTCTCTTTTTTCACATCATTAGATAACTTCTTCCCATTAGATGGGAATTCAACCACCCGATTAATTTCCCATTCACAATTAAAAATTTTAGTAGTCACCTTAAGATAATTCCCTCCACGTTTCTTCCAACACATTATCTATAATGGAAGGCTCATTTTCAATTCTCCATAATTTTTGGATTTTCCAGTGTACTCTAGATTCCTTTTCCTTCCAAAATCATGAGATCGATACCGAATTCCAACCTTCATATCCATCTAGATAGAACCTATAAAAACTTTTTAATAGCTCTTAAATTCTATAATATCCATGACATTTCGAAGATTACGTTTCATGCCCCTAATGAGTCAATCAATTTTTCTTTTATATTGGATGATAATACCAGAAGAGTACTTCACATGCCTTGTGAAATTATCCTTATAGGAAAAAATTGATTCACCATCCTTCTACTTATGTTTTAGTAATTAAATTTCCATATTTTTTTGAATAACACAAGGAAACGTTTCATTTAAAAATTATTTATTGAACTCATCCTAGTACATAGATTTAATTTCATTTTGCTACCTCATATTATTGATCAGTGTCCACCACTGGTCAACTTCACCATCTAAACAATAAAAAGAAAAAATGAATTCCCCTTGTTATGAAAACACTAGGATGGATAATTTATTTTAAGTGGTACCATTCCATTATTCATCCCCAAGTGGATCATACTACCCACTAAAAGAAGTAGTGCGTTGCCTCATAAAAGAATCAATAGAATATTGTTCCCTCCTTTGCTCTTTGGAATCTCAGCATGATTCATCGGTTGAGAAATATTTTTGAGTATATAAATGAGGATTTTCATTACATATTCTATAACATTCAGTTTTTAAGAGGAAAAACATTCCATTTTCCATTATATTACCAAATAACATGGTTGCTTTAGGTTCCATCCATTGACTAGAATAAAAAAATCATAGAGTAAGAAACAATTATCATAGTTGGGAACCACATAATTATGAATAAATAATTATTGGATGCCTAAATCATAGATCATAAATCTTTAATGTATGACACATTAGTTTATTCTAGGTTATTAAAAGTCCACTTCTACATAAATTTTTGATTATTGTTCGTAAAGGGTTTATGAATTACCAATTAATATCCCCTAGTAGGGTCAAACTATGTGTGCTTCAAGACCTATTGTTGTGTTATAGTTTATGATTAAGTCAGGACTGACAATCCTTTTAATATTTAATACCCCTTGATACATCTGTTCCAAAGCCACATCCACTTGTAGTATCTAGAAATGGATTTATTTCTAGGAAACCCCTCACTCTATCCATTACCAAAAATTTTGGTAATTTTATTTAACATTTCCCTATACTTAGACATATCCTTAGATACATCCACTATTTGAAAAATATCTTATAAAAAGTGTTTGGAACCATTGGAATGGGTCCTCAAACAATTGTTATAGCCTATACCAATGGTTTGGAGGGATGATGGTTGATTTTCTATAGGGATTGATCTATACCAACATTTTTGGGTAAACCATTGGTATAGGTCTATACAAAATATTTGGAAATCCATTGGGAAAGTTCTATACTAATGGTATGTAAACCATTGAGATATACCTCTCACAACAATTTTCACAAAACCGTTATGATAGGTAAAGTAAAATAAAAGAGGCAACTGATATTTGAACCCATAACCTCCCTCTTTAATATCAATGACCTAACCACTTTAATAAAATTATATTTTGGAATATAATTGTGTTATATATATATATATAAATTATATGTTGATTTATTTTATGATATTTGGAAAAAGGAACCATAAAAAATTTGGGTACCAATACTAACGGTTTTGAGAACTGTTGGTATAGCGACCCAGATTTTTGGGATCTATACCAATGGTTTTGAAAATCCAGTTATACAAGTATTGTATAAAGAACCTATATTAATAGTTTTTCATAAATATTTTTATAGGGGAATACATATGACAAATTTTTTGGAAAAAAACATGGGAATAGAGTTTGAACCAGGTACTTATACACATAGTTTTTCTAAAACCATAGGTATAGAATGAACCTATAGTGATAGTTTTGGAAAATTCATGGGTAGGGTTTCAATAAATTACAAATACACAAGTTTTGGGAAAACCCATGTGCATAGGTGACCTATAGAAATGATTTTTCCTAACTGTTAGCATAATTTAATATTTATATATTTAATTTCTTATAATGATCCCCAGACATATCCTTATAAATATCTCATGGTATCTCACTAAACTTTTCTCATCATATTTTCACAAGGCTGACTAAACCTTTCCTTTGATACAAACTATAGTGACTGAGACTTAACATACATGGATATTACATAATTTTAGATGTATATTTAACACATTAATAAAATACATGCCTGAGGACCATAATATTTATTATCTTTGGAAACATGTAACAAAATATTCTAAATCTGTGAAATATCTTCAATTTTTTCAAAAATAATCTTCCGTTTTACTAATTATACTTCAACACATTCTTCATAACCTATGGAAAAGAAACATAATAAAGGGGTGATCTCAAATTCTTTGTAAGTGTAAATAGAGGAGATTCATAATTATAACATGAACATAAGGGTATGAGAACATGATAAGAAAATTTTAAGATAATACCATACATGTTAAAGACCATATACATGATTCATGGAAAAAATATTTCCAATTAATAAGATATAAATAATAAGGGGAAAATGTTCATAATCCATGAAAACATAACATATGAATAAGGAATATAATTTTTAGCATGAAATAAGAAAATAAAATCTATTTCAAGGCTAAAAACAAAAAACATAACAACATTTTAGGCTTATGATAATAACCCATGTACCTACTTTGGGGTTGTGATTCCATCCATTGTACCCTATTGTTTCGGTATTGGGATAACCTCCCATGTAACCTCTTGTTTCAGGATTTGGATTACCTCTAGTGTACCCTCTTGTTTCAGGCTCAGGATGTTCTCCCATATAGCCTCTTATTTCAGGATTGGTATTCCCTTCTGTGTACCATCTTGTTTGGAGCTTAATATGTCATATTGTTTCAGGCTTGGGATTCCCTCCCATGTATCCTTTTGATCACATAAATCATTTATCATTACCTAATACATTGGAGGGAGATATAGTTTCCACTACTCGCATAATCAACTCATACATTCATGTCCCATAAGATAACAAAAAATTAATCATGTCTTGACCCACGAAATGAAATCAGTATCATTAAGATTACATCACACCAAAACCTATGGTGAAGGGATATATTTCATAATCATTTAATCAATGAATAACCCATGAAAATAAGAGAGACTCAAAATCATATAACCCATTAAAGATGAACAAATATCATAAACATTGTTCCATAAAAACATAAACCATTCAACATGGAATATAAATTGTATTCATAAACTATAACAAAGCACATTATCATAAATAGAGAAGGATTTTGGAAGATAACATGGAACATTTATTATTTAAAATATTATTTCTTCAAAAATACTTTACATAAAACCTTTTAAAAATCCATTTCCTATAAAGACAGATTTACAATTTCATTTAAATCATTTCTTGAGGAAAATATATTTTCCACTTACAAAAATTCTTTTGAAAAAATATATAATTTTAAATGATTTATCTTTGAAAACACATTGAAAACATAAAATTAAGGATTGAAATCATTTTAGAAATCTTTTTCATGAAATCTTTTTTGAAAATTAATAAAAAAACATGATGTCATTTTTCTCTTTTTCATTGGAAATAATCCCTTTGAAAACATATAATAGGATATTTAAAAATCATTTAAAACACTTTCTGAACATAATTTTTTTTTTGAAAAAAAAATTCTTGGAAAACCAATTTATAATGAAAAAAATGTCATTTAAAATACACTCGTAATTGGAAAAAAAATAATTTGGGAAATGATGGTCATGACTATGGGTAAGTCTGTAAATATTGAACATTCATTTTTCACCTTAAAAAAGCTTAGAAAAATAGCTTGATTGGAAGTTGAAAATATGATTCCTTTTAAAATAATATTTTAAAAAGGTTAAAATTTGGAGTAAATGTATTTTAAATATCATAGTACAATATTAAAACATTTCTTAAATGTTTTTTTAGAAAACATGGGTTTAAAAGAACACATATGTTTCACCAAAAGGTTAAATAAAGTTGAATTTTCATAAAAATATTCTTAATTATCATAAGTAACAAAGAGTTTAAAATGGTAATAATATAGAAATATATCATGGAAAAAATATTAGAAAAAATTCATGAGTTTTATTGAGATACGGGTCCTAATATTTCATTAATTGGAAGAATAATCATAAACAATCTCGATAAATGATGAAATTATGGAAATAATATGTTATCACTATAGAAACAGTGAACCATTATAATATAGAAGTACTAAAATTAAATTAATGTAAAAATAATAAAAAATTATGTTCCTAAAATAACTTATCAATGGGAATTATATAAAACATACATAAAAATATAGGCGCATAACATGGATTGTGTCCAAAAGAAGGAAAATTGAGCCAAATTAATTTACTAATTTGGTAAATATTGAACCATAAATACCATGAAATTAATATAATAAAATGGATATTTTAATATCCATAAATATAATTATAATAATAATTTCATACATCCATGTATAGTATACACACCACACAAACGAAATAAGTTGTGAATAAGGAATGTATCTCATAGAAATTAAAAGTGAGATGAAATTATCTAACCTTAAGTTTTACATTATTCATACATGTTCAAAACTCATGTATAATAAATATAAGTTTATTATAAATATAATATAGAAAAATATTAATATATCTAATACCATGTAGTATTTGGTTATGATATTAAATTACCCATTTGTTAATAACTACATGTTAATGTTACTTTGTGTGTAATATCTGCTTTATTTTTCGTATATGTTTTGACGTGTCATTCTTGATCCTCTTAATTATTCAATTATTTAATTATATTAATAACGAAAAACATGGTAAAAATATCATATATATTCTATATATATATATATTTATAATAATATATATATATATAATATACATATAAAATGAAATACACCGTTTATGGAGATGGTAAGTCATACGTACAATTGAATGTTGTTTCCATTTTATTATCATACTGAAAGAAAGAAATTAAATGATATATATATATATATTATATATTATTATTATTTGATATATATCATATAATTTTACAAAACTCATTTTAATACATTCCATGTAAGGTGTGAACGAATGACATCACTCTGAGAAGGTGGTAGTCCGCACTTCCCTAAATGAAATTATCGTACTTACACAAAATGGAAAGCATGAAGGTATGTGTTATATAATAATTCCAGAAGCATAAAAACATTAAAAATATAATATACAATATATAAAAATACTGGGTCCTTCATAATTCTTGACCATGAGAGTTGGTAATGGAAAAAATGAACAACATCATTTTGTGAGGTGGTACTTCTGCATACACAAGAATGTTATGTTTATTTCCGATTATATGGAAGTGTCGGTAAGTTCAGATTGAACCATTAGAATAAAAACATATCTATATATTGAGGATATTTTTTTTAATATAATCATGGAAGAATTATAATTTAGGTGGTGGAGAATGAAAATAAAATAATCGAGATTGAGGAAGGATGTTACCTCTTCTTTTGGTAAACTCAATTTTCATTGCACAAATGGTATTCTTTAGTTTTATTTATGTTAAAAGGGAGGCTTTAAGGAGAAAGGAAGGTATTTCGAGAGCTTATTTTAGAATATTTTGGGAAATCTAAATGGCTTGAGAGGTATTAATAAGTGGGAGGGTTGTGATCCTTTTTATAGTGGAAGAGTGACGTTCTTGTATATTTGTGAAAAGGAAATTACACCCATGTTTTTCTATTTAAAAGTGGTTAAAATAATGGAAAACATTTGATCCAAGGTATGATAGTGTTGAAATATGGCCATCCAATGTCCTTTGACATGTGTCTAGTTCATTTTATCCTATAAGTATAAGGTTTAGTCCCTTGTTATGATAATTTCCCTATTAAAAATTGCAATATATTTTAATCACATTCACTAACTATATCAAGGAACAAATGAATCAAGTACATTGAAATAGGGGAATTTGGAATAAAGGATATTAAAATATTTAATGATGTTGTCATATCCAAATATATATGGAACCTCATAGCTACTCATGATCCCTCATGCCAATTTATGGAAAAAATATTTAAGGAAAGGATGATATATGTATACTATTACAATATTGGGTCATATGTATGGACCTAATTCATGAAATACATTAATTATATAATTTCGAATAACAAATTTATGGTTAGAATGAAATCTAGTCTCAACTAATGGGATACCTTTTCTCTTAAAAGACCTCTTAAATTCTGCATGAACATTTCTTCTAATAAAATGAATAAGATTATTACTAAACTATTGACACAATTTAACAGCCTTGATTTTATAACTCTACATGATTCGAAAGAAATTCAAAGATATGCTTTTATAGACAGTGACACACTTGTCTAGAAGCCAAACAAAAATTAACAATTCACTTTTGTGGAGTATTAAAAGATGGAAAGTGAAATCTTAATCATAACACCATATAGTTGTCCCAATTCATGGTAAATTTCATCCAACCCTATAGATATATTTTTCAATAGATATTATAGAAAAAATATTCCTAATACATGAAAAAATGCGGAAATTAGGAAAATGAATTATCTCAGATTCCCATATTTGTTTAAGGGATGAAGTGAATGTGAAACACATGTTCTTCAACTGTGATTATTCTAGGGATATCTATGAGTATGTAGTTCAAATCATTGGCCTTGATACGAATTAAAATATATAGATGGATGACTTCATGATCCTCATCACCAATAGTAGGAAAAGTGATAGATCCAATATCTTCCCCTAGCAGTCGTAGCCTCTATAATTTCATCGATCTGGAGGGCTCAAAATGGAAGATTGTTTAATGATCAATTTTTCTATCTTCATGCCAGAGAAGTATCCTTGAATAAAGAGGTACATGTTTTGGCGATGGTGTAGGTGGGTGAAATTCATTATAGAATGAGTGATTTGAATACTTTAATGGTACTGTGTGTTTTTGGTAGAGCCATGAAGCCCCTCATGCACAGTTCTGTATGATGGATCCCTCCAATTGACTCATGATAATAGTTCAATGTAGATGGTGTGGTCAGGGAGTATGCTAGGAACTTTGGGTTGTGGATGTATTTTTAGAACCCACTATTGATTTTTATAAGTTCAATTCCATAACTATATTGTAATTTTAACCGCTTATGAAGGTGAATAGTGGGTGATGATTTATGCTACTAAATATGCTATTAAATTTTATTGGACATTCGTGTGGATGAAATTTGACTCTCAAACCAAATTCATGGAGCTAAAGGAGAGAACCATAAATTTTCCATTTAATAATAAAATTATATTATTGAGTGCATAAAATAGGCCACTCAGCTTCATTTGGTTGCCTCAAATGGAAATAGAGAATCCAACTCGGTGGAAGACGCTTTGTTGAAGATGGAAATTATAGAATTCAGTATGTTTTGGTCTTTCAGATCTCTGGATTATTGTGCATAATTATTTGATGATGATATAAGTGGGTTAGTTCACTACCGTTTTTGTAAACTCTCTAATAAGTCCTAACCTTGTCTCTTTACTTTTTCATTAATAAATTTATTAGACCAGATATTCCTAGATCCAAGACTTTCTTAGAACGTTCACTGATGTTTTTGGTAAAAACTAAGTTTACATTATTTTGCATTATAAATTATTATGATTAAAAAAATGGAATCTATATTTCTATATTACAATCATAGAAGTGGGAGAAATTAATTTAAAATTAATCTCATAGAAGGGATGACAATGCAGCGTTTTAAAGTAAAAAATGTTCAAAAGTTAGTTTAGTTTTTATTTCTAATTTCAATGTAATTTTTTTTCCAATGACCCAAATTAGATTAATTGATTTATAATTCATATAATTATACTATAAAACTACATATTAATTTAATTTAACCATAAAAATAATTTATATCAAAAAGAAGCTATGAATTAAAATTTATTGTTTTTCACCATTCATTAAAAAATTAAACATTATAGAAAAATACAAAAAATTCAACATAAAATTATCATAATGTTTATATTTAAAAAAATATGTTTATTTTGAAATATAAATTTTATTAAAGTGATAGACTTTAGATTTAAAATGGGTTCCCCATTAAGGGGTAGTAAACCTACTTTTATAAAAATATAGGTCTTCATGTGTAATATTTGGTTTTTTCATATCTTATTCCTATAAAATATATTCTATTAAA
Source organism: Viscum album (assembly GCA_963277665.1). Taxonomy (NCBI): domain Eukaryota; kingdom Viridiplantae; phylum Streptophyta; class Magnoliopsida; order Santalales; family Viscaceae; genus Viscum; species Viscum album. The sequence goes on from OY728122.1 coordinate 82,615,000, forward strand.
TTAAAAAAAATTATTGAATATATTAATTATATATATTTCATTAATATCATTCACTAATAGTAATTTTTTAAATTTATTTGGATGAAATTATTTTGTGAGCACAAAAAGTAGTTCTTATAAAAATATTCCCTTTATATTCAATTGGTTCTTATATTCATTTATAATTAGTTTTAAACCAATGAATTCAATCATTTATTTTCATAAGTTACTAAATGTTATTCATAACCACCATCATAATGGATATTTTATATCTTATTATATTAAATAATAATATATTATTGTTTGTTGAAACCATATCTTCCATGTTACACAAGCCATCGAGTAAATTCAGTCATGTATATAACATAATATAACCATAGATTTTTCTATAGATCAAACTAAACATTTTGTTGTGTGTAGTGCACAATTAAATTTGTGTTCCACATAATGCAATCCAAAAATATTTGAAAAAATATATTTTAAGTGTTTTGTGAAATGAAAAATATCAAAAATGAAAATTTTATTTGAAAAAAATCACAAAATCTAATATTGTTACAATTTTCATTGTACATGACATTAATTCATGGTGTGTTTCATGTTTCCTTTATGAGGAGGTATCTGCTGGACCCATCCCATATGATTGAATTGGAAGATTTTGAAATCTATACTGAAACCTCTAGGTTTGAACAACTGATTTAGATGGTTGATTGTTAAGATAATGTATCACATGGTAAAATAATTCTCTTGGTCCATGTTCTATGGTTGTACAGATGGTATTACCATGATACATGGGATGAAGATTAGAAAAATAGGCAGAAATGGTATTCTCTTTCTATGTGTTCTGAATCTTGATTACTTTTTTCTGGACATAATGATTTTATGGTGGTGATTATTTGGAAAACCTATAGGTCATATGTGTGCCTTGTTTTGGAATTTTTTTACTCATTTGGTCATTATATAGGTTTCCGGGTGTTGAAGGTTGGAAACATGGATTTTTGGAGGAAACAATCTAAGTGCATAATTTGGGCACCTAGTTAAAACAAACCATGTGATAACCATGTGATATAGAACTATTAGTCTCCAATGGACTGTTTTAATTCTTGATCATGGTTATACAAAATATATGGAATTCCATGAAAAACATGTGTTTGTATTGGTGGTTTTACAAATGTGGTGCATGGGATGAGAATAGTGTGACATCCCATCCTATATCAATTGATTATAGTGGATGAACTGATGGGCCACATTCCCTAAAGTGTGCCTCTCTATGTTCTAGAGGATTCAGATAAGGATAGAGTTTATATGGTGGTACATTGAGGAGACTATTCACTCATAATCAAAAGGTCATAGTGGCACAATAATTAATTATTAGATAAAGAATAATAATGATGAATAAAGAAGTGGAAGTAAATCATCCTTGTAGTGATAATACTTTATTCTAAAAGAGTCTCTATATAGAAAATGATGAGTATATCATGGGGATATACAAAATTTAGACATACATACATACATGTAAAAAAACAAAAAATCAAAAATAAAGATATCAAATGGAATCAGGAGGAAAAGCTATTTCCCATTCTACCAAGATCTTAGGCTATAATAAATAAATAATCCAAGACCTTGAACTTTCCATTGTCTCTATCTTCATCCCAGAAGTATTTCCATGTACCAAAAAATATTAATAGGTTATTAGATATACTCAACAGGACAACACCAATGGTTTCTAGAAATATCCAACATGTGCATATAATATAGGAATTGTGAAGTTATACTAATTTCAAAGTAGTTATATTAATTGTAATCAGTCAGTTCTAGAATCTGATGGAAATCAAGATGACAATACATACTTTGGCATGTTCTGAGGAAAACTATGAACATATGTCACCATGAGAATATTCATAGATGTATATATTAATATATATATATATAATCTATATATGTAATGATGTTTATATATATATATATACATACAGAGTTCAATCTAGGTCCCAGGGTTTAACCCATACATCTATTTCTATTCACTTCAGCCTCATAAAGTATTAGGGGATTACATTCCCAAGTATCATAAATCATAAGGTTCACCATGAAAAAATATAATAGTTATATAGGAATCCATTCTTGAGTATCACATGAATATGGGTTTTCATGCCCGAGTATCATACTAGTAGGAACACTATGCCCAAGTATCACAAGTATATAGGGTGTAATGACCATGTATCATAGTTGTATGGGACGCCATTGCTGGGTGTCACACATATATGTGACTACATTCCTACGCATCTTATAAATTCAGATGTCATACCTGAGTATCACTGGTATATGGGACAACATTTCCAAATTTCATATCAGTAGGGACACCATTCACATGTATGATAAGAATTAATTAGACCAATAGGATTTAGTATTATACAATTAATGGTTTAAAATTAATTATAATTCCAATTAAACAAGTGAGTAACCATTTTAAATATAAAATAACATGATGTATTCACAAAACTAAATTTCCATTTGTTCCATTATAGTCATTTCATCTAAAAGATAATATGAATCCACCTAGAAGATGGTTTAGTTATATAATAATATTTTATATCAAGGGGAAAATTCATTATTCACACCCCAAGGTGTGGAATTATTCGACGGAGTCCCATTTCAACAAGAATTAAGAGGAGTAAGGTCATTTCTAACAAGGATAACAAATTAATTAAGGGATGAATGTAGTTATTATGGAAATTCAGGTAATATAAGGTGTCAAGAATTGCTACTAATAAAATAAAACATCAAGACTTGAAGGATAATTTCAAGACCACATACCTTATGCCTATAGTAGATGCCTCTTCCAATATCAAACCTTGAATTGAAGTGGAATGAGATATAACAGATAAATTTAAAAATTACTAATAAATAGGTCATATTAAGTTGAACAAAAATAACACCTATTATGGATAGATAAATCGTGAGACGAATTGAGTTGTTATAAGAACTTACAAATGTGAATCCAATGTGACCAATAATGAGTGAAACAGACACTAGATGAAGTAAAACCAAAGGAACATTGGTTTAAGCCTCAGAAGAAATCCCAAAGTTGTTGACTGCTATGTAACAGAGGGGTATATGTTAAATGATGAGATCTTAAACTTTTTGAAACAAGATATCCCCAACATATTCATGAAGTGAATATATTTCATGTCTTGAATTCCATAGTGGTTTCCCCCTCTAGGAAAAATTATTTCACTTTATGAATTTAGTCTACATAGACCAATTCATGTCCTGAATTTCATTCATGTTGTGAATTTATTCTGTAGCCAGGATCCATCCCCCTACTACCCACGTCCTAAAAAAAATATTGGTACAAAGGCATGGTTTCCCAATACAATCCAAAATAAAAACATAAAAATGGTTGAAAAAAATAAAAAGATCCATAAATCATACGAAAATTCAGGATCATACAGTCTCCCCCACCAAAAAACAACTCATCCTAGAGATTCCCTTCCAAGGGATGTAAATATTTTTCTATGAACAGATTTGACCACTAAGAATATACTTCGGCATATATCTCTAAATTAGTATCCTATACATGGATATTCTTCCGTATCTCCCACACTAGAGGAATATACTTTCCTCAGATAGCCTTAATTATCTCATCTTATATAGGAATAAGATACTCCTCCAATGAATCATCATCACCCAATTCAACATCCTTGGAATCAAAAGTGTGAGATAATTTAAAATGATATCAATGAAGATGTGATATTTGGGAGATTACATGCATGGATCTATAATGCTGAGGAAGATATAGCTAATAGGATACCAGAATAACTCTCTCTAATAACTAGAATGTACTAATATAGCAAGGTGATATCTTTCCCTATCCCTCAATCTGTTGATGTTCCAATCTAGGTTAAACACACAAGAAAAAATGTTCCCTGAGATCAGACTCCATAGGTCATCAATAGTGATTGGAATAATATTTTTGTCTATAATAAGAAGTAATCATACACTTCTTGATATGTTTTACCTATTCCAATGTCTCTTGGATTATACAAGTTCCTAGTAGCACTGCTTCTCCCATATCTTACAAGAAATGGGGAAAAATACAAGATATACAGTATAAAGCCTCATAAGGATCCATTTTTACAATACACTAGTAATTATTATTTTCGGAAAACTAAATGAGAGGTTTGTTTATGTATGAATAACTCAAAACTTTTGGACACATTTCGAAATCATTCCCTCTAGAAATTTTATTGTTCACTCAAATTGGTCATCAGTCTGAAGTTAGTAAGTTATACAGAGAAGTATAAATGTTCCCATTGTTTTTTTAATCTCATCATAGAAACTCGATGTAAAAAAAACATCCCTATTTCAAATGAAAGTATAAGGGACTTTATGTGGGAATATAATCTCATGGAAATATAGACTCCCAAGATCATCCACTGAGAATACCTCATTGATAGAAATAATTTGGGAGACCTTTGTTTGCATGTCCATGAATACCCAAATTAATTTTCTACCTCAAGAAAAACATGAAAATCAATCACAAAATACATAGAGACATCAAGACTTTTATATTCTAAAAAAGAGAAAAGATGTAAAATTCTAGTAGGACACAAGTTCTCTACCTTCACCCACAGATAGGTGGAACGCCTAGTGATAGAACTCATGATCTACATTTTCACCCCAAGACACCAATAATGGTAGTCATGCCTTGGTAGATCTTTAAAATCCAGGGGAATCCATACCACTATAAAACAAGGGATTCTTGCATTAGTTTCAATCACATGTCTGTAGGTACCCTGAAACAACCATAAATAAGAATAATCTAATCTCCATTGATATAAAAACCCAATGGTGGATCCCCACCTAATACACTCTCCCATAGGACTAATCCCTTGAGACAATAGAGCTAACACTTATTCAACATATTCATAAGTGGTGAAGTTAACCCTAAGGTCATAAGGAAATTCAACTAATGACTGTACTGAATCTCTGTATGTGTCTAAAAAATAAGAGCCATCAACCTCCATTCATCACTAGATTCCTGAACATCTTTCATCTGAGTCATTTATATTAATGTACCAGCAAATATGCTACCCTTTTCAAGAATATACGAATGCTCAAAGTCAAAGGACTAAAGGTATTTATTCCAAACTCTCTGTATAAGGTTCAATTCAAGATGTTTAAAGATATATTTTAGGATTTTTTCTATAAGAACCAAAAAATACTCTAACATCATGTAATTCCTTGAACAGTGCAAGGCATAAACAACAGCTGTATGATCAAGATCATATGTCAGGTAATTCATATCATGATGCCTCAAATGATGAGACCCATTTATATTGACTCGATAGTTATATATCAGAACTATTCTCATATGAATACCTGATGTATCACAAATCAGTATTTTTATTTTTTATATCTCTTGAAGAATCGGAACCAATGTTGAATTCAATCTTACTTTCAGTTCCTAGAAGGCCTTCTCACATGCACCGAACCTTACTAACATCTAACCCTTTTTAGTCAATCTGGTAAGAGGTTCAGCAAGGAATGATATGTTATGTATAAAGCACATGTAATATCCATCTTTTCCATATAAAATATATATTTTAATGATGTCCTGGGCTTCTACCAAGAAAAAACAGAGCTCGCCTTATCTAGGTCAACTGATACTCTTGTCTCTGAGATATGGTGTCCCCCAAATTTAACTTTTTCAGTTCAAAAGTGGAATTTATTTAGATTATCATACATATTATTCCCTACTATTATATTTAATATGATCTTATAATTTTTTACATTGTAATAGATCTTATGTCACTATGTGAAATGTGGGGTTTTGCGACGGGTTATTTGCGACGGGAATAAATCACGTCGCAAATAGTCCTGTTAGAAACGTATTTGCGATGGGGGCATTTTCCCGTCGCAAATAACTGCTTATTTCCAACGGGGAAAGCTCACCTGTCACAAAAGGTTTGGCACGCAATGCACGCTAAACCGCAAGAATGTTATTTGCGACAGGAGGTTACCACCCTTTGCAAATAACTGGCGGTGGTAAAAAATATTTGTGATGGGAATATACCCCCATCGCAAATAGTATGTCGGCAGGTTATTATTTACGACAGGACCCGTCGCAAATAACTATTTAATCGTTGACCATGATAAATGCAGGCTAATGTATTTTTGATGGGTATCCCTTCGCAAATAGTCCCGTCGCAAATAAGCTAACCTATAAATACCCTCATCCGTTTTTTTCATTCATTCTCAAACTCTATTTTCTACTTCTCTCAAAACTCTATTTTTAGAGTTCACAGTTTCTTAAGTTTAATTTTTAATTCCGGAGTTGATGTTGAAGTTTTCAACAACTATCAGAGATCAGCCTCTGATCAATTTTAAAGGTATTTATGTTCATTTTAATTTAAAATTTATTTTAAATTTTTTTATTAGTTTTAATAATTCTTAATGACTTGTAATTTAATTATGTTTAGACTGTTTTGATATTTAATAAATTTAAATTATTAGTATTCATTGTTCATAGTTAATGGTAATTAGGAATAATTAATAATAATTAGAAATAATTAATATTAATTAGGAATAATTAATAATAATTAGTCATAATTAGGAATAATTATTAATAATTAGTCACAATTAAGAATAAATACTAATAATTTGTAATAAATACTAATAATTAGGAATAAATAGTAATAATTAGTAATCATTAGTAATAATTAGTAATAATTTAGAATAATTAAGAAATAATTAGGAACAATTACGAAAAATAAGAAAAAATATGAATAATTACTAATAATTACTAATAATTACGAATAATTACTAAAAATTACTAATAATTATTAATAAACCTCCCCATACGAGCATTAACCTTTACAACTAAGCCATTCATTTTTATACATTTAATGATCTATCTATATATATATAGTTATATTTATTCGTATATTAATATAAATATATTTGGTTATATGAATATATATATATATATATATTTATTCATATATTAATATATATATATATGTAGCTATAAATATTTTTTCATATATTTAATTGTATATTAATATATATTTATAAACTTAGTTTTAAATAAATTTATAAAATATGTTTTTTTATGTTTATTTATAAATAAATCAATACATACATACATACATATATACAACACACACACACACACACACATATATATAGTTATGAATGAGTACATAGAAATGAGGGGGTGAAAATCCATCGAGAATGTTAAAATAGCTATAAATTCTAATACGTAAGTCTGTTTCAACTCCACAACTAGTCAAATCGAAGAACATGAAATGATCTTCGATATGATATGTGGTACAGGCCAAACGGACATCCGGATCGAATGTTATAGCCATTTGAATGTTAAAATGACCATAACTTCTAATCCAGGAGTCTGTTTCAGCTTTACAATCAGTCAAATCGAAGAACATGAAATGATCTTCGATATGATATATAGTACAAGTTTATCAGACATCGGAATCAGAAGTTATATCTATTTGAATGGTAAAACACCAGGGTACCACGACCAAAAACTCAGTTTTGGAGGCCTTCTGGGCCTTTTTTGGCCTCGAAAAAACCTTGGACGGGTTCTACCCGTCCATAAGGCCATAGAGCTCATCGCAGGATTTGAGTTGATATGCTGTAGAGCTCAAACAGAGTCCCGGATCAAAAGTAATGGACATTTGAAGTTTGGGTTTCATTTTCAACTTATTTTGGATCTATCATTAATTTTTTTATTTTTTTATATACAAAGAGTTATTAAATGACTATTAATTGATAAAAATTACATAATTGCTAATTAAAAATATTTGTTGATTTATTATATAATCCTCTTTTTTTTTAAATATCTTACAAATTAATATTATATTTCCATAGATCCTTTCAAAAACATATTTATAAAATAAATATTATATTTATATCAATATAAATAGATTAATATATGTAAATATTAATAAATTATTTTATAATTTTTTTTATATTTTTTATTGTTATTTGCGATGGGAATATATTCCCGTCGCAAATAGTTTCCTCGAAGAGACTATTTGCGACAGGAAATGGGCTTGTCGCAAATACTTTGTTTTGACGGGCCCGTCGTAATTTTTTTTAAAAAACCAGAAATCTATTTGCGACGGGCCAATTTTCCGTCGCAATTAAATTTTTTTGCAATGACCCCGTCAAAAAAAAGTTAGTTGCGACACCATTTTCTGCAACAGGTCATTTGAGAAGGGGGCCCATCGCAAAAGGCCATTTGTGACGGGATCCCGTCACAAATACATGTATTTCTAGTAGTGTTTGAATCCAACAAGATATCATCCACAAAGACTACCACTAATGAATCTAAATATAGGTGGAATACCCATCTCATAAAATCCATAAAAACTTCATGTGCATTCATGTGATGGAACAACATGACCATATACTCATATAAACCATATCAATTTAGGAAATTCATACATAGAATATTTGATGTTCGTTCTTGTACCAAAATGTAGACTAACCTCAAATCGATCTTGGAGAAAACCCTTTCTCCTCAAAGATGGTTGAATAAGTCAACAATATAAGGTAGTGGATGATTGTTCTTAACCATTATTTAGTTTAACTAATGATAATCCACACAATGTATAATTCTATTGTCAATATTCATGGAAAAAGGATAGGTTAACCACATGGTAATGCGTTGGGTCATATAAAACCCATAACATCCAAATCCTCTAGCTACCTATTGAACTCTTATAACTTAGTAGTAGGCATATTCTAAGAAGGAATGGAAACAAATATATCTCTTGGAACTCGATCAATAGAAAACACTACATCCTTATAAGGTGGTAGTCTAGAATATTTTTAAATAAATACATCTCATACATGATCAACTACTAGAGAGAAATCAGTTTCACGTACACCCTGGTCACCTATAAAAAGGATATTAATCTAAATTTTCACTCCACTCAGTCCATGATGAACTATCCAAGATCAACAAACCTTGACAACCAATTTACCCTTAATTATTCATTAAAACCCCACTTAGTGATGTAAATCACACCCTCCGGTGATTGAAATCCAAGTAGTCATGCTAAAGAACCAACCAAACCATCCTGAGAGTAATGTGAAAACCAACCATCTCTAGAATGAAGAGATCTGTAGAAAATAATTGCCACTGATCTCAAGGGGTAACTCCTTACACTATAATACACTATTTGAAATTATACCCAATGGAGTTTCAAGGGTCATCATCACACTAGAATATAGAATCTCATCTCCACGAATTTCCACAATTAACACATATATGAATAAATACGAAGTTCCAAGGTTGATTAAGGAATAAACTAAAAATTAGACCACTATAATATTACACAGAAATATAGATTTCCTAATTTTATACTCCTTTAGAAAAGGTTTTACTACATATATATGGTCTGATCCCCATCCATGATATATAATATGATTTCCCTGAGAAGTCCCACCCTACTGAAGTAGTACATCTGAATCATGGATACCTCAGCCATGACCACCTACTTTTCAAGAATAGATAATAATTTTATAGCTAACTTCATGGATAGGTTCTATTGATCCCTATCATGAATATGTGGAAAATATAGTTCCTCTACCACTAGGAATAGATAGAAAAGTCTTAAAAATACTAATGATGCACCAAACGTACATATCCTCAGAACTCAACAGGGTTTTTGGAAAATTGGGAATTCATATTATATGACTTCCCACACTGTTGAAAAACCATGTAACCGTAATTAGGTGCCATACGGATACATATAATGCCATGAGCAGTTTCAATGCGATGTTTTTGGACCCTAGTCAAACTGCATCCCTATCTCAGTTCTGAACCACTGCATCCCACTCTATTAGCTTCCCTAAGGTTTCTCGTAGTGATTAATACATGGTTTAATATTGTCGAAATAGTGTTCAACCAGAAAAAATTCACCTTAGATTGAATGTTTTATGCAATCCTATCATAAAAACATCCCAATGATGCCAACATATCACTAACAAGAGTCGTTGATAAGTGATAGAGCTCCATGAATTGACCTGAATATTCCATCATGGAAATAGTATCCTAATTTTGATGCATAAAATATCTAGATTAGTCCCCTCTCAGAATATGATGAATGAAATGGTAACTAAAGACTATCTTGTATCCATATAAGGCCATACCTGGATGATGATCTGTCGAGGTGATAACATCCTATCCTATCTTGGATGAATATAGAAGTGAATACATAGTGAGACACACTCTCATTTCAAGATGTGCCTCAAGGTTCTTAAATATAGTCAATGTGGCCTCCATCAATTACTTGTAACCTAACGGTTTCCATCCCCTAAAAATGGGGGTAATGATTCTAATGATATTAATACATAAAATATTCCATAGTATGGGCAGGTTACATGGTGATCTGGGTATGTTTCCCTGATCTCCCTTTACTATTTCAAAATCCTTCAATTTTTCATATTCTAGTAAATATTTATGGGTATATTTCAAGGCTCTGATAGTAGGACCAAATCGGTATATCTCCTGATTCTTCTGTGAATCTATGTGGAGGTTGAGGTTTTAAAAAGACCAAACAATTTTTTTAGATTATGGTCAAATAATAATTCCTCTAAAAAAAACATGTCGACATTGATTCATTGAGGGATTATTTTTCATCATGTAATAGATTGGTTCATTTAATGACTTTTTTAGGCACTCGATAAAGAAATTACCTCAGTAGTTGGATGGAGATTCAAGAGGAATCATTTAAGGCTAGGTTCATATTTCTATTAAGGTCCTGAGGGATTAGTTAGACATTATCATGAATAAATTTCAGGAGGAAATCATTCATTGTAGTCTTCAAAAGGGAAAAACTATGGTGTAATACATCTTCAAATGTTTAACGAAGGTTATTTATGACCCTAAGTATATATTCTAGTTTCTTCGGAATTAGTAGGTATTAAGGTAGTGACTGTTATTGGTGTCTTTATTCTTATTCAATGAAATTCATTTCTGAGATAATATTTAGGGGCAGTGCAACATGGTAGTGGGTTTACCCATTATGATGGGGAATAGTTTTCAAAGGAAGGAGTCTTTAAGGGATGTACGATCTCGGAGATACCTATTCAATGGTCTGAGGAGTGAGTGAGTTAATAAGGGATATATACTTAGATATACCACATCCTTTTTGAATATATGAAATAGTTTTAAATGCTTGGGAGAAGAAGTTCGAGGTGAGAACATCATAGTTTTAGTGACAAAGCCTGGGGGAGAGGGATGCCCATGTCTTGAATGATATTTCTAATGATGATCTTGGTAGAGGTTTTCATAGAACAAAGTGGATAAAAGGGAAGAGGGGAATTAGGGATCTAGGTCTTTAAATTGTAAGTAAGAGTAAGAGATCCATGGAGTGTAAATATTTTTCCTAAATTCCTAACCTAATGGAGAGAAGGTTTGATAAACAAATGGTTCAAAGGTGATGATAGTGTTTCTTTTGGTATGGATCATTCGATGAATTGAATCCAGAATTAATTAAATGAAAATGATGTTTAAAAGTATGTTGGATCTTAAGAACATCCCTTTGAGAAGATGGGTGACATGATGGGTACTTGGACCTTGAGAGAATCTGTGTTATTTGTTGGGCTAAAAGTTCACTTGAGGCTACCTAGAAATACAGATAAAGAAGTAGATGAATCATTTTTTCTTTAAACTAGAAATTAGTGGGTAGAATGTGAGGAGGTATTGGAAAAGTGGTAGCTTCTCCTACATTCCAATGAATAAATGTTATAGGAGACATTTATTATTCATTCCTATGATAATGATGTAATCAATTTGGTAAATAGACTAGTTTAGGTGAACCCAAATGAGGAGTAGAGTGACTGGATAATGAATAAATATTTAATCATGGAAAGATGATATAATGTATAAAAACTATCATTGGATTAATTATTACAAGCAAGGGACAATAAGGCTTACACATTTCAGTATATTATCTATGATGAACCAAATAAAAATGTATATGATCTTTTCAGGAAAATTTATAGGGAGACTTTTTCTAAAAGGTTCAAGTTTTCCATTAATCATTTTGAAGTCTCATATTTCGTTTTGATGTTTCTTGGGTTGTAACTTACATGGTTTCTCACTTTTTCCAAAAAAGGTTTTTATAATAAAAATTTAATTTTTGAGTTGAGCAGGTAGTTCCATATGTGGCATTATCGAAGGTAGCACTGGTGGCTGAGGTCCCCCCACTTCCATAGCATGGTTTTCCCACCCTCCCACTATAGAACTAAAATACATCATAGAGAAATAGCCTTAAAATTATAGTCACACACCTAGAACAATATTATACAATGAAATAAGCCACATGTATAAGAATAAAATTGTTATAAAGCCTTACCATTTAATAGTCAGACCCCACTGCCTACTACTAATGCCTAGTCTGGGAGATATAGCGATCATATTAAATGTTAGAGACACTACCTACTTCCAACTACTGAGGTCAACATAGGGTTATGTTCTCTTCTATAAATCAGGTTTCTTAGTATAGAGAATGCCAATTTCAGGTTATAGAAGAATAATCCTTATAAGTTTCAATTGGAATATCCATTTAACAAAAAATATTCATTTTAGATTTTGAACTCATTTATGTTCATACTTATTTATAATAAAATATTTATAATGGTATAAATATATAGACCACCACATCAAATTTATAAAGGCACATATACATTTTAAATTTATCTATGAAAACTATTTAATCACAACCATAAACATGTTCTAGCCAATAAGAACCATGGTTCATGACTCAATGTACCATAGTTGACAACATAAGGTATTAACATCATGGTATAATAGAAAACATCGTTTGGTTTAAGAAGAAACAATATGTAACTAGTTGTGTTTCTTATTCTTCCTACATGAAACATTTCTACTATTCCACATATATATATATATAATTCAAGGCCCTCATTGTAACCACATGAAATAAAATAAAGGAGATGCCCCTATATGGCCCAACATAATGCATGACATGTGAATATATAAATTCCTAGGATGATGCATGATCCAAAACATATATTCCATACTAGGCTAAGGATAAAATTTAATCTTAAAACATAATAATAAACATCACACATCATGTGTGTAATCCAATGGTGCAATGAAAACAAATATAATAAGAGGAATCAAAAATCGCAATTCTCATCCCTATAAATTTGAATTCTCTCTGTATATGGGTAAGCTACTCCTAAAAACAGTCTCATTAATTTTTTAGCACATCCTAAACTCATTTATACCATCTCAATGTAATAAAGATTTTAATATTGACCTCTTAATCGTAAAGGCGTATCGTTTGTGGAATTTCTTGATGGATCAGTCTCTGATATGATGGTTTTTATCAATCCTCCCATTATCAAAAAATCAGAGTATAGAACTCTATCAGTTATTTCCAATCTGGATTGAAATCATCAAATACTCCATATCTAAACATCATCGATCCATGTCCATATTTTTTATGTGAAGGGTGATAAACCTTGGTACAACATAGATCTCAAACCCATAATGAAAAATTTCTTGAATTTTTACGAATGGGGGTGGATGCTGATAGAAAAAGGATATTATCACCTCATCTTGGAGTGGCAAGAATACTTCAATATGGTTTGGTAAACTGGGAACTTATGTTTGAACCATAAATCTTATCGATTTCATGGATTGAGTGCTCACTTAAATCCCTTTAACCAGCGACATTATAATGCCCAAGTGTGGGCCTAAATGCATGGGATTCCTTGGGTTTTTGGCACCCCAATCTTCTCAATGATTTAGTAGATGTGTTAAAACACCACTGAATATTTATCAGCATATTTGTAATGTGTATTTGGGTCTCTACATAAGGTTTATGATCTAGATAAACCTAGAATATCATTTTCCATACATGATTTCTCTTATTGAAAATGATAAAGAATTCTATGTTAAGAATGAATATGAACATATACCCCATATTGTGATGTATGAAAAATGATAGGTGATAAAATAATGACTTTTAGGGTGGTTTATAAGTACGTCATTCTGATTCATAACTCTTTGACATGGACGGATGTTCCAATATGTAAAAATTTTAAATCAATAGATACTGAAATAACAGAATCATCATGGAAGAGGAATTTTATTTAACGGGATAAGTATGATATTAATGCTACCATATGGGAATAAATTGTTGATGATGTATATAAACTACACACTATTCTCTATTCAACTAAGAATAATTAAGGAAAATGAACCACTAGTGGACGTGAGGAAGAATTCATTCCCTCATAGAAATATTCATCATCTTTTTTTTACTCTTTCCTCTAAAATTTTTAATCTTGTATCCTCTCTCCATTATGAGAAACATCTATATTTTGTGATTAATATTGATATAGATGTGGAAATTTAGATGGATCAAAAAAATATGTAAAATATCATAGATGGGAGGAAAAAAGTCATATAGTGGGGCGGTTTTTGAGCCCACTACACTTAAAAGGTAGACCTTCCAAATTGACATAGGATAAATATGAAATTTTACATAAAGAAGATTAAACCATTAATTTACCAAATAGAACCCCTTTACTAACAATAATATGGAATGACAATATGTATTAAATTCTAAGAAGGCAGGAATGGCCAGAAATTCAGAATGATAAAGGACCTTGGAAACAAAAGAGAAGGGGGATTACACCTAAAAACCTAATTAAAATGATTGTTTTTTTGAAATTTATTAGAATATCCATCCCTAGAATTGTGATTTACCTTAGCCTTATATTCGATAAACATAAGCATGATTTGTTTTGGATATCTACGAAAATGATATCTTTAGTGGGTCATGTTTCTCCCCTTGATATCAATGTATACTCTTTTTGGGTACAAATCGAATCTCATCCAATACTGATAGGTTATGTCTTAGAGATCGTAGGAGCATCGAATGTAAATCCATTTTTTCTATAGAGGATCATCATGTCACATATATATTTTTCAAATCTATGATGAATAATTTCTATTTAGTGGTTTATTATTTCAACAATTACATTAACATGAGATCACTTTGGATGAAAATCAGAAATATTTCTATCATCATTAAGTCAAGAAGTATTTTGGAATGAAACCTAACTGAGATAATACATATTAAATCCAAGTTTACATGGTATCGAAAGAACATTAATACCATAAAGGCCACTAGACTTGATATACCCTTTGATAAATATTCCTCCTATAAAACATTGATATCCATATCATGTGTCACTTTAACATTGAACAATTATGATTAAAACCCCATTCATGTAGATTTCTATGAAAAATAATGGAATAAACCACTACCATTCAGATTCAATAATGCTTTTATTTCTCAAACGAATGCAGTAAACTTGTTCATGATACATGGGACATAATTGATAACAATGAAAATACCCTGGAATGAATTTACAATCTAAAACAATATAAAATAAGAATTAATGTATGTATCATAAAGTGTTTTAGCTCTTTTTATAATGAGATTGATAATCTCTATTGCTCTCTTCATCTCCAATAAGAGTTCATAACCAAGAAAAACATCTCTAGTAACATTGATCAAGAAACCAAAATTTCATCAAATATCCAAACCTTATCAAGACTAAGGATAACATCCAAAAAGATAGTTTTAAAAAAATATACCTCATGAATTGAGATATAAATAATAAATTTATCAATGAACATCATAGGGATAGAAGGGAAAATAATCTTATTTCTCTTCTTAATGATGGAGAACGACTTCGTGATGGCATACATTCCCTTTTCAATCATGTTTTCACCTATTACATGAATCTATTTATTTTATCCATGACTATTCTATATCTCAAAGAAGGAATATTTCCTAATATTTTATGTAATGAAGGAAATAACATGTTACCTTAAATTTATTTCGATATTGAAATCATGGAATCTATCTTCGTACATAATAATGGGAGATCACCTTAACCAGATGGATTCAACAATATCTTCTTCCAGTCTAATTTTTATTTCATTCAACGTGATGTTTTCAATTTTGTAAATAATTTCTTAAAATTTGGATCTCTCACACAAGACAGCAATGCAAAATTTCAAGCCTTAATTCCATATTTGGTCAGTGCAAGTGATATTAATCAATTTCAACCAATTTATATTTTCAACAACATACAAAATGATATGGCCAAAATTAATTCTAAAAATATTGAACGAGATTCTAATAAAATTATTTCATGGAATCAATTTATATTATTAAAAGTACTAAACATCTGAGATTACATCATCACAACCTAAGAATGTGTGAATTTACATAGTATGTCCACTATAGTAGGTAACATTTATTTAATGATGGATATTGAAAATGCTTTTGATACTATGGATTAAGGATTTATTGGTAAATAATTCACCAATTTTGGAATTGATATGTGGTTTAATTATTGTATTAAATCCCTTCATGGAACTACTCATATATCAATCCTGATAAATGGATTTTCAAAATGATGCCTCTTTGATCCAGGGGTATTTAGAAAGGGGAATTCCCTTCTACAATTATTTTTTCAATTCTGGAAGACTATATTAGAAGTATCCTCCTTCATATTGTTTATATATGTGATCTAAATAATATATGGGCAATAAGAGGTATCTAGGATTCTTTTTATCTCCTTTATGCTAATGATATCACTATTTTACACTTTGGAAAAAAATAAACATTAGATTAATCAGAAAAATATCTCCTACACTATGAGGATTTTTCAGGCTAGGTAATAAGTTGTAAAAACCATTAATATATTTTCATAAAAACATCTCCAGCACTTGAAAATTCAAAATGATAAATGATTTGGGAATCAAAGAGGGTTCTATCCCTTTCATTTATTTAGTTGTTCCCATGTTCTTGGGGGTACATCATGTTACCTAGATCCCTCATATTTGGGTCAAAATCAAGAGAACCATGGCCTCATGGAAAGGTAAATCTATCTCATTGTTAGGAATATATTGTCTTGTAAATCATGTGGTGGTTTCTAAATTTGTTGATTTTTATTGTTTATCATTTTTATTCATCATTTCACAAAAGTATCAATTCCTCTATGAGATATTTTTTAAGTGTTGTATGATTTTAGAAATAATGATTATCATTTTTGCATGGAAAAAATGTTTTGATCCATATTCCCTAGGGGTCTAGGAATCAAAAATATTCACATGTTTAATTTCGCCCATCACCAAAAAATTAATTGGAGACTTGTTAATAAGAAATATAAATCCATGGGATTTATAAGATCTATATTCTTGGAAGGATTTAAATATTGAAATTATAACTATATTAAATCCTCAACATGGCCTACTCTTAAAGTTGTTTTTCTAAAGTATGAATAAAATCATATTGGTTGGTTAGTTATAACTCTTCTATCAGATTCATGATTAAAAACAGGATTGGAACACCATTGGTTAATGTGGTCAAATAATCTGAGAAAGTGAAAGGCATCATCAACACAATAAGGGATTAAATAGCCTACCTTTATTCTCTCTTAGTTGAAATTATATGAGAAATTTTAAATTAGGATTTCATGAAGTAGTTGGATATTCTAATTTGGGAACCAAATATTAATTTCATTATTGACTCAAATATTTTCTAAAATCATGAGATGGATGGGGAACCCAATGGGATCAAAGGACTCTAAATCAAATAGATCTTTCCATCTAGATTTACATTGTTATAGAGGATCTCCATCTCCAAAATTTAAGTTGATATATTCCTTTAAAATATCGGCATCTCCCAATGATAAATATGAATCATTTTTAATTACCATGTATGGGACATGGGCAATAGTTTTTATGTGTCCAGATATCCTCCTCTCACAGAAATGTAGTGTTTGATATTTTTGAGTGTCATTATTTTCATGCTACTATGTTCATAGAACAACTAAAATACTATATTAATGTCTCTACATCTCAATAATGGAACAATTTCTTTATATATTCCAATGTGTAACTCATCAACGTCCTCTATCATAGAAGGAACAAGTTGATCCATGATCAGACTCCCTTCAATATTTATTAGGCCATTATTGATGTTTTTATAACTGTTTAGAGTCTAAAGTATCTACAAAAGGGTTGTTATAGTAAATCCATACACAATTTCACTATGTTGAGGTTCCTCTAAATTATAGGTATATCCCCTTGTCCAATGGTAAATTTTGAGGTCTTTTATAACTCTCCATTTTTGGGTTCGTCTAAATGTAATTCTAGTAGAGCCTCTAGAGGAAACCCCGAACCTGTGAGATTTGGGCATGGTTTTTAGAACCATAATCATGATTTCATTGGATTAATTTACATACCTTGTTGCATTTATAAATATTTAGATGTAAATTTTATTAGGTTTACCAATTCTATTAACATGTAAAATCAAATAATCTATAATATTATTTTGTTATAAAGTGATTCTACCACAATTGTGTAATCTATTAGATGTGGAAACATTCACCATTCCATGATTTTGACCATAATATGGTGCAATTTCTTGGATAAGCACTATATAATGAATTATATTATCACACATGTATTTATTAAGGACAACTCTCTTGCCTATGTCCTTGCAAACAAAGGGATGGGTGGTGATGATTTCATTTTTTTTAACACTCTCTCAATTGACATGATGCATTTTTTTGAAAGATAAAAAATGTAAAATACATTTCTTTAGGCACTTTTAATTATTTTTAATGTCATGTGGTCTGATAAATTGGACCTGGTCTCATATTTTTCTAAATAATCAATAAATAGAATAGTCATAACAATGAATAATAATGAAACATATGTAAATCATCTAAGCTGTGATAATACATCAAGTTCAAAGTGGATCCATATAAAAAATGAAGAGTATTTCCTTGAGATATATAAAATTCATGCATGCCTATATAAATGTACAAAAAAAATAAAAAATGAATAAAAAGTCTATCAGGTAGATTCATGTGCCAAGGCTCAATCTCGTACTTCCAAGATTGTAGTCTATAAGCAATTAAGAATCCATAATTAATAACTTTCCATTTCCCCTAAATGCATCAATATAGTATTTCTTGTTAACAAATAGTTTCACTAATAGGGAGTGAGATATACTTAGTAGGCTACCACAAATAATGTCTCTAACTATCCATATTGTACATATAATATGAGATGTTTTCAAATATAATAATGGTAAAGGTGTAATGTTAAGTGTTAAGGTTTGGCTCTGGTTCATGTTGGACAGCTGGACGGTACTCCCTGTATTGGCCCATGCTGAGTAAACCTTAGAAGAGGTGTCACCATGAACATATTTTTATAACTTTATATTCATGTATGCACATATATGTGTTTAATATATAATGAATTTTATATCCATATATATACATGCATATTGTTATCTAGGACCTGAGGCGTAACTCAAGCATCTAGGTCTAGTCACTAGAGTCTCATAGACTACTATGTGACATCATGCTCGATTATCATAAATCATAATGGTTTCCATGCCCAAATATCATAGATATATTGGACACCATTCCTAAATACCACAAGTATATGGGACCTCATTCCCATGTATAATATTAGTAGGGACATCATTCTTGAGTATCAAATGTATATGGGATACTATCCAGAGTATCACAAGTATATGGGATGCCATTCTGGATTATCACTTGTATATGGGATTCCATGCCAGAGTATCACTGGTATATGGTATTCTATTCCGAATTTCATATTAGTAGGGACTCCATGCCCAATTATTTTATGTAATTAGTAGACCAGTAGGCTTTTTTATTATCTAATTAATTGTTTAAAATTAATTAGTGTTCCCCTTGAATAAGGGAGTAACCATTTCTTAAATAAAACCACGTGGTGTGGTGACACCGCTATCTTTCCATATATTTCATTATACTCATTTCAAATAAAATATGAGACAAAACAACATATAATGTGGTTTGGTTATATAATAATATATAATATCAATGATAAAATTCCATGGGCACACATAAATGGGTGGAATTAGTCAAAGTACAATTCCAATAAGAAAAAGAATGAATAAGGTCATTTCTATCTAGGAAAAAAAATTAATTATGAGACATGTGTATTTTTATGGAAAATCATCAAAAATATAGCATACAATATCACAACACAAAATATAATACTATAAGACTTGAGGGATAATTACTAGACCATCGACCCTATGCTTGTACTGGATTCCTTTCCTAGTATCAACCCTTGAATCTAACTAGAATGAGATAAAACAATGGAATAGAAAAATACCCAAAATACCCTGCATATTATCCCACCTCAAAATCTCGTTGTATATGGTGATATAAACCATGAGAAAAATTAATCATATCTATGAACATGGATTGTAGATCTAAGATGACTAACAATGATTGAAACATGCATGGGATAATGTAGAATCAAAGGATGTAACAACCCAAACATTCTTTAATGAAAATTCTACTTGATCTAATTAAATGTATTATTATGTAAAATGGTGATATAACATGGGAAATAATTTTGTTTTATGTTTCTAGATTTTAAAATACCATTAATAATTGTGATTTTTGCTAATATAGTCGTTGAACAGTGATCACATGATTAGTATAAATATAGGGCTTTAAAAAAATTCAATTTACTTAGATAAAGGAAGCGATGACCACATCCAGTAGAATTTCCCCATATGAAGCCCATTTTTCAGAGCTTAGAAAGGAGGTTGATTCATTGGGATTCACTCTGGAACAAGCCCAGGCCGACCTTCAACATGTTAAGGTCGAATGGAACCGCCTATGAGAGAAGTGGGAGTTAATAGAGATTACCACCCGAGCAATGTTATCTGAGCCACCCCAAGAGTCGAATATCATCGCATGCCTTACCCTTAGGTATTATGTGGTTATTATAATGGGATATGTAACAAAACCTTAGAACTATTATTATGTCCATTATTTTTGTATATAATAATGAATATACATTCATTTTATTATTGTTACTTGGTAAATAATTTTTAAAGCGAAAATAGTTTATTTAGTTAATATTCAACTAGGAAATATATTTTGATGAATTAAATGATTTTTCAATTAAATAATATTTTAATAAAGCATTATTTTTATTATATTAATTTTTATTAAATATAAATGGTTGTATAATATTATGAATGTAATTGTAATTTTTATTATGGTTTGAAAGCCGTTTTTGTCAAAACCCATGAATTGTGGATAAAGGTTGGTTTTTATTTTAAAAGTAAAAATTAACATATTTAGAAAATTATTTAGATAAAATTAATATTATTTTTAGAATCAGGATTTCTAAATTATCCAACGGTGAATTTTTCATAATTTTTTGAGACAGTCAAATTTTTGGGTAAAAAATTAATACCGTTTTAATATATAATGTGTTGTATGACATCATAATGACCCAATAGTGATTTAATAAAATAATATAAATGATATGTTATGCTAATATATCTTTTACCGTTAAAATAATGTGATTTTAGGTTTGTTTTATTTATTTTACAAAACATTAGGTGACCCTCCATGAGTTATAAAACATTCTAACTTTTAAATGAACTTCCTTGAGAGTGTGACCCACCAACACATAAGAAAACCAATTATTTTAAGAAGTTAGGAAATTTTCATTATAAAATATTTTTTCCCAATCACCTTTTACAAAAACCAGGGGCAAAAACAATTGGCTGGTTTGTCGTATTGATTAGTTTAATGTGTGGTGACCCAAACCTAAATAATAAAGAATTCCCTCTCTTTTCCTATATAAACCAACCCTATCTCCCCCTTACTATTCACTCAAAGCCTTTGAAGTTCTTCCAACATCTTCCAAACTCTCTCTAAAATCCTCCCAAGGTTCCCCATGCTCCCATGAAGCCTCTCTCACACCTCTCCCAAGCCTTTGGGATCACACTTCCAAGTAAGGGATTTCTTCCTTTCTTATTTTTGTCCAATTTTCTTTAAGTTACTATGCCCTTTTGTTTTCAATAAAAAATGTTGGGGTATGATTTCAAACCTTCCCCATATTTCCCTCTTTATGTTTGGATGATGGGATACCCCTTTCTCTCTCATTAATTTCACCCATGTACACCTATTACAATGTAAAAATTCTGTGGTGGATTTCTCTCTCCTCTTTTCCATCCAAGTATTTATTTAGTATTATGCATCTAAATTCCGTTAAACTTGTTGGGACATGTGTATATTTGACCCCCTTACTATAAATTTCATGTAAATATGATGAGACACCCATTTATCTCTCATCAACCATTTTCATGAATCCTTATGTCATGTTATTAGGCTCCTGAAATTGCACCGCATTTTTCTAAGCCAAGATCATTGGGTAGTGAATACCATACCCATGTCTCTATCAAGGGTATTCACATTTATGAACATATACATATTTAATGGTACTTTCATGTATTTATTCCACATTACTTAATCATAGAATAACTTATGATGTGGATTGATTCCATGTTATATGAACCATGTCGCACACTTATCCATGAAATGAAATGTTTAAGAAGGGTGTGCCATGATAGCGCTTCAATGAGTCGGATAAATATTAGTATCGTGATAATTTAAGTGAAATGAGGGTTTACTCATGATAATTCACGAGAAATGATGATTTACTAATGATCCATGTGCAATGAGCCTTGGATCATGCTAAAATCTTGTTAAATGTTGTTGTCGCATTTCTATGTTATGTTAATCTTGTTATATCATGCCTTTATCTTCATGTTTATCTAATGCTCCATTGATATGACTATTGATTAACATGTATTGTATCATTCATTTTATTACTTGTTAACTACCTTATTGGGCTTTATAGCTCACACTTTTCTTATGCATGTCCTCAGGTTATCCCATGAAATGCTAAGTATGAGGGAATATAGTGGTTATGTGAAGAACGTTTTCAATAAGATGTTGTGTCCTATGGTTTAAGTTGTTATGTAATGTTCCTAATGCCTAAATACACTAGAACTATTGATCTTATATGTTTTATCTATTGATGTTTTCTATGTAATAAATAATGTCTAAATGTGTAATAAAATGAAGGGTTGTTGTAGTTGGTATCAGAGGATAGGTTTAGTTATTATTGGGATTAGGATTAGAAAACCCTAGTGATGCCTTAGAGACAAGACTAAGTATAATAAATACATACATAATTTTTGTGGGTATTGAGTAAGTGTTTTTTCATAGAAATATATCCTCATCTAGATATGAGTAGGTAGAGGCGGCTCTGGCACAGATGTACCTAGGGGTGAGAACCCCGATAAGGAGTTTCGGGCTTGACCCGGGGTATCTTGGTACACGACAATGGGCCTTGCTGCACTCTTGGTTTCGAAACTCCTAGGGGATATGCCTTGGTAAATTCACAAGATTATTATGAACCATTATTAAGAGAATTCCCCTAAGAATATATGTTAGAAAGTATATCATGGATAACATAGATTGAAGCCCTTGGATTCATAAGTTTAGGAAATAAGAGTTATTTATAAGTCATCAGTTTTGTCCATAGATTACACTTTATGTGCTACCCCTAACTTTCCTTTTATTCCAACCAATGGCTGGTAATAGGATGACTCGGGCTAACAACTTATCTAGTGATCAATGTGATGACGGTGCTAATGAGATGCCCAATCCAATGGGAGCGGGAATTGCAAACGTTTTCACACTTCTCTCTTAGTTAACTCAAGATTTAAATAGAAACATGGGTCAAGAGGAATGTTAAACACCCCCTAAGAAAGAAAAAGTCACAATAGAGAGGTTCATGTGAAAAAGGCCTCCTAATTTTAATGGATCATTTGATCCATCAGTCGTTGAAAAATAGATCAACTCCATTGAAAAGATCTCCTCCATCCTTCAATGTTCTAAACAAGAGAAGGTTGTCCTGTCTTCTTATCGTATGGAGGGTGAAGCTGATCACTGGTGGACATTGATGAAAAATATAAAGCCTGAAGAGGAGATCAAGGTGTTGGAATGGAAGGATTTCTAGAATATGTATTTTGATAAATACTTTCTATGCACCCTCCAGCTTAAGATGGAAAGGGACTTCCTTTCCCACAAGAAAAAAGATGGCGAATCTGTCAGAGCGTACGAGGAAAACTTCACAAGGTTTGCACGATACGCCTATGGATTTGTCATTACCTCATGAATGAAAGGTTTACTGCTTCTTTGGTGGGCTGAAATCCAGCCTGTTGAAAGCGCTGGCGATCCGTGACATCGAAAACTATGAAGAAATTGTCTAATGTGCCCACATGGTCGAAATAGAGATTGAATAATCTCAGGGGTATCATGGGGATGAAAATCATTAGGTGGACTTCAATTCTGGTGGTCCGATGGATAAATCCAATAGTGATAAGAAAATCCAGTACCCCACTTTTCAAAGGTGTGGAAAGAAGCACCCTAGAAATTGTCTGAAGGGGATGAAGAAATGCTTTAGTTGTGGAAGAGATGGGCACCTGGATATTAACTATCGGCAAGAAAAACCAGTGATTGCGGCAGAGGATAGGAATGCTCTACTCGGCCCTCAATGCATTGTTCATTTCTTCAACTACAAAGAACATAGACACTTTGAAAAATAGGGCCCTAAGACAAGGGTTTTTAGAGGAAACCAACAACCTCCAAGGCAACAAGGTCGAGCTATTTCCATCACTTCCACCTAAGTTAATCCTGACAATGAAGTGGTGACAGGTACGTTAGTTATTCATTCAAGAATAGCTAACGTGATTTTTGATTCTGGTTCAATGAATTCTTTTATATCCTGAATGTTTAGTAGAACAATCCCAACACCACCACAAATCATGAAAGTAAAGATATAAGTGAGTGTGGAAAATAGGGAAATCATTGCATCCCATGAATATAACTCCTCCCATGTCATAATTTGTGGAGTTAACTTCCTAGAACACCTCCTCATACTCCCTCTAGTGGAATTTGATGCAATTCTCCCCATGGATTGGAATTCCTTATAGAGAGACAACATAAATTTCCATCAGAGGGAAATCAATCTATATATTTATAATCGACCCCTGATTCTATAAAAGTGAAAGGAGGAAGATGAATGTTCCTTAGATCCATCATCTCAAGCATGGATTTTACTTCCCTATGAGCACGTGTATCTGGATCAGATGATTAAGTCCAAGGAATCAACCATCCTTGAAGACATGAATATTGTGAGGGAATCCGCAGATGTGTTTCCCGGGGAATTGTATGGTCTTCCTCCTATAAGAGATGTTGAATTCTCAATTGACCTTATACGTGGGGTGTTTCCAATATCCAAGACTATGTATAGAATGGTTGTTGTGGAGATTGAGGAGCTGAAGCAAAAACTACATGAGAATCTGGATAAAGGATTTATATTCCCAAGTGCTTCACCATGGGTTGCACCAGTCCTCTTCATCAAGAAGATGGATGGGTCAATACGACTTTACATCGATTATCGTGAGCTTAACAAAATAATGATAAAGAACCAGTATCCTCTCCCATTAATTGATGACTTGTTTGATCAGTTACGTGGGGAACAATACTTCTCCATGGTCGATTTGTGGTTAGGATATTATCAAGTAAGGGTGAAGAAGGATGATATCCCTAAGACTGTGTTTCATACAAAATACAAGCAATATAAATTCATAGTAATTCCTTTCTACCTCAATAATGCTCCAGAAATCATCATATAATTGATTAATAGTGTCTTTAGAGATTACCTTGAAATTTTTTTGGTAGTCCTTAAATATGTTATTCTAGTATACTCCCAAACCAAGGTGGATCATGAGGAGAATATAAGAACTGTTCTAGAGACCTTGAGGAAGTAGAAAATCTATGAAAAGTACAGCAAGTGTGAGTTCTGGTTGAAGGAGGCCTCATTCTTGGGCCATATCATCACAAGTAATGAGATATTTGTGGATCCCTCCAAGATAGCTGCAATTGAGGGGTGGCTGAGGCCAACATTGGTAATGGATATCTGTAGCTTCTTGGGGTTATCTGGATATTATCGACGATTTTTGAGAAATTTATCACGATTTTCCAACCATCTTACCAAGCTAACTCAGAAGGGGGTAAAGTTTTCTTGGAGTGATGAATGTGTAGAAAGATTCAATGAGTTGAAAAAGAGGCTTATCCCTATGCTTGTGCTCACTTTACCAATAAGTGAAGAACTTTTTGTGGTATTTAGTGATTCTTAGAAGAAGGGACTAGGATGTCTGTTGATGAAAAAAAGACAAAATCATTGCCTTTGCTACAAGGCAATTGAATTTTTATGAGCAGAATTATCCAACACGTGATCTGGAGTTGGCTGCAGTGATATTCGCTTTAAAAATTTGGCGTCATTATCTCTTTGGGGAGAAGTGTGAAATGTATACATACCACAAAAGCCTCAGGTATATATTCACACAGAAAGAGATGAACATGTGACAGCAAAGATTGTTAGAGCTGATAAAAAACTATGACTGCTCAATCTATTACCACCCAAGGAAAGCGAACAAGGTGGAAGATTCTCTAATTAGAAAGGACCGAGTGATTCTATCATTGATGATAATTTCTAAGGATCCAATATTTTTCTATTAGATGAAGATGGAAATGGGAATCATAAAGAAGAGAACATCATCAGTCCTTTCACAAGTGATTTCTCAACCATATCTTTTGAAAGGTTAAAGGATTCTCAAAAGGATGGTGTGGGAATTCAGAAGAATATGGAAGCTATTAGAAAAGGTAAATCCTTAGATTTCAATGTTAATGAATAAGGAATTGTGAGATTTGGGAAAAGACTATGTGTTCCATCACGCCCGGAGCTAAAAAAGGAACTTTTGGATGATGCACATAGTTCAAATTTCACTATTCACCCAAAAAAAACAAAAAGATGTATCAACATATCTCAGATTATTATTGGTGGGATAATATGAAGAAGGAGATCACTGAGTATACATCAAAGTTCCTAGTGTGTCAGCAAGTAAAGGCAGAGAGGCAGAAGTCTAAGGGGATGATGAAACCACTGCTAATACCAGCAAGGAAATAGGATAACAGCACCATGGAGTTTGTCACTGGACATCCGAAGACATCCAAAGGAAACAGTGAAATATGGGTTATTGTGGATTGTCATACAAATTCTGCACACTTCATTTCAATTCGGGAGGATTTCTCATAAGATCAACTACCCCAGATATATATCAGGGAAGTGGTAAGGCTGCATGGAGTACCATTATCTATTGTATCTGATCGAGATCCAAGATTCACATCTCTATTTTAGAAGAGTCTTCAACATGCTCTGGATACTGAACAGAACTTCAGTACAACCTATCATCCTCAAACTGATGGCCAATATGAGTGAACTATTCAAACACTGGAGGATATGTTAAGATCATGTTCAATGGATTTTAAAGGAGGATGGGATCAACATCTTCATATGGTGGAATTCTCCTATAATAATAGTTTCCACTCATGCATCTTAATGGAACCTTATGAAGCCCTGTATGGTAAGTGGTGAAGAACACTGACATGTTGGTATGAAGTCGGTGAATGTAAGCTTCTAGGACCATAAATGGTTGAAGAAACGGTGTAGAAGGTTAACACCATTCAGTAGCATATCATGGCAGCCCAGAGTCGACAAAAGTGTTATACTGATAACCATTGACGATGCCTTCAATTTAAAGTTAGAGACATGGTATTGTTATGCACATATCCATGGAATAAGGTCATGAGTTTTGGAAATAAATGGAAGTTAAGTCCTAGGTACACCGGCCACTTCAAGATTCGTAATCTTATCAGGGTTGTGGCCTATTGACTATCACTCCCACCTACCAAGGCCAAAGTACATGATGTCTTTCATGTATCCCTCTAAAGGAAGAACATACTAGAACCTTCACATTTACTCTCTTAAAAGGTAGTACAATTAGAGGATCATCTTTCTTATGAGGAGAAACCAGTAAAGATCTGATATTGTAGGGAAAAATTCCTACAAAATAAGACAATTCCCTTCATGAAGGTGTTGTGGAGAAAGCATAAGTTTGGAGAAGTGATGTGGGAATTAGAGGAATTGATGAAGAAGAGTTACCCTCATCTTTTTTATTTTGGGAAAAGGAAATTTGGAGGGTGAAATTTCATAAGGGTGGACTATTGTAATGACCCAAACATTCATTAATGAAAAATCCTCTTTATCTAATTAAATGTATTATTATGTAAAATTATCTTATAACATATGAACTTATTTTTTATGTTTATAGGTTTTAAAATACTGTTAAGAATTGTTACTGTTTCTAATATTGTTGTTGAATAGTGATCACATGATTAGTATAAATATAGGGCTTTAACAAATCCAATTCACTCAGAAAAAGGAAGTGATGGCCTCATCCCATAGACGTGCCTCGTATTAAGCCCATTTGTCAAAGCTCAGAAAGGATGTGGTGTTATTGGAATTCACTGTTGACCAAGCCCAAGATGAGCTTCAACATGATAACCTCGAAGGGAACTGCCTACGAGAGAAGGGGAAGTTGATAGTGATTACCACATAGGCAATGTTATTTGAGCCACCCCAACAGTCTGTCACCATTGCACACGTTACCCTTCGGTATTATGCTGGTGTTATAAGGGGTTATGTAACAAGACTTTTGAAACACCCGAGACTTTTATGTTATCAAAGGAATCTTTTTCTACACAAAACATTCTTGGCTTGCTTTACACGCAATCGCGACCTTCCTCGATAGCTTGCGTCGTACGCAATACCGAGTTTCACTAAACAAAAATATGCTATTAAAACTAGCCGTTATGAATAGTAATATCCACTTTTTGAAATTTTATAAATTTTATTTTTCAAAATGGACTTTATTTTTGGACTCAGAATATCGAAATTAGTCTAGGGTGAAATTTTGGTATTTTTCTGAAAACTTTCAATTTTTGATGAATAGTGAAACCACTAAGTGGTAGGTTAAAAACTGAATTTTGCATAAAACTTAATTTTACCGCTTCTGTGAATGGAATTTCAAAAATCCGACAGACACGGTTGATATCAGTATGTAAAATGTGGTTCAATGAGATAAAAATAATTTTTTGGTGAATAGTAACTTTTTACTATTTTTACCGCAGTTAATAGTAAATAGGGTAAATAAGGGTAAATATGATATTAATATTACCCTAACACATGTCCTAATTCTATTGGACAAGTGTAATTCGACCAAAAAAAAACTTAGGAATAAAATATGACCATTTAGGCCCACTTGGTTTAGATTAGGACATTTATTATTAATTTATTTAAAGAAGGGTTAAAATAGTTAAAATCAACGTTTAATAAGTAAATCATTTTTAATATGGGGTTATACATAAGATAAATTTGATTTTAAATATTCATTAGAAAGCTATAAAGATTTCCTACATGATGGTATTTTATTTGTAATTTTTGGACATCAAATAATTTAATTTATTTATGACACAATGATGATGGAGTAATTATCTTATTAATGAAATATTGACATAATTGATAATATAAATACCAAAATAAATGTAATTTAAGACTTTTTATGAATTACACTAATTTTATAGGTTATTATTATATATTAGTGTTGATTTAATCAACTTGGTTCGAACATATAATTCTGTTATTACTTTCACAAAAATCATATATCAAATAGTGTCAAAATTGACACAAAATAGTTTTTAAATCAAATATTATATTATTAATTGATATTTTATTCCTAAAAATCTAAGGTTCGGCCAAATGACTTAGATACGGATATATATATTAATAATAAACAATTTGGGGTTCGTTTGGCATTTTATAGTATGTGTATTAACCATATAGTGAAAGAAAACAAAAAGACATGGTAAAAGTTAAATTATTTAACTTAGAGTTAAATCTAATTGATAAGGTTAAAATAATACCCTAAACTTGTCTAAATCCTATTGGTTGGTAGGATTTCGACCCATACCCACTTTAGCTTCGAAATAAGACCTTTTGGAACCATTATAAACCGATTTTGACTTTAATATAAAATAATATTTTGAGATATTCCTAAGGTGCCCCTCTCATCCCTTATAAAAGGGAACCTCCTCCCCCTCCTCCTCACACCAATTTGAGCACTCAAGATCGGCCAACCCCTGCAATTTTCTCCTCTCCACTTCCCTAGAATAATCCTAGAGGTCCTGGTCTTCTTCAAAGACCAATCTTAGTTCCCTAAGTGGAGGATTCAAAGAAGAGTTCCAAAGAAGAGGTAATATCCATTACCGATCTTTTCAATTTCTTTCTTCTTCAACTTCTTATTCTTTAGTTGTTTCATGATAAAGTAATAACATCAGTATTACTTACATACTGATATGTGATTATAAATATGAAACAACCCTAATTCACGTTCTATCCATCCTACGGAAAAATGAAATCACCGCGCGTGCATACGTACGAAATACCGTCTCCACGCCGTGGTGTAATCTATTTTTCCACCATCACTTTAAAAGGATGGGTATAATGGTGTAATGAGTAACTATTTATGATTATTATAAATTAATATTGATACTGAAATAATATATATATACTCCAATACAGTTCCACGATCATAGGAACGATATCATCACTCGTGCGTACGTACGGAATACCGTCTCCACGATGTGATGCGACTCGTTCTACATGATCATCATTACATAGTAATTATATAAATGAATTGAATGAATAAATATGATATATGTTACACTAATACCATTCTGGATATAAGGTATCTATAACCTTAAAAGAAGAATATGAATGTATTCGGCAAAACACGCATAAGAACAAAAGGCAATAAAGACCCGAGTAACAAGTAACAGTGAAATATTACTAACAAGAAGCTAAGAATATGACCATATATGATATAATATCAATATGTATGATTCTGGAATAAGTCAATAACATTATTTAAACCATTATACAGGATCTTCGGACACATACAAAGAAAATCGGACCTAAGGTAAGGGAAAATATCACAATCTCATTTTTATCCGAGGTTGTTTATTCGTAAGTATTTACTGGGGTGTATTTTATCATCTACATCCATGTTTCATCAATATGTAATATTATTTCCATCCACCTACAATTGTTTAAATCCATTTTTACCCTTCGGTGAGTTTTTAGTAATATGTATGAAAGGAATCTTTTGTCGTTTTTCGTACGAGGTACTTTTTGACTTTTCCGACAAAAGTACGAAGAATGTTTTTTTAACTTATACGGCATGAATGGATTTTTAAAACATTATTTCCAAGAATCTTCCTTTACAAGTTTTCAAGTTTATTTTTAATCAAATTCTTTTATTTTAAAGTCGTATGACATGTTATGAAAGGAAAAATGTTTTTGAAGTAGAAAGGATATTTTCCTCAAGAATGGAGTTCAAGTATTTTATCAAAATTATTTTCCATCTAAGATAATAAAAGGGTTATGTTTTTATCCCTATTATTACATGGATTTGATTATGTTGTGATGGAAACATTTTTATGAATTCCTTTATCTTATATGAATTGTTTTATGATGTCATGTTGTTTAAGAATCCCATTTTTATTACATGGGTTACACTATGATGTATGGTTTATGATTATGTGGCACACATAAGAAAGGATTCATTATAAGATGGGTGGGACCTATATCTCCCTCCAATGCATTGGGAAAAGATTTTGTATCTCATGAGATAGACATGGCTGGAAGGGTAGGTTATACCGGTTCAGTGAAACAGGACTGGAACGAGGGTGACTCGGTTCAGAAAGGGACTTTGTCCACTAAGATAGTCTTGGCAATGAGTCATGACTAACAAGAAATGATTTTCCATGATTATGTGTGCATGCCACAATGTTTCAAGTTTTATGTTATGATTATGGGGATCTCATTTTCACTTCTATGATTTGTTCCATGTTAAGATATTATGATCTCTTTTGCAGGTTTTGATTTTCAAAAAGATATGATATGATTTTTATTTCCTTTATTTGCCCTTGCTGAGCATTTGAGCTCAGCCTTTTATGTTTTCTTTTCCCCAGGTCAGGAAGATGGATATTAAGTAGAATATGCTTAAAGGGACCCTAGATATGATGAAATAAATGGGAGACACTATAGAATATTGATGAACCAGTTGTTTATGTTTCCCAGTTTCTAAAGACACTATACCTATACGGTCCTTTGTGGTTTTGTCATATGTTGTAATAAGTGTGCTTCAATTTTTAAGTATTAACAATGTATGTAAAGTATGGGTCGTTATAGTTGGTATCAGAGGAAAAGGAGGTAGGAATGTATTCGATCCTTGGGAACTCTCACATGTGAGCATTGGACGAAGCATGGCTCTCCGCCCAAGGGCTTCATGAGGAAATGGCTGCCACTGGGGATGGTGGTGTGTCCCGCCCAGGGGGTGTAGCCGCCCATGGAGTGCCCTGATAGGTATCAACTATAGTCCACTGGAAGTAATTCCAGACTGCTATAGTTGGTATCAGAGGAAAGGTATAGTCAACCTTTGGAAACTAGGATGTGAAAGCCTTAGTAAGAACCCTAAGGATAAGTCTAAGCATAGAACACAATCTTAGTGTTTTAGAAATGGCCATGAATACCCTAGGATAAAACCTTAAGTTTGAAATTTTATCCTTGATTATGTGGTTTTCCTATTATAATTAGTGTTTCTCACACTATTCTTCTTGGTTTTAGTCAATGGCTGGAACCCGAAGGAACCGTGTTAATGCGGAATGCGATGGGAAATGCAATGATTGTCCCCCTGAGCAACCAAACGATATGGGAGCTGGAATGCAAAATCTTGTAGCCATGCTCACACAACTTTCTCAAGCTATGAATCATGCAGGACTTCCAAACGAGCAAAGGAAGGAGCAACATTCTGTTGAATCCTTCATGAGGTAGCTCCCACCTTCTTTCAGTGGGTCTACTGATCCATTAGTTTCTGAACAATGGATTAGTACTACTGAAAAGATATTTTCAGTTCTTCAATGTTCTGAACATGATAAAGTCATCCTAGCAGTGTATCTTTTGGAAGGATATGCTGATCAATGGTGGAATCTTATTAAGAATACGAGGCAAAGGGATGAAATTGAGTCTATGGAATGGGACGAGTTCAAGAACTTATTTTTCAATAAGTACTTCCCTCGTATTCTCAGAACAAAGATGGAGAAAGAGTTTCTCGAACTGAAGCAAAGGGATGATGAATCTGTTGGTACCTATGAAGAAAATTTTACAAGACTTGCAAGGTACGCTTCTGGTATTATTATACAACCTGAGAGTAAGATCGATCGATTCTTTAGTGGCTTAAAACCAAGTCTTCGAAGGGTGTTAGCCATAAGGGACTTCAATAGCTACGAGGAAATTGTTCGATGTGCTCTCAAAGTCGAGATGGAGATTGGAGTAACCCATCAGTCACATGGGTTTGATAAGAAGAGGAAGATGGAATTCAAAGAAAAATCTAAAGAGCACACGGAAAAGAAGATGAGATTTTCCTTATGCTCAAAGTGTGGAAAGAAACATGGAGGGAGTTGTCTTAAAGGGACAATTAAATGTTTTAAATGTAGAAAGGAAGGTCATCGGGCATTTGAATGCCACGATAATGGGAAGAAGATGTCTAATGATGCAAACAAAGGAAGGGATACACAGAATGAACCTACTACACTTCAATGTTTCAAGTGCAAGGAGATGGGGCATTATGCCAATCAATGCCCAAATCCAAGGGTTGATGATGATGGTCGACATCAACAAAATATTAAGGCTAAAGACAAAGGAAAGTCACATGCAATTTCTATCAGCGATGTGGAGTACGATAACGAAGTGGTGAAAGGTACACTTACCGTCCACTCTAAAGTAGCAAATGTTTTATTTGATTCTGGATCCACCCACTCTTTTATTTCTAAATAATTTTCTAAGGGTATCACCGTATTACCTCAACAATTAGATGTTGAGTTAGCTATGACAACACCTAATGGCACAACAGTCGCATCAAAAGTTTATAATTCTTCTCCGATCGAAGTTTGTGGGAAAGTGCTTCCTGCAACTCTTGTGATCCTTCCTTTAGTGGAATTTGATGTGATTCTTGGCATGGATTGGATTTCTCTACATGGAGATCATATCAATTGCCAAAGAAGGGAAGTCACATTTCATATTCTAGATCAATCTACGATCATATATCAATGCAAGGATGAACATAACCTTCCAGTGGAAATTTCTTCCATCTTATGGGTATTGATTCCCCTAAATGAAGGTTATTTATCTCAAATGGTTGGTTAGAAACTCACGATTAAGAATATTCCCATTGTATGGGAGTTTGATGATGTCTTTCCGGAGGAATTACCGGGTCTTCCACCAAATCGTGAAGTTGAGTTTTCAATAGAACTCGTACCGGGTGCTTTGCCTATTTCAAAGACACCTTATAGAATGGCCCCAATTGAGTTGCAGGAATTGAAGAAGCAACTCCAAGAGAATCTAGATAAGGGATTCATACACCCTAGTGCATCACCTTGGGGAGCACCTGTTCTATTTGTTAAGAAGAAAGATGGATCAATGAGACTCTGCATTGATTATCGAGAACTTAACAAGATCACTATCAAGAATAAATATCCTCTCCCACGCATTGATGACTTATTTGACCCACTATGCGGAGCTCAATACTTTTCCAAGATTGATCTTCGTTCAGGGTATCATCAATTAAGGGTCAAAAGGGAGGATATACCAATGACGGCTTTCCATACAAGGTATGGACACTATGAATTTATAGTGATGCCATTTGGTCTTACTAATTCCCCTGCTATCTTCATGGATTTAATGAATAGAGTCTTTAGAGACTATCATGATCAATTTGTGGTAGTTTTTATAGACGATATTCTTGTCTATTCAAAGAGCAAGGAAGAGCATGAATATCACTTGAGAATTATATTGAAGACCCTGAGAAAGGAGAAGCTTTATGCCAAATTTACCAAGTGTGAATTTTGGTTCAAAAAGTTTCATTTTTGGGTCACATAATCTCAAAAGAGGGGATATCTGTGGATCCAGCAAAAACAGAGGTTATCGAAAGATGGTCAAGACCAACAACAGTAACTGAGATCCGATGTTTTCTTGGTTTGGCTGGATATTATCGACGTTTTGTAAAATATTTTTCACGATTATCTAATCCACTCACCAAGTTGACTCGGAAAGGAGTTATGTTTGTCTGGACAGAGGAATGTGAAGAGAATTTCAAGGAGTTGAAAAGAAGGTTATCCAGTGCACCTGTGCTCACACTTCCTTGCAGTGGAGAAAGGTTTGTGATCTACAGTGATGCATCCATGAAGGGATTGGGGTGTGTTCTTATGAAAAATGATATGGTGATAGCTTATGCCTCACGATAGTTGAAAATCCATGAGCAAAATTACCCAACACATGATTTGGAGTTGGCTACGGTAATCTTTGCATTAAATATTTGGAGGCATTACCTTTATGGTGAAAGGTGTGATATTTATACTGATCATAAAAGTTTAAAGTATATTTTCACACAAAAGGAGCTGAATATGCGTCAAAGAATATGGTTGGAGCTGATTAAGGATTATGACTGCTCAATCCATTACCACCCTGGGAAAGCAAACAAGGTGGCAGATGCATTAAGTCGACAAGACCATGCTAGTTTATCCATGATGAGGATCACAAAAGATCCAATATTTATGTATTTACAAAGGATGGATCTTGGAATTATAATGGAAGGGGAAAAATCTTATCTTTCTCAAATAGATGTTCAACCATCTATACATGCGAAGATTAAGGAGGCACAGAAAGAAGATGTCGAGTTACAAAAGAAGGTGAGAAATGTTACTGAATTCAACCTTGATTGTGATGGGATAATAAAGTTCAGGAATCGGGTTTGTGTTTCTCCCATCCACGAATTAAAAAAGGAGCTGCTGGATGAGGCTCATAGTTCTTCATTCTCTATTCATCCTGGAAGCACGAAGATGTATAGGGACCTGAAAGAGTACTTATGGTGGGATGGCATGAAAAGAGATGTTGCTGAATATGTCTCTCGATGCTTGGTTTGTCAACAAGTTAAAGCTGAGAGACAGAAGTCTAAGGGGATGTTACAACCATTACCCATACCCAAATGGAAATGGGAAAACATCACTATGGACTTTGTCACAGGACTTCCTAAAACATCCAAAGGCAATAATGCTATTTGGGTCATAGTTGATCGTCTTACAAAGTCTGCACACTTCATTTCTATTAGAGAGGATTTCTCTCTAGATCAGCTTGCCAGGATATATGTAAAGGAAGTGGTAAGATTGCATGGAGTACCACTTTATATTATATCTGATCGGGATCCGAGATTTACCTCGAAGTTCTGGCGAAGTCTTCAGCATACTCTGGATACAGAGTTGAGTTTCAGCACTGCTTATCATCGCCAGACGGACGGTCAGTCTGAGAGAACAATTCAAACCCTAGAAGATATGTTGAGAGCTTGCTCTATGGATTTCAAGGGAGGTTGGGATCAACACCTACCTTTGGTGTAATTTTCTTATAATAATAGCTTTCACTCCAGTATTCAGATGGATCCTTATGAAGCTCTCTATGGAAAGAAATGCAGGACTCCAACTTGCTGGGATGAAGTTGGGGAAAGAAAGCTATTAGGACCAGATCTCGTTGATGAAATGGCAGAAAAGGTTAGATCTATTCAACAACACATAAGAGCAGCTCAGAGTCGACAGAAATGTTATGACGACAACCGAAGAAAAGACCTTGAGTTTGAAGTGGGTGAAAAAGTGTTCTTACAAATATCTCCCTGGAAGAGGGTTATGAGATTTGGAAAGAAGGGGAAGTTGAGCCCTAGATATATCGGTCCTTTCGAAATACTGGATCGTGTTGGGAAGGTAGCTTACCGATTGGCGCTTCCACCGAATCTCTCTCAAGTTCACGATGTGTTCTATGTATCTCTCCTGAGAAAGTACATACCTGATCCTTCACATGTACTCAGCTCAGAAGTTGTACCGCTGGAGCAAGATCTTTCTTATGAAGAACAGCCGATAGAGATTCTGGATCGTAGAGAAAAAGTCCTACGAAACAAGACCACTCGATTGGTGAAAGTTTTATGGAGGAAACACCAACTTGAAGAAGCTACATGAGAGTTTGTGGATATGATGAGGGAGAAGTATCCTCATCTATTTGTTACAAAGTGACGAATTTCGAGGGTGAAATTCTTTTTAAGGGGGGTAGAATGTAACACCCAAGACTTTTATGTTATCAAAGGAATCTTTTTCTACACAACACTTGTTTGGCTTGCTTTACACGCAATCGCGACCTTCCTCGATAGCTTGCGTCGTACGCAATACCGAGTTTCACTAAACAACAATATGCTATTAAAACTGGCCGTTATGAATAGCTATAACCACTTTTTGAAATTTTATAAATTTTATTTTTCAAAATGGACTTCATTTTTGGACTCAGAATATCGAAAGTAGCCTAGGGTGAAATTTTGGTATTCTTCTGAAAACTTTCAATTTTTGATGAATAGTGAAACCACTAAGTGGTAGGTTAAAAACTGAATTTTGCATAAAACTTAATTTTACCGCTTCTGTGAATGGAATTTCAAAAATCCGACAGACACGGTTGATATCAGTAAGTAAAATGTGGTTCAATGAGATAAAAATAATTTTTTGGTGAATAGTAACTTTTTACTATTTTTACCGCAGTTAATAGTAAATAGGGTAACTAAGGGTAAATATGATATTAATATTACCCTAACACATGTCCTAATTCTATTGGACAAGTGTAATTCGACCAAAAAAAAACTTAGGAATAAAATATGACCATTTAGGCCCACTTGGTTTAGATTAGGACATTTATTATTAATTTATTTAAAGAAGGGTTAAAATAATTAAAATCAAAGTTTAATAAGTAAATCATTTTTAATATGGGGTTATACATAAGATAAATTCGATTGTAAATATTCATTAGAAAGATATAAAGATTTCCTACATGATGGTATTTTATTTGTAATTTTTGGACATCAAATAATTTAATTTATTTATGACACAATGATGATGGAGTAATTATCTTATTAATGAAATATTGACATAATTGATAATATAAATACCAAAATAAATGTAATTTAAGACTTTTTATGAATTCCACTAATTTTCTAGGTTATTATGATATATTAGGGTTGATTTAATCAACTTGGTTCGAACATATAATTCTGTTATGACTTTCACAAAAATCATATATCAAATAGTGTCAAAATTGA
Organism: Viscum album; assembly: GCA_963277665.1. Lineage (NCBI taxonomy): Eukaryota > Viridiplantae > Streptophyta > Magnoliopsida > Santalales > Viscaceae > Viscum > Viscum album. Next base: position 82,653,162 of record OY728122.1, read on the forward strand.
CACAAAATAGTTTTTAAATAAAATATTATATTATTAATTGATATTTTATTCCTAAAAATCTAAGGTTCGGCCAAATGACTTATATAAGGATATATATATTAATAATAAACAATTTGGGGTTCGTTTGGCATTTTATAGTATGTGTATTAACCATATAGTGAAGGAAAACAAAAAGACATGGTAAAAGTTAAATTATTTAACTTAGAGTTAAATCTAATTGATAATGTTAAAATAATACCCTAAACTTGTCTAAATACTATTGGTTGGTAGGATTTCGACCCATCCCCACTTTAGATTCGAAATAAGACCCTTTGGAACCATTATAAACCGATTTTGACTTTAATATAAAATAATATTTTGAGATATTCCTAAGGTGCCCCTCTCCTCCCTTATAAAAGGGCACCTCCTCCCCCTCCTCCTCACACCAATTTGAGCACTCAAGCTCGGCCAAACCCTTCCATTTTCTCCTCTCCACTCCCCTAGAATAATCCTAGAGGTCCTGGTCTTCTTCAAAGACCAATATTAGTTCCCTAAGTGGAGGATTCAAAGAAGAGTTCCAAAGAAGAGGTAATATCCATTACCGATCTTTTCAATTTCTTTCTTCTTCAACTTCTTCTTCTTTAGTTGTTTCATGATAAAGTAATAACATCAGTATTACTTACATACTGATATGTTATTATAAATATGAAACAACCCTAATTCACCTTCTATCCATCCTATGGAAAAATGAAATCACCGCGCGTGCGTACGTACGAAATACCGTCTCCACGCCGTGGTGTAATCTATTTTTCCACCATCACTTTACAAGGATGGGTATAATGGTGTAATGAGTAACTATTTATGATTATTATAAATTAATATTGATACTGAAATAATATATATATACTCCAATACAGTTCCACGATCATAGGAACGATATCATCACTCGTGCGTACGTACGGAATACCGTCTCCACGATGTGATGCGACTCGTTCTACATGATCATCATTACATATTAATTATATAAATGAATTGAATGAATAAATATGATATATGTTACACTAATACCATTCTGGATATAAGGTATCTATAACCTTAAAAGAATAATAAGAATGTATTCGGCAAAACACGCATAAGAACAAAAGGCAATAAAGACCCGAGTAACAAGTAACAATGAAATATTACTAACAAGAAGCTAAGAATATGACCATATATGATATCATATCAATATGTATGATTCTGGAATAATTCAATAACATTATTTAAACCATTATACAGGATCTTCGGACACGTACAAAGAAAATCGGACCTAAGGTAAGGGAAAATATCACAATCTCATTTTTATCCGAGGTTGTTTATTCGTAAGTATTTACTGGGGTGTATTTTATCATCTACATCCATGTTTCATCAATATGTAATATTATTTCCATCCACCTACAATTGTTTAAATCCATTTTTACCCTTCGGTGAGTTTTTAGTAATATGTATGAAAGGAATCTTTTGTCGTTTTTCGTACGAGGTACTTTTTGACTTTTCCGACAAAAGTACGAAGAATGTTTTTTTAACTTATACGGCATGAATGGATTTTTAAAACATTATTTCCAAGAATCTTCCTTTACAAGTTTTCAAGTTTATTTTTAATCAACTTCTTTTATTTTAAAGTCGTATGACATGTTATGAAAGGAAAAAAAAATTTGAAGTAGAAAGGATATTTTCCTCAAGAATGGAGTTCAAGTATTTTATCAAAATTATTTTCCATCTAAGATAATAAAAGGGTTCTGTTTTTATCCCTATTATTACATGGATTTGATTATGTTGTGATGGAAACATTTTTATGAATTCCTTTATCTTATATGAATTGTTCTATGATGTCATGTTGTTTAAGAATCCCATTTTCATTACATGGGTTACACTATGATGTATGGTTTATGATTATGTGGCACACATAAGAAAGGATTCATTATAAGATGGGTGGGACCTATATCTCCCTTCAATGCATTGTGTAAAGATTTTGTATCTCATGAGATAGACATGGCTGGAACGATAGGTTATACCTGTTCAGTGAAACAGGACTGGAACGAGGGTGACTCGGTTCAGAAAGGGACTTTGTCCACTAAGATAGTCTTGGCAATGAGTCATGACTAACAAGAAATGATTTTCCATGATTATGTGTGCATGCCACAAAGTTTCAAGTTTTATGTTATGATTATGGGGTTCTCATTTTCACTTCTATGATTTGTTCCATGTTAAGATATTATGATCTCTTTTGTAGGTTTTGATTTTCAAAAAGATATGATATGATTTTTATTTCCTTTATTTTCCCTTGCTGAGAATTTGAGCTCACCCTTTTATGTTTTCTTTTCCCCAGGTCAGGAAGATGGATATTAAGAAGAATATGCTTAAAGGGACCCTAGATATGATGAAATAAATGGGAGACACTATAGAAGATTTATGAACCAGTTGTTTATGTTTCCCAGTTTCTAAAGACACTATACCTATACGGTCCTTTGTGGTTTTGTCATATGTTGTAATAAGTGTGGTTCAATTTTGAAGTATTAACAATGTATGTAAAGTATGGGTCATTATAACTTTAGTGCTATGATTATGTGTATTATTTTTGTATATAATAATTAATATACCTGCCTGCAAATCATTTTTTTTAATTTTCTAATGGCCGGTTTGAGTGTAGCCGGTTCCCATGAGACCGGTTTAAGGGTTCCTGGTACCCATTACAGATTCACTTCAATTACACAACACCACAACGTGAAATTCAAAATTCAAACGACATGCTTGAAAAATTTAAAAAGCACCGCCTTCGACGCCTCGATCCACGCACCGCCTCGGGCTTCATAATTCAAATTCAGACCAATCCATGTGATCACCTCGATCCACACACCCTAAGAAGCGTGACAAACCAACCACTCCTCCAAATTCCGAATCACCATGTGCCACCTGACTGTGGAACTATCGATGGAGGTGCTCTTCACTTCACCTCGACGTCACCAGAAAACAATGTATCACATCCATGTTCGAACCATTCTCCAAAAAGGAATCGCTATATCGACTCAAATCATCCTTGAACCATTGGGGAACAAATTCAACCATAAACAGATCACTGCAGTTCAAAACCCCGCAAATAAGAAAACCAAAAGATATCACCATCGTCGTCGTTCCATCACGGCACCGCCTTCAACCCGCATCAACCGAATCACCATGCCACAGAAGCAAAAACAAGATCACAGAACAGATAATCCCGCCACCACCAGACAAACCGACCGCATCTGGCACAACAAACCCTAGTGAAACTCACCTGAGAGGAGATAGAACCCAACAAACTGCTGATACAAGAGCGTGACCCTCCAACGCGAAAAAAAACCCAGGAAAACGGTGAACTGCCGAGATTTGATCCAGAAGCGCTCCGAAGAGTATGCCGTCAACCAGAACGGCCATACACCTGCGGCTCTGAACCAGCAACCACCAAGGCCCGTAGAGCATCTTTGCAGCCAGGGAAAAGACCACTCAGACGCCACAGCGGTGGAGAACCACCACCACCACTGAGCTCAAGAAGGAAGCATCGCGCCGTCTGCCACGAAGGAGCTGGTCGCGGTGAGAGGACTTCCTAATAATTAATATACATTCATTTTATTATTGATACTTTATAAATAGTGTTTAAAGTGAAAATAGTATTTTTATTTAATATTCAACTAAGAAATATATTTTGATGAATTAAAGGATTTTTGAATTAAATAATATTTTAATAAAATATTATTATTATTAAATTATGTTTTATTAAATATAATTGATCATATTATTTTATGAATGCAATTGGAATTTTTATTAAATTTTGAATGTTTTTTGTCAAAACCCATGAATTTTTGATAAATAACGGTTTTTATTTTAAAAGTAAAAAATCACCTATTTTTAAAATTAATTAGATAAAATGAATATTGTTTTTAGATTCAGTATGTCAAAATTATCCAAGGGTGAATGTTTCATAATTTTCTAAGGTAGTTGATTTTTTTGGTAAAAAATAAATACCCTTTAAATATATAATGTGTTTTATGACATCATAATGACCAAATAGTGATGTAATAAATAACTATAAATGTTTGTTTGGCCAATATATGTTTTTCCGTTGAATTAATGTGATTTTAGGTTTTTTTGATTTATTTTACAAAACACTAATGGACCCTCCATGAGTTATAAATCATTTTCACTTTTTAAATTAATTTCTTTGAGAGTGTTACTCACCTCCAAATTTTCCTTTTTTTCACTCTGCTTTTTCAAAAACCATGGTAAAAAACCATGTTCTGGTATGTGATATTGATTAGTATAATGTGTGGTGACACAATCCTAAATAATAAATAATTCCCTCTCCTTTCCTATATAAACCCACCCATGATCCCACTTCCTCTTCACTCAAATCCTTTGGATTTTGTCCAAAAAATTCCCTAATCTCTCTATAATCCTCACAAGGTGCCCCAAGCTATCATGAAGCCTCTCTCAATCCTCTCCCAAGCCTTTGAGATCACACTTCCATGTCAGGGATTTCTTCCATTCTCATTTTAGTCCAATTTTCTTTAAGTTGTTATTCCCTTTTGTTTTCAGTTACAAATGTTGGGGTATGATTTTGAACCTCCCCCATACTGCCCTCTTTATTTTTGGATGATGTTATACCCCTTTCTCTCTCATTAATTCCTCCCATGTACACATGTTACCATGTGGAAATTCCGTGATGGATTTCTCTCTCCTCTTTTACATCCAAGCAATTCTTTTGTATTATGAATCTAAATTCCAATACATTTGTTGGGAAATGTATCTATATGATCCCATTACTATACGTTTCATGTACATATGATGAGCCACTAATTTCTATCTCATAAACCATTTTCACGAATCCTTATGTCACGCCGTTATGCTACCGAAATTGCACTGTGTTTTTCTAAGCAAAGATAATTGTGTAGAGAATACCATACCCATGTATCTATCTATGGTATTCACATTTATGCACATATACATATTGAATGGCACTTTCATGTATTTATTACACATTAATTAATTGTCGAATAACTTATTATGTTGATTGATTCCATGTTATATGATCCATGTGGCACACTTATGCATGAAATGAAATGTTTAAGAAGGGTGTGCCCTGATAGCACTCCAATGCATTGGGTAAATATTAGTATCATGATAAGTCAAGTGCAATGAGGGTTTACTCATGCTAATTTATTTTCAATGAGTATTTACTCATGATCCATGTGCAATGAGCCTTGGTTATGCTAAAATCATGTAAAATGTTGTTGTCACATTTCCATGTTATGTTAATCATGTTATATCATGCCTTTATGTTAATGTGTATCTTATGCTTCATTGATATTCCTATTTCTTAACATGTATTGTATCTTTCATGTTATGCCTCATTAACTCCCTTATTGGGATTTATAGCTCACCCTTTTCTTATGAATTTCCGCATGTTATCCCATGCAATTCTAAGTACGAGGCGATGTAGTGGTCATGTAAATGAATTTTTCAATAAGATGTTGTGTCCTATTATTTAAGTTGTTATGTAATGTTCCTAATCCCCAATGAAACTGGACCTATCGATATTCTATGTTGTATCAAGTGAAGTTTTCTATATAATAAATCATTTCTAATTGTGTAATAAAATGAAGGGTTGTTATAAAGGAACATTAATTGAATCCATGGAAGAGCTTGCATGGTGGTCAGTTTCTGTGTAAAAGAGGGGGACCGGGTAAATGTGGGGTTCTGGATCATTATAAAAAATAAATGTATAAAAAATTCATGATTTGAATGTGTATAATTTTGGGAATTTCTTGGGGGTTTCCATCATTAAGAAAAAATAATTGAAATCATGAATGGGTTTTGTCCAGAACCCTTAACGTCGTGAATTGAATTCACATAGGGAAATCTCTTTGGATCCAGGATCCATCTCCCAACTACCCTCTTCCCAAAAGTAGATTGATTAGCCAAAAGGTGCAGTTTCCTGGTCTAAGAAAAAATAAAAACATAATGAGGGTTACTAATATTTAAAAGACACATACCTCATATGAAAATATAATAACATACACATAGTTTTTTATACCTTGTGGCACATCCCCAAGTAACCATGTTCCTCATAATTCAAAGGGTTTGAGGCTACATATGGTTTGTCAAACACTATTTCCTAATCATGCACCTCAATCCAAACCATTAAAAAATTCAAATTTTCATCTCTTACCTTGGTTTATTTTATCAAATAACCTCAAACCCATAATAATATCAAAATCAACATCACCCAGTTCTCTAGGGGTTCTCAACTTTCTTCCTTGGATATTTTCATTCGTTCTTGATAGTTCGCTTCAATATATGTTGCATTTTTAATAATTTTTTCGCACATATTCATATAATTTTTTTATCTCTTCCCCCCTTGTATTTTTGGAAGAATATTGGGATCCGGAATCTAAATATAAGGGGTTTGATAGAGCTTTTTTAATGTTTCATATGGTTTAAAGTTTGGGAGGATGAGATCTACTCTTTTCTAATCTACATTCTCAATGGTGAATTTTTTCCCTCCATTGTTTTTTTCGGTGTCTATATATAAGCATTACAATTCATGAAATAAATTACATTCCTTTAAATTCCTTTGGGATAATTCATGAAAATGGTTTTCTGATGTCAAAGTGTATTTTTTCAGGAGATGAATGTTATTAAAGGAGTTTTTTTTGAAAATATATTTGTGCATGCTATGTATTTGATTAAAGACCTCATAGATTATACTCACTCAAAAGGTATTTTAAACCATGGGAGTAGTGATAATTCATTTTGAAAATGTTTTTTAAATTGTGAGAATTGTTTTGAAATGTTTTTTGAAAACAGAATCACATTGGGGACCCTTGGTTCATTGGGAAATGATCACATGAAATCTTAGTTCATGTGAAACCACTAGTGGTTGTTTGATGATATCGATAGACTATGGAAACACTCGATATCATTAAGAATCATGTTATTCCAGTCTTTGTGCATAGTGTATTTTCGAGTTTCTAAATATGTATTCTCATAAGTTAAATCCCAAATTGTTCTTTGTTTTATACATGATGATATTGTTTCATGTGTTGTTTCTCAAATGTATATTGTATGGTGTATCCATGGATGGTTGGGATTATTCATTAATTTTTTATTTCAAGTTATTTTTATAGTCCTAGTTTATGTGAATATGAAATGATTTATGAAAAACCAAAGGATATTTTAAAAAATTATTTCTATTATGATATCACTTTAAAAAAAATTATTGTTTTAAAAATTTGACTAATGATTTCATATTATTTGACTTTGTATATATTCTTTGGGGAAATCCTACTGGTCTTTATGATCACTCCCTAATCATTACTTTGGGTGTATGTAGAAGTTGTTTTACCAGACTCTGCTAAATGGAAGGGTTTCATTTATTTTTCTGAATTCTCCTTGTTTTCATAGCCTTATTAGTGAGACATATTGGTGGACATATATTTCAACATAGATGCTCAGCCTTGTCTTGTCTAGTTCTACTACATGGTAAAGCCTTTAGTCATTTCATTTCTTATCTCATGGATTTGTACTCCTCTTATTCAATGTACTATGTTGGGTTATCTTATATCCATAATCCATGAGTCTTGTTTGATTGTTTGGTTGATCTCTACCTATGGTGGACCTTATTGGGTGATGTGTTATGTCGACTCGGGTTATCTCATAACACCTTACTACAATGAAAACATTTTAAGTCATATAATCTAGGTCATGTACCTTAAGAAAAATCTATGTGATATTATATTATAGGTCATGTCTAGTGTTAAGGGGAAATCAAATTATAATATCAATTGATTACATTTTTTACAAGAAATGACATTATGAACAACATGTCACTTATAATATGGTTATGTTTACAACACATATATGGAAACCAAACAACACATAATGAGTTTAAACAAGAGTCATTTTTTCATTTTAAAGGAAGTTAAGGTTCCTCGAGATTACTTTTAGAATATTTTTAATTCTATTAGTGTGGTACACATAAAAATATAATGTTTAATAAGTAATAAAAATCATAATATACATCCAAAATTATTGTTAATAATATTTCATGTTTTTTGGTGTCTTGATGTTTTTGAGTAATTGATAAGCATTATAAAAATTTTAGTACGTTACTTATGAAATCAATTTAAAATTTATTTAAATATCTTGAGAGGAAAGGGTTGAAATTGTTATATCTAGAGAGAGTAATTAGATTTTATTTTCTAATTTCATTTAACACATGACTATATTGTTAACAAGTGATGTCTTGGATTTGATGGGAAATTGGGAAATGACGAACAATAAAACAAACACAAAAGATAATGTGAAGTAGAAATAAATTTATTTCTCCTAAAAAAAGCTTGGAAAAATTAAGTGGATGAACAATGACCAAATATGTATGTCTAAAAATAAATATTGACGCTAGAAATTTTAATGTGGAAAATCCCAATGAGGGAAAAAACCACAGGACCTAGTCTAGAAAAAAGATCATCTATAATCAACGAGTACATTGTAGAGATTCCCAAAAATTGAAGGGATCTAAAATGTAAAAAAACTTTAATGTAGAAGAAGAAGATATCTGCAGAAAATGGTGGCATAAGGAAAATGTAGTAATATATCTTCATCAAAACCAACATAAAATTGATCGTTGATCAAAGAAAATCTCAAAATTCGGATTTTTTATCTGTATTGATGTAATAACACAAAGCCAATCTACTACCTAATTTTAAAATAAAACTATCTGCATCGATAAATATAACACATACAAAAGCTCATTTGTGACTTCATTATTTATTTAAAGAAATAGTGTGCACTAATTGAGGAGGTTCCCAACAAACCCCCCTCCGACTCAAGTGGGGATCACCACCAACCCTACAATCTATGAGAAAGTCTCAAATTTTCATCTCGTTAAACTATTGGTTAACATGTTTAACCCATTTTTATCAAAGTATATCTTATAAATTTATAACTATCTTGAATCAAGGATTTCATAGATTTAATGATACAGTAAATCGATATGTTTTAACCTTCTATGAAAAGGGGGATTTATTCCCAAAAATTAGAACTTGGACTATCACAAAATAAAAAATAATTTTCATGACAAAAACTAAGCTCTCAAATAAATGCTTTCATCAACAAAAATTTCTCTCATACCTATATAGATAAAATAATCTACGACTCTATGGTAAATAAAGAAACAAATCTCTAAAATATAGACTTCCAAGATACAACTCCTCCTTCAAGAGTGATCATATATCCAAAAGTAAAGCCAAAAAGTATAGGTTCCACATTCCAAAACACAATATTAGGTCATAAGTAACATAATTATATTAGGTCATAAGTAACATAATGATATTAAAATATATATTTCAATGCTCTACAATGATCTCTACCAAGATTATATAGAAAACAATTGACCACACCTACTGCATGAGCTATATTAGGTCTAGTACATACCATCACAAACATGAAAAATACAATAGTAAATAAATAAGGTATTTTCTCCATTTATTCTCTCTCTTCATTAGTATAAGGTGACTGGCTAGTACTGAGTATAAAATGTAATGCAAGAGAAGTACTAACCACTTTATCTCTATCTATATAAAATATCTGAAGGACCTCCATATATCTCTCCTAAGATAACCACAATTTCTTGGAATTTCTATAATGGGAGATCAACATGCCAAGAATATGTGGTGATGGCCCTAAGTCGTTCATCGCTAAAAGCTACCTAACATCCTTCTTCATTATATCAATTATATAATCATCATGTCCAATAATGATCATATCATCAGCATAAAATAGTAGTATAATAAAAAAAATCATCATTAAATCTATAAATAAAAACAAATGGATCAAAAGATTTATTCGTGAATCCTAGATGAAAAATGATAGATTCAAACATCATATACCACTTCCTCAGAGAATGCCTCAAACTATACATACTCTTCTTTAATATGTATACTTGACTCTATTTACTTGTTTCAAAAAAACCCTATGGCTGCTCTATATAAATATCTTCCCTAAAATATCCATGTAGGAAAGTTGTGTTCACATCCATCAGCTCAATATGAAGATCCAAACTAGAATACAAACTAAGAACAGCCCAAATGGAAGACATTTTTAAAACAAGTGAAATAATCCCATAAAATTAGGTACCACTATTATAATTGAAGCCTTTAACAATTAACCATTCCTTGTATCTTGCAACAGAACTATATTCCATATTCTAAATTAGATAACTGAATCTATTTTGAAAATATCTCTTACTTGTAGGTAACTTCACTAGCTCAAATGTATGGTCATTGTTTAAGGATATTTACTCATCATTCATTTAAATAACCCATTTTTCTTTCTGATCACTTTCCATTGCATCATCAAAATATTCTATTTATCCCCCTTCAATGAGGAGTTCATACTCATCAGGTGAATACATAGTATAAATGGTATGATACTATAGTGACCTTCAAAGTTGAACTGTAGGTTCATTAATAATCCAAGGAACTGAATCATCAGAAATAATAGGTGTATCAAAAATATCAACTCTAGCCTTTTCACCCTGAACATCATTCAAGACATAAACATGAACATCAGAATCAATAATATGAGGTAAATGTGTATCAAATCCTAGATCAGGACTAACAAAACCATTAGAAGTTAGTCAAGTGGATTTTTCTCCATTATAAATATATGAAACAGTCACATCCTACATAAACACATTATCCTTGCCTGTGAAAAGATTCTATAAACCAAGATCATAAAACCTATACCTCAAATAATTTTTTCTATAAAAAATAAATACAATGGAATGAATTACCATCCATCATTGATCTCTCATCTCTACGCACATGAGAAAAATCAGTGCAGCCCAAAACTTGAAATTGATCGTACTCGATCTCTTTTCCCTAACAAAACCTTTCAGTCTGTATACAAAGAAACCTAATGTGATAAATTGATAATATAAGTAACGATAACTAAAGCCTCACCCCAAATATATCCATGAAACCTTTCTTCAAAAATAAAACTTCAAACTCTTTCCAAAAAAGTCATGTTCATACGCACTACTAAACCATTTTGTTGAGGTGTCATGGGAGCCGTATTCTATTTCTAAATACCTTAATGTCTACAATACTGATCAAATAGATGAAAATACTCACCCCCATTATTAGTATGAATACATTTAAATTTCTTACTAGATTCCATATCAGCAGAAACATGGAAATTCTTAAAAACACTAAGAATGTAACTTTTTTAATTCAAAACAGAAAACTAAATATTACATGATTATTAATCAATAAATCTCAAAAAATAAATACCTCCACTAAATTACATAGATTTTAATTGAAAATAAATGTCATAATTTACTAATTAATGTACTGGTGACTTCTTGTGAGAAGGATGACTACTGAAACTCACCCCCACTCTATTTTTCAGCCATATAGTGATCACACATGCCTAATTTGACACTCTTAAAATGTGGAAGAAGATTTTTCTTGGTCGAACAACCAATCCCTTTCTTACTAATGTGGTTGGTCTACTTTTCCCATAACTTTAATGAAGAACTACACTCAATAAATAAAGTAGTGGAATAAGAAATAGATGTTATTGTCTAGTCTAGTAAAAACCTAACTTCTTCTTACCTTAATCCACAATCAATGAACACTTGGAAGGATTCAATTTAAAATCCCAAAAATTACTTATAAACCCTTCCTCATCAAGAATACTGGTATAAATATTTTTCAATCAAACCTCATGAGCATTTTGAACATTCTTCAAAATCAGTTTACTTTCTGTACTGGTCACTAATAAAATAACCTGGATACCTACAACATCAGCATGAAAATTAGTACCCATCATCAAAATCACAAAACTACTAGGGATATTGTAACACCCAAGACTTTTATGAGAAATATTTTTTTATGTTATATAAATCATCAAAGAAATATTTCGCTGCACGCAATCACGACTTTCCTCGATAGCGTGTGTAGTATGCAATACCGAGTTCCACTAAACAACGATATATTATTATAATATTATAAAATAGCCGTTACGAATAGTATTAACTGAATTTTAAATTTTACAACATTAATATTCATCTTACACATTTTCTAGAACATGGTTAGAGAACAAAATAATTTTTTTTGGGTAAAATAAGTGTTTATAAAAAAATGCAGTTTTGCCACCTTTTGATGGCGCACCCACATTAAATCTAGTTTTTGACACATTTATAAGTTCAATTTGACAAAATAAAATTCTTCTTTTGAATCAGGATATAAAAATTTACTTTGGATAAATTTTTGATATTTTTCTGATAAGTTTAATATTTCGATGAATAGTAAAAATACACTAATTTTTAATTAAAAACAACTTTTTCCATTGAGATAATTTATATGGTTAAATTATAATATTGAATGGTTTTAAAGTATAGATAGAATATATTTTTACCATTTAATGTAATGTATGTCATTATAATTAATTTCACATTGAATTCATAGGTAACAACATTTCAATCTTTGGCAATATTTTAACATATAAAACCCATTTTCTTAACAACAGGATTTATTTTAAATTAATTACTACAACTTATATGTTTTGAATTTTGAAAAATGGATTCCATATTCAGAATCCGTGGGTCCTAATAATTTTAATGGGCTACTTTTTATTTTTGGGCATTATGAATAGTAACTATGGTAAATTTTATTTATCATAGTTAAAGGTAAATCGAGTAATTAAGCGTAAATATAAGATTATTAAATTACCCGAACACCTGCCAAAATCCTATTGGATGACTAAAAGGCGACCCATATCACCTAAGGGGCAGATTAGATTCGTTTAATAGACTTTTTTCCATGAAAATAATTTAATTATTATTAAAACCAAAGAATATGACAACATGTCACTTTCTTAAATCTTATAAGTATAATAATTTTAATTTTCTGATACACATAATGAAACTTCGAACATGAATAGTCTCTAGAAATCTAATACAATTATCTACAAATTAGAAATTTATTTATAATTTTTAGGGATTAAATAATTATCATTAATTATTACACAATAGTGATGTTGAAATTATTTTATTAATTAAAATAACAAATAAATGGTTTTAAAAAATTAAAATAATTATTATATGCACTATTTAATGTGCTCCACTAATTTTCTAGACACATATGACATTTTATTAATCTATTAAAGCTTTTAGTTAGAACATATCCTCTGTATATATTTTATTTACATTCAAATAAATGAATAGTGTCAAAATTGACACTATTGTTATTCTATAAAAATAACATATTATAAAATTGGTTAAAAATCACAAAAATATTTAAAAACTATAAATTAACATTTATGTGGTCTAAAATGTCATAAAGTGTAAAATTATGGAAAATTCACAACATATATGTAATTATTAATAATAATTAAAAATTTAGAATATTATTACCATAAATAAAATTAAATTGATAAATAAGGATAAATCAAGTTGATAATGTTTAAAATAAATGCCTAACATGTCTAAATTTTATTTGTTCATGATATTAAAACCCTATCTCATCTAATATTTAGATATGAGTCATTTGGGATGTTTTTATGTGGGGATGGGATTTAATATAAACTAATATTTCTTATATTTCCAAAGGTGGCCCTCTCCTCCCTTATAAGAGGGCACCTCCTCCCTCTCCTCATCACACCAACCTGAGCCTTGAAGCTCCGCCAAAACCTGCCCATTTCACTTCCCCGCTTCCCTGGAATCATCCTAGAGGTTCTGGTCTTCTTCAAAGACCAACCCTAGTTCCCTAAGAGGAGGTTAAGAAGAGGCGGGTCAAAAAGAGGTAATATCCATTACTGATCCTTTCCAAATTCTTTCTTCTTAAACTTATTCTTCTTTAGTTGTTTCATTATGAAGTAATAACATCAGTATCAATCATATACTGATATGTTATTATAAGTATGAAACAACCCTATTTCAACATCTATCCATCCTATGAAAAATGAAATCACCGTGCGTGTGTACGTACGGAATACCGTCTCCACGCCGTGGTGTAATCGATTTCCCCCCACCACCTTATGTGGATGGGTATAATGATGTAAATAATTACTATATATGATTATTTTAAAGTGATATTGATTCTGAAATATTATACAAACACTCCAATAAAATTCCACGATCATGGGAACGATATCATCGCTCGTGCATACGTACGGAATACCGTCTCCACAATGTGATGCGATTCGTTCTACATGATCTTCATTGCATAATGATTATATAAATTAATTGAATGAATTGAATGAATAAATATGATATATATTACATTAATACCATTATGGAAATGATGTATCTATAACCTAAAGATAAGAATAAGAATTTATTCGACAAAACACGCATAAGAACAAAAAGTTATAAACACCCGGATAACAAGTAGCAATGAAATATTACTACTAAGAATCTAATAATATGACCATATATGATATCCTAACAATAAATATGATTATGTAATAAGTCAATAACATTATTTAAATCATTATACATGAGGTTAGGACACTTACGAGGCAAATTGGACCTAAGGTAAGGGAAATATCACAATATCATTTTTATCCAAGATTGTTTATACTTTGGTATTTACTGGGGTGTATTTTATCATCCACATCCATGTTTCCTAAATATGTAATATTATTTTCATCCAACTACAACTGTTTAAATTCAATTTCACCCTTCGGTGAGTTTTTAGTAAAGGATATGAAAGGAATCTTTTGTCGTTTTTCGTACGAGGTACTTTTTGACTTTTCCGACAAAAGTATGAAGAATGTTTTTTTAACTTATACGGCATTAATGGATTTTTAAAACATTATTTACAAGAAGCTTCCTTTACAAGTTTTCAATTTTATTTTTAATCAACTTATTTTAGTTTAGAATTGTGTGACATGTTAAGAAACGAAAAGTGATTTTGAAGCAGAAAGGATATTTTCCTCAAGAATGGAGTTCAAGTGTTTTATCAAAATTATTTACCATCTAAGATAATAAATGCTTAGGTTTCTATCCCTATTATTACATTGATTTTATTATGTTGTGATGGAATTATATTTTTATGAATTCCTTTACCTTATATGAATTGTTTTATGATGTCACTATGTTTAAGATTCCCATTTTTATTACATGGGTTATGCTATGATGTATGGTTTATGATTTTGTGGCACACATAAGAATGGTATAATTATGAGATGGGTGAGACCTATATCTCCCTCCAATGCATTGGGTAAAGATTTTATATCTCATGATATAGACATGGCTGGAACGGTAGGTTAAACCGGTTCAGTGAAACAGGACTGAAACGAGGAGCGAACTCGGTTCATAAATAGACTTTTTCCACTAAGATAGTCTTGGAAATGAGTCTTGACTAACAAGAAATGATTCTCTATGATTATGTGTGTATTCCAAAAAGTTTCATGATTTATGTTATGATTATTGGGATTACATTTCATTACTATGATTTATCCCATGTTATGAAATTATGGTTTTTTTGCAGGTTAAGATTTCCAAAAGTTATGTTCTTATGTATATGATGTGATTGATATTTCTTTTGTTTACCCTTACTGAGCATTTGATCTCACCCTTTTGTATGTTTTATTTCCCCAGGCCAGGAAGAAGGTTATTAAGTAGGATATTCCAAAAAGGGACTCTAGATATGATGAAATAAATGGGAGGAAAAGTAGATGCTTTATGAACCAGTTGTTTAAGTTTCCCAGTTTCTAAAGACTAAATACCTATACGGTCCTTTCCTGGTTTTGTTATATGTTGTAATAAGTGTGCTTAAATTCTGATTTAATGACAATGTATGTAATGTATGGGTCGTTATATTTGGTATCAGAGGAAAGGTATAGTCACCCTTTGGAAACTAGGATGCGAAAGCCTTAGTAAGAACCCTAAGGATAAGTCTAAGCATGGAACACAATCTTAGTGTTTTAGAAATGGCCATTAGAAAACTATGATAAAACCTTAAGTGTGAAATTTTATTATTTATTATGTGGTTTTCCTATTATAATTAGTGTTTCTCACACTATTCTTCTTGGTTTTAGTCAATGGCTGGAACCCGAAGGAACCGTTTTAATGCGGAATGCGACGGGCAATGCAATGATTGTACCCCTGAGCAACCAAACGTTATTAGAGCTGGAATGTAAAATCTTGTAGCCATGCTCACACAACTTTCTCAAGATATGAATCATACAGGACTTCCAAACGATCAAAGGAAGGAGCAACATTATGTTGAATCCTTCATGAGGCAGCGTCTAGCTTCTATCAGCAGGTCTACTGATCCATTAGTTTCTGAACAATGGATTAGTACTACTGAAAAGATATTTTTAGTTCTTCAATGTTATGAACATGATAAAGTCATCCTAGCAGTGTATCGTTTGGAAGGATATGTTGATCAATGGTGGAATCTTATTAAGAATATGAGGCAAAGGGATGAAATTGAGTCCATGGAATGGGATGAGTTCAAGAACTTATTTTTCAATAAGTACTTCCCTCGTATTCTTCTAACAAAGATGGAGAAAGAGTTTCTTGAACTGAAGCAAAAGGATGATGAATCTGTTGGTACATATGAAGAAAATTTTACAAGATCTGCAAGGTACGCTTCTGGTATTATTATCAAACCTGAGAGTAAGATCGATCGATTCTTTAGTGGCTTAAAACCAAGACTTTGAAGGGAATTAGCCATAAGGGACTTCAATAGCTACGAGGAAATTGTTTGATGTGCTCTCAAAGACGAGATGGAGATTGGAGTAACCCATCAGTCATATGGGTTTGATAAGAAGAGGAAAATGGAATTCAAAGGATTATATAAACAGCACACTGAAAATAAGATGAGCTTTCCCTTATTCTCAAAGTGTGGAAAGAAACATGGAGGGAGTTGTCTTAAAGGGACAAGTAAATGTTTCAAATGTGGAAAAGAAGGTTATCTAGCATTTGAATGCCGCAATGATGGGAAGAAGATGTCTAATGATGCAAAAAAGGAAGGGACACACAGAACGAACCTACTACACTTCAATGTTTCAAGTGCAAGGAGATGGGGCATTATGCAAATCAATGCCCAAATCCAAGGGTTGATGACGATGGTCGACATCAACAAAATCTTAAGGCTAAAGACAAAGGAATGTCACATGCAATTTCTATCAGCGATGTGGAGTACGATAACGATGTGGTGAAAGGTACACTTACCATCCACTCTAAAGTATAAAATGTTTTATTTGATTCTAAATCCACCCACTCCTTTATTTCTGAAGAATTTTCTAAGGATATCACCGTATTACCTCAACAATTAGACATTGAGTTAGCTGTGACAACCCCTAATGGCACAACAGTCGCATCAAAAGTTTATAATTCTTCTCTGATAGATTTTTGTGGGAAAGTGCTTCCTAAAAATCATGTGATCCTTCCTATAGTGAAATTTTATGTGATTCTTGGCATGGATTGGCTTTCTCTACATGGAGCTCATATCAATTTCCAAATAAGGGAAGTCACATTTCATATTCCAGATCAATCTATGATCATCTATTGATGCAAGGATGAACATAACCTTCTAGTGAAAATTTCATCAATTTTATGGGTATTGATTCCACTAAATTAAGGTTATTTATCTCAAATTGTTGGTGAGAAACTCACGATTAAGAATATGCCCATTGTACTTGAGTTTGATGATGTCTTTCCGGAGGAATTTCATGGTCTTCCACAAAATCGTGAAGTTGAGTTTTCAATAGAACTCGTACGAAGCGCTTTGCCTATTTCAAAGACACCTTATAGAATGGTCCCAATTGAGTTACAGGAATTGAAGAAGCAACCCCAAGAGAATCTTGATAAGGGGTTCATATGCCCTAGTGCGTCACCTTGGGGAGCACCTGTTCTGTTTGTTAAGAAGAAAGATGGATCAATGAGACTCTGCATTGATTATCGAGAACTTAACAAGATCACTATCAAGAAAAAATATCCTCTCCCACAAATTGATGACTTATTTGACCAACTACGAGGAGCTCAATACATTTCTAAGATTGATCTTCGTTCAAGGTATCGCCAATTAATGGTCAAATGGGAGGATATACCAAAGACGGCTTTCCGTACAAGGTATGGACACTATGAATTTATAGTGATGCCATTTGGTCTTACTAATTCCCCTGCTATCTTCATGGATATGATGAATAGAGTTTTTAGAGACTATCTTGATCAGTTTTTGGTAGTCATTATAGATGTTATTCTTGTATATTTAAAGAGTAAGGAAGAACATGAAGTTCACTTAAGGATTATATTGATGACCCTGAGAAAGGAGAAGCTTTATGAAAAATTTACCAAGTGTGAATTTTGGCTTCAAAGAGTTTCATTTTTGGGTAAAATAATCTCAAAAGAGGGGATATCTGTGGATCCAGCAAAAATAGAGGTTATCGAAAGATGGTCGAGACCAACAACAATGACTGAGATCCGAAGTTTTCTTGGTTTGGCCGGATATTATCGACCTTTTGTGAATGATTTTTAATGATTATCTAATCCACT
The DNA here is from genome assembly GCA_963277665.1 of Viscum album. Classification (NCBI taxonomy): domain Eukaryota; kingdom Viridiplantae; phylum Streptophyta; class Magnoliopsida; order Santalales; family Viscaceae; genus Viscum; species Viscum album. The sequence goes on from OY728122.1 coordinate 82,671,727, forward strand.
CACCAAGTTGACTCGGAAAGGAGTTAAGTTTTTTTGGACGGAGGAATGTGAAGAGAATTTCAAGGAGTTGAAAAGATGGTTATCCAGTGCGCCTGTGCTCACACTGCCTTGTAGTGGAGAAAGGGTTGTGATCTACAGTGATGCATCCAATAAGGGTTTGGGGTGTGTTCTTATGCAAAATGATATGGTGATAGCTTATGCCTCAAAACAGTTGAAAATACATGAGCAAAATTACCCAACTCATGATTTGGAGTTAGCTGTGGTAATCTTTGCATTAAAGATTTGGAGGCATTACCTTTATGGTGAAAGGTGTGATATTTATACTGATCATAAAAGATTAAAGTATATTTTCACACAAAAGGAGCTGAATATGCACCAAAGAAGATGGTTGGAGCTGATTAAGGATTATGACTGCTCAATTCATTACCACCCTAGGAAAGCAAACAAGGTGGAAGATGCATTAAGTCGACAAGACCATGCCAGTTTATCCATGATGAGGATCACAAAAGATCCAATATTTATGGATTTACAAAGCATGGATCTTGGAATTATAATGGAAGGGGGAAAATCGTATCTTTCTCAAATGAATGTTCAACCATCTATACATGTGAAGATTAAAGAGGCACAGAAAGAAGATGTTGAGTTACAAAAGAAGGTGAGAAATGTTCCTGAATTCAACCTTGATTGTGATGGGATAATAATGTTCAGGAATCGTGTTTGTATTCCTCCCATCCATGAATTAATGAAGGAGTAGTTGGATGAGGCTCATAGTTCTTCATTCACTATTCATCTTGGAAGTACGAAGATGTATAGGGACCTGAAAGAGTACTTCTGGTGGGATGGCATGAAAAGAGATGTTGCTGAATATGTCTCTCGATGCTTGGTTTGTCAGCAAGTTAAAGCTGAGAGACAAAAGTCTAAGGGGATGTTACAACCATTACCCATACCTGAATGGAAATGGGAAAACATCACTAGGGACTTTGTCACAGGACTTCCTAAAACATCCAAAGGCAATAATGCTATCTGGGTCATAGTTGATCTTCTTAAAAAGTATGCACAATTCATCGCTATTAGAGAGGATTTCTCTCTAGATCATCTTTCCAGGATATAGGTAAAGGAAGTGGAAAGATTGCATGGGGTACCACTTTCTATTATATCTGATCAGGATCCGAGGATTACCTTAAAGTTTTGGTGAAGTCTTCAGCATACTCTGGATACAGAGTTGAGTTTCAGCACTGCTTATCATCCTCAGACAGACGGTCAGTCTGAGAGAACAATTCAAACTCTAGAAGATATGTTGAGAGCTTTCTCTATGGATTTCAAAGGTGGTTGGGATCAACACCAACCGTTGGTGGAATTTTCATATAATAATAGCTTTCAGTCCAGTATTCAGATGTCTCATTATGAAGCACTCTGTGGAAAGAAATGTAGGACTCCAACTTGTTGGGATGAAGTTGGGGAAAGAAAGCTATTAGGACCTGATATTGTTGATGAGATGGTAGAAAAGGTCTGATATATTCAAGAACACATAAGAGCATCTTAGAGTCGACAGAAAAGTTAGGCCGACAACCGAAGAAAAGACCTAGAGTTTGAAGTGGGTGATAAAGTGTTCTTACGAATATCTCCCTGGAAGAGGGTCATTAGATTTGGAAAGAAGGGGAAGTTGAGCCCTAGATATATCAGTCCTTTCGAAATACTAGACCATGTTGGGAAGGTAGCTTACCGATTAGAGCTTCCACCGAATCTCTCTCAAGTTCACGATGTGTTCCATGTATCTCTCCTGAGAAAGTACATACCTAATCCTTCACATGTACTCAGCTCAGAAGTTGTACCGCTGAAGCAAGATCTTTCTTATGAAGAACAACCGATAGAGATTCTGGATCGTAGTGAAAAATTCTTACGAAGCAAGACCACTCGCTTGGTGAAAGTTTTATGGAGGAACCACCAATTAGAAGAAGCTACATGGGAACTTGAGGATATGATGAGGGAGAGGTATCCTCATCTGTTTGTTACAAAGTGACGAATTTCGAGGGAGAAATTCATTTTAAGGGGGGTATAATGTAACACCCGAGACTTTTATGAGAAATATTTTGTTTTTATGTTATATAAATCATCAAAGGAATCTTTTGCTGCACATAATTGTATCCTTCCTCGATAGCGTGTGTAGTACGCAATACCGAGTTCCACTAAACAACGATATATTATTATAATATTATAAACTATCCTTTACAAATAATATTAACTGAATTTTAAATTTTACAACATTATTATTCATCTTACACATTTTCTATAACATGTTAAGAGAACAAAATAATTTTTTTGGGTAAAATATGTATTTATCAAAAAATGCAGTTTTGCCGCCTTTTGATGGCGCACCCACATTAAATCTAGTTTTTGAGATATTTATAAGTTAAATTTGACAAAATAAAATTTTCTTTTGAATCAGGATATAAAAATTTACTTTGGATAAATTTTTGATATTTTTCTGATAACTTTAATATTTTGATGGATAGTAAAAATACGCTAATTTTTAATTAAAAACAACTTTTTTCATTGAGATAATTTATATGTTTAATTTATAACATTGAATGGTTTTAAATTATATATATAATATTTTTTTACAATTTAATATAATGTATGTCATTAGCATTAATTTCACATTGAATTCATAGGTAAAAACATTTCAATCTTTGGCAATGTTTTAACATCTAAAACCCATTTTCTTAACAAAGGGATTTATTTTAAATTAATTACTGAAACTTATATGTTTTGAATTTTGGAAAATTGATTCCATATTCAGAATAAGTGGGTCTAAAATATTTTAATAGGCTAATTTTTATTTTTGGGCATTATGAATAGTAACTACGATAAATTTTAATTACAATAGTTAAAGGTAAATCGGGTAATTAAGGGTAAATATAGGATTATAAAATTACCCTAACACCTACCAAAATACCATTGGATGACTAAACGTCGACCCATATCACTTAAGGGTCTGATTAGACTCATTTAATAGACTTTGGTTCATGAAAATAATTTAATTATTATTAAAACCAAAGAATGTGACAACATGTCACTTTCTTAAATCTTATAAGTATAATAATTTTAATTTGGTGATAAACTTAATGAAACTTCGAACATGAATACAATCTATAAATCTATTACAATTATCTACATCATAAGAATTTATTTAAAATTTTTAGGGATTAAATAATTGTCATTAATAATGACACAATAGTGATGTTGAAATTATTTTATTAACTAAAATATCAAATAAATGGTTTTAAAATATTAAAATAATTATTATATGCACTATTTAATGTTTTCCAATAATTTTCTAAATACATATGACATTTTATTAATCTATTAAAGCTTTTAGTTGGAACATATGCCCTGTATATATTTTATTTAAATTCAAATTAATGAATAGTGTGAAAATTGACACTATTGTTATTTTATACAAATAACATATTATAAAATTGTTTAAAAATCACAAAAATATTTATAAATTATAAATTCAAATTTATATGGTAGAAAATGTCAAAAACTGTAAAATTATGTAAAATTCACAACACATATGTAATTATTAATAATAATTTAAAATTTAGAATATTATTACCACAAATAAAATTAAATTGACAAATAAGGATAAATCAAGTTGATAATGTTTAAAATAAATTCCTAACAAGTCTAAATTTTATTGGTTGATGATTTTACAACCCTATATCATATAATATTTGGATATGATTCATTTTGGAAGTTTTTATGTAGGGTTGGGATTTAATATAAACTAATATTTATTATATTTCCAAAGGCGCCCCTCTCCTCCCTTATAAAAGGCCACCTCCTCCCTCTCCTCCTCACAACAATTTGAGCCTTCAAGATCAGCCAAACCCTTCCCATTTCACTTTCCCAATTCCCTATAATCATCCTAGAGGTTCTGGTCGTCTTCAAAGACCAACCGTAGGGCCCTAAGAGGAGGTTAAGAAGAGGCGCATCAAAAAGAGGTAATATCCATTACCGATCCTTTCCAAATTCATTCTTCTTCAACTTCTTCTTATTTAGTTGTTTCATTATGAATTAATAACATCAGTATCACTCATATACTGATATGTTATTATAAGTATGAAAAACCATGTTTCATCTTCTATCCATCCTATGGAAAACGAAATCACCGCGTGTGCGTACGTACGGAAAACCATCTCCACGCTGTGGTGTAATCTATTTTCCCCCACCACCTTACTTGGATGGGTATAATGATGTAAATAATTACAATATATGATTATTTTAAAGTGATATTGATTCTGAAATAGTATACAAACACTCCAATACAATTCCATTATCATGAGAACGATATCATCGCTCGTGCGTACGTACGGAATACCGTCTCCACAATGTGATGTGATTCTTTCTACATGATCGTCATTGCATAATGATTATATAAATTAATTGAATGAATAAATATGATATATGGTATATTAATACCATTCTGGAAATGATGTACTTATAACCTAAAGAGAAGAATAAGAATTTATTCGACAAAACATGCATAAGAACAAAAAGTTATAAACACCCGAATAACAAGTAGCAATGAAATATTACTACTGAGAAGCTAATAATATGACCATATATGATATCATAACAATAATTATAATTCTTGAATAAATCAATAACATTATTTAAATAATTATACATGAGGTTAGGACACTTACGAGGAAAATCAGACCTAAGGTAAGGGAAATATCACAATCTCATTTTTATCCGAGATTGTTTATACATTGGTATTTACTGGGGTGTATTTTATCATCGACATCCATGTTTCCTCAATATGTAATATTATTTCCATCCACCTACAATTTTTTAAATCCAATTTTACCCTTCGGTGAGTTTTTATTAAAGGATATGAAAGGAATCTTTTGTCGTTTTTCGTACGAGGTACTTTTTGACTTTTCCGAAAAAAGTACGAAGAATGTTTTTTTAACTTATACGACATGAATGGATTTTTAAAACATTATTTCCAAGAATATTCCTTTAAAAGTTTTCAAGTTTATTTTTAATCAACTTCTTTTAGTTTATAATTGTACGACATGTTAAGAAAGGAAAAGCGTTTTTGAAGAAGAAAGGATATTTTCCTCAAGAATGGAGTTCAAGTGTTTTATCAAAATTATTTTGTATCTAAGATAATAAAGGGTTCTGTTTCTATCCCTATTATTACATTGATTTGATTATGTTGTGATGGAATTATATTTTTATGAATTCCTTTACCTTTTATGAATTTTTTTATGATGTCATGATGTTTAAGATTCCCATTTTTATTACATGGGTTATGCTATGATGTATGGTGTATGATTTTGTGGCACACATAAGAATTGTATTATTATGAGATGGGTGGGACCTATATCTCCCTCCAATGCATTGGTTAAAGATTTTATATCTCACAAGATAGACATGGCTGGAAAGGCAGGTTAAACCGGTTCAGTGAAATAGGAATGAAACGAGGAGTGAACTCGGTTCAAAAATGGAATTTGTCCACTAAGATAGTCTTTGCAATGAGTCTTGACTAACAAGAAATGATTCTCTATGATTATGGGTGTATGCCACAAAGTTTCATGCTTTAAGTTATGATTATTTGGATTACATTTCACTACTATGATTTATCCCATGTTATGAAATTATGGTTTCTTTTGCAGGTTAAGATTTCCAAAAGTTATGTTCTTATGTATATGATGTGATTGATATTTCTTTTGTTTACCCTTACTGACCATTTGATATCACCCTTTTGTATGTTTTATTTCCCCAGGTCGGGAAGAAGGTTATTAAGTAGGATATTCCAAAAAGGGACTCTAGATATGATGAAATAAATGGGAGGAAAAGTAAATGCTTTATGAACCAATTGTTTATGTTTCCTAGTTTCTAAAGACTCTATACCTATACGGTCCTTTCCTGGTTTTGTTATATATTGTAATAAGTGTGCTTAAATTCTAAAGTAATGACAATGTATGTAAAGTATGGGTCGTTATAGATATAACATGTATTGGGATTCTTCCTAGATGTCACATGAAAAAAGGATCCACTATCAATAACCCAATAAGAATCATTAGAAGAAATAATAATGGAATCATAAAAAACAACAAGATCACCCCTATATAGTTGGGGACAAAATCATCTCTATATTTTTTTTTATTATAATAATTTTCCTTCATTATATTTTGTCTTTTTAGATGATGTAAAAACATTTTAACATGTCCTTTATTCCCAAAATGATTTCATTCAAACTCTCTTTCTAAAATCTATATTTTCTTCTACATTTTCTCTTAACTCTATAGGTATGTCCCTGATTATTTTCATGGATTATACCCCAGTTCACGATGACTAAAATTTTTAAAGAATATTTCAATGGAGCACATTTCCAGAACTCTTCATTTAAAATAAAACACTTAACAAAACTAAATGTCACAACTCCATTAAGTGTAGATCTGGTTTGTGTAACATGTAAATTCTTCCAAGAATCATGTAAAGTGTAAAGAAATAAAATTGATAAAATATCATCTTCAAAACTAATACCAACACTAGAAAATGGATAAAATCAAAAATGATATTCACTAAAATAATCATAAATAGGCATACCTCGTTTACCTCAAATTCATCCTTTGTTAAAGAAGACAAAATTTATTTTTTCTTGTAATAGAATTATAGATAGTCTCAATCTTCTCCAAAAGATTTATAATGTGAGATATGTTGACAATATGGTTTTTCACATTATATTCAACCCATTGGTGAAGAAAACCAGAAACCATATCATGCTCAACCACTCATTCTTAATTTGAAATTCTTTCTCGATTTGAGTACTAAACACTAGAAGATTCATTAACATGAAAAAATTAATATACATTATTTTTAGTCACCACATATCTTTGTTGGTTATATTTAAAAAAATAATCCGACTATAATTGGATTACCTTATAAATATAAAATAAAAACCAACCACTTTGATACTATATGTTTGGAAAGGTGGCAAACAATGAATGCACAAACAAACACAAAATTTAATGCAGAACTGAAATAAATTTCATTCCCTTTAAAGAATCCTGAATAAATTATGTGGATCTATAGAAATAAAATTTGTGTGTAGTAAAATAAATGTTGGCACCCAAAACATTAATTTGGAAAACCCCAATGCGGTAAAAAAACCATGGGAACAAATATAGAATGAAGATCCACTATAATAAATTAGTAAATGGTAGAGACTCCCAAATATTAAAGGGATCTCAAAAGTTCAACCATTCAATGAAGCTAAAGAAAATATTAGTGGCAGGGGAGGATGAAATAATATCTGACAAAATAACATCGTCATGTTCATATGAAAAATGCTCATCGATCAAATCTGATCATAAAATTGGGATTTTATCCTTGAATTAACACTATCCCACTAATCATGTATACCGCCTCCATTTAAAGGAAGTCATTCCATGTCGCAAAATGTAACCCTTCCAAAAAAACATTTCTTTGACCTAATTATTTATTTTATGAAACCATGTGTGAAAATTGAGAGGTTCCCAATAGGTTTGAGTTCTATTCCAATTTATTTTGATGTAACACATTAAGTGGTACTCGAATATAATGAAATGGTGTATACAATATAATAATCATCTTGAATCAATATTAACTAAAATTTATTTTATGGTTGAGTGTTCTAATTTATGTGTTTTAAATCCTAGTGATTTTGAAATTTTTTTATTTGAAACCACAGGGATTAATGATGACCCAATTAGTGTGGTAACACTATTTAATAACACTATAAGAAAATATTACATATGGGATGAATTATTTCCATCCCGGATGTTTTGCAATCTACCACCAAATGGTTTTAGAGAAAAATTTTCATCAAGGAATGTTTTTACCAGTAAGAAATATAAAAAATATCCTTATTTTGTAAGAAATAGAATTTCTAATTATAATAAACCTATTATTTTGGATGTATATAACTCATAAAAAATAATTTTATGATAGAATAAAAAACTGGGTTATAGAGATAATTCTATTCCAATTTTTCCCCAAATTGATTAAATTTATCTATGACGATTTTGAGAATATAAAATATATTATTTAAGATGAAAATTAAGTAGTTTTATTAGTTCCCAAAATTCAATGATATTGATGCATGTGACTTGCTGACCCAAAACCTGACTTAAAATACATTAGTCTACAATAACTAGCCCTGACCCATCATTTAAATCACTCAAACCTAGAATATGACCTAAATCTCCACCCGCACACCTACCCTGCACTACCCTGACCCAACCAAAGTTTGTACACGCCTTTACCCATACATGTACACATGTGTATGCATGAAAACACACACATATACAAATACTTATTTATATTTTATATAATTATAAATATAATGAAAATAACATTTATAATTATAATTAATGTACATATTTATCAGTATATATTTATTGAAATATTTACATAAAATATAATTTAAAACATGAATGTGAACATATATAATAAATTATATAGATTTTTGTGTGTGTTTCTATTTTTAAATAAATAAAAATATTTATAAATTCATAATTATATATATAAATGAATAATATATATAAATATAATATATATAAATGTAACATATATGTATATGTATATTTATATTTATATGTATAAAATTTTTAAATAAACATAAATATAATTCTAAATATTGATTAAATATAAATATATGTATTGAATGTGCTCGATCAGGGGTACCCTTCATTGAAAGGTTTCTATTCTCACTTGAATACTGTCTCTCAGAAATAGAAAAAAATCAAATGAATTTCATATGCAAATTCTTGTTTTAACTAGAGGGTATGGTGTCAATAGTATAGGATCGTCTAGGCCATATTCTTGGGGTGGGTTTAAACGATGATTCTAGTGTAGTTGGATATTTTGGGAAGGCGTAGATGATCAATTCCCATAATATTAATGTGAGCAATGATTATTTAAATTCTTTAGTTTTGTTGGAAAAGAAATATTATAAATGTATTGTGACTAAAAATGGGAAAAAAAATCCTACCAAGACTAATAAAAGTATCAGTTACTACGCCATGGAAGTCCAATTTAATAGAAATTAAATGGTGGTAGATATTGAAGTATTCAATTATGTGTCTCCAAAAAAGGAGGTCATGTATGAATAACTATATTTATTTAGAATAATGTTTATTATATTTTCACTAAAATATTTAAAATTTATTCTAACCTTAGAGAATCAAAAGAGATAGGGAAGTATTTATTAGTATTATTTTCCATGGTTACTTATAGTCTGAGTGGGGGACAACTGGAGACCAACATGATTATAGAGAGGATTTTCTTTAGATTGTCTTTTAATATGTGTCTTGACTTTTTTTTTGGATGAGGGAGAATCCCTTTATTAGAAACATTCTACCCCTTTACATCATGTTTCTTTTTTTATAATAATGGATACGGTGTGTTTTCTCATGGACCAACCTTTCCTGATATATATTGAAACTCATGTATTTATAAAACATGTATAGAAATAAATTAAGATATATATAATTATTAATTTAAAATAAATTTATATTTATAAATAAATAAATAAATAAATATATATATATAGGAGATAAAAATTATAATTACCATTAATTTTTTTTAGAAATATACATGAACTAAAATAAATATATAAATATATATTAATAATTAAATGTACACATATAGGAATAATTATATATGTATTTTTGTGTGTGTTTAAATATATTTACATATTAATAAATTCATAAATGTATAGTTAAAAAATAATTATAAATTTTAAGTATATATATAAATGTTAAATAAATATAAATTTAATAATTAAATATAAGTATATCTATATAAACAAGTTCATGAATATGTTTGAGAAAGATATGTCATCTGTCCTATATAATATTTTTATATAACAGGTAGTTAAATCAGTCCAAGATATTAATTAATGTGAAATTAATTTAAATTATGTTAAATTTTCATAAATTTATTTGTAATGAATATTATATCAATTCTTGAAACAATTTCTCTAAATTTTGGATTATCGACTCATCTAGGATGAATTGGGAATTTATCCCAAAATTAAATCACAAAAAATTATATATTATATAAAGGATAGATTTAATATTGATGAATCTAGAATTTTAAAATATTTTATACTATATTTTAATGTTAATAAACCCACCAATGTTTTAATTTGTGGGAAATTGTAAAAATTTTAGTCGTTAGTGTAATTTTTAGCTTAATTGAAAAAATGTCCTAATTTTGGAATTTAAATGTTATATTATTATTTTATATTTCATTGATAACATTTTATAATCTGCGTAAAATTTTGAAATTACTTTTTAGGATTCCTAACATCTTGGGACATATTTCATCCTTATGGACTGAAAGCTCAATCGATCATCTTGGGGCCCAAAACTAGCTCACAAACCAGGCCTCAAAAACTATGCATAGATATGGAGATATTTAGAGATGAGCTTATATCTAGAAGTGATACGGCCTAAAATTACCAAAATTATCAATGGAGATATATACGAAATTATTGAAGAAATTTTGTGAAGGAGTTCATGCGAGAATCTACTGCTGGAAAGGTCATAATGGCATGGGACGTTAGAAAATTGGAATATGAAGAGTCACCATGATAGATTAAATTCTCTAGACTAAAACAACTATAACTATTTCCACACATGTCTATTGAAACTTAAGTGTTTTAGGTAGACATAGGAGATATATTTGAACATCTTTTTTTAAGGAATATTTCCTTGATTCATCTATTTAGTGGGCCTTCTATGTACACAATTTCATAGGTCCAATTTTGGATAAAAAAATCTTCCCCTATTTCTTTATAAATTATGACCTCTTATCCCTTTTATATGAATAACCAATATTCAAGGGGAAATGTTGAGTTTTGTTTATGTATTTGTTATTTATATTTTCAGTTTATATTAGCTTATATCTCCTCTTCTTATTTCATTTCTCTTCTTATTCAATTCTTTTTATTTTATGCGTTTCTCCCACTATGTTTCTTTTATATACATGTTTGTGGATAGATAACCCTAACTATTGTTCAAGGGGGAAGTGGTGGAATTTGAGTTTCTTATTATTTATTGATTTCTGATGTTTTATTCTATGATTTCAGTAGTGGTTAAATTTATTCTTTCGAGTCATCCCCCACATTCACTAATATTATTTTCTTCCACCTCATTTAATCATTTTCATTCCCATTGGATATCTGTGTCATTCAAATGGTGGAGTTTGAATTAGGTGTTTTTGTGGAACAGATTACTACTACGTGTAGAGGTCTTAGTGTAGGGAAATACCTCACAAATGGGAGGATGTATAGTGAAAGGTTTGGATCACTACATTGAGTAAAATAACAAGAAAATATTTTGAATAACAATGATAACATCACCATAAAACCTATAGAGAAACCTCTTTTCTTACAATAGCTTCTTTGTGAGTTTTATTCTTCCTTTTTCATTCTATTTGGTATTTTTAAACATATATATATATTATTTATATTTTATGAATTTCAAACTCATCCCCATATATATTAATTAATTTAATTTAATAATATTTAGATTTAGCATAGTGACAACAGGAAAGATAGTTTGTGTAAGTGGCCACCTCTAGAGATTTACCATGGTGTGTACTCAATATTACATACATATGTAAATAAAATATTGAATAGGGTAAAAAAACTAAAATCCATATCATCAAATATTAGTCTCTAAACTTCCACCACATATATAATATTCATTTAGTGTTTTCGGAATGTCATGTTGGTTTAATATAACAAAAATATATAATTCAACACTCCAGTTGTTATTTCATTAATATAGTAAATCATTCCTCGCTTATAGAATTGAAATTTTATGTACTTAATTTTCATATTCAACTTAATAATTTATATATTATTTAATATATTAAATGACACAAATTGATATGATAAAATAGGAAATGACATGTGCTACTGATTATCATATCCAGTGATCTCCTCTTATATACTATTATATATAGTTGAAGACTTTGTATGTATATAGAAACACATGTATATGGATTAAAATATATTGTTAATTTATTTCCACACCACTTCATTCCATTGAATTATATGAAATATATAAGTCCAAAACATGTAAGAATCATGATATCATACATTTTTAGTCTAATTTAATGAACATGTTTGTGGTTGGTTTATAACAACTTGTTATTACAAGGATTTAAATTTATATGTATTTTTATTTCACATTAATTATGTTGAGTTTAAATAATTAATAAAAAAATAAATATTTCAATGACTTATTTATTGATATTGGTGAGTATTATGGCCAACTAAATGATAATATCAATGTTTTATATACTCACGGGTTAAAATTCATGCAGTTAAAGTGTGACTAGGTTAATCTTGTTTATGATACTAAAGTTGATAGAGTCTTATTTTAATTAGTAATATATAAAAATATATTATATATAGATAATATAGTATCAAAATAACAATTTTTATTAACACATGAAATATAAAATTATTACAAAGTTAGATCTCAATTTGATCAAAATAATTATGTGAGGTTTATTATTAATAAAGAGGGAGTGTAACTAATTAAATAGTAATATTCAAATTTTATATATTTTTATGGAAAAACTCAAGACCAAAATATTTAATTTCTTGAAAAATAAAAGATTTAATGGGTTAATGAGACTATTAAAAGAGAAATCATCGATGTAAATGATCAATACAAGGCATCCCATTATTTCCATTTCAATTTAATATTCATGATTTCACTAAAATTTATTAATTTTTTATCAAATTGTATAATAAATTTTCACACATTTACTTCACTTACATATATGAATGTAGATATATCTTTATGTAATAAAATATTAATTTATAGGTGATAGAATATATGATTTAATTTATATATATATTTTTTATATAATTAAAATTTTATAATGTTAAAAAATATATTTTTTATCACCTTTGTAAAAATAAAACAAATAAAAATTATTTCGTACAGTGTTGTTATTATATATGTACTATCCAGTTAATATAATGTTAAAATATTTTTATCATTTTTATTTTACTAAATAAAAAAATATGATTAAGTTAAAATATTGCAGTTTTCTTGTAGAGACCATGATTTTTATTTTTAAGACTTCAAAATATATTGTAGAATATTTTTAGAGCCAGGTACTAAGACGGTGTGCTCTTCCGAGGCCTGGTGTTCCAGAATTAATTTTATAAAAATATTAAATATATTTTATGTCATGAGAACATGGTTTTTCAAAAATAATTTATTATCTATAAAATATAGTCTTTAATCCAATATATGATACCGCGATTGAATCTAGAGCAAGGAGTTTACCCTATGTGCAACCTAAAATTGGACAGCACTAGATGCTCAAATAATGAGACTGTTGGTGGGTACGATAAGTGAATTAATTAATTATTTAAATTAATTCATTTAGACCTATTTTCTTATATAAATATACAAGGTGAATCACCATGGTTATCCACATAACCCAAAAACTATATAAAGGAGGAATTACACTCTTTGATTGTGAATCATGATCAGGGGATCAAATTGACAACCAGATTGAGGTGGATCGAGACGCAACCAATGCAATAGATTCTATCCATCTTTGGAAGTTATATTCTTCATCAAAAAACAATCCAATATAGAGTTACATCTCTTAATATTGGGATTTCATCATTACAATTAAATTATTGATAATGATCATACTATTATTGTTAAAATTTCATTCAAATTTATCCATTGCATGAGCCCGCACATCCGATTAATTTTTTAATTCAATTGTTTCTTCTTGTTATGCGATTTTTTCATACCAAATATTAATAATTAGATAATAAATCTTATAAAATTATTTTTGATGATTTATTCTGTGTTCTTTTTTCCTATTTCTTCTTATGTTCTTCCCCATTGGATTTTCAGGCCAGGGTTCGCCATTGTCGAGCAGGTTCAAGCATGATCTTACTGCCAGATTCACAGTGGATTCACATGTGATGAACAGATTGAAAAATCATGGATAGATTAAAATATAATTCAGGATTAAGGTTATTATACCATGTATTAGAAATCTAGTGAGGTAATTGGAGAATACCATAGATGTGATGACACATGATGGTACCAAAGAGAGAATCAGAACTCTTATTTTTGGCCATCAGAGGGCCTAAAATGACATCTGAAGGTGATTACCACTAATAATGTGGGGTCAAATGATATTATTTTTATTGAATAAGTTAGATGTGATACACTTGGAGAATATCTATATTTCTATTAAAATCCTAATCAGGAAACATTTAATAGGATGAACACATTCCATGTAGTGACCCATAAATGGTGACTAGGTTTTTCAGAAAAGTTAATTACCATACACCGTGTGGGAACCCACATGTTTTATGACTCATGGAAGCGGACCTCTCATGTACTCTGAGAATAAATGGACTTGTTCATTACTTGACACAATAGTAGTGTACACTGACATGACTAGAGGGACATGGGAAATCCAAGGAGAACACATATCAGCTCTGAGTGGTTTAGGTACGTAGTGTAGTCCCCTCATACACTGTATAGGCATACATAGATAGGGATTCATTTATTGGAGAGATAATGACCTGGAAAAGGGTATGTCTACACACTTTGTGGGTCCCTTACACACTTTTTACCTTATTATGAGGAAACTGATACTTTTATCTCATTTGATTGGACTTGGATTTTGGCATTGTGTATCATATCCTGAGTGTTTTTACATGTAGAATGTGATAGTGGCCATCATGGTTGATTATGATATATGATATGAGGTGTTCCAAGTGTGAAGATTTTTTAGGTGGAACTTGAGGATATCAGTGACTAGAATGGGTCATTAGAGTGGAACCTTCCTAACACAATAGTTCACAGGTTATCTATCTACTGATTTGTACCCCCTGATGCACCAGGGTAGGAGTCCGTTATCTATAGATTGGTATCCCATTTGTAAAATGGTTTGGATCCTCTACCTACTATGTGGTACCCCCTGAAGGACAATAGTGTAGGTTTTCTATATTTTGAGTGGTACCCCCCCAACCACACTAGGGAATGACTCCTATATCCTTAGAGTGGTACCCAAAAAATCACCAGGGAACTAGTCCTTTATCTACCGAATGGTACCCCATATCATATTAGTGGGAGGGTCCTCTATCTTCTGAGTGGTAACCCCTATTAAACCAGGGAACATGTCCTCTATCTACAGAGTGGAACCCCCTATTGTATTGGGGTGAAATTACTCTTTATAATTGTTGGAAGCCACTGATAAACTATGGTGTGAGTCTTCTACTTGTATATTTTTTCCCATCGACTGTAAGACATAGTGGAATGTTGGGGGCCCTCAACATAGATACATCTTTGTACATATAGAAAATATTAAGGAAATTATTTATAGTTCTTTTTCACTATTGATAGGCTCTTTTCTTGGGATGGGATGTGAGATAAAGATCCCATTTCAGTCACTTACTCATTTTATTTTATGAGTATATATATATCCTCATTGTTGGATTTTTTTATTGTTAAGGGTTGAGTTTTATTCATTAATGTTTTCACCAATTTCTCTCTCAGAGTTTTTTGGACGTCTTACTAGATATGAATATACTCACCCCTGAATGGGTGTTTCCCACATGTGTTATGTGTTATGTAGATGAAGAAAAGTTTAGTGGTGATTATAGAGAAGTGTAGGGGATACACAGTTGAATTTGATTGCAAATAGTGGTCGGGGATAAGAAATATAGATTCCGACTCTCTGAGTATTTACTTCTCAAGTTATTGTCCAGTTGGGACAAATTTTTTGTTTGGGCATGAATTTTTCCCCTTTACATTAAAAATTATGTTGGAACACACTTATATTAGTTAGAGAATGTTAAATGAATGGTTTTTACTCAAGATGTTACAATAATTTATATTTATTCCTCGAAACTTCGTGCATGGATATTTTTGGGTGCATGTGTGCAGGTGAATTTGGAAAAGGCCTCCAAAATTACTTATACCTTTCTATAGTTTTCTCCTGCCCCTGATTTATACATGCAGGCTTGGGAAATTTTTCGCTCGATCCCCATTGGGTAGGGTCGTGACATGTCTTTTCCAATTATTAAAGCATGTTTTGTTCTATATTTTTTTATTTTATTCCACTCCTTGGATGATGATAATTTTTAGTATTTAACATGAAACAAAGTCCTTTAGTTAATATATTTAGTTATAATTGTATCACTAAATTTATCTTATATGAAATAATTAAAATATTGTTTTCTTAGTATGAGCTTATGTTCTGAAATATCTATCACATATTTTTTAAGATAAAATGTCCTTGGTAAAGATATTTATTCATATAAGTCTAGTATAACTATCAATATATTATTCTATTGTGAGGTAACATATTTTTTAGATAGTTTATATGGCTTGTGACCCCTATATTGTTCTCTTTACCACAAAAGATTATATTTTCATCCCCTAATAGATCATATATTATCACTTGAGAGATGTCTTTGGTAAAATAATCATTTCAAATTTTCAATCCACTTTAAAATTTATTGTATATAAGGATATTTATTTTTCATTATTTGGATAATTTTATTTCATGTTTTGATTAAATTGTTTTAAGTATACATGGAAATTTTGATGAGTTTCTATCGACCATACATATTTAGTCCAACAAAAAAAATGAAACTAGAATCCTCAAATAAAACATGATCATCCATGATTTAAATTGAAACCATGACACTATAAATGACACCAACATTATCTTCTATAACATTCTTAATGATGATATTTAAGAGGGTTTCATAAAAATCCCTCCTCCCTAGTGTATCCATAGGTTAAAATAGAATTACATGATTCATGATCAGAATCATACCTCATTGCATGATATATAAGTATCTAACATGATAAAGGAGGAATATGAAGAGTGATTCACTTTAGAGAATCTATAAAAAGAATCAAATACATTTTCATGGACTCCAGCCTATTTTTATAGTAATTTGGTACTCTCTTTAAGAATTACATGGAATTTACAGAAACATTATAAATCATTCATGTAAATTGTTTGGTTACAATTCATGTAACCAATACCCAATCAAAATCACCTAATGTTTTATCTTATGAAACATTTAATAAATGATAGCATATATGAATGATAAATCATAATGTTAACAACTATAATTCTGTTACCTCTTCTATCATCTAATATGAATTATATGTATCACAAAAGATGTGATATAATTACATCATAGAATATGAAATATATATATATATATGTTTATCAAATAAAATTAATTTAAGAATACCAATGTTTTTTAATATTTCATAGATCCATGTATGTAATACCAGATAAAATGTACATATCATATACTAATATAAGGTTGAAACCATAAAAATAACATAATATTGGGTAAACATTATGATTTTATATTCTATCACATTAAGGATGTAATCAGTTTTATAGTTTCATATAATTATTACATAACTCTTACATAAAAAAACATAAAATACAAAGTGAAAACATCTGATTAATATCAATTTTTTGAATAATATAAAATATTTAAAATAAATAATTATTTACTATCATGGAAAATCTCCATGAATTTTAAATTAACATCTTCTTTTCCATTACCCATCCATATGTCCTTAGAAAATCAATTTAAAACATGGGATGAGCACAAAATCTTATTGAGGGATACAAAAATAAGGAAAACTTTTAGTCTGGTGAACAAATGAATACTCATATAATATTTATATTTATAATAAATATTATTTCAGAATATGAAATAAAAAATTTCACATGAAAATGAAACACACATATTGCTCAATTAAAACAAACAAAACCCATAACAAGAAATTATAACTTCTTTAGGTGACTTTGAGCATCATATTAATAAAACCCTTTAAAAACCCTTTTAATTGGAAGGACTATATGACCAAATTTGAATATAATCATTACATAATGTATTGTAGAAATATAATGGGGATCACACATCATATAAGCTATATCGGGCTCACCCTTGATCCATAAGGGGGATCAACCCACTATATAATCTATATCAAGCTCACCCATTTCTCAAGAGCTATAATAGGGATAAACCCTTCGTATATGTTATATTGGGCTCACCCAAGAGATATAATGGGGATGAAAACTTAATATATGTTGTATTAGGATCACATTTTTCATATTAATCTCATGTAATATATCATTAATAAAACCCAATAATCAAAAAATCCTTTTAAAAAATCATTTTAACCACTAATAAACTTATTTTACCTTGATCACAATAATTAGTTTTAATTTCTATCACTAATATTTTTGTTCAAAATATATATTGAAATTACTAGTAATTATAAATTATGAAGATTAAAATTATAAAATCCATTTTTTAATATTAAATTTAGAGAAGTGGTTGAAATTAATTTAAAATTAATCCCTCAAATGGAACATTCATTGTGTTTTATAGTGAGAAGGTTAAAAGATTATAATGTTATTATATCCAAATTTCATTATAAAATTGATCCCAGCAACCTAAATATTATTAATAAATGTATAAATTACCTAATTAAACATTAAAACCAATTTAAAATATAATTTATCATTACACATTATTTAGATAAAAATACTATTTTTAATTAATTTTTTTTATTTTTTCCAATTCATCAAAAGAAGGAAGTGTTTATAAAAATCCCAATAATTTACCTTAAGATAATTTACATTAGTCTTCTAAAAATTATTTTTTTCAAATAGAATTTATTAATGTTTCAAAATTTATTTTTCTAACATATCTATCATTATGAGGAAAAAACTACCTTTTATAAATGTTTATCTTTTTTATTCTTAAAATTGGATATGTTCTTAGTTTATATCGATGAAACTCAATGGATTAATGTAAACAAAATTTAAAATATATTATATAAATTTCATAAATATATCTCACTAATATTAATTAATATAATTTATTAAGTTAAAACTCATATTTGGGTATAAAAGTTTTTTTAAAACATTTCCTCTGTATAAAATTTTTTTATTTTCATTTGTATTTAATTGGAAACCAATGAATTCATTATAAATAAATATATAAATAGTATTTTCACAATTCATTTAATCATATTAATTATCTCCATTCTAATAGTTATGTGATAATTATCATATTTAATAATAATATTATTTCATGTTTCATTGAAGCTCGGTGTTACGTGTCGTGCACGCTCTCAAATAAACTTGATGTTGCACATAACTCTATCTAAAAATAGTGTTTCAAGTAATTCAAGATAAAAAATGTTTTTTGTGTAAATAAAGATAAAAAAGTTATTCCATTTAATTTAATATATTAAATAATTTAAGTTAATTTGATGGAATACATTTCCTAAATTCTCAGTATGTAACATCCTACCCCCCTTAAAAAGAATTTCTCCATCAAGACTCATCTTGTCAAAAAAAATTTAAACTTTTTATGAATTCAATCCTAAAAACCCATATCATAAAGGGTTGCTAAAAAATCATTTGAATACAAATTAAAATAATGTATGAAATTTATCTAGAACAACCCATTCTAGATTTCCAAATAAGAGAAAATAGGTGGGAATTGAGGGAAAGTATTAATAATTATATAGATTAATTGAGGACATTTTTGTCAAGAAATTGAATGATTAGTAGAATATAAAGGTCCTATAAACCATATATGTGATGATATAAAATTCAAATGCTTCATCATAAATTAAGGTAGTAGAAAAAAATTTAAGATTCTTTTCCTCATGTTGAGGAATTCTCTTACACTCTAGACTAAGAGAATATGTAAATATTCTAACTTGATATATTTATATTTTATAACCAAAATTTAATCCTCATAAAATTCACAAGAATATTTTGAATTTCTATGAAAATAACCTTATTAATCAATGATCATATAAACCCTAATGGTTATCAATAACATAAATCTCATAACCAAAAAGTGAGTGTATACTTCTCATTAAAATAAAGCTTTATATAAACTTCAACCCAAAAAAATCCCAAAAATCCCTAACAAATTTATGATCTCACTATATAAAACCATAGAAGAATTATTAAAAACCATTAAATTATGGTTAACCATCAAAAAAATAAGAAAATATATAGATATTTTATCATTTTAATAGATAACCCAACATCATCTTTAGTAATAGTTGATGATTCTACCGTACCTTGTTTTTGATCATGATGATTTCTACCTAATTAAGTGACCTTAGGAACATGTTAACATAATTTACAAACTCACTGGAAATAAAACATCTCATTGTTGAATGGATATATTTCACCTCATTCATGGATTCCCCATGACTGTTTTCCTTACAGTCATGAACCTTATGACCAAACTTACCACACTAACAATAATTTCTAGTTCAGTACATATATTCCCCAAAAGTATTTTACCATACTTGAAACATGTTTTGGGTTTACCGAAAATATGTTTTTTGTTTCTTCTTCATTTATTTACACATTGACCATTTATTACTCTTGTCCCTTCATGGAACATAATTATCAAAATACTCCATCAAAAATTTCTTAGCACAACAAACAACATTCTCATAACATTTAAATTCCATTTGGGGAAATTCCCTAAGAAATATTAGTTTTAATCCTATGTAAAATAAAATAATTTTAAAATTAACATCTAAAATTAAGTTCAGAACATACCTGGCCCATCCTGTGATGATTTCATCATATAAAACCATTGAATCATTATATGTTTCCTTTAATTAGAGGAATTTGTTTCCATCTATAGTTGAACATCCATTTGGAAATATTTCTCAAGGAAAACATCATTGAATGTTTCCAATTCCATTAAATCTAGATAATATTTTTTGTTGTTGTTAACAAAATACCACCATCATTGAGCTTCAACTTCAAAATGATAAACGAAAAGTTATACACTTTTATGTTCCGAACATCCCATGACATCAAATATATTCTCCAAAGAATTGATGCATCCTTTTGGATACCAATGGGTTAGATGATCCATTGAATTTCAGAGTATTTTTACTCACGAATTAATCCAATATAGTCATGTTACATCATTTTAGATCAAGTTTATCTCTATCACAAATATCACCAACTCTTATAGATTATGTTAGTTGATTAATCATTTCAACAAAATATTATGTTCCAATTCCAACCATCTTAGGATGCTGATTTGGAAGGGTATTTTCCTCTACATTCCTTCCCAGTAAATATTTCATGTTTAATGTGTATAAAACCTTTATTAAAATACATATTTTAAATTATTGATCATGGAAATATTAAAATCCTATATCATTTCAAATTAACCATAAATTAAAATCTTCTAAGTGAAATATATTAACAGTATTTTAACCTCTAAAGTTGTCAAAACCATCCTTTCATTCAGGCTATAAGGACTCATCATTAAACATTATATACTCTTGAGTTTATTTCATGATTTTACATTATTTAAAAATGAGGATAATTTCAGGTTTATAGTTTTAGAGATTTAGTCCATAAATCATATAGAATAAAACTACAAAATATATTATGGACACTTTATATTATTATCTATTTTTCACATAATAGAAAATTTTTAATATAAATCATGATTTCATTTGATGTAAAAGATCCAAAATATTCAACATGACTTCTTATATTCACTTGACCATCCTTATTTCATGAGAAAATAAATTAAAAATATAGGATTAGTACAAAATCTCAGTAAGAGATACAAAAAGAAGAAAAAATGTTAGTCCATTGAACACATGTAAACTCATATAATTCTCACCTTTATCTTTAAAGTTCATTGAGCATATAAAATAAAATAAAATAACATTGTGAAAAAGTATTATTCTAAAATAAAATCATTATAACTATAAGAAATAAATTAAAACTATTTTAGGTGTCATAGAGAATAATATTCATAAAACAATCTCAAAACCCTTTTAATTGGAATAACCATATGTCCCACTTAAAAACAAATCATAAAAAAATTAATTGGATATGTATAATGGAGATAACACATTATATAATCTATATTAGGCTCACCTATGAGGTATAATGGGTCTCAACCCTTTTTATAACATTTTTTAGGTTCACCCGTTTCTTGTGAAATATAATGGGGATCAACCTTTCATATATGCTATATCGGTCTCATCCGTGAGCTATAATTGGATCAACCCTTCATATAAGAAATATTGGGATAACCCATTACAGAAACTACCAGTGTACCATATCATGAATAAAATAATTTCATCATAAAAACCTTTTAAAAACAATATTTTACCCAAGTAGAAAACAATTTTGAAAAAACTCCATTTTATTTTAAAACCCCATCTTAAATAAAGACATTTTTCATTAGAAATCCATTTTCAATACCAAAATACCCAAAAATTAAAAATAGTGTTTTAAATTTATGAAAACATTTAATATTTTAATATAGGCTATAAATCAAATAAAATACATGATGAGATGAATGGTTTTTGTCATCATACATTAAAAATAGGACATTAAATTTTTCATTTATCAAAACATTATTTTTAAAACCTGAAAAAAAGATTCCATTTGAACTATTTTGAATTAAATTAAAATATATATAATGAAAATTATAAATCTTTTATATCTATAAATTAATTTTCGAAAATCATTTTAAAATATTTAAAATGAATAAAAATTTATTTTTAAGTAAAACCTTAATAAAATATTATTTTCAATGAAAGGCCCTTTATCACTTGAGAAGCACATGAATAATAAAACCTGTTAAATAATGAAATTAAAAAAATGAACATAATTATAATAGATAAATTATTTATATATAATTTCAAATGTGATGTATATACATCTTATAAAATAATAAAGGTGAATATCATTAAGAATTGCCTCATTGAAAAAAAATTGAGTCAATGTCCCTTACATTGAGTCCAACTATTCCTCAGTGTCATTATCAGATAAAATAATAAAATTATGTTAATTATTTAATTTCAAGATAAATTTATTTAAGGCTTTCATTACTTTATTTTACCTATTTGAAAGTTATATACAGTAACTTAATTAACTATGTTTAAGTTAGGGTTTTGGACTACTTCTAGGTTTTGTGACTAAAAAGAGTTTGGTAGGTCAATTAAGGTCAATGAAATAATTATTTAAATACATAAAAAATAATTAAATAATAATAATATTTATATATCAATTTTTCTTTTAAAACTATCATGGAAGATAGTTTTAAAAAATGAACTAATTTTACTATCATGGATGCAGTAGGCCTTATGTATACATGAGTCACATTTCCATTTTTAAATTATCATTATAGAAAAAATGTACTTTTTATTTTTTATTTAAATAATGTTTATTACATCATAAATACCATGTTATTTAATTATATATACTTATATATATCATTATTTTGAAGTTAATGGAATCACATCGCTTTGATGAGGAGGTAGACCACTCATCCATGAACGACGTTATCACTTTTTTAGTGAGTGAAAAGGTAAGAAGAAAATTACATTTCCAGAAGGATAATTATGTAATTAATATAATAATTTTTTATTTTATATCATATATATTCTTATATTTATCCTTATTATATTTGATGTAACAGGATAGTGAAAAAAGCTTCTCATCACTTCAAGATGAGGTAATCCGTCGTACACATGAGTGATGTTATCATATCCATACTGGTATGAAATTTAAAAAGGGTGAATATTATATAATTAATCAAGAGGTTCAATTATTTTATAAATATAAATTTTTTTATAAATAGTTTGTGCATCATAATTTCCGTCCCTAAGATGTGCTAATAGAAAAATGACCAACATCATTTCATGAGGTTGTAGTCTATCGTACACATGAAAGATCATTTTATATTCCATTAGAAGTAAGGGTGTGTGTGTTTTGGTCCTAACCATAACATAATGTCATATATGTATATTTAGGATATTTACATTATTATATAAGAATGTAAAAATTATATTTTAATAGGGGAGAAAGAAATAAAAAAAATCTTGTTGATGAACGTTACCTCTTTTACTGGTAGCTCCTTTTGGTTTTCACCAAAGGCATTTATGGGATGGATTTTTTCCCAAATTAATGATTTTAGGAATAGAGTATGGAATAGTAGAAGTAATTTGGGCTGGTTTTGGTCCTAAATATGGCTTGATATGTGTGAAAATAGGAGGATAGGTGGAAGTATTTATATGGGTGGTGAGTAGAAAACCTATAAATATTTGAAAGGGGGAATTACAGTGATGTTTTATCCATCATTTGTGGCTCAAATAATTAAAAATTATTAATCATATAAGTAATAATGTCTGAATTTTTCCGCAAAATGGGTTCTTGATATGTTTTTAGGTCATTTGTACTATTATGTTTAATGCTTAACCACTACGTAAACTTCTCTTTATTTTAATCACTCTAAATAATTTTAATTTTAATTACTAATATTTTTGGAAAAAAAACAAGTTAAACAGTCCAGAAATGGGAAACTATTATTATTATAAATATGGTTTTAATTTTTTAAAATTTAATTTACCTAATTTGACCAAAATAATTTAATATTAACCTTACACATGGGAAAAGAAAGTCAGTTTTAAAGGGGGAAAGTTCAAAACCTTACGACATTTTTATATACTATTTCAATATTTAATTGATCCCAATTAATCAAATTGTATTAATAGATATATTTTTGACAAAATTAAACTTTTAAAACAATTTAATATATAAATTATTATTAATAAATAATTATCTGAAAATTCCATTTTCAATTAAAACATAGTATCTTTCAGTATTCATCAAAAGATAAACAATTTCTGAAAAAATTGAAAAAATAAAATTAGTCTAATTCAGAAATTATTATTTTAAAAAATATTTTTATATTTCCAAATATAATTTATAAAGGATTAAATATTTAGTTTTAAAAAATGTCATGCATTAAAAAGAGGAAAAAATTATTTATAGAGAAATACATCTTTTCACCCTTAAAATTGGATTTCTTCTTATTTCATGCATATCAAACAAAATGGTTCAATGTAATTTCATTATAAATATATAATATATAAATTTCATTAATAATCATCAATAATAATAATTAATTTAATTTGTTAAGATAAAATTCCTTTGTGGGAATAAAAATATTTTTTTGTGAAAACATTTATTTTATATTAAATTTGAATTTTTTTTTCATTTCTAATTAATTGGTAAACAATGAATTCTATATACAGAAATTTTTGAGCCATATTTACAAAATTCATTTAATACTATTCATTCCCATCATTACAATATCTAGGTGATAACTATCATATCAAATATTTAAATTATTTCATGGTTCATTGAAGCTCGGTGTTGTGTGTCATGTATGATATCAAAGAAAATTGAGGTTACATGTAATGCAAGATAAACATAGTGTTGTGTGTAATGAAAGATAATATCGGTTTTCTGTTTAAGACCAGATAGAATTTTAAATTTGTGTGTCAACATCTATTAAATACTTTAAGTTAATTTAAAAGAAAATATTAAATAAAATCTTAGGATGTTACAACTATGATATGAGTGATTTTGGGCATATGTCCATCAACCTCACACATTCACTAAATCCTCATAAAAGTTATTCAATATAAAATTATATTTAATCCTATAGAAAAAAATTAGACAGTGTTTTAAAAAAATATTTTGTATATTACAAAATACTTTGGGAATTCTACCATCAAATATAACCATTTATCACAACAAATGATGTACCTTGTGAATATCAATTTAAAACACACATTGGATAAACAATAAAAACATATAAAATATCTATTTGATTAAAAAGAAACACATCTTTTTAACCAAATTTTTTTAGACCAGGGTACTTTATAACATTGAAAAAAATATGAATTCAAAAAATTTATCAATATAAGAAAAGAGAAGCCTCTAGAAAAGCATAAGTATTGCTCAAACTAAAATTACATCTTGAGTGATCTCCATAAAACACATGTATCTACTAGCGACATCATATGAATTATTCAATATTTAGATGGTCCATTTATCTAATACATCTTTTAACCCTAGTATATAGAGTATATCAATCCATTATAGCTTCTCACACATTCTCAATTCTCTGAGTATCGACATAACAGGTTGGTGAATACATAATGTTTCATTCAATATTATATATGTGAACTTCACATCCCCCTCATATAGTATATAATAAATTCCTTAGTCATATCTATGTAGAGTTTTACATGATTTCCATATAGCTGAATCCATATCCTAGATTCAATACACATTTTAAAATAGGAAAAATATCTTCATTTTTTGGGTCCAATCGATGAAATGATCATCAATATAACCAATATCACTTGATTATCTAATCCTTAAATATGGTCTAATAAAGGTATCAACATATGAAGGATATAATTATAGGTATATCTATAAATAATATTTAGGTAAAAATACATATTTGAAACTTGGATCCCTAGTATTACAAATACAAATTCTATGAAACTTTATGGTATACTTGTGGTGGGGTGGTCATCCAGCATATAAAACTTCTTTTATGCCTCATTAGCATGTTTTATATCTTTATAATAAATAATACTCACCCTAACATTAATATTTGATTATAACATATTGTTTTCCATAATGACCATCGATCAAGGATAACTCAATGTTGTACATTTAGTGGTATACTATCATTTTACTTCAGGATTATATATATCTAACGTCAATGAATGATCAATTGGAGAATTCCATTTTTATAATCTGGATATATTTTATATTCGTAAATTCATTTAATAATAATAATAAAACCAAACATAATCACTCATGTTAATCATATTCCATACGATATACCTCTAGATAGGACAAATATTTTAATCATTTATTAGGATTTTGTTAAGGTCACTACATATCAATGTAATTATTATACCCTCTCTATGTGGATATCTGATAAAAACCTCAAACTAAACTACTTTTTTGTATAACATCCTTCTAGTAAGATAGTTTGAACAATGGTGAGACTTAGGGATCATATTTCTTATGTACATCTAACTGAACAACTATTAAGAACCCTTTGATTCCCAATATCAATGTTATGATATTAATAACATCTATTTTCTACTAAAAATTGTTTCTATGGTCATAAAAGTCATCATTAACACAACTATTTCAATCAATCTTATTTAGTGAAATATTTTGGTGACTAATTTTTATCTTTACATTAATCTTGTACAGATATACCCTAAACCATTTTAGTATGTACGCAAAATTTAATGTATATTCTGATTGGTATAATATTTTATTTACTAACTACAAACTTCTATATGTCCAAAAATAATCTCATTATCCTATTAAAATCTATATTTTCTTCAGAAAATAATTTTAATAAAAACAAACTCTTTTATGTTATAAAATTAATCTTATTTCCTTTTATTGAAAACATTTTAAAAATAATCTATAAAATCCATATCATATATTGTTTTATATGAGTTTAGAGTGTTATTATAAAAAATATTTTATTCTTTAATATATTATATTTAAGGGTGGTGGGATCACATCACTTATATATTAACAAACATCTAGATAAACAATTTTTTCATAGATAAACGTTTTCAATCCTTATATACTTGTTAACATGTTATTGAATCTTACAAATCATAAACTATGTGTATTACATTCACAATGTCATATTATTCAAAAAAATCATTATTAATATGAAAATTTTCTTATCATATTTGTGAAATGATATTAAAATACTCAACATTTATATAAATATATTAATGATTTATATATCACATTGTATATATTGCATGATTTGTAAACCCTTTATGACATACACTAGTGGATTAAAAGAGATTATATTTTATTTGTTGACAATATTATTGTGAAGGAAAGTTAATGTATGTTTTATTGTTGGGTTAAAGAGTCGGTTTACACCATTAAAATAATATTTAGATGTTTCCCATAATATGAGGGGTAATGGAAGGAATAAATATTCTACCATAGACAACTTGGTTGGAAAAATTCTAAGTAACAGCTACAAATCTAATGATTATTTTATGGAAAAAATGTAAAGCAATAATGGGTGATGAATAAACTAAATAAAGAATATTTTTAATGAAAATGTAAATAAGGTTGGGAGATGGTTACTAAACTGACCAAGATGAAGAACATATAAAGATCTTATTAAAAGAATATATTGAATGCAGTTCATAGGTATGAGAAATTTTAGTATAAGTATGGTTAAGTCATCTAAAGATTTTTTATTCTTTAATGGTGATGAATTTAAATGGATAAAATCAGAAGGAAAAATTATGCAGTGGATAATATTGAAGCTATAATATAGTAGAAGTGGTATTATATGGAAATACTCAAAATTTAGTATTTAAATAATAAAAAATATTTCTGTTTTATTGAAGAGTTTTTAAATTACTATGACAATACCCATTTTATATGAGGTTATTTTTAGGTGATATAAATTGATTAAGAAGGCCTCAAGTCTATTTAACTACCATCGGAGTTGAATCATATATTTATATAAATTGTTTATTGTAAGTGGAAAACTATAAAGTTCGAAAATCTTTATAAGGTATTTTTATTGAATTCATAAGGTTCATATAGAATTTATTATGCTATCCTAGATGTTAAAATTATAAAATTATCATAAATCATTATGTTTTATTAAAATTTAACAAGGTTAATTCAAGAATTCATAAGGTTTTCAAAACCCTTCTTATGGTTAAAATAAGAAGTCTATAAGGTTCTTGTAAACACATTGTATGGTATGTTACTTTTTGAAATTAATGTTATTAAGGTTCACATGGGACTTCATAAGGTTGATGTGAACACTTTGTTCAATTTCTTCTTATTGAAACCATTAGAATATATACATATATTGGGGGGATCATGATATGAAAGATTAGAATAGCCATATTTTTTATCTTATTTCATCATTAAAAAAACATTTCATGGTCTTTATATCATAGAAATATATGATAGAAAGAAAATCCTGAATGATACATGAAAATTTTAATTTATTCAACCAAACTTTTCTTACACATGGAGAATAAAAAGGAAATATAAAAATGTACCGTAATAACTAAGACACACAATTGTTACAATGTTCAGAGTAGACCCGCTTCCCCCTAGTTTATAACCAATCACTTTATGATAGATCGCTGGTTGTTCAACTAAAAATTCCTCCCTAACCCCTTATAAGAAACATCAAATTTCTAGTACTGAAACTGATTTTTTTCACATAGACATTGGTGTGACATGAAACTAATTTTTCATTAATGGGATGAAATTATCATTATTGGTTATAATTTTATTTATGAAAAATTTCATCATGAACTACCTCATGTGTGGATTCTCCTTTGTGTGTAATGTCCTTCTTGAACTGTCTTCTTCACATAATACCTTCTTTAAAAATTTCCCCTTAATTCACATACAAATCCATCACAAACTACCCTTTGCATAATACAATCACGAATTAAACTTCTCTAAATCCACATGAGTTTCCCATATTTGTGAACTTCCTATAAACTAATTATTCATAGACTACCTTGTTCACAATTTTATTTTCTTTGTGAAATTTTTACATTATGAACTACAATTACTCCAAGAACTATTACCATTCATTGACTTCTTTCCAAACTATTACTTTATGAAATTCACTTTAATAGATTTGGACTAAATTTTAGTATTATTATTTCTAATTCATCCATATTTGGATGAAACATATAAGGTTATTTATTTATGTAATTCATTCAAATAAATATTATGATTAAAAAATACATTATTTTCTCCTATACATTAACCCTTTCTTATAGAAACCCTACGCATATATTCATGTCATCTGTATAACATAGAACTCCACTATTATGTACCCAAAAAAAACCCGGCTATGGGTAATTCATGTACCTCATACATTGAATTCATAACTTATTTAATTTTCATTACCATATTTATTCATGGATTCATGTAGTTCCCTATTATTCATCACAAACAACTTCCACAACACCTTAAAAAATGACATCTTCTAATGAAATTAACTCATGGTATCATATATCATAGGATAACAACTATATGTATCTTCGACAGGGAAACATATTTCCCATATGAATTTTATTCCACATACCTCATACACAGTTGGATGGATAGTCTGTGAACTATTGTTACAATGTCTGGAGTAGACTCAATGTCCCCTAATTTACAACCAATAACTTGTTGAAGGCTCATTTTTGTATCGACTAAAAATATATTACTAATCCTATTGAAATTTATGTATATGATCAATACCAACATATAGTTAGTTCATAATTACACAGTTGTGACATGGAGCTCTTTTTTCATCAATAAAATGAAATACTCCATTCCATAAAGAATTTTCTTAGTAGAAAATCCATTCATAAATGGTATCCAAAATGAACTATCCATCATGAATATTTCCATTATAAACTACCAAAATTAATTACATCATCCTTTATGGATATCTCTTTACTATGTGAAATTTATCCTTCAAAAATGTCCATTTTAATAAGTTTTTTGTAGAACTCATCATGGAAAATACTTGTGAGCATCCAAATTTCATTAACATTCTCTTCGTAAACTCTTCATAGTATACCTACTTCATTATCTTATTATATTTTTAAACCTCATGATTTTTAATCACATTTCCCCCATAAACTATTTCCCTTTGAAAACTTCTTCCCAATATACCATTTTGGCACAATTTCCTTGGAGGTAATTGATTCACCTTTTAATCTTCAACTTTCAAATTCTTATCTCATTGATTAAAATGCATAAAGGTATTTATATATTAAACACATTACAAAAAAATCAATCTAACAAGTATTGTATTATTCCTTTATTCATAGCATTTTTCATAACACCCCTTCATGGATGATATTTTCATGCTCATATCAGATACATTTATCATCAGTTTCCCATAAAGAACATCATATTTGAGCATTTTATAAACCACTTATGTGAAATTCATACCCCACTAAAATTTTCATCACACATTTCGTTTTCATATTTCTGTGGTACACTATACCATGGTCCATAAACCACTTCCTATGCACCATCATAAAATACATTCACTACATAAATTCATTCAATGTCATATATCTTTTTCATGAACCATCTTTGTGTACCTCCTATGTGGACACATACCTTAAATATAAACTAGAAGTTCCATACCTCTTATATAGTAATTTGATTATATATGAAAATCCAACACATGTGAACCTCAAAGTGAATTATCTAAGAATATCAAACTTCCCCAAGTATTTCCCATGTTTTTTAACCTGAACCTTACACTCTGATTATAGAAAATAGAATTACACCCACCCCTCTAATCATGATATTGTCTTATTTGTATAACTCCATCATAGTTTTGTCACACATAGGGATCACTATTCAGAAATATAAAATGATTCATGATCGTGAGAGTTCTATTATTATTAAAATTATACGAATTTTTACCCACTATGGGAATGTAGGTGGAAAATTAAAATGTGATCAATTGGGACTATGAATTGGTGTTGAATTTCTTAAGGAAAAGAAATTTTTATCTTATTGAAAAACCGAAGGGAGGTCTAGCCTCCCTATATAAAACATAAATTTTTGGAATATGACTAGAGGTACTACATAAGGTTTAAATTATTATGTTTCTTAAAAATTTAATTGTTATGAACCTCGTATAGATTAGCACATAACATCACAAGGTTCAAAATTTTATAAGCTTTTAATTTATAAGGTTAAAAAAGGAGTATCATTTTATTTATAAATTAATAGTGAATAACTATATAAGGTTGACATAAAAACAACATAAGGATAAAAATAATAAAAATTCAAACATCATAAGGTTGAAATAAGAACACTATAAGGATCATATAACTTCATAAGTTCTAATATTTTTTAAAATATTTAGACATTGATACAGAGAAAAAATGAGATTTAAAAAATTAAATATTCAAATGAAAAATAAATTAGATGATTCTTGAACTAATCTTTACATGTTGAAACAAAATAAGTGAATTTTGAATCATGATTAATGAATAAATTCATACCATCAAACCATGGATAATAGGATCACATGATGGGAACAATATAATGAGGTAGAATCTCACTGGATATGATTATACTAATAGTAAAACTCCCGGAGATCATTACAAATGTTAAAATTGATAAATCTTGAATTATTTAAATGTTTTATAAATATAAAAAATATTTTTTTTATTTAAGATTGGTATTGTAGAAGATGATATTTACACAGATAAGTTGATAATGCTGAGATTCTATATTAAATTTAATTACTAAAGCTAAAAATTATAAAATAATATCAGATATAGTCATTATATGATGAGATGATATATGCCATAAAATATTAATGAAGTATGATTTTCATAAAAAACAAGAGTTTATTTTTTACAGAATTTTTTTGTAATATATTCAAGAAAAAAATCCACAACATTATATAATAATAAGTAATTAGTTATTTTTATGGGATAAAATGAAGAAGGTTATTCATGGAAATATAGTAGGGGTTGAAATTTCCTAAATAACAAATATTAGTGATTGTGGGAGAACAACCATGACAGAAATATCAGGGTTGAAATGGAGATAATGGTTCTAATATTTTGAGATGATTCTATAATATATTTTACAACTTGTTTTTATTTAAATTTCGAGTTAATGACTTCGTAATAATTCATGATCAATTGAGAATATAAAAGGATGAGAATATAATAGAGAAATATGGGACCTCTCTCTATGTGTGAGAATGTATAGCATGTTGTGAGTAGATAAGATAACCTAGATATGAACTTGAAGAAGAATAACCCTTTGGGTACCAAAGAATAATATGAATTAGGCATATATTTGTTGATCAAATTCACTTAATCGAAGTAGAAGGAGAAGAAGAAAAATAATACATAGAATATGATATATTACATAATTCTGAAATAGTGGGAAAATTTTGAGAAAAAGAGGATTTAGGAAATGCTGACATGTATATAGTTTTATAGATATACTATTTGTAGTCAATGAGTATGAAAATTTAGTGAGATAAAATAGTGATTAGATTTTTCTAAGACTAGGTTATCTTGACATAATAAGAGACCATGGTTTATGCTACTATTGTTGATGATCTATAGGCATTTGATGAATTTTTTGATGAAGGGGTTAGTAATTTAAAGGATTGGAGACCTATAATAGATTACTGATCGTTATAAAAGGGGGTTAAAAGGAGGATCATAAATACTAGTGTGCTAGTATAATGTACACCATAAAAATTGTTGTACATAGTATAGATATCTCTTCACATACATAATATAATGAACATTTTACTGTATAATATGGTGAAATATGAGTTTAGAATAATCCTCACTCCCAACAGTTATAATTTATGTTATGTTTAATAGTATATAATCTATGACTCAGATTCCCTATTCATGGTAGGGAATAGGTTTCGTGTTATGGAGTAGAACCTTATAAAAATGAAAATAAATGATGATAATTTAATATATATTATATATTTCATGTGATATTATTTTCTAGATGTTCAAATACCAAAGAGAGAAAATAATTATATGAAAATAATTATTATTATTATTATATGACCAAAAATATATGTTCAAATACCAAATGAAGAAAATAATTATAAAAATATTTTGAATTTAGTAAATGATTAAGCACACCAAAATCACCCCCACCCTCATGTGACTGAACTCATTCATGCAGAACTATAACTAACATCAGATCCAAGGATCCCTTTGGTTGGATCATTTTTTATCGCATAATTGTTATTATCATAATAATTTAAATTTAATATTAAAATTATTTATAAAATATCCTCACATGTAAAATATTATTTCTATTCCTCTTGTTATAAATGTGGAGGTTTTACCCAACAAAATGAAAAATAAGAAAAATAGTGTCACGACCTGACCCATCGTGGTCCGAACTGTGACTACCACAAGCCCACCTCCAATATGCTAGGGGATGGAGACCAGTACCGAGTAGGCATATCCCACATATAGAATGCATTTTACTAAATTACATATACAAATACACACATATCCAAGCCCACTCAATATTGAAATATAAAACAATTGAAAAAATATATGCATACATCGAAAATCTCACAATAGAGTATGACAGTAATGTACTAAAAATAGAATAGGGGAAAAAACAAGCACAACCAAGAATATAAAGAGTCAAACATTCTCCAAGGGTGGGGACTATGCCAAAAGTTTTCTCCTGAAAAACACCTCAGTCTATCAATATCCATCAATTCTCCACCCATTATCTATCATCCCAAGACAATGTCCAAAAGGGATATCATCTACATAAGACATGACACGTGCTGGAAAAGCCTTTGCAGGGGTGAGTATAATAATACTTATTAGTACACCCTGAAAAAACTAAGCATCAATTACAATAGTCACCTCAAAATAAGATATAAAAATTGTTATATAATTGAAACAAAACCTAGATATACACAGGAAATACACCACACCACCATGTGTTCATAACCAACTGTTATCCATATGATTTGGTTCAATGAAATGATCATTCTTGGAGAACACACTCCACAAGTCATGCTACCATCAGAGACACTCGATGAAGAGGTCTAGGTCATTGGGCCCATCCTAATGAATCTCATTGGTCTAAGGGGACCATGATACACAAACATGGGTTCACGCTAGGAACTACTGGGGGACACTATAAACCCATTATAGATCAACCTATTACATAGGGGATCTTATATTAATGATCCCACAAACCCTATCGATATGAGTTACTAGATGGAGGATAAACAACCCTCTTAGGGAGGTCACACTAATTCTAGAAGCATCATTTAGGGATGATATAGGATCATACTATAGTCTAACGGAGGGGAACAACAACTCTATATGATAATCATCCTCTTTAGGGGATCACAATCCACTAAAGTGGATGTAATTCCACACTTTAACCTCAATGAAAATGACAAAGGGAACACAATCAAACTATACTGGCTCAAACTAAGAAAACAAAGAGCCTCAAGAATTATTGAAGGGATTACATGGCATGTCCAAAGGGGTACATGGCATGTCCAGCAATCCTATGTCATACTTGTTTTCAAGATCACCACAAGACAAGTAGTCTCAATATATAGGTTTTCTAGAAGGATGTACATAGTATTTAGAGACGCATGGAATCATGCCTATGTCGCATGTCCATGTCCACATACCAAAGTCATGTACATGTACCGGTCTGTGTGTTCTAAGACATGTTTGTTTGAGACTACACATTGTGTCCATGGATGTGTACTCCAAATCATGCCCATGTACTTCCAAAGTACATATTGAGTCTACCGGGGTGGGTCACACACCGTAGGATAGGGTCACACACTATGTGGTACTTAACTTCATCCAAACCCTAGAGCCACATCCAAGTGGCCCCACATGATGTTTAATCCAAGATTACACGTTGTGTTCTATGGGATATTCAATAATCACATATTATTCTTCCACACTCCACAACCGATTATCTGAACTCTGATTTGTCAACTTCCATGTCTTGAAACTCATGATCTATCCTTGTTTTTTCAAACCATTTCCAAGTAAGCATTTTTCATCACCAGATCATCTTGTAAAACGGATTGAATTGACGTTCTTCATTCCATACCGAAGAACATTGAAGAACCTGAATTCAGGAATCATTCATCTTTTGAATCACTACCAAAACCACATTTTCAACTATGTCATGTCGTTTTGACCCTAGATGAGAGATATTTGATTGTTGTAGCATGAAATTCATGCGAGATAATCGAATGATCAGGAATAGTTGAACCTCAGGCCAATGAAAAATTCCCATGGTGAAAGGTGTAATTGGGTGAGAATGTCACCATGAATCAAGACGAACAAACCATAATTTATTTTCATGTTAATCTTGGTATATTTCGTTTAGAATGGTAAATGAGACTATAAAAAAATTAAACAAAATAAATTCTCCCAATAAAAAACGTGAAAATAAAATCTCATGCCACAATACACATGATCCATGAATCAATATGTTCATTGATTGATTCACGTTCATCATAGAAATTATGAATGGGGAAAGGAAAATAAAAATCACTTGTCATACCTTGATTTGGATCAATAATTGATGAAAAATGGAGATGTATTGTTCTGGTTGGTATGACCTTTCAAAATCGGTGTGCATTGATTATCGATCCTTGATTATCCTCATTGGTCAAAAAGGATTCCCAGAGAATTCTCTCCAATGATCCTCCAGAAGTTATGTGGTTATAAATCCAACCCATAAATTCTAACATAAGGTTGCATTTAAAGATAAAAATTGTTTCATCAACATAAAAAATTAAAATTATTTTTATTAAATTATTTTTTTTTCATTTTATGACTATGCCAATTTTATCACAAACATCCTATGCCAACCAATGTTAAGCCATTTCTAGTGTAAAACTATCATTTGGAGCTCAATGGTGCTCTCATATTTCTAATCTTGGAACCCTTTTAAGTGTTATTCATCTTTTTTTTGGAAAATCGTACACCCATGTTATTTAATATATTTTAAACATTTATTCTAGGCCCACTAGACCTCATAATTGTTGTCATTCCAGCACCTAGTCTCAAAAATAATCCATATAATGTTTAAAAATAATACACAGAAAATCCATCATGTTACATTCTCCCTAAATTGGGGATTTATATCCCCAAAAATCCAAAACAAGTGATACACAAATAGAAGTGGGTACTGGGCATGAATATGAACCTTCCTCTCCCATGTGCTCTACTGAATATTTTCATGCTTCCACTGAACATGAACCAAAGTAATTGATCACCCATGAAGAATCATATCCTATCGATCTCTGATGGTTAATCATTAAAAGTTTATCCAACCTCAAGGTCTAGCTCTCCCCAGTCAATAATGCGTGATGGGTCATCCACATAACTCCTCAACTACGAAACATGGAAAACATCATGTGCCGGATCTAAATATGGAGGTAGATATAAGTGGTACACCACCTTTGCAACACAACAGAGTATCTGGAAAGGGAAATTGAACCTCAGAGATATATTTCAACTTTATCTAAATATCCATTATTTGTATTTAGTTGAAACCCATAAGAACACATGTTCTCCCTCCTCAAACTCTAGATGCCTCTTTTTACTGCCACAAAATGACTTATGAGGGCTCTTTATATTCTTCATTTGGTCCTAGACTATCTTAACCTTTTTTTGTAGCATGCACAATCTCTAGGCCCCGGAGTGCTGACTCGCCTAGATCACTTTAGAAAAGTGGTGACATACAGGGTCTCCCATGAAAATCCTTGAGTGGGGTCATACCAATAGTGGAATGGTAGCTATTGTTGTATGAAAACTCCACCATTGGTAGGTGATCCGCCAAACTATGGCCAATTTCTAATAGGAAAACTTGCAACATGTCCTCTATAACCTAAATGGTTTTCTCAGTCTGTCGGTCAGTTTTTGGGTGAAAGGTTGTGATCAACTGTAACTGATTCTTAAATTCCCCATGTAATCCTTTCAACTACTAGGATGTAATGTGATCATCATGATCAGAAACAATATTTTATAGAAATCCACGGATTTGAACACTCTACTGAACATAGAGGCAACTCAATCTCTCTACTAAAATTTGTTAACGAATAGATAGGAAGTGGTCCAAATTGGTGAGTTGGTTAACAATCACCCAAATGGAATCATATCTCATGGACATAAATGGTAATCCCATCATTAATCCTATAGATATATCATCCCACTGCCATTTCTGCACCTCAAGGGATTGAGCTAAACCCACTCAAATTTGGTGCTCAGCTTTCACTTCCTAATAAGTAATTCATAGAGACACCAACTTATAAACTCATATCTTCATCCCTAGCTACCAAAAATGATGTCGGAGGTCCTAGAACATATTTTACACACATGGATGTACCACCATGAGAGATTTATGAAACTATATTAAAAAATAATACAACAACGTCCCTAGTACCATCGTGTATCCATTGAAAAGAACAATGTGCTTCCCACCTTTAAAAAACCCATCAGGAGCCTACCATGTGGATATTTAAGCATGTAGGGTCTCACAGTTGGTATCACCAATATGTGCCTTCTTGGATTTCTGTAGGAGAGGAGGGTTGACAACCATCTAGTGGAGGTATTCCACTCTATCTACATCCAAAAAGGATAACTGCAACAAGTCCAATTTCTTTGATGCCTCGTTCAGCAATTGCAAACTAGATCTACCACTAAGAGCATCTACCACCATGTTACCCTTCTCAGGAGTATAGAAAATCTCAATATCATTGTCTTTTATGTAATTTATCTATATTATCTACATCCAGATATTAATCTTCTTAGAGAACATATACTTGAGACACTTGTGGTCATATTACATGATGAATCACTCACCCATCAGGTTGTGTCCCCACATTTTCAATGAGAAAACTAATACTAGTACTCCAAGGTCATGGGTCACATTGTTATTCTTTTGTGGTCTCAAATGGAATGAACCATTGGCAATAAATACTTGGATTTTCATCAGAACACAACCAAGTCCATTCCATGATGCATCACAGAACACTACGTACTTGGAACCTTCCTCTGGTAACCACAAGATGGGAGTTATCTTCATCCTTTTACTTAGATCCTGCAATAACTTCTGGTACTTTTCCATCCACAAAAGGCCTCCCTTTCCTAGTCATGGTTTTCAAGGGTGATACCAATCTAAAGAGGTTTTTTACAAACCTCCGATAGTACCTCTCCCACTCGAGGAAACTCTGTAAATCCGTAACATTCTTGGGTGGCTTCCATATAATCATTTCCTGAGCCTTCGCTGGATCAACTGAAAATCCTTCCTCCGAGATGATGTTTCTATGAAAACAGACCTACCAAATCCAAAACTAGCACTTTGAATGAATCATAAATAGATGGTTCTTTTAAAGTGTGTCCAGGACTATCCCCAAATTTCAGGCCTGCTCCTCCTGAGAAACTAAGTACATTGGGATTTCATCGATGAAGAATACAATGAACCAGTCTAAGAAAGGTTAAAATATCGGGTTCATGAGTCCCATGAACACTTCTTGGGAATTCGTCACACCAAAAAACATCACCAAGTACTCATAGTGACCATAACAACATTGGAATATCTTCTGCGATATTTTTTTTTCTGTACTCCAAGTTGGGGATAGCCTAGTCTGAGGTCTATCTTAGAGAATGATGGTTCTCGTTTTAACAGATCAAGGAGGTCTTCGATCCTTAGTGGTAGACAAT
Source organism: Viscum album (assembly GCA_963277665.1). NCBI lineage: Eukaryota > Viridiplantae > Streptophyta > Magnoliopsida > Santalales > Viscaceae > Viscum > Viscum album. Next base: position 82,711,029 of record OY728122.1, read on the forward strand.
TTATTTTCATGGGAACTTATTTCAAGTTCTGGTAATCCACACATAACATCACTCTCCATTCTTATTTTTCGAAAACAAAACTCTAGCTGCCCAGGGTGAAACACTGGGCCTCACAAAGCCCTCCCTTCGAAAGTCCTCCAACTACACCTTCAGCTCACAAAGCTTTAAAGGAGACATCCAATATGAAGGTGTCTATATCTATTTTTTTATCATGGTGTATATAAATGAATAATTATATCTCTTAGTAGGGATTTAAACCTATAACATCTTGTAGAAATATGTCCTCATTCTCCACCACCACTATTGAAAACTAAGCACTCATAACATCCACTACATCGAGGGTCGGGCTAGCCAACAGATGCATAATCGAATGAAGACTCCTATGTGTGAGTCCATCATATTAAACACGGTTTTCATCTTCCTAAAAAAGGAATACCTGGGTTTATCAATGCAGATACACCGCACCCTTTAGATGATTTGATCCACCTTGAGAGCACTGCACCGCTAACCCTGAGTCCTAGAATCTCCTTCGGAAGAGTCTGACCCACCTGTATCCCTATGACTACTATCATACACCTTCTTAAAATGTATCATCTATTGGGTTCCCACTACTGGATCCCAATATATGTTTCTACTCATCTAGAAAAATTTCCACCAATAGGTCTCCCTCAAGTACCCTAACAAAGGTTGAAATTCTAAGAGATTCCACTAACACCCTGATGTCCTAGTGCAAGCCCTTGTCAATTTTACGAGTCCTAAATATATGGTCTACTACAATATCCAGGGATTAATGTGAGATATTAGAAATACTCATAGAATACTCTGTAATAGTTAGACTAACCTGCTGCATAAGTAGAAGCTCCTTTATGTGTACGAATTGCAAAAGTGACTCAATAGAAATCCTCTCTAAAGAGACGCTCAAATCCTATCTAGAAGAGAGATATCTTTCTATGTGACCGAGTCACCAAGATCAACTATCGCCCAAAATATCCCTAAATAAGACTCACAATGAGTATTTCCATTTAGTCTACATGCATCCTCACATGGTATAAAATGTTAGTGACTACCTCTAGCCAATCATCAGCCACCTTGGGCTCTGGATCACCTCAAAACCTGGGAGGTCACTTCCTCTAAAACTCATGCTATCCACTCATTCTTTGTGTATTCTCATTTGGTATTTCTAGTTCTAGATACTACTCATTGGTTAGTGTTATAGTTGGTAAACCACTCGGAGGTGCTATCTCAGGTACAAGACTCTATACTGATGCCATGCCACTAGGTGGATCATCCTTGTGATCACGCATTGGAATACTGGATGGCTATCTATATGGAGGGATCATGAAATAAAATAAGATTTAACTTGATCAAAATAGTATATCTAGTGTGATGACCCAAGAAGGACATGGAAAACACTACCATTCTGATATGATGGATTAACCATTGTTTTCCCTGAAACTAGTGCTCCCGTGAAAGGAATCAAAAAGTAGGTGATAAGAGTCCTGGTGTATGGATACTGTTGAGTCAATAAGGTTTTCCTTATAACTTTTCCATTACATCTTGTTTTGAAAATCACAAACACCTTATCTTTAAGGAAAATAGTTTTTTATAAGGAAAATCTCTTTTATAAGTAAAATTTATTTTATAAGGAAATTGCTTTTATAAGGAAAATCGCTTTTATAAGGAAAATAGATTTTATAAGGAAAATTGCTTTTATAAGGAAAATTGCTTTTATAAGGAAAATCGCTTTTATAAGGAAATCTCTTTTATAAGGAAGATCGCTTTTATAAGGAAAATTATCCTTATCATATTTTCATTATCTATATCAATATATTTCTTATGTATAAGAATCAGATTCATTTCTATATTCTCGGAATCGTTTAAAGCTTTGATATGAAGCATTCTGTTTTAGGCTCCGAATTCTGGATGAGAACTGTAATGAAGTTCCACTCCGAATTCTGGATACGAACATTGATCATGTTCTACACCGAATTCTGGATACAAACTCTCATGAAGTTCGACATCGAAATCTAATGACGAATCCTGATTACGAATTCTCATTAAAAATTCTGATGACGAATTCTCATTCCGAATTCTCATTCCGAATTCTCATTCCGAATTCACCTATTAAACAGAATCCGATCATATTTTCTTTATACACTCCTAATTTATTTAGACTCTAAATATAATTTTTGGCTAGACTCCGAACTTTTATTTTGCTTGCACTTTTATAATTTGTCTACTCTTTGACATTTTGTTTACACTCTGAACCATCACTCCAAAATTTCGTATTATACTTAAAACGATGTCATACATTCTGTTACACTTGTTTTGTTATAAAACGATGTCATCTATTCTGTTATAAACTAACCGTTGGTTAAGTGACACGTGTACAGGTCCCTCCGATTTTAAGGAAAATATGACCATTGGAAAGGAGGCCGACCGAGCCTATAAATAGGAGATCATTTGAAAGAGCTCACAACTACAATGAAGTTGATCGATCTAGAGACCACAAGCTGATAAGGTGATTTCTAGAGAGTGAAATATTTTCATGACTTGTGCATACTGAACCGCTCGTTCAGTTTTTGCTTCGTGCGACTCCGAATGTTGGTGATTAAATTAGAGGACTTCTGGGGATAGGAAGACCGAGGTTCCGACTACCTTAATGTTTGAGGGATTCATTGCCGAGGAAGACAGAGGTTCCAACTACCTTGAAGTTGAGGGCTTGCGGGGATAACAAGATAGAGATTATGATATTCGTATCGAGGTCTTACCCTGGTGTGGGTAAGACAGACTTTTTTGAAAGTACAAATCAAGGGACCTTTATCCAAGGTTGTTGGATACCCTTCTCTTTGTGTTAAAAGACTTATATCTTGTTACTTGTAGTTTTACTACTTGTTTGTTTCCACTGCATATTGTATTGTAAGGAATGTATAAATTTCTTATACTTCCTTAATTGTACTTTGATAAATTTAGATTCTATATGCTTTAAGGTAGAATCTCATATTGTAATCTTTAGTTAAGTTTAAATTTCCGGATCCATATTTCCAGAACCTACTGTCGAAAACTCTTTCCATTTTTAAGAAAGTACATAGAACGTGAAGTTTATAACTTCAATCATTATTCCAATTTTTCAATTGGTGTTAGAGGTGTTGTGAATTTGCTTAGTTTAACATTGTTAAAATAAGCTCTTTCCTTTGGTTAAGGAAATTTTTAATGTATACAATTCACCCCCCTCTTGTATATTGCGCATCTACATCATTATTTCCATCCAACAATTGGTATCATAGGAGGTCTATGTAATACATATACTCACATTTAAGTTTTTCTTGTTCATTTTCCTTTATTATTCATACTTGCTTAGAAAGTTCTTTGTCATTCTGAATATTTTCATTCCAAACTTTGTCATTCCGAACTTTGTCATTCCAAAATTTGTTATTACGAACTTTTTCTACTAACAAGTTTGTGTGCCGAAGGTAATTTTTAAGTATGGCAGGAATCAATGTTTCTTCCATTGATAATCTAAATCCTACAAGACCACCAATCATTGATGGTAATGACTATGAGTAATAGAGAGATCGAATGAAGACTTTTGTTATCAATACTGGAGTGGACAACTTTGTTATTCTTACTGGTGATTATAAAATTCCTGATAAGGAAGTTAGAACTTTCACTAGCCAGGAAAAGAAAGAGTATCAACTCAATTATAAGGTACTCAATACCTTACTTTGTTCAATGACTAGAAATATATATCCAAATTTCTTCTTGTGAAGTAGCTAATTGTATCTGGAAGAAGTTAGAAGTTACACACTTTGGAACTTCCAAAGTGATTGAGACTAGGAGAGCTATGCTTAGAGCTGAATACCATGGCTTCAATTTTCCGTTTGGTGAACCAATCTACAAAGTTAAACTGAGATTTATTACTATAGTCAATAGCTTACAGTCTATGGGAGAGAAAGGGTTAGTCGATGAAGCACTTGTAGATAAGATAATTGATATCATGCCCAATGAGTGGGAATCCAAAAGAACAACTATAGATGAGAATATGAAGGTCACTCAAATTCCTCTTGATGAGTTATTTGGAACTCTACTCCAACATGAAACCAGAATGAAGAGAGATGCTAAAAACATGAAGAAGAAGAATGGAAATGGTATTGTTGCTTTTACAACAACATCAACTCAAATGAAAGCTAAGACTCCTAAAAGGGTAACCAGATCCAAGTCAAGGAAAGTCATTTTCCAATCCGAATCTAGTGACAGTGAAGTCTCTGAAAATGAGTTAGAAAATCTTGCTCGAAGGATGAACAACATAGCTCGCCAAAGTAATTTCCAATCCAAATATAAGAAAAAGGAAAGGAAAGATAGGAAAGATGGAGAAGTCACATGTTATGAATTCAAGAGGACTGGACATATTAGACCAGATTTCCCTTTACTCAAAAATAAAGAAAGGAACGAAAGTCATTCAGACAGGAACATAAAGACTTATTATAAAGCCAAAGCTAAGAATGTCTTGAAAGAAAATGACACCTGGCGTTCCAGTGGTGGTGACTCTTCAGATGAATTTTCTGATTATGAATCTTCAGGACAGAAGAATCTTGGTCTTATATCCAGAATACCTATTGACAATCATTGTTTTATGCATAAGGTACAAAATGCTGAATCATTGACCAATGTATCTTCAAATTCAAATGATAAATAGTATTATAACTCTTCTGATGAAGAATCCTTTTATGATGAATAAAATACTTTACCTACTTATGAAGAAGTTTCTAGGTTTTCTAAACTTCTTGAAATTGAGAATTCCAAACTCAATAAAAAACTTGATAAGGAAAACTCTTGGAATTCTATTCTTATGAAATAAATATCATATCTTTCTAAAGATCTTGATAGAAAAAATGATCATTTTGAAAGTATTTCAAAAAATCTTGAGGATGTAAATTCTAAGAAGAAAAAGCTTTCTAAAGAGTTAGAAAAAGTAATTTCTAAGAAAAATGTTTTCTAGCCTAGCTCTAGTTCTAAAACTAATGATTTTGAGGATAAAAACTAGGTTATAAAACTCAATTCCGGATTTCATTCCATAAATAAGTGTTTATCAAACATTACCCATGGTAAAGAAAATTTTGATAAAATGTATTCCCAAATACGACCTTTAAGAAATAAATCCGGATTTGGTTATACCCATGAAAAACCTATTTTCAGTAACAATTATTTTGTTCCTCAAAGTGCCCCATTTTGTACCAAGTGTCAATGTGGTGGTCATTGGGAAAAGAATTGTTCCTTAAACAAAACCCAATCTCTAGGATTTCACAAAGATTATTTCTCTAAGAAGATGTGGGTTCATAAAATTTTGTTGTCTAGAAATCTTGGATCCAAACAACTTTGGATTCCGAAAGTCTAATTCTCTTATTAATTTCAGGAAAATAAAGAGAGTACCAACAGCAACACATGATACATGGATAGTGGATGTTCCCAGTACATGACTGGTAACCAAAACTATTTTGAAAAGATTATCAAAACGAAAGGAAGAAAGGTAACTTTTGGAGATAATTCTAAGGGAGAAATTATTGGTATAGGTGATATTGTTCTTCTTGGTAAAACTTTGATTTCAAAAGTTCTTTTTGTTTAGGGTCTTAAGTACAACCTCATTAGCATATGTCAGATATGTGATGAAGGTTACCTTGTGAATTTTAGGAATGATAAGTGCTTAGTTCACAATTCCAAGGAAGAATTTATTCTCTTAGCCAATAGGCAAGAGAATGTTTACACCTTAAATTTAGAAGACCTCAAGAGTCAAGATTTACCTTGCCTAATTGCAATGGAAGATTATTCTTGGTTATGGAATAGAAGACTAGGTCACTGTAACCTTAGAAACTTATGCAAACTCTCTAAGAAGAAACTAGTTAAGGATCTACCAGATCTTATATTTGATTCTTTATAAAGTTTGTGATCCTTTTCAATATGTCAAGTAACATAAATATAGTTTTAAATCAATCGGTGAAGTCTCAACAACTTATGCATTACAGTTAGTGCACATGGATCTTTTTGGTCAAACAAAAACTGGAAGTATTGGCGTCAAATACTACGTGTTTGTTCTAGTTGATGATTACAGTAGATTTACTAGGGATTATTTTATAGAAAAGAAGTATGAAGATTTTTCTTATTTCAAAAGTTTTACGGCTCAAGTTAAAAATGAAAAAAACCTTCCATTGAAAACTATTCATAGTGATCATGGAAGAGAATTTCAAATTTATGATTTTGAAACTTTTTGTAGTAGAAAAGGTATTACTCAGAACTTATCTGCACTTAGAACTGCTCAGCAGAATGGTGTAGTTGAGAGAAGAAATATAATTCTTCAAGAGATAACTAGAACCATGTTGAGTGAATATTCTATATCTAGACATTTCTGGCCTGAAGCTGTAAGTACTAATTTTTATACTATAAATCGAGTTTTGAATAGACCTTTTTCTTAATAAAACTCCTTATGAATTATGGAATGGTAGAAAACCAAGACTTTCCTACTTCAAAGTTTTTGATTGCAAAGTGTTCATTTTGAATACTAAAGACAACTTACATAAATTTGCACCAAAATCCGATTAAGGGATTTTCATAGGTTATTCCACAACTTCTAAGTCTTATAGAGTTTTTAATAAAAATACATGTACTGTTGAAGAAACAATACATGTAAAATTTGATGAGTCAGAAGGGGGAGTTTTTTTATTAAAGAAGACATTCTAATTCTTAATGAAATATCATTCTGAAAATCTAGAATACGATCCTTAGAGTTTCAAAGCCTAAGGTGGAGTTAGTTGTATTCATCAACATCCATAAGAAAAGGGAGATAAGCCTTAATTTTTTCTTTATTCTTAGACTTTCTTTTTCGTAAGGATGTTTGTGCTTTCCAAAAAGGGAGAGATTGTTGAGTCAATAAGTTCTTTCTTATGACTTTTCAATTCCTTCTTGTTTTGAAAATCACAAACACCTTATCTTTAAGAAAAAAAGATTTTATAAGGAAAATCGCTTTTATAAGTAAAATCGCTTTTATAAGGAAAATCACTTTTATAAGGAAAATCGCTTTTATAAGGAAAATAGCTTTTATAAAGAAAATTGCATTTATAAGGAAGATCGATTTTATAAGGAAAATTATCCTTATCATATTTTCATTATCTATATCCATATATTTCTTAAGTATAAGATTCAGATTCATTTCTATATTCTCGGAATCGTTTAAAACTTTGATATGAAGCATTCTGGTTTAGGCTCCAAATTCTAGATGAGAACTGTAATGAAGTTCCACTCTGAATTCTGGATACAAAATTTGATAATGTTCTACTCCGAATTCTGGATATGAACTCTCATGAAGTTTGACATCGAAATCTAATGAAGAATCCTGATTACGAATTCTCATTACGAATTCTGATGACGAATTCTCATTCCGAATTTTCATTCCGAATTCGCCTATTAAACAGAATCTTATCATCTTTGCATTATACACTCCAAATATATTTAGACTCCGAATACTATTTTTGGTTAGACTCCGAACTTTCATTTTTCTTACACTTTTATAATTTGTCTACTCTTTGACATTTTTTTTACAATCTGAACCATCACTCCGAACTTTTATATTAGACATAAAACGATGTCGTACATTCTGTTACACTTGTTTTGTTATAAAACGATGTCGTCTATTATGTTATAAATTAACCGTTGGTTAAGTGACACATGTACAGGTCCCTCCTATTTTTAAGGAAAATATGACTGTTGGAAAGGAGGCCGACCGAGCCTATAAATAGGAGCTCATTTGAAAGAGCTCACAACTACAATGAAGTTGATCAATCTAGAGACCACACACTGCTAAGGTTATTTCTAGAGAGAGAAAGCTTTTCATGCCTTGTGCGTACTGAACCGCTCTTTCGGTTTTTTCTTTGTGCAACTCCGAATGTTGGTGATTACATTCGAGGACTTCCAGGGATAGGAAGACATAGGTGCCGACTACCTTGAAGTTCGAGGGCTTCCTTGCTGAGGAAGACAGAGGTTCCAACTACCTTGAACTTGAGGGATTGTGGGGATAACAAGACAGAGATTCCGATATTCGTATCGAGGGCTTACCCTGGTGTGGGAAAGACAGACTTGCTTGAATTTATAAATCATGGGACCTTTATCCAAGGTTGTTGGATACCCTTCTCTTTGGGTTAAAAGACTTATATCTTGTTACTTGTAGTTTTACTACTTGTTTGTTTCCGCTGCATATTGTATTGTAAGGAAAGTATAACTTTCTTATACTTCATTAATTGTACTTTGATAAATTTAGATTATATATGCTTTAAGGTAGAATATTATATTGTAATCTTTAGTTAAGTTTAAATTTCCGGATCCATATTTCTGGAACCTACTTTCGGAATCACTTTCCAGTTTTAAGCAAGTACATAGAACTAGAAGTTTATAACTTCATTCATTATTCCAATTTTTCAATTGGTGTTAGTGGTGTTTTGAATTTGCTTAGTTTAACTTTGTTAGACTCAGCTCTTTCCTTTGGATAACGAAATTTTTAAAGTATACAATTCACTCCCCTCTTGTATATTAAGCATCTACATCATTATTTCGATCCTACAATTAGTATCAGAGGAGGTCTCTGAAATAATTATACTCACGTTTATGTTTTTCTTGTTCATTTTCCTTTATTCTTCATACATTATTAGAAAGTTCTTTGTCATTACGAACTTTGTCATTCCGAACTTTGTCATTCCAAACTTTTTCATTCTGAACATTGTGATTACGAACTTTTTCTACTAACATGTTTGTGAGCTGAAGGTTATTTTTAGGTATGGTAGGAATCAATGTTGGTTCCATTGATAATATAAATCCTACAAGACCACTAATCTTTGATGGTAATGACTATGAGTACTTGAGAGACCGAATGAAGACTTTTGTTATCAATACTGGAGTGGACAACTTTGTTATGCTTACTGGTGATTATAAAATTCCTCATAAGGAAGTTAGAACTTTCACTAACCAGGAAAAACAAGAGTATCAACTCAATTATAAGGTATGCAATACCTTACTTTGTTTAATGACTAGAAATATATATAGCCAAATTTCTTCTTGTGAAGCAGATAATTGTATCTGGAAGAAGTTATAAGTTACACACTTTGGAACTTCAAAAGTGATTGAGACTAGGAGATCTATGCTTAGAGAAGAATACCATGGATTCAATTTTCTGTTTGGTGAACTAATCTGCAAAATTCAACAGAGATTTATGACTATAGTCAATAGCTTACAGTCTATGGGAGAGAAAGGGTTAGATGATGAAGCACATGCGGATAAGATTATTGATATCATGCCCAATGAGTGGGAATCCAAAAGAACAATTATAGATGAGAATAGGAAGGTCACTCAAATTTCTCTTGATGAGTTATTTGGATGTCTTCTCCAACATGAAACCAGAATGAAGAGAGATGCTGAAAATATCAATAAGAAGAATGGAAATGGTATTGTGCTTTTACAACAACATCAAATCAAATGAAATCTAAGACTCCTGAAAGGGTAACCATATCCATGTCTAAGAAAGTCATTTTCCAATCCGAATCTAGTGACAGTGAAGTCTTTGAAAATGATTTAGAAAATCTTGCTCGAAGGATGAACAAGATATCTGGCCAATGAAATTTACAATCCAAATATAAGAAAAAGAAAAGGAAATATAGGAAATATGGAGAAGTCACATGTTATGAATGCAAGAGAGCTGGACATATTAGACCAGATTTCCTTTTACTCAAAAAGAAATAAAGGAAAGAAAGGAATTCAGAGAGGAACATAAAGATATATTATAATGACAAATCTAAGAAAGTATTTAAAGAAAATGACACCTAGAGTTCCAGTGTTGGTGACTCTTCAGATAAATCTTCTTATTATGAATCTTTAGGATAGAAGAATCTTGGTCTTATAACCAGAATACCTATTGACAATCATTGTTTTATTGCTAAGGTACGAAATGTTGAATCATTGACCAATGTATCTTCAAATTCCAATGATAAAGAGTATTATAACTCTTCTGATGAAGAATCCTATTCTGATAAAGAAAATACTTTACCTACTTATGAAGAAGTTTCTAGGTTTGCTGAAATTCTTTAACTTGGAAATTACAAACTAAATAAAAAACATGATAAGGAAAACTCTAGGAATTCTATTCTTATGAAAGAGATATCAGATCTTTCTAAAGATCTTGATAGAAAAAATGATGATTTTGAAATTATTTCAAAAAATATTGACGAAGTAAATTCTGAGAAGAACAATATTTCTAAAGAGTTAGGAAAAGTAATTTCTAAGAAAAATATTTTCGAGCCTAGCTCTAGTTCTAAAACTAATGATTTTGAGGATAAAAACTTGGTTATAAAACTCAAGTCCGAAATTTTTTCCTTAAAGAAGTGTTTATCAATCTTTACCCATGTAAAAGAAAATTTTGATAAAATGTATTCCCAAATACTACCTTTAATAAATAAATCCGGATTTGGTTATACCCATGAAAAACCTATTTTCAGTAACAATTATTTTGTTCCTCAAAGTGCCCCATTTTGTACCAAGTGTCAATGTGGTGGTCACTGGGAAAAGAATTGTTCCTTAAAAAACCCAATCTCTAGGATTTCACAAAGATTATTTCTCTAAGAAGATGTGGGTTCCTAAAATTTTGTTGTCTAGAAATATCGGATCCAAACAAGTTTGGATTCCGAAAGTCTAATTCTCTTATTGATTTTAGGAAAATAAAGAGAGTACCAACAGCAACACATGGTACATGGATAGTGAATGTTCCCGGAACATGACTGGTAACCAAAACTATTTTTAAAAGATTATCAAAACGAAAGGAGGAAAGGTAACTTTCAGAGATAATGCTAAGGGAGAAATTGTTGGTATAGGTAATATTGTTCTTCTTGGTAAAACATCGATTTAAAAAGTTCTTTTTGTTAAGGGTCTAAAGCACAACCTCATTAGCATAAGTCAGTTATGTAATGAAAAATACCTTGTGAATTTTTGGAATGATAAGTTCTTAGTTCACAATTCCAAGGAAGAATTTATTCTCTCAGCCAATAGGCAAGAGAATGTTTACACCTTAAATTTAGAAGACCTCAGGAGTCAAGATTTACCTTGCCTAAGTGAAATGGAATATTATTCCTGGTTATGGCATAGAAACTAGGTCACTATAACCTTAGAAACTTATGCAAACTCTCTAAGAAGAAACTAGTTTAGGATCTACCAGAGCATAGATTTGATTCTTCTAAAGTTTGTGATCCTTTTCAATATGGGAAGCAACATAAATATAGTTTTAAATCAATCAGTGAAGTCTCAACAACTGATGCATTACAGTTAGTTCACATGGATATTTTTGGTCCAACACAAACTGGATGTATTGGAGGAAAATACTATGTGTTTGTTCTAGTTGATGATTACACTATATTTACTTGGGTTTATTTTCTAAAAAAGAAGTCTGAAGGTTTTTCTTATTTAAAAAGTTTTAGAGCTCAAGTTAAAAATTAAAAAAACCTTCCATTGAGAACTATTCATTGTGATCATGGAGGTGAATTTCAAAATTCTAATTTTGAAACTTTCTGTAGTAGAAAAGGTATTACTCACAACTTTTCAGCACCTAGAACTCCTCAGCATAATGGTGTAGTTGAGAGAAGAAATAGAAATCTTCAAGAGATAACTAGAACCATGTTGAGTGAATATTCTATAGCTAGACATTTCTGGGCTGAAGCTGTAAGTACTGCTTGTTATACTATAAATCGAGTTTTGATTAGACCTTTTCTTAATAAAACTCCTTATGAATTATGGAATGGTAGAAAACCAAGACTTTCCTACTTCAAAGTTTTTGATTGCAAAGTGTTCATTTTGAATACTAATGACAACTTACTTAAATTCGAACCAAAATCCGATGAAGAAATTTTCATAGGTTATTCCACAACTTCTAAGGCTTATAGAGTTTTTAATAAAAATACTTGTACTGTTGAAGAAACAGTACATGTCAAATTTGATGAGTCAGAAGGGGGAGTTTTTTCATTAAAGAAGACATTATTATTCATAATGATATATCAATCCAGAAATCTAGAATACGATCCTTAGAGTTTCAAAGCCTAAGGTGGAGTTAGTCATATTCCACAACATTCATAAGCAAAGGGAGATAAGCCTTAATGTTTTCTTTCTTTTTAGACTTTCGTTTTCGTAAGGATGTTTGTGCTTTCCAAAAAGTGGGAGATTATTGAGTCAATAAGGTTTTCCTTATGACTTTTCCATTCCTCCTTGTTTTGAAAATCACAAACACCTTATCTTTAAGGAAAATAGCATTTATAAGGAAAAACGCTTTTATAAGGAAAATCGCTTTTATAAGGCAAATAGCTTTTATAAGGAAAATCATTTTTATAAAAAAGATCGCTTTTATAAGGAAAATTTTCCTTATCATATTTTTAGAATCTATATCCATATATTTCTTAAGTATAATAATCAGATTCATTTCTATATTCTCGGAATCGTTTAAAACGTTGATATGAATCATTCTATTTTAGGCTCCGAATTCTGGATGAGAACTGTAATGAATTTCCACTCCGAATTCTGGATACGAACATTGATAAAGTTCTACTCCAAATTCTGGATATGAACTCTCATGAAGTTCGACATCAAAATCTAATGACAAATCCTGATTACGAATTCTCATTACGAATTCTGATGAAGAATTTTCATTCTGAATTCTCATTCCGAAGTCACCTATTAAACAGAATCCAATCATCTTTTCTTTATACACTCCGAATTTATTTAGACTCCGAATATTATTTTTAGTTAGACTCCGAACATTCATTTTGCTTACACTTTTATAATTTGTTTACTCTTTGAAATTTTGTTTAAACTCTGAACCTTCACTCCGAACTTTTGTATTAGACTTAAAACGATGTCGTACATTCTGTTACACTTGTTTTGTTATAAAACGATGTCATCTATTCTATTATAAACTAACCGTTGGTTAAGTGACATGTGTACAGGTCCCTCCGATTTTTAAGGAAAATATGACCATTGGAAAGGAGGTCGACCAAGCCTATAAATAGGAGCTCATTTGAAAGATCTCACAACTACAATGAAGTTGATTGATCTAGAGACCACACGCTGCTAAGGTGATTTCTAGAGAGAGAAATCTTTTCATGCCTTGTGCATAGTGAACCACTCATTCAGTTTTTGCTTCATGCGACTCCGAATGTTGGTGATTACATTCGAGAACTTCTGGGGATAGGAAGACAAAGGTGCCGACTACCTTGAAGTTCGAGGGATTCCTTGCTGGGGAAGACAGAGGTTCCAACTACCTTGAAGTTGAGGGCTTGCGGGGATAGCAAGACAAAGATTCCGATATTCGTATCGAGGTCTTACCCTGGTGTGGGTAAGATAGACTATCTTGAAAGTATAAATCAAGGGACCTTTATCCAAGGTTGTTGGATACCCTTCTCTTTGGGTTAAAAGACTTATATCTTGTTACTTATAGTTTTACTAATTGTTTGTTTCTGCTGCATATTGTATTGTAAGGAAAGTATAAATTTCTTATACTTCCTTACTCATACTTTGATAAATTTAGATTCTATACGCTTTAAGGTAGAATCTCATATTTTAATCTTTAGTTATGTTTAAATTTCTGGATCAATATTTCCAGAACCTACTTTCATAATCTCTTTCTAGTTTTAAGCATGTACATAGAACTTGAAGTTTATAACTTCATTCATTATTCCAATTTTTCAATTGGTGTTAGATGTGTTTTGAATTTTCTTAGTTTAAATTTGTTAAAATCATCTCTTTCCTTTCATTAAGGAAATTTTTAATGTATACAATTCACCCCCCTCTTGTATATTGAGCATCTACAGATACGTTGGTTGTTATGCAAATACTGGATTACCAGGACAAAAATAAGAATAGGAAACACTTAACACTATTTCCCCAAACCAATCTCATTTAGTCTTGTCCTAAGCTTGATCATACCATATCTAATACCACTATGTTATGACCCGCCCCATTATGGTTTGACCCATGACTACCCCAAGCCCACCTCCAATAGTCCAGGGGTTGAATTATGTTTACACAACCAAACATATCCAAAAACACATAATTCTGAAATATAAAAAGACTAAAAAAATGCATGAATACATACATGATCCCACAACAAAGTTTGACAGTTAGGTACTGAAAATAGAAAAGGGGGTAAACACAAGCCTAACCAAAACTGTAAAGAGTCCAAAATTATCTAAGGGTGAAGTATATGTCAAAAATATGCTCTAGGTAAACACCTCGATCTATAAAAATCAATCTACACACCACCCACTCTCTATACTCCCAGGATAATGTCAAAAAGTTTCATCATCTGCAAAAGACAAGACATGTGTGGGTAATGTCTGTTCAGGACTGAGTATAACAATACTCAATGGGAAACATTTAAAACAATAAAAAATAATAACCATGTATATTCATATCAATACAAGATATAAATATTTATGTGCAACTGAAAAAACCAAAATAAACTCTAGAAGGACACCACACCACCAATTGGTCATAACCAAATGTCATATACATGATTCTATTTGAAGCAAATTATGTTCGGGTATAAATCACTCCACGAGACATGCTACCATCAGAGACACTCGACGAAGAGGTCTGGGTCATTGTATCCTAACTAATAAATCTCACTAGTCTTTGGGTAAAATGATACATAGATAGGGGGTCACGCCTAGAATCGATGGGGGACACCACAAACCCGGTTTGGAATAACCCGTTATATAGGGGATTGTATGACAATGATTCAAAAAACCATACTGATATGTCATTATCAATGTAGGATCAATGCCCTGCTCAGGGAGGTTACACTAATTTCGTATAATCTAACTAGGGATGATAGAGGATCTCACTCCCATCTCATAGAGGGTAACAGTAACTCTATACGAGTCTCTGCCTATATAGGGAATTACAATCGAGTGATGTGGATGTAATGATGCATTGTACCATTGAGAAAAAAGACCAAGGGAATAAAATCATCCTATACTGTCATAAACTAAGAAAACAAATATCCTCAAGCACTTTTGAAGGGAGGACACAACATGTTGTAAGGGGTACACTACATGTTGAGCTATACCATGTATTGTTCATGTGGAAGAGCCTCACAAGGCATGTAGTGTCCATATACACGACCTGTAGAAGGATATACACAATGTGTATAGATACATAGTATCCTGACCATGTTAGTATATAGAATTCGTGTTTGTGTACCAATCTTTATATGTCAAGTCGTTTCAGTGTGGGAGTACACAACGTGTCTTTTTCACTATGATCTAACCTGTGTATGTGTACTTTCAAAGATGGGAAGGGTCACCCACTATGTGACATGTGTTACACACTATGTGATCATTAAAACTATAAAAATACTATCACCAAAGTTAGGGGGTCCACACACCATGTAATCCAAGATTACAGGTCGTGTTCTACATGATTTTCTAGAATCCCATATTCTTCCTCCTCGTGCCTTGACCAATCTTCCAGCCTCTGATCCGTCGACTTCCATGCCGCCAATCTCAACATCCAACATCATTTCTCCACACCATCACCAAATCAACATGTTTCATCATAGTATATGCTCATAAAATAGATTGAATCTATGTTCTTAATTCTATGCCAATGAACATTGAAGAACATGAATTCATGAATCTTTTCTCATTCAATTCACTTCCAAAACCACCATCGAACTTCCTTTGCACCATGGAGATCCCAACTTCGTGATATCAAATCATGGTGCCATGAAACTGGTGCACAATGACTGATTGATCGGTAGTATTCAAACCCTGGGAAACGAATAACGCCCATGGTGAAGTATGGAATTGTGAGATAAAAGTACCATTAATAAAGATGAACAATCCTCAATCGATGTTCGTGTCAATCTTGGTTCATTTTCATTAGATCTGTAACTGAATCCATCAATAAATTAAACCAAAGAACTTTCCCAATAAAGTCATCATAAGAAAATCACATCCCAAAATACGCATGATCTGTGAATCATTCTACTCATCAATTTATTCGCTTTTATCATATAAATTATGAATATGGAAAGGAAAATATAAAAAATATTTCATACCTCGATTTGGATTTGTTTTTGATGAAGAAAAAAGTTATGTTTCATTCATTAGTGATATCCTTCAAAATATATGTGTGTCGATCGTTGATCCTTGATCTTTCATCATTCATTAGAAAGGAATGTCAGAACACTATGGCCAACATTTCTCCAGAAGTTATAGGTTTTTGTAGAAAACCATGGAATTCTGACATAAGGATACATATAAATAAAAACAATCCTTTGTAGAAACAAAACAAATTGAAATTATTTTTATTAAATTATTATTTTCGTTTTACCCCTGTGACATATTTTTGACAAATGATCCATGCCGACCAATATTAAACCACACCTAGGGTGAAACTATTATTCTATGCTCAATGATGCACTCATATTTCTGATCTGGGAACCCGTTATAAAGGTATTAAATCTTTTTTGGGAAATTGTCACACATTTTATATTTAATATATTTAATATATTTCAAACATTTATTCCTTTCACACCAAGCCTCAGAATCACATGCCATCTTAGCCCCTGGTTTTGATAATAATCCATGTAATATTTAAAAATAAGACACAAAATGTCGAAGTCAATAAAAATAGGGAGGAAAGATGTTGATAAATGATTTAATGGAGAATTAGGATCAACATTTAGTGAAAAATAATCATTGTGTTAAATTCTTTGATAAATATATTTATGATGATTTTTCTAATTATATAAGTAAAATTTGATATGTTTATTTGTTTACTGGACCACTCAATGATTTCATTTATAATTTTAATGATTATATAAAAAAATTATACTTTTTTCATATATCAAGGGACTACATGATGAAATGGCACAACTGGAGTTGGATGTTGATGCTATGGATATTGCATTGACTAAAATGATAAGAATATTTAAAAATATCATAAAACTAATTAATTTTTAGGATAAATCTACCATAATATTCAATGAATGATTTTATCTATTTGAAGAATAATTTTAGCGAGATGTTTGTGAGGTGGTTGTGTTTGGTAATCCTCAAATAAAATGATCTAATAAAAAATTCTCTCTCTATATAATAGTTTCCTACTTGGTTGTAATGACACACCAATTAATAAAGGATAAAAATATGAATTGATAATCTGTATTTAGTTTAAGTAATATTTTAAATAAAGTACCAAAAAATACATGATCGAAGGCCTAAAACCTGAGCATGTAATTTCATAACTCATATTGGTAGGACACCTCATTCTATTCATAATAGGAGTGTTGAAATTTCCATATGAAATTCTATTTAAGACATATCACTATACACACTCATGATATAAATATTTTTTATTTAATAATAATTAAATATCACCTATAATTTTACATTCTCTAAATTTAGCCAATATTCAT
This sequence comes from Viscum album, assembly GCA_963277665.1. Classification (NCBI taxonomy): domain Eukaryota; kingdom Viridiplantae; phylum Streptophyta; class Magnoliopsida; order Santalales; family Viscaceae; genus Viscum; species Viscum album. The sequence continues at coordinate 82,728,520 of OY728122.1, forward strand.
ATTGAGGGATATCGCTGAGATCAATTTTACCTTCAAAAAATTACATGAGTCCATTTTTTATGGTTAATATACGCTTTTTCTACCATATCAGACTCAAAACTTCAGAACTACCAAAATAAGTATTTTCTTGACTGAGGAAAACCAAGGTCACTACAAATCACTGGGTTATGACACATATATTTCAATATATCATCAAAACATAGAATAATACATTAAATGTAAACTATAAAGAAAGAAAAGAACAATGAAATAGTTATTGTTTTTAAATAATGATATAATCAATTAATCATTCTTATTTTTTTTATAAAAATGTAATTAAATATTTTAGCATTCCAACTCAATAAGAATCAATCAATTTTAGATTTTTTTTATCATGATATATTAATAATATACATTAGCTTTAGGAATATTGAAAATAAGATTTTAATTCTAGTGAACTCTTAGATACCCTCCACATTAGAGCCTAAAGAAATATTAGAAACCAAAAAAATATGTATTGAGACATAAGGGGGAATAAATGGTGATTCCTTATTAATTTTTAATTCCCCTAAAAACTATAATTAATTACTCGGGTTACTAAATGAATTTTTTCTCTTGGGTACCCTTCATGGAATTCATAGAAAATTATATGATAAATTTAAACATGAAATTTTACGCTAAATATGATAAATAATCATAATATATAATCAAAATTGAAATCCACTAAATAATATATAAATTAAACATTAATTTATGACTAATAAAAAAATAAAAGGGTGTGAGTTTTTAATTATTTAAATCAAAAAACCAATGTGGTAATGAGCCACATAACATTGTCTAATTTTATTATAATTGAAAAACACAGAAACTATTCTACTCAATTTTTGAATTAAAGAAAAATTAATAAATAAAAAGTATTATAATAATGTAAATATGGAATCATTAACCATATTATAAGGGAAATATATAACCAAAATAAAATCATATAACCCTTTAGAAATGAGTTATTTCTAATTCTCAATATATCAAAAAATCTATAATTAGCATTGATAAGAATGATAGATGTGAATAAACTAGAACCCACATAACATGTAATATTATCCTTAACAATACAATATAATAATTAAATCATGAACCATGTAATAATACTTAAGAATGAAAGAGGAAAGTAACACTCCATACAATATTGAATGTTTTTTCTAGTAAAATTACCTTGAATGAAAACAATTAAAATCATGGAGACACTAAATTGTAAAATAATATTAAATGATTTCATAATGGTATGAAAATGGTAACATATGAATAGAAATGTATTGTAACTTTATAACATGACATAAGATTAAAATGTGAAGGGTTTGAATGTTTGAGAATCTAAATCACATTACCAAGGCATATAATAATGATTCTTTATAACTAGATTCTATATAGATCTTTTATGAAAAAAAACTAATAAAGTGTTACTGAAATAAAAAATTAAAAATAGTATATAAATTAAATATATCTCTCGACCATTATAATTTTAAAATAACATAGAAAAATTATATTAATTATGACTTTATATTACCTATATAAATCAATTAATAGAAGAGATACCCATACTAGTACTCATGAAATGTAAATTATTATATAGTTTAAAATCATCCACATTTTATCACATACAATTTAATTTATTTTTATTTTTTTCAGTGACATAAAATTTTTAGGATTTTCCCTTATATTAGTAAATTTAATCTATACTTATTTCAACATTTGAACTTCTATTTTTAGTTTCTTATTCTCGATATTATAAATATCTAGATCATAATAAACCTTTTAATTTATATATTTTATAGTATTTCATAAAAAATCATTTTCCCCTAGTTTAAATGCATCATCCAACACAAACGCATGAGTTTATTTTTGTTTTCCATTCTTGTTAGGGAGTTTTATAGGCTCACTATAACAATAATCACATATAGAATTGAATTATTTTATATTTAAACCTATATTATATGATATAGTATATGAGAAAGCACAATATGATAACTTAATAGATCTAGAAATCAATAATATATTTCATTTATTGTTTCTCCCCTAACAAGATGATTTAGTGGATTTATCCCTAGAATAGTTTCACATTGAACTAAGATATTTGCCTTCTATCCTTCTTGGAAAGATATTTCTTATTTTCATTTTTATTTTAAATATTTATGTTTCCACTCCCATTATTATTCTTATTTTCCAGGTAAATATTTACTAATTTTATGATCAATTATTTTTATGTAATATTCATCATTAATTGAAGAACATATATCATCAAATGATGATCCAGATGAGATGAAAATAGATTCAAAAGTAACTTCTTGCAAATTTTTTTATTTTTAGTCAACTATAAATTTTTTTATTCAAAATCATATTATAAATGAGATCCAATTAGTTCGACCATTGAATATTAAGACATTTTATTAATTTCATTAATGGATACATCAATTAAATTACTTTTAAATTGATTTTTATTAAGAATCTATAGAATAACACTAAATTATTTATCTTTTTATAAGTCTATACAAACCATTCACAGTACTTTTCAACTAGTGGTGTATCATGATAACTATAATAGTATCAATCATTCAAAAATATTCCAATTTTACTTCTACTAATTTTAGTATAGTCCCTTATAGATTATATGTACATTGATGATTAATATCATGAGAAGTTTTACAAAAAAAAATATAATTGAATAAATTTCTAAAAATTGGACTACATAAGTTCCTCATTAATTTTTTATTCAGTATAAAGTTTCTAGATACATTTCTAATAAGAGTATCGAGATCGATCTCATATAGTTAGGAGGGTTTTACCATAATACTCTGGTGTTTAAGGGCGTGGTTCTATAAGTTGGACACCATTTTAGACATCTAGTAGTAGTATTATTTGTTATCAAAATATTATATTTCATGGAAATACATAAATAATTTATTTCATTATGATCCATCACAAAATTCATAAATTTCCCTTATATTTTTCATTGTCTAAGATATTATGTCAACCAAAAATAGTTAAAAAGAACAAAAAGGTATGTAGATAATAGATATCCTAGTAAGAGACTAATCTTATACCAAATGGTAGGTCCCATACAAATATATGGGAAACGAAAAGGGCATGAATTTCCAATATTAAAAAAACTATATAATAAGTATATATCACAGTAAATAAATATTTATAATCCCAATATTAATTTATTATATAATTTACCTAATAAATATAGTAATTAGTAATTTAAAATTGATAAAATAACATATATTTATAGAAAATATAAATAAATATAAAGTAATGATAATTTATTTACATTCTAAACAATCCAAAGTCCACTCATAGCGCCCTCAAACACTAAGGTGTTTGGAAATTCATTGAAATCCTCATTTTTGAAGGGAGTGGAAATCCTTCAGAATAATTTTATTTTCTACACATAAAGGTACACCATTAAATTTTGTGTTATGTAGTAGTAATAAAAATATTCCCCTTTTATTTATTAAGTTGTATTTATAAACCAGAAAATGAAATTAAAATGATATGAGGAAAACCATTGATTCTCTTTTCTTTCTTAAGTAGTTATAACTAATCAGATGTTTTAACAAAGACACGACTATAGAGTGAGTTATGTGATAGATCTTATCATTAAAATTATAAAAAATAAATAATAAAGCTTAATGATATACTAAAACTAAAATTCCAAATCATTTTTTCCAATGATGATTTTAGATTTCTATAGTGACATATTTGGCCCTTTAATGTCCGCATTAATGATTGAATTCTAGGAAGAAAAAGGTACCATTTACTATTAGGGAATGATAATAAATAAGTATGAATGTTTTATTTTTTATGATTTTATCATTAACCTATCCTCTATGAATTTAAAATCATCTATTGAATACATAAATTGCATTTATTATCTCATAGTTTAATTATTTTATTCTTATTTATTTTTCATCATTATTCAAGGGTTTCATTAACACTTCGACTCTATTTAACAAAACAATGTATTAATATATATCATATAGAATATATGCTTTATATAGGATTCTCATAGTATAAGGTCATTCTCATTATCCCACATTTTTTCTATGGAAGAGAACTCATATGATTTTTTCCATGTTTTGGTTGCATGTGGAGATATTATATTATCAGTATACTTAATCTTCTCTTTCAAAAACTTTCATGATATTATTCAGATTTATTTGATATAATTGTGTTATAACATCCATGTTGTGTTTGTTAACTTGTTGGTATAGAACTGGATTCAAGTCCTTTGAATATTTCTTCTACGCACAAAGAACACTTTACAATGATATCTCTCATTACCACATCATATAAAAAATATATATTTAAAATTTACATGTTAATCATTATTAAAATGATGTTATATTTATAAATTATTTCATCTTTATGCATTCAAAATTTTAACAAAATAAAAAATTTGTTTTATTTTTCATCTTTCACTTTGAACCGGGATAAATCGTACAAAAATAATAACAAAACCAAAAATTATTTACCCATATAGTTCATAATATTTAATCAATTATGTATAAATAACAAGATATTAATAATATAGTATGAAATTATCATTATAATCAAATTAATGGAAAATAGATCATTGTATGTGAAAACACATGAATTTTTAATAATATATAACTTTTATAGTATATTAATATTCAAGAATATGAATATAGATATATTCACATTTAGAATGTATATATGTTTATATTATTTATTAAGGTATTTTTATTACTAAATTAGATACACATTTAAAATTTAAATTTTTTATATTAACTTCATGTAATAATAGATGTTTTATTTATAAGCTACATAAATTTCCTTATCATGAATTATTATTTTAATCGATATCAAAAATAATTTAAATATTATATATTTTATAAATGGGATATCATGTTAGATATATGGATTTTTATATAATAATGTTATTTTATTATAAATAGTTTTATCTAGGAATGAAAAAATAATATTGTTTTTCATTAGAATATTCAATATTTTTGTTATAAATAAATTGTTTTCCAATGTATTATATGATTGCATTTAAAAGTTAAAATTATAAATTTTAATGTTTTAATTTTATTAAATGGATTTTTTTCTATCAACAAATCAAAATTATCTTGAAGTGGATTTTTGGGATTTTTCATTACATGATTCATTTAATGAATAACAATAAAAAAATATTACGAATAATATAATTTTTTTGAAATCAGCCTGATATAAATATGCATTAAAAATTTATGAAACATGTGAAACAGGTATAAGAAGATAATATACTTATAATATCATAAAGTTATTACTTAATTAATATAAATTAAATTTTTTATTTGAGGATAAACATGAAAACATTTATTGATGCTAACATAGATTTTTCATAAAATTTAAAAATTGAAAATTGGTGTATTGAATATATAATTAAAGAGGTGATAAGGATATTATAAAATTATAGAATAAATATAATGATTAATTCATTATTTTGATACATAATTTTGAATATTTTAATTATATAATATGTTAATTATCCTAATTCTTAACTAGTTCTTGTGCATGATAAGAAGTCAAAATAATTTTATTAAAATTCTTTAATGATAAGGATATAAATATAAATATATTATGAATGGTTTAATATGATAAAAATTATTAATAAAAATATATTTATGATAATAATTTTTTTTAAAAATAATAGCATAAATTTGGAAAATACATAGATAGTAATGATATATCACTTTTGGAAATAGGAAAAATGTAAAAAATGGTGGTTTTTAAATTATGAACTGTTAAAGATTAAATAAAAAAAATTAATTGGATTAAAATTAGGGATAATTATAATCTTTAAGTAAATATATCACTCTTAGAACTTTAATTGTATAATGTTTTTATTATTTCATAAAATACAACTATAAAAATAACCCTAAAAACTATAAAAATTGGATTTTTGTTAAAAATTGATTTATAACTATATTAAAATTTATTAAAATTTAAAATTAGTAAAGGGAAGATAAATAATGGTGAAACATATCATATATGTTCCATTTATGTTCTAATTTATATTTGAAAATTTAATTAATGACCCTTAAAGATTGAATATTTACGAAAATGTCATTGAATCTTTTCTATAAAAGGGTATTAATTCCATCCCTTCTAAAACACAACTAATGTTGTATTTTATTTTAATATTACACACAAATATCTTTATAAACATCAATTACCACACTCATAAGGCCTTGTTTATGCTAAAATTCCTTTGTTTGAGGGATTTGGACTCAAGTCAAATTAGTTGGTTCGAAGGACATTTTTGAGTTCCCAAGCATTTTTTCTCTTTCTTATTTATAATTATTATTTATCTTCAAAGTAATTTAAACATTATATTTTTTCCATCAATGATTTCATTCCCATGTTATTATAATATTTTTTATCCATTGATGATTAATTATCATATATTTCCAAAAAATAAACTCTTTTTGATAAGTTGTCAATATATCAAAATATAGGTTTTTTTAAAATTTATTTTTTCTTTTATGTTCTCAAATTAAAAATAGAAATAAAAAAATAATATTTAAAAGTAACTATAATATTTTATCTTAATTATATGATATTATTTTTAAATAAAACTTAAATAATAGTTTAGTTTTCATGTCTTTTAATCTATTTTGAAAAATATTTCTCACTATATATGTTTTAGAATATCTATAAAAATGATAATATTTTAATAAACTTATATTTTTCATGGATATTATTAAAAATTTAATTAATTATCAAATTTAATGTTAATATTTATGTAATTTCATGATTATTACTCTTTAATGATGAAGTATCAATCATAATAATGGAATTAAAGATAAAAACCCATAGCCATTTATAATATTGGAAGAAAATATTATCCAGGATGATTCTATAAATGGTTAATATTTCATGAACTATAAAAATTATTATCTTATGGAATGATATAAAACATATAACATAGAAATTATTGATATAATGGAACTATTGTACAATGAGTTTTGATATATGTCTTTATACCATAAAAAAAGTTTTTAACAATTTTTATTCGTGTCTTCTTAGTGATAATTATTAATATTCTATATTTCACCTATATTTAATTATCAACTAGGATTTTTTAACCCATTATTTTAAAATAATCTCCTTTTTATGGGATTAATGAAACTTGTTATTCCTAAGGGTTCAAATGTATGTTTTTATGAGTTGTATGGTGAAATGTGTAGGATAATGTGGGGTCATTTTATACACTAAGAGGATATGGGGGAATCATTATTGGTTTTTTAGAAACATGAACATTTGTACCTTTAAATATTTGAATGGTTTTATCCCAATTCTCTCACTTAAACTTCTTACATATTTTTAAAATTCATGTAGATGAAGAAAATAAATAATTATAGATGAAATTTTTATAATGTTATCTACACAAGGATATTAATAACTAATTTTTTATTTTATAGGTTACCAATACCCATATTCACTCTAAAATTAAATACAAGTTATAGTTGGTTGGATATGGAGTAACCTAAAACAGAATTGTGTTTCCCTATTATTTTGAAAGTGTGGATAAAAATCATGATTTCTTTGGGCTAGTGAAATCCAAACCCAATCCCATCCTTCAACGTAATCTATATTCCACCTACCAAAAGTATGGAACATATTTAAGTGGTTAGAAGTATCATTTATGTTTGTGATTATTTGGGACATAACTTTATCATGGGGAGGCTCGGGTCCACTTCTTCTTTTCACTTCTTTTATTTTCACATCAATAGATAAGTACATTTATATTCTTCTTTATGAACAGTGGTAAAAACACACCCTTTCTTTTTTTCGTAAAAATATAACGTACAAATTGCTAAATTTTCTTTAATTTCACAATTAAAACTCACTTCTTTTTTCTTAAATTCATTATACTCTTTTATATTTGTGAAAAATAAAGTTCACATAACTGCTCTTATACTTCTCTGTCAACATTCTTCTTCTCTCTCTTCTTTTTTTCTTTAGTTCACAAGAATTTCATTATTTCTTCATTTATATTTCTTATTTACTGTGTAATAATGTCACTAAAACTCTTGGCTATATTATATTCCATGTTCATAGTTCTATAATTAGGATACAATATCCACAATTCCTCTTGACATATGGTTTTTTCTTTCAAGATAACAAGTATCAAAATATAATTGACATCCTCCTCCAAAAATATATGTGTGTGTGTAGAAAGAATATAGAATTATTTAATTCTCATTTATATTCATCTAAAATTATTCCATGTATAGAATGAATACATAATTTTGAATTACTAATATTTCAATATTTCAAAACCCCTTTAAAACATGATTATTAAAGCTTCTTGAATATAACATATGGAATCAGTTTATTTCCATGATAATTTTTAAAAAGTACAAATCTTTCACTTGTTTTATATTATTCCATGGTACATGTAAATATCACATGGTATTCATTTTAGTTTTCCAAAAATATATACATATTAAAACTCAATCTATGAATGATAATTCATAAAAATCATAGTTGTGTTCATGAATCCATGTTTTTTGATGAAAGACAATCACAAATTTACTCCTTCATAACATCAAAATAGGATTTAATTATGATGAATATTATTATGATATTTTTAACAATGAACCACTTACCTAATAAATACTATATTCATATTTTAAAAAAATAACACTTCTTTAAAATCATTTAAAAACTAAACATGCATTGAATCATGAATACATACCACTTAGAACAATTTCATATAGCATTAAACTTATTACAAAAATTCATTGGATATATTCATGGATCCCAATCCATGATCATAATTTATAAACCACAAATAAATATTCTCTTTGCATCAACTGATTTGGTTTTTCAAAGCACAAAAATTATGGAAACCCAGATTTCAACCTAGAACTGTATTAAAAAATATCTATGTATGTGTCTAACCATGATGTTGAAGACATACCATGTGAACTGGCTGTATAAATAACAAAATGGATCTACAATATCATGAGACCATATGTAAAACCTTTAAATCAACTACATGAATAGCCATGTTATGGTGCTATCTGGATAGACTGTATAATAAAATATCAAATTATTTCCATGAAAAAATCAATAGAGAATGGCTTCTAAATCAAATGTGTAACCAACCTTCAGATAGATTATATAAATAAATCAATCAAATGTGTTGCTTGAATCAATATCATTAACAACCATTATATTTATATAACAAATAAATCAATTTATTGTGTGATCATAATTGAATGTATAAATAAATTTAATTAAAAATTAAAACCACGGTTAGTGGAATGACCATATGTTCCTCTATAAAGTTAACCATGATTTTATTAGTATTAAAAATTCCATGAATTATTATTTTTGAATCTAAACCCCCACTAAAAAATCCATCACTCAATCACCTCAAAACATCTTAGGAGATATTTTTGATAGTGTCACTACAACCCCACAACACTTTTACTTGATTTCCTTTAAGAAAAACACAATAAAGATCACATTTGAATTTAGAATTAATGAAATACTAGTTTTACTAGATAATTTTAAAAAATTCACCTAGTGGATATTCATGATTCATATCATTCTTAGGATGATATCAAGATGGGTCTTTAAAAATAACCTCCACATAGATATGTAAAGGAACTAATCATAAATCCCCTATAAAACTCAAAAACTTAATCCAACCATTTTCTGTATAAAATGTGATAATAAACTTCAAAAAATGATCATCCAAGATGTTTATTCGAATTTTATTCACTTAATATTAGATCACACACAAATTGGGACCATCTTTCTCAATAATAAGTGGGATTTTATCTCATTCACCATCCAATATTCATCTTCTTCATTCTAATTCTTATTCAATATATTTACATCATGATTAATGAATACAATAATTCATTTTCTTTCCATATTGAAAATAAGAATCTCTAATACTACATTATCAATAAAATTAATTGACTAGAAATACTATATACAAAATTTTGTATGAAAAATACCCCCTTTGTTTTTGTTGTAAATATATAGTAAATGAAATTTCAATATGTGGTCCATTCCTTCTATTTTTCTCTCTCATTAATCTATCATTTCACATTATCTCCCCCTTGTTGAAAATTAATACAATTTTCCAATTGATGTAAATTCAAACTCATGAAATGTGTTGTTAAACATTATCCTCTAAATTATATTGATTGATAATAATTTCAGAAAATAAGAGGGTTTTATTTAAATGGTTAATATATAAATTTCTTGTTGAATTTGATACTAAGGGAATTAATATACCTATTACCTCTCTTAAGGGATTTCCTATTATTTACACCTAATATGATTGACTAATATAAATTTATATACAAAAACATTCATGAAATTCATCAACCTAAATTCTCTACACTCATATGTTTTTTAAAAAAAGGATGACATGTTAATAAATCATTCCTTCTAAATTAATCATATTTAATCACATTCTATAATATTAATATTTTTATGAAGAAGTAATTTATTTAAGCTCCTTCATAAACTTATTAACTCTCCCACCCCCTTAGGTAGACACTCCTCAATAACTTCTACATGGTGGATATCATCCACAAATAATTATCTATAAGATTTATTTATAGAATGAACCAAAATGGAATTGTTCATGTAGTTTCTAAATTTTGGGATCTGCCACATTAACTTTATTAAGGATGATCTTCTTATTATATGTTTATTGAAATACCATATTAGGGATCAATCAATGATGGTATCTTAATCAGTTTTCAATACCGTTTAGAAATATTTCACTACCTTTAATGTTCTCCCATGAGAACATGATTCCCATTCAATTCCCAGATTTATAAGAATCCAAATAAAATAAAATATATAGGGTTAAATATTTTATCTTTATCATTATCAATATGAATACCATGGTTCAGATTATTTTCTCAACAAAATTTATCTATTCATTGTAATATTAATTCTGGTACAAAAAGTCATGAGATCTTATTTTTCTTTAGGAAGTATTAAACTACTCATATCTTCAGCTTAATTATAGGGGGGATTTCTTTTCACCAGCCTTAATGATTATTCAACTCTTGATTCAATTTAAGGCTACCTCATGTGTTTGAATAATGGTAAGACATGATTTATTATTATTACTGGATTTTTCAAATCTCCCACATAGTTATTATTTAACACAAGGATTTTATTTTTTTAAAATCTCAAATGAAATTTGGTATTTTTATAAGGAATATCTTTTTTTATTTGGAGATAATATTTTTCTTCTATTAACCCATAATTCTTTCATTCTCAAAATATGATATCTAATTAACTCAAATACCATTGTGTACATTTATATATTGTTTCAATCCTCCACATGGATTACTCGTGAGAGTGATTTTTTTCAAACTGTTGACTTTATTAGTATCACCTCTCTTAAAGTACTTATACCTTATTTGAAACTGATTTTTCCCTTTACTTTTTCAAAGTCTAACTCATCCTTCTGTTGGATCATCTAAGGAGGAATCTGTTTTGTGTTTTTCTTTTGGATCATTACCAAAGATAATTTTTATTTAATCATTATATAGTGTAGCCCTAGTCTTTTATTTTTTTTAAACATTCTTAAATAAAAATGCATCATATATTGACCACTACCAATACACAGTCTGTATAAATAATCAATTACGTTAAATCTATTTTTCTCATAAAAATTTTCCTAAATATATTGTTATTGAATATTCTATTTCTTTCTACCTCATGAAATTGAATTCCATTAATATTTTTCAATAGGTGTATTGTACTAAATGTCCATTCCAAAATTCCTAACCTAATTACATTAAAAAATTCTCCAACAAACATGATTTTCTTTTATCCTATTTATTATCTCTAGATTATTCATAATGTATTGCATTCTCTTTAGGTATGGATGGTACATTTTATTATGATCTTTCTAGGAATTGATTATGTGATGATCCCAATGTGAACATTCAATATAATAGTGGTTTTAAGAATCTAATATTTCCTTTAAAAAATGTGTAGAATATTTAATGTTTACTTCATCTTCTTCTAGATAGTAAACTTGACATTATTTTTATTTTATACTTTAATCTCAGGAAAAATACATTCTATATTTCCAAAATTATTGTCATCCTCAATTACAGTTATTTTTTATTCACCTACCCTTCTAATTAGTTTATCTTATTTCATGATGTATATTTCCATTCTATTGTAGTATTTTTTGATTCACCTAAATACTTTTGGATTTTACATTTAATTGTGAACTCTTGACACCATTTATATAATAAAAATTTACATCATGTTCATTGAGTTTCTCTTCATATATTTTTGTGGTAACATTAATTTTCTATATTCTAGTAATCTAATTTTTATTATAAATGGAGTATCTTTCTTCGAATTATATATTTATTAATTCAGTTGATTAAAATTATTTATAGATATTTATATATGTAAGCAATATATCCGTAAAATAATTCTCTATATTTTGTGCCTCTATTTTAAGATACATTATTTTTTATAAAATTCATTCAAAAATCCCACAAAATAAAGAATCCATTTGTTTTATAGAAGTACACAACACATCATTAAATGAATCAACTAATCTATTTTGAGAATTTATTGATATGTAATCACTTCCATTGATTCTTTTATCTTCTTAGGGATAATTTAGGTAATAATTTTCACATAACACAAGACTATTTTAATGAATTTAATATTATTAGGTATAAATTATATCTATAACCATGGTGGAATATTAGACCACATTTTCATCCCCTATTAAGGTAGATTTTTCATCTCTGTCTTTTTTTCAAGGAGAAACTGAAACTATTTCATCATGGAATGATATGGACACATTCATTCATTTTTTACTATTAAAAAAATCTTGGAAGAAACTAAATTTTAATGACAAATATATATATATTAACCAAAATTACACATTTTTATAAATAAAAAAATACATAAGATTCTTAAAAAAATCATCAACTATAGAGAATCCAATTAGAGGTGTTCCTTATATCTGATACTGATACATTTCAGGATGGTAAAAATATTGATGTTATGGATGAACTAGTGTTGATGTATTTTAAAAAAATAAAATAATTTATCCCTTTACATATTTTATTGGTAAGGATCCTGATACCCTTAATCTATGTTTATCTCTCAAATTGTATATATAATAAAATAGAAGAAAGTAATTTATGGAATAAAATATTTTTAAAATATACACCACTTAATGAGAGTCGCTTCTCCTTTTGGTGTTACAAAGTAACTAATATATAAATTACAACTATAATGAAATACGGGTCATAATGTTTTGGCCATTTATTAACCTAAACATAATGATTGGTTACCTTTACTTTTAACAGGGGATAAAAAATTCATAATTTACTTGGGCTGGTGAAAACTAACCCCAATATCATTCTACCTCTTCTTCTTTAAATTGCCTCCCAAAATATTGAAACATCTTTAGGTTATTTACAAATACATTCAAGGTGAAAATCAGTTGAGACTTCACTTTATTTGTGTTACATGGGTTATACTCTTCTTTCCTCTTCATCCACATGCATATCAATTGGAAAATACCTTTCTCTTCTTCTATATTCATAGTGGTTCACACACTTACCCTTATTATTCTCCAAATCAAAAATATATAATACCACATAATATTTAATTTCCCAAGTTCAAGTCACTTCTTCTTAGACATATTATTAATATAGATTTATTCTTATGAAAAATAGATTACATAGAACTCCCCTTATGATATTGTTTTACCTTCTTCTCCATTATTTTCTTCTTTCATCAATTAACACATAATACTCTAGTTCATCATATATTTTTCATCATTTATTCATAACATTAAAAATGGGAATCTCTCCTATATTTTCATTGATTCGCACAATTATAAATTTCAGATGTAGTATCCACTCGTCATCTTGACTCATGGATTTTTCATCTTAGAATAATAGTTTTAAAATATATTTTACCTCTTTGTCCTAAAATATATATATATATAGAATAAAATAGTATGTAATTATTTTTTACATTCTTCTCATATTATTCTCTGTACACCCAGAAAAAATATTTCAGAATTACAATTTTTTTTAATTAAAATCCCATTCAAATATTGATTTTTAATGCCATATAAATCTCAATTGTGGACTTAATTTATTTACAGCATTGAATTTAAAGAGTAAAATACTAATATTTTTTTCAATTATTTCATGATATAAGGAAACATCACATGGTCTTACTTTTAATTTATTCCAAAAAGTCATATAATAAAACTCTATGTATGCATGAGAATTCTGAAAAATCCCAATTTAGTTCCTGGCTCTATGATTTGTAGTGCAAGGCTGTTAAAAATATTTTACTTTCCGTTTGTAAAGATAAGCTTGAATAAAAGTGAATATTATAATGATATTTTCATTATATACCTTCGTAAATTGTTTTTATTATATTCATCTTTTCTATAAATATTTCTTCTTTAAACTTATTAGATAACTCCACATGCATGGAATCATGCATTATGCAATGTGGATCAGCTTATATTAGAATGGAATTTATTATCCAATTGTTTTTATATTTAATTTTATCATGATATTTTATTAGGATGTTTAATACATGAATAAACATAGTCATTTCAACTTATTAGTTGAGTTTTTTTAGAATACACAAATTTTGGAATCTCATATTATCACCCATCACTACCTCAAAATATCTCTATGTGTAACATCCTAGGTATTTACAGAATAATAAATTTCCATATCTTTTAATATTTTTGAATTTAATATAAATTTTAGTTCAATGGGGAAACTATATATGATAGTGTACTTGACACTCAACAAAGGGTTTCTCCAAAATCTTACGTTGCACACAACACTGAGTTATACCAAAGAATAATACAACAATAATATTATTATTTAAAATAGTAGTTAATGCCTAGCCATTGTATTAGAGGGAATGAACATAATTAACTATATTATGATTTTATATATTTTTTTAATGTTTTTTATTTATCCAATGAATTTTAGAGTCTTAAAATGAGAATGAATACAATTTTAATCATAAAATACTCTAATATTTTTCAAAGGTCATTTTACCTTCTTTTGATGGAGAACCATTTTTAAAAATATTTTATTTATCAACTTTATATGTTATATTTGATAAAATAAAATTCTTTATTTATAATTGGGACATCAAAATTTACTTCATTTTAAATTTTTTTATTTTTCTAATAAAATCCATATTTTTATGAATAGTGAAAAATTCAGCATTTTAATTCAAGACTAACTTCTCATCTAATTTATTTATGTAGTTATATTTTATTTTTAATTGGTTTTAAAGTGTAATTGGATTATTTATTATCATTTAATACAATTAATATCATTGGAAGTAATTTCACATTTAAATTGGACACAAACACATGTCAATCTTTTGATAGTTTTTACATCTTAAAAACTTATTTTCTAGTTTTGACAATGGGAATTAATTTTAAATTAATTTCTGCCAATTATTTATTTTGATTTTGGAAAATCTTATTACATATTTGGAATAAAAAGGTCCAAATTATGTAAATGGATAAATTTTATGTTTGGACATTATGTATATTAACTTCAGTAATTATTTTTATTTACCTTGGTTAAAGGTTTAATTAAGTAAATAAGGGTAACAAATAATATTATAATAATGTAAAAACTACCCTAACACGTGTTATAATCTTATTGTATGAGATATTTCCAACCATGGGCATCCTTGGTCATATTTTAGTACATCATGGAGCCACGTGTGTTTGATAATGAGCTTTCATAATATTTATTTTAAAGAAAAGGGAAATATAACATAAACATGTATCTCTTAACTAAAAAATAATAATTTAGTTTATATAAATCATATCTTAGACAATGAATAATAATTTTAATTTGAACATTTTTTACCATAAACTAATTTTTTTGATGATATTGAAATGTTAAGTATGATTTAATTCCTTTTCTTAGAAGGAATCTAGTTGTTATGACTTTAACAGAAATCAATTACTAAATAGTGTCAAATTGACATAACTGAGTTTTTAAAACAAATAATATTTTATTAAATTATATAATAATCCTACAAATATAATATTTGTCTGACTGACATATATAATGTTATAAATTCCATTAATGATCCACTTATGGTTCTCTTGGAATTTTATAGAAACTATAGAAACCATATATTATAAAAATACAATAATACATGGTACGAGTTAATGTTTTTAACTAAGGGTAAAAGCTAAATGATAAGGTTAATTTTTTGATCTAAACTTTTCTAAAAGAAATTTTTTTAGAGTATTTTGATCCATAATCATCATATAATCTAAATATATCACATTTTAACTATTATAATTTGAAAATCAATTTATAAAAAAATTAATATTTCAAGACTTTCCTAAAGTGCCCCTCATCCCTCTTATAAAAGGACACCAAATATTCCCACTTACTCACACCCCTCAAGACATTTTTATCATAAAACATTTTCTCAAATAATCTCCCAACATCCCTACCTTACTCTTAAAATCCTTAATTAGGGTATAAGTGAATTCAAGAAATCCTTTTGGCTCAAATCACAAGGAGTTACCCGATTTATAGGCAATGTCTTCTTTCAAGATTCTTTCATTTATTTTCCTTATCCACCCCCAAAACACATTTTATTCCATTGTTTTGTAACAAAACAAGTATACATAATATACTAGTATTTAGTTATTCTAAGGGTTTTACCTAAATTTACACACAACTCCATTTAATGGTATATAACATATTGTTTCTTTGTACGACAAACTACTGCCTCACGGAATGATGATTTTTAAATTTTCTTCTACCACCTCTCATGATGGACATTATGATTGAAATATTTTATATATGATAAATATTATAATTTTAGTATCTATATTATTTTTCAATTATTAATTATAACAAAACTTTATGCTTTCCATAATGTTTGAATGCGATAATTTCATTTGAGGAAGTATGGAAAACCGCCCCCTCAAAGTGATATGACTCATTTATTCCATACATGGAAAGTATAAAGGATAGAGTTAATGAAATTATGTATGATATATAACATGGATATTATACTAGAATAATAATATACTAATGTATAATTTATTTTTCTTTCCTTTAATATGACAAAGAAATGAAAGTAGTGTTCATACGTACATACGGCCTACCGTCTCCATGAAAGGTGCATTATTTATTATATAAAAATGTTATATACTCATATAAATACATATATATTTTATATATATGATATTTAAATCAATAATATCATACTATAGATAATGGAATTATGACCACATGGATAATTTTCATCAAAACATGTTCATTTTTAAATCAAGTGTCGAACATCAAAAAAACATCTGATATGAACTTAAATAATTATGTAATTTTCATAACATGATAATAAGTGATATAAAATAAATAATAAACATGAAAATGGTTTTTATTAAAGTATAAATTCACCTATTTTCATTATTTAGGATGATAAATAATGAACGAGACAAGTCAGACTCAAGGTAAGGGATTTTGTCTTAATCTCCTTTCATTGAGGCATTTCTAGATAATATGAACCTTTATTATTTTATAATGAATTTATAAAGCCAATATGACATTTAGTGTTCATATTTTATCTATAATAATTTTATTTATTTTTTTATAAATTTATTAATTCGTGTAGATTAAGATTTAAATGTTTAAAGTGGTATGGGACAACTTAAACATTTAAATATTTAATTATCAAATCATCTTCTTCATGATGCTAATTTAAATATTTATTTATATAGATATAAAGGGATTATAAAGGAAATTTTATGTCTATATTTAATTTCATTCATTTTTTTCAAAATGGAATATTTTGATATAAAGCATTTTACATTTGGTACAAATTGATAATATGAATGTTTTTTTGTTTTAACGTATATGAAATAATGACTTCTCCAATATTCTAACTATTATCTGATATTTGGATTCCTCTATAACATTAAAATATTTTAAAAGGAAAATATGTCCCTTATTTGGGTATATTTGTATTGAAAATAGGTTGTTAAATGAAAATTCTATTTATTTTTTATGAAAATGTTTTGCATATGGGATTGGAAGAGTTTTTTAAAAGGGTTTTGTGATGAATGTGTTTTTGAAATGGTACTTGAGTATTATATGAAATGGTTAAGGCTGACATAGCTTATACTAATGGTTGAGCCCCATTATAGCTTACACGTTAGCTCGATATAATTTATAAGAATGGTTGAGTCCCATTATATCTCACAGGTGATCTTGATATAGTTTATATGAAGGGTTAAGACCCATTATAGCTCATGGGTGAGCCAGATATAGCTTATACAATGGGTGATCCCCATTATATATCTCCAATTTCGAATTAAACCACGTGCTTGTTATAATTGGAATATATTTGAAAGGGTTTTATGTATATGCTGGTCTAAGTCTCCTAAATGAGTTTTAATTGTTTGCCAATGGTTTTAGTGTTTTTCATTGAGAAAAAAGTATGAGTGCTATTCGTATGAAAATGTTTTGTTTCATCTGCTCAAAGAACATTGAATGGATTATCATGTTTTAACTACACTAATGGTTTTTCATTATTATTAGGTCTCTTATTGAAATTTTTATGATCATGCCAAGATTTTAAATTTTTTCACATGATTTTAGGTAGAATAGAGTCAGGGATACAATCAAGGTGAATTTAAGATGATTAAACATGAAACAAAACCATGTTTTTATAATAGGTTTTATGTTAAAAACAGATACTATTGGAAGTGTCCACTTTGTGTTTATATGATTTTGTTATGTAATAGTTATTGAATAATTCTCTAATTCTCTAAACCTGAAAATATCTGAAATGTGAATTCTTGACATAACCTAATATTATGTAAAATTTATGGATGGGGCCTTATAGTTTGTATCAGAGCATTGTCTAGAAAACATTGGATATTAGGATGTTTTAATTATGGATTGGGATATCATTGTGGTTTGTGATTTTAAGGTAGATTGAAATGACCCAAGCTTGAAGTACATGGACATTACATTAATTTTTAAAAATACTTAATACATGACACAAATAGACTTCCAAAGACTGTATTAGTTTAGTGTCTTTGGAAACATGGAATATAATCATCTAATTTGGTGAAAGATCTTCAACATCACTCATAAAGAGCATTCCCTTTTGTTTTCCTTTCTAAAACCTTTCTTTATATCCTAGGGAAAAGAAATCATAAAAAGGTAAGCTCAAATACTAAGTTAGGGTAAAAATTGAGAACATAAAACAAACCATAAACATAATATTGTAAAAACATGAACATAATGTCTAAATATCAAAATCATGAGTCATGAAATAAATCCTAGTAGTTTGTAAGGCATAGATAATAAAGGAACATTAACCATAAAATAACATTGGCATAAAACATGGGATTGTGGAAAATTAATAGGCATATAATATTATTTCCATAGTAGCCAAGGCATCGCTTCCACGACCATCATAGTGGAAACAATCCATTACTGAAGTGGGTTTACTTGTCATTCTGTCAATGAATTACTGAACCAGATTTACTTTTCATTATAGCCCTATATTACTGAACTGGAATTACATGTTGTTAAAGTCATGAATCACAGAACCCAATTTACATGCCCTTCAAGTCATATCTATCTCATGAGATATAAATCTTTACCCAATGAATTAGAGGTAGATATAAGTCCCACCAATCGTATAATGAAATCATTCTTACATGTTCCAAAAAAACATAAATCATTCATCATAGCATAAACCAAGAAATAAATTGGGTTTCTTAAACATCATTCCATAATAACAGAATCCATATAAATTATCATTCCATCATTAACATAATAAAATCATAGTAATAATAGGTATATAAACATAACCTTATTTAAGAGCGTTATCTTAGATGGAAAATAATTTTGATAAAACACTTGAACTTAATTTTTGAAGAAAATATCCTTTCTTCATCAAAATTGTTTTCATTTCTCAAAATGACATGAAATTTTAAAAGAAACTAATTTATTTGAAAATAAAATTGAAATATTCTAGAGGAATCTTCATTGAAAAAAGGCTTCATGAAACTGTAAAAATCCATTCATGCCCTATAAGATAAAAAACATTATTCTCATACATTTTTGACATAAAATTCAAAATGTACCACCTATGGTAAATAGAAGAATGATCCTTTACAATCCTTTTACTAAAAGTGAAAATTGGTAAAAATGACTTTAAAAATTCATATAATAATAGTAAAAATTTTATGAGAATATTATTATAAAACGTGGACTTTGATAATAAATATACTCCCAGTAAATACTTATGTATAAACAATCTCAGAAAAATGAGATTTGAAAATCATGCCTTACCTTAGGTCTTATATGCTTCCTATGTGTCCGAAACACCTATATAATGATCTTTTAACGTTATTAACTTATTATAGAATCATGGTCGGCATATATGGTCATATTATTCTTAGTTTGTTTGTAACAATTCATTGTTACTCATTATTTGGTTTTTAATTGTTTCATGTTCTTATGCATATTTTATCGAATAAGTTCTTATTCCTATTTTTAGGTTATAGTTATATCATTTACATCATGGTATTAGTATAATATATATCATTTTTTTATTCAATTTATTTATATAACCATGCTTTAATGAACATTGTGTAGAACTAATCACATCGCACCATGGAGACGGTAAGCCGTACGTACGCACGGGTGACGATATCATTCCCATAATTGTTGAATGGTATTAAATCTGATTGTGTATAGTATAAAATAATAAATATAATTTTATATTAATTATTTATATATTTATTAATTATGTAATTATACCCATCCATGTATGGTGGTGGTGAAAAACAAATTACACCATAGCGTGGAGACAGTAATTCATACGTACACACACGTGGTGATTTCATTTTTCATAGGATGGTAAATTGTAGAATATGGTTGTTTCATAATAATAATAACATCTCAGTATATAAGTACTACTATAGTAACTAATTTATAATTAAACAACTCATGAGGTGTATGTAGAAGAAGAAATAAGTTTGAATGAATTGGTAAATGAAATTACCTCTTCTTTGACGTGCCTCCTCTAAATCTCCTCGTAGAGCACTAGAGTTGGGCTTTGATGAATACCTATAACTGTATAATTTTTCTATGGAATTTTATAATGGAAATGGGCTGCTTATGGTCGATCTTAAAGGTTCAAAATGAAGTGAAGTGTTATGGGAGTAAGTGCCCTTTTATAATTGAGGTGAGGGACACTTTTGTAAAAATCAAAAATATTAATTTATAATAATTTAAAAATCAATCCAAATACCACCAAAATGAAATATATTGTAAGATAAGATATTATAATATGGAAATATCATCAACCAATAAAATTTATACAAGTTTTGATGTAAATTTAAACATTATCATTTTAATTGACAATTAGTTATTCTATTTAATTTTAATTGAGATAACAAATGTTTCAATATTAAAAGGGTGAAATATTTACTTATTTGATTTAAATTATACAGTAAATTAATAATTTATAACCATTTATACCATATAATAATTATTCTGCATTTTTTAAAAATAATTACGATTTTAAAATAATTTTATAAAACATTATTTTAACAAAATATCAATTGTGTCAAGTTTGACACTATTCAATTCATGGATTTTAGAAATATCAAGATAAGGTGTTATCCTATAAAATATATATTTTATTATATCCATAATGGGTCAAGTTTATCTATAAAATTAATTTTACAAATTAATTATCCCAAATTATATATTTTTAATATTATTAATAACATTTATTTGATATCTCTATTATTAAAATAATAATTACATCAATATTGTGTAATTATTTAATATATTTATTTTGAATATAAATTTGAAATAAAATAATAGGATTAACATAAATTTACATTATTTCATAAGAATATATGTAGTTGATTTTATCTTCTGGAAAATCCAACAATAAAAATGTTATACTTATTAAAGTATGAATGTGATAACTTTAACATCACTTGAAATAAAATAAAATAAAAGTCATAATATCTTCTATAAAGATTCAAATGGTCACTTTATTGTCACATGGATGCTTATGGTCTATATATACTTGAAAAATATGATTTAGTCATATGTTTAGGCTGTTAATGGTTATTAGTATTTTAAAAAAATGTTTTATAGATTCTCATTAATTAATTATTTTTTACATCATAAAAATATAAAACTTTAAGATAATTATTAACTTCATAAAAATTAAAATTAAATTACCGTGATATATATAATTATTTTATATTTCCATGGAATATTTATGTTCTAATATATCACCTGGTTATCCCTATATTAAAATATTATACTGATAAGAAATGTGACCTTGACATTTTGACACTTTCATGGGTTTTATTAATATCTATATCATTTTCAATGTCAGGTGGCCCTTAAATGACTAAGTTTCGAACCTAAGATTTCAAGTGTAGAATTTTATTTATACAAAAATATTTTTCTAGTTTTTAGGAACATTTTATTTTCTATATCATATTATTCGTTACAAAAATTTACATGATTGACCTTAACCACGTTAAATAAAAATTACCATATTTACTATTCATCATATAAAAAATATATAAGTAAGCTATTAAAATAATTTTACCCACTGATTAAAAATATTTAATCCATTTTTAATAATTCTAAAAATATAATTTGTAGAAATTAATTTAAAATTAATTCCAATTGTCGAAAACAAAAAGATGGTTTTTTAGAAGATAAAACTTATCAAACGATTGACATGTTTTTATTTCCAATTTAAAATTAAAATTACTTACAATGACCAACACTGGATTAGATGATAAAAATATTTTCTATTTATATTTTAAAACCATTAAATAATATTATTTAACCATATAAATTATTTTGATGGAAAATGTTGTTTTCAATTAAAATTTGGCTCATTTTTATTATTCATTAAAACATTATAATTATCAGAAATATATAAAAAATTCATCCAAAGTAAATTTTGATGTCCCAATTCTAAAAAATAATTTTATTTTGTAAAATAGAACATATAAATGTGTCAAAAACTAATGTTTAAATGGGTGTTCCATCAAAAGGTAGCCAAACTACATTTTTTTGAAAAACACTTCTTTTATCCAAAATATTGAATTTATTTTTATATCATGTCTATAAAATAAATAAGATGAATTTTAATGTTATATAAAATTAAAAATTTGATTAATAATATTCATAATGTATAGTTTATATCCCCTTAAATTATAATATTTTAATAGTATATCATTGATTAGTGAAATTCGTTATTGCATACAATGCAAGCTATCATGGAAGGTATCTCGTATGTGTAATGCATTCCAAGTTAGTGTTGAATATAGTACATGATTCCTTTGGATTATTTATAACATAATCCAAACTTAGTTCATTTATACATTGAATAAAATCTATACTCAGTGTTGCATGAAATGAATTTTTACAAAAGAACTTTAAATTGTGTGTAACAGAACCCAAAAATAGTGTTGTGTATACTGAAAGTTAATACATTGTTGCGAATAGCGAAAGAAAATATTTGTGTATCATACAACACAATACATCAATGAAATTAATAATAATCTATCTCATAAAATCTAAAGGTGTTACATTCTACCCCCCTTAAAATTAATTTCACCCTTGAAATTCATTGGGATTATAAATAGTTTGCTACTTGAACGTTTCCTTCATGGAAACCCACATCATAAAATGGGAAACTAAAACTTTATTTTAAAAATGAAATTTAGAAACATGAAAGTTACACACAGTAACTCATCACTGAGTTTCCATATAAGATAATATAGGTGAGAAGTGAAAACATGGATATGGAAGAGAAATCTTACCATCATGTTCTGATGGATAGTGTTTGAGAATAAGGTTAGGAGAAAGGTAACTACTAGAAATCCATAAATCTGTGATGATTTAAAGCACCATATTATTCATCAGATAAAGAGGTAGTAGGATAAAAAAATTCAAGATCCTTTTCCTGAAGTTGATGAATTTTTTCACAGGGAGAAATACATACTTGATTTCAGTACAATCTCATGGTTGGTCATTTCCCTGAAAAGTTTCCACTTCATCTCTTATTCAATGAAATGAAGTTGAATTTTTAATTCTAGAAGTGTTAGCAGATCATGCGATATAATTATATGTCATTCCATCGTTCTCTATGACAAAAAGGTTAGCACAAGTTATCAAATATACATAAGTCCATCTATTGTGAGATTAATTGTATATGTTTCCAAAAATAGACTTAGACTTTATATTTCATACTGATTAAATAAAATAAAAATAATTTAAACTATCGAGGGACTTTTTGTAGGTCATTAGAAGGCGATAATAGTCTATCATACTTCGGTTGTGGGTTCGATTCCCACAGCCTTGCCTGACGCAACGGGTTATCATTCCTCCTATGGATTGTCCTTTTTCTAAAACTATACTATTATAACATTCCAAAAATAATATTAAACAAAATTTTAGCTTTAAATATACTATCTAATATCCATCTTAATCCATTCCAACCTTTAGGATTATCCAAAATACATCCCTCAAAACTCAAAGTAAAAAAAATACAAGACATGTCATATAACAATCATGTGAATGCCATAATTTATCCCCCATATATCATAAGATATATCTTTTTGGTCACATTCCAAAACATTTTAATGAATTCATCATTAATTCTCTTGAGTCATAGTAATTACCTAAATTACCATATATCTTTATTGAAAACATGCATGTTTCCTTATTCCAAAATTTGTTGGATATATTCCTTAAGACCCAAAATGTTGTATACATCATCCATGATAGAATAACCCACTTGTCAGTAACTCCATAATTAGTTCCCAAGAAACTATTATCATCCAATTTATATATTCAAATACAAAATATCTTTATCCAAATATCATTATCTAGATATAAGGGACATATTAAGGGTTATCTTTCCTTTAATCATGTGTTCTACAAGTATATCACCTTACCCTTAAATAACCTTTTTGGATCCTTATAATAATTCAACACATTCTTTCCAATCCTGAATGAAAAACTAATACTGAAAACACTTATATAATTCATGATTCATATAACAAAATCATTGAATTCTGAATCATATACTCCTCAATCATCCATAAATATTCTTAAACCATTACTCAGGATTCATCATCGTTGTCTTTCCTAAAATATGTATCATTTCTTAAGGTTTCTCAACCTCAATATTCTTAGGTTTAATGTAACAAATACTAAAAGAACATAATATACCTTTCACATATTGTTTACAATATTTTTATCTTCAATAAGATGACCAATAATCATTCCATATTCATGATTCTCATCATGATATTTCCAATTAGGAAATTGATCTTTATTATTCACATAATTTCCACAACTGAAACAATGTTCTATGTAGTTTTGGTTATTGACTAAGACCAGAAAGATATGTGTTATAAATATATATCATAGATTACAAACACATAAGTAAGGTAAATTACTTATAATATTTCAATCTATAATATCTTAGGTTTAATCATCAGTTATTCATGATTATCACAAAAATAATAGGATTGTAACCTATACTTGAAATATCCTTAGGAAATCCATAGAACTCTCCTAATAAATATCTCTATGAATCTCACTAATTTTTTCACATCCTAGTTTCCAAAGGTTAACTAAACCTTCGCTCTAATACAAACTGAAATGACCCAAGCTTGACGTACATGGAAATTACCTTACTTTTGTGGAATAATTAATACATGACACAAATAGGTGACCAAAGAACAAATTAGTTTAGTGTCTTTTGGAACTCGAAACATAATATTATAACATGGTGAATGATCTTCAACATATCCCATAAATATCTTCCCCTTTTTTATACCTAAAACTTTTCTTTATATCATGTGGAAAAACATAAAAAGGGTGTTCTCAAATGATCAGTAAGGGTATACATTGATAACATAAAACAAACCATAAATATAATAATTTAAAAACATGAAAATAAAGATTAAATTTCAAAATCATGATTTCTGAAATAAATCTTGGTAGTTTGTAAGGCATAGATCATAAAGGAACATTAACCATAAAATAACATTGGCATAAAACATGGGATTTTGGAAAATAAATTATCACCTAATATGATTTCTATAGTATCCAAGGCATTTCTTTCAAGAACATAATAGTGTACCAATTTCAATACTGAATTGGGTTGTATTTTCATTCTATCCATGAATTAATGAACCATATTTACATGTCATTCCAACCATGTATTACTGAACTGGATTTACTTGTCATTTCAGTCATGAATTACATAACCAGATTTACTTTTCCTTCTAGTCATGTCTATCTCATGAGATAGAAATCTTTACCCAATGAATTTTAGGGATATATAGATATCACCCATCTCATAATTAAATCATTCTTACATGTTCCACAAAAACATAAATAATTCATCATAGCATAACCCATTAAATAAAATGGGTTTCTTAAACATCAATCCATCATAACATAATCCATATAAAAGATAATTCCATCATTAATGCAATAAAATAATAGTAATAATATGGATATAAACATAACCCTATTTAATAGCATCATCTTAGATGTAAAATTATTTTGATAAAACTCTTGAACTTAATTTTTGTGGAAAATATCCTTTGTGCTTCAAAAAGGATTTATTTTCTCAAAATGCCATGAAATTTAAAAAGAAAATAATTTGGTTGAATATAAACCTGAAATAGTGTAGATGAAGCCTCATGGAAATAATGCTTCATAAAACCATAAAAATCCATTCATGCGGTATAATTTAAAAAACATTCTTCTCTTTCTTTTTCTAGAAAATACATAAGGTACCTCATATGGTAAAAAAAGAATTATTCCTTCCTAACCATGTTGTAAAAGATGAAATAGGTAAAAATTATATTAAAAATATATATAATAATAGTAAAAAATTTATGAGAATATTTTTATAAAACATGGGAATGAATGATAAATATACCCCCAGTAAATACTTACGTATAAAAAATCTCGGATAAAAATGATATTGGAAAGTTATACATTACCTTAGATATGATATGATTTATATCTTTAATAACCACCTGTATAATGATTTAGATAATGTTATTAACTTATTTGGCAATCATGTTCATCATATATGGTCATATTCTTATTCATTTGTTTGGAACAATTCATTGTTACTCATTATTCTGGTTTTAACAATTTTATGTTCTTATGCATGTTTTATCAGACAAGTTCTTATTCCTATTTTTAGGTTATAGTTATATAATTTATAGAATTTTATTAGTATAATATATATCATATTTTTTTCATTAAATTTATTCATATAATCATTTTTTAATAAAGATTATGTAGAATAATTGTATTTCTCTATGGAGATGGAAAGTTGTATGTAAGCACGAGCGACGATATCATTCCCATAATTATTGAATGGTATTGAAGATGATGGTGTATATTATCTTAGAATCAATATCATTTTATATTAATCATGTATATATTTATTAATTCCACCATTATACCCATCCATGTAAGGTGGTGCTGAAAAATAGATTACAACACAATGTGGAGACGGTAAGTCATACGTATGCACGCGTGGTGATTTAATTTTTAATGGGATGGATAGAAGTTGTAAAATGGTTGTTTCATAATCATAATAAACTCTCAATGAATAATTAATACTGTAGTTGTTACTTTATAATAAAACAACTCATGAGGTGGATGGAGAAGAAGAAATAATTTTGAAAGAATTGCTATATGATATTACCTCTCCTTCGACGTTCCTCCTCTAAATCTCTTCATAAAGCACTAGATTTGGTCTTTGAAGAAGACCACGACCTCTAGAATGTTTCTATGGAAGTTTATAATGGAAATGGACTGGGTATGGTTGATCTAGAATTCTCAAAATTAAGTGAAGAGTTGATGGAGGAAGTTCCATTTTATAATTGAGGTGAGGAGCACTTTTGAAAACCTCAAAAATATTAATTTAGAATAATTTTAAAATCAATCCAACAACCTCCAAAATGATATATATTAGAATCTAATATTTGATAAATTTTAAATCTTATCAACCAATATATTTTATACATGTTTTTATGTCAATTAAAACATTATCATTTTAAGTTACAATTAGTTATTCTATTTAATTTTAATTAAGATAACAAATGTTTCAAAATTAAAACGGCGTGATATTTACTTATTTAATTTCAGTTATACAATAAATTATTAATTTAGATCATTTTAGACCTTATAATAATTAGTATATATTTTAAAAAGAAATATTTTAAAATTTTTTTATAGAACATTGTTTTAACAAAATATCAATTGTGTCAATATTGACACTTCATTTTATGGATTTTTAAAATTTTCACGAAAAGGTGTTATCCTTGAAAAAATATTTAATTATATCTTTAATGGGTCAAGTTAATATATAAAATTCTGTGGACAAATTAATTAGCCCAAATTATATTTATTTTAATATTTTTAATAACATTTATTTAATATCTACATTATTAAAATAATCATTACATCAATATAGTTTAATTATTTAATATACTTATTTGTGGAAAAACATTTGAAAAAAAATACTATGTTGAACTTAAATTTACTGGATTTCATAAAAATATATGTAGTCAAATTATCACGACTCGTTCCCTGAGGCCCGTGAAGTATAGAAAACCTTCCCTTTCTTACATTACAATTACATCATTTTAAAGGTAAACAACATAAAATCATTACACATATAGGATCCAATGGTTTAGTGTCTTGGGAAAACTAGGACCATACATAGCAATTACAAAATCAAGAATAAAAATTTATTTAATTTCTTCTTATCTGGATTCTTATTATCCCTTGACCTCTCCTTAATACATGTAGCCACCTGAGGATATAAATCAAAAGGGGTGAGCTAAAAGCCCAGTAAGAGGACAAATAAGAACAATATAGCATGGGGTGAGCATAATCATGACATAGGAAAAAGATCATGAACATGAGAGGAGCACAAATAAAAGACTTCAAATATGGAAATGCATAAAAATAAAACATCATGTCTTTTTGGATAACTACCACACATAATTTTGATCCAAGCTAGCATCTTGTTCACACATCATTTCACATTTACTCATGAGATTCATCACTTTACGCAATGCAATAGAGCATTGTATAATTCCAGGCGCACCAGTCATATCATAAAATTATCATCATCATGCTTTCCACATGGAACATATATCAAATGTGAACATAACTAACCCATGGAAAGGAATGGGTTACATATCATAATAACACATTAATAAACTTTGGGTTCCCAAAACAAAGAGGGAATAACATACTTGATACAAGAACTATCAACCTTGAATGAGAAGTAAAATGTGAGTTCTTAAAAAGAAGAGTTCTTTTGGAAAACATTTTGTTTAACATAAATAGTAGTGGTAAACATGTATATCCCAAAAAAAGAAAAAAACGATGAACAAATGATCTTTACGGAGTAACCATATCAAAAATGGAGTGAAAGAGGGATAAACCGAAGGATGAAAGTTGGGTTCAAGAATTTCCCCTTACCATGTATCTGAATGCTTCTTTCTCTTTAATGTCCGATATAATGACATTATATTCAATAATTAGAAATCCAGAACCTTGTGTACATTAATATGGTTCATTATGGTTTCATTAAGTGATTTTATATGCCTTTGGATTAGTAATAGAGTTTAAAAACATTATTCGGGAATGTTTGTTTTTATGATTTTCTTGAGTGGTTCTCTTGTATTCTTAAATTGAAGTTCGTGTAGAACATGGGTAAACATATAGAAATGATATTAAATGTTATTAATGATATTAAAGGGTTTTTAATGATCTTATAATGAATTATATTATATCCATGTTGATTAATCATTAGATAATAATTAACCGATGATTGTTTGGGTTAATTTGAGCGATTTTTCAATCATAATGAACTTGTTTTATTTTATCACTAGTAATATGGTCATAAGTTTGTTCCAGAACATAAAATATAAGTTAATACATATAAAATATTCTGGTTCAACCATATAAATGGTTTCAGGACCATATCTGAAGTTATACATGGAAGAAGAAAGCATGTCATTCTTGAAGGTGATAAATTAACACCTCACGAACAACATTCTCTTTAATAAAATATAAGGAAGGGGGAAAGGGGGTTGGATGATATAATATCCCATTAGCATTATAAAATTAAATTAAATTTATAATACTAAAGTTAAAATACCATTTTGATGAATATAGGTGGGGAGAGATCAAGAAATGAACTTGAACATGAAAGAAAATTAAAGGAGAAGAGGGAGAGAAATTACCTCTTTAATCCTCCTCTTGAGATCCTCCTTAAGTTAGCTAGGCTTGGTCTTTTGATGAGACGATCAGCTCTTGGACGTGGGAGAGGGGCTAGGGAAGATTTTTGGTCAGAGTTTAGTGAAGTCTTGGAGCTTGAGAGGTGTGAAGAAATGGGGGTGTGAAGGTTGGTTTTTATAGTGGAGGGGAGTGGGGTTTCCTTAATATAAAATTTATTAGTTTGTTAATTTCCCCTAAGACAAGGAATAGTGAGCCTTTAATGACCAAGAATTGTAAATAAGTCATGTGAGTTAGATATTTGGGTGCTTACATCACTTGTGATGTCAGGAATAGTGGGTTTTAATTATAATGTATTTATACAGAAAATTAATATATTTTACTATTCACAAAAAATTCAAGTAGTTTAGAAAATTCCCAAAATTTTACCCCAACCATTTTTCGATGTGTGGAATCCAAAAATGAAGTCCATTTTCCAAAAATAATTTTTTAAATATGATTAATTTAATAATTAATTAAAATCCTAGTTTATTACTAAAAAACATTTTTAAAACATTCATTTTTTTATTCTAATATATAGGTACATCATACTTTCACTTGAATATTATTTTTATACTATAATAGCTAAGGTTACTATTAATTAGGTTATATAACTATTCATAAGGGTATTTTACTATTCATAAGGGTATGTTACTATTCACCAAAAATTATTTTTGTTTTATTAGACTCCAAAAATCATCTTGAACACAACCGTGTATGTTAGATTTTCAAAATTCCAAACACAGAAGTGAAAAATTTTTATTTAAAGGTCACTTATCACATAGTAGTTCATTATGTGGTGTTTTCATGTTATTTTATGACACAATTATAAGAATGGAATTTCCATTGAAGAAACTTTTGGTCGTTACATTCTTCCCTCCTTAAGAAATATCGCCCCTAAACTTTCACTTTAGAAAAACAGGTGAGGGTGTTTCTCCTTCATTTTATCTTCTGGTTCCCAAGTTTCTTCCTCAAACTTATGGTTCCTCCACAACACTTTGACAAGATGGCTTGTCTTTTTTGCATAGAACCTTATCTCTCCAATCCAGAATCTTTACTAGTTGCTCCTCATAGGAGATATCATCTTCCATCTTCACCACCTCTGAGTTTAGTACATGTGAGGGGTTTGATATGTACTTCCAATGTAGTGATACATGAAACACATCATGAACTTGATCCATATTCGATAGAAGTACAAGATGATAGGCCACAGCTCCTATGCAGCCAAGGATATCAAATGGGCCAATATACCTTGGTCTTAACTTCCCTTTCTTCCCGAATCGCATGACTCTCTTCCACGGAGATATTCGAAGGAAGACTTTATCTCAAACGTTGAACTCGAAGTCCCTTCAATGGTTGTTAGCATAGCTCTTTTTCTGAATTTGAGTAGCTTTGATGTGTTTCTGGATGATTTGAACCATCTCTGTAATCTCTTGAACAAGATCAGGTCTATGTAGATTTCTTTCTCCAAATTCATCCAAACAGGTTGGAGTTCTACGTCGCTTTCCATACAAGGCTTCATACGGAGCCATCTGAATACTCGAGTGGAAGAAATTCATGTATGAGAACTCAACCAATGGGAGATGCTGATCCCAACCACCTATGATTTCAAGAGAGCAGGCTCTTAGCATATCTTCATGCTTCTAAATAGTCCTTTTAGATTGGCCATCAGTTTCAGGGTGATAGGTCATGCTGAAATTTAATTTTGTACTCAAAGAATGTTTAAGGGTCCTTCAGAATTTAGATGTGAACCTTGGATCACAGTCAGAGAAAATTGAGAGTGGAACATCGTGCAGTCTCATAAATTCTTTCACATATATATTTGCATGTTTTTCAAGAGATAAATCATATCAAATAGCGATAATATGGGAAGTCTTGGTGATTCGGTCAACCACAACCCATATCTCATTATTCCCCTTATATTTCATCGGGAGACCCGTGACAAAGTCCATAGTAACATTTTCCCATTTCCACATGGGTATAGGCAATGGCTGCATCATACCTTTGGACTTTTGTCGCTCATCATTAACTTGTTGGCATACCAAGAACCTTGATATATATTCCACAACCTCCTTCATCATGTTATCCCACGATAAGTTTTCTTAGAGATCACGGTACATTTTGATGTCCCATGATGGATCGAGAAAGGTGAGCTATGTGCATTATCCAATAGCTCCTTCTTTATCCCAGGTGATGAAGGTACACAGAACCATGATCCAAACTGAATCACACCATCATCATCGATATGGAACTCTTACAACTTCCCTTCCTTTACTGCATTCATCCTCTTTTGTATCTCCACATCATCCCTTTGTGCTTCCTTAATCTTCTCCTGGATGGATGGTTGCGCAATCATTTGGGCAAGGTAGGATGTATCCCCTTCCGTTATGATTTCCAAATCCATTCTTTGTATATCCAATGAGATATGTCCTTTCTCAATCCCCAACATGGATAGAGTAGAAGGTTCTTTTCTTCTTGTAACATCAGCTACCTTGTTCTCTTTTCCAGGATGATAGTGAATAGAGAAATCATAATCCTTGATTATCTCTAACCATCTGCTTTGATTTATGTTGAGCTCATTTTATGTGAATATATAATTTAGGATCTTGTGGTCGGTGTATATGTCACACATATCTCCATAAAGGTAGTGCCGCTATATTTTCAAGGAAAAAATCACGGTTTCTAGCTCTAGAACATGCATCGGGTAGTTCTGCTCATGGATCTTCAACTATTGTGAGATGTATGATATCACATTGTCATTTTGCATGAGTACACAACCCAGGACTTTCTTTGAAGCATCACTGTATATCACAAAACTTTCTCCACTTTTTGGTAGTGTGAGTACAGGTGAAATGATCAACCTTATCATTAGATCCTTGAAGATTCCCTCACATTCTTATGTCCAGACATACTTTACCCCTTTCCTTTTTAGCTTAGTTAGTGGGCTTGACAATCGTGAGAAGTTTCTCAAAAAAGGTCGATAGTACCCAGCTAATTCCAGAAAACTATGGATTTATGTGACACTTGTGGGCCTGGTCCATTCCTCGATCACCTTTGTTTTTCAAGGATCCACAGAAATTCCCTCACTTGTGATAACATGTCCCTAGAACGTGAGTTGATTCATCCAAAAGTCATACTTGGTGAGCTTGGCATACAACATATCCTTTCTCAAAGTCGCCAACACAAGTCTTAGATGTTCTTCATGTCCCTCCTTTCTCTTGGAGTATATGATAATATCATCAATAAAAAATACCACAAATTTGTTGAGGTAATGTCTAAAGACTCTATTCATCAAATCCATGAATATTGTAGGGGAATTAGTAAGTCCAAAGGGCATCAACAAAAACTAATAGTGCCCATACCTTGTACGGAAGGCAGTCTTCTGAATATCTTCCTTCTTCACCTTTACCTGATGATATCCAGAATGAAGATCCACCTTTGAGAAGTATTGAGCTCCTCTTAACTGGTCGAACAAGTCATCAATCCTTGGGAGGGGATACTTGTTCTTTATGGGGATATTGTTGAGTTCTCGATAATCGATACAAAGCTGCATTGTTACATCCTTATTCTTCAAAAAGAGCACTGGAGCACCCCATGGTGATGCACTAGGGAATATGAACCCTTTGTCGAGATTCTCTTGCAGCTGCTTCTTTAACTCCTCCAGTTTGATAGGATCCATCCTATAGGGACCCTTTGAGTTAGGAGTAGCTCTGAGTAAGAGTTCAACTGAGAAATCTACCTCACAATTTGGGGGAATTCCGGGTAACTCTTCGGGAAATACAACGTTCTATTCACTCACGATGGGCATTACCTCAAGGTTTGAACTTTCCTTCGACTCAACCATTTGGGAAAGGTATGAATCTTCTTAAGGAATCAAAACCCACACCTTTGATGGATTTTTCAAAGGAGATTCATGATCTTCCTTGCATTTGTGGAGAAGCATGGGATGGTTCGAAATATGAAAAGATATTTCCTTTTCCTGACAGTTGATATGTGATCTATATAACGAGAGCCAATCCATTCCCATTATAGCATCAAATTCCACCAAGGGAAGTATAAAGAGATTTTCTGGAAGAATCTTCCTATATACGCCAATAGGAGGAGAGTCAAACACTTGGGTTGCAATGATATCACCACTTTGTTTTTTTAGATATATCTCTAATTCAAGGTTTTGGGGATTCGATTCTATAGCTCTAGAAAACTTGCATGATATAATGGAATGCGTAGAATGAGTATAAAATAATAATTTTTCAATTCTTGAGTTAATAGGAAGTGTACCTTGTACGACTTCATTATCATCCCCCACCTCCGTAGTAGTGATGGCATAATCCTTCCCTTGTTCCTTTGGCTTTGGTGGCTGTTGACGCTGATTACCCTCAAGAACTCGAGGTTTAGTGCACGGGTTTGCATAGTTACCAATCTCCCTACAGTTGTTTCATTGAACCATGAGTGGTTCTCTCATTTATTCTTCCACATTCTCCTTCTTTTTCATGTCTTTTCGACACACTTGAGCATGGTTCCCTTCTTTCCCACACTTGAAGCACTTCCCAGTCCCGTTGAGGTAGTTCCCATGGTGCAACTTCCAACATTTTTGGCATGTGGATCATTGAGTTTTCTTCCCACTTTTTTCATTAGATCCTCAATCTTGAAACTCCATATTTTTTTTCTTATCACCATAGCCATGGGACCATTCTCCAAACTCCATCTCCACTTTGAGGGCACATCAAAAAATTTCTTCATAACTCCCGAAGTCTCAAATTGCAATAGCCTTTATAAGGTGTGGTTTTAATCCACTAAAGAATATATAAATTTTTCTATCATTGTTGATAACAAAACCCGAAGCATACTTTGAAAGGCCAGTGAAATTATCGTCATAGGTTGTGATAGATTCTCCTTCTTTTTTCTTGAGCTCTATGAATTCTCTCTCAATCTTCGTACGAAGAGTTCATGGGAAATACTTATTAAGAAACTTTATCTGAAAGTCTTCCCATTACATCTCTTCAATTTCCTCCCTTGGCCTGGTGTTCATAATCAAATCCCACCATTTATCGGATTCTCCTTCTAGAAGATAAATGGATAGAGTCACCTTCTCCGTCTCAGAACAATGAATCATAGAAAAGATCTTCACCATGGAGTTGACCCACTATTCTACAACTAGTGGATCAGAAGATCCACTAAACGTCGGTGGTTGTTGTCACATAAAACATTTGATAGCCAATTTCTCCCTCTTTATTGAAGGAGGAATTTCCCCATTATTATGGTTATTGTTCATAACCTGATATAATTCTGTAAGCATCTCCATGAAGTTTTGAACTCCACCTCCCAAATCATTGGGGATGTCGTCCGGGCAATCATTGCATTGGACCTCACATGAGTAGTTGGCCTTATTTCTCTTGGTTCCCACCATTTTCTAAAATAAAAAAGGATATAACAAAACATAAGTAAACAAGTCATTAAAAACTTATTCATTTAAAAACTTTTTTACCAAAAACATAGCATATGGGATCCCTATGTAAATATTCTTGTGTGCATATTTTTACTTAGTCCCATGGTAGAGGTTTTCTCTGGGGTTCACTAATCCTAGTTCCCAAATTAGCTAAACCATTCCTCTGATACAAAAAATAGAAAACCATAATTTTCCTACAATACTATTACATCATTTTAAAGGTAAACAACATAATATTATTACACATACAGGATCCAATGGTTTAGTGTCTTGGGAAAACTAGGACTATACATATCAATTAAAACATCAAGCATAAAAATTTATTTAATTTCTTCTTCTCAAGATTCTTATTGGCACTTGACCTCTCTTTATTACATGTAACCACCTGAGTATATAAAAGAAATGGGGTGAGCTAAAATCCTAGTAAGAGTATAGATAAGAACAATATAGCATGGGGTGAGCATAATCATGACATAAAAAAAAGATCATGAACATGAGAGGAGAATAAATAAAAGACTTGAAATATAGATATGCATAAAAATGAAACATCATGTCTTAGTGGTTAACTACCACACATACTTGTGAACCAAGCTAGAATATTTTTCACACATCATTTCACATTTACTCATGAGATTCATCACTTTACCCAATGCATTGGAGCACTGTATAATTAAGGGTGCACCCGTTATATCATAACATTATCATCATCACGCTTTCCACATGGAACATATATCAAAAGTGAACATAACTAACCCATGTAAAGGAATGGGTTACATCTCATAAGAACTAATTCATAAACTTTTGGTTCCCCAAACAAAGAGGGAATAACACACTGGATACAAGAACTATCAACCTTGAATGAGAAGTAAAAGGTGAGTTCTTAAAAGAAGAGTTATTTTGGAAAACATTTTGTTTCAAATAAACAGTTCTGGTAAACATTTATATCCCAGAAAAGGAAATAAAATGATGAACAAATGATCTTTAAGGAGTAAACATGTTAAATATGGAGTGAAAGAGGGAGAAACCGAAGGATGAAAGTTAGGTTCAATAATTTCCCCTTACCTTGTATCTGAATACATCCTTCTCTTTAATGTCATGTATAATGAAATTATATTAATTATTTAGAAATCAAGAACCTTTTTGACATTAATATGGTTCATTATGGTTTCATTAAGTGATTTTATGTTCCTTTGGATTAGTTATAGATTTTAAAAACATTATTCGAAAATGTTTGTTTTTATGGTTTTCTTTAGTGGTTCACTTTGCATTCTTTAATTGAAGTTCAGGTAGAACATGTGTAAACATCCAAAAATGATATAACATGTTATTAATGATATTAAAGGAGTTTTAATGATCTAATAATGAATTATATTAGATCCATGTGAATGAATCATTAGATAATAATTAACTGATGATTGTTTGGGTTAATTTGAGAAATTTTTCAGTCATAATGAACTTGTTTTATTTAATCCCTAGTAATATGGTTATAAGTTAGTTACAAAACTTCAAATAGGATGTAATACAAATAAAATATTCTTTATCAACTATATAAATGGTTTCATTGTCATATCTGGAGGTATAAATGGAAGAAGAAATCATGTCCTTCTTGAAGGTGATAAATTAACACCTCACGAATAACTTTCTCTTTAATAAAATAAAAGGAAGATGGAAAGGGGGTTGGATGATATAATATCCCATTAGCATTATAAAATTTAATTAAATATGTAATACTGGAGTTACAATACCATTTGGATGAAGATAGGCGGGGAGAGATCAAGAAATGAACTTGAACATGAAAGCAAATTAAAGGAGAAGAGGGAGAGAAATTAACTTTTTAATCCTCCTCTTGAGATCCTCCTTAAAGAAGCTAGGCTTGGTCTTTTGATGAGACCAGCAGCTCTTGGACGTGGGAGAGGGGCTAGAGAAGTTGTTTGGGAAGAGTTTAGAGAAGTATTGGAGCTTGAGAGGTGTGAGGAAAAGGGGGTGTGAATGGTGGTTTTAATAGTGGAGGGGAGAGGGATTTCCTTAATATAAAATTCATTAGTTTATTAATTTCACCTAAGACAAGGAATAGTGAGTATTGAATGAAAAAAATTAGTAAATAAGGCATGTGAGTTCGATATTTGGGTTCTTACATCACTTGTGATGTCAGGAATGGTGGGTTTTAATTATAATGTATTTATATAGTAAATTAATGTATTTTACTATTCACAAAAAATTCAAGTATTTTAGAAAAATATCAAAATTTTACCCCAACCATTTTTAGACATGTAGAATCCAAAAATGAATTCCATTTTTCAAAAATAATTTTCTAAATATGATTAATTTAATATTTAATTATAATCCTAGTTTATTACTAAAAAACAGTTTTCAAACATTCATTTACCTATTCTAAAATATAGGTACATCATACTTTCACTTGAATATTATTTTTATAATATCATAGGTAAGGTTACTATTAATTAGAGTATATAACTATTAATAAGGGTGTGTTACTATTCATAAGGGTATGTTACTATTCACCAAAAATTATTTTTCTTTTATTAGACTCCAAAAATCATCTTGAACACAAACGTGTAGGTCAGATTTTCAAAATTCCAAACACAGAAGTGAAAAACTTATTTTTAAAGGTCACTTATCACTTATTAGTTCATTATGTTGTGTTTTCATGTTATTTTATAAAATAATTATAACAATTTAATTTCCATTGAAAAAACTTTGGGTCGTTACATTCTTCCCCCCATAAGAAATTTCGCCCCCGAAATTTCACTTTACAAAAATAGGTGAGGGTGTTTCTCCTTCATTGCCTCTTCTGGATCCCATTTTTCATCCTCAAACTTATGGTTCCTCCACAACAATTTGACAGGATGGGTTGTCTTGTTGCGTAGAACCTTATCTCCTCGATACAGAATCTTTATTGGTTGCTCCTCATAGGAGAGATCATCTTCCAGCTGCACCACCTCTGAGTTTAGTGGATGTGAGGGGTCCAGGATGTACTTCCTCAGTAGTGATACATGAAACACATCATGAACTTGATCCATATTCAGTGGAAGTGCGAGAAGATAGGACACAACTCCTATGTGGTCAAGGATCTCAAAGGGTCCAATATACTTTAGGATTTACTTCCCGTTCTTCCCGAATCTCATGACTCTCTTCCATGGAGATATTTGAAGGAAGACTTTGTCTCCAAAATCGAACTCCAAGTCCCTTTGA
This sequence comes from Viscum album, assembly GCA_963277665.1. Classification (NCBI taxonomy): domain Eukaryota; kingdom Viridiplantae; phylum Streptophyta; class Magnoliopsida; order Santalales; family Viscaceae; genus Viscum; species Viscum album. The sequence goes on from OY728122.1 coordinate 82,767,631, forward strand.
CAGTTGTCAACATAGTGATTTTTTCAACTTTGAGCAGTTTTGATGTGTTTCTAGATGACTTGAACCATCTCTGTCATATCTTGAACAAGATCGGGTCCCAGTAGCTTTATTTCTCCAACTTCATCCCAACAGGTTGGAGTTCTACATCACTTTCCATACTAAGAGTCATATAGAGACATCTTAATACTTGAGTGGAAGATATTTTTGTAGGAGAACTCAACCAATGGGAGATGCAGATCCCAACCACCTTTGAATTAAAGAGAGAATGCTCTTAGCATATCTTCAAGTGTCTGAAGAGTCATTTCATATTGGCCATCAGTTTGGGGGTGATAGGTTGTGATGAAATTTAATTCAGTACTCAAATCATGTTAAATGCTCCTCCAGAATTTAGATGTGAACCTTGGATCATGGTTAGAGACAATTGAGAGTGGAACACCATGCAGTCTCACCACTTCCTTCACATATATCTTTTCATGTTGTTCAAGTGAGTGATCTTCTCGAATAGAGATAACATGGGAATTCATGGTGAGTCGGTTAACCACAACCCATATCGCATTATTTCCCTTCAACATCTTCGGGAGACCCATGACAAAGTCCATAGTAACATTTTCCCATTTCCACATGGGTATAGGAAATGGCTGCATCATACCTTTGGACTTTTGTCACTCAGCTTTAACTTGCTGACATACCAAGCACCTTGATATTTTTTATACAATATTCTTCTTCATGTTATCCCACCAGAAGAGTTCTTAGATATCACTGTACATTTTGGTACTCCTAGCTTGGATAGAGAAAGTTGAGCTATGCACATTATCCAATAGCTCCTTCTTTATCCTAGGTGATGAAGGTACACTAAGCCGCATTCCAAACCGAATCACACCATCATCATTGATATTGAACTCTTGCATATTCTCTTCCTTTGCTGCATTCATGCTCTTTTGTATCTCCACATAATCCCTTTGTGCTTCCTTAATCTTCTCCTGGATGGATTGTTTTGTAATCATTTGGGCATGGTAGGATGTATCCCCTTACCTTATGATTTCCAAATCCATTATTTTCATATCTAAGGAGATAGGGTCTTTCTCAATCAACAACATAGATAGAGTAGCAGGTTCATTTCTCCTTAGAACATCAGCTACCTTGTTCGCCTTTCCAGGATGATAGTGAATAGATCAATCGTAATCCTTGATTAGCTCTAACCATCTCCTTTGACACATGTTCAGATCCTTTTTGTGTGAATATATACTTTAAGCTCTTGTGGTCGGTGTCTATGTCACACTTCTCACCATAAAGGTAGTGCCACAATATTTTCAAGGCAAAAATCATGGCTGTTAGCTCTAGATCATGCATCGGGTAGTTCTACTCATGGATATTCAACTGTCGTGAGACATATGATATCACATTGTCATATTTCTTGAGTACACAACCGAAGACTTTCTTTGAAGCATCACTGTATATCACAAAACATTATCCATTTTTTGGTAGTGTGAGTACAGGTGTAGTGATCAACGTTATCTTTAGCTCCTTGAAACATCTTTCACATTCTTCTGTCCAGACATACTTTACCCCTTTCCTTGTTTGTGTAGTTAGCGGGCTTGACAAATGTGAGATGTTTCTCAAAAAACGTTGATAGTATCCAGCTAATCCATGAAAACTACGGATTTATGTGACACTAGAGGGCATGGGTCATTCCTCAATTGCCTTTGTTTTTGAAGGATCCTCAACAATGTCCTCACTTGTGCTAACATTTCCCAAGAACGTGACTTGATTCATCTAAAAGTCTAACTTGCTGAACTTGGTGTACAACTTCTCCTTTCTCAAAGTCGCCAACAAAAGTCATAGATGTTCATCATGTTCCTCATTTCTCTTGGAGTAGATGAGAATATCATCAATAAACACTACCAAAAATTTGTCAAGGTAATGTCTAAAGACTCTATTCATCAAATACATGAAGATTGTAGGGGCATTAGTAAGTCCAAAGGGCATCACCAAAAACTCATAGTCACGTACCTTGTACAGAAGGAAGTCTTCTGAATATCTTCCTTCTTCACATTTACCTGATGATATCCAGAATGAATATCCCCCTTTAAGAAGTATTGAGCTCCTATTAACTGGTCGAACAAGTCATCAATCCTTGGGATAGGATACGTTTTCTTTATGGTGATCTTGTTGAGTTCCTGATAATCAATACATAGCTGCATTGTTCCATCCTTCTTCTTTTAAAAGAGCACAGGCGCACCCCAAGGTGAAGCTCTATGGCGTATGAACCCTTTTTCAAGATTCTCTTGCATCTGCTTCTTTAACTCCTCCAGTTTGATAGGATCCATCCTATAGGGACACTTTGAGATAGGAGTTGCTCCGGGTAAGAGTTCAGTTGAGAACTGTACCTCACGAACCAGGGGAATTTCGGGTAACTCTTTGGGAAATACATCGTCGTATTCCCTCACGATGGGAATTTCCTCAAGGTTAGAACTTTTATTCAACTCAGCCATTTGGGAATGTAATGTTTCTTCATAGGGAGTAAACACCCACACCATTGAAGGATTTTTCAAAGGAGATTCATGACCTTCCTTTCATTTGTAAAGAATCATGGGATGGTTCGGAATATGAAAAGATATTTCCTTTTCCTGGCAGTTGATATGTGCTCTATTTAATGAGAGCCAATCCATTCCCATTATATCATCGAATTCCACCAAGGGAAGTATTACGTGATTTTTTGAAAGAATCTTCCCACTTATGCCAACAGGAGAAGATTCAAACACATGGGTGGCAATGATCGCACCACTTTGTGTTTTTACAGATATCTCTACTTCAAGGTTTCGAGGCTTCAATTATATAGCTGTAGAAAACTTGGAATATATAAAGGAATGTGTAGAACCAGAATCAAATAATACTTTTTCCATTCTTGAGTGAATAGGAAGTGTACCTTGTACGAATTCATTATCATGATCCACCTCTGCAATAGTGATGGCATAAGCCTTCCCTTGTTCCTTTGGCTTTGGTGGCTGCTGATGCTGATTACCCTCGAGAACTCAAGGTTTAGTGCACTGGTTTTCATAGTGCCCTAGCTCCCAACAGTTGTAGCATTGACCCATGAGTTGTTATCTCCTTTATTATTCCACATTCTCCTTCCTTTTTGTGTCTTTTCAACACTCTTGAGCTTGGTGCCCTTCTTTCCAAAACTTGAAGCACTTCCCCATCCTTTTGAGGTAGGTCCCATGGTGCAACTTCCAATATTTTTGGAATGTGGGTTGTTGAGTTTTCTTCCCACTTTCGTCATTAGATCCTCCAGATTGAAACTCTATCTTCCGTTTCTTATCCCCATAGCCATGGGACCATTCTCCAAACTCCATCTCCACTTTGAGGGCACATCGAACAACTTATTCATAACACCCGAAGTCTCGAATTTCAAGATCCTTTAAAAGGTGTGATTTTAATCCACTAAAGTATCAATCAATTTTGTTATCATTGTTGATAACAAAACCTGAAGCGTACATTATAAGCCTTGTGAAATTCACTTCATAGGTTGTGACAGATTATCCTTCTTTTTTCTTGAGCTCTATGAATTATCTCTCCATCTTTATATGAAGAGTTTGTGGGAAATACTTGTTAAGAAACATTATCTTAAAGTCTTCCCATTCCAACTCTTTAATTTACTCCCTTGTCTTGGTGTTCTTAATCAAAGACCACCATTGATCGGCTTCTACATCTAGATCATAAGTGGATAGAGTCACCTTCTCCATCTCAGAACAATGAAGCATAGAAAAGATCTTCTCTATGGAGTTGACCCACTATTCTGCAACTAGTGGATCAGAAGATCCAGTAAGCGTCGGTGGTCGTTGCCGTATAAAACATTCGATAGCTAGTTGATTCCACTTTGGTGAAGGATATGTTCCCCATTATTATGGTTATTTTTCATAACCTGAGATAATTGAGTAAGCATCTCCAGGAATTTTTGAACTCCACCTCCCAAATCATTAGGGATGTTGTCTGGGAAATCGTTGCATTGGCCCTCACACGAGTTGTTGGCATGATTTCTCATGGTTCCCACCATTTTCTAAAATAAAAAAGGTTAGAACAAAACATAAGTAAACAAGTCATGAATAAATTATTCATTTAAAAAAATTTGTACCAAAACCATAGCATATGGGATCCCTATGTAAATATTATTGTGTGCATATTTGTACTTAGTCTCATGCTAGATATTTTCTCTAGGGTTCACTAATCCTAATTAAAAAATTAACTAAACCTTTCCTCTGATACCAACTTTAGAAAACCTTCCTTTTATAATATTTTTATTACATCATTTTAAAGGTAAACAACATAATAGTATTTCACATAGAGGATCCAATGGTTTAGTGTCTTGGGAAAACTAGGACTATGCATAACAATTACAACATCAATCATGAAAAATTATTTAATTTCTTATTCTATATCTTCTTATTGGAACTTGACCTATCTTTAGTACATGTATCCACCTGAGAATATACATCAAAAGGGGTGAGCTAAAAGCCCAGTAAGAGGATAGATAAGAACAATATAGCATGGGATGAGCATAATCATGACATAGGAAAAAGATCATGAACATCATAGGAGCATAAATAAAAGACTTGAAATGTGCAAATGAATAAAAATGAAACATCATGTATTAGTGGTTAGCTACCACACATACTTTTGAACCAACATAGCATCTTGTTAACATATCATCTCAAATTTACTCATGAGATTCATCACTTTAACCAATGCATTGGAGCACTGTATATTTCCGGGCGCACTAGTCATATCATAATATTATCATCATCATGCTTGCCACATGGGACATATATCCAAAGTTAACAAAACTAACCAATGTAAAAGAATGGGATACATCTCATAATAACACATTCATAAACATTGGGTTCCCAAATCAAAGAGTGAATAACATACTTGATACAGGAACTATCATCCTTGAATGAGAAGTAAAAGGTGTGTTCTTAAAAGAAGTGTCCTTTTGGAAAACATTTTGTTTGACATAAACAGTATTGGTAAACATTTATATCCCAGAAAAAGAAATAAAATGATGAAAAAATGATCTTTAAGGAGTAACCATATAAAAAATGGTGTGAAAGACGGAGAAACCGAATGATGAAAGTTGTGTTCGAGAATTTCCCCTTACCTTGTATCTAAATGATTCCTTCTCTTTAATGTCCTATATAATGACATTATATTCATTAATTATAAATCCAGAACCTTGTGTACATTAATATGGTTTATTTTGATTTCATTTAGTGATTTTATGTTCCTTTGTATGAGTTATAGAGTTTAAAAACATTATTCGTGAATGATTGTTTTTATGTTTTTCTTGAGTGGTTCACTTTTATTCTTAAATTGAAGTTCGGGTAGAAAATGGGTAAACATCCAGAAATGATATTACATGTTATTAATGATATTACAAGAGTTTTAATGATCTTATAATGAATTATATTTGATCCATGTGGATGAATCATTATATAAGAATTAACTGATGATTGTTTGGGTTAATTTGAGTGATTTTTCGATCATAATGAACATGTTTTATTTTATCACTAGTAATATGGTCATAAGTTAGTTCTAGAACTTTAAATTAGAGGTAATTAATATAAAATATTCTGGTTCAACCATATAAATGGTTTCATGACCATATCTGAAGGTAGAAATGGAAGAAGAAAGCATGTCGTTCTTGAAGGTGATAAATTAACACCTCACGAACACCATTCTCTTTAATAAAATAAAAGGAAGAGGGAAAGGGGTTTGGATGATATAATATCCCATTATCATTATAACATTTCATTACATGTATAATACTTGAGTTACAATACCATTTGTATGACGTTAGGTGGGGAGAGATCATGAAATGAAATTGAACTTGAAAGGAAATTTAAGGAGAAGAGGGAGAGAAATTACCTCTTAAATCCTCCTCCTGAGATCCTCCTTAAGGAAGCTAGGATTTGTCTTTTGATGATACCATTAGCTCTTGGACGTGGGAGAGGGGCTAGGGAATATTTTTATGTAGAGTTTAGAGAAGGATTGGATCTTGAGAGGTGTGAGGAAATGACGGTGTGAAGGGTAGTTTTTATAATGGCGGGGGGAGGGGTTTCCATAATATAAAATTCATTAGTTTATTAATTTCCCCTAAGACAAGGAATAGTGAGTCTTTAATGAACATGAATAGTAAATAAGGCATGTGAGTTCGAGATTTGGTTGCTTACATCACTTGTGATGTCAGGAAATGTGGGTTTTAATTATAATGTATTTATATGGTAAATTAATGTATTTTACTATTCCCCAAAAATTATAGTATTTTAGAAAAATCCCAAAATTTTACCCCAACCATTTTTCGACATGTAGATTCAAAAAATGAAGTCTATTTTTCAAAAATAATTTTCTAAATATGATTAATTTCATATTTAATTAAAAGTTTTAAAACATTCATTTACTTATTCTAAAATATAGGTACATCATACTTTCACTTGAATATTATTTTTATACTATCATAATTAAGGTTACTATTAATTATAGTATATCACTATTCATAAGGTTATTTTACTATTCATAAGGGTTGGTTACTATTAACGAAAAATTATTTTTGTTTTATTAGACTCCAAATATCATCTTGAACACAATCGTGTATGTCTGATTTTCAAAATTGCAAACACATAAGTGAAAAAATTATTTTTAAAGGTCACTTATCTCATAGTAGTTCATTATGTTCATTTTCATGTTATTTTATGACATAATTATAAGAAGGGAATTTCCATTGAAAAAACATTGGGTCGTTACACGCAGTGACTACCCCACGCCCGCCTTCTATAGGCCTAGGGCTGGTGACTAGCACCGGAAAGGCATATCCCTAAAACAAGGAAGGCATTTCCTTTTGACCAGAAAACTCACAAAATCCAAGAACACAACAAGATACATGCACAAATTAAACTATATAGTAAATAGGGTGAGTACAGTAAGTAAAGGGGCTGGAATACAGGCTCAACTAGAAAGTACAAGTAAAACTAAAAACAACTCCTATGAACACCTACCAAGGATCCTACCTGAAGGGTAGGTACGGCTCTCAAACGGTCATCTCTGTTGTTCATCTATTATAATGGTCCACCTCCGAGCAGCCTCCAGTCCTAGCACCCTCAGCCTCGATCAATTTTGTCTATCGTCTTCATAAGACACAACAAGGTGCGGGCGTGCCCCATGCAGGGGTGAGTATAACAACACTCAGTAGGGACCCTGAGACCCCTGAATGTCTCTTGGAATCCACAAAGTATAATCCACAAAGAAAGACAGCAATTACAAAGCACGAAGCAACAATCTCCCTACTTAGGGATATTCCCATAGATATACCTATGTTATCAAGTAACCAAACTCATTCAAGAGGAACACATAGCCCATCTATTTAGCCAAAAGCACAACTATCCCATGAAGGAAATAATACCACGTAGGTAGCACCACATAGAGGAGTACCACAAAGGTAAAGACTCCGCTCACACCAGGTATAACTTAAGTATGGAAGTATAGATGATTAGTTGTATTTCTAGATCATCTTACTTCGTTGATAAGCTCTATTGTTGACCCACATCGGATCAAAGATGTCCCACACAGGATCTGAAGATAACCCACACATGATCTGTAGATGCTGACCCACATAGGATCCAAAGATGACCCACACAAGATCGGTAGATTCTGACCCACACAGGATCTGAAGATGACCCACACAGGATCTGTAGATTCTTTAAGTACAGCCAGCCATAGGGTTCATGCACTAAGCACGCTTGATTCTGGGAGGATCCTCTCCGCAAGCCATAGGTCAATACTTCAACTACCATGAAGTCCCATGAAGAAGTATCCCAAAGGTCCATCACTTCATAAGGGACCCAACACGATTGACGGTGTGTCAATGAGATGCCCGGTCTATAAGTTATTAGTGATTCCTTTCCAAGGGCCCAGTAGGATTCGGGTTCGATCCAACCTAGAAATACTCCAAATTTATCCAAAACTCCAGAAGAGTATCCCAAAAGTACCTTCTCATTCCAAGTGTTCTGGCACCGCAGACATTTCTTCAAACATGCACTCGTTTGTCAAGATATGGCCAAAAAGACGTATCAGGGTCCAGATGGGCCTGGGTCAGGTCTGACCCGGCCTAGGCCGACCCGACCCGATTCGGGTCACCCGACCCGGTCTGGGTCTGGCCCGGATGGGCGGGACTACGGTGGGCCCGACCGGCTGGGTGGCCCATAGTGCGGCCCGATGGGCGTCCCACGGGGCGGCCCGCGGCTGGCGTGGCCCGCCATGGTGGGGGTGGGGCCCACCCTAGCAGCCACATAGGGGATGCGCCCCATGGGATTCCTAAATGGACAGAGGGCCGTTTGGTTATGGAAAACCCATTCGCACCGGGTGGTGCTGCCTGCTGGAACTCGGGACCCACTGTAGCGGGTCCTGCTCAGCGTGACGCGGTCGGTCGGGGTTCTAGTTGGCTCACCTTCCAGCGGTGCCGGCATGCACCGTTGTTGCCTCTGCGGTCGGCTGGGTGTCAGCTACTCTCTAGGCTCTCCGTCAGGACTTGGAAGTCGCGACCTCTACCACCAGCGGCATAGACGTGCGCCGCCCCGGCTTCCACGCGGTTGGCCGCCAGCCTCCTCTGCCACGGCCGATGGGCTGCAACCTCCTTTTGCGGCGCGATTGCGCCGCCACCTGTACCCTTCCAGCGCCGATCACCGGTGGACTTCCATGGGTAACCGAGTGAGCTCTGGTGGCCCATTCTTCAAACCAAAGGAATCGTTGTGTTTCCCGATATGTCGCCTTTTCATCAATCCCATCAAGGTTGAGTTCCGCTCAACCCGAAGTTTCACCCGTGAACAACACGTCAAACAACAAAGTAGTAGAGGGATCAAGTCATGTTTGTTTGGCCCATGCCATTTGAATTAGACTAATATCATGCTTCTTAAGAATATTAAATCAACGTAAATAAACAAATAATATTCAAGAACAAAACCTACCTTAATCGTTCATTGGAGATGGCATGAGTAACAAGATGAAGACGATGAAGGAGACACTGGCGTTCGTCGCTCCAGCAATACGCTTTTGATCCGTGCTCCAATGTAGGTTCAACATTTGTGATCCGAAGATTTTTTCTTCATTGGAGGATATTCTTTGTTGGAGGATGTTCTTACACCAAGAGTTCTCCAGCAAAAGAGTTTTCCAATAATTCTCAATTCTAGGAGATGTGAGGAGACAATCCCCCTAATTAAGTTTAAGAGGTCATTAATTGTTCAATTCATGATGGCTCATTAATTGGGGAAGGGTTTCCAAGAGTTACACCACATTAAAAGAGGGGTTTCAAGGTCAGGTGGTCCCCACCACCAAATTCAAAAAGTGGTGGAGGGATTTAAAATAAAAAAACTTTTGTTTTATTTTTATTCCTCCTCAAAAACCAATATTTCCATCTTCCACCCTCGACCCACTGCGGTCGAGGTGAAGGCCTCCTTAATCAAAAAATCAATAATGCAATTTCAATGATGTCCTCATATTTCAATTCCGAGCATCGGTTCAAAAGTTACAAATTACCACTGGCACTTTTACTGAACGTACCTTAAAGAAAGTTTGGAAATTCATTCTCGGCACTCCGGGCCTCAAAATCACTTGCCGTCAATTTTGGTAGACTCGAAATATTTTCATATAATTAAGAAAATACATGGAAAATTCTCGGTCATTACACAAATTTATCTTCTATAAAATCCAACATTAAAAATGTTATACTTATTAAAGTATGAATGTGACAAATTTAACATCACTTGAAATAAAATAAAATAAATATCATAATATCTTCTATAAAGATCCAAATGGCCACTTTCTCATCCTTTGGATGCTTTTGGTTGAGATATACTTGACCAATATGATTTGGTCAAATGTTTAAGCCTTTTATGGTTATTAGTATTTTACAACAAATTATTTTATGGATTTCTCATCAATTAATTAATTTTTACATCATCAAATTATAAGACTTTAAGATAATTAGTAAATTCTTAAAAATTAAAATTAAATTACCATGATGTAGGTAACTATTTTATCCTTACACGGACTATTTATGTCTTAATATATCACCTGGTTATCCCTATATTAAAATTATTATACTTATAAGAAATATGAGGTTGATATTTTATCACTTTCATTTGTTTTATTAATATCTATGTCATTTTCATTATCATGTGGCCCTTAAATGACTATTTTCTGAACCTAGGATGTTAAGGGTATAATTATATTCATTCCAAAATATTTTGGTAGTTTTTAAGATAATTTTATTATCCTGATCATATTATTTGATACACTAATTCACTCGATTTACCTTTAACAACGTTAAATAAAAATTACCATAGTTACTATTCATAATATCCAAAAAAATAAAAGCAACCTATTGAAATAATTTAGACCTATTAATTCCAAATATTAAATCAATTTTTCATAATTTAAAACACATAATTGGCAAAAATTAATTTAAAATTAATTCCTGTTGTCAGAAACCGAAAGATGGTTTTTAAGAAAAAACAATTATCAAAATGTTGACATGTGTTTATGTCCAATTTAAGAGTGAAATTATTTCCAATGAAAAAAAATTGATTAAATGATAAAAATATAATCCATTTATACTTTTAAACCATTAAATAAGATTATTTAACCATTTAAATTATTTTTGATGGAAAACGTTGTTTTCAATTAAAATTTTATGTATTTTTAATATTCATCAAAACATGTTAATTGTCATTAAATTATTAAAAATTCATCCAAAGTGAATTTTGATGTCTAGATTCTAAAAAAGAAGTTTATTTTTTCAAATAGAACATATATAGGTGTCAAAAACTAAATTTTAAATGGGTGTGCCATCAAAAGGCGGCAAAACAACATTTTTTTATTTCGTTTTTCTGAAAATTGAATTAATTCTTATATCATGTCTAGAAAATATATAAGATGGATTTTAATGATATATAAATTTAAAAAAGTGTTTATACTATTCATAATAGCTAGATTATATCCCATTAAATAATAATATTTTAATAGTGTTTTTTAGTGAAACTCGGTGTTACACACCACACCAGCTATTGAGGAAGGTCACTCTTGCGTGTAACGCAAGACAAGCTATTGAGGAAGGTCACCCTTTGGTGTTTCGTATAACATAATCCAAACATAGTTCATTTATAAATTTAATAAAATATATACTCAGTGTTGCGTGAAATATAATCTATCTAAAGAACTTGAAATTTTGTTTAACACAATCCAAGAATATTGTTGTGTATACTTCAAGCTAATGCGGTGTTGCATATAGGGAAATCTAATATTTGTGTAGCATACAACACAAGACATCAAAAAAATAAAAAAGAATCAATCTCATAAAATCTCAGGGTGTTACATAGATTATATGTCCCATGTTATAGAAACCCCTTTTGAGGCTTTATATTCCAAAATTTTAAGGGTTGGGGATAACATCATGGGTTTATTTTTTGAGACATATTTTGTGAGGTAATTATTGGTTATTACTTACGAAAAAATAAAAGGAATAAGATAAAATTTTTGGTTAAAATTTGTTATGGTTATTTTTTAGGATTTTATCTCATTTTGGATATTTTATAAGAATTATATATTTTTTGAAAAAGGACCACAAGCAGACCATGTGATAACCTGTCACGTCGGACAAGGATGCAAGAATCAAACTGACAACCGAAGTGTGGCTGGGATTTATTTCCTACCACTTGACTATGTGAATTCCCTATTTATTATGACTTATTCAATTTAGTTAAATGATTTTACAGATAAAAAATAATTTTATTTGGTGAACATATGTTTAATGAAACTGGTATCCTTAGTATAGAAAATTATTTGGTGATTAAGTGATAAATGTTATTTTGGAAATATTATATACCTAAGGAAAATAGAGAACTATGGGATTTAATTTTAGGAGTGATGGTTGAATTTTATTTTGGAATAATCTATGTTTTTATTGTGGACATATGGTGATTTTGGTTATTTATGAAAATGATTAACCTATCATGGAGAATATGATATTATGTTAATTAATTTTCAGTATGAGACTTTAAGAGTCGTTAATATTATTTGGAGGTAAATGTTAAGATTTATTGTGGAATACTATGTGATCAAATCATTCAGAATTTTGGTTTTAAATATAATTTTGGATTATTTTGATGAATTTTAAGGACATTTGTTTGTTGAATGGTGTATGTAGAACTTTGGTATTACTATTGAATTTTGGAGATTAAAAGATTCCCTTCTCCTTATAATGGATTATTATTTTGGGAGATTATCTGATCTTTTACTAATCACTTTGGTTTTGGATAATGTTTAAAGGTAATAAAAATAGATAGTCAACCTGTTATAGAGGATATGAGTTTTTATAAGTTTATTATAGTGCTTCATTCATGACAAACTCATCTTTAATACTCATTATTTGAATAAATAGATGAGTGTATGGTGGAAATTGATTAAAGGATGATACACTATCTTTCAAGAAAGTATATTTCCCTATGTTATTATTCTAATTAGTAAAATAATTCCACAACATTATAAAAGAGATATTAAAACAAAAATGTTTTTCATTTACTTTTACTACTATTAAATAAAACAATGTTTAACCCATCACAAGTTTATGGTTTTGTGATGGATAACCATAGAATGACCATGTTCTATATCACTCTCAATTAGTCTTTGAGAGTTAGTTTTATCATCCATGACCATGTTTTCCTATAGAGAACCCTATAATAAGATATATCATGCGACCTTTGTACTTATCTTTCATTATTTTAATGTGATAGTTTTATTGACTGATTTTCTGATGTGGTATTTTCATGGAAGTTTTCAAGACCAAAGTGAAAATTGTGAGGATGTAATTTTGAAAAGGGGGAATGATGTAACATCATAAGTATTTATAGAATAATAAATTTTCATATCTTTTAATTTTTTTAATTTATTATTAATTTTTATTTAAAAGGGACACTATGTATGATATTTTACTCAACACGCAAATGTGGGTTTCTCCAAAATCTTACATTGCACACACCACTAAGTTATACTAATGAATAATACAATAATATTATTATTATTTTAAATGGTATTTAATTCTGAGACATTTTATTAGAGGTAATGAATATAATTAACTATATTATTATTTTACATATTTTTTTAATATATTAACATTTATCTAATTAATTTTAGAGGCTTAAAATGAGAATGAATCTAATTTTAAGCACAAAATATTCCAATATTTTTAAAAGGTTGTCTTACCATATTTTGATGGTGAATCCTTTTTAAATATTGTTTTCATCACTTTTATATGTAATATTTGATAAATTAAAATTCTTATTTATAATGGGGACAAAAAAAAATTCATTGATTGAAATTTTGGTATTTCTCTAATAAAATCCATATTTTTATGAATAGTGAAAAAATCGCATTTTAATTCAAAACTGCCTTTACGTCTAATTTATTTATATAGTTAGATTGTCATTTTAATTGTTTTTAAATTTTAATTATATTATTTTTTTATAATTTAATCCAATTATCATCATTGGAAGTAATTTCACATTTAAATTTCGCATAAACACATGTCAATCTTTTGAATGTTTTTACTTCTTAAAAACATGTTTTCTGGTTTTGACAACGCGAATTAATTTTAAATTAATTTATACTAATTCTATGTTTTGAATTTGTAAAATTAGATTCAATATTTTTAATAAGAAGGTATAAATTATATAAATAGAAAACTTTTATTTTTGGACATTATGAATAATAACTTCAATAATATTTTTATGTTCCTCGGTTAAAGGGCTAATCAGGTAAATAAGGGTAAAAAATATTATTATCATAATATAATACTATCCTAACACATGTCCTATTACCATTTGTTGAGATATGGCCGACCATGAGCATCATTAGTTTGATTTTAGGACCCTATGGAGCCACTTGGGTGTGATAATGACCTTTTATAATATTTATTTTAATGAATAGGGAAATATAACATAAACATGTATCTCCTAACTAAAACAATTTTAAATTGGTTTATGTAAATAATATCATTGACTATAAATATTAACTAGAAAGATAAAAATATTTCTTACATCATGGTATTTTCTTTATAATTTTTAGACATTATATAAATAAATTTATTTATGAAACAATGATGAAGTTGTGATTACCTTATTAATGAAAGTTTCAAATAAATGATATTATAAATTTTAAAATAAATGTAATTTGAACAATTTTATGTCATAAAATATTTTTTTTGATGACATTTACTTGTTATGGATGGTTTAATTCCTTTTTTATGTAATAAATTTATTATTACTTTAAGAAAAATCAATTACTAAATAGTGTCAAAATTGACATAAATGAGTTTTTTTAAAAAAATACTACTGTATTAAATTATATAATAGTCCTAAAAATATAATATTAGGCATAATGACTTATATATTGTTAAAAATTTCATTAATTATCCCCTTGTGCTTCTCTTGGAATTTAATAGTAACTATAGTAACCATATATTATGAAAATAAACGAAGATGTGTTAAGAGTTAATATTTTTAACTATGGGTTAAAGCTAAAAGATAAGGTTAATTTTGTGACATAAACTTGTCTAAAATCTATTGGTTGAGAGGATTTGGACCCATAACCATATTATCCACATATTTTATTACTTTGGGACTATTATAAATCTAACATAAATTTATAATAAAATTATATTTCAAGATTTTCCTAAAGTGCCTCTCCTCCCTCTTATAAAAGGTCACCAACTATACCCACTTACCCGCACCACTCAAGCCCCTTATCTCCTCCAAATTCTGCTCAAATAATCTCCCAAAAAACTTACCTTACTCCTAGAATCCTTACATTGGTCATAAAGTAATTCAAGAAATCCTTTTAGCTGAAATCAAAAAAAGTTAACTGATTTAGAGGTAACATCTTCTGTCAATATTCTTCCATTCATTTTCCTTATCCACCACCTAAGCTATTTTTATTACATTATTTTATAAAAAAACCAGTACATAAATACACTAAGATGTTTTTATGCTATTTTTTTGACTTAAACATACACACACCTCTATCTAATGGATATAAAACCCATTGTTTCGGTGTGCAGTGAACTACTGCCTCACGAAACGATGATTGTTCAATTTTCTCCTACCACATCTCATAGTGGATATTATGATAGATCTTTATTTATATGATATATATTATATTTTTATTTTATCTATGATTTTTTATTTTTTATTTACGACATACCTTTATTCTTTCCATAATGTGTGAATACGATAATTTCATTTGAGGAACTGTGGACTACCACCCCCTCAAACTGATATGACTCGTTCATGGCATACATGGAACATATAAAGGATGAAATTAACAAACCTATGTTACATATATAACATATATATTATACAAGAATTATAATATACCTATTTATCAGATATTTTTCATTCCTTTAATATGACAATGAAATGAATGTAGCGTGCATTCGTACGTATAGCCTACCATCTCCATGAACAGTGCATTTCATTTATTTTCTCTAAATGTTATGGACTATTATAAATAAATATATATTTGATATATATGATATTTAAATCAATAATATAATTCTATGGATAATGGACTTATAACCACATGGGTAATTTTCATCAAAACAATTTCATTTTTGACTCAAGTACCAAACATTGACAAAAAGTCCGATATGGACATAACTAATTATATAATTGTAATAACATGAAAATAAGTGACATAAAATGAATAATAAACATGAAATGTGTTTTTAAGAAATTATAAATTAACATAATTTTATTATTCAGGAAGATAAAGAACGAACGAGACAAGTCAGACTCAAGGTAAGCGATTTCGTCGCAATCTCCTTTCATTGGGGACTTTCATGATAATATGAACCACTATTCTTTTATAAGTCATTTAAACAACCAATATGAAAATTTATATCAATATTTTATATATAATCATGTTATTTATTATTTTGATAAATATATTAATTAATGAATATTAAGATTTAAATGTTCAAAGTGGTGTGGGAGACCTTGAACATTTAAATATTTAATTATCAAATATTTTTTCATGAAATTAAATTACATATTTATTTAGATGGATATAAAAGCATTATACTAGAAATTTTATTTCTATATTTAATTTCGTTAAATGATTTAAAAATTAAATATTTTTGAAAAAATCGTTTTACATTCATTACAAAATGATAAGCGGAATGTTTTTCATTTAAACATATACGGCGACAATGACTTCTCTACCGCTGTAACTGTTATCCGATATTTAGCTTCCTATATAATCTTTAACGTATTTTAAAAGGTAAATAAATACCTTATTTAGGTATCTTGTTATTGAAAATTGGTTCTTAAATTATAATGGTATTTTTATATATAAATGTTTTTCATATGGGATTAGAAGATTTTTTCAAAAGGGTTGTGTGATGAATGTGTTTTTGAAATGGTACTTGAGAATTATATCAAACGAGTGAGACCAATATAGCATATAAAAATGTTTTAGCCCCATTCTAGATCATGGGTGACACCGATATTGCTTATACGAAGAGATGATCCCCGTTATAGCTCACGGGTGAGCCTCATATAGCTTATACGAAGGGTGATCCCCATTGTATATCTACAATTTGGAAGTAAACCATATGGTTATTACAATTGGAATATGTTTAAAATGTTTATATATATATGATTCTATAAGTCACCTAAAGGAGTTTTAATTTCTTGATGTTGTTTTTAGTGTTTTTCATTGATAAAAAAGTATGAGTGTTGTCAATATGAAAATGTTGTGTTAGATTCGCTCAAAGAACAGTGAATGGAGTATCAGGCTTTTACTAGACTAATTTTCTTTCTATATTTTTATGTCCCTTTGTGAGATTTTTGTGCTAATCCTAAGAATTTAATTTTTTTCAAAAGATTTAACAGAGAATAAATTCAATGATTGAATCAATGAAGAGATATGATGATTAAACATGAAAAGACACCATTTTTATTTTCGAAAAATTTTATGTTATAGAAGAAACCGATACTATTGGAAATGTCCACTTTGTATTTATATGTTTTCGTTATTTAATAGTTATGGACTAATTTTGTAAAGTTCTAAAGCTGATAATATCCTCAATGTGGATTATTGACTTAACTTAGGATTGTGTTACATTTAAGGCTAGCGACCTATACTATGTATGCGACAAACTACGACGAAGAAAAGATACCATGTGGATTAAATATGTGAAAATTGAAATGGATAAATCATATCAGGTAACTATATATAAAAAATTCAGATCAATAGGATGATAACAAAGAATATTCCCCATCTAGAATGACTATATGAACAAATTTTGTTTCAAATTCATGAATAGGTCAATCAACCTTGTCATCTGAATCAACTACATAACCAGCCTTCAAATAAATTTTACATACATCTCAATAAACAATTCCATATGAATTAATCACTTGACTAAAATTTGTCTCAACAATATAAATAAATAAATTATTAAGGATATATTAATTGACCACAAGAGAAATTTTAATAAACATTTTGAATCTAGAGTCAGTGAACTGATTGCATGCCCAACATTAAAACTCATGATGAGGTCCTCAATATGAAAAATTATAAATAGTCATCTCTTTGAATTGGACCTCCTTAAACAATCAACATCCCTCCTAAAACCCCTAAATACTTATTTTAATATATTATATATAGTTTCACTAAATCAACTACTAATTATCAGTGAATTACATCAATAATATCATACCAATCATCAAATTTAAACTTAACTACCTTATAATTATAATTTTACCACAACCATTTCAAAACCATCACCGAGTGAATAATTATCAAGTATATAAATATTATGTTAATTTGGAGATAGATCATAAAATATACCTTCATTAATGATATTTAATGGTGTCCAATATAAATAATCTATAGAACTCTAAATCATCATCCATACTTTTTTACTTATAAAATATGAAAATAGAAATAAAAAATAAATCATCCAATATGTGTCTTATAATTTCAATCACCTAATACAATACCTCAAAAAACATGAGAATATATTTTTCAAAAACAATCTTGAGTTTATCAAATTCATCATCTAGGATTCTCATTAATCATTCTAATTATTCTTCCGCATATTGACATCAGTCTTCATCAATAAATTAATTTATATTCTCTCCATAATGATATCAAACAATACTAATAATATATAATTATACACAACAATTGAAAAATATAGTATACACAATGCTATATCAATACAAGGCAATGTTATATGTGTTTTATTCATGTTATGGTTTTTGTTCATTATATATGATAAAGATTTTGAAAATTTTACATTCATCTAATGCACTATGTAATGATTTATTCTTCAAATAATTGATATTATAAGTAACATAATGTGTTATTTAATTTTAAGGGTGATTTTTATAGTGATTATGAATGTGATGTCTTATATAACATTAATGACTGCTACATTTACTTTATGATTTCTTACAAGATTTTTTAATATAATTATTTTATAAAACAAGTAGATTTCATGAGTTAATGAAATTTATATGAACTCAATGTTTATTATTTGAAGAATATTCATTTATGTGTGTTTTCACACATTTCAATGACCTAATGTGTATTCCTTATTTTTACCCATTATTGAGATTTATATATTCGTACTACTTTTTCACATTATTTTACAATCTTTATGGATAATTGGGAAATATAACATATTCAACATTCGTGTTATAGATATTATTCATGAATAAAAAAAGTGAATAATGTTACAAACTTATTTTTGTAGAAAACTGTACAATGTGTTAAATATTTTCATAAATAATGTAATTAGTTTCCTAATACTTTAAAACTATAAGCCTAATGATATTAGGGATGTAAATGATGATATATTGTTATTATAAATTTAATTATGGAGTGTTTATTTTCTGTATATCATAGTTTTTATTAAAGTAGGGTTAAGATTACTATAGGATTTAGGTTGTTTTTAAGGAAAAATGGAATGAAGAATTAGGGATTTTAAAATGGTTTTTTGTAGATAAAAAATTAATATATGATTATATTATAATGATATGCCTTTAAATATTTCAGAGTGTTTCAAAACAATCATCTAATATATGTCTATTTTACAATACCTTTCCATAGATCCTATAGGGTGAATGAATTGGGAAGGAAACTAGAGAAAAATTCCCTTCCAAGTAAACAACATGAAATCATTGGATTTTGATGTGATCAGATTATAACTGTATTAAATAAATTATCATAGGCTATAAATAGATATATAATTGTAATGGATTTACCAAATTCTCTATTATTAAATGTTTCCATAGTTGATCATTTTATATATCTACATCCTCTAAAAATATGTGGGAAATTTTACCTAGTGTAAGATGAAGGATGCATAAATTAATTTTCGAATATATTTGATGTTTTGGGATGTTTAGTGATTCAAAAGGTAAATCTTGTAGTTTAAATTCTTGAAGGATAATCCAATATGTGGTAGTCTTTAATTAATAATACCATATAATTTAATGATATAAATAACTTTTAATAGAATATATATAAATATATTTTTTGTGAAAATTATTTTCATAATGTGTTTCAATATAGATTGGAAATAATGTTTTTGGATCTGAACCAAAAGGATGAATACTCAGTTTCCACTTATTAAGCAAATTTTACATGAATTTCAATGTATGTAGATAATATTATTTTATAACATGAATGTAAAATTGATTTATTTTATATCGAATTGAGACCATATAGATGAAGGGCTCTGGTCATTCATTAATTTGGTTATTTTAAGAAAAAATTTCAGCTTAGTTTGAATGATTAAAGGGATTATGTTGACTATTTTATACCTCTTCACATCAGTAATGAAATCTGATCAAGGTAGAAGAAATGAGAAAGCATCAAAAAAGAAAATATGAAGGAAATAGAATTCAATTCCCTTAATTTCTTATATAAGGTAGAAATCATTCAATATAGTTCCTTAAGATATTAGTAATGTTTTATCAATGTGTTAATATTGGACATATGGATCATGATTGGAAATAAATTATTGATGATCAAAGAAATAATGTTAAAATTTCTAACCAATGACATATAAAATTGTCCAGTAGGCATTGAAATGTTTTAATTGTAATGTTATGATATATTGTGATGATGTTTTTTTAACATTTATGTATTAATGTTGGAAATCATCATGATCATAAGAATAGAAGTTTAGAAATGTCATTTTATAATAATATGGAAGAAGTTGGTCAATATCTTTAAGAGGAAACAAGTATCTTATTTTTTTACTCAAATTATGGAAATGACTTATTCAATTATAGACGTACACAATATTTTATTTATGGTAACGTTTTAGTAATATAGAAACATCATCTAGAAACAATTACCTTTCTTATATCATATAAAATATGGAAATGGGATATCTTACTGATGTGTCAGTGGACAAATACTATTTGGATATATTTCTTGATAATCTTCTTAGTCTTATTTTTTATCCATAGGTAGAAATTATTGTTCACTTAGTTTATCATTTTGTGATTTTCAAAACCCGCTTATTGAAATGCATTAGTATTTCAAAAATCAATTGAGACAATTTCATGATAAGGGACCCATTCTTCCTTTCACTTATCTTTGGGTAACTTATGTTTTATTTTTAGAGAAAAAAGTTGGTTCTACGATTATTTTAATTGTTTTTAGTGAACAAAATAATATTAATTTTAAAAATATATATTATTTATCTCTTATTGATGACATGTTTGTATAGCTCTATATAGAAAAAAAATTGAATATTGACCTCAGGTATAGATATCATTTGTTAAAGGTAGTAGAAGATGATATTCCTAAGATAATGTTTTAGAAAAGTTATGGCCATACTGGTTTTTATTTATTCCCATTGGTTTAATTAATTCACATATAGTATTTATGGGTTTCATTAATATAGTAATTATATAATATTTTGATAAATTTTTTAGTGTATTTATTTATGATATTATTTTATATTATAAATTTTATGAGGATCATAATAAATATTTAGTATTTTTCTCCATGCATTAAGGGAAAATAAGTTATATTGAAAATTTTGATATTGTGATATTAGATTCCAAACTATTTTCATTATTTTGGAATATTGAAAATAAACATGGTAGAATAGTGAGTACTTTTGAAATAAAATTGTTGGATGAGTGTCCATGAACAACAAAAATGATATAGTTTCATATGTTTCTTGGAAAAACTAGTTAATATTGAGGGTTTTTTGGAAAAATATTTGGTTAACTAACCAGTTAACCAAGTTTACTCATAATGGTGTGAAATGTATTTGGACAAAAGAATATAAGGAATGTTTAACAAAATTAATAAAATGATTTGTTAATTCTCTAGTATTAGTCTTACTATCATTAAATAGGGAATGTTTTAATTATAGTGATTCTTTATCAAGGGTTATTAGGTGTTTTTTGATGAAAGGTTATTATGTAATAACATATTCATTACAATAGTGGATGCCATATTTAAAAAAATATCCAACACTTGAACATGAGATTACATCAGTAATTTTTTCATTAATATTTTTAGGCAATATTTATATGTGGATAAATTTCATATATATATATATATAATAAAATTTCGATGTACATATTCAATCAAAAATAATTAAACAATCCAAAAAGGATCTTGTTGGAGTGGGTATAATATTATGATTATATGATTAAATATCATCCTAGTAAGGGAAAAAAGGTTATTAATTATTTGATTTGAAAGGATAATGTAACATTAACCCTATAAAATTTGGAGATTGATCCATGAGTTTATTGATTTAGGGAATATTGTACTAGAAATTGTGATGGTGGAAACCTATTTACATTAAGGTAATGTGACAATAAAAGCATCCTTGATGGAAAAAATAAATTATACATAAAAATAATATCCTTTATTAGGATATAAGATTAAATATATAAAAAGAATTTATATGTGATTAATTTTAATGAAAAACTTTTTACAATATTTATAAAGAGGTTATGTGTATCGAGTGTCTCGCGGTTGAAATAGGAATTACTCAGTGAGATTCACCACTATCCATTTTCTATTCATCTATAAAACCCAAATATGTATGTATATATATATATATATATTAAGGAATATATCTAATAGGAATGAATAAATAAATATATAACTGGTTTTTACATGAAATAATATATTTTTTAGAAGGTTAAGGAAGAAAAATAAGAACTAAAATGTATGATTCACATGTTATCAATTATAAAATAAAAGTGATAACATATATCAATAGATTTTATCATGGGATTTCAAAAGGCATCACATGATATTAATTTAATATGGGTAATTTTTTACTATATTTATAATAATTATTTTTGTTTTATCTTCAATATAATAGGTCTTAAGATTTTATTTCACGAATCTATCCTCAAGAGATAGTAAAATTTAACAGATTTACTCTTTATATTTTTCAGATTATGATAAAATTATTACCTATAATTTTGGAAAAGATTTCATAACACATTAGTTACTGAATTATTTTTTAGTAAAAAACTCCCTCCTTAAACTGATGGATAGTCAGAGTGGACAATTAAACATTTTGTTGTTATTATTTAGACTTATTCATTATGATATCAAGAGGTTGGGATCAACACATTTCATTGAGTGAATTTAATCATAATAACAATTTTCACTAATTTATACAAATGTAACATTTTAATGAATTGCATGGAATGTTGTGTCCAATCTAGATTATTGGGATATAGTTGGGTAATGACAACTCAAATATTTTTTCATATAATTTAAGAAAATATCATTAATTTCACCCATGAGATCATGTATTCATAAATTATTTTTATTTAATAGTGTGATACATTTTGATAAAAAGGAAAATTAAGACCACGATATATTAGTCCATATAAAATCCAAGAGAAAGTGGGATTGGTGGATTATTGAGTAGCCTTGAATCCATGATTATATCAGGTGAATAATATGTTTAATGTTTCTTAATTAAGGAAATATATAGATAATTAATATAATATATTGATCCCTAAACTAATGTAGTGAGATGAGAATCTTTCTTTTGAAGGGGAACTTGTTTGGATTCATGATCGCAACAAGAATGTGATGGGAGGTATGGTAACATTTTTGTTTTAATTATTTGTGAAAAAATAAAATGGTTAGAGATGAAACATGGGAACCTAATGAAAATATCATGTAAAAGTATCCTTACCTATATAAAAATGAGTTAAAATTTCAAGGGATTAGTTTATTTAAAGAGGGAAGAATATGAAAACCTATGTAATTTTAATAACATATCAGTATTATGGTTTTTTATCGTTCATGATTATGAATTTATATTTTTTTATTTTAAATTTTTATAATATGATTATATCATGTATAAAATTATCTTATAAAATTTTTATGATATACATTATATATTTAAAATTATTATGTTTACTTTATCTCAAAATAGAAGTTCTATTTTAAATTTAAATAAATTATCTTAACATGATTTGTTTTTTTTATAAGAAGAAATATTTAATTATTTTATATTATATAAATTTATTTTTATTATAATTATATGGATTTATATTTATTATAATGGTTTTATTATAATTTTCTTATCAGGTTATGATAAACTAATATGTGTTTTCATTTGAAAACATTTATTTAATTCTAAATAAAAAAATAAAAATTATTTTATTTTATTTAAATGGTAAATTTCAAATTTTATAGTTTTATTTTGGTAAAATATATATTTTTGGTATCTTTATGTAAAAATTATTTGAGGACTGGTTTTTGGGATTTTTCTCAATAAGTTAATATTATGGTTAATTGTAAAAAAATAGTTTTTTTTGAATACTATAACTCTTATCACATAATCATGATATAAATATGAATAAATATATTATTACATATATGTAACATTTATAATATGATAATATACTCAAATTATCATAAAATTATAATCCAATTAATGTAAATTAAGTTTTTATCAACATAAATATGAAAATACTTAATAATATTGACATAGTGACTATATAACATTAAAAAAGGCATAATTAATGTCATTGAGATAGAATGTAAGAGGGGATAAATCCTATAACCACCTATAGGATAAATATTAAAACGAACGAATTAATATTATGATTATTCGTGAATTTTAAAAATATATAAAAAAATTAATCATTCCAATGTTTACCTAAAGCATGCATAATGTAAATTATGTCAAAATTCATATATTAAAATGTTGTCATGATAATGATAAGAATTAAAATATTATAAATGGTTTAATATGTTATTAATTATTAATAATAAAATATTTATTATAAAAATTTATTTTTTAAATTTAATATTAGGATAAATATAAGAAATTATTACGTATATTTGATACAACCTTTGTGCATGTAGGATAAAAGTAAAAATATAGATTTTAAAATGATTAAAGTGATAAGGAATGCATGAATTAAAGTTTTTAATAAATCTTATGAATACTTATTAAATTTATATAATTATATAAATATAAACAATTTAATTTTATATTTTTCTAGTCATTTTAAAATTCAAACTACAAAAATAACCCTATAGACTATATAAATATTATTTTTTGGTAAAAACAGCTTTGTAAACTAAAAATATTATGAAAAATTTTATTTTCAAGTGGGGTAATTAAATGGTTAAGGATATCATCTCATATAAATTTATGATCCAGTTTCCATTTGAAATTACATTATTGATGCTCAAAGATTGAATATTTTTTAAAATGCCCTCAAATCTTTTCTATAAAAGGGGAATCATTCCTACATTAACGAAACACTTCTAAAGTTAAATATTATCATTATATTCATTCTAAATAACTCTCTAAAATTAATATACAACATTAAAAAGTCTTTATCCCTTCTAAAATTCTTTTCATTGAAGGATTTAGACTCACACAAATTGAGTTAGTTTGAAGGGCATGGTAAGGGTTTACAAGCCCTGTATTCCTTTAATTTTTATAAATATTTTCCTTGAATCTATTTTAAACATTATATTATTTTTATTTCAAAATTAAATTATCATTTCAATAAAAAAAATTATTTATCAATTATGAAATATAATATATTAGTCCTCCGAAAGCTATTTTTCATAAGTAGTTGTTATGTCAAAAAACATAGGGTTTTTAAAAAATAATGGCTTATCATTTCAGTTCTGATATCACTATTTTTCTATTTTAAATTAAGTCTATAAAATTAAAAATAAAAAAATATCTTATTCATAATAAAATATTTTTATATAACTGAAATAATAATTTTTTCCTTTCTTTTAAACACATTTTAAAATCATCGCTCATTACGGCAATATTGCACTATCTCTATGAATGTTGATTTTTTAGTAAACATAATTATTTATGAGATATTCATAAAGAAATTATTTTAGGATTGAATATAAAATTAATTTTCAATTATTATAATAATAATTATTTTTAATTATAAAATATCAATTATAATAATGAATATAAAGGTAAAAAAACAAAATCATTTGTAATTGTAAAAAATGAGCTCCTCAAGGAAGATTATATAAAATGTAACAATTATATAATCTATTAAACTCAATTTCTTTTGTAATTAAATGAAACACAAAACTCAATACTTATTAATTTTATTAAACCATTAGATAATTATTTTAAATATTATCATCATAATAGAACTGGTTTTTAATTATGGACATGAAAACCTAAAACCGACTAAGACAAGTAAAATTAATCCAGTATAAGAATAATATATTTTTTTAAATGAATAAAAAATAATAGTAAAAACAATAAAATTTGTGAACATAGTTCTAAATCCTTTAAATAATTAATATAATTTTATTATTCATAGAGACAGATGATGTAAGAAGATATTCAAGGAATTAAGGTATTGTGTTATATTTTAAACCATAACATTAAATGTTTTTATTTCTTTTCTTAGACTCTCTATCTAAGTATTTATAATTTGTTTCTCAAAATATATTTCATATTTACAAGTATACCATTTTTATATTTAATTTTCTTGTCAATAAATAATTGTATGACACGTTATTTTAAAATCATTTTCTTTTTATGGGTCAATTTGAAAAGAATATTCATACAGGATTAAATAAATAAATATATATATATATATTAGTTTTAGGGTGAAATTAAAGATTTTATATGTTTTATTCATTTATTGGTTCTTGGAAATTATATATGATTATTTGTGGGACTATTTTATATCCCTCAAATGCATTGGATATTAATTTATTCCCTAGGGAAGACATAATGGATTTAACTAAATAGGTTATTTTAATATAATGGTGAATGTAAGGGTGATTTTAATGTGGATTATGAATATGATGTCCCATGTAACATTCAAGAATACTTTATTGTGTTTATTATTGCTTATGATATTGTTTTATGGAATTATTTGAGTGAGTATGATGATTTAATTAGAGTAAATATGTTCATATGAGCTCAAAGTTTATTATTTAAAGGAGAAACATTTTTAATGGTTTTCACATATTTCAATGGCCTAATGTGCTTCATTTCATTGTATATACCTTCCTGATATATATATGACCATCCCATATTTTTAAAATATTTTATAGTGTTAAATTATGATCATAAGAAATAAAAAATTCAATGTTATAGTAATAGATATTTGTCATGAATGATGACAGTGACTGATTTTATAAACTTATTTTGGTGAAAAAAAATTGTAGACTATGTGGAAGTGTAGAATAAGTAAGGAAATGAGTCTTCTAATCCTATGACACCCTCAACGTAAATTTATTTGGAATATTGGTGATTCAATATTTTTGAAAAACTTTTAATTATGATGTTTTTATGTTCTTGAAGTTACACTGTATCACAAAGTGTTGTATTACAATGTTGTCTTGCACTATTCTGGAAGAAATATTTTACAAATAAACATAAACAATTAAGACAATTTATAGGATTTAAATAATATATTTTATCGTTTGAATATTTTTTTATAATTTAAATAATTATTTATAGCTTATAAATTTAAAATATCACTTGATAATGACATGTGACCCTAAAGTTATTATAAAAAACCAGTAACAAATACAATATGAAAATTTTAGAAACCTGAAAAAATTACATTGTATTCCAGAATAAATTTTATCATCAAAATGACTAATTCAACCATCCTGTTAGATTAATAAAATTTATTACTTATTATATGTAAAATTAAATAATAATCACTCAATTTGGAATAATATAGGTTGCAATACGTCCAAAATATAATATATTTTGAAATATGGAGAAAAAGTCATGAACTCTAGTGAACTAATTGATTACCTCTATATTTAAACCTAAGGTAGAATTATAAATCATAATAATCATCATTTTAGGACCTATGGTAGCATCATGGATGATTTCAAAGGTAATATGGGAATGTACTATAAATAATATAGCTAAAGTTTTATCCTCCCAAATGAATGTTTTATCTTGGGTATTCATTATTGAAATAATATAATATAATAAATGAAATATAAAATTAAAATTTTCAACATCACATATGTATTATACATACAATTAGATTTATTATCTAATGATCAATATACTCAAACCATATTCAAAAAACTTTTTCTATGTTTTGTACTCAAATACTATATACACTCATAGAAATATATTTGTGATTTCCCAATATTATTATACAAATCCTCAACCTTTTGGTTATCTTTATAATATTTATGAATAAATATAGAGACCCTAGCCTATTAAACATTTAATTACATGATTCTAAGAATAATTAAACATCAAATTAAATGCCAAATATCATAAAGCCTAGTGTCTTTGGAAGAATAGGTACATAAATTTTAAAACATAGGACCAAATAAACATTTCTTTATTTATCATCCATTATGAGAAACTAACATCCTTTGATCCCTTACATCTGCATAGAATAACCTGCGGATAACATAAATAATGAAATGATCCAAAAATCCTAGTATGGGAATAAAAATTAAAATAAATCTTATCATATATGATAAAAGACATAACATGATGATATAAAATGTAATGTAACTGGATTAAACATATTGAATCATGACATATAGAAGATGAAATCATATAATAATAGAACCATAGTAATGCGTAATCAACATAAAACATGACATTATCACATTTCAATAATATTTTAACAAAGAGTAGCATGAGTCAAGGATCGTTTCACATAGAGGAGCACGAGTCAAGGGTAACCACTAAGATTTTTTCCCATGGAACACGAGTCAAGGGTAACCACTATGTCTGTTACACGTAACGTCTCATGAGACTTAAAATTACAAAATTAATTAGATCTCTATATAGGTACACCTATAATACTATGTTCATGAATATATGTGCCACATTAATAATCATTGATAAAAAATGAAACATAATATTAGGGTCACCCATGAAAGGGAATGGTTATTATAATAATGTTACAAGGCATAATAAATGAGAATATAATAAATTTGTCCATGAAATAATGGTTCAAAACAGAAATGGACATTAATAAGGTAAAATAGTAATAGGCCATGATAATAGATGTCAAAATGAAATGATATCATATAAAAATTGTATTTAAGAAACATTAGAATAAAAACCTTTTAGTGCAATTTAAGGAAAATGTTAATAAGAATTTTAATGAAGAAAAGGGAATAATCTATAATATAGATACATAAGTGAACCATGAATGTTTTCATAATAAAATGAGTTTTTTACTAAAATAATGGTGATTTAAAATATATTATATAGTGCTATATAAATTGGGTAATATTATGAGAGGTTCCCTTAAATCGGTCTGGCTTATCGAGGTGAATTGAAAAGGGAACATTTTAAAAACATGTATATGCATGAAAAAAATGATTAATGGATCTTTATACATGAGTTTGGAACATATAGATATCATTTATAATATTTACATAAAAACAATTACCACGAACTGGATCTGGTCGCCATCAAACCGACACAAATCCTAGCATGTGCCAAGGCCCGAAGGGTGTTCCCTATCCCCACGGGCTGGCACAAGTGCCTGGGTATCATTAAATTATGTATGGGAACGATTTACCCATGTATGAAAGCATAACACATTAAAACAATCCATAATATAAATATGAAATTTTCAAGCCAAACAAGTCTTAACCAAAAACCAAAACTGAATAGATTGGATTAAAGAAAATAAAAGAGGTAAAAATACAAATAATGGAAACAGAAAGACATCCCCATGGACTCCACACAACAAGGGGGTCATCACCCGCTAGTCGTCTCCACAACTCTGCCCCAGCGATGGGGACAAACACCCTGAACTGCCATCACCCTTGGCCTTTACTTTATCTGATTCAAACATAACCAAGTATAATTACACCCAAGGGCTGTAAGTAGTGTGTGAGCCTAATCCCAATAGGATACCACCCAATTATTCCAAATAGGATGCAATACAATGTGAAAAAGAAAGAAGATTTAGTACGCAAAGAAATACAGTGATAAATTCCAAGAAATGTAACTTTCAATTGAAAACAATTTTCAAGATAAAATTTTTAGAATGTTCTCACATTTAAATAAACATGTTATCTAATGTAATGTACTTCCAAAAAAACCAAAATACAATGGAATATATCACAATCACAGTGAGCAACAAAATCGGGAAAAGCCCTAGGAACTAGATAGTCTCGGGCCCCATGTACCTCATACCTCGGTGTATAGTAACCATAGTAAAATCTGTTCTCATGCACAAGCCACTAGTAGGGAACATACCCAAAACCTAGTGGTCCCCAATCATCTTCCAAATAGTTTAGTTATAGTTGTCATTATTCAAATTCATGGTGAAATAGGGACAAAACCCATTCGGTCCACTAGCTGTACTAGTACACATCTGCCCCACCTAGGTACCCGGGCTTCCCCCTTTGTGCTAAAACAAATTCATCATTCCAAATTCATCCATTTTAATATAAAAACACCAATAATGGTCACTTACAAACAATACAATATCTATACACACTTTATACCATTTAAAACACACAACAAAACATATTGATTTTCCATAAAACAATTTCTCAAAAAACCACATTGTTTTCACCCAACACTCCCTGAAAACCCCACTTTACACACTATATGAACACCTATAAGTTACCAAAACAAAAATATCAGCCTTATAAATTTCAATTAAACCAACAAATCAATTTTTAGGTCAGCCCTATGTGAACCAAGAAATGTAATCTTTGTAAAACATCCATTTTTAAACAAACATGACACTTAAAGTTCATAAGTTCCACAACACCATTAAAACCAACTTTCACCGAAACAAATAGAAGGGATATACATTAAAAATAGTATTTTCAGCCCTATTACATCCTAGTAAAATAGTATGAGTACTGATAGTGTATCCCCAAAAGAACCAACAAGATACTTCCATGAAAACCCCCCCAATTTCAGCTAAAATTGGCATTAAAAATTCATTTTCATTACAAAAACCACTAAAACTATTTTTTTACAGCAACCATAAAATCAAATGAACATGAAAAGTATATAAAAATATCATGTAAATTCACATATATTTCATAAATTTGGAATCACCTACCAAATTAGTTAAAACCATGAATCCATTGTGCGAAAATCAAATCACACCACCGCCGCACCAAGAGGGACCTAGATCAAACCTAAAACCATAATAATTGGAAAAGAAAACCCAAGGATAAAACTTAGGTTCTAAACCCTACCCCCTGGTCATTTGGGACTTCAAGGAAGAGGGAATAAACCCTAATAAAAACAAATTAAACCCTAAACAATTTGAAAGAGGAAAGAAATGGACTCACTTACTTGAAGTATCCTGAATTAATCACTCCAAAAACAATAGTAGCTGAAATTGAAAACAGCCAAAATTAAGGTGTTGTTCAAAGAATATTTTGGAAGTCATTTAGGAACTAGAATGGAGGGAAAAAAGTAATAATTTAGAGAGTTAATAATGGATGAAGTTACCTCTTCAATTCTGGTCGATTTGAGACACCCTATGATGTTCTTTCCTATGTCGCGATTTCAACGAGCTCCAAGGAGGGGGGGGGGGGAGGAAATACGAGCGCACCTAGGATGCTTAAAGTTTAGAGGGAGGTGGAATCACTGAAAAATTCATTATATTTAATAATATATTAAAAAATTAAATAAACAAATTAAAACTGGAAAAAGGTCTTCTGGGTTGGCCGAATTCTTAAATAAAAACCCAAATCCCCCATGATTATGGATTTATAAAGGCTACAAATTTAAATTTTGGTTTTAATTGGTATGGGGAGGCCTAGTAGGAATTTTAATAGATAAAAAAATGTTGAAAAATGAATGAGTTATAAAAAAATTATTTTAAATCTGGAATTGGGCTCACGGTTTGGCCCAATTCATGAAAACTCACCCATTCCTCCATAAAATCTTGGGAAACCCCCAAAACAAAGCATTAATGGAAAATAAATTAAAAGTAACTTTAAAATTACTTATGTATGTGACAATTATCCCCAACATGAAAACATTCTACCCTGGAAAGTCACAGCAAGGTCAAATCAACAACCAAATCCAACTGAGAAACCAATAGGTACTCCCTTGCGAGGTTTCGCCCCCAAAGGCCAAAACACCTCCAGTGATCAATTAAGGAAGGATCACTCTCAAAACCAAAACTTACACCACTTTCCTGAAATAATCAATAACATTCATACTTTATACCAATAGAAAACTCCTCAAACACTATCCGAACAAGACTCAAGAAATTCACCCAAGCAAACAACAACTTTGAACAAGGTTACACTTACCTTACTTTAACTAAACCATTGGGCGCTCTCCAGTCCCAAAGTTTACTTGAGGATGATGTTGGAAGCTAGATATCTCCGAACAAGACTATCTACACCAATCCATGACCTTGGATAAATCTATGTTACTGGTATGGGGGGACACAAATACACTCCCCACCATAAGAGACAACCAATAATTTTTCTCCGAGACATAATCAAGACACTAATCGGGGGACGCTTGAACGGACTCCCTGGTACATAGGGTAGAATTCCATTCAAATTTTCTGAAGAAGCATACATGAGAATCATAGAGGTTCTCCCCACCATAAGAACCAACCATATTAACTGACCAGTATGGGACGGCACAGAAAAACCCAAAAATTTCAATATTTGGGAAGGTTGCACGGTTATTCCGCACAGTTTGTGAAACTGTGAAGTAACTGTGCTGATCAATCTTCCCGTATGGATTCCAGGCACACAGTAACTCTTAATCATTCACAAACCATGTGCTCAGCCTGTCTAGCCAAATTTCCAACCATTCTCCAAAGACTCAATGGAAACCAAAGTGGGAGGGGATGACATTGGGCGATGACATGGGTACAAGGCCCTCCACCAATTTCCTCAAAACATAAACAATAGAAGAAAGATGATGATACCAAAGGATTAAACTCTTCCTATATTTCATATTAAATATTGGACATTGTACAAGGGTTTAAATGACGCTGTGATTTCCCCTGACTATGAGCCAGCTTCTCTCCAAGACCTATGGTTGGATCTCAAATGATTGAAGAATCTTCAGCCTCACAGTTTGTCTTTGGAAACCCATTGAATGAAAATTCTTCTTTCGGTGCCTCCAAAAACTACACCTCAATCCCAGATAAGTATTCCAGACATAATAAATTCCAAAATCACTTTACCGTGTCCTGATATTTAACTGAAACAAGGGCTAAGAAGATGCACACACATCACACCTGGTTTCTTCAGGTGAGAAAAAATAGAAGTAAATAACACCTACACTCACCTTCCCCTAAACTGGATGATTTTGTAGTTTTTCAAAGGGTGACATTCACCCAACATAACAGGGACTCTCAGAGGATTTCACAACTTTCACCTATATAGTCAATCGAGCTCATGACATCATATGGCATCACTAAACATGGATATTGTGACTGATATAAACAATGCATGGAGAGGGACCTTATACAACATCCCCAAACAACACACAATTCTAGAAAGTGTCCACAATATCCTATCGTGACCATATTTCCCACACCGGTGGTTTAACATGAACTCATGATTCCAAGAAACTTTAAATAACCAAAAGGACCTCTTAGACACCATCGAGACACTCATCCACACTAACTACCCTAGACCACATCCACCTTCGACGAATCAGGAAACTTAAGAAACGAAGGTCTCTTTTAACCTTCCATGAGCACGCTCCCGTTACAAGAGGATATAAAAATTAAAGAAAGGAATGGGTGTAGACTAAATCTACGGATCTTGAGAAAAAAAATATTCCTTATATTGATCAACTAGAGGATTTTCAAATGGAGAAACAATCTGGGTTGCACTTCAGTTATGCATTAACCCTCAATGGGGGAATACCTTATCCAACAAGAGAACCTAAAGACCCAAACAATCTGGTCTACTGGTCAAAAAGTGCAACAAACCATATCCAAACACATGAAGGGATCCACTATAAAGGTGTCTAGAAACAGATCTCAGAGGATCCTACTAACTGGTCCTTCCACCCAGCTTACCGACCAAACACAAACCCAAAACACAGTTCGAACAAGAGGGGTTCTTGGACTCAAAACATCCCACAAAATCAACAATTTCCAAAAACACATAATATAAACCATCCCAAACAATTCATCAAGACATCATGTTTTTCTTTAAAAACATTTCTTTGAAAACTAATGGTTCAGCGGTTAGCGCATCCACCAATGGCACCCCATGGGCCTAACACATTAATGTTTCTATGCCACATCAGGCACCCTCCTAATATCCATCCCAAAACTCATCTAGTCATGTCATCAACCATACATCTTCCCATATAACCCCATTCATTTGGTTTCTCACAAAAATACCAAATTTTAAACAAAAAATTCTTTCCACTTTTCAAAACCAAAACGGCCAACCAACACATCATTTTTCTCAAAACCACTAACCACGAGATCAAAATCCCAACTCACATCTTACAAAACTTTTTAGAAATACACAACCATTTAAAAAAATAACTCACTTTTAATATATTCACATCAACTTTAAAACATATCATCCCATTAAAAAAATCTTTGATTGTTTAGAAAACTCTATTGGAAACACTTTTCAAAAGAAACTTCAATATAGTTCATGCTTTCAAAAGAGGTGTAAGCAAACCATTTTCCATTTCAAAACAATTTTGAGAATTCAGTTCCGCCATTTCTTAAACCAAACAATTCCCTCTTTATTTGAAAATCATTTCACAAAAACTTTACCCTTCTGAAAACCATGTCACTTTAAAACCAAAGTGCCAAGATTTCCAAACTAAAGCAGGAAACCATGTCAGAGGAAACTAGATTCAGTGGGTGACTTGGAAATGTGGTTGGTAGACATATTCCTATCAATAAACCATCATAGAGAGTATTATAGGGAATATCCCCAGCTCCACATGGCTTGACAGGCCCTGCGAGCTCACTGAGACCATTAACCCAACTATCTTTTCATTTCCCCTAATCATCATAAAACAAAGAAAACCAAAGGACTTCGAAAAATCCCGAAGTCCCCTGGAGACTCAAATCTCGTCATGAGGTGTGGTGATCAGGAACACTACCCATAACCTAACTACTATGTCCCAACAATCCTAGATCTAGACTATCCCGACTATTCCCTAAATAACGTGACCCAAAGAGTTAAGCAGAACCTCCTTTGATACAATTTTTTCATGAACCGGATCTGGTCGCCATAAAAAAAGCACTAAACCTGGCCCGTGCCAAGGCCCTAAGGGCATTAACTATCCCCACGGCCTGGCACAAGTGCCCGGGTATCAATAATTTAGGTATGGGAACAATTTACCCATGTATGAAAGCATAAAACATTAAAACAATCTATAATATAAATCGGAAATTTTCAATCCAAACAAGTCTAAACCAAAAACCATAACTTAATACATTGGATTAAAGACAATAAAAGATGTAAAAATAAAAATAATTATAGAATAAAGACATCCCCAAGGGCTCCACACAACAATGGGGTCATCACCCGCAAGTCGTCTCCACAACTCCGCCCTAGTGATGGGGCCTAACACCCCGAACCGCCATCACCCTTGGCATTTCCTTTACCTGAGTCAAACATAACCAAGTAGACTTACACCCAAGGGGTATAAGTAGGGTATGAGCCTAATCCCAATAGGATACTACCCAATTATTCCAAAGATTATGCAATAAAATGTGAAAAAGCAATCAATTTTAGTACGCAAAGAAAGACAGTGATAAAATTCAAGAAATGCAACTTTCAATTGAAAACAGTTTTCAAGCTAAAATTTTCAGAATGTTCAAAAATTTAAATATACATGTTATCTACTGTAAATTACTTCCAAAAACACCCAAATACAATGGAAAATATCACAAATACGGTGAGAAACAAAATCGGTAACGACCCTAGGCACTAGATAGTCTCGGGCCCCATGTACCTCATACCTCTGTGTAAAGTAACAATAGTAAAATCAGTTCTCATGCACGATCCACTAGTAGGGAACATACCTAGAACCTAGTGGTCCCAAATCATTATCCAAATAGTTTAGTTAGAGTTGTCGTTATCCAAATTCTAGGTGAAACAGGGACAAAACCCATCCGGTCCACTAGCCGTACTAGTACACATCCGCCACACCTAGGTACCCGAGCTTCCCCCTTTGTGCTCAAACAAATTCAGCATGACACATGCATCAATTTTCATATAAAAACACCAATACTGGTAACTTACAAACAATACAGTATCTATACACACTTTATACCATTTAAAGCACACAACAAAACACTTTGATTTTCCACAAAACAATTTCTCAAAAAACCACATTGTTTTGCACCCAACACTCCCAAAAAACCCCACTTTGCACACTATATGCACACTTATAAGTTACCAAAACAGAAAATTCAGCCGTTTAGATTTAAATTAAACCAAAAAATCAATTTTTAGGGAATTCCCAAGTGAACCATGAAATTTAATCTTTGTGAAACATCCATTTTTAAACAAACATGACACTTAATGTTCACAAGTTCCACGACACCATTAAAACTAACTTTTGCAGAAAAAACAAAAGGGATAACCATTAAAAAAAGTATTTTCAGCCCTATTATATCTCAATAAAATAAAATAATTAGTGATAGGGCATCCCCCAAAAGAACTAACAAGAGACTTCCATGAAAAAACCCCAATTTCACCTAAAATTGGCACTAGAAATTTATTTGCATTACAAAAACCACTAAAAATATTTTTTTAAGAAACCATAAAATTAAATGAACATGAAAATTTCATAAAAAAAAAGAATTTCAATTCACATATATTGCATACATATGGAATCACCTACCAAATTTGTTAAAACCTCGAATCCTTTGTGCGAAAATCAAATCACACCACTGCCGCACCAAGAGGGACCTAGATCAAACCTAAAACCACAAGAATTGGAAAATAAAACCCAAGGTTAAACCTTATGTTTGAAACCCTACCCCCTAGTCATTTGGGACTTCTAGTAAGAGAGAATAAACCCTAATAAAAACAAATGAAACCCTAAGCAATTTGAAAGAGGAAGGAAGTGGACTCACTTACTTGAAGTATACTGAATTAATCACTCCA
Organism: Viscum album; assembly: GCA_963277665.1. Classification (NCBI taxonomy): domain Eukaryota; kingdom Viridiplantae; phylum Streptophyta; class Magnoliopsida; order Santalales; family Viscaceae; genus Viscum; species Viscum album. Next base: position 82,804,321 of record OY728122.1, read on the forward strand.
AAAACAATAGTATCTGAAATTTAAAATATCCAAAATTTAGGGGTTGTTATAAAATAATTTATGAGGTCTTTTAGGAACTATAATTAATGTAAAAGAGTAATAATTGAGATATTTAATAAGGGATGAAGTTACCTCTTCAATTCTGGACGATTTGAGACACCCTATGATGTTCTGCCCTATGTCACGATTTCAATGAGCTCCAAGGAGGGGGGAAAGGAAATCAGAGCGCACCTGGGATTCTTAGGGTCTATAGGGATGTGTAATGATCAAAAAATTCATTATAATGAATATGATATTAAAAAATTAATGAAACAATTGAAAACTGGAAAATGGGCTTTCGGGTTGGCCCAATTCTTAAATAAAAACCCAAATCCCCCATCATTATGGATTTATAAAGGCTCCAAATTTAAATTCTCATGTTAATAGGTCCGTGTAGCCCATGTAAGAATTTTAATGGATAAAAAATGTTGAAAAATTAATGAGTTATAAAAGAAACAAAATTTATTTTAAATGTGGAATTGGGCTCACGGTTTGGCCCAATTCATGAAAACTCATCCATTCCTCCATAAAAGCTTGGGAAACCCCAAAAACAAAGTATAAATGGAAAATAAATTAAAAATAACTTTAGAATAAGTTATTTATGTGACATAAATTGAATATTATTTGGGTAAAAAGATATGAAGAGTAACCTAAAGGAATAATGGAGGTTTCGATAGAATCCCATACCATATTTCCGAAATAATTTTTCACCTGATCTTAATGTCCTGAATAATAAAATTAAATACATTAATAAATTAATTGAAAATATTTAGTACCTTTATTCTATTTAATATAATTTTACTAATTTCATTAATTTCCTTTTTTATGGGTTTTGAGATTCAATTTCATTATTCGAGAGCATTTTTTTCTTTGTTTTTCATGATTAGCTTACATGTATATGTGTATGGAAAATCATGTTTAATGAGTATAGTTGTCTAGAAATGAACTTATATGTTATCAATTACCTTATATAATATTAAAAGTCCATTTTTTAGAATAGATTAATATTCATTATATAAATCATTAATTACAATTGTTTAGATTAATTTAGAATATTTTTGTCACAACGAACTTGTTTTATTTAATAAATTAATATCATATGTACAAAATGATTCCAGAACATTAAATAAATTATAATACACACATTATAATCTTTTTAAATCCTAAAAATGGTTTCATTACTATTCTTGAAGATAGTATTGGAAATGTAAAATTATGTCGTCCTTAAATGTGATAAATTAACACATCATGAACGATGTTTTCATTTTTAGTGTAAAAAGAGGGGGGAAGAAATATATTGATGGATTATTCCATTAAAAATAATTAAATTTAAGGTAATATTTTTATCATAGCATTTTGATGAAGGCAGTTGAGGAGAGAAAACTAAAAGTACGTCAACTTGAAAATAAATTAAATGAAAAGGAGGAGGGTTTTACATCCGGATTCCTCCCTCTTGAGAACCTCCTTTGTGGATTGGTTTTGGTATTTTATTATGAAAAAATATCTTGGACTTGTAAGACGGTCTTGGGAGTAAATTTTTAAATAATTTTAACAATGATAAACGTTTGAGAGGTGTGATGAGAAGATGTGGTGAGGGGTGGTATTTATAGTGGAGGAGAGGGGATGTTTTCTCATTATTTTACTCAATATTTTATTATTTTTCTCAATACAAGAAAAAGTGATGGTTCATGAGACTAAATAAATTATTTTTTTCATGTGAATTCTAAATTTTTTTCACTTACACCATTCATGCCTCAATCATGACTAAGAAATTCATTTATTTATATATACTATAAATTACCATATTTCACTATTCACCAAAAATGCATGTATTTTAGAAAAATCCAAAACGAATCACCCTAAAATTTTTTAAACATGTAGATTTCAAATATGAACACCATTTTATGTTAAAAAATGATAAATATTAGAAATTTAATTTTTAATAAAATAATCATTTATTTGGAAAATAGTGATTTTAAAATTATAACTGATTTTATAACACTTTGAAAAATTACTTAAGGTCTCATAAAATTGTCCTAAAATAATAAGACATAAAAATATTGATTTATTAATATATTTTATGAATTTATATTTTGTTTTAAATTGTTAAATCAATCATAACATTTTAATTAAATATTCATAACTTACAAGAAATACCAATGCTTAATTAATAATTTGTGAAATAGTCATTTACATATATTGTGATATAATTATATCATATTTTCACCAATAAGATTGATAAATTATAGTTATACTTTCATTGGTGAGGTTACTATTCAATTCTTTGGTTTACTATTAATATGGTTAATGTTACTATTTCAAAGGTTGTATTACTATTCATTTGGTATATGTTCCTTGAATTCTAGAAATTCCATTTATTTCATTAAATCATCATTTATAATGTTTGTATTGTGTGTTTAGTGTTATTTTATATGATTATACAATATTCCATAATTATAAGAAGGTAATTTATATTGATATAAGTTTTGGGTTGTTACATTCTTCCCCCATTATGAAATTTCACCCTAGAAATTTCATTTTACATTCTATGTTGAAAACATGTGTGGGTACTTCTCTTTCATCACTTTCTCTAATTCCCATGTCACCTCTTCATAATTATGGTTCCACCAATGTACTTTGACCAGGTGAGTGGTCTTATTGCATAGAACTTTATCTCTACCATCCATGATCTTTACTGGATGCTCCTCATAAGAAAGGTCATTCTCTAGTTATACCGTCTCTAAAGTTTGTACATGTGAGGGATCTAGTATGTGATTTTAAAAGGATATATACATGAAATACATCATGTACTTGAGACATTTCTAGTGAAACTTCTATTCGATAGGCCACAGCCCGGACCTGATCAAGGATCTTGAAGGGGCTGATGTACCTAGGACATAGCTTTCCTTTATTCCCAAATCTCATGATCCATTTCTATGGATATATGCAGAGGAATACCATGTCTCCCACCATAAACTCAAGGTCCCATAAATGGTTGTCCTTATATCTGTTTGTTCAAGTTTGGGCTGCCTTGATGTGCAGCCTAACATTTTTCCCCTTCTATACCATTTCTTCAACCATTTTTTTCCTACAAGCTTATTTCCACCAAAATTATCAAATAATGTTAGTGTTTTGAATCATTTCCATAAAGTGCTTCATATGGAGCCCTTTGGATGCCCGAGTAGAAACTATTGTTGTAAGAGAACACAACCAGAGGTAGATGCTGGTCCCATCCTCCTTTGAATTCTATATAACATCCTCTCAACATGTCTTCCAGTGTCTGAATAGTCAGCTAAATTTGGAAATCATTTTGAGGATGATAGTTTATATTAAAGATCAACTCAGTGTTCAGAGCATGTTGGATACTTTTCCTGAACTTTGACGTGAATCTTGGATCTCTATTGGATACAATTGATAATGGTACTACATGAAACCTTACCACTTCTTTGTTATATATATGTGCATGTTAACCTAGTGGGAATTCCTCTCGAATTGAGATAAATTGAGCTGTCTTTGTATGATGATCCACAATAACCCATATATCATTGTTTCATATGGATGTCTTTGGAAGTCTAGTGACAATTTCCATGGTGATTTTTCCCATTTACAAGTTGGTATGGGTAATGTTTTCATCATCTCCTTAGACTTTTGTCTTTCAGTGTCCACTTTTTATAATACGTGACACTTTGAAATATACTCAGTAATCTCCTTTTCATATTTTCCCACCAAAATTCTCTAATAGATCTCCATTGATCTTTATGCTCACTGGGTGATTAGATAAGGTTGATCTATGTGCATCATTCAGAAGCTATTTCTTTACCTCTGGATTGGATTTTACAGATAGTTGATGTAAATACCTAATCCTTATTGCCCAAAGTTAGTGCCTTATTTCATTACATTGGCATAATTACATGAAATCTGTATCTTGAAGGAACAATTTAGATTAGTATTTTTGTGAAACTAGATACATACATAATTTTAGAATTACAACTTAAAAGTAAATTCAACATATAAAATTATTTTTAATAACACATAAACTCCTAGATTATCCTTGTAAATAATTCATAATATTCACCTTTACCACCAAGTAAAAAATAAAACACAAGAAAGGTGTGAGCTCAGATGATCAGTAAGGGTAAATAATACAGAGGATTTTATCATAAACATAAAGACTAGGCTTAGTGAATAACTAAAAACACATGCCTTTAAAAATGAACTTGAACAGATTATGGTGGTAATAAGCCCTGAATAAATAATGTCATAATAAAGAATAATCATGGGTACTCTACTAGTAAAATAACCCCATCTATTATCAATTTTTTTCATAATGAGGGAAATTCATAATGACGAACAATATAAAATATACCATCAAGGACTTGTCTAATACATCTGAAAATGATTAAGGTCGCATCCAAAACCATATCTGAAAATGGGTAAGGCCTCAGAAAATTCCATATCTGTTTGTCTCATGAGACAAACCGATGCATTGGTGGGCTATATTGGATCCCAACTGTCACTTTGTATGTCCAATTCATTCCTCATATGAAGCGACATAAACATAAACAACATGAACATTAGAAATAACTTTCCCCAATCTGTACACATAAACCCTTACCATTGTGAATAATATGGAGAATGATCTCAAGAAAGCATATCCATAGTCAAAATAATCATAAAACACTAAATAAAATTTGGTAAATTATATCATAAAATATTAGTCCCAATAATATTCTATAAGAGTTTTGAAATAAAAAAAATTACTCTTATAAAATCATTAAGTAATTCTTGAGATAAATACTCTTTTACTTTGAAAAGAAATGTTATTTTGGAAAAATATTTGTATAAAATTGGAATTTAAATAATATTGTTTTATAATAATAAAATGTTTTATTTTATTAAAATAATATTAGCTAAAAATATATAATAGAGTGTACTTGAACATAGGTAAGAATTTGAGAAGTTCCCTTGAAATGAGCTTGTATTTCACGATGAATTTTTTAAAGATCCTTTAAAAACATGTAACTCACCATAAAATAAATAATTATTCTAGTAGGTATAATTAAATATTAAATTATCATATAATTTATGTAGAGTATGTAAGAATAAATAATAAATTCATTGAGTTATGTAGTTGATAAGAGTAACCCAAATGAAAATAGTGGTTCGGGTAGAAAACCCTTACCTTATAACCAAAAGTATTCTGCACATGACCTTAATTTCCTGGATAATCAAAATAAATTCATTAATTAAAAAAAATCAGATATTATATAAATATATCTAATTCATTAAATTTTTATTAAGTTCATTTTCCTTATTGATAAGTTATAAGATTGAATTTCTTCGTTCTGGAGTGTTCGTTTCCGTGATTTCATGATTAGTTTGCTTGATTATACGTAATGGAAGTTCATTTATAATTGATATAATTCTCCATAATTGAACTTATATATTAATTATGAACAACAATAATTTTAAATTGTTTTATATATCAATTTTTTACATTGTATGAGGATGATTTATTATATAGAACATTAGTGATGACCATTTAGATTATTTTGGTGATATCTCAATTGTCACAAACTAGTTTGTAATATGAATTATAATTATGTATATATATTGGTTCAAGAACATTTAATAGGTTATAATATACATATTTTAGTATGTTTCAACCATAAAAACAGTTTTATGACCAACCATGAATATGGTAATAGAAATTGAAATCCCGTCATCCTTGAATACGATAAATAAACACATCTCGAACTGTGTTTTCATTTTTTTAAAGGAGTGTAAAGGATAGATGGTGATGAATTATTAAAATATAATAAAAATTTTACCTTATATTTAATTTAATGGATTTATCAGACCTTTTTTATGAGGTGATTTTATGAGATAAAAAGAAAAGAAAGGAGCATGAAAGAAAAAGAGAAGTTGAAAATCCCTTACGAAAATTCGACAGCCTAACATCGTCACATAAAAATTTATAAAATGTTTTTATGAGAGAAAATGGGGTATATCATCATTATTATATAATATGGACTTTAAGGGGGGATATGGAATGGAATATCCAAATATAATCCAATTGAAATTAAATGATGATAACGTAAAAAGAGTGCTTAAAAAAGGGAAGGGTGGTAGATTCTTATACCTTGTTGAGTAACTACTAAAACATGAATATTGGGACCTTGGGGATTTATTAAACCTTGGGAGGTATCCTAGGAAGGTAAAACTACCATATCGTAAATGATGATGAATTTTTGAGTAATTAAAATGAAGGAATGGGAGGGTATTTATAGTACAAGAGAGGGAATTTTTTATTAATTTCAAACGACACATCATTAGTGGTATTTGAAAAACCATGGGATTTCCCACTGTATTTTCCCATGGTAATGGCCACTTGGGACACATAATTTCATATATTAATGTACACTAGTTGACCATAATTTTATATTCATTATTACAAGATTATGATTTCATAAATGAGACCAAAAACTCAAAACTATATTTTTACTATTCACAAAAAACTAATGTATTTTATAAAAATCTCATAAATTTAGTGTATCCTAATATCAAATCTATGAATTCCAAAAATAACTCTATTTTTTTGAAAATACTTTTCTAAACATGATTAATTTAATTTTTAAATAAAATCCAAATTTATTCGAAAAATAAAAATTCTAAAACTATAATTCATTTTATATCACCATGAAAAATTAGTCAAGATCTAATTATCATATAAAATTAATATAATAAAATAAAATTATTTAATATTCATAAAGGTAATAGTAATATTCATATTACTATTCATAAGGGTATGTTTCCATTCACCAGAAATGTAAGTTCATCCTAACAGACTCTTAATATCTTACTGATCGCAACCGTGTATGTCAGTTTTTCGAAATTTAAAACATAGAAGTGAGAAAATTATATCTAATGGAAAATTTATAGCTATCTCTTATAAATATCAATGTTTTTGTTTCACCTAAAAATAATTTGGAATTCATTATATAAAAATTCATTTGTAAAAACTTGGGGTGTAACATTCTTCCCCCCTTACGAAAATTTCATCCTCAAAATTACTAGCATGTTACAACATAAAAAGATTTGGGAATGTCTTCATCATAAGTTCCTTAAGATCCCACATTGCCTCTTCAAATTTATTATTTTTTCAAATTACTTTTACCAGTTGAGTCATTTGATTCATCAACACCTGTTGTTTATTGTCTGGAATCTGGACGGGCTCTTCACAGTAAGATAAGTCATTTTCCAATTCTATTATTTCATAAGTGAGGACATTTACTGGGTTTGGCATGTAATTTATCAATAATGAGACATGTATCACATTGTGTACCTTAGAAAGACTAGGAGGCATTTCCAAACAATAATCCACAACTCCAATTCTCTATAAAATTTCAAAAGGGCCTATGTACTTGGGGCTTAATTTCCCTTTATTTCTATATCTTATAATATCCTTCCATGGAGATGATTTGATGAAAATGCAATCTCTCTCTTAAAATTCCTAATTATTACTTCGATGATCAGCATATCTATTTTTCCTACTTTTAGCTATTTTGATATATGTCTGAATAGTCTTTACCTTTTTCATTGTTTCCTCCACAAGCTATGGGACCACAAGCTTCCATTCACCGTATTCATCCCAACATGTAGGTGTACGAAATCTATTTTTGCGCATTGCTTCATATGGTTTCATTTGAATACATTGATGGAAACTATTAATGTAGGAACACTCAAACAAGGGTAAATAATGATCCCACATACCTTGAAAGTCGAGCGACTATGATCTCAACATGTCTTCTAAAGTTGGATCGTTCTTTCTGAGTACTTGTCAGGTTGGGGGGGTGAAAAGAAGTACAAAAATGAAGCTCAGTGTCCAATGATTTCTGATGAATTTTCTAGAATTTTTATGTAAATTGAGGATCACCCTCAAAAACTATTGAAAGAGGTTCGCCATGAATTCTTACAACATCATTGATATAGAGTCTTGTAAGGCACTCTCTTGGAAAATCCTCCTATATAGTGAGGAAATATGAAGATTTCTTATGTCGATTAATAATTATCCATATTTCATCATTATTTCTTTGAGTTTTTGGTAATCCAATGAAAAAATCAATGGTGATGCCATCCCTCTTTCATGTAGTAATAGGTAGAGGTAGCATGAATCCTCTAGGATGTTGTATTTCAACCTTCACTTGTTGACTGACTATACATCTTGAAATATAATTAGAAATTTCTCTCTTAATGTTATCCCGGCAGAAATGTTCCTTCAAATATTTATACATCTTAGTGCAACCAGGATGTATAAAGAAATTCTAAATATGGGATTTACCTATTAACTCTATTTTCAGCTCGGGTATAGCGGGAACATAAAGCCTCTTTCATGAAGAAAATATGGTAGCCATCATTACCGGCACGAAACCCAGCCCATGGAAAGGCCCAGAGGTCATTCCCTATCCCCACAGGCTGAAATAAGTGCTCGTGTATCATAAATAATGTTTTGGTAATGATTTACTCAGATTAGGATACATAAGAAAACCCAAAAAAATCATAAAATGAATCTGAAAATTCATGTAAAACAAGCCATAATTTCAATTTTAAAACTAAATACAAGGTTTTTAACATGACACAAGGTGTCCCAAACAACAAACGTATCAGTAAATACGACCCAAATACCACCACACAAAAAGTTTTCATCACCCATGAGTTATCTCCACAACATCGCACAACATAAGCAACAAGAAACCTAAACTACCGTCTCCAAAAGCCTTTCTCGTACCTTTGTTAAACATAACAAAGTCTACTTACACCAAAATGTGTATATAGGGTGTGAAACTAGTAGAAAAATGTTTTTTAACTTCGCCAGTTTGACGTCGGTTTCTTATAAACCGACGTAAATAATTTTTGCAGTGAATTTTTGGCGTCAGTTTTTTAAAAAACCAACGCCAAAAAGGAAAAAAATCGTTTTGGCATTGGTTCTTAAAAAAAACGATGTAAAAAACAAAAAAAAATATATTTTGGCTTCGGTTTTTATGAAAACCGATGCCATAAAAGTTTTAAAAAAAATCATTGGTGTCTGTTTTTTAAGAAACCGAAGCTAAACATAAAAAAACTACTTTTCCCATCGGTTTTTTAAAAAATCGATGCCAAAAACAAAAAATAATTTTTTTGGCATCGGTTTTTAAAAAAACCGACGCGAAAAGCTAAAATATATTTTTGGTGTCGGTATTTATGAAAACCGATGCCAAAAAAAAATATACAGTGTTTTAGATAATTTTTTAATCATTGATTTGACTAGTTGTGGAGCTAAAATAGAGTTACAGATTAAAAGTTATGGCCTTTGAAAGTTGAACTTCTTTAATACTTCTTTTAGAGAAGGTCAACTTCCGACATCCATAACTTTTAATCCGTGACTCCGTTTTTGCTCCACAACCAGTCAAATCAAATATTAGAGAAATATCTAAAACACTGTAATTTTTTTTAAATTTTTGGCGTCGTTTTTCATAAAAACCGACCCAAAAATATATTTTATCTTTTCTCGTGGGTTTTTTTAAAACCGATGCAAAAAACAATATTTTCTGTTTTTGGCGTCGGTTATTAAAAAAACCGACGCGAAGAGTTTTTTTTAATGTTTAGCATCGGTTTGTTAAAAAACTGATGCCAAAGATTTTTTTTACTTTTTGGCGTCGGTTCGTAAAAAAACTGACGCGAAAAATGTATTTTTTATAACTTTTTAGCGTCGGTTTATTTAAAAACCGACGCCAAAAAGGATATCGATTGACATTTTTGGCATCGGTTTTCTAAAAAACCGATGCCAAAAGACCAATTTAAATACTATTTTGCGTCGGTTTCAAACAAAACTGATGCCAATGAGTAACGTGGGATTAGAATTTCAATTTTCTTCACAATGCGCATTTAACTTTTTAAAATCCCTCCTACATTTTCGTACAACGCAATTGAAAATATTTCTGTTTACTATATATATATCCAGTTTCTCCTTCATTCATCATTTTCAACATCTTCGATTCAATCAAGATTTCAATGCGACTTCAATCGTTAATTTGAACACAGTACATATTCTATTCATTTGTTTTATTTATTATTATTATCCTTCATTTCTAAACAACTCGATTAGCTTTCTTATAATGATGATTCATTCTCATTTATAAATACAAGTTATATGATGATAAAAAACATATCGTTTTGATGGAAGGCCCTAAAACCATTGAAATATGTTTGATGTATTATGATTATTTTATTTCATTTTGTGTATATGATTTTAATTTATGTTTATCATGTTTTCTTTGAAACGAGTTGTATCAATCAAAACTTTCATAGGTTCAACTTCTAACGGCGATGACTTTTGAACCGTAACTCTGTTTTAGGTCTAAAACCTGTCAAATCAAAGATTAGGAAATGATATAAAACATAGAAGAAAAATTACTTTTTGGCATCGGTTTTCATAAATACCGACGCCAATTTTTTTTTCATTTATGGCATCTGTTTTTTTAAATAACCAACGCCAAAACACTTTTTTTTAATTTTTCACGTCAGTTTTTATGAAAACCGACGCCAAAAATGATAAGAATTAGTTTTTTTGGCATCTGTTTTTTACAATACCGACACCAAAAAACAAATTTTATTCATTTTTCATGTCGGTTTACAATAACCGACGTAAAAATTCATATTTTTTACATCGGTGACTTCGACGTCAGTTAAAAACGGACATCGAAAATAAAAAAAAGACGTTAAAAACCATTTTTCTACTAGTGTCAGGTTAATCCCCATTGGATCCCATCCAAATATTCCATGTGACAAGCATTATAAGATAAAAAACCTGAAAGTGTTGTAAACAATGAATAGTAGCAATAATTTCTAAAGGTGCATCTTTTAAATGAAAATAGTTTTTAAAGAGGGTAACTTTAAAGAATATGACATTTAAATAAAACATGTAAGACACTTAATTTTCAATCCAAACACACCATCAAACAAATATAAATTCCAAATAGCCCATGAGAACTCAACATGGGAACACCCCTAGGTGCTAGTTAGGTGTGACCCATACATACCTCACATCTCGGTGTAAAAGTAACCATAAAAATATTCATTCTCATGCATCAGCCACTAGTAGGGGAATCACCCATAACCTAGTGGTCCCCATAATTTGTTGAAAGTGGGTTCCCAAGACCCAACTTATTTTGTACTTTGATTACCACTACATGTATTCAGTTTGTTATAATACATGTGTTTATCTTGCCATAATAGTGTAGATACTTCTGCATACACTTTGTCTATGGAAATTTCATTAGATTACTTGTCGCATCAAAGGGTTATAGTAGATCTCAGGCTATAATGAGAACCCTGAGATGCCATGACAGTAATCATAATGTAACGTCCTATGGTCCAGTTACATCATTCTGAAAGGACACAGATGATTTGTGACCATCAGGTGTTGGGGGCTCATAAGCAATGAGACTTCTTCTCATGAAGTTCGCACATGATGATCTCTATTAGTTGAGATCATGAGGATAGACTCGCATAATAGGCAAACCACATGTTTTAGGTGTCATTGGTCATTCCTATCTACAGACATGTGTAATGGTCTTTAGACTTGATAACATTGTCAATGGATGTCATTTAATTGTGTACATTTGATGCAAGGTGAAATCCATGGTGACAAAGTCATGGTGAGGTAGTTTGTATTAGTTACGTCATTAATGGCATGGAATTTATTGAATGATCTAGAAAGGATCTGTTGCTTAAAAGTTAGGGAAGATATATCTCGGGCCTAGTTGATTAGGATGGTTGCACCCTCATTAAATCCATGGCCATGGTAGTGGAAGGTAAGACCATTTGGACAAATCAACAAACAAAATAAACAAAAATAAATAATGATGAAACTAGTGTGCATTCTGCTTTATTGGGATATCGATAACGAAGAGACATATATTACATGGACTGTGTTCATAGGAAGACAGTCGTTTCTTTGACTTTTCCTTATCTCTATAGGGGCCTTGATGGGTTGCTAGACCCCACTCTAGGTTGGTGAATATTTTTCACTGTTATTGAGGTAAGGGCCTAGAAGGTCACACACAATAGCGCCTTGGGAATCTTCTCTATTCTGGGAATATGAGTATAGAACTTGGTGGGACCCACCAAAGGGTCCGAACACTATCCATGTTCTGTGGATCACCAAAGAACAAATAAATTCATTAATTATTCAAGTTTTGAATTATTCATTGAATTTATTTATAACATTTATTTACAAGTTATAGAGTAAATACACGTATTAATATTATTCGAATGGATTTTAATATCCTAGGTTCGTTTTATATTACTAGGAGGTGTGAGTCGAGTTAAAGACTCAAATTTATCACGTAATATATTTATATATTACAAGTAAGTGATAAATTATTAATATTATTTATGGCACAATTTTATTTTTCATAAATATTTATTTATAACACTTATATAGCATATGTCTGTTACACGAGGTTCGGGAATCCATACTGTGTGTTTCAAACAGTCAATACATAAGTGAGGGAGAGGCTCTCCCATGTAAACTATTCATATGTTGAGATTGAGATCTTCTCTCTCCTTGAGGAATATAGAGAGAGAGTCTCTCAAGCGAAGGAAGAACTTAACATTAATCCATCTCGGATTGAAACTTCTTCCCTTGCGGTGATCGTCGCTGCACTGAAGTGAGCATCCAAGATCTGCGCTAGTACCCGGATCTCGACGAACGGCACACAATCATATTTGAGAGGCGTGTGTGGACGATCTAGAGGACTTCGATGTTGGAGTCTTTGAGCAACGATCATCGGCGTCCTGTGGCGGGCTTGCACACATCTATTCCAATCTAGGTACATGTCTTGTTTATTTGTGTGCTCTGTTTAAACCTTCCAAGATCCTCAGACCAAACTGAGACAAGATCACCGGAGTTGACAGGGTTATGTCAATCCGGTGATGCAGAAAATTTTAAATTCCTAGCCCAACGGCTTCTACTACGCCATCTCGGTACCTAATAGTGGTTTCAGAGGGATTGCACGGTTTTTATGAGTCAACAAAATTAAGATGCATTAAATTTAAGTGTGGGTGTAAAAACGGTTAATTCGGATCTGGCCGCACGTCGTTTCATTTTCAAATGATCAAGCTACGGTCATTTAAAAATTTTAATCGGATTGACGTCGTGGTTTTTTCATTCATTTATTGTTAATCTCAATCATAATTGAGATAAAATTATATGTAATATTTTATTATAATAGAATACAATATAATATTTTATTATAAAATATTTCTACAAAGGAGGGGAGACCAAGACCCCATTTTGGTATCATCCACTTTTTTTATTTTAAATAAAAAGGGAGGAATGACTAAGACCTCATTTTTGGGGTCTTCTACCATTTAATATAAAAAAGGGTGGAATTTTGTCTAAGGAAAAAATTAAATGAAATAGAAGACCCCTTTGGAGTCTTCTCCTTCACGTGGTGCACAAGGAGGCGGCTCCCCTTGAGGGAGAAACCCTAGCCCTGTCGGACCTCCTCCTGTGCCGCGCCGGACCACCTAGTTACGCCGGACCGCCTCCTGCCGGACCGCCGCGCCGCTCCCACCCTGACTACATTGCACCACCCTGAGCCCCGTCGGACCTCCGCCTCGCGCTGCCTCAGACCGATCCATGTCGGACCGTCGGGCTACGCCGCTCCTAAACCCTGTCCATCGGACCTCCGCCTCATGCCGCCTCAGACCGAGCCCCACCGGACCACTGCGCTGCACCGCTCCCGAACCCCAGTCGTCAGACCTCTAGCTCACGTAGGCCAAGCCCCGCACCAGCCACCACTGGTCCCGACCGCGCCGGACCTGGCTTCCGCTGGTCTAGGATGTGCCGGACCGGGCCGCTGCCTCGCCGGATCACCGGAGCAGTGGGCTGCCGGCCATGTGGCTGGCCAGAATGCTCCCCGGCCTCGTCCTGATCCCTTCGAACCTCACTAGAAGCTGCTTCTGCTGTGGGAGTCACTAGACCAAGTGGTCATGCCACGGTCACGCCGCGGTAATGTCGTAATTGGACCTACTTCAGGACAACACCCCACGTCGGTTTGTAGTCCTACCAGACTCCTCCCCGGCTAGATGTAACTCTACTTTAAATTAATTTTAATTGATTTAGTTTTTGAAATTAAATTAATTAGAATTATTTTGGGGGTTTAAATTATTTTAATCTGAAATATTAATTTAATTTATGATTAGAATTAAACTAATGGTTTCATTTAATTTTTAGAATTAAATTTTAATTAAACAAATGGAACTGATAAAATAAAATATTTTAATTCAATCAAATTCATTTAATTTATTAGAACACCCTCTCACTATTTAAATTTATTGCAATTTAATTTTCTTGATCTTATTTTACCCTGACTAGTCTTGGGAAAGTGACTGAACTGTGTATGTCTGTTATTTATTTAATTATTTATTTATTTATCCAATGTTTATGATGTTTGTAATAATTAATTAGATAAATGACAGTATGTGAATTGTCCTTTTAATTTCAAATATGTATAAGGGCCTACGTGTTCAATGCACAAGATGTATTTTGTACCACTAGATCCCCTCACATGCGTGTGAGTATATTTGTAATTAAATAATGATCTGAGATGTAGACCCCGCCAAGACGAGGTGGTAAACAAGATGGGATCCAAGCGCATTACACTGGGCAACCTGTGACGTGAGTCAAGTCACAACTCAGGTATGGATGCCCATAGGTCAAGATTGATCCGTTATGGATCGATCTTTATATAATGCTCAAGACCAGTCAGATTTCATGATTTACTTTAGGAATAGTTTATTATTTTATGTGTCTGCATGATTATTTTGTGATCACATAGAATAGTAAACAAGATAAAATGCATAAAGATGAGATGAATTATATTCTATTGCATGTTCAGTTATGAGCGCGACAACCCAATTTGAACATAATAAATAGAAAAGGATTATATTCGTTGATAAATATAAAAATTCCTCAAAGATATATTAAGTCTAAAAGCCTTCCATTTCTCACATCAAAACAAAACTGGCTATTTGGGGTGCTCTTCAGCCATATTTCATAGTGCATCTTACTACCGAGGCGTTTTCATGAGAGAAATGGGTCGAATTAACTCATGTGAGTAGTCAAGGATTAGCCTTAGCTAACTGGCTAACACTTTAGAGGATAGATGTTGAGTTAATCAAGTTCAGATTCCAAAAGCTGGGACTTTACTCAAAAACACAAGGAACCACAAGATCAAGTAGTTGGATAGTCTAGTGCCTTCCTTGAAACCCTCCAAGTAGTGTCGTAGCCCAAGCTAGTAGACTAAAAGGAGGTTTCTAGGATCCTTGCCACTTGAATACTCAAGCGACAGAGTATTCCGAAAATAATAGTGATAGTTATTAAGGTTCGCTAAAATAGTGGGAGACATTAAAATTATATAATAATTTATTAATCATAAATTTCAAAAGGTAATCAAGACAAATTACTAACTACTAAATGTTTATCTGATGTAGATTCAAAATGGTAATCACCAACACCACAAGTACTTTATCACTGCAATCGATCTTGGATAAAGAAAATATCCTAAACTCAAATAACATCCAAGAGTGGTACTAGCTCTTTTCTATAGTACTATGCCAAGAAACAAAGTTATATGTGATGGAATCCCTAATTCTTGCTGAGCCTCCTTAGGGAGCAAGTAAGGTGGAAAAAGGTAGATAATGAAATCATGTAGATGATGTGCTTGATGTACGATGCATCATGTTTCCATCCATGTACATTCAATTTCAAAAAATGCATGAGGATGAGGAATCCTACAAGATGATTTCACGTCTCTAAGAACTATATGAGGAGAGGGCCATGCATGAAAGGTATGAGATCTCAAGTTCTCTTTATAAGTGAATGCTAGCAGAAGGGCACTAAGCCGGTCCTCACATACTCAAGATGATTGGTTATATTGGGAGGCTTGAAGCCCTTGGGTTCAAACTGAACCAGGAACTAGTAGTGGATCTCATTCTTTCTTCTTTACCATCAAGATTATTGAATTTAATTGTCAATTATAATATGAATGATATGACAAAGTCACTCCCAGACCTTTTGGATATAGTTCTCCAAGCTGATAATGATATGAAAAATACCAATTCATCTATCCTTAGGGTGACCAAGAAAAACAAGGACAAGGAAAAGGTGTCTAAGGCCAAGTCAAACCTAAAGACACCAATGCATCGTCCTACAAAGAAGACAACGATTCAGAGGAAAAGTAATGACCAGGAAGATATCTGCTTTGGATGTGGCAAGAAAGGCCACTAGAAGAAGAATTGCATAGTAGGGAAGAAGAAGAAAGTTGATGCTTTTACTTCAGGCATTTTTTTCATTGAATTCAATCTATCTTTATCCACAAGTTTAGTACTAAATACAACATGTGGCTCACACATTTTTATTCATATACAGGAACCAAGTAGGTTCAAGAAGATTGCAAAAGGTCAAGTGGATCTCCGAGATGCAAATGGTGCAATTCTGGCAGCCTTGGAAGTAGGAGACTATCTCATATCATTGCACATTGGTTTGGTTCTAGTTTTAAATAATTACTATTATGTACCTTCTTTTACCAGAAACATTATCTATGTGTCATTTCTAGACACTATGGGTTTTAATTTCAAGTTTGGAAAAAAATGTTGTCTCTTTTATAGGGATAACAGATGTTATGGTATGGCACATCTTAACAATGGTTTATATATGCAGGAACTAGAGAACTCAGTGATGAAATTAAATGAAAAAAATATCCAACATGACTCAAATAACACCCGCCTATGGAACTTCAGGCTTGGTCATGTAAACGAGAAGCGATTATGAAGACTGCATCAAAAAGGGTATCTAGACTTGGTACAGTTGGAACTCTTAGATGTATGTCAAGCTTGTTTACAAGGAAAAATGACCAAATCACCTTTTTCAGTAAAGGGAGAAAGGGCCAATGCAGTGATATAATTAATACATAGTTATGTATGTGGTATATTTCCAATAGAGGCAAGGGGTGGTTTTCTATACTTCATTACTTTTACCGATGACTATAGTAGGTATGGCTATATCTACATAATGCGGTATAAGTCAAATTCATTTCAGATATTTAAGGAATACCAAAATGAAGTAGAAAACCAACTTGGTAAGAAGATAAAATCACTTCACTCAGACTGAGGCGGAGAATATCTTAACCAAGATTTCATCGATCACTTGAAGGAGTGTGGGATAATATACCAAATCACTCAACCTTATACATCACAATGGAATGGTGTTAGTGAAAGGAGTAATATGACCTTTCTTGACATGGGCAGATCAATGATGAGTCGTCCAACCCTTCCTTTATCCTTTTGGGGGTACGCCTTGTAGACAGTAGCATATACCCTTAACTGAGTACCAACTAAAGCTACAGATGGGATTCCATATCAGTTATGGTATGGAAAGAAACCCAACCTGACATAGTTGCATGTATGGGGGTGCGAGGAATTTTTCAAAACTTTACCAAGTGACAAATTAGCATCTATAAGCACTAAGATCATCATTATAGGTTATCCTAAGGAAACTAGAGGATACTACCTATATAACCCTTTATATAGAAAATTCATTGTGGTAAGATATGCCAAATTTCTAGAAAGGGAACACATTTCTATTGGAAATAGTAGGAGAAAGATTGACTTCGATGATGTTAATGATCCAGATGCACAATTGTTTATAGAGGAACAATCTCCATAAGAACAAGTGGAAGAAGAAGTTTTTCCTGAGACATAGATACTGAGTTGGTCTACGTGAGAGGTTAAAGAACTAGAGCATTAGGGTTTTCTTCTCACCGAGTCAGGTGACACATTAGTCCTTCAGGATGATGAACCTCTAACCTACAAGGATGTAGTAGAAGGAAAAGAAGCTGCTAAATGGAAAGAAGTCATGAATTTTAAGATGGAGTTCATGTACCAAAATCAAGTTTGGATTTTGGTAGACCCTCCAACTGATGTGAAGCTCATTGGATGCCAATGGGTATTCTAGAAGAAGATGGACATGGATGGTGGGGATAATACCTTTAAAGGAAAACTAGTTTCATAGGGTTTCAAACAACGTCAAGGTATTGAATTTGATGAAACATTCTCACCAGTAGTGATGGTTAAATCCATTAGAATATTTCTTGCAATATCAGCCTTTCATGATTATGAAATTTGGAAGATGGATGTCAAAACTACTTTTCTAAATGGGAAGTTGGTTGAAGATGTCTATATGACTCATCCCAAAGGTTTTGTCATGTCCAAGAATGACAATAAAGTATTCATGTTATAGATATACATTTATGGATTGGAGTAGGCATCAAGATCATGGAATGTTCATTTTGATGAGGCCATAAGAGATTTTGGTTTTGTGAAAAATGAAAGAGAGACTTGTGTATATAAAAAGGTTGAAGGGAATACCATAATTTTCCTAGTATTATATGTTCATGACATATTAATTATGGGAAAGAAGTTGCAAGTCTTACAGTTAGTTAAGACTTTGTTAAATGAATGGTTCTCCATGAAAGACTTAGGTGAAGAAGCATACGTTATAGGGATCAAGATCTATCGAGATAGATCACAAAGGCAGATTAGGCTATATCAAAGTATATATATTGACAAGGTACTCATAAGTTACAGTATGGAACAATCCAAGAGAGGATTGTTACATGTGTCACATGGTGTAAATCTCTCCATGAAAATGTGTCCACAAACACAGGATGAGATTGACAGAATGAGTAGAGTCCCTTATGCTTCAGAAGTGGGTTCTATCATGAAATCCATGCTATGTACTAGGATTGATGTCACTATTTCTTTAAGCATGGTGGGTGGACATCAATCCAATATAGGAGAGGAGCATTGGATAGCTGCTAAAACAATCCTAATGTAATTGAGGCATACTAAGGATATGTTCCTGGTGTATGGAGGTGATGAGGAACTAGTTGTGAGGGGATACACTAATTCTAGTTTCCAGACAAATCATGATGATATTAAATCATAGTCAGGCTACATATTTTGCCGGAATAGTGTTGTAGTGAGCTGGAGAAGCTCGAAACAAGCTATGGTTTCTGATTCTACAGTAGAGCCTGAATATATTGTAGCTTCCAATGTAGAAAATGAATTAGTCTAGATACGCAACTTTATATTAGACATTGGTGTTGTACCTAGAAGTGCAGACCCTGTACATATATATTGTGATAATACTACTATAGTGGTGCTTTCCAAGGAGCCCAGGTCCCACTAGAGAACAAAACATATTCTTTGGAAGTTTAATCTCTTGATGTATTTTACTCAAAGAGGTGAAGTGATAGTTAGTAGAGTAGCCATAGAGGACAATGTAGCAGACGCCCTGACTAAAACCATTTCTCAGTAGAAGCATGATTCACATGTGAGAGATAGTGGATTGAAACCTACTAGCAGTTGGCTCTAGTGAAAGTGGGAGTGTTGAAAGTGGGTGCCCTAGACCCAACTTGTTTTGTACTTTGATTTCCACTAAATGTATTCAGTTTGTCATAATACATGTGTTTATCTTTCCAAAATAGTGTAGATACATCTGTATCCACTTTTTTTATGGAAATGAATTAGATTACTTATCAAATCAAAGGGTTATAGTAGATCCCAGACTATAATGAGAACCCTGAGATGCCATGACAGTAATCTTAAAGTAACGTTCTATGGTCTAGTTATATCATTCTGAAAGGACACATACGATGTTTGACCATCAGGTGTTGGGGGATCATATGCATTGAGACTTCTTCTCATGAAGTCCGCACTTGATGATCTCTAGTAGTTGAGATCATGAGGACATACCTGCATAATAGGAACACCACATGTTTTAGGTTTCATTGGTCAATCCTATCTACAGACATGTATAATGGTCTTTAGACTTGAGATCATTGTCAATGGATGTCACTTAATTACATACATTTGATGCAAGAAAAAACCATGGAGACAAAGCCGTGGAGAGGTAGTTTGTATTGGGTACATCATTAATGGTATGGAATTGGTTGAATGATCGAGAAAGGATTTGTCGCTTCCGAGTTTAGGAAGAGATATCTCGAACCTGGTTGATTAGGATGGTTGCACCTTCATTAAATATATGGCCATGGTAGTGGAAGGTAAGGCCATCTAGACAAATAAACAAAAATAAAAATAAAAATAAAGAATGATGACACTAGGGTGCATTCTGATTTATTGAGATATCGATGACAAAGAGACATATATTACACGGACCATGTTCGTAGGAAGGCAGTCGTTTATTTTACTTTTCCTTATCTCTGTAGAGGCCTCGAGGGGTTGCTAGACCCCATTCAAGATCAGTGAATATTTTGAACTGCTATTGAGGTAAGGTCCTAGAGGGTCACACACAATAGCGCCTTGAGAATCTTCCCTATTCTGGGAATAGTAATATAGAACTTGGTGGGGCCCATCAAAGGGTCCGAGAACTATCCAAGTTCTATGGATCACTAAAGAACAAATAAACTCATTAATTATTCATGTTTAGAATAATTCGTTGAATTAATTTATAACATGTATTTACAAGTTATATATTAAACAAAAGTATTAATATTATTCGAATGGATTTTAATATCCTAGGTTAGTTTAATATTAGTAAGATGTGTGAGTCGAGTTAAAGACACAAATTTATCATGTAATATATTTATATATTACAAGTAAGTGATAAATTATAAATATTATTTATGGAATAATTTTATTTTTCATAAATAATTATTTATAACACTTATATAGAAGACGTCTATTACACGGGAGGCGGGAATCCATACCGCGTGTTTTAAACACTCCATATATATAAGTTTGAGAGAGGATCTCCCATGTCAACTATTCATGTGTTTATATTGAGAGTTTCTCTATCCTCCTAGAATCTAGAGATAGAGTCTCTCAAGAGAAGGAAGATCTTCAGGTTCATCCATCTCAGATTGAAGCTTCTTTGCTTGTGGTGATTGTCACTGCGCTGAAGTGAGCATCGAAGATCTGTGCTAGCACCCGGATCTCGATGAATGACATGCAAGAAGATTCGAAAGGTGTGTCTGTAAGATCTAGAGGGATTCGACATCAATGAGTCGAGAAATGATCGTCAGTGTTCTGCAGAAAACATGAACACATCAATTCCAAACTACAAACATGTTCAGTTTATTTTGGTGATATGTTTAATCCTTGCAAGATCCTCAGACCAAACCGAGACAAGATCACAGGAGTTGACAGGGTTATGTCACTCTGGTGATGCGTAAAATTTTAAATTTCTGGCCCACCGGCTTCCAATGCATCGTACTGGTACCTAACATAATTATCATCATCATAGTTTTTTTAGTGTTGTTAACGTCAAACTTGCTAAGTTAAATAGGGACAAAACCACTCTGGATCACTAGCATGCTAGTACACATCTGCCCACCAAGATACTCGGGTTTCCCTCTTTGTGCCCAAAAAAGTTCCACACGCTACCAAATTCCATTTAAACATAAAAATACCAGTTATGGTCATACACACTTAGAACAGTAGCTAAACTTTCTTTTCACCATTTGTATAACTCAATCAAATGCTTATAATTTATGTAACACAATTATACAAGTTATAACAAAACATTGAATATAAAATCCATTTAAAATACCTATTTTAACAAAAACATCATACCAATATTACACCAAAGTATAATTTTCAGCACTGAAACGTTTTTATAAAGTCATTCTATGAATAATAAAATAACGCCAATTGGTACGACATGGAATGCACAATAAAAACACCTATTTTCATAAAAAATTGGAACTTAAAAATAAATCACTTAACAAATGCTACCAAAAACAGTTTTCAAACTAAAAATAATTATATAAGAACATAAAATAAATATAAATCTAGAAATATAACTCATTCTACAATTCTTACACATGGAATCACATTCCATATATTTCAAAACCCTCCAATCCTTGTGTGGAAATTCAATCGCACCAACGTCGCACCATAGGGGAGTGAAAACAAACCTAAAACCAAACTATTGGACCAAGAAACTCATAATAAAACCCTAGGTTATAATTCCTACATGATAGACATTAGTAACTTCAAGAATAAAAGATGAAACCTTAAGAAAATGCAAGAAACACTAAGCAAATGGGAGGAGGAAAGATGGAAACCCACTTAATTTAGATATCTTGAATAAATTTCCCAAAATCCACCAAACTTTGAATCTCTAAGCAACCAAAACTGATATGGAGACTCGAATGATTCTGATAAGGTCATGTAGGGATTCAAATGGGGGGGAATGAGTGAAAATTGAATGATTTGTGGATTAAACAAATTACCTTCTCAAATCTGGACGATTTGAGACAGCCTGGAGAATTTCTCCCTAATCCATGATGAAAATGAGCTCCAAAGAGGAATTAAAGAACATGGGGGGAATGGATAGGTCAACTAGCTTCTATTGGGAGGTTTAGTCACTTAAAGATAGTAATAAATGAATGATATATTGAAGAATTAATTGTTTTTTTAAACCTGGTAATGGGCTTATGTGTTGGACCAATGCCTAAATAAATCACCCAAATACAAAATGATAATGAGTTCCTAAGAGGTCCAAATGGATATGGTCGTTTACATTTATTAGGAGAGGCCAAGTAGGAATTGTAATGGATGAAAAATTTTGACAAATGAAGGAGTTATAAAATAAACAATATTTGTTTTTAAATCAGGAAATGGGCTCACGGTTGGCCCCAAATCTTGAAAACCCACCATTTTAATAAAAAATGCATGGGAACCCCCCACAAAAAAGAAGTAATATTAATTAAATAAAAAATAACTTTAAAATAATTCATTTATGTGACAATTCTCCACACCATAAAAACTCTCCACCCTCGGAAAGTTAGATCAAAACCCGATCAGATAAGAGAAATGGAAACTGCTCTTCGACTCAAAACATCCACTCCCATGTCTCATGCTCATCAGTTCCATGTTTATAGAGGACTGTACCATGAGTAATAGTATCCCATTTAATCACATGTTCTTAGGAGTTCACAATATGCACTAGTTTCTCAACCACATATAGATCAGGCTCTATATCCAACTCCTCTCAATTCAGCACATGGGACAGATTCAGGCTATACTTATTCAATTGTGAGACATGGAAGGCATCATGGATTGATGTAAAATGTGAAGGAAAATATAACCTTTATTCCACCTTTCCAATCTTATTAGTAATATTAAAATTTCGAATATACCAAGTTTTTATCTTTCCCTATTTTCGTAAATAGCGATGACCCAAACGGGGAGGCACATTCCAAAACACCCGATCACCCACCGAAAATTCTAGGTTGTGACGCCTCTTATTAGAATATTATTTATGGAGACTCTGAGTTGTAAATAAACACTTCCTGATCAATGTGATCTTCTCATAAGTCTTCTTCACAAGACTCATCCCCAACAGTGAGGTCTCACTAACATCAACCCAACCTGGGGGGGCAACAAGGCCGACCATAGAGTGCCTCAAAGGGAGCCATTAATATTGAGGATTGGTAACTATTATTATAAGAGAAATCAACCAATACTAAATGGCTATCCCAGAAACCTCTAATGTCTAAAACACATTCATGGAACATTTCCTCCAAAATCATATTCTCCCACTCAGTTTGACCATCCGTTTCAAGATGGTATGTCATGCTCATTTTAATCTGAGACCCCAAGGCCTTATAAAGGAATTCCCAAAACTGAGAAGTGAAACAGGGGTCTCTATCCGAGACAAATTCATATGGAACACCATTAAACCCCTATTGAAGATAAAATCGGCCCAACTCATCCACTTTAGTTGTATCTTTGATCAGAATGAAGTGAGATGATTTGGTCAGACGATCAATAACCACCCAAATGGAATTCTTGCCCCAAAGTTTATGAGGTAGGCCAACAATGATGTATATGGATACATCGTCCCACTTCTAGGTAGGAATGGGTAATGGATGGAGAAAACTGGAGATCCTTCGGTACTCTTCGTTCACTTGCTGACATGTGTATCATCTCGATACAAAGTTAGATATGTCTCATCTCATACCTAGCCACTAAAACTATTGTCACTCATCATAATACATCTTGGTGGAACCTAGATGGATAGTCCACTAAGACTAGTGACTATCCTGCATCACTACCTTCTGCAAAGACAATGGCACTAATGAACAGAACTTGAAACACAATATGCCCTCAAGAGATGATAACAAATTAGAAGACATCTCCCCACCATGAAGAAGCAACCTCAACTGCTGACAAATCACATCATTGGGATGTTCTTGCTGAATCAACTCCAATAGAGAAGGATTCAACTGAATTCTCTCCAATAACACACCTAAATTGTGCTCCTTGGTCTCCACATGCATATGAGCAAAGAGCGCCATAAGAGCACCCTCATCACTAAACTTCCTCAAGGATTTAACTGGTACTTTTCTACTCAATGAATCTTCCACCAGATTTCCCTTTCCTGGGGTATAGACAATGTCAAAGTCAGACCCCTTCAAGTACTCGATCCAGTGGTGCTACCTCAGATTGAGATCCTTATTATATAAGATGTAGGCCAAGCTTTTATGATCAGAATAGACCACGAACTTATCCCCAAAGAGGTAGTAATGTCATTTTTTCAAAGCATGAATCATATCTACTAGATCCAATTAATGGTTCAGGTAATTCTTTTCATGTGGTCAGAGTTGGCGGGAGCCATACGCCACCACATGATCATCCTGCATAAGCACGTACTCGATACCCATACATGAAGCATCAAAATACAACACGTAGCCCTTTCTAGATTATTTAAAGATCAACATGGGGGTAGTAGCCAACCATCACTTCAGCTCCTCGAAGGATTCTTGAAATTCTAGACCCAAAAAAACTACACCCCTTTCTAGGTGAGAGCGGTCATGGGAGAAGTGAGCCAAGATAAATCCCAACAAAACTGTCTATAGTAACCTTCCAGGCAAAGGAATATTCTTGAACTCGAATACATTCTTCAACTTCTCTCATGACATAACTACACTGGTCTTCTTGGGTTCCACTGAAACTACCTGCTCTGAGATCACATGCCTCAGAAACTTCACCTCCCTGATCTATAAGGTGCATTTGGATAGATTTTCATAAAGCTGGTGATCCCACAAAGTTCCTAACATAATCCAAAAATTATGTTCATGATCTTCCTCAGATCCAGAGTAAACTAGAATGTCATCCATGAATACCACAATGATGGAGTCGAGATATTGGTGGAACACCCTATTCCTGAGTTCCATAAAGACTGCTGGAGAATTGGTCAATTCGAAGGGTATGACCAAGTACTAAAAGTGGTTGTACCTTCTTTGGAAGGTTTTCTTCGGGATATCTGACTCCTCACTCTGATTTTATGTTAACCCGAATGAAAATATATTTTATAAAATCACTTTTCCCCCTTCAACTAATCAAAGAAGTCATCTTTTTGAGGGAAATGATATTTGTTCTTGATGGTTACCTTGTTTAAATTCTAGTAATTAATATACAACCAGAGGGACCCATCTTCCTTCTTTGCAATGAGAATAGGAGCGGCACAAGGAGAGACACTCAGGCGAATGAATCCTTTAGATTCTAAATCATCTAGCTGAATCTTTAATTCCCAAAATTTGGTTGCGGGAATATGATATGATGGAAGAGATATCAATTGTGTTCTCAGTTCCAAATCGTTCGAGAACTCCACAACTCGCTCCAGGGATAATCCTAAAAAGTCATCTAATAATGCATCTAAAAACTCATCCACTACACGAGGCATTCCACCTTCTAGAGCATGACCATATTCCTCTAGAGTGAGTGACGATAACTAGAATACAAGATTCCCCAACTCTAGAAGTGGAGGTCCTGCATGACCCGACTGAGGATCCCAATCCCCAAGGATAACCTGACGACTCCCATATGGTTTTGTAAAACTCTCCCGCTACCTATACTAGTCGATGTACATCTAAAAGTGTACCATAAAATCCATGAAAAGTATCACGTCAACTAGATCCATATCTATGACCATGAGGTCCCACTCCATCTCAACCCCTGACATAGAAATCACAAACGATGTGCAACTGAGACCCTACTCCTTCTTCTTTCCCAGCGGCGTCACCAACTCCATCACAAAAAAAAAATCTCAGTTGGAAAATTAAGCATGTTCACAAAACAGGAAGAGATGAATGAAATAGAAGAACCAGTATCAAAAAGAGAAGAATCTATAGAAGATGAAATCAAAACATTACCCAGAACAATCGATTGTCCCGCCTCTGATCCTATTGGTTCCTGATACACCACATGAATATGTCTGGTCTCTGCTTGAGAATGAATGCAAGTTAGTGGCAATGCTCTGAACTGGATCTACCCAGAAGATGATCCATCCTTTCTTCCACGACCACCTAACCGAGATCCCTCTGTCCTTGACGGATCTAACTAAGCTGGCACTCCCCTAGAAACCACTAATCCAGCCCCACTTTGGAGTGGATGTGCCATCATGAAAAATCACTGCATGTGTCCCTTACCACCACATGGATAACAAGGATTCATAGGAAAAGTTCATATTGTTCATATGTTCCCCAACCTCCCACACTGGTGGAACATGACGTAACTCACATCATAATCCAAAGATAAAAACTGGCTAGAAGGTTGGCCTGAGCTGCCACCCCCTTCTTTCCCTGATCCTCTCACTTCCTTTTATTCTCAGAAGAGCTTCCACTACCAATAACTAATATAATAATAGAAAAATCATCCCTACCCTTACAGTTGATCTCTTCCATACACGCCCAATTAACCCCCTCTGCATAAGTTTTCATCTTGAATAGGAAGACCTGGGAATAGATATCTAGCCGCAGACCCCTCTCGAACTTCTGGGCTTTCATATGCTCATTAGAGACCACTTCTGGAGCATACCAGACCAACTCAACAAAATGGTTGGCATACTCCATCATAGAATGATCCCCCTAAAAAAGCTCCATAAACTCTCTAGATCGAGAATATGCCAAAACTATAGGGTAGTACTGGTCATTAAAGATAACCTTGAAGTCCTTCCATCGCATCTGGACGTGCTTCCTAGCTTGAAGATTTAATTTCCACAACATTCTACTAGGACCCTCTAATAGGAAAGATGCATGTTTCACCCTGACGTCCTCAGGTGTGTCTAGGAAATAAAAATATGCTCAATCTTTTTGAGCCAGTCCTCCGTTTCCTAGGGTTTTGTGATACCTCGGAAAATATGTGGCTTGTTTTTCAGAAAATCCTTGGATTTTAATTTATAATACTAGTCTCATATTCCCTAACTGAAGCTAGAATAAGAGCTGCTCCCTATCCTAGATCTTTTATAGCCTGAACCACAACCTCTATTATCCTCTGATCATCTGGTGAGGGAGAAATCTCTCCGGCTTCCTCCCATGGTTGCAAGGGAGATTTCTGGAGAGGCATGTTGCTACAAAAGAAAAAAGTCACAAGAAAAAAAAATTGTGCAAAAAATATGAAAATGTCATCAATAACATCAAATATAAATCATCCAATCATATTATAATAATAAAATAAACAACTACCCTACCCCCACCTAATGTCCACATGCAGTTTGCAGCCCACACATCTCACATCGAAGTGAATCCAAAAAAACAATTCAAATGTCCCATGGTGACTTGAGGTTTTTCACAAGAGGTGTAGGCCAGAAACCCTACTCATGTCCAAAACTCTGATCCCCAATAGTCTAAGCTCTTTTCTAGCCTGACTCATCCCAAAATAATAATATAACCCAAAAAACATTAACCTCCTCTAAAACCATTTTTTCACAAAATGAATTTTTTCGTCATCATTACTGGAACCAAACGTGGCCCATGGAAAGGCTAAAAGGGAGTTCTGTATCCCCATGGGCTGGTAAAGGTTCCCGTGTTTCATAAATAATGGTTTGGGAATGATTTAACCAAATTAGGATACATAAGACAACAACAAACAATCAATAAAATGAATCTGAAAATTTATTTCAAACAAGCCTTAATTATCATTTTCAAATTGAATAAAAGATTTTTAACATGAAACAAAGGGTCCAAAAATAAAAAATTATTAGTAAAGACAACCCAAATACCCCCACATTATAAGGGGTCATCACCCACGAGCCGTCTCCACAACATCGCGCAACGGAATCAACTAACAACCCGAACTTTCGTTTCCAAAATCCATGCCCTTACCTGTGTCAAAAATAACCTAGTCTACTTACACCAAAAGGTGTAACTAGGGTCTGAGACTAATCCCAGTAGGATCACACCCAATTATTTCATGTTACAGGAATTATAATATAAAAATATTTCAAGTATTATAAACAAAGAATGGTAAAAATAATTTCTAACGGTGCATCCTTTAAATGAAAACAGTTTTAAAAGAGGGTAACTTTAAAGAATAAATTATTTAAATAAAACTTGTATGAGACTGAATATTAAATCCAAAACACCATCAACCAAATATAAATTCCAAATAGTCAATGAGCACTCAACACAAGAACAACCCTTGGATCTAGTTAGTTGTAAACCCTAGGTACCTCACATTTCAGTGTGAAAGTGACCCTAACAATATCTGTTCTCATGAATGAGCCACTAGTAGGGGAATCATCCATAATCTAGTGCTCCCTAAAATAATCATCATCATAGTTTTTTAGTGTTGTCAACATCAAACATTCTATGTGAAACATGGACCAAACCACTCTGAATCACTAGCATGCTAGTACACATCCACCCACCTAGATACTTGGTTTTCCCTTTTTTTTCTCAAAAAAATTTCACATGAAACCAAATTCAATTTACACATAAAAATACAAGTTTGGGTCATACTCAGTCAAAACAGTAGCTAAACATGATTTTCACCATTTTTATAACTCAAAAAAAACGCTTATAATTTCCATAAAATAATTATACAAGTTATAACAAAACTTTGCACATAAAATCCCTTTTAAATACTTATTTTAACAAAAAATGAATACCAATATTACAACAAACCATAATTTTCAGCACTAAAACATTTTTATAAATCCATTCCATGAATTATAAAACAACACCAATTGGTACAACATGGAATGAACAAGTAAACACACTTATTTTCACAGAAAATTGGCACTTAAAAAATCTATTTAACAAATTCTACCAAAAATTGTTTTCACACTAAAAATTATGATATAGGAACATAAAAGAAATATTAATCTATCAAGATAACTCATTATATAATTTTTTCACATGGAATCACCTACCATATATTTCAAAACCCTCAAATCCTTGTGCGGATCTCCATCTGCACAATTGTCGCACCATAAGGGAGTGAAAATGAACCTAAAACCCCATGATTGGACCAAAAAACTCAAAATAAAACCCTAGGTTCTAATCTCTACATGATATACATTAGTAACTTCACGAATAATATAAGAAACCATCTCAAAATGTAAGAAACCCATAGAAAATGGGAGGAGAATGGAAGGAAACTCAATTACTTAATAGATCTTGAAGAAATCGCCCCAAAAACACCAAATGTACAATCTCCCAGAAACAAAAACATATAGGGGTGATTGAATGATTCTGATAAGGTCAAGTGGGGAATTAAATTGGGGGGAAAGAGTGAAAATTGAATTATTTGTGGATAAAATAAATTACCTTCTCAAATCTGGATGATTTGAGACTCCCTGAGGAATTTCTCCCTAATCTATGTTCAAATTAGATCCAAGGAGGTATAAACGAACATGGGGTCGTGGAAAGGTTTGTTAGATTCGAGTGGGAGGTAGAATCAACAAAAAATAGTAAAAAATATATGATATATTAAACAATTAATTTTTTTAAGCAAGATATGGGCTCACGGGTTTGCCCAATGCCTAACTAAATCACCCAAATCCAAAATGATAATGAGTTACTAAGGCGTCCAAATGGAAATGGTGGTTTGCATAGGTTAGAGGAGGCCAAGTATAAATTGTAATGGATGAATTTTTTTGAAAACTGAAGAACTTATAAAAAAACAATATTTGTTTTTAAATATGGAAATGGGCTCATAGTTGTGCCCAAATCATGAAAACCTTCCATTTCCTCCAAAAAAGCATGGGAAACCCCCAAAATAAATAAAGAATATAAATACATAAAAAAGTACCATTAAAATAAGTCATCGATGTGATAGCCTCTTCCCAAACTTCATAATTCCAATTTCATATATGAATTATACTAGCTTCCCATCATTTACAACATTAATTTTCTTATAAATATTTTAATGATCAGACTGAGAATATTTAATTCTTTCCAATAAAGATGGTTTGGAAACCAATTAAAAAATTAATGAATTTTCACCCCTTTATTGATTCCCTTATCCACTATCTCTATATCCATGTACATAGGATCCTTGTAATTTTTTGTTTTTTCTTGAACTCCATGATCCTTCATACACAATGCATCAACTACCTTATTTTCCTTTCTTGGGTGGTGGTGTATGGAACAATCATAATACTTGAGTAGCATGAGACATCACCTTTGCCTCATGTTGAGTTCTTTTAGTAAGAATATATATTTCAAGCTCTTATGATCAGTATATATCTCATGTATTTCTCCATATAGATAATGTATCTATATCTTCAGATCAATGATTATATATTCTAACTCTAGATCATGAGTTGGAAAGTTCTATTCATGAGTTTTTAACTACCTCAATGCATAAGCAATGACTCTATCATTCTACATATGGACACGGCCAAGTACTTTTTTTGATGCATCACTATAAATGAAAAATCCACCATTTACCGATGGTATAGTCAATATTGGATCAATAAATAACCAGTTTTTCAATTCTTCAAAAATATTCTTCACATTATTTTGTCCATACGAACTTATCCCCTTATGAGTAATCTTGGTCAATAGGTTGGCTAAATGGGTAAAGTTATGAATGAAATTCCGATAACAACATGCTATAGAAATAAAACTACATACCTCAGTTATATTTGTTGGAGTATCCCATTCTTGGATAGCATTTTTCTTTATAGGATCAACTAATATTTTATCCTTGGAGAAAATTTGGCCAAGAAAATAAACTGACTGAATCCAAAATTCACACTTACTAAACTTCGCATATAATTCATTTCTTTTAAGAGTCAGGAGAATAATTTACAAGAGATTCACATGATCCTTGTAGAATTTGGAGTATACCAAGATATCATCAATAAATACAACAACAAATTAATCAAGATATTACTGGAAAACTCTATTCATTAGATCCACGAAAACATTGGGTGCATTAGTCAGTTCAGAAGACATTACTATAAACTCATAATACCCATACCTGGTTCGAAATGTTGTCTTTTGAATATCCTCATTCCTTACATGCAACTGATGATATCCAGATAGAAGTTCAATCTTTGAAAAATATTGGTATGCATGATATTGATCAAATAAATCATCAATGTGAGGTAGGGGATAGTTGATCATTACTGGAATAGCATTTATCTACCTTTATTCAATTCAAAACCTCATAGATCCATCTTTTTTCTTAATGAAAAGAATAGGGGATCCCCATAGAGAAACACTAGGGAAAATAAATCATTTATCACTCAACTCCTCTAGTTTTTTATTTAGTTATACTAATTACATAGTGGCCAATTTATAAGGAGTCTTTGATATGGCCCTTGAACAAGGAATTAAATGAATAGAGAATTAAAATTCACTCTCTAGAGGGTGTCCAGGTAATTCCTCTATAAAAACATCAATATATTCTTTCACAATAGGTACATTCTCAATTTGAAGATTTATTTCCTCACCCACTGATATTTTGATCTCATCCCCAGCAAGAATTGAATTAAGTAGATATACTAGGGGTGGATCTAGATAAGAATCAGATGATGACATTTTTTCCCTAAAGATAAGGGATTCTACATCATTCTCAAAAATTGTAACTTCCTTTTTCATGCAATAGATTTTTGAATCATAATTTTAATTACAATCCTTACTATGGATTATATCAAATTAGAACATGGGTATGATAATAAGTTTATCAAATTATGTCTTTTTATTTATCATAATGGGAATTTATTTTCACATCTTTGATTTGATGATACTTTCATTAATAGTTTTTACTGAAGACTCCTTTATTAAATCAATGTGGAAATATCTAATTTTCTTGGAGAACTGGGAAGATATAAAAGAATGAAATGATCCAAAATCAAATAAATCATTGTCTATGTTTAAGGAAACAATTAATCTACATTCCATCACAACATTAGGAATTTCAATCTCAATAGTTTTGAGCGGATAAGCATGGTTGTAATCCCTTGGACGTTTTTGAGGTTCCTTACCTTGAAGCTTTGGACAATTATTTGAATAGTTCCGCATATACATACAATTATAGAATTTAAAATAGATAGATTTTTTATTTCCCATTAAATCACCTGTATTATGGCCTTTATATCCACACTTATAGTACATGCCTTTTCCTTTTAAGCAGGAACTAGGGTGTTTCCTTCCACAAGTATCACATTTTGGAAAACACCCCTTTTTATTCATCACTTTATCCATTATATCCTCTTACTCCTACTTCATATCTTATTTTTCCTTAGTAATAATACATTGATAATTATTTCTTTGTCTTGATAGCACATGATACAATGTATTCATATGATGAGAAACTTTGGGAGACTGGTTCCCTTTAGTGGAATGGTTTTAAACCATCAAAGAATAAATCAATCATGCTATGTGGGTTACTTATATTGTCTGCAGCATGCCTTGCTATGATTTTAATGTCGTCTTCATAATTTTCGACATTTTTATCCTCTTCCTGTATGAGGCTCAAAAACTATCTCACCATATCTTCTCATTGTTCACAAGGAAAATTATTTTTTTGGAAAATTTCCTTAAAATCCCTCAATTCCATATCTTCTATTTCTTCCTCACCCTTTGTTTTTTGGATTAAATACCAACATTGATTTGCATCTATCAGTAGACGATAAACCATCATGAAAACCTTCTCTCATTATTTACATCTAAATGTGAGAAATATCATCTCCAGGGAACTTATCCACTGCTCATCTCCAAATGGGTTTTTAGTCCCATTAAATGATGGAGGTTGTTATTGCATAAAGCAGTCTAACATTTCACCTCTACATTGTGGTTTAGGGTGCTTTATATGAGTAATATTATTGTTCATAACCTGATTCAACTATACCATTATATTTATAAGATGCTCAACACTAGTCATAGCTCCAATACTAGCAGCATTATCTTGTATAGGAGGAATATCCCTGCAGGGGACACGTGCATTCATACTATTTCTATTCCTTCCACTAGGTTCCATTTCTAAATAATGGCATGCAATAGATTATGTTATGAACCATAATGTATAGTATCAACTTAGAAAAATACGTAGCATAAATTTCTATTCATAGTTAATATCATTTTCATAAACATGGCTTATTTGAGGAAAATTTTACTTTTAATTCCTTCATAATGATTTGAAAATAAAATGTAAATTATCCTAAGAATATCCCCCATGAGTGTAAAACCATGTACGCAATAAGGACTATTGTTGTGTACCAGAATACCCTAGGTCAAACCTGAAACTCCTTGTCAGAGTTGTTACTCCTAGGTACATATGTGCTAGAACCACATCTAATTATAGTATCTACACATGGATGTATTTTCTAGAAAGATATAGAAAATATATTCCTTACAAAAATTCCATAATGTTATTGTATGTTTACCCTCAAAAACTATCTTAGGTTTTGGTTCCCAAATCTACATTTTCTAAATATAGTTTCCATGTTTTCCACTAAACATCCTCTGATACCAACTATAAATTCCCGATTCTAGTTTTCGAGAGTTGGTGCCTTATTTAATTATATTTGAATAATTACCGGAAAATCATATCCTGATGGAACTAATTAGTTTCGTAGTTTTGGAAAACCAGTGCATAAGGGAAGCATTACATCTTTAAATTAAATTCAACATATCAAATTCTTTTAAATCACACATAAACTAAAATATTATCCATGAAAATAATTCCTAATATTCATCTTCACCACCTAGGGAAAAATACAATACAATAAAGTGGTGAGATCGGATGGTCAGAAAGGGTAATTAATACATTCGATGTTATTATAAACATAAACACTAGGCATGGTGAATAAATGAAGACACATGCCTTTAAAAATGAGCTTGAACATATTTTGGAAGTAATAAGAGCTGAATAAATAATTCCATAATAAATCATAATCATGGGTATTCGACTTGTTTAATAACCCCAGGGACTATCAATTAATTATTTCATAATGAGGGAAATTTATAATGAAATATATTTTGAAATATATTGTTAAGGCCTTAGCTATGAAATCTGAAAATGATTAAGGTCTCTGCAAAAACCATATCTGAAAATGGGAAAGGCCTCAGCCAAGTCCATATATTTTTTGTCTCATGAGACCTACTGATGCATAGAGGGGATATATTGGGCCCCACCCATCACTTTCTGAGTCAAATTCATTCCTCATATTAAGGGGGATAAATATAAACATCAAGAACATATGAAATAACTTTCCCCAATTTGTACACATAAACACTAACCATTCATAATAATATAGAGAATGGTTTCAAGATAAAAAATATATCATAAAACTAATCAGAAATCATTCCATAAAATATGGTTGATTATATCAAAAAAATATTATTCCCATTAATATTCAACAAAAGTGTTGAAATTGATAAAATTACTGTTATAAAATCGTTGAGTAATTCTAGAGATAAATACTCTTTTACTTTAAAAATAAGAGTTCTTTTGGGAAAATATTTGTATAATATTATAAATGAAATAATATTTATTTTTGATAATAAAATGAGTGATTTTATAAAAAAATGGTGGCTACAAATATATTGTATAGTGTACATGAACATAGGTAAGAATTTGAGAAGTTTCCTTGAAATGGGCTTGTATTTCGGGAATAATTTTTTAAATATCCTTTAACACATGTAACTACCCATAAAATAAAGAAAGATAATGGTTGGTAAAATTATATAGAAAATTCTCATAGAATTTATGATGAGTTTATAAGAATAAATAAGAACTTCATTGAGGTAAGTAGAGGATAATATTATCCCGAATAAAAATGGAGGTTCACGTAGAAAATCCATACCTTATATCTCAAAGTATTTTTAAATTGACTTTAATATCATGGATAATAAAATTAAATCCATTAATTAACTAATTAATAACCTTATATACATATATATGATTAATTAAATTTTTATTAAGTTCATTTATTTCCTTATTGATAAGTTATAAGATAGAATTTCGTCGTTCTGGAGGGTTCATTTCCTGGATTTCATGGTCATTTTTCTTGATTATATGTAATAGAAGATCATGAATAATGGATATAATTATCCATAATTTAACTTATATATTATTTATGAACATATATAACTATAAATTTTTATATATATCACTTGGTTACATTGTATGAGGATGATTATTAGATTGAACATTAGTGATAACCATTTAGATTATTTTGGCGATATATCGATTCTTACAAAATAGTGTGTCGTATGAATTAGTATTAGGTTTATATAATGGATATAGAAAACTAAATAGGTTATAATACAGATATTATATTCTGATTCAACCATAATAATGGTTTCCTTAACAACCATTAATATTGTAATATAAATTGAAAACATGTCGTCTTTGAATTCGATAAATGAACACATCTCAGACGGAGTTTATTTTTTTGTATAAAAGGATGGGAAAGTAGAGATGGTGATGAATTATTCCACTAGAATAAGAAAGTTACCGTATATTTAAGCTACTAAAGTTATCATACCATTTTTATCAGAGGATTTGATTTGAGAAAAATAAAAGAAAGGAACTTGAAAGAAAAAATGAAAATTTTAGAAATCCCTTGTCAAAATTTGACAGCCTAATAGCGTCACATAAAAATTCGTAAAATATTTTGATAAGGGATATCTCATCATTATTACATAATATTGAATTTCAGGGCTATATGTGATGACATATCCCAACATAATCCAACTGAAATCAAAAGTGCATAACATAAAAAGAGTGCTTGAAAAAGAGAAGGGTGGTAGATTCCCTTACCTTGTAGAGTAACTCCTAAAACATGAAAGTTGGGACCTTGGGAGCTTTAAGACACCTTGGGAGGAATAATAGTGGTGTTAAAATACTAGAGAATCTAGGGTTATTAATTTTTAATGATTGAAAATGAAGGAATGTGTGGTTGTTTATAGTAAAAGGGAGGGAGTTTTTATTAATTTCAAAGAACACCTCATTAGTGGTATTTGACAAACCATGGGATTTACCATGGTATTTTTCCATTATATTGGCCACATGGGACACCTCATACCATATTTTAATGTAAAAAAGTATAACATAATTTTATACTAATTATTACATCATTATGATGTCATTGATCATAAAAAAACTCAAAACTGTATTTTCACTGTTCATGAAAAACTAAAGTATTTTATAAAATTATCATAAATTCAGCGTAACCTAATATCAATTTTCTGAATTCAAAAATGAACTCCATTTTTGAAAATTATTTTCTAAATATGATTAATTTAATTTTTAAATAAAATCATAATTTATTTAAAAACTATCAATTTTAAAACTATATTTCATTTTATATCACGTTGAAAAATTAATCAAGATATCATTATCTTATAAACATAAGACAATAAAATAATAACATGATTTAATATTCATAAGGTTCATATTAATATTCATATTACTAATCAAAAGGGTATGTTACTATTCACTAAAAATTTAAGTTGATTATATCATACTCTAAATATCTTACTGATGGAAACTTTGTTTGTTAGTTATTTGAAATTCAAAACACACAAGTGAAAAAAATTATATCTAATGGGTAGGTCATGAGTATCTCCAATAGATATCAAGGTTTTATTTTCATAAACTTATTTTTGAATGAATTCAATATTAAATTCATTTTTAAAACCTTGGGTTGTTACATTCTTTCCCCTTACAAAACTTTTTCCCTCGAAATTACCATAATGTTACCTCATAAAATGATTTGGGTAAGTATTCATTATTATTTCCTTAGGATCCCACATCACCACTTAAATTTTATAATTTTTCTAAAGTCCTATTACTATCCAAGTTGTTCAATTCCTCAATACATTTTCTTTAGTTTCCAGAATCTGGAAGGGATCTTCACAATAAGATAAGTCAGGTTCAAATTATATTCCTTCAAAAGTGAGGACTTGTGTTGGTTCGGGAATGTATGTTCTCAATAATGAGACATGGTACACATTTGATACCTTTTAAAGGCTAGGATACATAGAAAACTGATAATCCACATCTCCAATTCACTCCAAAATTTCAAAACAGCCTATGTAATGGGGGTTCCATTTCCCTTTATTTCCAAATCTTACAACACCCTTCCATGGAGATACTTTCAATAAAACATGATCTCCCTCTTGAAATTAAAAATCCTTACCTGGATTATCATTGTAGCTCTTTTCCCTACATTTAGGTGTTTTGATATGGGTTTGAATAGTTTTTAACTTATCTGTTATTTCCCCCACAATCTCTAGGCCCACAAGATTTCTTTCATCAACTTCATCCCAACATGTTGGTGTGCGATATATATTTCCATACAATGCTTTATATGCTTCTGATTGAATATATAATGGAAACAATTATTGTAGGTAAAATCTACAAAGGGAAAATACTAATTCCACATACCTTGAAATTCGAGAGAGCATGATCTCAACATGTCTTCTAAATTTTGGATCGTCCTTTCTAGTTGCCCATCAGTTTGGGGGTGATAAGAAGTTCTCAAACAAAGCTCGGTGTCCAATGCTTTTTGAATAATTTTCCATGATTTCTATGTAAATCTAGTATCACAATCATACACTATTGAAAATTTTCTCCATTAAGTTTATCAAATTCATTTATATAGTGTTGTTCAAATCCCCCCATTGGAAAATCCTCCCTTATAGAAAGGAAATTTTGATATTTCATATGTCTACCAACAATTACCCATATTGCATCATTTTTTTCTTGGATTTTTGGGTAATCTAGTGACAAGATCCTTGATGATGTAATCCCATTTTCATGTAAGAATAGGTAGAGGTTGCATGACTCCTCTATGATGTTTTCTTTCAGCCTTAACCTATTAACAGACTAAAAATCTTGATAGATAATCCAAAATTTCCCTCTTAATGTTATCCTACAAGAAATGTTCCATCAAATCTCTATACATATTAGTCCTACTAGGATTTATAGAGAAATTTGAACTATTAGCACCATCCATTAACTCCATTTTTTAATCGGGTATAGAATGGTCACAAAGCCTCTTCCCAAACATCATAATTCCATATTCATATATAAATTCATCCAACTTCCCATCATTCGAAGGATTAATTTTCTTTTTAAGATTATCATCACCAGATTGAGAAGTTTTAATTCTTTCCAATAAATATGGTTGGGAAATATATTGAAAAAATAATGATGTTTCACCTTCTTTGATGATTCCCATATTCATTCTCGGTAAATCCATGTACATAAGATCCTTTTCGATTCTCATTTTGTTTAGAACTCGGTTATCCTTCCTACACAATGCATCGACTAACTTATTTTCCTTTCTTGGGTGGTCGTTTATGGAAAAAACGTAATCTATGACAGGCTAAAGCCATCTCTTTTTCTTCTTGTGGAGTTCTTTTTGTGAGAATATGTATTTCAAGCTCTTATGATCAGTATATATCTCACATCTTTCACCGTAGAGATAATGTCTCTATATCTTCAGAGAAATGATTACAACTTCTAACTCAAGGTCATGAGTTTGATAGTTGTGTTATTGATTTTTTAACTTCCTTTATTAATAAGTAAAAACACTATCATTTTTATAAGTACATAGACAATTTATTTCTTTGATGCATCATTATAAATCACAAATCCACCATTTTCTAATGGTAAAGTCAATATTGGAGCATTAAATAACCTCTTCTTCAGTTATTCAAAACATTCTTTAAATTCATTTATCCGTATGAACTTAAACCCTTTTCAAGTAATCATGATCAATGGGTTGGCTAAACGGGTGATGTTCTGGGAAAAATGATGACAATAACCTACTAAACCAATAAAACTACATACATTGGTTATATTTATTGGAGTAGGACATTAATGGACCACCCTTGTCTTCGCAAGATCAACTAAGATTCAATCCTTAGATACAATATGGAAAAATATAAGAAACTAAATGAATCCAAAATTCACACTATCTAAACTTCGCATATAATTCATTTCTTCTAAGAGTATTCAGAATAATGTGCAAGTGATTCACAAGATCCTCGTAGCATTTGTAGTATACCAAGATATCATCAATAAATACAAAAAAAGTCAAAAAGATATTACATTAAAACTCTATTCATTATATCCATGAAAATATAGGGTGTATTAGTTAGTCCAAAATCCATTACTATAAACGCATAATACCCATACTTGGTTCGAAATGATGTCTTTAGAATTTCTTCCTTCCTTAAACGCAACTGATGATATCAATATCAAAGTTCAATCTTTAAAAAATATTGGGCTCTATGAAGTTGATTAGTTATATAATCAAAGAACGGTAGAGGATATTTTTTCTTTATTTATATATTATTGATCTCCCTATACTCAATACACAACCTCATATATCCATCTTTCTTCTTTATGAAAATAATAGGTGCTCCCTATGGACAAATGTTAGTGAGAATAAATCCTTTATCACTCATTCCACTAGTTGTTTCTTTAGTTCCACTAATTTATTAGTGGGTATTCTATAAGGAGTATTTTATATAGGCCTTAAACCAATAATTAAATCAATAGAGAATTCACCTTCCCACTCTGGAGGGTGTCCAGGTAAATTATCTGAAAAAACATCAATATATTTTTGAACAATAGGTACATTCTCAATTTTATGATTTCTTTCCTCACCCACTAATATTATGTTCTCATCCCCTCCATTAATTTCATTATGTAGAGATACTAGGGGTGGATCTAGATAAGAATCAGATGATAATGTTTCTTCCCAAAAGACAGGGGATTGAACATCGTTCTAAAATATTGTAACTTCCATCATTTTACAATATATTTTCACATCATAATGTGATAGCCTATCCATACTATGGATTATATAAAATTTTATCATGTTTATGATGATAATGTTATAAACTAAGGCATGTTTATGTGTCATAAAAGGGTATTTATTGACACATTATTTTTGAAATGATACTTCCCTTATGATTTTTGACTAACAACTCCATTATTAAATCAAATTGGAAATATTTAATTTACATGGAAAACTGGGAAGATATAAAAGAATGTGATGATCCAAAATCAAATAAAGCATTAGATTAGTTTGAGTAAACTATTGCAGTACCTTCCACCACATCATTAGGAACTTAAATCTCAACATTTGTGATTGAAAATGCTTAGCCTTGCTCCCTTGGACTTTCTTTAGGCCGGTTTCCTTAACAATCTGGATAGTCATTAGCAAAGTGCCCCATTTACCTACAATTATAGAATTGAACATTCATATCTTCTTTCATTCCATTACAATCATAATCATTATGGAATTTCTATCCATGCTTGTAGCACATTCCTTTTCCTTTTAACCAGACACTAGGGTGTTTCCTTCCATAAGTATCACATGTTGGAAAACTCCCCTTTTTATTCTTCCTTTTATCCATTCTATCCTCTGATACCATTTTATTCACTGTTTTTCCCTTAAATTCATAAGAATTATAGAATTCTTTAGGTATCTTGATATCACATGAGACAATGTGTTCATTTGATGATAAACTTTGGGATACTAGTTCCCTTTGGAGTATTGGTTTTAAAACATCAAATAATCGACCAATCTTGCACCATGGATTAAATATATAGTTTAAAACATGACTTTATAACCTTGTAAAGTTGGCTTAATACTTTGTAACATTTTCATCCTATTTTTTTCTAAGACTCAATAATTTTCTCTACATATCCACTTGTTTTTATGAGGAAAATATTTTTCTAAGAAAACATCTTTAAAATACCTGTATTCAATATCTTCTATTTCTTCCTCCTTCTTTGTGTTTTGTATTAAAGACTACAAATGATCCACATCTCTTGAAAGATTGTAAACATCCATGACAACCTTATCCCTTTCATTACATCCCAAAGAGAGAAATATCTTATCTAGGGAACTTATCCACTGCTCAAATAAAAATGGGTTTGTAGTCCCATTGAAATATGGAGATTGTTGTCATATAGAGTGGTATAAAATTTCACCTCTACATTGTGGATCAAGATTCTCCATATGTTTATGGTTATTGTTCATAACCTAAGTTAGTTGTCCCAATATAGTTATAATCTACTCAGCACAAGTCACGACTCCAATATAAGCATCATTATCTTGTATAATAGGAATATCCCTACATGAGATACGTGCTTTCATGTGGTTTACATTACTTCCACTAGGTTCCATTTTCCAAATAATGGAATACACTAGATTAGGTTATGAACCATAATGTATAATATCAACTTTGAAAAATTCTTAGAATAAATTTATATTCATTTCTAATCTCATAATCCTAAACATGGTTTCATTCAAGAGAATTTTACATTTAATTCCTTCACAATGATTAGAAAAGAAATTGTGAATTATCCAAACATTTCCCCCAGGAGTGTCAAACCAGGTGCATATTAAGGCCTGTTGTCATGTACTAGGATACCTCATATCTAGCCTGGAACTCCTTGTTGGAGTTTTTACTCCTAGGTACCTCTGTTTCAGAACCATGTCCACTTGTAGTATCCAAACAGAGATCTATTTTCTAAAAAGATCAACTTAATCCATTCCTTACCAAAATTCAAATATGTTCTTGTATTTTCACCCTTAAATAATATCGTGGGGTTTTATTCACAAGTCTACATTTTCTAAATCTAGTTTACAAGATTTATACTCAACTTCCCGTAATACCAACTGTAAAGACCCAACCCCAGTTTCCAAGAGCTGATGCCTTATTTCATTACATTGGTATAATTACAAGAAAGCATTATCCCAAAGGAAAAAATTAGTTTAGTATTTTTGGAAAACTAGATACATACATAAGTTCAAAATTAAAACTTGAAAGGAAATTCAACATACCAACTTCTATTGAATCACACATAAACCCATATATTATCCTTGAAAATCATTCATAATATTCATCTTCGCCACGTGGGGAAAAATTAAACACAAGAAAGGGCTGAGATCATATTATCAATAAGGGTAAGTAATATATAAAAAGTTATCATAAACATAAACACTAGGCATGGTGAATAGCTGAAAACCCATGCCTTTAAAAATGAACTTGAACATATTATGGCAGGAATAAGGGCTGAATAAATAATGCAATAATAAAGAATAATAATGGGTATTCTACTAGTCGGATAGCCCCATTGACTATAAATTACTTGTTTCATAATGAGTTAAATGCATCATGTCGAACATTCTAGAACATATTGTCAAGGCCTCGGCCAAGACATCTGAAAATTATTAAGGCCTCGACCAAAATCATATCTAATAATGGGAAAGGCCTCAGCCAAGTCCATATCTATTTTTTCTCATGAGACCTACTGATTCATATAGGGGATATAGAGGGACCCACCTGTCACTTTCTAAGTCTATTTTATTCCTCATATGAAAGGGGATAAACATAAACAACATGAACATATTAAATAACTTTCCCCAATCTATACACATAATCACTAATCATTCTGAGAAATATGGAGAATTGTTTCAAGATAGCACATCCATAGTCAAACTAATCATAAAATATTAAATAAAATAAGGTAGATGATATCATAAAATATTATTTCCAATAATATTCAATAAGAGTGTTGAAATAGATAAAATTACTCTTATAAAATCATCGAGTAATTATAGAGATAAATACTGTTTTACATTGACAAGGATAGTTTTTTTGGAAAAATATTTTTATAAAACAAAAGTTGAAATAATATTTTTTCCCACAATAAAATTAGTGATTTTATAAAAATAATGGTGGCTAAAAACTTATTATATATTTTACCTGAACATGGGTAAGAATTCAAGAAGTTCTCTTGAAACGGGCTTGTATTTCGAGAAGAAGTTTTTAAAGATCCTTTTAAAATATATAAATACCCATTAAATAAAGAAGGATTCTGGTTAATAATATTATATATAACATTATCACATAATTTATTATGAGTAAATAAG
The DNA here is from genome assembly GCA_963277665.1 of Viscum album. Classification (NCBI taxonomy): domain Eukaryota; kingdom Viridiplantae; phylum Streptophyta; class Magnoliopsida; order Santalales; family Viscaceae; genus Viscum; species Viscum album. Next base: position 82,847,642 of record OY728122.1, read on the forward strand.
AATAAATAATAACTTCATTAATATATGTAGAGGATAAAATTAACCTGAATGAAAGTGGAGGTTCGGGTAGAAAATCCTTACCTTATATCTGAAAGTATTCAATACATGACATTATATGTCCAAGATAATAAAATTAAATCCATTAATTAACTAATTAATAACCTTATATACATATATACTATTCATTAAATTTTTATTAAGTTTATTTATATCCTTATTGATAAGTTGTAATATTGAATTTCATCGCTCCAGAGTGTTCGTTTCATTGATTTCATGATCAGTTTGCTTGAATATAAGTAAAGGAAGTTCAAGTAGAATGGATATAATTATCCAGAATTGAATTTATATATTATTTATTAACATCAATAAGTGTAAATGGTTATATATATAACTTGGTTACATGGTATTATGATGATTTATTAGATATAACATTAGTGATAACCATTTAGATTATTTTCGCGATATCTCGATTGTTACAAACTAGTTTGTCCTATAAATTAGTATTATGTATATATAGTTGTTACAAAAAATTAAATATGTTATAATAAACATATTATAGTATGGTTCAACTATAAAAATTGTTTCATGACCATCCCTGAATACGGTAATATAATTTGAAAACAAGTAGTCCTTGAATGCGATAAATTAACACATCTCAAACGGTGTTTTCATTTTTTGCATAAAATATGGGGAAAGTGAGGTGATGGTGAATTATTGCATTACTATAAAACAATTATAGTATATTTAAGGTAATTTATTTATCATATATTTTTTATGAGTGGATTTTTGGAGAGAATAATAAATGAAATGAACATGAAAGAAAAAGAGAAGTTGAGAAATCCCTTACAAAAATCCGATAGCCTAACGACATCACTTAAAAATTCATAAAATATTTTGATGAGATAAAATGAGTTCTCTAATAAATAATAAATAATATTTACAGAAATGGGGATATGGAATGACATATCCCATCATAATACAATTGAAATTAAAAGAGAATAACATAAAAAGAGTGTTTGAAATAGAGAAGGGTGGTAGATTCCTTTACCTTGTAGAGTAACTCCTAAAACATGAAGGCTGGGACCTTGGGGGATTGAGGACACCATTGGAGGACTCATAGGGAAGTAAAAATACCATATATTCTAGTATAATTAATTTTAAATTAATTAAAATGAATTATTTTGTGGGAATTTATCGTAAAATAGAGGGAGTTTTTATTAATTTCAAAGGACACCTCATTAGTGGTATTTGCAAAACCATGTGTTTTTCCATCGTATTTTCCCATGGTATTAGACACATGGGACACCTCGTATCATATTTTAATTTACACAAGTGGACCATAATTTTATATTAATTATTACATAATTATGATTTCATTAATCATACCGAAAACTCAAAACTGTATTTTTACTATTCACAAAAAACTAATGTATTTTATAAAATTCTCATAAAGTCAGTGTAACCTAATATCGATGTTCTGAATTCCAAAATGAACTCCATTTTTTAAAAATAATTTTCTAATTATTATTAATTTAATTTTTTTAAAAAAATCATAATTTATTTAAAAAAATAATTTTAAAACTATAATTCCTTTTATATCACGTTGAAAAATTAACCAAGATATGATTATCTTATAAACATAAGATAATAAAATAATGTTATTATTTAATATTCATAAGGGTCATATTACTATTCATATTACTGTTTATAAGGGTATGTTAATATGCACTAAAAATATAATTTGTTCTTATCAGACTCTAAATATCATATAGATCACAATCATTTATGTCAGTTTTTTGAAATTCAAAACATAGAAGTGGAAAAATTATATCTAACGACCAGGTTATAACTATCTTCTATAAATAACAAAGTGTTTATTTTGAATAAACATATTTTTTAATGCATTCTATAATAAATTAATTTTTAAAACTTTGGTTTTTTACAGTTGAGAACCTAAATCATACAAATCCATCCTTAAAGATCTTCAACTTGGAGGATTTACAATTCTTGATAGCTTCCACCTTTTTTTGAATTTCCACATAATTTCTTTGATCATCCTTTATTTTCTCTACAAGGTACGGTTGGGAAGTGATTTGAGAAATTATTGATGATGTTCATCCCTTAATTATTACCATGTCCATCATTTATAAGTTAAGAAGAGTGTATCTTTCTCAATTCACATCATTGATAAAGATTTAGGATCCTTTCTACATGAAGAATCTTCCAACTTATTTTCCTTACTAGGATGGCAGTGGATTGAGGAGTAATAATCCTTTATGATCTCTAACCATCTTTGATGGTGTATATTAATCACCCTCTATGTGAATATATATTTTGTAATGTCGTGATCAATATATATCTCACACTTCTCCCCATTAAGATAATGCCACCAGATTTTCAATGCGAAGATCAAAGCTACCAACTCCAGATCATGTGTTGGATAGTTTTGCTCTTGCATTTTTAACTACCTTGAGTCATAGGATATCACATTATTATTTTTCTTCAGTACACCGCTTAATCCCTTTTTTGAAGCATCGTTTTACACCCCAAATATTTATCCACTTGTTGAGAGTGTGAGTGTTGACATAGTAATAAGACTCCTTTTGAGCTCATTAAATCATTCCTCATATTCTTGAGTCCATAAAAACATCACTACCTTCTACATTATCTTGGTTATTTGGTTTGAAAATCGTGATAAGTTCTTCACAAAATCATTGATAATACTCTTTTATGCCAAGGAAACTACAGATCTCCATTATTGAAGTTTTCCTAGGACACTCTTCGATTTCTATTATCTTATAAGGGTCTATAGATATCTCTTTACGAGTAATAACATGACCTAATAATGATAATTCCTCTATATAGAACTCATATTTACTGTACTTTTCATATAGTTTCTCCCTTCACAAAGACCATAGCATAGTATTCAAATTCTCATCATGTTCCTCCTTTCTCTTAGAGTATATCAAAATATCATTGACAAAGACTAGCACAAATTTCATAAGGTAATCCTTAAATAATCTACTCATTAAATTCATGAAAATTTATAGATAATTACTGAGTCTAAAGATAATCACATTGATTTTATCATTTTCATGCCTCGTTCTAAAGGTAGTGTTGTGAATATATTCCTTCCACACCTTTAAAAGGTAATATCACAACTAAAGTTCCTCCTTAGAGAAATAATTGTCCCCACATCATTGATAAAAAAATCAATATAAAAAGGAAGGGGATACTTGTTCTTTATAATGATTTAATTGGGCTCATGGTAATCAATACAATGGTGCATTGATCCATCCATCTTCATAATATAGAGGACCGATGCACCCCATAGTGAAGCGATCGAGTGTATAAAACCCTTTTCAAGATTCTTTTGTAACCTCTTCTTTTGTTCTTCAATATCAATGGTGGCTAATCTATAAGGTGTCTTTGATATAGGTAGAGATCCACGAATAAGTTCAACTGGTAACTCAATCTCTCGATCAGGAGGAAGACCATGCAACTCTTAAGGGAATACATTAGTGTAGTCCCTCATAATAGGCATGTACTCAAGCATGATTTTCACATTTTTCTAAATAATTTAAGTGATATATGCTTACTCATAAGTCATTAATATTGAAAAATGATACAAAGATTCTAAACTATATTCATCTTCCTCCTTACATGTGAAAATAATTGGATGATTCTTCTGAATATGAAGAGTGATCTCCCTTTCCCGATAGTCGATGTTGGCTTTTTATAAAGATATCCAATCCATGACAAAAATAGTATGACAAGATTTTATGGGAGGTTTAGTTCACAAACATTAACTATTGAGGAGTTATATACTTTGGGTCGAATAATTTTCTCATTTTCTAATCTCACAGATAACTCAACCTCGTAATTTTTAGGTGGTGATTTAATTTTTCTACTAAACTTTTAGTATATGAATTAATGAGTATAACTAGAATCAAATTGTATGTTATCTATTATTAAATTAATAATCAGTGTACATGTTACCATATCATTTTCCAGTTCCACATTAGTAGTAGTGATTGCATAGTCCCTTCTTTTTTTCCTTAGAGGTTGTTGTTGATTTCCTTTGAAAACACTATACATAGGGAATTGGTTTGAAAAATTAAAATGTTCCTTTCAATTGAAACACAACACTATAGGTTGAATGTTGATCTGAAACTTCATTTATTATTCAAAAATAGTGTAATTATTCATATCCATTCGATAGTTCTTAGCCAGATGCCCCATCATTCCATATTTGAATCATTTCTTGGTTCCCTGTAGACAGTTCCAAGGATACTTCATCCCACAATTGTGACACATGGGATATTCAGTATTCTATCCTTCATGGGATTTATTTTTTGATCCACCTAAATTAGACTAAATTTTCCTATTTTTTCACCAATACCATGATACCATTGAGAGTCTCTGATCTCCATTTAAACTTTTATGGTAGAATAAAAAATCTCCTCATTATTTTCAAAGTCTAGAATCATCAATTATTTTCATTGACTCATATTTAGTCTTATTAAGAAGTGATCCAACTTTCTTTCGATGTTCATGATAAATCCATAGGCGTATCTGGAAAGACTTTTATTGTTTTCTCCATATTCCTCAATAAACTCTTATTCCTTCTTATTATCTATGAGGAACTCTCTTCTATCTTGAGATGGAGGTTTTGGGGAAAATATTTATTGAATTTTTTTTTTGAATTCCTCTCAATATAAAGAATAAATTTCCACATTCATCATTGTATTTATTATCAGAGTCCACAACTGATCATCTTCCCCATCAAAATGATAGACAACTAATACAACATTATATTCTTCTATGAACTGTAGGATAGAGAATATCTTTTCAATGGAGTTAATCCACTATTCCACAAGGATGGGATCCAAATATCCACTAAACATTGGAGGACTTTTTCATATTAAGGAAATGATGGAAAGTTTTTATTTCCTTAGAGAAGTAGGGTGTTTTGCATGATTCAAGTTATTATTCATAACTTGATCTAGTTGGTCATGTAATTTCATAAAGTTTTGAGCACTCTTTTCCATCATATTTGGAATATCATTAGGGGAATAATCACATTTACTAACACATTGACTATTGGCACATGTTCTTCTGTTTCCTTCCATTAACTAAGAAAAAGTAATTTCAATTAGGGGTATTTAATACTTATCTAATAAGTCTAAAAAATAATCTTTAAACATAAAAGGATAAACTCATAAAGGTAAAGTTTATCCTAACTTGTAATTCCAAAGGCTTCGAACTAGGTTATCCATGATATGTTTCTTAATATATTTTCTTATGGGAACTTTATTTGTTTCCTTAATAATCGTTTGTAATGTTATTATGAATTTATCAAATCATATCCTTAGGGATTGTCGAACAAGGTGCATAGTAAAGAATGTTTTTTTTGTACTAGGTTACCCCGAGTAAGTCCCGAAACTCCTAGTCAGAGTTGTTGCTCCTACGTACATCTATGATAGAACCACGTCCACTTGTAGTATCCAGACATGTATTTATTTTCATAGTAAACCTATTACTCTATACTAACCAAAATTTAGTGATTTTTTCTCAAACTTAGTCATATCCCTATGGTTATTACTAAAGTTATCTAGTCGTAATCTTGAAAAATATTAGAACATCCTATGATAACAACAATAGAGACTCTAGAATTTTACTCATTTTATTACATGATTTTAAGCATAATGAAACATCAAATTACAATCCATGGATCATAATTTTTAGTGTCATTGGAAGACTAGATACACAAATTAGGAAACAGGGGACTAAATAAAACATTTCATTATTTATCATCCATTATGAGCTCCTAAAATCCTTTGAGACCTTAAATCTGTATAGGATAACCTAGGCATAACATGAAAAAAGGGATGAGATAAAATTACAAAATATTTAATAAACATTAAAATAAATCATAGAAAATGGGTTAGATGTCATAACATGATTATATAAAAAGGCATGGAACATGATTAAGGATATAGAATCATGGCATGTAGAACATGAGATCATATAATCATGGATTCATAATAATGTGTAAGTAACATAAAACATAACTTTAGCATGATTCAAGGATAATTTCCCATATATGAGCATGATTCAAGTATTATTTCACATATAGAATTATGATTCAAGGCTAACCACTAAGACCGTTGCACATGGAGCATAACACAAGGCTAACCACCAAGACTATTGTATATTAAGTCTCATGAGACTGAGCATTTCCCTATGAATTGAAGGGATATATAGGCACACCAATCATAATATGTTTATGAATATTTTCACCCCATTAATAATCATACATAATGAATCAAATATAACATCAGGGTTGCCCATGTAAAGGAATGGGTATCATAATCATGTCACAAGGCATAAAAAATGAGCATATCATAAATAATTCCATCAAAGAATGGATCAAACATACATGGAAATTCATAAGATAAAATAGTCATAGATCATGATAAATTATGTGAACCTAAAGATATAAAATTTGAAAATGGTATTTAATAAACCATAGAATTAAAACATTTTAGTGCGGTTTAAGGAAAATATTAAAGAGAATTTTAAAACAGAAAAGGGAATAATATTTTATATAAAACCATAAGTGAACCAAAGATGTTTTAATAATAAAATGAGTGATTTTATAAAAATAATAGTGGTTTAAGAAAGATTATATAGTGTATTTGAAATTGGTTAATAATTCTAGAAGTTCCCTTAAATCGGGCTTCCTTATCAGGAATAATTCAATAGGGAACCTCTTTAAAAAATGTATAAACCCAAAAAATAAGGTTGAATGGATCTTGATACATGATTTTGTAAAATATACACATAATTTATAATATTTTCATAAAAATAAAAGATAATTTCATTTGGGTAAAAAGAGAGGAAGAGTAACCCACGTGAATAATGGAGGTTTGGGTAGAATCTCATACCTTATGTCTGAAATGATTCTAAACATGATCTAAAAATCATTAATAATAAAATTATATACATTAATTAATTAATTTAGAAACTTTTATAGATTTATTTTATTTAATATAATTTTATTAAGTTCATCCATGTCCCTTTTTATGGTTTATGAGATTCAATTGCACAATTTGGAAGTGTCAGTTTCCTTGGTTTTCAAGAATGGTTTACTTGTATATGTGTATGGCAAATAATATATAATGAGGATAGTTGTATAAAAATTACTTATAAGTTATTAATTAAATAATATAATATTAAAATAAAATTTTCTTTCCATAATTGAATATTATTTTTTAGATAAATCATTAATGATAACCATTTAGATTAGATTTGGTTTGTTTGATCACAACGAACTCATTTTTTTTATAAATTAATATGATGGGTAAAAATGATTCCAGAACATTAAATAACATATAATAAATATATTATAATCTATTTCAACTATAAAAATGGTTACATGACCAACATTTAGGATGGTAATGGAAATTGAAAAAAAATTCATCCTTATATGTGATAAATTAACACATCACAAACTTTGTTTTTAGTATAAAAGGTGGTGGAAAGAAAGATGATGATGGATTATTCCATTAGAATAACTAAATTACTATAAATTTAAGGTACTTTAGTTATCATAACATTTATATTATTGGAGGTTAGAAGAAAAAAATAAAATAAAGGGACATGAAAAGAAATTGAAAGAAAAGGAACAGGGTTTTACCTCTTGATTCCTTCCTCTTGAGAACCTCCTTAGGGGAATGGTTTTGGTATTTTATTATATCAAAAAGATCTTGGACATGGGGGGAGGGGATTTGGAGGGTATTTTATAATAATTTGGGTATGTTTCAAGGTTTTAGGGGTGTAATGAAGAGAGTTGGTGAGGGGTGGTATTTATAGAGGAGGAGAGGGGTGTTTTCTCAGTATTTTACTCAATAATTTCTTGTTTTTATCAAGAAAAGAAATAGTGCAGAAAATTGAGACAAAATAAATTAATTAGTGCACTTTAATTCAAACCAATGGTCACTTACATGATCCATGACCCAAGCATGAATCAAAAATTCATTTATTTACATAAAATGTAAATTATCGTATTTCACTATTCACCAAAAAGTCATGTATTTTAGAAAAATACAAAAAAATTTACCCTTCCATTTTTTGATGTGTAGAATTAAAAAATGAACACTGTTTTATGAAAAAAATTAAATATGATAAATTTAATTTTTGATTAAAATCATCATTTACTTGGAAAATATATATTTTAAAATTATAATTGATTTTATAACACTTTGAAAAATTTATTATTGTCTCATAACATTGTATTAAATTCATAAGACATCAAAATATTAATTTATTAATACATTTTAGGAAAAACAATTTATTTTATACTATTAAATAAATCATAATATTTTAATTACATATTTATGGCTTATAAAAATAGCAACAATCAATTAATACTTTTTAAAATATTTTTTTACAAATAATATGATATAATTATATCATATGGTCACCTATAAGATGGTAAGATTTATTTATACCTTCATTGGTGAGGTTAATATTAAATTTTACAATTTAGAAATCACAAGGGTCATGTTACTATTCCATATTTCAAGTTACTATTCTTTTGGTATATGTTCCTTAATTTCTAGAAATGCCTTTTGTTACCATAATTATTCATTTATAGAGTATTTATTATGTTCTTCATGTGCTTTTATGTGATTATACTATTTGAAATTATTATAAGAAATGAATTTCTATTGATAGATGTTTTGGGCCATTACAATTCATATAACTTGAGAATTTTATCCATCAAACACACATAATATATGTGATATAGTAATGTTATATGACACCAATTAAATATTAAGTAACCTTTTAACATATGCCCTATTATTTTTATAATGTATGTTATGTATTTTTAAGATTCATTAATAACACGGACACACATGTTGTTAATACACACCTAGTCTAATTTTTTATTAATACTCTTATTTACTACAATATATTGGTTCATATGGTGTCAAACCCATAGAGAAGGTTGGGTACCAGAATCTCAAAAAAAAAACTTCATAAAATTAGTGTACTAGTTTTTGTATCTTTTTTAATGGATTAAAATGATGACGAGATAATGATTTCTAAGCTGAATGATATAGTTAAATTGTTGATCAAGTAGAGAAAACTATTATTGATGAAAAAATAACAATATAGAGGCACGAGTAAGATTAAGACAATATATTTGAAATAGTTTTCTTCATTCATGGAAAATTAATTGAATTTTTATTCCTGAAAATAGGTTTTCTTAATCTCCCTTGCTAGGAGATTAATCATCCAGATTAATGAATATTGATGTTTTCCACTTCAATGAACATTTAAAATAATTGTGTTTTGATGAAAAATAAATCATAAATAGTCTAGATAACCATTTACTACTTTTTGTTAAAAAAAGTTTTAGATTATTACCAATTTTAGAGAATTCATAATCAATCTCATCGATTGATTCAAATTCTTAAAAGGAAACTTGAAGAAGAAAATAAATTTTACCAGAAGAATTAAAACACCCGAGAAAAGAATTTATCCTAGATCCATATCTAATTCACGAATTCTATATTAAATCCAAGAACAATTAAAAATAAAAATGAATTGAAAAAGCAGAAATATGTTTCCCTATGACGTTTCTATAAAGCAGTGTTGTTGTCACGATTTCTTGTCTCTGGATCTCTATACTGCTCCTCCCAAAACCAAGAATGTGTAATCTTGTCTCCTAAATTAGTATATCTGATCTGTATTTAATCTCTGTGTTAGGACCAATAGGGGAATATATACCCTGAGAGGGGGGGGGGTGAATCAGGGTATGGATATTCTTTTTCAAAATTCTTCCTGCCCCACTGGATCTTGACCTCTTTATTACAAGGGTCACTTTGTTTTCACTTGTGTGTTTATAATGATCACTTACTTTATTATTTATCTGATGATGATGCTTTAAATGCAATTCAGGGAAGTAATGAGGTAGACACATAGATTTTTACTTGGTTCACCCTCACTGGGCTATGCCCAAGGAGCATACGCCGACAAGTTACCGGTCGTACCAAATTCCAATATTCTTCACTAGATATGGATACAAAGGTTCGGAAATTGTCACTTTGTCCCAGGATCACTGCCTTTACAAGGTTGAGGGTCAACTCACTACTTTCCGAAGGGTCACTCTCTATTTTTCTCTCTCTGGATCACTTACGGTGGAGAGGATCACCTTCTTCCTCTTCCTTTGCTCACTTCTCCAGAAAGGATCCACTTACAATTTATAGACTTGTAGGTATCTTCATTATCTCTAATGAATACATCCTCTGTTGTATATGGATGCTCCGTTGAAGTCCAACTTTCACCCGTAGATGAATCTCTCTTTGCACCGAAGGTATCGAGCAATCTTTCAGCTTTCACGCAGCCTAGAAACACTGCTGTGAATCAACCTTACTTGGCACGCAAGTCAAACCCGACATGAAATTATCGGCATTCAAGTCAAAACTGGCACGCAAGTCCACCCCAGACACTTGCGCGACCCAAACTTCTTCAACTCCAAATTTTTGTGATGCAGTTCCCTTTACGCCCAAACCAATATTGGCGTGCAACAAACAATGATCGCCCTTCTTAAAATCTGGTGTGCAATTCTTTCTTGCGCGACACACCACCACTTGCGCGACCACTACACCTGTGAAACAGGATCTCTGATTTTCCATTGTGATGAACTCCATTACAAATGTGGAGGGGTGGTCCAGTATTTATTGGCAATTTGACCACCATGCACGATGGTGCGAAAGTCTACCCTCGGCGCGCAAGTCTCGGTGTGCAGGTCTCTTCCCCTGCAAGTCACCTGCGCGACCCACTTCCAAACTTGCGCGAACCTCTTTCCATTGCCATATTTTGAAGATCTAATCTTGAAAAACAATAGGTGCACATGTTTCCAATCCTCCTAGGCACAGGTGCACAAGTCCTTTCTCTTGCTACGCAGGTCACCTGAACGACCAACTCAATACTTGCGCGACCCTTATCCCTTTGCCATATTTTGATGATCTGATCTTGAAAAATATATGGTGCACAAGTTTCCAAGACTTCAAGTACACGACGTGCTAGTCACATTACCAAAACCACTTTTTCTCCTTTTGTCGATTTTCAGGCCCAAAAATTTGGCAAACACTGGAAAATGGCGCCACCTTGTACCTGTTCTTTTTGTACAGCCTCCATATCATACATTCCTTTGTCTAAGTTCTTGAATGAAACATTGATCATTAGCCACAACTCTTGAACTTGGCATGCCACCATGAAACCCCCTTTTTCAAAAAATTTGAATGTTAGGGTTTGTTTTGTGAACAATCACAACACAAATGTCCACTTTGTCAACCAATAAAATCACCTCCAAAATGTTTTAATGATACCTTGATGGATTTTTTCCCAACAATCTATTCATTTCTGGCTTGTCGTTGGAGTCCTTTACTAGATCATATTGGTCTTCTCTATATCACCAAACATGCGGTTTCATCCTCTGAAATCCTTTTCAAATTAAAATCCACATTTAACTGTATAGAACCATCAGTTATGTACTACAAAGGAAAAACATATAAAAATTTAAATTTTATAATATATAATATTATCATTAAAACAATTATTAAAATACATATTATTATTATAGATATAAATATGTAACATTTATAATTATTAAGATAATTATTATCATAAAAAATATAATTATAAAATTAATTTGTAAATAATTTTTGTTATTTTCTTAATTATATAATTTTTAATTTATAAACATATATATATACATATATAATCATTTTAGTTTTTATTATTATTAGATTTATAAATGTTATTATTTTATGAAATCTAAATTATTTAGTTAACTTATTACTATTTTAATTATTATTCATTGATGGAGTATAAAAATATTTATATTTAATTATATCTAATTCATTTATTATTTAAATAAATAATAATTGATAGATTTAAATATATATATAATTTATGTTGAATTATTTATAATTATTAATTTTAAAATGTTATATTATTATCTAAAATAATTTATTTAATTATTATTTTCATTCATTATTATTAATAAATTTATTATTATTATTATTATTATTATTATTATTTTCTTTTCTTTTCTTTTTAATCTATAGGGATCGATTGCTTCTTCCTCCAAAAGGTGGTTCCGCATGGTGGGTCTTCTTCTTCACAGTGGATGTTGCATGGTGTTCTATTCACTAGTGATCTCCTCCACCAAGGCTTGGTTGCTCTGGTGCTTGAAACATGGAAGCGTGGCTCAAATTCTTCATCAGTGGAAGCATCTAAAATAGTGGGTGATGGATCTCTAAAATAATGTGGTGCGGTTTCATCTTCCTTCTTAATATCAATGATAGGCTTACCTATAATTACACAGTGGGAAATGTTATTTGTATATAAAGATCTATTCAATGATGGAAGGGACTCAAGAATGGAGTAAAATGGTACAATGGACTTCAGATTTGTTAGATCTAAATGGATATTTGGTTCAGTGTTTTCGATGGAAGTGATGGAGGATGTGGGTGGCGGTGGTTATTATGAGTGGTTCGCAGTGGTGGATATTTGTGGTGGAAATATTCTTTTCCTTGTAGAGGCTTATTTAGTGGGGGTTCAATTGTGTAGCGGAATCTCGTATATTGAGATAGTAGGGAATCTCATGTTCAGGAGGAGGCACAATGTGGCAGTAGTAGGGAATGAAAATAATAGTGAGTCGATATCCATAGGTTACTATGTGTTGTGGAAGCCAAGGTTGGAGTTGGTAGTGAAATTTTTTGAAGGAAGAACCGCAGAAGGTAGGGGAGGAGAGACTCATTTTTTCAGAAGCACAACTAAGGGTAGGGTAGAAGAGGCTGATGGTTAGTTGGCTGATGGTGAGTCATTTTTGGTGGGTCATTAGTGATGAGTCGTTGACTTTGTACATTCTACACCACCAATAGTAGACACACTAAATGTAATAGCCCAAGATTTTATGGTATATATCTTTTTAAATATAATTTCTTCAACAACATAGGTTTCAAAAAACCGAAGTTTAAATTAAAAATAATATACAATTAAATATCATTATTTTAAAACAACCATCCTAACCTTGCTGTTAAATTAGAGGGAATGAATAGTATTAACCAAATTATGGAATTTATATATTATATATTTAATCAAATGTTTTTACATTAAACCAAATTATTTTATAGTCATAAGATAAGAAGGAATACAATTTTACTCATTAAAATGCTATATTTTTTCTAAACATAGTTTTACCACCTCCTAATGGTGAAAATGTTTTAAAACTAAATTTTTACTCATAGAAATTCTAATAAAAAAATTAAAATCCCAATGTAAAAATTAGCTTATGGTGAAATTTTGATATTTTTCTGAAAATATTTATCTTCTAGTGAATAAGTAAATAATCCTGATTTTTATAAAATTTTAATTTTCATTATATTAATAGTGTATTTATGATTTGAATTGTAAACTCACCTATGAAATTATAAATACAATTTAAGCATCTTATAAATGGTAATATTATATAACTATATCATAGTATAAGTAAATAAATGTTTTTGAAATTATTTATTAAGTGGTGATATTTTTATAAAACATATATTTTTATTTTCAATTTAATAATTAATATAATGATTTAAAAGAAAATTTATTTTCTAAAATTTATTAATATGATAATAATATTTTTTATTATGATTATAATATAATTTTATGAGGACTTATTTAATATGTTGATGTTCCGTAAAATCATTTATAATTTTAAAATTGGTATTTTTTATATAAATGATGGTTTTAATTAGAATTAAATTCATTATTTTTACATAATTATTTTCATAAAATGGAATCCATTTTTTAATTATAGACATCAAAAAAAATTGGGTGATTTTTTGGGATTTTTCTAAAATACATAAATTTTTCATGAATAGTAAAATACTATAATTTATAGTATGAATACATTATAAGTTAACTACACTATTCCATGAGTGATTTCTGATGTAATCAACAAAATCACTGACACCCCTTTATTATTTTATTATATTTAGAGATAATTATAAAACTATTCATAGTCTCTTTTCAAAATAATTAACAAGTGAATAAAATATTCAAAAAACACCCCTCCCCTCCACTATAATTACCACCCATAACCAACTATTATCCTCACACCTATTAATCATCTAATCATGTATAATTACTACCCAATATTATTACCAAGCATCTTCCCCGCATCCATAATGTAACACCCTGACCCCTCTAGGCTGGAGCCAGTGCATTACTTGTGATATTGACATGGTTAGAAAGAATACAAATCCTAAATGAACGATCAGTAATGGTTACAAATAGTGTAATCATGAGTACAATGATAAGTGAATCACAAACAATCTGACATAAGCAATATGGAATAGTGAATAAATTATTAACTAATTCCATTAATAAACTAAAAATGAAACTACATCCATAGATTTTGTTATAGTGAAAATATCATGGATAATAATAATAACTGATAACAAATAAATAGAATGCTTATTAATTGGACATCATGTATCTGAAACATGAAACCATAATACCGTAAAAATGGTTTAGTTATATGGGTAGAAACCAGTGTGATTTTTGGAAACAAACTCGAAGGGTTTGTCGCCAAACTGTTTTATCTCATGAGACCTACGGATGCATTGAGGGGCTATAGCAGGCCCCACCCACCACTGCATGTCCAAATAATTATTTATACATTGATCAAATACAAGAGAAATATTCCATTTCAATATTTGTATAGAGTACAGTATACTGATTCATCAATATTTCCATAATTAAAATAACTTTCCAAATAAGCACCGTATGTAAGATGGTATACGGTTTAGGAAACAAAAATATTAATGACATGAGATTATGGATATTTAATATAAATATAATTTCAAATGAAAATTTATCTCAAATTGGAAGTAGGTACGCCACATAAGGATTATTAGGTGCACCATACAAAGTTACTCACAATGAAAAGTTAGTTGACACAAAGTCCCTTACCATAATGTAATCAGTTGAATCATATGAACATAACCTAATGAGCATCAAGTGAATCATTTAATGACATGAATATAAATAGAATCATGTTATTATATATCATATTTCAGTACACATATAGCACATACAAGAAATAAGTGGTGTATAATGAAAATCACACAGAAAGGAAAGTGAGATGAGAAAACCCTTACCTCTTGCTCGAGTGTGTTCTTCATTCATTTTAATGACCTGAATAATAAAATTTATATTCATTAATTAATAATTATAGAAACTTATATATATTTAATTTATTTATTATAACTTTATTAGGTTCATTCATATCCCTTTTAATAGGATTAAGAGGTTCAATTTTATTGTTTTGGAAGCATTTTCTTCCTTGGTTTTCAGGATTCGTTTACTTTATTTCATGAATGGAAGTTCATTTGAAATGTGGATGAATATCCAGAGTTGTTAATATATATTATTAGTGACATTAAAGAGATATAAATGATCTTATAATGATCATAGGTTATATACTTGATGATGAATCATTAGTTAAAAGGTTTTGATAAACACTTGGATTTAGCTTGGCAGTTTTGTATACAATGAACTCATTTTGAATTATTATTCCATATTATGAGTGTGTAAAGTTTCAAGAACATTAATGAGATGAAATACATATATTCTTATTTTTTTGAACCATTAAAATGGTTTCATGACCAATAATGATGGATATGTTTTAGAACAAAACTCCGTCGTCCACAAAGGATATAAATTGGAACCTCCTGGACGTTGATTTCGTTTGTAAAAATAAAATGGAGGGAGAAAAGATATTGATGATAGTTATTACATTAACATGATATAATTCTAGTATATAGATGATACTGTAGTTTATCATGGTCATTTGGATAGAGGAGGTGAGGAGAGAAATATAAATGTGATGAACTTGAAAATAAAAGAAAAGTTGAGAGATCACTTATGAAAATTCGGCAGCCTAACAGTGTCGCAATAAATTTCATAAAATCAAATGATGAGAACCAAAGGGTATATCATAATATTGAAATCAAAATTATAGTAATAAGAATAAATAAAATTAAACCCCATCATATGATAATGGAATTTTAAATAGCTAACATAAAAGAAGTGTCTTCTTAAAAAAGATAATAATGGATTCCCTTACCTTGTAGAATAACTCCTAGATCTAGAAGGATGGGACCTTGGGGGATTAGGGACACCATGGGAGGAGTCCTAGATAATTAAAACCACCATATATTCTTGGATGAGGGATTTGGAATGAAATAAAATGAATGGATGAGTGGGTATTTATAGAAAAAGAGAGTAATTTTTTAATAATTTGAAAGGGACACCTCATTAAGGGTTTTTGCCAAACCATGGGCTTTCCCATGGTATTTGACCATGTTTTTAGCCACATGGGACACCTCATTTCATAAGTTAATGTAAAAAAGTCAACCATGGTTTTATATTTAATTGTTACATCATTATGATGTCATTAAACTACCATAAACTCAAAACTATATTTTTACTATTCATGAAAAATTCATGCATTTTAGAAAAATCCCAAAAATTTACCCAAACCATTTTTCGATGTGGAGAATTTAAAAATGAACTCCATTTTTTAAAAATAATTTTATTAGTATTTCTAATTTAATTTTTAAATAAATTCATAGTTAATTCAAAAAATAACAATCTTAAAGGTGCAATTAGTTTTATTTCTCATTGAAAAACTAATTAAGATCTCATTATATTATTTACTTAAGAAAATAAAATAATATTATTATTTACTATTAATAAGGTTCATATTACTATTCATATTACTATTCATAAGGGTATGTTACAATTCACCAAAAATCAAGTTTATTATATCAGACTCCAAATGACTTACTGATCACAACTCTAGATGACCATTTTTAGAAATTCAAAACATAGAAGTGGAAAATTTATATTTGATGGTTACGTTTTGATTATCTCCTAAATAAAATAGTGTTGTTTCAAAGTAACACAAGGATGAATATAATGTATTTAATATAAGAATATCATTAAATATTTGTGGTGTTATATTATTCCCTCCTTCAGAAATTTCTTCCTCGAAATTTTATGTATAAATCCCTCCGAAAGGATGTGGGTTGTTCTTCTTCATGAAATCCTCCGGTTCCCATGTTTCTTTCTCTATATTCTGATTTCCCAAAATGAACCTTTACTAGACGAGTTGTTCGATTTCTCAATACTTTCTCCCTTGTGTCAAGAATCCTGATAGGCTTTTCACAGTATGCAAAATCAGGTTCCAGTTCTATTTCATCATATGTGAGTCCATGCGTTGGGTCTGGCTTGTACTTCCTTAAAAATGATATGTGGAACACATCATGAACTCTGGAGAGATTTTGCGGCATCGCTAAATGGTAAGCTACAGCTCCGATTCTTCCCAAAATTTCAAATGGTCCGATGTACCTGAGGCTCAGTTTCCATTTCTTACCGAACCTTATGACGCCCTTCCATGGAGATACTTTCATAAATACATGATCTCCCACTTGAAATTCCTTTCTCTGGTTGTCATCATAACTCTTCTGCCTACTTCGGGCTACTTTAATATGAGCTTGTATTTTCTTCACCTTTTTCGTGGTCTCTTCAATAATATATGGGCCTATAATTTTCCTCTCACCAACTTCATCCTAACAAGTTGGAGTTTGATATCTCTTTCCATATAATGCTTTATATGGAGCCATTTGAATACTAGAATGGAAACTATTATTGTATGAAAATTCCACGAGAGGCAATTATTGATCCCCCATACCTTGGAAGTCAAGAGACCATGACCTCAGTATGTCTTCTAGAGTTTGAATCATCCTTTCAAAATGTCCGTCGTTTTGGGAGTGATATGTGGTACTCATATGATGCTCTGTATTCAAAGCCTTCTAGAGACTTTTCCAGCATTTTGATGTAAACTGGGGATCTCGATTAGAGAAAATTGATAGAGGTGCACCATGAAGTCTCACAACTTCATTAATATAAAGTATTTCTAGGCGCTCAAGTGGTAAATCCTCTCATATTGGAAGGAAATGTGTTGTTTTAGTGAGATGATCAACAATTACCCATATTGGAACATTCCTTCTAGGTGTCCTTGGTAGTCCAGTGACAAAATCCATCGTAATGTGATCCCACATCCACATAAGAATAGGTAGAGGTTTCATCACTCCCTTGGGATGTTGTCTCTCTACCTTCACTTGTTGACAAACTCGGAACCTTGACACATAGTTAGAAATTTCCCGCTTCATATTGTCCCACCAAAAATATTCCTTCAGATCTCTGTACATATTGGTGCTACCCGGTGTATAGAGAAATTTGAGCTATGAGCATCATCTAATAGTTCCCTTTTTATCTTGGGTACAGATGGGATGCATAACCTCTTCCCAAATTTCAGAACTCCTTCTTCACACACGAAGTCAACCAATCCCCCATCCCTGACAACATTAGTTTTCTTGTGGAGATTCTCATCATCAGATTGAGATATTTTTATCTTCTCTAATAAATATGGTTTAGAAATCATTTGAAGTATAAAATATGTTTCCCCTTCCTTAACAATTCCTATATCCATCTTTAGTAGATCCAAAAATATAGGATCTCTCTCAATCCTCATTTGAGTCAGAAGTCTATGTTCATTCATACTTAATGCATCTTCAACCTGATTCGCCTTTCCTAGGTGGTAGTGTATTGAAAAATCGTAATCATTAAGTAACTCATGTCGTCTCCTTTGCCTCATGTTGAGTTATTTTCATGTGAAAATATATTTCAAACTCTTGTGGTCCGTATAAATCTCACATCTTTCTCCGTAGAGATAATTCCTCCATATTTTCAGAGAAAAGATTACAGATACTAACTCAAGATCATGAGTTGGATAAAGTTTCCCATGAGTCTTCAATTGTCTTGATACATAAGCAATAAATATATCATTTTTCATAAGGATGCAACCCAGCCTATTCTTTGATGCATCACTAAATATTACAAATCCATCACTTCCAGATGGAAGATTCAAAATTGGAGCATTAACCAATCTTCTTTTAAATTCATCGAAGAGTTATGTACATTATTTTGTCCACACAAACTTAACTCCTTTACGTGTGAGCTTGGTTAGCAGATTAGCCAGTCAGGAAAAATTCTGAACGAAACGTTGATAATAACCTGCTAATCCAATAAAATTGCATACCTTAGTTATGTTTGTTGGCATGGGCCTATCTTGGATTGCCTTTTTCATCAAAGGATCAACTAGGATTCCATCCTTAGAGACAATATGTCCCAGAAAGGAAACTGATTGAAGCCAAAATTTGCACTTCTAAACTTCCCATATAATTCATTTCTTCAAAGAGTTCTCAGAATAACTCGCAAGTGATTCTCCTTGTCTTCATAGCTTTTTTAGTATACGAGGATATAATCGATGAATACAACAACAAAGTTATCAAGATATTCATTGAAAACTCTATTCATTATATGCATGAAAAAAGAGTGAGAATTTTTCAGTTCAAAAGGCATCACTGTAAACTCTTAATGCCCATACCGGGTCCGAAATGTTGTCCTAGGAATATCTTCCTTCCTCACACGCAACTGGTGATATCCGGATCAATGTTTAATATTCGAAAAGTATTGAGCTCCATGAAATTGGTCAAATAAATCATCAATCAGTGGTAGATGATACTTATTATTTGTTTTAATAGCATTAATTTCTCTATAATCAATGCATAGCCTCATGGAACCATCTTTCTTCTTTACAGACAAGACCGGGGCCCCCCATGGAGAAACACTAGGTCGAATAAATCCTTTGTTACTAAACTCTTCTAGTTGTCTTTTCATCTCCACTAACTCTACAGTGGACATTCTATATGGGTTCTTTGGTATAGGTCGTGCACTAGGAATTAAGTCAATGGAAAAATCAATTTCCCACTTAGGAGGATGTCCAGGTAAATCTTATAGAAACACATCAATGTATTCTTTCACAATATGAACATCTTCAATTTGAATATTTCTTTCCTCACCCATATATATTGGGTTCTCTTCCTCCCATGAATTTCATTCAATAATACTATTGGGGTGGGTCTAGATAAGAATCATATGGCAAGGTCTCTGCTCTAAAGATAAGAGATTCTACACCATTTTTAAAAATTGTAACTTCCTTTTTCTTGAAATAAATCCTTGCATCATAATTTGACAGCCAATACATACCGAGAATTATATCAAATTCAGTCATGGGTATGATGATAAGGTTAGAAACTAAAGCACATTTTGGAGTTTGGAGGGGGACTAGTCGACATGATTTTGATGCAATGATACATCCCATGGGAGTTTTGACTGACAACTCCTTTCTTAAATCAAATTGGAAATATCTAATTTTCTTGGAAAACTGAGAGGATATAAATGAATGTGATGATCCAGAATAAAATAAATTGTTGGCTATGTTTGAGGAAATAACTAAAGTACCTACCTCTACGTCACTAGGAACTTCAACCTCTGTGGTTGTAATCGCATAGGCTCTCCCTTGCTCTCTTGGCTTTTTCTGAGGCATGTTTCCTTGGCGTTTAGGACAATCATTTTCATAGTAACCCATATCTCTCCAATTGGAGCATTGAATATCATTAAATTGTTTCTTTCCCATGCATTCCTCAAATCAATGACCCTTTTCTCCGCAGTTATAGCAGACTCTCATGCCTTTTAAGCATTTCCTGGGATGATTTTTTCCATAGTTCTCGCATAATGGAAAAATATTCATTCCCGTTCTCTTATTTGGTGCTTCTCCTTTTCCTTTCTTATCAGAGTACCTCTTCTTATCTTGGTTTCCTTTAAAAAAAAATTATCTATCAAATTACTTCTCTGTTTTTATGGCACTTGATACAATTTCATCATATGATGAAAATGATTGAGAAGCTAGTTCCCATCAAATAATTGACTTAATACCTTCAATGAAATGATCAATCTTGTCCACTGAGTCACGTACATAATCCACGATATACCTGGCCAGCCTTGTGAAAGTATCCTCATACTCTGTAACAGTATCTTCTTCCCTTTGTTTTAATCCAAGGAACTTCCTATTAATTTCAGTTCATTTCTCATGAGGGAAATATTTTTCAAATAATATTTCCATAAAATTCCTCCATTCCATATCTTCTATTTCTTCTTCCTTTGTCGTATTTTGAATTAGGGACCACAATTTATCAGCGTCACCCTTGAGACAATATACCGCCAGTACTACCTTTTCATTATCATCGCATCTTAACACCATGAATATCTTTCCAAGGGACTTGATACATTGCTCAGCTACCACAGGATTAGTAGTCCCGCTGAAATATGGGTGCTTCTTCCACATGAAACGATCCAACACAGGTGTGGAATGGTTATTCGTTACAACTTGAGTAAGTTGTCCCAATATGGTCATGATCTGATCATCTCCAACGTTGACTGTGTTGACTTGCTCAGTAGAGAGGTCCCTGCCTTTCCCACGAGTATTGATTCCCCTTCTTACGTTAGACGCCATTTCTAAATAATTGGATACGGTAGATTAGTTTAACAAATATCAAATAGAAAATCACTCAACATAGATTGAAATTCTATGCATAGCTAATCTTATAAACATGGTTCCTCAAAGTAAAAATTTACATTAAACTACTTAATAATTCCTTGTAAAGAAAATATAAATTATCCTAAGCATGTCTCCTGGGAGTGTCATAACCAAGAGTACAGCAAGGCCTGTTGTTGTGCACCAGTTCCCATTCAAGTCTAGCTCAAAGCGGTGTTTTTGGGTTTTACCCCTAGATACATCTATGCCAGAGCCGCCTCTACCTGCTCGTATCCAGACAGGGACGTATTGATTAAAATATCCAGATAATCAATCCCTTAACAAAATACCAGGACATTCATATATTTTTTTCCTCAAAAATATTTTAGGGACTCCTCCCTAATCCACGTTTTCTAAATCTACTTTCCATGTTTCCTACAAAACTTCCTCTGATACCAACTGTAACACCTCAACCCCTCTGGTCTGGAGCTGGTGCATTACATGTGATATTGGGATGGTTATAAGAAATGAAAATCCTGAAGTAATGACCAGTTTAGTAGTCTTGAAGAAACTATATACATAAATGTTACTCAAATTACATTGTAAAATTTTACAAATTACAATACATAACAAAAACAAAAAACGACATCCCCAGGAACACAATAAAAGATATTCTATTCACCGCCTATTGAAGGTAGAAAATGAAAGGGGTGAGCAAAAATTCTCAGTAGGGTTACAAATAGTGGAAGCATGTGTACAATAATAAGTGAATCACAAAAAATATGACATAATCAATATGGAATACTGAACAAATGAATAACTAATGTCATTAATAAACTACAAATGAAACTTCATACATATATTTTGTCATAGTGAAAATTTCATGGATAATAATAATAACTAATAATGAATAAATAGAATTATTATTAATTAGATGTCATGTATTTGTCACATGAAACCATAATACCATAAAAATGGTTTAGTTCTATGTGTAGAAACTCATCTGATTTTTAGAAACGAACTCGAAGGGTTTGTCACCAAACCGTTTTGTCTCATGAGACCTACCGATGCATCGAGGGGATATATCGGGCCCCACCTGCCACTTCATGTACAAATAATTTTTTATAAATAGATTAAATACAATATAAATATGCCTTTTCAATATCCGTATAGAGTAGAGTATACTGATTCATCAATATTTCCATAATTAAATAACTTTCCAAATAAGTATCATATGTAGGATGTTATATGGTTTAGACAACAAACATATCCATGACATGAGATTATGAATATTTAATATAAATATAATTTCAAATGAAAAGTGATCTCAAATGGGCAGTAGGTACACCACATAAATATTATTAGGTGCACCATACAAAGTTAGTCACAACGAAAATATAGTTGAGACAAAGTCTCTTACTATAATGTAATCAGTCGAATCATATGACCAGAACATAATGAACATCAAGTGAATCATTCAATAACATGAATATAAAGATATTAATGTTATTATATATCAAATTTCAGTACACATGTACCACATACATGAAATAAGTGGCAAACAATGAAAATCTCATGGAAATGAATGTGAGATGAGAAACCCCTTACCTCTTGCTCGAGTGGGTTCTTCGTTAGTTTTAATGACCTGAATAATAAAATTTATATTCCTTAATTAATAATTCCAGAACCTTATATATATTTAATTTATTTATTATAACCTTATTAGGTTCAGTCATGTTATTTTTAATGGGTTTAAGAGGTTCAATTTTATTGTTATGGAAGCATTTTCTTCCTTGGTTTTCAGGATTCGTTTACTTTCTTTCATGAATGGAAGTTCATTTGAAATTTGGATAAATATCCAGTGTTGTTAATATATATTATTAGTGAAATTAAATATATATAAATGATCTTATAATTATTATAGGTTATATAATTTAGTATTAATCATTATTTAAAAGTTTTTGATAAACGCTTGGATTTAGCTTGGCAGTTTTGCATTAATGAACTCGTTTTGAATTATTATTCCATATTATGAGTGTGTAAAGTTTCCAGAACATTAATGAGATGAAATAAAAATATTCTGATTTGGTTCCACCATTAAAATGGTTTCATGACCAATAATTAAGGATAAAGTGTAGAACAAAACTTTGTCGTCCAGAAAGGTTATAAATTGGAACCTCACGGACGTTGATTTCGTTTATAAAAATAAAAGGGTGGGAGAGAAGATATTGATGATAGTTATTAAAATCACATGATATAATTCCAGTATATAGATGATACTGGAGTTTATCATGGTCATTTGGATAGAGGAGGTGAGGAGATAAAATAAAAGGGAGGAACTTGAAAATTAAAGAAAAGTTGAGAGATCACTTATGAAAACTCGGCAGCCTAACAACGTCGCTTAAAATTTCATAAAATCAAATGATGAGAAACAAAGGGTATATAATTATATTGAAATCAAATTTAAATTAAGAATAATAAATAAAATCAAACCCCAACATATGAGAAAGGAATTTAAAATAGCTAACATAAAAGAAGTGTCGAATTAAAGAAGAGAATAAAGGATTCCCTTACCCTGTAGAATAACTCCTAAATCATAAAGGATGGGACCTTGGGGGATTAAGTACATATTGGGAGGACTCCTAGAGAGGTAAAACAACCATATATTCTAGAATTAGGGATGTTTAATGAATGAAAACTAATGGATGAGTGGGTATTTATATAAAAAGAGAGGTAATTTTTTAATAATTTCAAAGGGACACCTCATTGGTGGTTTTTTCCATCCATGGGATTGCCTATGGTACTTGCCCATGGTTTTAGTCACTTGGGACACATCATGTAATAAGTTAATGTAAAAAAGTCAACCATGCTTTTTTATTTAATTATTACATCATTATGATGTCATTAAACTACTGAAAACTCAAAACTGTATTTTTATTATTAATGAAAAATTCATGTATTTTAGAAAAATCCCAAAAATTTATCCTGACCATTTTTCAACGTGTAGAATTTAAAAATGAATTCCATTTTTTAAAAATAATTTTCTAAGTATTTTTAATTTAATTTTTAAATAAAGTCATAGTTAATTTGAAAAATAACAATCTTAAAGGTGCAGTTAGTTTTATTTCTCATTGAAAAACTAATTAAGATCTCATTATATTATTTTCTTATGAAAATAAAATAATATTATTATTTACTATTCATAAGGGTCATATTAATATTCATATTACTATTCATAAGGGTATGTTACTATTCACCAAAAATCAAGTTTATTCTATTAGACTCCAGATGACTTACTTATCACAACTCTAGATGACCATTTTTTGAAATTCAAAACGTAGAAGTAGAAAATTTATATTTAATGGCTAGGTTTTGATTATCTCCTAAATAACATAGTGTTGTTTCAAAGGAACACATGGATAAATATATTTTATTTAATATAAGCATACCATAAATTTTTTTGGGTGTTATACATAAGTTTATAGTCTTAACAAATGACCAAAACCAATTTCCCTAAGGTGGTTCTCAAGGAGAAGAATTCAAGAGGTAAAAACCAGTTTCCTTTTTTTTAATTTCATTTAAATTCCATTTATTTTATTATACATCCCCCAAATCCTCTTTACAAACATTCATGAAACATATAGTTTGATATATATACTATAATTTTAATATTTCAATGGAAAATCCACCATCGCGCCTCTTGTTTTTTCCGTTTATATTTAAGATGAATACATCGTCTCTGAGGTGCTGATTTACCACCTTTTTGGATGACTTGTTTTATTTCTTCTATTTTGAATTCAAGGATGGTCATAAGACCATTTTTATGGTTAAATAAGACATTAATATGTGTAATAAATCTTATTTAATGTCTTTTAACCAATATATATACATAATATTAATTCATGACACAATACTAGTGTGTGATGATCGAAAAAACACCAAAAATATTCCAAATGACAATCACAAATGTTTTATCTAATGATTAATACTCATAAAATATAACTGAATGAAATATAAAACCATTTAATATTATTTAAGTTCATTAATAATATATAATTTAAAATCTATAAAACTATTTTCATTTCAGATGCTTTTTTATACATATATACAAGTAAACCGATCATGAAAACTAAGTAAATGAACAGTCCCAAATGATAAAATTGTATATTATAACTCATCAAAAAGGCTAGAAATAAAAATAATAAAATTATAATAAATAAAATACAGGTATAAATGGTTCATATTTAATTAATTAATGAATTTAATCTGATTATCTGAGACATCAAGATCAAGTGCAGAACAAATTCGGACATAGGGTAAGGGTTTCTCAACTCACTTTTTTGTGTTGAGATATAACTTATTCACTACTATTTATTGTGTGTGGTTTATGTATAATTCTTATTGATATATCGTATAATGAATCCATTTATCTTCATATTATTCATTATCTTATTTGATGATCATTAATTTTAGGGGGCATATTGTTTGACTATTTACAAAGTGGTAATGGTTACTTTACGAACCTCCAATTTTCATTCAGGTTATGCTTTCTTCCCATTTACGCCAATGTAATTTTTCATAATTTTTATATAATTCCTATAAATTCATTTTTTATGATCCAAAATCATTTATCTAGATCATTGCTTCTTTAATTTATGGGGAAATACATGTTTTATAAGTTTCTTTTTTTCAATTCCTCTCGATAAGCAAGCCCGGTTTAAGGGAACTTTCAAATTTCATACCCATTTTCAAGTACACTACATATCCTATTTTAAACCAATGATATTTTTTCAAAATCCCTCTTATTACATTTATATTTTATGAAAACATTTAATACTTTTATTTTTTTAAATAATCATTAATATTTTCTCTTAAACTGCACTAAAGAGGTTTATTTTAATGATTCTTAAAAACACAATTTACAAGTTTTTATTTGTGTTGGACAAAATTTATTCCTAAAAAATAATTTCATTATCCTTACCTTTTCTTTTTTTGGATATACATATTTTCAATATGATTTTATGAAAAATTAAAATGATTTTCTAAAAGAACTCTTCTTTCCAAAGTAAAAAATGTATTTCTCAAATTAATTTATTATTGGTTTTATTAGATTATATTTAGCTATGATTAAAATTAAAATATTTAATCATCGTAAGGGATAATTTGATGTAATTATTTTTTAAAATAGATTATTCCATATATGATGAATGAAATCAACTTAATAAGTGACGGTTGGGGCCCACTATAGCCCCTCGATAAAACAATAGGTCTTAAGAGATAAACTGGAACAGGTTTTGGCCAAGGCATTACACATTTATGTAGACTTCATGGATAATGATTTTTAGTATATTTATGTTATCCAAAATTATATCTTCCACCATTATAATATTTTTAATTGATAAACCATTTGATTATTCAACTAGTCAAATATACATGGTTATGATTAATGTGATCAGTTATGTGACATTATTTATATAGATTTTATTCCTTCTATAATATTCTAATGATTATGTTTTATTGGAATGTGTTTTAATTATTCAAATTTCCTTATTATTTATGTTTATGATAGATTCACTTATATTTTTTACCCTTACTAAGCATTTTATCCCCCCCCCCCCATTATTAAGTTTTTCTTTACTAAGATGTGAATATGTTTATTATGAATGACATGTATAGATAATCTAGGTGTTTATGAATGTATAAAATGGTGTAGATATGTTATTTTTCATTCATCTTGTATTGTAAAAATGATGTTGGTATTTGGTTTTCCAAGGATAGTGATATACATGGTCATTTGGGATGCTTCTTCCTTGTTTATTATAATAATGTAATTAAGTAAGGCACCATATCTAAGCTACTAGGGTCGGGGTTTTTATAGTTGGTATCAGAGATTTTTTAGTAGAATATTTGGAAACTAGATATAGAAAAATAAGTTAGGGAACATAACCCTAAGATAGACTTTGAGTATAAGAATATAATAGCATCATATAATTTCTGTAAGGTAGATATTATGTGGGTATTCATATAAATACATCCATTTATGGATAATATAAGTGGAAATGGTTTTGGAACAAATGTACCTAGGGGTAACAACTTTGACAGGTTGTGTCGGTCCTGAATCGACATAAACTGGTACAAGATAATGGACCATACTACTCACCTAGTTTGACTCTCCTAGGCGATATGATTAGGAGAAATCACATTTTATTTTCAAACCATTATGACGGATTTAAAAGTAAATATGTCCGCCAAATAAAACATGTTTATGATTATGAGATTAGATTCAAATTTTTTTTTTCAATTTATGTTATGTATTTCACTATATTTGGGATTATATATTATGTTATATAATGTTATGATTCATTCTAGTGTATTTCATTTTTTAGAAATGGATCCTAGGGGAAGGAAAGAGAACCGAATCAGTGCACCTAATCCAAAGAGTAATATTAATCGTTTCCTCTATGGGTTTAAGCCAGCATTTTAAAGGGATGTACTATCCCAAATATTCTAATCATATGAGGAAATAATATCATATTATAACATGATAGAGAAATAATTATGCAAGTGTTATGGCTTCAAAGGGAAAAAAGTGAAGAAGAGTAAAAATGGAGAAAATATAGATAATGGGAAGAAGTTAAAGAATTATTTTCCCATATGTGATAAATGTGGATGGAAACACCTTGGTATATACTTAAGAAGAAACAAATTTTTATTCAAGTTGGGAGAAATAGGACACCATGCTCGTGATTTTAAGGAATGGAATGAATATTCCAATGTTTAGTGCTTCAACTACAAGGATTTGGGACAATACCCAAATCTGTAAAGACCCGCAAATTTCAAGGAAATTTTTTTCCTTAATTTTCTTTGGAATTTTACAAGAGCGCAGCTTCAGACGGCACCTGATTCCGAGGCCCGGTGTGCCCGGAATCAATTTCCGAAGTTTGGCTCGGGTACGTTCAGTGAACGGACGAGCAGGTTTTTCTATCTTTTGAACCGGTGCCCGGAATCGAATTCTGAGGGCACCGATGAAATCGCAGCGCCGGTATTTGCTTAGAAACGCTTCTTCCAGAGTTTCGTTTGCTCAACCGTGGTTTTTAAAATTTTGGGCTTTAAGTCGGAAATAAAATAAAGGTTGTGCGACAACTTTATTTTATTTCACTTAAGCCGCTTGGAAGCCGCTTGAAAGCCACTTGAGCTGAGTTAAAGCGGATAGGGTGCTATCCGGAAATATCCTACCCTCTTGGTAGGATATTTGTGCGGTGGGGCCCGCACGAGCCCCGCCGTTTCTTTCGCTAAGTAACGCACCCGCGAAAACCCATCAAAATAACTGAAAAGTCAACCGACACGTTTTCCTTAATTCTTAACAGACCATTTAATTGGGCGGTTTATTTCATGAATTAAATGGTCTGTTTCATTCGTTGAATTAATTCAACGAATTTAATGGGTCGTTACTTACGCGTTTGCGTTCGTTGGCAAATTAATAAAATAGACAAACTTGTCTATTTTGGAGGATTGCTATCGTTGTGCGAATCCTCTGAGCCTCCACCCTCCCCGCGAAGAACGCGAAGAACGCGAAGAACGCGAAGAACGCCGGAACCGGAATTCGACGACGCACACCGTGATCTGCGACGTCGACGAGATCTACCCGCGACGTTCTTTGGCGACGCCTCTTCTTCCACGACCGATCCTCGTTCGGCAACTAAGGTGAGAAACGGATCGTTTAATTCTCCCTTTTTAATTTCAATGAAAACGGATTTAAATAATTAAATCTGTTTGTTCTAGATCCGGAGATCGTCGGTGATACGTTTTTCCCGCGGTGCGACGAACGTCTCTTCCGCGACGACGTGACGATCCCCTCCTTTCGCGACGAGCGATTCCGCGATGACCTCACGTCCGACGGCGACTTCGAGGTAGGGGTTGTTGGAATATTTTATTTCCCGTGTTTATTCTTTTAAAATAAAGAACCCGATCACGGAACAATTTTAATTTATTTAAAATTGTTGATTGGTTATTTCGTTTCCTCCCATTGATTTTATGACTAACGCGGAGGGTGCGGGTCTAACAAACAAGACCCGGAAACCCTCCGCCGATCTTTTTGTTGTGCGGATTTGGCAGACGACGACGAACCGTGCGGCAAGGGCGATCTGTTGATCCCGCAGTGAAGATCGTCCCCCGGGAGGAGCAATGGCGCAGACGGGAGGCAAAACGGGCCACCGGAGCAACTCTGGCGTCCCGCGGAAGGCGGTGGTGGCGCGGGTCGCCGGCGCGGCGGCGCCGGCGACCGGGGGCGGCGGCGCCCGGCGCGCCGCCGGAGGAATCCGCCGCGGCGGCGGTGAACCGCCGGACCGCGCCCGCGGTCCGGCCACCCAGCACGCGTGCCGCGTTCCTCCAAGCTGCGGGTCAAACCCGCGGCGGTTTCTCTTCGGCCGCTCGGCCGAAGCCGAGCCGGCCGGTCCGGTCGGCCGGGCCGCGCCCAGGCCGGACCGGACCCGGCCGAGCCGGGTCGGTCCAGGTCGGGTCGACCCGGTTCGACCGACCCAGGGGGGGTTCGGGCCGGGTCGCCCTGGGCCCAGAACCCCCGTTTTCGGGCCCTCTTCGGTCTTTTGCCCGTATCTTGGGCCTGGGACCTCCGATTGACGAACCGTCCGCGGATACGTGATCCTTGGATCGATACGGTCGTTTTGGTATATTATACTCAAGGTTTCGGAAGACTTTGGGTTTGGCCGGGTTTGTTCGTACACGAGACCAACCGGGCCCTCGGAGCGAAAACGCTCATAACTTGAGCTACGGACGTCCGATCGACGTACCTTCAGCTGTGGTAGTTTCCTCTAAGTGAGACGGAACTTTTGAAATACTCCGCCCGAGGATCGGACACAGGCGGAGTATGGTCGCGTTGGTTTTGCCCTAAAAACCAACCGGGCCCCTGGGACGAAAATGCCAATAACTCTCAGACCGGGCGTCCGATTGACGCGCCGTCTGTTGCGTTGAGATCCTGTTGTCGATACGGAACTTTTGGATACATCAACTTCGGACTACGTGTCAGTTGATGTATCAGCCTCTCGGCTCGTGGAGCGGACCCTCCTAAACGAGCTCGCTGTGTGCGGGAACCCTAGTGCTGGCTGTGACTTCGACGACAGAGCAGAGATCCTCCGTGGACTGCGACGACGACAGAGCAGAGATCCTCCGTGGACTGCGACGACGACAGAGCAGAGATCCTTCGTGGACTGCGGCGACGACTGTGCAGAGATCCTCAGTGGACTGCGTCGACTACTGCACTCAGCGATCCTACGTGGATCAGTGCTATAGGTCCTGCGTGGGCCCGATCCTTCGTGGGTCCTTACTACCGGTTCTGTGTGAGCCACTGCCTACAGGTTCTGTGTGAGCCCGATCCTATGTGGGTCTTTTGCGGGGGTTAGTACCTATCGATCCTTCGTGGGTCCGACGACTTAGATGGATCAGTGATCATCTTTGACGTCATCTGAAAAAGTATACCTGGTTGAGCTGAATCTTATGTTACTCTCCTTTGTGGATTGTGTTGAACTATCCTATGTGGATTTACTGTTTACTCTCTTTTGTGGATTTGAGTCTTGCTTTCCTATGTGGATTGAGTTGTTCTTGAGCTCGTGAGCAGAGCTAGAAGTGGGGACTTAGGTATATGTATGGGCATATACCTAAGTCGAGTCAGATGTTACTTCGTGATTGCACCTTCCTTTTTGTGCTATATCCTTTGTGGATTTCGGGAGACCTTCGGGGGTCTCGGGGTCCTTACTGAGTAGCTTATACTCACCCCTGCACGGGCTATGCCCGCACCTTGTTGTGTTGGATGCAGACGACGGACAGCGCTGATCACGGTTGGGGCGTGGAGGAGGACGGCACCTGGAGGTGGACCACTGGGCGGGACGTGCTCGGAGCGGACGTGGGACCCGAGGAGCCTGGAGGCTATCTGTACCCACCCATCAGGTGGGATTGCCAGTGGACGACACGAGGTCGCCGTCTTTTCTTCAGTTGCTGTTCTTTTCCTTTTCAGTTGTACTTTCTGTTGGGCTTGTATTCCGGCCCCCTTTACTTTTCTGCACTTTGTAGTTACTTTCCGCTTGCTGACTCTGTGGTGGTTGTTACTTTTAAAGGCAATGCCTTCCCTATTTACCAGGATTTACGCCTTGGTGCTAGTCGCCAGCCCCTGGCCTATGGAAGGCGGGCTTGGGGTAGTCACGGCACGGGCCCCGAGGTCGGGTCGTGACAGATTGGTATCAGAGGTGGTCGGTTCTACCGCAGACTCTGATCGTCTTTTCTTTCTATATGAAGCAATAGTGTTTAGTGTATTGAGTGTGGTTATCAGTTCAGGGAGCCCAGTGTTGGTGCGGCGGCCGACGTATCCGTACACCAGGACCCTGACTCCTGATTTCCGACTTAATGCATGAAAACATTGATTGCATGTGTGTTTCAAGTTTCTTTGTGATTACTTGTGTCAGCTCACCGGGTATACTGATCTGCTTCATGAAAGTCTCAAGTTTTCCTTGTGATTACTTGTGCCAGCTCACCAGGTATACTGTTCTGACTGTGGTGCTCTTGTTCTCCTTTTCAGGATGGCCCCGCGACGACAGCCAGCTAGGGTTTCGAGTGTAGGGCGCGACGGCAGCCCACCGAGCGACGAGGCCTCGGTGCAGGGCCCTTTGCCAGCAGTGGCACCGGCGGTAGCTTTACCCGCCGAGCCACCGATGCTACCAGTACCAGACGCTGACGATGCACGTCGCCTCAGGGCACTGCATGAGTTTCAGAGCCAGCGACCGCCCAGGTTTCGCGGTGAGGCGGACCCCCAGGCCGCCGAGGACTGGCTAGAGGCGGTGGTGCGGATCTTTAGGCTAGTGAGGACACCAGCGGATCTCATGGTGATTCTCGCAGCGAGCCTCCTGCAGGCGGCGGCAGGACGATGGTGGAGCTTGATGCTCCAGGTTCACGATGAGGCATCCTTGCTCTGGACGGACTTCGAGAGCCTCTTCCGCTCTGAGTTCGTCCCGGCCACCCTCCGAGCGGTGCACATCCAGGAGCTTCTCCAGCTGCGCCAGGGCAGCATGACGGTCGCTCAATACGCGGCGAGGTTCACTGACCTATCTCGCTACTCGACCGACATGGTACGAGACCCCTTCTTCCGGGCCCGGACCTTCGAGCAGGGCTTGCGGCAGGAGATTCGGGCGTCGCTGATCTCCCTCAGCATTCCGAACCAGGCGGGAGTGCTGGAGCGAGCCCTCCTGATCGAGAGCTTCCTGGCAGAGCCTTCTTCAGTGGCGAGACCTAGCGCAGGGCGGCAGGTAGCTGAGTCTTCGGCAGCAGGTAGCCGACGGATGACTCTCGGGTCCAGGAAGACCAGACCCCCACGCAGACGGCCTCAGGACACCGGCTCAGCAGTGCGGGGCACACAGCGGAGTGCCAGCCTTTCGAGAGGCAGGCTGTGCTACTCCTGCGGCGGGCAGGGTCACATGGCTCGTGACTGCCCGACTCGCCGATCAGAGGAGCAGCAGTCGGTGGAGGGGCCACCCAGGCAGAGACAGAGGGTCGACCGTGGCGGTCCGCAGGGAGGAGGCGGACGAGGCAGAGGAGCTGGCCGAGCAGCGGGTGGTGGGCGACGCTTCCAGGCTCTACCCCCACCACCACCAGGAGGGCCACCTCGACCACAGGGAGCTGGCGGGTAGGGACATGCCCAGCTCCAGGCAGTGGAGGCCTATGACCCCGACATGCCAGAGATGATTCGAGGTACGATCTGTGTCTATTCCACCCTTGCTGCAGTACTTATAGACACAGGAGCGAGTCACTCTTTCATAGCCTCTACCCTTGTTCGGAGCTCGGAGATTCCGACTGAGCCGTTGGCTCGATCCTTACGGCTAGAGACTCCTACGGGAGCAGACTCGACGATTACGCACTGGTGCCGGCAGTGTGAGCTTACTCTAGGAGGCGAGAGCTTCGGCTGGGATCTCCTTGTAGCGGCGTTGAGGCCTTACGACGTCATCTTGGGCCTGGATTGGCTATCCACGGTTCATGCCCAGATCGACTGTTTTAGGCGCAAGGTGCGATGTGTTCGTACCGACGGGAGCAGGTTTACCTTCACCGGCGAGAAGGGAACCTTTGCAGCACAGGATGGACTTCCGCGGAGGAGAGTGCAGCCCATCTCTCATCAGTTGGCTAGCCTCATCCTAGGAGCAGTGGACGTGCGGAGTCCAGTTTTTCCTGCAGTGGTGGACCAGTACGTGGACGTCTTTCCCGACGACGTTCCAGGGCTACCTCCTCGTAGAGAGGTAGACTTTTACATCGACTTGTACCCCGGGATAGCCCCGATATCCACTCCATCATACCGGATGGCCCCCGCCGAGCTTCGAGAGCTGCGGGTACAGTTGGAGGACTTGCAGAGCAAGGGGTTTATCCGACCCAGTGTTTCACCCTGGGCTTCCCTGATATTGTTCGCCAAGAAGGCGGACGGGAGCTTGCGACTGTGTGTCGACTATCGTCGCCTGAACCAGGTGACAGTGAGGAACAAGTATCCGCTGCCACGGATTGATGAACTCTTCGATCAGCTCAGGGGAGCGCGGTGGTTCTCGAAGATAGACCTCCGGTCAGGCTATCATCAGCTCAGAGTTCGAGACGAGGACGTGCAGAAGACGGCCTTCAGGTGTCGGTATGGCCATTATGAGTTCTTGGTTATGCCATTCGGCGTAACCAAGGCTCCAGCAGTGTTCATGAGCCTCATGAACAGGATCTTCCATCCATACCTCGACCTATTTGTCGTGGTCTTCATTGACGACATTTTGGTATACTCGACGACTGAGGAGGAGCATGCCTACCACCTGCGAGTTGTGCTAGACACACTCCGAGAGCACCAGCTTTATGGAAAGCTCACAAAGTGCCAGTTCTGGTTACGTGAGGTCCACTTCTTGGGGCACGTCATCTCTGAGGTGGGAGTTGCTGTGGATCCCGCGAAGATCGAGGCAGTGCTAGCTTGGGAGCCACCCAGGAGCGTGACGGAGGTGCGGAGCTTCTTGGGCCTAGCCGGATACTATCGGAGATTTGTGCCAGACTTCTCCAGAGTTGCGGCACCACTCTCAGCCTTGGCAAAGAAGGGGAAACCCTTTGTGTGGTCAGACAGATGTCAGCAGAGCTTCCAGGAGCTGAGACAGAGATTGACCAGCGCACCTATCTTGAGGTTTCCTGAGGAGGGAGTTGGGTACGTAGTTTACTGTGATGCATCAGGGACTGGACTCGGGTGCATCCTGATGCAGGAGTGGACCGTGATCGCCTACGGATCACGTCAGTTGAGGCCGCATGAGCAGAACTACGCCACTCATGACCTGGAGTTAGCAGCAGTGGTCTTCGCTCTGAAGACTTGGTGGCACTATCTGATGGGCGAGCGCTTCACAGTCTTTTCTGACCACCAGAGTCTCAGGTATATCTTCTCTCAGAAGGACCTGAACCTGATACAGTGGAGATGGCTTGAGTTCCTCCAGGACTATGACTTTGAGATAGTCTATACTCCTGGGAAGGGGAACGTGGTAGCCGATGCCCTCAGCAGGAGGACGGGCATTCAGCTACTTGAGGAGGCGACGGAGCAGCTAGCCTCCTTACAGATATCCTTCGTGGATAGAGACGGAGCAGCCTTTCTTCAGTCTCTCACAGTCTCTCCTCCACTTCTACAGTGGGTCAGAGAGGCTCAGCATGGGGACGCTGACTGTGAGACCCGGCGTGCACTGATATCCTCAGGTTAGGCGCCTGATGGCTTCTCCCTTGGAGCAGAGCACGACATCCTTTTCAGAGGACGTACCATCGTACCAGTCGCTTTACGGGAGGAGGTGCTGAGAGAGTTTCACACTTCTCCCTTGGCGGTACATCCCGGAGTGGCGAAGATGTACCAGGATCTCAGACGACAGCAATGGTGGCCGGGTATGAAGAAAGATGTGGCAGAGTTCGTTTCACGATGCCTCACCTGCCATCAGGTGAAGGCAGAGCATCAGGTACCAGCAGGCTTGGTACAGCCCTTGGAGGTCCCGGAGTGGAAGTGGGACGGCATATCTATGGACTTCGTGACTGGACTTCCACGCACTTCCAGAGGTCACGACTCCATTTGGGTGATTGTCGACCGACTCACCAAGTCGGCACACTTCTTACCCATCAGAGAGCAGGGCTCAGTAGAGAGCTTGGGACGTCTTTACGTCCAGGAGATCGTACGGCTTCACGGTGTGCCATCGTCTATCGTCTCCGATCGAGATGCTCGTTTCACTTCCCGGCTTTGGAAGGGGTTGCAGGAGGCGTTCGGGACGCGGCTCCATCTGAGCATAGCCTTCCACCCTCAGACGGATGGTCAGACGGAGAGGACCATACAGACACTCGAGGACATGCTCCGTGCATGTGTTCTCGACTTGGGTCGCAGCTGGGAGGACCACCTACCCTTGGTGGAGTTCGCGTACAACAACAGCTACCACTCCACCATCGGGATGGCACCATACGAGGCGTTGTACGGCAGACCCTGCAGATCACCGTTGTGCTGGACAGACCCTGGGGAGTCAGCACTCATGGGACCAGAGATGGTCCGAGCCATGACAGAGAAGGTCCAGATCATCCAGGAGAGGATGAGGACAGCTCAGAGCCGGCAGAAGTCATATGCTGACAGGAGGCGGAGGCCACTAGAGTTCGAGGATGGCGACCACGTCTTTTTTCGTGTCTCACCTCGACGTGGTTTACGGAGATTTGGCCGAGGCGGCAAGTTGTCTCCACGCTTCATCGGGCCTTTCCAGGTCCTCAGCAGGATAGGAGAGGTGGCTTATCGCCTGGCTCTACCACCTCAGTTGCACTGGGTGCACGACGTCTTCTACGTGTCTCAGCTGAGGAGATACGTGCACGACCCGACGCACATCATCGACTTTGGGGAGCTGGACGTGGACGATGGGGCGACTTTTGCGGAGGTCCCAGTGGAGATCAAGGATCGACAGGAGCGGGTCCTACGTGGGCGGTCGATTCCTCTTGTGTGTATCAGATGGCAGCACGGGAACCTCCAGGAGAGCACTTGGGAGCGGGAGGCTCAAATGCATGCTCAGTACCCCCATTTGTTCCCCTAGTTTTTGATGTATCTTTACGGGGACGTAAAGCCCTGAGGTGGGAGTAATGTAAATACCCGCAAATTTCAAGGAAATTTTTTTTTTCCATAATTTTCTTTGGAATTTTACAAGAGCGCAGCTTCAGACGGCACCTGATTCCGAGGCCCGGTGTGCCCGGAATCAATTTCCGAAGTTTGGCTCGGGTACGTTCAGTGAACGGACGAGTGGGTTTTTCTATCTTTTGAACCGGTGCCCGGAATCGAATTCTGAGGGCACCGATGAAATCGCAGCCCCGGTATTTGCTTAGAAACGCTTCTTCCGGAGTTGCGTTTGCTCAACCGTGGTTTTTAAAATTTTGGGCTTTAAGTCGGAAATAAAATAAAGGTTGTGCGACAACTTTATTTTATTTCACTTAAGCCGCTTGGAAGCCGCTTGAAAGCCACTTGAGCTGAGTTAAAGCGGATAGGGTGCTGTCCGGAAATATCCTACCCTCTTGGTAGGATATTTGTGCGGTGGGGCCCGCACGAGCCCCGCCGTTTCTTTCGCTAAGTAACGCACCCGCGAAAACCCGTCAAAATAACTGAAAATTCAACCGACGCGTTTTCATTAATTCTTAACAGACCATTTAATTGGGCGGTTTATTTCGTGAATTAAATGGGATGTTTCATTCGTTGAATTAATTCAACGAATTTAATGGGTCGTTACTTACGCGTTTGCGTTCGTTGGCAAATTAATAAAATAGACAAACTTGTCTATTTTGGATGATTGCTATCGTTGTGCGAATCCTCTGAGCCTCCACCCTCCCCGCGAAGAACGCGAAGAACGCGAAGAACGCGAAGAACGCCGGAACCGGAATTCGACGACGCACACCGTGATCTGCGACGTCGACGAGATCTACCCGCGACGTTCTTCGGCGACGCCTCTTCTTCCACGACCGATCCTCGTTCGGCAACTAAGGTGAGAAACGGATCGTTTAATTCTCCCTTTTTAATTTCAATGAAAACGGATTTAAATAATTAAATCTGTTTGTTCTAGATCCGGAGATCGTCGGTGATACGTTTTTCCCGCGGTGCGACGAACGTCTCTTCCGCGACGACGTGACGATCCCCTCCTTTCGCGACGAGCGATTCCGCGACGACCTCACGTCCGACGGCGACTTCGAGGTAGGGGTTGTTGGAATATTTTATTTCCCGTGTTTATTCTTTTAAAATAAAGAACCCGATCACGGAACAATTTTAATTTATTTAAAATTGTTGATTGGTTATTTCTTTTCCTCCCATTGATTTTATGACTAACGCGGAGGGTGCGGGTCTAACAAACATGACCCGGCAACCCTTCGCCGATCTTTTTGTTGTGCGGATTTGGCGGACGACGACGAACCATGCGGCAAGGGAGATCCGTTGATCCCGCAGTGAAGATCGGCCCCCGGGAGGAGCAATGGCGCAGACGGGAGGCAAAACGGGCCACCAGAGCAACTCCGGCGGCCCGCGGAAGGCGGTGGCGGCGCGAGTCGCCGGCGCGGCGGCGCCGGCGACCGGGGGCGGCGGCGCCCGGCGCGCCGCCGGAGGAATCCGCCGCGGCTCGGCCGCGGCGGTGGCGAACCGCCGGACCGCGTCCGTGGTCCGGCCACCCAGCACGCGTGCCGCGTTCCTCCAAGCCGCGGGTCAAACCCGCGGTGGTTTCTCTTCGGCCGCTCGGCCGAAGCCGAGCCGGCCGGTCCGGTCGGCCGGGCCGCACCCAGGCCGGACCGGACCCGGCCTAGCCGGGTCGGGTCGACCCGGTTCGGCCGACTCAGGGGGGTTCGGGCCGGGTCGCCCCGGGCCCAGAACCCCCGTTTTCGGGCCCTCTTCGGTCTTTTGCCCGTATCTTGGGCCTGGGACCTCCGATTGATGAACCGTCCGCGGCTACACGATCCTTGGATCGATACGGTCGTTTCGGTATATTATACTCAAGGTTTCGGAAGACTTTGGGTTCGGCCGGGTTGGTTCGTACACGAGACCAACCGGGCCCTCGGAGCGGAAACGCTCATAACTTGAGCTACGGATGTCCGATCGACGTACCGTCAGCTGTGGTAGTTTCCTCTAAGTGAGACGGAACTTTTGGCATACTCCGCCCGAGGATCGGACACAGGCGGAGTACGGTCGGGTTGGTTTTTCCCTAAAAACCAACCGGGCCCCTGGGACGAAAATGCCAATAACTCTCAGACCGGGCGTCCGATTGACGCGCCGTCTGTTGCGTTGAGATCCTGTTGTCGATACGGAACTTTTGGATACATCAACATTGGACTACGTGTCAGTTGATGTATCAGCCTCTCGGCTCGTGGAGCGGACCCTCCTAAACGAGCTCGCTGTGTGCGGGAACCCTAGTGCTGGCTGTGACTTCGACGACAGAGCAGAGATCCTCCGTGGACTGCGACAACGACAGAGCAGAGATCCTCCGTGGACTGCGACGACGACAGCGCAGAGATCCTTCGTGGACTGCGGTGACGACTGTGCAGAGATCCTCAGTGGACTGCGTCGACTACTGCACTCAGCGATCCTACGTGGATCAGTGCTACAGGTCCTGCGTGGGCCCGATCCTTCGTGGGTCCTTACTACCGGTTCTGTGTGAGCCACTGCCTACAGGTTCTGTGTGAGCCCGATCCTATGTGGGTCTTTTGCGGGGGTTAGTACCTATCGATCCTTCGTGGGTCCGACGACTTAGATGGATCAGTGATCATCTTTGACGTCATCTGAAAAAGTATACCTGGTTGAGCTGAATCTTATGTTACTATCCTTTGTGGATTTTGTTGAACTATCCTATGTGGATTTACTGTTTACTCTCCTTTGTGGATTTGAGTCTTGCTTTCCTATGTGGATTGAGTTGTTCTTGAGCTCGTGAGCAGAGCTAGAAGTGGAGACTTAGGTATATGTATGGGCATATACCTAAGTCGAGTCAGATGTTACTTCGTGATTGCACCTTCCTTTTTGTGCTATATCCTTTGTGGATTTCGGGAGACCTTCGGGGGTCTCGGGGTCCTTACTGAGTAGCTTATACTCACCCCTGCACGGGCTATGCCCGCACCTTGTTGTGTTGGATGCAGATGACGGACAGCGCTGATCACGGTTGGGGCGTGGAGCAGGACGGTACCTGGAGGTGGACCACTGGGCAGGACGTGCTCGGAGCGGACGTGGGACCCGAGGAGCCTGGAGGCTATCTATACCCACCCTTCAGGTGGGATTGCCAGTGGACGACACGAGGCCGTCGTCTTTTCTTCAGTTACTGTTCTTTTCCTTTTCAGTTGTACTTTCTGTTGGGCTTGTATTCCGGCCCCCTTTACTTTTCTGCACTTTGTAGTTACTTTCCGCTTGCTGATTCTGTGGTGGTTGTTACTTTTAAAGGCAATGCCTTCCCTGTTTACCGGGATTTACGCCTTGGTGCTAGTCTCCAGCCCCTGGCCTATGGAAGGCGGGCTTGGGGTAGTCACGGCACGGGCCCCGAGGTCGGGTCGTGACAAAATCGATATCTTATGTGTTAAAAAATATACAGAAAAAGAGTATAATGGATCATAGTAAAATATATGCTACAAACCTAGATGAAGAGTGATGATTAATATGGTTTTCTCATTAAATAATTATTTTATTTGAGTATTTTATAAATAATTATTTGGATAAATGAATAATGAGATATATATGGATTTTATTACAATACTTATTCTTTATGGAATTGGGATCATGTTATGAATAGAGCCAGTAATCGAGAGAAGTGATTCTGTTGATTGTTGATATTCTGGAAAGCACATGACTTGGGAAATATAACCCTAAATGTGTTTTTTATGTGGAATTAACAATAAAATGATGGTTGTGAAATAGTATTGGTGACCATGAAGGTTGTTAGTGATATGATGGTTTGTTTAATGCTATAATTATTAGATGTTTAGATTTAAGGAAAACCTAATATTTTACTCTTAGAAGCATGTATGTTTTGTAAAGTTTTAAGGGAAAATAAGGTATTCATATATTTGTTATGTTATAATAAAATCTACATTTTTGGGGAATATTATTTTAAGGTGATTTTATAAATTTACTAACCTTCTAATTTTTTGGTCATTGAATGTGGACAAACATGTTTTAGAAGACTGTTATGATTATTTACTTGTGGAATGGATCAAGTCAATCTTTTTGAATTATTATTCATTGAAAACATATTATTTTTTTATTGGATTCACTAAAAATTTAAAATTAAATGGAATTAATTATGGACTATATTATTTGTTCATAGTTCCTTAGGTATGAAAAATTCATCTTGATCATTCATTTACAGGTGTAAGGGATGATGTGAAAATAGATCAAAGCATAACCAAAGTATGATATTTTCCTCATAAAATGGAATTTAATCAATTGAGATTATTTTCTCAAGAGACTATTTGAATATTAAGAGAATCCAACAAATCTAGCAAATTTTTTTTGGAACAAAAACATTATCTATATACTTTACATTTTTAGAAATAAAATGTATGTTAACCGATAATAAACTTATAGTTTTGTGATAGTTATGTTTTTAATAATAATGTTCTTTATCACTTTCCATCAGAACTTTGTAGTTATAATTTCAATTCCATGCCCATATTAACACTTTCCAATAATGATTTCCAACCTAAAATATTAATTTTGTGTTGACCTTCTCATTTCCCTTTCCCTCTTATTTGGAGGAAATTTTATTATTCCTATTTCTGATGTGGGTTTCCTACAATGGAATTTTGAAGTATCAACCTTATATTTTTAAAGTAAAATTTAAAATTATGAAGGAAATTTTTATTTTAAGAGGGTAGAATGTAACAACCAAATATTTCTTGGTATGACTAATTTTAAATTTAATTTATTCTACAATATAGGTTTCACACATCACCAAGCCTAAATAAAAATTGATATACAATTAAATATCATTATTTTAAAATAACTTTTATAACATAGTCATTAAATTAGAGGGAATGAATAGTATTAATAAATTAAAAAAATTATAATTTATTTATTTATTCAAATTTTTTGACATTCCTCCAAATTATTTTATAATTAGAAGATATGAATGAATCCAATTTTACACATTAAAATGCTATACTATTTCTAAACACATTTTACCGCCTGTTAATGGTGCAATTTTTTCAAAACTAAATTTTGACAAAGTTATTAACTTTATTGAAAAATATAATCTTTATTTTTAAAATTGTAATTTCAAAATTATCATTGGGTGAATATTTTCGTATTTTTTTGAAAATATTTATTTTCCATCGAATAAGTGAAAATTCCCAATTTTTGTAAAACTATCATTTTCATTATATTAATTGTCTATTTGTGATTTTATTCATAACATAACATTTGAAAGAATAAATAAAATTTATTTGTGTTATAAATGTTAATACGATATGATAACTTCATAGTATAAGTAAATAATTGCTCTAGAAATTATTAATTAGGTTTTTATATTTTTATAAACATAAATGTTTATTATTCAATATTATAATTAA
This sequence comes from Viscum album, assembly GCA_963277665.1. Lineage (NCBI taxonomy): Eukaryota > Viridiplantae > Streptophyta > Magnoliopsida > Santalales > Viscaceae > Viscum > Viscum album. The sequence goes on from OY728122.1 coordinate 82,889,799, forward strand.
TATAATTATTTAAAAGAAATATTGATTTCATAAAATTCATTCCAAAATTAATACTTTATTGTCTTATGATTATAAGATTGTTTTATGAGACCTTAGTTTATATTTTAAAGTGGCACAAAATCGGTTATAATTTAAAAATTGGTATTTTTTGAATGAATGGTGATTTTAAATAAAAATTAAATTTATAATATGTAAAAATTATTTTCATAAAATGGATTTCATTTATAAATTCTAAATTTAGAAAAAAATATGGTTATTTTTTTATGATTTTTCTAAAATACTTGAATTTTTTGTGAATAGTAAAATATGTTAATTTACAACATAAATAAATTATAAGTAAAATACTCGATTTCTTGAGTCATTGATAATATAATAACCATAATCTAAAACTAATCATCATTATTTTAATATATTTAGTGAAAATTATAAAACTATTAATAATATTTATCTAAAATAATAAACAAATGAATATAATATTAAAAAACACCTCTCTCCTCTAATATAAATACCACACCTCACCACCTCTTCTCTTCACACCTCTTAGGCCTTGAATCTTGTCCAATTCCTAAAAAATAATCTTTCAATGCCTATTCCCTATTTCCAAGAGGTAAGGGTCTCAAAAAAAGATCAAAACTAATTTCCCTATGGAGGTTCTCAGGGAGTGGAATTTAAGAGGTAAAAATATCATTCCTTTTCTTTTAATTTCTTTTCAATTTTTATTATTTTATTATCCTTCCCTCACCTAATCTTTCAAAACATGCATGATAAATCTATTATCTTATATATACTATAATTTTATTATGTCAAGGGATAATCTACCTTAAAGTCTATTCCATATTTCTTTTATTTTAAAGATGAAAACATTGTATCTGAGGTACCGATTTACTACATTCATGGACGATGTGTTTTAAATTTTAATTCTGCCTTAAATGATGGTCATAAAACAATTTTTATGGTTAATAAATACTTTAATATTTTTAATATAGATTATTTATTGTTTTGGTATGAGTATGTAAATATAATATTAATTCATAACACAAAACTAGTGTGTGATTATCGAAAAAATGCCAAAATAATCGAAACGTTTATCAGTAATATTTTATATAATTATTAATCCAAATATCATATAAATCAATGAAATATATAACCATTTAATATAATTTATTTTCATTAATAAAATTTCACTTAAATTCAAGACAACTATTCTCAATTTACATTATTTTCCATGCATATATACAAGAAAACCTACCATGAAAACAAAGGAAACAAATGCTCCCGAATGAAACAATTTTATTTTGTAACTCCTAAAAAATAAAATAAATGAACCTCATAAAATTATAATAAATAAAATAAATGTATAAAATTTTATTAATATATATTTAATGGATTTAATTTGATAATAAAAGACATTAAGATCAAGTGAAGAACACATTCGAACATAAGATAAGGGTTTTCTCATCTCACTTTTATTTCTGTGAGATATGTCTTATTCACAAATATTTATTGTATATATTTTATATATAATGAGAGATTATGTATAATATTTTGAATATATCTATATTAATGGTAGTAAATGTATTATTTTTCGATCATTAATTTTATGGTGTCTATGGTTTGACTGTTTCCAAAGAGATAATGGATTCTTCCCGAACCTCCATCTTTCATTCTAGTTACACTTAATCTCTGTTTACCCCAATGTAAGACTTAATTATTTTTATATAATTATCATTAATCTTTTATATATGTTACAAAATCATTTATCCAGATCATTTCATCTTTATTTTATGGTAAATACTTGTTTAATAAGGTTCTCTTTTCAATTTCTCTCGATAAGCCAACTTGATTTAATAGAACTTTCAAATTTCATACCCATTTTCAAGTTCACTCCATAATATGTTTTAATCCATAAATATATTTCTAAAATAACTATTTTTATCATGAAAAACTAACTTAGTACATTTATAGTTTTATGCAAACATTTAATCCTTTTACCATTTTAAAGACTCTTTAATATTTTCCCCCAAACCACACTAAAGAGGCATATTTCTAATGTTGTATAAAAACACTTTTTACATGTTTTCAATTAAGATAGAAATAGTTTGTTCCTAAAAAATAATTTCATTATCCTTCTCTTTTATTTTATAGGATATACATGTTTAAAATTTTATTTTATGGAAAATACACATTATTTTCCAAAATAAATCTTCTTTCAAAAGTAAAACGGTATTTCTCTCAAGAATTTATCAATGATTTTATAAGAGTATTTTTTTATGTGATTATTATTCAAATATTTCAATGTGGTATGAGACACTTTGATTTAAATATATTTATTTACAACGATTATTCGACATATGAGGAATTCATTGGACATAGTAAGTGATGAGAAGGTCAGTTATAGCCTCTTGATGCATCAATAGGTCTGATGAGACAAACAAGATTTGGTTTTGGCTGAGGACATACACATTTATATATACTTCTTGTTTGAGGAATTGATGTTATATATCTAGTATGTTTGAATGAATAGTCAATAAACTGTCTAATGATAGTGGTAGGTTGAAGGTCACCCAATCTCAACTGTTGAAATTGTGAGAAAGAAAGTAGGCTATTACTATTACCAAAATCAAAAAATAGTTTAGTTGACCATTATTCCCTAAAGTATATGGAATGTAAATGATACCAGGGTCCTTTATCTTTGGGGGGATATTCATTTGATGAATAGAAACACACTCTCTATTGAGGCTGAATGTACCAAATTCTTCTAGTGTTTTTTTGTATAAATCGGTTTTTTCAATAGATTTTAATTAGGAAGGAATTAGAATCCTGGTTAGGATGAAAGGGATATTCACATAGAGCATGGTCATAAGCCTAAGGAAATGAATATGTTCAACCATGTTATTACACTTGGGTTTGAACTTTTCAGGGAATGGAATGGGTGGGGAATAGTTCCTGAGAATAGAGGGTATAAACCCTATTTACTCATTAAATTTATACTTTCAATTATTAATTTTAGTTTCATTGAAATTTTCATTTTTATTTTCACGTTTAACAATGAGATTTTCCTAATTTTTATGACTTTTTTCCTCATTTCCAAATTCTTCATACTGTATATGTTTATTTTCAGATTCACACAGTTTTCATTTTCGACATTCGTAAGGCCTTTCCAAGATTCTTTTTGAGAATTTAAACAACTCATTATCGAAATATCCATGAAATTATCCCTATGGTATATTTTAGTTGTTCTAGGTTATTTTATCCTATCCCTAGATGTCATGTCTCATGCTAATTGTCCCATTTGTTAATTCTATATTGTGAATTCTAACATTATATTCATTTTTATTAAATTCATGTTAATATTTTTTGTGAATCAGACAATACCTCTTGAGAGTAAAGTCATTTTAATATTTTTACCATCTTATTAAGAAACTGCCCCTTTAAAATTCCATTAGGAATTAGATGAATCACCCCTCTATTGATTTCAGAATTATTTTCTAAATTGGTTTTGGTTTCGAGGCGAAGTATGTTTTCTAATCATGCCATGTTTTTTATAGAATAAATTAAAATTGTTCTTATAGCCTTGGTTAAAACTTTTGATAAGGGATCATATTTATTAGGAATCATAGGACCATAATTTTCAAAGTTGTAATTTTATAAATGGGATGGCATACAAAAATTTCGAAAACAAATATCAGTGTACCCAAACAGACCTCACTAATCACGCTGCTCTCTAAGAGATTAGTTTTGGCTTTGACAACCCACTTGGTTGACACATTGTTTTGAATTTTGGTTCATTAATGAATGGACGTGGTCTTTGATTTCAGTAAGTTGGCCATTGACATCTACCCATGAACCATTGTTATTTCCACTTATGTTCACTCTCATCCTCCTAGAGTATTTCATTTAGAATTTAAAGAAAGGTTGTTGAAAACCCTTCTCAAATCCTCATTAGTATTATTAGTAAAATGACCCCCAACAGATTAGTCAACTAGATTATGACCATAAGTGTACAATCCTTCATAGAAGGTGTCCATGAGAACATGTGATGGAAGTGTATGATGGGGACACTACATAAGAATGTCCGTAAATTGATCTAAAGCCTCATAAAAGGCTTCCCCAACCACTTGATAGAAACAAGTTATTTTTTCTCAATTAACCATTAGGTAAATGAGGATAAAATTTCATGAAAAATGAATTATACACATAATCCGAATTCTCAAATATATTCTCAGCTAGACTCAAAGACCAATTTCATGAATTCCATTTTAGGAAAAAGGAAACACCCACATTCATAATTCATTCTCAGTAATTTCTAGCAGTGGTAATTGTTTATCTATGTTGTGTATGTATCAAATGAAGGCCAGCAAGCCTTCATTAGAGAACTCATTGAAAGAAGAAAATAAGGAAAAATGAGATTGTTTAAGCACGTAGATCATAGATCTAAGTGAAATTTTTATAGGTGATGGGTTGAATTAATATCAAGGGAGTTAAAACACCCTAATCCTAGGCCTCTCATTATATTATTTATTGAATTATAGTTGAAAATTTTGTTTATAATTTTTAGGGACTCTCTCACCTAGGTTTTACATTTCAATTTTTTTCATTTTTAAGAAACCTACTATTTTTCTATATCTAGATTTTATGACACTATCATATCTATTGAATATCAAGTGCTCATGTAAATGGAATAAACAAAAATAAATTAGCACAAACAGTTCATATTAACTATGTTAATAAAATTAGTGGTACAAAAAACTACCAGAATAATAAGTATTAAGTTTTTTTTAAAAAAATTTATATAAAATTGTTGAAATCTATTTTTTTTATTTTCAGAAATTGGTTGCATGAATTGTTCAATGGAAACGACATAAAAAACATGACACATAAATCATTAATATTTTCATAGTTTAAATATTTATTAAACTCCTACTTATTATATTTTACTGCTTCATATGGTGTCGAACCCACATGAAAGGTTGTGTACAAAAATTCCAAAAATAGTACTAGTTGAAAGCAATTCCCATGTTTTTTTAACTTTTCTAATGGAAGAAAATGAAGATGTAAGAGTGATTTTTTAAGGTGAATGATGTTGTTAATGCATTGATCATGCATTGATAACAAAGACTGAATAAAAAAATCAACAAAGAGGCACAAAGAATTTTAATAATAAATATTTGAAATGGTTTTATTCATTCAATGAAAAATAATTTAATATTATTTCTTGTATTTAATCTATGTTATTTTCTAGTTCATCAACGAAGTCCTTCACCGACTCAGGTTAGTCTTCAACATGTCCAGCGGGAATCACATTTTTCAGATGTGAACGCCAAGCTGGTTCAATGTCAATGATGGATATAGTGGAGGATGTGGTTGGTGGTGGTTCGGGTGACTGGTTCCCAATGACGGAAGGTTGGTTGGTTTTGAAGAGCTTTATTTGGGAGTGGATAAATTGTGTAGTGGAAGCTTATCTCTGGCGAAAGCAGGGAATCCCCCTTTTGTGGCAGTAGCAGGGAATGAAGCTGGTGGTGAATCGATGGCTAGGGGTGGCTCTGTGTAGCAGAAGCAGATGGTGGTTCCGGGGATGACTCATTTTGGCAGCAACACCACTGATGCCATGGGAGCAGTGACTCATTTTGAATGTAAAATAAATACATAATTATAATTCTTTAGATTTATTTATATATAAATATATAAAATAATATTAATGTAAACATATTTATAAATATATAATTATTAAAATATGGTTACATATATATTGAAAATTTATTTATAAATAAGTAAATATATATTTATAATTATTCATAAGAAATATATAATTATAATTATTTTTAGAAATGTATTTATAATTATGTAATTATAAATCTATATTTATATAGTTATAAGTTTTTATTTATAAATAAATTTGAAATATTTTTATACATTCAATAAATACATTTATTATGTTCAATTAGTTACGAAATATTTAAAAATTAATATATGTTAATGAATATTTTATATTTATTTATAAATAAATAAATATATATCGTTTAATATATTTATTATAAATATAATTATATTCATAAATATATAATTAAAAATAATTATATGTTTATAAATACTTATAATTTTATTTATTAATAAATAAATTTTTTTAAATATATATTTATAATTATATATTTATAAGCATATTTATATTTATATAATTATCAATATTTATTAATAATTATATGAATTTAAATATATTTATATTTATCTAACTATAAATATTTATTTATACAGAAACATGCATAATTATATAATAATAAATATATGATTTTAAATCAATATTTATTCGTCAATGTCACAAATTTCATTTAAATTGTATTTGTACTTTATAATTTATATGCTTATAAAGTCACATTCATGAAACATAATAATTTTACAATTATGAAACTTTGAATTTCTTTTCATTTGTCTAAAACTACAATTACTTATCACAGTAAGTAGGTCTTTTAATATATACAACATGACATATGAATAAATCAACGTCGATACCCCCTGTACCACGACGTAGCATCTGAACCTCATGCCCACTCTACGTCTGATGTCTAAGTCGCACTAGTATTCTAGCTGGGGGTTCCTCCTCTTCTGGTGCTTTTAGTGCCTCCTCATGGTGATGTGTAGAGGACTGGCCAGCATCACGTGTAGAGGACCGCCCAAAATCACATGTAGAGCAATTTGACATTGAAGCTCCTAAAAATGGATAAAAAATGGGACATGGAAGAAGTCCTCGTCGAGAGGAGAGGGGACCATGACAAGCTGTGTTACCACACCCGGGTCGTAGTCCAAAGTAGTCATCGGAGATGACATATGTGGAATATAAGCATCTCCGTGATGTGTAAGATCATCAGTTGACTGGGTAGAATCATCTCTTTGTGGTGCGACAACATCTGTAGGAGCTTCTCTCGGACGTCTATATCCTCTCCTTTGCCCCTCCTGATGTACTCATCTTTGTCTTCTAGCTGATAGTGGCGGTATCGGTGCATCCTCTTCAGCAAGAATAGTAGGAACATCATTATCCACAAGATCTTGAGCTGGAGGATATAGATCCGGATATACCTGTGGCACCTCATCATAGAAACTGTCGCGTATGAACATGAGAGGATCGTTGAGAGCCAACACATCTCGATGAACAACATCCTGCCTAATATATGTATCCTCCAGAGGATGTGTGATATGTGCAAGATGAGAAATACCGTCTGACTTCAAGTGAAATAAGAATCAAATAAATACCAAATGTGAGTTAAACAAATATAATAAATCTTATTAAACATACCAACCACTGAATTCCAATTCCCTGACGTGTAAGGTTCATGATTGTATGTTGTAGGTACCATTCTGCATAATCCCTCTGATCAGATAATTGATAGCGTGCTATTGGATATCGATATAGAGAGATACCATATTGGGCACGCATGTCCCAAAGCTCAATATAAGCTGCATTATATTTCCTCCAGTTCGTTGTCTGTCTACCTATAAGCATAATCGAATGTCACTCATCATTCTGTCATGGTGTCATGGGGATATGTTGTATATAACCAAACTTGCGCATGACCCAATCCAGTTGGTGTCACTTAATGATGTGGAAGTGGATGAGTGACACCACTGCAGCACGATCTCCAATCATAGCTGTGCAATATGGTGAAAGTGATTTGAAGACAAAATCTGTATACGGAGTGCATGAAACCTGAAATGTGAACTCAAAAAATAAGTAATATATTAGCATGATAATGTTACTACGATTAGATTGAATAACTTAAAAAAGTAATAACAAAAAAAAATTGTCTACAAAAAAATAATGCTTAACTTACATTAGCCGGCACTATGGCGTTGAATATCTATGGAAAACTGTGCACACTATGTCTCAGAGTATGTGGATACTTTTGGAACTGACTCCACCTAGTTAAAAAAGGGTAATATACGGTAATTTTATAAAAAACAATAACAACATTACTAAATAACTAAAAGTAATAATGCAAACATACCAGAATCCCGGAGGACAGTCCTGAAATAGCTCCAATGCAAGTGGTGCGATAACTCGAGGAGTGATGCATGGAAAACGCTCCCAGGCCCACATCTGTACCAAACCCATAAAACCTACAATCTGCCATGCATCAGTGTGACAACTATTATAGAGACATCTGTATAGATGTGACAATATAATGGACCCCCAACTCTATGTAGCCGTCTGATCAAGATCGTCAAGTAAAGGGAGGTACATAATGTGTACCAAATTGATGGAGTAGTCAACACACAATATGCCTCCGAGCAGTCGTACAATATATGCATATGTGTACTAAATAAGCATCTCCTCATCTGCATCATCAAGAATGATGGAAAATGTTCATGAAGCCACCTCATGCGCAAACGCGAACCTTGGAGGACACCTAGTACGCCGACGACGTCAATTCCTAATAGATAGTGTATGACTACAGACCGGTTGCCACTAGTGGCACCTATAACTGACTGTCCAGGATGGGTAAAACGAGCATGTATTTGACGTACTCTAACGTAATGGTCATCTCTCCCTCTGGGAGACGAAATGTGTGTGTCTCTGGACATCATCTCTCAACCAATACAGTAATCAAATGGTGATCAATGGTCTTGAAGTCACACATAGCGACTCCATAAATTCCATCACGTCTGAGGTATGGACAAATAGCTGCCAGGGGTGAATTGTGATGAAAATTATGTGCTCTCCAAGCATCAAAAAGTCTAACAATTCAATGCATCAATACATCGCGCAACATGTGTGTCTTCTGAGTAGATAACAGAGGCTGCTCCATCTGAATGTACGAATAGTAAAACAATACTTTCAGCTAAGATATGACATTTATCATGTAAGTTGTGAAATTTATCATGTAATGTATGAAAAAATTATAAACACATTGTCTTAGTTGTTGTCTCATGTGTTGTGGTTCAGACGTCCAAATTTTTATTTAATGTGATCCTTTAAATGGTTATCCTTTCATGAATTAGTTTCCCTCCTTCATCATATAATTGTGATAGCTCAAAGCCAGTACAAATACCATAATTACCATCCTTGATGCCCTTTGGAGTTTTACCTGGTGAACAAGTGCTTTTAAGAGTTTCACCTCATTTTTCTCATCGAAATCTTATGAAATAGGGAAATACAGTACTGAGATATGTGGGGCCATTTGAGGTTGACGTGAATATTAGAAATGTGTCTTTTAATTTGGATTTTACTCCTCAATTTACATTTATTTATAACATATTCCATATGTCACAACTCAAAAAGTATCTCTCATAACCATATCATGTATTGAGCTAGTCATACCTCTATGTGGAACTTGATTTATCTATAACTGAGTTTTTAGTTTGGATTTTTGACTCTAAGATGAAGGTTATTCATAGAAAGTTCACACCTCCAATTCGAGTTCCCTAACGGCATGATTCAGATTCACATGAGACTTGGGAGAATTAAGCAATGATGATAAATTATTTACATCATCTCAATGATATTAAATATTCCTCATAGGATTTCTGGGGGTAGAAAATGTTTTATATTCTTGGTATTCCCCTTTGATATTCCTTTCCTTTGAATCTATATTATCAACTCCCATTTTGGGTGATGGCTTGATCATGTAACTAAAGGTAGGTGGTTCAGTAAGGTTTTTCCTTAAACATGAAAGCCTAATTTCTTAGTATATTTTAAATTAATTTTCAATTGAATACTGGACCTTGATTTTAAAATACTTAGATTCTTTTCAAACATCATCGAATTGTGAAACAAAACCATTTTTCAATGGAATTAATAAATTATGTGGATTTTTAGAAAGGATGGACTGAAATGATAAGTGATTTATTGAAATGGTTTGAATGTTAGGATTGTTTTTTAATGTCTGGAATAATTTGTATTTATGTAATTGTATAAACTAATGTTTTAAATGTTTAAAACATATAGGTATATTTTCTAAAAGTTACACTATAGACAAATATAAACCAATGATTACATTTTCTAAAACATACACTATATACAAATAAGAAAAATATGATTAAAATGATGATAACGATAAAAATGATTACATGTACAAACTTTTATTGTAACTAATAGAGTACATTATTCATTTTAAGTATTATATGATTTCCCTATGTGTATAGGGAAACATGTCATCGTATGACTTTCCTGGCGGCATACACTGCACCTTCGTCAAGGTGCCCGTTCACTGTGCTAATCCATCTCATTCTGAATATGAGTCGACTTTGGCCTCCTTTTAGGTCGAAGCCTAGTCTTGTTCGGTAGAATTGTGGATGTTTCATCAATTAGCTGAAAATTATGATATTACCTGATTGGCATGCATAGAGTATTGTAGCAGTTGTTGATACTCTCTAGTTGATAAACTGGATCGACGAACTACTCCCAAGATACATGCATGTAAGCACATGATGCAATCAAATATCGTTAAGGATATCTCAATAGTAGAATTTTCCCACATTCCCAATAATTCTTATCCAATAAAACAACTCGCAGATGACCATTTCTACCACCCATAGCATCACTAAGATCAACGACCTCAAATCATTCCTCTGGACGATTAAATGGAGTTACACGATATGTTGAAGCCACCTGAAGAAATCTATCTAGATCACCCTGAAAATGATATCCATAGTTCATCCCTCTATTGAGGCCCTCTTCATCTTACTTTTCTCATTCCAAAAAATACTTTACACTACGATAGAAGGTCTCATATACCAAACCTACAATTTAGATTTAAAACATTATACAAATATTATATTATAAATGTAGATCTTATAAATAAGATATAGTCAAGTATTCTTATTTACATGTGATAGGTGATTTTTGAACTCCCTTGAAAACTCCATTTTTACATTCTACAATTTTTGTCGTCATATGTCCATATCACCTCCCATCATCATATAACAACAACCATTTATGATTTGTTATTTGCATCTTGTAATCCCACACTTCTGGATTTTATTAGTGAATATCTTCAAGATGATCCTCCATCCTTTGTTGTTGAGGCACGTATGCTATTAAACAATAACTAATATGAACACATATGAAATTAACTATGATAGTGATTTGTTTAACGTGAAATGATATTTATACCAATTTTTAAGATCGATTTTTTCATCGAATCATTCTTGAACTTCTTTCAGAAATTGCTGGCGATGTGTCAAATACAGTATCCACGATGGGCATAGGGTGGTCTTCAAGAAAGACACTAATATTTTACTTCCTCCTTGATTGTACAATGACAATCTGAAATAAGGCAAATACCATCTGTGTCCGTAACAAACTCTTGAAGACATGCCTGCAACCAACTCCATGATGAGAAGTTCTCTTTCTCCACAATTTCAAATTCCAAATATAGAGGGGCTTGATTTCCATCTTGTGTGGTGGCAATAAATAATGTTCATATATAATTTCCATATAGAAATGTGCCATCAATCTATATAAACGTCTTGCAATGTCTAAAATATGACAACCCTACTTTTATTACAAACTTATACATGATTTATTACATAAAACTTCACTTGATACAACAAGAAGATCGAGTGGTTTAGTGTTTTTAGGGCTTAGGATCATTACATAAAAACATAAAACATGAAATACAAAATCATTATTGAAAACTTCCTTTACATGACCACTGCATTCCCTCGTACTTAGCATTGCATGGGATAACCTGAGGACATGCATAAGAAAAGGGTGAGTTATAAAGCCCAGTAAGGGAGTGCACATGGAATAACATGAGGAGTACAATACATGTTAGACAATAGGCATGTCAATAGATCATAAAAGAAACATGAACATAAAGGCATGATAATGAATGATAATCATAACATTGAAATGTGGCGACAACACTTAACATAGAATTAGCATGAGCCAAGGCTCATTGCACATAGAGCATGAGTAAATCCTCATTGCACAAGAAGCACGAGTAAACCATCGTTGCACATGAATTAGCATGATTCAACACTCATTTCAAATGACGTATCATGATACTATACTTTACCCAATGAATTGGAGCGCTATAAGGGCACACCCTTCTTAAACATTTCATTTCATGCATAAGTGTGCCACATGGATCATAAAACACGGATTCATAAAACATAATCATTTATTCCACGATGAAGGAATATGGAATTAATACATGATAATTTATAATCAATAATTAAATGTTTATAAAGTTCAATACCCTTGATGGAGAAATGGGCATGGTATTCACTACACAATGGCATTGGATTAGAAATTCGGTGCGATTTCGGCAGCGTAACGGCGTGACATAAGAATTCATAAAAATCGTTGATGAGAGAGAAAGGTGTTCCTCATCATATTTACATGTAATGGACAGTAAGGAGGTCATATAGATACATGTACCATCAATTTTAATGGAATTTAGATTTATGATACAAAATTATTGCTTGAATGTAAAAGAAGAGAGAGAAGTTCCTTTCAGAATTTCCGCATAGTAACGGGTGTACATGGGAGGCATTTAATGAGAGATGAAGGGGTATCCATTCATTAAAACAATAATAGGGATGTATGGGGGAGGTGCGAAACCATACCCCAACATTCATAATTGAAATTAAAAGGGTAATACAACTTATAGAAAATTGACAAAAATAAGAAAGGAAGAAAAAAACCCGTACTTGGAAGTGTGCTTCCAAAGGCTAGAGAGAGTCTTGTGAGAGGCTACTTGGGAGCTTGGGGAACCTTGGGAGGATTCTAGAGAGAGTAGGGCAGATGTTGGACGAACTCCAAGGGCGTTGAGTGAGGAGGAAGTGGGAGATTGTGTGGGATTATATAGGAAGGGTGAGGGAATTCTTTATTATTTAGGTTTGGGTCCCCTTACATTAAATTAATCCAAACCCCAAACCATCCCATGGTTCTTGCCCATGGTTTTTGGAAACGGGGAGATGAAAAAAATATTTTATAAGGACAAAGTCATAACTTCTTAAAATATTAGGGTTGCTTATGTGGAGGTGAGTCACACTCCCATGGGAATTAATTTAAAAAGGCAAGGTGTTGAATAAGTCTTGAGGGGTCCATTAATGCTTTGAAAAGAAAGTAAAACAAACCCAAAATCACAATATTTTAATGGTAAAATATATATTGGCCGAACATAAAGATTATAGTATTATATTACATCACTATTTTGTCATTATGGTGTCATAAAACACATTATATATTTAAACGATATTTAATTTTTACCCACAAATTTTACTGTCTCAGAAAATTATGAAAAATACACCATTGGATAATTTCAATGTCCTGATTCCAGAAATAACATTTATTTTATCTAAATAATTTTCTAAATATGTTAATTTTCACTTTTCAAATAAAAACTGACATTTATCGAAAATTCACAGGTTTTGACAGAATTGGCTTTCGAGCCTTAATAAAAATTTTAATTGCATTCAGAAAATTATAAGATCATTTATAAAAAATTAATTTAATAATAATATTATTATTTTATTAAAATTTTATTTAATTCAAAAATCCCTTTATTTAATAAAATAGATTTTTTAATTAAATAATAACTAAAAACACCATTTGTACTTTAAAAACTATTTACAATGTATCAAAAATGACTAGAAATTATATTCATTATTATATACAAAAATAATGTACATGAACATAGTACTGCTTTTTTGTTACATAACCCCTTAAAATAGTGGCATAAGACCTAAGGGTAAGGTGTGCGATGGTGACAGACTCTTGGGGTGGGTTGGAAAACATCGCTCGAGTGGAAATTTCAATCAACATCCACATGTTCCGTAGACGGTCACGTTCGAGATTGAAATGATGAAGCTCAACATGGGCTTTGTCAAGGGAGAAGCCCAAAGACGCCACCTCTTTTCCGAGCTCTGACAAATGGGCTTCATATGGGGCAATTCTACTGGATGAGGCCATCGCTTCATTTGTCTATGTAAATTGGATTTTTTAAAGTCCTATATTTATACTAATCATGTGATCACTGTTCAACAGCTATATTAGCAACGATCAAAATTCTTAACATAAAACCAAATAAGTTGACATTTTATATAAACATAAAGAGACATTTAATTAGATCAATAGGGATTTACATTAATGAAACTTTGGGTCGTTACAATATTACCCCTTAAGAGATTTCACCCTCGAAATTTTCTTTTTCCCACACTAAAATAATTGTGGGTAACACAGCTTCATCATATCCTCTGATTCCCAAGTCGCTTATTCAAACTTGTGGTTTCTCCACAAAAACTTAACGAGGGGCATTGTCTTATTTCGTAGAACTTTTTCTCTACGATCTAAGATCTTCTCTGGTTTCTCCTTATATGAAAGATCATCTTCCAATTGTATAACCTTAGAAGAGAGTACATGTGAAGGGTCCAGTATGTACTTCCTTAAGATGGATACATGAAAGACATCATTTACTTTGGCCATAGTAGGTGGAAGTGCTAGTTGATAGGCCACAGCCCCGACACGATCAAGAATCTCTAAGGGGCCGATGTACCTTGGACTTAACTTACCTTTATTTTCAAACCTCGTGACCATCTTCCACGGAGATATGCGTTGAAAACCATGTCTCTATCTTTAAACTCAAGGTCTCATCGACGATTATCTGCATAACTCTTTTGTCGACTCTGGGCTGCCTTGATATGCTGCTGAATGGTTTTCACCTTCTCTATCATTTCCTCGACCATTTCCGGTCCAAGAAGTTTACGTTCACCGACCTCATCCCAACACGCCAGTGTTCTGCACTTTTTCCCATAAAGGGATTCATATGGTGCCATTTGGATGCTTGGGTGGAAACTATTGTTATAAGAGAACTCAACCAGAGGAAGATGTTGATCCCATCCTCCATTAATGTCCATTGAGCACGCTCTCAACATTTCCTCAAGTGTTTGGATAGTCCGCTCAGATTGGCCATCAGTTTGAGGATAATAGGCCGTACTGAAGTTCATTTCAGTATTCAGAGCATGTTGAAGACTCTTCCAAAACATAGAAATGAATCATGGATCTCAGTTAGACACAATAGATAGTGGTACACCATGAAACCTTACCACTTCCCTGATATATATCTTTGCTAGTTGATCCAAAGAGAAATCCTCCCAAATAGCAATGAAGTGTGCAGTATTTGTAAGATGATCCACAACAACCCAGATTGCATTGTTCTCTTTGGATTTCCTTGGAAGTCCGGTGAAAAAGTACATAGTGATGTTCTCCCATTTCCATTCTAGTATGGGGAATGGTTGCATAATCCCCTTAGACTTCTACCTCTCTGTATTCACTTGCAGACACATCAGGCACTTTGATGTATATTCAGTGATCTCCTTCTTCATATTATCCCACAAAAAGATTTCTTGGAGATCTCGATACATCATTGTCCTCCCTGGGTGAATAGAGAAATTTGAACTATGTGCATCATCCAAAAGTTCCTTCTTCAGCTCCGGACTTGATGGAACACATAGTCTTTTCCCAAACTGCACAATTCCTTCTTCATTAACATTAAACTATGAGGATTTCCCTTTTTTGATAGATTCCACTTTTTCCTGAATTCCCACATCATCCTTTTGAGCATCCTTTAACCCTTCCAAAAGATATGGTTGAGAAATCATTTGTGAAAGGATTGATGATGTTCCTTTCTTTATGATTCCCACGTCCATCTTCATCAAGTCTAAGAAGATTGGATCCTTCTCAATTCTCATCATTGATAGAATTGTTGGGTCCTTTCGACTTAGGGAATCTGCCACCTTGTTCAGTTTCCCAGGGTGGTAATGTATTGAACATTCATAATCCTTGATGAGCTCTATCCATCTTCTCTGGCGCATATTAATCTCTTTCTATGTGAATATATATTTAAGAATCTTTTTGCCAGTATATATCTCACATTTCTCTCCATAGAGATAATGCCGCCAGATTTTCAAGGCAAAGATTACCGCCACCAACTCCAGATCTTACGTTGGATAGTTTCGCTCATGGATTTGCAACTGCCTTGAGGCATAGGATATAAATTTATCATTCTGCATCAGCACACAACCTAATCCCTTCTTTGAAGAATCACTGAAAAGAACAAAAAGTTCCCCACTTGTGTGTAAAGTGAGTACGGGTGCAGTGATAAGCCTCCTTTTCAACTCCATGAATCTTTCTTTGCATTCATCACTCCAAGAAAACTTTACTCCCTTTCGAGTTAGCTTGGTAATAGGGTTGGACAATCCTGAGAAATTTCTCACAAATCGTCGACAATATTCAGCTAACCCCAAGAAGCTACGGATATCCATTACCGATGTCGGCCTTGGCCATCCCTCAATTGCATCTGTTTAGGAGGGGTCCACAGATTTCCCATTGCTTGTGATGATATGGCCCTTGAATGATACCTCCTTCAACCAAAATTTACACTTGCTGTACTTTGAATAGATCTTCTCCTTGCGCAAAGTCTCTAGTATAGTTTTTAAATTCCCCTAATGATCCTCCTTGGTTTTGGAGTATATTATAATATCATCTATAAAGACTACCCCAATTTTGTCATGGTAATCTCTAAAGACACTATTCATCAAGTCCATGAATATTTCTGGTGCATTGTTCAGTCCGAAAGGCATAACTATGAATTCATAGTGCCCGTATCTTGTATGAAAAGAAGTCTTTGGGACATCTTCCTTCTTCAACCTTACTTGATAATATCTCGACTGCAAATCCACCGTGGAGAAGTATTGTGCTCCACACAACTGATCAAACAAGTCATCGATTTTTGGGAGAGGAAACTTGTTCTTTATCGTGATTTTGTTAAGTTCGCGATAATCAATGCAAATCCACATTGACCCATCCTTCTTCTTGATGAAGAGGACTAGTGCTCCCCATGATGAAGCACATGGGCGTATAAACCCTTTATCCAGATTCTCCTGTATTTTTTTCTTTAGCTCTTCATGATCAACAAAATCTATTCTATATGGAGTCTTGGATATTAGAAGCTCCCAAGGTATAAGTTCAATTGAGAACTCAACGTCTCTTCTAGGAGGAAGACGAGGCAGTTCCTCGGGAAACACTTAAGCGAATTCACTCACAATAGACATTTCATTAAGGATGATTTCTTCCTTGGACACAATCATCAGATCCAGATACGTGTTCTCATAAGGTAGTAATATAAATGCTTGAGATGATAGAGCTAAAGGAGATTCATCTTCCTCCTTACACTTGTAAATAATCAGGGGTCGATTCTCTATATGGAGTGTGATTTCCCTCTCCCAACAATTTATGTTGGCTCTATATAAGGAAAGCCAATCCATGCCAAGAATTGCATCAAATTACACCAGATGGAGTATGAAGAGGTTCGCCGGGAAATTCAATCCATAGATAATAACAAGGGAGGACTTATATTCATGGGATGCAATGATTGCCCCATTTACCGTACTCATCGACATCCTTAATTCCATGATTTTTTGCAGTGCTAGGATTGTTCTACTAAACTTTTCAGATATAAAAGAATGCGTAGAACCTGAATCAAAAAGTACGTTCACTATTCTTGAATGAATAACTACAGTACCAATCACCACTTCGTTTTCGGGGTTCACTTCGATAGAAGTGATGGCAAAAGCTCTTCCTTGCTGCCTTGGAGGTTGTTGGTTGTCTCTAAAAACCCTAGGATTGGGGAAATTATTTTCAAAAAGACCCGGTTCTTTGCATTTGTAGCATTGAACAACGCGTTGAGGTTCGAACGTAACGTTACTCTCCTCTTTCACCACCGTGGGTCTTTCTTACTGACAGTTAACAGCTAGGTGACCTTCTCTTCCACACCTGAAACATTTTCTCATCCCCTTAAGGAAATTTCTAGGGTGCTTCTTTCTGCACTTTTGGCAAGTGGGGTTCTGGATCTTCTTAGCACTGTTGGATTTATCCATCGGACCACCAGCATTGAAGAACACCTTACGCTTCTTGTCCCCATGATACCCCTGTGATTCCCCAGTCTCCATTTCGACCTTGAGGGCACATCGGACAATTTCCTGATAGCTATCGAAGTCACAGATCTCTAATGCTTTCCGCAAGCTAGGATTCAGCCCACCAAAGAAGTGGTCAACCTTGCATTCGGGGGTAACGACAAAGCCAGAAGCATATCGTGCAAGCCTTGTGAAGTTTTCCTCGTACGCTCTAACAGATTCTTCAACTTTTTTCTTGAGGGAAAGGAAGTCCCTTTCCATCTTAAGCCGGAGGGTGCACAGAAAATATTTATCGAAAAAAATCTTCTGGACATCCTTCCATTCCAATGCCTCGATCTCCTCCTCAGGTTTCATATTTATGATCAATTTCCACCATTGATCAGCTTCACCCTCCATACAATAAGCCGCTAGGAGGAACTTCTCTTGTTCAGAACATTTGAGGATGGAGAATACTTTCTCAATGGAGTTGATCCATTGTTCAGCGATCGTGGGATCAGATGATCCACTAAAAGTAGGATGCCTTTGTCTCATGAAGCTCTTGAGAGCGACTTATTCTTTCTTAGGGGGGGTTTAATGTTCATCTTGACCCATGTTTCTATTAAAAACTTGAGTTAGATGAGAGAGAAGTGTGACAAAGATTGTGATTCCCGCACCCATTGGATTGGCTATCTCATTAGTACAGTTATCACAATGATCTTCACAACGGTTGTTAGCCCGAGTCCTCCTATTACCGTCCATTGGCTGGAATAAAAGGAAATTTAGGGGTAACACATAATGGGTAATCCAAAGAAAAAAGTTGATGACTCATAAATAAACATTTATTTCCTTAACGCATGAGTCTATAGGCTTCAATCTAAGCTTTCCATGATCTACTTTCTAACATATATTCATAGGGTTATTTTTTTAATTCCTTTAATAAGGGTTCATACTAAGCATTTGAATTTATCAAAAAATATCCCCCAGGAGTGTCGTAACAAAGAGTATTGCAAGGCCCATTGTCATGCACCAGTTACCGTTCGAGTCTAGCTCAAAGCGGTGTTTTCAGGTTTTACCCCTAGGATACATCTGTGCCAGATCCGCCTCTACCTGCTCATATCCAGACAGGGATGTATTTTTTTGATAAACCACTTACTCAGTACTTACCAAAACATTGGGATGTTTTTATTATACTTAGTCTTGTATATAAGGCTTTACTAGGGTTTCCTAATCCCAAAAATAACTAAACCTATCATCCGATACCAACTATGACAACCCTGCTTTTATTACAAAATTAAACATGATTTATGACATAAAAATTCACTTGATACAACAAGATGATCAATAGTTTTAGTGTATTTGGGGCTTAGGATCATTACATAAAAACTTAAAACATGAAATAAAAAATCTTTATTGAAAACTTCCTTTACATGATCACTACATTCCCTCGTACTAAGCATTTCATGGGATAACATGGGGACATGCATAAGAAAAGGGTGATCTATAAAGCCCAGTAAGGGAGTACCCATGGAATAACATGAGGAGTACAATACATGTTATACAATAGGCATATCAATAGAGCGTATAAGAAACGTAAACATAAAGGCATGATAAATCATTATAATCATAACATTGAAATGTGGCGACAACACTTAACATGGAATTAGCATGAGCCAAGGATCATTGCACATAGAGCATGAGTAAATCCTAATTCCACATGATGCACGAGTAAACCCTTGTTGCACTTTAATTATCATGAGTCAACACTCACTGCACATGAAGTATCATGATACTATACTTTTCCCAATGCATTGGAGCGCTATAAGGGCACACCCTTCTTAAACATTTCATTTCATGCATAAGTGTGCCACATGGATCATAAAACAATGATTAATAAAACATAATCATTTTTTTTATGATGAAGGAATGTGGAATTCATACATGAAACATTATAATCAATATGTAAATGTGCATAAAGGGGAATACCCTTGATGGAGAAATGGGCATGGTGTTCACTACACAATGACATTGGCTAAGAAAATCGGTGCGATTTCAGCAGCGTGACATAAGAATTCATAAAAATGGTTGATGAGAGAGAAAGGGGTTCCTCATCATATTTACATGTAATGGATAGTAAGAAGGTCATATATATACATGTCCAAAAAATTGTAATGGAATTTAGATTCATGATACAAAACTATTGCTTGAATGTAAAAGAAGAGAGGGAGTTCCTTTCAGAATTTTGGCATAGTAACGGGTGTACATGGGAGGCATTTAATGAGAGATAAATGGGTCTACCATCATTCAAACAATAATAGGGAAGTATGGGGGATGTGAAAATCCATACCCCAACATTCATAATTGAAATTAAAAGGGAAATACAACTTAAATAAATTGACAAAAATGAGAAAGGAAGAAAAAAACCCTTACTTGGAAGTTAGCTTCCAAAGGCTAGAGAGAGGCTTGTGAGAGGTTTCTTGCGAGCATGGGGAACCTTGGAAAGATTCTAGAGAGATTAGGGAAGAGGTTGGACGAACTCCAAGGGATTTGAGTGAGGAGGAAGTGGGATCTTGGGTGGGTTTATATAGGAAAGGTGAGGGAATTGTTTATTATTTAGGTTTGGGTCCCCTTACATTAAATTAATCCAAACCACAAACCATCCCATGGTTTTTGCCCATGGTTTTTGGAAAAGGGAAGAGGAAAACAATATTTTTTAAGGCCAAAGTACAAAATTCTTAAAATATTAGGGTTTCTTATGTGGAGGTGATTCACACTCCCATGGAAAATAATTTAAAAGGCAAGGTGTTGAATAAGTTTTGAGAGGTCCATTAATGGTTTGAAAAGTAATTAAAACAAACCCAAAATCACATTATTTTAATGGTAAAACATATATTGGCCTAACATAAATATTATAGTATTTTATTACTTCACTATTGGGTCATTATGATGTCATAAAACACATTATATTTTTAAACGATATTTAATTTTTACCCAAAAATTTGATTGTCTCAGAAAATTATGAAAAATTCACCGTTGGATAATTTCAACATCCTGATTCAATAAATAACATTTATTTTATCTAAATAATTTTCTAAATATGTTAATTTTCACTTTTACAATAAAAACCGACATTTATCAAAAATTCACGGGTTTTGACAGAAATGGCTTTCAAACCATAATAAAAATTTTAATTGCATTCATAAAATTTTAAGATCATTTATAAAAAAGTAATTTAATAATATTTTTATTATTTTACTAAAATATTATTTAATTCAAAATTCCCTGTATTTAATAAAATAGATTTCTTAATTAAATAATGACTAAAAACACTATTTGTACTTTAAAAACTATTTACAATGTATCAAAAATTGACTAGAAATTATATTCATTATTATATAAAAAAATAATGTACATTAACATAGTACTACTTATTTGTTACATAACCCCTTAAAACAACTGCATAAGACCTAAGGGTAAGGTGTGCGATGGTGACAGAATCTTGGGGTGGCTGAATAACATCGCTCGAGTGGTAATTTCAATCAACTTCAACTTTTCCCGTAGACGGTCACGTTCGAGCTTGACATGATGAAGATCAGCTTGGGCTTGGTCAATAGAGAAGCTCAAAGACGCCACCTCTTTTCCGAGCTCTAATGAATGGGATTCGTATGGAGAAATTCTATTATATGAGGCCATCACTTCCTTTGTCTGAGTAAATTGGATTTGTTAAAGTCCTATATTTATACTAATCATGTGATCACTATTCAACGACTATATTAGTAACGGTCAAAATTCTTAACATAAAACAAAAGAAGTTGACATTTTATATAAACATAAAGAGACATTTAATTAGATCAAGAGGGATTTCAATTAATGAAACTTTGGGTCGTCACATAAAAGCTTCCATAAATGGAAAAAATGTCCAAAACAATCTATCAAACACAACCATCGACTGATCAACATGGTTATGTTGGTTAACATATTCAGTAGTATGTAACCGATAAATCGCTTGATTATTGTGGTGTAAAAGCTCCATAAGTATTAGTAAAACTCGATAAGATTAATCCCAATCACCATACACTCTGACAATAGCCTTTTGGTGTGCTTCCCATGCCTTCCAGTAAGAGATTTGAATCCCAAAAAGTGGTTTGATTCTCTCTACAACCAAAACGACAGGAATGTCTTGACATGCTCTAATCATTTCAACAACGATAGCTGAAACTAACTCAACATCTAAGGAAGAGTGTTTCTATGAAAATATTGGGTTCAAACATGTGTGTGGAGTAAATCTCATGATGTTCCAACTGTGAAAAGTGCTATCAATTATAGATCGTAGATGAATTCGACAGTTTGAATCATATTTGTCACAACAGATCAAATAAAAAGACCTATTTGACTCTTCTACAACATAAGAGTAATGTCTTTCAATGTGATATTGCTTAATAACATTTTTATTGAATTTTTTCTCTCAAACTCTCTTGAAATATACAAAACACCTTCATCTGACACTAGATTTTTGCCACCAATGATTTCTGGAAATTCTGTACTAAAAGTAATAACTAACCAATCAAATTCTAGAAAGCGATTCATGCCTTCAATAGACCATGAATCCAATTGTGGAGGATGGTTCAATGGTCGGTTGAACCTCACACGAGTGGGAACATAATATTCTTCAGTATTCTCTTCTTCTTATTATTGAACTTCCTCTTCATCTTCTTTTTCTAAAATGACATCATCCTCATATTCATCGACCAATTCTTCTAAAGTACGTGGTGGACTATCCATTGAAACTATGGCCGAAGGCAATGATAGAACAACTTTCATTGCTGATGGAACCTCTTGATGTGTTATAGCAGGACCATTTGTCATTTCCACATTATGTTGTGATGGACCAACTTCTAATGTTGATGGAACATCTATTGTAGATATAGTAACATACAAATCCATCATTTCATTCTCAGGTTGATACATGACCAATGAAAGTACATCTTCCCATTCTTCACCATCACTTACTTGATATGCAACATGAGAAAACCTATCTACATCTTACAGATGTCTGAATGTGATGGTTTCCATCACTTGATTGCTCAACAATTTTAACATTCGATGAATTTTCCTTTGAAGAGATTCTAATTTCGTACAACCTCCAAGCATCACAACAACTTCTAGTCGTATACTATAACTACATCCTTATTCTATCTCAATTATTTGACCATTGAATTAAATATAGGCAGCCATCTTTTTTATCTAAAATAAAAAATCATTATTTTTAGAATGCTGAAAGATTTTAAAAATTCCATAGTTAAGTACATACCTTTTGATGATGTTATTAGTCTTTATGATTATTAAATTTTACAACACCTTATTATACCCTAAACTAAGATACTAATGTTTTTAGTAAAAAAATTTACCTACTAAATGTATTTTAATATTTTATAAAGAAAATAAGAATCATAAAAAGTATATCTTCTCAGAGTGTAAATCCAGGAGTGCAGCAAGGCCCGTTGTCATGTACCAGGACACACCAGGTCCAGCCCGAAACTCCTTGTCATAGTTTTCACTCCTAGGTACATTTGTGCCAGAGCCACATCTACTTGTATGTATCCAGATAGTGATTTTATTACTTAGAAAACCACATAATCTTTATGCAACCAGAATTTTAGAACTTTTTCTTATATCCAAAAATATGACACTAATCATTACTTAACCTTTAGATAATCATTAATTAACCATTAGTTACTTATTACTTAACCATTAGTCACTCAGTACTTAACCATTAGTCACTCAATACTTAACCATTAGTTACTCACTACTTAACCATTAGTTACTCACTACTTAACCATTAGTTATTAGTTAATCATTGCTTCAATAATTAATATAACTTCTTCACTAATTAATATAACTACTTCTCTAATTATTATAACTACTTCAATAATTTATATAGTTGTTTCACAAATATATATAACTGCTTCACTAATTTATATAGTTACTTCACTAATTTATAGAGATGCTTTGCTAATATATACATCTACTTCACTAATTTATACAATTCCTGTCACAACATGTCCCCCGGGGCCCGCATCGTGACTACCCCAAGCTCGCCTTCCATAGGCCAGGGCCTAGCGACTAGCACCAAAGGCGTAATTCCCAAGAAATGGGAAGGCATTGCCTTTATAAAACGTAAAAACACACAACCAGAGTACAAGCAGAACAATCACTAAGAAAACCGGTTTAACAAGTATGATAAAAGTAAAGGGGCTGAAAATACAATCCCAACAGTAAAGGTACAACTACAACTGAAGAAAGTATAACTGAAAAAGACAAACAGCTGAATCGTGAAAGCTGCTCCTAGATTGTCCTCCGGGTTCTTACCTAAAGGGTAGGTACAGATGGTCTCCTCAGCACTCCATGTCCATCAGACTCCACCGGGTATCGTCTCTTCGTGAGGTCCACCTCTGGGTACTGTCTAGTCCTCATACACTCAGCCTCGGTCATCGCTATCTGTCGTCTGCATCCAACACAACCAGGTGCGGGCATTGCCCGTGCAGGGGTGAGTATAATGATACTCAGTAGGGTCCCCAAGACCATCATGGTCTCACAAAAACCAACAAGGATAAACCAAAAAGTATGAAATCAATGGATAACCATTACTTAGGTATATTCCTATACATATACCTATGTTATCAAGTAACCCGTCTCAATCATGAGGAAAACACAATGGTCACTGACACGGCTCAAACAAGGATTTTTATTCACGATGTCGAAACCATGGATGCTGGAGAACTCCTCCTCTATCGAGTACGGTGGGCCTACCGCTACAACCAAGCACTTCCCACTAACCTTGGACTGCTGAAGTACTCCACCTGTCGAGTACTGTGGGCCTGCTGCAATAACCAAGCGCTTCCCACCATGGATTTTCCAATACAACCAAGCACTCCCCCTCATAGCCTACAGAGGTATTCCTTCAATCGAGTACCGCAGGTCTACCACCACAACCAAGCGCTCCTATGCCATGGGTCTGCTGGTACAACCAAGCGCTCCCCACTGGGCCATCTGAATCACTCCGAGTCGATCGATCACCATTCGTCAAGTCTCAGTCAGCTACTAGGTCTCTACAATCTACTCACTCATCATTGGGAGGGTCCGATCCATGAGCCTCATGCCGATACTCCAAGTGTCATGATGTATCACATAGAAGTATCACAAAGGATTGTATCATCATAGGGGTCTCAACGCAATAGACGGCGCGTCAATCGGATGCCTGGTCTGTGAGTTATTAGCATTTTAGTTTTAGGGGCCCGGTCGGTTTCATGTACAAACCCACCCGACCGTAACTCAACTATACCCCGAACTCCCATGGGGTGTACTCGAGGGACCGTTTCTCAACAAGATTACCCACACCGCTGATAGTTTGTCAAATGGACGTCCGATCTGAGAGATACTGGCTTTTCGGTTCCAAGGGCTCGGTTGGATTTACGCTCGATCCAAACCCGGCTATTTTCTAAAGTCATCCCAAAACACACTAAGAGTACCACAAAAGAACCGCCTCTTTGCGAGGATCCCATTGTTGCAGACGGCGCGTCGATAGGAGGCGTGGTCTATATGATATCCACGTTTAAGCGAAATGGGCCCGAACCGTCAAGCCCAGTGGGCTGGCGGATCAGCCCGACCTGATTCGGCGGGTCCGACCTGGCTGAGGGTCAGAGCGGCCCGGTACAGCACGGCCCGAAAGGCCACATCCCGGTCCAGCGTGGCGCGCCCTAGCCTGGAGTGGTGCGGCCCAGCCCAGCAGGGCACGGCCCGACCCGCGGCTGGCCGAGCGGTGTGGGGGGGTGCGGCCCCCCTGGTCTCCTGACCCAGCGGTGCCGAGCGGCGCTGCCTCTCCTGTCCGGCTGGTCTTCCCGGCGTGAGCGGCCTGCACAGCGGGACACTGTCCACTTGCGCGACACCTGCGGGTCCTGCGACCTCCTCCAACCCCGCCCTTTGACAAGCCGGCAGGTTCGTCTGCTAAAGCGGCCCACAGAGCGCGGGTCGCGGTCCTCTTCATCGCATCGCCATGGGGCACAGTAGTTCCTCTATCCCAGCTAGCTACGACCGGCCGGTTCTTCTTCGGTCGAGCGGCCCACGGTTACGGGCCGTGGTTCTTCTGCAAGCGGCTGGTACGCAAATGCCATTATCTCCGGTCATCATCGCTTCTGGTCATCGTCGCCTCTCCCAACACCACTTCCGTTGCCAATATAAACATGGATCCATGGAGGGTCATCGAGCCGTGTTTGTTTGGCTCGTGCCCTCCGCATTAGGTGAAATCAAGAGGCCAAGACGATCAATTGGATTCAACAACGACAAGAGTATAATTTTATTAAACTAAAATTATACAAACCCCCTACCTCAATTTCAAGAGTGAAGCATGTCAACGAGTCGCAGAAGGCAAGCATCATGGAGGACGAGCGTCGCGGAAAAAGGACGTCGATTCTGTTGATGTCGGAGTGCGCCCGAAGAAGAAGCGTTGTTGGTGACATCACGTTCTTCTTTAGAGATGTTCTTCGTTGAAGAACGGTGTTCTTCATAGAAAGAAGAACATTGTTCTTCTATTTCTCTAGAGCTCTCCCGATGTTCTCCCAACACAACGAGTTCCAAACAAAAATAATAGCTAATGATATTATTTTATTCAGACATGAATTTCAAAATTCAAACACTTTAATTAATAAATTGAAGAGTTCAATTCATTAATTAAAAGGTGTTGGAAAAAATTAATGGGAGAGAGGGAGGTGAAGAGACCACATTAATTAAGGGGGGAGTTGTCAAATTAATTAAAGGGGGTGTTAATGGGGAGTTCAGGGAAGTTGAAAGGTTAGGGGTTCGTGTGGGCCCCACCTCACATTATCCTTTCATGGGAGGTTATGTGGGTGTGGGACCCACCTCTAACTTCCCCTTGTAGGAAATAACCACCAAACATAAATAAAATTGTGTACAACAATTTTATTTAATTTATTCTAAATCCCCAAAAAAACATTCAACTCGCATAAAACGCAACTATGGTAATGGTTCCCTTAAGAGAATACTGGCACTGCGAGTTCATCGGTGTCCTTGGATTTCAATTCCAAGCACCAGTTCAAAAGTTAGAAAAACCTGCACGTATGTTTACTGAACGTACCGGAACAAAACTTCAGAAATTGATTTCGGGCACACCGGGCCTCAGAATCAGGCACCTTCAGAAACTGCTGACTCGTAAAATTCCAAAGAAATTAAGAAAAAAAAATTCATCAAATTTGTGGGTCTTTACATTACCCCCACCTCAGGGATTTACGTCCCTGTAAAGCTACAACACACACTAGGGAAAAAAGGTGAGTTTTGTTCACGCATTTTGAGCCTCCCGCTCCCATGTGCTCTCATAGAAGGTGAAAACCAAACCTCCTGCTGAGCGCATCCGCAACAACCTTCCCCTTCCCAGGAGTGTAGACTATCTCAAATTCATAGTCCCGAAGGAACTCATGCCATCTCCACTGTCTCAGGTTCAGGTCCATCTGAGAGAATATACACCTGAGACTATAGAGATTAGGGTAAACCGCAAACCGTTCACTTAACGAACTATGGGTGAAACTATCCAATTATAAGAACTCAACTTCACCCTTCTTTGCCTATGTTCTACAAGAGCTGCATGATTTCTCCTTTTCCAAAAAGGAAAAATCCGGTCTCATCCCCTGGATGAACCATGCCCTTTGCCTAATATAGTCAATCATGACATGAATGGTACTAATTCATGCCATGGACGACGTCGTAAGGCATCAACACTACAACCAATATATCCAACCGTCACTCTCGCCTCCAAGGGTTGAGTCACACTATCGACATTAGTGTGTGGTCACTAAGATTCTCCTCTAGTAGAAATCTCGAATGTGAGGTTCAAGTCAACAGTTTTAACCAGAACCCCTAAATATTAACCACACAAAAAGGAAGGAAATACAACCTCACAAGGACAAGTTTCTTTTATTACTATAGCTCAAAGTACAAAGAAACTTAACAACCACATACAACAATATCAAGGAAGCTAGAAGCACCAAGAACAAATTCATCCATGCATGGAACTAGTCCCGCTCCTATCCACCTGCTTCCGGAGCTCCATAGTCATATTCTTCAGCTGCCTGAAGCGTGCTCTCCCATGTCCACTCATTCCCTGCGGTCAGGGTGGACTTCCTGGTGGTGGTGGTGGTGGTAACACCTCAAAGCGTTGTCCACCACCAGCTGCACGACTAGCTACTCTGCCTTGGTCTCCTGCTCCTTTCAGTCCACCTCGATCGAAACTCTACCTCTGCCTAGGAGGTCCTTCATCTATCTGTTGATCATCTGCAAGACGGGTCGGCCAGTCATATGCCATGTGGCCAAGCCCGCAACAGGAGTAACATTGTCCGCTCATGGTAAGTTGTTCTCCACCCCAGAAGCCTCGAACACATGATCCTGAGTCATGCGGTCAACCACCTGTGGGTCTGGTCCCCTTGGACCCCTGTGTCATCTGTCTACTGTCAGCTGCAGAAGACTCCACTGCGTGTCAGCTAGTGGTGGGTCCCGCTGCTAGAGACTGCTCAGTAAGGAAACTCTTCACTAGGAGGGCTCTCTCCAACACCCCTGTCTGCATCGGGATGCTATGAGAAACAACTGAAGATCTAATATCTCTCCTGAGCCACTACTCGAAGTTCTGGGCCCTGACGAACGGGTCCCGTACCATATCTGTAGAGTAGTGCGAGAGGTCTTTGAACCTCGCTGAGTATTGTGATACTATAATGATGCCCTGCTGTATATGTAGTAGCTCCTGTATATGCACTGCTCGAAGGGTGGATAGTACAAACTCCACCCAAAACAGGATCTCAAAGTCTGCCCATAGAAGTGTCGCCTTGTCATGCATATGGAGCATTAGGTTCCACCATCGGCCTGCTACTGCCTAAAAGAGGATGACAGAAAGGATCACCATGAAGTCTTCTAGTGTCCCTACTAGTCTAAAGACTGTTGCTATATCCTCCAGCCAATTCTCAGCCGCCTGTGGGTCCGTCTCTCCCCAGAACCTGGGTGGCCTATGGCGCTACAACTCGTGCAGCGTGCTCAAGCGACATGCATCACCTGCTTCTGGGGCTAGTGGCATCGATGTCCCAATGGGATGTGGTACCACTGGTGCATCCACTAGACACTCAACTGGAAGAGAGCTCTGTACTAAGTCTTTGTCGCTCGGCAGCCTGTCAGTACGTACAACTCTCGGGGCTCTAACTTGTCATTCATAGGGAGGCATCTTGAAAGAAACAAATGTGACATGGTCAAAATACTATACCTGGTGAGATGACCTGGTTTGAGCTGACTTAAAAGAAAATTTTGTAAACACAGACACAATCAGTATTTTCGTGCACTATGTCGGAAATCAAAAGTCGGGGTCCTAGTGTATGGATACGTCGGCCGCCCGCACCAACACTGGTCTCCCTGAACTGAAAACCACACATAGTACCCATAACACTATTGCTTCACATAAAATAAAATATTAGAGTCTGAAGTTCTGCGGCAGAACTGACTCCTCTAATACCAATTTGTCACAACCCATCCCCTGGGGCCTGCATCGTGACTACCCCAAGCCCGCCTTCCATAGACCATGGGTTGGCGACTAACACCAAAGGAGTAATTCCCTAGAACTGGGAAGGAATTGCCTTTATAAAATGTATACACACACAACTAGAGTACAATAAGAAGAAATCACTAAGAAAAGATGTATAAAAAGTATGTTGAAAGTAAAGGGGATGGGAATACAATCCCAACAGTAAATGTACAACTGCAACTAAAGAAAGTACAACTGAAAAAGACTAATATTTGAATGGTGAAAGCATCTCCTAGATCGTCCTCTGGGTTCCTACCTTAAGGGTAGGTACAGGTGGTCTCCTCATCACTCCACGTCCGTCAGACTCCACCAGGTACCGTCTCGTCGTGAGGTCCACCTCTAGGTATTGTCCAGTCCTCGTACATTCAGCCTTGGTCAGCGTTGTCCGTCGTTTGCATCCAACACAACGAGGTGTAGGCATTTCCCGTGCAGGGGTGAGTATAACGATACTCAGTAGGGACCCCGAGACCCTCAAGGTCTCACAAAATCCAACAGGGATAAACCACAATGTATGAAATCAATGGATAACCATTACTTATGTATATTCCCAAATATAAACCGAAGTTATCAAGTAAACCATCTCAATCATGAGGAAAACAAAAAGGATATTGAATTAGCTCAAACCAGGATTTTTATTCACGATGTCGAAACCACGGATGTTGGAGAACTCCTCCTCTATCGAGTATAGTGGTTCTGCCACTACAACCAAGCGCTTCCCACTAACCTTAGACTGCTGAAGTACTCCACCTATCTAGTACTATGGGCCTACTGCTACAACCAAGCGCTTCCCACCATGGGTCTGTCGCTACAACCAAGTGATCCCCCTCATAGCCTATAGAGGTACTCCTTCTGTCGAGTACCGCTGGTCTGCTGCTACAACCAAGCACTCCTCCTCCGTGGGTCTACTTCTACAACCAAGTGCTCCCCACTGGGCCATCCAAATCAACCTGAGTCAATCGATCAGCAATCGTCAAGTCTCAGCCAGCTACTTGGTCCCTGCAATATGCTCGCTCGTCAACGGGAGGGTCCCCTCCACGAGCCTCAAGACGATACTCCAAGTGTCACGATGTCTCAAGTATAAGTATCACAAAGGACCGCCTCATCATAGGGGTCTCAACGCAACATACGGTGCATCAATCAGACGCCCGGTCTGTGATTTATTAGCATTTTAGTTCCATGGGCCCAGTTGGTTTCATGTACGAACCAACCCAACCGTAACTCAACTATACCCCAGACTCACTTGGGGTGTACTCAAGGGACCATTTCTCAATGGGATTACCAGCACCACTGATGGTTCATCAAACAGATGTCTGGTCTGAGAGATACTAGTTTTTCTATTCCAGGGGCCCGGTTGGATTTACGCTCAATCCAAACCTGGACGTTTTCCAAAGTCATCCCAAAACTCACTAAGAGTTTCACAGAAGGACTGACGTGTCGCGAGGATCCCAGTGTTGTACACAACGCGTAGATCGGACATGCATGATATTCGCGTTTAAGCAAAACGGGCCCGGCCCGTCAAGCCCTGTGGGCTGGCGTATTGGCCCGACTCGGTTCGGCGGGTCTGACCCAGATGAGGTTCGGCCCGGCCCGGCGGGGCGCGGCCCGGCCTATGCCCCCCCGGTCTCCTGAACTAGTGGTTCCGAGCGACGACTCCCCTTCTATCCGGCTGGCCGAAGCCGGCCGGTCTTCCGTGCACGAGCGATCCGCATAGTGGGCCTCTGTCCTCCCACGTGGCCCTTGCGGGTGTCGCTGCCTCCTCCAACCCTGATGGCTGATGATCCGACCGGTTCATCTGCCGAAGTGGCCCGCGGAGCACGAGTCGCGGTCCTCTGCAGTGCGGCGCCATGGGGCGCCGCGATTCCTCCAGCCCGACTGCCTACGGCCGGCAGGTTCGTCTTCAGCAATGTGGCCCGCGGTTACGGGTCGTGGTTCTTCCACACGCGGCCGACATTATCTCCAGTCGTCGTCGCTTCCGGTCGTCGTCACCTCTCCTGACACCGCTTCCATCGCTAATATAAATGTGGATCACCAAAGGCTCAGCGGGCCATGTTTGCTTAGTCCACGCCCTCTGCGTTAGGTGATATCAAGAGGCCAAGATGATCACTGGCATTCAACAACGACAAGAGTATAATTTTATTAAACTAAAATTATACAAACCCCATACCTAGATTTCAAGAGCGGAGCACGTCAACGAGTCATGGAAGACAAGTGTCGCGGAGGTCGGGCGTCGCGGAAAAAGGACATCGATTCTGTTGATGTCGGAGTGCGCCCAAAGAAGAAGCATTGTTGGTGACTTCATGTTATTCATCGGAGATGTTCTTCATTGAAGAATGGTGTTCTTCATCGAAAGAAGAACACTATTCTTCTATTTCTCCAGATCTCTCTTGAATTTCTGCCAACACAACGAGTGCCAAACAAAAATAATGTCTAAGGATATTATTTTATTCACACATGAATTTCCAAATTCAAACACATTAATTAATTAATTCAAGAGTTCAATTCATTAATTAAAAAGTGTTGGAAAAAATTAATGGGAGAGAGAGAGGTGAAGAGATCATTTTAATTAAGGGGGGAGTTTTCAAATAATTAAAGGGGGTCTTAATGGGGAGTTAAGGGAAGTTGAAAGTTTATGGGTTCGTGTGGGTCCCACCTCACATTATCCTCTCTTGGGAGGTTATGCGGGTGTGGGCCCACCTCTAACTTCCCCTTGTAGAAAATAACCACCAAACATAAATACAATTGTGTACAACAATTTTATTTAATTTATTCTAAATCCCCCAAACAAAACTTTCAACCCGCATAATACGCAACTGCGGTAAAGGTTCCCTTAAGCGAATACTGGCTCTGCAAGTTCATCGGTGTCCTCATATTTCAATTCCGAGCACCGGTTCAAAAGTTAGAAAAACCTGCATGTATGTTTACTGAACGTAGCCGAATAAAACTTCAGAAATTGATTTTGGGAACACCGGGCCTCAGAATCAGGCGCCGTAAGAAACTGCAAACCTGTAAAATTCCAAAAAAATAAGAAATAAATTTCCTTGAAATTTCTGGGTATTTACAATTACTTTTCTAATTTATAAACTGCTTCACTAATTTATACACCTTCTTCTCTAATTTATACAATTGTTCCTTTAATTAACTAACTACCTAGTTATAGTTAATTAGTTGCTTAATTAAAATTAATTAATTTTCTAATTAACATTAATTACTCACCTAATTACCATTAATTAATCACCTAATTTCCATTAATTAATTTCCTAAGTACAATTAAATAATCACCTAAGTGTTATTAATTAATCACCTAAATTCAATTAATTAATCACCTAATAATTAATTGATTAATCACATAATTATAATTAATTTATCAACTAATTATAATTAATTACTCACCTAATTAGAATTAATTAATTACCAAATTACCTTCAATTAAACACCTAATTAGAATTAATTAATCTCCTAATTAAAATTACTTAATCACCTAATAATAATTAATTAATTACACTTAATTAAACACCTTATAAAAATTAATTAAACACCTTTTTACAATTAATTAAATACATAATTACAATTAATTAAAAACCTAATTAAAAGTAATTAATCACCTAATTACAATTAATTAAACACCTAATTACATTTAATTAATTACCTAATCACAATTAATTAATGACCTAATTAAAATTAATTAATTAACTAATTACAATTAATTAAACACCTAATTAAAATTAATTAAATACCTACTTAAAATTAACTAAACACCTAATTACAATTAATTAAACACCTATCTACAATTAATTGAAAATATAATTACATTAATTAACCATAGAATTACAATTAATTAATTATCTAATTATAATTAATTAAACACATAATTACAATTAATTAAACACCTAATTACAATTAAGTTAACTCCTAATTACAATTAAGTAAACACCTAAATACAATTAAGTAAACACCTAATTATAATTAAGTAAACACCTAATTAAAATTAATTAACCACCTAATTAAAATAAATTAAACACCTAATTAAAATTAATTAAATAACTAATTATAATTAATTAAACACCTAATTACAATTAATTAAACACCTAATTACGTAAATAAACTATTACTATTAATAAGTATATTAGATGATTTTTTTTAAAAAGGACAGATATCATTAATGGCGAAGGTCAGCAGACGTACAAGTGCAAAGCCATGAAGGAAAATTGTCCAGCCAGAGCTGGTTGGCATCGAATGGGCCTAAGGCTGCAAGTTGATGGGTCACATTGTTCCCTTCCCTTTTGGTGAAGGAGAAGGTGCAAAATGAGAAGCATTGGCGATGTGTGAGAATTCTTCTCATGATGAGCCCAATTTGAAACTATGAATTACCTCAAATTTGTGGAAGGAGGTGATCTTTTGGAGCACAACGGCTACATGAAAAAAGAGAGGAAAAGAACCGAGTGAAATTTAATAGAGTATATCAAAGAGAAGTTAGAGAGAGAGAGAGAGGTGATATGGGAATGAGGTGTGGGAATGGGGTGGGGGTGATCCCCATTATATAGGGTTTTATGATATAGGCGCCACTTGAAGTGGGGCTGATGGGGTTAATTTTAAACCATCACCGCCACTTGAAGTGGCCCTGAATCATTTCGAAACTTCTGTGCCACTTCATGTGGTGCTAAAGTGCTGAAAAACCCACCGCACCACTTGAAGTGGTGCTGTTCCAACCCAGTTTCCCAATTAAAAACAAAACAAACCCATAAAAATAAAAAAAACAATAGCCCATGTATACGAAATTTGTCGGTGGCTAATGGTGAGCCGTTGGAAGATGCTTGTATGCAGCACTGACATCATACAAAACAAAATAGAAAAGTTAATAAAAATTAAAAAGTAATAATAAATATTATAATGTTAAATCAATTAATTAAAAAATAAAAAATTAAAAAAATATATAATTAAAATAATAAAAAAATAAAATATCAACAAAATAAAAAAATTTAAAATACTGAATAAATAATTTTACAAAATATTTTCACTAAAAATTAATAACTAATATTCATTTATAATACTAAAATAAAAATTGAAAAAATATTAATTTGACTCCTAAATTATAAGTTAAAATCAAAATTCGGTTAAAGTTGTTTAAAATTATAATTTAAAATAGATTAATTATTAAAATAATAAAATATAGATTCAAATATATAAAAAAGACATAAATAAGTGACATAAAATGGAATTAATGTTCCATGAATTAAATGAATAAAAAAAATTACAAAATATCAAAATAAATAAGAAAACACCAAAAATCAAAATCCTAAAATTCAACTATAAATAGAAAAAAATAAAACAATGACCGACATAAAAAACTACTTAAGAGGTGAAAAATAACAATTTCACATAAAAACGATTAATATAATTGTCAAAAAATAAAAAAGATGAATTATTTAACAATTAATGTTTAATTAATTAGTTATATGACCAAATGCCTGAATAAATGATGTGGAAAAACATTTTAATTAAATTCCATGTCACATCACTTCAAATTTTCTTCAACTAATATGAACATCGTATATTAATTTGTTTCAAAAAAATGATTGTTGGGTATTGTATATGTGTTAAAAAAACATGTGTTTTATGAATAAAAATATATGACAGAACATATTTTATGTTCTTATGTTATGTAGTTAATGTTATCTAGAAATCTAAATTAACCACCTATAATCCATTAAACATCAAATAGAATAAACATGATTCATTGATTAGTCATAATTCGAATTCATTATTGGGTATTCATATATTATACACCTTATAAATTATTTTTTGTAAAATGATCATTTCTATCATAACTATTTCCTGTGACTATTTTATAACTAGAATTTCAAATATATTCTAATATTGTATTGATGAATCATTGATATAAAACAAAGCAATCTATCCATGTACTCTTTAATATATATTATACAATATTTTTATGGGTATTTCAATACCCCTATCAGGTGTACTTCACATGTTATAATGTTGTCTTACATAAGACCACAATTTAGTTTTTTATATAATTCTAAAAAAATCTTCAATGTTTCACATCGATATGCATACTATTTTTACCTATTTATAGACTATTATATGAATATCACATATTAATAATAATTTTATTAAATTTATAGCATTTTATTTTTCCTGATAAAAAACATAGATAATATTTTTACCCTCATACCAAATGTGATCATTAAAAAATCATGATGTCCTTTCTTAGGATAAAATATGTGTGGATACATAAATATTGGTAATATATTTATCAATGAAAATTTTATGATAAACTAGTATGTATATTAAGAACTCTTGAAATAAATATTTATTTTTTTGAGACCATAAATTAAAATGAAACCATGAAACTGATTGGATTAAATTAAAGAAACTATGGTCATTATAATCAGGTATTCATGATTTCTATCATAATTTATTATCATAATGGGAAGGAATACTTATAAAATCTCAAATAATACAATCTCTGAAGATTTAATAATTTACCCCATTTGAATAAAAATATAAATTATGTTCCCCTCGTCAACATATATAATGTCAAAAAAATCATAAATTTAACATAAAAAATACACATAAAACCTTTCAAATTTGAATCATTATATAAATGGTAAATAAAAACATTTTAATCCCATGAAATAAAAATAAACATTACAGGATAATAATTTCTCATTGAGAGGAAAATATAATAAAATTTTAGATTACTGAAGATATGAGGTCAATGATCTATAAGAATGTTATTGTAGAAATTATTATAAAACATCAGAAATAATGTTTAGAGAAATATAATGGTGCAAGACATGAATAATAATGGAAATGGATAGAGGTGAGTCATTGGTGGGATAGCAGGTCTTAATGGCTATAGTGAGGTGTTTTCAGCAGTGACGCCATGTACATTTTATTTAAGACTTGGTGTGACTGTTGGGATATTTTGAATTTAAAATTTGAATATGAGGGAAAGCAAAAAAAGGGATATAAGAGTCTGAAATAAAGAGAGATACATGGGATAGGGTTTGAAAAAAATGGGGTAATTATTTCTTATCTTTATTAGAGAGGATGGGCATACCTCTATATATATGAGGATGTGAGGAAGAGAAATGAGTAGGAATCCTGAAAATATGTAGCTTCCAATAGATAACCATGAAGGTGATGTCACTTTTGTGGTAGCTCATGAAATGTATCCTCAATGGTGAATGAATAGTCAATAGGGAAAAAAATTATTCAATAAAAATGTCACCAATGGTGCATCGATGATAGTGAATGAAGGTGTTGATGAGAAATAATGATGACATCCTTGATGAAGATCCATGTATCCAAACTCTTCTTGGTTGTAGAGATGCAACAACATTTCTAAATTGTGATGATCGGCGGTACAACAAAATGATGTATCCATGTGTGTGTGAAAAATACATTCAGGTGAGATTAATATTTTTCAGGGCGAAAAAATTCTTTCAAGTGAATCATTTTTTGTGTTTTATGACTTATTACACTGAAATATTAGGTTCCACCCCAAAAACAACAACAATGCTAAGAAAATTTAGCTTCGTAGATGGCAGTGACGTTAGACAGTCATTGGACCAATGGTGATGGTATAGGGAATTGAGAATGGGGCCATGAAGGTAGTGCACAATGATGAGTGGGGATTTTGATTTCAATGGTATCAGTGGATGCCTCATCAGACGATAGTGATGGTACTCAAACCAATGATGTCTTTCTGTTGTGGTGAAGGTTGATGAGGTTGGCAGTGTAGTGAAATCGAGTGAAAAATATTATTTAGTCTCGTAATCATCCATATGAGTTTAGAGCATTTGGTACCACCTATGTATGGATGCTAGATTGATAAGGAGAATGAGATCAAACATTAGTATCAGACACCTTGTATCTCTACATGGGATAATAGTAGCTATACATACCTATTAGGTTTGAAGCATGGATCCATAAATTTATCAAGAGTTTAAAGAGGGATTTTTCATGCATTATTAGGTTATATGGGACATTCAGGTTATGTTCTAAGAAAAATTACTTCTAGATATATGGTTCATGTATGGTTTACTTCTCAAAAAAATTTATTATCTACAAATAAATAAATATCTATGGCCTTTGTCCCATTAATGGAAGGTAAAGAGAAACATTGGGAAACCCCTTTCAAGACTACTAAGATGAATTATCTCACTTTTTATAAACATATACTGGTATTTTATACTATATATTAACATTAATATTAGTTTATTAATTAGTATATAATCACCTATAATATGTTTAATTACATTAATATAATGTTGAGGGGTTAATCTAATTTTCAATTTCCATAATATATGATATTATTGAAATTCAATATCATTGTTGGTCAGAACTCCATCTTTATGCTATTATATATCATCATCATTCTATTAATGGTGAGGTTGAGGTTCCATATCTATGGTGTTCCATAATATTGAGACTTAACCATCGAAGTGTTTAATATTATATATTCATGATATTGATTTCTCTTTTCTATTTTAATCAAAATTTAATTAAATGATTTAGTTTCAAGATAAATATTCTATAATTTTTATAAATTAAATTGTTGAATATGTATTTAAATATATCTCTCTTCATGGTTATGACTCTAATGTAGTGTGTAACATACACATACATGTATCTATGTGAGTGTGTGCTATTATCCTATTTGGTGTTTTTTCCCACTCATGATAATTTCATTAAATGATTTAGTCTCAAGATAAATATTCTATAATTTTTATACATTAAAAGATTGAATATGTATTTAAATATATTACTCTTCATGGTTATGACTCTAATGTAGTGTGAAACACATATATACATATATCTACATGATTGTGTGCTATTCCCCTATTTGGAGTTTTATACATCTCTGATGTCTCAGATTTTTGCAGCCTTTCTGGACTCCCAAATTGGGATCTTGTCAGGGATCTTGTTGAATACTTCTCCCACTAGTGTGTCACACCTTTTTCCATGATTTAATACCACTCGTGGGAGAAATCTTCAATGATATCCCTGATGAGATCCGGATTTGGGAGTCCAAAAAGGTTGAAAAAATCACAAACAACATCAAAACATTATCCACAAAGAGAATAAGGGGACTACCTGTTATCAACATCGTAGGATCGTCTTAGGACTAGATTCCCACAAAGAATACAATGGCTTAGAGAGAAGTTAGAGATAGAATTTATGAAATCGTTCTGATTTTTATTCAAAATCACCTCTCTGAACAAATGGGTCGGAGGTCCCCTATATAGGACTCTAGGCTCAGCTTGCCTGAGAAGCTGACCCGATACAAGAAATGCTATCAAAAAAGAAAAAAGTAAAAAAAAAAGTTAAACCAAGAGGTGGGACACACTTCCACCACACACTTCTCAACAAATATACAACACATAAATGACATGTCCGATTTGATCCCCTAGTCCATGGCGGATATGACGCGTGTCTGGATCAGCGTCTAGAATCCCTCCAAGTCGTATAGAGCATCAATCATCTCTCCAACTAAGACTTCTTTCTATTAATACTTCATTTTAGTCAATTTATTTATGATGCGTTGGATTTAATCTCTGACAATAAAGATATCTTCTTTATTTCCTTTCAATGTCTTTAGTTCTTCAAGAATCATGTCTTCCTCTACCGCAAAGACTGTCAGATGTGTCATCTCTACATGCTGCATGAATCTAGAGTTCATAGAGACTAACACATTGTCCCCTGAAAAGAATATACAATATTTTCTTGTTTATTTAGATTTAATCAGATAAATTCTCCATGTGATTTGGATACATTCGTAATTACTTCTGATCAAACAGAACTCTATCCAATCTTCATCGCTAAATTGCGATTCTTCAAACGCTTTCTGGACAGGTCCTTTACTCAAGTTCCCTATGTACAAATTCCATAGCTTGCTCACTCTTTCTACTAATATGATAGGTTCAATATGTGAAACCCACAATAAAAAACATGAATATGCATTTTTCAGAACTATTCTCACCATCCCGGGTAACCAATTGAATGTGGAATTTATTTTCTTAAATCCCAAGAACTATACTTCTCCAATACAGAAAGATTTTTGGAATTCAATGAACTCTTCTAGTTTTAATTCTCTATCTATTATGTGGAGTTTTGGAATCCGTTTTCCTGAAATTCTCCAAAACCTCTATAAATCTGGATATTCTTCCATGCATGTCTCCTTGATTATCCCAACTTTTTCAAGGAGACCAGAAACATGGACCTTCAACCTGATTTCTTTAGTGATGATCATACTGATCATATATCAATCAATATTTTTATAATCTTCTTTAAGATCATCAGATTCTTCAATCATGTACAGAACATGGTTCAATCCTCTTTTGAATATATGACCATCTTTACTTTTTTTGAATTAGATTATAAATAGATGTGGATTTATTCCTTGAAATATTTGGAATCCTTTGAAAATATTTCCACATATCCTTTTCTGGATTGGCCTCTTCATCTAGCTCATCATCTAGACTTTCTTGATCTTGTTCTTCCTGACCATTCTATTGTTGAGGTTCTTTCTGATACCTTTGACACTTTTCAAGTTTTTCTACTACATTATCATCGCAACTCTTAATGGTTTTCTCTTTTCCTTTAGAACTTCCATTCATGTCAACCTTTTGGTTCTTCCGAGCCTTTCTATTTCTCGGATTATCTGCACATTGAGTGCTGTAATGGCCTTTCTGACCACATAAAAAGCATTGAATTTGACTTTTATCCTTAGAATTTCTGTCTAGAGGTCTCTTTGAATCATTTTCTAGTTTTTAGAATTTCTAGTTGAGGGAACAGTGCTTTCTTATCTTTCAACCTTACTAGATGAAGACCCATTTTTTTGAAGGCGATTCTCTACTAGAATCCCCTTTCTCTGTTCAATTCTATCAACCCTTTAATTCATTTCTTTGACAATCAGGCATTCTTCCACAAAATGATTATCAATAAAAATGGGTCATCTTCTTGATTTTCTAATTTCTGTCGTTTCACCTGCAAGAGTCAAAATATAGTGTTAGTGAATCTAGAATGACATTATATTTTCCTTTAATATTTTCTATATTTAAGTTATAGTATTTCAATTCATTCCTTCACGGTACAAGTCCTACCTGGGTAAACCTTTTTAATTTAATTCTCATTATATTATTTATATAATAAGTATATGTTCTTATAGTAAAAAGTTTTCCCAAGATAATCTCATTATATCTGATTACTTTAAGGATTACAAGCAATTCTATTTCATGGATAGGATAATTCTTCTCTGCCTTGTTAAAACATCTATTCTAGTATCTACTAATATTATCATTATGGTTTTTCCTTATCTTTAGGATACATCCCCATGCTGAGTCTAATGCATATATTTCTAAGATAATCTGATTTTAACTCCCATTGGGATACTCCAATTTTGGGAGATTCTGTGCTTTCTGCTTCAAAATTCTGATTATTTCATAATATTTTTCTGTTCAATCTCAATGTACCTTAATGGATACCTTTATTTGTATTGGAATAGATATTTTTGTTAAATCTCTAATATAAGGTATGATATAACTTAGTATACTATGAAAGACCTGTATTTTCTTATGATCTATAAGCTCATTAGAAAATGTTGTAGCTTTTCAGCAATATTCCATTGAAACGTTTCTCTAATTACTTGGATCCACAATCCCAAGAATTATATACTGGGTTTTATTCAAATGATCTTTCTTTCTGAAAGTATCATCCCTTCTTCTCTGAATACATTAGAAACCTACAAAAAAAATTTATATGCTATTTTGTATCTTTATAAAATATGATAACATCATCAATATAGACTACCACTAACTGCACTAATCTACTAAATTCATTATCTATTATTCTATGGAATATTCTTGGTGCATTCTTGAGCCCAAATGGCATAACAAGCCATTAAAACAAGCCAACTAGCATTATAAATGATGTAAATGGTATAGCCTCTTCTTTGATCTTTATCTGTCAACATCCTAAATTGAGATCAAACATAGAATATACCATCAATCTTTCATTCCTAATCTTACTTCTCAAAGCTTCTTGGTTAAGAATATTGTATCCATCATCCTTTGTATCACAATTAAGATCACAATAATTTATAACCATTCTAGCCTTACAATGTTGTTTTATGCATGATTCATTACCATGAATGCCACACTATTTTGAGGACTCTCACTATGCCTGATTAATCCAAGATTAATCAATTTTGGAATTTGTTTCTCAATCTCCATAACCATCTCATCTGGATTTCCAATTCCATTACATCTAATCACTGTAATAAGATCTTTTAGGGTGATTTTAGCCTCTGGTATATCCTTTGTCTATAGTTCTAGAGGGTTTTCTGACCAATTTTCTGATAAATAATCTTGTATATTATCTAATGCCTCCTATTCCTTAATCTGTATGACTTTCATTCCAACTTGCTCTTTTCACTGATCAATCTTTCTATGGTATCTTGTATCTTCATCTTGACGGTTTTCCACTTTAACAATAGATAGTTTCTTATCTGGAACCATTCTGGTTTTTCCAAAAGTAGTTGGAATCAAATAATTTTCAAGGATAATTCCTTCTAAAAATATCGTTATAGGTTGATATCTTCTTAGGAACCTATTTCCAATCAAGAATTCATCTAGAAATTGAGGAATAAAACAAAGTATCTGATCTATAAATATCCTTCCATTGAGTTCAATATAAACTTCCTTGGATACTTCTTGAATCAGAACTGTTGCATTATTACCAACCGGAACTTGCAACTCTAAAGATTCCCAGGTTACTCCTGAAAATTAAATTCTTGTACAAGATAATGTACATCTTGTATCAACTAGGTAAATACATACAGTTTCATTAATAGTTAATTTTAATAATGTAGCTCATTACTCTATATTTTCACTAAGTAATGAAGATCTGATATATCCAACATGAGTCTCTTCGTCCTCATAGATATGTAGTCGACCACTCTTTTTTTCTAACTATATTTCTGGAAATTGATGTTCTTGGTTCTTCTACTGAAGTAACTTTATCTTTTCTAGTTTAGATCCTTGGATCATCCAACTGGTTTTATAGTATTTTTTGATTTGAAGTCTTATATCTTTAAATTAGATATACCTGATCTTGATCCTTCTGATCTAAGATCATCTTCTTCTTCTCTAACCTCATAGATGAAACGTCTATTTCCAACTTGTTTAATAATATCTGGAATAAGTATCTTCTGCCTTCTTTCTTCCTATGGATATCGTGAGACCCATTTTCTTGTCCAGGTTAGCCATTTGTGGTTTATCAACTATGGTGTTATTATACTAATTTATGTTCTTTCATCTTGAAAAAGACGTGAAAATATTTCCACACCCTTCCTTAGATCTGGTCATACAGTATTATAGAGCTTTACATAGAGGCGATTAATTACTCTGACACATCTTTTATCGAGTAGACGTCCCAATGCCTTTTATCAGTTCCTTGTGTTGATCATTACATCTAGAGTTATACTAATACTTTTCCATAAGAAATACCTGAATGTCTGGTATCACCTTTACCCATGCTTCTCCTGGATGCATATTTTCTCGTGCTCCTCCTAATAATGCATTGGAGAAATTTGATAAACTTCCACCCACAACTGCAATTAGAACTGGTAGATCTTGTCCTTTTCTGACAAGTGGATCTACTCCTATCTAGATTATTCCAAAATTCACATACTTAGAATTTTTTTTATTTCCTTGTTAACCCTTTCTGGTTTTAGAAAAGTCATTGTAAATAATCCTCTATCTATTTTATAGACTTCAACTGTCTCTTCATCTTCAAAGATCATGGCCATTTCTCGATACGGTACCCAAGAATTTTGGTATACCATGGACCAATAAACTCTGGGAATATTACATTCTTGACAATATCTTCCTTCTAAATGGATTTTAGTTTCTGGATAATGAACCATATATCTTTCCATCTCCTCTAGTTTTACTAGTTCTGGAGAGTCTTCAGATCCACTTGCCCCTGTTCGAATCATGGTTATTCAAAGCTGGCTTAAAATAGGGTTATTTCTTTCTTCCTAATCTGTGAAATAATCTTCTTCCTTTGAGTAATTTGATTACAAATAATATAAACTTTTTTCATCTGATTCTCTATCTTCTCCTTAGATAGGCTCAAACAATACCTATGATGAATCTTACATCATTATTTCTTTGAGACTGCCCCTTCTTCTATCTGAATCTGGGAAACTTTCAGTTCTATGACCTTTCTTTCCACACAGCAAACAATAATCAAAACTGGATAGGTATTTTCCATTAGGGAATCTGGGATACTTTCTTTATTTGGAGTTAAAGTTTTATCTCATATTCTTATGGATTCTATTTGATCTAAGAAATCGCTTATATTTATTTGGATTTCTTCTTGAAAATCTACCTGATGATTTTGTTTTTCCACATCGTTTCTATAACTTATTGAATGATTTCTTTCATTCACACTGGCCATCCTGGCACTGTGTTTTGAATTCTCTTTGTTGGGTTTTTCCATGGTCCTGCCTGGTTGGACCACACCCATATCTTCCAAAAACACTCTATACATTTGGGTAACAAGAAAAACTCAAGTATGTAATATTTCATAAATCTTGTAAGACATGACTCAGGAAAAAATAGTGTCTTATAACCTACCTTATTGTTTCTGATCGAACTCCTAGAGTGACTTGTAGATCTTCACTCTAGGAAAGTTGAGTCTTTAATGCTTGTTGAATAATTTCAGGACAATTGTCTGGAAGCTTTAGGATAAATACATCTTGAGCACATGCTTCATCTCATAGTCCAAGAAGATAATACCAATGCTGAAACTTGTAAAGATATTCTTCAAAGTAACACATGTCATAAATTTGGATATTGGTTAAATTTGTTCTAGATTATTCTACAAATTCTCCATCTCGATCTACCAGTGAATTTCCTGGAAAATCATGTTTAAAGAAATCAACTACTATTGATATAAATTCAATTGGAAGTGTAACATATTCCTGGATTGTTTTTCTCACTTCTGAGTGTCTTAGTAGCATATCAAAAAATCTCCGTGCAT
This sequence comes from Viscum album, assembly GCA_963277665.1. Taxonomy (NCBI): domain Eukaryota; kingdom Viridiplantae; phylum Streptophyta; class Magnoliopsida; order Santalales; family Viscaceae; genus Viscum; species Viscum album. The sequence continues at coordinate 82,934,392 of OY728122.1, forward strand.
TTACTCTCAAGGTATCTCCAAAAAAAATTAAGTGCACTATCTATGGTCTATGAATTTAAACCAAATGATAGCATATGATATAGAAGGTCTAAAGCCCATTTATATATGGATTCTCCCATATCCTTTTCACAGTCTAGCTTTACGATCATCCCATGTTGAGTAACACCTTCTGGAAGTGTTTTCTTTGTCCTATATTCTTCCTAAATATATCTAGGATATGAGGGATAGGTTTACCTATTAATCTTATAAAATATTCCTTAAACGATTCTTTATTTATTTTCCAAGCAATTGGTTTCTAGTAAATTTCCTTCCATACTGGCTTTTCATCCCATGGTTTTACACTGAGTCTTTCTATAGAATATGACTTATTCTATTTCCTTTTCACATTCTATTAGAGTTTGGCTTGTAGGTATTCATCTTTCCTGATACTTTCATTTATGTTTTTTTAGACACATTCTAGATCCCCAAATTCCCATTTCTCCCGAGTAATAATATCCTGGATCTGTTTCTAGTATTCCTAGATACTTTGAGGAATACTCAAATATTATTCATGATATTCTTGAGCTTCTTCTGCTAAAGGCTATGCGTAATCATATGTAGTTTATTATTCGGATAAACTTTATATTTCTGTATCTCTCTGTGGACTCATATTAGAGATAGTGGCATCGAGCTGATTGGAAGCTTCTCCTGAAGCTTTCCTTTCAAGCCTCTATCAAATATCTTGGATATTTGGTCTAACGCCAGATACTATTCTGGCCATATTTTACTATTCAAATAAAAAATAATTCTCCTTATAGATTTCCTTGTGTTCATTCTGTGTTTTTCACTAACCACATAGCTTGTTGAAGCTGAGATTTTGTACACCTGATTTCTGCCTTCAATTCCTCATGATTATCCTGAGTTTCCTGGGCTTTCTGCCCTAGCTCAATTACTTTGGGTTCATTGTAAAAAGAAAATCTAGCATCTAGAATTTGAAGATACATTCTAATCCAAATATGATTGTCTTTGTTCTCATAATATTTTATCCTTCCTTCTAAATGATTCTGCTCATAATAAATACCTTTTACCATGGGATCCATAAATTTCTTACTTGAACGTCTATTGAAGTAGAACTCTAGCTACTTTGTTCCCCCCACACTCTGATACCACTAGTGGGATTAGAGCTAGGTTTAGATCTTGGGACCTGTGGGTTATGTGCCCACCATGCTTCCTCTGCGAGAACAAAACAGCCAAACACAAACATATTTGGCTACTCAAAATAAAGAAACTCTAAGGGAATAAAATATAAGGATTATGGGTAGGAAAAAAATATTATCAATGTAACATAATCTTAATATAAAGGTAGATTGTGATACCCCTAGATAAAGGAATATAAAAATTCTCATCCTATCAATAAGCAGAGAAGTATAAATAAATTATATATAAAAATAAATAAATGAAAATGAAACGTAAAAAGGAGAATAAAATATAAAAATAATATATATTTATGATGATTAATGTTTTATATTTCATATTATATCCTTTAATAATGAAATAGTGTGGTTGAAAACTAATTTTTATTCATATGTGATGAGTAAATCATGGTATAACCCAATATATTTTGAAATAATAAGTACACATATTTAATTGGAAAATTTGACTTGAATCTTGATAGAACTCCAAAATTAATACTTTGATTATGTTTTTGTTGTGAAAATTTATTTTGACATGGTCTTGGGAATGGTTATAGAGACTTTTATAGTGTTAAAAATCTTAAATGGGGAGATAAATAAATTTCTTAATATTATGGGATAATATAGGTTGGGAAACTACTTATTTATAAATGTTTTAAGTAAAATAATGTAATTTTACTTCAAACTTTCCTAATTGTTTGAGATTTTATGTCCTAATATTTATGCCATTATTTTAATAATATATTTTATCCAATTTTTTTATAATAATATTCCATACATTTTATCCATTTAAGATTTAAAACTATCATTTTTTTATAGTGTTAGTGACATTTTATATTGCATACACATTTCAGTCCGCATTTTTGTAATTTTTTCATTGCAATGTAATACGTGTAATCATTATTTCATACTTAACTTAATTTTTGTTGTTTCAACTCCTAGTATGCAAAAGAATTAATTAATTATGCAATTTTACTATTAACTCTTAAATATTAATATTATTTACTATAAAAACCCATAATAAAAGACCTCATAATTTATTTAGATTTTTTAATTACTTTTATTTTAAAACCAATAATAAAATATTTTTCATTAGAATATAAATTAAATAATTTATTATAATTTAAATTTTAATATGATTTAAATTAACTAAATTAAAAAAAATTCATATCACATGTAAAACACACTATAAAATAAACCATATCTTATAGTATTTCATTTTTTATCATCATATTTCACCATTTATTTAAAATGATATTGAATAACCTCTATAATTTCAATTTCATGATATTAAAAATTTATACCAAAATATTGATAAATAATTTAAATTTAATTATTAATTTAACCACAAATAATTTAGTTTCATGATACAAGGTTATACACACTTATTTATGTAATAATAATTACAATTATTCCACAAATCATCCTTCTAGTTACATATTCCTAAATTGCACAAATATATTTATTTTAATTATATTGTTTATTTATCATAATCGTAGTACCCATTTACTTGAAATGACTTCCCCAGTTACTATCACAATGTTTACCTCAAATGGTTAACTTACCCTTATATAAATAGTCATTCATAAAATTACAGATTTCTTAATTCTCAAAGGATATTATCATATTTATTGAATTTTTATTATATATTTATTATTCCATTAATAGATGTGTATTTTTTGTTGATGATAATTTTTAGAGGTTACTTCTATTGTAGTATACAAATAATGAAAAATTAATATCTTTTTATTTATCTTTCTTCACTGTAATTCTGATAAAATATGTAGGGGTGATATTAAATGTAAAATTTTGATTTGAATTATTATATAATGATAGTAATAATAATTATTATATAAAAAGATAATTTAATTATGAACATAAAATTATATTAAAAAGATGTAGATTCTATAGAAACCAACTCATTAAATGGAATTAATTAACTATAGTTGACTATACTAATATTTCTAAAGAGTGAATCTCAATATACCATAGAGGCTAAATTAGTGCACTCTATTCATTCACTAATTTTATCATATAATAATGTAAAATATTCTATAGTGGTTAGAATAAATGATCCTAAATATATTTCTATAATGAATGAATGTTCAGGATAATGGATCACAAAATATAGGAATAACAATATGATTGAAAAGGTTCATCACTCATTAAAATTATTTTATGCATGACATGAGATATATTCATCCATATTTATACAATTATCTGTAATCAAAACATGCTTGAAGATAAGAAGGTTTTATCCTAGACCCCATTACAATATATCTATATTAATTAAATACCATTCATATATGGAGAACAATCATTGAAATTGAAAAAGGAAGTAACCATTAAAATTTATTTTGGAACAAAAAATAAAATATTTCTCCAATCATGATGAATCTATTATATACCTTCGAATGATTCTGAGATCTTCACATAAATACTCTCAAACCACGAAATCCTAAATATATATTCATATAAATTATATATGTATCTGTGTTTAATTTTTTCTACTCAATATATAAACCTTTATAATATCTATGAAATAACATATATTCATTATTAATATATAATTGAACACCAACTAAATTCTTCTAATAGAGAAACATAAAATCTTTTATATTTCACACACATTACATGATATAACAAAAATTCTATAAGTAATTTAGTTAAAAGAAAAATGTTATTGAAAATAATAAATAATGACTTGTATAATATTATTCTATAAAAAATTAACTTCCACATAAAAAACATCACATGATAGACACTCCCATGTTCTTGAGAAATAAACATTCATGTTTCATCGAATATGAAGATTTTATTATGGACTATACCAAAAAAAATTAAAACTTATTTAGTCTCAAGAAAACATCAAATAATTTAATTTATTCAAAATATACATTCTAAAAACAATGATTGGTTCTAAATTATCACTGAAATATATAGAGTAATATCAAATAATTTTTCTTAAAAAAAATCAACCATGAAAAACAAATTCAAATTTAAAAAAAATATAATGAAATACCTAAACAATTTTGGACAATCTTATACATTAAAAATATTCAAAAATATTATCCATATAATCAAGATCTTAAATGTTACATAACATGTATCTAAAGAAAAAAAATTATCAAAAATTACACAAAATATCTCTAATGAAATGAAAATTCTCTAATATCAAACTTCCATAATGATTTGAAAATAAATACAACAATACCATCTGAGGACACTTCTATCCTTCCATTTGGATTTGTTTTCAATTCAAATATTCATTAAATTCTTCAATAATTTAAAATAATCAACCAACATTATTTATATTGATACTCCCCATGTAAAAATACATAGAATATATTTATCACTTCATATCAACATGTTAAACTCAAAAATATCTCCACAAAATTTTAAACTAAAGACCTCGTAAATGAATCAATTTTCCTATAGGATTTATGTGTTATTTGTAACCCTTATAAAACATAATCCTAATGAATATTTTTTAATGTAAATCCACTTAAATAAAAAATATATCCTTAAATTGGAAAAATTTGAACACCTATATTCAAATGTAATTTAGGAAAAACATATTCTTATAAAAGGTTAACAACAACATCTACCAATAATTTATTTATAAGAAAATATTTTTTATAGTATAACATTATATGAATTAAATTTTATTAAAATTAATATATTATTAATATTATTTGATCTAAAACTATAAATAATATTTTTATATAAATCAATAAAATTATGATTATCATATGAAATCTATAATGGAAACTTCAATCTAAGTTGATGATCTTCCAACTATTCCTCCATCCACATCACATGATATGTTAACTATATAACAAAAATATTCATATACTATTCTATACTAAATTTAAAAAATTAATAACTTTTTTAATCCCATGAAATAAAAATTTCTTCTAGTAAAAATAAACAACCTAAAATTGTCATTATATTATCAAAATTTCTACCTATAATGACATCAATATTTTATAAAACAATCTATCATTTTCTATTATTTGTTAGAATGCTATCAATATAGAATTAATATACCTATGAATTATCTTGTCCAAAAATATTTGATTTTAATGTGGATAAATTTAAAATCATGCACATAATATCACTATAAACTCAATACCATAACATATAGTAGTTAATTATTACGAATTTTCAATAATCCTTTTACATTTTTCTTAATTAATTACTTTTCCCCATTTATCATTATAATTTTTTAACAAATAAAATAGTAAAATACCCATAATCTGAATCTTAAATACCAATATTCATTAACAACTATATAATATAAATCAATTGGGATAGAAAAAATATCTTTTTCCTTGAGTAACATGATAACCCAAATGATATCTCATTTCCCTGAGCATTGAAATTTCAAAAGTGTTCCTCATCTAGGGAATAAATAATTTTAACATAACCACTTAATTACTTATACACTATAATGTCCTAAACATATATAAGGAAAATGATTGGTTATTTATTAGTCTAATTCACATACCAATTACAATAAGATCTTACCTAATCGAACTCTATAGATTTTAAATAATTATAAGGATCATAATACCATGATATATCAGATTTTATTATCTCATATATTTTCCTCTTCAGTTTCTAAACATATGTGCAAAAAAGTATGAATTAGAAAATCATTTGAATGATAATTATACATCTCATATTCTAATTAACAAGTCAAATATTCTGATTTCATGACCATTTGATAAAATTTATAATTACCCCAAATTAAAATAAATGAAATATTATGAGTATTTCCAATATTTACATAGGTGAAAAGTATCATCATAATAAACTCATTTAATTTATGAGAATCCTTTAAAAACCAACCAATATTTATTTCAGGACACTTTATTTTTCCATTTAGTTTATTTATAAAAACCTATTTTCACAATGAAATTATTATTCTTAGGTATTGAATCAAGATCCAATGTTTAATTTTACTTATTTATTTAATTATGTATATTATTCAATTATATATATATTCTTGATGTTTAAAGGTTCATCTACACTCTTATGTCCAATTTGAGAAAATAATCAATGATGAGTAACAATTCTAAAATTCATTCTTAATACAACACGAGCATTAGAAATTCCAATAATATTCTATATATAAACTCGATCCCTAAACATGGGAAATAAAATTATTTTACATATATTATTCTCATATTCATTATAAAAAATTGAATCTTTTCATTTAATATATCTAAATGTTTAGAATAATATCCCTCTCGTATTAATAATTCATCCCTACCATCTCTATTAAGTTCAATCACTAATTTCTATATATATTTTCTAAATTATGCTTAACAAATATCACACAAATACTTACTATCTATCAATTTTATTATTGAAACAAAAATAAAACAATAAAATTAGTCGATATCCTAAAAATATTTCATAATTAGTTATTTAAAATTTTAGATTACTTATATTATTTTAATAATCTAATGACTTCTAAAAATCTAAAATAGTTGGTATTTGAATTTATTTTAAACCATTTTCATGAGATGATATATTTTAATAAATACTCCAACAAAACCACTTTTTTTAAACAACTTTTTTAATTAATTTTATTTTGGTATACCTTGATTTACCATGTAAAACTAGTATAGTTATATCCATATTAATAAGTACTTTGTTATTTCTATCAAAAAAACCATTAAACTTTAATGTATATGAAGATCTAGAATCATATATGATACCATGATATTTAACATATCCTATAAAATTTACAAAAATATATTAAAATCCATGGAATGTTATACTATTCATGATGAAAACACTTTTTTCCTCATCTATAAATATCATTTAATTATTATATATATACATATAACCATGAATTTATTCTTCAATTACATAGTTGTAATTAATCATATAAATTCATCAATAATGTGTATAAAATATCTATCTCTATGAGTTTATTTAAGTTTCATTTATAAAAAAAAAGTCAGAAAGAATCTACTACAAAGGTATTATATTTGAAATTAGTACCCTTTTATATGAAATATTAAAAGTATTAACCTTTTGGAAATTATTAAAAAAACGTATCCCTCTCTCTCTATATCCCTACCCATTCCTCTTTATCTATAATTTTTGTGCACAGAAATATAATATTAAATATTCAATCTTGTTATCCTTGATAGGCATGAGATTAACAAAGGGTTGATAAACCAATGGGGGGGAGGGTTGAAAAACTAATAAAAATATATTTTATTAAAATTATTTATTTATTTAATAAATCAAAGTAAAAATCAGTAAATTCATAGCAAAAAATGATAATGATGAAAATATATAAAAATAAAGATACATGACATAATGAGTTGGTATGATAAGGAGTGTATGGTAAAATAATTCATAGATAAATTAAAAAATACATTTTTAGTCATATATGTTCTATGTAATATTGATATCTAAAATATAATAATAAATAGGAAGTAAATATATCAAATTAAAATCCAAAAAATGATGAGTGATAACATACATATCACTATGAAATGTTATTCATGCCATAAATAATACTAAAGTAAAGTAAATACTGATGTCATCTAATAAAAATTGAGAGTGAATTTAGAAAAAAAGTATAAATGGATAGGGAGCAAGAAATATTATAGTGGTTTAGAATAATAAATATCAAATCCCCTATTTTTATAAAAAATTTATGCTTCTAACCTCTTTCAATCCATGTGTATGGAGGTATATTTATTGGATTTATTTTCATCAAACCATATATATTTTCAATAATATTAACTATATGAGGAGACTATAGAGTCACTAAATCCAAAAATGATGTAGTGAGATAAGAAGAAAAAAAATTCCAATTGATTAGATCATCTCAAGAATCATGGTAGCATCCCATATAACTATTGATATACCTAGGAAGGGGTAATTATTCTTCCAACCATAGAAAATATCTAAAGGGATCCATCAAAGTATTAGTTAGGGCTCTGAACCATAATTTCAGAGGGAGAAATTTTATCTTTCTAACCCCCATATATCTATAATTGAAGTAACCTAGGGCATAGTGGAAGAGTGAAATATACATCATTTAAAATATTGGGATCAGATTCATGTTAGAAATGGATAATTCACTGACCCATTTCCCATACATCTAAAAGGATCCTGTGTAATTTAATTTAAGCATGAAAAATAAAATCAAATGAAAGCTTAATCAATAACTCATTCTTTTGAGGTTGCTTTTTTTGATTCAAACATTGTTGATGTATCGTGGCTATAAGAAACCAAACTAGACAACCTCTAGATCTTATACATGTGATCCAAAATTCCTTGATTTTTGATCTATTTTTTCTAGGGGCATTGGAAATTGAAGTTAATTATGACCTCCCTTCGACCACCTGAAAAACACAGACTCAATTGAGAAAGAATGATCGATCTGACCTTATTCTTCCTTCATAATCTCTCTTTTAGAACAATTGAGGAAAATATAGGATAAATACTCTCACTAAATTCATTAAAATGGTGGAGATTATAATTTAAGAGGTTAAAAAAATATTTTATACATAGGTTAAACTTTAAAAAATTACAATTTGATCCCTAAAAAGAAATAACATTCATCTTAGACCTTATCACACATGTATGAATTTATAAAATTATAATAAATGTCAGAAATCTTTTGTAACTCACTTTTAACACCATAAAATGTTACACGATAAAATATTAACCATTAAATCAGCCCGAAAGCTCTACAGAAAATTTAACAATCCTTGAACATCAAATGTTTATTCAAAAAATTATATTTTATCATATTCACTTCTATAAACAAATTTTATTAGATAACCTGAGAAATAAAATCAATTATAATTATTCTAAACATTAATAGTATAATTGAATTAGTATTAATTGTGACAATTTAAACTCTAATGTTCACATGCCCCCACACATGGGGCCTACATAGTCCAAAAATCATATTTATTAGAATGAGTCATACATGTTGATACACTAAATGTGTGACCCTACCAGTCATTATTCTAATAGTAGTGACTCCAACCCATAGACCATGATTCGTGTCTTGCAACCCATCGTGGACCTTAAATTGATAAGGAATTTCATATCTACGACTTCCTCTTATGGTCACATACTGTGATAATAAAATATCTATGTCTCATGATACCTCAAAAAGAAGGAGGAACACTTGTGTCATTATCGTTTTATTCCTTTATATGTTTTGTGACCTCTATAGAAAAAATTACCTTCTTGTACCATGGATAAGGATTGATGAAGGTACTACCATCTAGTCAAATTGGGCCCATGATAGATCTCATCCTCAACTTGGAAGTGTCATATTCTATAATGATCATTCATCTAATTTTATACCACTAATGATGCACCGAAAAAATTACATCATCGTGATTTCATTACCATGGTTTTTGTCTAGCATCAAAGTATGTGAAAAAATGGTACACACTGATAATGATCTCATGTTTGGAGACCAATATACATGTTGGTAGATATCAACATCTAATGAGACATGAAACATGTGGTTTTCCAATTTGAGTGTATGTTCTCATAATCTCACTAATAAGGACCACCATGTGTAAACTACATGAGAAGAAGTCTCACTGATTATGATCCCCTAGAAACAGATTGTTAGAAATCATATGTGTCTCCTTATTATGATGTTTCTAGACCATAGGACATATACATTTATGATTATTTTCTTAGTATCTCAAGGTTCTCATTATTTCTAGGAACTTATATAACCTTTTAACATGGCATGTTATCTAAGTACATTACACGTTAAATAGTGGATGTAGAAATATCAAGGATATTATAGTAAGAATAAACACATGTATATATAAAAATATACACGTGTAATGGTAATAAAAAGTACTATTAGTTGGGTATATGGAACGTACTATTACAACACTCCCACTTCTATTAGAGCCAACTTTTTAACTATACTTATTAGCTCTAACATGATAAGATCATGTTTCTTATGATATATGTATTTATTCAGGGGCCTACCATGTTTCCACTCCCTTTCCATTATGCTATTTGCGACATTAGATCTATGATTAAGACCTATCAAGAGATGATATCCCCAAGTATAACCATTTTTTCCACTCTCAAAACATGAAATCGTGTCTAGTACTAGTAATAGAATTATCATAATGATAAAACTTTACATAATAGTTATGATTCCAAGAATTATAACAAATATTTGTATATTTTACATTACATCATAGCTGCCTTAGAAGTCTGAACTTACTCATTAGTTTTTGATACTGATACCACTATCTTTTATTAGATTATCTTGATCATTAACTTATCTTAACTATGATATTAGATAAAACTAATTCAAAGAAGACCAATTCCACCCCATAAAAGCTAGTATACTTTCCTCTCCACATTCCTGGTAAACTTCCTTTGTACTTCTCAAGTTCAATTGGATTGTTATGAATGAATCCCTTATAGTTCACTTGGGGACAACAAATATTTACCTACTGTAAAGTATATATTGGAAATATCAACTCTTGTACTTATACTATAATATTTTATTGATCCATCACTAATGTATATGGAGTTCAAATCACAATGTTAATAACCTCCTATTTCCTGGACATGTCAAAATGAATAGATATTTTCCATGTGATGTTGATAAAAATTCTCTCTCAAATTGTTCCAACTTTTATTTTTTTTACTATGTCAGTATATATAAGATTTACTATGTCCATGAAACCTTTAGTGATACATCAGTAAATCTCTTTCCATAGAACACTGGTTTCTACATTAAGTCAATATTTAGAGATTTACTTCTATCTTGGTTTTAACTATCTTTAAGAACAATATTTTTTTTCATATGGTAATAAACCTATTTTACTTATAAAACAACAGAACTCCCACTAACCCCTGGTAGTCACATGGAAATGAATCATTTGAAAAAATTATTGAATGATCTAGTTACCTGCATTAATACTAGACTAGATTTCAGTAACATGAACAGTTATTGGAATTCAAGTATTTGACCATACCTTTTTAGTTGTGTTATGCAAACGTCTTCCACAATTTTCGGTCTTGAAATCCAGTGCTAAATAAAATGATCATATAAATTAGCTATGATAAGTAAAACTCTAATGGATTAAGGCATAAAGACATGGTATAATTAATCGATCCTTGTTTGTACCATTCTTGTATCATCCATGTATAATATCATTTGAATATCTACCATAATATTCAAATTAATAATCTTCATATACTATGATACATGGAATCCATTATTGAATTTCAATTGATCTCATCAATCTTAGGTAATTTCCATATAAATCATACATGTAAGAATTTTTATTCAATAAATAATTTACCCTCGTCCATAGTGAATATAAAACCATCACTATGGTTTTATCCATCATACATAGTTTGTTTCTCTGGAATATTCCTCTTCCATACCTCTTGTGGAACTAGTTCTTATGTCAACTATTTGTGCATCTCTAGAATTAACTAAAACCAAGTCAACATTTCTCCCACTATCTCAAAGGGATATGTGAGCCATTTATATAAATATAGTTTATAACATGAATATATCTTTTATATCGTAGGGATTTTAGTAATATCTATAGACAAATTTAGAGATAAACATTGTGTTTTTCCATGATGAAATTTTATTTATATCCTAATAGACTCTGTCCATCTAAATACATATTCTTCTGAAATAATGAATTTCTATCATACTATAACTCATATGATATCCATATTTCTTGATAGTCGACATGTGGTCTTCAGATAAGGTCGTTATTTTTGAATTATTTATTGAAAATAATGAATGTATTTGTAATGAATGAGTTTTAACATTGATACTCTTTTTACATACATCACAAATCCGTTGTCTATAAAGAAATGAGAATTTTTAAATTGTACGATGCTAAATTTTATTAATCAATGTTAACATTTAATAGTTTTCATCAATCCTCCTTATTAATATCATAAATTTGATGTGTATATGGTAATGTGCATTTAAGAATAACTCCACACCACATTATATTGATTAATGAATGCTTGGACAAGATATTCTTCGGGAGACGAGCCCAAAGCCTATTGTATCTTCTTATAAAGAATATTTCATACTTCAAAATCACATTACTTAACAACTTGATGGAATATTATGATTTATAGTTACCACTAGCTTACCCATGTAATTTTTCCCTCTCTCTTGCTGAACTAGTTTAAAGAGATTTATTCCTTACCATTATTTCTAAAGGTTTCTTGGTTTAAAAATAAGTAAATTTGTATGAAAATATTACCAATGTTATTTAACTCTGAAGTTTATAAAATTATATTGGGTATATCCTTGGTAAATTTTTAGTCATTCATGACAAATAATTTTCCTACTACAATAGGGTATATTGGTCTTAAATTTTATATTCATCCCACATTTCCAATGATTCATGTATCACTGAACTATGACATGAGTATTCGATACAAAAAAATCATTTCAAAATAGGAACAATGCATCCTTATGTCTAATAGATACATTAGATTAATGTTTTGGTGATACTCTAAATTTTCAACTAAAATAAGTAAACATGGTAAAATAAATGTTGTATACTTCTCATCACTAATTTAGGAAACACTTTTTCATTGCTACTTAGAGAACACTCCTTACTTTTAGTAGTGTTTCATTAATTACGTGGTTACTATATATAAATAATAATATTATATTAAATACCCAAGAAGAAAAACTAAACCATTACATATATTTGTTGAATTTTCCTGAAGAAGAAGCGACTAAATGATTATTCAATTAATTTAATTTCATTTAAACTTCCATAGATATATTTCATGATATTCTAAAAAAATAACCTCATTTCTTATACCTATTTCATTGAAGGACATTGTAAATGATCCTTTGGAATCACTCATTCTATTGGAATTTTTACCTCGTCATTCAAATTTTTCTAACTATGAAATAAAGATTAATATTTATTTCATGTTCTTATTATTTGGAAATCCTTACTTGAAAGGTAATGTAGCATTTTCTCTATATAGATCATGTTTTTAATCATAAAAAAATCAGATTAAATGGGTGAAAATGATACGATAACGAGATTCATTGAAATATTGTGGCCATATTTCAATATATACATATTTACTATAATCATCATCCATTAATATCAAACTTCACTTTCTCCTCAAAAACTTCTTAGAGATGAGACAACATGTAAAATCATCCATGACCTGATGTTGTATCTCCAACTTACATTGGATATCGATGATAGAATTCTGAAAAAAAACCATCATATGCATAATAAATGAGTCTCCTATAAAAAATTTTAACACCCTTACTTCATGAGGTAGCTTAATAGGTATTGGGGACACCATCACCTTGAATTTTTATACCATAGTACTTTATGCAAGTGACTTTATGACAATTGGAAATTCATGCGGGATAATACATTTAATTTTTCCATTTTTTTTGACAGTTTACATGGGGTATTACTTTGAATTTTTTAAAAATTAAAATAAAACATATTTTACATTAATCCTGGTTACCAATTTAAATATTACTAATTAATCATTAAATATCTCCCACTATTTTATTAAATTATAGGAACCCTCTATATTAGAATTAGAATACTCTATCTCTTGAGTATTCTAGTGGAAATGATCCTAGAACTTCTCCTCATGGTATAAAATATATGGATATTCCTCTACTCAGAGTGTCCAAGATAAGAATCTTATTGTCCAACCGTATTAACTTGTGTGTCCTTGATATGTTGAGTGGATTCCCATATACTTCAAATAATTACATTCAATTGATAAAGTATTTTCCCTTAAAAATGAAACATGATTGGTATGGATGATCCTTCTTTAAAAATTAATTTAAGTTAACCAATCAATCTAATAATAACTCCCTAGTATTAATAGGTACCCTCAAATATGGATGACAAGCATCCTAATAAATAGGTTTTTCTCAAATTTTTTTAATAGAAGGCGTTCAATGACTTTATATTTTCTTTGAGGGATTTGGTAATTTAATATCATGGAATGAAATCCTTTCCTATTTAACATGATTTTTCTATATGATCATTATCCCATGTTAAGAATTCTTTTAAATAGAAAACATTCACCACACATGTTCATTTTTTTCACATTATTATATATTATTATACTATGTGATTGTACATAATAAATTAATAATAAAAAACAATATCCTATTCACACAATAAAGTAAATAAATAATGATGTGATCATGAGCTGTTGACTATTGGTTAATATATAGTGTGAATAATGAATTAACTAAGACCTTAGATTAATTCCATAATTCAATACATGGCATGAATTATAGCACTCGAAACTCATGTGTACTTCACTTGTCTAGTTTATTCTTCCTATAAACTCAAAGTGAATCACAATGAACTCCTATGATCATTAAAATGTATAGTCAAACCTAGATTAGGAGAACTCACGGTCTTAAGTTACATTTTTATAGCACATAATTTTTTAAATGAAGGTCCTTATACAAATTGAATGTGAAGGGACAATGTGAAGATCATCAAAATAAAATAATTATTACATTCTATAAAACTGAAATGGAATATTAAATTAAATAAATACTATACAAAACATGCACATGTTGGTCTAAACTTATGATTAGTAGTAATGAAATTACATTGTATCAGAAAAATTAGATCTTCTAATATTAAACACAAGGGTATTTTTAATGTGTCAAAATTACTTTACAAAATTTCTTTTAATTATCGATACGCCAAAGATGAACTAAAATAATTTTATTAAATATTAGATAATTAAAATAAATTTCATATATTATATATATAATTTTCCAAGACTATTTGAACCTTAATCAGACACCCAAAAATTAATTTAAGACTAGTGATAGGTTAAATGGGTATGGCCAGTCAAACCCAGACTGAATTGTTCTTGACTGAGATTGGGTATCCATTTAAAGGACATATTATATATATATATAATAATTTTAAATTATTTTAATCTTCAAATGAAATATTTTCCCCTTATAAATATATATATATATATATATATATATTAAACAAGATTACTTGGGATATTTGTTCCCATTTAACTAAACAATATTCCATGAGGAGTTTTAAACTAGCTTCCATGGGAAGCTTTACCTTTTTAATTAATGTAGATTTATGAGAAGCATTAAAGTAGCTTTCCTGAGAATATTTATGCTTTTAATTAAAAAATAATCCATGAGAATCTATAAAATAGAATCCATGGGAAGCATCAATGTTTTTTTAAAAAAAACATCCCTTGATATGTGTTAAAATGTCTTATAATGGATGCTTCATTCTTTTAAGTAAATAAATTTCCATGGGAAGATTTAAATGAGCTTCCAATTAAAGCTTTATCTGCATTAAAAATGTTTCCAAGACAAGCATGTATTGAATAATGACTACCCCAACCAGATTCTTTTATAGTTGGATACTTAGAAACATACTTACATCATGATATAACTAAAATATATCACACTGGTATCCCATTAATTGATGCATGAAATGAAAAATTAATTTGTGTAGAACCTTTTACTCAAAACCTGTCGATCTTCAATAGACCATATCTTGTATATACAAACTTAGATCGACATGCTGTTAGTTTCATTGGGATTGAATCAACATACTATTTAAGAAAAATAGAAAATTTAATTGAAATTTATTTTTCAGATAAAATAATCACATGTTACCTTTGATACCAAATGAAAGAACTCATGGTTCTATTGAAGCATCAAAGAGACACAATTTAAAATTTCGGGTTTGGATTCTTGTTAAAATCAAAGAATCTATATAACCTATTACCAATATTTCTAAAAGTATCATTTTTAATTCAATTTAATCATGAAAAATAAAATCAATATAAACCATAAATGGTACCTTATTTATTTGACGTCACATATTTGATTCTCTTACAGTCGAAGTGTCGCAGCTGTCTGATGAAAAAATGGATTTCCTCTAGATCATACACAAATGCTCCACAATTCTACAATCATCAATCTATTTTCTTAGGTGATAGAATAAGAAATTGATGAGATTTATAATGTCCATTTGATCGCCTAAATAGTGAAAACTTGATCGAGAATGTTGGATGGACCCGACATTGTTATTCCATTTGAATATATCTTTACAAACATGAGAGGAGAAGAGAGAATAAATTATCTCAGTAAATTCATAAAAATGGTGGATCATAGAATTCAGGAGGCTAAAATGAGATTTTATACTTAAGGTATATTATCCAAAATTTTACTATGGTCCCTAGAAAGTAATAACCATCATTTTTGACATTTTCCCACATGTATGAATTAATAAACATATAAAAAATGTCAATAATATTTTATCACTCACATGTAAAAATATATAATGTTATGTGATAAAATATGAACCATTAACTCGGACAAAAAACACTCCAAATAATGCAAAAATCCTTCAACATCCAATGTTCATCTAGAAATTTATATTTTCTAATATTGACATTAATGAACAAACCAATTTTGAATACCATGAGAAATAAATTCAATCATCATAATTATAAACATGAATAATATATTTGAATTAGTTTTAATTATGACCAATTAAACTCGAACATTCACTAGCCCCACACGTGGTGCCCACTTCGTCCTAAACTGATATTCATTAGAATAGGGGGAACTTGTGGATACACTATGTTTATAAACTTTTAGGTCCTTATATAAATATTAGTGAGTCCAACCCACAAACCAAGATCCGAGTCTAGAAACCCATTATATCCCATAAGGAGGTAAGTAATGTTATAGTTGTGAATTCCCCCTATAAACACTTACTGTGATAATATAATATCTTTGTATTGTGATATCTCATAAATAAGGATGAACACTTGTCTAATCATCATTTATTTGACTTATATATTTAATGACCTTGCAGGATGAACATACCTTCTTGTTGAATTTTAATGGATTTATGAAGGCACTACCATCCTGGTCATCCTAGGCCCACAAGATATCTCTTCCTTAACTCAGAAGTGAGAAATTCTATCTTGATCATTCATCCAATGTCATACCAACAATTATGCACTTAAAAAAACTACCTCACCACGATTTCATTATAATGGTTTTCATCTTTCCTCAAAGTACATGATAAAATGGAACAAAATATTAATGATATCAGGTATGGAGACCAATACTCATGTCCTAGATATGAACAACCCATGACACTCATAACATGTAGTGTTCCTATTGATAAGTATATCCCTATAATCTCAATACTCTAGATCACCATGTGAGAACTTCATGAGAATAAGTCTCAATGCTTAGATCCCCCATCACCTAATAGTTAGAAATCATATGTGTCCTGACAAAATGATGTATCATTAGAATAGAACATATATATTTAAGATTACTATCATAGTATCTCAAGGTTCTCATTATAGCTAGAAACTACTATAATATTTGGATATGTCATGTAGTATAAGGACATTAACATTTAAATAGTGGATGAAAAAAATATAAATACTATTATGGTAAGAATAAAAACATGTATATATCAAACTGTATACATGTAATGGAAAAAAATTAATGTTCAATTTGTGTCTAGGGAACTAACTATTTCGACTATAATATCACCATAAGGTCTTTTGTACCCCCCCTATCAAAAACTGATCCTTCTTGTTTTTTTGGATTTTTATCTCCTCCTACTCCATTTCAGGAATAATTCAAGAACCATTAATAGTGATTGATAAGTTGAGGTAATTATTTTTCTACGTGAACCTTATTTCACAGTCTCTCTCACTGCTATATTTTTACCTTCAAAGAGCTCAAATGAGAGGATTTTAAATCAATTTAGCGATTTATATGACTTAAAGATAAATATTCTACTAATATTCCACATTATTACTTATAGTAGTTCATGTTAGGTGGTACATGAACATTCCAACATGTTTATATGATTTTCGTGTGATGTGTAGTTTTTGATCATTTTGAATTTGTGAACTTAACTTATTACTAATATCAATTATTATCCTTTAACCTATCTGAGTTGGTTAAGCTTGTTTTAGGAAATTATTGATCCTATATGTATAGTTATTTGATTACATAGTCTCCAATGGGTAGGAAATTGTAATATATTATGATGAATCGTTTCCTAAAAACCCAATATGATTTTTATTATCCTTATTATGATATTTTGGACCATGCTGGGTTCCCAATGTCAACCATTAATAAGTTGATGTGAATTTATATTTATAATTAGATTAGTGTCGTATTTAGAATTAATTCATTAGTTATTATAAATTAGTAGTGGTTTATTTGGAATTCATAACGGTTAATAACACCCTTTTAATGATTAGATGGTTGTAGATATAGTGTACCTCAGTTATAGCCAATAAATAGTGAGTGGGTGTGTTGAATGACCTATTTTTTATTATGAAGTTTATTGAACACCATACTGTGTTATGAGTGGATATATATTTTGGTTATTATGTGAAATATACCTTTGTTAGAAGAATGATATGGACATGGGATGTCACTTAAATATTCATAGTATTATTATGAGTGAGGATCAATATTATTTAGGGATAAAATCATTATAGAAACAATACCTCCTATCTCATTTATATTTATATTTTATTGAAAAGGGATAATGATTCATTAAGGATGAGATTATTATACACGTGAGAGACTTTCCCATTTTTTTATATTTTTATGAGTAGGGATCAGGATTACATAGAGCTAAGATTAGTATAGAAATGGGTTACCCTTCCCATTTTCATTATATTTTCATGAAAAGGAATTAAGATACTTTAGGGATGAAATTGTTTTAGTTATCAAGATTCCTTACAATTTTTAATTTTGTTTTTATGAGTAGGTAGTGAGATTAATTTGGATTGGGATCTCTATTGATACGAGGTTACCCTTTATATTTATCTATATACTATTTTCGGTCAAGGTTTAGATTCCCTTTGGACTAAGATCATTACAAGAATAGGGATGTACTACCCTACCATCCATATAATATGACATGTTATTTGTTAATAGTCCACAACCACTAGTAAAATAAGGTATTGTATATCCTTGGGTGTCTTGTTCAACAACAAGTATCAAATGGTTATTATTGTTATTGGTTTTTCAATTTAATATCTTATCACATAGTCAATGTATTTTTATATACAATATTTTATTATGGGCACTGTTGGAGGTGTTCTATAGATTTTTACTGACAAAATATATGAGAATAATAATAAATATTCAAAATTCATAGTTCCTAACATAAGTAATAGAAATTTAAATTCTATATATTGATGATCCAATGTTTCATGGTCGAATTTGGGATGCGGGACTGTATAACAGTACATGATTTTATGGTATATTTGTTTTTATTAAATTCGAGCTATTTGATAACATTCACTACAAAAAACAGTGAACATTTGATAATAATTATTATTATTTATAAAATAACGATCATTTTATTTTATTTAAAGGAGATATAATTATAAAAAAATTCTTATTTCACTCAGGAAATACTTTTGATCCCAAAGAACTATTTTAAATATTTTATTTATAAGAAATTTTTTCATCATTAATGTTTTATTTAAATTTTAATATCACTTATTAAAATATTAATGCAGTGTTTTAAAATTTTAAAAAATTTTATTTAAAATTGTATAAAATGAATTCATCGGTTATAAATGAAAATAAACAAATTTGAATGTAAAAACGAAATTTATTTTTAAATATTCAATTATGAATGTAATGTATTTATATCACAATAAATTAAATTAATCACTATTAATTAATTATATTAATGAAATTTATAAATTATATATTTAATATAATGTTTTAACATTTATCTAATGGTTTTTAATAGGCGTGGAATGAGAATAAATTCAGTTTTAATCTTCTAATGAAATATTCATAAGACAGTTTTCATTGTGTTTTTCACGATAATATTAAAATTAATATTTAAAACCTATTAGAATTGAATCATAAGAAATATATTCCATATTTGGAATTAGAATATAATTTTTTAACGATCCACTTTGATTTTATGTCACTAGTGATAGTAATTGAGGTAAAAATTCATTACTATGGTAAAGGTTAAAAAAGGGATAATGAGGGTACAGACTAGTGAGATAAGGGGTAAAATTACCTAAAAATTTATATAAATCACATTAGATGAATTTATTCTGATCCTATATTATCTTATTTTTAATTTTTGAACTAATTTAGATCCAATTTCACTTGAGGGTGAATTTATTATTTTTTAATATTTTTTAATAATTACAAGTGTGCCACTCTAGTAACATATAATGGGAACCTAGACTATTCTATTATCGACACCCTTTAATCAATTTATTTTAACCAATATCATCCTAAATAATATCCTAAAATACTTTTACAGTACCTTGGTGGGCTGGTCTTCACAAAAAATACTTCCAATAATCTATAATGTGCATTTCAATAGTTGATACACAAATAATAGGTATATCCTCTTACCTATATTTTTCACTATTATTTCTTCTTAAAACCATTTTATTTTTTTATAACTATATTAACATGATGGAAGAAGGATATTTTATCCAATGAGAATTTATTATGAAAATGGTATATCCATTGTCTATATATTTCCCATTTTTTAGGAAATTTCAACATCACTTATGTCTACATGTGGACTATAACTTCCATGAATCATTGTGATTTTTTTTCAATTCTTAGTTACATGGATGATCATAAGGATATATTATTGAATATATTTTATATTTATGATATAATTATGATTCTAGAATTTTAATTTATTATTTACCTTTCTTTCTTACTAAACATCAAAAAGTGAAAAACTTCACCCGTTCATATGTACAGACTACCAAATCCATGAAGAGATGTAATACATTTTCACCAATGGTTATCACATTATATATAATTAATATAGGAAAAAGCACCATGAACATTGGTTTTTAAAACTATCAATTTTTTATAATGATATGTCAATATAAGGGATGTTGAAATTGGTACTTTAAACATTAGTTTTTGTAAATCAGTGTTCAGAACCATTATAAAGCAGAAAATATATAAGGATTTAAATGTCAATTTTACTAAAAAATAACATTGGAAGTCTTCAGAATAGGATTTACAAACATATTTTAAATAAAACTATAGTGGATAGTCCTCATGGAAGTATTTTAACATGGTTTTGTTGTAAAAATGAAATTTAAATCAATCCCAGATACACATTTTGTAATATCATGAGATTTTAAAAGGAAATAATATGTTTGATCCACCACACCAAACATAAACAAAGAACTAAATATTATTACTTAAATGTGAATATTATAACCTGGTAGTTAAATATGAAGGAACGGAAAATAATATGAAATATATATAATGCTCATAATGACAATCCATTTTTTAATTTTATTGAAAACCCACTTTGAGGGTAAGTGGGAACCTACATAAGAATTCATTCAGTATCAAGTCACACCCTCAATAAATACAAATTATAGAATTCAAATATCAAAATAACAAAATATGAACATATCACTGTGCCAATACCATCACCAGACACACTATTTTAAAAATTTAAAATAGACCATCATCATCATAAATCCCTCAAATCCTGTGATCCAAACATGGAAAATGAATCAACTTCATTAAGGAAAGTCACATCATATCTACACATCGTCGCCATCATCACATCACCTTGTTGTCTTATCAATACTAGAATTCACCCCTGCAAGATACAACAAACAACATGAAAACATCATCATTGTCCAACATAATCATCATCTTCAATGATTAATAACCACATTAGGACACCAAATATAATCGATCACCTGAAACCATCTTCACCACAAATAAAACCAACAATAAAACACTAAAGAAACAAAAAAATTAAAAACAAATCCATCAAATCAAAATCACTCCAACTCTGGTAGCACCTTTAATCCCTTCAAACTCTAAACCAAAAATCCCAAAACAATGTAGCTACCACTACACCAAATCCAAATAGGAGATTCATATAGGAACATGGGGTTAGAGAAGTTTGTGCAGTCAAATAGCTCTTCAGCACAAAACTGTCCTTGGGCCCAAGAATCCTTCCAAAAATTTTCATATTAGGTGATTTGAATTTGAAAAAATTAATTCCATAATTGGATTCAGAATTTATAAATTTGGTAAATAGGTCCCTTTAATTTTTTTCAATATGAATAATAACCTTGGTAATTTTTTTACCACAATAAAGTGTAAATTTGGCAATTTAGGTTAAAAATAAAATGATGCTAAAAGTTAGCCAAATATTATTTTATGAAGATAATTTGACCCATAACACCTAAGGATCTAAATATAGCTATTTAATGAACAATATTCCTTCAAAATGAATTATATAATATTTAAAATAAAATAATATCACAAAATTTCACTTTCTTTGTCTTAAATATCTCTTTTGTGTCCACATATGTAAAAGCACAGGTTATGAAAAAATAAAAATTTTATATTAGGATTAAATTTTTATTTTTATGGTATTAATTTATTATAAATTTTTATTTGTGAAATAATTACATTTAGTTATTATTCAGCAATAATGTAGTCCATGTTCATGTAGATGAAAAATCAATAAAATTATTTTAATAAAAATGATAAGAACTATTAAAATACCATAAAACATGATTAAATATTAATGGTCATATATATTATGACTGAAATCATATGAGGTTATAATTAATGACCATTTAGTGCCACATAATTATGATTAATACCATTATTGTATATAATTTAATGAAAAGTCAAACATTTCACATCATATTTTTTATAAGTATAATATTTTTAATATTGGGATAAAATTACATATTCTCTACTATAAAAGTTATTTATAAAGATAACATATTTTTCTATATCATGGTAATTTATTTATAATTTATTTAAAATTAAATAATTAATTATAATAATTACAAAATGATGATGTAGTAATTATTCAACTAATGAGGAAAATTAAATAAATGACATTGAAATTATTAAATGAAATATAATTTTAATTAATAAATGTTACCCATGAATTTTATAGCTAACTATGACATATTAGTAGTGTATTAAATTATTTTTTTCTAATTTATATTTCAAGTTTTATTTTCATAATGTCAATATAATGAATTGTGTCAAAATTGATAGTAATGAAATTTTATGAAAATAATATATTATTAAGTAACATAAAAATAATAAAAATTTAAAAACACAAATAGATTATTATAAGCTATAAAATGTCATAAATGGGGTATTTAAAAACAATTTTGACCATATATTTAAAACATTAAAATGTTTTAATATTCAAAAATAGGTTAGCATAGTTAAAATTAAAACGGGTTATCTAAGGGTTAATCAAAATGATTAGGTTTAACATAATACCAAAATATGTCTAAAATCTACTGGATGAATTGATTATAAATTTATCTCACCATTTATTTGAATGAGTTCCCATTTTTATGTATTTTTATTGAGATTGAATTTATTAAAAATTAATAATTTAGAAATTCCAAAAGTGCCCATCACCACAATTATAAAAGCGAACCTCCTGCCTCACTTCAATTCCTCTACTTGAGCTTTATATCTTCAAAATAATATAAAAATTTATCTTATAAACCTCCCTATCGACATTATAGAGTTATTTGTATTCTCGAAATACAAAACCTATATCCTTTTAGAGGAGACTCAAAGGAGATGTTTCGAAGAAGATGTATTCGCTCTAACCAATCACTTTCTTTTTTCTACTCTTCCATAAAACCTATAAAATATATTACGTTTATCATAAAATAATAAATTAGTTAACCTAAATATTAATAAATTATATTATGACTATTAAATCATCATCATACACCCTCTTTAACATCAAACTAGAAGTGAATGTATTTCTCATGCGTATGTACGTGTTACCATCTCCACGTAGAGATACAATTCATTTTTCATCACCAACTTTTATGGATGGGTATTATGATGATTTTAATGAATATATATATATATGATATAAAAATAATTATGTAAAATATGAATTATTATTTACATTACAATCATTCCATCAATCAAAAAATGAAAACATCATTCATACATACGTACGACCTACTGTCTCCATAAACGATGTATTTCAATTTCTATTTCTAATTTATATGAAAGAATATAAATATATAGATAATAATTATATTTTATTTTTATATAATGAATAAAATTATGAAAATTATGGGAACAAAGATAAAAGTATAAGGTCTAAGACTTCCAAACCAAAAAAATATTGGAAAACCAAGCAATTATCGCCCAGAATAGTGATTTTAATAACAAGATATGAATAAAAAGATTATAGGAAGTTATAAATAAATCATAAATTTTATGATAATAATATTATTATTTGATAAATATATAGTAAATCCATATTTATTACACATTATTTTTAATAATGAATAATATAATTTGAGACTTGAGGTAAGGGAATTCTTACATCAATTTTTGATTCATTGGGTTAAACTTCTATTTCATTGATTATGTCACCCTACGATTATATGTGAAATGAATTTTTATTATATTATGTTTTATTTAAACTTGATTTATGTTAATTTAAAAAATTAAAACAATCTATTATTTTGATTAATGCTCTCATCAATAATATGATCATTGTTAGGGAATTTCTAGTCTCACTTTTATTTCTATGACACTTCTGCCATATTCAACACTCATTTATTTTAAGTTATGTATATAAATCCCATAAATTAAATAAATGATCCTTATACTTAAATTTATGGGAATTTACTTATCAATTTAATGATATATCTATTTCATGGGGTTTACGGTTCAAAAGTTATCAAATTGTTAAGATAATTTAGTCTCGATTTTCAGTCTTTAAGAAACCTATTATGCTATGAAACTTTATTTGTTTATGAGGTGTATATAAAGAATTATTACATGTTATATCATGAATATAATTCTTTTAATGATATTATATGCTTCATGTAATTTTATTCTCTCTTCTTTCATAAAGCTGTGTTCCTTAAAAATAATGTTTTCAATGTTTTTTTTAAAATGTTCTAAATGACATATTATGAATTTTCAAGGAAAATGATTTAAAAGATGTTTAAAATGGGTATTAAAGATTAATTTATCAGTATTAAGGGTTATTTTAATTGAAAAATTTCTTCGAAATGTTTTATGATATTGAAAATTTTTTTATAGAAGAAATGATATCTTCCTTATGAATTATTTTCAAGTGATCTCTCAAAATTAATTTTCCATTTAAGATAACATTATTTTCTGTTACTTATACTTCATTGGATGTATTTTCAAAGATACTATCCCTATTAATTCAATGGTTTTTTATGGAATTATATTTATTCAACACATTTCTTTTCCATGCGTTATGTTTTGATGGAATGTTGTTTATGAACCCCATTATTTTATGGGTTCTGATATGATGAATGAATTATGTTCTAATGGAACAAATATATATGGTTGAAATTATGGGATGGGTGGGACATATATCTCCCTCCAATACATTTGGTAAAAATTTATATTTCATGCTATAATGATTATAAATAAGTATATAGGCTTGGTTTACTATGGGATGAAGTGGAAACTCGATCCACTACAAATAAAGGACTGAAAATTGGGATGGTGGGGTGTTCCACCCAGTAGGTGTAGCCCCCATTAAGTTGCCTATTTAGTTTTGGGATGGTTCTTTGACATATATGGAATGATATTACATGTTTTTATATCTTCCAAAAATTTCTTATCTTATTCATATATTGTCCATTCATGTATTATTCTCTTGATTCACCCATGATTCATGACTTATGAACTATCAATATTTATTCCATGACTCAACTATTAGATCTTTTATATGGAGGGTATGATCTAATAATTTTATTCTAATTTTCTTATAGACTTATGTTTATTATTATTCTTATGTATCTCCCTTTTTTATCCTTACTATGAATATGAGTACAACCTTTCATATGTTTCCTTACCCCAAGATAGGAAGAAAGGTTCTATATAGTATATATCTATGAATCGTGCTAGACATGGAGAAATTTTGGGTGATAATATTGATTTTTATGGTCCAGTATTTTATTTTGAAAATATATTTAAGAGTTTGTCCAAATTCTATAAAAAAATAAACCTAAAAGGTACTTAGGTATGTATGTGATCCATTATTTCCTTTTGATGTTGTATGTTTTAATTGAAAAAATAAGTAAACATTTATAAATTTTATGTTTTTATAATTGGATATGGAAGTGAGGATTTGAGGATAGTATATTTTATATAAGAGTAAGGTTTTGAAAAATTTTGTAGATTTGGATGTTTTCATGATATGTTATCTTAAGAGTTATAGATACAAACATAGGTATATAAGAACATATGTTCAGATTATTATAAAACCCTTTTTATATTTTAAGATATGAAATTTTAAGGTGACCAATGATATTCAAAGAGACATTTATTTTATGAGGTAATTAATGGTTATTGAATTTTGGGATACATAATAAAAGTTATGATATAACCTTTGAGGTTTAAAAAATTCCATAATGTTGAATATGTTATAGTTATTATTGATGATATTTATGAAATTATAGGAATTTTATATTGATTATATTAATATTTTTTAGATAATGGACATACCATAGGATGAGGAACAACCCATCACGTCCGGAAAGGCCACAAGAATTGAACCCACGACCAAAGGGTGACAAGGGTGTATCACCTACCAATGGGCTACATGAAGTTTCAATTAGTATTTAATTCTCATCTTTAGTCAAACTATTTGATGGATAATTTTTATTTTCTTTTTGGGAACATAATTTTGATCATATAGATAAACATGAGATTAGAAATTGGTTTGGTGTTAATTGATTAATGGCATTTCAGAAGACATTCAATATGTTGTGGACCTGATAAGATTAAGTTAAATTGAAAAATATGGGATTTTATTTGATTAATAATGTTTAAATTATATTTTGGAACCATATATGAGTTTATTAAGGATTTATGGTGATTTAGGTTATTTATAAAAATGGTTGATGCACCTTGAGGATTATTAAGGAAATTAATTTTTAGTAAGAGGAAATAAAGGTGAGTGATGTTATTTGGAGATAATGTTAAAATTTTACTTAGAAGAATATGTGATCAAATCATTTGAGTTTTGGGTTTCAGACTTAGTTTATGATATTTTTGAGTAATTTTGATGTGAATTATTTGTTGAATGGTCAATGGTGAACTTTGTGTTTTATTGATATAATTGAATTTTATTTTTAGAGAATTATATTATCTTGTACTAAATATTTTGGGTTTGATAAATTTATAATGATAGGGATAATAGTTTTTTATGTTTTTTATGGATTTTTAATTTATAAAATTTGATTTTGATATTACAGGAATGAAAAATTCAACATGAATACTCATCATTTAGAGAAAAATATGAGTTTGTGGTGGGAATTAATTATATGATGAAACTCTAATTTTCATGTAATTATATTTCCTTATGTTCATAGTATATATGCTAAAGGATTTAACCCACTCTAGGAAAATAATCTTTAAACAACAAATAAAAATGTTAAATAAAAATGTTATCCGTTTACTTTTCATACTGAGAAATCAATTTTCTCTTAACTCATCACAGAATAATGGTTTTGAAATGGATAACATTATAATCCCCATGTTCACTATTCCTCTCTATCAAAACATTATAGTTAGTTTTCTCTTCCATTCCACTATTTTCCTACATGGAATCATAGTACGTGTTATCTTAAGTGACCTTCATACTTTCCTTACTCTCTATTAAAATAGATGTTTTATTTACATTTTTCAATGTGGGATTTCAACAAAAGTATATTGAAAATTTAAAAAATTGGTTATTGAGAAAATGTTCATATTGAGAGGGGAAAATTTATTAAAGGGGTGAGGAGAATATAATAACCTGATATTTTAAAATGAAATACTATGTTTTATGGTGTATAAGATACACAATACTGAACATTAAAAAACTAAATATTATTATTTAAATATAACCAGTACAACCTAGCAGTTAAATAGATAGGTATGATTAGTACAATGAAATTTATATAATTGTAATACTTATTTATAATATATTAATTCTTTGAAAATAATTAAATTATTTTTAGTAAAGTCATTTTATTCATAAACAACACATTTTCTTCAAAAAAATAAATTTTATTTCTTTTTAGGTACAGGTAATGCAATTAATTTATTGAACCTGTAGAAATTTTATTTTAAAATTTTAATTTATTTTTGAAATCATAATATCAAAATTGTACAATAGTGAAATTTTGATAATTATCAAAATAGTTTTAATTTTTAACTAATAGTATAAAAATAAGGTTTTTAATGAAAACTATATTTTATTTGCATTTAAAAGTAAAATTATGTTTTCTATTATCTTTGAAATCTAATTAGTTCCATTTTATTTAAAATAATCTAATTATGGTTTCTTAAATTGATTTAACACTATAATTTACTATATAAACTTTTTAAATGAAAATTTTCATTTTTAAGAAACAATATTTTTTGTTGCATTTTTAATGTATTATTTTAAATTTAATTCTAAAACATATATTTTTTGAATTTAAGAATTTAATACATATTTGGATTCAAAATTTCCAAATTTTTTAAATATGTACATTTTATTTT
This sequence comes from Viscum album, assembly GCA_963277665.1. Classification (NCBI taxonomy): domain Eukaryota; kingdom Viridiplantae; phylum Streptophyta; class Magnoliopsida; order Santalales; family Viscaceae; genus Viscum; species Viscum album. The sequence continues at coordinate 82,963,219 of OY728122.1, forward strand.
CTCTCAATATAAATAGTAGCATTGGTAAAATTTTATTTACCATGTTAAAGGGTAAATTGGGTAATTTAGGTGAAAAGTAAAATGATAAGAACAATAAAATAATCATAACACTTACCTAATTTTTTTTGGATGTTGTTAATTCCACCATTATCATATATGTATTGAAATTGACTTGATTATTGGTCACCTTTTCATGAAAATTACTTTTATAATATTTAAATCAATGAATGTTTGAAAATGTCACATTCTTTCGCTTAAATATCTTTTATGTGTCCACATAGGTAAAAAATTAGGTTATGGATGAATATAATAGATTATATTATGCTTTAGTTAATTATTTTTTATGAAATTACTTTATTTTAAATTTTTATACCTGAAATAATTACCTCTAATTCTTTTGAAACACTGATGTAGTGCTTGTTCATGTAAATGAAAAATAAATAAAATGATTTTATTTAAAATTAAAAGAACAATTCAAATACAAAAACAATTGAATAAATATTATTTTATGATAATATCTAATCCATATTCATCCAATGATAGAGTTAATGTCCATTTTAGCCACATAAATAGGATTATTACCTTTATATAATTTAATTTAATGAGAATTCAACCATGTCACACTCTTATTTTTACTATGTATAATATTTGAGAGATGGAGTTTAAAAGAGAATATTATCGTCTAGAAGTATTATTTTTAAATAAAAAATAATTATATATATGATGATAATTTAATTTTAATTTTTATAAATTAAATAATGACCTAAAATAATTACACAACGATGATGTAGTAATTATTTAAGTAATGGAAAAATTAAATAAATGATATTACCAAAAATGAATGAAATATAATTTAAATTAATTAAGGTTAAACACGAATTTTCAAGGTTAATATGACATATTAGGTGTTTATTAAATTATTTTTCTTGAAGGTATCTAGATATTTTGATTTCCGTCATGTTAATGTATTGAATAGCGCCAAAATCGACAATAATGATATTTTATGAAAATAATATTTTATTAAAATATTTAAAAATCATAAATAATATTGTAAAATAAAAAATTATTATTATAAGTTATAAAATTTCATACATTTACTATTTATGTAATATTTACACAATATATGTACAGAAAATAAAAAATTTACTATTAAAAAAATGGTAAGTGTAGTTAAAATTAAAATGGGTTAACTAAGGGTTAATCAAAATGATAAAGTTTAAAATGATAACAAAAAACTTCTAAAGAATATTGGTTGATGAAATTAAAACATTAACTCATAGTATATTCTATTATATATCATTTTTGTTGTATTTTGATTGATATTGAATTTAATATAAATTAATATTTAGGAAATTCCCAAAGTGCCCCTCACCTTAATAATAAAAAGACACCACCTCCCTTCCTTTATTTAATCTTGTTGAGGCATCTAGATCGACCATAATATTAAAAATTATTTTATCTAATTCCCTAAACATAATATTGAGGTTCTATTCTTCTCAAAATACCATAATTAGAGCCTTTAGAGGAGATCCAAAGGAGATGTTTTGAAGAAGAGGTAACCACCCTAGCTGAGCACTTTCTTTTTCTAATATTCCGCAATTCATATAAAATATATAATTTTTGTCGAAAAATAATGAATTTAATAAACTAAATATAATGAAATGTCATTCTGATTATAAAAATGCAATCATAAACCCTCTTTCTCATCAAATAATAAGTGAAATCATCACTCGTGAAAACATATGGCTTAACATATCCACATAGTGATAAAATTAATTTATCATCACTATATTTTATGGATTTTTATTATGGTGGTTTTAATTCATATATATATATATATATATTATATAATAATGACTCAGGAAAATTTTAATTATTATTTAACTTTCTCTCATTCCATCAATTGAAAAATGAAAACAATGTTGAAGCATATGTCCAGCCTACCGTTTCTATGAATAGTGTAATTAATTTAATATTTCTACTTTGTATGAGTGAATATAAATATGTATGTAATTAATATTTTTTTATATGATGATTAATATTATGATTGTTATGTGAAAAAATATCAATGTATAAGGGCCTTTACTTCTGAACCAAATCAAGCTTGAAAACAATGTAATTATCACCTAGATCCGTAATTTTAATAATATAATACTAATAAATAGATGATCAAATGTTATAAATAACTCATAAATGGTATAATAAGTATATTTTTATTAAATAAATTTATAATAATTATATATTTGTTATACAAAAGGTTTCAATGTGGACAAATAATGTTAACACCTAAGGTAAGATAATTCTTAACTAATTTTTTGAGTCATTGGGATAAAAAAATATTTAATTGATTCTATCACTATATGATTATGTGAAAAATGAAATTTGTTTTTCTTATTTTATATTAACACTTATTTATATGGATTTATGGTGAAAAAAATCTATTGTTTTTTATTAATTCCCACTTTAATGATATGATAATTGTAAGGGAATTTCTAGTCACAATTTTATTTTTATAAGACTTATGACATATTCACTGCTCGTTTATTTTTTGTTGTGTATATAAATTCCATTAAAAATAAATGATACTTGAAATTAATTTTATGGTAATTTACATATCCATTCGAGGATCTCCCTCTTTAATGTGGTTTATAGTTCAAAAGTTATCAAATTGGTTAGATAATTTTTTCCCAATTTGTATTCTTTGAGAAAAATGGTATTATATGAACCAATATTGTTTCATAATGTGTATATTATTACCTTTGAGTTGTTTTATCATGAATATCTTTATTTTAATGATATTATATGTTTTTTGTAATGTTATTCTCTCTTCGTTAGGAAAACCATGTTCTTTCAAAATAATATTTTATACGATTGTTTTAAAAGTGTTTTAAATTATCAATTATGAATATTAATTGAAAAGGATTTAAAAGTGGTTGAAAATGGTTGTCAAATATTAATTTACATTTTTAAATATTATTTTCATTGAAAACAAAATTCTAAATTTTTTATGGTTTTAAAAAGTTTCTTTTCAAAGAAGAAAGATTATTTTCCTTAAGAATTATTTTCAAGTGATCTCTAAAAATTATTTTCCATTTATGATAACATTAATTTATGTTACTTATTCATCATTGGGGTTATTTTTCAAATATACTATATCTATTTTTTCTATAGTTGTTTTATGTTCATGATGGAATGATATTTATAAAACCCATTTCTCTTTCATGGTTTTTATTATAGAATTATTTTTATGAAACCCATTTATTTTTATGGGTTCTGATATGATTAATTAAATATGTTATTGTGGAACAAATATGTGTGGTTTTCTTTATTTGATGGATGGTAACAATATTTCCCTCCAATGAATTGGGTAAATATTTAAATCTCATGAGATAATTATGGGAAACAAGTCAATGGGCTTGATCCAGTATTGGAATAAGGATAAACTTGATCCATTATGACAAAAAGACTATGACTGGGGATGGTGGTGTGTCTCACCTAGTAGTTATATTCCCCATAAAGATCCTTGTAATGTTTTGGAAATTTGAGTTGACTTATGGGGAATGATATTACATGTTTATGTTTTTTTCATAGATTCCATATCTTATTCCTATGTTATTATTTCATTATTAAGCTATTGATTCCCACATGATTCATGTATTATGAACTATAAATATTTATTCCAAGACTCATGTATATAATATTTGATATATAGGGAATGATCTTCTAATGTTATTATCATATTATTATATCATTATGATCCTGATTATGCTTATGTATCTCCCTTTTTTATCCTCACTGAGAATTTGAGCTGACCCTTTCTTAAGTTTTCTTTTCCTAGGTTGTGAAGAATGATTTTGAGTAGGATATCTATAAGAATAGTGGTAAAAGTAAAGAGATTTTGGAACATAAAATTGATTTTTATGGGCCAGTAGTTTATTTTTATATGTTATGTAAGAGTTTTTCATAATTATCCAAAACTCTAATCCTAAAAGGTCCTTGGGTTAGTATGTGATCCATTATTTCCTTTTGATGTTGTATTTTTTGAAAAAAAAAATTGATTCAAATTGGAAATATTTATGTATAAAACAATAGATCTCTAAGTGTAGATATTGGGCTATTTCACCTTTCAACGTTAGTTTCTTATAATTCCAATATGGAATGTTGAAATTTTTTAAAACATTATAAAATAAAATGATCCCACACCTGATAATTGAAAATGAAAAACCATGAGAAAAAAGATAGTAAAAATAGAACAAGAGAATCAAATATAAAGGGGAACTTTTAAAAAATATATTACAAATATAAAAATAAATGAAACTAAAATTACAAATTAATCAAATATTGAAAATTTTTTAAATTTAAATTTTGATTTTTTTTCTTTTTTTTTGTATATGGAGAAACATAATCAAAACCAATAAATAATGTGCTATGAATTTTAAAAATAACCATTTTTTTAAAATTTCATGTTTCATAATTATACTATCATTGTCAAAATATATTGTTTTTATGGTTATGTTTATCTCATAAATGAATTATAAAATATAATAACCACATTATGAATACCCTCATTGATTATGAAACTGAGATTATGAAATATATAATAAAAAAATTATTTACTAATATAAGAGTTTGATACATGATCTTTCACATATTCAACTTTTTAGGTTCTAGTGTTGGATAATAATACCTATTGAAACTATTACATGAAAAGTTTTAATTTTAAATATTCATCATCAAAACCTATATAAAATAAAAACATTTATGATTATATATGTAAAATAATAGATAAAACTTACTTCTATAACAACTTAATAAATCTTCTTTGAACACGACCAAATAAAGAGTATAGTCAAAATAATTTACATTTGTCTATGAAAAATATACATTACATCCAATATCCCATAAAATATAAATATTTATGCATTATTAATTGTATAATGAATAGTGGTTCATAATTATATATTTTCTCTTGCTAGTCAAGGAATGGAAAAAACTGAAAAGTAATATTCTTTTTTAATCATCTAGATTCATACTCAATTTTGGATTATTTTTTCAAGTATTTCACCTCAATTGAAATGTATTCAGGGTATATAAAACCATAAAAAATGTGAAGTCATACTGAATGTAATGACTTTAGAGATATCCATTTAGAAAATAAATAAATTAAATTGATATATAATATGGTTACTTAATGAAAATAAATTAAAAAAATGAAATTTACATAAATGGAAAACAACTTAAACATAGGTATGTTGAGATGATAAAACATTACAACAACCATGATGTCATTTTTAAAAATATTTAATGCATAATATCTTCCAAATAAATAAACATTCATATAAAAAGTATAATAATTATCTAACATATAAAAATGTATGATAACATTGTTACATAATCAGCTTCCTGAGATGTATTAGAAGGTACTAAAACATTAAATTTTCCCTTAATTTACATTTATTCTTTCATTTTATAATAATAATATATTATTTATGTGTAAGAAAATAATATAAGTTATTCTAAATTTAATTATATATATCAAATGAAATAAAATTCATACCTCATATTCCAGCAATTGAAAAGGATCATCTAACCATATTAAAAAAATGACCAATACTATATCCCACCATGGAAACCTCCTCAGTAGGTAGAAACACTAGAGTAGTTGGATCAACAATATCATGTATTGCTACTCTTTCCTGACCAGACAACATAAGTTGCTGCTGTAATGAATCCATTAGATGATGTGCAACTTTTTCTGTCAAAATACTTACATGGGGATCACTAAAATACATATCACAACACACTATCAGGTATAAATTAGGAGGTCACCAATATTGGTATGTAGGATACATAGGTTTAACAAATTATGTCTTCCTTATCACTTATCTAAGAATAGATGATATAAAAAATTTATTTATATCCTCTATCAACACATTCATTTTTCACATCTCAACATTCAAGAAAACTATTCCGTCCATATATTCTTCCCACATCAATGCCACACTAGGGGCGTGGCCAATTTTTTTAAATCAATGCCCTCTATATACCCTATGATGTGACCCAAGTGTTCCAAATTTCCTAAATAATAGGAATGAATATCTATCCTACCCTAAGGGATAAAGGTACCTTATGACATTTTATCCTGAAGGCTGTCCAAAAGTAATATTTTTAAATAAAATATTAGTGAGATAAATTTACTAAATAATAATATCGATGAAAATTAATAATTACCTATAAATTATAAGATAACTAAATTATTGAATCGGTAATATACTTATATTTTTTTCATTATACAACTTTTCCACCTTTCATGATTAGGAGGGGGGTGTAGGGTAAATTTCAACATCATTGGAGCCACTATTTGACTCAACTATTAATTTACTAATTTTTTTCATTAGTCATTTGATGTTCAAATAATGGATAACCTTCTCGTGACATTGTATTATGGTATAAATTTGGAGATTATATCTCTTTGTGAGATCTTTATAGAGGTGTGTTACAAATGAAAAAATAAATAATTTATAAATTAATTAAAATTAATTGAAAAAATGGTTTACATTTACCATAAAGGCATCCTCACATCGAATGGTGAAAAAATTATTCTACATATCTCTATATATGAACCCATATTATATCATGCATCATGATTATGTTTACACCTAAAAATATTAAATGAAGTCAACATCATCATAAAATCCTTCCATATTATTTATTTGAAAGCTAAAATCTTTTTCTTATTTTATTTTTCCTATTGAATGTCAAATGTCATTTGTAATTGAATAGGTAAAATATTATTGAATGTATAATATTTGAACCATTTTAAAAATAAATAATTAACATAATTTTTTTTATCATTCTAGACTATATAAATAGATCTTCAACTGATTGGTTGAAACTCTAATAATTAAGGAATTAAATATTTATCCTCTAATGACCATGCATAGCTTGGTGAGTGATAAAATACATTGAATGTGGGATATTTGAGTGTTTTTTCTCATCAATATTAATTATCACCCTCCATTCTCTATATGCGAGTGAATATTTTGGAAGAAATGTAACCTCACACCTACCATATTTAGGTACCATACTCTATGGAGAAGAAAAATAATATATCCACAAAATTTTATGAAATAAACATTTAATTTCATTAAATAATTTAATTTCAATATATATATATATACATATTATTATGTGCTTGGGGGTATAGTTACATTAATCACACATGCACACATCACACACATAGTCGAGAAAGGCATACCATATACCCCCTAAGGGATTACCACTCATGAAGCCTTATTTATTAAGTACATTCCCAAAGGAAAAATGGGCATGAAGCCCATTAAATGGCCCAAATGGCCCAAAATCTTTTCAGAAGGCCCAGTGCAACATCATCACTACATCGTGCTTGCCTCACTAGTTTCCTACGTCACTACCTTCTAGCAAAAATTTAGTTCCACCCAGATTTGAACTTTGGTTGGATGCAAGATTCTGGGGAGCTATTACCACTCATGGAATCCACAAAATTCAAATATAGATATATATTTATATAATAAAACGTACATTCATTAGTTTATATACCTCAATGTCCCTTATTTAGAGATATGTATCCCATTTCAACACAATTTTGTGTACAAATATTTTATTGAAATTAAATAAATGTATGAAATAAATTTTTTTTGTTAATTTTCGAAAAAATGGATGTTTGATTTTGTAATCAAAAATATGAGGAACTAAAACTAATGTATTTTAGAAGTAATAAAAAATGAAAAAATTATTATATTTTAAAAATGTGTTATTTTTTTATATGTATTAGTTTAGAAGACAATAAATGTTATATGTAAAAATATAATGTTTCATAAAATGAAGAAAATTGTAAATATTTTATCCAATAAAATGTTGTACCTTAAAAATAAAGAATATAAAGAAAATAGTCACAAAAAATGATAAAGGAAAAATATTTTCAACCAAAAAATGGATATGTAAAATTAATGAATATAAAAACTATTTTAAAAACAATGGGAATGATAAAAATAGATATATTTAAAAATGATATTACATTATTAATTAATAGATTAATGGAGTGTTTTCCAATATCCCTTTTACATTATCATTTAATGTTTCATAAACAATGTCCATATCATATTCATTATTATCATCTTGACATTGTGTAATTGATAGAGAAATTTAAGATAAATCTTTAACATCAACAATAATCTTATAAACCAAATGAATTCTTTACCTACACAACCTATTCACACTCATCATTTTAATGTTCAACAACATAAAATATTATTTTTCCACACACCATCATATTAAATGATTCCTCCATTTAACTAAATAGTTTCAATGAAACATGCATAAATATATACTCATCATGTTTTACAACACTTTTACTATCAACCCACTTACACATAAATATCAATAACCAAAATTTAGATTAATGAATCTCCCATACAGCATCAAAAACTCCAAAGTATGATGTCAATGAAAAAATTTGGGTTCTATCTTTTTCAATCAATAAATATAACGCTTTAGCAATAACCATTACTCTTTTATTTTGATTGGTACTATTTTAGTCATAATTTTCTATGTAAAATTTGTAACCATTAATATCAAAACCAGAACACATGATCACATTAACACTTGGAACCCTACTAACCATTTTAATATTTTCAATGCACACATTTTTTTTATACTTAAACCATGAAAAAATGAGTTTTTATGTTTATTCATCAACCAATTTTCATTTCATATCAAATATCAAACATTAAATTTATCATATGGGATGATATATATGGTGGAACATCACCTATGGTTTTCAAAATATATAAAGGTGAATTCAAAAACTCATCATACCGAATTAAATTTATGTTTAGTCCACAAATCCATTTTCTTTCACTATAAACTATCAAATTTTGAGATATAGGGAGATAATCATTCTCTATTCATTCAAAATAATCAATAAAATAATCAATTACCTATTTTGATATGTATTTTTAAACAATAGATGCCTTTGTTCAATATATATTCTTAACGCATCCCTATAAAACACTCATATATTTTTTAAAATAATACATCCAATGTACATAAATAGGCCCATATATTCTTATATCTCACACCAAATGAATCAATATATGTACTATTTTTAAAAAAAATATAAATGTTTAATATAAACTTATAGTTGAAAAAGTGTGATGAAAAATTCATTCTCCAACACATATAACAAATTTGGATATATAAATTTAATGTAAGTTGAATTGAAAAATTACTAAACCAGATTATAGAATTTATAATTGGTATTCATCAATCATCCATGCTATAAAACCAGTAGAAACTATTGTATAAATATATTAAAATCATGATATTTCAAAAAAAAAATTAAATTATTTTATGATACAAAACGTTTCACATTTTGACAAAACCCAGTAGTTACATAAATACCATGTCGTAATTGAAAAAAATTATTCATATCACCCTTTCTTAATGTCAAAAATGTCAGAGGAAATTTTATATTATTTCCTTTCATTCTAGAAATAAAATTAAAATTTATTCCCATGTTTATTAAATCTAGTATTGATTGAAATCCATATTATTTATGTATTTTTTATTTAAAAATGTTCAAATTAAGCTTTCAGACATTGTTTTTTCAACATTCATAATGAAAATGTTTTGTTTTAAATCCTAAACTTTTACAATAAGGTAGCTAAAATAAAATAAATTATTTCTTCTATGTATTTTGTGGAAGACTAGAACAACCATTCTTTCCAAATGTGACATTACGGTTTTTCAAATTATTGTAATATTCTTCCACTAACAATGGTTTTGGGGAAGAATTATACTCTTATAAACCATTAAATATCATTTTTAATATTCTATATGTTTGAACCATTTGATAAAATCCCCAATTTACCACATAGATTATTTTTCATTCACTCTATAATTGATTGATATGAAGTCCCCTATTCTTAAATTGGATATGTTTTATATCCTTTAATATTGTATCCATATAATTATCTATATGCATAAAATTATTTTGTTTTGAACATTATCATAGCATAGAAAAGACAATACTATTTTTTTGTATGTATCCAATACCATGACACCTGTATCCCATAAAAATTTCAAATAATCAATCAATGGTGACGACTATAAATCAATATCATTTTTAGGCCATTTTAGTCCATAAATGATAGATACCAACATTACATATTTCTTCTTCATTCATATCTATGTAGAAAATTTGTATAAAACCAATAAAACAATACATAAATTATTTTGGTTGTTAGGAATCCAATGTAGATTCACTCTATATGTGTATATAACCATTCTATGATTTATAACAACATCTCTAAAATCAAATTAAATATGATAATATGACATCCACTGTGGTGAATAAATAAGATGGAATAGACTTCCATTAGATATGTTCTCATATGTATTCCATCTTTGCATCTTTTTGTCAGTGGAATTGTCAAGAAGATGCTTCAATTATGGAATTATGGGAAGATACCATATTTCATTAGTGGTAGGTTTGATGCTAATTCTTTAGAATGAATCATGATTATATTTGGCGTCAATTTTATATCATTATTCCCCACATTTATAAAAATACGATACACTTTCATATTAATTCCTATGGAACGCACATTTTTTTAGGGAAATCATTAATCTTTTTATACCCAAATACCATTATATATAATATGTTTTTTTCATAATTGGAATCTAGAGTATCATTTCCTTATAAAATTATATTTTTTAAAATTTCAAGAAATTTAGTGAAACTCTTATCACTCTAATAATGTATTGCATTAAAGTAAAAAAAATATCATCATTATCGATAACACTGTAAATTGGGTGCAACATGAGAATAGTGGTTTGTGAATATCTCCTTAAATTTTTTTAAACGTTGTTTTTTCAATGGTTTTAACCCCAACATCATGAATTATGTTTTCCACAAGATCCTCCCTCTAATGCAAAACAACATCATCATCATTAGACCATGAATTATATTATATTTATCCATTCTTCACCCTATGTGTATAATTAAAACTAAAAATATATAAAGTAATATGGTCATTGATTTATATGTACCTTAGTTTACTCATATTCCAAAATTTATCCCAGGGGAAGAAATTAAAATTTTTATATCATAAATTCATTTAGAAAATTCTAAGAAAACACTTACCACTTTCTAATGTTCATAGGAATTTATTCATGAATTTATTGAATTACAATCCATTAATTAATTTTGAAATCTATATATGAAATATGAATATGTTAATACATATAAAAATTTAAACATATATATATAAATAAAATTAGAATATATAATCATAAAAAACAAATACTTTAAAATGAATAAATTTTTACCAAATAATTTGCATCATAATGAAAATATGAAAATAAAAAAATGTCAGAAAAAAATATAAATTAATAATAAAATCAAAAATAATTTATAAATGACAAAATTGATAAAAACAATTCAACTATAAACCAATATTATTGATAAAAAATGTATAAATAAAAAAAATATAAATATTAATAGTTACATCCAAAAGAAGTTATTGTCACATCAATTTTATAATCATAATTTTTTTAAAATTTTAAAAAAATAATAAAACTATTTATAAAATCACATAAAAATAAATCAATAGATGAATCCAATTTATAACTGACAGAGAACCAATTTCTCTTCAAAAATAAAAAATAATTACAAAATTTGGAAGTTGATATTGAAAAATAGATCATGGAATATGATTAATTCAATCAAATATAGAGAGAATAGATTGAAAGATACAATATTTAAAATAAAAAATTTCAAAAATGAAGTAAAAAAAAGAACTAACAAAATCCATGAACCACGGTAACGATTCTTCTAGATTAGGGATTATTTGGACTGAATAATATCAAGGATCCTGATATAAGGATGGAGGATTAAAGATTAAGGATAAATAATGTGAAAATATGAATAAAATCAACTAACAATAAGGATATAAGGTCATTGGGTGTCGTCTATCATTAAGAAAAGAAGGGTTATGAAATATTTCATTCGAAGAAATGATGATATTTGATGTACATATTTTTTTAGACACTTTTAACAATTTTTTTATAAAAAATAAATAATAAAATGTTTTTATAAATACCATTAACATAATTTTACTATAATGGATATGTTAAAGTTAATTCATAATAACTATTAACAATTTTTTTCTAAAAACCATGGTTAAAATATTCCTGCATTACTTTTGATGTTAGCTTCTAAAAAAAGATTTTGAAGGTATGAAGTGTAAGCCCCATATTCTATTAGTTAATGAGTAATTATTATTTTTATGAAATTATTGAGAAGATTTGGATAATGAAATTGTGACCAAGGTTAATGAATCGAAATCTTCTTACCGAAACATGCATGGAAAACTTACTCATTTTCACTTCAATAATAATTTTGATGGTGAATTTTTAATAAAAAGGGTAATTTAAAATAATAAAATAATAATATATATTAATAAATATATGAATATGTTTATGATATATATTTATTATAAATCTAAATTTATTAGACAAGATTTTTGAATTCATAATAATAAATAAGAGGCATTATGTAATTTTTTTAATGTTATTTATTTTTGATATGGTCTATATTAAATTTACATTAAGAGAATATTATATGATCCTAACCCTTTACACACTATCTATTTTATTCATATTTTATTATTTTTTGTCTTTTCATTTTTTCCATACATTTCCAAGTCTTTGTAATTTAAAATGTCCTTAAAGAGAATTTTGAGAAACCCTAAAATCATTTCTTTCTTTTTTATGGGTTGGGAATATTTCTCCTAAATAACCATGTATTTAAAAATATATTATGAACATTTTTGTCCATACATTTTCGAGAAATGTTATATTTTCTACTATTGAATTGATTTACAAATTATTAGAAGGAATATTTTAAAAAATATTAGTTATGAATCACTTTTGAATTTTTGAAAAAGTATGAAAATAAGTTTTTAAATGTTTACATATTGAACTCATTTCCCACCATATCAAATTTTATTTTCTTTGAATAATACTTTTAATGTTTCCATTATTATTTGAAAACAAAATATAGTTTTTCAATATTATGGTAATTTTTAGTGTCTAAATACACCAAAAGAAATATATATTTTCCCTATTGTTAATGAAAAGTTTTAGTTATATTTTAAATGTAATTTTTCTATGCGTCAATATTCATTATTATTTCTTATGAATCACTAGGGATATAATAATATTATACCATCCATATTACTTCACTTTATTTATTATGATTATATGATGATGAACTCATTATGAACCATGTTCTTTTTCCATATGTAATGCTATGATTGAATTATGAATGTGTTTATAATATTATGGAACAATTTTATGGATTTAATTATGTGATTTGTGGGACTTGAATTATATATAACTCCATGAATAGGGTAACTATTGATATCTCAATATATACTATGATCTAGAGTGTAGAGTGAACCTAATTCAGTATGGGACTCTATTCAATAAGATAGTCTTTAGAGTGAACTTTGATTATGAAAATGATGTAATGGGGTGTGAACCCAATAAAATATAGGATTTTATCTACTATTATAGTACATGAAGTGAACATTGACTAAGAAAATTATGGATTGAGGAGTGTTCCCAACCAACTATGACCGACTTGGAAGTGAGACTTGAATAAGGAAATTATTTTTTATGCATATATGTATGCCACATATTTATGTCTTATACTTGTATTATCTTCTCATGTATCATGGTTGATTATTAATGAATCATATATATCACGAATTTTTTATTTTTTTATGTAAATGTGTTATGACATAACTCATGATATATGATGTTTTACTTATTAGGCATAGCTTTCATATGTTATGATCATGTTCTAATATCACTATTCTTATCTTATAAAAACATACTATCTTTGATTGATATCTCTTATGTATACACTAATTGATCATTCGAGATCACACTTTCTTATGTTTTTATTTTCCCCATGTTATGAATAATGATATTATAATAGATGAAATTTATAGGATATGTTGAAAATATTTTATGAAATGCATTTATTATGTATTGATTCCCTAATAAAACTAAACCATTACGGTAATGGGGTGTGTATAAATATTCTATACATTTAATATTAATTTAAGATGATGTTATATTAATCAATTTTATACCCAATTCAACTCATTCCATTAATAGACTTTATTTTATATTTTTATTCAGTGTTTTATTTTTTATTCGTATACCATTTTGTATGTGATTGAACCAGAAGGGATTATTTTTATTTATGTGGTATTTATTTGGATAATTCACTAGTACATTTTTATGAAAAAGGGTTATGTTATTACTTTATGTTTGGAATTTGTTTTTGTTTTAAATAGTTTGATTTCATAATTTTGAAAAACATTTATATTATTTCTTCAATTTTATTTTATGTCTAACTATACTAGAGGGTATAGTATCCCAATTATTCCCTATAGATCCCCGTTTCTCGTCAGTATCATCTAGCCTATAGGGATACATGCTTGAGGTCACCTAACATCACCATTTTAGTCACTGTTTAAGTACATAATTAAGGTATGTTATAAATTAGTATAAAATACACATTATGATTTTTATTTCTATTTTAGCATGGTATCTAGTGGTAAGATATTTTTTCTCGACCATTTTTGGTATATCATGGTTTATTTTCTTACTTTATGGCATGAATTTAGTTTTTTTGTCAGTAGTTTTTTTTATATTGTGGGAAATAATTTATAATATTTCTTATATTTTATTTTATGGTTAATTATACTAGAGGGTATAGTATCCCAAATATACCCTATAGACCCTCATTGTTATTCAGTATCATTTAGCCTATAGTGAGGCATGCTTGAGGTCACACATCAATAACATTTCAGTCACCTTTTAAATATATCATGCTAAGATGTTACAAATCAGTATCAAAGACTTGTAATGATTTCTCTTACAATCTGAGAATGGTAGATAGAGGTAATATTTTTTAGGAAAATGGGACAATTATTATACATGGGACTAGTTCACTCACATATCATGAATTTATAAGTTACAAGGGATGATATTATTGTTCTTGGTGTTTAAATTGTATGATTTTTTATTTAAAAGAACTTTAATTTTATTTATGGTTCATTATATTACTATTGGCCCTCGGTGGATAGGTCTTTGTTTGTTCACGCACCAAATTCTTTACGTAGGATTTACATGACATATATATTCATGTATATTATTGATATTCTTGTTTTAATGATGGGTTTGGAAATTTAAATTCTAAAAAATTATCTATATGCATTTCCCCTATATTAATAATTGGTGTAATTCTAATTTATCAGATCCATTTTTAGTATATTATTAGTATATATTCATTGGTTGCATTCTACCTGAGAGTGGGTAGCCAGGGTTAGTGATGGAACCCATTATATAAGAGTTCCTTATGTTATATGTAGTGATTATAGGAAAATTCGATGTAGTTCCATATAATACTAATCCTATCAAGGATATCAATAATTGTGAGAGAATGTCCTATGTGATGTACATTTTGAACTGTAGTGATATTCCATTGTGATGACCACTAGCTGAGCTACATGAGTTCATGGATAAGTATACCCCACTAATAGTCTCACATAAATTTCATATTAGAATAATAAATCATATTTATCCACACCAACAAGTGGATATAATTAATATTATTTATTCCATGGGTTTATGATTTCAAATAGTAGTTCCTTACATGTCAGATATGTCTAGAGAATTCTAGTTGATGCATCAACCACTATTTATAGCAGAGGGAAGAGTATAGGTTATAAAGCCTCCTGTTGAGTTATTAATGAATATATTTTAAAATATTTAGGAAACCCTTTAGAGGAGGGTAAATATTTTCACCTATATTCTATAAGCTTCAACCAAGTTCTAGTGGGATATCCTATTCCAGAAAGATCAGTTGGAGGAATGATCAAAGAAGAAATTCTAGGATCATTTATTTAATTAGGTTTTTGAGAGGTTGGGGAATGATAGGAATTGGGATTTTATGAATCCTGTAAAAATAAATATGTTTGTTATGAAATATTCTAATCATTTTATTGATTTACATTCACTCACAACTATGCTAGCTGGTGATGATATTTTTAGAGTTCTTCATTTTGAGGATTGATTCAGTCATCTAATATTGGTTTAAGTTAATGTTTTAACCTATTATAATTCCTAGAGGTTGTGATGTAACCCACACATACTAGAATAACCTAAAGGGTGTGTTTTATTTCAAGTAATTCTAGTTTATATTTAGAATCTGGGAGTAGATCCTCTAGTTATCGTAATTTTTGATATGATTATTCTCACTAAAGTGGCGATAGGTAGGCTGGTCGTGATTATGATTTATCTTCTATATCATACACTATAAATCATTGTAAATTCTATCATTATTTTTGAGTTAGAATACCTAACTATAGTGATAGCTAATACCCCTATAATGTTAATAATATGTGAAGATAAGGAATCTACAACACTTTTATAAGAGTTCTTCTCCATCAAGAGGTGATTATAGTGATATACTTGAATCGTGATCTATAGTTAGTTCATGGTTAATTCTATTGGGTCATTATTAGATTTATTTTCAATTATTAGGGAACCAAGGATGGTGAGGTAACCTTTAGTATAGGTAATAGGGTAAATATTCTTTGGGAAATCATTTTATTGTTAGATAGGTTAGTATCATGGGCTCAGGCCACTTTAACATTATTGAGTTGACTCCTGCTAATCTGGGTGAGGAGATATTGACCATTAGAGGTATGGTTATTTTATAATCTAGCCAAACATATGTTTAACTTGATATTGGAACATCACATTAATTTATATTTATGTGAATGATTCAGGATATAAAATTATTTATAGATTACTTTCTGGGGGTGATTACTATTAGTACACTCTTTGGGGATTTATTTAAAGGAATTAAAATTTTTCCAAAGTGTTATATCTTGTTAGGTTGGTAAAATATTATATAGGGTTTCTTTATATCATATATGTGATGTTTTTATGTTATATTTTAGATAAATTAACTAATTTATCATTAAGAGAACATTGGATTCATTATTTTATGGGTATTATTCGTATTTTTTTGTTTGTGATTTTTCTACCCCTAATGAAGAGTTGGATTCATAAAATTGAAATTTTAGACCTTTCCATAGGAAATGGGGTGGATTTTATCCAAGTTTTAGTTGTTTGATTCATGTGAGGCATTATTCTAGGATCCAGAATGCGGGTTGATGTCTTCCCCAATTTTTATTTAGTAGAGATTAGTAAGAAGTATTCCCTATGTCGTGATGCATTAGAGGTTGATATTATTGTAGTTCTGATGAAAATGAGGGAGTAGTCACTCATAGATCTCGATACTTGAGGAAGAATGAGTTATGAAACCCAATTCATGATTCATAACTAGAAATGGTTGTATATGTGTTGATATACTATAATCATTACCTATTGGGTGATAATTTCATTACGTATACTAGATATAAGTGTCTCAGATATATCTATTCCAAGCATGAACAAAAGCATCGATAGATAACATAGAGTGGTTTGATTATTGTGAGGAATTATTATAAGATCTAGTATGTGGTTTGATGTATGTGCCTTATTTTTAATATATTATAGATTGGTAAGAAGTATTCACTATATTGTGATGCATTGGTGGTTGGTATTATTGCAGTGTTGATGAAAAATCATTGAGTAGTCATTTATAGAACTAATTACTTGAGGAAGAAAGAGTGATACAACACAATGCATGATCAAAAAATGGTAATGTTAGTGTGTGTTCTAATATATTAGAATCAATACCTATTGGGTAAGTGTTTCATGGTTTATAATAACTATAAGTGTCTTAGATATATCTATTACTACAATTTCCTAATGTATCTATAGTTATTGTGGGTTGTGTATCTATATTAATTTGACATTGAGATGCTATAAAAATATGAAAAATTGTTTTTTTGGTTACACATTGATTATAAAGACATTAGATTATGAATTTCATGAGGATTTTATTTATTGGTATTTGGTAACAATTTTATATGATGTATAAATCAATGTTTAGGAGTTTCCCGATATATCTACCATTTTTTTAGAATTTACAACCTCAATATTTGATAAAGTTAAATAGAGTTAGCTATTTGAATTAGAATACTAGTTTTTATGAGGCAATATATATGGGGGAGATACAACCAAATTAGACTCATGACAATGATGAGATAATTTATGTTTCATACTGAGTTTTCATCTCTTTGATACTATATGGGAAACCAAAAAGGGATTCACACACACTAATCTTTCTTATTAAATGGGGGATTATTAAGTTGTGTCTTGACATCTATATATTGTGTATGTGGTCAGGGATAAATAAAAAAACTCATGAGTTTATTTCATTATTCTTGAGCTTTCATTAGGTGAAAGTCAAATATAAAAGACCCATAGTTTATCTTAAGAATATAATCCTTATCGAGTGAATGTGGGATTATGTGATGATGGATTTCAAGATAGGTTTACCAAATTCAACCATAGTAACTGATACAATATGGGAAACCTTGTAATAGTTG
Source organism: Viscum album (assembly GCA_963277665.1). Classification (NCBI taxonomy): domain Eukaryota; kingdom Viridiplantae; phylum Streptophyta; class Magnoliopsida; order Santalales; family Viscaceae; genus Viscum; species Viscum album. The sequence continues at coordinate 82,981,845 of OY728122.1, forward strand.
ATTATTGTTTTATATTTCTTATCAATCAAGGAGAAAAAGTCTTTTGGAGAGATAGGATGATTGTTTAACATACTAACCCCATTCCATTAGATTGGGTTATTCCATTATTACACTAAACAAAGGTTACATTCCCCCAAACCCCAAATTATATAAAAAATTTACAAGGTCAAAATAAAAAATTAGGGGGTCCAGTTTCACTTAGAAACATTCAAAACACGTAAAAAACTATAGTGCATGAAATGGAAAGACACTATATGATGCATGAAAGTAAACCAATATAAATCAATATCCAAAATCAGTTAATAGTATTTGAGTAACAAAAAAAGATAACATAAAATATGGAAACAAAAAATCTAAATACTTAGAAACCATAGTGTTCAAAGTTAGCACCACTCTGGATACTATGAATTTAATAACTCCTAATATATGTTTCCTATGATCGATGATAGTAAAATCACTATAATTTTCATGAAGTATGAGGTCTTCCCCTTACGTATATCAGGATAAAAAATATCTACAAACTCAGTAACGTGCATATGAAAGGTCTGGGTATATCAGATAAGTTAGAAATACAAAATATTTCACACAAATGCCTCTATGGTAAGAACATTTTCTCTCATAGTTTAAAATAAAAATAGGAAGAAATAAATCGATATGTTTTTTCAGAGAATTAATTTTAAAAAATGTAAAAAATAATTTCCATTTATAATACCAAATCTATAACCCAGACACCTTTTCATGAAAAATTATTTTAAAAAATCTTATATTGTGAGTGAAAAACCCATCCTTCCAAACACAAGTTTTCACATGGATTTGTAACAATGTTCCCATACACATCAAACATGTATATTTTAAAATCATACACACAAAATTTCATAAGGAATACTATTTTCCATTTTAGAAATAAATCAAACACATTATAGGAATCACCCATCATTTCAAAATTAAATACATGAAACCAAAAATGTGTTTTTCAATAATAGATTGATAGATATAATATTTTCATTACTTTTAATGCTTATTTGAATCATTTAAACACCATAAATTTATAAATTTTAGATGAAATGTATAAGTTTTAGATTTCAGTGATTTTTGGATCTTAAATGTGAAAATTTCATAATTATATAAATTTAATAATTTTTTTCACTAATGTATTACAAGAATAAAATTTTCAAATTTTTTTGTAAATTGTGAATTTTGTTGTTTTAATTATTTTTTGTGTGATTTAAAATCATCAGCTAGATCAAGTGATAATTATAAATTCATGGGGCCAAAATAAATAAGTTAATATGGAATATAATTTTTTTAATAGAATTGACCACTCATAAATATATGTAAAATAACCCTAGATAAATAAAACTAAATGAGATAATTCAAGCTGGATATGAAATACTAATCGAAGAATCATATCCATATTAAATTTAATGGGGAACTTATCTCATTTGGTTATCCATTTCGTGCATCAATGTGGAGGAAGATGATGATTTTCTTTAGCTTGAAATAAAAAGATTCAGTAATTCAAGAATAGTTTTTTAAAACGTTTCCAAAATATTTTAAAATTTTACGGAAGATATCCAGACCAATTATTTAAAAATATTAATTATACCAGATGGAGATTTTTTAACTTTTGGTGGTAAAAAATGGTGCAAACATTATATATTCAGATTATAGAGAAGACATTCTCTATTCAACCTTCTCTATTTTCTTTTTTTAATGGTATACTATTCCCCTTATTTTAGGGTACAATTCACATGGATGGGTAAAATTATATGTTATTTTGGAAGGGATATTTTTTTTGTAATTCATCAGTTCCTTCAATTCATGGAATAATATAACTTTCTTTATTCTTTTAAATTTGTTTCTATACTCTAATAAGAGTTTTATTAACACTTACAATCATTTTTATTTTTAGATTTTATTATTGATATTGATATGGTTAGTTTACCTTACTGATCTATGCTAGTTTATGGGTTATATATGATGGAAAATACTAGGGCATAGTCTTTGAGTACATTGCGATCTTCAGTACATGTTGGAGGGGTAGATGATATTCTTGAATATTTGGGATAAACATGACCTGATAAGGTATTTCCTATATCAATTAAGGTTCTTTACTAAAACTCCCATGCATAATAGTGGGTGGGTAGAATAATATGTTATTTTGTTAATTTTTACTCCCTCCATAACCATTTTTCTAAGTGGTTGATAAGAAGTTATTGTTGAATATCAATTTAATCGATTTAGTAGAAGAGGATTAGATAACATTGAATAAGGATAACAGATAAATTTGAAAAATGACCATGACCAAATGACGGTGATCATATCACTATGTTTATACTAGATTCATCAATTAATTATCAATATTTTATTTACTTATTTATTTTTAAATTTAAATGAAAAAATTATAAAATTTTCCTTTCTCTAATTTAAAGTTACAGGTTTGATTGTTGTGCACTCCTCTCTAGAGATAGGCTAGGTAGACCAGTATACTATATTTTAACCTAGGAAAAAATTGATTTTCCCAAACCCAATGATAAGTATTTTTACTATACTAAATAATATTATCCATTAAAATGAATAATTATTTAATTTATAAATTGAATATTTCATTTTCTAGTAGAAATTGAAGAAATAGATAATCTACTAATTTAAAAAATGTTTTCTTTATTAAAGAATCACACTATTATGTGGGTAGTGTTGGGTTATTCTTTCATTTACATCAATGAATTACAAAGTAATCTTATAAAAACATGATCCAAAATCACTATATAATAATGAAATCCCTGGTGTAGAGTTACAATAATGTATAAATAAGTATATTTAGAAGAAGAAAGAGGAAAATGAATCTTAACCTTGATTTCATAGTTCCAATGCTCTCTCATTCATGGAAATTGAGGATCATTAGATAAATGTTTACCAAATATGACTATAACATAGAAGAGGTTAAAATTATTTGAAAATGAAGGAATAATGAGGTTTTCGGTTTTTTTTGGTTTAAAAAGAAATTTCTAAATTTAATTATTGTTGATTCAAAGTTAGTTCACCTGGTTTGTAAAATTGTTCATTATCCGTGTGAATTCACACTGCCTTCACAATTACCAAGTAATGTGGTTACATAATTTTTTGTCCAAACCATGATCCAATCCTATTCCTACCTAGTGGTACTCACCTTTCCTTGAATGGATTTTCAGGAAATCCACATGGTTTCAACTAATCATTCTGAACCCATATTCCCTATATAACCTCCCTAAATAAACCCAAAACCATTGAAAAAAATCTTGAGAATAAGCCCAAAAATTATTTTTCTAAAAAATAAGAATAATATGAAAAATTATTTTTACCCATGGTTTTTAAATTGTAACCAAAATTGGACTATCTATCCTAAAAAAGATTATGATTAGTGGTGTTTTGGAAGAGTTCTAGACATTTCTCCAACATTAATTTTTTCTCCCCCAAGTCTCCACATGAATATAATCAGGTTTTCATGATACCTAAACCAAATAATACATTTTCCATAAAAACATTTTCTATTATCTTCATGATATGTATTGGTGAATTGATAAATATATAATATAAATATATTCTCATATAATCTCATCGAATCACATGGTTGTTATTGGTTTAGTATTTCATTAATTGAGATAAATGAAAAACATTGTGAACTAACGTGAATTTTGGGAGAAACGAAAACTAGTAAGTAACAAGGAAAATACATTAAAGTATAAAAATATCTTGACATACCAAGGATAAAATATTAATTTCTTTCCAAACTGATGATTTCTTAACATAGATGAGACTTTAAAGAATACATGATGACCCCCATTAAAAGATAATTGGATATATGGATGATCTGTATATTAATTATAATGAATTTTGGTCATTTAAATCAACTTATTGAGCTTATTAATCCTCTAATCCAAATCATGAACAAGTCTTGTACATATTAGTGAATTTTCCTTCTATTTATACACAACAAATTTGAGATTGAAATGGGTAGCTATACAATTCCTTAAATGGATCCATATATCTCATGACTTAATAACTAATATTATATGAAAACCCAAATAGGGACAATTGATACCCCCTTGAAACACAAAAATACATAGCATAAACATAGATCATTTATTTTAGTTTTTGGATTGTATGTTTTGAATTTCCTTTAATTTTTGGATGATATTCCATAAACATGGATAAATTGGTTCCAAGGACCCATTGCATGGACTACCAAAATCATGAGGTGAATCTTGGGTCGTAGTTAGATATAATAGAAATCAAGACTTCATGAAACATTACAAATTTAATGATATTGAGTTTCACTCTATATTTAACCTTATTATACTCTCAATTATTAATGATGTTCGTCAAATTAGTTTTTCGGTATATAATCACCCAAATAGAATTGTGCTTTAGAAGATTCCATATTATACTAGTGACTATGTCCCTGAATTTATTTCGTATTTCTATATAGGTATAGGGATAGACTATAACAAGACTTCTGGTCTTCGATATTTATCCTTTACCTATTGAATAGTAACACATTAGAAAACATAATTAGCTACCAAACACCTCATTCGTAATCACCATAAATAATATTTTAATGCCTTGTAATTTTTTTGAATACACGATTAGAAGTCCCATTCAAAATGTTAATTTTCAAAAAGTAACTATTCATGGAATGAAATAAGAACAAAAATACTTTATCTAAACAAAATATTATAGGTTTAATCCATTTTACAACACATATTTGTTTCTATACCATTGAGGATTGAACTAGAGGAAAGGCAATCATGAGATGATCATTTAGCCTCTTTGACATGGTCAATAATTATAGGAATAAGAATTATTGAGAAGAAAAGTACCTCCTCACCATGTTCCACACAATCCATATTCATGTCAATGAATACACTCATCAATTTTAATTAGTCATAAATATCTCAGAATATATGGTTATCCAACGTCCAACTCAAGGTTTTGACTACTAAATTTACATTCGTAGGTGTATACACAAAATAAGAGTAAAACATCTGGAGATAATATATCTAAGCTCATTGAATAATTTTTTTTTCAAACTAATAAATGATAAGATTCATGATGTTATGATCAATAAAGACTGTGAAATTTTCTTTGAAGAGATTGTGGTGCCATGTCTTTAACTCATAGACGACTAAAACTAAATCATGTTCATGCATCAACTAATTATTTTAATGTGTTCCAACTTAACTCAATCCATAATATCTGAAATGGCCACTTTTTAAAATAACACACTCCAACCTACAAATTGAAACATCAGAAAATTCCACATACCCCTATCCTAGTTCATTAATGATGCAGATAAGTGAAGAAGTAAACTAAGACTTAATTGCTTGAATGGATTTATTTAAATCATCACCCTAATACAATGGAATGTATTTACATTTTTAATGGTTTCATATAAGAATAATTTATTGGGAAATCTCAGACACAATGATGATAATGAACTTTTATTACCAAAAATTTGCATATCTATAAGTAATTTTCAGGTGGTTTCCATGGAATGACTCTATTGAATTTACAAATCTCAACAGAGATTCATTTCTCAAAAATAAAATACTTGAGAAAATGAAAATATAATATATAGAAGTCACCCATAGATAATTTAACACAAATTTAGTGGTCATGAAATATTCATAATAAAATATACATTTTCTTTTCATGGTATTGTTTGGTTTGCTAATATACCAAGATACCGACATATAATACCCGGATAAAATAAGTCAAGATACCAGTGAAATATATGATTCATTAAGGCTATCAAAACTGAAGGTTAATTAATTATAATAAAGGCAATATCCAAGTATTCATAGTTACAATAATGTATTTGAAAAGATTTCATTGAGGAAGACTCTATCCAACAATAAAGTTGTTAATACCCTTAAAATAGAATAATTTATATGATTCACATGGATCCCATCAGTTGAGCAAACATATCATAAATTAGAGGAAGAAGTTATAAATTATGAATTTTAACTTGATTAATTTTATTATATTTAACACATAATCTATGTAAACAATCATCTTTATTTAATAATAACACTATAGTTCCCCAAGTTGATGTTATTGGGCTGATGAATCCATTGCTTTCATATTATTATAGAAATATTTTTAACTCCCTCATTTCCATTTTTGAATTTATATATGATGGAATGGAAATAGTATTTTCCTTAAAATACAATCAATTTATAGTTCTCATTCAGGTGGTAATTAGAAGAAATTTTTAGTAAACACATTAGGATACAAATCTAAAATTACATGAACATTTATACTATCAATTTTTATATTAGTCCCCAAAGTTACATATAAAAACTAATAAGAGGTATTTCTAACCATTAGTTCTAAATTTCCCACTCTTCAAACATTTTCATCCCAATACCCATTAAATATGTGATTCAATCCAGAAAGAATTTTAAAATTCACTAGTATAGAATAATAATCTTTTAGATATTTAAAATATACTACCAAATCCATTTGTTGAGTTAAATCAATGATATCTGTATCTAGAATATAAATTTTAGAAGTAATCTATATTATATCTATTTTTTAAAAATAATTTACACAAAAAAATATACTACACACCTATTTTGAAAATGGAGTCTTAATGATGATCATATATTGATTCATTTAAGTATTCAACCCTATTTGATTTACTAAATTAGATGAAATTAATGAATGGGATGAAAATACATTAGTAAATAATCTCATAAGAGTAGAGTTTAGAATAATGGTACCTTGTACCAATGAGGGGCCTAATTATTCCACCATGAGACTTTTCTCAACACCAAAAAATAGATTTATATCTCTTATTGAGCAATCTTCACTTCCCATCTGAGGTTTAATTTGTTGAGGTATTTCAATTTTTCTAGAATCAAATTGAATAACATAGTTCTAGGGTTGAGAACAATTCTAATATGATCATACTATATAAGAATTAGAGTCTTAAGATATATCTAATCCATTTCCACAAGTTAACATTAGAGAATTTGTACAATAACATCAGTAATTTCCCATTTGACTACATCTATGATAGTCTTAAGGTGTTTGTGTGCAGTTTCTATTTATGTGACCCAATGAACCACATTGGATACTTCATACCATGTTACTGTTTCATGGAATAATAAAACATAATACTCTGGAATGATTATCTAGTAACTAAATTCATTGTGATTAGGTATCCCTATATCACTTGTTTCCAATACTGGAGTTCCCACTAATTTATGTATAGAAAATTTGTTTCCAACCCCATCAATCCCAAGGATGTATTTTTCAACCACTATATCTCAATTGAATAATTTTGTATAATCATCAATAGAGAGGATGATTTGGTTATAGAGAATTTCTAATCATAGTATGGAATCTAATATTTATGAGTTTAATAATATTATTATAGATAATTCTAGAAAAAACAATATATGTTCAAAAACCTAGATTCATATTCTACCATTGATATAATTTCTTTCTTCATACAAAATAAATCTATCATTTTGGTTATTTTAAAAATATTATGATCGAATAGTGTTTTTAAAAAATTCAATGAAATATATCCAAGAAATAGTTTTCTCATATTTATTTTAGGAAAATAAATCCAAAATATTTCATGTGACATCCTTCAACAGGTATACTTCTCGATTCACCTAAATATTGATAGGTATTCTAAGAAAATTTTACAATTAAATTCATTTGGCCATACTTTGCCTCATTATGCTCTAGTCCTATATCCTATTGAATAATAGATTATATCTACCATATAATGTTTAATAAATGATATACATGGAATGGTTATTTAGTTTTAATCCCTCTATTACATCTTTGAATACTTTTATAATGTTTAAGAAAAGTCAGTTATTCACTTATAGATCAAGTCAGAGCAGTTTCCTAAAAACCTCTTCATGGGGATTTCCAAGACTTTTTTTATCAAAAACACTCTCGATCACCACATAACTTCTAACTAAAGGAATAGGATATACCAAATCATAATAATAAAAACAATGATAAAATTTCTCAAACATTGATCAATGGCAATATGGACACTGCAGTTATAGTGGGAAGTCTTCTTACTAATGGAAGATATTTTTTAATCATCAACCAATACTATAATAATGAATTAGATACACTCCTATATGTATTTTAAAAACACACATTTATACCAATAAAATTATGTTAAATTTATGATCTTATAAGAATTTAACTTTACCTATTTATGTTTTAAATATCCTATTTAGACACATCATATCTCCAAGTCAACTATCCCAACTGACATGACAATGAATTTGATACCATTTATAACAACCCAATATTGTTCCATTGACTTTGGTAGGGACTAGATTCTACAAACTATAGGTGATGTTTTTTAATACAACAATGGCTAGAAATAAATTCCTAGGTCATAATGAAACGTTGTGGGATGATTTTCCCATACAAACATACACAAACAATAAAAGATAAAAGTTAGTACAATAAAAAGATACAGTATAATGCTTGAAATTAAACCAATACAATTTAATATCCAAAATAATTGAACAATAATAGTGTAGTAGTTAAAGATGTTACAAAATAGCGAAGGTTATGGGTGCAGCGGAAGCGCGTTGGTGGGAGTGACCAACTTTGATTTTAGCGTTAAACAACATTCAAACCAAAATCTGTAACGATATAAAACACCAGATCTATGAAATAGAATAATGAACGAAAAACAAAAGAGGGAGTCCTGTAACAATAGAGATAGGATCATCGTATGTTGGTTATAATTAATTTAATTAATTCACAAGAATTACCTTGTTGGAATTCTTTCTTCGTTGATGTCTCCAGTCCCGATCTTGTGATCATTCATTGCATCGTAGAATACAAGTGTATGATTCCTTTAGAAGTGATCCACATATGTTCCACGTATCTATGGATGTCGCTGAAGAGATCTTCGGGTGCTATCACGGAAGAACCTTCGCTTGCGATGTCCGCCTATGATCGCCTTGATCCAATGGAGGAGGATCTCTCTCGGTCTTGAGAGCGTTCTTGGAGGAAGTAGTTCTTTATGACTTGAAAGAATTATATAGAATTGTTGTGCACAATGATAGGGGAAAAGTTTTGGGTTTGTGAGGATATTTATAATCGGGTATGAGGTTATAGAGTTATGACAATAAATAAACGCATTACGTGTTTTATTTATTTCATTAATTCTTATTGAAAACCTCCATGTCGAATTATTAATTCCTTGACATGCACCCACACTAATTATAAGAAATATCATTTAATAAAACAATATTATATCCTCAAAATCCAGACTGGAAAAACTACACGGTGTGTAATCATTAATACACAGTGTGTACTAATTTTCCATCAAACTACATAGCGTGTATATTTAATATACACAATTATTACTTTTATTTTCTATTTCCCTTTATTTCCTCCACAACATTTATTAGACCTTGAGTAATGGCTATTTATTTTCATAAATAAATGCAACTGCAGTACTCACTAATAAATATATTATTTCACCCACAATATATTCTCTCAAATAACTAGTGTCGAAATAAATGAGATCATTCATCCTTAAATTATTATTAAACCACAGTCTGGAATAATATTTATTTAACTTGTTAAATTAATATTTCATTGAGATACTTGGACACACTTAGTGTGTGACCCAATAGGTCACTTTCTCGTTGGCATTAGGCAGGCTTTCCAAAAGTCCAATATTACTGTCTAGCAATAGGTCAAGGCACCGAAGAGAAATAAGTTGACGCCGCATTGACATGTCACCTCATACAAATGATTACCATGTAATATAATACCTTTGTCTCAATATCTCTAATCAAGCGGGTTGCATGCTAGTGCCATCAACCCATGTTCTCGATTATTCATTCTTTGACTTTTTGGAATTGAACTTTTCCATTCCTTACCATGGCCATGGATTTACTTAGGCTATATCAATTCCATCAAGGGGAGTGATATATCTACATCAGTTATGGAACATAAGGGACAAATCCTTTCTCTCATTATCTATTTATGTGGTATTACTCGTGATGCACCCAACGTATCCTAACTTGCTACGAACAGTGTGTCATCACAGTTTTCGTCAATACATCTAACTACGTGAGTTGTAATACCCATTAATAATAATATTAAAGGCTAAGGACCAATACACACATCTGTACATAGGAACATCCAATGAGACTATGAAATGTGGATTCCGTACTGGTGGGTCTCATTCTCATAATATCATCCTGGATATTACTAAAGGTTCACACCATGAGAAGGTGCCTCAATGTTTTATGATTCCTCACCAAAAAAGTCATGTATTATTTGTGTCCCAAAAATAACATCATCCGGCCATAGAAACTATATTCAAGAATATTATTATGGCATTTCTGGTTTCTCATCATAGCAGCAATCCACTGTGACCCTTTAATGCGACAACTGTCCTTATGACATTATCACATGCATCGTCACACAGAAGAACAATCAAGATGTGATAAGGTATTTATTAATAAATAAATTATAAAGTATTTGGTTCTAGGCCACCAACTCCAATATAATTCCACTTGGACTAAAGCCAACTACTAACAAATTTTAACCCGCAAGCTCTCACATGATATTCACGCTTCTGATGAGATATGCCTTTAGTCATGGGATCCCCACATTCTCTTATATGGACACTCTGCTCACTGCAAATTCACCCCTTTGATAGAAATACATCAAGAGGTGATACTTCCAGAGTATTTTCTTTGTCTGTTGATGTGGCCTTGTCTCTTTTTCAAGAGCCACCGCTGTAGTATTATTGTAATACAATGTAATGGGATCTTTACTGCTCAGCACCACATCTAGCTCCTAGAAAATGTTCGGAATCCAGATGACTTCCTTGGATGCATTAGTAGCCGCTATATATTTGGACTCTACTATAGAATCAGCGAAAACTGGTTGGTTTGAATTCTTCCAGCTCACAACTCCTCCATTGAGATAGAAAATATCTCTAGATTGTGACATCAGATCATTCTGATCTTTCTAAAAACCAACATCAGCATACCCTATGATGACAAGCTCCTCATCTCCACCACAAACTATCAACATATCCTTAGTTCATCTTAGATACTTAAGGATAGTCTAATCAGCAGTCCAATGCAATTTTCCTAGATCTACATGATATCTTCCTACCATGCTCAGTGCATAGGAAACATCAGGCATGGTACATAACATAGCATTCATGATGGATCCTATAGCTGAATCATATGGGATCTTACTCATTATATCTTTCTCTTTTTGTTTCTAAGGACACATTTTCTTAGAAATATGTAGGCAATGTGACACTGGAACCAATCTCCTCTTGGATTGTTCCTTACTAAATCTCTTTAGTATATGGTCAATGTATGTACTCTGACTTAGTCCAAGCAGCTTCTTGGATCTATCACTAATGATCTTGATATTTAGAATGTAGGCTTCTTCACCCAAGTCCTTCATGGAGAAACACTTGCTCAACCAGTCCTTAACTGACTGTAAGACTGGTAATTTGTTTCCAATAAGAACTATGTTGTCAACATATTATACTAGGATAACGATCACATTCCCATTAAACTACTTATAAACACATGGCTCACAATTGTTCTTAATGAACCCAAATTCTTTTACGGATTCATCAAAATGAATGTTCCATGACCTGGATGCTTCCTTTAATCCATAAATGGATTTCTATAACTTTTAAACCCGTTTGGCTTCAACTAGTGTCTCAAAATCTTTTGGTTGTGTCATATAGACATCTTCTAGAATGTTCCCATTAAGGAATGTTGTTTTGACATCCATTTTCAAAATCTCGTAGTCATGGTAATCTGCAATGGAAAGTATTATTCATTTGGATTTAAACATGACAACTAGAAAGAAGGTTTCATAATTGTCAATTCCATGACGCTGTCTGAATCCTTCAGCCACTAGCCTTGCATTATAGGTGTTAACTTGACCTTCCATGTTCAGATTTCTCTTCAATACCCATTTTCATCCAACAGACTTTACATCAATAGGCTCATCGACCCGAACCCGGATTTGGTTTTGATACATAGAATCCATCTCATATTTCATAGCTTCTAGCCATCTTGCAGCTTCTAAGCTTTATACTGCTTCCTTATAGGATAGAGGTTCATCATTGTCCAACAATAATGATTCACCATCCTCGGTGACTCGGAAACCAAACCTCTCTGGTCCCCTTACCTATCTTGAGCTCATGCGCAGTACATGTGTTTCTAGAACCACTTCCACGGGGACCTGTGGAACTTGTTCCTGTACCAACTCCTATGTATCTTGAGCATCAACTTCATCAAATTCAATCTTACTCCCACTATCCTTTTTGAGGATGTGCTCCCTCTCGAGAAAGATGGCTATTCTGGACACAGTCACTTTCTTGTCTGAAGGGTTATATAGGTAATATCCTTTCGTTTCCTTGGGATATCCTATAAAGATACAATTCATGCCTCGTGGTGTAAGTTTTTTCCCTGAGAAGGACTAAACAAATGCCTCGCATCCCCATACACATGTGTGTGACAAAATGGGTTTCTTTCCATTTCCTTACTCAGATGGAATTCCATTTTCCACCTTATTTGGTACTCAGTTTAATGTGTATGCTACAGTTTTTAATGCATACCCCCAAAAGGATATTAGAAGATCTGCATGACTCATCGTCGACCTCACCATGTCCAACAATGTGAGGTTCCTCCATTCACTAATACCATTCCACTGTGGTGTATAAGGAGGAGTGAGCTACGACAGAATCCTAGACTCCTGTTGAAGATCGATTAACTCTTGGTTCAGATATTCTCCACCTCGATCCAATCGAAGTTTCTTTATCTTCTTACCAAGCTAATTCTCTACTTCATTATTGAATTCCATAAATTTCACTAAGGCCTCTGACTTATACAACATTAAGTAGACATAGACATATCTACACAAATCATCAGTAAAAGTAATGAAGTAAGAAGATTCACCTCTATCTTCTACTAGAAATAGTCCACACACATCTTTGTGTACCAATCCTAGAAGCTCTATAGCCCTTTCAACCTATCCACCAAAAGGTGGCTTTGTCATTTTTTCTTGTAAACAAGTGTGACATCTATCAAGTGGTTTTATCTCATTAGAGTCTAAATATCCATCTTGGCATATCTTTTTCAAGCACTTCTCGTTTACATGAATGAGACAGTCATGCCATAACTTGGTGATGTATGAGTCATGTGAGTTTGTTTCTTTGTCGATTTCAAATACTTGGTTTTCATAATTTAATACATAAAACCATAATTTAGATGTGCCATACCATAACATACATTGTTATTATAAAAGAGACAACCCTTATTTAAAAACATGAAAATAAATCCATCCATATCCAAACAAGATACATAAATTATGTTCTTGGTAACACAAGGCACATAATAACAGTTTTGTAAAAACAAAATCATGGCAGTTGGAAATGAGAGGTGGTACTCACCAATAGCCAACGCAGCCAGCCTTGTGCCATTGGTAGCTCGAAGATCCACCTATCCACTATCAATATTTATAAATCTACTTGGTTCCTACATTTGAATACATATGTGAGCCCCACAAGCTGTATCTAATATCCAATGTGTAGAAATAAAAAGATTACACTCGATAACAAATGCCCCTGTAGCGTCCCCATGCTTCGGGGAGCAGTTCCTCTTCCAGTGGCCTTGCTTGCCACATTAAAAACACACCGCCTCTCGTTCCTTTCCCTACCTCTAGATCTTCCCCTTCTTGGTGGGACGACGCTCGGGGGCTTCAGATCGTTTATAAGTCTTTGGCCCCTTTCCCTTGTCCTTTCTTTTCTTATTCACCATAAGGACTATGGGTTTGTCACGGCCCATGTCCTTATCTACCTGGAAAATCAAGGTCAAAAGTTCCAATAGACTCTTCTCATTGTTTCTCGTGTTGTAGTTGAAAATAAAGCTAGATAAGGTCTTGGGTAGTTATGATAGGATGAGATATTTATGCAACTCATCTAGTAATTTAATCCCTAAGATGTACAGGAATTCAATGTAGCCAATAATCTTGACTATATGAGGCCCAGCTGGCACAGACTCTCCATGATTAGTTGTAAAAAAGCATTGGATATCTCATACCTCTCTTGTCTCACCTTCTCTTGGTAGATATCCTTAAGGTGAGACATCATGCTATACACGTACATGTTTTCATGTTTCTTCATGAGCTCATTGGACATGGCCAATAGCATAAAAAAATGTACATCTGTGGAAACATCCAGGTCTTTCACATAGAGAGATATTTCCTCATCACTAACGTCTTTCCTAGGCACAACTCGAATTGGCTCTTCTAGCACATACAATTTCCTTTCATGGTGAAGGATGACGCGTAAACGCCTCTGCCACTCTTGGAAATTGGTGCTGGTGAGAAGATTTTACTTCTTGAGTATGGTTCTCAATGATATGTTTGATGTCATTTTATTTCTGTTTCTATAAATTAAGATGAGCAAAGGTTTAGAACTTTATTACAAAACTGAGACAAAAAAATAAATTAATACTTTTTAGTCTCCCAATATTTTATTGAAATCCAATAGCCCTCACTATTGACTTCGGAATATTCTATTTCATGAATATTCTAGTGTAAAGGATCTATATTTCCATTCACATTACCCCAACTATGGTTGTTCAAGCAACTTTATGGGTTTTAGGTAGGCATTCCAAATGACAACGGCATTAACTCGCAGCTCCTTGATCCGCTGAGTGGACTCCCCAATCCTGAAATCCTTTTAATTTGGATTTCTTCAACCTTTGCCTCTTGGTCACACCAAGTCCTGCTGTGGTAGTAAACCATTGATGTGAACCAAGTCAATTCAACCAAAAACCTTGAATTAGAATTCCCTGATAATTGAAGGCACCCCAACTGGGGTTGGACAAGCACATTGAACTATGGTTTGATTCCAACCAAGATTATGGAAGGCTATACCGACTTAATCTTTATTTGATGAGTTTTATCCTTATACGTAAATTACCATTTTATTATCTTTTATTATAGGCTTGTTAATATTAAGTGGGATATACTTAATTGATTAACCATGTCTAAGATAATATTTACGCAAAATCCAGTCTTTATTTTAGTTCCATATTGTATGCTTGTTTAATTAATTAATTATGTGATCATGACAACACACCCATAATAAAGAAACCATGAAAATGACAAAAATAAAATAAATCGTATGATTATTATCTTGTTCTATTGGTTAGTTTATCTAGCTGTTGATAAACTAACCAAAGACCTAGGGGAGAAACACCTTGAACCTTTCAGGTTCATGTTTACAACTTTCCAACTCTCCACCTTTGTATCTCCTTAGATTGGTTTCACCTTGGCTCCTGACTTGAGTTGCCTCCACTATCTTGGGAGCTCCATCCATTACATATGCATTTATCTCACACACTGCTGAGGGGTTAAAAGGGTGTTTTACATAAAAGAATCCTTGGGCACACATGCCCTACATATTAATGAGGAGAAGGCTCGAAGGACAACAAATTTAATTTAAATAATTAAATTAAAGAAACCATTCACATACAAAGGTCTTGGTCTAGCTCATGATCATCCATACATGCAACGATATTTATGCATAAATAAAACTATCATTCAAATCTTTAATAATTATTGTTTAAGATAAATCATGCTCAAATCAATTAATTATCTTTAATTAATCAATCCTTTTATCTTAAAGCCTTTTCTAAATTTCCCTGATATTCTCATCCATCATAATTTTAAATAAATTAAAATTATCCTTATACGTAACATGTACCTTGGAGGCAACCTAGTGAATTCATGTTCATTACACAGATGATAAATTAAACACATATAAATAAAACACCTATCACGTTTTGTGCCTCATCTTTACTCCTGCACCATGGTACACGTCTCTAGGGTTTGTATAATATAATAATAAATTTTAATAAATCTATGTAATTCGGGTGAGTACACGGTGAGGGGTTATGACCAAACGGCATGTACTTTTCTCCACCGTCCATCCGAAGTACACACCCGGGAACATGGCATGTTGATGTACTTCAGAAATTTTCGGAGTATACGGCGTGTTCAGTTAAACACACGCCGTCTAGTATCTGCGTTACAGGGTTTCTAGCTGTGCAATCCATGTACGGGGTACACAGTCTAATCCCAGCCCAATGGGACTACACGCCGTCTTCAGTGGACCACACAGCGTGTAATCCAGAAACTGTGTGCCACCTATTCCTAGTCAACACACGGTGTCATAGATTACTTAGATAGGATCCAATATATAGCTAGATTTCGTGGACCAGTCCAATACATTGAACCTAGACTACACAGCGTGTACTTACGAATACACGCCCTGTATTCGGGTGTTTTACATCCATGAACGTTTGGAAACTCTGGATGAGTTCCTCTATTTTATTTTAATCAATATTAAAAGAAAAATTCATTTCTTTAAGGTGAATGAGAAGTAAGAGGGGAGTAACAGATCATGAGATTCAGATTTTAAAGAACGATTAACCTGAATTGAAACAACTAATTTATTAAATGCGTAAATCACTAATGAAAAACTAAATAATTATAATCAATGATATGAACCCTTTGATACCACTTGTAGGTTCCGTGTGTGGTGGAAGTGCGTTGGTGGTAGTGGCTAACATTGATTTTAGCATTAAACAACATTCAAACCGAGATTCTTCATGATATAGAACACCGGATCTTCAAAATAGAATGATGAACAAAAAAAAAGAGGGAGTCCCAGAAATATAGAGATAAGATCATCATATTTTTTTTATAATTAATTTAATTAATAAACAAAAATTAACATGGTTTAATTCTTTATTCATTGATGTCTCTTGTCCAGATCTTATTATCCGTCGTTGCATCGTAGAATCCAAGTGTAGTATTTCTCAAGTGGTGATCCACACATGTGCCACGTATCTCTGGATGTTGCCGAAGGGATCTCTGGGTGCTATCGTGGAAGAATCTTCAATTGCGATATCTGCCTTCGATTTACTTGATCCGATGGAGGAGGATCTCTCTTGGTCTTGAGATTATTCTTAGAGGAAGTAGTTCTTTCGGCTTTAAAAGAATTCTCCAGAATTGTTGTGCACAATGATTAGGGAAAAATGTTTGGGTTGTTAGGATATTTATAATCGGGTATGAGGTTATAGAGTTATGACAATAAATAAATGCATTACACGTTTTATTTACTTCATTAACTCTTATTGTAAACCTCCATGTCGAATTATTAATTCCTTGACATGCACCCATAATGATTATAATAAATATCATTTAATAAAACAATATTATATCCTCAAAATTCGGACTAGAAAAACTATACGACGTGTAATAATTAATACACGGTGTGTACTCCTTTTCCATAAAACTACACGGTGTGTGTATTTAATATACATAGCGTGTACTTTTATTTTCCATTTTTCCTTATTTCCTCCACCACATTTATTAGACCTTGAGTAATGGCTATTTATTTCTTAAATAAATGTAACTGCATTACTCACTAATAAATATATTATTTATCCCATAATATATTCTCTTGAATAACTAGTGTCGAAATAAATGTGATCAGGCATTCTTAAATAATTACTAAACCACAGTCGGGAATAATCTTTATTTAACTTGTTAAATTAATATTTAACTGAGATACATGGACACACTTAGTGTGTGACCCACTAGGTCTTTTTCTTGTTGGTATTAGGAAGGATTTCCGAATGTCTAAGATTACTGTCCAGCAACGGGTCAAGGCACCCAAGAGAATGAAGTTGATGCCACATTGACGTGTCACCTCATACGAATGATTATCGTGTAATATAATCCTTTTTTCTTGATATCTCTAATCAAGAGGGTGTCATGCTAGTGCCATCAACCCATGTGCTCAATTATTCTTTCTTTGAATTTCCGGAATTGAACTTTCCCATTTCTTACCATGGCCATTGATTTTATTAGGCTATATCAATTCAATCAAAAGTCATGAGATATCTACTTCCGTTATGGAACAGAAGGGACAAATCCTTTATTGTATTATCTATTAATGTATTATTACTCGTGATGCACCCAATGTATCCTACCTCACTGCGAACAGTGTGTTGTCACAGTTTTTGTCAATAAATCTAAGTGCGTGAGTTATAATACCCATTAATAATAATCTTAAAGTATAAGAACCAATACACACGTCCGCAGATAGGAACATCCAATGACACTATAAAATGTGGATTTTCTACTGGCGGGTCTCGTTCTCATAATATCCTCCTTGATATTAACAAGGTTGCACACTATGAGAAGGTGCCTCAATGTTTTATTAGTCCTCACCCCTAATGGAATGTATTATTTGGGTCCCTCAAATATCATCATCCGGCCATAGGACATATATTCAAGAATAGTGTTATGGAACTACTGGGTTCTCATCATAGCAGGGATCCACTATGACCCTTTAATGCAACAACTGTCCTTAGCACATTGTCACATGCATCATCATGTAGAAGAACAATAAATATGTGATAAGGTATTTATTAATTAATAAATTAAAAAGTAGTTTCTTCTAGGCCACCAACTCCAAAAAATAGGAAACTAAAAATAAAAACACATGTAAAACGTAAGGCATCATGGTGGAGCATCCCAAGATACTAGAACTCAAATAACACCGAAGCTATATTTCCCATCATCCCAAACCATATGATCATTGTTATCCAATAGTGTAGTATGATTTCTTCCCCTTAACTGTATCATTATAAATATTTTATATACACACACCAAGGTACATATGTAGTGGGTGAGTATATTTAATCATTGGTTCATCACCAAGAATTATTATGCATGCTGTTGTGATAAGAATAATATAGCTCAAAGTATAATATAAATATAGGAATAAATAATACCATATAATTAGTACCAAAATTAAATTTTGAAAAAAATATATGTATAATAATTTTCATATGTAATAACAAATTTTTAAATGACACACCTATTGTAATGAACCAACCTAAGTCAACTCACTATGCCACCCAATATGGCTTGTCATAGTGGTGAGGTGCAACAAGATAATGGAAAAAAGTCTCTTATATAAAATAAATTCATAAATCAATAGTAAAAATGGTAATAAAGAGAAACATCCATGATCCATATAATCCATGGTAAACTACCTAAACAAAAATATATGAAAATACGGGACCAATAAGTCTCCATGTGACCAAACATCACCTTAAAACCATCCCTCAACCAAGGAAATGATAAAATGTGAACCTGTCATAATACAATATTCACTTCACTTTAACTCAATCCTATACAAAAACTTCAACAACTAGACAATATGAAATGTATGGTGTGAGCATATAGCCTAGTAAGATACAACCAAAGATTACATGAATGTTCTAATAAAAATATGAAGTAGTTATCACTTTTTAAATAAAAACACTTATACTAACCATTTTCATAAATCCAAACACATTTGTAAATAATTTACTTTTTTTATAAAATTATATCATATTAATAAATCCTAGAATAAAAAAATTATAATTTTCAAAACAATAAATCATGACCTCACACCATATGCTAATCAAGTAAACATATATCAATGAAATAATCCAACATGTGAAACCATATGATACGACCTCATGTGAAAAATATGAGATAAAGTATCCATGAAAAAACATCATGTGATAAAAATATATAAATAAAAAAGTAATCTTTATTGGGACCTAGCCAATGGGAATACGTAATAGACATAAAATAATCCTAAAACATTCATGTTTTGGTACCAACTAATATTGAATCCTTCCAATGTATTTTGATAACACAAATGTTACCCTTGTTGGTGCCACACACACTAGGGTTACTTGTGTCCATTTCCTGACACTCCCAAGTTTCCAAATCGGAAATATTTGTCAAAATAAATTTCAAAAAAATTATCATAATTTTAAAACATTTTCAAAGGGATTATAATCTTTTTTGGTGTTTTAAAAACAATTTCATAACCAAAAAAACAATTCAATCATTTAATCAAATAGTCGGTGTGGACAAACATTTTTGAATAAAAACACCCTTAAAAAATAATTTATTTTAAAAAATAAATTTTAACCAAAAATAAGTTAAATTAAAATAAAAAACTAAATGAATTTACATGATAAATATGTAATAAAGAGAATTATACCTTTTTATATAAACATCAACCCCAAGAATGAAGGGATAACTATTTTTCTTTGACAATAGTGAATGTGGAGGAGTATATTGAGTTTTAATGATCCTAGATCAACAAGAGTTACAACATTCTTTTGAAAAACCCCATATATATGGAATAAAAAACCCCTATCAGTTCCATGAAATTATAGGAGAAGATAGAAAATGAGGATCTATGAATAAAAGGCCAAACAAGATAAAAACACATCATACCTTGAGTTGATCCGTAAAGATGAAGGGAATCTTTATACAATCCAATTATAGAAGACTTTATACCACTAGGGAAGGATTAATTTTAGCTAATATGACATTAGGTGGGGCATAAGAGTTAAAATTGGATCTTGATGTTTTTTTAAAAAAAAATTGGGTTTTTAAAACCATGACCATGGTTTTCTAGGTTAGTTCACATGGTTAAAAACATCATGTTCCCTAACCATGTTCCTCTAATCGAATTATATTTGGGGTGCATGGTTTGGCCACATAGTATTTATAACTAAACAAAAATCATTAAAAACATATATTTTTAATTTTGAATGATTTTAACTATGTGTCTGCACTAATTGGATAAAATTTGAACCACCTTATACTGACTTAACATGGGAAACATGTTTTTAAAAGCCTAAATATATAATTTCCATCTTCTTTGAGCCAACCGAGCACACTCCCAAAGTCCTCCAAAAAATTCAAAAATATCCCAAAACAACCCCAAATTGATACCCAACAAAATCATGATCAATTGAAGGTTAAATAAGTACCTGAACAAAGTAATAAAATTTTATAGTCTCCCCAACATAAGGGATTTAATTCTCTAGAAAGTCCCCATGATTCCATACTCACAAGTAGAGGAGGCCACTACTGCCTTACTAGCAATTATTTCTCTCATGTATCATGGGTATCCCATTTTCACTACCAAAATACTTGGACTAAGGGGTTTAATTTATAGTGTAGTACATTATCCTAGAAAACCATAATATGTATTGGTTTCTAAAAAATGGTGGTATGAGGCTGAAAATAAAAATCCTCCCATTCAATAACATGGGAAGGATCTTAGTGATACCTATTCAGATAAGAAACAAGAAACATGTAATGGATGGAATTTAAATGAGATAGTAATTCCCATAGATATACAACCTTTCCAAGTCTCTCCATGATCTCAAAGGGGCTAAAAAACTCAGTGAAAACAAACCCTTATTTCAAAACAAACTATATCCCATGTTAGATGAAACTATAATAAAAACCCTATCAATAACATCAAACTATAGTGGATGATGATGCGGGTTTGAATAGAACATGTGACAGCTATTTTATATATCCAACCTATTCTAGACTAACTACAACTTTTTCATCATCTCCTGATTAATACTCATCAAAAATTAGGACTGATCTTCCAAATAATACCATTAAAAGGGAGATATATATGGACACCAATATAAATAATCAAAGGGAGAAGCATTTTTTAGACCTTAAAAACTATTTTAATAAGAAAAATTTACTAGAGGAAAATTATTTACCCAATATCCACCAAAATTGAGAATTAAATCCTAAATCATATCATAGAGAACCTATATATCTCTCTATATAATTCGATTTGTATATGGTTAATATGTTGTGCTCAATTTTAACTAAGAACTCATCACATAATATATGACTTTCTAGATCATAGATTTGAACTTGAGGTCCATATCAGCGAAAACCTTCGAGGGAACCCCATAAAGTCTCATAGTCTCATAGTTGTACAATTCATTGAGTTGTTCCTATTTTTTCATCTTCATAATAAGTAAGAAATGAACTTATTTCATAATTAGATCCATGATCAACCAAATCCAATTTTTCCCAATATTATTTTATATAAACCAACAATTATGTCTATTGAAATTTCATCCCACTTCCATATCATAATGTGTAATGGTTTCAACAAACTAGGAGGTCTCTGGTGTTCCACTTTAAATTTATGATAATTTTGACATTTTGATACATGTTCTGCAATAGAAAAAAATATCCCAGGTCACCAATACCAATAAATTTGGTTGTGATACATCTTTTTATCTCTATGGTGTATGAATAAACAAGACTATTTTCCACTACTCATTAATTCCTACCCCATGGAAAATGGGTCGACCAACCTGTTATGGAAGCATAAATCTATAATGGGAAATGAGATGACTCACCGTCAGTATTCTAACAATAAAATAATTTTGATAAGGTGTTGTAAATATATTTATGTAACCTCACTGAGATAAACTCACTCATGAATGGATATGTCAACTTTCATAAAATCTAAAAACACATGTCTGCCAACCTTATCCACCCCATTCTCATCTAAGAAAAAAAATTATCATAGACCACACCTCACTGATTCCTTCATTGGTTCTGTTAGAAATTTTTTTCTCAATGAATTAAAAACCACATTCTCATTACCATGGATGTTTGAAATATCAAAATATAAAGTCTAAAGACACACCACACAATATCTCTTTTGGAATCCCAATCCCTCTGAGTAAAAATATTTTTCAGGATATTATGATAAAAATACACATTAAACCACTATAAAAAAATATAGTGATTCCACATTTTGAGTGGATGAATTTATTATACTAAATGAAGATCATGGGTATAGTCATTATTCTAATTATAGAGTAACTGGGGAGAGTCATAGGCCAAAAAATATTTTCCCACCATTAAAACACAACCCAAAACCATACAAGAAGCTTCTCAAAAAACATCATAAGAAAAACCTAGTTTTGGAAGAATCAAAATTGGTGATGAATTCAACCTTGGATTTTGATCATAAAAAAATATCTAAAAATTTTCATTCCATTAAAACTCCACACCTTTACTGGTTTAAGCAATCATTGAAAATTCAATTTTGGCTAAATATTGAACAAATTTTATATATTAACCATCCAAATCCAATAATATCCGGATATAAAACACATTTTTTGGGAAACTACATAGATACAACATCCAATATTTCATGAGGTTGCACAAAGACAACCACCTCAGATATTACATGACCTAAAAAAATTCACTTCTTAGATATAAATAACACTTTTACAAAACAATATATAAATATGAATTTCGTTCATGGTTCAAATAATGACATCCAAATAGACTATATGCTCCTCCATTGACGTAGACTACTCAAAAATATCATCTGAAAACACAATAACAGAAAATTACAATTATGGAAAAATGATTTTGTTCATTAAATTCATACATACTGTTGGAGCATTAGTGAGACCAAATGGAATAACCAAAATCTCTACATTCCCATTCAATCTTCTAAAATATGCCTTAGGTATATCCTATTATTGGAGAGTCATCTAATGGTAAAATGACCAATGGTAAATGATTAAAAACCAAAATTCCACTATAAGTTGGGAAAAAATATCATCAATATTTGGTAAATAATATTTTCCGTCATTATTCACCTAATTCAATATTCCATAATCCATCTAAAGTATGAGACACTCATATAGTTTCATCGAAAAGAGGAAAGGTGAAGACCATATTGACATTATATGGTAAATAATCCCCTTATCATCTTGATCCTCATGCTAGAATTTATGTTCCACCAACTAAGTAGGTTACATTTGATATGATTTCATAGAAATAGGAACTGTATCAGGGAGTCATTCAATGGTAAACTCAACTTCTCTTTGTAGTGGTAAGAAAAAAATCATTTAGAGAGAACTCATGGTACAAACTCACTGTAAGAAGAATTAGTCTTCCCAAATAAGGTTCAATCACATCATAGAAATTCTATTATAGCTTTCATGAGATTACCCCATCATAAGGAATCAGTATTCCCTTCATATCCCAATCTAGAGTCCCATTCACCATGAAAAAATGAGTGACCCCATAAGAAAATAAAAAATGAACATGACCATGATAACATTCTTTTGAGGTCTAAATGATGAAAATCCAATCCATTCTAATTATCATGTTGAATTTTTGAATATCAAGAAATACAAAATTCCCACACCACCTCAAAGTAAGCTATCATCACCCACCAAGTGGGACACCTAAATCATTGTTAAGTCCTATTTCTGAAAGGCATGGAAGGATCCAACAATAATGGAATAAGTTTCAAACATAATAAAAACATTTTAAAAAACATTGATGATATAAAGGTATGAGTAACACCTGTGTCAAACAAATATATAACTATATAATATGAAATAAACTATATACCTCTAATGGTATATGGTCCTTCTTCATATTCCTTGAGACAAACCGTTCCTCATAATTCTATTCAACAATAGAAATATGAAAATACCCCTTGCATAGAGGATTATACCCACCACCCTAGGATGTATCTACATATACTTTTGAACCATTGGATTGAGTGGATACTGCATTACTACATTGGGATATCCATCCCCAAAAATGATTTTGGTGACCAGGTTGTCAATAATTTTGAAATGTATTAGGATCCTCCACACTATTTAGTATGGTATGACCATGCACTCCACACTGGTAATAGACGAAATGCTACATTATTAAAGAATCCCCTGAAATATGTCTTAAAGGAAACTAACCACCCTTTAAATTCTTTTATTTTTGGGATAGAAAACAAGTCCATGATAAAAACAACATCATCCAATGCTCCTCCCAAACCAATCCTTCTATCAGTGTTTTCCTCATAAAAAGAATCATTGGGGAATACCTCAATGAAGGTTGGAAGAGAAATGGGAATCGGTATCCATTGAATATTCATCTTCAATCCTAACGCAACCCTTCGAGCCTTTAGGAACCCATTATAGAAAATATCTAGTTCTAGATGCACCAACTCAACAAAACGGGTGCAATACTATAGAATGGAGTGCTCCCCTTATTAAAAGATAAAAAACTCTTCGGTCCATTCCATAGGTAATTTCCCATGGTAAAAAAATTAATTGAATATTTTCTTTCAATAATTCCAAGTAAGTTCCTTGTGAAAATTATCTATCTAGATAGAGTTCCATACAATCCGTTTACATCCCTTAAGAATGTATTTGAAGAAACCCACATTATATTCATCTGGTATCTTAAAAAATTTGAATATCATCTCAATCCACCAAGGCGACTCCTCATATTCTTGGGACTCTATGTCCCTTCAAATCAGGGGTGTATGTTTCTTGCTAAATTCCAAGCCATGATCTACTACTTTTCCTAAGTTATTGACACCCACTTGAACCAAAGTCAGTATTGTACATATTATATATTCAACCAAATATGAGTCCACTGAAGGATTATACTAGAGTTCCTACCTCATATCTTCTTCTCTCGAATTTTTTAGATTTATTATAAAAGGTATCATCTATTAAGCACAAGACAATTTCTACTCATCTTTAGTGAATTTTACAAAATCCTATGAACAACTTCAAGAATTAATTTTCAATTCCATACAACATAATTAATTTAAAGAAATACTACATTTTCCAAATGAAATATTTCACTTTAAAAATGAAAAGATTCATTTAAAAAAATCCATTATTTTTATTCAAATGACCTCAAAAAACAACTCTTAGATTTGGTAAAAACACTCTGACCACCCATGGTAACACATGTTAAGACATGGATATGAGTTGGACATGAACCCTCCCATGATTAATGCATGAATTTTTACAACCCTAAATCATTTCATCCCAATATATGGAACCACTGATAGGCAATGTTAACACACTTTAGGCTAAACATCCCTTTGAAACAACTCTATAATGAACCAACTTGAATCAAATCGACAAGTCACTCAGGCTATCCTGTCATGGTGGTGAGGTGAAACAAGGTGATATAAACAAGTATCATATAAAACAAGAAACACATAAACCTACTATATAAAGAGGAAGAAAGAGATATATCCAAGATGCATTCAATTCACGCAGAACTGGACAAACAAAAAATAATTAAAATAAAAGACCAAAAATACTCCATGTAAACAACTATCACCTCCATAGCACCTCTCTATGAAGGAAATGAAGAAAATGGAATTCATCAAGCAACAATATTCCCTTCCCATTACCAGGTCATGTGAAACAAATTATACAACATTCCATTTAAAAAAATAGGGTGTAAGAAAAAAAATCCTTGTAGGATACCACCATAGATTCTATAAAAGTTATTATTACATGAAAGTTATAGTTCTATTTTTTAAAACAAAAATAGTTTTACAACTAATTTTAACAAATATAAGAACATTTGTAAATAATTTCCTTCGATTTTCATTAAATCCATTAATAGTCATGATGCCTGTCACGACTCATCCTCGAGGCACATGCCATGACTGCCCCATGCCTACCTTCCATAGGCCAGAGGCTGGAGACTAGCACCAAATGTGTAAATCCCGATAAAAGGGAAGGCATTGCCTTTATATAAGTAATCAAACAAAACAGAGTACGCAAACTGAAGTAAACCCTAAGTAAACTGAGTACAAAATTAAGTGCTAGAAAGTAAATGGTCAAGAATACAAACCCAACTAAAAGTACAGTACAACAGTAAAGAAAGAACAGCTGTAGTAAAGTAAACCAGCAACCATTGTGTCGTCCTCTGGATATCCCACCTGAAGGGTGGGTACAAATGGTCTCCTCAGCTCCTCGGGTCCGGTCGTCCGCTCCGTGTACATCCCACCATGTTTTCCACCTCTAGGTACCATCCTGCTCTGCAAGACTCCACATCGATCAGTTCTGTCTGTCGTCTGAATCCAACACAACGTTGTGCGGGCATATCATGGGTGAGTATACAATACTCAGTAGGGACCCCGAGACTCCCGAAGGTCTCCCAGAATCCACAAAGTAAAGATACAAACATGATGTATCAACCAACCCTACATAGGTAAATGCCCATAAATATACATAAGTCATCAATTCCAGTTCGACTCCAACTCAAGAGCCCAAGAACATCTCAGTCCACACAGGAAAGCACAACCCAATCCAAACAGGAAAGCACATCCCTATCCACATAGAAAAGTAAGTCAATCACATCGATGATAATGATTGAAAGTCAAGAATCATCTAACACATGTATGCTAATTACGAAGAGGGGTGGAGATGATTAGATGTAGTCTATGAATCATCTCCTCTGCCGAACCCAAGTAGGATCCAAGTACAGAAGTCGTGACTGCCGAACCCATGTTGGATCCAAGTACAGTAACCTTTTCTGCCGAACCCATGTATGATCCAAGTACAATCATCCTCGCTGCCAAACCCACGGAGGATCCAAGTACATTTTCCATTATCATCTAACCCATGGAGGATCCCAGTATTGTATTCGGCATAGCCGCAGCTCTAGGGTTCCCGCACACAACAAGCCCGATTTCTGGAGGGTCCGCTCCTCGAGTCAAATATTGATACATCAACTATCAAGAAGTCTAGAGTTGATGTATCCCGTAGTTCTGTCCCATGTGATAGGGGGAAAAACAAGAAAAAAGTACCCAATTCATGGAGAACAAGATGACCAAACCATTTCCCTAAAGTACACGGTGTGTAGGTAAGCGATACACGACGTGTCATCAGACACCGGGTACTACCTGTGTGAAACGGCCCATGTCGTAGCACTAGTTGTATAGATAAGTTAGTACACGACATGTTGTATGGTGACATGCTGTGTCTAAAACTCTAGGGTCCGTTCCATGTGTGCTGGTCATGCCTGGCCGTGTGGTGGAGTACATGCCCATGTACTCCACCCCATGTCCGTGTATTTCTAGAATACACGTGAGTCCTCACGAAGCAGCTTCTTCCATGGTGAAGGTAGTACACGCCGTGCCTCTTGGCCTTGTGGTTCTTCCTAGGTCTTTGTATCTCCCAGATTACACGTCGATCCTCACGAAGCCGCTTTTGCATTTCTATGAAGAGAATACATGTCGTGTTACTTGGCCGTGTATTTCTGTCTGTGTCCATGTATTTTCCTTGAATACACGCCATGTCCATCAAAGTCTCCTCTAACAAACAGTGTGGAGAGTACACCCTGTGTGTCTAGAGTCACACATCATGTACCAATTTTATAATTTTTGAAACAAAAGCCACAAAATGCTTGTACTACAGGGAATCTACTCCCGGAGTACATGCCGTGTATTCTGGTATTTTCTACAAACGATGCATCTGGATAGCACACCTCCCGAGGTGTCCGTCCTTCATTCTGATGATCTAATTTCTATGAAACTTCCGATTCTAGGTCGCCCCGACACTCTGAGGCCATTTACAATGTTTTTGGGCCTCCAATTCACACCGAAAACATAACTTGATTCACCGCTCAAGAATGGTTGATGAACTCCACATATTCACAAGAACGGTGGAGGAATCAGACCGTGTTAGTTTGGTCTGGTCCCTTCCGCATTAGTCCGATAACAAGCAGTTTAAGAGGAACAACTACATGGAAGGAAAACCAATAATTAATCAATCCAAACACACCCCTACCTCGATAATCGATGTTGAACATCGGCGTCGCGGTATAAGGATTCGTAGAAGTCAACAGAAAGAGTCCGAGGAGGAATCAGCGTCTCCCCTTTTATCATGTAGAGAAGAAGAGGATTGCACATCGTTGTTCTTCATGGAGTCGGTGCTCTATGTCGAAGAGGTGTCATTCTTCGCGTAAAGGATAACGTTCTTCAACAAAGGAGGAGCTTCCTTCTTCATTCACACTAGGGCTCACTCCAAAATCCCCACACAACAAGCCAACCCCAAAATAAAATAAGGCCACCCCTTATTTTAATTAAACAAGCCATGCATTACAAAATACAAAATTAAAACAATTAATTAAATTAATTGATGAGGTTCAATTAATTAATTAAGTGTGTGTTGGCATGATTTAAATTGGGAGAGTGGGGAGAGGAGGAGTTACTCAATTAATTCCAAGGGGTTTTCAACATTAATCAAAGGTGTTTAATGGGGGTTTAAGGGGTTTAGAGAATGTGAAGGGTTGGGGGCTCGTGTAGGCCACACCTCACATTTATCCTCACATGGGTAGTTAGGAGCTTGTGGGTTCCACCCCAACTCCCCCATGTAGGATCTAAACACCTAGATATAAAATAAAAATTGTTCCACAATTTTTATTCACTTTTTATTTAATACACAAAATTTAATTTCTCCTCCCGTGCAAATGCAACTTCAATAAAGGTCCCCTTAAGAATTCACCAACGTTGCGAGTTCACCAGTGCCCTCAGAATCCAATTCCAAGTACTGGTTCAAAAGATAGAAAAACTCACTCGTTCAATCACTGAACGTACCCGAGATAAACTTCGGAAATGGATTCCGGGAACACCGGGCCCCAGAATCAAGTGCCATCAGAGGACACAGACTCACAAAATTCCAAAGTATTTAAGAAAAAAATTTCCTTGAAATTTCCGAGTCGTTACATTACTCCCACCTCAGGGATTTACATCATCATAAAGCTACATCATAAACATGGGAAATAGATGAGGGTATTGTGCACGCATATGAGCCTCCCGCTCCCATGTGCTCTCCTAGAGGTTCATGTGATTCCAACGAATGCACACCAGAGGAATTGACCATCCACATAGGACCTGCTCCTATCGATCCCCGATCTCCACTGGAACCTCTATGAATGTAGCCCCGTCATCGATGTCCAGCTCCCCATGATCAATGATATGTGTCGGGTCGTGCACGTATCTCCCCATCTGAGATACGTGGATGATTTCATGCTCTCGATGCAACTAAGGTGGAAGGGCTAGGAGATAAGCCACCTCGCCTACCCTGCTGAGGACCTAGAATGGTCCAATAAAGCGTGGAGATAACTTGTCGCCCCGGTGAAATCTATGTAATCCACATCGAGGTGAGACCTGTAATAAAACATGGTGGCCATCCTCGAACTCCAGTGGTCTCCATCTCCTATCAGTATAGGACTTCTGTCTACTCTATGAAGTCCTCATCCACTCTTGGATGATCTACAACTTCTCTATCATAGCCTAAACCATCTCTAGTCCTACGAGTGCTGACTCTCCAGGGTCAGTCCAGCACAGAGGTGATCTGCATAGTCGGTCGTACAATGCCTTGTATGGTTCCATCTCGATGGTGGAGTGGTTGCTGTTGTTGTACGCAAACTCCACTAAGGGTAGGTGATCCTCCCAGCTACGACCAAAGTCAAGGACAGATGCATGGAGCATGTACTCGAGTGTCTGAATGGTCCTCTCCATCAGGCCATCCATCTGAGGATGAAAGGCAGTGCTCAGGCGTAGCTGCGTCCCAAAATCCTCCTGCAACCCCGTCCAAATCAAGGAAGTAATGCAAGAATCTCGATCGAAGATGATAGATGATGGAAAACCATGAAGTCGTACGATCTCCTAAACGTAGAGGCGTCCCATGATCTCCAGTAAGCCCTGCTCTCTTAGAGGTAGGAAGTGGGATGACTTGGTGAGTCGGTCGAAAATCACCCAGATGGAGTCGTGTCCTCTGGAACTATGTGGAAGTCCCATCATTAAATCCATGGATATCCCATCCCACTTCCACTTCGGGGCCTCTAAGGGCTGCACCGAGCCTACCGGTACCTGGTGCTCTGCCTTCACCTGCTGGAAGGTGAGGCATCATGAAATGAACTCTGCCATAGGCTTCTTCACACTCGTCCACTAGTGCTATCTTCTGAGGTCCTGGTACATCTTCTCTACTCCTGGATGTACCGCCAGAGGGAAAGTGTGATACTCCCTCAGCACTTCCTCATACAGTGCAACTGGTACCATGGTACGTCCCCTAAAGAGGATAACATGCTCTGCTCCTTCAGAAAATCCATCAAGCACCTACCCTATGGAAATATGAGCACGTCACGTCTCACAATCAACGTCCCCATGCTGTGCCACTCTGACCCACTAATGTAGTAGAGGAGTGACTATGAGAAACTGTAGAAAGGCTTCACTATCTCTATCCACAAAGGATATCTGCAACGCGGCTAGCTACTCCTTCGCCTCTCCAAGTAGCTGAATGGCCGATCACCTACTGAGAGCATCAGCTACTACATTCCCCTTCCCAAGAGTATAGACTATCTCAAAGTCATAGTCCTGGAGGAACTTGATCCATCGTCACTATCTCAGGTTCATGTCCTTTTGTGAGAAGATCTACCTGAGACTCTGGTGGTCAGAATAGACTGTAAAGCGCTCTCCCATCAGATAGTACCGCCACATCTTCAAGGCGAAGACCACTACTTCTAACTCCAGGTCATGGGTAGCGTAGTTATGCTCATGCTGCCTCAACTATTGTGAACCATAGGCGATCACTTCCCTCTCTTACATCAGGACACACCCGAGTCCGGTCCCTGATGCATCGTAGTAAACTACGTACCCTACGCCCTCCTCCGGAATCCTCAAGATGGGTGCACTGGTCAATATCTTCCTATGCTCCTAGAAGCTCTACTGGCATATATTTAACCACACGAAGGGTTTACCCATCTTCATCAAAGATGAAAGCAGTGCTGCAACTCTGGATAAGTCTTGAACAAATCTCCGATAGTACCCAGCCAGACCTAGGAAACTGCGAACCTCCATCATGCTCCTGGGTGGATCCCATGAAAGTACTGCCTCGATCTTCGTAGGATCCACAACAACTCCCACCTCCGAGATGACGTGCCCCAATAGGTGGACCTCTAGAATCTAGAACTGACACTTTGAGATCTTACTATAAAGCTGGTGCTCTCAAAGTTTGTCTAGTATAACCCATAAATGGTAGGCGTGCTCCTCCTCAGTAGTCAAGTAAATCGGTATGTCGTCGATGAAGACTACCAAAAATCGATCTAGGTAAGGCTGGAAGATCCTGTTCATGAGACTCATGAACACTACTGGAGCATTGGTTATGCCGAAAGGCATAACCAAGAACTCATAGTGGCCATACCGACACCTGAAGGTCGTCTTCTGTACATCCTCGTCTCGAACTCTGAGCCGATGATAGCCTGACATGAGCTCTATCTTTGAGAACCAACGTGCTCCCTTGAGTTGATCAAAGAGTTTGTCAATCCTCATGAGTGGATACTTGTTCTTTACGGTCACTTGATTCAGGTGATGGTAATAGACACATAGTCTTCATCTCCCATTCACCTTCTTGGAGAATAAAATTGGAGAAGCCCAAGGTGAAACACTGGGTTGGATGAATCTGTTGCCCTACAAGTCCTCTATCTATACTCGCAGCTTACAAAGCTCAGTGGGTGCCATCCGATATGCTGGAGTAGATATCGGGGTTGTCCCGGGGTACAGGTCAATGTAGAAGTCTACCTATATGTAAGGAGGTAGTCCTATAACATCGTCAGGGAAAACGTCCGCATACTGATCCCCCACAACAGGAAAACTCGGACTCCGCACGTCAAATTCTCCTATGATGAGACTAGCCAACTGATGGGTTATCTGATGTCCTCTCCTTTGCGTGAGTCCATCCGACACTCCAAAGGCTCCCTTCTCGCCGGTGAAGGTGAACATGCTCCAATCTGTGCGGACAAACCACACTTTTCACCTAATACAGCCGATCTGAGCATGGACTGTAGATAACCAATCCATGACCAAGATGACGTTGTAAGGCCTCAACGCCACTACAAGAAGATCCCAGCCGAAGCTCTCCCCCCTAGAGTAAGCTCACACTGTCGGCACAAATGTGTAATCGTCGAGTCTTATCCTGTAGGAGTCTCTAGCCATAAGGATCGAGCCAACGGCTCCGTCGAAATTTCTGAGCTCTGAAAAAGGGCAGCAACAATAAACGAATGACTCACTCCTATGTCTATATGAACTACAGAAAGGGTGGAGTTGACACAGATAGTACCTAGAATCATCTCAGGTGCACTGTGGTCATAAGCCTCCACTACCTGAAGCTGAGCCTGCCTCTGTCAGCCAGCTCCCTGTGGTCTAGGTGGACCTCATAGTGGTGGTGGTGGAAGAGCCTCAAAGCATCTCCCATCACCCACTTCTCGGTCAGCTCCTCTGCCTCATCCTCCTGCTCCCAGTGGACCACCACGATTGAACATCAACCTCTGCCTGGGTGGTCCCTCAACCATCAACTGCTCCTTTGCATGGTGGGTCAGGTAGTAATGAGCCATGTGGCCCTGCCCGCCGCATGCATAACACTACCTGCCTCTTGTATGAATGGCTCTATTGTGTGTGCCCCGCACCTCCAAACTAGTATATTGAGGTCAACCACCTGATCGAATGGTCCACTTGGACCTCTATGACATCTTTCTACTGCAGGCTGCAGAAGACTCTACTACGTGTCGCCCTGCGGTAGGCCTCGCTGCTGGCGTAGGCTCAGCAAGGAAGCTCTCTACATGTAGGGCTCGCTCCAGTACTCCTTCTTGTGTCAAAATGGTGAGGGAGAACATCGAAACCCTTATCTCATGCCTCAGTCCATGCTCGATGGTCCAGGCCCGAAAGAATGGGTCTCGTACCATGTCCGTGGAGTAGCGCGAGAGGTCGGTAAACCTCGACTAGTATTGGTCTACTATCATGATGTCCTGCCGCAGCTATCTTAACTCCTGGATGCGCACTGCATTGAGGGTGGCCGGAACAAACTCCAAGAAAAAGAGGCTCTCGAAGTCCATCCATAGTAGAGATGCCTCGTCCTGCACCTAGAGCATAAGGCTCCACCATCTACCTGCTTCTGCGTGAAGGAGACTTGCCGTAAGGATCACAATAAGATCTATTAGTGTCCCTACGAATTCTGAAGACTCGGACAATAGCCACCAACCAATCATTGCCTTCCTGAGTGTCCATCTCTCCGCGGAACCTAGGCGGCCTCTGTCGCTGAAACTCATGCAGCACACTCAGGCGGTGTGCACTCTCAGATGCTGGGGATGGTGGTATCGGTGGCCCAGCGAGTAGAGGTACCACTGGTGCCTCCGCTGTAATGGGGCCCTCCACTGAGGCCTCGTTGCTTGGTGGGATTCCATCTCACACGTAACTGGGAACCCTAGCTAGCTGCCTATGTGGGGCCATCCTGAAAAACAACATGTGTGCCACATTTAATACAATATACCTGATGAGATTAAACAAAGTAATCACTAAGAAAACTTTTGAAACACACATGCAATCAATGTTTTCATGCATTGAGTCAGAAATAAGTAGTTAGGGTCCTGGTGTATGGATATGTCAGCTGCTGCACCAACACTGAACTCCCTGGACTGATAACCACACTCAATACCCTTAACATTATTACATCACAGGAAGAAATTATCAGAGTCATGAGTTCTATGGTAGAACCTACTCCTTTGATAGCAATTTGTCACGACCCGTCCTTGGGGCCCGTGTCATGACTACCCCAAACCCGCCTTCCATAGGCCAGATGTTGGCGACTAGCACCAAAGGCGTAAATCCTGATAAAAAGGAAGGCATTTCCTTTATATAAGTAATCATACACAACAGAGTATGCAAGATAAGGTAAACAATAAGTAAAATGTGTACAAATGTAAGTGATGGAAAGTAAATGGGCTAGAATACAAACCCAACTGAATGTACAGTACAATAGTAAAGAAAGAACAGTTTCAGTAAAGTAAACCAGCAACCACTGTGTTGTCCTCTAGATATCCCACCTGAAGGGTTGGTACAAATGGTCTCCTTAGCTCCTAGGGTCTAGCCGTTCACTCCGTGTACATCCCACCAAGTGGTCCACCTCTAGGTACCGTCCTTCTCCATAAGACTCCACCTCGATCAGTGTTTTCTGTCCTCTGCATCTAACACAATGTTGTGCGAGCATATCCCATGTAGGGGTGAGTATACAATACTAAATAGGGACCCCGAGACTCCCGAAGGTCTCCCAGAATCCACAAATGAAAGATAAAAACATGAAGTATCAACCAACCCTACTTAGGTATATTCCCATACATATACCTAAGTCATCAATTCTAGTTTGACTCCAACTCAAGAGCCCAAGTACATCTCATTCCACACAGGAAAGCACAACCTAGTCCACACAAGAAAGCACAACCCAGTCCACACATGAAAGTAAATCAATCACATCGATGATAATGACTGAAAGGCAAGACTCAGCTCACACAGGTATACTACTTACGAAGTGGGGTGGAGATGATTATATGTAGTCTTTGAATCATCTCCTCTTCCGAACCCACGTAGGATCCAAGTACAAGAGTCGTCGCAGCCGAAACCAAGTAGGATCCAAGTACAATAACCTTTGTTGTCGAACCCATGTAGGATCCAAGTAGAGTCATCCTCGCTGCTGAACGCACCGAGGATCCATGTACAGTCTTCATCGCCGTTAAACCCATGGAGGATCCCAGTACGGTAGTCATCGCAGTCGCAGCCAGCTCTAGGGTTCCCGCACATAGTGCGCTCAATTTCCGGAGGGTCTGCTCCTCGAGTAAAAGATTGATACATCAACTTTCATGATGTCCAGAGTTGATG
Organism: Viscum album; assembly: GCA_963277665.1. Classification (NCBI taxonomy): domain Eukaryota; kingdom Viridiplantae; phylum Streptophyta; class Magnoliopsida; order Santalales; family Viscaceae; genus Viscum; species Viscum album. Next base: position 83,017,366 of record OY728122.1, read on the forward strand.
TATCCCATAGTTCCGTCCCACGTCATAGGGGAAAAAACAATAAAAAAGTGCCCAAGTCACAAAGAACAGGATGAACAAGCCATTTCCCTAAAGTACACGGCGTGTAGGTAAGCGATACACGTCGTGTCATCAGACACCGGGTACTACCTGTGTGAAATGGACTGTGTCGCAGGGCTGGTCGTGTAGATAAGTAAGTACATGGCATGTGGTATGGTTACAAGCCGTGTCCAAACCTCTAGGGTCGGTTCCATGTGCGCTCGCCATGCCTAGCCGTGTGGTGGAGTGCATGCCCATGTACTCCACCCCGTGTCTGTGTATTTCTGGAATACACACCGAGTCCTCACGAAGCAACTTCTGCCATAGTGAAGGTAGTACACACTGTGCCTCATGGCTGTGTGGTTCTTCCCGTGTCCGTGTATCTCCCAGATTACACACCAAACCTCGTGAAGCTACTTCTGCCTTTCTATGAAGAGAATACACTCCATGTTACTTTGCCATATATTTCTATCCGTGTCCGTGTATTTTCCATGAATACACGCCATGTCCATCGAATTCTCCTCTGAAAAATAGTGTGGAGAGTACACTCCGTGTGTCTAGAGTCACACACCCTGTACCACTTTTCTAACATCCGAAATGAAAGCCACAGAATGCTTTTACTACACGGCGTGTGCTCCGGGAGTACACATCGTGTATTCTATAATTTTCTAGAAATGACGCCTCTGGCCAGCAGGCCTCCCAAGGTGTTCGTCCTTCATTCTAATGATCCAGTTTCTATGAAACTTACGTTTCTAGGTAACCCTAACGCTCTGAGGCCGTTTATGATGTTTTCGGGCCACCGAATGGAACCAAAAACCTAACTTGATTCACCGCTCAAGAATTGGTGAAGAACTCCACATATTCACAAGAACGTCAGAGGAATCAGACCGTGTTAGTTTGGTCTAGTCCCTTCCGCATTAGTCCGATAACAAGTGGTTTAAGAGGAATAACTACATGGAAGGAAAACCAATCATTGCTCAATCCAAACACACCCCAACATTGATAATCAATGTCGAACATCGGTGTTGCGGGATAAGGATTTGTAGACGTCAACGGAGAGCGTCTGAGGAGGAAGCAGAATCTCCCCTTTTGTCACGGAGAGAAGAAGAGGATTGCGCATCGTTGTTCTTCGTGGAGTCGGTGCCCTACGTCGAAGAGGTGTCATTCTTCATGGAGAGGATAACGTTCTTCAATGAAGGAGGATCTTCCTTCTTCTTTCACACCAAGGCTCACTCCAAAATCCTCACACAACAAGCCAACCCCAAAATAAAATAAGGCCACCCCTAATTTTATATAAACAAGTCATGCATTTCAAAATAAAATATTCAAACACTTAATTAAATTAATTGATGAGGTTAAATTAATTAATTAAGTGTGTGTTGGCATGAATTAAAGTGGGAGAGTGGGGAGAAGATGAGTTACTCAATTAATTCCACGGAGGTTTCCAACATTAAACAAAAGAGTTTAATAGGTGGTTTAAGGGGTTTAGTGAATGTGAAGGGTTGGGGGATCATGTTAGCCCCACCTCACATTTATCCTCACATGGGTACTTAGGAGCTTGTGGGTTCCACCCCAACATCACCATGTAGGATCTAACCACTTAGATATAAAATAAAAATTGTTCCACAATTTTTATTCACTTTTTATTTAATCTGAAAATTTTAATTTCTCCTCCCATGAAAATGCAACTTCAGTAATGGTCCCCTTAAGCATTTACCGACATTGTGAGTTCACCAGTGCCCTCAGAATCTGATTCTGAGCATTGGTTAAAAAGAATGAAAACCCCGCTTGTTCGTTCACTAAACACACCCAAGATCAACTTCGGAAATTGATTCCGGGTGCACTGGGCCTCGGAATCAAGTGTCGTCCGAAGCCAAAGACTTGAAAAATTCCAAAGTATTTATGAAATAATTTTACATGAAATTCCCGGGTCTCTATAATTCCAAGAATATGAAAAGAATAATTGTTAAAAGAGGAAAGAATATAAGCATATCATAATTTATGAAAGTGAGATCATGTACATGAAATAATCTGTAATGAGAAACCACATGATACAGACCCATGTGAAAAACATTTGAGCAACAATCCATGAAAAAATACATAATGAAATAAAAAAACAATAAATGATAAATCTATTCATATTGGGACCTAGAATATTGGAATATATACTGGACATAATATAATTATAATCTAGGAATACATTGGTACCAACTGATATTGATTTCTTCTACTGTATTTTGATATCACAAATGTAGCACATAATAGTTCCACAAACAATAAGGTTTCATATGTCTATTTACCAAAACACCCAAGGTTCCCAATGTTCCATGTCATTAAATATCCATTTAAAAACGATGATAACAATCTATAAAACATTTTCAATGCCAATATAATAGACTTTGGTGTTTAAAAACCAATTTCATAACAAAAAACCATTCAAACATTTAATAAAAAACATGGTACATAAAAAATGTTTTTAAGGAAACCCCCATAAAATAATTTCTCTCCAAAAATTTCTCTCTAATCATGAATAAATTCAATTAATTGATTTATCAAAAATTATTTAAAAGAAAATAATAAATTCATAGAATTATATATTTTTAATGAAACTCATACCTTAGGCGCCGAGGTTGAACTATTTACCTTCAATAACGATGACTATGGAAGAGTAGATCGGGTCCTCCTGATCCAAGATCCACAATAAATACATAATTCCTTTATCAAAACACTTAGATATGGAAGAAACACCATATTAGAGTTACAAAGGATGATATGAAAAGATTTATAATGAGGAGAGGAAAAAGAAAAATTGGATAAAAATTGGAACATGCCTTGAGTTGATCCATCAAGAACAATGGAAATACACCTAGAGTCCCCAGAGGGAAGTCTATAGATAAGTAGAGAAGGATTAAGTGGAGAAATTATTAGGTTATAAAGTTCCTATGGATCAAAATGAGGTCTCTAAGAATTTCAGAAGCATTTTTTTTGGTATTAATAACCACGCACATGGTTTTCTATATTAGGATGCATGTAACAGCCCAAGATTTTATAAAAAAATATTCTTTTTAATTTTATTAAAGTCTTGTGTTGTACGCTACACCAAAAGGAGCTTGCACAACACGCATCCTTGACTTGCCTTGCATTACACGCAATCACGACCTTCCTCGATAGCGTGTGTAATACGCAATACCGAGTTTCACTAAACAACGATATGCTATTAAAATATTATTAAAACTAGCCGTTATGAATAGTAATAACCACTTTTTAAAACTCTGTAAATCTTATTTTTCAAAATGAACTTCATTTTTGGATTCGGAGTATCGAATTTAGCCTAAGGTGAAATTTTGGTACTTTTCAGATAACTTTCATATTCTGATGAATAGTGAAAATTACTATATTATAATTAAAAACAACATTTTTAATCGAAATAATTAATAGTGATAAATTATTAATTTTAGTGGTTTTAAAGTATATTTAGAATATATTTTTAAAATTTAATACAATGTTGGTCATTGGATGTAATTTCACATTTAAACCAGACATAATCAAGTGTCAATCTTTTGATAGATATTGTTTCTTAAAAACACGCTATTTGTTTTAACAGCAGGATTTAATTATAAAATTAATTAATGCAAATTATATGATATGAATTTGGTAAAATAGACTTCATTTTTGAATTCGGAATATGAAATATAGCTTAGGATGAAATTTTGGCATTGTTCTGAAGAACATCAATTTTTGATGAATAGTGAAACTACTAAGTGGTAGTTAAAAAATTAATTTCTTCATAAATCTTAATTTTACCGCTTCTGTGAATGGAATTTCAAAAATCCGAGAGACATGGTTGATGTCAGTAAGTAAAATGTGGTTCAATGAGATGAAAATAATTTTTGGTGAATAGTAACTTTTTACTTTTTTTTACCACGGTTAATAGTAAATAGGGTAACTAAGGGTAAATATGATATTACTATTACCCTAAAACATGTCCTAATTCTATTGGATAAGTGTAATTCGACCAAAAACAACCTTATGAATATAATATGACCATTTAGGTCCACTTTGATTAGATTATGACATTTAATATTATATTATTTAATGAATAGTTAAAATAGTTAAAATCAAAGTTTAATAACTAAAACATTTTTAATATGGGGTTATACATAAGATAAATTCGACTATAAATATTCATTAGAAATATAAAAAGATTTCCTACATAATGATATTTTATTTATAATTTTTAGACTTTAAATAAATTAATTTATTTATGACACAACGATGATGCAGTAATTACCCTTTTAAGGAAATATTAACATAATTGATGTTATAAATGCTCAAATGAATGTAATTTGAGACTTTTTATGCCTTAAACTAATTTTATAGGTTACTATGATATATTAGTGTTGATTTAATCAACTTGGTTCGAACATATAATTCTTTTATGACTTTCACAAAAATCATATATCAAATAGTGTCAAAATTGACACAAAATAGTTTTTAAATCAAATATTATATTATTAATTGTTATTTTATTCCTAAAAATATAAGGTTCGGCCAAATGACTTAGATAAGGATATATGTATTAATAATATACAATTTGGGGTTCGTTTGGCATGTTATAGTAAGTTTATTAACCATATAGGGAAAGAAAACAAAAAGACACGGTAAAAGTTAAATTATTTAACTTAGAGTTAAATCTAATTGATAAGGTTAAAATAATAACCTAAACTTGTCTAAATACTATTGGTTGATAGGATTTCGACCCATACCCACTTTATCTTCGAAATAAGACCCTTTGGAACCATTATAAACCGATTTTGACTTTAATATAAAATAATTTTTTGAGATATTCCTAAGGTGCCCCTCTCCTCCCTTATAAAAGGACACCTCCTCCCCCTCCTCCTCACACCAATTTGAGCACTCAAGCTCGGCCAACCCCTGCCAAAATCTCTTCTCCACTTCCCTAGAAACATCCTATAGGTTCTGGTCTTCCTCAAAGACCAATTTTAGTGCCCTAAGAGGAGGTCTCAAAGAGGCGCTTCAAAGAAGAGGTAATTACCGTTACCAATTCTTTCATCTTTATTTCTTCTTCCACTTCTTCTTCTTAGGTTGTTTCATTATGAAGTAATAACATCAGTATCACTCATATAATGATATGTTATTATAAGTATGAAACAACCCTATTTTACCATCTATCCATCCTATGGAAAAAGAAATCACTGTGCGTGCGTACGTACGGAATACCGTCTCCACGCCGTGGTGTAATCTATTTTCCACCACCACCTTACATGGATGGGTTTAATGGTGTAAAGAATAACTATACATAGTTATTACAACATCATATTGATTCTGATATATTGTATAATCCACTCCGATTCAATTCAATATTTATGAAAATGATATCATCGCTCGTGCGTACGTACGGACTACCGTCTCCACGACGCGATGAGATTCATTCTCCATGTTAACCATTTAAGAATGATTATAAAGTATATATAAGAAATAATAATGAAATATATGACATTATAAAGCTACTGGATTATGTATATATATATATATGTATCTCATCTACTTACTTCCATTTCAAGACAATAAGGAATGGAAAACAGCGTTCATGCGTACGTATGGACTACCGTCTCCATGAACTGTGTTTTTCATTTTATTTATCTATCTATTATATATATATATATACTGAATATATATGATATATAAATAAAATTTTATATTCTGGAAGTAAGTAAATCATGATATAAGTAATAATAATGTCAAGAACAACAAGTCAAAACACCTACGATAAATGAAACGATTTTACCCAAAACGCTTCTTTAACATGGAATTTACAAAAGAACGGGTAATATAATGCCATAAGTGAACCATATATGGTATCATAACAATTAATATGATTCTATAATAAGTCAATGACATTATTTAAATCATTATACAGGAGGTTCGGACACATACGAAGCAAATCGGACCTAAGGTAAGGGAAATATCACAATCTCATTTTTATCCGAGATTGTTTATTCGTAAGTATTTACTGGGGTGTATTTTATCATCCACGTCCATGGTTCCTCAATATGTAATATTATTACCATCCAATTAAAATAGTTTAAATCCAAATTTACCCTTCGGTGAGTTTTTAGTAAAGAATAAGAAAGGAATCTTTTGTCGTTTTTCGTACGAGGTACTTTTTGACTTTTCCGACAAAAGTACGAAGAATGTTTTTTTAACGTATACGACATGAATGGATTTTTAAAACATTATTTCCAAGAAACTTCCTTTACCAGTTTTCAAGTTTATTTTTAATCAACTTATTTTATTTTAAAGTTGTATGACATGTTATGAAAGGAAAAAAAAATTTGAAGAAGAAAGGATATTTTCCTCAAGAATGAAGTTCAAGTGTTTTATCAAAATTATTTTCCATCTAAGATAATAAAGGGTTCTGTTTTTATCCCTATTATTACATTGATTTGATCATGTTGTGATGGAATTATTTTTATGAATTCCATTATCTTATATGAATTGATTTATGATGTCATGATGTTTCAAGAATCCCATTTTTGTTACATGTGTTATACGATGATGTATGTTTTATGATTATGTGGCACACATAAGAAAGGATTCATTATAAGATGGGTGGGACCTATATCTCCCTCCAATGCATTGGGTAAAGATTTTATATCTCATGAGATAGACAGGGCTGGAACGGTAGGTTATACCGGTTCAGTGAAACAGGACTGAAACGAGGGTTACTCGATTCAGAAAGGGACTTTGTCCACTAAGATAGTCTTGGCAATGAGTCATGACTAACAAGAAATGATTTTCCATGATTATGTGTGCATGACACAAAGTTTCAAGTTTCATGTTATGATTATGGTGATCTCATTTTCACTTCTATGATTTGTTCCATGTTAAGATATTATGATCTCTTTTGCAGGTTATGATTTTCAAAAAGATATGATATGATTTTTATTTCTTTTGTATACCCTTACTGAGCATTTGAGCTCACCCTTTTATGTTTTTCCCCAGGATATAAAGAAAGGTTTTAGGTAAAAAAAAGGAAGATCTTTATGGGAGATTTTGAAGATCTTTCACCACGATTAGAAGATTATATTCCGAGTTTCCAAAGACACTAAACTATTACGATCCTTGTGTGTGTGTTTTTGTTATGTACAAAGTATTCCGCAAAAGTAATGTAATGTCAATGTACGTCAAGATACGGGTCTCTACAGTTGGTATTATAGGAAAGGTTTAGTCAACCTTTGGAAACTAGGATGCGAAAACGTTAGTGAGATCCCTAGAGATATTTCTAAGGTATGTCTAGGGATGTCTCTAAGGTTAAGTATATGTATAGGTTATAGTCCTAGAATTGCGCTAACGATCTTCGAATTTAACCTAAGATGTTAGATATTGAGTTTACTACCCCTTTATTATGTTGTTTTCCCTAGCATGATTTTTGCCTCTCATACTATTCTTTTGGGGTTTTAGACGATGGCTGGAACCCGAAGGAACCGTGTTAATGCGGAATGTGATGGGCAATGCAATGATTGTCCCCCTGAGAAACCAAACGATATGGGAGCCGGAATGCAAAATCTTGTAGCCATGCTCACACAACTTTCTCAAGCTATGAATCATGCAGGACTTCCAAACGAGCAAAGGAAGGAGCAACATTCTGTTGAATCCTTCATGAGGCAGCGTCCAACTTCTTTCAGTGGGTCTACTGATCCATTAGTTGCTAAACAATGGATTAGTACTACTGAAAAGATATTTTCAGTTCTTCAATGTTCTGAACATGATAAAGTCATCCTAGCAGTGTATCGTTTGGAAGGAGATGCTGATCAATGGTGGAATCTTATTAAGAATACGAGGCAAAGGGATGAAATTGAGTCTATGGAATGGGACGAGTTCAAGAACTTATTTTTCAATAAGTACTTCCCTCGTATTCTCCGAAAAAAGATGGAGAAAGAGTTTCTTGAACTGAAGCAAAGGGATGATGAATCTATTGGTACCTATGAAGCGAATTTTACAAGACTTGCAAGGTACGCTTCTGGTATTATCATCCAACCGGAAAGTAAAGTTGATCGATTTTTCAGTGGCGTAAAACCAAGTCTTCGAAGGGCATTAACTATAAGAGACTTCAGTAGCTATGAAGAAATTGTGCGTTGTGCTGTCAAGGTAGAAATGGAAGTTGGTGTTACATATCCATCTCATGGGTTTGACAAGAAACGAAAGATGGAGTTCAAGGAGAAAACTCAGAATAATGGTGAAAAGAAGATGATGTTTCCTTATGCACAAAGTGTGGAAAGAAGCATGGTGAAGATTGTCTTAAAGGGACTAGAAAATGTTTTAAGTGTGGAAAAGATGGTCATCGAGCAGCTGAGTGTCGAAGTAATGGAAAATGGGATTCTAATGAAGTGAATAAAGCAAACAGTGCAGAGAACGTACAACCAACACTTCAATGCTTCAAGTGTAAGGAAATGGGGCATTATGCTAATAAATGCCCTAATCCAAGGGTTAGTGATGATCGACATGAGCAACCGCTTAAGGCAAAGGACAAAGGGAAGTCACATGCGATCACTATTGGCAATGTTGAATATGACAACGATGTGGTGGAATGATTAAGTGTTTATGTAATGGGATTCCAAAATAATGTTGTATCTTGGAATATTGGAATATTTATGTATTGGTCTAATGTGGTATTCAAAGTGATTAAGATATTATGCGCATAATGAAGGGAAAACGAGAAAATGAAATGTTTAACAGTATTCATGAGCTCATGATTGATATAAGGACTAAGATTGAGTATATAGAATTTTGAGGATTTTGGTATGTGAAAAGTGTTAACTTTTAACTGCATTCATGTTTTCACTAAGGTATTCAAGAGAATACATGATTAAGGACTTTGAATGTTTGGAATGTGACCAAAAAAACATATCTTATGATATATGGGGATCGATGATGGTGTTAAATCTCTGGTAATGATTTTCACTATATTATGAGAGTCGACTGCAGTATTATGGATAAGCCTAAAAGATTGGAATGGATTATGTTGGACATAAGTTAGCATTGTTAGTTTTTTTCGATATTATTGATGGGATGTTATATAGTTTTGGAAAAAGGACAACCTTTAGGATGGGCGACAGCCCATCGCTTCGGACAAGGCTGTGGGAATCGAACCCACAACCGAAGTGCGACTGGCCTTTATCGCCTACCACTGGCCTACAGGAAGTCCCTGTTTAGTAGAAACTAGTTTTATTATATTAAGCAGTATGATATATGAAGTATAAGTCCATTTTAGGAACCATATATGATTAATCTCACTATAGATTGACTTATGCATATAATTTTTGCTAACCTTTTGTTTGAGACAGATGGAATGACCCGTCATTCTATCACATGATCTGCTAACACTTCATGAATAACAAATTCAACCTCATTTATTTAAGAGATGAAGTGGAAATTGTTCAAGGCACGAACAATAGTGAGATTGTACCAAAATAAAGTAAGTATTTATTCTAATTCAAATTTTCAACTTTAGGGAAATGATCTTGAAAACCAAAAATGTTGTCCTAGTGATCTTATACCTGATGAATCAGATGGTACCTTATATCATCACAAATCTATGGATTTGTGATTACTGGCTTTTCCATAGCCATGTTCTCTACCACTCTCCATCAGAACATGATGGTTAGATTTCTCTTCCATATCCATATTTTCACCTATGTGGAAACCCAATGATTAGTTTATTTGGGTAACCGTTACGTTTCATACTTTTGTTTTTAAAGATTGGTTTTGATATTCCTTTTTACGATGTGGGTTTCTATTAAAGAAACTTTCGAATAGTAAACCATTTATAACCCCGACGAATTTCGAGGGCGAAATTCATTTTAAGGGGGGTAGAATGTAACAGCCGAAGATTTTATAAAAAAATATTCTTTTTAATTTTATTAAAGTCTTGTGTTGTACGCTACACCAAAAGGAGCTTGCACAACACGCATCCTTGACTTGCCTTGCATTACACGCAATCACGACCTTCCTCGATAGCGTGTGTAATACGCAATACCGAGTTTCACTAAACAACGATATGCTATTAAAATATTATTAAAACTAGCCGTTATGAATAGTAATAACCACTTTTTAAAACTCTGTAAATCTTATTTTTCAAAATGAACTTCATTTTTTGGATTCGGAGTATCGAATTTAGCCTAAGGTGAAATTTTGGTACTTTTCGGATAACTTTCATATTCTAATGAATAGTGAAAATTACTAAATTATAATTAAAAACAACTTTTTTAATCGAAATAATTAATAGTGATAAATTATTAATTTGAGTGGTTTTAAAGTATATTTAGAATATATTTTTACAATTTAATACAATGTTGGTCATTGGATGTAATTTCACATTTAAACCAGACATAATCAAGTGTCAATCTTTTGATAGATATTGTTTCTTAAAAACACGCTATTTGTTTTAACAGCGGGATTTAATTATAAAATTAATTAATGAAAATTCTATGATATGAATTTGGTAAAATAGACTTCATTTTTGAATTTGGAATATGAAATATAGCTTAGGATGAAATTTTGGCATTGTTCTGAAAAACATCAATTTTTGATGAATAGTGAAACTACTAAGTGGTAGTTAAAAAATTAATTTCTTCATAAATCTTAATTTTACCGCTTCTGTGAATGGAATTTCAAAAATCCGAGAGACACGGTTGATGTCAGTAAGTAAAATGTGGTTCAATGAGATGAAAATAATTTTTGGTGAATAGTAACTTTTTACTTTTTTTTACCACGGTTAATAGTAAATAGGGTAACTAAGGGTAAATATGATATTACTATTACCCTAACACATGTCCTAATTCTATTGGATAAGTGTAATTCGACCAAAAACAACCTTATGAATATAATATGACCATTTAGGTCCACTTGGATTAGATTATGACATTTAATATTATATTATTTAATGAATAGTTAAAATAGTTAAAATCAAAGTTTAATAACTAAAACATTTTTAATATGGGGTTATACATAAGATAAATTCGACTATAAATATTCATTAGAAAGCTAAAAAGATTTCCAACATAATGATATTTTATTTATAATTTTTAGACTTTAAATAAATTAATTTATTTATGACACAAAGATGATGCAGTAATTACCCTTTTAAGGAAATATTAACATAATTGATGTTATAAATGCTCAAATGAATATAATTTGAGACTTTTTATGACTTAAACTAATTTTCTAGGTTACTATGATATATTAGTGTTGATTTAATCAACTTGGTTCGAACATATAATTCTGTTATGACTTTCACAAAAATCATATATCAAATAGTGTCAAAATTGACACAAAATAGTTTTTAAATCAAATATTATATTATTAATTGTTATTTTATTCCTAAAAATCTAAGGATCGGCCAAATGACTTAGATAAGGATATATTTATTAATAATATACAATTTGGGGTTCGTTTGGCATGTTATAGTAAGTGTATTAACCATATAGTGAAAGAAAACAAAAAGACACGGTAAAAGTTAAATTATTTAACTTAGAGTTAAATCTAATTGATAAGGTTAAAATAATAACCTTATCTTGTATAAATCCTATTGGTTGATAGGATTTCGACCCATCCCCACTTTAGCTTCGAAATAAGACCCTTTGGAACCATTATAAACCGATTTTGACTTTAATATAAAATAATATTTTGAGATATTCCTAAGGTGCCCCTCTCCTCCCTTATAAAAGGACACCTCCTCCCCCTCCTCCTCACACCAATTTGAGCACTCAAGCTCGGCCAACCCCTGCCAAAATCTCTTCTCCACTTCCCTAGAAACATTCTAGAGGTTCTGGTCTTCCTCAAAGACCAATTTTAGTGCCCTAAGAGGAGGTCTCAAAGAGGCGCTTCAAAGAAGAGGTAATTACCGTTACCAATTCTTTCATCTTTATTTCTTCTTCCACTTCTTCTTCTTAGGTTGTTTCATTATGAAGTAATAACATCAGTATCACTCATATACTGATATGTTATTATAAGTATGAAACAACCCTATTTCACCATCTATCCATCCTACGGAAAAAGAAATCACTGCGCGTGCGTACGTACGGAATACCGTCTCCACGCCGTGGTGTAATCTATTTTCCACCACCACCTTACATGGATGGGTATAATGGTGTAAAGAATAACTATACATAGTTATTACAACATAATATTGATTCTGATATATTGTATAATCCACTCCGATTCAATTCAATATTTATGAAAATGATATCATCGCTCGTGCGTACGTACGGACTACCGTCTCCACGACGCGATGAGATTCATTCTCCATGTTAACCATTTAAGAATGATTATAAAGTATATATAAGAAATAATAATGAAATATATGACATTATAAAGCTACTGTATTATGTATATATATGTATGTATGTCATCTACTTACTTCCATTTCAAGACAATAAGGAATGGAAAACAGCGTTCATGCGTACGTACGGACTACCGTCTCCATGAACGGTGTTTTTCATTTTATTTATCTATCTATTATATATATATATATACTGAATATATATGATATATAAATCAAATTTTATATTCTTGAAGTAAGTAAATCATTATATAAGTAATAATAATGTCAAGAACAACAAGTCAAAACACCTACGATAAATGAAACGATTTTACCCAAAACGCTTCTTTAACATGGAATTTACAAAAGAACGGGTAATATAATGTCATAAGTGAACCATATATGGTATCATAACAATGAATATGATTCTATAATAAGTCAATGACATTATTTAAATCATTATACAGGAGGTTCGGACACATACGAAGCAAATCGGACCTAAGGTAAGGGAAATATCACAATCTCATTTTTATCCGAGATTGTTTATTCATAAGTATTTACTGGGGTGTATTTTATCATCCACATCCATGTTTCCTCAATATGTAATATTATTTCCATCCACTTACAATATTTTAAATCCAATTTTACCCTTCAGTGAGTTTTTAGTAAAGAATAAGAAAGGAATCTTTTGTCATTTTTCGTACGAGGTACTTTTTGACTTTTTCGACAAAAGTACGAAGAATGTTTTTCTTAACTTATACGGCATGAATGGATTTTTAAAAAATTATTTCCAAGAAACTTCCTTTACAAGTTTTCAAGTTTATTTTTAATCAACTTCTTTTATTTTAAAGTTGTATGACATGTTATTAAAGGAAAAATGTTTTTGAAGAAGAAAGGATATTTTCCTCAAGAATGAAGTTCAAGTGTTTTATCAAAATTATTTTCCATATAAGATAATAAAGGGTTCTGTTTTTATCCCTATTATTACATTGATTTGATCATGTTGTGATGGAATTATTTTTATGAATTCCATTATCTTATATGAATTGATTTATGATGTCATGATGTTTCAAGAATCTCATTTTTGTTACATGTGTTATGCGATGATGTATGTTTTATGATTATGTGGCACACATAAGAAAGGATTCATTATAAGATGGGTGGGACCTATATCTCCCTCCAATGCATTGGGTAAAGATTTTATATCTCATGAGATAGACAGGGCTGGAACGGTAGGTTATACCGGTTCAGTGAAACAGGACTGAAACGAGGGTTACTCGATTCAGAAAGGGACTTTTTCCACTAAGATAGTCTTGGCAATGAGTCATGACTAACAAGAAATGATTTTCCATGATTATGTGTGCATTCCACAAAGTTTCAAGTTTCATGTTATGATTATGGTGATCTCATTTTCACTTCTATGATTTGTTCCATGTTAAGATGTTATGATCTCTTTTGCAGGTTATGATTTTCAAAAAGATATGATATGATTTTTATTTCTTTTGTATACCCTTACTGAGCATTTGAGCTCACCCTTTTATGTTTTTTTTCCAGGATATAAAGAAAGGTTTTAGGTAAAAAAAAGGAAGATCTTTATGGGAGATTTTGAAGATCTTTCACCACGATTAGAAGATTATATTCCGAGTTTCCAAAGACACTAAACTATTACGATCCTTGTGTGTGTGTTTTTGTTATGTACTAAGTATTCCGCAAAAGTAATGTAATGTCAATGTATGTCAAGATACGGGTCTCTACAATGCATGGGTAAATAAACCATGCAACCCCAATGGCCATATTTTTGGGTTGTATGGTTTGTCTACATGGATTTTTTGACTATGTTACAGCCATAAAAACCCACTCTATGTTTGTGTTCATTATTTTAATTAGGTGTTCACATAGTTTGGATAAATATGAACCCCCTTTTAGTCTCTCAACATAGGCCACACGGTGTGTTGGGCCAAACTGCATGATTTTCCCTAACTATTCTCCAACCATTAACTTCCCATTGGGCCTCCAAAACCATCAAAAACTTCCCTCCAAATTACTCTAAAATGAGACCCATATAATGAATTTTCAAAATTCAATTCAAGAAGTATCTGAATGACTATAATTGAACATTACACCCAAGCATGCAACCTTATTTTGAATAGTCCAAAATGAGGTGTGGAAAGCTAGACCTTCTAAACACAAGTGATCACTTGGATATGTAATAATGTACTCCATCAACATTAGTGGATAAGCTTGAACCAAAAAGGTGTAATACATACGAAACATTAACTCATGCTAAAAAGGTATATTCTAATGTATTACACCAAATATTTCATAAAAATATAGTTTTCATCTTTAGCATTTAATCAAACACATTGTGGGAATCAACCATAATTTCCATTTTAAATCCATGATACAATTTTATTCCAATATGTGATTAAATAAGGGTTTCCAAAAAGATTACCAATAATTTAATTTATATATATAAGACTTCATGTTCTATTAGAAAGTGAAGAAAGAAGAGCCTCATACTTAAAAAAGGTTTCTATTCTTGATGAATTTCACAATAGTTGAGGTAGATCTATTTATATCCTCAATTTACAGAAATTAATCACAATTTTCTATTCTTAAAATCAGGATCTAAACCCTATATATGCGTATTAAATTTCTAATCCATAGTTTCATTAGAGTAGAAATGTAGTTATCTATATATAAAAAGTGGAATGATATTATTACAGTTGATTTCATAGACCCAACACTCTTGGATTCATTGAAATCAAGATTTGGAAGGATTAAGATCAAAAAAATCACCTATATGAGGGTTTAGGGTCAACATCCAATGAAAAAAGACGAAGAATGGGTTTTTATAGAGATTTTTTGTTTAAAAATATAGTTTTTGGATCATTTAATATTGTTTCTTAGTTAGGTTACACTATTTTTAAATCCATACGGTAATTGTAAGAATTCCCAAAACTAATAAAATTAAAAAGTGTCTAGGTTACCATATAGTTTGGAAAAATAATGTAGAGACTATGTGCCATAACATATAAATCCTTTATACATCACACTATTTATTAGGTAATCTTTATGTTTTCCACTTTATATTCTCAAACATTACTGTCTCAAAAACCCCTCCAAAACATCCTTAATATAACCGAAAACTCCTTATGGATAATATAAAACATTTAATATCTCATATAAGAAAATAATATACTTAACTACCTTGAAATATGGGTGTTATGAAGTCTATGTTTTGAATAATTTATTCCATAATGGTGTATCGAGGAGTATCATATCTTTTCAGGTTGAGTCATTTTCATCTCATTTCTAGAAAAGATTGTAATATTTTTTTGATAATCACTTGAATTTAAATACTACATTCAAACCTCAGGCTGGTAATAATTATGAAAATAATATTATATTTTGGAGGTCATGTTGTGTGCACTTTTCCATGAAATTAGAATTTCACAGGAGAACCATTTTTCCATAGCTGGGTTCACATATAACTGTATTTATCATTCATGGATTCACATGAAACATTATGAGTTATTTTCTAATAAGTCAAGATAATAACCTTTTTATTATCTAGAGGTGTGGTAGTCTTCTATTCATCGACTGCATCTAATGTTTTCAAACAATTAAATAATGTTCAGAATGTTTTTAAATACCACTCATATAATGCGTTGATCATATGTTGGTTGACAACACAACCCTATGTAATTTATGGTATAAAACTATTCTTTATCGATAGTGTCACCTTTATTAGGTTAATTTAGGATTTAGAGGGAGGGGTAGATAGAATTCAGGTTTATGGGGATGTTTTAGGTTTTATTGAGTGTTAATATAGTGGAATATAGTTTGGATCTTCCATAGTGATTCCATGTGATTCATGATGTATTTCATATATATTAGTTTATGAGATACAACCATAATCTTTCCCATATTATCCACATAAATGAATTTGAGATGGGGATTGAAATGTTGATTAATTAAGGAACTAGTTTTCTTGTAGATACACGAAGGGGGAGCTCTGCGCGAGGCGATGACGATGGAACCCCAGCATGAATGAAGTTGATTTCCCCCCTTCCTATAGGTGGGAAGTGGGGTGGCTTGAGGATACCTCGGAGGTCGCGTTTAGTCCCCGTCTCTAACCCTCAGCATCTCCCAGAGTTCCCGGTGATATCGGTAAGTCTGAAGGTGCCGAACCGTCATTCTGGTAATCTTCATCTCTTGATTTTGGTGTCAGAGTTCTCTAAGGTGACGAGCCATCTTGACCTGACCCTGGTGGAAAGATTCAATTATTGTAGGCCAATTGTTGATGATTTTGATCAGTTTGTTTTTGGGAAATGGGATCTACAAGATCAAGCGGTCTCCAGGCTTCTGGATGGTCTCCACTTGATGATCTGTTTTGCCTTGGACGAAGACCTGATACGAGCATTGTCCAATGAACCCAGACAATTTAATGGTTGTAAGTTTCTTCTCTTCTGGTAGAATTTTGATCTCTGTATGAATCTTGACCCCTCATCCATCCCGGTTTGGGTATGTTTCCCTCTTTAACCTTCACCTTTCCAAAATCCTGGGATAATACGAATGCTGGAGAATCTGGTCGGGCATTTTTTGTGTTCTGATGTCTGAACATCCATGGTGAGTCACCCTATCAATCCTCAGCTATGTGTTGAAGTGGATATCTCAAGACCTCTGGTGGAGTAGGTATGGATTTCAGTGGGTAAGGAATTCAGATAGAAGCAAGCTGTGGTGTATGAATCTTGGATTGATTTCTGTATAACCTGCAGTAAAATGGATCATTTGGTTGATAAGTTTTATGATGATGCTTCGAGCAGGAGGTCCCTAGGTCTGGGGAGGGGTCTTGACAAATCTATTAGGAGGGAGTTTCCTTATGTGGCCCCTCAGGTTGAAAATGCAATTGGGACGGTTTCCCAGGTTGCACCTCTTCTAGAAAATCCAGCGGAAGTTCATGCTAACCCCATGGAATCTTCGGTGATTTCAAGACTGAAGCAGTATTTAAATCAAGGGGCTAGTCTCGAGAGATCTGATGGCCAATGTGATGCTGTAGCATCATCTCATGCAGCTGAAGGGGAGAATCAGGATCCTGGGGTCACGTCTGGAATGTCCTTGCTTGAGATCATCTAGGAGAAATGAGGGCTTCATGCTGTAGGTGTTGGTGTGGTTAATAGTTGCAGTAGTGGTAAGGTGAAGGTAGGGAGGCAGGGGTCTATGTTGGAGGCTGGAGTTGAAGTGTCTCCTCCTGCTTTAGTGAGATGTGGTGCTAGTCTACCTATAAGGGTGTCCGAGGTTTGTGGTCAGGCTGAGAAGGATGATGGTGTGGTGTATTCAGTGTCCACAAGGAACTGTTTTCATGGGCTGGAGTTTGAGGGTGGGGAAGGTATTTTGCAGGTTCAGCAGGAGGATGAAGTGAATGTTGAAATAGAAAATGGGTTATGTGTAGGGCAGAATGAGGGTGCAGTATTTTTTGAAGTTGGATATGGGTTATGTGCATATCTTTTTGTGATGAACCAACTGCCAGGACTTGTTCTTATTGATATGAACAACCAGCTTCAGAATGGGTCTCCTCCATAGGAGGGTGGAAATGGATCTGAAGCCGTGCAACATGGGACTTTGGTTAATTATGAGGTTGCGGAGCAGCCAAGGTGACTTGTTGTTGACACCAATGGCCAACTCCATAAGGGTAGCAGAGGGGAAGATAATTTTCAGAATGTGGTCATCAATGGGAAATTGGGGGATTTCTATGAGAGTGACAAAGAGAACTCTAGCGGTTTGATCAAGCATTCATTTAGTGATGTGGTCCAAGGTGGGAAGACGAAGATGATTGAGTCCCCAACAGTTTTGAATGCCCCTCCATGACACAGGTCAAGGAAGTAATACTCCTACCTTCCAAAGTCGTTGGCCACTAGGTCTTCTAGTGGTAACACTGAGATTTTAGCCTTGGAATGGATGAATCTGCTAAGGAAATATGCTAAGGTTCTGAAGTATTTTGACAGCTCGGAATTGGAATCTACTACTATGGAGGAAGATTTCTACTAGGGGTGTGGAGATGGGTATGGTTTTTATGATATGTAACTTTTTCCTTTTGAATCGTGCTGTTGGCCTACTGTCTTTTTCTTTTATCTTAATAAACGGTCAGGGGGTTATCCCCTGGCTGAGCCTCTCTGATAGTTTTGTTATAAACTAGAAGAAGAATATCTTTTTATTTAGGATGGGTCTCTGATTGATATATGGAGGTTGTATAGGGTTATCCTGGAGGAGTCTTAGTATAAGTAGTATGATATGATAGAGATGTGGATGGAGTTTTTCATAGTGATGCTCAATGATGCATCTCAGGGATGAGACACTATATGTATAGTTTTTTGTAGTGACCCTCATTGATTGAGTTATGTTTATAAACTTAATTATTATCAATCCATGTGTATTTTTACTATGTAAGGAGATTATGTAATCTTATGATCAAAGTATGGGGAAATGTGTTGAGTGATAAAATCTACCCATGGAGTTGACCATTCACCAAAATCATAGTGGGATGACCCTAGACATATAGTGGACCTCTAATAGGAGTTGATCTTCTTCCCACCCCACTAGAGTTTTAGTAGGGTGCAAAAGATTTTTTTTGGGTTATACTAAATTTTTAATGGGGAATCATGTAATACCCCTAGATCATGAACACTCATCAGAGTTCGGATTGATGATGTTACTAGGAACTCAAGTGCACCTCCCTAGATGTTAGAGACTAATGACTAGTAGTGGGGTTATATGGTTTTACCATGGGGATAATATAGCCCCATAATGGAGTTAACAATAAAAAATAAATAAATAATAGCAACATCATGATAATAATATGTAGAGTTAATAGAAGTAGTAAACAAACAACAATGATATATAAAATAAACATGAAAAAGTAGATAGTTTTACCGAATCATATTCATGCTAATACATAATAAATAGTCAACCACCTAGATACTCACATATATCATTAATAAAGGAATAAAAATACATATATTCACTACTAATATTTTGAAGGTTCACCTCATCCTAATTATCACAATCCATCTGAGTTATCTTAGTGATCTATGCAACTCCATGCCATAGCCCACCTTGAACCTATCAATAGTGAAGTTGAAAGAGGTTTCTATGTGAAATAAATATCCAATAAGGGTATAGGTAGAACTCAGATGGAAAAAATCAATGAGTTCCCATACATACCTAGAAAATATGTATATTTTCACATGACAAACTCAAATGAATAAAAAAAATTCAATGAAAAAGCCTAAATAAACATCCATGATTGATCCTTGGGATCTAATGTGATATGAAATATTAAGTAAAAATGACTTAAACCATTACATGCATGTATATAAGAACATAACATAATCATTCCATATAATATAATTCCTAATGAATATATATTAGTGGACATAAATTTAGGATACTTGGATGTTTTTAAAGGAAACCCAATTATAAATTATAGAAAGAGTATCACTAGGAGGTCATCCAAGGTGACCAACATACATTAGGAGTGGCACTAATCCCTAGTATATAATATCATGTGATCAATAATAATCATTCTATAATATGATTTCTAGGAGGTAATATGAGGTGATCAATAACCATTAAGATTCATTTCCATACCCCAGGAAGTAATCCAGAGCATGCCATAGTTATCAGACTCCATGGAAATCCTTCTGAGGAAATCAAAGTAAATATTATAATCATCAGCCATCATTACTGATGCCTTGGTGGTAATTCAATGATATCTCATAATGATCATGTTTCATCATGAATTCTATAGGGTATTTTCTTGGGGAATCCATTAGTTTCATCATGAATATAATTGGTTTATAGTGGGTAGAACCAAAGAAATAAATACTTATCAAGATTCATCATTGATCCCCATGAGTTAATCCAAAGAAATTAATAATAATAGGATTATTTTTGAACCCCAACTGATCTTCTAGGTGTTATATAGTCATCAAGAATTAATGGATAACCCCAAGAATAAATCCTAGGTTTTTCATGGAAAAAGTGATATAGGATAGATCAATAGAGAATGTCCAAGGAAAACCATGTATGTATTTACTTCTCATAGGGTTGTATGCCCCATAATATCTCATATATACATCTCATCAGGGATGGACATATCCCATATCCCTTCACACATAACCAAGTTTATCTTCTTAGGTGCATGTCCTATCATCATTAAATCATCAAAATAAGCATTAAATCATTTATTCATGTTCTAATGTGACAAATATGACCATTAACACCCATTTCTAATGTGTATCCTCTTTAGGGATAATAAATTACTGGGGAACCTATATTTGGACCCAAAGTCTCATTATATGAAGGAACCCTTCATGGTTTCCTCTATATTACCCACAATACTCAGATTTTAGTACATCAATATATACGAATAAATTCCCTCATTGTCATCATGATAATATATTTACCATATTTTCATCACAAGTAGGCCACATAAGGGATATTACCGCAACCACATTCTCTACCCAAATCAAAATAGGCCAATCCTTACACCAAACCTATCCATATTTTACCTAAGGAAACCCTAATTAGTGCTCACATATAAAATCTTAATAAAAAATCACCCCATGTAATCCATATAGGGAAAATGGATTTAAGAACCACACAATTCCATTTTAGATAACTTGGTGCACCCTTACCAATATAAGACCCTTCTCTTTAAGGAGTAATCCATGGAACCTATACTAATGTACTTTATATTAATTTGTCAATATCTCACCAATAATGGGTTGCTTATCTCAATTTACACAATTTCATTCAAGGAATCAACCATAGACAACCAATAAAATCAAGATATTTATAAAGGTCCTTTATATCCCTACCACTCCATTCAATGCAGACATATGCATTTAGTATTAATAAAGAAATTTATTTAATTCTAAAGGTCAACTGCACCATATGGATAGACAATATATCAATTTTTAGGTAAAAATCCCTCAAGGTAACATTGTGGTGTTTTTGGGTTGATTGTGTTTGTTGAAAAAGAAGGTTTCTGTGGAATGTTGTTGAATTATAGAGATATTATGGAAAATCTATGTTGAAATAGATCCAAGACAATTGAATGGATGATCCGGAGGTAGTACACAAAGTTCGTATAAAAGGTGGCACCATTTCCTAGAGTTTTCCTAATTTTTGTGTCCAAAATCTAGAGAATTAAGAAAGGTGTTTTGGAAAATGATGTTTTTCATAGTATTAAAGGTGAATATAAATATTGCGTGAAAGTGGATTTCTAAGATCAACGCATAAAAATATGGAAATAGAAATAATAGTGTGAAATATTGGTTTTTTCATGAATAGAGGGTTTCCTACACCTGAGAAATAAAGATGAAGTGAATGACATGAAATTTGATTATGTGCCCAATGCGATGTAAAATATAGTTTTACATGCTTGAGGGAAATTTTTAGTCGAAAAAGGAATATGTCTGATGACCTTGAGTGTAGGTCTGGCCAGGTATATAAATATGTATTTAGCTACCATCATTCAGTAGCATGACATTTAAGAGAAATATAGTTCTCAGAATTAGGTAAGAGATGCATGAAAAAGGATTTGTGTGTAAGGAGGGATGCACAAAAAAGGTGTTGTGCATAAAGTGGGTTTGGTTCAAATCATAAATTTTGTGTTCAAGTCTATAAATTTGAACATAAGACACCAAAATGTTGTGAGAAATAATGAAGTTTCCCAGTAATTTTGTGGTAAATGGGTATTCATCAAGTGGATGAATGTGAAACTCAATGATACCCTAATTGAGGTGAAAAAGATGTTTACTCAAGAAATAAAATTAGGATGTTCTAATGAAGTAGTGATCACACATCTGTTGAGGGAGCAATGAAATTTAAAATTATGAATGGATGTAAACTATGAGGGATAATGAGTGCAGAATAAACTTTTTAAAAATAAGTGTTCTTTTAGTGGATTTGGTAAATCTGCACATTGCTATTATATGGTTCCTAGAAGTAGCACAGTGAGGGTAAACCAAGTAAAATTGTAGTTCTTTATGCCTGATTTAATTTTTATTCATACACTGCAATGGGAAAGAGAGAGAATAGTGTTTTTTTTTTCATAAAGAAACAAGATCTTAAGGGGTAGTTTATTTTATCTATCATACCCTAATTCACCCCCACTCTCAGGGTATTTAACACAGTTGGATTAATAATTTTTTCACTGGGAAAGGTTGTATTCCAGTGGTCCACTCTTAGTATAAGAAATATAGGTTGTTAATCAAAAATGGATTTTGATCTTCGATGGGAAAATTATTCAATTATGGAATAATTATATGCAACACTACTTCAGAGCATTATGAATATATGTCTTTATAATAGTGATTCATGGAATTTTGATCAATATCAATAGTGGTGCATTATCAAATGTCAACTGAAGGAAACTAGATACTGACTCAATATGAATAAATTCACTAGGGGGATACTTATCTAATGAAATCTATACAAATTTTATGTCATTTAAGTCTACTCATTCCATGTTGGAAAAGTTTCTGAATATCTATATAGGTGATCCAAAATTTAGAGAATAAAAATTAAAAGTTCTCTAAGAGAAATATGAGGATATGAGAATAAACCCTAATGAATCTATAGAATTATTATTTGATAGGTAGACTATTTTTGGTGAAGACATGATTATTATTAGAGAAATTATTAAAGATGTAATGATCATCAAGAACATCTTGAGAATACTTCCACCATGGTTCAATTAGAATGTTTTTTTGTTAGAGGATAAAGATCCAAATGAACTGACATTAGCTAGATTGCACTTTAATATTTTTACATATGAGATAATAAATGAGAACATTGAGTATTTGGAAGAATATAATTTTAAATATGTGGCATTCAAGGCCGTGAATAAACTCACCATTGAGGATTTTCAAGAATAAGAAGAATATACAGATGAGTTGATTTCATTTCTTTCCTCAAATCTACAAAGAAGAAAAGGATTGTTCAAATGGAAATTCATTAGATGTGAAAATGATTGTCACCTTTCAGCATGGTTCCCCAAGAAGTTACAAAAAGTGGGTGATGATGAAGTTGAAATTCCCTATGAGAAGTATTCGGCCTATGTTAAAGGTAAGAAATAGTTCAAGAGAAATTTCAATAAAAAGAATCATCTTCTTGCATAAGAAAATGATAGTCCAGATGAATATGAGGTTGAATAGGTAGAAAACTACAATTCTCGTGGAGATAATGATATGGTGGTAGTCGTTTATAACTCCTATAAAAAGTAATAAAGTGATATTGATGAATAATAGGTTGAAGGATGAGTTGATATGCATGCTGAATTCGAATCCTCTCTTGAAGAAATAGATGTTTGAAGAGCCTAATTGAGGAAATACAATAATGTATTTTGTGATACCAAACAATATTTATATATTAGTAGGAAGAAGAGAAGTCAATGATAATGAATGAAATTGAGAATCAAATTGACTTAATTTCTAGAGGAATCAAAAATGGTTAATATACATAAAATCAATGTTGAAAAATAGAAAATGGTCATCGATGGTTTGAAAGATACAATGAAAGAACACATCAAATTAATTGATGAACTTGAAGATGAAGTCATAGATTTATGAAAAATGTTAAGGATGCAGAAAAACTCTTGATTACTAGTATGTTATCTTGTAATAATATCATTTAGGTGACTGAAAAGATAGAAGTGGAGTATGGAGTTCCATTAGAAAATAAGAGACATTCAAGTTCAAATGATAAGGCTGGTATGAGGATTGAACAAAAAAAATTGTGATGAATAATGTTAGTCGATATGCACATTCCTCAAGATTGAATATTTATTTGGTTAGAAATCAGAATCATAAGATTCTGAGTTACCAAGGGTCAACTAGTGGTGTTTAAGTGACATTCCAGAATACACCACACATCAGGTGTTATTGTTTTGGAATGATGGGACAATCACAAAATGTGTATTCAATAGCAAGGAGAAAATGAAGGGTAGAATAAAAATAGTGGAATCCAAAAAGAACTCAGTAAAAAAGAATATATTTTGAGGGACACTATTTTTGGTGTGGAGGATTTGGACATATAGATAGATATTATACATCAACCATGTAGAGGAATGTTCCAAAGCAAAACCAAAGTCGTCTTAAGAAGAAATTCAATGAATCAGTAGGTGAGAAAATTGAAAATTAATTTGTAGCTCTACATGATGATTTTGGACCATCATACTCTGAATAAGATCAATATTACCAATCTATACCTATTATGATGTCAAAAACATGGATTATAAAGAAAAAATTTAAGAAGGGTGTTGTTGTGGAAAATTACCACAAAGCATCAGATCATTCTAGTGTATGGATCCTTAAAAGGTGATGAAAATACCAAATGAAAGTTAATATGGATCAAGTTTGAAGAAAAAATATGATAAGGATAGTGTTATAAAATATTGAAATTATGAAGTCCTAACGATAATTGGCTTGGGGAAATCCATGTTTGGGGACAAGGAAATGAGATGTGCAGATGTCATAGTTGTTGAAGTTATCAGTCATAACTTGCTTAGTGTTAGTCAACCATGTGACTCAATGTTTGATAAAATATTTACTGAGAAGATTTGTATCATCAAAGGATGATATGTTACAACTGTTCTATAGGGAAAAAGAACAATTGGGAATCTACACCTTATAAGTGGGGAAGATGATATGTTCTTTTTATCCAGAGAGGAAGAAAACACGTTGTGGCCTAAACAACTTGGTCATCTATTCCAATCATCCATAAACGATCTGGTAAATTTGATGCAGCTAGAGACCTCCCTAATATATCACGTGATCATACTCATCCATGCGATGCTTTTCCACAAGGTAATATTATCAAAAAGACATACAAGAAAAAGGAACATAAGTCAACCAGAGTGCATAATATCTTGGTGGATTGTCTATTTCTTGTCCAATAAGGAAACAAGATTTTATTTAATTGAGCACAAAGGATGCTGAATATATTTTGCCTACTGAATTATACCCCTAGTTAATATGGATGAACCGGAATCATGATGTTATGCGAGTTGAAGTGATATCTCTAATCGGAATCCATTACGATAATTCATGTATTATAAATCGTAGCAAAAATTTAGTCCATCACTTGGGGAAAAAGAACATTGAAATAAATTATCATTTTATCAACAAGAAGGTGGATCATGGGATTATGATGTTTGATTGTATTCCTACAGAACTATAGGTTGTGGAAATTCTGACAAATATCTTACCAAAGGAAGAATTTGAATGGCATTGACTGGCTTAGGAAGTTCATTCAACTCCACAGACATTAAAAAGTGTGGATGTGGAACCCTCTCTCCAAGAGGTATGGTGTGTTTTTTCCTAATTCATTGATATTGTTCTTTAACCTGTTGCAGAACACAATAGAGTGACCTTCAGGTTCATTGAAAAGGGGGGATAAATTTTACCTTTTAAAGGTAGAAAATGTTTCAATCAAGACATTGGGTGTTGGGATGCATGGGAAGTTATGAGAGCCTAACATGGATATATTTTAGCATTACAAGGCATGGGAAGCCAAGTAGTGAAGTTGGTGGAGTTTTAAATCTTATGATACAAAAAAGTGATCGATCAAAGAATATTTATCATGACAAATAGATTTCATGATGAAAGCAACTGACTAGTTTCAAAAACAAGTGTTTCATCAATGTACTTTTAATGATACTCTTATTTCTCACGCTGAGAATTGATCATGTGGGATTGTAGTGTATATTGAGTATGTATTTGATCCATATCAACATAGCATAAAGAGAATAGTGGTAAAATACTGAAGAATATTTAACCAGGTATCCAAATAAGTATAGTTTTCAACAAACCCAAATGATGATATTGTTGAGAAAAATTCCCTCAAGGTAACATTGGGGTGATTTTGGGTTGATTGTGTTTATTGAAAAAGATTTTTTCCATGTTTTATTTTGTAATTCTCGAGAGGTTATTGACAAGATATTTTGACAATTATCCAAGAGAAAAAAATGGATGCTCTAGAGGTGGTACAAAAAGTTCGTATAAAAGGAGGCATAATTTCCGAGTGTTTTCTATGTTTTTGGGTCTGAAATATAGAGAATGAAGAAAGGTGTTTTTTGGAAAGGATGTTGTGAAAAATATTTAAAATGAATATAAATATTGTTCACAAGTTTAGTTATAGGACTAGTACATTAAAATATGGAAAAGAAATAATAACTTGAAAGATTATTTTTTTCGTGAAAGGCAGTTTGTGGGCGCATGAGAAATAAAGATGATGTAAATGACATGAAAGAGGACTATGCACACAATAAAACATCAAATATGGTTTTACACACTAATGTTAAATATTATTAATGAAAAGGAAGATGTTTGAGGATATTTCACATAGGGTTGGTAGGGACTATAAGTAAGCGGCCACCCCCTCCCTCATTCAGAAGATCAGCCCCTAGAGAAATCGAGGGCTCTGAATCATGTAATAATTGCATGAAAATGGAGTTGTGAAAAAACAGATTTTCACATAAAAGGTGTTTTACATAAATAGAGTTTTGTACAAAGAATAATTGTATCATTATAGTCTATAAATTTGTGAACAAGACCCCAAAAGTTTGGGTAAAACATTGAAGTTTCCCAATAATTATGTGGTAAAGGGGTATTCATCTAGTTGTGAAAGTGGTACTCAATGATACATTTATTGAGGTGTAAAACACATTTATACTAGAAATAAATGGAGGATATTTAGATGAATATAGTAGTACACCAATGTTGAGAGATATGTGAGCTTTCAAATTGTGAATTGTTTTAAACTAGGTAGGACAATGAGTCTACTTCAAACTTTATAAACAATAATCTGATTTTAGTGGATTTGGTAAATTGACACATTTTCATTATATTCTCCTTGTATGTAGTGAAGTGTGGGTTAACCTAGTTGATTTTTTTTCCTCGTGCATGCTTTAATTTCTTTTCATACATTTCTATGGGAAAGAGAGAGAATATGGTTTTTTAATAATGAAATAATATCTGAAGGATAAATTTTTTTAATCTATCAAATCCTATTTCACCCCCACTCAGGGTATTTAACCTATTTAGACTAAAATCAAATCTAATAAATAAAATGTGTAATAATATAGGTGAATTTATAAGGTAACACTTAGCTCCAAAACATACTTATTCCCTTTTAAACTTTATCACGACATCTCTTTCCTGAGCTTCTCCAAGTCCAAGTGAACATTGCCCATCATCATGATTTCCTATCTCATTATAAGATATCCAAATCAACTATTTTTAAATATTTAATAATTAATTAAAATAATATAATTTAAATAGGAATAATTCCTATTAATTCATCATTTGATTTCATTACATTGAAATGGTGAAAAACAGAATGCCAATATCTTTGGGCATCCTCTTAGAAAATCCTTACACAATATCCCAAACAACCATCATCAAATCAGTCACAAAAGTAATTTAATTTCATAAAATAATAAAATAAATATAATAGGATATTTAACATTAATGAAACAATAATATAGAATAATTTGACCCCATTATATGAAATTCTTAAGTCATTCAATAAGATTTACCCATCATTTTCGCCCGATTTTGTCATGCTCTGATGGAATCAATTCCAAAACCTTAACTAAAACTATAAATATATCATAATGGATGAAGGGAAATATGAATAGAGAAACAAATATACACCCTGCATCAAATACACACAAGAATTAAAAAAAATATACCCCTTCAATAATGGTAATCAAATGGTGGGAAAATTGGGGAGGAGATGACTGAAAATGGGAACAACTTCGGAAATGAATGGTTTTGTATACGGAAAAAAACATCCATAGGCACCATTAATGGGGTGAAACTTGGGGTTCATGGTTTAAATAGATTCACCAAATGAATATTCATCTCATAAAGAACCCAACAATTATCTGATGCTCACCCGAGCACCTATAAAACCAACTGGGTCTTGAATTACATCCCAAAAGAACCTCTTGAGATGTCATATCACTTGGAATTTAAATATAAATGTAAATTATAAAATAAACTCTCTAACTAAAATGAAAACATATGTTCCCTCAATAATTCAATCCTTGAATATATATGTGGTTTTATAACCTGACCACCATAAAACTTCTCATCTTTATAAAGTATTTTCAATATTTCATCCAATAATCTTTATCATCTATGGTCGTTAATTCATCATCCATTAATCACATTATACCTCATAACACAGAACAAGCTCCCTTTATATATCTCAAAACAAGATTTGTAGTATTTATTGGAACCCAATCCACCAATCATCTCCATCACTAAAACATTAATATGACGACAAACCATGCCTGAATATCTCAATAAACCACTATTCCATCAATCATTTAATCAATAGACTTATATAACTTCTAGGATAATTTAATTTTTATAAATGATGATTGTTATTCTATGGAATTCCCCACAATTAGAATAACCTACAAAAATTCATTCTCAATGGCCCAATGGCCATTTTGGTGTGGATTTCCTCAAAACACACCCATTTACATATGAAAAAATAGGTTAATACTCCTTTAGCTGACCATTCTTGAGGACTCTGATGTGTTGTCTCATCACCTGATAAAATTTAATTTACATCTGAAAAAATCCCAGAAATATCCCAACAACTACAATGATCACCAAACTCAACTCTTAGTGTAATTAATTTGATTGATCACAAACTAATGACATCATCTATCATATCCTCACTAAGAGAACTAACACAAATATAATCTATCTCACACTAATATTATATTGAATTCATCCCAATCCTGATGTAAATACTCAAACTCTATCCAAAACCACACCAAAAATTGAAATATTTTCTTTTATAGGGAACCCAAAAAATAATATACGTCCTCTCATCATCATCTAAACACAACCTTCACTTTTGGAAAAACTAAATCAACATCCATGTCCCTACTAAAATGGGGCCATTCTCCCACATCTCATGCTCAATATATTTCTAGATATAATAACTGGACACAACCATATACTCATAACTAGGTTCCAGTCATAAAATTTTAATCCTTAAAAAATATTGGCCTATTAGAATGGATCTCTTACCAATCCACCTAATTTTCATTATGAACAAGGGAACACCCTCTAGCAGTCTATAGTTGACTCCCCACTATATTTATTTTCTTATATTTTTCAATGTTAAAAAAAATAAATAGGATCCATCTTCAAGCCTCCTAGACAGTAATTGTCAAGGAACACCCTAAGGTTGACTATATCATGACACTATGATCTATCTATAAAGATAGTTATCACTAAATGGGAGATTTATAATTTATAAAAACTCTTGATAAATGAGGAATACAAGAATCCCATTAATCCCACCCATCCCCATCCTAAAATTAACAACATACCAATTACAAATTCAATAGTTCCATTCATAAACTAGGGGTACTACTTCAATCTCATCCAAAACCAATTTTCTTACACTCATATACTACACATTCACACATCCTAAAAAAGTCCTATAAGTGTCATGTAATTATACCTATGATCATTCCCCTAATGTAACACCATAATTTTAGTTACTTCTCTTTTAAAAATTTACATAAAATATTGAGCATGATATTAAGTGTTTAATGGAAGTATATGGACATTTAATATGACAGGACCCAGATGAGGTAGGAATGAGGTATATGATATAGCTTTGTTAGTAGCAAAAATCACATCTGCTAGCCTGTGAGGTAGCTAGGTAGGATTGAATCCTCCTAGAATCCTCTAGTCAGATGATGGAGTCAACCAACTAGTCAGTGGCATCTGATGGATCCCAGTAATGATGCCAAGTTTATAGGACATTTTTTAATACACAATTTATACTCATTTTTTCATTCCATTAGTTCTCTATCTACTCCAAAAACATAATATCCATATTAGATGATTTTTGGAGCACCTCCTCCCTTAAAACTCCTCCCATCTACCTCCCAAAATATAATTGATCACACATTTCCAATTCGATGAGTCATTCCTATTCAATAAAGACCCTCATATCTTCTCCTAAATAAAAACCAATTATATGATTGGTATTTGGATCATATATAAAGGTTTTATCAGGGCATGATGGAGTATTCATTGATTTTTGATAGAATTAGATCCCTAATTCAAGTAATTAGCATATTCCAATCGATAAAACAAAGATCATGATCAGAAATGGATTATCTAGGGTTTTTTTGACCTTGATCTACCATTAGGGTGCATTTTATTCACAAAATATATCATTGGATTATAAATTGTGTTAATTGGGAATTGTTTCTTTGATCCAAATGTAATTTTAGACTCAATATGGAGAAACATTCCATCAACTATCAATACACATAAGATAACATTCTTCTGACTTTTGATCATGTTTTATACAGGTTTATGGAATGATTGTTGTCAGGACTGTGTAGAACTATGAGACATATGTTTGATGATTAATCACATGAGATGTGAATGTTTAGCACTATAAAACATATTATTTATGTTTTCTCTCAAATGTTTTTTCATATATGTTATTATTTCTTTTTATTAAATTATGATTCTTATATTATCATTTATACATGTTTTTCATGCGTTGTTACCGCAATATTCTATATTTTAAGTAGGTTATTCCATATGGAATACCCCCTAAGAAGGATGGGTGAGATATTGATTGTCATGTACATAGTTTATCCATTATAATGGGATGTATTAAACTTGTTTTGTGAAATATATTATTGAGGAGTTGGAATCTATAAAACATAGTTCAATGAGGTTCCTTATAAAATAGTTCCAAAGAAGGTATAACTATCCTTTGAGGACTAGTATATATGTAGGGTTTTTGTGATATAATTACTATTTATATGTATTCTGTAACATCCAAAGTAAGTAATGAATAATATATATTCTTATCTATGTCTATCAATGAATTAGATAGTGTTTTAGAGGCTTAAAATGAGATTAAATCCAATCGTAAGCATGGAATACACTAATATTTTTAAAAGATTATTTTACTGTCTTTTGATGGAAAACCATTTTTAAATCAAACTTTTGAAAACTTTATAAGCTCTATTTTTCAAAATAAACTTATTTATTATTATTATAACATTGAAATTTACTTTGTGTAAATTTAAGGTATTTTTCTGATAAAGTTCATTTTTTAATGAACAGTGAAAAATGTTGTATTTTATTTCAAAACCTCTTCTTAATCTAATTTATTTATATGATTAGATAATCTTTTGAATTGGTTTTAAAGTTAAATTAGAATATATTTTTACTATTTAATCCAATAGTGGTCGTTGGAATTAATTTCACTTTGAAATTCGACTTAAACTAGTGTCAATCTTTTGATACTTATTGTTTCATAAAAACACGCTATTTGTTCTGACAGTGGGAATTAATTATTAAATAAAATAATGTAACTTATATGTTTTGAATTTTGTAAAATAGACATCATTTTTTATTTCGGAATATCAAATATATCTTAGGGAGAAGTATTGGTATTTTTCTAAAAAACTTCAATTTTTTATGAATAGTGAAACCACTAAGTGGTACTTAAAAAATGATTTTTTGTTTAAATGAAATTTTACCACCTCTGTGTTTTGAATTTCAAAAATAAGATATACATGGTTGTCATTAAGAAGTAAAATTTGGTTCAATGGGATCAAAATAATTTTTTGGTGAATAGTATCTTTTCGGTTTTTAATCACGATTAGAGGTAATTAGTGTAGTTTAAGGTAACAATAATGTTTTAATAATATGAGATGAGCTTGACACATGTCCTACCATTATTTTATGTGTCATGGTCGATGAAAAAATTCCATGGGTCAACTTGGGGACCCCATGGAGACACTTTGGAAGAAAAATGACATTAATATCTTTTTATTTAATGTTAAAGTAAAAATGTCACAAACATGAGTTGTTTTACTAAAACAATTTTTAAATGGGGTTATACAAGTCAGATTTTTTAATATAAATAGTAATTGGAAAGATACAAATATTTCGTACATCATAGTATTTTTTTTATAATTTTTAGATATTAAATAAATTAAATTATTTATGGCACCATGATGTTGCATCGATTACCACATTATTTAACAATTTAAATAAAATGAAAATATAATGGAAAATCTAAGACCTACACTTGACAAAAACCAATTGTATGTGTATATTTCGAACTCTTATCACCTTATCCTCTAATTATATCAATGTGGGACCTTTTAAATCCGAAACTCATTTTAAAATAAAGTAACATTTCTTTACTTTCCAAGAGTGCCCCTCCTCTCCTCTTATAAAAGGCCCCCACCTCTACCACCTTACACACACTTAAAAAGCCTTTGTCTCAGCCAACCCCTGCCCATTTTATCTATACACATCCCTATATTACTCCTAGAAGCCTCACTTTGGGCAGAAGTCTTCCCAAGGAAGCCTTTGAGCTCAAATCAAAAAGAGTTACCCGATTTAAAGGTAGTGTCTTCTATTGTGTTCTTGTGTTTTATTTTGCTTCTCCAACCCCTAAAATATTTTTATTCATTTCCATTGTAACAAAACCAGTATCTTACATATACTATGATGTTTTCATAAGAAGGATTCGAGCTACACTTACACACACCTACATATAATGGTTAAATAACATACAGTTTCCATGGATGGTGAATTTCTGCCTCCCAAAACGATGATTGTTCAATATTATTTTAACACCTTCAAAGGTGGCCATTAAGATGTAAATATATTTATATATTTTATATAATATTTTTATGTCTTACTTAAGCTTCTGTATTTTTCATTCATGGAATACTTTTATGGTTTCCATTATGGGTAAACGCGATATCTTCATTTTAAGAAGTGCGGACTACCGCCCCCTCAAAGTGATTTGATTCGTTAATACCATATGTGGGACATATAAAGGATGGAATTAATGATATTATATATGATATTATACTGGAATTATAATATACATTTATATCATTATGATTCCATTCCATAAAATACAAAATAGAAATGAAAGCAGCGTTCATGCGTACGTACGACTTACCGTCTCCATGAATGGTGCATTTCATTCCATACCTCTAAACATTATGTAATATTATAAATGCATGTATATAGTGGATATATATGATTTATATATCTACATAATGAGTATAACTTTGGATATAATGTATACATGAACAACTTGTAATTATAAAAGAATTTATTTTTTACTCAAGTACCAATGATCGTTAAAACGACCGTTATTAACTTAAATAATTACATAGTGTTCATGACATGGTAATAAGTGATATAGAAGGAATAATAAACTTTAAAAAGGTTTTTAAGCAAGTATCAATTTACTCATGTTTATTTATTTAGGATTTTAAACAATGATCGAGTCAAGTCGGACACGAGGTAAGGGAACTTCTTAACCCAATTTCCGTTCTTTGGGTTAATCTCCTACTTTCAAATTATGTCATGATATTATTATGTCCTATCTTGTATTTTTTACTTTCTATATGTGTACTTATAGTGAATACACATAATAGATCTATTTTATTTAAAAAATGATCTTTGTATGGGAATTCGTCTCAATATCCTTTCATTGAGGCATATTTTTGTTTTATACACAACCTTAATTTATAAGGTGTATAAACCCCATTGAATTTTACGTTTATCCAAAAGAAATATTTTTATACGAAGCGTTTTCCTAAATGAAAAAAGGGAATGATTTTTTCGTACGTATGCGGCAAAAACGACTTCTCTGTCGCCATGACCATTATTTGAGTTTCGGCTTCCTCTACAAGCCATACCTTTTTTTAAATGAAAAATAAATACCCTTTTTTACTTTTCTTTTATTTTGGTATTGAAAATGGTTTTCATAATGTTTTTATTATATCAATCTGTTGTATTCATATCTTTTGGTTGAAATGTGGAAATTTTATGTTTCCTTTATGCATGTTTTATGTGATACGGTTATGTTATGGTTCTTGGGAATTGTTATGAAGACGGATGGTTACATGATAAACTAAGGGTGGGTGAGCCCGATATAGCTCTCCAATGCATTGGGTAACACAAAGGGGTTAAACGTTGAGGTTTCTCCGAAGAGTTTTAGGGAATATACTGTGATGGGTATTCCAAACTTAACCAAGAGGGTTACTCCCTACGTAAGAATGTTATGAATGCCTTAAGTTAGCTTTATGTCTTATGATTTATATGATTTATTGATGATTTCATGAGGTATGTTAAAATGGTTATGTTTTATGGGTAAATTATGATTTCATTCTTATGTATATGTGTAATCATGTTTCCATTCCATATTTTTATAACCCTTACTGAGCTTTTTATGCTCATCCCAAGTTTTTTTGAAATGTTTTTCACAGGTCAAGGGAAAGGTACATGATATGATGATAGTGTCAAGGAAGTGTCAAGAAGAAATCCATGTTTTATTTTAAATATGTTTCCATTGATGGGAAAAATGAATACTATCTTTTATGTAACCACTCTATTTAAATGTGGAATGTAATCCATGTTTTATGATCTAATTATCTAAAACTCTAATCCTGAAAAGATCCTCAACGTGTATTCTTGATGTAACTCAAGAATAAGTAATGTTTAAGGCTAGGGCCTTATAGTTGGTATCAAAGGTTAGTTTAGATAACTTTAGGAGTTATAATTATATTAAACGATTATCAAAAAATATTTTTTTATGGTCAAATTGAAATGATATAGCATTTTAAGATTACCATGTTGCTTCATCTAAGACATGTTTGTTTAGAATGGTTTTCTACATAGGAAATAGGGAAGCAGTGCTAGGAAGGAATACAGAAGGAAATAACCTTTCAAATCAGTATCCTGAGATGGTCAGGATCAGAACTAAACAGTTTGTTGCAGTGATGTCTGAATTGACTCAGGTGAAAAATGTTGGTTGTTTTTATTGATGATATTTTGGTGTTTTCTAAAAGTAAAGAGGAGAATGAAATACATTTAAGGGTTATTTTTCAAACCATTCATCAAACGAAATTGTATGGGAAATTCAGCAAGTGTGAGTTTTGGTTGCAAAAAATTTCTTTCCTTGGTCACATTGTTTCTAAAGATGGTATAATTGTTGATCCTGCAAAAACAAAGGTTGTGGAAGAATGGGCAAGACCCAAAAATGTATCTAAGATTCATAGTTTCCTTGGTTTTGCAGGCTATTACCGAAGGTTTGTTAGAAATTTTTCACGGTTATCTATTCCAATGACTAAGCTAACTAGTAAGGGTGTAATGTTTATCTGGACAAAAGAATGTGATTATTGTTTTCAAGAGTTGAAAAGAAGATTGGTGAATGCTCCAGTTTTGGCACTTCCTTCCAGGAATGGTGAGTTTGTTATCTACAGTGATGCTTCGTTGAAGGGACTTGGTTGTGTCCTTATGCAGAATGATCAGGTAATTGTTTATGCTTCATGACAGTTGAAAACTCATGAGGTAAATTACCCTACACATGATTTGGAATTAGCTTCTGTTGTTTAGACTTTAAAAATTTGGAGACATCATTTTTATGGAGTAAAGTGTGAAATATATACTGATCACAAAAGTTTAAAGTATATATTCACTCAGAGAGAATTGAACATGAGACAGAGGAGATTGCTAGAATTAATCAGGGATTATGATTGTACAATTCATTACCATCCGGGAAAAGAAAATAAAGTGGCTGATGCTTTGAGTCGAAAAAGTAATGCTTCATTAACAATGTTGTGTTTGGAACGTGATCCTTTAGTTAAGGATTTGATGAACTTTGGCATAGAAGTTTATGGTGCAGGATGTTCTTCTGTATTGTTTCAGGTATCAGTGGAATCTTCTCTATCAGACAGAATCAAGCAAGCATAGAAGCAAGACAGTGAGTTGCAGAAAAAGGTAGATCTGGTTCAGAAAGGTAAGTTTCCTTAATTCAACATTGATAATGATTGTGTTTTGAGATTTGGGAAGAGATTTTGTGTGCCTTGTGATTCACAGTTGAAGAGAGAGTTGTTATGTGAAGATCATAGTTCTCCGTTTTCAGTTCATCCTGGCAGTACTAAGATGTACATAGATCTGCGGGAGTAGTACTGGTGGGATGGAATGAAAAGAGATATTGATGATTTTACTATGATGTGTTTGACATGTCAAAAGGTTAAAGAAGAGAGGCAGTTACCGAAAGGGATACTTCATCCTTTACCAGTTCCGGAGTGGAAATGGGAGAATATATACATGGACTTTGTTGTGGGATTACCGAAGACATCTCGAGGTAATAATGCAATCTGGGTTATTGTTGACGCTTGACTAAATCTGCTCATTTCCTTGCTATACGAGATACTTTTTCCCTAGATCAACTTTCCCGTTTTTATATTAATGATATAGTCTGGTTACATGTATTTCCTCTCTCCATTGTATCTAACCATGATCCCAGGTTCACTTCTAACTTTTGGAAAGGCCTTCATAAGTCGTTGGGTACTGAATTATATTTTAGTACAGCTTTTCATCCTCAGTCAGATGGGCAGTCAGAATGAACAATTTAGACATTGGAGGATATGCTATGTGCTTTTTCTATGGATTATAAGGGAAGTTGGGACCAACATCTTTCCTTGGTTGAATTTTCATATAATAACAGTTTTCATTCCAATATACAGATGGCACCATTTGAGGCATTATATGGGAAGCAGTGTCGAACTCCAGCTTTCTGGGATGAATTGGGTGAAAGGAAGCTGATGGGATCAGAATTGGTAGAAGAGTTGGCAGGAAAAGTTCAGCTGATTCAGAAACACATGAGAACAGCTCAGAGCAGGCAGAAGAGTTATGCGGACAACAGGAGGAAGGATCTCTCTTTTGAGGTAGGTGATCATGTTTTTCTCAATGTCTCACCATGGAAAAGTGTGGTGCGATTTTGTAAGAAAGGAAAGCTGAGTCCAAGGTTCATTTGACCATATGAAATTCTGGAGAGTGTTGGATCAGTTTCTTACCGAGTGGCTTTACCTCCGAGTTTATCTCAGGTACACAATGTTTTCCATGTTTCAATGTTAAGTAAGTACATGCCAGATCCATCTCATGTTTTGAGTCCAGAGGTAGTTCAGCTGGAAGAGAACCTATCTTATGACGTATAATCGGTCTAGATTCTTGACCATAGGGAGAAAGTGTTACAGAATAAGGTTATTCATCAGGTAATGGTTTTGTGAAAAAACCACATGATTGAAGAGGCAACATGGGAATCTGAAAATGCAATGAGGGCTAAATACCCCCACTTATTCGATAAGTAAATAAATTGCGGGGATGAAATTTTCTAAAGGGGGGAAGGATGTAACATCCCAAGTAAGTAATGAATAATATATATTCTTATCTATGTCTGTTAATGAATTAGATAGTGTTTTAGAGGCTTAAAATGAGAATAAATCCAATCTTAAGCATGGAATACACGAATATTTTTAAAAGATTGTTTTACTGCCTTTTGATGGAATGCCATTTTTAAATCAAACTTTTGAAAACATTATAAGCTCTATTTGTCAAAATAAACTTATTCTTTATTATTGGAACATTGAAATTTACTTTGGGAAATTTTTTGGTATTTTTCCGATAAAATTCATTTTTTTAATGAATAGTGAAAAATGTTGTATTTTAATTCAAAACATCTTTTTAATCTAATTTATTTGTATGATTAGATTATCTTTTGAATTGGTTTTAAAGTTAAATTAGAATATATTTTTACCATTTAATTCAATATTTGTCGTTGGAATTAATTTCACTTTGAAATTGGACTTAAACTACTGTCAATCTTTTGATACTTATTGTTTCATAAAAACACGCTATTTGTTTTGACAGCGGGAATTACTTATTAAATTAAATAATTTAACTTATATGTTTTGAATTTTTTTAAATAGACATCATTTTTGATTTCAGAATATCAAATATAGCTTAGGGTGACGTTTTGGTATTTTTCTAAAAAACATCAATTTTTGATGAATAGTGAAACCACTAAGTGGTACTTAAAAAACTAATTTTTCGTTTAACTGAAATTTTACCACCTCTGTGTTTTCAATTTCAAAAATCTGACATACATTTTTGTCATTAATAATTAAAATTTGGTTCAATGGGATCAAAATAATTTTTTGGTGAATAGTAACTTTTAAGTTTTTAATCGCGATTAGAGGTAATTAGTGTAGTTTAAGGTAAAAATAATGTTTTAATAATATGAGATG
The DNA here is from genome assembly GCA_963277665.1 of Viscum album. Classification (NCBI taxonomy): domain Eukaryota; kingdom Viridiplantae; phylum Streptophyta; class Magnoliopsida; order Santalales; family Viscaceae; genus Viscum; species Viscum album. The sequence continues at coordinate 83,055,951 of OY728122.1, forward strand.
AGATTGAAACATGTCCTAACCTTATTTTATGTATAATGGCCGACCAATACAATCCATTGGTCAACTTGGGGACCCCATGGAGCCACTTTGGAAGGAAAATGACATTAATATCTTTTTATTTAATGTTAAAGTAAAAATGTCACAAACATGAGTTGTTTTACTAAAACAATTTTTAAATGGGGTTATACAATTCATAGTTTTGACTATAAATAGTCATTGGAAATATAAAAGTATTTCCTACATCATAGTATTTTTTTATAATTTTTAGACATTAAATAAATTAAATTATTTATGACACCATGATGATGCAGCGATTACCACATTATTTAACAATTTAAATAAAATGAAAAGATAATGTAAAATATAAGACCTAAACTTTTCAATAACCTATTGGATGGGTATATTTCTAAACCTTATCACCTTATACTCGAATTATATCAATGTGGGACCTTTTAAATCCGAAACTCATTTTAAAATAGTGTAATATTTCTTTACTTTCCAAGAGTGCCCCTCCTCTCCTCTTATAAAAGGCCCCCACTTCTACAACCTTAACCACACTTCAAAAGCCTTTGGCTTGGCAAACCCCTGCCTATTTTGTCTCTAAATATCCCTCTATTACTCCTAGAAGCCTCACTTTGTGCAGAATTCTTCCCAAGGAAGCCTTTGAGATCAAATGAAAAAAAGTTACCCGATTTAAAGGTAGTGTCTTCTATTGTGTTCTTATGTTTTATTTTGCTTCTCCAACCCCGTAAACTCTTTTTATTCATTTATTTTGTAAAAAAACCAGTATATTCCATATACTAGGATGTTTTTATTATAAGGATTCGAGCTACACTTACACACACCTATATCTAATGGTTAAAGAACATACTGTTTCGGTGGATGGTGAATTTCTGCCTCACGAAACGATGATTGTTCAATATTCTTTTATCACCTTCAAAGGTGGCCATTAAGATGTAACTATATCTTTATATGGTATATAATATGTTTACGTTTTACTTAAGATTATGTATTTTTCATTCATGGAATACCTTTATGGCTTCCATTATGGGTAAACGTGATATCTTCATTTTAGGAAGTGTGGACTACAGCCCCCTCAAAGTGACTTGATTCGTTAATACCATATGTGGGATGTATAAGGGATGGAATTAATGATATTATATATTATATTATACTGGAATTATAATATACCTTTATATCATTATTTTTCCATTCCATAAAACACGAAATAGAAATGAAAGTAGCGTTCATGCGTACGTACGGCTTAGCATCTCCATGAACGGTGCATTTAATTTCTTACCTCTAAACGTTATGTAATATTATAAATGCATGTATATACTGGATATATATGATATATATATCTACATCATGAGTATAACTCTGGATATAATGGATACATTAACAACTTCTAATTATAAAAGAATTTATTTTTGACTCAAGTACCAATGATCATTAAAACGACCGTTATTAACTTAAATAATTACATATTGTTAATGACATGGTAATAACTGATATAAAAGGAATAATGAAATTGAAAAGGGTTCTTAAGAAAGTAGAAATTAACTCATGATTATTTATTCAGGATGTTAAAGAACGATCGAGTCAAGTCGGACACGAGGTAAGGGAACTTCTTAACCCAATTTCCGTTCTTTGGGTTAATCTCCTACTTTCAAATTATGTCATGATATTATTATGTCCTATCATGTATTTTTACTTTCTTTATGTGTAATTATAGTGAATACACATAATAGATCTATTTTATTTAAAAAATGATCTTTGTATGGGACTTCGTCTCAATCTCCTTTCATTGAGGCATATTTTTTTTATACACAACCTTCTTTTATACGGTGTATAAACCCCTTTGAATTTTACGTTTATCCAAAAGGAATATTTTTATACAAAGCGTTTTACTAAACGACAAAAGGTAATGTTTTTTCTGTACGTATGTGGCGACAACTACTTCTCCACCGTCGTGACCATAATTTGATTTTCGGCTTCCTCTACAAGTCATACCTTTTTTTAAATGAAAAATAAATACCATGTTTTAATTTTATTTTATTTTGGTATTGAAAATGGTTTTCATAATGTTTTTATTATATAAATGTATTGTATTGATATCTTGTGATTGAAATGTGTAAATGTTATGTTTCCTTTATGCATGTTTTATGTGATACGATTACGTTATGGTTCTTGGGCATTGTTATGAAGACGGGTGGTTCTGTGATAAACTAAGGGTGGGTGAGCCCGATATAGCTCTCCAATGCATTGGGTAACGCGAAGGGGTTAAATGTTGAGGTTTCTCTGAAGAGATTCAGGGAATATACTGTGATGGGTATTCCAAACATAACCAAGAGGGTTACTCCCTACGTAATAATGTTATGAATGCCTCAAGTTACCTTTATGTCTTATGATTTCTATGATTTATTCATGATTTGATGAGGTATGTTAAAATGCTTATGTTTTATGGGTAAATTATGATTTCATTCTTATGTATATATGTAATCTTGTTTCCTTTCCATATTTTTATAACCCTTACTGAGCTTTTTATTCTCATGCCAAGTTTTTTTGAAATTTTTTTCACAGGTCAAGGGAAAGGTACATGATATGATGATAGTGTCAAGGAAGTATCAATAAGGAATCCATGTTTTATTTTAAATATGTTTCCATTGATGGGAAAAATGAATACTATCTTTTATGTAACCACTCTATTTAAATGTGGAATGTAATGCATGTTTTATGATCTAATTCTCTAAAACTCTAAACCTGAAAAGATCCTCGACGTGTATTCTTGAAGTAACTCAAGAATAAGTAATGTTTAAGGTTGGGGCCTTATATATTCTATTTACCTTCTTGGAATTCCCTATTATATCATATTCACTTATAATATTATCCATTAGTGTTGAACTATCAATTTTTTTAGTCACACTATAATCAAGAATTTCATCACAGTTTAATATTTCATGGTCAAGGATTCGGTGAAGGGAGAGGGATCCATAGTGGATGATTGACTAGGTTATCTGGAGGATATAGATGTTTTTTGGTGGAATTTTGTATGGATGATATATTCTAATTTTATTTAGTAGACTTTCCTCATATATTGGATCTATTGGTTTAGTTTTTTTATTACTTATCTAACATTCCATATTGATACTACATGAGATGGATTTATTTGTGTTTACTTCTACATTGATGTCTATTTATTTACTAATTATTTCTATATTATTAGTTATGAAATAATTATTTTTACTCTGATGTTTTCCTAATATTGAGGTAATATTCTCCTAATTATGTTACATTGGCCCTCAAAACTAGTGAAAAAACTCTTATCTATTGGGAGGAACTTTTTAGGACATGTGGATTCTATACATGGAATCTGTGTTTTGGGTTAGGATTTCGAAAAAAGGTAACAGAGAACTAGTTTAACTAACATATTTATTCTCCATGAATTTATTTGGGATATGGTGGGTATGATTATGGTTTTTTGGTACTTGGGTAGGGTAACTAAGATAGTTTTTAGATTTTACTATATAGTGGGACTCCGAGTTTACATAATGTTTGAATTTTTGTTATCATTATGTTGGGTGTCCTTTATTTGATGTTTACCTTGGATGATGCACATGATTTTCTTATATTGATGTATCAGATTTGGTTTGGTTTAATGCATTATATTAGGATTTTAGGATTTCATGTTATATATATATATATCATTATATAGAGACCAGTTAGTTATATTTTAGTTGAAATTTTGACATTGCCTTTTTCTGAATAATTCATTTCACTCTTCAATTTGGGATAGTGAATCCTATTATTGAGTGTGTACATGTGGATATGACTAAATTTCATGTATTGGAGTCTTGGATCATGTTATGTGATGTTCTTAGGGGGTTATTCTAGGTTTATGTGGGTAGCCTCTTAAGATTAATATTTTGTTGAACACTTTTGTGTCCTTATATTATATAAAAGTTCTTATTTTTTAAGATATTAGATTCTATATGGTTTTCTCTAGAATTTTAGGATATTTCACCACATAGATGTCTCATACAGCCTGTTTCACCTCATGTTGTATATTTGGATGCATCTTAGCATGTTCACTTTTTTCTCCAACGGGTCTATCTTCAGAACTGGTCTAAGAGAGACTCCTTAAACAAGTACATTTTTAGGGTGGAGATTACCACAAGGGTGGGCCAATGATGGATGATTAATTACACTCATGACTTATAGCTCCAACACCACCATCCTTCCACGGAACTGGAGTCCCCTCATGATGTGGAGCATTATATATGGGTTGTCGATAGGATTTTCATCTTTATGGAGACCCTATAGGATCAGAATGAAAATCTTGTGACCTGTATACTTCAAGGTATAGCTGGATAATGGTGGGATTTTGTGTTGTAGTTTGGATGACATAATGGGATGAAATGAATTATCATTAATGACCTCCTATTTTATGTGTTATTCCTAGAGGTACTCATGTTGGATCATGATCATGACTTCATGAAGCTTACACAAGTTATGATGTTGGGGTACACCTATCTAGTATTCTTCACTGATACAGATCACTTTACATCAGTTCTATAAGTAACTAGGAATATAGGGATAAAATGTTATAGAATTTAATTTTACCATATTTATAATGAAAAGATAGGAAATTCAATCTGATAAACTATTTTATATTCATTCACAAGGAACTAATGATCTAGAAGTGAATGGAGGAATATCGAGATGCATGTATTCTTCCAACTTCCATAGTGTGGAAATGTACTTTCTCTAGTGAATTCTTAGTTTCCTATACTAGGAATTAGAAGAAGATATCATAGGCTGAATACCAGGGTGGTGATCAATAGTCATATTAGAGAAGGGGTTCCTCAACTCCCTTTATAGGAAATGAATATTCTAGGTTATATAAATACAAGAAGAAGGGACACCTTCAAATAAACTACCTTATTTATCACAATAAATTTAACGAGTGTGGCAAGATAGGGATTCCAAAGTTGTTTTGAGACAAAGGATTTTTGATATAAAAAATGTAATTTTTTTGTTCTATAATGGTTCCTTAGAAGGTGTTGAAGACTCTTTATGGGTCGGAGAATCTAGTAAATAATGATCCTCTGGGATTTAATAGTGTGGTTGCTAGATTGTATTATACATATGATTACTCTTTGGGAGTTAGTGGAGAGGGAACATCCATAGTGTGAGGTACGATCCTGATTTTTCCTAAACTATATATTTTGTTGTTTGATATAGGAACATCCCATTTGATCATATCTTCTCAAGGGGCTGTTGGGTTTTATTTACTAGTTTATTAATCCTATAATTTTTTATATCAATACACCGTTAGGATGAAATGTTAATCATATGCATATCTTTTTAGAAATCACTATAGTGGTTTGTATCTTTGATCATATTTTTATCTTCATAATTCTAGAGATTATAGGTTTTGACATGTTCCCATGCATGGACTAGTTGACCAGCTATCATGCCAACATCGATTTTTATCTAAGACTAGTTAAATTAATATTTCTTAAAGGCGATAAGTTCATGTTAACTAACGAATGAATCATTCATGCATGTAGATTAGAAATCGATCCACAATAGAGATAATACATTTTAGAATAGATGGACAACATTTTGAATTTAGTGGATTAGACAATGAACCACTCCTCTTATCATCCAATGGTACACTGGTATCATGATATCATTGAAAATGATTTTTTGGGCATACCTCTATATAGGGGAGTTGAGTTTGAGACTGATATCAGTTGTGGTGCACTACCAACATCAATTCCATTGTACCACATGGACCTAGATGAGTTTCAAGATACATCATGATGATCTTGAGCCTAATGAATTCATTAGACTGAGAACATCCTGTTTTATTGTTCCAGCATTATTCATGAAGAATTCAGATGGTAGTCTTCATCTGTTTGTAGGAAAGTATATGTTGAATCCAATCAATTCAATGAAATCATACCCATTTCCATGAATTGATGATTTTCTCTCAATTGACGGGTTCCCAAGGGTTTTCAAATGAATATGTACATTTTGGATTTTTTCAGCTGTTGGTTATAGAGGAAGACATAAAAAAGCCAACATTTAGGATAAATTGTAGATTATATGAGTATCTCACTATACCCTTTACACTAAATAATTCCCTAATAGTTTTCATGATCCACATGAATAAGTTCTTCTACCCATACTTATACTACTTCATTGTTGGGGTAATCGATGAAATCCTAATGTATTCTATGATATTAGAATCACATGTTGGACACCATGATATCATATTGAGATCGCTTCAAGAATAATAGATTTATGCCACATAATCAAAGTGTCACTTTTGGAAATAGGAGGTATTATATTTGGAGAACATGTTTTCTCATGTAATATTATCAGTTGTCCTAGATAAGGATGATGTAGGCATGTATTGGGAAGGACTGAGGAATGTGTTTGTGTTTCAGAGATTTCTTAGGTTTTTAGGGTACTATCATCAGTTCATCTAGGAGTTTTCTCAACTGGATGTTTTCATGACCATGCTATGTAGAAGAGGGTCAAATTTGAATGAAAAAATAGTGTAAATAATTCTTATTTAAGATGAATAAGAGTTTAAAAATGGCTCTAATCCCGATTATTCTTGATCCAAGTGTTGGTTTTGCAGTATATTGTATTGAATTTGGAATTTTCACGGGATATGTTTTGATGTACGCTGATGAGGTAGTTTCTTATGGGCCCCATCATCTATGACCTCATGAGCGGAACTACCCTACTCATGAAATAGAGATGGTGGTGGTATTAATTGTATTGAAATAATGGTGACACTAAATCATGAGGTAGAAATATTTCATGGATAAGTTCAAAAAATGTATGAAGTTATATATCCTAGTGTAAACTATATATCTATTATAGTTTTTTCATAGAGTAATTACAAACATTTTTCTTTGTGACAAATTATAATCATATTAAATGAAATATAATTGTAGATATGTTGAATCAGAAGATATAGGGGGATGGGGAGAGAATAATAGAAGCTTGGTGAAATATCAGGGTGTTTTTAGAAAATTTTAATTTTTTCATAGATAAGTATTGAGTGGAAGTGACTTATGTACCCATAGAGATAACCTCCATGTTTTTATAATGGTTCAAGAAAAGATAGGTGCTTTTTATAGAGTGTGATGTGATGTGTAAGAGTTCAGAAGAAAATAGTTCCACTTCAAGTTAATCATTGGATAGGAATGGAGTTATTCTGGTTCAGGATAGAATGATGCTTCCATACTACATAGGAGAGGAGATGATGAGAGCTTCAAATTCTCCCTATTAGGTAGTAAAAACTAGGGTTAACCAAAATTTATCACAATATCATGTGGCTATGCTAGTGGCCCTATATTAAGAGAGAAATTATAGGATTTGTATCCTATTATCTAACATGTCTGGGGAACAATTCTAAGAATTAGAGACATAGAGTGTTACTATTGAAAATTCCAGTGTATATTATGACGTGGGATGGGGTGATGACATACTTCATGACAGTTTTTCCTAGGACCCCTTGAGGTTGAGACACTATTTGGGTGGTAGTGGATCTATTCATTTAGGGGGATCACTTCATACCAATTTGGGATATAGATTTAGTAGAGGATCTATAAAATCCATATGTTAGAGAGATCATGTGGATTCATGAAGTTCCTTCGAGTTTGGTATTTTTAGAGACACCAATTTCACAATAATATTTTTTAAAGGCATATAATATGTGATGGGAGCTCATTTTAAGATTTGTATTACCATTCATCCTCACTCAAATGGATATTCGGAGAGAACTATCCAAACATTAAAGGAAATTATTTGAGTGTTTTTTTTAATTTTAGATGTGGTTAGGAAGAAAAACGGCTCTCGTGGAGTACACCTAATGTAATATCACTTTATACTTTATTTAGATGGATATGATTGTGGATCTATATGGGTGTCCATGTTATTCACCATTGCGATGGCATGTAGCATGTGAGTCATCAATTATTAGGATGAGCATGGAATATGAGACATCTAAGTGCATGAAATTGAATTAGAAAGGGATTGTTACAGCTCAAAATTGGAATCAATCTTATTTTTACCAAATTATATGACCAATGGAGTTAAATTTAGGTGATAAGGTATTCTTTTGGGTCTCCACTCGTTTGGGGAATAAGAATTTGAGGAGGCAAGGAATGTTGGAACCATGGAACATTTGGCCATTTGGGACCATTGAATGCATAATGATGGTTTTATATTAGTTGTATCTTCATCGATGGTGTTTCGTTATGAATAATATTTTCCACATGTATTATCTTCAAAATTGTGTACCTAGTTCTTTGCATTTAATCGACTATGAATACGTTGATCTGGGTCCAGTGTCATCTTTTATAGAATGAAATATTCAGATAATGGGCTGAATAATAAGGTATTATGAGGGTAAATCATTCCTTTTATTCAGGATAATTTGTATCAAAGGAGTATTCATCAAGAGAAGTGGATTTTGGAATCATAAATTCAGGTATAATAGCGCTAGATTTTCCAGAATACAACTATGGATACTCCTTGAGGATGATAAGTCATAATATAAGGGGGATTATGAAACCTCTATTTTACATAATCCACTTTTCGACTATAATATACCATTTCAATCATGTTATTATGTTTTTTTGTGGGATAGATCTATTTAAGAGGTTTGAATTGGGTTGGCCTAGGGATGGGGGACATGTTATAACTTTTTGAGAAACAACAGTCCAACCAGCTTGCTACTTAGGTTATTGGGTAGAAGTGATCATAACTAGAAGCAATTGAATAATTATTTGAGGACACATTATAGATAGTGGTTATGCTAGGTATAACCTGATCTTTCCAGAAGCCACTGAGTAGTAGATGAAGGCCATCAACTACCTGGTTCCATCTGATAGATCCCATTAATGACACTGAGTTTATACGTGTTTTTTAAAACCTATCCTTTCTCACTTTTTATCACTTCCATGGTTATCTATCATATCACAATAACATAGGAACCATCAATGGTGATTTTCTGTCCTCCTCCATTTTAAACTCCTCCATTTGATTACCAAATAATGATTTGATCTTGTGATTCCAATACAGTTAGTGCTTATAATTCTTGAATGATCCTCTTATCTTCTCCTTGAACATAAAATGTTACATAAAATATGTTTGGATTGGAGTTGTTTGTTGTGTTATAGTCTAATGAGTCTTTTAATTATCATTGAATGAATTAACATAGGGATTACATGAATTGGATTTTGTGCATCAATCAGACCAATATCATTGTTGGTAGTGGATCATCACAGGTGAGTTTGACCATGAACTACCTTTAGAGTGTTGTTTCCTATCAAAATTTATTCTAGTATTCTAAATTTTTTCAATTCAAGAATGGTTCTAGGATATTATGATTATTTTTTACTTGATATGTTAACCCTTTCCATTGATTATCATGGAACCTAAAATAAGAATCCATTTTCTTTAGCACATGTTTTATATGTGTTTTTGGAAAAAAAATTGGCATGAATGTATATGCTTGTGATACCATTGTTTTATGATTAACCATATGATATTTTCATGTGTAGCCTTAGGAAACCTATGTTTTATGTTTTCTCACATTTTGTTTGTTATGGATATAGATCTTTCTTTTAATGAAAATATGTTTTATTTTTCATCATGTATACATTTTTTGTATGTGCTATTCTCTCTTCCATATAATGTTAATGTAGGTTGTGTTATATGGACTATTTCCCCTAGGACGGGTTGTGTGAGATTTTGATCATCATGTATATGGGATATCCCTTCCAATGGTATGTGTTGATAAATTTTTTTGAACTATCCTGTCTATGTGAGGGACTATGTAAGACATGGCCAGATGACATTTCTTCTAGCACGACAATGAATCAGGTAGATCAAGTATCTATGGACCTAATAGGTATGTTGTTCTTGTGAAATATAATTAATAATCATATTTATTCTATTTTCCATTATATAATGCACCTATATCTCTTATGAACTTATCTTAATGGTTGTTAGTGGGGTCCTACTAAGTTTTTACTCACACCTTAATCAAGAATTTCATGGTGCCCTTATATTTCATGATCAGGGATCCAAAAAATGTAGAGGGCCCTAGGGTGGATGGTTGATAAGGTGAGTAGGAGGATTCATTTTATTGGGTATATATTAGGTTGTATGTCTACAATTTCTTTTTCTTATTATATTTACATCATACACTGGAATCTTTTTGTTGTTGATATTTATGTATCAGAAATTCTATATTTTTACAACATGGGATGGTTATAATTATGAATGTTACTACTCAGTGAAAATTTACTTATTCATTTTTTATTTATTATTGGTTATCAATTCCTTATTTTTACTGTGATGTTTACCTAGTTCCAAGGGAATAATCTCCCCATGATGTTCTGATGGCCCATACAGCTAGATGACAACCTCATCCATATGGGGAGGCATGCATGTAGTCAGGTGACTTCTCAACTTGGATCTACTAGTTTGGTTTAGGGTTTTACACAAAACCACTAACCATGATCAACTTTCATTTCAGTCACATCTACCTTAAAGACACCTACACACACCTATTCAAAATAATTTATTTTACACATTGCATGGTCTACCAAAAATCTCCATCAACATATAATCATTACTAACAAGAATCATATAACCATGATCTCACCACACTCCAGAATGCATCCCCTAAGTCACCAGTGTATGGTACATAATCAGACATGCCCTTTGAAGCCAAACCATCAATCCCAAAAATTAAGAGAACTCAAGGTTCTTGTCATAACAAATCCCAATTCATCTCCATGCCTATAACATATAATCAGTAGCACCTTAAATGCACCATTCTCATAACATGAATCACCTACCCATACATCCCATTTATATGGAACTCAAAATCGAGGCCTAAACACTATCTTGTGTTGCACATGCATATCTCATATCATACATAATACTTGTCTTATCATTATCCTAATCTATATATGAAAGAACTATAATCTCCCACCTAACCCATGGGTTATATCTCATGTAATTAAAAACTCACAGGAAACACCTCTCTTCCCTCATTTAAAATATCACATGGAAATATACATCCCAAACCACCCACTATAGTGTTATCACATATATAAACATCATGAATCATATACTAATCCATCAACCTACTAGGTCATTATTTATCACTGATCATCTACATTTGGGAATACCCATTCCAGAATTACAATCTTAGGTCGATCCTCATTGGGCCTCTATATGTGGGATCCAACCCTTGATGATAATTATCTCTTACAGGTACATACATATAAATAATAAAATATCCCTTCCATGATAAATGTAGTGTATTCCAATTTAATAGGTTTTATATATAAATAATTCCACCACCAAGAAATATGTGAAAACACTATATAGGTTGTTGCTGACACATTATGTAACTAAATCTATTTTATATCTTTTAGAAAATAGTATCATAAAATCCCAAAATGGGGGTTTTCACTATGGAATAACATGAGTATACTGATAAACCAAATAACACTACATATCCCTTATAAGATTGATTATGTAGTCACCATTATCACTGACCATCTCTTCAAAGATTCAAATGACTTATCATCTAATGAAATATACTATAGTTCATGTGGGGGTAATTCCATGAAAATGTTTTATGAGAAAACACTATATAATTTGTGCAGAAAACATTAAAAAAATGAACACAATTTATAGTAATATCAATCACAGATAGAAATGTGAATGTTATGTAAATCCTACATTCCAAGTATGATGGAATAAAACCAACCTCTATCAATCATGAAAGGATATAAAAAACAATGAAACATAAATATAAATACTAATGTAAATCATCAAGGATAAATGATAAAAATATAACATATAAAACTCTAAATAATAACCACATATCCTTCGTAACATATACTACCTAAAAAAATGGTGTTCATGAAAAACCATTCTGATATCCATCACAAGATCCAATATTTTCCCATGTCACCAACTTATTAGTTCTCCAAATAGATATAAAAAATTAAACATTGATACATTCAGTGATATCAGTCACATAATAATTAATACCTTATTATAATATACCTGAGATGTGGTTACTCATCCATGTCTAGACTAGTGATTCTACTGAAACCTGAGCATGCCTCATCATATCTTAGACGCTCCTAACTAGTAGCATTAGTCTAGGGGGATACTGTGGTGAGACTATACCTCCATATCAGAGTACTCCGTGATATAAAAAATACATCAACATCAAAATAATAATTAATAGAGTATACATAAGAAGAAAATACAAAACAATGTTATATCAAAGGATCATACAGAAGAAAAAGTCATAAAGACTAGTATTAATGCTATTGAAAAACAATCTATTTCTTAGTAATCTGATAAAATATACAAATAAATAAGTAATAATAAGACCCATATGTTTTAATAATATCCATGAGACTCAATTTATCCTAATAACCAGACTCCATCCAAGCTATCTGACTCAATTATGAAACACTAGGCCTTTGGTAATCCTGAACTAGTGATTGATAGTGTTTTCTTAAGTTCCTAATTTTAATGGATACCAGAGTAGGGTGTGAGTATAACTCAAAGGGTTCCACCAACATATCCCCATAAAATAAAGTAAAAACGTGTATGAAAATGTGGAATTATGAGTTGGATAAATTAAAATATTGTACAAAAGAATAAATGATGAAACACTTTGAGCCCTCGAGTTGTAATGTGAGACCCAGAGTCGATAAAAACACACATTATCCAATACCAAGGTTTCTATGATCACATCACACCAACATTTAAACTATTAAAAAGATCAAAGCATATATTGTAGTAGGAATAAATGAACAATCCATGGAAGTATTCCAATGAATACAAATAGTATTAGGATGAAATTTAACCCATATGATTTAGTCCTAGGTGATCCATAGTTTCCCGAAAAACCATCGATCCCTAGGCGATACTATTAGGAGATCAATATTCATCAGGATCTAAGAAAATCCTTAATAAGAAATCATATTTTATCATTAATACTTATGTGTCATTTCTAGAACCCATGATTTTATCTTGAGTGTTAATTTTCATCAAGTAGATAAAATATAAATAAGGTAATCCAATGTGATCTAATAATCACTATGCATCATTTATAACCCATATAAGGTAATTTTAGCTGAATTCATAATAATCATGTGTCATCTATGATTCCTTGGTGGATGACACTAGGAAAGAAATTAGTAGTGATATGAATATATTTTATTCCTAGGGGAATGAACCAAGGTAATCAATTTTCATCAACAATCATAATCATTAACTAGCTGGTAATCCTCAGTTATCCCAAATAGTAGGCTCATGGACAAAACCTAGGTGATCTTCTGGGAATTCCATAACTATAAAGAAAAAACTCTAAATTCTTGGTGGTAATCCTGGGCACTCCTTAGTCATTGGAACAATGGAAAATCAAAGTATAATATAAAAGTCATCCCATATATGTAAATTTAACATAGAGGGTAGTATATTTCAATTATATAATCTTATATACGAATATAAATTGGTATATCCATCGTCTTGATCCCATCGTACATAACTAAGTTCAACTTCTTTAGTGAATAATTTATCATCATCAAAATTAACATATAATGCTCAGACCATAAATTCAGGTTCTATGGTCACATCTACAATCATTACTACCCATTTGCCATATGCACCCTCTTAAGGGTTAGAGTATAATTAGGACACCCTCTATAAACCCTAGGTCTCATCATGTCAAGGAACTCTTCCTAGGTTCCTCAATTACCCCGCCAACTCAAATTCAAGTATGTCACTTAGAGGGAATTTAATCACTAGACATAATTATAATCATATCATAACCACCATGGCCTATAAAATAGGTCACAAAGAAAGAGTTCCCCAAACACATGGAATTCCTAATTAAACATAGGTTACTCTTCACACACAACATATCAAAATCATACCGAAGGCATCCCTATAAATTAATAACATATCATGGGGATGAAATTTTCACCCCATGCATTCCATACTAGCCTCATGAATCTAAGGTATATCATGGTTACATTATTTCATACTTAGGACACTTATTACTAATACATGACTCTTCTCTACAAGGAGGAATCTAGGGAACCTAGAATAAGGTCCTCCATCTTCATTTAATTTTTTATCATATCACACCTCAGGGACCATTGTTCTCAAGGAATATAATTTCAATCTAGGACATAACCATTATTGATGATAGAAATCATCTTAGTTCCAAGGATCCCTCATATCCTTACTATATGGTTTAATTTAGACCAAGACTTGTTATTTTAATTTGTTTTTTAAATATTAAATTTAAACCACCATTTGTGGAGAGACTTTATAACACATGAAATAGAAAAAATTCTAATAACATAGAGGAATGTATAAGGTACCACAACCTTAATCATAAATTAATTCCCTTTTTAGAAAATATCCCGACATCTCTCATGTGTGCTCATAAAACTCCAAATAGAAATCACCCATCATAATGGGGCCCAATCACATGCTAATACATCCAAATATTTTTTTAATTAAAAAAATTAAATGTAAAAAATAATGCCTAAAATATCACAATGTGTCCTTTTCTCTTCAAAATTAAAAATATGAATTTCAAAATCCCATGGAATTGTCTTAGAACATCGACACATAAAATCCCCAAAAAAGATAAAATAAATCAAAATAAACAATTTAATATAACAAGAAAACTTAAATAAAATTCATTATTGGACATACCTTTGATGAAATGACATGAGATTCCATGGAGATACCATCTCACAAGATCCTGTAGACAATCCATTCAATAGCCCAATTATTATTGGTTAATTCCACTATGATCTACAGAAATAAGAACCAAACCCCCAATCGAAAAATAATTAAATTATTGAGGATGAATGGGAAAGAATAAATAATATATACATATAAAACCTATCATGGATATTCTAGAAAATCACAAAAATTACACCTATTTGAAAAATAAAATTAAAAGGAAGATGGACAAGGGAGGAGACAACTGGAGATTTTACCCAATAAAATCAAAATCATTGAAATTCAATTGGAAACAACATGGGAAAAATGGATTATTTCCTAACAAAATAAATACACATAGACACCATTAATAATGTGAACTAGTGGTTTCACCCCATGAATGAACTTTATGCAGGGGGACTCCCCCATAATCATACACAGTTCATTAAATGAACTGTGGTTTATGCCCAAAAAACATTTGGAAATAGAACTGAAACCCCTTGGTTTTCCCCAATCACGGTGTCAACCCTAAGGTTCATGGTGTGAATGGGTTCAAAAACTAAAATTTCAGTTTTGAAGGAACCCAAAACTCCTCCAATGATAACTCATGAACCTTTACCACCAACCAAGTCTCTAATCACATCAAAGAGTCACCTATTTATATGTCCTAACACGTGGATTTGTGATCTAATACTCAACTATAAAAATTACCATGTCTCCCAAAAAAAATTTACCTTAGAAATTCACATCATACAATGGAATGAAATCTTACACACCATACATTAAATTTAAATATTTTAAAATTTATCATTTATCCATATCTCTTTAATTAGTAACACTTTTAGGCCCCATACCCCTACCTCTCTTAGATCTGTAACTCTCCTAGGTGTATTTGGAATTTTGGATCCCCCCATATATCTCAAAATATTTAAGAACCAAATAGTTTGATTGATATGTTGAGTTATGTCTTATTCCATGTGTCACTTATTCCATGGTCTCCTTGATAGCTACCATTATTATCTCCCATGATATAAACATTTGGGGTTTTTCATAATTAGACATTTTAGATGATTGATGTTGAATAATATGATGACATTTAATCTTAGGTATTATACAATGTTGAGGTAACTGGTGCATAAACATTTACATTATTTTGTATTATTTTCATGTTATCCGTTATAGGTGGTCCTAAGGAATGTGTGTGCCTAACCCAAAACTAATTTAAACTATTCATTGTGGCCCTATATGAGTTGGTTAAGGATGTTTATGTCCATGTGTTGTCCTTAATGTATAGTTTTTTGATACAAAATTCATTTATGGAGTTTTATGTAAAATAATGTATAATAAATAATATATTACATAAAAAAATATATGTTTCTTGAGTAATATTATGAGGTTATATAGCTTAATGAGAACCCAATTTCCTACTTAAAATAAGATATATAAATGTATATATATAGGTAGACCAATGATGGATTTGGAACAAATTTTTTAGTTTTTATAAAACTTTAGTGGCCTATTGAAATACATAAGGGGTGAGAACCTCCCTCTAAATAGATTTATGGATCTATATATAGTGTATATATGTTCTAGATTTTAAAAGGGGTATGTGTGTGGACTGACATAGTATTTATTTTTGAAGGGTATTATGGCATACTGCTTTTTTAACATAAATTTTCATTAAATTTTACAAAAAGAGGACATTTGAAGTATAGTGTCTTGGAAATTAAGAAGAAAAAACATGAAAACTTAAAACACTCTTTTAAATCCCCTTGAAAAGATTCTTGAAAATTTTATCCTGTGTAAAATTACTGCATCTTAAAACCTGAAGGCATACATGAAAGGAATGGGTGAGCAGAAAGCCGAGTAAGGAAAGCAAGGGAATCAGTTTACTTGTGATATCAATAAGAACATGATGAAAAACATAAAGATGTGAGCAATGGAAGTAGAGGAATTTCAGAATGAAAAGAACATGAACCATAAGATTAATATGTGGATACAAAATTTAATTTATATATTCATGAACATATCACTAATGTCCATCCCCAAGGTATCATAAAAATTACCAAGGTTATCCACCAAGGTATCATGAAACTTGTCATCTCTAGAGATTAATTATTTACCCAAGGCATTAGAGAGATATCTGGGATAACCCTTAGTATGTCCTTATTTTCTTGTGATCCACATATATAATAATCAAACATTTCATAAATAACCCATAGAGATTAAAATTAATGGGTTTGACTTCAAAATTGGGACGTTTTAAGAGCGCTTAAAAACGTGATCGGTATGTCTTTTATAACCCTTGGGAAAAGAATGGGGGTTTCTTGTATGTAAATTATATAATCTAATAGATAAATTTTATTTCTTGAATAATACATCTATAAATGAAAATATATTTTGGTATTCACATAAATAAAACATGATAATTTCTTGAGAAAAAGAGAGATATATTTTGAGATGAAATTTCTACAGCATAATGGATTTATAACATGGTTCTAGAAAACAATAAAGAGAGGGGACAAGGGTATCCTATCAATAAATTAATCCTTCACAGTAGAGGTACAAAATAAAAATAAATAAGTTCATGGTGTGGAATTAAATACCAGATGAAAAGGAAACTTGATTGAAGAGAGAAAATGCGATTTCTTTTACGAAAATTCGACAGCGTAACTACGTCACATAAAAATTCAGAAAATGAAATGATGAGTTAAGAAAGGGTCTAACATCATTTTTACATGAAATGGACAGTAATAAGAATATATAATAACTTATCCCCACATAAGAAGATGGAAACTATAAGACATAACATAAACGAAGTCATGACTTAAAAGAGGTGGGTGAAAGGATCCCTCACCTGGAAGAGTAACATCAAAAGCATGATGGTTGGGACCTTGGGGGGATTGAGGGAACCTTGGGAGGACTAATTTGGAGGTAAAAAATACAAGAACTTAGTTGAGGAGGATTTTGGAATGAAATTAATGAGGGAATGTATTGGTATTTATAGGAAAAGTAAGGGAATATTTAATTAATTTCCAAGGGACACCTCATTGGTAATATTTGAAAAACCATGGGCTTGCCCATGGTATGTTCCCATGTTATTGGCCCCTTGGGAGACCTAATAGAATATCTTACTATTCAAAAGTTGACCAGAATGATTACATCATTATTACATCACCATTACATCATCAATGATGTCATTAAACTCCTGAAACTCAAATATGTATTTTCACTATTCACTGAAAAACAAAACATTTTATAAAAATATCATAAATTCACCCTAACCTAATATAAATGCCCTGAATTAAAAAATGAACTCCATTTTAAGAAAATAATTTTCTAAATATTTTTAATTTAATTTTTTAATAAAATCATTATTTATTCAAAAAACTACAACTCTAAAACTATAACTTATTTTTTAATACCATGAAAAAGTAAACAAGGTCCCGTAAAATCATCGTATAACCATAAGAAAATAAAGCATAAATTTATGATTACATTTTATGAAAATAAATTTTCATTTTATATTATTAAATAATTTAAAAAATTGTAAATAAAATATTTTTGACCTACAAAAATAACAAAACTTATACTATGGTTGTTTTTTCACTTTTAAGACATATAAATTGTATTTATATATTCATGGGTACAGATTCTATTTTTTGGCCAATTTACTATTCATTACTATTCATAAGGGTATGTTACTATTCATACTTTACTATTTACTAAAAATCATATTAATATTATTAGACTCTAAATTTATTACTAATCAAAACTAAAGAAGATAATTTTTTTAAAAAAATCATTTCACATTATTAATTAATTAAAGTTTACATGAATATTTCAAGATATCCCTTTTTCCAAAATTCATCAATAATATTCACCCTATATTTATTCAAACATTTGAAAATCACAAATTTTACCATAATAAGAAATACAAATTTTATTTATACCAAGGGATTACAAAAATTATCTAAGGCCTCATTACATATCCCCTTATAACACCTACATAGGACCTAAGTGTAAGATGTTCTATGTTGATAGAATCTTGGGGCGACTTGGACAACATTTCCCAAGTGGTGATTTCAATTAGCTTGAACTTCTCTCTCAGGTGATTCCATTCAATCTTCACATGTTGAACCTCAACTTGGGCGTCATACAGAGCAAATCCCATAGATACTACCTCCTTCCCAAGCTCTGACAAATGGGCTTCATAAAACCTGAGTCTACTTGATGAGGCCATCGACTCTTCTTTCTGTATTAATTAACCAAAATCACTTGTATTTATAAACAATAATTGTAATGTTAAGAGTTTAGTTTCCAATGTTCATATTGACCAATGTTCATATAACAGTCGAAACTCAATGGTATCACTTCATTAATTAAAGGCTATAGTTTTGTGGAGTATAAAATGAAATAACACACAAATTTAGGAAACAAATATTATTCAAAAGTTTGGGTCGTTACTTTCTTCCCTCCTAAAGAAATTTCATCCCCGAAATTTTAACTTGTACCCTCAGAAGTGAAAAGGTGTGGGTACTTATACCTCATAGACTCCTCTGGTTCCCATGTGACTTCTTCACATTTTTGGTTCCTCCATAACACCTTAACAAGGTGGGTAGTCTTGTTGCATAGAACCTTGTCTCTACATTCCATGATCTCCATCAACTACTCCTCACAAGAGAGGTCATGTTCTAGTTGTACCCCCTCTGGATTTAGTACATGTGAATGGTCAGGTATGTACTTCCCCAATAGGGATACATGGAAGACATCATGAACTTATGCTATATTTGGAGGAAGTGAAAGCCAATAGGCCATTGTTCCTACGTGATCAAAGATTTCATAGGGGCCAATGTACCTAGGTCTGAGCTACCCTTTCTTCCCAAATAACATGACTATCTTCCAAGGTGAAATTCGAAGAAATAATTTTTCACCAACATTAAACTCCAAGTCCCTTTGACGGTTGTCAGCATAGATCTTTGTCAACATTTATCAACCTTAATGTGTTGTTGGATGACATTGAATTTTTCTATCATATCTTACACAATATCAGGCCAAAGAAGCTTTCTCTCTCCAACATCAGGACAACAAGTAAGAGATCTACATCGCTTACCATATATATCTTCGTAGGGTTCCATTTGAATGCTCGAGTGGAAGCTGTTGTTGTAGGAGAACTCAACTAAAGGGATATGTTTATCCCATCCACCTTTAAATTCCAATTATCATGTTCTCAGCATATCATTGAGTGATTGAATAGTCCTTTCAGATTGGCCATCAGTTTGGGGGTGATAGGCCATACTGAAATTCAATTCCATGCTCAGATCATGTTAAGGAATTCTGTATAATTTTTATGTGAACCTTGGATAATGATCAGATACTATAGAAAGTGGAACTCCATGCATCCTTACCACTTCCTTCACGTAAATCCTGTCAAGTTGATCAAGAGAGAAATCTTCCTGAATGGAGATAAAATGGGCAGTCTTGGTGAGATAGTCCATAATAACCCATATCGAATTGTTTCCTTTGGAAGTTCATGGGAGACTAGTGATGAAGTCCATAGTGATATTTTCCGACTTCCATGCTAGTATGGGTAGTGGTTGCAATACCCCATTAGGAAGTTGTTGCTCTGCCTTCACATGCTGACATACCAGGCACCTTGAAGTGTATTCATGTAACAGCCCAAGATTTTATAAAAAAATATTCTTTTTAATTTTATTAAAGTCTTGTGTTGTACGCTACACCAAAAGGAGCTTGCACAACACGCATCCTTGACTTGCCTTGCATTACACGCAATCACGACCTTCCTCGATAGCGTGTGTAATACGCAATACCGAGTTTCACTAAACAACGATATGCTATTAAAATATTATTAAAACTAGCCGTTATGAATAGTAATAACCACTTTTTTAAATTTTATAAATTTTATTTTTCAAAATGGACTTCATTTTTGGACTCAGAATATCGAAATTAGCCTAGGGTGAAATTTTGGTATTTTTCTGAAAACTTTCAATTTTTGATAAATAGTGAAACCACTAAGTGGTAGGTTAAAAACTGAATTTTGCATAAAACTTAATTTTACCGCTTCTGTGAATGGAATTTCAAAAATCCGACAGACACGGTTGATATCAGTAAGTAAAATGTGGTTCAATGAGATAAAAATAATTTTTTGGTGAATAGTAACTTTTTACGATTTTTACCGCGGTTAATAGTAAATAGGGTAACTGAGGGTAAATATGATATTAATATTACCCTAACACATGTCCTAATTCTATTGGACAAGTGTAATTCGACCAAAAACAAACTTAGGAATAAAATATGACCATTTAGGCCCACTTGGATTAGATTAGGACATTTATTATTAATTTATTTAAAGAAGGGTTAAAATAGTTAAAATCAAAGTTTAATAAGTAAATCATTTTTAATATGGGGTTATACATAAGATAAATTCTATTGTAAATATTCATTAGAAATCTAAAAATATTTCCTACATGATGGTATTTTATTTGTAATTTTTAGACATTAAATAATTTAATTTATTTATGACACAATGATGATGCAGTAATTATCTTATTAATGAAATATTGACATAATTGATGTTATAAACACAAAAATAAACATAATTTGAGACTTTTTATGAATTCCAATAATTTTCTAGGTTACTATGATATATTAGTGTTGATTTAATCAACTTGTTTTGAACATATAATTCTGTTATGACTTTCACAAAAATCATATATCAAATAGTGTCAAAATTGACACAAAATAGTTTTTAAATCAAATATTATATTATTAATTGTTATTTTATTCCTAAAAATCTATGGTTCGGCCAAATGACTTAGATAAGGATATATATATATTAATAATAAACAATTTAGGGTTCGTTTGGCATGTTATAGTAAGTGTATTAACCATATAGTGAAAGAAAACAAAAAGACACGGTAAAAGTTAAATTAAATAACTTAGAGTTAAATCTAATTGATAAGGTTAAAATAATACCCTAAACTTGTCTAAATCCTATTGGTTGATAGGATTTCGACCCATCCCCACTTTATCTTTGAAATAAGACCCTTTGGAACCATTATAAACCGATTTTGACTTTAATATAAAATAATATTTTGAGATATTCCTAAGGTGCCCCTTTCCTCCCTTATAAAAGGGCACCTCCTCCCCCTCCTCCTCACACCAATTTGAGCACTCAAGCTCGGCAAACCCCTGCCATTTTCTCCTCTCCACTTCCCTAGAATAATCCTAGAGGTCCTGGTCTTCTCCAAAGACCAATCTTAGTTCCTTAAGTGGAGGATTCAAATAGGCATTCCAAAGAAGAGGTAATATCCATTACCGATCTTTTCAATTTCTTTCTTCTTCAACATCTTCTTCTTTAGTTGTTTCATGATAAAGTAATAACATCAGTATTACTTACATACTGATATGTTATTATAAATATGAAACAACCCTAATTCACCTTCTATCCATCCTACGGAAAAATGAAATCACCGCGCGTGCGTACGTACCGAATACCGTCTCCACGCCGTGGTGTAATCTATTTTTCCACCATCACCTTACAAGGATGGGTATAAATGGTGTAATTAGTAACTATATATGATTATTATGAAGTAATATTGATAATGAAATAATATATATATATACTCCAATACAATTCCATGATCATAGGAACGATATCATCACTCGTGCGTACGTACGGAATACCGTCTCCACGATGTGATGCGACTCGTTCTACATGATCTTCATTTCATAATGATTATATAAATGAATTGAATGAATGAATATGGTATATACTACACTAATACCATTCTGTAAATTAATTATCTATAACCTAAAGATAAGAATAAGAATTTATTCGACAAAACACGCATAAGAACAAAAAGTTATAAAGACCCGAGTAACAAGTAACAATGAAATATTACTAACAAGAAGCTAATAATATGACCATATATGATATCATATCAATATGTATGATTCTGGAATAAGTCAATAACATTATTTAAACCATTATACAGGAGCTTCGGACACGAACAAAGCAAATCGGACCTAAGGTAAGGGAAATATCACAATCTCATTTCTATCCGAGATTGTTTATACTTTGTAATTTACTGGGGTGTATTTTATCATCCACATCCATGTTTCCTCAATATGTAATATTATTTTCATCCACCTAATATTTTTTAAATCCAATTTTACCCTTTGGTGAGTTTTTAGTAAAAGATATGAAAGGAATCTTTTGTCGTTTTTCGTACGAGGTACTTTTTGACTTTTCCGACAAAAGTACGAGAAGAATGTTTTTTTTAACTTATACGGCATGAATGGATTTTTAAAACATTATTTCCAAGAAGCTTCCTTTACAAGTTTTCAAGTTTATTTTTAATCAACTTCTTTTATTTTAAAGTTGTATGACATGTTATGAAAGGAAAAATGTTTTTGAAGAAGAAATGATATTTTCCTCAAGAATTCAATTCAAGTGTTTTATCAAAATTATTTTCCATCTATGATAATTAAGGGTTCTGTTTCTATCCATATTTTTACATTGATTTGACTATGTTGTGATGGAATTATGTTTATGAATTCCTTTATCTTATATGAATTGATGTATGATGTCATGATGTTTCAAGAATCCCATTTTTGTTACATGTGTTATGCGATGATGTATGTTTTATGATTATGTGGCACACATAAGAAAGGATCCATTATAAGATGGGTGGGACCTATATCTCCCTCCAATGCATTGGGTAATGATTTTATATCTCATGAGATAGACATGGCTGGAACGGAAGGTTATTTCGGTTCAGTGATACAGGACTGAAACGAGGAGTGAACTCAGTTCAGAAAGGGACTTTGTCCACTAAGATAGTCTTGGCAATGAGTCATGACTAACAAGAAATGATTTTCCATGATTATGTGTGCATGCCACAAAGTTTCAAGTTTTATGTTATGATTATGGGGATCTCATTTTCACTTCTATGATTTATTCCATGTTAAGATATTATGATCTCTTTTGCAGGTTTTGATTTTCATAAAGATATGATATGATTTTTATTTCCTTTATTTGCCCTTGCTGAGCATTTGAGCTCACCCTTTTATGTTTTCTTTTCCCCAGGTCAGGAAGATGGATATTAAGTAGAATATGCTAAAAGGGACCCTAGATATGATGAAATAAATGGGAGACACTGTAGAAGATTTATGAACCAGTTGTTTATGTTTCCCAGTTTCTAAAGACACTATACCTATACGGTCCTTTGTGGTTTTGTCATATGTTGTAATAAGTGTGCTTCAATTTCGAAGTATTAACAATGTATGTAAAGTATGGGTCGTTATAATTCATCAATCTCCCTTTTCATTTTATCCCACCAATAATGATCATAAAGGCCCCTATACATTTTTGTGCCTCCAGGATGTATAGAGAAAGTAGAGCTATGAGATTCATCCATCATCTCCTTCTTTATTTGTAGAATATATGGAACACATAGTCATGTACGAAATTTCAGTACACCTTTTTGATCAATATTGAACTCAAGAAACTTTCTATCCTTCACAGCCTCAAACCTCTTCTGTAACAAAGGATCTTCTTTCAGAGCTATCTTGAACTTCTCTAGTAATGACGGTTGAGGAATCATTTGGGTTAGGGTTGATGATGTAACTTCCCTTATAATTACCATGTCCAGCTTTACAAGGTCATTGATCAAAGGATCTCTTTGAATCCTCATCATATAAATAACAACTGGTTCATTCCTCCTTAATGCATTAGCGACATTGTTTTCTCTTCTAGGATGATAAGGAATTGAACAATCATAGTATCTAAGATGTTCCAACCATATACGTTGTCTCATGTTCAATTCCTTTTTTCTAAAAATATACTTCAAACTTTGATGGTCTGTGTATATATCACATTTCTCCCCATAAAGATAGTTCCTCCATATATTTAGATCCAAAATGACCACAGCCAGCTCCATATCATGCGTAGGATAGTTCTGCCCATGGGTCTTAAACTGTAGAGATGCATAAGCAATGACTTTGTCATTTTTCATGAGGACGCACCCAAGCCCTTTTAGATATGCATCAATAAAAATAAAAAATCCTTCTCCACTAGAGGGAAGAGTTAACACGGGGGCAGTAACCAATCTCTTCTTTAGCTCCGTGAAATATTACTCACACTTCTTTGTACAGATGAACTTGACCCCTTTTCTAGTTAACATGGTTAATGGATTATAATGTCATGAAAAGTTTTTCACAAAACTAATATAATATCCTGCTAATTGAAGAAAACTATGAATCTCAGTTATTGTCGTAGGCTCAGGACACTCTTCTACATATTTTGTCTTTGCAGGGTCAATTGTAATTCCTTCATTGGTAACAATGTGGGTTAAGAAAGAAACTTTCTGTAACCAGAATTCATATTTTTTGAACTTCCAAAAATGACTCTCCTTTTGTATAGTTTGTAAAATAACCCTTAGATGATCCTTATAATCCTCGTGACTTTTGGAATATATCAAAATATAATCAATGAAAACTACCACAAAGTTATCAAGGTAGTCTTTAAAGACTCTACTCATCAAATCTATAACAATAGAAGGTTCATTAGTTATTCCAAAGGGCATAATAACAAACTCATAATTCCCATATCTTGATCGGATGGAAGTTTTCAGAATATCTTCTTTTTTCACCCTCAATTGAAGATAGAATGATCGAAGATAAATCTTAGAGAAGAATTGAGCCCCATGAAGTTGGTCAAATAAGTCATCAATTCTTGGAAGAGGGTATCTGTTCTTCAATTGGATTCCATTTAGTTCTTCATAATCAGTGAATAGACTCATTGATCCATCTTTTTCTTCACAAATAGAACTGGTTCTCCCCAAGGAGATACACTCGGTCAGATAAACCTCTTCTCCAAAAGATCTGGGTGTTGTTTCTCGAACTCCTCCAGATCCACATTTTCCATCCTATAAGTGTTCTTTTATATCGGTTGAGATCTATGTATGAGTCAAATAGAGAACTCTACCTCTCTTTCTAGGGGAGGTCTAAGTAACTCCTTCGGAAATACGTCATTGTATTCATGGAAGATGGGGACATTTTCTATCTTTAAAATCTCATCTCCTTCTTCTTCTTCACCGATCAACTCCATAAATAAGAACATATGATGTTCTTCTAGACCAAGATTAGGTTGAGATATCTCTCCTTGGAATATAACATTAGGTTTTCCATTCAAGACTACTGATATTTCCTTGATTTTACATTTGATCATAGCATTATACTTTGAGAGCCAGTCCATCCCTAGTATAATGTCAAATTCTAGCATGGGAATGACTACTAGATTTGTGATAAGATTATGACCACTAAAGTAAATACTAGAGTTTCTAAACACCGATGATGCATGGAGAATACCACCAGGAGTCTTGAATGATAACACCACTTTTAGAAAATCAGGGGTTGATTCTAAATTCATTGCAAACATGAAGGAATTAAAGGAATGCGTAGAACCAGAATCAAACAAAGTACTTGAAAAACTTGAGAGAACAAAAAAGAGTATATTCCCCCACATTATTTCATGCTTAAAATGAATCTGTAGTGATTGAAAAAGTATGAATGTGTTACCTTGGTCATTGGTGAGGCTGATGGTGATTCCCCTCCACTGCCCTCAAATTTAGACAGTTATTGGAAAAGTGCCAATGTTTTCCACACTTATACCATTGGACATCAGGTAGGGCCTGCACCATCTTCCCCTTGTCGTTAGTGTTGGGAAGTTGTGTCTTCACCTCAATATGAAAATTCTGTGCAATGCGGACATCTCTACCACACTTGTAGCACTTCCCGATCCCGAGCAGGCAGTTCCCCGAATCCTTCTTCCCACATTTATTACACGTGGGACGTTTTACTTTCTTGAATTTTCTTCCCTAATCGATGCTCCTCCCTAAGATTGGATCCATAGATATTTTATTGTAATTGGATTTATGAAACCATTACGTCTCACCAAACTCCAGTTAGACTTTCATTGCACTTCTCACGATCTCCTCATAGCTATCATAGTATCGGTTGGCTAGATTCTTTCGCATATGAGGTCTCAGTCCACC
Source organism: Viscum album (assembly GCA_963277665.1). Classification (NCBI taxonomy): domain Eukaryota; kingdom Viridiplantae; phylum Streptophyta; class Magnoliopsida; order Santalales; family Viscaceae; genus Viscum; species Viscum album. Next base: position 83,082,848 of record OY728122.1, read on the forward strand.
GAAGAATCTATCAACCATACCATTTATATCCATGACAAATCTAGAGGTTTAATGTGAAATGCTTTTTAAGTTCATCTCATAGCTTCCCACATATTCATTCTCCTTCTACTTCAGCTCAATAAACTCCATCTCTATTCTTATTCTCATCGATCGAAGGAAATAATTATTTAATAATTTCCATCTGAACTCTTCCCACTCGATAGCTTCAAATTCCACTCTTGGGCTTTAGTTTTTAATTAGTTCCCACCACTGATTATCTTCTCCCTCTAAGAGATAAATAGCCAAGGTAACCTTCTCTTGTTTAGAACAACAAAGCACAGAAACGATCTTCTTGATAGAGCTGATCCACTTTTCAGAAATAAATGGGTTGGTAGATCCACTGAAGGTTGGTGGTCTTTGACGTATAAAGGATTCAATATAAATTTTTTCCCTTAGTGTTGATATCGGTCTCTCATCTTGATTCAAGTTATTTCTCATAACTTGAGTCTGTTGGTTTATCATTCGCATGAAAGTTTCCATTCCGTCTTCCATCAAAGGGTCGTCAGGGCATGGTCCATTGCAGTCACCATTTGCACAATTCCTCCTATTTCCCACCATTATCTAAAATAGTAAAACCTCAGTGAGAATATTATCTCATTTATGAATCTTTTAACTATAAAGGATTTTATTCTTAAAACCTCATTCTTTAAAAAGTTAAATTTCTCTATAAATCCTTCATAATGATTCATAAAAATATTATGATTAACCAAACACATCCCTCAGGAGTGTCAGAAACAAGAGTGCAGCAACACCCATTATCATGTACTAGGATACCTCGGGTCAAGCCTGAAACTCCTGGTTAGAGTTTTTACTCCTAGGTACATTTGTGCCAGAGCCGCCTCTACCTACTCGTATCCAAACATGGATGTATTTTCTTGATAAAATACTTACTCAATAATCACCATAATTCCAGGAAGTATTCCAATATTTAAACTTTTCTATAGGGTTATTACTAATTTTTTCATAGTCTAAAATTCATAAATAACTAAATTTCATTTGATACCAACTATCGCATCCCACATTTTCAATATAACTTCTCATTACATTTTAAAAAAAGGACCTTTAAAGTCTAGTGTCATGGAAATCAGGAACAAAAAAAACATGAAAACATAAAACACTATTTTAAATCCCCTTGAAAATATTCTTAAAAAGTTCATCCTATGTTCAATTAATACATCTCATAACCTGGAGGCATACATCAATGTAAAGGGTGATCAGAAAGCCCAGTAAGGAAAGCAATGGAATCAGTTTACTTGTGATATCAATAAGAACATGATGAAAACATAAAGACCTGAGAATTGGAAATATAGTAATTTCATATTGAAAAGAACATGAAAGATAACATGAATATGTGGCTACATCATTTAATTTTTACATTCATGAAAATATCACCAATGTTCATCCTTAAAGTGTCATAATAATTAAAAAGGTTATTCACCATGGTATCATGAAACTTGTCATCTCTAGAGATTAATTATTTACCCAATGAATTGGAGCGCTATCAAGGAACACCATTAATATGTATTTTTTTTCATGTAATCCAAATATATCATAATCAAACATTTCATAAATAACTCATAGAGAGTAAATGTAATGGGTTTCACTTCAAAATCGTGACGTTTTAAAAGTGCTTAAAAACATGATCGTTATGTCTTTTACAACCCTTGGATAAAGAATGAGGGTTTCTTGTATGTAAATTCCAGAATAAAATAGATAAATTTTATGTCTTGATGAATAAATCTGGAAATGAAAATATATTTGGGTATTCACATAAATAAAACAAGATAATTTCTTGAGAATAAGATAGAGATATTTTGAGACAAAATTTCTACAGCATAACGGCTACATAACATGGTTTTATAAAATAATAAAAAGAGAGAGGACAAGGGTCACCCATAAATAAATGAATCATTTACACCAAAGGTACAAAATAAAAAGAAATAATATCATGGTGTGGAATTACATACCACATGAAAAGAAAACTTGAAAGAAAAGAGAAAATGCGATTTCTTTTACGAAAATTCGACAGCATAATGACGTCACTTAAAAATTTATAAAATAAAATGATGAGAGAAGAAATGGTCTCTCATAATTTGGAAAGTAATTAGATAGTAATAATAATATACAATAACTTACCCCTACATAAAAATATGGAAACTAGAATACATAACATAAAGGAAGTCGTGACTTAAAAGTGGAGGGTGAAATGAACCCTTACCTTGAAAAGTAACTTCTAAGGAATTAAGGTTGGGACCTTGGGGGGGGGGCTTTAGGGAACCTTGGTAGGACTCCTTGGGAGGTAAAAGGACTATAAATTCGTTGATTAGGATTTTTAAATGAAATTAATGAGGGAATGTCTTGGTATTTCTAGGGAAAGTGAGGTAATATTTAATTAAATTTCATGGGACACCTCATCTGTGGTATTTGCAAAACCATGGGCATGACCAGGGTATTTTCACATGATATTGGTCACTTGGGACACCTCATAGAATATCGTACAATTAAAAAGTCGACCAGAATGATTAAATCATTATTACATCATCATTACATCACCAATGATGTCATTAAACACTCAAAACTCAAAACTGTATTTTCACTATTCTCTGAAAAACAAAACATTTTATAAAAATATCACAAATTCAACAAAAACTAATATAGATGCTATGAATTAAAAAATTAACTCCATTTTATTATAATAATTTTTTAAATATTTTTAAGTTAATTTTTTAATAAAATCATTATTTATTCAAAAAACAACAACTCTAAAACTATAACTCATTTTTTAATACCTTGAAAAAGTAATCAAGGTACCATTAAATAATCTTAAAACCATATGAAAATAAATAAAAATTTATTATTACATTTTATGAAAATAAATTTTCATTTTAAATTATTGAATTAATTATAAAATTGTACATAAAATATTTATGACCTACAAAAAATAACAAAACTTATACTATGATCATTTTTTCACTTTTAAGATGTCTAAATTTTATTTACACATTCATGGGTGAAGTTTCTATTTTTTTGGCTGATTTACTATTCTTTAATATTCATAAGGGTATGTTACTATTCATACTTTACTATTTACTAAGAATCAATTTGATCTCATTAGACTCTAATTTTTTTACTGATCACAACTTTAGAAGGCCATTTTTTGAAAATCCTTTCACATTATTAATTATTTAATATTTACATGAATATTTTAAAATACCCTTTTTCCAAAATTCATCAATAATATTCATCCAATATTTATCCGGGCATTTGAAAATCACAAATTTTACCAAAATAATAAATAAAAATTTTACTTATACCAAGGGATTACATAAAGTATCTAAGGCCTCATTACATATCCCCTTATAACACCTGCATATTACTTAAGTTTAAGGTGTTCTATGGTGATAGAATCTTGGGGAGGCTCAGACAATATTGCCTGAGTGGTGATTTCAATCAGCATGAACTTCTGTCTTAGGCAATTCTGTTCAAGCTTCACATGTTGAAGCTCAATTTGGATTGGTCTAGAGAAAATCCTAGAGATACTACCTTCTTTCCCAAGCTCTGACAGATGGGCTTTGTACACCCCAAGTCTACTAGACGAGGCCATCGACTCTTATTTCTGTATTAATTAACCAAGATTAGTTGTTTTTATAAATAATAATTGTAGCATTAAGTTTTTAGTTTCCAACGGTCGTATTGACCAATGGTCATATAATAGTTGAAACCCAACGGTACCACTTAATTAATTAAAGTATATAGTTTTGTGGAGTATAAAATAAAAGAAAACATAAATTTAGGAAACATATATTATTCAAAAGTTTGGGTCCTTATAGGTATTAGATTTCATACCTTGTTCTGGGTTGTTTTATATTATGATGTTTATATAAAATTACTTAAATGGTTAATATTAAGGGGTTGATATACCTTAATGATGAAGCCAATATAGAAATGGGCTATAATAAATATGATAAATATGATTTTGGGTTGATATCAATATATATAGGGGGATTCTTCTCCCATACTTCTTTATATTATGTTGTAAAATGTAAAGACCCATAAATTTCAAGGAAAATATTTTTCCTAATTTCATTGGGATTTTATGAGTACGCAGTTTCTGACGGAACCTGATTCCGAGGCACGGTGTGCCCAGAATCAATTTCTAAAGTTTAGCTCAGGTACGTTCAGTGAACGAACGAGCAGGTTTTTTATAACTTTTTATATGGTGCTCAGAATTGAAATCTGAGGGCATCGATGGAACCGCAGCACCAGTAATTGCTTAAAAGGACCTTTCTCGAAGGTGTGTTTTCTCGGGAGGAGTTATTAAAAAAATGTGGATTAAATGTAATGTAAAATAAAATTGTGTTACAATTTTATTTCTTTATTCTATGTAGTTTAATCCTATGTGTGGGAGTTGGGGTGGGACCAATCGGTTACTAACAACCCTTGAGAGGATAAAGGGGAGGTGGGCCCACACGATCCCCACCCCTTAACATTATTTTAACTCCCTAAATCCCCCCTTTATGTGGGGAACTCCTCCCTCTCACCCTCATTAAGATTTCCAACATAACACCCCATTTAATTAGACAACTCAAGTTTAATTAATTAAGTGAGCTTGTTTTTGAATTTTTTAATTTGAAATACATGCCATGATATAATCAAATAAGAGTAAGTCTTATTTTATTTGGGGTTAGGATTGTTGTATTGAGACTTTGGGGAGAAGAGCTCTATACTCCTGAAGAACATCATCCTCAACGAAGAACGACAACACTTCGTCAAGGATCATCGACTCGACCACCCAGTTTCTTCCTCCATGACAAATGAGAAGGCACCGACGTGGAAAATCGCCAACGATGTCACGCCATATAATCATCTCTCCGCGAAAAAGGAAGGGAGACACTGCTTCCTCCTCGGATGCTCTTCATCAATGTTTACGGAACCTCACCCCGCGACACTGTTTTCCGCGATGCTCATCGATGAAAACTTGTGTTGAGGTAGGGGTTAAGTTCAATTTTATTTAATTAAAATTTCACTTCGTTTTTCGTTGAGAATTCTCGTTCTTTGGGCCGCTTGTTATCAACTTAACGGGAGGTGGTTGGACCGCACAAACATGGCTGATTCTTCTCCTCTTTTCTTGTTGATTATCATTGAAGTTTCAAAACAATGGCGACACAATGTCGTTGCAACGTGCGAGAAAGAAAAGGGTCGCGACCGAAGAGGGATGCGGAGATGGTGCGTGGCGCCGACGCGCGGCGCCGGTGAGGCTGAAGGAGGCCGCGGCCAAGAGCAGTCCGCGGTGGAGGGGCACGGTTCCGTCATGCCACGCCGGTCGGATAGGGGCCGTGGCCTAAGGCCGCGGTGGTTTCATAGGAGGTAGTCGGGATCAGCCGGCCACTGGCCCATAAAGAGGCGGGACCCCGCGGGTCCCGCAGCAGCCACACCAGCTGGCCATGATGGCCGGCCGTTTCCCAAAATACCAGGGGGTTGAAACCCCCGGCCCGCCGCCTAGGGTGGACCCCACAAAATGGGGTCCGCAGTTTCAAAACATAGCCCCCCCCCTCCCCCCTTGCACCCCGTGGCTAGCTTCCGAGCCGGGCCGCAGGCCAGGCCGCCGCGCTGGGCCGCACAGCCCGCGCAGGGCCGGACCGCCCACACCGGGCCGCGCGGGCTAGGATAACCATGCCCAACTGGGCCGGACCCGGACCCGGGATGGGTTGCCCGGTTCGGGCCAACCCAGGGGGTATTGGGTTGGGTCGAACCAGGCCCAAACCCCCTATTCTCAGACAGATCCGTTCAAATGCCCATAACATGGGCTACGGACCTCTGATTGATTCAAAATCAGTTTCGTTGGGATCCTTGGATCGAGATGGTCATTTTGGTATATTACACTCAAGGTTTCAGATAAATTTGGGTATGGTCAGGTTGGTTCGAACACAAAACCAACCAGGCCCCCGGAGCGGAAACGCTTATAACTTGAGCTCCGGACATCCGATTGATGTGTCGTCGACTTTGTTGGATTCCTCTTTGTGAGACGGTTCTTTTGGCTTACTCTGTTCGAGGTTTGGATGCAGCTGGAGTACGGTCGAGTTGGTTTTAGCCTAAACACAAACCGTGTCCCTAGGACGAAAAAACTGATATCTCTCAGACCAGGCGTCTGATTGACGCGCCGTTAGTCGTGTTGTGTTCCTATTGACGAGACAGAACTTTTTGATACATCAACTATGGAATTTTTGAAAGATGATGTATCAACCCCTTGGCTTGTGGAGCAGACCCTCCAGGAATCGAGCGTGCTGTGTGCGGGAACCCTAGAGCTGGCTGCGACTGCGACAACGATGACGACTGTACTTGGATCCTACGTGGGTTCGGCAGCGAGGATGGCTGTACTTGGATCCTCTGTGGGTTCTGCTGTGATGACGACTGTACTTGGATCCTACGTGGGTTCGGCAGTGAGGACGACTGTACTTGGATCCTTCATGGGTTCGGCAGCGATGACGACTGTACTTGGATCCTATATGGGTTCGGTAGAGATGGTTACTGTACTTGGATCCTATGTGGGTTCGGCAGCGACGACATCTATACTTGGATCCTATGTGGGTTCGGAAGAGGAGATGATTCTGAGGCTACATCAATCATCTCCACCCCTCCTCATGAATAGTATACATATGTGAGCTGATTCTTGATTTTCAATCATTATATTTGTTATGATTGACTTACTATTCTGTGTGGATTGGGTTGTGCTTTCCTGCTTGGATTGGGTTGTACATTCCTGTGTCGACTGGGTTGAACATGGGCTCATGAGATGAAGCAGAACTGTAATTCATAACTTAGGTATATGTATGGGCATATACTTAAGTAGAGTTGGTTGATACTTCGTGTTTGTATCTTTCCTTTGTGGTTTATCCTTCGTAGATTCTTGGAGACCTTCGAGAGTCTCGGGGTCCCTACTGAGTATCGTATACTCACCCCTGCATGGGCTATTCCCGCACTACGTTGTGTTGGTTGCAGATGACAGACAGCGCTGATCGTGGTTGAGGCTTGTGGAGAAGGACGGTACCTGGAGGTGGACTATCTGGCGGGACGTACAAGGAGAGGATGGCCGGACTCGAGGAGCCGACGAGACTATCTATACTCACCCTTCAGGTGGGAGTTTCGGAGAACATCTTGGTGGTTGATGCTCTACTTTTCAGCTGTTGTACTTTCTTTTCTCAGTTGTACTGTACTTTTAGTTGGGTTTGTATACTAGCCCATTTACATTCCAACACTTACTTTTGTACTCAGATTACTTAGTGTATTCTTCGTCTTGCATACTCTATGAGTTTGATTTCTTCTATAAATGCAATTCCTTACCTTTTATTGGGATTTATGCCTTTGGTTCTAGTCTCCTGCCCTAGCCTATGGAAGGTGGGCTTGGGGTAGTCACGGCACGGGCCCTGAGGGTGGGTCGTGACAAATTGGTATCAGAGGAGTCGGTTCTACTGCAGGACTCAGGACTTTGATAATTTCTTCAATGTGAAGCAATAGTGTTAATGGTATTGAGTGTGGTTATCAGTCTAGGGAGTCCAGTGTTGGTGCAGCGGCCGACGTATCCATACACCAGGACCCTGACTTTTGATTTCCGACTCAATGCATGAAAACATTGATTGCTTGTGTGTTTCAAATGTATTATTTGTGATTACTTTGTGTTAGCTCACCAGGTATACTGTAATAACTGTGGCGTACCTATTGTATTTTAGGATGGCTCCAAGAAGGCAGCCAGCTAAGGTTCCGAGCTTTGTGTGAGATGACATCCCACTGAGCGACGAGGCCTCGGTGTAGGGCCCCATAACAGCAGAGGCACGGGCGGTACCACTACCCACCGAGCCACCGATGCCACCAGTCCCAGCAGTTGAGAGTGCACGTCGCCTGAGTGCACTGCATGAGTTTCAGCGTCAGAGACTACCCAGGTTCTACGGGGAGACGGACCCTCAGGCAGTCGAGGACTGGTTAGAGGCTGTTGTCTGAGTCTTCAGATTAGTAGGGACACTAAATGACCTCATGGTGATCCTTTTGGCGAGTCTCCTACACATGAAAGTAGGTAGATGGTGGAGCCTAATACTCCAGGTACACGATGAGGCATCTGTTCTTTGGTTGGACTTTGAGATCCTTTTCTGCTCAGAGTTCGTTCCAGCCACCCTTCGTGCGGTACGCATCCCGGAGTTACTACAGCTGAAACAAGGAAGCATGACAGTAGCCCAGTACTCAGCGAGATTTACTGATCTCTCGCGCTACTCCACGGACATGGTACGAGACTCATTCTTCCGGGCCCGGACCTTTGAGTAGGGACTGAGGCATGAGATTAGGGCTTCGATGATCTCCCTCAGCATTTCGACGTAGGTAAGAGTACTAGAGAGAGTCCTTGTGGAGAGATTTCTTGGTGAGCCCACGCCAGCAGCAAGGCCTACCGTAGGGCAACACGTAGCAGAGTCTTTTGCAGCCGATAGTAGACAGATGTCGTAGAGGTCAAAGAGGACCAGGCCATCAGGTGGATGACCTCAGGACACTGGTTCAGATGTGCAGGGAACGCACAGTAGAGTCAGTTATACTAGAGGCAAACAGTGCTATGCATTTGGCGGACATGGCCACATGGCTCGGGAATGTCTGACCCGCCATGTAGAGGAGCAGCAGATGGTTAAGGGACAACCCAGGTAGAGGCAGAGGTTCGATTGTGGTGGTCCGCAGGGAGCAGGCAGACGAGGCAAAGGAGCTGGCCGAGTTGTGGGTGGTGGGCGACGACTGAGACTCTACCACCACCACCACCAGGAGATCCACCCCGACCACAGGGAACAGGTTGACAGGGGAGAGAACAGCGTCAAGCAGCTGAATCTTATGATCATGGAGCTTCAGAAGCAGGTGTACAAGAGCGGGACTAGCTTCAGGCATGGTGGCCATTGTCCACAATGGTTCTAGCTTCGTTGACATAGTTGTTTGTGTTTCTTTTTCTCTTTTTACTTTGAGTTTCAGTAATAAAAGACACTTGAAATAGTGACGTTTGATTTCTAGTCTTTTGTATGATTATACTAAGAGGTTCCAGTTAAAAACTGTTGACTTGACCCTCACATACGAGATTCCTACTGGAGGAGACCCAAAGACCACACACTGATGCCGAAAGTGTGACTCAACCCTTGGAGGTGAGAGTAACGGTTAGATCTCTTGGTAGCAACGTCAAGGTCTTACGACGTCATCCATGGAATGAATTACAATGGTTCATTTCAGGATTGAATGTATTAGGCAAGGAACGTGGTTCATCCAGGGGATGAGACCGGATTTATCTTTTCGGTAAAGGAGAAATCTTTGTAGCTTTGAAGAACGTTAACGAAGAAGGGGCAACCCTTCCTGTGGCCAGGCAGATGTCAGCAGGGCTTCCAGGAGCTGAGACAGAGATTGATCAGTGCACCCATATTGAGGTTACCATAGGAGGGCGTAGGGTACGTAGTTTACTACGATGCATCAAGGACCAGACTCGGGTGTGTCCTGATGCAGGAGTGGGTAGTGATCGCCTATGGATCAAGAAAGTTGAGGTAGCTCGGGTAGAACTACGCCACCCATGACCAGGAGTTAGCAGCAGTGGTATTTTCCCGGAAGATGTGGTGACACTATCTGATGGGCGAGCGCTTTACAGTCTATTCTGACCACGAGAGTCTTAGGTACATCTTCTCGTAGAAGGACCCGAACCTAAGACAACGGTGATGACTCGAGTTCCACCAGGACTATGACTTTGAGATAGTCTATACTCTGTGGTAGGGAAAGGTAATATCTGATGCTCTCAGCATGTGGTCGGGCATCCAGCTACTTGGAGAGGAGACATAGCAGTTAGCCACTTTGAAGATATCCTACATGGATAGAGATGGGGCAGCCTTTTTACAGTCGCCCACAGTCACTCCTCCACTACTTCAGTATGTCAGAGAGGTACATTGTGGGGACATTGACTATGAGACATGACGTGCACATATATCCTCATGACAGCCACCTGATGAATTCTCTGTAGGAGGCGAGCCCATCATCCTTTTTAAAGGATGTACCATGGTACCAGTTTCATTATAAGAGGAGGTGCTGAGAGAGTTTCACACTTCCCCATTAGCAGTACACCCAGGAGTGGTGAAGATGTATCAGGATCTCAGACGACGGCACTGGTGGCCTGGTATGTAGATGGCTATAGTAGAGTTTGTTTCACGATGCCTCACTTTCCAGCAGGTGAAGGCGGAGTACCAGGTACCAGCAGGCTTGGTACAACCCTTGGAGGTCCCAGAGTGGTAGTGGGATGGGATATCAATGGATTTCTTGATTGGACTTCCATGTAATTCCAGAGGTCACGAATCCATTTGGGTTATTATCGACTGACTCACCAATTTAGGCCACTTCCTACCCATCAGAGAGCAGGGCTCAGTGGAGAGATTGGGATGCCTCTATGTTCAGGAGATCGTATGACTTCTTGGTGTGCCATCGTCTGTCGTCTCTGATCGAGATGCTCGCTTTACTTCCCGGCTTTTGAAAGGGTTGTAGGAGGGATTTTGGATACAGCTACGCCTCAGAACTCCCTCTCACCCTCAGATGGATGGACAGATGGAGAGGACCATCCAGACTCTCGAGGGCATTCTCCGTGCATGTGTCCTCGACATTGGTCGCAGTTGGAAGGATCATCTACCCTTGGTGGAGTTTGTGTACAACAATAGCTACCACTCCACCATCGGGATGGAACCATACGAGGCATTGTACCACTGAACATGCAGATTACCTCTGTGCTGGACTGACCCTAGGGAGTTAGCACTCATAGGGCCAGAGATGGTCCTTGCCAAGACGGAGAAGGTACAGGTCATCCAGGAGAAGATGAGGAAAACTCAGAGCCGACAGAAGTCTTATGATGACAGGAGGTGGAGACCACTAGAGTTCGAGGATCGATAGGATTGAGTCCTATGTGGACGGTCTATTCCTCTAGTGTGCATCGGGTGGAAGCACGGGAACCTCCAGGAGATCACATGGAAGAGGGAGGCTTAGATGTGTGCTCAGTACCCTCAATTTTTCCCCTAGTTTTTTATGTATCTTTACAGAGACATAAATCCCTGAGGTGGGAGTAATGTAAAGGCCTGTAAATTTCAAAGAAATTTCTTTCCTTAAATTCTTTGGGATTTTACAAGTACGCAGTTTCTGACGGCACCTGATTCCGAGGCCTGGTGTGCCTAGAATCAGTTTCTGAAGTTTATCTGGGGTATGTTTAGTGAACGAATGAGTGAGTTTTTCTAACTTTTGATCTGGTGCTAGGAATTGAAATCTGAGGGTACCGATGGAACCGCAGCACCAATAATTGCTTAAAAGGGCCTTTCTCGAAGGTGTGTTTTCTCGGTAAGAGTTAAAAAATGTGGATTAAATGTAATGTAAAATAAAATTGTGTTAAAATTTTATTTCATTATTCTAAGTAGTTTAATCCTATGTGTGGGAGTTGGGGTGGGACCCACCGGTTACTAACTAACCTTGAGAGGATAAATGTGAGGTGGGGCCTACACGATCCCCACCCCTTCACATTCCTTTAACTCCCTAACTCCCCCCTTTATGTGGGTAACTCCTCCCTCTCACCCTCATTAAGCTTGCCAACATAACATCCCATTTAATTAGACAACTCAAGATTAATTAATTAATTGAGCTTGTTTTTGAATTTTGTAATTTGAAATACATGCCATGTTATAATAAAATAAAAGTCTTATTTTATTTGGGATTAGCATTGTTGTGTTGAGACTTTGGGGAGAAGAGCTCTATACTCTTGAAGAACTTCATCCTCTATGAAGAATGACAACACTTCGTCAAGGATCATCAACTCGGCAACCCAATTTCTTTTGTCCTCTTCTTCCTCCACGACAACGGAGGAGGAACCGACGTGAAAACTCGCCAACGACATCATGCCATATAATCTTATCTCTGAGACAAAGGGAGGGAGACGCCGCTTCCTCCTCGGACACTCTCCGTCGTCGTTTACGGAACCTCACCCAGCGATGCCGTTTTCCGCAATGCTCATCGTTGACAACTTGTATTGAGGTAGGGGATAAGTTTAATTTTATTTAATTAAAATTGTGCTTTGTTTGTTGTTGATAATTCTCGTTCTTTGGGCGGCTTGTTATCAACTTAACGGGAGGAGGTTGGACCGCACAAACACAACTGATTCTTCTACCCTTCTCTTGTTGTTTATCGTTGATGTTTAAAAACGATGGCGGCGCGGTGCCGTTACACCGCTCGGAAACGAAAAGGGCCACGCCCGAAGCGGGCCGCGGCGATGGCGCAAGGCGCCGACGTGCCGCACCGGTGAGGTCGAAGGATGCCGCGTCCAAGAGCTGGCCCTGGCGGGGGGGGTACGGGGTCGCTGCGCCGTGCCGGAGCACCACAAGGCTGCAGCCGGGGTGGGTCGTGGCGCCGTCGTGCGTCACCAGTCGGACAAGGGCCACGACGGTTTCAGAGGAGGCGGTCAGGCTCAGCCTGTCACCAGCGAACCAGGATGCGGGACCCCACGGATCCCGCAGCATCCACACTGGCCGGCCATTATGACCGGCCGTTTCCAGAAATACCGGGGGGTTGAAACCCTCAGCCAGCCGCCTAGGGGGGGACCCCCCCCCCCCCAGATGGGGGCCGCCGTTTCAAAACAAATGGGGGTCATGCCCCCCCCCCCCATCGCACCTCGTGGCCGGATTCCGAGCCAGGACATAGGCCGGGCCGCCAAGCTGGGTCGGGCCGCCCGCGATGGGCCGAGCGTTTCGGTATATTACACTTAAGGTTTCAGAGAACTTTGGGTATGGCCAGGTTGGTTCGAACACGAAACTAACCAGGCCCTCAGAGCAGAAACACTTTAACTTGAGCTCCGGACATTCGATTGACATGCAGTCAACTTTGTTGGATTCCTCTTAGTGATGTGGTTCTTTTGGCTTACCCCGATCAAGTTTTGGAGACATCTGTAGTATGGTCGGGTTGGATTTATCCTAAAAACCAACCGGGCTCGTTGGATGGAAAAGCTGATATCTCTCAGACCGGGCGTCCGATAACCACGCCGTCAGTCGCGTTGTGTTTATATTGACGAGACAGAACTTTGTGATATATCAACTCTAGACTTTGTGACAGTTTATGTATCGACCCTTTGGCTCGTGGAGCAGACCCTCCCAGAATCGAGCATACTGTGCGCGTGAACCATAGAGCTAGCTACGACTTCGACAACGATGATGACTGTACTTGGATCCTATGTGGTTTCAGCAGCGAGGATGACTGTACTTGGATCCTCTGGGGGTTCGGCAGCGATGACGACTGTACTTGGATACTACGTGGGTTCAGCAGCGAGGACGACTGTACTTGGATCCTCTGTGGGTTTGGCGGCGATGACGAATGTACTTGGATATGATGTGGGTTCGGCAGTGATGGTTATTCTACTTGGATCCTACGTGGGTTCGGAAGAGATAACATTTGTACACGGATCCTACGTGGGTTCGGTAGAGGAGATGATTCAGAGGCTACATCAACAATCTCTTCCCCTCCTCATGAATAGTATACCTGTTTGAGTTGACTCTTGATTTTCAATCATTATCTTTGATATGATTGACTTACTATCCTGTGTGGAATGGGTTGTGCATTCCTGTGTGGATTGGGTTGTACTTTCCTATGTGGACTTGGTTGAACATGGGCTCATGATTTGGAGAAGAACTGGAATTGATGACTTAGGTATATGCATGGGAATAAACCTATGTAGAGTTGGTTGATACTTCGTGTTTGTATCTTTCCTTTGTGGTTTATTCTTCATGGATTCTGGGAGACCTTCGGGAGTCTCGGGGTCCTTACTGAGTATTGTATACTCACCCCTTCATGAGTTATGCCCACACTACATTGTGTTGGTTGTAGAGAACGGACATCACTGATCGTGGTGGAGGCTTGTGGAGCGGGATAGTACCCGGAGGTGGACTATCAGGTGGGATGTACATGGAGAGGATGGCCGGACTCGAGGAGAAGACGAGACTATCTGTACTCACCCTTCAGGTGGGAGTTCCGGAGGACGTCTTGGTGGTTTCTTCTCTACTTATCATTCATTGTACTTTCTTTTCTCAGTTGTATTGTACTTTCAGTTGGGTTTGTATACTGGCCCATTTACTTTCCAGCACTTACTTTTGTACTCAGTTTACTTAGTGTATTCTTCGGCTTGTGTACTCTGTGTTTTTTTTCTTATATAAAGGTAATGCCTTCCCTTTTATCAGGATTTACGCCTTTGGTGCTAGTAGCCAGCCCCTGTCCTATGGAAGGCGGGCTTGGGGTAGTCATGGAACGGTCCCCGAGGGCGGGTCGTGACAAGAAAAGATCAATAAGACTTAGCCCTGAGATTAGTAAAGACATAGACCACATGTACCATTTATCATTATATTATTATGATAAGGGATTATTATTCCTTTTGGATAAGATAAATATATACATTATAGACATTTCCAATTTGAAATTGTCTTTTCATGGGTGGGGATTAAGATACTATAGGGATGAGACTATTACCGACAAGGGAAAATCATTTGATTTTTTCTTCCTATTGTTATGAAAAGGTATTGTTATTTCTTAAATCCAATATCATTATAAACATGGGGACAGTCTTCCCATTTGTCTCTATAATATTCTATGATGAGGATAATATTTCATTAGGCTTGAGAACTTTCATGCATGGGAATATACTTTACCACAAGCTACATTATATGATATGTGATATGTTCAAACACCCTCAACATTGGATTAAGTAGTTACGGTTAATACATGGGTGGATTATCTGATATTATGGATGTGATAATTTCTATTATGGTTAATCATTATTATTTATTCACTTTTATATCATGTTATTCATGGACTTGTATATTCTAGATTTTTTTAGGGACATTATTTTTTTCGTGTCCTACTGAGATGTACTCACACACAACATTGGAATATTGGTGCACATATTAAATTCATGGTACATGAAAATGATAAGAGTAAGGGACCTAATCTTGAGAGATGACATCGAGTTCAATGTTTAGAGCTTCGAGGTAGAATTGAGAAGTGGGTCTGGTCAACTTTTTATAGTCACCTTGGCTAATTTATATATTTTTATAAGTGTGTTTATGGACCTATTTATTAATGTGTGAATCATTTTCTGAAATATAAGCATAATTTGTTATATATTTTCTTATATTATTCCATCGTGGTAGGAACTTACCTATAAGGTCCATATATTTTTGTTATATTGTTGTTATTTTATGGTGATTATTTCACATTACTAATTCTACTATTATTTATGGTTTCTGTTACCATAGGGTATAATCTTCATATAGTTCCCTATAAACCTTCACTATTAGTCAACAACCTCTAGAATATTAGGTGGAACACATGATTTCATATAATGACATCAGTTTATTCACTATTTTGGTATCTAGACAGGATATATTAAATATCCCAAGAATCAACATTTCTTTTAAACAGATACAACATTAGGATACTATGGTTAGATCCAAAAATTATTAAGTATAATTAGTTTCCAATTTTTTTATTATCAATTTATAATTCCTTATACCTGTATTTTATTCAATTAAAAGTTATATAGTCCTTTTTCCAAAGTAATTATTTTATCAATGATTCAAATGAGAAAATTCAGTATCCCCATGACCTCTCAGTTAACAAGGAATGAAATATTGATTGATAGATGATTGCATTAGTTGGGTCATTATTCCTCTTATAAAAGATAATAATAAAATAAATTTAATATCATAAGCGATTGAGGAGAAAATGATAAATATGAAAATGAAAATACATTTCCTTTAAAAAGTGATTTAATATAAGAAAAAAGTGAGGAATTTTGATTTATGGTCTCTCTATTAGTCAAATATTCTCACATGTTATATGCCTAAAATTTTTAGTAATTAATAATACAAATTACCACTCATTAAGAATTTATATATTTTAATAAATCTCACTATTATGGAATATATCCATTGGAGAAGATGTTGAATCACTTATGATAATTTATTTTTTGGTCCTTGTTGCCGATATGGTTTCTCTTATAAAAATGTATATATCAAAACATTATGTCCAACAAGATTTCATGTAACCTCCCCCACTACAGCAAAATAGAGAAGATATTTATTTTATTGTAATGGTATAAAATACAAGAGTTCACATCACACATGATAAAGAAATTTAATCGAATTAGGAGAGTAGACTTATACATAGTTTTATATTTTATATTTCAAACATAAAACACTTCATAAATACTTCTTTAAAATATTATTCTTATTCTTTTAAATCATTCATGCAGCCTTTATTGGTAGCCAATAGAAAATAAAAAGAATAAAGGGGGAGCTTAAATTTCTCATAAGTTATTGAGTATGACTGTATTTATCTTGAATACATAAGGAATAAAAAATATGGAACAATTAATATTCTATAAACATACATCATAATCAATAATGTGACCATGAAATTTATCTAAGTATAAAAACAACATAGTAATAAGAGGGAAAATAATTAATTATTTCTCAATAATTGAATGTATAATTCTAGATATCTCCATCATACCATTAATTCCTCAATAAAAGACATCATCACTCTATGTGATGGAATATACAATAAAATAACCATTATTTTTTTCTCATGAAATCAACTTGATGCATCCTAGGGCTATATAATTCTGGGCCCAACCGATAACTAAATTCTCATGGAGATTAAATAATAAATATAAGGATAACTATACAAAATATAATAATTTTCTTATTTTTCTCATGATACCTACTAATATATCCAGGTGAGATTAAATAATAAATATAAGGATAACTATATAAAATATAATTTTCTTATTTTTATCATGATACCTACTAATATATCGAGGTGATATTAAATTATAGGCCCACCCATTAGTTGAACCTCTCCAATACATTCATCATATAACCACATCAATATGATTTACCAATTAATGTGCATTTTTATTAATCAATTATATGGAATGTCTATATTTATCATGTAAATAATCAATTTTCCTGAGTAATGATTAAATATCCATATTTAATCAACTATAGAGAATGTCAACAATATCCAATCAATTGAATATAATTCATAGTAATATCCCTTTTCAAAATTATATGATAACAATATACAAATCTATATAAATAAAAAAAATTCAAAGAATAACGGGAATGGAAAATTAATTATTAAACCATAAAAAAATAGATAGGAATACCAATAATTTAGAATGTTAATGACAGCGGGAGGAGATACAAATTCTGAAAATGTTAAAAATATATTCTTTTACAATTTTTGAAAAGAACGTTAAGAATTGATTTTATAAAAACTGTTAAAAATATTCCACTATAAAATATTACAATAATGTTAATTATACTATAAAATGAACTTGATCAATCATTTATCTATAGAGAATATCATTCCAGAAACAAAATAAGGAACTCAAATATAGAGGGAAATTTTCCCAACAAAAAATGAGAAATAAGGCCCTCTATTCATAAAATCACCATTTTAGTTTATTTGAGAAAAAATATAGTTAAATTGGTAATAATACATATATTGAAAGAAATATCCATAGAAAAATAAAATATATGGGTTTTAGCGGAGAAAAAACATAATATTCCCCCAATGGTAATTTAAACATAAAAAATCCTAATAATAAGTGAAATTACAAAATAAACACCTATCTTAGACTTCTACTTGGTAGAGCATACTATAAACACCTATATAATCAATATATATTTATTATAAACATATAATTGATATATATATATATATATTTACCTTAATATATACCATTCACTAATAATTCATTAGTATACATTTATAAATAAGTCTTTTCTAAAGACAATAATTTTGTGTTGATGAATCCATTTCCAAATAAGTTTTGGTATGAGGGTTTTGGTCTTTACACCTTGGTCATAGTTTCAAAATCTCTTGAATTATCCTGATTGTATATAGTTGTTTTGTATACATTTTTTATGTCCCATGGTAATATCATGAAACTTATGTTAATGGTTTTATTAAAATTCATAAAAATCCACTTTATAAAACATTTCAATTTCATAAAAAGAATTTATTTTATTTGACATTGCACATAGATATATTATAAATCTATAATTATGAAAAAATATTAAATTTATCATTATTAAATGATATTATAAATATTAACTTTTATTAAACATTAATGAATGAATTATTATAAAATCATTCATTTATACGGTAAAATAGACTTAAATAATAATGTTTTATAATAAATGAATAGTTAAGAACATATTACTTCACAATGATACTATCAATTTTATTGAAGATTAATTATGTTATAAATAGAATATTGTTTCATTAAATACATATATAGAACTATATATATATATATAGAAGTGATGGAATATTATATACATCTTTTTTGGATATAGTAGTTCATAGGTAGGTATGATCACTACTTTCATTTTCTAATGGATAAATGGGAAAAAATTTAGAAATTTGTTTATCATTAAATAATATTTACAAAATAATATGTATCATATTTATTTAAAAATCAATATTTATAAGAAACCATGTGATTCAATGATGAAAAATGAAATATGTCTCTTCATAGCAGCGGTAGTCAGAATATACGAATAGGTAACATTTTTATATTCCAATGACTATAATGTAGACAGATTATGGGTTTTAATTAAACATAGTATCATTTAAGTAAGATAATTTTTATAATGTTATTATGTTATGATGTTTTTAGAATATTTAGACAAGGTTGAAGATGAAATAAAATTGAATTAACTCTCTTAATATGATAACCTCTTCTTTTTATATCTTGATTTGGATCTCTTCACAAGCCTTCATAGGTTGGTATTTTGAAAAGACTTGAATTAATAAGAATTGGATAAAAATATTGAGAAATTATTTGTGAATATTTTTTTGAACTAAGGTTTTCATAGAGTGTGGATAGGTGAGGTAGTGAGGGGGTCCTTTTATAAGTGAGAAGAGTGGATCATTTTTCAATATAATTTCACAACATATAGAGGGTTGTAATTATTATGGAAAATAGAAAATAAATTTATAAATAATGATATAAAGATTAGTTGAGTTTATTAAATACCTTAACAACATATTTAAATATGGGTTTTTATATTATTTATTTCTTCTCCACTTAGTTTAATCATTTCAACCACATTTTACCATTATCATACTAATTCAATTTTAACGCAGAAACATATTTTTATGACTAATAATAAAATAGATTTTATTTAATAATTTGAGTATAATGATTGAAAATATGGAACTAAATTTATATTATTCAATTTATTGATTTGTTAAAAATTAAATTTAATATATTTATCAAAATAATAATAATTTCTTTATAGAAATTTCTTTTTAAGAGTAAAAATGAATTCAAAATAAAAATAATGTATAACATTTATTACCTTGATATTTATTTGTTTATGACCAAAAATATAGATTTATTTTTATTTAGATATAATTTTAAATTAAATGGTTCCTTGAAGTTATTTATTTAAATTAAAATGATTAAAATAATTTTGTAATTAAAATTAAATAGAACTTTGTTTCATAAAACCAAGGCATATATTATTTAATACATTAACATATCTTCAAATGTTTTGTTTTAATCTCTAAACACATAATATTTCTAGATAAAACGTTAAATAATGTTTTAATTCATTCAATTATCATGATTATTCCATAAAATTTATTATATATGTATATAATATTTTTTACCATTCACCCAAAGAACAACAATTTCTGAAAAATCAAAAAAAATTCACCCTAATCTAGTTCTACAATAATAAATTCAAAATTAATGTTCATTTAATATCATTAAAATTCTAAAAAAAATTAAATTTATGATTTAAATTCATATAAAAAATAGAAATTAAAAGTACCTTTATAGAAAATGACCCTTATAAACATTAAGCATTTTTAAAATTAATTCAATTATATTTCTAATTAATTCACTTTTAATCTATTATCTTATGTATTTTCAAAATTATATATTATCAAAATTATCTTTTAAAAAGAAAAAAAATTAATTTTTAAGAGAAAACACACAACAATTTAAAAAAAATTATTTTTAAAAACCAATTTAAACATTAACCCATGCAAATTATTTTTCCCCTAAAAGTAGTTATTCCAAATTTATTACTATCTTTATATTTAAAAGAGTTTTTTATAATTATTAAAATTTTACTGATAATGTTCATCTAATATTCCATGGAATCTTTTGGTTTTATGTTGTACATGAAACATGTTATTTAACATAATATTTATTAAATGGTAAATTATATATTGAAATGTCAAGGTGTTACACCCCCTTGTCATAAAAAGTTCATCCTCACAAATTTAATTTGTTCTTACAGAAATAATTTATATTTAAATTGGAATAATCTCATATGTAGATTTTATAAAGATTTTTAATGTCTATGTTATAGCTGAGAAACATATTTTTTCATAATTAAATATATATTAAATCATGTATGTGCCATCATTAGACTCATATGTGTAAATATGTTTTCAAAATAATACCTTGATAGATGAGTGATATTTTCCAATTAAAACGTGCTATATTAATCTTCTACATTCATTTTTTTGAGTAATTCCTCCACTATGAGGATAAATAATATGAGAAAATATATTAACTTGATTTTTTCCATACTATAATCTTATTCTCATCATTTTTTTTGTGTTTCCATCACTATTACAAATACGATTTATCTGATATTTTTAATGATAAATAACCATGATGAATTTTTAAATCATGAAGTACGAAAATCAAAATTTAATGGATCTTGAGATCCATAAAATAAAGACAAGATATTCCTCATTTTTATAATCATTTAATAAAACAAAAATTATGAATGTGAATAAAGAAAACACCAAAATAAATTCTATAATAATCTTAAATTCCTTAACAGTAAAAAATAACATATATTTAACATAGATTATTTGATGATTATATCTATTAATTAATCATTTTATAATTCTTAAAATGAATTAAAACCAAAATCAATGAAAATTTTAAAGCCATACATACATATTATAATTGTAATACTCTGACCAAAACCACTAAGTCCAAGCCAAAGACCACATAACCTCATGCATGCCTCCCTATATGAAGGAGTTTTCTGATTAGTTATGTGGGTTTAATGGTGTATTGGGGAGACATAACCTTGGGTACCATAGACATACATGATAAACATAACAAAATATAACAACATTGAATATCCTAGTGGAAGATAATATAAACATAATATAGTAATAAATTAATAATAACAGATGTCAACCTTGTCACACATATAAATAAAATAGGCTCCCAATGTGATTATCTAAACTAGCTTGTATAGTATATGTTGAGAAATAATTATACACTATATAAACCTTCATATTATGTACTTGTATCACTAAAATCTTCATATTTCACTAATCATATTTCTTACATGAGCCCATTTCCCTTACATGGATCCCTAATCATGAAGTATTAACATTCATTGACATTTCCATGGAAGGTGTGAAAACTAATACCCAATAGGTCTCCAAAAATTCATTATTATCATGAGTAAAAAATTATATCAATTGTATTACATGGTAAATGTGAATTCACAAGAAATAATAATAAATAATATATTGAGTTTTTATGTGATAACCAGTATACCATGAGCCCCAAATATACCTGATTCAGCTCTTCTCTAGAAGGAAAATAAAATAGGATGTCAAGAGTGATAATGATCTATCCATAAGTATAATAATAATATAACTTTGTATTAGAAATGAATCGAGTTAGATAGGGCCACAAGGGAATCATATCTAATATATTCCTTGAGTTATGAAACATGGCCACCATACCCCTGACACTACTACCACGGGTTAGGCCTTAAGTTATTCATTCCCTTACCCTATGTTCAGGTCCACGATTATCATGTTCACATATCGTGATTAACCCTACCCCTAAGGGATTACTATATCATGATGGCACACCTATTATTTGTACCAAAATAAATACCTATAAAGGCATGTAAATTAACCATATTAGAGTAGTTCATATATCCAGTAATACATGGTTTTCATACTTAGATATTTCATATTTTATTTTATGAATAATCAATACATTACACGCACACACTCCTAATGACTGTAATAGTTTTGTTTATTTGGAAACCTGGAATACAATATTCTTAATTTAGAGAATGAGCTTAAATGTCTCCCAATATGATCATCCCATTTATTACTCTTTAAAAACATTCCATACCTAATCCTTTGTTAATAAGTAGGGGAAAGGAAACATAAGAAATGGTGATATCAAATGCTCAGTAATAAACAAGGGAGATACATAAGAAAAACAACATAAGGGTATGAGAACATGAAAAAAACAGAAGAAACTCATTACCTACAAATAAATGATCAAAATCAGGAGTCATGTCATAATCATTTTCATTTAAGAATACATGACTCATAAAGAAATCAAATAACATGATATATTAGTGAAAAAATTGGAATAAAATATATATTTTCAGCATACACATAAGCATATGATATTGAAAACAAGTATAAATAGAGATATGTTCACCGATTTTTGGTAAGTAAGTTAAATAATTCCCTTGTATAAGCTTATGGACATACAAATAGGTCTATGAATAACATTATAGACATAAAATATAGGTCCATCAATAACACTATAAAAATTTAATCAATTTTACACATAACATTGTGAACATGTAATCAGGTTTACACATAACAGTCTAAACATAAAATAAACTATTTACATAACATTTTTAACATGTAATCATGTTTATTTAGAACATATAAACTCATTAGTTATCCATCATTACACAATTAATTGGAGAGAGATATAGTTCCAACCCATATCATAATAAAAACCAATATTACAATTTACATAATATCATAAATATTCATCATATAATAACCCCTAAAATGAAATGGGTTTTATAACCTTTAATCATATCATAACCTATGAAAAATAGACCAGTTTCAAAATAATTTCCTTACTTCAAAATAGTATAACCCGTGGGAAAATGAAGTCAATTTCCTAAGAATTTTATTGTGGCATAACCTCTGGAAAAAAATGTGTTTCATAAATATTATTAAGTCATGATCATAAAACTTTTAGAGAAAGAATAAAAATTTTATACATGGATCATTTCCAAAGTAAGTAATATGTAACATCAACGAATTCCATCATAGATGAAAAATGATTTTAAATGAGCATTTATTGATGAAAATATCCTATCCTCTTTGAAAAATATTATGTAAAATAGAAAACATTTTCAAAATAATATTCATTTAAAAATAACATGAAAAACTATAAAATATTCTTAAATGAAAATAATTTTCATGATATTGGGATTTTTTCATCCCATAAACATTAAAATAAGGATTCATTTCACATTTTTTTGGTAAAAGGAAAATACGCATTGTTTTAAAAATTAAATGAAGATTATGTTAATTTTTTTTGTAAAAATTCACAATTGGATAAAAATAAATTTTAAAAGTCATAATATAAAATAAATTAAATCATTTCTTATAAAACATGGTTTTTGGAAGAAAATGGATTTCTGACTGAAGAGAAAAATAAAGTAGGATTTTCATAAAAACATTTTCTAAATTATTTTCACTAGAAAAAAGTGGAAAATGTTACTATTACATGAAAACACCATAAATAAATAGATAATATGAAATTTGATTATTTTATTAGGATATATAATAATATTTTATCATCAGAACATAATCATAATCAATCCCGATAAATGATGACATTATATCCTAAAATCATCATCACTTTAGTAACATTGACTCATAGTCATCATGATGGAATATAATTAAATGAAACTTTTAATATCATTTGAATAAATAAATTCATGATATTATCTATCAAATGGGATTTATATATCCCTCATAAAATATGATTGATGCATAATATTACATATGTCTCAAAGAAGGAAAATTGTGAAGAAAATACCATACCCCATTGATAACATTGTAACTGTAATCCCCGTGAAATATAAATCCTAAAATGGTTGTATAAATGGAAATTTTTTTGGATAATAATCATAAAATGAATTCATGGTAAGTCTATAAAAACATAATATAAATATATGGTTAATATAACACGTGTCTTATAGAAAATAAAAATGAGAATAAAATCCCTTACCATAAGTATTGACTTTATTCATACACATTGGAACCTCTTATATAATAAATATTTTATAGAAATATACATATATATATATTTCATACCATACATTATTAAACAATAACCTTTTAATTCCAATTTATTAATAATTCCATGTTAATGATATGTTTCGGGTAATAACTGCTTTGTAATTCATATATGTTTTGATTTTTATTTTTTATCCTCTTAATTTGATCGTAGTTTCATGATCACCATAATGTTAACCATGATATAAATATAATATATAGTTATTATATAGTTATAATATATTTATTTATACTAATCCATAAAATATAGAAATATAAAATAAAACACACCGTTCATGGAGATGGTTGACCGAATGTATGCATGTACACTGTTTCTATTTTCCTAACTTATTTAACGAAATAAAATTATATGATATATTATCATTATAGAATCATTATATGTAATATTTATCACACACTTTTATTAACCAATCCTTATTAACTTTTATGTAAATAGTGAACGAATCACATCGCTTCGTGGGTTGGTAGCCTACTGTGCACACGAGGAACGTTATCGTATTTCCAAAAAATAGAATGAAAGAAGTTGTGTGTGATATAATAATTAAATAATAATAAAAATATATTCAATATAATACATAAAAAATAAGTCCAAAATTATTTCCTATCATGATACATAGTAATGGAATAAATAATAACATTAGTTTGTGAGACGGTATTCCACCGTACAAACAAATGATGATTTAATAACTAATTTAATGGATGTTGAGATTTTATTAAGTCATGAAGATAGCACAAAAAAATCTCATTATATGGAATATACTGAGGTTATTATATCATCATTCTAAAATAATAATTGTTGGAGGAGGAGGAAGAAATAAAACAAAAATTCTTGTTGATGAATGCTACCTCTTTTTCTGGTATACTTCTTAGGCATGCAAAAAGCCTTCCTAGGATCGATTAATATACAAACTATGGTTTATAGGATGATAGGAGGGAAGTTTGAAATTTATTTTCGGAGTTCATTATTTATTATAATGGTTTTTAAGGAGTGAAAAAGAGAAGATAATGCGTGACCTTTTATTAGTGTGGATAGTGGCATAATTAAAATATTTTGAAAGAATGAACTCTGCACACATTGTTTTCATGCAAAAAGAACCGACTGATGAAAAAATGTTGAGTATAGAGGGGATAAGTTCAAAATATTATAATAAAACGGGTCTTTTACATGTTTTGTTTTATCATTTCGGACCCTTCTTTTTTAGTTCAACCCATGGTTAAAACCATTTTTACCTTAACCAAAGTTATTAATTTTTATTATATTCTCTATTAATTTTGGTAAAAAATAAAGTTAAATTTTTTATATAATATGTATTCTTATGATTCTAAATATTTAATTTATTTTTCCAAATTCAATTCATGGATTTGGAAAATTTAATTTAAAATTAGTTTGACAGATGTGACGAGAAATTTGGGTTTCAAAGAGAAAATACCCCAAACCTAACAAAGTTTTTAAATCCAATTTCAACCTAAAATTGATCCCAATGACCTAAATTTCATTAATATATATACATATAATTGAAATAATTTTACATAAAATAAAAATTAATATATATTTTATCTTTATAAATAATTTAACTGAAAGGCAGTATTTAAATAAAATCTTGTATTTTCACTATTCATCTAAAAAATAATCTTTCCATAACATTTTCAACAATTCACCCCGAGATAATTTTGATATACTAATAGAAAAATGAATATAATGTTTTCATTTTTTTCTGAATCTCTATAAATTAAACAAACAAGTTTCTAATAATGAACAATAAAAATAAGTTTTTAAGAAACATATTTTTGTAGATTATAATTAATTTACTAAAAATTGATTGATTATTAAATAAAAATCAACAAATACATTTATATTAAGTTTAATATTTATATGTATATTTCATAAATTATTTTATACTATTCATACCCACCTATATAATGGATATTTTATAAACATTATATTTAAAATTTTAATATTGCATTATTTGTTGAATCTCAGTGTCATGTGTCATGCACAGTATCGTTGTTATATGTAATGAATACTAAAATTGATGTTTCATATAATGAAATCTATGATTAGTGTTGTATGTAAGGAAATATAAAATCAAAATTTAATGTAATGATAAATGTTGAAAATGAAAAATTTAAATGAAAAAAAATATTTCACAAAATTTTGGGGTGTTATATTCTACCGCCTTAAAATGAATTTCACCATCAAAATTATTCTCTTCCATGATAGAATTAACGTTTGAAAATTCATTCCTAGAAATTGACATAATAATATAGGTTAATATATCATTATTTTTAAAATGATAAGTGGATGTGAGAAATTCATTTGGAATAACACATACTAGGTTTCCAAATAAGAGAAGATAGGTGGGAAATGAATACTTAGACATATAAGAGAAAAATAACACCCAAATATGGATGGAGAGTGATAGAGAAAATGTTTAGGAGAATGTTAGTGATGAAAAATCCATAAACAAAAGAGGCATGAAAAATTTCATTGATATCGTCAAAAATTATGAAAATGGGATAAAATTTTATTCCATGATCATTTTTCTAATATTGAAAAAATTTCATGAGAATATATAGTTTCATAATTTCATTCCACTTTATAAGCACAATATCATCTATTGGTTTTTCATTTATCAATTCCCACTTTATCTTTTAGTCTAATAAATAAATTTGAATCTATTTTTCATGAATCACTAATGGATCTTATGATCCATCAATAGAATGAAAACTCATTCTATCTATATTTAGTTAAAAATATTCACAACTAGTTATAAAATATTGATAAATCTTAAAAAATTCATACAATATGTTAGTCTATAAAAACTCATAAAATGTTAAAAATAATAAAATACATAAATTTTTAAACTTATGATCCTTCTAAGGTCACTAAATTTCTCAAAATCAACTTAAAATTAATCACTCAAACACTATTAAATATCTCTTATTGGATAAATGCCTAATATGTGAATACCCTTGTGATATATTTTACCGAATATTGGGAATAACCATAAATACCACCAATCCTCATTGAAATAATCAATGATTCCTAATTACTAAAAAAAATCACATGTTATTAAACGAATTGCATGTAACCAATAATGTTTTAAACTCCACCGATGATAACAAAAATCACTTTGTCAACAAATACATTATCAGTTATAAGGTCATCAATACTATCCAATTTACTTTATCCATATCAGTAATCAATTAATAAAAACTAAGAACCATTTTATAAAAATCAGGAACATATTAAGGGTGTTCTTCCCTTAATGAAAATATTAAATTTTCATTCAATAACTTTTATAATCCATTAGTTCCATTTAAAATATTCATAAATATACTTAGTGGAAAAATAATTAGGAAAAATCCTTTTTTCAGGATTATAATAACCAAAATACCACTAATAAAATTGATATTATTTAAATAAAAATACATAAATACATAAATAAATCTGGTTTTATAAAACACTATTAATTAGGATTCATTATATAATTACATAACACTTCTTCCTTTAATATTTCATTTGTTTCCTCTTTATCCACCCCCTCCAATGGCCCGAAGGCCTTCATTTTTTATTTATTTTGATAGTACACCTTTCAAGGGGTGAGGTGGAACCCTTACAAGTCCCTTAGGTGTATGTATTACATGGTACGTAGGCCTTAAAGTAATTTGTTGCCCATAGGCTTCAAACACTACATACAACCTAGACTAACTACTTGGAACAGCTCCTCCCCAGCATCTTCATCGTGAAATCAGCTCTCCACCTTCGCATGTCTGTTCGTCTAGGCATTCCCATGCATGCATAGGCTTGTCCCGATGGTAGGTTCCATACCTTATCATTCTTGCAATCCATTTAGCTTCTGCTTTGGTGAAAGATCCTTGATCATCCACTTTGTAGAGTTTGATCCTTGTTGGTTGTCTGGTTTACATCTGCACTTAAGGTGGCCCGAAGGCCTTGAGGTGGCCCTAAGGCCTTACTGACCCGAAGGCCCGCGTGGAAGAAGGCCTTAAAGGACTTAGGGACTAAATCAGTAGCCCGAAGGCCCAAACAGGGGCATATTCCCAACTGCTATAGTGCCTGCTGCAGTTTCCGCTACAGTACCTACTACAGTACTGCTACAGTGCCCCGTAAATTCTACCTCCGCCTGGATTTGATCCATGGTCGCTTGGATGCACTTATGGAGTCCTTACCAACCAGGATAAGGATCATGTGCATTTGTTTCCTATTTATCATCATCAATATATCCATTGCTTTTAGAAACATGCTGATTTTATTCAAGATCTTTCTGATTAAGAAATAAATTTTTATAATTACCATACTATAAATATTTGAAACATTCAACCAACAATTATACCTTAGGGATAACATTATTCAAATTTATTTCATTAAAAATACATTATATTTTTCTTCTATAGCTACCTGATTTGTGTCTTCATTTTCTGCACCTAAAACATCTTATCGTCCCTATGAGATATTCCCTTAATTTCTCTTTCCCACATTCTCAACATATAGGAAACTAAATCTTATTTAATCTATGTTATCCACAACCATAAATATTAGTAAACACCATCATTATCTTCTTTGGTGAGTCCAAGAGTTGGTAAATGTGTATATTTTTAATCATATTCTATGATCACTGTTGAGGTATAATCACAACATCCTTCACAACAATTATCATCCCATTTTACTGCTCATCAAAAAAATATATGTCACATTCAATTTTAACCCAGTTTTTTATAGTTACTTACATTAAAAAAATAAAAAAAAACATATTATGATGAACACTAATCCTAGTAGAAATCCAAATAAAAAGGAGAATTTCTTATAGTATTCCTAAATCATCAAAACTTATTCACAATATATGAATAATTTGGTTTATCCAAGGATATTCATCATAAAAAACTATTTAAATACTTCATGATGATTTATATAGAGTTTGTGTATTTTAAAAGCATATCCCCTAGAAGATTAAATCCATATACACATCAAGGACCATTTTTGTGCACTAGGTGATGATTGAGTCTATCTAAATTCACCATCTTACCAGTTATTACCCCCTAGGTACCTTTTTTCCATATCTGCATAAAAAGTTTAGTATCTATAAAATCATTAAATTTATTTTAAATCTATTGATATATAATTTACCAAAATTCTAGGAAATTTTCATATACTTTGACTCATCTAAAGGCTTATCATTTTAGACATCCCTAAGTATATCCATAAAAATATCCATAGGGAACCCACTAATTAGTTCCCATCCTAGTTTTCAATCATTAAATAATCAATTCCTCTAATAAAAACTATAATAACCTTGGATTTTTAAACATGTATATTACATATTTTTAGATTAATATTCAATACATCATCAAAACACACACCTAAGGACCATAATTGTTTAGTGACATTCGAAAAATGGAACACAATATTCTTAATTTGGTGAAAGATCGTAAATTTCACCCACAAATATCTTCATGTTAGTACTCTTCACAAACATACCATAATTAACCCTTTCTTAAAAACATATGGAATGTAAACATAAGAATGTGTGAGACTATATTCTCATTAAGGGAAACAAGGGAGATATGTAAGCATAACATGAACATAAATGTATGATAACATGAGAATAAGATATAAAAACCATACCCTACATACAAAATATTCTAATACTGAGTCATAGAATAAATATTGGTAGTTTTTAAGATTTGATTCATAAGTAAATCAAATTACATGTTCCATAAGATCATAAAATTGGCACAAAACATATATATGTGGCATAATCATCAGATTATAACATTTTAAACATGTATAAATTGATATAGGTTCATAAATTATATTAATGAATTGAAATAAGTCCATAATATGAGAATATGGACCTAGAACCAGGTCCCCAAATAACATTATGGATATGAATGACATGACCACATATAATAATGTGAACATGTAATCAGGTTGACACATAAAATTATGAACATGAAATAAAGTTAACACATATCATTGTGAACATGTAATTAGGTTCACTCATAACATTATGATCATTTAATCATGTTCACGCATAATATATTTACTCATGAGTTATCTATCACTACCTAATTCATTGGAGGGAGATATATATCCCACCCATATAAAATTGAAAACCATATTTATATATGAAATTATATCATAAAAATTCATCATATAATAACCCTTGAAATTTAAAGGTATTCATTGTAACATCCAAAGTATGTAATGAATAATATATATTCTTATCTATGTCTATAAATGAATTAGATAGTGTTTTATATGCTTAAAATGAGAATAAATCCAATCTTAAGCATTGAATACACTAATATTTTTAAATGATTGGGGCACTGCCTTTTGATGGAAAACCATTTTTAAATAAAAAATTTGACAGTTTTATAAGATCTATTTGTCAAAATAAACGTATTATTTATGATTGGGACAATGAAATTTACTTTGGATAAATTTTTGGTATTTTTTTGACAATGTTCATTTTTTTAATGAATAGTGGAAAATACTGCGTTTTACATCAAAACTGCTTTTTCATATAATTTAATTATATGGTTAGATTATATTTTTATTTGGTTTTAAAGTGTAATTAGAATATTTATTTACCATTTAATCTAATTTTTGTCATTATAATTAATTTCACTTTGGAATTGGGCATAAAAAAGTGCAAAACTTTTCATATATATTGTTTCAAAAAAACCTACTATTTGTTTTGACAACGGGAATTATTTTTTAATTAACTATTGCAATTTATAGGTTAGGAATTTGGTAAAATGGATTCCATATTTGGAATCATAAGTTCCAAATTATTTAATTAATATGCTTTTGTTTTTTGACATTATGAATAGTAATGACGGTAATTATCTTTAATTATCGTGATTAATTAGTAATTGGGTAGTTAAGGATAATAAAATGATATCATAATAATAACAAATGACCCAAAAATGTGTCCTAATGCTACTGGTTGTGTCATGGCCGACCATGGGATTCCTTGTGCCAAACATGGGGACCCCATGGAATCACTTTTGTGTGATAATGACTTTTTATCTTTTTATTTTTAAAGAAAGTAAATATAAAAAAGAATGTATCACCAGAGTAAAACATATTTAATTTTGTCTAAATAAATTATCTCTTAGACTATAAATAATCATTTGAAAGCTAAAAATATTTCCTAAATCATAGTATTTGTTTATAATTTTTAGACATTAAATAAACTAAATTATTTATGACATCATGATGATGGAATGATTATCTCATTAAGGAAAGATTTAAATAAAATGAAAAGATAATGTAAAATATATGACTTACACTTCTAAAAAACATATTGTATGAGTATATTTAGAACCATTATTACCATATAATTTAATTATATCAATTTGGGACCTTTTAAATCCAAAACTCATTTTAAAATAAAGTAACATTTCTTTACTTTCCAAGAGTTCCCCTCCTCTCCTCTTATAAAAGGCCCCCACCTCTACCTGCTTACCCACACTTCCCATGCCACTGGCTAGGCCAAGATATGGTCATTTTGACTATCCAAATCCCTCTCTTCATCCTAGAAGCCTTACCTTAGGCATAAAGCTCATCAATAAACCCTTTTGGTTCAAACCAAGAGGAGTTACCCGATTTAAAGGCAAAGACTTCTCTAATGTTCTTTTGTTTTATTTTGCTTCTCCAACCACCTAAACTATTTCTATTCATTTATTTTGTAACAAAACCAGTATAATAAATATAATATGATGTTGTTATCAAAATTATTCGAGCTACACTTACACACACCTACATCTAAGGGTTAAAGAGCATACAGTTTCAGTGGATGGCGAATTTCTGGCACACAAACGATGATTGTTCAATATTCTTCTAACACCTTCATAGGTGGCCATGAAGATGTCAAAATATTAATATATGATATATAATATTTTTATGTTTTCTTTATGATTATGTATTTTTCATTTATGGCATAACTTTATGGTTTCCATTATGGGTAAACGCGATATCTTTATTTTAGGAAGTACGGACTACCGTCCCCTCAATGTGATTTGATTCGTTAATGCCATATGTGGGATGTATAAAGGATAGAGTTAATGATATTATATATTATATTATAGTATAATTAAAATATACCTTTATATCATTATGATTCCATTCCATAAAATAAGAAATAGAAATAAAAGTATCGTTCATGCGTACGTACGGCTTACCATCTCCATGAACGGTGCATTTCATTTCTTAGCACTAAATGTTATGTAATATTAAAAATGCATGTATATACTAGATATATATGATATATATGATATCTAAATCATGAATATAATCTTGGATATAATGGATATATGAAAAACTTGTAATTATAAAGAGTTTATTTTTGACTCATGTACCATTGATCGACAAAACGACCATTATTAACATAAATAATTAGATAGTGTTCATAACATGGTAATAAATGATATAAAAGGAATAATGAACTTGATTTTTTTTTTAAGAAAGTATAAATTAACTCAATTTTATTATTCAAGAGGTTAATGAAATGATTGAGTCAAGTCGGACCCGAGGTAAGGGACTTTGTCTCAATCTCCATTCATTGAGGCATATTTTGTTTTGTACGCAACTTTATTTTATACGGTGTATAAACCCCTTTTGACTTTTAATTTTATTCAAAAGGAATATTTTTATACGAAGTGTTTTACTAAACGACAAAATGAATGTTTTTGTCTTACGTATGCAGCAACAACGACTTCTCCACCATCATGACCATTATTTCAGTTTCGGCTTCCTCTACAAGCCAGAACATTTTTTAAAATGAAAAATAAATACCATGTTTTACTTTTCATTTATTTTGGTATTGAAAATGGTTTTGATAATGTATTTATTATATCAATTTTTTATTTATATCTTGTGATTGAAATGTGGATATTTTATGTTTCCATTATGCATGTTTTATGTGATACGATTATGTTATGGTTCTTGGTAATTGTTTATGAAGACGGGTGGTTACATGATAAACTAAGGGTGGGTGAGCCCGATATAGCTCTCCAATTCATTGGGTAATGCGAAGGGGTTAAATGTTAAGGTTTCTCCAAAGACATTTAGGGAATATACTGTGATGGGTATTCCAAACGTAACCATGAGGGTTACTCCCTATGTAAGAATGATATAAATGCCTCAAGTTACCTTTATGTCTTATTATTTCTATGATTTATTCGTGATTTGATGAGGCATGTTAAAATTATTATGTTTTATGAGTAAAGTATGATTTCATACATGGACTAATGTTTTCATTTCATACTTTTATATCCCTTACTGAACTTTTTATGCTCATCCCAAGTTTTTGAAATGTTTTTCACAGGTCAAGGGAAAGGTACATGATGTGATGATAGTTTCATGGAAGGGTCAAGAAAGAATCTATGTTTTATTTTAAATATATTTCCATTGATGGAAAAAATGAGTACTATCTTTTATGTAACCACTTGGTTTAAATGTGGAATGTAATGTATAATTTATGATCTAATTCTCTAAATCTCTAAAGCTGAAAAGATCATCAACGTGTATTCTTGAAATAACTCAAGATTAAGTAATGTTTAAGGTTGGGGCCTTATAGTTGGTATCAGATGTCGATTTAGATAACATTAGGAGTTAGAATTATAATAAATGATTATCAAAAAATATTTTTTTTATGGTCAAATTGAAATGATATAGCATTTGAAGATTACCATGTTGCTTAATCTAAGAAATTTTTGTTCAAAATGGTTTTCTGCATAGGAAACAAGGATGCAGTGCTACGAAGGCATACAGAAAGAAATGAACTTCTGAATCAGCATCCTGAGATGGTCGGAATTGGAACTGAATAGTTTTTTGCAGTAATGGTGCAGTAGACTCAAGCGATAAATGGTGGTGGTATCCATGCACGACATCGGCCAGATCAACCGCAGAGGAACATGTCAGTGGTTGAACATTTCATGAGGCAACATCCCCCATAATTCAGAGGATCGTCTGACCCTGTGCTAGCTGAAGGGTGGATTAAAGCACTGGAGAAGATTTTCGATGTCATGGGGTGTTCAGACAATCAAAAGGTTAGTCTTTCTATTTACCATTTGGAGGGTGAAGTAGATCAGTGGTGATCAATGGTTAAAAATATCAGGGAAGCTGATGAGATTGATGCTCTTGACTAGGATGAATTCAAAGTTAAGTTTCATGAGAAGTATTTTCCTAAGGCTGTTCGACTTAGGATGGAAAAACATTTCTTGGAATTGAGGCAAGAGGAAGACTCAATGGCTGCTTATGAAAAAGGTTCACTCGATTGGCAAGGTATGCTCCAAATTTTATCCAGGACCTTGATAGTAAAATCAGTCGTTTTTACTCAGGATTAAGGCCAAAATATTTAAGGGATTTAGATTCTCGCAATTTCAAGAGTTATGAAAATATTTTTAGATGTGCTGAGAATGTGGAGATGGAGTTTTCCGATGATCAAGTTTTCTATAACAACCAACAGAAGAATTGACCGAGGTGGCAGGAGAAAGGGAAGAATTCTTCAAAAAGGTACGATGGTAAGAAAACTAAGTTTCCAGTTTGTGATAAATGTGGAAAAAGGCAGGCTGGGGAATGTCTTCAAAATTCTAGAATGTTCTACCGATGTGGAAAGACGGGACATAAGGATCATGATTGCACTGAAAAAGATCAGGGTGATGGTAAGACCAAATTTGATTTACAGTTAGTGAAATGTTTTAAGTGAAATGAGATGGTTCACTATGTAAACGAGTGTCCGAAAAAGAGCTCGAGTGATGGGATGCAGTCAGAATACAAGTATAAAGGTGTGGTGAAATCTTTTGCAACTACTTCAGAAGATTTTGGGCCATCAAATGATGTGGTATCAGGTACTTTGTTTTTTCAGATTATGCCAGTGTGTTGTTTGATTCAGGGTCTACATATTCTTTCATCTCTGAAAACTTTTCTATTAAAATGGGAATACCATGTCAGTAAATTACTCCTGAACTTGTGGTAAAAACACCTGGGGGAAATTTTGAGGCAAAAAGAATTTATAATAATCTTCCTATCATTTTTTTTAAGGTAATTCTTTGGTCAAAGACCAAAGCATAATTTATTGATAAGCAAAAATAGATTACAAAATGTGAAAGGAGGGGATTTTTTTACAATCTCTATCAAAATGATATAATAAGTCGGAAGGAATAGCATCCAGCCAAGTCATGCTCTGATGGACACCTTTTTTGGCTAGGGAATCAGCAACGGCATTTGCTTCTCGATAGGAATGAGTAGTGATAAAATCAATCCCATGGAGAAAATTAAGACAGTTCATCCAACGAACTGTGAGTGACCAGGCTAGGTGGATGTTGCCATTCCATATGGCATGTATACTAGTGGTTGAATCACTTTCAATCCAAAGCTTTCTCCAGCCTCTTTGAAGAGTAAAATCAACAGCATGAATAACGCCAAGAATTTCTGCCTCTAGAGATGAAGAGTGACCACATCCAGCAAAGAAACAACCCTGACTTTGACCAGCTGAGTCTCTAAAGACACCACCACAACTGGCAGGGCCAGGGTTTCCTTTTGAAGAGCCATCGACGTTCACTTTGATCCAACCTAGAATTGGAGGTTTCCAGAAAACTTCCAAGGAGCGTTTAGGCTTTGGGAAAATGCCAGGAATATGAAGATAATGAAGGATCATAAAATCACCAACAGAGTTGTTGCAACAGTCTTTTTGAATTGAGGCTGCTTCATGAATCATAGGAAGAATACGATACTTCCCTGCATTAAGATTAAGAGAGTGATTATTGTGAATAAGATCATTTCTAACATACCAGAGATCATGCATGAGTTCCTCCACTGCCATAAAAAACAAGTTTTTGACCTGTAGGGAATCATCATGTCTAGTTCAATTATTTGGAGACAAATAAATTGATTCATTAAGGGGATTTCTGCAATTAAAAAGATCGAAGATGTAATTCCAAAGAGCAGAGGACGTCGCACAAGGTAGAAATATCTGATTGGCATCTTCCCTATGTTGGTTACATAGACAACACTTGGAACAAATAGAGATGCCAAAGGTTTGAAGACTAGTTTCCAAAGGTAATCTATTGTGCACAATGCACCAAATATGGGTAAGCCTGGAAGGTTTAATCAAAGGTTTTTTAAATTGATTCACCCACGAAAAATTAGAATCATGGCCAGAAAAATTATGTTTATAATAGCTTTTGGAGTCTAGAATAACATTAGAGGAAGGTTCCCAAACAAGGAAATCACCAACAGATGAAAAAGTATAATTCTCAATAGCTTGTATAATACGATCTAGGATATCACAATCAGGAGATTGTGAGACCTCTTTTATAGTCTGATCAGTGTCTACAAAAAGATTACTGGGGGTAAAAAAGAGATCAAAGGGTTGCCACACCATTTTCCACACCAAAAATTGATGGAAGAATCCTCACTGACAATCCATCTAGAATTTTGCATGATTTTATGATAGGAGTCCAGGATGGAAGGCCAAATGGAAGAGTTAATGAAGTTCAGATTACCTTTGAAAAGTTTAGAGAAAAAACTCTATTTAAGAAAGTCAATATCTTTAGAAGAAGAATTAATGATATGCCAAGTAAGGCAGGCCTGAAGAGCATCATTAAACAACTTAAAATTTTTAATGACAATTCCACCATTAGAAATGGGTTTACAACAAGAATTCCAAGGAATAGTGACAAGCTTCTTTTCTAAAATGCTTCCAGACCAAATGAGGTTTTTAATATAAGTATTTATTTATTTTTAAATACCAAATGGCCATTTATAGACCATAAGGGAATAGACCATTTTAGAAACAATGGTCGATTTAACCAAACAGATTTTTCTAGCCCTGGAGAGAGACTTCCCTTTCCAATTAGCAAGTTGATTAGTGATATGAGAAATGATGTTAGAAAAATAGATAGCTTTGGGTCGACCCCAGAAAAGAGGAACACCCAAATAAGTGAATGGTAAATTACCCTCTTTAATACCCAGGTAATTTATAATACCAGTTTTCCTTCTTACAGGAATTTTTTTTCCAAAATAGATGTAAGATTTGTTCCAGGAGATTGCTTGACCAGAGACATCCACATAATGAGTTATAGTTTGCTTAAGAGCATGCAGATTTCTCTAGTCTCCTTTTATGAATAAGATAATATCATCAGCATATAAAAGGTGGGTGGGGGCATTTAAGTTCCTGGCCACCTGAATCGGTTTAATCAAATGTTGCTCGACCTGGTGATTAATGAGCTTGCTAAGATAATCTTCAGCAATGACAAAGAGGATGGCAGAAAGAGGGTCTCCCTTCCTGACACCTTTAGAGCATTTAAAGAAACCATGAGGGGTACCATTAATCAGGATATAGATATGAGCCGAATGAAAGAGAGTCTTGATTCTACCAATGAGGGAATCATTAAAACAAAAGCTTCTAAGAACATCAAATATAAAATTCCAATCAATGGTATCAAAATATTTTCTAATATCCAGTTTGATGGCCACACAACCACCTCTAGATTTTTTATTTAAAGTGTTTTTACATTCAGAAGCAAGGAAAATACAATCCTGAATGGATCTTCCCTTGATAAAACCAAATTGGTTCCAAGAAAAAATTCTATTGCAGATAAAAGCAAGTCTATTTGCAATAATTTTAGTGATGATTTTATAAATTGTGTTAATCAATGCTATAGGTCTAAATTGATGAATCTCAGCTGCATTATCAACTTTAGGAATTAAAGTTAGAAATTGACCATTGATTCCATGAGGAAGAGTTCCATGAATGAAGAAGATCTTGACAAGATTACAAACATCATTTTGGATGATGTCCCAATGGTTTTGGAAAAAAACCATTATTAAAACCATCTGGGCCAGGAGCACTGTCTGGGTTTAAACCGAAAACAATGTCTTTAATTTCGTGATCTAGAGGAATGCTTAAAAGAGTCTTATTATCTCCTTCATCAACTAACAAAGGAATGATGTCAGGTTTAAGTTCAAAATTTCTATCTGGACCATTTAAAATATTATAAAAATGAGAGGTAACATGATCTGTGATGGCTCCTTCAGAATTAATGACCAAGTCATTATGGATGAGAATAGATAGAGGACGGTTATACTTTCGAATTCTTTGCAGACAATTATAAAATTTAGTATTACGATCTCCATCAGTAATCCATTTAGTTCTAAACATCCGTTTACGAATATTGTCTTTGAAATTAAGGAAATATTTGAGTTTAGAAGAGATATTACCTTCCAACTGAGGATCCAAAATAAAATCGAATTAGTCTTCTGAGTTTGGAAGCAACTAAGTTCATTTTCAAGGTAAGAGATGTCAAGATCTATTTGAGAGTTATAGTTTTTACACCAACCTTTGAGAGCTTGTTTAAGAACATTCAATTTACGTAAACAAGCAAAATAATCTTTATGGTGCTTCATGGAGTTCCAAGTGTTAGAAATAAAAGTGACAAAATCAGGATTCGAAGACCAAGCATTGTTAAATTTAAAAGGAAAGAATGGTTTTCGATCATTCATGAGGAGATTAACAAGGATAGGATGATGATCAGAATTGATTCTAGGGAGAGTAACACTAGATATTTTATCCCAAATATCAAGAGCCTTCATATTGACAAAGGATCTATCAAGTTTACTAGCAACAGTCCTATTATAATGTTTTCTGTACCAGGTGTATTTTTCACCAATAAGGTTGACCTCAAATAGATTACAATCATCAATAGTGGATTTATACTCTCTAGTAGAAATGGAGAGATGAGAAGGACCAATTTTTTCAGAAGGGGAGAGAATGTCATTAAAATCTCCCAAAACAATCCACAATTCTTGAATATGATTAGCAATATCAAGGTGTTCAAGCCATAAGGCTCTCCTATCCTGATACCTATTTTTGGCATAAACCATAGTACAAAAGATGTGTTGACCATTACATAAGAAGTCTCAAGTAAATTTCTGATCAGAAGTTCTAAAAATGTTAACATTGTTTATAGTATTATGGCAAAAAATCTAGATAGAGTCAACATGAGGACTGTTATTGCAAGAACCCAGAAAACTGTAATTAAGAGCTCCAAATCTCATAAAGGTCCTTTTAAAATTGACCTTAGGTTCAGTAATGGCAAACAGGTGAGGATTATGAGTATTTAAAAACCTCCTAAGAGTAGAGGAGGTGTCATTGTTGGCTACCCCTTGATAGTTCCAGAAGAGGAAATTCATTTTTGATTGTGTCTTGGGTTAGTACCCATTTTCTTTTTTGATTTACCAGAGCCCTTCTTTTTTTGGGATCTCGTAACCCTTGAGGTAGAAGAAGAATTATGTTGAATCTCATCAGAGTCAGAGCTGTGAGAGAGATTAGCATTCGGATCAGCATCCACAATGGGAACAGAATCAGAGGAACATATTGGAGCAGAACTGTCCAGTGTGTGGTGATGGTCAGCCCTATGAGCAGAGTCTTTTTCAGGGACAAGGGGCAGAATAGAGTTGTTCTTCACAAGGATAAGTTCATGAGCAGGAGATTGTATAGAATGAGGATGGGGCTCAGTCACATTCTGTACAGTTTCAAGTTCAGTAGGGTTTGAGTGATTAGAACTAGGAAAAGAGACATGGTCCTTATTCTGATTGACAGAAACAGAATAGGGAACCATCCTGTTGACCAAGCAGTGATCAGGACCTGGGAAGAATATACTTGCAAAACTTATTATTTTACCTCTAGTTGAGTTTGATGTTATCTGGGGTATGGATAGACTCTCTATTTACCATGCTAAGATTTACTGTAGAGATAAAGAAGTTTCTTTTCAGAAAGACTTTCAGTTTGTGTACAAGAATGAACAGTTACTGTTGATAACATATCAAGAGGCTAAGAAACTTGTAAAAGATGGAAATGAATGTTACCTTGCACATATTGTTGAAAACAAAGGAACTGTTCAGATTAATGATGTGCCAGTGGTAAATGAATATCTTGATGTTTTCCCTGATGAGTTTCCGAGAATAATACCAGATCGGGAAGTCGAATTTACTGTTTACTTAGTTCCCAATGCTAATCCAATTTCAAAACCCCCTTATCAAATGGCTCAAATTGAACTTTTAGAGTTAAAGGAGCAATTGTCTGATTTATTAGAGAAAGGTTTCATTCTACCTAGCACATCACCATGGGGTGCTCCTTTTTTATTTGTTAAAAATAAAGATAGTTCAATGAGACTTTTTATTGCTTATAGAGCCTTGAATAAAATCACTATTAAGAAAAAATATCCTTTGCCTCATATTGATGATTTGTTGATCAGCTCCAGGGAGATCAGTATTTTTCAATGATTGACCAGAGATCGGGGTACCATCAGTTGAAGGTAAAGGAAGTAGAAATTCTGAAGACGGCGTTTCAAACAAGATATGGCCATTATTTATTAGTAGTTATTCCTTTTTGGATAACCAATTCACCTAATATATTCATGGACCTTGTGAATAGAATTTTCCATGAGTTCTTGGATACGTTTTTCGTTGATTTCATTGATGATATTTTGGTGTTTTCTAAAAGTAAAGAGGAGCATGAAAGACATTTAAGGGTTATTTTTAAAACCTTAAAAGAAAATAAATTGTATGGGAAATTCAGAATGTATGAGTTTTGGTTGCAACAAATTTCATTCCTTGGTCACATTGTTTCTAATGATGGGATAACTATTGATCCTGCAAAGACAAAGGTTGTGGAAGAATGGCCAAGACCCACAAATGTAACTGAGATTCGTAGCTTCCTTGGTTTGGCAGGCTATTAACGAAGGTTTGTTATAAAATTTTCATAGTTATCTAGTCCAATGACTAAGCTAACTCGAAATGGTGTTAAGTTTATCTGGACAAAATAATGTGATGATTGTTTTTAGGAACTAAAAAGAAGATTGGTGAATGCTATAGTTTTTTCACTACCTTCTAGGAATGGGGAGTCTGTTATCTACAGTGATGCTTCATTAAAAGGACTTGGTTGATTTATAATGTAGAATGAATAGGTAATTGCTTATGGTTCATGTCAATTGAAAACTCGTGAGGTAAATTACCCTACACATGATTTGAAATTAGCTGATGTTATTTTTGCTTTGAAAATTTGGAGGCATCATTTGTATGGATTAAAGTGTGAAATATATACCGATCACAAAAGTTTAAAGTATATATTCACTCAAAAAGAATTGAACATGAGATAGAGGAGATGTCTAGAAATAATCAAGGATTATGATAGTATAATTCATTACCATCTGGGAAAAGAAAATAAAGTCGTTGATGCTTTGAGTCGAAAAGTAATGCTTCATTAAAAATGTTGTGTTTGGAACATGATCCTTTGGTTAAGGATTTGATGAAATATGGCATAGAAGTTCTTAGTGCAGGATGTCCTTCTGTTTTGTTTCAGGTATCAGTGAAATCTTCTCTTTCAGAAAGAATTAAGAAAGCACAAAAGCAAGACAATGAGTTGCAGAAAAAGGTAGAGCTGGTTCAGAAAGGTAAGTTACCTGAATTCAACACAGATAATGATTGTGTTTTGAGATATGGGAAGATATTTTGTGTGCCTTGTGACTCACAGTTGAAGAGAGAGTTGTTATGTGAAGCTTATAGTTCTCCATTTTCAGTTCATCCGGGCAGTACTAAGATGTATAGAGATCTTTGGGAGTATTACTGGTGGGACGGAATGAAAAGAGATATTGCTGATTTTACTGTGAAGTGTTTGACTTGTCAATAGGTTAAAGTAGAGCGACAGTTACTGAAAGGGATGATTCAACCTTTACTAGAACCAGAGTGGAAATGGTATAATATATCCATGGACTTAGTTGTGGTATTTTCAAAGATACCTCGAGGTAATAATGTAATCTGGGTTATTGTAGATCGCTTGACTAAATCTTCTCATTTCCTTGCTGTACGAGAAAATTTTTCCCTAGATCAACTATCTCGTTTGTATCTTAAAGAGATACTCAGGTTACATGGAGTTCCTCTCTACATTTTATCTGATTGTGATCCCAGGTTCACTTCTAACTTTTGAAAAGGCCTTCAGAAGTCGCTGAGTACTGAATTAAATTTTAGTATAGCTTTTCATCCTTAATCAGATGGGCAATCAGAACGAACAATTCAGACTTTGGAGGATATGCTACGTGCTTGTTCGAGGGATTATCAGGGAAGTTTGGACCAACATCTTTCTTTGGTATAATTTTCTTATAATAACAGTTTTCATTCCAGTATACAGATGGAACCGTTTGAGGCATTATATGAGAAGCGGTGTCGAACTCTAGCTTTCTGGAATTAAGTGGGTGAAAGGAAGTTGATGGTACCGAAATTGGTCGAAGAGTTGGTAGAAAACGTTCAGATGATATAGAGACACATGAGAATAGCTCAGAGTATGCAGGAAAGTTATGCGGACAATAGGAGGAAGGATCTCTCTTTTGAGGTAGGTGATCATGTTTTTCTCAAAGTTTCACCATGGAAAAGTGTGATGCGATTTGGTAAGAAATGAAAGCTGAGTACAAGGTTCATTGGACCATATGAAATTTTTGAGAGAGTTGGATCAGTTGCATACCAATTGGATTTACCTCTAAGTTTGTCTCAGGTACACAATGTTTT
Source organism: Viscum album (assembly GCA_963277665.1). Classification (NCBI taxonomy): domain Eukaryota; kingdom Viridiplantae; phylum Streptophyta; class Magnoliopsida; order Santalales; family Viscaceae; genus Viscum; species Viscum album. The sequence continues at coordinate 83,125,743 of OY728122.1, forward strand.
TCATGATTCAATGTTAAGGAAGTACATGCCATGTCCATCTCATGTTTTGTGTCCAGAGGTAGTTTAGTTGGAAGAGAACCTATCTTATAAGGAACAACCGGTCCAGATTCTTGACCACATGGAGAAAGTGTTGTGTAATAAAATGATTCATCAAGTAAAGGTTTTTTGAAAAAACCACATGATTGAAGAGGCAACATGGGAATCTGAAAATGCAATGAAGGATAAATACCCCCACTTATTCAACAAGTAAATAAATTGCAGGGACAAAAATTTCTAAAGGGGGAAGGATGTAACATCCCATGTAAGTAATAAATAATAGATATTCTTATCTATGTCTATTTATGAATTAGATAATGTTTTAGATGCTTAAAATGAGAATAAATCCCATCTTAAGCATGGAATACAATAATATTTTTAAAAGATTGTTTTACTGCCATTTGATGGAAAACCATTTTTAAATCAAAATTTTGAAAATTTTATAAGCTCTATTTTTTCAAAATAAACCTATTCTTTATTACTGGGACATTGAAATTTACATTGTATAATTTTTTGGTATTTTTCTGACAATGTTCATTTTTTAATGAATAGTGAAAGTACTGCATTTTACATCAAAACTGCTTTTTCATCTAATTTAATTATATGTTTAGATTATCTTTTTAATTGGTTTTAAAGTGTAATTAGAATATATTTTTACTATTTAATACAATGGTGGTCATTATAATTAATTTAACTTTCTAATTGGCCATAAACAAGTGCAAAACCTTTCATAGATATTGTTTCAAAAAAACCTGCTATTAGTTTTGACAACGAGAATTATTGTTAAATTAACTGTTGCAATTTCTATGTTTGGAATTTGGTAAAATGGATTCCATATTTATAATTAGAAGGTCCAAATTATGTAAATATTATGATTTTGTTTTTTGGACATTATGAATAGTAACGACGGTAATTATCTTTAATTATCGTGATTAATTAGTAATTGGGTTGTTAAGGATAATAAAATGATATCATAATAATAACAAATGACCCAAAAATGTGTCCTAATGCTACTTGCTGTGTCATGGCCGGCCATATGATGCCTTGTTCCAAACCTAGGGACCCCATGGAATCATTTTTTTGTGATAATGACTTTTTATCTTTTTATTTTTAAAGAATGTAAATATAACAAAGAATGTATCACCTGAGTAAATCCTATTTAATTTTGTCTACATAAATGATATATTCAACTATAAATAGTCATTGGAAAGCTAAAAATATTTCCTACATCATAGCATTTTTTTATAATTTTTAGACATTAAATAAATTAAATTATTTATGACATCATGATGATGCAACAATTATCTCATTAATGAATGGTTTAAATAAAATGAAAAGATAATGTAAAATCTAAGACATAAACTTGTAAAAAACCTATTGTATGAGTATATTTAGAACCCTTATCACCTTATCCTTGAATTATATCAATGTTGGACCTTTTAAATCCGAAAATCATTTTAAAATAAAGTAACATTTCTTTACGTTCTAAGAGTTCCCCTCCTCTCCTCTTATAAAAGGCCCCCACCTCTACCTCCTTACCCACACTTCTCAAGCCATTGGCTCAGCCAATCTCTACTAATTTTATCTCTAAAAATCCCTCTATTCATCCTATAATCCTTACCTTAGGCATAAATCTCATTAAGAAACACTTTTGGTTCAAACCAAGAGGAGATACACGATTTAAAGGTAAAGACATCTCTAATACTCTTTTGTTTTATTTTTCTTATCCAACCCCCTAAACTCTTTTTATTAATTTATTTTTTAAAAAAACCAGTATCCTCAAAATTCTATGATGTTTTTATAAGAATTAATCGAGATAAACTTACATACACCTACATCTAATGGTTAAAGAGCATACAGTTTCCGTGGATGGCGAATTTCTACCTCACGAAATGATGATTGTTCAATATTATTCTAACACCTTCAATGGTGGCCATTAAGATGTCACTATATTTACATATGATATATAATATGTTTATGTTTTCCATAAGATTCTGTATTTTTCATTTATGGAATACCTTTATGGTTTCCATTATGGGTACACGTGATATCTTCATTTTAGGAAGTGCGGACTACCGCCCCTCAAAGTGTTTTGATTCGTTAATGCCATATGTGGGATTTATAAAGGATGGATTAAATGATATTATATATGATATTATACTGTTATTATAGTATATCTTTATATCATTATGATTATATTCCATAAAATATGAAATAGAAATGAAAGTAGCGTTCATGCGTACGTACGGCTTACCGTCTCTATGAACGGTGCATTTCATTTCTTACAACTAAATGTTATGTAATATTAAAAATGCATGTATATACTGGATATATATGATATATATGATATCTAAAACATGAATATAATTCTATATATAATTGATACATGAAAAAACATGTAATTATAAAGAGTTTATTATTGACTCGTCTACCAATGATCGACAAAATGACCATTATTAACTTAAATAATTACATAGTGTTAGTAACATGATAATAAGTCATATAAAAGGAATAATGTACTTGAAAAGGGTTCTTAAGAAATTATAAATTAACTCAAGTTTCTTATTCAGGAAGTTAAAGAAGTGATCGAGTCAAGTCGGACCCGAGGTAAGGGACTTCGTCTCAATCTCCATTCATTGAGGCATATTTTGTTTTATACGCAACTTCTTTTATACGGTGTATAAACCCCTTTTGTCTTTTACTTTTATTCAAAAGGAATATTTTTATACGAAGTGTTTTACTAAACGACAATATGAATGTTTTTGTCTTATGTATGCGGCAACAATGACTTCTCCACTATCGTGACCATTATTTGAGTTTCGGCTTCCTTTACAAGCCAGATATTTTTTTTAAATGAAAAATAAATACGATTTTTTACTTTTATTTTCTTTTGGTATTGAAAATGGTTTTGATAATGTTTTTAGTATATCAATTGGTTATTGATATCTTGTTATTGAAATGTGGAAATTTTATGTTTCCTTTATGCATGTTTTTTGTGATACGATTATGTTATGGTTCTTGGGTATTGTTTATAAAGACGGGTGGTTTCTTGATAAACTAAGGGTGGGTGAGCCCGATATAGCTCTCCAATGCATTGGGTAATGCGAAGGGGTTAAACGTTAATGTTTCCATGAAGAGATTTAGGGAATATACTGTGATGGGTATTTCAAACGTAACCATGAGGGTTACTCCCTACGTAAGAATGTTATGAATGCCTCAAGTTACCTTTATGTCTTATGATTTCTATGATTTATTCATGATTTAATGAGGTATGTTAAAATGATTATGTTTTATGAGTAAAGTTTGATTTCATACATGGACTAATGATTTCATTTCGTACATTTATATCCCTTACTGAGCTTTTTATGCTCATCCCAAGTTCTTGAAATGTTTTTCACTGGTCAAGGGAAAGGTACATGATGTGATGATAGTTTCAAGGAAGTGTCAAGAAAGCATCTATGTTTTATTTTAAATATGTTTCCATTGATGTAAAAAATGAGTACTACCTTTTCTGTCACCACTTTGTTTTAATGTGGAATGTAATGCATAATTTATGATCTAATTCTTTAAATCTCTAAACCTAAAAAGATCCTCAACTTGTATTCTTCAAATAACTCAATATTAAGTAATGTTTAAGGTTGTGCCTTATATTCATGACCAATTCATCATATCATAACATGTGTAAAATATATAGGTTTTATAATAATTTTTTCATTTCATTATAGCATAACCCATGAAAAAAAGAAGCATGTTTCACAATAATTTTATCATTGTATTACCCATGGAAGACAAATTTGATTTATAAAAATCCTTAGTTAAAAACAGAAACCATTAATAGAAATAAAATAAATGGTTTCCTTGGATTATATCACTAATATGATATAGGTAACATCAACGAATATCATTTTAAATGGAAAATGATTTTGAACGATCATGTGAAACATTTCATGAGGAAAATATCATTTCGTCTTTGTAAAAATTATTTTATAACATAGAAAATTTTGAATATATTTTTTATTGAAAAGAAAATTCAAAAATTATTATGTAGTATTTAATGAAAACAATGGTCATGATGAATGGATTTTTCATTCATGCCGTACAAGTTAAAAAATGATTCTTTTCACATTTTTGGTAAATTCCAAACAAAAATTAATTTACTAAACAACATGAAGGTTCAATTAATTTTTTTTATAAAAATTAACATGTGGATAATTTTTTTTATAAAAATAAAAGGAGAATAAAAAAATATTTTAAATAATTGTTTTAGACCACATAGGTTTGGAAGAAAATAGATTTATGATTGAAGAGAGAAATAAAGTTGGATTTTATTGAAAAAAAGCACATTTATTTTATGTACCATAGAGAGGAAAATGGTTTTGTTAATTGAAAAAATCATGAATACCTTGAGGAGAATAAAATATATGATTTCATTTATATATTTAATCAAAACATAATCATAAATAATTAGGATAAGTGATGAGATTTTTACATAAACTCATTACCACTTTGGTTACTTTGAATCATATGACCCATGAAGGTATATCATAAAATGAAAATTATAATATAATTTTCATGAATGGATTCATGATTTTAACTATAAAATGGAATTTTTATAATCCTCATAAAGTAAGATAAGTTAATTACATAAAAATGACTCAATGAATTCAAATTGAGAAACCAAATATCTTACCCATTGTAAACATTGAAACCATAATCCCCATGAAATATAGATCCTAAAATGGATTTATAAATTAGTATAATTTTAATTATAATAATCATAATAATTTTTTTGGGTAGTCTATACACCCAAAATAATAATATGTCACACATATGTCATGTGTCTCATAGAAAATAAAAATGATATGAATATCCATTATAGTGTGTCTTGGATTCCTTCATACACATTAGAACCTCTTGTATAATGTAATACCCTTACCCCAGTTACCCATAGTCGGTGCATTGTTACATAATATTGGCATGATAAAAATAGATCAAGTCTCGAAAGACCGATTAGTTTAGTTACCTTGGAAACACTAGTTATATTCATAATTCTTACATTAAATCATAAAGTAAAAAAAACTACAACAACATCTTGTCTTCATATCCCATCATATTATCCCTATAGGTCATTCATAAAATACTTCTTCACATCCTGGAAAAAATAAAACATTGAAAGGGGTGAGCTTAGATTCTCAGTAAGGATAACAATATAGCGAAAACTATCATAAATAAACATAAACATTTAAGACAATGTATAACTAAAACAAATGCCTTTTAAACTTAAACTTCAACATAATATGGAAATGATAAAATAAAATAATTCCATTTACTTGTTCACATGGATATTCTACTAGTTGAATAATCACATGAAATATCAATAACCTCTTTCATAATGATGGAATGCATAATGCCAGACTATCATAACCACATAGTCAAGGCCTTGTTCCAAGACTACAAATAAGATTTTGTCAAGGCCTTGTTCCAAACACTAGTTTGTCTCATGAGACCTATCGATGCATTGAGGAGCTATAGCGGGATCCACCCGTCACTTATTAAGTCCAATGCATTCCTCATATGATTATATTTAAACATAACATAAATATTCATATTAAAACAAGCATATGAAATGTCAATACTTTCTCCATAAACCATGAATGGTATAAAAATAAAACATCCACAGTCAAACATATAAAAAAACCTTAGATAAAATATGGAAGTTTTGTATCATAATAAATAAACTTCAAATAAGCTTAAAATCCATCAAAGGATGTTGACATAGATGAAATCAAAACTATTTGAGAGAAATATCTATTTTTTTGAAATCTTTTAAAAGTCACATAATTATAAAAGAAAACATTTACTTTGAAAATATTATTATAAGATTTTAAGGGAAGCTTCAACGATTTCATAACGGTGGAAAATAGCTGCACCCATCGTATAAGTTAAAAAATACATTCTTACATTAATTTTGTCAAAAATATTAAAAATGAACTTGTTTTGAAAATGAGAGAAAGATTTCTTTATAAACTTATTATAAAAAGTCAAAAAGGGTATAAATGACTTTAACCCATATTCTGTAAAATAGTAAGAATGTTTTGAAATACATTTTTAAGAAACATGGATGTGGATGATAAAGAGGTCCCAATAGATAATTACGTATAAACAACCTCGGATAATGAAGAGACTGTGAAATAAACCCTTACCATGTAATTTTCCTTGGTAAAGGGTTTTTTTACCTCCTGTATAATAGGGAAATAATTTTTATTAAATTATAAAATAATAATATACATTAATATGATATCATATATGATCTTTTAACATTTCTTTGTTAATAATATTTTAGTATTATCGTTGTTTTGGGTGTTAACTGATTCGTTTTCCTTTATATTATTTGTTATGTAAGACATGTTTGCTATAGATAGGTTATATCTTATTCATATCCAGAATGATATAAAGTTCTTAAACATTACTTTTAATCACAAAATTATAATTTGTCTTGAATGGATACGATGGGGAATGAATCTCATCGCGTTCGTGGAGACGGTAGTCCGCACGCACGCACGAGTGACAATATCATTATTTTGATATTATAATCGTATATAATTGAATGGTATATCATATACACATAATAATTATAATGTTATATTTATTATTTAATTGAATTAAATTTCATTATCATACGCATCCAAATAATAATGTTTTGAATAACAATTACACCACGATGTGGAGACGGTAAGTCGTACGTACGCACGTATGGTGACATGTCATTAAAATGATGGATAGAAGAATGAATATGGTTGTACCATATTTATAATAATATCACAGAATATACAAGATATTGGAGTTATTATTTTGAATGGAAATAAGAAAGAAAGAAGAAGTGTAAGAAGAAAGGAACTTGAAAGAGGGTGGTGAAAACATTACCTCTTCTTCGGGTTCTTCCTTTTGATTTGATCAAAAGGGATCCTTAGGATGGATTTATGATCTAACTAAGGCCTCTAGGTTGAAGTGAGGAAAGTTGAGAGAATATTTTGGCAGGGTTTGGCTAAGCCAAAAGGCTTTGAAGGTGTGATTTAGAGATAAGAGGGAGTTCCCTTTTATAAGAGGGGTGAGGGGCACCTTAGAAAAAACTTAAAATATTATTTTATAATAAATTCATATTCGGTTTATAATGGCTCAAAAGTGACTTATTTATAGGATAAGGTGGGTATGGGTCTAAATCCTTCAACCAATATATTTTAGACAGGTTTGGGTCACTATATTAACCTTATCATTTATGTTTAACTCTTAGTTAAATAGTTTGACATTTACCATGTCTCTTTGTATTTTTATATTATCTGGTTAATAAACTTACTATAACAAGACAAGAGAACCCCAAGTGTCTCGTTATTAATATATATAACTTTATCTATGTAATTTTTCTAAAACTTAGATTTTTAGGAATCAAATATCAATTAATAATATAATATTTGTTTTAAAAACACTTTTATGTCAATTTTGAAACTATTTAGAATTCTATTTTTGTGAAAATCATAAGAGCATGATTACTTCAAAAAAAAGTTAATTATATCAATAATAACATTTCCTATTATAATATAAATTTAATGCAATTCATAAAAAGTATCTAACTACATTTATATGGATATTGATAATATCAATTATTTTAATATTTCATTAATTAGGTAATTAATGTATCACCATTGTGTCATAAATAAATTAAATTATTTAATGTCTAAAAATTATAAATAAAATACCATTATGTAAGAAATATTTTTGGATTTCTAATTAATATTTATAATCTAATTTATCTTATGTATAACCCTATATTAAAAATGGTTCAGTTATTAAACATTGATTTTAACTCTTTTAACTCTTCTTTGAATTAAATAATAATAAATGTCCTAATTTAATCCAAGTAGACAAAATAGGTTCTTATTTTATTCCTAAGGTTGTTTTTGGTCGAATTGTACTTATCCAATATAATTCGAACATGTGTTAGGGTAATAATAATATCAGTTTTACCCTTAATTACCCTATTTACTTTTAACCGTGCTAAATAAAAGTAAAAAGTTACTATTCACCAAAAATTATTTTTATCTTATTGAACCGAATTTTACTCCTAGATATTAACCGTGTCTCTCAGATTTTTTAAATTACACTCACAAAAGCGGTAAAATTACGTTATATGTGAATTTGCAAATTCTCCTAGGAGGTGGGTAAAAGGCGGTGAAAAGTTCAATAAAATTTTTATATATCTAAAATTATTCTAAATTAACTCCAATGAATTACATTGAACTTATATAGGTATTATGTATCTATTTTGGCCTTAATTAAATTTAAATAAAATAAATAATTATTTAAATAAAAATTTGGTTTTAAACCATAACTCAGTATTTTTCACTATTCATCAAAAATTGAAAGTTTTCAGAAAAATACCAAAAATTCACCATAAGATAATTTTGATATTCTGAATCCAAAAATTAATTCCATTTTGAATGATAAAATTTATAAAATTTCAAAAATTGGGTATTACTATTCATAATAGCTAGTTTGATTGGTTGTGGTGTGTGTTAGAACTCGAAGTTGCGTACAACACACACTACTGTATTATTCAAAGAGAAGCGTACCGTGGAAGCTTGGGGTGTTACATATAATAAATATATGTTTATTATACTTCTATTAATGAACCATAAATATATATATTTCATACCATATATGACCTACTTATAACCTTTTATTGATGATTTATTAACCGTTCCATGTTAATGTTACGTTTTGGGTAATAAACACTTTTTTTATATATGTTTTTAATTTTTATTTTAATATTATTAAGTTGATAATGGTTTCATCATCAAAATAATGGTATCCATTATATAAATGTCATATATTTCTTTTTTATAATTATTTATAGTTATCTATAGAAGAGAAAGAAAGAAAATGAAGGACGCTATTCATGGAGAAGGTATACTATATGTACACAAGACGTTGTTTCCATTTTTTGACATATTAAAAAAAAAAAAAATATATTATCCTTTTAGAATTAATTTTATTTAATATATATAAACATTATATTGAATGAAACACATCACTTCATGAGGTGACAATCTACCATACACATGAGTGACATTATGTTATTCCCATAAAACAGAAAACATGAAGGTATGTGTCATATAATAATTCCAAAAAAATATATCTTAAATATAAATTTATAAATAACAAATCCATCACTATATCCAACCACGATAGTTTAAAATTGAAAAATCAATAACATTTGTTAGCAATGCGGTTGTCCACCATACACATGAACGCTGAATTATTAACCCATTTGATGGAAGTGAATATAGTTGCAAGTAATTAACTTTTAAGAAAGAAATAATTGTATATTAAAGATATTTATTTTATTATATAATCATATTATATGAATAATTATAAGAGGGTGTGGAATACATAAAACAAAAATGCTCGTGGATGAGTGTTGCGTCTTCTTCAGGTATCCTCCTTAGGATTGCACCAAAATCCTTTCAAGATTTAATTATTGTCTAAAATAAGGCTTATAGGATAATAAGAAAGAATTTGGGAAGTGATTTGGTCATTTATTGGATGAATAAATAGGTTTTTAATGTTTGATGAGGAGAGAATAAGGGTTTCCTTTATTAATGAGGTTAGTGGAACATATGTAATTTTTTGAAAGAAAGAACTCAAACCATGTTATTTATGCCACAAGACTCCAATAAGAGACCATTATTCTCAATAGAATGTATAAGGTCTAAATATTTCCTTTCAATAGGTGTGGTAAATTTTTTGGGTCATTTTTGAAAATTAAATTTTTATTTTAACCTCATGGTAAAACTATGTTTACATTAGTAGCGGTAAATAATTTTTATAGTTTTCACTATAAATATTCTTCAAAAATTACTTTGATCTGGTTGGATAATATAATATTTTTTGAATAAAAATATGGAATCAATTTTTCCAAATTCCATTAACATAATTTGAAACATTTAATTTAAAATTAATCCTAGAGACATGAAGAGAAAATGGGTTTTCAAAAAGAAATTGTTTAAATGTTTACGAAGTTTTTATATCAAATTTCAGCATAAAATTGATTCCAATGATCTAAATTAGATTAATATATATAATTTATCCAATTTTAATTTAATAAAAATTTAAAATATTAATAATTTTTTTTTCTAATTTAAATAAAATACGAGTTTTATACTAAAATTTTAAAGTATTCACTATTCATAAAGAATTAATCATTTTTGAAAATTATCAAAAATCATCATAAGATAATTCTGATTTTTTTGATTTCAAAAATTAAAATAATATTTTTAAATAAATTTTATAAAATAACTATTAATTAATTATAATATTTTCTTACAGTAAGAAATAATTATTTTTTAAAGAAATATTATTATTTATGAATATAATTACTTTACTAAAAAGTGATTTATTATTTACAGAAGATTAATAAATTATTTTATATTCATTATGAAATTTATATGTATATTTTATAAAGTATTTTATACTATTCATACACAAAATTTTAATAATCATATTTAAAATAATATTATTTAATGGTTTGATGATGCTCAGTATCGCATGTCATGTGTGCTATTGTTGTTGAGTGTAACAAAAGTTGTACTCTTTATTTATTATAATTCAATATATACTTAGTATTCTGTGTAACACATGAGAAAATAATTGTTGAATGTATTTAAAAATATTGGAAATATTAAATTTAATTGAAAAAAATATTTTACAAAATCTAAGGGTGTTATAATGAAAAGGTAGAACATAACATATCATAATGAGAATCATATGAAACACAAAAGTATCGTTGAACAACATTAAACATGGTTTAGAATAATAAACTAGTATACTCATGGAATAAGTCATCATATGTGGGTCTCAAAGTCTATACATACACATGCGATCACTACCCAAAATTGTTAATAAAGTAATGGAAAAAATATCACAATATTGAAACAATATTATACATGGTCCCCAAATGGTAAAGATATTCCAAAATTAATATTGTTGATGAAAAACCCTGAAACTCGTCAATAGATGAAACCCAAGTCAAACCTGATCTCTAACAAAATTATCCTATACCCCAAGAATCCCTAAAACTGATCCCAACTCAAAAACATCATTGTTATCGAATGAGATTCAAGTAGATTATAAGTTTAAGAGATTGGATCAAAAACAACATACCAACCAAACCGAACAATTTCTCTAGATCTCAGATTGATTAATTCATGTCCAACAACACACTAGATCTAAAACTTTTCTTGAAGCAATCTATGAATTCCTCAACATATAGTATCATAATTCGTAAAACTATCCCTATTATTATTGGTCTATGATTGATATCATGGGAAAAAGGGACGATCTAGAATAATCCAATGGAATAGAGGATTTTGGATTGCATACCTTAATCCCCGATCATCAACACACATTTATCCACTAAAATCAAGATTTTTAGGGAATTAATTCACCAGGGATGTCTTTTCGATTCTTTATATTTTAGAGAGCTACAATTAAACAGAAGTATGAGTAAACATAGGTAATTAATAGTTATTAAAGATTATTTTCAGATCATTCAGGTACAAAAACATTGGTTGAATGGTTATCCAAAATTTATGACAACCATGTGAGTATTATGGAATATTTAAAGAACTACCACATTTCGGGCACATAGTATTGAAATTTTGCACCAACTACGATTTTATCCACTAAAATGTGTTTAAAATTTGTCAGTTGAGGGCACATAGTATGATAAAATTTTCACCCTAACTATTCTCTACCTTATGTTATAATTCAACTAAAAAAATCCATATAGTATCATTATGTTTTGTAAAATCCTGATCCATCCAATCACAAAAAAATAAGACTCTAAATATAAATGAAATGAAGCGAAAACCCTCAGAACTCAGCCCAAATAATTAATACTTCTAAAAAACATGAATAAATGATGAAATTAACTCTTATCACACCAAAACATTTGGATTTCATTAAAATATCAACCTATAAGGGCTTCTAATTCATGATAACCATCTCAAGGACTATTTTAGGAATAACTCAAAACATTATTCCTGAATGTATCACCCTTAAAATTCTAAAATAATAACATTTACTTGATAGTGTGTGTGACATGGAACACCAAACGTAGAAAGTAATATAACTTCTAAAGAATTTATGGTATATATAATATTTTAAATAAATTTAATAAATTCAATATGTTGAAATTCATACAATAATATTTTTTCTTTCATTGAACACAACAACGAGTTTCTTCAATCGCAAGCACTACACGCAACACCCAGTTTTACCGAACAAAAATATATTATTAAAATATTATAATTTAATATAATAAGTTATAACATTGATATTAAATTATAGGTTATTAATAAGATTAACTAAAATATTAAAATATATGGTTTATAAAAATATAAAATTAATTCAAAGGTTACTAATTAATTAGAAATGAATATAAAAATCAATAGAATATAAAAGTAACATTTTTTTTTCACAAAGTCGGTTTCTCCTAATAAATTAAGTTAATTACTAGTTTAAATGATCTTAATGAAATATATGTGTTATATATCTAAGAAAATATTTTTAATATTTATCCAATAAATTTTATGTGCATATGATAGGAATAAATCCATTTTTATGCTTAAAAATTGTATTTTTCTAAAAAGAAAATTTTACCAACTTTTAATGGAGGACCTATTTTAAATGAAATAATTTTAATTAATTTAAAATTTTTATATAAAATTAAAATTTATTTTTTAAATAATAAAATAAGAATTATCTTAGTGGTAATTTTTTTATTCTTTTGAGAAGATTCATTTATTGATTTATAGTGAAAATTAAAGAATTTTAATTGAAAACTGCTTTTTCATCTAATTTATTTATATAGTTAAATAATAATTTAATTTGGTTTTAAATTATATTTAGTTCATTTATAAATAAATTAATCCAATTTATTTAATTTTAATCATTTTAAAATTTATATTTTATGTAAAAATATTTCAAGCTTCTGAAAATTTTTCTTTAAAAACCCGTTTTTCATCCCGTCTATGGGATTAATTTTAAATTAATTTCTGCCACTTTTAATATTATAATTTGTAAAAATGGATTCGATAATTTTAATAGTTATAATTTATAATATATAATAATGTTAACTTTGTTTTTGGAAAAAAATATTAGTGAATGTGATAAAAATTAATTAAAACAATTATAAGAAAAATTACCTTAATAGGGGACAAAACCTTGATCTTAAGGGCCAAAATGACATAAAATTGTAAGAAACACATTTTATAGCCATATATATACTATATTATCCCTTCTATCTAATTGGGTTAATTATTTTATGAGAATTATGTATGGGAGACCCTTGAATAGTGTTTACCTTGTTATATTTACTAGAATACCACTCCTCCTCCACTATACAAAGGCACACACGCCTATAATCTATTCATGCATATAAATATATTTTTATCATACAAAACAAGGAAAAATAATCTCCAAAAATACCTCCCCTCATCCTATTAGACTAAATTTTTGTAGAAGTCCAACCAATGATGTTTTTTGGTATCAACCAAAATGACTTACATGAATAAGTGGTAATGCTCTTCAATAATGTCTTTTGTTTCATTTAATTCTACACCCCTTAAATTATTTTTTTATAATGATATTATAAAATAACATAGTATCTTAAATATACTGAGATGTTTTTATTCTAATATTTTGACCTACAATTCAAACATATTCGTCAAATGAGATGTGCAATCATTGTTCATGTGTACAGAAGACTACATCCTCAAAAATTGATGTTGTTCATTCTTTGATCACCACCTAACAAGGTTGGAATAATGAGGGATTTATAGTTTATATATTATATATAATATATTTATTATGTCTTTATTCTTATATTTTTTTATGTGGTACATACCTTTTTATTCCATTTTGTGGGAATATGATAACATCATTTGTGGAAGTATGGACTACTACCTCCTTAAAGCAATGTGATTTGTTCACTCTATTAATGGAATTGATTAAATATAATTTTAATAAAAATATGTTAAATATAATAATTAAATATGATACAATATTTATAAAATACATACATACATATATATATATATTACTTTTTATTTTTTTAATCATCAACCAAATGGAACTAACATTCATGTGTACATATGAACTACCATCTCAGTGAACATAGAGTTTCATTTTATATATCCATATTTTATAGATTGTTATAAATTAATATGTATATAATATAAAATATATTTAAATAAGTTTTTAAATGTTTTATATTATGAACTAATTATTTAATTAACAATAACAAAAATAACATGTCAAAGCGTACTCGAAAAACAATGTAATTAACACCCAAAATGATTAAAATAATAAAATATTATTAATGAATGGGTAAAAATATGTAAAAAAGGAATATATAAAATATAATATATATTAATATGGTTCTATTTTAAGTTAATAACATTCTTAAAACCATTATACATGTGGTTAACATGCATTCACCCAAAAAGGAAGAGTAAAGTAAGTGATTTCATCTCAACTTATATTCCATTGAGACTTATTTGTTATTATAAACCAATTAACTTAAATTTCTTGTATATACTACCCATTTTTCATTTTATATCATGATTCAATATTAAATCCTTGTATTTATGTTTCACCTTGTACTATCTCATCCAAGGGGTTTTGACTTGAAAATTACCATGTGGTAAATGTTTTCTTTACAATATCACATTATTTTCCTATAGTTAAATTTTATAAAATATCACTTTCTAATTTTAATTTTCCATAGAAATTTATATTTCTTTGTGATATCCATATTAGTTTATGATGGATATGAATATTTCTGTAACCGTATACCATATTTACATGTGGTTTTTACTTTGAATGTTATTTGATTTACTGGGGAAATATTGACAAACTCATATCTTTGAATTAATACATATATTTGATAAGGCACATTTTTTATGAATTGAAAATAATTATTAGATGTATGAAGAATTTTTAGACATTCAAGAGACAAGTTTGGAACTAGTTAATGTAATCCCCTTGGGGTATCGGTAGTCCCAAGAGGTGAAATCAGTTGGTGATAAACCCTTCGAGTTTGTTTCTAAGTGGAATAGAGGGGTTTATACCAAGATATATAAACTATATTGAGATTTGATCTCTCTATAAAAGTTATAATTTTCCTACAATACATGGCATCCACTAATTTATAATTTTCATTATTTAGAATTTTGTTATTAAAATTTTCCATGATATTTGATTTTTCATTATCTTTGGATTCATTTCATTTTTAGTTTATTGATTAAATGGAATGTGTTTCTGTTATCCACCACTAGAAATTAATTATTCCATATCTGGATATTTATATATAATTGTTGATCAATTATTTACATTTCTATGTTGGTTTATTTCTCAATGATTCATTATTTATTCCACTTTACTTACCCTTATGAAACATTTGAGATCACCCATATTTTTTTCATTCCCCAAGAATCCAAGAAGTGTACTCGGAAAGATATACAAGGATATTCTATGTGGGAATAAAGTTATCCTCTAAAGTTTTAAAAAATATGTTTTAACTAGTGTATCAGTTATAAAATAATACTCATGTTTGTATGTGGTTTCAAAAATTTATTAATCTATTCATTCTTAAGGGATTTGATTCATTATAATCCTAATAATGTAATAGTAGAAGACACCATCATTGAGCTTCTATGGTTGAGGTGATATAGTTCATATTAAAGAAAGTTTATTAGAAACCAGGGAAAATAGATTTTGGAAAACATAGATTAGTGAAAATTACCCTATAATAGACTTTTAAGAATATAATTTAGGAACATATGTCTCCATTACCTTAAGTATTATGGATACCATAACAATATTAATACATAAATATTTTTTACAAGTTCTATGTCTTAAAAAGTATTTTTAGGTATTATTTTATCGATGTATACCAATAATAAGGATATTTTGGAATAGCTTTACGACAATAAAACTCCTCAGTTTAGTACATGTTTTAGGGGTAAATGTATTTTAAGAATAATGAATTTACATGTTAGAGACATAAATATTTTAATTACCATTATTTTTATTTTTATCATTAAGGACATTGTAATAATAAAAAAATTATATTATTAGGCGTTGAACAAAATATGTTGTATTGAATAACTTATAGAAAAAGTTTTTTAATGATTAAATTTCAAGGATGTCCATCATATTTATTTTATAAATTATCATAATATTGTATTAGAAAAAGGAAAATCTATAAGTAGGTGGGGCATAGACCTATTACTAAAGTACGATAAGGGTTTCACGACTACCACTAGCTTACGTGATATCAAGGTTAATGTTGAATTAGTTTTTGTTAAAAAAATTTATGAATAGGTATTAATAACGAACCAATGGTATCAATTTTAGAGATTAATTTATTAAAACATACTGGTTTTAGAAAATTTTTAGAGACAAATATAATGTCTTGGTATATGGGTATTAAAGTTCATTGAAACAAAATTGCAATGCTTCAAAAAATGTTTCATTCTAAGATATCCATTTCATGGTGTAAGGGATGAATTAGAATTTGAAAAAATAATAACTAAAAGATAAAATAATTTTTATAATATTTAAATGGATCAGGTAAGTATATTTCCCAATATTCATGACCGATAAAATAATTATTCAACAATAGGAAAAAGAATCTTTAAACAAAAAATTTCTCCCAATACATTACTTTTTGTTGAACCAATGTTATTTTAAGTCATCACAGATTGATGGATTTGAGGCCCCCAATATTCCATTGATAATTCAATTATTTGATATCAATGACCTCAATCACCGCTATAAATATTTATTATTATTTTTCCATGTACATATCCACACTTTCTATATTGTTCTCCTACATAGAGACATAGTTATATGTTATTACATGCGGCCTTTGAACTTTTGATCTATCTTATTAAGAGTATATTTTATTAAATATTATCATGATGTGAGATTTTAACAAAAGAATTTTCAATCATCAAAACCTAGATTTTTTATATTGTATTTAAATAGTGAAGACACAACTTATTTAAGGTGGGAAGAATATAACACCATGAATATTATAAAAGTGTAACTTTTATTTGATAGCGTGTATGGCACACCCAATAATCATAAAAAGAAATTTATCCTCTAAAAAAATTACTGACTATTTATTATTTTAAATGAATTTAATATATTCTATTGGTTGGAATTAATTCAATAGTGTGTCATCTTACGCCATATTCAACAACATGATTCTTCAATGGATTATGTTACACCGATCACTAAGTTTTACTGAACAACAATATATTTTTAAAAATTTATTATTTAATATAATAATATATAACCAAGCCACTAAATTAGTCATTATTAATAGAATTATATACCATTGGAAAATATATTATTTATAATAATAAAAAATGATATCATAGGATAAAAATCAATTGAAAACGAATATAAAACCAATTGAATATAAATGATTTTTTATGATCACAAATGTGTTTTCTCCTAATATATTCAATTAAATTAATATTATTTAATGATTTTATTGAAATATATAATTTATATATTGAATGAAATATTTTTTATATTTATCCTATATACTTTATATAAATAATATAAGAATAAATCCAGTTTTACACTTAAAAATTGTATTTTTCTAAAAGGAAAATTTACGGCCTTTCAATGGAAATGTTATTATAAATAAACTTTTTGGAACATTTATAAATTTCACATGTCAAAAATAAACATCATTTTTTAAATAGTAACATAAAAATTTTCTTTTGGTGTATTTTTGGTATTTCTCTGAGAAGTTTCATTTTTTGATTAATAGTGAAAAATACCAAATTTTAATTGAAAATCACTTTTTCATATATTTTAAATATAAATTTAAATTATATATTAATTTATTTTTAAAGTATATTAAGTTAAATTAAAAATAAATTAGTCCAATTTAGTTCATTGGAATATATATCACATTGATATTGGGTGTAAAAACATTTCAAACTTTTGATTATTTTACTTTATAAGTCCTGTTTGTCATCCCTTATGTGGGATTAATTTTAAATTAATTTCTGCCACTTATATGGTTCGAATTTTCCAAAATGGATTCCATATTTTTAACTAGAGTAATATTTAATTTATAGTAAGGTTAACTTTTTTTTTACCAAAAAATATTCAAGAAATTGATAATAATTAATTAAAAAAATTAATAGAAAAATTAGTTTAACAAGGAACTAAACATTAATCTTAATGGAAAAACGACATAAAAACTTATAAAAAGTAAATTTTATGAATATTATTCAACTATATACTCCCTTTTATTCATTATTCGAGTCACATGTGGAAACTGAGACATCTCAGTAGTGTTTATATTTTATATTAAGAAGAATGACACTCCTCCTCCACTATAAAATGGAACTCACCCCTACCATTTATTTACTCATATCAAGACCTTTGGATCATCAAAAACCTACCAATGTAATCTAACAATGTCCCTACACTCCTCTTAGATGAATTGTTTTAATATATCCAACCTAGGATGTTTTTCGGTATAAACGAAAAGGTGTTACCTCAATAAGAGGTAACATTCGTCAATGATATATTTCGTTTACTTTACATATCCACCCATTAAATTAACTTTATATCTTGATATTACAATCACCTAAATATATTATATATACTGATATGTTTTTATTTAAGTGTACCACATACACTTTCACACATATCCAACAACTAGGAAACACAATCATTTTTCGTGTGTACGACGGACTACCATCTCACAAACTGATGTCTTTCGTTCGTTCATTACAATCATTCAATGTTGGAATAAATATTTATTTATAGTTTATATATTAATATATGATATAAAATATTTATTTATTCTTAAATAATTTATATATAACAAAATGTTTTATTTTTTTATTTTTTGGGGATATGATTACATCGTTTGTGGAAGTGTGGACTATCGCCTCCTCAAAGGGATGTGATTTGTCCATGCTATAAATGTAATGTATTAAGGTTGATTTTAATAAAATATGTGACCTATTTGAAATTAATTTGATACTATATTAATTATATATATATATATAATTTACTTTTCATTATTTTAAAATGATAACGAAATGGGAGTAGCGTTCATGCGTACATAGGGCCTACCGTCACCATGAACGATGCATTTCATTTCCTACCTTCAAAATTTATAGATTATTATAAATAAATATTTACTAAATATATATGATATTTAAATATTTTTATTTATTATTAAATAATGATCTAATTAATTTAAATAAAATTAATGATGAAAAAAATACATGAAAAAGGCATTTAACACCCAAAATGATAAAAAAGATAAAATAATATTAATGAATGGGTTATAATATGATATAAAAAGAATATATATGATATAATAGATATTAATGTGGATATATTGTATGTTAATGACATACTTAATACTATTGTATAATATTTTGAAGAGAATTCATCTTAAAAGATGCGTAAGGTAATGGATTTCATCTCAAATTACATTCCATTGATATTTATTTGTTATTATACTCCAATTGATTTGAATGTGATGTATATACTTCCCATTTTTCATTTAATTTAATGATTCAATCGTACTTCATGGTATTTTATTTTTTTACATTGGAATACCTCATCCATGTGGTTTTGACAAGAAAATTATCAAGTGGTAAAAGTTATCTTTGTAATATGACTTTATTTTGTGATTGTTAACTTTCTAAAAAAACCACATTCTCATAATAAATTATCAATGAAAGCTATATTTATTTGTGATATCCATAGTCTTTTATGATGGATAATATTATTTTCAAATATTTATACCATATTTACTTATGGTTTTTACTTTGAGAGGTATTTTATTTATTGTGGAAGTATTAATAAATACTTATCTTTGACTCAATACAGATATTTGATAAGTCACTTGGATTATAAATTAATACAGATTATTAGAAATATAATGAAATATTTGGACATTGAAGACACAATTTGGGGACCGGTAAATGTAATACTCTCGATGAATCAGTGGTCTCATGAGATAAAACCAGTTGGATGAAAACCCTTTGTGTTTATTTCCAAGAAGAATAGACGAGTTTCTACCCCAAAGTAAAATTGTATTTATAATAGATCATGATGATGAAGGTATCATGTTCATGAGAAATATGATTTCCAATAATCAAGCATTAAATTTATTTAGAATTCATTTATTATTATTATTATTATCCATGACTTTATTTCATTGACATTATTTATGGATTCTTTTTAGGATCAGTTTATTGATTAAATTGTATGTTCTTTATTTATCTACCATTTCATCATTATTATTCTTTATACGTATACTTATATGGAATGTTTGATCAGTTATATACCTTTCCATGTTGATTTATCTTCATTTATTCATTATTAATTCCACTATACTTATACTTACTATGAATTTTAGCTCACCTTTATTTTCTTTCCTTCCCCAAGATTCCATGAAGTGCACTTGGAAAGATATGAAAGGATAATATACATGGGAATAATTTTTTCCTCAAGAGAAAAAAATTATGTTTTAACTGGTGTATTTATTTATAAAAACAATAATCATGTTTGTATATAGTTTACCAAGACTACTAAACTACTTGGTCCTTTTGGATTTGATTAATTTTTATCATGCCAATGTAATAGTAGTAGAAATTGACTCTGGGATTCTGGTGTCGGGGAACTATAGTTGGTATTGGAGGAAGTTTAGAATAATCATTCAGAACTATATTTAGGAAAACATTTATTAGTGAAAATAACCCAAAGATATAATTTTAAGATTAATATTGAAGCACATAAGTCTTCATTAAGTTTAGAGTTATGGATACAAACACAAGATTATGAGATTAAAGTTTATTATAAGTTTTAATTCATAAAAAACTCATTTTAGTTTTTATGTGATAGTAGACTACCAAGAATAAGGTTATTTGGGAATATATTTAGGACAATACAACTCATTATTTTGTTAAATATTTTAGTGGAAATGTTTTTTAGGAACAATGAATTTACATTTTAGTGACATGAGTTTGAAATTATTGATAACCTTTAGTGTAATTATCATCGTTAATAACATTGTAACAATATTCAAATTAGATTATTAGGATTTGAAAAAAAATAGGTTTTATTGAATACTATAGTGAAAAGTTTATTTAATTATTAAATGTAAAGGATGTACATAATATTTGTTTAGAAATTATATTAATATGGTTTTAGAAAAGGAAAACCTATATGGTGGTGGGACTTGAACCCATGACTGAAGGATGATAAGGGTATCGTACTAGGACCATGGTCGTGTGATCTCCTAGTTAATGTGTAATTATATTTATTTAAACAATTTTGTTAATAAATTTTAATGGCAAACCAATGGTATAAATTTTTGAGATTAATGTGTTAACAATATTGGTTTTCGAAAATAGATATATATAAATATAATGACCTTTTTATGGGTATTTTGATCCGTAAAAAGAAGCATTTATTTCTTCAAAAAAAAGGTTCCTTATAGGATATCCTTTTCATGGAGTAAGGGATGAATTATAATTTTATCAAATCAGAGCCAAAATAATGAATTGTTATTTTGAAATTTAAACATACCAGGTAAGTATATTTATTCTTATTCCTAGCCAATAAAGTAATTCTTCAACATTAGAAAATATATCTTAAAAAAAATTTCCATAATGCCTGTTTTTTTTTTAATTGAGGGTCTTTTAAATAATCACATATTGATGAGTTTTAAACCCTAAAACTTCCATTAATAAATCAACTTTTTTAGATTAATGACCTCAATCAACCCTATATATATTTAGTATTTTTTTCATCTATGTATCCATACATTCCACTAATTTTTTTCTAAATAGATACTTAGTAATATGATATTCCATGCAGCATTTTTACATCTCATTCTATCTTATTAAGAGGATATTTCATTACATTTCATAATGATGTGGGATTTTAAAAAATTAATTTTCAAATATTGGACCCTATATTTTCAAGATGAATTTAAATTTTGAGGATATACTTTATTTAAGGTGGGGAGAATGTGACCCCACTAAAATTCTAAAAGAGTAACTTTTATTCGATAGCGTGTAAGAAATGAAATAGAAAAAAAAGGAATATGACATCTTAAGACTTTATGGTATATCTAATATGTTCAAAAATTAATATATTATATAGCTTGAAATGATCATAGTAATAAGTAATCTTTAATTATATAAAACAATGGGTTTCTTCAATGGATTACATTGCACCCAATATTGAGTTTTATCGAACAATAATATATTATTGAAATATTATTATTTTATATAATAAGATATAACTTATATTTTAAATTATATTTTATTTAAATTATTAAATTATATTTGATAATTTATCTTTACTAAAAATATTAAATGAATTCATAGGTTAACAATTAATTACAAATGAATATAAAAACCAATTAAATATAATGCAAATGTTTTTATTCTCACAATGGTGTTTTATCATTATAATTTAAATATATTAATACTATTGAATGATATTAATGAAATATTTATTTTACATATCCAATAAAATACTTTTTATATTCATCCAATAGATTTCATATGCATAATATAAGAAGAAATATAGTTTTACGCTTAATAATTGTATTTTTCTAAAAAGGAAAATTTACTACCTTTTAATGGTTAAAAAAATTAAATATTTTTTTTTGGAAATTTATACATTATATATTTAAAACTAAACATTATTTTTTAAATAATAACATACAAACTAGCTTAGAGTTATCTGTTTCTATTTTTCTAAGAAGTTACTTTTGGGATGTATAGTGAAAAATAAAAAAATATTTATTGAAAAATGCATTTCCATCTAATATATTAATATAGATAAATAATATTTTAATTTTTTAAATTATATTTAGTTCAATTAAAGATAAAATAAAATAATTTATTCCATTTAAAATAATTTTACATAATTATTGGATTTAAAAAAAATTAATCTTGTGAACCTTTTTCTTTAAAAACCTGTTTTGTCATCTTGTCCAAGGGATTAATTTTAAATCAATTTCATACACTTATTTGATTGGAAATTGTAAAAATGGATTAAATGTTTATAATAATAATTATTTATAATTTATAATAATTTTAAATTAATTTTTTACAAAAAATATTAGTGTAATTCATTAAAAATAATTACAGTAATTAAGAGAAAAGTTAGCTTTACAAGAGACTAAACCATAATATGAAGGGCCATATGACCTAGAAACATTTCCAAAAGACATTTAATTACCATATATAGACCATATATTCAATTTTATAGATTTTTGTTTATTATTTTATGCACATGATATAAGGGAGCCCTCTCAATAGTTTTTACCTTTTTATAATTACAATAATCCCACTCCTCCTCCACTATAAATGGTACACACCCATAAAATTTATTCACAACAATCATTCCATTTTGTAAGTCAAAAACATATAAAAAGAAATCATAACATCTCTGACCTCCTTATATATTCCTCACATTAGGAATAAATCCAACCAAGGATGTGTTTTGGTATAAACCAAATGGAGTTACCTAAATAAGATATAACGTTCTTCAACATTCTATTTTTTCTCATTTACCTCTCCGCCCATTTAATTCATTTTATATAATTTTGTTATAATAACCTTGTATATTAAATATAATCATATTTTTAGGACAATATTTATTCTTACAACTTCACACATATCCATCAAATGGGATACATAGTCATTATTCGTGCGTATGGTGGACTACCGCCTCGTGAACCGATTTTGTTCATTCATCCAATACCACATTTGAAGTTTAGAATAACTATAGAATTATAGTTTATATGTTATATATATAATATTTATAATTTTATTATTAATATGTAATTTTTATTGAACACATATCTTTTTTCATTCCATTTTATGGGAATATGATAACATCATTTGTGGAAGTGTGGACTACTACCTCCTCAAAGCGATGTGATCGATTCACTCTATACATGGAATGTATTAAAGAATATTTTAACAATAAATATATGTAATATATTACATAAATTATATTCTATAATTATAACACACACACACACATATATATATATATATATTAATTATTTTCATTCTCTAAAAATTATAATGAAATGGAAGTATCGTTCATGCATATGAACGACAAACTGTATCCATGAGTGGAACATTTCATTTCCTATATCCAAATTTTAGGGATTATTATAAATATATATTTAATGAATATATATTATATTTAAATGATTATTTATAATACGTAGATGATTAAATCATGATCTAATTAATAGGAACCAAGATAAAAAGTCAAAACATACTCAAAAAGCAAGGCAATTAATACCCAAAATGAGTAAAATGAAAAACTATTATTAATAAATGGGTTATTATATGTTATATAATCACTATATATGATATAATAGAAATTAATATGGTTCGAATTTAAGTCAATAACATTATTAAAACCATTTTACTGGAGGATAAAAAGTGTTCAACCAAAAGGAAGTGTAAGGTAACAGATTTTGACTCAATTTCCATTCCATTGTTAATTATTTATTATTATTCACTAATTACCTAAAATGTGGTTTATATAATCCCCATTTTTCATTTAATACAATTATTCACTCATTAAACATGGTATTTTATGTTTCAATTTGAACAATCTTATCCCTGAGGATTTACATGGAAATTACCAAGTGGTAAAAGTTATCTTTTTTAATATCAAATTCTTTTGTGATTGTTAACTTTCTCTAAAAAAATCACTTTATCATAATAACGTTTCATTTAAAATTATATTTATATGTGATATAAATATTATTTTACAATGGATATTATTACTACATAAACATTATACAATATTTATATATTTTATTTACATTGAATTTTATTTTATTTGCTGGGGAAATATTAATAAATCTGCATCTTTGACTCAACATAGATATTAGGTAAGGAAAATTTTTATGAATTTAAACTTATTATTCAGTATATTATGAATTATTTCAAAATTAAAGGAATAGTATGGGGAGTAATTATGTAATGCCCTTGATGCATTTGTAGTCTCATTATATGAAATTAGTTGGCTACAAACCCTTTATGTTTGTTTCCAAGCATAATAAAGGGATGTCATCCCATTGATTAAAACTTCCTTGAGAATAGATTTTGATTGTAAAGGTATCATGTTACAAGGAAACATTATTTTTAATAATTAACTGTTCGTCGGAGTAGATGACTCAAGAGGGGGGTGAATTGAGTATCTATAAAAAATTTTGTTAAAAAAGTGTTCTTTACAAAATAATATTCCTCTATTAAAATAAACACAAAGTTAGTTTGTACTGAATTTATAAAAGTCTTGAAGGTTCAATTTGTTTATCTAAAGATTGATTAGTTCTCAGCTTTCCCAATCTAAGGATTAGTAAAAATTTTAAAACAAACCAACTGATTCAAAACAAATGTAAACACATGATAAACTAACTATCAAATATTAGTTTATCTTAGTTCCAGAAATTCAAAATAGATAAAAATATAAGATAAACAGCACAGTGGACAAAACAAGAGGTTCAGTCTCAAGAAGAGACTTAGTCCTCTCCACTTGGTGATCACCTGCCACCAACCAGTTTATATTAATAAACGTTTGATCCACACCCTAGATCGGGGTTCAAAACAGCACACAGGCTGTCTAGGACACACTTTACCTCTACAATAGTTATTCGTGGGAAAAACAAATAAATAGATCTCACAGGATCCCTTCTACAGTTCTATGTGGGATAAAAGTAAAAAGGAGATTGAGAGTGAAAATATTTTTTTATCCTCCAGTTTAGCTCAGGAGATAGTGTGTGAGATTCAAATAGATATACACACTACTCAAAATAATAATGATGAGAACACAATAGAGTTATAAAAGAGAATAGGGTTTAGAATTCTCTGTGTGTTGTGAATTAATTCTTTGGATTCAATGAATGCTGAGGAAATGATTTCGAGTCCTCTTCTAAAATCTAGCTTCAGAACAGAGTGTTGTAGTTTCTTGTGAAAGAGTTCAGCTCTTATTTTTGAGGATATTCAGCAAGCTCCATTAGGTAGTTTCTAGGTGAGCTCAAGATTCATGTTCCTCTATTTGCGTATTCACACAATTTGTATTTTAGTGCGTTCTTCACGCTCTATGTGTGTATGTATATATCTATTTGTATGCATGTTTTCCACACTTTTTATTGATCCCTAATTGAATTCATTTTATACTTCAAGATCTACTAGGCATAAAGATCTTCACACGTGCATGTACCTCGTACTGTCTACAGATAGTCCTACAGACATCATTAAATAATGTCAGAAACTTTAATTTGTCTAAATATGACCATTAGAAATAAATTTAAATTAATAAAATTGAAATAGTTATTTATGACTATCGATGAGTCATCTTTGGTCTGTTTTCTTCAGTTTGGTAACATTGGTCTGTCAACATCCGTGTGTCGACTTTGATATGTCGACTTTGGTGTGTCGACTTTGGTCTGGAAAACTTCGGTTTGTCAAACCTCGGTGTGTCGACTTTGGTGTGATGACTTCAGTGTGACAATCTTTAGTCAATCAATCTTGGTTTTGTCAAACTTCGAAGTGTTGACTTCAGTGTGATGACTTTGGTGTGACAATCATCATTTTGTCAGACTTCAGTGTGTTGACATCGGTGTGACAATCTTCGATGCATCGAAAATTGGTGTGTCTGAGAATCAAAAATATCGTGAAGTGTTTGTCTTACAAAAATCATTACAAGACTAAGTGTTAACCAAAAGTACATGTAAAAATACACTTGTAAATATACTTATTCAAGAATATAGGTTATTGAATTATTTAAGTATATTTTTCTATATGACATAATATATTTACTTAGGGATATTAAAATGGAATGAAAGAGTAGAATCTGTATATTGACATTATTTGTGATTATGAAGATGACATTATCATAGAGGGTCCAATAATCTCCCACTTTTTCCTAATCACAAATGATGGCATACATGCAAAATATATAGAATAAAGATAGCTTGACATATTATATTGCACTGAATGTAATTTCCAAATATAACTAATGTTTTTCCTTGTTTGAAATTATAAATCAAAGCACCCCCTAATTAAATGGATTAAGGAGAGTACATGCCAAATGTTATAAACCAGAGAATCTTCCCCTTAGATAAATAATGTATGCCTTATTTGACTTATTTTCTCCCCCTTTTAGGATTATATAAAAGAAAACCATAGAGTAGAAAACACATAAAATAAATACACCATAAATATTTCCATAAAAAGGAATAAAAATACAAGCCAATCATAAAAGATCATGTACCTATCAAGAGGAACAATCCATCACTATGGGTTTGGATACTGATGAGATTTTCATTTGTATGATGTATCCGAAGGAGAAGTAGAAGGTTTGGTAGTGGCATAGAAGAAGGCGAAAGTTCAGGATGGATTGAACTAGATATATCATGTCGGGATTGTAAATCATAAAACATAAAAATTAAACGCAGAAAAATGAGAGAAAAAAATAGCTTCGTTTTATTTAAAATAGACAGAAATTACAAAATATTCCTTAAATACCTCAGTGTCAATAAATCAGTTTTAGGAATCAGTTTCACAAGATCGGTTTAAAGAAATCAGTTTCAATAAAATTGGTTTCAAGAAGATCGGTTTCAAGAAAATTGGTTCCAAGAAGATCAGTTTTAATAAGATCGGTTTCAAGAAGATTAGATTCAAGAGATCAGTTTCAAGAAGATCAGTTTCAAGAAGATCAGTTTTAAGAAGATAAGTTTCAAAAAGATTGGTATTAAGAAGATCAGTTTCAAGAAGATCAGTTTCAAGTAGATCGGTATCAAGTAGATCATTTTCAAGAAGATCGGTTTTAAGAAATCAGTTTCAAGAAGATCAGTTTCAAGGATCGGTTTAAAGCATCGGTTTCAAAGATAAGTTTCAAGGATCGGTTTCAAGGATCGGTTTCAAGAGATCCCTACTGATTTATCATTCCTATTTCATGTCTCATGTAATTAATTCTCTCAAAATTTAAGGGTTTATTGAATATATCAGCAAGATGATGTTTAGTCCCAATAAACACAAGAGTTATATCACCTTTTTGATAATGATCTCTCAAAAAGTGATGTATTACATCAATATGATTTGTTATAGAATGAGAAATTGGATTTTTGGAAATGTTAATAGCACATGTGTTATCAAAGTTTATGGGGATATTTCTAAATTTAAATCCACAATCTAATAAGGTGTGTTTCACCCACAATGTTTGTTCACAACAACTACTTGTAGCAATGTATTATGCTTCAATAGTTGATAATGCAACTAAAATTTTCTTTTTTACTACACCATGATATCAGTGACTTTCCGAAAAAGTGACATGTTATAGAGATACTCATTATATCTAACTTACATCCACCAAAATCAACATCTAAATAGCTAACTAAATCAAAAGTTTGTCCTTTAGGATAAAAAATAATAAATTAGTTGTATGCTTGAGGAATTTGAAAATTATTTTAACAGCATTTAAATGTGACTCTTTTGGGTTTTCTTGAAATCTCGCACACATACACACACTAAAAATAATATCTACTCTAATAGCGGTTAAGTACAGCAAACTCCCTATCATTCCTCTGTAAGTAGTTTGATCAACTAATGTTCCATTTTCATTAAGGTCTATCTTACATGTAGAACCCATAGGTTTTTCACTGCTCTTAATTCTATCAAATCCATATCTTTTCAAAATATATTTTGTGTACTTACATTGATAATACCTTATTTATTTTGAAATTTTTGAAATCTAAGAAAATATTTAATTTCACCTATTAAACTCATTTCAAACTCACTTTGCATTATATTTGAAAAATAATTACATAATGAATTTTTAGAAGATACAAAGATAATATCATCTACATATATTTTAACTATTAAAACTTCTTTAGATACTCGTTTTATAAATAAAGTAGGATCTGTAAGTCCTTTTCTAGAACATTTAGAAATAATGAAATTACTTAAACTTTCATACCAAGCTCTTGGAGCTTGTTTCAAACCATATAATGCTTTTGATAATTTGAATACATGATTTGGAAAATTTGGATTTGTAAAACCAGGAGGTTGTTCTACAAAAAAATTCTCAATTATATAACCATTCAGGAATGAACTTTTGACATCCATTTGTATAATTTTGAAATTCAAGAGTGCTGCATAGGCTAGTATGATCCTAATTTTCTCAATTATAGCTATAGGTGCAAAAGTCTCTTCATAATCAATTCCCTCTTCTTGATTATATCCTTGTATAACTAATCTAGAATTATTTCTAACTATATTTCTAGCTTCATTTAGCTTATTTTTGAACACGCATTTGGTTCCTATAGTAAATGAATAATTAGGTCTATCTACCGATTTCCAAACTTTGTTTCTTTCAAACTGGTTTAATTCTTCTTGCATAGCTATCACCCAAAATTAATCACTGATTGCATCATTAATATTTTTGTGTTTAATCTGTGAAATAAAATCTTGATGTTCAACCTGGTTTCTCAGAGAAGCTCTAGTTTGAGTCCCTCTATTTAAATAACCTACTACAACATACAAAGGATGATTTTTGAGAGTTATAATACCTCTAGGAAGAGTTGAAATAGACTCATCTTTAATGTCTATAGGTTCAGATTCACTAGGCTCAGATTCCAGAAAATTTACAGAACTGGTTGTTTTCATAGGGATATTATTGTCTTTATCATTAAGATCCAGAATTGACATATCCTCCTCAAGATTTTCAAGAGAGTTTTTGGGTTCAAGTGGATTAGTCTCATCAAATTTTACGTGAACATATTCTTCTACACATTTGGTTCTCTTATTAAATACTATATAGGCTTTACTATAGATTTAGTAACCTAGTAAAATTCCTTCATCAATTTTTGAAGAAAACTTTTCAAGATTATTCTTATTGTTAAGGATATAGAGTTTACAACCAAAAACTCTAAAGTAATTAACCTTAGGCTTCCTATTATTCCAATGTTCATAAGGTTTCTTCTTAAGAACAGGTCTAATCAAGACCCTATTGATAATGTAACAAGCTGTGTTAACAACTTCCGCACAAAAATAATTAGGCAAATCATATTCTTTGAGCATTGTCCTAGCAATATCTTGAAGGGTTTCACTTAACCTTTCCACAACACCATTACGTTGAGGTGTTCTAGGGGAAGATAAATTGTGAGTACAACCATTTTTTGAGAAAAAATATTCAAATTCATGATTCTCAAACTCACGGCCATGATCACTTCTCAAGGTCTAAATTTTAAATCCACTAATATTTTCTACAGACTTGGAGTATTTGATAAAATAAGAACAAGCTTCACTTTTGTGAGCCAGAAAGTATACCCAAGTGTACTTAGAAAAATAATCTACAAGAACATAAATATAGTGCTTCCACTTTAAACTTGAAACTCTTGATTGTCCAAACAAGTCCATGTGAACCAACTCAAGCGGTTAAGAAGTAGAAACTTCTTTCTTTGGTTTGAAAGAAACATTGTGTTTTTTCCCGTTTGACAGGGATTAAAAACATTGTTAAGAGGGAATTCCAATTTAGGTAAGTCTCTAACTAAACCTTACCTAGAAAGATTCCTAAGTGAATGAACATTACAGTGTCATAATCTTCTATGCCACAACCAGTATTCCTTTTGAAACACATTCAAACAAAAACATTTTTCCTAGCTAAAGAATCTAAACCAACAGCATATACATTCTCATTTCTAAGGGTAGTAAATATTAAATAATTTTTATAATTAAAAAAATTACATGCAATATTTTCAAATTTGGCATCGAATCCATCATCAAACCACTGAGAGATACATATCAGATTGTATTTGAACCCATCAACAAAAAGTACTTTTGAAATTAATACACCATTAGAGTTACCAATTTGGCCTAAGCTGACGATCTTACCTTTTTCATTATCACCAAATGTGACATGTACACCATCAAATTTAATTAGGATTTTGAAGAATGAGTAGTCTCCCATCATGTGTCTTGAACATCCGCTTTCCAATTACCATAGAGTTTTACAGGATCTCTTCAGACAATTTTATTGCAAAACAGATTAACTGCAGGGTACCTTTGGTACCCAGATTTTCTTGGTTCCTGAGAGGTTAGCAAGTAAAACTTTTGGAAGATATACTTCTATCAAAGATTTCCGGTAATCACTAGATATATTTTGAGTTATGAATAATTTTTTTGGTCCTTTAGTGAACTATTTTTCAATAAATGGTCCAGAACATGAACTAGCAGTGAACTATCCAAAATTTGAAACAAAGTTTGTTTTAATAATCCGTATATGTCCTATCTGATATCCTAGAGAAGTTGTATATTTTGAAGCAACCTATTTTCTTAGTAACTGAGTCAAGATATCTCTACTGGAAGTAAATGTTTTCAAATCCCTTTTTAATTGATCATTTAATAATTTGAGTTTGGTATTTTCATTCAATAGCCGAGCACATTTTTCTTTCTCAATATGTAGATTAGATTTGTAATTAGCATTTAAAGAATGTTGACTTTTCAATAATTTATATTTATCCTTGAGTTCATTAAAGGTATCTCCAAACATTTCACAGTATTCGAATAGTTCATCCTTTTTCATATTTTAATAACTGTTTGATTCACTGTCATTCTTAGAATAATAAGCATTATGTACAAGAGATTTGGGTGTTACCTCAGATATTTTTGTCATGAAGCACAAGTTTTCATATTTATTCTTTTAAATATCAAAAGTGTTATATCCACTTGAGCTGTCTTCTAAGGCAGTCCAAGAAGCTTTCATAGCCTTTTTATAACCCTTTCCCTTGCCTTCATACTTCTTAATAAATTTTATCTTGGGGCAATCAACGTTCACATGACCTTTTTGTTGGAAGTCATAACAAACTATATCATTTGTGTTATCATTCCATTTTCTGCCCTTTTTCCACTGTCCTTGATTATCATACCTTCCATTTTAGTTTGATTTTCTAAAGAACTTTTTCTTTCATTAGAGATTCTTGAATCTCTTAGAAAGATGATTCATCTCACCATCACTGTCAGAGTATGAGTCTTCACATGTGGAAGTATCTACAAGATCTTGAACATTTTCTTTTTCTCTATTCTTTGAGGTAGTAGTCTTGAATGCTATAGATTTCTACCTTGGTTCTTCATCTACTTCTTGATTCACCTTAAGCTATTATTCATACATCATAAGCTTTATAGTTATTTCCTTCACTAGTATCTTGCTTATGTCACAAGATTTACGGATAGAAACAGAAGTTTCTCCATTTTGCAGGTAGACAACGAAGTAGTCTCATAATCTGGTCCTTGATGTCCACTGGTCTCCCAACCAGACTCATTGTATTCACTATTTCATTAAACCATAGATACATTTTAGAAATAAGTCCATTAGGATTCATTTTAAAATTTTCATATTTAATAGTATATGTATTTAATCTCATTTATTTAACATTGGTTGTCCCCTCATGTGAAATAGCTAAAGTATCCAAAATTTCATATGCAGTTTTACAAGATGATATTCTATTGAATTCTTCGTCACCTAGATAACAGTACAAAGAATTAATTGCTTCATAGATATTATTATATGTTGATTTTTTCAATTGAGACCATCTGTCCCTAGTAGTAGTAGGAAATACATGTTGTTTTTCAATTGTGTCCCGGATTTCAGGTCCCATGCTCTCTAGATACATTTTAATTTTTAATTTCCACTGATCATAGTTATTACCATTATATAAAGGTGGCTTGTTAGTAGTATCACCCTCAACTCTATTATCCATTTTTAATTAGAATTTAAAGAACTAGAAATTTAGATATGACAGAAATTTTAAGATATTTAAGATATAACTAAAATCACAGTAAAAGAATTTGATAGGTTTCCCAATAGTACATGTAATAGAAAAAACAAACTAAGCCTCCCTCTGGTACTAAACGTTGGTCTGGGTAGATGACTCAATAGTGGGGTGAATTGGGAATCTAAAAAATTTTATTTTAAAAAAGTTTTCTTTACAAAAAAAATACCTCTATTAAAATAAACACAAATTCAGTTTTTAGTGAATTTATAAAATTATTGAAGGATCAATTTGTTTCAATAAATATTGATCGGTTCTAAACATTCCCAAACTAAGGATTAATAACACTTTTGAAACAAACCTACTGATACCAAACAGATGTAAACACTTTCTAAACTAACTATCAAAGATTATTTTATCTTAAAGCCAGAAATACAAAATAGATAAAAATATAAGATAAACAGCACAATGGATAAAACAAGAGGTCCAATCTCAAGCAGAGACTTAGTCCAATCTACTTGGTGATCACCTACCACCAAAAATTTTATATTAATAATATTTTTTTCCACACCCTGGATCGAGGTTCAAAATAGCACACAGGCTATCGAGGTCACAATTGATCTCTACCACAATTATTCATGGGGAAAAAATAAACAGATCTCACATTTCCACTTCCACAGTTCTATGTGGGATACAAGTAAAAAGGAGATTGAGAGTGGGGATATTTTTTATCATCAAGTTTAGACCAGGAGGCAATGTGTGAGATTCAAACAGATATACAAACTGCTCAATATAATAATGATGAGAACAAAACAGAGTTATAAAAGAGAATAGGATTTAGAATTCTCTGTGTGTTGTGTAGTAATGCTCTGGATTCAATTAATGCTAAGGAGATGATTTTGATTCCTCTTCTGAAAGTTGGACTCAAAATAGAGTGTCGCAGTTTCATGTGAAAGATTTCATCTCTTCTTTTTGAGGATATTCAGCGAGCTCTAGTAGGTAGTTTCTTGGTGAGATCAAGCTTTGAGTTCCCTATTTGTGTATTCGCACAATCATTATTTTAGTGTGTTCTTCATTCTATATGTGTGTATGTATATCTCTGTGTGTTAGTGTGTTTTCCACACTTTTTATTGAGCACTTATTGAAGTCCTTTTATACTTAAGTTATACTAGGCATAATGCTCTCCGCACGTGCATGTACCTCGTACTGTCTACGGATAGTCCTACAGAAAACATTAAATAATGTCAGAAACATCAATTTCTCTATATATGACCATTAGAGATAAATTTAAATTAATAAAATTGAAACAGTTATTTATGACTATCGATGAGTCATCTTCGGTTAGTTGTCTTCAATTTGGTAACATTGGTCTTTCGACTTCAGTGTGTCGACTTCGGTGTGTTGACATCGGTCTGTCAATCTTTGGTTTTTTCCAACTTCTGTGTGTCGACATCGGTGTTACGAATTCGGTGTGACAATCTTCGATCTGTCAATCTTCAGTTTTTCAAACTTTGGTTTGTTGACTTTGGTGTGACAATATTCGGTCTATCAATCTTCGGTTTGTCAAACTTCTGTGTGTCGACTTCGGTGTGACAATCTACTGTGTGTCAAACATCGGTGTGTCAAGGAATCAAAAAGATTGTGAAGTGTCTATCTTATAAAAATCATTACAATACTAAGTGTTATCCAAAAGTACTTGTAAAAATACACTTGTAAAAATACTTATTCAAGAATATAGGTTTTTGAATTATTTAAGTATATTTTTTTTATGAAATAGTTAATTTACGTAGGGATATTAAAATGGCATGAAATAGTAGAATCTGTATATTCACACTATTTTTGATTATGAAAACTAAATTACCATAGAGGGTCCAACATTAACCATTTTATTTATTGATAATTAAATTATTATTATTATACATGTTATTTTTTCTTTGAAATTATATATGGAATCATTTTATTGTCTGTTTATTGATTAAATAGAATGTGTTTTGGTTATCTATCATTCCATATTGATTGTGTGTTTTCCAGATTATTATATGGAATTTGTGATCAGTTATTTAACTTTTAATTTGTATTTATTCTTAGTGATATGTTATTGATTATGTTTTACTTACCCTTATAGAGTATTTGATCTCACCCTTATTTTGTTTCCTTCCCAAGGAATCCAAGAAGTGTACTTGAAAATATTTGTAAGAATATTCTATGTGGGTATAAAGTTATCCTAAAAAGGAAAAAATATTTTTTTAATTACATTACTTATTTTTTAAAAGAATTATCATGTATGTATATATTTTTCCTAGAATACTAAAATATTCGATTCATATGGATTTGATTCCTTTTAATCATGCCTATATAATGGTAGTAGACCCGAGATTTGGGATTACTATAGTTGGGCTTCTACAATAAATTTCAAATTCCCCCTACTAAGATTCTGAATTATTGTGTCCATTATTCCTTAAGAACCAAGTAATTGTACTTTCTTCACACTTAACACCTTCTCACACTGATCCACAATAAGAACTGGGCATTCCATGTACGATGTATCCATATTTAGATAATAATACTCGTAGTCTATTACATGTAAAGTATTAAACATGTACATATGGAGTTGATACACATGAAACACATCATATATAACATAGTAGAAAGGGAGAAATCCCACATAGTAATTTATAGTCATAATATTCTCATGAATCTAAAAAGTTCTAAAAAATATCAGAGCAATCTTTCCTTCTATACGCAAAGATTGATGCCCTAACTGAGGATTCACCCATTAAAAACTCTATTATTAACATAATACTCCAAGGGTCATCTCATCTGGTCGACATATGATCATGACCTACACTATGTGGTGTTCAAATAATTCATAATAAAATTCACTTTCTTAATGGTCTATTATTCCATGCTTGAACCATAGGAGAAACCTCCCCAACATAATGCCAACATAGCAATGAATAAACCGACCAGTTATAAATTGTATAGAATGGTTCAATCTGAATAGGGTATTAGAATCTATTATTTTATGTAAAATGAAACAATGATATATTATCATCTAAATATCCATAAAAATTTATAATTTATGCTTCTGTCATATCCTTCAATATATAGATTGGCCTATGTGATTTTCCATCAGTCTGCCGATGTTATGTGGTATTGAGTTTCCATATCGTAACCAATGAATTTAGGAATCTTTTCCAATAACATGATGAGAAACACATGTTTATGTTAGATATAATGATCAATAGAGATCAATGTATGGTTAAAATATTCTAAATATACATCTTTTATAGTTCATCCATGGAATGAGCCTCATATATTGGTAGTAAGTTAGAAACTTTCACCATCCGAAAAACTATCACACATACCACATTCAACTCCTCAGGGTTGGAGGTAACCCTATCATTAAGTCCATAATAATGTTGACCCACTTACACATTGGAATCATATGTGGCTCAATAAAACCACAAGGACACTTATTTTCAACCCTTACTTTCTTGTATTTAAGACATCATAAAACAAAACCAATGATGTACCTCATCTTTTTAGGCCACTAGAATTAACATTGGATGTAATAGTACATATTAATCATCCCTATATGATTTTTTGGATATTTAGTTACTCTCATAATCTACTCTATCAATGATTCTAGCACTATAATTGTAAAATCCCAAGTTTATTTAAATAAGAGATATTATGTTCGATAGTTTACACAGTACATAGAATCGAGCTTAAAAGAAAAACTGAATATTATTATTTAATATCCTAGCCATTAGAATAGAGGGAATGAATAGTGTTAACTAAATTATGAAAAAAATGTTTACAAATTTTTATATAATGATTCATTAGATACCAAATTAACATTAAATGAAATTAAAAACCAACTAAATATAAAGGACGACTGACTGAAAATTGTTTTTTATTATTATGAAAACACTTTTGAGGAAAAAGTGAGAAACCAAACATTAATAAACGAAGCATTTTTATGAAAAACTATTTAAACGTGTATAATTTCGTTTTAAAAATACTAAAATCACTATTTATGATTATATTAATGAAATATTAATTTAATATAATTTTTAAAAATAATCTTATTTGTTTTCTAAACATTAAATAAGAACAAATCCAATTTTACGAATAAAGGGGGTATTTTAAAAACAAAGGAATTTCTACCGCCTTTTGATAGAGACTCCTTTTAAAATATATTTTTTGACACTTCAATAAGTTATATATGTCAGAATAAACTTATTCTTTGGAAATGAGACATAAAATTCTACATTGGATAAATTTTTGGTATTTTTATGATGATATTTGTTTTTTATGAATAGTGAAAAATACTCCATTATAATTCAAAACTATTTTTCATCTAATTTATTTATATATTTATGTAGTCCTTATAATTGATTTTAGAATTTAGTTAAAGTGTTTATTTATAATTTAATACAATTTAGTTCATCATAATCAATTTCAAATTAAAAATAGAATTTCAAACATTTCAAACATTTGAATGTTTCACTTTAAAAACCCACTTTTTCATTTCATTTGCAGAATTAATTTTATATCCAATTTTCTAAATTATGTTAATTTATTTAGGTAAAATGGATTCCATATTTGGAATCCAAATTTATAAATGGGGTTTTATGGTCAATTTAATTTTTAGGTATAAAAATTTTAACATGGTAAAAACATTATTTACCGTTGTATAGGTAAAATTGTGACAAGGGTTAAAGTTAAAAGGTACAAGCATAACATACCTAAAAATTACAAAATTTAATGGTTGGTTGAGTTGTGTATTGACAATAACCAGAATGAAAAACATAGTATTAATGTTTAATTCATTTAAATTAATTCTACCTTAATGAGGTTAGCTTTTAATATAAAATAATCAATAAGTTAATCACTTGAAACCACCTCTCCTCAAGTATAAATACCACATCTAACCTCCCCATTTCAACACAAAAAGACTTTTTGTTCTATAAATATCTATAAAAACCACTCATAATCACTCTATAAATATTAAAGTGCTACTTGTATCACTAAAGTACCTAATACATGGTCATCATGGGTCTTTGAAGGAGATGATATTCAAGAGGTAATTTTCTCAAAGTACCTCTCATAATTTCTTTTCCTTTTCTAATTTCTCATCCCTCCATTCATCCATAAATGAATGAAAAATCTAGAATAATTTATATTGTATATTTTTATGTTTCTAATAGAATATATCATATCCATTTCATTTATCATCTCCTCTTATTCAAAGAAATGAAATTGTTCTCCATGTTATGCGGGTTAATCACCACTGTCAATAATAATTTTTTCATTTTCCATTACCACCTTCATGGATGGTCATAAAAATATTTTTATGAAATGTAATATTTTAATATGTATATTATAATATATTTAATATTATATAAATTTTATATTAAAAATTCTTTCATTATTTCCATATTATTATTATATGATAACTTTGTTTGGGACATGTGGACTATAGCCTCCTCAAAATAATGTGATTCATTCACACATCACATAGAATTTATTAAATAATGATTAATTAGAAATATATTATATAAATTAAATATTAATTCTGATATATTGATATTATATATTTATAAATATTTACATACATTTCATTTAATTTCACTCTTTCAATATGATAGGAAAAACGAAAATAGCCTTCATGGGTACGTATGACCTACCATCTCCATGAATAGTGTTTTTAGTTTGTCATCAAATATTAATATAAATACTTATATACTAAATATATAAGATATTTATATCATGTTTTATATTTTGGAGATAATTTTCTAATGACCACATGGATTATTGACATCCTACCAAGTGCATTTTTTATTCAAGTACTGAATATCAACAAAACATCTGACATAAACTTAAATAACTATGTAATTGTGATGAAATGGTAAGAAATGATATAAAAGGATTAATAAACTTTAAAAGTGTTGTAAATAATGTTTAAATAAACCTAATTTTATTATTTAGGATTATAAATTTCATACGAGACAAGTTAGACTCGAGGTAAGGGAATTTCTTAACATAATTTCCATTCTTTGGGTTAAACTTCTACTTCTTGATTATGTTGTACTATCATTATGTGATAAATAACTTTTGGATATATTTTATTATATTAATACTTAATTTATGTGAATTTATAGTTAATAAACATAATTGATCTATTGTATTATCAAAAAATATTTGTAAGGAAATTTGTCTCAATATTCTTTCATTGAGGCATATTGTGATGTTATGAACCTTTATTATCATATATGGTGTATATATAACCATTTAGTCATGTTATACCAGGAAATAATATATTCTCATGATATATAATTTTTTTAATGTTAAAATTTAATGATATTTTTTTTCATTTGATTCTCAAGTGGTATGTGACTCTATAACTAAAACAACATTTTCAATATTTTAATGATTTACTCTTATAAATATTTATCATTAATGCACAATGTTTTAAAAATGGTTTTAATAATTTATTTACATGTACATTAATGTTTTAAAATTATAATTCCTTTTAAATGTGTCTAAGTGTTATTGGACACTATGATCCAAAAGTATACTTTTTAAATGTTTTAATTGTATTTTAAAAAATGATTGATTATTCCAATAACTTGGATTGTTTTTTAATATATATGTCCTCAAATGAATTCATAACTTTTATGTCACTTTAATGTATTGAGTTAAATTTTAATAGATTAAAATTTTATTTCAAAATAAATTGTTTTCATTTATGAGTGCGCATCATTGTAAAAATGAAATGTGATTCCAAATTGGAAATGTTAAATTTTATTTATTATTGTTTTATGTGTTATGATTATGTTATGGTTCTTAGGATTTTTTTTGTATAATGATGGTTTCATGATAAACCAAGGGAGGGTGAGCCCATGATATCTCTAAAATTCATTGGGTAACGATAAAAAGTTAAACAATAAGGATTCTACTATGAGATTTAGGGAATATACAATGACGGGTATTCCAAACATAACCACGAAGGTTACTCCCTATGTAGATGTGAAAGCAAAATTTTAAGTATGATATGGATGCCACAAGTTACATTTACGATATATCATTTCTAAGAATTATTTTCAATAATATTATGATTTCATGATGTATGTTAAATAAAATATATTTTTATGGGTGAAAAGTATGATTTTGTGAATTTTTTTTCTTAAGTCTAAAATATTTATGGATAAACAGGTTCATTCCTTATTTTATATCACTTACAGAGATTTTTTTATCATACCATGTTTTTGAGATATTTTCCATAGGATATAAGTATGGGTTATAGAAAGTAATATGTTAAGAATATTTTTATCAAGAAAAAAATCATGTTTTATTTTTGAAGTTAATATTTGGGATAAAATGGATACCGTTTTGGTAGTAACCTCTTGTATGATTATGGGATGTTATGTAATAATGTTTTCCTAATTATATAAAAATATAAAATTTAAATGATCCTCAATGTGAATGAAATTAAATTATTAACAAAACTCAAAATTATATAATGTTTATGGATGGGGCCATATAGTTTGTCTTAGAGATTGGTTTTGATAAATATAGAGGTTTGGGTGTTATTTAAGCATTGGATAAATTTTGTATATAACCATAATGGTTAGCATATTAGAAATATTAATAGTTTCTTAAAATAAATTGAACAAGATTTGGATAACCTGAATAAGTATATATTAGTGTTTATATTCCTCATATGATAGTATATGATGATTTTATTGGTAAACTCATACTAACCATTTCGATATTAGTAAATGGATGGATCCAGAAGGTACTAAAGTAAAAATGGATTTGAAGGAAAATGTGGTGGTTCTATGAATAAGAAACTTAATGAAATGAATGATGCAATGAAAACTCTTGTGGTTATTATAAAAAAACTATCTGAAGTGATGATAAACAACATGAACCTTTGTGAGTTTTCTAATACATCATATATGATAGAAATGAATCCATGTGGATGTTCCGGTAACATTGATCATAAATAAAAATACATAAAACAAAATATGTTCCAAGAAAGTGGAAAGCAACACCAAGGAAAATGTATTAAAGGGATGCGAAGATGTTTTTGATGTGGAAATGGAGGTTATAAAACAAAAATCTTCTAAGGAAAAAGGAAGAATTCAATTGCCTCCAAGAAAGGGAAATATGTTCTTCCTGAGTTATCAATTGAAGGTTTTAAATGTGGGTAGTATGGAAATTATGAAAATCAATGTCCTATAAAGAAGTATCATGAATGAGATCATCCAGAGGAAATTTGAAATTACATACGAAAGGTATGTATTATTTCTTGACTGATGCCATTATTAAATCTTAGGACATGATTCATATTTTTGTTTTTAGGATTAAATAATTAATAAATAAGATAAAAAATCATGGTTAAAGGATCATGGATAATTTAGAATGTCTAAGATGTATACATTTTATGAATTCGAGAGTTATGTTTGATATATAGAGAATGAAATGTACAAAAGCATTAATTCTCATTTGGTGATGGGATTACATTGGAAGACTTTTGTTAGTATGTTTAACCATGAAGTTTGTTATGTGAAAATTTTATTCAAGGAATAATTATCTATTCTTGTGTGAAAATAATTATAAAGGTATAGATAACATTTGGAGTTTATATAATCCTTGATTTTTATATAATTATGGAATATTAAATTTTCAGTTTCAAAATTAAAGGCAAGAGATAAACATTGAGGATAAAACATGTTATGGTTTTTTTTGAGGATTTTAACATATTTTTGGAAAGTTATAAAAATTATACTGTGTTAAGAAAAGGAAGACTTGTAGGAAGGGCAACAACCCATCGTTTCAGATAAGGCTTCAGGAATCAATCCCAGAAATGAAGTGAGACAAGGATTTATTTTTTACCACTACCCTATATGAATTACCTATTTATTATGAATTATTCATTTTAGTTAAATGATTTTATGTATTAATAATAAATTTATTTGTGAGGAATATATTTTATCATGTATATTACCATGGTATTAGAAAATGATGTAGTGAATAAGTGAATAATTTTATTTTGGAATACATTCACTATTTTGGGAACCCTATATAATAATGGTAAATAGAATAAAAGAGAATTTTATTTTTGTAATATAGGTTGAATTATATTTTGGAGTAATCTATGATGGAATTATGGTGATACTAGTTATTAATGGAAATAGTTAGAGTAGCTTGAATATTATTAGGGAAATTAATTTTTATGTGAGACTTCAAGAGTAATTGATGATATTTGGAGGTAAATGCTAAAATTTATCTTGGAGTAATATGCATTCAAATAATTTGGATTTTGGGTTTAGATATTAGTTTATATTATTTTAAATAATTTTAATCCCAATAGTTTATTGAATCGTATATATAGAACTTGGGTATTACTATTGAATTTTGGAGGTTAAAAGTAGTTTCCATCATACAGTGGTTTATTGTTTTTGGAAATAATCTTCCCCAGAACAAACCATTTTTGTTTTGGTTATTGTCTAAAGATAAGATAAATATATAGATCATCTTTTTGTATTATTTTATTATCTAGAGGATGATTATAGTACTTCCTATGTGACCAAGTCACCTTGAAGACACATAATTTGTAGGAAAATATGGGTTTTAGGTAGAAATTGATTAATGTATGGAACTCCAAATGTCACGAACCAACCCAGGTCGACCCTGAACCGGTCACTCGAGCCGGTCCATGACATGGATTGAGAGGCGTTCCCGATCCTCCTGGGATGGGGAAAAACACCAGGGGGTCATAATTAAATCATTGGGAATGATTTTCCAAATGAAAATAAATAAAGTAGTGGAAAGAAAAAAAATACAATAAAGCAAGGAAAACAAATGACAAA
This sequence comes from Viscum album, assembly GCA_963277665.1. NCBI lineage: Eukaryota > Viridiplantae > Streptophyta > Magnoliopsida > Santalales > Viscaceae > Viscum > Viscum album. The sequence continues at coordinate 83,168,601 of OY728122.1, forward strand.
AAAGGGAGAATAACCAACAACTGCAAACTAACCTAACCACAACCAAAACTCCTCACAACTCCATGAGTCACTCACCAATCCACAACCACCTCTCGCCCACGACAAGCAAGCTCAATAAAAACTAGCAACAAAACTAAAAATAGGAAAACACTATGGGCGTGAGTATTAAAACTCAGTAGGCATTCCCAACAAACTATTCCAAATTCACTAGAATTAAATAAAGAACTTAGTAATTCCAGGTTTGAACTAAATTATATAAAATATTAGTTTCCACACACACTTCAATTTCCAAAACATGTAACAGCCCATTACCCTTTTTAATTTAAAAACAAGTTTAATGTCTGAAAGAAACATGTGGATTGAATTTTAAAACATTTTTGTGAACAATTTAGAAATCCAAATTTCAGTTGTTGGAAAAAAAGGAAACCCACAAACAACATACAACACACACTAAGGGCAATGGAAAAAGTGGCACACAGGGGCCAACAACTGAACTAGACCTCTCAATCGTCAGCCACATACAAACAAATAATAAAGGAAACATGGGTCAAACCTAGGAGCTCGTGAACAATCCAGAACATACAATACATGTGACTCATCCTGAAAGCATGCCCTAACTTGATGACGTCATAATGCCCTAATGCTCGGCATAGGCCTACACGGCATAACCGAGGGGACCAATCCCAATAGCAGCAATAACTCAGTATTCCCCTGCTATGGGGCCACTAGCCAGTGCATAATCTAAACTAATGCATCAACCATTCTCAGAAGATTCACTCACTATGCCAGGTTCCCATGTCAACACATGCAATAAAAAGGGGTTCATCTTGAATGTAAATCAATCAGTCCTGAGGCACATATATCACACCCAACTCACACAATCAACACACACCAATGATCACCCCTCAGTAACTCTAATGTGAGTTTTCCCAAAATAATTTATTTTATTAAAGTTCCAGATGGGCCTTCACCAAAATTAATGAAAAACCTCATTTTCAAGAAAACCCAAAACACTTGTTTAGAAGAAAACATTTATCATTAAAAATAGAACTACATATGAAATTCTGTGAATTATATTTAAAGTCCAAACTGGCATTCTTTCGCTTCTAGGTGTCCGCTCATCATGAAAATATTTCAAGTGTCATGTATAAAATAAACTGATATTTTTACACCAAATAATCATTTAAAAATTAATTATCTTATATGATTTCAAAATTATTAAAATTAATAAAACATCAAGAAATTAATAAATTCTAAATTTAAAGTTGAATGCAGTGGGGGACCTACCTCGGCTCACTGTCCAAACATAATGGCGCGGCATGGCTCATGCAGGCATGCCAGCAAGCGAAAGTTGTTGACCACAATATCACGGGGTTACCTTGAAAATGCGCTGCAAAAAACACACAATAAATAAAATAACACAAACACAGACTTAAAACCATCCAAATGAGCAAAAAATGCAAAAGAACCACCTCGAAACAATTTTCAAAACATAACTCGCACCATTTGTACTATTTAATAAGACACTTTAAAATTTATAAAACAATTCCAAAGATAAAGTCATGACTTTACACACCCAAAACAAATTTCCCACATTGATCGTACTATTCACACATTTTATAAACCACATAAACAATTTATAAAATACATTCAAGGGGCATGACAAAAGAGGTACATATAAAATCCATCCCATCTCCTAAAAAAACATTTTCCAACATGCGCACACGTTCGCCGCTTTCAAAACCACATCTCACACCCCATATACAACCTACAATAGGTAAACAAGAAGCAAGAGAAGAATTATAAAATTATTAAACTATGTCATGGTCAACTATTTATTCCACTAGAAACAAGAAACCATAAGAGATCAACGCAATTCTAAATTTAAAGTTAAAGGCATAGGGGCATTACCTCAAATGATGAAGAACGTCTGAAAAACGGTGCAAAACCCCATGAGCACCTCAAACGCATCTGAGAGAAGCTGAAATTTGACCCGACACACCAAAAATAGTTACACCATTTAAGTATTTGCGCACCTAAATTAAAATTGATGGGGTTTGTGCCTGCCGGAGGGAAAGGGGGGTCGTGGGTCGTGGGTGGTAGGAGGCTGTAGTGCGAGCAGGACAACGTGATAGTAATGCGGAGGCTGGGAGGGAAAAGCATGGGTAGGCCAAGGGTGTGTAGGGATGTTGGAGGTCAAGTATGAAGGGGGGTCACGGATGAGGCCGGTTGGCCAGCGGCACGACATAGGGTCAGCAGGCAAGGTGCTGGGAAAAAAGGGCATGGAAGAGGCTGGTGTAGGAACAGGGGCAAGGATGAGATGCAGGCTGGAGGCATGGGATGAAAACCTGGAGGCGATTTGGTGTTGTGCGTTGGGAGCGGAGTAGCTGCAGGATGGGCGAGGGTGGCGGTGTTGGGCAAAGGCGATGCTCGGGGTGAGGTGGTGCAAGGGTTGAGAGAGAGAGAGATAGAGAGGCGGAGGGTTGGAGCATTGGGCCTGGGCGCAGTGGCTTGAGGGCGAGGGAGTGAAGGTTAGGGATGAGATGTGTAGGGCAGAACCAGGGGTAGAGGGGTACCATCTAGTTTATGGAGGAAAGGGGAAACCGGGTATATAGAGTTTTCTAGGATTTTTCTTTTCATTTTAATTAAAATAGTTATAATAATATTATTATTACAAAAAATTATATTTGTATTACCAATAATAATATTAAAAATAATAATATAGAAAATAATAATTCAAATACAAGTAATAATAATATAAAGAATAATAATAAAACAATAATAATAACAATAACATAATATTATTATTATTAACAATTTTTTTTTAAACATAAACCAATTAATTATCAAATTATGGAAACCGGGTACCCGTGTGCTCATCGCACAACTTAAAAAAAAGCGCATGCAAATTGCGCGCCTCAACGCAGTCTGCTTGGGCACCCACACAGGCACCTGGGGCGATCATGTGGCTACAGCCTACCATGTGGTGACCGCGCACGGGCTCGAAACCCGTAAAAAATATTAAATGACAAAACTTTTAATCCAAGATCGAGCCCAGACCTTGGCGTGAGAACCTGGAGCCACGAATTAAATAAATAAAAATGAAATAATGGTCGGGGTGTGACAATTCTCCCCACCACTGACACTTTCTGCCCCCAGAAAGTCACTTATCTGAATGATGGACCAAAAAAGAATCCATGCCCAAAATAAAACCAGAAGAAACCACAACATAAGAGAATGGGAGAACATGAGAGGGTTCTCCCCACCACAATAACTCAACTAGTGTGGAAATTCTAAGACCCAAACATACCACCCTGGGAGGGGGGGCAACACGAAAAATCCCAATCGATCCAAACTAACCTCTATAGCACAAGAAAAACAACACCTCCACAAAAACTTGTAACTCTTGACTTAGACCAAAGAAAGACCGAAGACTAGAGAAAAATCTCAGGGAAGAACTTAACCCAAGTAGTAAACCCGAGAAAAACCGCAAGCCTAGACTCCTACGCTGGCACTTACGTCTCCAAACAAACACAGCTAAACCAAGATTGACCCATAAAAGGGTTAATCAAACTCTTAAGAAAAACAAACAACACAAAAAACCCTAACCTGAGAAACAAAACTGTTTAGATTAAAATAGAGCATGTTCTTCATAACTCCATGACAAAACAATGAACTTTGAACAATTTCAAGACTTTAACAGTAGAAAAAACACAAGAACGAAACGACTTTAAATGTTCCACCACCAACACGGAACACGAAACCCGAACTGAGGCTTCACACCCCAGGCAACTCCTGACTGCGTGCATGCTTCACCCCAAGACATGTGGCTGGGGATCTGATGGTTGAAGCATCATCTGCCTCACAGTAAGACACTAGAAATTTCTCGAATCACAGCATCTTTTTTAGGCTATGCTTCCTACAAAACTTCTCCAAGTGACCCAGACAGCCACAATGATGACATGTCTTTGGATGGATGCGACATGACAACTTCACATGCCCGAACCGGCCACACTGGTGGCACACCACTAAACGGTCCAATGAACTGGAAGCCGTAACCATTGTATAGAAATACTTAGGGATAGGTCCCTCTGGCCCACCCTACTCGCTAGATGGGGAACCTTGACGAGCAACTGGATACATTGAATTACCAACCATCTCCGCTCTGAAGACCAACTTAGTTAGAAACGCCCCATCCACCAACTTTTTGAAACGAGGGTCCCTGGAAGGGAGGACCTGCTCCATGATCTCTAGACGAAGTCCCTTGATGAAGAGAGAAGTCTTTATCAAATCCTATGATGCTACCTCCAGAGAAAAGGACACAAGTTCCTTGAAATGGTCAACATATTCCTTCACCATCCATTGGTCTTGTTGAATACACACGAGCTCTTCCCTTCTCTTCGTCTTCACTTATTCAGGTATAAACCATCAGATGAATAATGTTTTAAAGACATCCGATGTCATCCTTACTTGCATTGATGGTGGGGCGAGAAACTCCCATACGTCCAGATATGGACCTTCAAATAGTCCCAAAACAACACACACTCTGATAGCTTCGTAAGTTCCCAACATCCTAAAAGAACACTCGACCTCTTCAAACCACATAACTACCTTTAACTGACCCTGGTGACCGTTAAGTATAGACAAAGTCTGAGAAGGACCAAAAATTGGGCATGACTTATCAGAATCTTTGGGGACCTTTCTAGGTGTCATGTTCTGAACAAAATATAAAACACAGAGCCAATACCAATATCATGATGAATAAATTTCATGGAATGATCATTCATCCAAAATAACCAGCTCAAAACAAACAAGAAAATTCAAACACAACTCAAAAATTCATCTTCCAAAATCCCCTTTCAATTTTTGATTTCAAAACCCCCTTCCTTTAAGGCCACTTTCCAAATACCCAAACCCACTTTTCAAACCAAATTCAATTTTTCAAAAATAATTTCCCTTTTTGAAATCACTTTAGAAAAACAAGGTCAAGCCTTTACTTCCAAGTGAACACCCCAGTAATCCCATAAACCATTGCACATGTCTTCATCTTCTTTCATCCATATGCACCAACACACACTTCCCATGCATTCCCTCACATGTGAAAAAGTTCATAAAGAGCACTAGAAGTTGCACCCAAACCATATCATTACCAGTTACAAGTGACCACCAGATTTTATACAAAGAGCATTAAATTCTTTTAAAAAATCCATTTCACAAATTTAAATCCATTTAAAAGAAAACGTCCTCATTTCAAAACCCCTTTTTCATTCTCAAAAGTGAACTTACACCCACAAGAACCAAGATAATACACAACTTGCATCGAAACACCAAAGAGAGGGAGTAGTAGTCATGCATAACCTAGGGACATGGTAGAGGGCCTTTCCCAAGTAAGCATCAACGACTAAGAAGAACCTAAACCATGTACGCAGACTCCACATGGGTCACTACTCCATGCCGAATCACAATGTAACATCGAGTTGCCTCCATTGTCATCCCTCAATCCAAACCAAATCAAAATGAGACAAGAACTCAATTCTCAGACTACCCCTGGAGACTCGAGGTTCGGAAAGAGAATGGCTTCATGAAGTCCCTCTCGTACCTTCCTCTCGAGTCCCGACAGTCCTAATCTTCATATACTGGACACCCCAAATAACAAGGGCCCCCTTTGATACCATTTTTTCACGAACCAACCCAGGTCAACCCTGAACCGTTCACCCGAGCCGGTCCATGACATTGCCTGAGAGGCTTTCCCGATCCTCCCGGGCTGGTGACAAGTACCAGGGCATCAGAATTTAATCATTGGGAATGATTTGGACCAATGAAAATAAATAAATCAGTGGAAAGAAAAAAATAGAATAACGTAAGGCAAACAAATGACACGAAAAAGGGAGAACAACCAACAACTGAAAACTAACCTGAACACAACCAAAACTCCTCGCGACTCCAAGAGTAGCTCACTAGTCCACAACCAACTCTCGCCCATGGTGAGAAAGCTCAAGTCAAACCTGTAACAAAACTAAAAATAGGAAAACACTATAGGCTTGAGTATTAAAACTCAGTAGGCATGCCCAACAAACTATTTCCAATGCACTACCTTTAAATAAAGAACTTACTAATTCCAGGTTTGAACTAAATTATATAAAATATGGGTTTTCACACACACTTTCATTTTCAGAACAAGTAACATTCCATTTCCCTTTTTAATTTAAAAACAAGTTTAATGTTCGAAAGAAACAGGTGCATTGAATTTTAAAACATTTTTGTGAACAATTTAGAAATCCGAATTTCAGTTGTTATAAAAAAGGAAAACTACACACAACATAGAACACACAAAAAGGGAAATGTAAAAGGTGGCACAGAGGGGCTAGCAACCGAACTAGACCTCTCAATCGTATGCCACATACAAACAAATACTAAAGGAAACATGGGTTGAACCTAGGAGCTCATGAACAATCCAGAACATACCATACATGTGACACATCCTGAAGGCATGCCCTAACTCGATGACGTCATAACTACTGAACGCTCGGCATATCCCTACATGACCTAACTGGGGGTCCCAATCCCCATAGTAGTAATAACTCAGTGTTCCCCTACTATGGGGCCACTAGCTAGTGCGTAATCTAAACTAGTGCAGCAATTGTTCTAAGAAGACTCACTAACTATGCCATGTTCCCATGTCAACACATGCAATAAAAAGGGGTGCATCCACAATGTAAATCAATCAGTCACAAGGTACAAATATCACACACAACTCATGCAATCAACGCACACCAACGATCACCCATCAGTAACTCCAATGTGAGTTTTCCCAAAATAATTTATTTTATTAATGTTCTATATAGGCCTTTCACCAACTTTAAAGAAAAACCTCATTTTCAAGAAAACAATAAACACTTGTTCAGAAGAAATAATTTATCTTTAAATCCAGAACTACATCTGAAATTCCGTGAATTGTGTTTAAAGGCCAAACTAGAATTCTTTCACTACTGGGTGTCTCCTCAACATGAAAATATTTCAAGAGTCATGTATAAAATAAACGGCTCTTTTTACACCAAATATTCATTTAAAAATTAATTATTTTATATGATTTTCCATTTATTAAAATTAATAAAACATCAATAAATTTGTAATTTCTAAATTTAAAGGTGAGTGTAGTGGGGGACCTACCTCAGCTTGCTGTCTAAATACAGTGGTGTGACCCACCTCATGCAGGCATGCAAGAAAGCAAAATATGGTTACCGCAATATCATGGGGTTACCTTGAAAACATGCTGCAACAAACACACCATAACTAAAATCACACAAACACGGACTTAAAACAATCCAAACGAGAAAACAATGCGGGAGAACCACCTCAACAAAATTTTCAAAACATAACTTACACCATTTTTACTATTTAATAAGACACTTTAAAATTAATAAAAAAATCCCAAAGAGAAACTCACGGCTTTACACACCCAAAACCAATTTCCCACATTTCTCTCACTGTTAACACATTTTATAAAACCACGTAAACAATTTATAAAATAAATTCATTGGGCATGACAAAAGAGGTATGTATAAAATCCAACCCATCTCCTAAAAAAACATTTTCCAACAGGTGCACACCTTCAACCATTTCAAAAACACGCCGCGCACCTCATATACAACCCACAACATGTAAACAAAAAGCAAGAAAAGAATGCTAAAATTATTAAACAACGTCATAGCCAACTATTTAATCCATGAGAAATAAGAAACCACAAGAGATCAATGAAGTTATAAATTTAAAGAAAAAGGAAGAGGGACATTACCTCAAACAATGAATAACATCTGAAAAATAGTGCAAAACCCCATGCGTACCTCAAATACATCCATGAGAAGCTGAAATTTGACCCTACAAACCGAAAATGGTTTCACCATTTAAGGATTTTGGAACACAAATTAAACTCTAACCACGAAATAACCTTACGTCAAAGGAAGGAGGAAAAAATACCAAAGAGGGGGGTGGGGTGCTAGAGAGGTGAAACCGGACAGGGGTTGTGCGCACCGCAGGGAAAGGGGAGTCGCAGGTCGTGGGTGGTAGGAGGCTGGAGTGTGAGCAGGACAGCGGGATAGTGCTGCGGAGGCCGGGAGGGAAAAGAGGGGGCTGGATGAGGGCACGTAGGGATGTTGGAGGTCAAGTATGCAGGGGTGTCACAGATGAGGTCAGTCGGCCAGCACCACGACATAGGATTGGTAGGTGACGTGCTGGGTAAGAAGGGCATGGAGGAGGTTGGTGTTGGCAATGGGGAAAGGCAGAGATGTAGGCTGGAGGTGTGGGATGAAAACCTAGAGGCGAGTTGGTGTTGGGCGCTGGGAGCGGAGCAGCTGCTGGATAGGCGAGGGCGGCAGTGCTGGGCAAAGGCGATGCTCGGGGTGAAGTCGTGCAAGGGGCTAGAGAGAGAGAGAGAGATAGATAGAGGAGGATGGTTGGAGCGTTGGGCCTGGGCGTGACAGCATGAGGGCAAGGGAGCAAAGGTTGGGGATGGGATGTGTAGCGCAGAACCAGGGGGAGAGGGGCGCCGCATAGTTGATGGGGGAAGGGGAAACCAGGTATCTAGGGTTTTCTAGGATTTTTCTTTTCAGTTTTATTATAATAGTAATAATAATAATAATATTACAAATAATAATATTAGTATTACCAATAATAATAATAAAAATAATAATGTAAAGAATAATAATGCAAATACAAGTAATAATAATAATAATAATAGTAATATTAATATAAAGAATAAAAATAAACCAATAATAATAACAATAACATAATAATATTATTATTAACAACTTTTTTTTAAAACATAAACCAATTAATTATCAAATTTTGGAAACCGGGTACTCGTGCGCTCATCACGTAACTTAAAAAAATGAGCATGCAAATTGCGCACCTCAACGTAGTCTTCTTGGGAACCCGCACAAGCAGCTGGGGTGATCGTGCGGCTACCGCCTACCGTGTGGTCACCACGCACAGGCTCGAAACCCTCTAAATAAAATTAAACTACAAAGATTTTTATCCAAGATCGAGCCCGGACCTTTGTTCCAGAAATCGGAGCCAAGAATTAAATAAATAAAAATGAAATTAAGGTCAGGTGTGACACTAAATGTCATGTATGTATATTTCCTTATGATCATAGTCTAGGTAGTAATATAATTTTTCAACTCTTTGAAAAGGATCTTGAAGAAAAAATGTTATACACTTACATTTTTCAACAGACTTTTCCCCATCACATATTTATGGTATTGGGATTGTTAAAATTCCACGATAATGTTTCCGATCACCCTATATTGGTCTATGATAGTTAGTTTAATCTTCCATATCAATGTTTTCCAACATGGAACCCCAGTATCTGTTACTAAGGTGATCTTTGTACTTATCTTTCTTTCTTTTAAATTGGTTGTTTTATTAAACCTTCTTCCATTGTGGGATTTACATAAAGTTATTTTGAAAATTCAAACCTTAGTTACTAAACCTGAATTCAAATAGTTAGGATGCAATTTATTAAATGGGGGGATGTAACATCACATGTTTAAAAAAAGAGACAATATGTTCAATAACAAACATGATACACTACATTGTGCTTAAAAGAAAAACAAAACATTATTATTTAATAGTCTAGATGTTAGAATGGAAGGAATGAATAGTGTTAACATATTTTCTAAAATATGGTTTATTCTTGTTTATATAATGATTCATTAGTTACTGAATTAACTTGAAATGAAACTAAAAACTAGTTGAATATAAAGGATGTATTTTTATGAAAAACTATTTAAATGTGAATAATTGGGTTTAAAAAATAATAAAATCACTCTTTTTGGATTATATTAATGAAATATCTATTCAATATAATATTTAAAATTCATCTTATGTGTTTTATAAAAAACATATAAAACAAATCTGATTTTATGAATAAAAAGGGTATTTTTAAAAAAAATACATTTTTTCCGCCTTTTGATAGAGAACCCATTTAAAATATAGTTTTCAGAATATTTATAAGTTATATTTCAGAAAATAAACTTCTTCTTCAGAATAAGGTCATAAAATTTTACTTTGGATAAATATTTGGTATTTTTTATGATAATATTCATTTGTTAATGAATAATGAAAAATATTGCATTTTAGTTCCAAATAGTATTTTAATATAATTTATTTATATATTTATGTTGTCCTTATAATTGGTTTTATAGTTTAATTAGACTATATTTTTATAATTTAATCAAATTTATGTCATTTTAATCATTTTAAAATTGAAAATTGATGTAAAATCATTTCAATCTTTTGAACATTTCTCTTTAATAACCAAATTTTTTGTTATGTCTGCAAAATTAATTTTAAACATAATATTCCAAATTATGTTAATTTAATTAGATAAAATTGATTCCATATTTGTAATTATTGTGTCCAAATTTTTTTAAGGTATGTTTCATTTTTAGGTATAAAAATTTAACCATGGTAAAAAATTTATTTACTGTTGTATAGGTAAAATTGTGACAAGGGTTAACTTTAAAAGGTAAAAGCATAACATACCTAAAAATTGAAACATTTAATGGTAGGATGAGGTGTTTATCAATACTAAACAGCCTAAAATCATTAAATTAATTTATATTTTATTTAAATTAATTCCACCTCCTTGTGGTTATCTTTTAATATAAAACAATCAATAAATTAATCACTTGAAGCCACCTCTCTTCAAGTATATATACCACACCTCACCTCCCCATTTCAGCCCAAAAATCCCTATAACTCCTAAAATATTTACCCAAACCACTCCTCCTTACTCTCCCCATATAAAAGTACTTCTGATATCACCAAATGACCAAATCCATGGTCCTCAAGGGTCATTCAAGGAGGGGATATTCAAGAGGGTTTTTTTCTCAATGTACCTCTCTTAATTTCTTTTATTTTTCAACATTCTCCCCACATACTTCGTCTATAAATGCATGATAACCCTAGAATCATGTATATACTGCAGTTTTATGATTATAATGTAATATCTCATATCCATTTCATTTATATCCTCCTCTTATTCAAAGAAACGAAATTGTCCTCCATGTTATGTAGGTTAATCGCCTCCGTGAATAATTTTTCTTATTCTTTTTCCATTACCGCCTTCATGGATAGTCATAAAACTATTTTTTATTTTAAAATAATATTTTAATATTTATATTATAACCTATTTAATATTCTTGAATTGTTATATTTAACATAAATTCATTGTTTCTATATTGTTGTTATACGATAACGTCATTTGGGGATGTATAGACTACTGCATCCTAAAAATGATGTGATTCATTCACAAATATAATGGAATGTATTAAAGATTGTTTTAGAAAAAATATATTATATAAATGAAATATTATTTCTTAGGTAATTATATTATAAATTTATATATATTTACATACATTTCATTTAATTTCTCTCTTTCAATACGACAAGAAATACAAAAATAGCATTCATACATATGTACGATGTACAGACTCCATGAATGGTGTTTTTAGTTCATATAAAAATATTATTATAAATTATTATTTAATTAATATATATTTTATTTATATCACATTTTACATGTATAAGATAATATAATTATGACCAAATGGACTATTGACATCATACTAAGATTATTTTTGACTCAACTAAAAAATATAGACAAAACATCTGGCATGAACTTAAATAGTCATGTAATTTTTTTACATGGTAATAATTGACATAAAAAAATAAACATGAAAAAGGTTATCACGAAATTATAAATTAACCCAATTTTATTATTTAGGAACATAAAGTACCTACGAGACAAGTCAGACATGAGGTAAGAGAATTTCTTAACCCAATTTCCATTCTTTGGGTTAAACTTCTACTTCTTGATTTTGTTGTGCCATGGTTATATGATAAATTAATTTTCAATATCTTATGTTTTATTTATAATTTATTTATGTGGATTTATAGTAAATACCCAAGGACTATCTATTAAATTAGAAAAATTATCTTTGTAAGGGACTTCGTCTCAATTTCCTTTCATTGAGGCATATTCTGATGTTATAAAGCATTATTATTCTATAAGTTGAATATATAACCATTTAGTCATGTTATATCATTAATTAATGTATTATCATGATATTATTCTTATTTTTAATATTTAATGAATTTTTAAATTTGTTTCCCTAGTGCTAAGTGACTCTTTAACTAAAATAATGTTTTAAATGTTTTAACAATTTATTCATCAAAATCTATCTCATTAATGCCCATATTTTGAAAATGAATTTTAGAATTTAGTATAAGGAAATTAATGTTTTAAAATTTTAATTCCATTTAAATGTTTCTATGTGCTATGGGACACCTTGACTCAAAATTATTCTTTTTAATTTTTTTAATTGTGTTTTAAAAATCGATTGATTATTCCAATAACTTGGAATGTTTTATAACATATACATCTTGAAATAAATTTAAAAATTTTATGTCACATTAATGTCGTGATGTTAATTTTACATGTTTAAAATTTTATTTCCAAATAAATTGATTCATTTATGAGTTCACAACATTATAAAAATGAAATGTGATTGATAATTTGAAATGTTATTACCCCTTTATGCTTGTTTTATGTGTTACGATTATATTATGTTTCTTGGGACTTTATTATGTATATGGGATTTTCTACAATAAAATAAGGGAGAGTGAGTCTGTAATAGATCTAAAATGAATTGGGTTATTATATAGAGTTAAATTATAAGGTTTCTCCTAAGAGGTTTTGTGAATATTCTATGATGGGTATTCCAAGCGTAACCATGAACGTTACTCCCTATACAGTTGTGGAAGCTAAAATTTATGTATGATATAGATTATAAAATTTACCTTTATTATTTATGAATGTTAAAATGTATTTTTAGTAATATTATTATTTCATGTGGTATGTTGAAGATCTTATGTTTGTATGGGTGAAAAGTAAGATTTTGTGAAATTTTTCTGTTGAGTTTAAAATATTCACAGACTAACAGTTTCATTCCTTATTTTTTTTATCCCTTACAGTGATTTCTGTTCTCATCCCACATTTTTTAAAATTTGTACACAGTTTTTAATGATTTGTAAGTGAAATGAGTAAGTTAAGAATAATTTTTCAAGAAGATAAATCATTTTTTATTTTAAAAGTTTTATATTTTTGAAAATGTGGATATTATTTTGGTAGTATCCTCTTGAATGATTATTGGATGTTATGTATTAATGATGTCCTAATTCATTAAATATCTAAACATTAAAATATCCTAAATGTGAAAGAAATTAAATTCTTTACTGAACTAAAAATATGAAATGTTTACATATGGGGCCCTTATAATAATCCGACCATGAATGGTAATCACATTATCATCCTCTATTGAGAATCATAAAACTAGGTCACAACCTTTGAGTCATTCTCACATCCCCAAACACTCAGGAATGAACTCTTTTACAATCCTCACCCATTAAACAAATGATTATGTTATAATAAAAGGCTACATGTACGGAATCCATGATCCATAGATGTACCCAGAAGCCTTTACACTATCAAACTCTTCCGACTCCATTCCTCTAGCAATGGTAATTGACTAAGATCATGCATTCCTAAAATTTAACTTCTAAAATCATGTGAAAAAAAATTACATTTATATTGATCATAGACCATGTAAAATTTAAATTTAATAAGATAATAAACCCAAATACATTACATTAATATCATATCTCAATAAGATATGATATATTTTATTCTCTTGTGGTTCGTGTAGATAAAAAACCTCCCACTAAAGAGATAATAACTCCAATATTTCAATGTGTGTACCAAAAAATCCATATCTAATTAATTGGTTGAGTAGTTCCTCTCATGGGTTCAAATATGACATGGACCACAATAAACTACTAGATCTCACTCATTAAACATCTTCTAACATATCCTTATGGGCATCAAAGAACATGGTTTAACCAATCTTAGGCCTTAGAAGAATCAAAATAATAGTATTCATCGGCCTCCTCTTCAGCTCAAGAAAGGCCTTCTCAAATAAAACAATCAATTAAAAATTCACCAAATTCTTGGTAGGGCCCATCATAATTACCTATAATTAGAAGAAATCCTAAATTAATCATCAGTAGTATTTATCTATTCCATGGGAATTCATGATCATAAAAACATTCCATGGGTGTACCCAAGACATCACCACTACCACCTTCTTTGAGTCTATAGAAATTAATGACATAGGGATCACATGAGAAAGGAATTATACCACTCATATATATAAGATAAACCTCAAAATATTGGAATAAATCCAATGTTATACGCGTAAACTAAACATGGTGTCTAGGTGTCTCACATGTAAACTAGAAGTTTTGGAATATATAAGGATATCATCAAAAAAGACCACAATGAAAGATTTGAGATATGTGTGGAGGATCTCCTTCATTAGAACCATGTAAACTGATATGTAATTTTTCAATATGAATGTAATGATAGGAATTTTTTTGGCCATATGAACTCCTTATTGTTGTCTTAGAAATTTCTACATCTATGAATTTCAAATTATAGTTTCCTAAGTGAAGATAAATCTTGGAGAACCAATACAATCCCTGAAACATATAAAAAGAATCATAAATACGGGGTATATGATACATTTTCTTCATCATCACCTGATTCATCATTCTTTAGTCAACACAGATACATAGACTACAATATTCCTTTTTAAAAAACAACACCATATCACCCCATGAAGAGGATCTTGGTATGATGAAACCCTTCATCTCCAGGTATTCAATCTAAATCATTGGTTCTCTCAACAATGATGGCTGCATATAATAATGAGGAATATAAATGGGTGGTGTTTTGATCCTTATTTCTATCTTAAAATATACTTCATAGATAGGATGATGTCTAGATAATTCATCCAGAATGACATCCTAGTAGAGATCAAAAACATGAAAAATAGATAAGGACCCAAAATTTGATTCAGTTGTGAGAGCTAAGATTTCTACCTAAGATTTAATGGATCTAATATTGATCAAATATAGTCCCAACCTACATTATTTTACATCCCACTGATTATTCATCACTGTCTTCCTTACATTAGGGTAAATAAAGGATACCCACCTCTGATTACATTTAGTAAGAGAATTTAAACTGGGCATCCTATCCATTACAATGATCATATTAATGAAATTTATCTCATGTATAATGAAATTCATCCAATATCCTTATACAACATCAAATATAGGACACATTGGAAATAATTTAAGATGATAAAATTTCTTCACAAAGGGTATGTTGAGATAAAGGAACTAAAAAGATATATTAATCTGTAAGTTTATACTAGAATTAGTTTGGGAAGACATAAATGAATGATAATCACCCATATATAAAAGATAATTATAAAGAGAAGGACAGATAAATATTGTACCTCATATAGTTGATGGTCCCTATCGATATATAGTTAGATGGAAACTAATCTATTTCATACACTCGGACTACCTCAACTCTATGACCCTGACCCTAAGGTTCATGACTTTCCTATGTAAATGTACTCTAAAGATTCTGAACCTATAGAGAACTCATTTATCAATCCATAGGTCATATATTTTTTCTATCCTTCACCCCTATGGATTCCTGACCAAAATGATATAGAGAAGAACCTATAATTATAAACCATCTTTCTAAACTACTGACACATGATTTGTGGTGCTGGGAATAACCTATGATAATTTAAAACTTTACCATAGTTGAGAAAATTGGAACTCCTCTTAAGGGGGATGAATCATCTATACTCTAATCAGCCAATTTAATGCTACATGGCTGTATGTCCTCATCCTTTATCTTCTAAAAACTAGATGTGGCACATACCATTGAATCATGGGGGCCACCAAGATAAGAACTAAAGGATTAATGAAGTCTAATTTCTCTATCCTCCACTAATATCATATACATATTAATGGCCTTGTATACAACCACTAGGTATTTTTTCGGTAAAAAAATAAAATTGTACCTTCTAATATCAATATGATAACCAATCTCAATCATTCTAGCCTTATGTGACTCATTTCGGGTATTAGAGGATAAAAATGAAGCAACTTGGTGAAATGAGTGTAGTACATAGATAACGTCATTGATCCATGATGATGATCTTTGAATTAATAAAAATTATATAGATTTAGTTTGTTATGAAATAATTCCCTAAATAATGGGTTCTTGAAGGCTTCTCACAAAAGACCCCCATGTCTGCTTAGTTGTCTTGGGATACCCCACCATCTCCTGGAAGGTCTTTGAAGAATAAATTCAACAAGCTTGACCCATTGACCTTATATTTTCTAAAATAAGTGTAATATTATCTTAATGATTTCTATCTAGTCCTTGATATATTTTTTCCCATAGTTCCATTAAATATTGGAAGATTCTAGAGCTTTAAATCTTGAGAGAAGTTAACAATGGTTCTTTTTAATCCAACTCCATCGGTAAGTACAATCCAAAAGGCTCTAGGATAGTGTGACACTAAATCCCAAACCATTAGAATATGTGTAGAAGAATTATTAGGTGAAACCTCCAATATATACTATGGTAGAACTAGTGAATCATCCCTAGTGGGAGAATTCAGTTTCCTCTAAGTCATCAATTCTTTTTATAAAATTAAAGTGAATGTCAACATTTACTATAACAACTTATATATTTATAATTTACACTAATGGGAATCTCGTAATATGTCCTATATTAGGAGATACCCATAGAGAAGGTATATCCCTCATAATTCTACCTCTAGCTCAAGCCTAGTCCTCTATACCTACATTTTAAAAATATTTATATATCTAGAAAACATAATATCATGGTCAATATTACCTAACTAATTCCACATAAATATGTCATAATGGTGAGAATACATTTCTATCAGTCAAAAAATAAAACCATATTATCTAGAACAAATATCTTAACCATGAGAATAAATTAATAAAATATTATATTTCACCAAACAGGTATATATATGAAATGTGATCTTATGGGCCTAATAATGATGTATAAATTCACCCAAATCCCATTATACCATTACATTAATCCCTTTAACAATAACTCGTAGGCCTATTACACATGAAATTTCCAGGAACATGGAAATTATCTTCCCCATGTTTCAAATAATCTATCTCAATTTTAACATTTCCTACAATAACCAAGATTAAAATAATGAAAAAACCCTTTGATACCATTCTGTAACACCCCGACCCAATCTACCAAGTATATGCCAGAGATCCACATGACCTCATGAATTCATTTCCATACAAAAGATGTTGTAGAATAGCGGAAAGGTTATAAATGTGTAGAGGGGAGACTATAACCTTAGTTATCATCTCTATACACCATTAACATAATAACAGATAAAAATATAACAAATCATAGTGGAAGGTAAATTAAACATAATAGAGTAAAAAATGTAATAAAAAAGTAACACAATTTATATTTATATAAAAAATGGGATCCCAACATTGAAAGATGAACCGATTTTATAATGTGTAAGTAAATAAATAATGAAATACTATAGAATGTTTCCTCAAAATTAGGGTGTGACATGATAAATGTAAATTTTTATGAAATACTAATCAATCATATGTTGAGATATCTTGTGTTAACCAAGATACCATGAGCCCCTATCGTCCTTATTATGGATCCATACTGGATGGATAACCAAATAGGATTTTAGTAGTGATCAAGAGTTATCCCCATGGTTAGTAAAAATGTATCCTAGTAGTCTCAATGAATCATTTGTGATTATTCCATAAAGCTATTACAACCTGCCCTGGTCACGGGTGAGTCCTAATGACAATTATAAGATGTCGCTGGTCATTGGTTGGGTCTAAAGGTTGTCTTATACTTTATAAGTCTTGGGGGTTTGGACACATGGATATCATACCCTTGAAATTAATACATGGGTCTTGACAAAAGTCCATCATGTCTTTATCATGTATTTAGGACCACCACCACCATCATCATTATCATCATCAAGTTATTTTTTATTCAAAGAATGAGGCATACTAGACATAAGAAAGCAGGGATCATGGGGGTCTTGAGTAATGAAGATCGAGGGAATCCCCTCGAATCAAATAAACCCCTTTAGGTTTCAAGGACATCACATTATGAAGGACAAGGGGGTTGTGTCCAGATACATCCATGGAAGCAAGCTAATCCGAAACTTTATTTCCTTCTCTCCACACGTGCAACACTTTTGTGTTACTACTGAGAATGTTTCTGCATTTCTTGACTAAGTAAGAGATAGACCAGGGGGTGGGACTTATACCATGCATGGAATAATGGAGGATTTTGGAGTCTATTTCATCTTCTAATAATTAGATGGCCTTCTAATGGAATAGACTAATTCCCAGAAAAAGAGCTTTGGCCTCTGCTTGGAGGAATAACCCGCTGTTGAGGTGAGAGGAGAAAGCGAGGATAACTAACCCTTTGTCTTCACAAACCACACCTCCAATGCAGAGTGAAACTAAACAACAAGAACCATTGGAATTCATCTTGAGTACTCTGGAGGGTAGAATCCATCAGACCTAGTGACCTGCCCCAGAGGTGGAGCTTTGTTGGGTGATGGTGGTGCTGCTTTGGAGAAAGAGAAGGGATGGAGAATCATGCAAGTTCTTCAATAGATGGTCGAATACCAGGAGGAGAATTTTCATTCTGATGAGGATGACACTACCTGAGGAGGGAACACCATCGTGTCTCACCGTGTTACGAGCATTCTACAAGTTCCAAATCTCTACATGAAGAATAATGGTCTGAGAATCCATCATCGGGCCCCTGCCTCCAGAACCATGAAACTACCTCTCCATGAATGGAATGTTAGCCATACTAGTAATAGAGAAGGCCATGAAACCACAAATGGCGCTCCATACACCACTTTCCTAGTCACTCCGAAAGAATAGGTGATCCGCAAACTCCTCTATGGTGTTCCTGCAATAGGGGCACCAAGACGCTAGTGGAATACCACAACATTTGATATTTTCATTTGTGGGAATGGATTCGTTTCAGATTCTCCATGAGAGAAAGTTGTATTTCGTGGGGAGGGACTTGGGACAGAGGATTTCATCCCATGTGTTCGTTGGTTCTTGAGAGGGGATGATGATTCAGAAGTCCCAGGAGGAGAAGATCTCCAAGGAGGAAGGCGTAAAAATACCGCGGTCTGGTTCAGGAGAGAGGTCGAGGAGTTTGAAAGTGCTCTTTTGATCAACGTCCAACACTGCATTGGTGAAGGATGGGTTGCATTTGGATTCTATTAAGGAGATATTGGGAGCAGGGATTCTTGGGAACCCAATAGACTCCCCAACCCAATTATTTCTCCATAACAAGATCTCTTCCCTCCCCACGATCCAACAAGATTGTGGTTGGAGGCTACCAAGAAGGGGTCAAATGGCCGACCAGGGTGAAGAACATTGGATGCAATCTGATAAGGGATTACAAAAATAAAAGGAGTGCATGGAAATCCACCACATAGAGCACTTTACCAAGATCTCCCAGAAGCGTTTCGCATGCATTTAAAGGGAAGTGGCTTCGAGAGAACGAACATTGATACCACCTTCCTTGACCGGGCGAGCCACCATTCGCCCGGATGCCCAGTGATGTTTCCTTGCAGATGTAGGGTCCCAGATGAAGACAGCCAATAGATTTTTGATATTTCATATCACTCCCTATGGGAATTGGATTGAAGAAAGGACACGCACAAGGGTTTCAAGAAGCACACTATTGATGAGAGCAATTTGAACTCCAAAAGGTAGGAATTTTTTCTTCTAGTTGAGTATGTGTTCAGTTATCTTGAAAGATAGAAAATCGAAGTCTTTGATGTAATGTATAACCGAGGATGTAGGGGATCCGAGATAATACATGGGGAAGATGCATATTTTCATGTCGAGGGAAACCTGGACTCCCGAGGAATGGGCTGGGGAACATTTGTTAGAGATATAGAAGGTGCTTTTTTCTCTAATAACCACTTGGCTGCTCCAGTGGGAATAATTCATCAAAAGAATCATAAGAATCTTAATGGATTTCATCGCAGCATTACTAAAAATGAGAATATCATCTGCAAACATCAGGTGGGAAATGGGTTTGGATTGCATGCTTCTTTTGAACAGAATCATCTCCCCATTGGTGATCTTTCTATTAAGGTGAGGACTGAGAATGTCCTGAGAGAGAACAGAGAGACTATGAGAGATCGGGTCTCCCTACCTTAGCCTGTGGGTGGCTTTGAAGGACCTGTAAGACTTTCCCATAACAGTAACCACCATCCACGAGGAACTGAAACACCGAAATAGGAGATCGGTTTTCCTGGACTCAAGGCCCATACGTATCAGTGTTCTATTGATGAAGCCCCATTCCACCTGATCGTAAGACTTGTTCATCTCTAGATTAACAGTAGCATTGAATCCACGAGACCTGGTATTCATATCTTTGAGCATCTCCTGGGAGAGCGCGATGGAGCCTTGGATTGAGCGGCATTTCACAAAGTCATGTTGCTCCAGTGAAATCTACCGAGGGAGGTTCGCAGAGAGGCGATAGTTGTGCACACTGGACAAAATTTTGTATGTGAAGTGGCAGAGGATCACTGGATGGTAGGGAAAAACAGAGGATAAGTTTCTTATTTTTGGAATAAGCACAATTCCATCATCATCAAATTTCATGTGTAATACCCCTCAAAGGGATAACCATATCCTGACGGTCCACCTATTCATAGTACTAAATCAAATTCCTCTAAATTCTTGTAATTAACACAAAATAGGTAATGTTATATAATTTTATAACATATCATTCAATATTTATAATAGTTATAAAAATAAAAGTATATGTTATGAACATAAAAAATATTCAAATAATATATAGTATTATTATCATGGAATCAAGAATCATATTTGGGTCTGATGGGCCACAAAAAGAAACATGTGATCACTATCATTAATGGTCATGAAAGCTAAGCCAACATGAATAAAACATCGAGGAAACAATATTATAAAATTTTGTCAAATGGTCAAGAATTTCCTACCTCATTCTTACATATGAAGAAAATCAAAAAAAATCATGAGATGATACCCAATTTATACTTGAGCTCTAACCATATCAATCCTACACAATATAAATTCATAGAACAATAACACCCAAATATATAAAAAAATTAGGTCATAATTATTAACACTATTTCACAAGAAATTCAAATTTAATTATTAGAGTTTTAGTATCTTTCTAATATTAGAAACATCAATAAAACTTGTAAGACATATAAATATAGTATATATTTAAAACTCTGAATGGTACTCCTACTCCCATAAGTCATCTAAAACTACATGGGATATCTTGGGGAATGGGTGTTATAAAAATACAATTAAGGTAAAAAAATGTAAATTACTCATAACATGAGATTTATGTTTCATATCACAATATCATAATGAGAATGATTATAATCATTAAAACATGTCATAAGGAAATGAAAGCATAATATCATGTAATCATCAGAATGTAGAAACACCGTAAAACAAAATACTATTAAAATATTTCATGTATAACCATGAATAAAACACAACATTGGCCAACCACTATAAAAATCATCATATTCTTAGGATAACTATCATCATAACATAGTGTGCTTAGGAAAATCAATTGTACAACATGTATAATGTGCATAAGCTAACCGCTCATGCACCATACCTGATATCTCATGAGACATTAACATTACCCAATTAATTGGGGGGATATAACTTATCCACCCCTAAAATCATTATATATTCATTAATATTTGTTCCACAAGAAAAAAGAAACCATACATAAATGAGAAGAATGATATAACCTAGAATAGAGAAGTGGGTTTCACGATCATGTCTCAAGACATGACCAAAGAAAATATAATATAATTCATCAGTAAAAGAATTAAATAAATTTAGTTTTAAGTTCTTTTATCTAAAAATATATAATATTTTAAACTGGAGTTCTTTTGAAGGAAACATTCATCAGAAAAATGGAGTAGTAAGAATAAAAATGTTCCACTTAGGTGATGCTTTTAAAAATGAGAACATGATATATAAAGACATATTGTTTTATTTTTATTAACAATAAATTTATGAATAATTTTTGTCATAAAATAATGAGTGATTTTATAAAAAATATATGATAAGAAAATAAATTATGGGTTGATAATTGACATGAAATTTTTCATGAGGAAGTTCCCTTAATCTAGGTTCACTTGAAAGTGAAAATTTCTGTGTGAACATAAAAATATACTTTATCCAAAGAATAATGTCAATTTATATGAGCTATATTTTTAATGAGAATATATATACAGTATATATATGATACAATCAAGAATATGATAGTGTAAAATTGAGAAGAAGAAAGAGAATGTGTAACCAAATAGCAACGATGGTGGTTTGATGGATCCATTAACTCATGTATGAAAGTTCTATTCAGTTTCACATAACATCATAAATAATTAAATTATTTTAATTAAATATAAACAAATTAATATAAATAATTTATATATATATAATTTTTAAACCCATTTTATTCCATTCTTTATTTATATTTAACATAGTATTCAATCATGTCAGTTACCCGAGGATGTTCAATTATTTTACCTACAACAGTTTAAATTTTCTGAGAATGGTATAAGATGTTATAAAATAACTCCAAATATCAAAAATTTTGTTGGATTATGTAAATTATTATTCCATTAATAAAAAATTATATGGTTTCAATTGTTATCCCATAATTCTCTAAATTAAGAAACATACCATGGAGAGTCCATTTTATTCGGTTTAGTTACTACAATCATTTATTATTTTATTAATTATGTTTATTTTCATTTATAATAATTACATAATATTATTATATTACATTTTTTTAAATAAATAAAATTTTAAATTTATCCATGATAGGTGGTCCTAGAAAATAATACATGTCGTTCAAGGAGTCGGTAGTCAACACAAACACATGGATACTTTTTTATTTTTCTCAATGATTGTGGTGGAACACATAAAATAAATATTCATTTATTATAATAAAATTTCTGAATAGTAAATATTATGGTGTTATCACAACTTCATGTATATAGGGGACATTAGGGGTGTAGAGGATGAAAAGAACATACAAAATTTGGGTTGAGAGTGTTACCCTTCCTTTGAATATTCTTCCACAAGTAACTCCATTAAACTCTTTAGATTGTACTTTTTATGGGAACATGGTTTAAAATAAATGGGAAGGGTGTTTAGAAGATAATAATACATATTTATGGTTGATATAATGTTTTTTATTGGTTAGATAAGTCAGGAAGAGGTGGTATCCATTTAAAATTTACGAAAAGGGAACTATTGTACAAACTCATTATTTCTCAATAATATCACTGCATTATTCATGAAAAAGTATAAAAATGTCCAATAATAATGTTGGGAATGAGATAATATAGATAATTCCTAAAAAATACAATATTAAACATTTATTTCACTTAATCCATCATTTTTCACTATGTTAAGCCACTTTTACCCTAATTTACCCTTACTATGCTAACTCCACTTTCACCCATAGAAACTAATATTAAGGGATAGATTTTAATTTTAAATTATTTAATAATTTGAAAATGATTGTTTCAAAATTTTAATTAAATTTATAAAAAAGTATTTCTATGAGTTAGTGGGATTAATTTTTGTATGAGTGCACAACACATTTAAAATCCATTTTTTTAAAAAAGTGTATTTTTAAGAATATAGTTTATTTATTGAAAAAAATTAAAATGATAATAATCATAATGATATTAAGAATATTATTTTTTTAAAATAATATTTATTTTACATTGAAATATATCTAAAACTTAATTTCGCCATTCATAAATTTAAGTAATGAAATAGGAAAACTTTGTTTTCATAAAATTTGAGATGATTTTCTAAAATGATATTCATAGGTTTTATAAATATTAAATAGTATTTTTAAATGATTTATTATACTATATATGTAAATATATATAATAAATAAGTTTTTTTATAAAAAATTCTTCCTCATATGAATGTTATGGTATTAAAAAAACTTGTAATTTTCACTATTCATCTAAAAATAAGATTTCATAGAAAAATCTCGAAAATTTATACAAAGTTACTTTTCACATCTTTAATCCAAAAAATAAATCTCAATTTATTATATTAAAATTATATAAGTGATAAAAAATAGTTTTAGATATATTTTCTTAAAACCAGAAAATATATTTTTTTAAATACACTTTAATGATTGAAATATATTTATATTATTACTGCAAAACAATTATTTTTTTATAAAAATGTAATATCAAAAAAATTATTTATTTTATGAATTTATGATAATTTTGTTAGTTATTATAATTAAATTTACCATATATTACACATTAAAATACTTATAAGGGACATTTCAATATAAAAACTATGGTTCATTATATTCACCCCCGTCAAGAAATTCTTCCATTAAAATTTAATTATATACATTATTGCACCCCTAATTTTCTTATATGACTATTAAATCATTTCAAATAAAAAATTAAAGTGTTAAAAATACATGATCCAACGGTTTAGTGTCTTGGTAAAATTTGGACCATACATAAATTCTACATAATAAAACATAAAAATATATTTAATTCCTTCTCATCTAGCTTCTTAGTGATCCTCATGTTCTCTTTAGTAATAGTATTCACCTGAGGATATACATAAAAATATGGGGTGAGATAAAAGACCCCTAATAATATGAATAAGATATATGGAACGTGGGTGAAAATAATCATTATCATCATTACATAAGGAAATGATTATCATTATAGTCATGAGAGGAAACATTAGATAAAGGCATGGAATGTGGAAATGCATAATAATGAAACATCATGTCTTATTGGTCCATAATACACATAATTATAAACAAATATAGAATCTTGTTCATGAATATTTCACTTTATATCATTATATTCATCACATTACCCAATTCATTGTAGCACTATACAATTTCAGATTCACCTATTATATAATAACATTTTCATAAACATGCATTCCACATATAACACATATTGATCATGGACATAAAATAACCCATGTAAAGGGATGGGGTTCATTTAACAACCATATATTCAAGAAACAAATTAGTGTTCCCAATAGAAATTTTTAATAACATAAATGGTATATGAATCATCAATATTATGTAAAGAATAAATAATATCAAGAGAAGTAAAATATGTTTTTTAAGGAAGAGTTATTTTGGAAAATTGTTTTGATTTACCATTAAATCAAGTTGTGAGAATTTATATCTATGAAATGAAAATATAGAAAAAAATAATTGATATTTATGTATCATTAAAGGAATATCTATAGTGTTAATGCAGTGAGATAGGGAGAACCCAATGAAGAAGAGTTGTGTTTGAGAATCCCATTACATTATGTCCGAGTGATTTATTCACATTAATATCCTGGATAATCAAAATAAATTATTTAATTAAAAAACATATAACCAATTAATCATGTATTTTATTTATTATAGTTTTATTAAATTCATTTATATATTTTTAGATGTGTTATAGAGTTCAATTCTGTTGTTCGAGAGTGTTTATTTTCTTGGTTTTTATGATCAGTTCACTTGAATAGGTGGATGGAAGTTTATATAGATTGGGTATAATTCTACAGAATGGAAATTATATATTACAAATAAACTTGAACTGGTTTAATGATTATATATATCATTTTGTTATATGGTATGAGGATAAATCATTAGATTAAATTTTTGTGATAATCATTTAGATTGTTTGGTAGTTTTTCAAACATCACAAACTAGTTTTGTTCAATTATTTATTATTGTGTATATTAGTAATTTCAAGAAAATGAAAATGGTTATTATATATATTTTACTATATATAACAACCATTATAATGGTTTTATTAATGGCCTTTAAGTGTTGAATATAAAATGAAAATGCATCATCCATGATGTTAGTAAATTGAAACATCACATGCGACGATTTCATTTTTAGAATAAAATAGAGAAATAAAGGAGTATGATGATTGATATACCATTAACATGATATAATTATAGTATATAACCTATACCGGAGTTATCATTCACAGCTGTATAGAGGGTTTTAGGAGATAATAATTAATAAAAAAGAAACTAAAAGAAATTTAAAAGAAAATAAAGAGGATTTTACCTCTGGAATTTATCATCCATGAAATGTTCCTTAGGGAAATGGCTTTGGAATTTTGATGAGTAATAGGGATCCTAGACTTAGGGTATTGGCATAGGAATATATTTTAGAATAATTTTGAAATGGCTCAAATCTTAAAAGGTGTGACGAGAAGAGGTGGAGAGTGATGGTATTTATAGGGGATGAGAGTCGTGTTTTCCCATTATTTTATTCAATTGTTTATTATTTTGGATCAAGACTATGAATAGATTCACAATAATCACTAAAAATATTATAATAATTAAGTATAGTTCTATATTATGGTTATTATATCATAAATGAATCTAGGGATAATGTAATTAACTTATAATGTACATATACCATAAATTACTATAATTTACTATTCACAAAAGAAAACTATTTCAGAGAAATTCCAAAAATCAATCCTAATTTTTTTATAAATGTATAAATAATAATGAACTACATTTTATAGAAATAATTTTATAAATATTTTAAATTTAAATTTTCATTAAAATCGACATTTATTCGTAAAATACCAATTTTAAAAATATAACTAATTTTGTGACACTTTGAAAAATTAACTAAGTATCATAAAATTTTCTTTTAATCATAATAAAAAAACTAATAAATTAGTTTATTTTATTAAAATAAATTTTCTTTTAAGTCATTACGTTAATTATAAAATTTAAATATATATTTATGACTTATAAAAATACCAATACTTAATTTATCATTTAAAAATATTTGTTTAATTATTTCATGATATAAATATATTATATATTTATTTATAATATACCCAATTTTTTTATAATTTAAAAGGTGAAGATACTATTATATTGCATGAATTACTATTCCTAAGGGTCATGTTACTATTCAAAAGGCCAAGTTACTATTCCATCAGTATAGGTTCCTTAATTTTATAAAAGGAATATTATTTAAATCATGAATCATTTATAATGTTTTTATTGTGGTATCAATGTGTATGTTATGTGATTTTAACTATATGAAATAATTATAAGAAGGGAGAAATTGTATTGATAAATGTTTGGTTCCTTACATTCATCCCCCTTTTGAAAATTCACCCTTAAAATTTCATTTTCCATTAACAGGTGAGGGTACTTATCATTCATTACCTCCTCTAGTTCCCAAGTCACCTATTAATACTTATGGTTCTTCCCAAAAACATTTACAAGGTGGGGTTTCTTCTTGTGTATAACCTTAACTCTGTTGTCTAGAAGTCATTATCTACTAGTCCTCATAAGGGAGATCTTCTTCCTAAAGCACTGACTCCAAGTTTATTAAATTGAGGGATATGGTATGTACATTCTCTAGAGAGATACATGGAATACATCATGAACTTGAACTATATTTGGAATAAGTGAAAGATTATATGCCACAACTTCTATACAGTCAAGGATCTCAAAGGGCCCAATTTACCTTGGGCATAGCTTCCATTTCTTTCCAAACTGCATGATTATCTTACATGGTGATACTCAAAGGAAGACTCTATCTCCAACATCAAACTCCAAATCCCTTCAATGGTTGTTAGCATAGATAATTTTATGACTCTGAGTATATTTGATTATTTTTGGATGTATTGAACCTTCTCTGGAATCTCTTGCACAAGATCAGGTCCAAGAATCTTTTGTTCACCAACTTTATCCCAACTTGATGGAGTTCTACATCGATTTCTATATAAATATTCATATTGAGCCATATGAATACTTTATTGGAATCTTTTTTTTATAAGAACTAAAATAATGGGATATTATGATCCCATTCAACTTTTAATTCCATTGAGTAGGCTCTTAGCATGTATTCGAGTGTATTAATAGTCCGTTCAGATTGGCTACCAGGTTTAGGGTGATAGGCCTTGTAGAAATTCAATTCATTACACAAAGAATCTTGTATACTTCTCAAAAATTTGGATGTGAACCATGGATCACAATCAAAGACAATAAAAAGTGGAACCACATACATCCTTACCAGTTTATTTTCATATATTAAAGAAATATTTTCAAGAAAGAGATCTTATTGAATATAGATAAAGTGGGAATTCTTGGTGAGTCGATCAACCAAAACCCATATCACATTGTTTCCTTTGGATGTATTCAGGATTCTAGTGACAATATCCATGGTGACATTGTCCAATTTAAACATTGATATAGGCATGGTTTGCATCATCCCATTGGAAATATATCACTTTTCATTAACATGTTGACATATCAAGCACCTGGAGATATAATATTTTATATACTTATTCATATTATCCCATCATAAGTGGTCTCAAAGATCATGATACATCATGGTACTTCCATAATGGATATAGAATGTTGATTTATGTAAATCATCCAATAATTCCATCTTTATCTCTAGCATTTAAGACACACAAATCCTCATTCCAAACTTAATCACACCTTCATTATCGATATGGATATCTTCTATCTTCCATTATTTTATTGCATTCACATTAATTTGAAACTCAATATCATCCATTTATGTCTCCTTAATCTTCGATTGGATAGATATTTGGGATGTTAGTTGGGAGAAATTGGATGTATTCCCTACCATTTTGATTTCTAAATCCATCCATTGTATATCCTAGAAGATAAGGTCTTTCTAAATCCACATCATGAATAGAGTAGAAGATTTTTTTCTACAATGAGAATCGGCCACATTGTTTGAAATCCTTGGATGATACTGAATAGAACAATAATAGTCCATGATTAGCTCTAACCATCTCCATTGATGTATATCGAGCTCTTTTTGTGTGAATATACACATTATACTCTTATGGTCAGTATATATGTCACACTTATCACCATATAGCTGGTGCTTCCATATTTTCAATCAAATATCATAGCTTCTAACACTAGATCTTGTGTGGGCTAGTTATTCTCATGGATCTTCAACTGTCATGAGTCATATGCTATCACTTTATCATTGTTAATGAGCACACAATCCTATAATTTCATTTCAGAATCAATTTATATCACAAAAATATCTCTAATCTTCATATGTGAGTATAGGTGTATTAATCATACTTTTTTTAAGATCCCTAAATCAATCCTCAAATTCATTTTTCTAGACAGACTCTACCTCATTTCTTTTTACCATAGTTATCCAGCTAGACAAAAATGATAAATTTCTCAAAAAATATTTATAATACCCTACTAAGCCATGAAAATGAACATTTCTGTCATTGTAGAAGTTATAGGTCATTCCTCAATCTCTACTATTTTTATGGGTCCTTATGAATTCATAAAATTGTGATCACATGTCCGAATAATTTGATTTGATGAATCTTGAAATCATAATTTTTGAACTTGGCTTACAATTTTTTCTTTCCTTAATATCACAACTACAGTCCTTATATGTTCATTCTGTTCCTCCTTCCTATTACTGTTAATATTAATATCATCAATAAAAACTACCAAATCTTTTTCATGGTAGTTTCTAAAAAATCCATTCATCAAATCCACGAAGTTCACATGGGAATTAATAAGTCTGATAGGAATTACTAGAAGCTCATAGTACCCATAAATTTTATGGAAAGTAGTCATATAAATATATTCCATATTCAGATTTAGCTGATGATGTCTAGAATTGATATCCAACTTTGAGAATTACTAATCTCCTTATAGTTGATCAAAAAAATCATCAATCATTGGAAGAGGATACTTGTTATTTACAGTGATCTTGTTTTGTTCTATATAGTCAATAAATAACCGCATTGATCAATCCGCATTCTTGAAAAAGAGAACTGGCACACCCCAAGGTGATGCACAAGGGTGTATAAACTCCTTGTCCAAATTCTCTTGAAGCTTATTCTTTAACTCCTCCCATTTGATCAGGGCCATCTGGTAAGGGCATTTTGATATTGGAGTAGCTCTGGTTACGAGTTCTATTGAGAAATATACCTCACAATAAGTGGGAATTTTAGGGAACTCATTGGGAAATTCATCACTGTATTCCCTCACAATAGACATTTACCCTAGGATAACACCTTCCTTTTTCTCAACCATTTGAGTGTGGTATGCTTATTCAAAGGGAATCAACATCTACAATGTTGATGGATTTTCCAAAGGAGATTTATTATATAAATTACATTTTTATATGAGTGTGGGATTGTTAGCATGACAATAAGATATTTAATTTTCCTAAAAATTGAGGTTTTTGTTAATATAATGAGAGTCAATCCATCTCAATTATAGCATCGAATTCCACCAAGGGAAGTATAATGAGATTTTATGGGAAAATATTACCCCATATGTCAATAGGATAATAATAAAACACTTGGGTTATAATGATCGCAAAAATGAGTATTTTATGTATATATCTAGTTCATGGTTTCAGGGATTTGATTCTGTAGTTCTAGAATATATGTAAGGAATAAAGGAATACATAGAACCCAAATCAAAGAATAATTTTTACATTCTCGGGTGAATAATAAGTGTATATTTTACAACTTCATTTTATTGCTCCACTTACACAATAGTGATGGTATAATCCTTCCCTTTCTCTTTGTTTGGTAGATGATGATTGTAATTACCATTGATTAATTATGGTTTAGTTCAATTTCTTTCATAGCTCCCTTGCTCCATATAGTTTTAGCATTAGACCATGGATGGTTCTATCCATTTATCCATTGTATTGGTCAGATTATTCATATCTCTTCGACATTCATGAGATTGGTGGCCTTCTATCACACACTTATAAAATTTCTTTATTCCTTTGAGGTAGTTTCCATGACTCTTCTTCCAACATTATTGACATGTGAGTGGATGAGATTTATTTGTACGGTTTTCATGAGATCCTGTATATTGAAAATCAATCATTACTTTCTTATCACCATATCCATATGACTATTCTCAAAATTCAATCTTGAAATAGATATAAAATAAAACACTATTTCATAACTCCCAAAATATTTATATTATAGAGCCTTTATAAGGGGTGGTTTTAACACACTAAATAATCAGTCAATTTTTATATCATTATCAACAAAAAAACTCGATGTATAACATGCAATTTTTGTAAAATTTTCTTTTTAGTCCTTCAATATTTCATCTTTTTTTTCATCAACTCTATGAATTATCTCTCTATCTTTGTATGAAGTGTTTGAGGAAAATACATGTAAATATTCATTATCTTAACGTCTTACCACTCCCACTCTTCAATTTTATCCTTCAACACGGTTTTCGTAATCAACTACCTCCCTTATTAAACCTCTCCATCTAGATGTTTAATTACCAGAGTCACCTTCTCTATATCAGAAAAGTGATTCACATAAAGAATCATCTCTATTTAGTTAACCCACTATTTCAAAACTTGTGGATTAGAAGATCCACTAAATGTCGGTGGTCATTTGGGCATAAAAGAAACAATATCTAGTTGATTACTCTTAGTTGAAGGAGGATGTTCCACATTTTTTAGGTTATTGTTCAATTCTTGAGACAGCTACATAAGTATCACCATGAAATTTTTAACTCCACCACAAAGGCATTGGGGATATAGTTTGTGCAATCACTACATTTTCCATCACACAGGCTGTTGTCATGGTTTTTCATGGTTCCCAATACTTTCTAAAATAGAAATTTTAGCACAAAAAAAATAAGTCAACAAGACATGAAAAATTTATACCTTTATGAAATTAATTCTAAATTAATATCATGGGGGATCCATATTTTTAGAAAATATTCTTGTGTGATTACATATACATTGCCTCATACTAAGTGTTTTTTGTAAGATTTCCTAATCCAAATTCCCATATTAACTAAACCTTCTTTAATACCAACTATAGTGGCACTATTTTTCTTACATGACTACTATATAATTTAAAAAACAACAACATAAAATCATTACACAACTAGGATCCAAAGGTTTATTGTGTTAGGAAAATTAGAACTATACATAACTTCTACATAATAAAACGTAAAAATTTGTTTAATTCAATCTTATATGGATTTTTATTGGCCCATATTTTCATTAGTATAAGTATTCAAATGAGGATATATATAAAAAGATAGGGCATGCTAAATTCCTAGTAAGAGGATGAATGAGACACCAAAAACATGGGTGAGAATAATCATCATCATCATAACATAAGAAATGGATAATCTTCAAACCATGAGAGGAAGAATTACAGAACATGCATGGAATGGGGGAATTCATAAAAACAAAACATTGTGTTCTAGTGGTAAACACCACACATAATTATGAAGAAATATAGCATCATGTTCACACATATTTCAATTTATCTCGTAATATTCATAGTATTACACAATGTATTGTTGCGCTATATAATATTTTGCACAAACATCCGAGAAAAACCTTTACAAAATCTTACATGCCACATAGGACACATATCAATCATAGATATAAAATAACCCCTAGAAAGGAATGAGTTTCATTTAATATGTATACATTTATGAATAAAATTTTTGGTTCCAAAAAGAAATAGGAAACAACATAATTTATATATGAATCATTAACCTTTAGTGAAGAAGAAAAAATATCCAGAGAAGTAAAACATGTGTTTTTTATACGGAAGAGTTCTTTTGGAAAAATATTTGTATTTTTCATAAACCCAGTTTTGAATCATTCATATCATAGGAAAGAAAATTAAGGAAAAATTAAATTATATTTAAGGATCGCTAATAGAACAACTATACCATTAATGGAGTGGAATATGGAAAACCCAAAGAATGAGAGTTGGGTTCATGAATCCTTATACCATATGTCTAAGTGCTTTAATAACTTCAGTATCCTGGATAATAATTTTAAATTCATTAATTAAAAAATTAAAAACCTATTATACATGTAATTTTATTTATTATATGTGTTTTTAGTTTATTTTTAGCATTAATGATGAGTTATAGAGTTTACTTCCATCATTCAAGAGTGTTTGTTTTCTTGGTTTTCCTGATAAATTCACTTGAATATGAGTATGGATGTTTATGTAGAATGGGTATAATTATAAAGAATTGAAATTATATCTTATTAATTAAAATAAAAAGGTTAAAATTGTTATATATATCATTTGGAATAAATATATGAAGATGGATAAATAGATAAACGTATATTGGTGATCATTTAGATTTTTTGGCAGTTTTTTATCATAATAAACTAGTTTTGTTGGATTATTTATTTCTGTTTATATAAGTTAGTTCCAGAACAAAAAAATGGGTATTACATAAATTTTTTTGTTTTTAGCCACCATTATTGTGTTTTTATGCATATTCATTAAGTAGTTAATGTAAAATAGAAATGCATCATCCATGATGTCGGTAAATTGACACATCATGGGTGATGATTTAAATTTCAGAATAATAGTGGGAGAGAAAGGGGTTTGATTATGAATATTCAACTAAAATGATAGAATTATAGTGTACAAAAGATATCTTTGTTATCATTAAAATTTGTATATAGATGTTGAGGAATGAATAAGAACATAAAAACAAATTAAAATAATTAAAAAAATTATAATGAAAAGGAAAAGGATTTTACCTTCTGGATTTATCCTCCTTGATAACATCCTTAGGGTAATGGTTTTGGAATTTGAATTAATGAAAGGGATTTTAGATATGGGGTTAGGTAATGGGAAGTGACTTGGGTAGAATTTGGAAAATTCTCAGAGCTTGGAATGTGTGAGGAGAAGAGGTGGTGAGGGATGATATTTATAGAGTAGGAGAGGGGTGTTTTCCAATTATTGTATTCATAAATTTATTATTTTGTCTAAATAATATGAATAGTTTTCCAATTATCAATAAATAAATTAAAATAATAAATTTTTGTTCTAGATTATGGTGATTTCATCATCAATTACTAATGTAATAATGTATTTATCTTATAATGTACACAAAAAGTAAATTATCGTATTTAACCATTCACCAAAAATTCAAATATTTCAAAAAAACCTCAAAAAGTCACCATCACCATTTTTTGATGTGTAGAATTCCAAAATTAAAAAAATATTAAGAAAATAATTTTCTAAATATGAGAAATTAAATTTTTAATTAAAATAATTATTTATTCCAAAAGTACCAATTTTAAAATTATAAATTATTTTATGATACATTAAAAAATAAACTAAGGTCTCATAAAATTATACTATTAACAAAAGAAAATAAATTATTATTTTTTGTGTTTCTTTTATGGAAATAAATTATCATTTTAAAAATTATACTAATTATAAGATTTTAGAAATATAATTTTGAATTATCCAAACACCAATACATAATTTATCATTTTCAAAATATTTATTTATTTATTTCATGAGATAAATATATTATATATTCATTCATTAGATACTAATATTTTATTTATAATTTCACAAGTGAAGTTATATTGTATTGGATGAAATAATATTCCTAAGTGTCATGTTACAATTCCAAATTTTATGTTACTATTCCATTGGTATATTTTTCATAATTTCAAAAAAATCTTCTTATTTAATCCATTATTCAATAATAATTTTGTTATTTTGGTCTCTTTGATTTTATATGATTAATACTACATGAAATAATTATAATAAGGGATAAATTCCATTAAAAAAGTTTGAGTCATAACATACGTCAAGGTGAAAACATGAGAGGGTAATTTTCTTTCATTGTCTCTAAGTTTCCATGTTACCTGAACAAACGTATGGTTTCTCAAAATTACATTGAAAAGAAAATTTGTCTTGTTGTGAAAATATTTCTCTCTATGGTCCATGATCTTCACTGAATTCTACCCTTAAGAGAGATAATTCTCCAATATTACCACATCCATATTTTCAACATTTGAGGGATCTGGTATTTACTTCCTTAAAAAGGATACATATAACACATCAGGGAAATGAGATATGTTAATTGGATGGTTCAGATGATAGGTCAGAAGCCCCACACAATCATGGATCTCAAAGAGTCCAATATAATTATGAATTATATGTACCTTAATTTAAACCTCATAACATTATTCGATGGAGATATATAAATAAAATCGTTTTCATAAACTTCAAACTCTATATCTCCCAAATAGTTATCAACATAACCCTTTTATAAAACTCTATCCATTTCGATGTGTTTCAGAATATTCATGACCAATTCTACAATTTTTAAATGCATAAAAATTCTAA
The DNA here is from genome assembly GCA_963277665.1 of Viscum album. Taxonomy (NCBI): domain Eukaryota; kingdom Viridiplantae; phylum Streptophyta; class Magnoliopsida; order Santalales; family Viscaceae; genus Viscum; species Viscum album. Next base: position 83,203,901 of record OY728122.1, read on the forward strand.
AAACATAAATTATATAACATAATCCCAAAAAATATGTGTTATACATCTCTAACCATAGAGGGATTCATATGGGGACATTTTAATGGATGATTGGAAACTATGTTTTCATTATAACTTGACCAATGGAATATTTTGGTCCCAACCTCCCTTAATGTACATAGATAAAACTCTCAACATATCCTTGAGTGTTTGGATAGTTCTTTCTAATTTTACATCCGTGAATGGATGATAAAATATTATGAAGTTATAATCTATGGTTATAGAATGCTGAATACTCTCCCATATTTTTTGGAAAACCTCTGATATTGTACATATTTAATCGATAGCGGTGTTCTGTGAAGCCTTACCAATTCTTTCATGCATATCATTAAATTTTTATCGAGTTATAATTACCATAAAATAAAAAATATGTGGGTAGTAATTGTAAGATGGTCACCCAAAACCAATAAAACAATATATCCTTTATATATCTTTAGAATACCAATGAAGAAGTATATTGTGATGTTTTCCCAATTCCATACAGGTATGTGAAAGGTTTACACCATCCCATTGGATTCTTACTCTCAACCTTCAACTGATGAAACCCAAGAAACATTGGTATATACTCTAAAATATCCTTATTTATATTTTACCACCAATAGTGCTCTCATAGTTATCAATATATATTATTTTTTTCTTTTGTGGATGTAGAATATTGATCTATGATAATCATTCAAAATATCCTTCTTTATCTTTGTCTTAGATAACAAAAATAGTCATTTAAAAAAGATCACCACTTCATCATGTATACAGAAATCTACGAACTTCTCCCATTCTCACTATATCAACATTATTTTACATCTCCACATCATTCACATGTGATTTTTTAGTTTTCATTAGAATAGATAGATGCGATAACATTTGAAAAGTGTTGGATGATGTTCCCTCCTTTAACACTCTCATGTACATTATTTTCATATCTAATAATATATTATACTTCCCAATTCTCATCATGGATGAGGTTACATGATCTTTTATAACATTTTAAACTTTATTCACAATCCTAATATGGTAGTGTATTTAGAAATTATAATATTTGATCAGTTCCAATCATCTTTGTTGAAGCATGTTGAGATTCTTCAATTTGAAAACATATTTTAGGATTTTCATATCAATATATATTTCTAACATCACTCTTTATTGTTAATTATTCCAAATCATCAATGTGAATATTTTTATAGACAACTCTAGATCACGTATGAGATATTTATATCCACGAACCCTAATCTATCTTAAGGAATATTCTATTACTTTATCATTCTTCATGAGTACACAAGACCATCCATTATTTCAAGCATCGCTATAAATCACGAATACTTTACAACATGATGGTAGTGTGGGTATATTTTTTTTGATTAGCCTATTTATAAACTCCTTGATGTTTTCCCCAAATTATGGATTATAATTATACTTCACTCCGCCTAAGTTAGAATAGTTTTCAGGTTTTTATATTGTTAAAAATTCATGACAAATCACCCATAATACTAATCTAATCTGAGGATACTGTGTATTTTTATAACATATTTTCTTCTAAGTCATTCCTCAATTACCTTTTTCTTTGAGGAATCTACATATATCCATTCACATATGAAAACATTCACAAGGAATGATCAAATCCCCATAAAAAATAATACTTACTATACATTTCATATAACACGTCCAAACATAATTCCTTTAGTTCATTATTCAATTTCTCATCATGTTCCTACATGTTTTTATAGTCCTCTAATGGCCTGAGGGCCTTCATTTTTTTATTCATTTTTGATAATCCACCTTTCATGGAGTGAGGTGGAACCCTTAAAAGGCCTGTAGGTGTATGTATTACATGGCCCGTAGGCCATAGAAGATTTCATTTGCCCGTAGGCTTCAAACATTACATACAACCCAAGCTAACTACTTAGAACTGCTCCTCCCTAGCATCTTCATCCTGAAATCAGCTCTCCACCTTTGCATGGCTGTTCGGATAGGCATTCCTATGCATGCACAGGCTTGTCCCGATGGTAGGTGCCATACCCTCTCATTCTTGCAATCCGTTTAGCTTCTTCTTTGATGAAATCTCCTTACTCATCCTCCTTGTAGAGCTTGTTCCTCGTAGGTTGTATGGTTCGCATCTGCACTTAAGGTGGCCTGAAGACCCTGAGGCAGCCCGAAGTCCTTACTGACCTGAAGTCCTAGGTGGCCCGAAGGCCTTAAAGGACTCGGGGACCAAATCGGTGGACCGAAGGCCCAAACGGTGGCATATTCCCGGCTGCAACAGTGCCAAATAGTACCTTCTACAGTTCCCACAACATTCTTTACTATAGTACTGCACAGTTCCCGCTATAGTACCTACTATAGTCCTACTACAATCCTACTAAAGTACCCCAGAAATAATGTCTCCACTTGGATTTTATCCCGTGTCTCCTGGATGCACTTGCAAAGTCCTTACCAACTGGGATAAGTCTCATGTTCCCTATATGTTTTTATAGTATATAATAATATCATCTATAATGATAACCACAAATTTATTAGGGTAATCTCTATAGACTCTATTCAAAAGGTCACTAATGATTTCTAGAGAATTTCTTATTCTAAATGGCATAACTATGATCTCATTGTGTCTGTACCTTTCCCCGATGGTAGTATTGGTAATATCATTTTTCTTCACCTTCAATTTGTGATATCCAGATCAAAGATCAACTTTGGAAAGTATTGTGATCTCCTTAATTAATTAAATAATTAATAAATTCAAGGAAATGAATACTATTTCTTAATAGTGATTTTATTGAGATCACAAAAATCTATTTATATATACATCAACTAATAATTAATCTTGAGAAGGAGAACATATTCACCCCATATTGATTCACTTGGTCTTATAATGTAACACCCCGAGATTTTAGGAAAAATATAATTTTTAATTTCATTAATTTATTGTTTTGTACGCTACACAAAAAGGAGCTTGGACAACACGCATCCTTTACTTTCCTTGCATTACATGCAATCACGACCTTCCTCGATAGCGCATGTAGTACGCAATACCGACTTTCATTAAATAGTGATATGCTATTAAAATATTATTAAAACTAGCCGTTATGAATATTAATAACCACTTTTTGAAATTTTTTAAATATTATTTTTCAAAATTGACATCATTTTTAGATTCGGAATATAGAAATTAGCTTAGGGTGAAATTTTGGTACTTTTCAGATAACTTTCATTTTCTGATGAATATTGAAAATTACTATATTTTAATTGAAAACAACCTTTTTAATCGAAATAATTAATAGTGATAAATTATTTATTTGAGTTGTTTTAAATTATATTTAGAATATATTTTTACAATTTAATACAATGTTGGTTATTGGATGTAATTTCACATTTAAACCAGACATAAACAACTGTCAATCTTTTGATAGTTATTATCTCCTAAGAACACGCTATTTGTTTTGACGATGGGAATTAATTTTTAAATTAATTTATTCAACTAATATGTTTTTAATTTGGTAAAATAGACATCATTTTTGAATTCATAATATCAAATATATCTTAGGCCTAATTTTTGGTATTTTTCTAGAAACATTCATGTTTTTATGAATAGTGAAACCACTAAGTGGTAGTTAAAAAAAGGAATTTTTCATAAAACATAATTTTACCGCTTCTGTGAGTGGAATTTCAAAAATCCGAGAGACAAAGTTGAAGTCATTAAGTAAAATGTGGTTCAATGAGATGAAAATAATTTTTGGTGAATAGTAACTTTTTACTTTTTTACCACGGTTAAAAGTAAATAGGGTAATTAAGGGTAAACATGATATTATTATTACCCTAAAACACGTCCTATTTCTATTGGGTAAGTGTAATTCGACCAAAAACAACCTTAGGAATAAAATATGACCATTTAGGCCCACTTGGATTAGATCAGGACATTTATTATTAATTTATTTAAAGAAGGGTTAAAATAGTTAAAATCAAAGTTTAATAAGAAAATAAATTTTAATATAAGTTTATACATAAGATACATTCGACTATAAATATTCATTAGAAAGATAAAAAGATTTATTACATAATGGTATTTTATTTGTAATTTTTATACATTAAATAATTTAATTTATTTATGACACAAAGATGATGCAGTAATTATCTTATTTATAAAATATTGACATAATTGATGTTATAAATATCCAAATAAATATAATTTGAGACTTTTTATGAATTAAAATAATTTTCTAGGTTAATATTACATGTTATTATGGGTTTAATTACCTTTTTTAGAACTAATAATTCTGTTATTATTTTTAAAAAAATCCATTACTAAATAGTGTCAAAATTGACATAAAATAGTTTTTAAAACAAATATTATATTATTAATTGTTATTTTATTCCTAAAATTATAAGGTTCGGCCAAATGACATAGAGAAGGTTATATATATTAATAATAAACATCTTGGGGTTCTTTTGGCTTGTTATAGTAAGTTTATTAACCTTATAGTGTAAGGACACAAAAAGACAAGGTAAAAGTAAAATTATCTAACTTAAACTTAAATATAAATGATAAGGTTAAAATAGTAAAATAAACTTGTCCAAATTATATTTTATGAGATGATTTCTACCCATCCCCACATTATCTTCAAAATATATCAATTTTGAACTATTAATAACCGAATTTGATTTTATAATAAAATAATATTTTTAGTTATTCCAAAGGTGCCCCTCTCCTCCCTTATAAAAGGGAACCTCCTCCCTCTCTTCCTCACACCACATTGAGCCTTCATGATCGTCCAACCCCTACCAAATTATCTTCTCCACTTTCATAGCTACATCCTAGTGGTTATGGTCTTCCTCAAAGACCAATTTTAGTGACCTAAAAGAAGATCTCAAAGAGGCGCTTCAAAGAAGAGGTAATGTCCGTTACCGATTCTTTCAACTTTATTTCTTCATCCACTTCTTCTTAAGTTGTTTCATTATGAAGTAATAACATCAGTATCACTACTATACTGATATGTTATTATAAGTATGAAACAACCCTATTTGACCATCTATCCATCCTACGGAAAAAAGAAATCACCGCGCGTGCGTAGGTACGGAATACCGTCTCCACGCCATGGTCTAATCTATTTTCCACCACCACCTTACATGGATGGGTATAATGGTGCAAATAAACAACTATATATGATTATTGTAAAGTGTTATTAATTCTGAAATAGAATTCATATACTCCAATACAATTCCACGATCATGAGAACGATATCATCGCCCATGCGTATGTACGGACTACCGTCTCCACGACGTGATGAGATTCATTCTCCACGTTAACCATTCATGAATGATTATAAAGTATATATAATAAGTAATCATGAAATATATGACATAATAATGATACTGTATTTATGTGTATATATATGTTTGTCATCTACTTAATTCCATTCAACTCAATAAGGAAACGAAAACAGCATTCATGCGTACGTACGGCCTACCGTCTCCATGAATGGTGTATTTCTTTCCATTTACTGATCTATTTTATGTATATTATGAAAATATATTATATATAAATCATGTTTTATATTCTGTAATTAAGTAATCATGATCTAAGTAATCATATGAATAATTACAAGTCAAAACACGGACGACAAATGAAACGATTTTACCCAAAATGCTCTTTAACATGGAATTTACAAAATAAAGGGTAAAATAAAGTCATAAGTGAATCATATATGATATAATAACAATGAGTATGATTCTGGAATAAGTCAATAACATTATTTAAATCATTATATAGTAGGATCTGACACTTACGAAGCAAATCGGACCTAAGGTAAGGGAAATATTACAATCTCATTTTTATCAGATATTGTTTATACTTTGGAATTTACTGGGGTGTATCTTATCATCCACATCAATGTTTCCTCAATATGTAATATTATTTCCATCCACCTACAATTATTTAAATCCATTTTTACCCTTTGGTGAGTTTTTAGTAAAATATATCAATGGAATCTTTTGTTGTTTTTCGTACAAGGTACTTTTTGACTTTTCGGACAAAAGTACGAGAAGAATGTTTTTTTTAACTTATTCGGCATGAATGGATTTTTAAAACATTATTTCAAAGAATCTTACTTTACAAGTTTTCAAGTTTATTTTTAATCAACTTCATATAGTTTAGAATTGTATGACATGTTAAGAAAGGAAAAGTGTTTTTGAAGTAGAAAGGATATTTTCTTCAAGAATGGAGTTCATGTGTTTTATCAAAATTATTTTCCATCTCAGATAATAAAGGGTTCCGTTTTTGTCCCTATTATTACATTTATTTGATTATTTTGTGATGGAATTATTTTTATGAATTCCTTTATCTTATATGAATTGTTTTATGATGTCACGATGTTTAATATTCCCATTTTTGTTACATGGGTTATGTTATGATGTATGGTTAATGATTTTGTGGAACACATAAGAATGGTATCATTATGATATGGGTGGGACCTATATCTCCCTCCAATTTATTTGGTAAAGATTTTATATCTCATGAGATAGACATGGCTGGAATGGAAGGTTAAACCGGTTCAGTGAAACAGGACTGAAACGAGGAGTGAACTCGGTTCAAAAATGGACTTTGTCCACTAAGATAGTCTTGGAAATGAGTATTGACTAATAAGAAATGATTCTCTATGATTATGTGTGTATGGAACAATGTTTCATGTTTTATGTTATGATTATTGGGATTACATTTCACTACGATGATTTATCCCATGTTATGATATTATGATCTGTTTTGCAGGGTTATGATTTCCAAAATGTTATGTTCTTATGAATCTGATGTGATTGATATTTCTTTTGTTTACCCTTACTGAGAATTTGAGCTCACCCTTTTATGTTTTCTTTTCCCCAAGATATAAAGAAAGGTTTTAGGTAAGAAAAAAATGGAAGATCTTTATGGGAGATGTTGAAGATCTTTCACCACGATTAAAAGATTATATTCCGAGTTTCCAAAGATACTAAACTATTACGGTCCTTGTGTGTGTGTTTTTGTAATGTACTAAGTTTTCTGAAAAAGTAATCTAATGTCCATGTACGTCATGATTTGGGTCTCTACAGTTGGTATCAGAGGAAAGGTTTAGTCAATCATTGGAAACTAGGATGCGAAAACGTTAGTGATATCCCTAGAGATATTTCTAAGGTATGTCTAGGGATGTCCCTAAGGATAAGTATACATATAGGATATAGTCCTAGAACAATGGTAACGACCTTAGAATTTAACCTAAGATGTCAGATATTAAAGGTACTCCCCCTTTACTATGTTGTTTTCCCTAGCATGATTTTTGCCTCTCACACTATTCTTTTTGGGTTTTAGACGATGGCTGGAACCCGAAAGAACCGTGTTGATCAATGCAATGGACAATGCAATGATTGTCCTCCTGAACAAACAAATGTTATGGGAGATGGAGTGCAAAATCTTATTGTTATACTTACACAAGCTATGAATCATTTTGGACTTCCAAATGAGCAGAGAAGGGAACAATATTCTATTGAGTCCTTCATGAGGCAACGTCCACCTTCTTTCAGTGGGTCTTCTGAGCCACATGTTGCTGAACAATGGATCAGTACTACTGAAAAGATATTTTCAGTTATTCAATGTTCTGAACATGATAATTTCATCTTAGAAGAATATCGTTTGGAAGGTGAAGCTGATCAATGGTGGAATCTTATCAAGAATACGAGGCCAGGAGATGAAATTGAGTCCATGGAATGGGATGAGTTCAAGAACTTATTTTTCAATAAGTAATTCCCTCGTATTCATCGAACAAAGATGGAGAAAGAGTTTCTTGAACTAAAGAAAAAGGATGATGAATCTGTTGGTGTATACGAAGAGAATTTTACAAGGCTTTCAAGGTATGAATCTGGCTTTATCATCCAACCTGAAAGTAAAGTTGATCGATTCTTCAGTGTCTTAAAACCAAATCTTCGAAGGGAATTAGCTATAAGAGACTTCAGTAGCTATAAATAAATTGTGCGTTGTGCTATTAAGGAAGAAATGGAAGTTGGTGTTACATATTCATCTCATGGTTTGGACAAGAAATGAATGATGGAGTTCAAGGAGAAATCTCATAATAATGGTGAAAAGAAGATGAATGTTTCCTTATGCTCAAAGTGTGGAAAGAATCATGGTGGAGATTGTCTTAAAGGGACTAGAAAATGTTTTAAGTGTGGAAAAGAAGGTCATTGAGTAGCTGAGTGTCAAAGTAATGGAAAAAGGGTTGCTAATGGTGTGAATAAAGAAAATACTGCAGAGAACGCACCAAAAACACTTCAATGCTTCAAGTGCAATGAAATGGGGCATTATGCTAATCAATGCCCTAATCCAATGGTTAATGATGATCGACATGAGCAACCACTTAAGGCAAAGGACAAAGGGAAGTCACATGTGATCACTATCGGCGATGTTGAATATGAAACGATGTGGTGTAATGATTAAGTGTTTATGTAATGGGATTCCAAAATAATGTTGTATATAGTATCGTGGACTATTGGAATTTTTATGTATTGGTCTATTGTGGTTTTCAATAATTTTATGGTACCGGTAACCATGGAAAGTGATTAAGATATTTTTGGTAATCAGATGATATGTGCATAATGAAGGGATAAGAAGATAATGATATGTTTGATTGTATTCATGAGCTCATGATTGATATAAGTACTAAGTGATATCATGGTTTAAGTATAAATAATTTTGAGGATTTTGGTTTGTGGAAAGTGTTAACTTTTAACTGCATTCATGTTTTCACTAAGGTTCAAGGGGTATTCATTATTCAAGAGAATACATGATTAAGGTATTCACTTGTTTGTAATTTGACCAACAAGATATATCTTATGATATATGGGGGATAAATGATGGCATTCACTTGATTATTATGTGACATTTCAAGTGATCATTTTCTTTATACTATGATCTTGGACTGAAGTATTTTAGATAAGACTAAAGATTGGAAGGGATTATGTTGAACATAAGTTAGTATTTTTTAAGGATAAACTTTTTTCCGATATTATTTATGGGATGTTATAGTAATATAGCTTTAGAAAAAGGACAACTTGCAGGATAGGTGACAGCCCATCGCGTCGGACAAGGCTGTTGGAATCGAACCCACAACCGAAGTGTGACTGGCCTTTATCTCCTACCACTAGCCTACAGGAAGTCCCTAGTTAGTAGAAACTAGTTTTATTTTATTACGCGGTATGATATATGAAGTATAAGTTCATTTTTGGAATCTTATATGATTAACCTCACCATAGATGGACTTATGTATATTTGATAACTTTTTCTAACCATTTGATTGAAACAGATGGAATGACCCATCATTCTATCACATGATCTATTAACACTTCACGAATAACAAATTCATCTTCATTTCTTTAATAGATGAAGTGGAAATTGTTCAAAGCACGAACAACAGTGATATTGTAACAAAATAAAGTAAGTATTTATTCTAATTCAAATTCTTCAACTTTAGGGAAATGATCTTGAAAACCAAAAATGTTGTCCTAGTGCCCTTATATCTGATGAATCAGATGGTACCTTAGATTATCACAAATCTATGGATTTGTGATTGTTGGCTTTTTAATAGCCATGTTCTCTACCACTCTCTATCGGAACATGATGGTTAGATTTCTCTTCCATATCCATATTTTCACCTATGTGGAAACCCAGTGATTAGTTTATTTGGGTAACCTTTATGTTTCATACTTTTGTTTTTAAAGATTGGTTTTGGTATTCCTTTTTACGATTTGGGTTTCTATTAATGAATCTTTCGAATAGTAAACCATTTATAACCCGGACGAATTTCGAGGGCGAAATTCATTTTAAGGGGGGTAGAATGTAACACCCCGAGATTTTATGAAAAATATTCTTTTTAATTTAATTAATGTCTTGTGTTGTACGCTACACCAAAAGGAGCTTGGACACCATGCATCCTGGACTTTCCTTGCATTACACGCAATCGCGACCTTCCTCAATAGCGCGTGTAGTACGCAATACTGAGTTTCACTAAACAGCGATATGCTATTAAAATATTATTAAAACTAGCCATTATGAATAGTAATAACCACTTTTTGAAATTTTTGAAATTTTATTTTTCAAAATTGACTTCATTTTTGGATTCGGAATATCGAAATTAGCTTATGTGAAATTTTGGTACTTTTCGGATAACTTTCATTTTCTGATGAATAGTGAAAATTACTATATTTTAATTAAAAACATCCTTTTTAATCGAAATAACTAATAGTCATAAATTATTAATTTTAGTGGTTTTAAAGTATATTTAGAATATATTTTTACAATTTAATACAATGATGGTTATTGGATGTAATTTCACATTTAAACCAGACATAAACAACTGTCAATCTTTTGATAGTTATTATCTCTTAAGAACACGCTATTTGTTTTGACGATGGGAATTAATTTTTAAATTAATTAATGCAACTGATATGTTATGAATTTGGTAAAATAGACATCATTTTTTAATTCATAATATCAAATATAGCTTAGGCCTAATTTTTGGTATTTTTCTGGAAACTTTCATTTTTTGATGAATAGTAAAACCACTAAGTGGTAGTTAAAAAAATGAATTTTTCATAAAACAGAATTTTACCGCTTCTGTGAGTGGAATTTCAAAAATCCGAGAGACATAGTTGATGTCAGTATGTAAAATGTGGTTCAATGAGATAAAAATATTTTTTGGTGAATAGTAACTTTTTACTTTTTTTACCACGGTTAAAAGTAAATAGGGTAATTAAGGGTAAAAATGATATTATTATTACCCTAACACATGTCCTAATTCTATTGGATAAGTTTAATTCGACCAAAAAAAACCTTACGAATAAAATATGACCATTTAAGCCCACTTGGATTAGATTAGGACATTTATTATTAATTTATTTAAAGAAGAGTTGAAATAGTTAAAATCAAAGTCTAATAAGAAAATATTTTTTAATATAGGGTTATACATAAGATAAATCAGACTATAAATATTCATTAGAAATATAAAAAGATTTCCTACATAATGGTATTTTATTTGTAATTTTTAGACATTAAATAATTTAATATATTTATGACACAATGATGATGCAGTAATTATCTTATTTATAAAATATTGACATAATTGATGTTATAAATACCCAAATAAATATAATTTGAGAATTTTTATGAATTACACTAATTTTCTAGGTTAATATGACATTTTAGTATTGATTTAAATAACTTTTTTAGAACTTATCATTCTGTTATAATTTTTACAAAAACCCATTACTAAATAGTGTCAAAATTGACATAAAATAGTTTTTAAAACAAATATTATATTATTAATTGTTATTTTATTCATAAAAATCTAAGGTTCGGCCAAATTAATTAGATAAGGTTATATATATTAATAATAAACAACTTGGGGTTCGTTTGGATGTTATAGTAAGTTTATTAAAATTATAGTGTAAGAACACAAAAAGACACGGTAAAAGTAAAATTGTCTAACTTAAAGATAAATATAAATGATAAGGTTAAAATAGTAAACTAAACTTGTCCAAATTCTATTGGATGAGAGTATTTCGACCCATACCCACCTTATCTTCTAAATATATCAATTTGGAACTATTAAAAACCGAATTTGAATTTATAATAAAATAATATTTTTAGTTATTCAAAAGGTGCCCCTTTCCTCCCTTATAAAAGGGCACCTCCTCCCTCTCTTCCTCACACCACTTTGAGCCTTCAATCTCGGCCAAACCCTTCCAAATTCTCCTCTACACTTCCATAGCTACATCCTAGAGGTTCTGGTCTTCCTCAAAGACCAATTTTAGTGACCTAAAAGGAGATCTCAAAGAGGCGCTTCAAAGAAGAGGTAATGTCCGTTACCGATTCTTTCAACTTTATTTCTTCTTCCACTTATTATTATTAGGTTGTTTCATTTTGAAGTAATAACATCAGTATCACTCATATACTGATATGTTATTATATGTATGAAACAACCCTATTTCACCATCTATCCATCCTACGGAAAACAAAATCACCGCGCTTGCGTACGTACGGAATACCGTCTCCACGCCGTGGTGTAATCTATTTTCCACCACCACCTTACAAGTATGGGTATAATGGTGCAAATAAACAACTATATATGATTATTTTAAAGTGGTATTAATTATTAAATAGTATTCATACACTCCAATACAATTCCATGATCATGAGAATGATATCATCACTCGTGCGTACGTACGGACTACCATCTCCACGACGTGATGAGATTCATTCTCCACGTTAACCATTCATGAATGATAATAAAGTATATATAATAAGTAATCATGAAATATATGACATAGTAATGATACTGTATTTATGTGTGTATATATGTATGTCATCTACTTAATTCCATTCAACTCAATAAGGAAACGAAAACAGCGTTCATGCGTACGTACGGCCTACTGTCTCCATGAAAGGTGTGTTTCTTTCCATTTACTGATCTATTATATGTATATTATGAATATATATTTTATATAAATCATGTTTTATATTATTTAATTAAGTAATCATGATATAAGTAATCATATGAATAATTACAAGTCACACACGGATGACAAATGAAACGATTTTACCCAAAATGCTCTTTAACATGGAATTTACAAAAGAACGGGTAAAATAAAGTCATAAGTGAACCATATATGATATCATAACAATGAGTATGATTCTGGAATAAGTCAATAAAATTATTTAAATCATTATACAGGAGTTTCGACACTTACGAAGAAAACCGGACCGAAGGAAAGGGAAATATCACAATCTCATTTTTATCCAAGATTGTTTATACTTTGGAATTTACTGGGGTGTATTTTATCATCCACATCCATGTTTCCTCAATATGTAATATTATTTCCATCCACCTAAAATTTTTTAAATCCAATTTTACCCTGTGGTGAGTTTTTAGTAAAATATATGAAAGGAATATTTTGTCATTTTTCGTACAAGGTACTTTTTGACTTTTCCGAAAAAAGTACAAGAAGAATGTTTTTTTAACTTATACGGCATGAATGGATTTTTAAATCATTATTTCCAAGAAGCATACTTTACATGTTTTCAAGTTTATTTTTAATATACTTCATTTAGTTTAGAATTGTATGACATGTTAAGAAAGGAAAAGTGTTTTTGAAGTAGAAAGGATATTTTCTTCAAGAATAGAGTTCATGTGTTTTGTCAAAATTATTTTACATATAAGATAATAAAGGGTTCTGTTTCTATCCTTATTATTACATTTATTTGATTATTTTGTGATGGAATTATTTTTATGAATTCCTTTATCTTATATGAATTGTTTTATGATGTCATGATGTTTAAATTTCCCATTTTGTTACATGGGTTATGCTATGATGTATGGTTAATGATTCTGTGGCACACATAAGAATGGTATCATTATGAGATGGGTGGGACCTACATCTCCCTCCAATGCATTGGGTAAAGATTTTATATCTCATGAGATAGACATGGCTAGAACGGCAGGTTAAACCAGTTCAGTGAAACAGGACTGAAACGAGTAGTGAACTCGGTTCAGAAATGGACTTTGTCCACTAAGATAGTCTTGGAAATGAGTCTTGAATAATAAGAAATGATTCTCTATGATTATGTGTGTATGCCACAAAGTTTCATGTTTTATGTTATGATTATTGGGATTACATTTCACTACTATGATTTATCCCTTATTATGATCTTATGATCTGTTTTGTAGGTTAAGATTTCCAAAATGTTATGTTCTTATGAATATGATGTGATTGATATTTCTTTTGTTTACCCTTACTGAGCATTTGAGCTCACCCTTTTATGTTTTCTTTTCCCCAGGATATAAAGAAAGGTTTTAGGTAAGAAAAAAAGGGGAAGATCTTTATGGGAGATGTTGAAGATCTTTTACCACGATTAGAATATTATATTCCAAGTTTCCAAAGACACTAAACTATTACAGTCCTTGTGTGTGTGTTTTTGTAATTTACAAAGTATTCCGCAAAAGTAATCTAATGTCCATGTATGTCAAGCTTAGGGTCTCTACATATAAAGTCATTTTCCAGATTCTCCTGAAGAGTATTTTTTCATTATTCCTGTTTAGTGAGAGAAATTCTATAAGGGGTCATTTATATTGGAATGTACCTAGGTATAGGTTCAATTGGGAACTAATACTCTCATTTAGGATGAAGGGAAAAAATATTTAGGAAATAAATCAACATATTTGTTACGATGATCATTTCAACTAGATTCAGCCTATCATTTGTTTCAATCATCTGATCATGATATGAATTCTCATAGATAAAAAATATCCATTATTGTGATGAAAAATCCCAAGGGGATTCATCATTATCCTCCTTATACGTCTATGTAATCAGAAGATAGTTTATAACATGGAATGTGATTTTGTTATCTAATCTTTTAATGTATGCGCTATATAATGAAATCCAATCTGTAACCAGTATGACATGGAATTCCACTATAGGGAGTCTGAATAGGTTTTTGTGTGATTTTTTCCACATATATTAAATAGGGAATACTTTTGTACTTGTTTTGAAACCATTAAACTTTTATATGTTTTAATTTATAACATAACCTCTATGTTTTGTGGTCTGGTTTGAATAGTTCCACTATACTTGCATGATATGGAAGAATGTGTATAGACAAAATTAAATGAAAATTTTAATATAATTGAATTAATATATAGATTACCTATCACTACACAATCATATCAGTCCGCCTTAGTGATAGTGATAACATAAGCCTTCCATTTATCTCTTTTCCTTAGAGATTTCCTCTATTGGATAACTTTGATAACCCTTAGATTAGGGTAGTGGTTAAAAAGTGTCAATGTTTCTTATAATAAAAACATTATACCATTGGTTAAGGATTAACCAAAACCTTATTTTAATACATTAAATTAGGGGTCATCATAATCTACCATCAGTATTTATCAACTTGATGTTCTTACCTCAAACACATGTAACACTTTCTTTTCCCCTTGATTATGTTTCCATAATGATACTTACAATAATTAATACAAGTGGTTAGTTAGATTATATTTCAATAATGAGAGTCATCTAGTGGTCCTCCAGAGTTAAACTAGATTTTCTTTTTATTATCACCGGTATTCATCTAAATTTTGAGGGAATATTTGGTAACATATTCATAATAGTCATATTCCTAAACTACTAAATATTTCTAAAGATTCAACTTTTAACCCAAATATTAGAGATCAATATTACTTTTAGTTTTAATGAAAATTGTTGAGGTGTACTGTGAAATACTTGTAAATTATTCCTTAAATGACCCCATATATTATACTACATTTCTCATGTGTTAATGGAGTTTCTTTCCCATTTTAGATGAAACATTTTATGAAAATATTTATTGAGAGGAGTCATCCTAAATTCTCTCCATTCCATAGATTAAATTTCATCAATGGTATTTTTATTCTTTATCAATTCCAACAACTTTTCAGCTTCCCCCTCAAGATGATAAGATACCATTCCAACTCTCTCCTTTTTAATGCATTGGAGGATAGTGATTATCTTATATGTGGAGTTAATCAATTTATCCATGAATAAGTAAATGTATACATTCATTAATCATCAGAGGCCATTGAAAAATAATATACTCTGCTAGAACTTGTTCTCTCAAAGGCATGATAGGGAGTTCAACATGATTTTTGTTATTACCCATAACTTGAGTAAGTTATGATAGTGTTTATATGAATTTCTCAACTCCACATCCCATTATGTTAGTAATTTAATTATCATCACCCTACCAATCACATAAGTTTTCGACACTATTCCTCCTATTTCAAACCATTTTCTTTAATACATTCATATTAAGGGTGAGAGTATTCAAATACTTAATCATTTAAAAATTAACTATGAAAATTGTTGAAACAATTCATAATTACATTGTGTATCCTAAATTATGAATTTCTATGATTAAATTTATTTTTTACATGGTATATTTACTAATAGGTTATCACCATTAATTTCTTTAATAATACATTAAAATACTTTTTAATTTTTTATAACTTAAATGAGAATTGTCCAAAGAATATCCTCTGGTAGTGTCTATATAGGAGTTCAGTTAGGTATCTTTGTTGTTCATCATCTCATGGTTTAGTTAATAACCATTACACCCAATTCGGGTTTATTAATCCTAGTTTGAAATGTACCATATCCAACATGTAATTTCTAGCATATGGAAATGGATAAATTTTCTAGGAAAACCACAGAACCACTAATCTAACATAACATATGGATATTATCAAATTATTAAGATTAACTTTTGTTTCATCACTATTGTTCACTAATCTTAATAAATAAAATAACTAAACGTTACTTTGATACATACTATAAACAATACGAGAAACAAAAACATTCCATTTCATCATTATTAACATTCATTTGAATCAAATATACTTCAAGGATAAAAAATTATAGTGTCTTTGGATGTTTTATACATGAATACATAATTCTAAACATATATATATGGCATTTTTTTAAAACTAAAAATTGTGATTCTACTCCCATAAGTCCTATAAAACCACATGGGACATCCCAGGAAAAAATACACAATGGAATTTGAGGGATAAAAAGACCAGTATGGAAATAAATATACAAATAAGATATAAAAATAGATTCAAGAATCATAAAATGATATTAGAAATAAAATGGTCATAAGAATGAAATCATGGAATATAGAAATATAAAAATATGATAATTGAATCATAAGCATGTTGAAACATGTTAAAATACAAAATCATATGAATATATCTGGTATAACTATTGAGTAAACATAAAATACCCAAACATCAATTATAAAAATTGTATGGTCATGCTAATTTCAATCATAACATAGCAGGCTTCGGCTAATGACCTCTTCCCAAAATATAATTTTGTTAGGATAACATCTAGTGCACCATTAATTATATATCAAGGGTCACCAGAATTTAACAATGATTTATAGGGATATAATGGACCCGCCCATTAAATTATAATATGCACATTGATATGTGTGACATAATACAAAAGAAACCAAAAACTAAATCATAAGAATGTTATAACCTAGAATAAAAAATGGGTTTCACAATATTAACTTAATAATTAACTGAAGGAAATATTATATTGATCATTAATTATGGAAGGGAATAAATAATTTTGGAAGTTATTTTATTAAAAAACAAAATCATTGAAAATGGAGTTCCATTGAAGGAAAAATTCAAATGAAAAATAGAGTAGTAAGAATAAAAATGTACTACTAGGGTGAAAAGTTTAGAAATATGAAAAAGGATCTTTAATGACATAACATGTGATTTTTTAAACCCATAATTTTATTAAAATTGGATTTCCCAATATAATGATATGTTTAATAAAATACAAATTATAATAAAAAAATTATGGAATATTCTTGATAAGAAATTAGGTATATAGAAAATCACATAAATTGTGTCCACATAAAAAAGAGAATTTTGAAGGGAACATAAAAATATAATTTCCCCAAAAAACAAAGGTAAATAAAACTATTAATATATATAAATAATATACATATATATATTAATTAAGTATTACATACTTGATAATTATATAATGGAAAATGGATAATGATAAAGAGAACGTATAACCAAAACGTAACAAGGGTGGTTCAGGGGATCCCATACCTCATGTCTGAAGGTCCTCTTCACTTACACATAACATAAATACCCATTAAATTAATTTCATTAAATATATATCAAATAAAACTATATTTAAATATTTAATATGATAATAAATATTTATTATCATTGGTTATTTATTTCTAATAATGCTTCTGAATACATCTATTGCTGACAGTTTTTGGGTTTTTATCTGCATAACACTTCCAGTTTTTTAACAATGGTCAAAGGTGTTATAAAATAACTTAATAATCTCTAGAATAGTGTAGGATTGTATAAAATATTATTATATTTGGAAAATACATATATATTTTGAAATTTTATCCCAAATAAGATCTAAATTAAGAATGATTTCATGACAAGTACCTTTAATGAGGTTAATGTTATAAAACATGTGAATTATTTTTATTTCTTATAGATTTTTAAATATTATCCTTAAAAAATATTACTAGTGTTAAAAATTTCATTTGTACATTCTAAATACATTTCAAATGATAGGCATGTTTGGTGGATAATGGAGACAAAACATGTCCTTCATGGGGGCAGTAGTCCATAAACACACATGATGAGATTTTCATTTTTATCAATTATTTTTTAGGAAGGAATAAAATAGATATTACATTGGAATAATAATATTTAATCATATTAATAAGTATTGTGTTATTATAACTTCATGGATATAGGGGATTTGGTAAGTTTATAATAAGAAATGATTTTAAAAAAGTGGGGCTGAGTGTGTTTCCTTGCCCTTGAATGTTTTTCCTTGGGAAACAACTTAATACTCCATTGATTGGACTATTTTTGATTCCATGTCATCATGATAATGATTATGGTGTTGACGAGAGACTAGGTAAGAGTTATGGTTGAGAAAAGGGATTAGAATGGGTGGAGAAATTGGTTGGTGTTTGTCTCCCTTTATAAGTGAATAAAATGGAACATTTGTAAAAAATAATTAATTCCCAATATTATCACTCCATTATTCCTTGAAAAAGTCTCCAAATATAGAAAATAATGGTATGGTGAAATATATAAGGCCAAAAATCCCTCCAATATCTAATATGAGTCAACTTTTTCACCTAATTCAACCTTTTTCAATTTGTTAAACTACTTTAACACTAATTTACCTATAAGTCAAAAACTCCACTTTCTCACATGGAAACTAAATTTAATAGAAATAGAATAAATTTAAATTATTTAATAATTTTAAAATTATAATTTTAAATTTTTATATATTTTGATAAGATAAGATTTTTAAGATTTAAAGAGATTATTTTTAGTATTAACACACATGATGTGTAAAAACCCATTTATGAAAAGTTGTATCTGTATTCAAATGTTTACATATTAGACATAATTATAAATTTTATTAATTATAATTATATTATTCTTATTTTATTTCAAATATGAGTTATTTTACATTAAAATATATCCTAAATATAATTTCCCCTTTTGTATATTTAATTAAAAAAACAGATAAAAAATAATTTTTAAAAAATATCACTCAGTTTTATATAATGATATTTAATGGTTTTATAAACTGAAAATAGTATTTTTAAAATGATTTATTTTCCTTTATAAATATTTATATTTTTTTATAAAAAATGATTCAAAAAAATCTATGTCATATAAAAGTAATGGTATTTTCAAAAATTAGTATTATTCACTATTAATCTAATAATAAAATATTTTATAAAACCACAAAAAAATATTATTCTCAATTATATTTGATGAATACAAAATGAAAAATAAATTTATTATATTCAACTTATATATGTGATAAGTATTATTTTTAGTCATAATATCTTAAAACATAATATATTTTTTTCAAAATTCATTTTAAAGAATTCCATATATCTATATTATAAAGATAAAACAAGTTAGTTCATTAACTAAAAGGTAATATTATAAAAATATTATGTTATTAATTAAATTAAACTTTAATATATTTATTATCATCTATATTAATTAATATAACAGAAAAATATATTCCGAATAGAACTTTTAATTTATAAAATATGGGTCATTATAAGAATCGATCCCAAGTCAAACACCTCAAGGATATAGAATGATATTAAAGAAGATTATATTTCAAATTGATTAGATAAACTAAAAAATAATTCTTGAAATAATAAAACTTTACTAGATCAAGGATTGGTTGAAGGGAGGATACCAACACACTAGATCCACCGACATTTTAAAAAACTATCCCATTAATTATTATTAGATGAAATCAGAATTCACTAATCTAGCAATGATATAGTAAATCTATGATTCATCTAAAGGTAATAAGGGTATATATATAAGAAACATGTGGAGTAGTTGTTCATGGATCACATAAAAAATTACCTATCATCATCATACATTAATCCACTATAATTAAGCATGGAATTGACATAATTTACTTTAAAAGGCATGTGGGGTCATGGAATTTGAGAGGGATTCAATTAAGAGGAATGATGAGTTAAAATAAGAAATTAATGGCCATAAAAAATGATTTTTGAATCATTAATCTTTGCTAGAATACTTTTTTTCATAATTTCCTTGAACTGTAGGCCTACTATTCAAGGCATACTGCATATCCTAGACACCTACACAATTTTGTTGCACAATTTTTTCAATCTATAAGCCATAAATTCCATTGGAAACTAGATCATGATTCATTGTTTGATGGTTGTTGATTTATAGATTTATAAACCATGAACCTTCGCAATTCTCCATCCAAATTCCCCCTTCTATTAGTTTCATGGTTTCTTAAAAGATCATCATTATTTTGGAAAACCATGGTCCTATCATGAACTCCATAAAAGGCCCCTAAAACTCTTCGAAACAAACCATAAACCTCATAAACTCATCAAAAAAAATTAATTTCTAAAAGAAACCTATAGAATTATGAAATTGAAATATATAAATCATGAAATATATGATATTTCTACAATAAAAATCTTATTAATTAGGGAATATCTTTGTATCCTAACTAAGACCTCCATATATATTAACCTTTTTACTAGATTCATTATGATTGTCTTAATTGAAAAATCCCTCCTGTGTTTATTTGGTTATGGTTTATTATTTTCAAAAAACATGAAATATATAAAAGAGTTTTTATATCGTATATTAAAAATATTGTTATCATACCATGATTTTATCATCAATATATCTCCCCTCACATCTTTAGGGACTTAGCTTCAGTTGTAGTACCCACAAAATAATGGAAATTCTACCTTGGACTCTTCTAAGTTATATTATCATGATTATTTAGGTATTTATTCAAATAGTTCCCCAACTAATTATAGATGAAGAACTTGATATTGGAGGATTAATTATTTCCCTTACATTCATAATGCTTATGGCCTTTATCTTCATAGATGAAATATATTTCCATTACCTGAAAGCATTTACCATAGCATTTCCTCCCACAATTAACACATTTTGGAAGCTCCACTATTCCCTTCTCATTCATTAGTATATTTATTTTAAATTAGTTTTATTTGATAATCTTTTTTACACCACAAGAAAATACATGTATTTAATTTTAAATAAACTTGTAGTGTTTGATATCATTCATTACATAAAACCCTGAGTTTAAATGAACCAAGATATACTACTGAATTACGATTATTTATATGTCATATTTGTAACCCAGTAGTATAATTTATGGTATAAATAATAATAATATAATTTTGAAATATAATTATAATTGTTTTATATAATTTAAATGTATTTATTATATCACAAATAAGTATTCAATATTTTAATAAAATCTTATTAGGCTTTAAATATATGTTTTATTCAAAAATGGTTTTTATAATATTTTAACCATATATTTTATTTAATTTATGAATCTTTTTATTATTTTTATTTTATAAAATTATATCATTTTTAAAATCAGCATATCAAAATTTTCTTAAGGTTAAATATTTTAATTTTTCTGAAAAGATATATTTTTCAATGAATAGTAATAAATACCATTTTTCGGAAAAAAGGCACATCCATTCATGTACTTACAACATTAAATTTTGAATATAATTTATTTTAAAATTTACTAAGGTTACTTTTATTAATAATAATACAATATATTTAACTATAATATTTATTATACTTTTTTTAGTATAATTGTTTTTATAAATAAAAAATCATTTTTTTTTTGGAAAACATCTCTTCATTGTATTTTACGTGTTTATTTTATATATAATTTATGAGAAATATTGAAATTTAATTTTATAAAATGGAATAAATATTTTGAATCAATATTTCTACAGTTTTTAATGAGGATAATTTCATTTTTGGTCATAATTAACAATAATGTGGTAAAAACAAATTCCACAATAAAGGTTAAAATATGTTTACCAAGGGTTAAATAGGAGATAAAAAATATTTCAATATAAACAAGTCTAAATACTACTGAATGGTTATATTTATACACCATATCTTATAATTTTCAAATATTATTCATTTATGATCCATTTTTTCTTGAATAATACCTTAATATTTATTAATCTTTTTAAAAATTCCATGTGTGTCCTCTCACTTGTTTATAAAAGGAAATTGTCTCCTATATTCTACACACTAAAAGATCCTATTATATCAAGTAATTACTACTTTAATAAGTTAATAAAATACCTTCCCATATATTTTAGGTCATTATTTGATCATAATACTGTCCTTTTATGACTTAAGGTGTAAGCCAAAAGAGGTTTCCCATTGAAGAGGAATAAGTTTTATCTGAATACATTGAATTTATTTCATCTTCCACCATCTATAATAAATTATTATCTGTAATAACATGAATAATATAGTATAATAAATATACATGTGTGTTATTGGGATTATTTAACACCCATTTCCACCTAATTTTAATAAAATGGGAAATGAAGGCATCGCTCGTCCGTACATGTGGACTACCACTTGCACATAACTATATGATTTATTTTCCATCACCATATTTAATGTTTTTTTATAATGATGGATTTAATAAATACATATCATATATATGGTTTTATCATGATTCTTTAATGATAAAATTCTATTTATATTTATTTCTTTATTTTTTTATAATATTAATATATAGTTTATGCATACGTATGAACTACCATCTCCATGAACAGTGTAATTAAATTTTTTTCTCTACCATTTATGGATTATTATATATATTTATATAATTAATATATATTATATTTATTTCATTTTTAACAAACCAAGTATTATGGTACCATGATCAAAATTTTACTATTGTATCTTTCGAATAGAAACATTAATGAGAACCAATACAGTTAAAACACAAAAACAATGATTTTATTAAGTAATTATTATTGATGGGTGTTGAAATATTATAAGTGGGTATTTTAGTTTATATAATTATAAAAAATTTAAAATTATTATATTAGACTATAGATAGATTACAAATAAAAACTTATTTGAGGTAAGGGTTCTCATGTTGTAATCTCATTTTTATCAGTATTGATTACACTTAATTTTTTTATAATGATATTATACAATAAATATCTCCCAAATAATAATAATTTTATTCAACTAATTTTATTTATTGGTATTAATTTTCCCCAATTTTTCCTCTATTTAAGTACTCAATATATCAAAAGAATACTTTTTATGGGAAATCGACTTTTTTCGATTTTGTTTCTAATATTTTTCATCATTGTCAATTTTTTTAAAATGATTTCAAAAATGTTTTTACTATTATCCAATGATTTTTAATGTCATTTTTAACCATTTTTAATTTCTATTAAATATTTTAAATGGATTCTTATTATTGTTTTAAAAATGAGATACTTATTACCAAAGGTGTGAATAAAATCATTGTTTTAACATATATCACATGAACCAATTTTCCCACCATAATAGACACAAATTATTTTAATATTTTAATATAATTTTCCCTAGTTCTATTAAAATAAAATGTTTCCTCAATATTTTTCAATTTTTTAGATTTTAAATAACTAATTTCAAAATGAAATGTTTATTTTCCTCAAGATATATTCAAGTGAGATGTATAAAATGGTTCATATTTGCTAAAAACCTTGGATATTACTTATGCTTTACTGGGGATATAATCCGCTGTTGGAGGATTTAGGTAAATTTGTTAATGAAAAATGGGGGATCAAGAATTTTGCGCATGTTGGAATTCTTGGACCGCGACAAATCCTCATCCTGTTTGCGGGTGATGTGGATTTGGGAAAGGCTTGGTCCCGAAGTAAGATGGATTCTAGTTTCCATCTTCTTCGTTGGACCTTTGAAAATCATTTGAATCTTGATTCTCCAAACTCTACAATCTGGTTGCCATTGCTGGGTCTTCCCATCCCTTTTCAAAATCTAGGACTTCTACGCTCGATAGGTAATTCCATTGGATGTTTTATTTTATATGATCAAAGAACTGCTTCTTTGTCAAATCCTGCCACTGCGAGATTCTGTGTTGAAATGGATCTCTCAAGAGTTCCGCCAGAAGTTGTATGGATCATCGTGGAAGGAGAATACAGGTAAGCTCAAAAAATTCTGTATGAAACTTGGATTCCATTTTGTTCCAATTGTTGCAAGTAGGGTCATGAAATAGATAAGTGCCGAAGAAAGATTCCAGCTTCCCATTCAGGTGTGCCTAATAATACTGGCAATGATTATATGGTTCAGACTCAAGCAGATATGATTCCATGGGGCATCTGAAACTGGATTGGTCCCGGCGGTTGATGATATGGTTCAGCATCAAACAGGTCTGAATCCAGGGGTATCTCAAATTGGATTGGCCCTAGTGGTAGATGTTTTGAAAAATAATCAGGTCCTTGTAGAGGTTTCTTCAGAAATGTGTGTGGGGCAGGAGACCCAATCAGGAGAATTTCTGAATTAAAGTAAAATAGGTATGGAAGATTCAATGCAGGAAAATGAGAGCTCCATGAATATGGCTAGCAGAAAGGGGAAAGAAGTAATGGAACAACCTGATAAAGGGGAGATGATGGCTGGTGAGTCTGACTTACAGTATATGGGCAGGGGACTAAAGAAAACTCATACATCTAGTGAGAGTAAATTTCCAGGGTAGAGCTCTCCTGTCATGGTACAGGTTAGTGATGATGGATTGATAAACTGTTCGGCAAACCGTTTTGCTGCTTTAATGGATATTGACCTGAAGAAGGATGAACCAATGGAAGAGGGGGAAATTTAGTGTCTCCCATCTCATGAAGATGCCATCACTGTCAATGTGATGGAGGCCTTAGTTGTTCTGACTATGGCTGATTCTGGTGGACAGCCTCATGTCTCACCTAGGATGGAGCAGGATAGAAATGGGAAACTAATGGGGGGGTTCTGCTGAGCAAATCAAGGAGATTCCAAAGGTGGTGATTGGGGTATTGGAAGCTTCTCATGGGGAGGTTATTCAAGGTGAGTTTGTCATCAATGGTGTGGATGAAAAGCATCATGGTTCCATGGTGGCAGAAGGTAGTGAATATGACATTGTCATGCAAAAGGAAACAATGGTGATGGAAAATCAGAAAGTGTGTCAGGTTATTGGAAGAATTATGAATGACTTGAGTAAGAGCAACAAGTTTGAACCTGGGTGTGATGTGGAGTCACCTGGTTACCCCCTGCAAGAAGACCATGTCTCATACAGTGATGCCCTTATGAATGGGAAGAAGGGAGCCTCTGAGAGGGAAGAGCTTGTGAAGAGTACAATCAAAAGAAGACCCAGGAGAGATTAATCAGATATGCCTAAAACGGTTTTGATGAGATCTTCCTTTAAAAAAGATAGAGGGGTTGTGATTGATGTTGGGAGGAGATCAAAGAGTAAACGTCCCTACAAAGAGGATCTATCTGAGGCGCAGTTGAAATGGAGGGAACAATATATCTAGCTCTTCAAGTAATATGAATCGTCTAAATGGGAATCTGCTGATGCTGATGCGATGTCAGACTACGGTAATGGTGAGTATTATGGTTTTGATATGATGTAATTTTTCTTCTATCTGTATTTGACCTTTGTTATGCACCTCTTCTTTTATTAATAAATTTTGGGGATCAGGCGTTCCTGATCCGAACTTTCCTGGTATAAACTACCATACCCTATTCCCTGACTCAGAATTATGATATGTGTATTTATAGGTATGGTTTTAAAATTATGAGCATATTTTATCACCTCTTTTTTACTCATGTTAATATTAAATGATCCTTGAGATCTCCCTTTCTTTGGCGTACTGAGTATTTAAGATCTCCATTTATTATGTATCTTTTTTCCTAGGATATAAAATTTTTTTTATTTATGTTATGTATATAAAGGGTTCTATTTGTGAATAACTAAGTGCAAGATTATGTTGATATTTTAAATAAAATTTTTAATGTATTTATGTTTCAAAAGATAATAAAAATTTGTTTTTTGAAAGTATCGTAATGATATATAATGAATATTTATATAATAAGATATAATATTTTTGTATGAAATGTTTGAGTCTCTATAATTAGTATGAGAGAAATGAATAGTTATTTTTTCAAACTAGTATGACAAAAAATTATTTTTAACCCTTAGTATAATCCTATTCTTGGTTGAACATCCTATGTTATGGAAAAAAACGGTTTTGGTATTACAAGAAACTAGATCCCTACATAGATATAAGAAAGTGGGTGCAGTTGTGGAAAAGATAAACCTAGTGGTAATAACTCTTAATGGGGTGTATTAGGTATTAAATAATACATAACAATTTCATGATTAGTGGGACTAATTCAATACAATTTGATAGTCTTTCCTGAGGAATATTCATGGGATAATTCATATTTTCATTATAAACCATTATAAATGATTTGAATAGATGATTACTAAAAATGACCTTGGATAATTCTGAAGTGTAACGGATTGAAAACAACGAGTCATGATTTAAACATCTTATGAATGATTTTACATTATTATATGGTCTATCACTAATATTGTTTAAAGTTTTAGTCAATTTACAAAAACAATATGGAACTATATTAATGCCAAATGTGGTGGAAAATGCAATGATTTCCTCATGAAAACCCAACTACAATGTGAGATGAAATGAAACTTTTAATTAATATTCTTAAAAAAATTTCTTAACCCATGAATCATTATGATATTCTATAAATGATATAGAGGGAATACTATTCTGTAGATTCTATCACATGGAATTATCCAAATTCATTTATTTATTCTACTGAATAAATATAATCTAAGTAATAGATGAGTACCACTATTAATATTGTTTTCTATTCTCTAGTCCTCTGATTATAAAAATGTTATTATAGTTGTTTTTAATTAGAAAATAGAATCATATAAATGGAAAACTATTCAAAAATAACATGAGGAAACATGAAGAAATTGACTATATGTAGTGGGATGAGTTTAAAATGTTATATTCAACAAGTACCTTACACTTATTATTTGAATAAAAATTTATATGGAATTATATAAGGTAAATAATATGGATGATGAATTAATTAGTACCTATGTATAAATTTTCACAGGATCTAAGAGGTACACTTATAGTGTTATCATTTAACAATAATGCATGATTTCTCAATTAATTAGTGTCCTAAAACCATGTTTATGAAGGGAATTAGAAAAAATATACTTATTTATAATTGAATAAATTTTTATATTTAGTATCAATGTAGAAAAGAATATTATAGATACCAATAAAACTCAAATATTTTATAAGAAATTAAATATGTAATTCAAAGGAAATTTAAATAATAAAAAACCATATAGGAAAGAATATAAGAATTCTTCTATTCTATATTTTTAAAATGAAACATGAATTAAATTTTGTTGATGGGACTATTTAATTAATTGGGATTTATAGGATGGTCAATGGGAAATCCTATTATGATGTTATGTAAAGATGTTAGATGAATATCTGAATGAAGAGAATGATCCAAATAATGAACCATCCACACTCAAGTGTTTGAAATGAAAGGAGTATGTGAATTATACTAACTCATGCTAGAATTAGAGGGTTAATGATAATGATCTATGTTAGTAACCTCTTGATCCACATGAAAATGGGAAATATCATGCGACCATTATTACCAATGTTGTGTACAATAATAATCTGGTGAAAGGTACACATACCATCTACTCTAGAACTAATAATGAATTATTTTATAATTTATCTTCCCAATATTTAATATTTTTTGGATTTAATAATGTTAACACAAAACCACCTCAACAACTAGATACTGAATTAGCAATGGAAACTTCTAATTGTATGATGATAACATATCATGTCAATGATTCTTATTCGATTAAATAATGTGGGAATGTGCATCCTGTATATTGCATTATTCTTTATATAGTTGAATTAAATATTATTTTGGACATTTATTAGCCATATTTCAATAAATCCCATATCAATTTCCAAGTAAGGGAAGTAATATTTTATATATAGAACCAAAATATGATCATTTATTAGTGCCATGATGAATAAAAACATCCAATGAAAATTGAATCCATTTTATGAGACATTGTTCCTATTAAAAAAGTATTTTTAAATCATATTAAAAGCTAAAAAAACAAAATAGATGATATAATATATATATATATATGGGAGTTTTTTATGTCTTTATAGAATAGTTTCATAGACTTCCTCTGAATAATGAAGTCAAGTTTTCAATAAAATACATAATTGGTGATCCATCTATTTTAAACACTCTATATAAAATATCCCCAATTGAGTCAAAGGAATTGAGAATGATACTCTAATAGAATCATGATAATTGATTCATTTTGAAAAGTTATACACCATAGGGTAAACCTATTATTGTTGTAAAGAAGAAATATGAAACAATTCGAATCTAAAATGATTATCAAGAACATAACAAGACCACAATCTAGAATAAGCACCCTTTCCATGTATTGATGACCTATTTGATCAATTACAACATGATAAAAAAAATTCATGGTTGATATTTGATATGTATTCTGTTAATATTAGGTAAAATGTTATTAAATACTAAAGAAAATCATCCATATGATGTATGTACACTATGATATTAGAGTTATTCCATTTGGTCTTTCTAATTCCCACTCTATTATCATGTATTTAATGAATAAAGTCATTAAAAATTACATTGTTAATTTTTTTCTTAGACATTATTAGTGATATTATAATATATTCCATGAGAGAAGAAAATAATTAATATAACTTTATGATTGTAATAAGGACCCTAAGAAAGGATAATCTGTATGGAAATTTTACCAAGCATTCATTTTGGAAAAATAAGATTTAATTTTTGGGGCATAAAATATAAGAGAGGGTATAACAATGGATCCATACGTGATGTGAGTTATTTAACATTAAACTATAATAAACATAGTGATTTAGATCTATATTTATTATGGTTTAGATGGATATTATTGATCCATTGTGAATAATTTCTCATGATTATATAATCCAATCACCACGTAACTAGAAAGGGAGTCATGTTACCTTAAACTAATAAACCTGAAGAAATGTTCATTGAACTAAATATACGGTTGGTTATTGAAACTATTATAACACTACAAAAATATTGGATGAGGTTTGTGACCTATTATGATATATCAAGAATGGTTTGGGATATATCTAAATGTAGAATGATTTGGTGATAGCTTATGACTCACACTAATTGAAGGATCGTGATAAAAACTTCCTGACTCGTGATTTAGAGTATGCAATAGTAATTTTTTCATTTATATATTGAAGGAATTATATTTTTATAGAATGGTTTGTATAATATACATATCATAATTGTTTAATGTATATTTTAACTTAGAAAGAGTTTAATATCTGATAGAGAAGATGGTTAGAGTTGAGTAAATATTATGAATGATCAATACATTACCACCCTTGAAAATTTAACAAAGTGGTTGATGGTCTGGGTCAAAAGGATAATTCTATCTTATCCATGACATAGATAGAAAATATGTAATATTTTTAATTTTTAAAGGATAGATCTTTAAATCATTATGGAATGGAGAAATATTATCGAGGTCAAATCACTGTTCAGGTATGCAGCACCCCAATAATTTCCAATATTCTTATTTTTAAATAAATTTAATATATTATATAACTTGAAAATATTTAAACACTGAGTTACCTTGTGTTACATGAAAGAGAAACATACTCAATAATTAGTGTTAAACGTAATATTTATATTTAACGAATAAGTGTATTTTATGAAAATATTATTATTTAATATGATAATATATACCATAGCCATTAAATTAGTGGTTATGAATTGTATTATCTAAAATTATAAAATTTATGGTCTAAAAAATATTAGATGACTTTATTTTTTATCAATTAATTAGAAAAGAAAACATTAACTAGATGAATATAAAGGAAATATTTTATTTTTATACTCCCAAAGGTGTTATGTATTGATAAATTATATTAATTAAAATTAAAGAATTAAATTAATGAAATATATATTTTATTTTTTAGGTAAAATAATTTTTCTATTAATCTAATATATTTTATAGGAATAAGATATAAACAAACTAAATTTTCATATAAAATATATATATTTTTAAAAAGGGAAATTTTACCGCAATTTAAATACACAACTATTTATAAAAGTAAATTTTTGAAATTTTTGAAATTTTTGAAATTTTATTTATTTAAATAAAATTAATTTCTGAATTTTTAAAAAAAAATGATCTTAGGATGATTTTTTGGTATTTTTTCTGAGAAGATTCATTTTTTGATTAGTATTGAAAAATAATACATTATAGTTACAAACTGCCTTTTCATTTAAATAACTATAATGTATTATGTGTATTTTTAAAATGAGAAGAGATAAAGTATAAAAATACTAATCCAATTAAGGTCTTTGGAATCATTATTTTATAGAAATTGGTTATAAAAAAATATTTAATGATTTATTTTCTTAAACCTGTGTTCCCGCCATGTCTGCAGGATTCGTGTTAAACTTAATTTAGCTAATTTTGTGAAATTAATTTCAAAAAAATTACATACATGGCTGTAATTAGTATTATATTTATATTCTAATGGGATAAACTTAATTTTTTGATATTAATAATTGTAACTCAAGTAAATTTTTATTAACCATAGAAATGGGTAAATCAGGTAATTAAGGGTAAAAAAATTATAATATTATAAAATTACCCTATTAATTGACCTAATTTCATTTAATGTATATGTTTCTAAGAAAATTATCCTTATTATAAAAATTATATCCTTTTTATTCTAGTTGGGTTATAATATGACATTTATTATATTATATTTAAAGATAATTTAAAAATGTCATTCTTAAATTTTTAATAACTAAATCATTTTTAATAGTGTTATATAGAAGATTAATTTGACTATAAATACTCATTTGAATGATAAGGAATTTAAATTCATTGCAGCAGTTTATTTACAATTTTTATAGAAGAAAAAATTCAATAAAAGGATTGTATAATGATGATACAATAATTGTTTAATTAGTGGAAATATAAAATAAATGATATATAAAAATATTAAAAGAAATATAATTTAACATAATTAATGATATCCATTAAATTTAGAGATATCTTTGACATGTTAATGATATTAAATAATTATTTTTTTAAACTTATCATGTCAGAATTATTTTAAAAAGACAAATAATTAATTGTTTCAAAATTTACATAAATGATACTTTGAAATGAATATATACTTATTAAATGATATAAAATTCATAAAAAATTAAAAATCCAAAAAATAAATATAATAAGGATATAAATATATGTGATTAATGGTTCATTTTTAGTTTTTTTTCATTTTATAATAAATATATTATATAACACCCCATGATCTTATAGTACGTTATCTCTTCAAAACAATTCAATAACTTGTGCAACACACAACAACGAGTTCGAGCGCACCACGACTTACTAAACTAGCCTTTAAAAAAGAGGTTATGAATCTTATTACTGAATTTTGAATTTTATATAATCCATATTATTTTAGAATCCAAAATATGTGTTTCTTAGACATAATATAAGAACAAATTTATTTTTTCAGATAAAAGAATTATTTTTCAAAAAACATAAATTCTACCACCTTTTAATGATGAAACCTTTTTAAAAAAAATATTTGACACTTTTGTATATTCAATTTAACTAAATTAAATTTTTCTTTAGAATTCGGACATGAAAATTTAGTTTGGATAAATATTTGGTACTTTTCTGATAACTTTCATATTTTTGATGAATAGTGAAAAATAAGAAATATTAATTGCAGACAACTTTTTAATCGAAATAATTTATAGTGTTAAATTATTAATTTTAATGGTTTTGAAGTATAAATAGTTTATATTTTTATAATTTAATAAAATTTAGGTCCTTATATTAAATTTCACATTTAAAGATGACATAAATACATGTCAATCTTATGATAGTTTTTACTTTTTAAAAATACGCTTTTTGTTTTGACAATGAGAATTAATTATAAATTAATTTATACCACTTATGTGTATTGATTTTGAAAAAATGGATCCCATATTTAGAATCAGGAGTTCTAAATTATGTAAATATGTAAATTTTATTTTTATAAATTATGAATATTTACTTTAGTAAATATTTTATTTACCATGGTGAAAGGGTAAATATAGTAAATAAGGTTAAAAAAATATTATTATAATAAAATTAAATTACCCTAACGTGTTTCTTATTCATATTTTTTGATACATTTCCGAACATGTTCATCCTATGGTAGAATTGGGGACCCCATGGAGCCACTTGAGAGTGATAATGTCACTTCATATTAATAAATTTAAAGTAACGAAAAAAATGACATACACATATATATTTTAGTAAAATAATTTTTACAAGGATGTATATAATATCTTTTTTAATTTAAATATTCATTTGAAATTTAAAAAATATTTCCTACATAATAGTAGTTTTTTTTATGTTTTAGTTATCAAATAAATAAAATTATTTATGACACAATAATGATGCAGTGTTTACCTCATTAAAGAATGATTTAAATAAAAGCGATTATAAATATTAAAACAATATCCAAAACCTATCCAATTCTTATTGGATGTTTCTATTTAGAACATGAGTCATCTTATATTTGACTTTAATTACTTTTTGACCATTAGAAACCAAATATAATTATATAATAAAATAATATTTTCAAACATTACTAAAGAGCCCTTCCTTTCCCTTATAAAAATCCCTCACCTCTAACCTATTTCTCAAACCTATCATGCCCCTTGGATCATCCAACCTCTTCCCAATTAAGCACCCTACATCCCTCTATATCTCTTATAATCCATGCCTTAGGAAGAAGTCACTTCAAGGAAGCCTTTTGGTTCTAACCTAAGGGAGTTACTCGATTTAAAGGTAACATCTTCTCTTAAGTTATTTTCTTTTCTTTTACTTCTCCAACCCACTAAACTCTCTTTATTCCTCTCTTTTAAAACAACACCAGTATAGTAAATACACTCGTTTGTTTTTATGAGAATTATTTTAACTACACTTACAAAAAAATCCATCTAATGGGTATAAAACATAATGTTTCTGTGGACGACGAACTACTGCCTCACGAAATGATGATTGTTCAATATTCTAATACCACATATTATTTTGGCCAATATGATGGAAATGTTATTATAAATGATAATTATGATATTTTTTTATCTATAATATTCTGTAATTATGTTTTATAACATACCTTTATTCTTATCATGTTGTATATATATGATAATTTCATTTGAGTAAGTGCGTACTACCGCCCCCTCAAAGTGATATGACTCGTTCATACTATACATGGAACGTATAAAGGATGGTGTTAATAAACTTATGTAATGTATATAAATTATTATATTATACTGGTATAATAATATACCTATGTATCATTTGGTCTTCTTTCATTTTATAATAAAAAAATGAAATGGAAGTAGTGTTCGTTCGTATGTACGGATTACCGTCTCCAAGAACGCGATGAGATTCATTACCCATCATAACCATTCAAGAATAATTTTCATTTTATTAATAAAAATATTATTTAATAACATTAAATAATTCTGGATATGAATCAAATACATCCTATCCATAACAAACCTGACTTACGTAACAAAACATATAAAGGAAAATGAATCAGTTAACACCCAAAACAATGATACTACTAAAATATTATTATCAAAGAAATATTAGAAGATCATATATGATATCATATTTATGTAGCTTGTTAATGTTTAATTTAATAAAAAAAATTAAACTATTATACTGGAGGTTAACGTACCCTCGACCAAGGAAAAGTACAAGGTAAGGGTTAATTTCACAATCTCTTTATTATCTGAGGCTGTTTTTACATAAGTGTCTATTGGGACCTCTTTATCATCCACATCCATGTTTCTTAAAAATGTATTTCAAAACATTTTTACTATTTACTGGACTATGGTTTAAAGTCATTTATACCCTTTTTCTAATTTTTATAAAATCGATTGAATGAAATATTTCTGGCATTTTCCAAACAAGGTACTTTATGATCTTTTACAAAAATTAAGGTAAGAATTTTTTTTGACTTATACAACGGGTGTGGTTATTCTACGCCGTTATAACACCTTTTAATATTCCCTTGCAAGCCTATAAAAATATTTTCAAAATAAATTTTTTCTTTTATAATTACATAACTTTTAAATGATTTCAAAATAGAAAGAGATATTTCTCTCAAATAGTTTTGATTTTATCTATGTCAACATCCTTTAATGGATTTTATACTTGTTTGAAGTTCATTTATTATGAAACAAATCCTCCATATTTTATTGATGGTTTTGTGATATGTTTGACTATGGATGTGTTATTGTTATACCATTAATGGTTTATGGTTAATGTTTTAACATTTCTTGTGCTAGTTTTAATACGAATGTTTATGTTATGTTTGAACCATTTCATATGAGGAATGAATTGGACTTAGTAAGTGATGGGTACAGCCCGCTATAGCTCCTTGATGAATCATTATGTCTCATTAGACAAACTAGTGTCTTGGCACAAGGCCTTGAAAAATTATTATTTGTAGTCTTTGCATGAGGCCTTGACTATGTGGTTATGATGTCCGACATTACGCATTCCATCATTAGGAAATTAGCTATTGATGTTACATGTGATTATTCTACTAGTAGAATATCCATGTGAATAAGTAAATAGAATTATTTTATTTATCTTTTCCATATTATATTGAAGTTTAAGTTTAAAATTCTTTGGTTTTAATTTTATACATTTCCTTAAATGTTTATGCTTATTTATGAAGTTTCCGCTATATTATTATCCTTACTAATCATCTGAGCTCACACCTTTCTATGATTTATTTTCCCCAGGAAATGAAGAAGTATTTTATGGTTGACCTACATGGATAGTCTAAGGGATATAGGTGTGTTCAAAGGGGACAAAATTTTGTTGTTGTTTTTTTATCTCATGATGTAATGTAAAACTTTTGTATGTATCTAGTACTTCCAAGGATACTAAACTAATCTGTCTTTTGAGATATGATTTCGTGTATGGTTCCAATGTTATGTACTAATGCACCGACTATGGGTAACTGGGGTCAGGGTATTTCAGTTGGTATCAGAGGTAGTTTAGTAGAATCCTTGGAAACTAGATTTAGATAAACTATGATTAGAACACATTACCGTAAGATATACTTTGAGGATTAGTATATAAGAGCTTCCTAGAATTTTGGTAATGTATAGATTTTGTGTATTTTCCAAGAAATAAATCCCTGTCTGGAAATGAGTAGGTAGAGGCGGCTCTGGCACAGCTGTACTGAGGAGTGAAAACTTCGATAAGGAGTTTCGAGCAAGACCCAAGGTATCCCGGTACATGACAATGGGCCTTGCTTCACTCTTGGTTACGACACTCCTGGGGGATATTCTTAGGATAACATACATTTTCTTTCAAAAACATTATGAAGGATTTGTGAGTATATAACTTCTCGAAGAAAACTTTTTTATGATTATGTATTATATCCATAAACTGTTCAATATATGTTAAGTGTTTTACAAGTTTCGAATTATGCATTGTGATTTGTAAATTAATCTAGTGTATGCCATTTTTTAGAAATGGAACCTAGTGGATGGAATTAAAAATTTATCAACACATGTAATCAATGTAGGTATTTCCCTCCTACTCATGATAATTATAGTAGAGCTGGTGATGCAACTGGTGTTGATTAGCTTATCACCATACTGGGACAACTAACTCAGGTTATGAATAATAACCTTACCCGTATGGAGCACACTGATCTCCAATGTGGAGTATCAATGTTAGACCTCTTCATGATAAAACAAACACACACATTCAATGCGACTAAAAATCCATTAGTATCTGAGTAATGGTTATTTTCCTTAGAGAAAATATTTCATGCTTTGGGGAGTAGCAAAATGGAAAACGTTGTCAAGGTAGTTTGTCGCCTCATGGGAGATGAGGATCAATGGTGGTAATTACTTCAAAACAAAATAGAAGATGAAGAGGTATAAAATATGGAATGGATGGATTTTAAAGAGATTTTATTATAAAAATAATTTCTTCATGACCATCGAGCTGATATGGAAAGGAAATTTACGAGTCTGAGACAATAGGAGGATGAGAATATCGCAAAGTATAACGCTAACTTTACAAGGTTAGAAATACATGATGCATATTATATACGTAACCCAATGAGTAAAATTGATCCATTATATTATGGGTTAAAACTTTTCTCCATCGATCATTAGTATCACAATCCTTCTCATCATACGAAGCTAGAGTCTCATGTGTTATCAAGACAGAAAAAAAATTCTCTATGTCTTATGACATTAAATTAAAGCAATAGAAGAAGAGAATGGTGGAGCAAGATATAGATAAAGGGAAAATGGAAAGAAGGATTTTCCCTTATGTGATAATTGTTGGAAAAACAACCCAGTACTTGCCAAAAAAGAATGGGAGTTTGTTACAAATGTGGAGAAAAAGGTCACCAGACTCATGATTTCAAGGGAAAGAAAGTGGCTATCAATGTTGAATTCTACAACTGTAGAGAAATGATGCATTATGAAAATTATTATACTAAACTCCAAGGAAAAATACCTTAGAAAAGGCCAAGGTAGAATGGCCAAGCATATGTTGTTTCTACAGTTGAAGTGGAATAATGAATGTATTTGTGTTTTTGGATTCAAGAATTATTTTATGGTTATAAGAAGAATGTTATATATAAATGGATTGTACTACAATACTTTTTTTAATTAATGTTTTAATATGATGAAGGTAATAATATTTAAGTATGTGAAAATAAGAGAAACTTTATGTCGTTTGGGGAATCTGATGTTACAATTAATTTTGGAATTTAGAGACCTTTTAGAGAGAGATTGGACAGAAGTATTTTGGATAACTCTAAAGTTTGGAATGGATTAATTTGAACTTTGGATAGTATTTATTAAGGTTAAAACATTTCTTAAGATTATTTTTGTAAAATTATAATACAATAGTTTTAGAAAAAGAATAACCTGCAGGTCGGGTGATAACCCATCGCGTCAGACAAAGCTATAGGAATTGAACCCACAACCAAAGTGCAATAAGACTTTGTCACCTACCACTAGCCTACACGAAGTCCCTAGTTATTAAAAAATGGTTTTCTTTATTTAAATGATTTATGTTTATATTTGGAACCCTATACTATTAGGATAAATATAATATTTTTGTGTTCTATTATGTTTTAGAGTGAAAGATGAGTTTGTGGTAGGAATTACTCAAAGGATGAAACTCTACATGCCATGTATATTTTTCTTTCTTTATCTTATTCTATGAAGAAATTAATTCCTAAACTACAGGGAAGTGATCTTAAAACCAAAAATTTTTTATCCTAATACCTTATGTTTTGTTGAACCAATGATATTTTAAATCATCATATATTGATGGATTTAAGTCCCTCAATTTTACACTTGTTTGTGATTGATGACCTCAATCACTACCTATTAATATTTACATTTTTTCTCAAATTATGTGTCTCTAATTTCTACCGATTTTCTCCTAATTGAGATCATAATTTGGTGGTATCTTTTTCATTTCCCTTTCCCTCTTATTATGACTAAATGTTATTAACCCAATTTCTAATGTGGGTTTTCTACAAAGGTAAATTTCTATTTTTAACAATTTATTTTATAAGAACAATTTCAAATTGTGAGGATTCAATTTATTGAAGGAGGAGACAATATAACACCCCATGATTTCATAGTATGTTATCTCTTCAAAAATAATTCAATAACTAGCGATACACGCAACATAGAGTTCGAGCACTCCCTGACTTACTAAACTAGCCGTTCAAAAAGAGGTTATGAATAGTATTAACTTAATTTTGAATTTTATATACTCCATATAATTTTAGTATCCATATTATGTGTTTTTTAGACATAATATATGAACAAATTCATTTTCTCAGATAAAAGAAGTATTTTTCAAAAAATGAATTTTTACCACCTTTTTATGAAGAACCCTTTTTAAATAAAATATTTGACACCTTTGTATATTCAATTTAATGAAAATAAATTTTTTTTAGAAGAGGGACATGAAAATTTAGTTTGGATAAATTTTTGGTACATTTTTGATAACTTTTATATTTTGATGAATAGTGAAAAATACTACATTGTAATTGAAAACAAATTTTTAATTAAAATAATATATAGTGTTAAATTATTCTTTTGAATGGTTTGGAAGTATAATTAGTTTATTTTTTTATCATTTAATACAATTTAGGTCATTATATATAACTTCACATTTAAATTCGACATAAACACATGTCAAACTTTTGATAGTTTTTACTTTTCAAAAACACGCTTTTTTTGACAACGTGAATTAATTTTAAATTAATTTTTACAACTTCTGTGTATTGAATTTGGAAAAATGGATTCCATATTTGGAATAAATAGGTACATATTGTATAAATAGGTAACTTTTAATTTTAGTCATTATGAATATTTACTTCAGTAAATATTTTATTTACCATGGTTAAAGGGTAAATATGGTAAATAAGGGTAAAAAATATTATTATAATAAAATTAAACCACCCTAAAATGTGTCCTATTACTATTTTTTGATACATGTCCAACCATGTGCATAATTGTGGATATTTTGGGATCCCATGGATCCACTTGAGAGTGATAATGACACTTTATATTAATTAATTTAAAGTAAAGACAAAAATGAAATAAACATATATCTTCTTGTAAAATAATTTTTACAATTAGTTATATAAGTTATCTTTTAGACTATAAATATTAATTTGAAACCAAAAAATATTTCTTACATCATGTTTTTTTCGTTATGATTTTTAGACATCAAATAAATAAAATTATTTATGACACAATAATGATGCAGTGTTTACATCATTAAAGAATGATTTATTTAAATAAGATTATAAAAATAAAAATAATATCCAAAACCTATAAAATTTTTATTGGATAATTTTATTTAGAACAAGAGTCATATTATCTTTTTCTGTAATGAATTTTGGAACTTTAGAAACCGAAAATAATTATATAATAAAATAATATTTTCAAACAGTCCTAAAGAGCCCCTCCTCCCCCTTATAAAAAGCCCTCAACTCTAACTCATTTCTCACACCTCTCAAGCCTCTTTTATCATCCAAAATCTGACTAATTAAGCTCCCTACATCCCTATATTCTTCTTTTAATCCTTAACTTAGGCATAAGGCACTTCAAGGAAGCATTTTGGTTCAAAACAAAGGGAGTTACCTGATTTAAATGTATCATCTCCTCTTAAGTTTTTTTCTTTTATTTTACTTATCCAACCCACTAAAATCTTTTTATTACTTTGTTTTATAAAAAAACCAATATCCTAAATATAATAGGTTGTTTTTATGATAACTATTTGAACTAAACTTACACACACCTCAATATAATGGGTGTATAACATAATGTATCTGTGGATGGTGAACTACTTCCTAACGAAATGATGATTGTCCAATCTTCTACTACCACCTCTTATGGTTGCCATTATGATGGAACAGTAATTATATATGATATTAATGATATTTATTTTATATATAATATTCTTTATTTATCTTTTATAGCATACCTTTATTATTTTCATGTTGTATATATATAATAATTTCATTTGATGAAGTCTAGACTACTGCCCCCTCAAAGTGATATGACTCGTTCATACCATACATGGAACATATAAAGGATGTTGTTAATGAACATAAATAAAATATATAAAATTTAATATTTTAATTTAATAATAATATACCTATGTATCATTTGGTGTTCTTTCCTTTTAAAATAAAAAAATTAAATGGAAGTAGTGTTCGTGTGTACGTACAGATTATCATCTCCACGAACATGATGAGATTCATTTCCATCGTAACCATTCAAGAATAATTTTCTTTTTATTATTAAAAATAATTTTTAAGAACATTATATCATTCTATATATGAATCAAATATATCCTATCCATTACAAACATGACCTATATAACAAAACATATAAAGGAAAATGAATCTGTTAACACCCAAAACAATGATACAACTAACATATTTTTAAAATAAATATTATAAGATCATATATGATATTATATTTATGTGTTTTTTTCTTTTATAATTTAATAAAATTATTTAACTATTATACAGGAGGTTAATGTACTCTCGACCAAGGAAAATTACAAGGTAAGAGTTAATTGCACAATCTCTTTATTATCCGAGGTTGTTTTTATGCAAGTGTCTTCTGGGACCTCTTTATCATCCACTTATATGTTTATTAAAAATATTTTTAAAAATATTTTTAATATTTACTAGACTATGGGTTAAATTCATTTACACCATTGTTTTAATTTTTATAAAATATTTTGAAAGGAATCTTTCTATCATTTTCCAAATAAGGTACTTTATGAACTTTTCGATAAATTAAGGTAAGAATGTTTTTTATGCTTATTTATGAAGTTTCAGCTATATTGTTATCCTTACTGAGCATCTTAGCTCGCCCCTTTCTAGGTTTTATTTTTCCCAGGATATGAAGAAGTATTTTATGGTTGACCTGTAGTGATAGGATAAGGGATATAAATGTGTTCAAAGGGGAAAAAATGTTGTTGTTGTTTTTATCTCATGATGTAATGTAAAACTTATGTATGTATCTCATAATTCCAAGGCTAATAAACTAATAGGTCTTTTGAGACATGATTCCTTGTATCATTCCAATGTTATGTAATAATTCACTGACTCTAAGTAACTGGGGTCGGGGTGTTACATATTAAATCTAAATAAAAAAATCGATATTAGCATGGTTAGAGTTAAAGATATTAATTAATGGTTGAAGGGAAATATATAATTTGAGAGGATTTTGAACCATACTCAGCATATCACTGAAATAAATTTATTTTTAGATATTTCAAATTGAAAATGAATTTATATTAATTTAATATTTTAAAAGATTCCAAGATAGCACCTCCCCTCTCTTATAAAAAGGCACATCCTCCCTCACTTCCTCACAAAACATTGTGCCTTTTAGAGAGACCAAATCATACTAATTTCTCATATAAACATCCTTATGTAATTTATTGAGGATATATTATTCCAAAAATACCAACCCTAGTATCCCTGATATGAGATCCAAAGGAATCTCACCGAAGAGGGGGTAATTATTTTACCAACTAATTCAAGTTCATTTCTTTTTCTATGGCCTTGTCCTATGTTGTTTCCATAATAGTGTAATAAATATGGTATCAAATATATACTGATATTTTATTATGATTATGAAACACATATTTTCACCCTTCAATCCATCCCATGAAAAATGGAATCACCACATGTGCATACGTATGGCCTACCATCTCCACACTATGGTGTAATATGTTTTTCATCACTACTTTATTTGAATGAGTATAATAATGTATATAATGGATATAAATAATAAATATAAAATGATATTTATTTTATTTAATTAATATACCATCCAATTATTTAACCTTTTTATAATTAATGAAATGATAACATCTCTCATGCATACACACGACCTACCATCTTCAAAACATGATTTGATTAATTTTTCTTATTAACCATTAGAGAATGATTATAAAAAATTATTTAATGAGAAAATATAATATCTATGAATTTAATATCATTATATATATATTTTATCAATATCATAGTCAAAATAATCGAGACATTCATGAAAACCCATTAATAGGAAAATGAAGAAGGTAGCACCCAAAACAAGGGTTATAACAAAGTATTATTAACTAAAAGTTTATAAAACAATATAAAAATATCATATATGTTATTATAAATATAATTATTTTTATTTTATAAGTAAAAAACACACTTAAAAATATTATACATGAGGTTAAGATATGATCACCCAAATAGAAATGCAAGGTAACCGACTTCATCTCAATCTCCTTTCATTGAGGAAATGTTTGATGTTATACAGCCACATTATTTTATATGGTGTACATACATACCCTTTGAATTATCATATAACTAATTTATTTATTATAAAGTTAATTATCCTTTTGATAAATATTATTCTTTCATTGGGATTATGATTTAAATGTCAAAATTGGTATGGGACGCTTTCAATGCTTAATGAATTAATCTATTTTTAATTTCAATATTATTTATATTATAATAATTTTTTTTATTTATATAAAAGTACTATAAAAATATTTTATCTCTATAATTATTTTCATTAATATTTTTTCAGATGGAATATTTTTAATTTTCTATTTAAGGGACTATTTATCTAAAATATCTCTTTAACTACTTTTATGATTTCTTCTTCTAAATCATTATCATTCATGTCAATGATTTAAAAATGGGTTTTATGGATTTATTTATAAGTATATGAATTTTTTAAAATGTTAAAATTTTAATTTTTTCTTAAATATTTCAAATTGGTATGGGTCACTTTGATTTAAAAATATTTTTCTAGATGTTTTCTTTTATAAATGAACGTCTTTTGAATAATTTATTTCAAAGAAAAAAGGGTATTTTTATCATGAAATTTCAAACAACTTTATTATAGTATTTTCATCTATGACAACATCCATTTTTGAATATTTTATTTATTTATTTATGATATTTAATTATATCATTTATTATATTTCAGTAAATTGTTTATGATTCGATTTTACTGTGGATGTTCTATTTTGGCCCCATTCAAAGTTTATCCATAAAGTATCTATTTTTTTCTAGTTTTTCAATATGAATGTTTATGTTTCACCCTTTTTATAGGAGGAATTAATTAGACTTAGTATTTGGTGGGTGGGTACCTCTACAACCCTTTGATGCATCAGTATGTCTCAATAGAAAAAATAGTGTGTGTTTTTACCCATATATGCATGGTGTCTTTGTCGAAGCCTTGACGATATGTTTATGATGTTTGATATTAGGAATTACCCCATTATGATATTAGTTATTGATTTATATGTTATTATTATTTTAGTATAATATCAATTGTCATGATTCCTAGATCATGCGATTACTTAAATTTCTTGGGTTTTAGTTACAAACATTGCCTTCATATCTTATGTCTATTCCAATGTAACCGAGTAAGGTATAGGCTCGAAGCTACTAGGGTCTAGGTTATTATAGTTGATATTAGTGTAAGTTTAGTATAAAACTTGGAAACTAGATTTATAAAACATATATTAAAGAAGATAATCCTAACTATAGATTAAGGATAAGTATAGAAGAACATCTGAATGAAACCTTGTTGATGATTATGTGACTAGATACAAATATAATTTTCAAATTATGTAAAGTTTTTATCTAGTTTTATGATTATAAATTATTATATCATCTAATTTAGTGTATGTCATCATTTATAAATGGAACTTTTTAGAAGGTATGTGAATGTTACCGATGACCATG
Organism: Viscum album; assembly: GCA_963277665.1. NCBI lineage: Eukaryota > Viridiplantae > Streptophyta > Magnoliopsida > Santalales > Viscaceae > Viscum > Viscum album. The sequence continues at coordinate 83,247,444 of OY728122.1, forward strand.
CTCTAAAGAGTTATAAGGAACATATCTTTCATGGTATTAATCCAATATTTCAAAGGGAAATAGTCTTCCAAGAATTCTCACCATATGAGGCCATATAATCATGTGATGACCAGACATGTAAAGATTACTATAAGTATTTTGGCTTCAAATGGAATCATGAGAATAATAGAATAGCTGAACCAAATTTGGAAACAAGGAAGAAGGGAAATAAGTATTTTCCCACATGTAATTATGGAAATAGTCACCTGGTACATGATTAAAAGGAATGAGAGTTTTCTATATGTGTGGGGATAAAGGACACCAATATTAAATTGAAAGGAAAAGAAAATTGTTTTTATTGTATATTGATTGATCTACAGGGAGATGAGACTCTATAAATATCAAATGTCTCATGCTTGGAAGGATTATACAAAAAATAGGATAATGAATCACTGTTAAGATTATGATACCACCACAGAAAAAGAGTAAAAATTACTGTGATTATATTGGGATTCAATAATTAATTAATTTAAGTATTTTAGAAATGATTTATATATTATAAGAATTATGGAATAAATATTTTTTGTAATGTTGTACTATTTCATTAATGATTGATATTATATTATGCCATGAAAAGTGACTTAGTAGAAAGAAATAATTTTTGGGAAACACATGGTTGAGGGAAAAATAACCCTTAATATGTTCATGCAACATAAATAATGATATTAGAATAAAGATATGATTGATCTAGATAAATTAAACTGGATAATACTGATTACCTTGGAACTGATTAATGGTTTGTTGAAAAAGTATTTTATACAATTAGTAATAGAAGTTACAACATTAATAGATTTAAGAAGTATATATAATAACCTATATTATTTTTAAAGAATAATAAGTCATTATTGTTTTCAAAAAAATTTCATTGTAATTAAGGTTATTATGATGTTTCAATAGAATAAATGATGAAGGTATTCATATGTTTGGAAGGTGATATATATGATATGAGTCGTTCTAGAAAATTTAAAAATTTATTAAATGGATTATGTTGATATTTGTAAATTGTTTTAGATTTCAATGTATTACTTCAAAATATTATGAAAATCATGCTATGAAATGAATTAGAAATAGTACAAGGTATAACCAAAGGATAAGACTATGTTTATATAAATATATCAAGTAATTATATTTCCTTATATTGTTATATAATTCCTTAACTTTAGGAGAATGTTAAAAAAACAAAAAAAATATTTTTTTGAACCAATGGTATTTTAAATAATCATATATTTATGTATTTCAAGCCCTAAATTTTCTTTTTAACCTTCTTTAGTTTTTTATTGATGACATTAAACACTCCCTTCAAATATTTACCACTTTCCTCCGTGTATGTATCACCACTTTACACTAATGTTATTCTATTAGAAAGCCTTTTTTATGGTGACCTTCACACTTCACTTTCCATATTATTAATAATATGTGTTACTAACCCTATTTATGATGTGGGTTCTTCAAAAATAGTATTTTAAAATATCAAACTCTTGATTATTGAGGTCAAGTTTAAATTAAAATTACACAATTTTATTAAGGTGGGGAGAATGTAACACCCCAAGAATTTTTAGTATTCTTCGCTATAAATAAATTTAATGTATTCTCTAGAATGCAGTTCATTCAATACTATGTCATATTGTGTTACACATATAAGAAAAGTTTCATTGATAGCTTCTATTAAACACGAGACCATGTTTTACCGAACAAGAGTGTATTATTAAAATATTTTGGTTTAATATGATAATATATAACCTAGCAATTAAATTAACTATTATGAATAATATTAAATAACCTATAAAAATATATGGTTTACAAAAATATATGATTAATTAATTAGTTATCAATTAATTAGAAACAATAATACAAAAAAAATAAATAGTAATGAAATATTTTATTTTTATACTCCCAAAGGAGTTTTTTCTTATATAATTTAAATAGTTATAATTAGTGAATTATATTAATTAAAAAAATATTTTATATATTCAAGAAAATATTTTTGATCTTAATCTAATAGATTTTTTAGTCAAAAGAAATCAAAAAATACAATTTTACGCATAAAAAGATACATTTTTCAGAACCGTTATTTTACTGACTTTTTAAAGGGAACCTATTTTAAAAACAAAATTTTTGAAATTTTTGAAATTTTATTTTTCTAAATAAAAATAATTTTTAAATTTTCAATGTCAAAATTATATTAGGATTAATTTTTTCTATTTTAATAGGGAAGTTTCGTTTTTTGAGGTATAATGAATAATATTACGTTGTAGTTACAAATTGCCTTTTAGTTTAGATAATTATTATATATTAAATTTATTTTTATTGTCACAATAGGTCAATTATGAATATATTGATCAAATTTATGTCATTGGAATCATTTTTATATTGAAATTGGATATAAAAACTTATTGATGTTTTGATCTTTTTGAAATCCATGTTCTCACCATTTTTGTTGGATTAGTGTTAAAATTAATTTAGCCACTTATGTGAAATAAAATTTTAAGAATAGAAATACATAGTTGGAATCACTATTATATTTATATTCTAGTTGTATTGACTTAATTTTGGTATATTATAAACAATAACTTTAGTAAATGTTTATTTACCACAATTAAGGGTAAATCGTGTAATTAAGGGTAGAAAAAATATTATAATATTATTAAAATACCCGAAAACATGTCCCCATGTCATTTTATGTGTATGTCTTGACACAAATAATTATTATTTCCACATTATAACCTTTTTAAGCCACTTGGGTAAGAATATTACATTTATTATATTTTATTTAAAGATAAGTTAAAAAGGTTATTCTCATATTTTTAATAAAAAAATAACTTTTAATATATGTTTTTAAAGAAGATAAATTGTAATATAAATTTTCATTTGAAAGATAATTTATTTATTTTAATCTTGATAATTTGTTTTTTATTTTTATAATGTAAATAATTTAATTAATGGCTTGCATAATGATGACACAATAATTATTTTATTAATGGGAATATCAAATAAATTATATAAAAAATATTAAAATAAATATAATTTGATATAATTAATGAAATAAACCAATTATATATATAAAATCAACATTTTATTTATACATGAATTTTTTTAATGTATCTTTTTTATAGAATATTTTAAAAAGAATGAATATTATCAAAATTGATAAAAATGATACTTTAAATTGAATAATATTTTATTAATTAATATAAAATTCATCAAAATATAAAATTATGAAATAATCTAGGTTAAATTTGAATATGTGATCAATGATCCATTTGGGTTTATTTTGGTATTTTATTGTATCTACATTAACCCTAAAGAGTAAAAAACCCATGTTGTCATGGTAAGAGTTAAAGGGTTTAACTAAGGGTTAAAGCCAAAAGATAAGATTAATAATGTGACCTATACATGATTAAAAATCATTTTTTAAGTGTATATAGACCCCTACTCAACATATATTATAAAAAATCACTTTGTATCTATTTGAAATCGAATATAAATTTATAATAACTTAATATTTCAATATATTCCAAAAGTTCCCATCCCCTCTCTTATAAAAAGGGACCTCCTAACTCACTTCCTAATACCACTATTGATACTTATATTTTAGTAAAAATAAAATCATTTCTATTATAAAATTCCTTAGATAATTTATTTATGAATTGGTCTTCCAAAAATACCAATCCTAGTATCCCCAATGGGTGATCCAAAGGAAGTCCACCGATGAAGTGGTAATTTTTTTACCAAATCATTCAAGTTCATTTCATATTCTTCATCATATTCATGTGTTTATTTAATAATAAATTAATAAATATAGTGTCACCTAAATAATTATATGTTATTATGAGTATGGAACAACCATTTTCCATATTCTATCCATCTTATGAAAAATAAAATCATGATGCGTGCGTAGGTACGGCGTACCATCTTTACGTCGTTGTGTAATATGTTTTTAATCACAATATTATTTGGATGAGTATAATGTTATATATAATGTAAATAAATAATAAATATTAAATGATATTGATTCAATATAATTAATATACCATCCAATTCATTACCCTTTTTAGAATTAATGGAATGACATCGTCACACATGCGTACGTGTAACCCATCATCTCCATGATGTGATGTGATTTATTTTCATTATTATCCCTTCAAGAATGAATTTAAAAATTTATTTATTGAGTAAATAAAATATATATGAACTTTATTTAATTCTGGAGATGTTATATTGACCTACTAATGAAAATAACCAAGACATTCATGATAAAAAATTCATAGGAAAATAAAATAGTTAACACCCGAAAAAAGTATAAAAAAGAAATATTATTAAACAAATAGGTTATAAAATAATAAAATAGGATCATATTTGGTATTATAAATATAAATATGGTTCTTTTATAAGTTAATAACATGTATAAAATTTTTATACAAGAGGTCAAGTGACTTTCACAAAAAAACTAAACACAAGGTTCCAGACTTTGTCTCAATCTCCATTCATTGAAGCATAATTTGATGTTATACACCCACCATATTTTATGTGGTGTATATAAATAAAATTTAACATGTAATATAATTAATAAATTTAATAAAATGTTATTTAATATTTTTATAAATATTAAAATTTCATTGGGCATATGATTTAAATGTTTAAAGTTGTATGGTACATTGTGAATGTTTAAATAATTACTCCTCTTTCTATTTCAATATTCTTGATATTATCTTACATATTTATTTATATGGATATAAAAGGATTATAAAGTAAATTTTATGTCAATTTTTAAATTCATTAAATTGTTTTCAAATGTAATTTTTATATGTTTTTATTTAAATAAAACTTAAACTAAATCATAATTTTACATGTTTTTATGACTTATTCTTCTAAATCATTCACATTCATGGCCATGTTTTCAAAATATGTTTTATGGATATATTTATAAGGAAATAAGTGTTTTAAAATGTTAATTTCTATTTTTTTCTGAAAATCTTTAATGTGGTATGAGACACATTGATTCAAAAACATATTTTTAAATGTTTTCTTTAATAAATTCACAACTCTTTATTAACTGATTTCAGAGTAAAAATATAATTTTTCTCAATAAATTTTAAATGATTTTATTACAGTATTTTAATCTATGTGAACATTTTTGTTGAATATTATTCTTATTTTTGTTTTGTGTCATATGATATCATTTAACATATTTTGTTGAATGGTATATGATTCAGTTAGAATTTGGATGTGCTATTTTGATAACCTTCATTGTTCATAGAATGTATCCATAATTCATATGATATTTTTTCATTACAAATGGTTAGGTTTCAATATTTTCATATGAGGAATGCATTGGACTTAGTATGTTATTGGTGGGGTCCACTCTATCCGATCTATATATTAGTATGTCTCATGTGACAACATATTTTGGGGTTTGACCCATTTATATATAGTGACTTGGATGAATCCTTGAAGGTATGTTTAAGATGTCTGGAATTATAAATTCCCTCATTATGAGATTAGTTATTTATTTCCATGGGATTATTCAACTAGTAGAATATCCATGGTTATGTTTAAAATCTTATGTGATTATTTAAATATAATGTGTTTTAGTTATACACATTTCCTTAGGTTTTAGGATTATTTATTTATTATGGCATCTGTTTTATGCTTACTCCTACTGATTATCTAAGATCACCCCTTTCAAATGTTTTATTTTTTCCAGGATGTTATGAAGTTTTATATATAGGATTAAACTGGTAGAATAATGGAATTATCAAAGGATTATCTATATTATATTTTATGTTTTGAATTGTAATGTATGGTTCATGTATGTAATCTAGATTTCAAGACTACTAAATTAATCATTCCTTTGGGGTTCATATCTTGTATCTATGCCAATTTAATAAAGTAAGGCACCAACTCTAGGCTACTGGGGTCAGGTTCATTACAATATATATATATATCCATGTAAATATTAAAGCGGCCAAGAAGAAAGATGTTGAGGTGTAATAAAATGTGAGAACTGTACATTATTTCAACCATGATTATAAAATAATTATATTTTCTTTTTGTAATAGAGAATGTGTCTTGTTTATACTATACTTGGATAATGAGGTATTGGAAGAATATCATAGCTCAACATTTATTAATAATCATGGAATTATGAAGATGCATTATTGATCTAAATGAGTATTTTTAGTGGGATAAAATGGAGAGAGATATTTCAATGTATGATCCTCTGTGCATGGTATTCCATAATTTTAAGGTTGAGAGGAAGACATATAATTGGATGATAAAAATATTACCCATACTTGAATAGAAATGGGAGAACATCGTAATGGACATTGGCATCAAAATATATAAAATTTAAATGTAATAATTCAATTTGGGTTATAGTTGATCTCCTTAAAAAATTAGTGAATGTAATTAATATTAGTTGAGATATATTTAACTGTATGTTCCTTCACAATTAATTTTATTACTAGTATTCACTGTTTGAGGTGTTTGGGGGATGTTCCAGGTGTTTTTTGAGGAAGGTAAAGATGTAGAAAAACTACCATAGTAATTACAGGTCATGTACATGGATCACACAATATGAAAGTTGGTTTCATGTATTTCCTAGGTCTAGTTCATGATGTGTATATTTTTTGGGTTACATAATAAAAAGGTGACATGTTTTTCAATGAAATTGGACCCTAAATATTACATGATATGAAAGGGGATTGCATGCCGGGTAAACCCACAATCCAGTTTTGTCTTATAATTATTTTCTTGATGAATTATAATTCATTTTTCCGTGGATACTTCTTCCTCTCCTTTTGGGATAACCCTATGCACACTGATGTGTTCTTCAACCCTTTTTCCTCCTTCTTTGATCCATTGATCTCAATGGTTGTTTATTGGTGATCCATATTTGATCCGTGGTGATTTCATCTATTTTTAAACTTTTTTTCTTCTATTCTTATAAATTGGATCTATTTTAGTGGTGTTTCATTAGTTTGGGGTGCATTTGGGTTGTGTTTTTCACTAACCTTTTGTGTGGTGTAGGTTTATCTACATGTTTCATGTGAAATGGTGGTTTCTAGGCAGTTTTCTCTTTTCCCTGTAGTGTACAATGATTTTAAAAGCATCTTTATCATCGAGATTCCATCATTTCACTTAGTTTTTGTATCATAAAAGAGGGGTTTACTTTTTTATTTTGTAATATCGTTTTTACATCTTAATCAACGATAATGAATTGGATAATTGAATTGAAATGGGAAATGAAGTTTGATTTGATTTATTTTACACCATTGATAATATTTGTGATATTTCAATTGTTTGGTCTTGATGCCTCACTGAAAATTGTGGCCATTAGGGGATTTGTATGCACTGGTTTTATCTACTTTGATTACTTTTTTTTGTGATTATTGTGATACCACCCAAAATGGAAATTGATTAATGATTTATACTTGAATAATGAAATGGCTACCCCCAGATATTGGTTTGTGTGATAATACCCCTAAAATAAAGGGGAATGTGATAAAATTACTTTGGGAAATCTGTAAATGGTTCTTGATGTTTTGTGATATGACACCATGATTGTGGGATGACGAGGTGTGGTTGGGGAATGTGGGGTTGATAACATGTGGTTTATAATTTTGGTGTGGGGAAGAGATAGTTTGTGGGAAGTGATTTTGGGGTGGTGAGGTGATGGAATGTTGAGCAGTTTTTGGAATGTGGTTGTGTTGTGCTAGATGCTTGAGTAGTGACAGAATAAATGAATGTTTAATAAGGGTAGAAATTGTGTGGGATGGTTTTATTAATGGGATGATAATTTTTAAAAAATAATTTATTGATGGGTTGTGTGGTTAATGGTTGTTTATGATAAATAATGAAATGAATGGGTGTTTAATAATAAGGAAATGTGAAGCTATATTAGATTATAAAAAATATTCAACTTCTGAAATGTCATTTTCAAATACTAATAAATGCAATTTGTTGTGGAAGAATAGGTGACGATGTTGTGAGTTAGTTGTTTATTTGAAAACTTATAGGTTGATATTAAGTGTTTGATAATATATATATATATATACATACATTCTTCTGATTTCTATATTCACCCCACATATGTTGAAAAATATGTGTTGAATGCCCGCATAGTTACCAGGGGGTGTCTTTCCTAACATCCCAATGAGAGGATGGATAGCTAGCTACCCGTTCTTCCCTACTCCATCTTCTGGTTTATGTTGGTATTTCACTGGTTATGATGGTTGGAGGTATGTTAGTGCATTAGATGGTAGTTGTGGTATCCTAGGAGTACTCAAGATGAGTTTTGATGCGGTTTCCTAGGTGTCTTCTTGGTGAGTTGTGATGTGTTTTACTAGGTGTCTTTAGGGTGATTTGTGATGTGCCTTCCTAGTTGTATTTGGGATGATATGTGATGTGATGTAATGTTTCATTAAGACTAGGTGTGGGTAGGAAATATGTGTTTTGTGTCCTGGTTTTGTGTGGGCGACATGTGTTGTGAGGCCTAGGTGTGTGCGAGTGGGATGTGATGTTGTATATTCAGAAGAGGTGGGAGCACCAAGACCTCATTCATTATTGTATTAGAGAGAATAACTACTGTGAATGTGGTATGAGGTACCCTATAATCGATGTTATTTACTTTATATTATGTTACTTGGCATGTGTTATTTAGTTAGTGTGCCTTAGTGAGGTTGGGATAGTAACTATACCTATATAGGTACCACTTGGTTTTTCTATTTTCTCATAGGTTAACTAGTATTATTATTTCTCATTTTCATGAGAGACTTTATTTTTTCTAACATAGTATACTTTTATTACCACAGTATATATATAAAACTCTTTTCAGGTTTCTAGGAGGATTTCATGAACTATAATGTATTTTACTAGTTAGGATCCTTGAAAACTGCTATTTTACAGTTATATCTTTACTTTGGACAGTTTTATCTATATCATCTCTATTTATACACACATATGGTATGGTTTAAGTATCAATTTTATATTATATCTTGGAGTTTTTTTTGGATGATTCATTCTATCTCCCGTTCCTATATTATTATAGAGGGAAATTCCTCTCATCCCTAAGATTTGTATACCCTCGCGGCTAGTCGTCATCCTGGGACATACTGGACGAGGGACTTGAGACTCATTATCTGCCTTTCTTAATTAAATCCTAGGAGGGGTAACCTTGGAGGGAGGGGGTCATGAAAGAGTGGTATCACTGGTGATGTTTGATATATTTGACGGAGTTTGGAGTTAGGAACCATGATGATTTTATGTGTTGGTTGGGAAATAGTGTCATATGATCACGGTGCATGACATAGGATAGGTATGACTGGCTAGGACATGGGATTTTAGGAACCCTATGATCTGATGCAAGGAATACGAGCCTATCGAATGACCATGTGAGGATACTCTGTATGGATGGTAGAGAACTAGGAGAGGTACACACATCTTGATGACTTGTTCTATTTTTTGAATTGAGTTCTTCGAGAATGGTCAAACTGGATAAAATGAATTAAATTGATTAAAGTTAATTAAAATATATCATAATTGAAATCTTTACCAATGGTATTAGTACATTATTTTTTTCCCTCTTAGCTATGGCTCCTGGTCATCAACCTCATGTAGCTCAGAGAGTTGAGGATCAACAATCCGACCAAGTTGATCGAAAAAAGGTTTGATCTGGTTTAAGAGGATAATTAGTGAAAGAGGATGTTGAACCTATTCTAGTCGCATGGACTGGGAATTTATGAGTTTTTTATTTTAGATGATGAGATAGAGAGTTGTATGGAGGAGCTCGAGATCAGTTTCAGATTGATCTCGGCCCCTATGAAGTATAGGGTCCCTTTGGTAGTCGGTCAGATACGGGGAGCTACGCATTTGTGGTGGATACAATATCTGGGAGAGCGGATAGAGGAAGACGTTTTATGGGCCATCATCCAGAAGGACTGTCAGGTATAGTTTCCTTCATCAAACATGAACTATCAAAAGAGGTATGATATTATTTCTCTTCAGTAGGGAAGAATGTTATTACAAGATTTGGGAATCATGTTCATGGACTATCTTCATTTTCCCCATATCGTTTTCTAGATGGGGAGTGAAGTGTGTGATTTCTTGAGGAGGAACACCATCCTTCTATCTAGTATGATGTTATTATTTTTACGTTTCCAACATATCTAGAGGTCCATAAGAAGGTATAGTTGATTTTGAGGATGCACTTATGAGGAGGCACACTACGAGATGGGAGCCAACATGGTTCCTTGAGAGACAGAGTTGTCAGTGGTAGGTCCCAATCACAAATACCTTCAAGGTTTCGACCAAATGGGATTCAACCATAGCCTATTCCATTCAATCTTTCTAGTGATAGTGTTTTCCATTATTTTCATGAGATATTTGTGCTATTGTGTTTTGGTTGTGGGGTTTTAGGACACCTCTAGATCTAGTTCCCAATGGATCCACCTTATTAGTTTATTGGAGGTGGCCAGGTTCAACACTACCCTCAACAATAATTTCTTGAGAGTCTGTTTCAGTAGTAGGAGAAGCATGATTTTTCTTCACCAAGGGGAGATGGAACAAGTAGATTATGAACTCAAGATGTTCCTCTTGTTCAGGGACTGCGACCTAAGTGTGGCTATGGTGGTGGTAATCAGAAGAGATGCATGGTATTTGGGCATTCTTAGTTCCACGTTGTGGGTGTCAGTTATAGAGGGTACAGAGATCATCCAAGGCATAATTAGTTTGTTTAGTACTCTTGTTTATGCCCTGTTTGATTTGGGATATTCACACTCAGTTGTTTCACCTGATATAACCCAAGCTCTGGGACTATAAATATAGTGGCTTCATGTTCCCCTAGTTTTAAATATGCTATTCGGGGTCTTGATCGGCTTGTTTGATGTGTTCCGAGGGTGTATACTAATGATGGCGCCACATAAATCCTACGAGGGATATTTTCATACTACAGATGCATCCATATGATTTTATCCTCATCATAAATAGGTTTTTTTCTATATTTTCTATTATAAACTACTTCTGGGGGAGAGTTGTGTTTTTGTATGTGGATGCCCAACACATGGTTTTCATTGGTGAGTGGAAATATTATGTGAGTAGTCAACATGTGGAACCAAATTTTCCTTTTTGGATGAATTTTTTGTGGAATCAGTGGATTCTGTGATGCTATAGGTTCCCATGGTTGTTGGGAAGTTCCTTTATGTTCTTACCAAAGAGGTTTTGATGCTACCCCCATCAATATTATATTGAGTTTGGGATATAATTGATTCCTAGTGCTTCTATAATTTCGATTGATCTTTATCGAATTTCACCTTAAGAGTTGCAGTACTTGAAGATCTAGATAGATTATATAATAAATAAGGGTTTTATCAGGCCTAGTGTGTCACCATGGGGTGATCTAGTGTTGTTCACCAAGAAGGATAATGGTAGTTTGTGTTTGGGTATAGATTACAAGAGGTTGAATCAGGTGGCAGTCAAAAATAGTTAACCTCTCCCAATAATATATGATATTTTAGACTAGATGAGAGGTGTGAGTTGGTTTTTTAAGATTGAAATGTGGGCTGGATGTCACCAGTTGAGGGTAAAGGTGGGTGATATCTTGAAGATTTTGTTTAGGTGCAATTATGGGAATTTAGAGTTTATATTCATTCTAGTCTATGTTATGAACTCACCAATATTCTTCCTGGGGATTATGAATTACATTTTTGTGAGTTCCTAGATATTTTATCCATCATATTCATAAATGATATCTTAATCTACTTGATGTTAGAAGAGGAGCATGTTGAGCATCTCCGAGCTATCTTGCAGGCTTTTTGGAACCACCAGTTATATGGAAGGTTGTCCAAGTGTATGTTGTAGACACAACAGGTCCATTTCCTTAGGAATGTGGTGTCTCAGTAGGGATATAATGTAGACCCATTTATGGTTATAGTAGTTTTTTCTTAGTAGGAACCCATAAATGTATAAGAGGTTCTTATATTTCTTAGTCACACAAGCTATTATTGGGGGATTGTACTAGATTTATTTCAATTTGAAGCCCCATTGACAACTTTCATTGGGTAAGACCAATTTTTTGTGGGGAGTGTTTAGTTTCAGGAAGTGTTCGGTTTCTTGAAGGGGAGGTTAGTTAGTGCTTATGTGCTTTGGCTTCTGGTGGTGGGTGTATTGTTTGAGGTGTTTCACGATGCTTCCCGTCTGGACTTGGGATGTGTGATGATACAATAGTAGGCAGTGATATATTATGGGTTTAGTAAGTGACATTACCCAACATAGTAACTACTCCACCCATAATATGGAGCTAGTAGCGGTTGGTGTTTTTTTAATGTTGTGGTGAAATTTCCTCATTGGGGAGAACTTTATTGTCTTTACTGATCATAAATGATTATGTTATGACTTTTCCCAACATGAATTTAACTTTCAGTAGTGGAGGTGGATGGAGTTTTTTTAGGATTATGATTTTGAGTTCTCATAAACCACATGAATGGTTAATGTTGTGGCCAAATCATTGAGAATGAAGTAATGGAATGGTTTTGTTCAGGAGTATGCAGATTCATAGAGAGAAATGGAGGAGTTGGAAGCCTTACACATATATGAATGAGTGGATAGTGGTAGAAGAATTTGTTTTCATATGATGATTTAGTCTTATCTGATTTATCAAGTGGAGGAGTCTCAGTGGGGGGTGGGGGACTTAGAGGAAGAGGTGATGTGTGATCATGTTGTCTGTGGTGACTCACTAGAGGGATGGTCAGAGGATGGTTGGAACTAGATGTTGTTTCATGGAATTATGCTTGTTCCATTAGTGATTAATGAATGAGTACTTTGTTAGTTTCATATATCAAATTTGGTGTTACATCCACTAGTTTACAAAATGTACTTTATCTTAAGGATACAGTTTTGGTGGACCATGATGAAATAGGATGGGGTGGAGTTTGCAGGAATGTTTTTTGTTTTCCTGAAACTAAAGGCCAAGAATAATTATCATGGTGTGTTTTTTCATGCCTTGGATGTTATTGAGTTTAAATGGGATAAAATATCTATGGATTTAATAATAGGGTTACCTGAGTGTAAGAAGATTGTGATGATATCTGGGTGTTAGTTTCTAATTTGGTGAAATCGAACCACTTATTAGAAATCAAGTAGTCAAGCATAGTGGTTTCCATGGATAAGAGTTATATGGAATTAGTGGTGCGGTTTCATGTAATTAGGAGGTTCATTGTCTCATATTGGGAAACCTTTTGTATATCATGAATCTATAGGGGATTCTAGAATGCTTTTGGAACTCATATATTCCATAGAACAAATTTACACCATAAGATAGATGTGAAAATAGAATGGAATCTCTTTATGTTGGATGTTATGTTTTGGTCATGTGGCTTAGACATTGGTGGATCTTGGGTACAACACCATCCTTTGGTAGAATTTTCTTATAATAATATCTATCACTCTTACATTGGTAGGAACCCATTTTAGGCTTTTTATGGGAGACTGTGTCATTCTCCATTGTGATAGACATATTTTTTGGAGATAAACATTCTTGGTCCCGATGTGGTGTAGATCACGACAGAGAAAATTCAGTTCATTTGTGAGAGGATGAAAGAAACAAAGTACCAGGAAAAGTCTTATGTCGATTGTAGGAGGCGTACCTTGGAGTTTGATGTTGGGGACAATGTGTTCTAGAAGTTTTCCCCTCAAAGTGGGATGCAGAAGTTTTGAAGAGGGTGTAATATTTCTTCGAGGTTTATTGTGCCATTTGAGGTGTTGGGGAAAGTTGAAAAGGTGTGGAATTGGTTGGATATTCCACCATAGTTGGAGAGGGTCCATGTTGTCTTACACGTCTCTCTTATTTTCTGGTATCTTCATGATGACCCAAATTTTAGTGACTAGGTAGAGTTGGATATCAAGGATGAAACAACATTTGTGGAACTACTAATAGAGATCATGGATTGTTAAGAGAAGGTTCTTCATGGATTGACCATTCCTTTGGTTCGTGTGTTGTTGAGGCATGGTGGCATGGAGTAGATTACTTGGAAGTGAAAAAAACATATGTGTTCTTGATACCTAGAGTTGTTTTAGTATTTTCTTTTCATTGTATTACTTTTTAATGTGATCTTTGAAAGCAATTTAATGAAATGTTCTATTTTCTGAGGTTTTTGATGCCTATAGTGTGTTGTTAGATAATTTCATGACATATGAAAAGGGTAATACCTAATTCCAAATTGAGACACACTGAATATAACGTGATTAAAACCATTTAGGTTACTTAGTGCTTCATATAGAAGATAATATCTTCACATGGAGGATAAAATTTCAGGATTCGTGTGTTTGGGATGGTACGATTTGATGTATGTACACTGGTTGTGTGGAAGTGTTGTTGTGTGAAAGGATATGGTTGGTATTTATTGTTTTTTGGAGATGAGGATGTTCAATATTTTTTTCATCATTTGGTTTATCATGTTTGGATTGTGGTCGCATTTGAGGTATGACAAGATCCTTGAGAGGTATCTTGCAGGGTGGTCATTCAGACCCCTTTTTTCTCATTTTCATTTTGTATTATAAAGGGAAATAATCATTTCATAGGTTTATAATTTAATATTTTCTTCCCACCTTGTACATTACTTTTACTTTTTTAAATTTCTGGGGTGGTCGAGGGAGGTTCTGGGTGTGTTTAGTGGATGTTGGAGGTGCAATAGAACTATTACAGGATTTTCACATTGTGTAAGTGGATTACGAGAAGTGAGAGTTGGTTTCATAGAAATGATTTTTAATGATGTGTATATTTTTAGGGTTAAATAATAAATAGGTGAAGTTTTTCTTAAAACTATCCCATATATATTACACAAAAAAGTGGATTACATACTGTGTAAACCCCAGATCAAGTGCAGTTTTATAATTATTTTTTAACTAAATTTTCATTCATTTAGCCATGGTTAATTCTTCCTAGCATTTTGGGAGAACCCTTAGTGCCCTGAGGTGTTATTGAATCCATTTTACCCATTCTTTGATCTTTTTATCCGAGTGGTTGTTCTTTGGCGATCCATCTTCAATCCATGGAGATTTATTCTCTTATTCTCCTGTTTTTTTCTTTCGTTCATCTCCCGGGGATCCACTACAGTGGTTTTTCTTTGGTTTAGGGAGCGTTTGGGTTTTTTATGACCAAACTATTTTGTGGTGTTGGTTTATATGAATGATTCTTATTTTATTGTGGTTTTTAGGTGGTTTCTTCTTCTCCCTGTGGTTCACAACAAGTTGAAAAGCATTATTATGCTAGGGATTCCCTAGGATCCCATTATTTGTGTATTATGCGAGATGGGTTTACATTTGTTTATATATGGATTATAGTATTTCCATATTAATAAAAGATAAAGAAATTTGTAATTGAATTATAAGGGGAAATGGGTTTTGATTCGCATGATTTTATATCTTTTATATTATTCATGATATTGTGTTTGTTTGGGATTGATTCCCCACTAAAAATTGTAGACATTGGGGGAATTGTTTTGCACTGGATTTATCTAATGTGTTTTCTTCTTTGGTTGTAATTTTTGTGATGTATCCCTAAATCAAAATTTGTTAATTATTTATATATGGATAATGAAATGTTTTCCCTAGGATTTTGGTTTATGTGATAACAACACTAAAATAATGTAAGAATGTGATAAAGTACCCATTGTTAACCTATAAATAGATCTCGATGTGTTTCAATGTGAGGAAATTCTTGTGGAATGGTGGTGTGTGGTTGGGGAATGTGGGGATGGTATTTTTTGGGCCATGATTCTAGAATGGTGAGGTGATAGTTTGTGGGTCATGTTTTTGGGGTAGTGAGGTGATGAAATTTTGAACTATTGGTGGATTATGGTTGCTTTGTTCTAGATGACTGAGTAGTGATGGAATAAATGAATGTTTAAAAAATTGAAATGGAATTGGTTAGTTTGTTTAATTGTATGATAATTTTTTAATAAATTATTTAATGACAGGTTGTGTGATTAATGGTGGTTGATGCTAAATATTGAAATGATTGGGTGTTAAATGAGGATTAAATTTGAAGCAGCATTAGATTATTGGGACTCTTCACCTATTGAAATGAATTTTTAAAATACTAATAAATGAATTTAGAAGTGTACAAAAAGGTGAGGGTGTAATGGGTTGGATGTTTTTTTGAGAACCCAAAGGATGGGATTGATTGTTTGATATATATATATATATATATATATATATATATATATATATATGTACATGTATGTTCTTGTGATTTATTTACACACCCCACCCAATTTGAGAACTATGTGTCAAACATCTGTATAGTAACACTAGGGGTTTCTTTTCCAACATCCTAGTGGGAGGATGGATGACTGGACACCCACTATTCCTTACTCACTATTCCTTACTCACTATTCCAGGAAAGGTAGGTATTGTGTAGGATGTGATGGTTGGAGGTCTATTAGTCAATTAGATGGTGGTTGTGGTATCACAAGTGTCTTCTTGTTGAGTTATGATGCAATATCCTAGGTGTCTTCTGGATGAGTTACGATGTGGTGTCCTAGGTGACTTAAGGATGAGTTGTAATGTTCTTTACTAGGTGACTTTTGGATGAGATGTGATGAGATATTATGTGATGTGATATATTGTGAGACTCAGGTGTGTATGGGAGAGATGGGTTGTGAGACCTAGGTCTTTTCGGGTAGGATAAATTTTGAGGCCTAGGTGTGTGCAGGTGAGAGTTTATGTGATATGTTTGGAAGAGGAGGGAGTGCCAAAATGTATAACATTGGGGCATGAGAGTAGCTAATCAGTAGGAATGTGGAGTGGGGTACCCTATAATATATATTTTTTACTTTATATTATATTTCTTGTATTGTGTTATTTGGTGAGCATGCCTTTGTGAGGTTGGTATGGTTAGTATACCTGTGTAGGTTTTGTTTGGTTATGATGTTCTATTAGAGGTGAATTAGTATGATTCTTTCACAAGTTTAAGAGAGAGTTTCTGTTTATTACCGAATATACTTGTATGCTCACCCTATGCATATAAATATGTTTTCAAGTTTCCAAGAGGATTTCAAGGACCATGTTGGACCCTACAAGATCTGATCCTTGATAATTTTTGTGTCGCTGCTTTAGATTTACTATGGGGAGTTTTTCTAGTATCCCACTATTTATACATGCCTATTGGATGGTTTCGGTTTCTATTTTATATTATGTATTTGATTTTTCTGTGGATGATTCAATCTATCTTCCTATCCTATATTATTTTATAGGGCAATTCATCTTATACATAATATTTTTATACCCTCAGTTCTATTCAAAAAACCAAGACCTACTGGAGGAGGGACTCAGGGGTCATTATCTCTCTTTCTTCATTGTCAACACAGGAGGGGAATCCTTAGAGAGATGGGGTTGTGAAAAATTATCTATTGAGATGAATGAGAGGATATATATTATGGAATTTCTAAGGTTGTATAGATTACCATGTTCAATTAAATCTAATCAAAATTTTAGGTTCACCTTAATGATCTGGTGAAGTCTTCAACAAGTTCTGGATACAAAATATATATTTTGATAATTTATATCATTATTAGATGGATGGTCATCTGGAGTGAACCATTAAAACCATATATTATATGTTGATATGTTTTTCTCAATATTTTAAATTTTGTTAGGATCAAAACCTTCCCCTACTCTTGTATTCTTGAAAAAATATCCTTCACATGAGAATTTTGATAGATCCTTGTGATAACATATATGGAAATAATAAGATAACACAGAAAGTATGGGTTAAATTTGGAGAACCAAAGTTATTAGTATATGATATATCTATGGAAATTGTATAGAAATTCAAATCCATTTAGTATCACATCCGGAAAAATTAGAGTAAACAGAAACATTATACTGACAATCATCGATGAGATATAGAATTCCATGTTAGTGAGAAGGTATTCCTATGAATTTCATGTGGAAATATGATACCTTTTTATATTGGTCCCTTAGATATTCATGATCGAGTATGAACTGTAGAATATCACTTAGTTCTTCCACCGAACCCCTCTCATGTTAATGTTTTGTTTCATGTAATACTCATGAGGAAGTATAAATCTGATTCCTCATATATACTAAACTCAACGTTCATACCATTTGAGGACAAACATTTATATGAATAAAAAACATTTGAGATATTTTGTCATAGTGATGAAGTGACATATAACAATACTACCACATAGTAAATCTTCTACTCTAGAATAATTAAATCAAAGAAGCTACATTGAGTACCTAGGATGTGATGAAACATAGATATCTTTATTTCTCTCATTAGAGTGATGAAATTTCATGGGAAAAATTAATTTAAAGGGGAGTAGAATATTAAAAGAATTTATTTTTCAATTATTTCCATTTAAATAAACATGATGTATTCGATAAATTTCTTTACACCCAAAAATGAGTTTAAACGAACCATGACACACTTTGGAATTGATATTTTTTTATTATGTCCATGATAACCTAGCTGTGAAATTGGTAGTATGAATAATAAAAATCATATAATATAAAATATCATTTAATTTTTTATATAATTATAATGTATTTATGTGTTAATAATTAATGAATTATTTTTCTATAAAATAATATTATGCTTCAGAAATATGTTTTCATCAAAAAACGGTTTTTATTGAGTTTTGTTCATGGATATTATAACTATTTTTTATGATTATAGAAATTTTACCTTTATAAAAATGATATATTTTTTGAAATAACCATATTAAAATTATATTAAATTCAAATGAAGGGTGGAGGAGCAAGAGAGGAAACCTCCATCGCTGCATCCCTTAGTTTCTTCTGACCTAACTCACTCGCATAGTATCAATCTCTATTCATTTGAGGCATTTTGACTGCCAAAATAGATTAGTTTGGCTCCAGAGGAGAAGAAGAAGGACCATGATGCTCCGAATAACCTATCCTCCTTCAAGAGTTTCTCTAGGGGATCCTTCACACCTCTTGAAAATCGCGCGCCTCATCGAATAATTCGAAAAGGGTCAACATCGCATGTATCGGCCTCTGAGGATGCAATAGCAGCGCGGATTGATCTGTGCAAGCATTTGTTTATCGCTCGCATCTCCATAATGAAAGGTATGAAACTCTGGTGAACATCTGATCTTATCTCTTGGTTGGATGATATTTGGAGATTCAATGAATTCAAATGTGTGTCCCTCGATTGAGGACTTTTTCATATCATGTTTCCTTCTTTGGAGCTCAAAGGGGGAGCTTGGAGTATCAGTTCCATCAATATCAGGCCAGGTATGCTTAGACTTCATGAATGGAAAATGAACTTCAATTTGCTTGATATTAAGGATACATGTGCGCAAATATGGATAAAAATACATGGTCTTAACTGGGATTTATGGCATGCTGATATTTTATTCGATATTGCATCTGCCATTGGGATTCCGATTATAATGGATCAAGTTACAGAATCAGTAAGTTATGGCCACTTTTCTCGGGTCCTTGTAGAGGTTGATCTTCGTACTACTTTAATAGATTATGTGATTTTATCTACTCAACAGGATGATATTTGTCTTCGAATTGAATATGAAAATACTCCTGCTTTTTGCGTTCCATGTCATTTAATTGGGCATGAAGAATCTGCTTGTAGAAGAAACACTGTTTGTGACAACTGCCAACTTAAAGGAAATGACCTATAGCACTGTAGGAAGCCACCTAAACAAGGTACAACACAAAGCACATAGAATAATACAAAATCTGTTGTCATTGGTATTGACCACCTAAAGGAGTCTGATGAAAAGAAGGTTGAGTCTGCTGAAAAATCTCAATGGTCTCTTGATTAAGAATCGAATGCCAAAAAGGGATGTTCTGAGGAACCAACCAAGAACATTTCTTCTAAACAAAAACATAATATATTTCTTTTATCCTGGGCAGATCTGGGGGATGATATTCACATATCTGTTAATGATAGTTCTGTTGTGGTAGATAATGGAGCCTCATTCAAAGATATTTTGACAAGGGGTCTCAAAGATGAGGATGATGATGAATCAATTGATAGCCTTGATGCTCTAGAAACTTCTACTCAAGAAGAAGCAGACTCCTGCCTAAAGCAAGAACAAATTTTGGTCAATGTCAAAAGTAGAAGAGGAAAGGAAAAGATGGATCTTCCTGTCTCATGGAAATCTAAAGATATGAAGGAGGTGAATGATGGTAACTATACTTAGGCAAAGGAAAATACAAAGGTATAACCCCAGGCCTCAAATGTCAATGACCCTGTTATGTTTACAGTAGATAGAGAAACATCTGTTTCTACAGCTCCCAATAACACTAATGTGGAGGTCTCCCCTCTGGAAGGTAATCCTAGAGCCCATGTTAAACCCAATTTACTTCATGGTCTTCCAACAAAGGTTTGTGCTGGAAATACTTCACTCTTTCATGATAACAACTGAAGGAATATAGTCATTTCTGTTCCACTTAAATAGGCTAATGCACAGGATGCTATGATTACCTATAGCTTGTGCCATAAACCCAATCTAACTGGGCAGCATGAACAGACCAGACCCTTGAAGGAAGCTTTCCAAGCCTCCTCTCCTGAAATGCATGCATACTCTCCCAGAATTAAAGGAATAACAAATGAAAAAGTGGCAGGATATTCCCATCCTCCACCATGTTTTGGCACCCCTCAATCTCAAATACATAAAGTTATGAAAAAGATGAGTACCTATAATTCATTTGAATTGCTTGCATCTGCTAGTAGTGATGAAGACAGAAAAACAATGGAAGATCTGGATGGAGTTAAGCATGTGAAAATTGATGTTCCTTCTGAGTTCTGGGATGATGGTGGAGGTCCCTGGATGCAGGAAAAGGCTGGGCAGAGAGGGAGACATCCATGTGGCGGGGGTGCTCAGATATCTCATCACAGTATGAACACTCACTCGCAAGTGCGCTGATATCATTTTTATGCACTTTCATTGTTGTGTTTTCTCCTCTATATTTACTTCTATGACATAATTTTTAATAATAGGGGCCTTTTCACCTCAAGATTTTATAAAAAAATATTAAATTGAAATTATTTAATTTCTCGGAAATGATTAATTTTTCAATCAATAGTGAAAAAATATTGATTTTGTTGAAATGTGCATTTTCATTCATGTATTTACAAAGTATCATTTTACTAAATTGATTTGATATATTAATTAGGTAATTTTGTTTAAATATAATCCAATATATTTCATTTTAATCATAATATTATATATATTTGAAAAAAAAAATTATATTTAAAAATTCATTTTTCTGAAAAATTAGTTCATTTCCCATTTTGTGAGTTTATTTTAAAATTAATTTTTATTACTTATTGAAATTGTTATAAAAAATATTTATTCTGTATTGATAATAATTCTTTATAAATTTTTTAATGGTTCTACTTTAATTTTTCTTATAATGAATAGTATGATCTGTAAAATTTATTTACCACAGTAAAAATTAAAACAAGTTAATAGGGGGGTTATACAAAGAGGAAAGGGTAATATTTCCTCATAATCATGTAAAAAGTTTATTTTATGTTCATATATAGAACCTATATCATTCCCCATTTAAATATGAGTTATTTTAGTGCCATATTCCTTGATTGAGTCCTTAATAATGTTTAATATTTTTAAAAATTCTACGTGTGTCCTCTCCCCAACTAATAAAAGGAAACCCCATATCCACTCTTCTATAAACATTAGGATCCACATATATATACCAAAAACTAAAATTTTCTTCCCTTACATCCCTTAAAATTTCTATTAATTCCTATTTTTATAAAAATTATATCCCTTCAAGGCTTAGGTGTACGCTAATGCTGGTTTCTCAATGATGTTTTGAAACTCTTAATTGTGAATCATCAATTTTATTTCCTCTTCCACATTCTTTAAAACTATTTTATAAATCAAAACATGATGAATATTGTACCATAAATATTTTTTAGATTTTATTCTTTTTATTTCACAACCATTTTCCAACTCATTTCCATAAAATAGGAAATGAAGGTATTGTTTAGGCGTATGGGTGGACTACCACCTCTATATATTGATATGATTCATTTTCCATCAATATATTTCATTGATGGTTATAATTATGGATTCAATTAATATATATTATATGTTTTATTTAATAATGATTTTATAATTATAAAATGTTATTAATCTTTTGTTCCTTCTTTCCATTACAAAATGAAAGCATATCTATTGCATCCATACAGACGACCGTCTCCTAGAACTATGTAATTAATTTTTCTTTATCTAAATTTTATAGATGAATACAAATATTTATATAATGAATATATATTATATTTATATAATTCATTAAATTATATATTTTTTTTTAAATTTGATTAAATTATGAGAATATGAAACTCCAAACCAAAATATTTATTAGAAACAAAACAATTGACACCTAGAAACGATGGTTTTAAAAAGGAATTATTAATAAATGATTGTTTACTTATTATAATTGGATCATGTTTGATGTTATATGATTATAAACTCTTATGTTATAGAATTATAATAAATTTAAATTTATTATAAATGAGGTTATAGGACAACGAATCATGACAGACATGAGGAATGGGGTTTTTACATTACAATATCATTTTTTATGGTATTATTTTACAAACATTTCTAATGATAAAATTATATGATATATATCTAGAAAATATTATGTATTTTATTCTCTTATAGATATTTTTATATATTTAATGTTTTCTTTTAATTTACCTACCTTTATGTACTCAAGATACCAAAATAATGTTTTGAAGGAAAATCGACTTTTTTTATTTGGTTAGGAATAATTTTATTTCATATCCAAAAATTTTTAAATTTTTAAAGTGTTTTTTAGAATTATCGTATATTTTTTAAATTTAATTTTAACTATTTTTTACTTTCTATAATTTTTTTTAAATGGAGTCTTATTTCTATTTTTTGAACAAGTTACCCATTTCCAATGGCATGAATAGAATCTTATTTTCCCATAGTCCCGACTAGTCAATGTTTTAAATATACCATTAAAACTTATCATGGATTATTTAAAATAAAAACATTTCAACAAAATATCTAAATTTTTTAGATTTGATATATTTTATTTCTAAATGATAGTCATATTTTAATCATAAAATATTCTAATGATCTTTTAAAAGAAAAACACTTTCTTGTTAATTATACCGAAATGAAGATATGATTCAATGATACCATTCTTATATTTCATATATATTATGTATGATTATGATGATAAAATTTTGATGAACCCCATTATTGTTTCTACTGGTGAAGATATAATGAAATGCTGAATGTTTTGGTGATCATGTGGAATAAATATGTATTGAATATGATTACACAACCACTTGTTCAATTATATCCCTCCAATGTATTGGGTAAAGATTAATGTTTTATGAGCTCATATGGTACATGGGATTTTATCTGATTCCCATAAATTGGAAACATAGGAGGTTATCCAAATCCCAGGAAGATGGTTCATGAGATACTATTCCATGCCCTAAGTAGGTACACGGGTGGTTATCCCCATAATAACAAGTTATATATTTATCATTGGGTATCATTGAAATAATATAATTATGATTTTTATTATGAAAAATGTGACATCTCGGATCTGGGTGCCACTCAATGGGTGCCCCGAACCCGGTTGGCCACATGAACTCAAGAAAATTTCCCCAAACCCGAGAGGCTTCCGACTAACACAGAGGGACAAGGATTGATAGTGGGGAAACTATACCCTCATTTGTCAAAGTGTAGCATAGCGGAAAAGATAAATAACATACAACAGCAGAAGTAGTAAAACATATACAACTGAATGGACAAATAAAGTAAAAGAGAACCAACAGTCATATGTATATAAAGATGCATCATGTCAGTATTCTATTAAAATATCCAGAACATGATACACTAAAATACAATACAATAAATCTAAAGTACAAGGTATAATAAAAATCAAACAAAACAGTGCAACAAGATCTCAACAACATCACAAGCCTAAGCTCAGTCCCATGCTCTCCTACTCCTCTGCAAAAATCATATACTTGTATAGGTCCCCTTTCCCCTATCGACACCTGTAGCAATATAGTCTATTTGGGCTGATGACATGACCCAAACAGGGTGGGAGAAATAAATCCCAGTTGGCAACCATCAAAGGCATGTGCCCAACTGTCAGTGAAAATGTGTAACAACAGTGTGTAGTAGTAAATGCAATAAACTAAGTAGTACTAAAAAGTGACTAACTTACCAGTTATATTCCCATTCTAAAATTCATTTAACAATTCATGTTCTTTAACTTCATAGGTATAACATATGAAAATCACCATGGTGAACATTCATGATAACACTATCCTTAGACATAAAAACCTTACCCTCGGGTAATTCCCCACAGGCATAATTGATATTTCCCTCAGGCGTATGAAGTGTCGCCCTCAGGAACATAATCTACTGCCCTCAGGCATGAAAGGAGTTTCCCTCAGGCTAAACAGAACACTGCCCTTAGGCTAAATAGAACACTTCCCTTAGGCGTAAGTAACTGGGCCGAGCCAAAAAAATAAGCAAGCAATCATATAAAAATTCTCACAAGGCAATTTAAAGCATGCAAAATTTTATGGTATACCATTGGGTAACCTGGCCAAAAGGTTAAACAGAGGAACGCACCCTCGGGGTGGTCCTGGATCCAAGTAGTGATCCCAAACATTAGTTTATAATTACATTTAATTACATATACAATTCTAGGTATTTAAAACATCCAAGGCCTTAGCCACACAACACCCCAACATGGGTTCATAGCACAACGGTACACAAAAACACACAATAGTTGGAATATGAACACCAGACCACCAACCTCAATCGCCCCTAATCGGTATACATGAACGAAGCTTCAAGAAAAGCCCAAGAATGTCGTAGATCTTGGAATAAAATAATTCATGTTCAAACATGAATAACTTCCCATAGAGTAAGAATTGGTAAGTACATCGCAAGGAGAATGGAGAGCCTACCTGAATGGTCCCAATGTGATCGGCGGAAGTAGAAACGGATTCCCATTGTGCGGTCAGGAGATCTCTAAAGCTCCGGTTATCCTCCCAAGCTCCTCTGGTGTTATAAGCTTCCTCTATGAACAGAGGAGGATACTGCCCATTTTAAGAGAAAAAACAAACTACAAGGCATGTTCTCTGAAGTACACTACGTGTACTTTTCGCATTTAATTGTTCCTCTGGCGGCTACTTTTTTCACCGCTGAACTTTTCATCCATCGACATGAGTACACGACGTGTATTTCTGAATACACGACGTGTACTATCGCTCAGCTGGAAGCTACTCCCACCACCTTACTATTCACCTACTAACTGACTACACGGCGTGTAAATACCCACTACACAGCGTATAGTCAGTTTTTACACCTTTCATCGCTGACATGGCTACACACCTTGTGTACTCATCCCACATAGATAAAGTACACTGCTTGTGGAAAAGTAGATGGCATGTACCCACAAAATTTGGGAGTTTTCCCCATTTTCCTTATTTTCTGAAAAACACTTAAGGAAAAAGGAAAACAAGAATCTCGTACCTCGAGAATAAGAACCGGGTTCTTACAAACTTCCCCCCTTAAAAAAATTCGTCCATGAATTTACGTCCCAAGGGTGGTGAAGATAAATCTGTGAACAACTCTAGCCACTGGGCACGTACATCGGTCTCCCGCTCCTAGGTTTTGTCCTATACACGGTCGTGCTTTTATTGCACCCGTACGAGAGGAACTGACGGGCCTAAGGGAACCTTCATGCTCCTATCAACGATACGAATCAGATGCTCCTCAAGGGACGCATCGATCTAAAGTTCAACCTCCTCGTGCAGAAAGGTGTGAGATGGGTCTGAATGGAAACGACACAGTTGAGAAACATGGAAGATATCATGCATGACCCGGTACCTCTGTGGTAACTGCAACTGATATGCAACCAACTCGACTCTCTCCCAAATCTCAAACAGTCCCACATAGCTCGGTGAAAGCTTACCCTGTCTCTTGATCCGCTTATGCCCCAACCTCGGTGAGACACGCAAGAAAACCTGATCCCCAACCATGAACTCCAAGGGTTGTCTACGACGATCAACATAAGATTTTTGACGAGACTGCACAGTAGCCATCCGCTTCTTTATCAATTGGACCTGCTCTGAAGTCTCCTACACAAGACGTGGTCCCAGTAAAGCTGCCTCACCTATCTCCAACCAGAAAAAGGGTGGTCACCATGAAATTCCATATAAAGCCTCGTATAGTTCCATCTCAATAGTTTCCAGAAAACTATTATTATAGGAAAACTCGGCCAGGGGTATATGATTCTCCCAAGAGCCCCCAAAGTCTAGGATGTATGCATGCATCATTTCCTCAAGTACCTGTATCGTTCTCTCTGACTAGCCATCGGTCCAAGGGTGGTAATTTGTGCTCAGAAGCACCTGTGTACCCAGTTCCCTCTAAAAACTCTGCCATAATCAAGATGTAAAATGGGCGTCCCTATCTGAAACGATAGAATGAGGGACCCCATGAAGACGTACGAACTCTCAGATATACAACTTCCGGAGCTCATCAACACCATAGTTCTCCTTGATTGGCAATAAGTGAGCAAACTTTGTAACTCTATCCACAAAAACCCACATGGCATCACTTTCTCAAGGTGACCTCAGCAACCTGGTCACGATGTCCATCGCGACATCATCCCATTTCCACTCTAGGATAGGTAACTGCTCTAACAGTCCAGCTGGTCTCTGATGCTCCACCTTCACCTATTGACAGGAGGAACATCTAGTAACAAAACCATTTACCTCTCTCTTCATACCCGACCACCAATACTGACGTCTCAAGTCACGGTACATTTTGGTTACTCCGGGATTCACTACCCAAGATGAAGCATGAAACTCCCGCAAAAACTCCTCACGTATATCCCCTGGAACCCACACTTTTCCATGGATACACAATACCTCATCATTGCCTATCGTCCATCCAGGAGAAGGGTCCTCACTTTCCACTGACTCCCGTAGAACTAGGCCTTCTGAATCAGATAGCTATCTCATCTTCACTCTATCCAGGAGGGTAGAGATCACAGCTAAGGAAGAAAGATTGGTCTGCCCCTGACTGTCGTGCACCTCCAAATGCATCTCAGAGAACAAATCCATAAGTTTCCACTCACCACTGGCCTCATGAACTTCTTGTGTCTGAGTCTTCCTGCTCAGTGCATCAGCAACTGCATTACCCTTACCAGGTGTATAGGCAAGCTCGAAGTCGAAGTACTGAATGTATTAAACCCACCTTCACTATCTCAAATTCAGGTCACACTGGTTAATGATATACTTGAGACTTTTATGGTCTATATAACCACAAAATTCCCTCCCAAAATATAATGTCTCCAACAGCGCAACTCATGAAAAACTGCAGCCAACTCGAGGTCATGTGTCGGGTAATTCCTCTCATGAGGCCTCAATTACCGAGAACCATATGCAACAACTCGATCGCCCTACATCAACACTGCTCTGTGCCCAATATCTGATGCATCACAGTAAAATATATATCTCTTCCCTTACTCTGGAAGTATCAGGACTGGTGCTGATGTCAACCTTCCCTTTAGATCCTGAAAGGTTGTCTCACAAGCTTCTGACCAAAAAAACTTCACACACTTCTTTGTCAACCCCATAAATGGTGCTACTAAGTGGGAGAAGTCCTGTATAAAGCGCATGTAGTAACCATCCATCCCCAAGAAACTCCATATCTCAAACACGTTATTAGGATATTCCTAGGAAACTACTACTCTCACTTTCTCTGGGTACACGACAACACCTTCCTCTGAGATGATGTGACCCAGGAAGTGTATCTGGTCCATCCAAAAGTGGCACTTTGAGAGCTTATCATACAAATGATTCTCTCTTAGTGTACATAGTATGATATCAAGATGGGTAGCATGGTCATGACGAGTGTGAGAGTACACAACGATATCACCCACCAAATCTACCAAAAAGGTGTCTAGATAAGGGTGGAACACACGATTTATTAGAGCCATGAAAACTGCTGGCGCGTTTGTGAGTCCAAACGACATTACCAAGTACTTGTATAGACCATATATGATCTGAAAACATGTAAGCGGTATATCTGATGGTTTAACGCATAATTGATGATATTCGGATCTCAAGTCAATCTTTGAGAACCCTCATGCTCCTCAAAGTTGATCAAAAAGATTATCAATCCTCGGTAAGGGATATCGGTTCTTAACCATCAACTAGTTCAGCTTCCAATAATCCACACAAAGTTTGAGGGTACCATCCACCTTCTTCACAAAAAGGACAGGCAAACCCCAAGGATAAATACCGGGTCGGATGAAACCCTTTTCCTGTAACTCCTCCAACTATCTCTTGAGCTTCTGCAACTCAGGTGTAGCTAACCTATAAGGAGGAATGGACACTGGTGCCGCTCCTGGCACAAGATCAATAGAGAAATCCACCTCTCGCTCCAGCGGTAGACCTTAAAAGTCATCCGGGAAGACATCCCTGAAACGATCAACCACTGGAGAGAGATACTTCTAAAAATTCCCCTGGACATCCAGATATAAACTCGCAATCTGGGCTATCGCACCACCTCGCCCACGATGCTCAGGTCCAACTCAACTCGCCTGGACATCCCATTCACCTTTGTATAGAAAATCTCCGCCCTCTGGTGATGTGAAACTCACCTTGCGATGATAGAAATATATAAAGGCTTGAAAGGGTACCAACCAGTCCATCCCAAGAATGAAATCATAGCTCGTCATATTTAAGACATAGAGGTTCCATATAAATTGACACCCACCAACCTCTAGGGGCACTCCCTGAACTGACACACACTAGCCGTTCTAGTTCCCAATGTAGTGTCTAGCATCATAACATCATAAGAATAAGAAACACAGAGCCCAAGGCTCTCCACAATGGGAACAGATATAAATCTATGTGTAGCACCCGTATCAAAAAGTACAGAAGACAGAACAGAAGCAACTAGAATAGTACCTCTAACAGTAGAAGGTTCGGGATCTTGCTCCTGTGGGGTCTGTTACACTGCATATGTCTGCCCAATGTCACAGCCCTGCAACACAGTCTGGCTACCCTGAGCTGTCCTGCCCTGCTGCCTCTGAGATCCTGGTGTCTGGCTACCACGACCACGACCACCATCTCTACATGCACGCCCTAACGTATTCCAGTTTCCCGACTGGTAAGAAGTTGGTGGTCCTACTCCCGCATATGGAGTCTACACATAACCCCACTCATTAGCCACTGGTGGGAAGACCCTAAAAAAGAACTGTAGATGACCCATCTTATCGCAAGCTCGGCACTCCACTGAGTGTTGAGGACACTAATGTATCTTGTTCCCCTCTCTACCACACTGGTAGCAAATAACCTGGCCACCTGATGTATTCCTATCACTAGTACTACCACCATGAGAGAAATCCATCTGCCTCTTCCTCTTACTGGTATAAATAGTACCAGAAACTGGTGCTGAACCACCCTGGCCTGCACCACTATCTTCCCACAGGTTCCTCTCAGTAATCAGTATCTGGTTCAATATAGCATGTACCATAGGCAACCTGAAAGTGTTCACCAGCACTCGGATGTCATATCAAAGACCATACTCAAAGCATTTGGCCCTCAACATCTCATCACCCACTAGTACTGGTGCAAAACGCTGAAGCTCGGTGAAGTGAGCAGAGTAATCCATCACTGACATGGCTCCTTGCTGCAGATTCATGAACTCTTGAGCTCGATCTGGCCTCAGCATCTCGGTGAAGAAGAATTCATATAAAGCTACCTAAAAATCTTCCCATGCCATGTCGCGGTGATGCTCAGACAGGGTGGTAGCATCTCACCACCTCTTGGCGGAATCACGCAGCACATAAGATGCGAGTTTGACCCTCCGCCATGGAGGCATCTCAAGATGCTCGAAAATAGTCTACACTAAATCCAGCCATGAATCCACAGCCTGTGGTCCACCATCCCCGGAAAATGTAGGCAAATTTTGCTTCTAGAATATATGTGTCAGCTCTTCCATAGATGTGGTGGCCTGAAGTGCTCCCTGGAAGGTTTGCATGAACCACATGAATCATTCACGGAACTGCGCCTCTGAGCCTGCATCCGGTATAATGGTTGGAGATGCACCTGTCACTACTGGAGGATCAACTGGTAGCCCATGGCCTACCACCTCAGGAGTATAATCGTCACTGCACTCTTGGAGAACAACTGGTGGTCGTCTCGGTGACATGACTCTACAAGGTCAAACACATGCCTTAGATCAAGATTTATCAAGGGCTGAAAACAAGGAGTGTAAGAAGGGAACAAGGAAAAGAAAACATTCAAGTTTTATAAAACAAGACTTCAAGATGTGTATAATAACTACACGGCGTATTTCCTCAAGTCTTCCACATGGGCGTGTACTTTGCCAAAACTAGTCGTGTAACACCCCAAAACACATGGCATGTTGTCCACACACACGGCGTGTACTTTAATTTTCATCCCTTCTCGATTCC
This sequence comes from Viscum album, assembly GCA_963277665.1. NCBI lineage: Eukaryota > Viridiplantae > Streptophyta > Magnoliopsida > Santalales > Viscaceae > Viscum > Viscum album. The sequence goes on from OY728122.1 coordinate 83,278,023, forward strand.
CTCTACATGGCTTAGACACACTGCTCTCATTTAAACAAAACTACATGGTGTGTCCCAGATAGACACGGCATGTATGACTTAATTTACAACTGCCTGCATCGTTAGTGACATGGACGGCTACTAGGTTGACACTACACTGGGTGTTACACCCGCACACAGCATGTACACAACTCCGTCTGCCCAGCCACACGGTCAAGTCCACACAGTCTTTCCTCTGTCAAGGCTACACATCGTGTCCCACAGGTACATGGCATGTTCAAGAAGAGGTAACATTGACCGGTGTTTTTTAGCTACACGGTCGGGTACCCAGGTCACACTACACGGCGTGTTCATCACTGACACAGCGTGTACAAGAAAAGATTTCCTCTAACCGTGTCATTAGTTACACGGGTAGACACAGGGTCCACACAACACGGTGTGTGAAATAACTACGCGACGTGTGCCCTCTAGAACTTTCCCATCCCGTGTCTCTACCCACACAACCTATGACATGATTATCTACTACACGGCGTGTACTTAGGGTATACGGATTGTACTCAAAACATTTTCTCTTCCTCCCGAACTGAAGAATACAAGGTATGTAATCAAAACTACATGGCATGTATTCTGGGTTTTTCTAGACAACATGCCTTAGAAACTTCTCCAGAGCCTAGAAAAACACTGAAACCAACACCTATATGCCATGTTCTGATTCGTGATGTCCCATACTCCCCATGAATCAATTTTTTCCATCTTACACATGTTATAAAAAAATAAACAGTCAATGATCCACTAGATTTCGGTCAATGAGGGCCCATACTCCTCAATAACCAAATTTTGGCGTCCAATTTATCATCCTCGAACCAAAATAACCTTTCAAATAGCAGGTATTTATCAAAGAAGCTATCACAACAACATGCTTTTCTAGCACAACAATTATCACAACAACATGCAATTTCAAATGCACCTACATAGCATGAAATTATGCATGGAATGTGATTTCTTGCATGTTCCTAAATGATGCATGATATGACATACCCTCATCTCATCGGGTTGGAACTAAATATAACCCAGTATAAAAATATAAACAGCACACCACAAGTGTGTCACCCAATGGTGAAAATCAAATCAACTTTAAAATTTAAAAATCAGAAAGACTGCAATAACCGAGGTAGACTGGATTTTCCCTGTACACGAGTTAGCTACTCCAGGGCACAACTTATTACCAACTACCATTTCCATCCTATCCCTAACTAAGGCTCCAAATAGTAAGTAATAGAAAAGAACTCCTTTGATTCCACTTTTTGACGTCCCGCATCCGGGCTCCACTCAATGGGTTCCCCGAACCCGGTTGGTCACATGACCTCAAGCACATTTCCCCTAACGCCAGAGGATGCCAACTAGAAGCGAGGGCCAAGGACTGATAGTGGGGAAACTATTCCCTCATTTTTAAAAGTTTAGCCTAGTGGAAAAGATATATAACATAAAACAGTGGAAGTAGTAAACAATATACCACTTAATGGACAACTAAATTAAAAGAGAACCAGAAGTCATATGTATATAAAGATGCAGTGTGTCACTATTCTATGAAAAAAGCCAAAATAGGATACAATGCAATATAATAAAATACAGCTCAAGTACAAGGTACAACAAAAACGAAAAAAAAAACAGTGCAACAAGAGCTCAGTAGCATCGCAAGCCTAAGCTCAGTCCCATACTCTCCTACTCCTCAGCAACAATCATATACCTATATAGGGACCCTTTCCCCTATCGACACCTGCAGCAATATAGTTTTTTTGGGATGAAGACATGACCCAAACAGGGTGTGAGAAATAAATCCTAGTTGGAAACCACCAAAGTCCCATGCCCAACTGTTAGTGAAAATGTGCAACAACAGTGTGCAGTAGTAAATGAAATAAACTAAGAAGTACTCAAAAGTAAATAACTTACTAGTTATATTTCCATTTTAATATTCATTTAACAATTCCAAGCATGTGCTTTAACTTGGCAGGTATAACATATGAAAATCACCATGGTGAACATTCATTATAACACTGTCCTCAGATATACAAACCTTACCCTTAGGTAATCAGAGTCACAACACGCAGGAAATTGAACACAGGCATAACAGATAGTTCCCTCAAGCGTACGAAGTGTCACCCTCAGGAACATAATCTGATGCCCTCAGGCATGAAAGGAGTTTCCCTCAGGCTAAAAAGAGCACTGCCCTCAGGATAAATAGAACAATGCCCTCAGGTGCATGTAACCGGTCTGAGCCCAACATATAAGCAATAATCATATAAAATTCCTCGTAAGGAAATTTAAAGCATGGTAAATTTTATGGTATACCCTCGTGTAACCTGGCCAGATGGATAAACAGAGGAACACACCCTCAGGGTGGTCGTGGATCCAAGAAGTGATCCCAAATAGTAGTTTATAATTACATTTAGTTACCTATACAATTCTAGGTATTTAAAACAGCCAAGGCCTCAGCCACACGACACCCCAACATGGGTTCGTAGAACAACGGTACAGAAAAACACACATCAGTTGGAATTTGAACACCAGACCACCAACCTCGATCGCCCCTGATCGGTATATGTGAACGATGGTTCCAAAAATTCCCCATAATGATGTAGATATAGGAATAAAATAATTCTCATTCAAATTTAAGTAACATCCCGTAGAGGAGAATTGGTAAGAACAATGCAAGGAGAATAGAGAGCTTACCCGTACAGTCCCAATGTGATTGGCGGAAGTAGAAATGGATTCCTAGGGTGCGGTCTGGAGATCTCTGAAGCTCCAGCCATCCTCCCAAGCTCCTCCGACATTCTAAGCTTATTCTATGAACAGAGGAGAATACCACCCTTTTTAAGCGAAAAAAACAAACTACATGGCATGTACTATCAAGTACACATCATGTACTTTTCTCATTTAATTATTCCTCTGGAGGCTACTTTTTCCACGGCCAAACTATTCATCTGTTGACATGAGTACATGGCGTGTATTTTTGAATACATGGTGTGTATTGTCGCTCATCTGGTGGCTAATCCCACCGCCTTACTATTCACCTGTCGACTGACTACATGGTGTGTAAATACCCAACACAGCATGTAGTTGGTTTTTACACCTTTCATAGGCGACTGGGGTACACACCTTGTGTAGTCATCCCACACGGCCAAAGTACATGACGTGTGGAAAAGTACACAGTGTGTACCCAAAAAATTCAGGATTTTCCTCGTTTTCCTTATTTTCTCAAAAACACTTAAGGAAAAAAGGAAAAGAAGAAACTCGTACCTCAAGAATATGAACGGGGTTCTTACAACAAACATTATTACACTATTTTAGGACATGATATTATTCCTATGTTATACTTTCATGCTTCATATTCTTTTATTTTTTTATGATTAATGTAATATGAAATGACAATAATTATGAACTGACTCATTATTATGATCTATAAATATCTTGGTATGGTTTTAAAATTTTAATTTCATGTTATCATACCATTATACAAATTTTATGCTTTAATTTTCATTAAGATCTCTATTTCTTACCTTTATTGAGAATCAATGATCCAACTTTATTAAAATTAATTTTCCCCAAGATATGAATAAATAGATTATATACTCTATGTATATTATGGGTTCATGTTGTGAATAAATAAATAAAAGATGATGTAGATCTTTTATGGGCCACTTTTTTATGTATCTGTGTTTCCAAATACACAATAACATATCAGTTCTATAATGGATCGTAATTATATTTAATTATTATTTATCTAATAAGATTTATTATTTATGTATTAAATTTTTGGGTCACCCCACTCATATTATATTTATTTTTCATAAAAAATCTTAGAATTTGGAGAATTATTTCACTATATTGATTACCCATGATACTGTATCAAAATATAATGAAAACATTTGATATGCTTATTCCCTAAATATGATTTATTTAATACAATAAAAGAAATAGTTAACATTAAATTATGGATTATGAACATGGTCTATAATATGTATTTCTGATCTTGTAAGGTTATACACGAACATCATTTTCATTATTTTTATGAAATCAAGGAATTTACATTCTATACTAGATCATTTTCCCCAATAGAAAAATATCTCAAGGAATATAAACTTAAAATTATTATATTCCATTCTATATATCTCCTCATCCAAATTAGTAGTTTTAATTAATGGCCATAAATAATAAGGATCTCCCTTTAAATAATACACTATAAAAATATCCTTCTCCCTTCCATTACACCCCAATGGAAGAAATATCATTTCAAGGGTCTTCAATTATTGTCTTGCATCCAATGGATTATTATTTATATTAAATGAGGTAGGATTATTCTATATAGAGTGGTACAACATCATTGTATAATGTAGTGAAGCAACATGTTGTTCCATACGAGAAATGTTATTTTTTACCAGAGTCAACCTCCCTAATATAACCATAATCTACTCAACTCCAACACCATCAATGTTTAGTCTCTTAGGATTTAAATGTTAATAATTATCATGAATCTATAAAAAGTTTCCATTTATTTCAATAATATACATTTATAAATAATTTCATGAACATTATTATCTCATAATATTATGAATATTGATCCAAATCATAATATTTCTCATGCAGGTAAATACCCTTGATAAATTTAAGTGTTTGTCATAATGTTAATTATTTCTATGTTATTATAAAATTTAGTTCAATTATTTATTACTAAACATTATCTAATACCACCTATAACAACATGGACTCAAGTAACCTGAAGATGATTGTTAAATTATTATAATTATACAGAATAAAAGCTTTAACATACCATTGGTTAAATAAGGTTTATAAACATAGGAGACCAAATATATAAATAATTTATATATTATATTGGAATCATAAAACAAATCATGAAAACTTGTTTAAAAATTCTTACTCCACATTAAAATCGTACAATGATCCCTTATTGGGTACCTATGGAATGAAAAAAAATAAAGTTTTAGATCTAATGCATATTATGGGGATGTGTACAATAGAAACTATCTTGTACACATAAGTAATAAAAATGTGAATGTTTGAATAATCAATAAAGAACTATTTAATAAATAACATGAACATGAAATATAAAAAAGGAAAATAATAACAAAATAATTACATAAAAAATTATAAATTCTTTTTGAATGATGGAAAATGTAATGTAATCATACCATCGATTGCTTATGAAAATAATTATTATATACTATCAAGTCCTAATTCTAATACATCTTCATTACATGGTATGACATACACCAAGCGATACATTTTCGTTTTTCTTTCATGATACCTACTAGATGAATTGAGGGTCTATACAATTCCAGACCATGTCTATCACTAAATCATAATTACCATGAAATCATAAAAATATGTGAAATAATACCCCAAATAATACCAATTCTTGTTTATATCATGAGATCTAAAAATTCATTAATGAGGTATATAATTATTTTCCCCACCCATAACTTGAACATTTCAAATCCATTCATTATTTAATATACGTGATAATTATGAATTATCAACAAATTTTTATCAATATTGAATCAAGTATAAAAAATATCTATATTTTTTACATAAATAATCAATATTACTTAGTAATAAATAAATAACTATATTGATTCATGTTTAAAAGATTTCAATATTCATCATTCAATATAATAACAGTCTTTGTAAGGTACCTTTTCAAATCACTTATCAAAATAATATCCTTTTATTTAGATATAAAATTAAAAAAATTATTTAAATAATGGGAATAATTAAAAAGAATTTAACCATAAAAACATGTAGAAGAAAATACCTAAGGAATAATTATCATGATGTTGGGAAAAATATATACATGAGTAAAATTTAAAAAAATATTATTTTCCCACTTCTGTAATAATGTCAAAAAGGGATTGTATGGAAAATATTAAAAATATTCATTTCTAAAATGCATCAAGAATAAAAAATATAATTGTAAATGACCCTAATCAATCAATGAATTTAATATTACATCATTATTAAATTAATATAATTAATACATATATGGAGGAAAAGGATTCATGAAATTGGAGAAATAAGAATGGATTCTCTTAAAAATATTAATTTGATTTATTCAAGTGTCAAAGATAGTAAAAATAGAAATAATACTTAAAAAATAAAAAAAAAAAATTAAATAATATGTATGTAGATTAGGATATAAATAATATATAATTACTCTAATTAAAATTGAAATATAAACAATCCAAATTATAAGTGGTATTGTAAAATAAACCCTTACCTTTGAAATTTTCTTGATCAAACACACTATAACCTATTATATAATAAATTTATATTTATTATAAATATATTTATAATAAATAATTATATTTATCTTAATATATACCATTAAATTATAATTCACCATTACAAATTTATCAATAATTCAATGTTAAAATATATATTTTTCTTTTAACTATTCCTTTTCCACGGATATTTTGTATTAGAGGATCAAATACATACAATCTTTTAATGGTTTAATCATCTATATAATGTTAATTAATGTGTATAATATAATTTTTCTATACTTATATATTCTCATGGTAATTTTATAGAACTTATCATAACAGATTTTGTAACACCCAGAGTTTTTAAAAGAAAAAAATTATGTTCGATAGCATAAAATTTACACAACACTAATATTATATGAGAAACTAATATCCTTATAAATTAAGATTTATTTCATACTAAATAAATTTAATCTCTTTGATATCTTTCGTTATAATCTACCCTATGATTTTTATGTTCGATAGCATATTCAACACACAACACCGAGCTTAAACGACCCATGATATATATAACCAACATATCATAGACGTTTAATTGTTGGCTGTGAATAAAATTAAATTCAATATATATATATATATATATATATACAGATTTACAACTCGATATAAATTAATGTTAAATTTTTATTATATAATAAATTATAATTTAGTAATTTAATTGTATTCTAAAAAAAATATTTTCTTCAGAAATTATTTTTATTGATTTTCACGAAAGAGCATTATAAATAAATTTTAGAAAATTTAGAAAAATTATTTGATGAATATTAAATTATTTTATGAATTTTACATACAAAAATATAATTTTTTTTAAATTTTAGGATTTCACAGAAAATATTTATTTTTCATTGACTAGTGAAAAATACCGAATAATTTAAAATGTCATTTACTTTCAATAAATTAATAAATTTAGATGTCCAATTATTTTTTGAATATTATTCGATGCTACATAATTATTATTAATTTATATTTAATCAACATAATTTTTTTGGAATGAAGTTTGTATTGGATATTAGTATATGGTTTTCTTTATGTTTTAAAATGATTTTTTTCAATATTATAATATTTAAATGAAAAATAAAAAATAATTTTTGGAATTATAATTTAAAAATTATATTTAGAAGAATTTTTGATAATTTTACGAAATGATTAAATTTTTTTTTGAATAGTGAAAGATACAATATTTTAATTAAAAACTGAATTTTTGTTTAAATTATTTATAATGATAATTATTTTAAATTGGTTTTAAATTAATATTGGTTAAATAATATATCTCTCAATACAATTTAGGTCAATTTAATTAGTATCATGTTGAAGGTTTATATAAAAACATTGTAAATAGAGGAACATTTTCCCAATGAATACCCACTTTCTCATCTCATCTGTAGAATTAATTTTAAATTAAAATTTTCCACTTATTTGAAAGGAATTTGAAAAAATGGATTCCATATTTTTAATGAGTATAATTTATATTTTATAATAATTTAAACCTGATTTTGATCAAAATGAATAGTGTAAATAGAAAAAATTAATTGTCGTGTTAAGGTAAAAATTGATTTACCGGTGGGTTAATCAAAAAAGATAAGGGACAGATTGACTAAAATACATGTCTAAAAATTATGGGATGTCCATATATAAATATTATCCCATCTAGTATCATTAATAGTCCATTATTGTATACTTTTTACATAAAATAAACATGGGTGATATTTATTCATTTAAAAAATTACAAGTGTTCCACTCACCTCAATTATAAAAGGTTATCCGCTCTCATCATCTCTTAACACCATAAACCCCCATTTTTTTAATCAATTTAATTCCTAGATAAATTATATAATCCAATAATATCATCCTAGAATCCTTATTTTATTCATAAATTCATCTATATAAATCCTTTGGTGCAAACCCAAAGAAGATACATGAAGAAGAGGTAACGTCCTTCAACAATTATTTTTATTTTATTTTTTCCAGATTCGTTAATAATTATTTAAATATGATAGTATAATATAATCATTATATTTATTATAATTCTATTTTTATTTTAATATAATTACCTATAACCATATCCAATTACTTTAATGGGTTAAAAAATCATCATTTGTGTGTACAGAAGACTAGCATCTCTCGAACAGATGTCACTGATTCTTCCTTTACCACCACTCAAAGTTGGGTATGAAAATAATTATAATGTATATAATTATATCTATAACATAATTATACCTATCATGTAATTACATCAAATATAACTTTTCTAGTCACCATTACGTAGGGGATATGATAACGTAGCTCGTGTGTACGATGAACAACAGCCTCACGAAGTGAAGTGATTCATCTTTCACTAACACTTTAAATATAATATAATAAGGATGAACATAATTAATATAAGTGATATAAATGATATAATATTTATATTAATTACATATTTAATCTTTATAAAAGATAATATTTCATTTTATTTCTCACACTGAAAAATGATATCATCAATCGTGTACGTGTGGACTCCCGCCTTAACGAAGAGACGTGACTCGCTATTCATCACCACATAAGATGGATGATATATATTAGTATATTTAAAGGAATAATAAGTTATATATTATATTATTATCACTATTTGAAAATAAAATACTTCTTATCTTATTCCATGAAGATCACTGGAAAATGGAAATGTTACTCATGCATACGTACAACTTACCATCTCCATAATCATAACATAGTAAATTTTTTATATCAAACCTTAATAATTTGTATTAAAAGTAAAATTTATGTATAAATATGATAATTAGTTCATTACTACAAATTTATATATAATTAATTCATTAACTATACACAAGAATAAGATCTTTTATGATGAAAACCACATGATAAAACAAGAAAATTAACACATAAAACAATCAAAATAATGAAATATTACTAAGGAAGGGTGATAAGATGTTATAAAAAAATCATATAAGATATTATAAATATTAATATAGTATTTTATAATATAATAACATATTTAAATCCACTATAAATTGTATAAATCATGTTCATCTAAAATGAAGCATGAGATAAGGGATTTATAATGTGTCTTTTATTTCTAGGAGACATAGGAAAAATCACCTATAATTTCTTTTTTCTAGTGTATATACGTCCCCCTTTTCATTTTATATCATGAATTTAATTATTTTCATAAAATTTAATGTATAATTTCAGGTTATTCTTTATTTTGGAATATGATTCAGAGTATTACAAAAGCGTAATGGATTTTTATCACAATTTTCCTTCGTTGAGACTTATGTCATGTTATGCACCTATATTATTTTATGAGGATTATATAAAACCCATTTTACATGTAAAATAATGAATATATTTATTCTCAGGATATTTTAAATTTCAATTAATTTTATCCTTTCATGGGGTTAATGATTCAAATATACCAATGTGGTAAGTGTTTTATGTTAGAAGACCATCAGTCATTGGGATTGTTATTGATTAAGTCTCTAATGATGAAAATTTTTTATTTACCTATCATGAATAATAATGAATTTTCTTCTAATATACATATTCATTATATTTCAAAGTAATATTACCATATATAAACTCTTTGGAATATAAAATAATTGGGAAATAATTTTTAATAAAAATCATCTTTATTTCTCTCTCTGACCGGAAACCCCTTTTCCTTCCAAATCCATGTTTTCTAAAAATGGTTTAAAAAATATTTTTATAAATCATGATGATCTTTTTTAAAGCCATTTTAATCAAGTTTTAATTTTTAAAAATTTTCTAAAAGGAATCATTATATCATTTACTAAATATTGAACATTTTTCTTTTTCCAAAAAGGTAAAATAATCTTTGTTTTAACATACACAAAATGATTTTTTTTCCAAATTTAGATTCTTAAGTCTCAATTATATATTTTCAAGGAAATGTTCAACAAAAAAATATTTTTATAATGTTTTATTTTTAAAAATCATTTATCAACATGGAACATATATTTTTCTTTATGAAAATTTTTAAATTATTTTTAAAGATCCATGTATATATTTCGAAGGGTTTTTTCAAATAATGTTATATTCCCAATGTTTTTCAAAATAAAAACGTTATTTACCTAAAATATTATTTTGTTATATTTTTTTGGTATTAAAATTTATGAACAAAGAAAATCCCTTGTTGTAACTTATCATTCAATAGGTATGTTTTTTAATGACACCATATTAATTCTTTTTTTGGCTAGATTAAGGTTTTTTCAATGATATATTTTTGGATACCATTTCTTCTCCCCAAATTAATTAAGTTTCAAAGATATTTTCCTATAACCCATTTATTTTCCCATAGTTAATCATGTTTTAAATATATTTTTCATGGAAAACATCTTAATTCCATGGGTTTACAAAATTATGAATGGAATAATGATTAATTTTATTTATTTTATAATGAAATGAATTCTCATTAAACACTATTCATGTTGTGTTTCTTTGTCATTACATATATAATGGGTGTACCTATATAGACCTGGATGAGCCTATTATTTCATATATGAAGGGTGTTCCTAGATAATGCTCTAATGTATTGGGTAAGGATTATTATGTATGGATAATTATATTTAATGTTGACCATATATTCATTCAATCTTTAATGGTTCTAAATTAGTTCTGTAATTGTTCAATGAAGATGTTGTTAAATGATACCAACATGTTTTATCTATACCTTCCATGAATTTATAATGTATCCTTTGACCATGATTGATATCACAGAGCTCATAATTATTGATTCTTATAACTGTTTTCATTTCTAAATCCTTATTCGATGTTTTATAATTGATGATTCATGTATTAATGGGTATAAGTTCTTTTGGGATTCGCTCATTCATTGTAATTATGTTTTCAATCACCAATACTCTTCTTACACTCACTAATGAATTAAAATTGTTAATGATCATGTTTTCCATCACTCATCATTTTAGTTCACCCATGTTATGTTTTATTTTCCCCATGTTATAAAGTATGATATTGAATAAATTATATCTATAAGTGTTTTATGTGGATTCTATTGATAGCCTAATAACTAATATAAATATCTAATTATATTGGGAAAAATACTATCTTGAATTCATGTTTATTATTTCTGTATGAATTTTTCTTAATTATATATAAATATAATCCTAAAAGGTCCTTGAGAATAAATGTGATCCAATTTTTTTTATAATTTTTGTTTTTTTTATGGTCAGAAGTGGGAAAACTATCTCTATATCAAAGTAAAAAATGTAATGTTAATTTCTTACCAACAGATATTGGATTTCCTGTTCTGGGCTATTATAGTTTGTAACATAGTTTTTCATATATAAAATTTGAGTTTAGGAAGTACTAATTGAGGTTATCTGAAGGGTTATGGATACCATAAAATGTTTATAATATTAAGGGTGATCAAATGTTCAATGTATCATACACCCCTTTTATGTTTTAAGTGATGATATCATAAATTGATTAATAAGTTTTAGGAGGAATTTTATTAAGTTAAAGTATATTTAATTCTCTAGTTTATTGTGAATTATGTGTTTAAATTATTGTGGGTATAAATTTTAAGGTATCGATAAAATTTACCGTTTATATGATCTTGGATATTGAGGTAATTATTGGAATCCAAGTTTTATCATATTGATATACATTGGATCGAAAATTTATTTGTTGAATAAGTTATTAATGAGACAATAATATTTTTTTCTTGTAGTGTTAAATGTATGAGATAACCTTCAAGTTTAAAAAATGCCTTATTGTGGATGGCGTTGAGGTTATTTGGGATATATGGTTATTCATTCATCGAATTATTTTATTTCAAATTAGGTTATTATCATTGAATTTTGAATATTAATGTAACATATAAAAGATTATCTATATTTTAAAATATCATACCATGTGATAACTATATTGGTTTTGGGTAATGTGTAATGATAGATAGAATTTCTTGATTATCGCTTTACTATTATGTGGTATTTAAAAGTTTATTTAAGTGATTTAGGGGTACAAAATTCTTCTTTAATACAAATAATTTGGATACCAATATGATATTTTACAATATGTATTACCCCAAGCCTTTACTATATTTAACTTTTTGAATAAATTTAGTTTTTTGATAGGTATAAATGCATGCAACATTATATCTAACCAAAACACTATTTAGTCACATTTTTCATGATTAATTAAATTTTATAACTTTTAGAGAATTTATACAGAAAATTTATAATTATATATCCAGTCAAATATTTTTATTTTAATACAATATGTTTTATTATTCATAATATAATAATAAACCCAATTTTACATAGTAAAACCCATATTTTTATAAAATTCATTTTAATGTCTTTTAATGGTGCAACTATTTTTAATCTAAATTTTAGAACATTTATAAATTTAATATGATAAAATAAAATTCATTATTTGAAATCTAAAATTCAAAATTAGGTTAGGGTGTATTTTTGTTCTTTTTCTAAGAATATTTATTTTTTAATGAATAGTGAAAAATTCGGAATGTCCATTCGAAAGTGCTTCTTCGTCTAATTTATTTATATGTTTAAATTATATTTAATTTTTTTTTGAAGTCAAATTATAAAAAATTTATATCAATTAATAAAATTTAGTTCATTCTGATCAATTTCACCATGAAATTGGATATAAAAACAAAGAAAAACTTTTGTACATTTTTTCTACTAAAACCTGTGATGTCATCCCTTATGTGAGATTAAATTTAAATTAATTTTTTCAAAATATTTTAGTGAAATATGGAAAAATGGAGAAACTATTTGGAATAATCATAATGTATGATTTCTAATAAGGTCAACTTGGTTTTTTACCACAAATATTAGCAAATGTAATTGAAAATTAATTACTCTGATTAAGAGGAAATTTAGCTTAACAAGGGACTATACCTTAAACTTAAGGCTCAAAATAAAAAAATTCCAAAATCCATTGTATTTTTATTTTTCAACCCTATCCTACCTTTTCTCAAATGTACCCCATTATTGGAACCACTTTACATGGGAAAAACGTTTTGAAATTCCCCTTTCCAAAACTTACAATAATTCCACTTCTCCACCACTATAAAAAAGTCACTCACCCATCCCACTTATCCACACCTATAAAGAAATATATATCTCTCGATTTAAATGCCTGGACCTATATGGTCCATTCCCTTGCTGAAATATGGTGGTTTATCTATTCTGGGAGGTCAAGGTGACTTATCCCCAACACATTTCCAAATTTACAATTCTATGAACAATATTTACGGTTTTATGAATAGTGTCACGGTGTCACAGAAACAGTATCACAGAAATGGTGTGATAGAAACGGTGTCACGGAAACTATGTCCCAGAAATTGTGTCATAGAAACAGTGTCACATTCACAGTGTCACATTCACGGTATCAGATAAACAGTGTCACAAAAATGGTATCATAGAAATGATGTCACAAAAATGGTGTCATAGTCACAATGTCACAGAAACAATGTCACAGAAACAGTGTTACATACATGGTTTCACAGAAACATTTTCACAATAATAGTGTAACAGTCACGGTGTCACAGTCTTAGTTTCACGGAAATGGTGTCACAGAAACAGTGTCATAGTCATAGTGTCACAGACACGGTGTCACAGAAACGGTGTCACAACTCATGAACAGTGTTTCCAGAATTGTTTCATATTTCCTTTTCCAAATTTCTAGATTTTTTTAGTTTCACTGATTTAACATTTTCTTTGATGTTAAATGCATTCAAATCCTTGTTTTAAGGGATTTAAGGTTTAATCAAAGCCCATAACTCCAATAATAATTTTTTTAAGGCTCGAGATACTTTTACTTGGTCAAACTACGTGGTTTAATGTGATCCACATTTAATGGAAAATACAACGTATATTAAACTGCTACTCTGTTAAATCTTCTAAAGGGATGACATATCTTACTCCCTTGTTCTTCCTCCTTGTTCTCTGGTATGAGACACTTGATACATTCATTCCTTCCCATAGGAGTTGTGCGATCAAACATTCTTCCTTAGATTGGTTCCCCTTAAATTTATTCTTGTTGCAAGTAAACCCACTGTTTTTTGTGAAACCAAGTAGTATCGATAAATCATCGATATAAAGTATAATCTACTATCATTATTTAGGGTTCATCTCCTTCTGTTTCTCCATTCCCTTTTATGGAATGATATCACCATGTTCCTAATGGACTTTTCTTGGGTGTTGACTGGTGTTGTGGTGTCTCTGTATCCTCATGTGGATATAGTTGTCATGGGGGAGGAGATTATAATCCTTTTTGTGGATCATCCTCATATAAATAACGTCAAGAAATGTTTGAGGTAGGGGATTTGTTGCTTCTCTATTCTTTTATGTGAAAATGTAGAGTTAACATGTTTTATCACATTGGATCACAATAGAATTGACATATTAAATATTCGAACCGGATAAATAAATTGATATCTATAAGGCCCTAATCTTAATCATTACATAATCTTGAGTTATTTCAATAATACACATTGATGATCTTTTTAGGTTTAGAGTTTTAGAGAATTAGATCATAAATTATGCATTACATTCCACATTTAAACAAAGTGGTTACATAAAAGATAGTACTCATTTTTCCCATCAACGGAAACATATTTAAACTAAAACATAGATTCTTTCTTGACACTTCCTTGACATTATCATCACATCATGTACCTTTCCCTTGACCTGTGAAAAAAAAATCATAAACATGGGATGAGCATAAAAAGCTCAGTAAGGGATATAAAAGTACGAATTGGAAACATTATTCCATGTAAGAAATCATAATTTACTCATAAAACTTAATCATTTTAACATACCTCATCAAATCATGAATAAATTATAGAAATCATAAGACATAAAGGTAACTTGAGGCATTCATAACATTCTTACGTAGGGAGTAACCCTCATGGTTACGTTTCGAATACCCATCACAGTATATTCCCTAAATCTCTTCGTAGAAACCATAACGTTTAACCCCTTCAAATTACCCAATACATTGGAGAGATATATCGGGCTCACCCGCCCTTAGTTTATCACGGAACCACCCATCTTCATAAACAATTCCCAAGAACCATAACATATTCGTATCAAATAAAACATACATAAAGGAAACATAACATTTCCACATTTCAATCACAAGATATCAATAAAAAATTGAAATAATAAAAACATTATCAAAACCATTTTCAATACCAAAATAAAATAAAAGTAAAACATGGTATTTATTTTTCATTTAAAAAAAATGTTCTGGCTTGTAGAGGAAGCCGAAACTCAAATAATGGTCACAGCGGTGGAGAATTCATTGTTTCTGCATACATAAGACAAAAACATTCATTTTTCCTTTTAGTAAAACACTTCTTATAAAAATATTCCTTTTTAATAAAAGTAAAAGTCAAACGGGGTTTATACACCATATAAAAGAAAGTTGCGTATAAAACAAAATATGCCTAAATGAATGGAGATTGAGACGAAGTCCCTTACCTCGGGTCCGAATTGAATCGATCGTTTCTTTAACCTCCGGAATAATAAACTTGAGTTAATTTGTACTAGATTAAGAACCTTTTTCAAGTTCATTATTCCTTTTATATCACTTATTACCATGTTATGAACACTATGTAATTATTAAAGTTAATAATGGTCGTTTTTTAGATCATTGGTACATGAGTCAAAAACAAACTCTTTATAATTACAAGTTCATCATGTATCCATTATATCCAGAATTATATTCATGATTTAGATATCATATATATCATATATATCCAGTATATACATTAATTTTTAATATTACATAACATTTAGTTGTAAAAATGAAATGCACCGTTCATGGAGATGGTAAGTTGTACGTACGCATGAACGCTACTTTCATTTCTATTTCCTATTTAATGGAATGGAATCATAATGATATAAAGGTATATTATAATTCCAGTATAATATTATATAATATATGAATAACTTCATCCTTTATACGTCCCACATATGGAATTAATGAATCAAATCACTTTGAGGGGGCGGTAGTACGCACTTCATAAAATGAAGATATCGCGTTTACCCATAATGGAAACCATAAAGGTATGTAATAAATGAAAAATACAGAAGCTTAAGGAAAACAAAAACATATTATATATCATATATAAAAATAGTGACATCTTAATGGCCACCTTTGAAGGTGTTAGAAGAATATTGAACAATCATCGTTTCGTGAGGAAGAAATCCTCCATCCATGGAAACAGTATGCTCTTTAACCATTAGATGTATGTGTGTGTAAGTGTAGCCCTAATAATTATTATAACAACATCCTAGTATATTTAAGATACTAGTTTTGTTATAAAATAAGTTATCAAAAAGAGTTTAGGGGGTTGGAGAAGCAAAATAAAACAAAAGAACATTAGAGAAGTCTTTACCTTTAAATCGGGTAACTCCTCTTGGTTTGAACCAATAGGGATTCTTGATGAGCTTTCTACCTAAGGTATGGCTTATAAGATTAAAAGAGGGATGTGGAGAGATAAAATGAGCAGATCTTGGCTGAGACAATGGCTTGAGAAGTGTGGGTAAGGAGGTATAGTTGGGGGCCTTTTATAAGAGGAGAGGAGGGGCACTCTTGGAAAGTTATAAAATGTTACTTTATTTTAAAATGTGTTTCGAATTTTAAAGGTACAACATTGATATATTTATAGTATAAGGTGATAGGAGCTAATAATATACTCATCCAATAGGTCTATTACAAGTGTAAGTCTCAGATTTTACATTATATTTTCATTTCATTTTAAATCGTTCATTAATGAGGTAATCGCTGCATCATCATGATGTCATAAATAATTTAATTTATTTAATATCTAAAAATTATAAAAAAAATACTATGATTTAGTAAATTGTTTAAGCTTTCCAATTACTATTTATAGTCTAATAGATCATTTACACAAACAAAACTAAAAATGTTTTACTCGGGTGATACATTCTTTAGTGATATTCTCCTTTCTTTAAAAATAAAATGATAGTGTCACATTCACCCAAACGTGATTCCATGGGGTCCCTAAGATTGGAACAAGGAATAACATGGTCGTCCATGACACAAACAGTATCATTAAGACACAATTTGGGGTCATTTTTTATTATTATGATATTATTTTATTATCCTTAACTACCCGATTACTAATTAATCAAGATAATTAAAGCTAATTACTGTCATTACTATTCATAATTACCAAAAACAAAATCAACTTAATTACATTTTTTGGACCTTATTATTCCAAATATGGAATCAATTTTACCAAATTCCAAACATAGAAATTCCAATAGTTAATTTAAAAATAATTCATGTTGTCAAAACAAATAGCGGGTTTTTTTGAAACAATATATATGAAAAGTTTTTCACTTGTTTATGCCCAATTCCAAAGTGAAATTAATCCCAATGACTACCATTGGATTAAATGGTAAAACTATATTATATTTAAACATTAAAACCAATTAAAAAGTTAATATATCCTTATAATTAAATTTGATGAAAAAGCAGTTTTGATGTTAAATGCGGTATTTTTCACTATTCATTAAAAAAATGAACATTGTCAGAAAAATACCAAAAATTTATCCAAAGTAAATTTAAATGTCCCGATCATAAAGAATATGTTTATTTTGAAAAATAGAGCTTGTAAAATTTTCAAAAGTTTGATTTCAAAATGTTTTTCCATCAAAAGGCAGTAAAACAATCTTTTAAAAATATTAGTGTATTCCATGCTTAAGATTGGATTTATTCTCATTTTAAGCATCTAAAACACTATCTAATTCATAAATAGACATAGATAAGAATTTATATTATTCATTACTTACTTGGGATGTTATATCCTTCCCCCCTTAGAAAATTGTGTCCCCGCAATTTATTTACTTATCGAATAAGTTGGGGTATTTATCCCTCATTGCATTTTAAGATTCCCATGTTGCCTATTCAATCATGTGGTTTTTTCCACAAAACCATTACTTGATGAATCAACTTATTCCGCAACACTTGATCCATGTGGTCATGAATCTAGACCATTTGTTCCTCATAAGATATATTATCTTCCAGCTGGACTACCTATGGACTCAAAACATGAGATGGATCTGGCATGTACTTCCTTAACATTGAAACATGAAAAACATTATGTACCTGAGATAAACTCAGAGGTAAAGCCACTCGATATTCAACTGATCCAACTCTCTCCAGAATTTCATATGGTCTAATGAACCATGGACTTAGCTTTCCTTTTTTACTAAATCGCACCACACTTTTCCATGGTGAAACTTTGAGAAAAACATGATCACCTACCTCAAAAGATAGATCCTTCCTCCTATTGTCCACATAACTTTTCTTCCTGCTCTGAGCTGTTCTCATGCGTTTCTGTATTAGCTGATCTTTTTCTGCCAACTCTTATACCAATTCTAGTCCCATCAACATCCTTTCACCCAATCCATCCCAGAAAGCTAGAGTTCAACAATGCTTCCCATATAATGCCTCAAATGGTGCCATCTGTATACTGGAATGAAAACTGTTATTAAAAGAAAACTCAGCCAAAGAAAGATGTTGGTCCCAAATTCCCTGATAATCCATCGAACAAGCACATAGAATATTTCCAAAGTCTGAATTTTTCGTTCTGACTCCCCATCTGATTGAGGATGAAAAGTTGTACTAAAATTTAATTCAGTACCCAGCAACTTCTGAAGGCCTTTCCAAAAGTTAAAAGTGAACCTGGGATCGTGATCAGATACAGTGGAGAGAGGAACTCCATGTAACCTGACTTTCTATTTAAGATACAAACGGGATAGTTGATCTAGGGAAAAAGTATCTTGTATAGAAAGGAAATGAGCAGATTTAGTCAAGCGATCAATAATAACCCAGATTGCATTATTACCTCGAGGTGTCTTCAGCAATCCCACAACGAAGTCTACCTTTTTCTGCAACTCACTGTCTTGCTTCTATGCTTGATTAATTCTGTGTGATAGAGAATATTTCACTGATACCTGAAACAAAAGAGAAGTACATCCTGCACAAAAAACTTCTATGCCATATTTCATTAAATCCATAACCAAAGGATCACATTCCAAATGCAACATTGTTAATGAAGCATTACCTTTTTGACTCAAAGAATCAGCCACTTTATTTGCTTTTCTCGGATGGTAATGAATTGTACAATCATAATCCTTGATTAATTCTAGCCATCTCTTCTGTCTCATGTTCAATTCATTCTGAGTGAATATGTACTTTAAATTTTTGTGATCAGTATATATTTCACACTTTATTCTATAAAAATGATGCCTCCAAATTTTCAAAGTAAAAACAATAGCAGCTAATTCCAAATCATGTGTAGGGTAATTTAACTCATGAGTTTTCAACTGACGTGAAGCATAAGAAATTACCTGATCCTTCTCTATTAGGATGCACCCAAGTCCTTTCAAAAAACAATCACTGTAGAAAACAAACTCCCCATTCTTGGAAGGTAGTGCCAAAACTAGAGCATTCACCAATCTTATTTTCAGTTCCTGAAAACAATCATCACATTATTTTGTCTAGATAAACTTAACACCCTTACGAGTTAGCTTAGTCATTGGAATAGATAACCATGAAAAAGTTTTAACAAACCTTCGGTAATATCCTGCAAAACCAAGGAAGCTATAAATATCAGTTACATTTGTGGGTCTTGGCCATTCTTCCACAACCTTTGTTTTTGTAGGATCAACAGTTATCCCATCTTAAGAAACAATGTGACCAAGGAAAGAAATTTTTTTCAACCAAAACACACACTTTCTGAATTTCCAATACAATTTCTTTTCTTTTAAGGTTTACAAAATAACCCTTAAATGTCTTTCATGCTCCTCTTTACTTTTAGAAAACACCAAAATATCATCAATGAAAACAACCACAAACATATCCAAGAAGTCATGGAAAATTCTATTCACAAGGTCCATGAATACAGCAGGTGCATTGGTTAGGCCAAAAGGAATAACTACAAATTCATAATGGCTATATCATGTATGAAACGCGGTATTCGGAATATCTGCTTCCTTTACCTTCAACTAATGGTACCCCGATCTCAGTTCAATCTTTGAAAAATACTGAGTTCCCTCGAGCTGATCAAAAAAATCATCGATATGAGGCAAAGGATATTTATTCTTAACAGTAATGTTATTCATGGATCTAAAATCAATGAATTGTCTCATTGAACCATCTTTTATTTTAACAAATAATATAGGAGCACCCCATGGTGATGTGTAGGTCGAATGAAACCATTCTCTAATAAATCTTACAATTGCTCATTTAACTCTAAAAGTTCAATTTGAGCCATTCCATAAGGGGGTTTGAAGTTGGCTTAGCAAAGGAACTAAGTCAAAAGTAAATTCAACTTCCCAATCTGGTATTATTCCAGGAAACTCATTAGGAAAAACATCAAGATACTCATTTAACACTGGCACATCATTAATCTGAACAGTTACTTTGTTTTCAAAAATATGTGAAAGGTAACATTCATTTCCATCTTTTACAAGTTTCTAAGCCTCTTGATATGTTATCAATAGTAAGGGTTCATTCTTGTAGACAAACTGAAAGTATTTCTAAAAAGAAACTTCTTTATCTCTACAGTCAATCATAGCATGGTAAATAGAGAGCCAATCCATACCCAGGATAACATCAAACTCTACTAGATATAAAAAAATAAGGTTTTCAAGTAGGTTCTTTCCACGGATAAGGATAGGAAGACTCTTATAAAAAAAATTCCTCAACATTTCCCCCTGTGTTTTTACCACATGTTCAGGAGTCATTTCTTGAGATGGTATTCGCAATTTTCTTGAAACGTTTTCATAGATGAAGGAATGTGTAGACCCTAAATCGAACAACACACTGGCATAATCTGAAAAAACAAACAAAGTACCTGATAACACTTCATTTTCTGGCCCAACATCTGCTGAAGTAGTTGCAAAGGATTTCACCACACCTTTCTGCATGTAGTCTGACTGCTTCCCATCACTCGAGCTCTTTGTCGGACAATCATTTGCTTAGTGACCCATCTCATTGCACTTAAAACATTTCACTAACTGTAAATCAAATTTGGTATTACTTTCACCTTCATCTTTTCCAGTGCAATCACAAGCCTTATGTCCCGTATTACCACATTGGTAGCACTTTCCAGAATTCAAAAGACATTCCCCCGAATGCTTTTTACCACATTTATCACAAATTGGAAACTTAGTTTTCCTACCATCAGACCTTTTTGAAGAATTATTCCCTTTCTCCTGCCACCTCGGTCTCTTCTTCTGTTGGTTGTTATAGAACACTTGATCATCGACCAACTCCATCTCCACATTCTCAGCACATCTAACAAGATTTTCATAACTCTTGAACTCATGAGAAGCTAAAGCCCTTTGATATTTTGGCTTTAATCCTGAGTAAAAACGATTGATTTTACTATCAAGGTCTCGGATAAAATTTGGAGAATACCTTTCCAATAGAGTGAACCTTTCTTCATAATAATCCACTGAGTCTTCCTATTTCCTCAATTCCAAGAATTTTTTTTCCATCCTAAGTTGAACAGCCTTAGGAAAATACTTCTCAAGAAACATACCTTTGAATTCATCCCAGTCAAGAGCATCAACCTCATCAACGCCCCTGATATTTTTAACCATTGACCACCACTAATCTGCTTCACCCTCCAAATGGTAAATAGCAAGACTAACCTTTTGATTCTCTGAACACCCCATGACATTGGAAATCTTCTCTAGTGCTTTAATCCACCCTTCAGCTAGCACAGGGTCAGATGATCCTCTGAATGATGGGGGATGTTTCCTCATGAAATTTTCAACCACTGACATGTTTCTCTGTGGTTGATCTGGCTGATCTCATTCATGGATACCACCACCATTTATCGCTTGAGTCAACTGCTCCATTACTACAACAAACTATTCATTTCCAATTCCAACCATCTCAGGATGCTGATTCGGAAGGTCATTTCGTTTTGTATGCCTTCCTAACACTGCTTCCCTATTTCCTTTGTGGAAAACCATTCTGAACAAACATGTGTTAGATGAAGCAACATGGTAATCTTAAAATGCGATATCATTTCAATTTACCGTAAAAAAATATTTTTGGATAATCATTTATTATAATTCTAACTCCTAAAGTTATATAAATCAAACTCTAATACCAACTATAAGGCCCCAGCCTTAATCATTACTTAATAATGAGTTATTTTAAGAATACACATTGAGGATCTTTTCAGGTTTAGAGTTTTAGAGAAGTAGATCATAAATTATGCATTACATTCCACATTTAAACAAAGTGGTTACTTAAAAGATAGTACTCATTTCTCCCATCAACGGAAACATATTTAAAAGAAAACATAGAATCTTTCTTGACACTTCCTTGACAATATCATCACATCATGTACCTTTCCCTTGAACTGTGAAAAACATTTCGAAAACTTGGAATGAGCATAAAAAGCTCAGTAAAGGATATAAAAGTATGAGATGAAAACATTAGTCCATGTCTGAAATCATACATTACTCATAAAACATAAGAATTTTAACATACCTCATCAAATCATGAATAAATCATAGAAATCATAAGACATAAAGGTAACTTGAGGCATTCATAACATTCTTACGTAGGGACTAAACCTCATGGTTACGTTTGGAATACCCATCACAGTATATTACCTAAATCTCTTCGGAGAAACAATAATGTTTAACCCCTTCGCATTACCCAATGCATTGGAGAGATATATCAGGTTCACCATCCCTTAGTTTATCACAGAACCACCCATCTTCATAAACAATGCCCAAGAACCATAACATAATCGTATCACATAAAACATGCATAAAGGAAACATAACATTTACACATTTCAATCACAAGATATCAATAACAAATTGATATAATAAAAAAATTATCAAAACCATTTTCAATACCAAAAAAAGAATAAAAGTAAAACATGGTATTTATTTTTCATTTAAAAAAAGGTTTTGGCTTGTAGAGGAAGTCGAAACTCAAATAATGGTCAAGGCGGTGGAGAATTCTTTGTTGCCTCATACGTAAGAAAAAATTCATTTTTTCGTTTAGTAAAACACTTCATATAAAAATATTCGTTTTGAATAAAAGTAAAAGTCAAAAGGGGTTTATACACCGTATAAAATAAAGTTGCGTATAAAACAAAATATGCCTCAATGAATGGAGATTGAGATGAAGTCCCTTACCATGGGTCCTACTTGACTCGATTATTTCTTTAACCTCCTGAATAATAAACTTGAGTTAATTTATAATTTCTTAAGAACCTTTTTCATTTTAATTATTCCTTTTATATCACTTATTACTATGTTATGAACACTATGTAATTATTTAAGTTAATAATGGTCGTTTTGTTGATCATTGGTACATGAGTCAAAAATAAACTCTTTATAATTACAAGTTGTTTATGTATCCATTATATCCAGAATTAAATTCATGATGTAGATATAATATATATCATATATATCCAGTATATACATTCATTTTTAATATTACATAACATTTAGTGGTAATAAATGAAATGCACCGTTCATGGAGACGGTAAGCCGTACGTACGCATGAACGCTACTTTCATTTCTATTTCATATTTAATGGAATGGAATCATAATGATATAAAGGTATATTATAATTCCAGTATAATATCGTATATAATATTATTAACTCCATCATTTATACGTCCCACATATGGCATTAACAAATCAAATCACTTTGAGGGGGCGGTAGTCCGCACTTCCTAAAATGAAGATATCGCGTTTACCCATAATGGAAACCATAAAGGTATGGCATAAATGAAAAATACAAAAGCTTAAGGAAAACATAAACATGTTATATATCATATATAAAAATATTGACATCTTAATGGCCACCTTTTAAGGTGTTAGAATAATATTGAACAATCATCATTTCGTGAGGCAGAAATTCTCCATCCACGGAAACAGTATGCTCTTTAACCATTAGATGTATGTGTGTGTAAGTTTAGCTTGAATAATTCTTATAAAAACATCATAGTATATTTAATATACTAGTTTTATTATAAAATAAATGAATAAAAAAAAATAGGGGGTTGGAGAAGCAAAATAAAACAAAAGAACATTAGAGAAGTCTTTACCTTTAAATCGGGTAACTCCTCTTGGTTTGAATGAAAAGGGTTTCTTGATGAGCTTTCTGCCTAATGTAAGGCTTCTAGGATGAATATAGGGATGTGGAGAGATACAATGATCAGATATTGGCTGATCCAATGTCTTGAGAAGTGTGGGTATGGAGGTGGAGGTGGGGGCCTTTTATAAGAGGAGAGGAGGGGCACTCTTGGAAAGTTATAAAATTTTACTTTATTTTAAAATGTGTTTCGGATTTAAAAGGTCCCACATTGATATATTTCGAGTATAAGGTGATAAGGCTTCGAAATATACTCATACAATAGGTCTTTGAAAAGTGTAAGTCTCAGATTTTACATTATCTTTTCATTTTATTTAAATCGTTCATTAATTATGTAATCACTACATCGTCATGATGTAATAAATAATTTAATTTATTTAATGTCTAAAAATTATAAAAAAATAATATGATGTAGTAAATATTTTTATATTTAAAATGAATATTTATAGTCTAATATATCATTTACACAAACAAAACAAAAAATGTTTTACTCGGGTGATACATTCTTTAGTGATATTCTCCTTTCTTTAAAAATAAATGATAAAGTGTCACCTTCACCCAAAAGTGATTCCATGGGGTACCTAAGTTTGTCACAAGGCATCCCATAGTCTCCCATGAGACAACCAGTAGTATTAGGACACATTTTGGGGTCATTTGTTATTATTATGATATTATTTTATTATCCTTAACTACCAGATTACTAATTAATCAAGATAATTAAAGCTAAATACTGTCGTTACTATTCATAATGCCCAAAAACAAAATCATCTTAATTACATAAATTGGACCATCTGATTCTAAATATGGAATCCATTTTACCAAATTCCAAACATAGAAATTTCAATAGTTAATTTAAAAATAATTCCCATTGTCAAAACAAATAGCGGGATTTTTTGAAACAATATCTTTGAAAAGTTTTGCACTTGTTTATGCCCAATTCCAAAGTTAATGAATCCCAATGACCACAAATGGATTAAATGGTAAAAATATATTCTATTTACACATTAAAACCAATTAAAAAGATAATATAACCATATGAGTATATTAGATAAAAAAGCAGTTTTGATGTAAAATGCAGTATTTTTCACTATTCCTTAAAAAATGAACATTGTCAGAAAAATACCAAAACTTTATCAAAAATAAATTTCAATGTCCTAATAAAAAAGAATAATTTTATTTTGAAAAATATATCTTATCAAATTGTCAAAAGTTTGATTTAAAAATGGTTTTCCATCAAAAGGCAGTAAAACAATCTTTTAAAATTATTAGTGTATTCCATGCTTAAGATTGGATTTATTCTCATTTTAAACATCTAAAACACTATCTAATTCATAAATATACATAGATAAGAATATTTATTATTCATTACATACTTGTTATGTTACAATATCGATCATATGTTATTTCCCCCTTTTTTTCTAAATAGTGTGATATCTATGCTTGCTTTGTTTATATGTTTTTTTCATGATTGAAATTGGTAAATAATGTAATCTAAGATTAATTATAAGTTAATTGTCAAAGATAAAGAGGCATGTAAATGAATCTGGTTTTTCTTGTTGTAATTTTATGTTAATAAAATTAATGAAGTAAGCATGTTTAATCAACTTGTGATAGCTTACAGTTTAGGTTTCCCATAGTTGGAACCTAAAAATAATAAATTGGTTAATTCAAGATGGAATAAATAACTAGTTGTTTGATAAAAGATAATTCCTTGTAATGTTCTGAGTTACCCTCTTTATTGTTTAAGGGCCAAGAGACCAATTAATATGATGTTTGTTTTCCTACCACTTGTGTTGAGATGTGAGCTTGGAAGGCTACTGTGATATGTGGGTGTAGGGAGGCCTTTTGGTTGTGGTAGCAGTTGATGCCTAGAGTGGCCAAATGCATCGATTTAGGCATGTGGGTGTCAGGGAGGACCTCAGAGATGATGAAACGGGTTAGATGCGAATGTTTGGATGCTTGGTGATTCTTTTTGGTTTCTTATCTTCTTTAATTTTCCCACTGATCAAGGTATCTGGTTTGCTTACCCTCCTTCCAAAATGGGTGAAGATGCGTGGGGTATGCCACATGTTGTCTGTGTTTAGCTTCTCAAGAGAGGATGGTTCTACACACTTGCTATTGTTGGAAAATACTCAATGGGTAGTTCACATACTCACCATGTTGATCCCCTTGTTTTTAGTATCTTATACTGTTTTTCTAGAATTCTTGGGAAAATGGGAAAGTAACAGTATTAATAAATGATTGAATAAATGATGTTAACCCATTGGGTTGGAGCTTGTTGGGACGCAATGCTGAGTTTGAAATTTAAAGGAATAGTGGACTTTGGGTGTGATGTTAATGAAACATAATGTGGATATTGTTAATAGTTAATTAATGTTAATGAATATAAAGTACAACTGATAAAAAGGAATGAAGGAATGTAATCAAGATCTTTAAATGGTTGTGTGCTTATAGGATACCTAGTCTTAGAAGTGGCATCCAGGAGTCTGAGAGATGTTAGTTGCAGTTGAGTCTAATATTAGGTTATTCCCATAATGTGGTTGTGAGATAAATTATATTTTTTACTTTTTTGTATTTCTATATGATAATACACTCTATCAGTTAGAGAAATTGGCACCCCAGGGATTCTGAGCCTTGGGGGGGTGTTTTCCCCAACATTCCGTTGGGAGGATGGATGGCTGACTACCCCCATTTCCCCCTCTCTCTTCTCTTGGTGGTTACGTTTGCTGGTAGGCAAAACAGTTAGTTTTCCCCATATATGTATGTAGATGGCTATAATGTTCTGTGTTTATTCACACTCATATATTATGGATATATTTTTCTATGGACTACTATAGGTGTAACATGTATAGGCTATGATGTCTTGAGGATCCTTATACGGTGTGTGGGTTGTAATGGCTTGAGGTATAATTCTCGACGTATGATACACATTATACGAGCTATGGGGGATCTCAGAAACTACCTGGTTACTTTGCTAAAATGGATGTGGTGGTTTTGTTTCATGAGGTGAATGTTGTGGTGGTTCGCCCAAGTGTATGCGAGCAAGACTTTTTTGAGGGATATTCTTAGGACGTGCGGCGTTGGGGCAAAGTGGAAAACCAGTGGGGAAGTGGTAGCGGGGTCCCCTTGAGGTTCTCTATTATATTATGTACTCTTGTATGTGATACTTGGTGAGAGTAGACATGGTGAGGCTGGGAACGTAGTATACCCTTTTAGATGACGAGTTAGTGTCACTTGTTGTTCACTGTAATTTATCATGCTTTCTTTACTTTTGCACAAGTGGATCTAGGGAGGATCCTACTGAGTAAACTGTTATTCTCACCCTATGTATTTATAAACTATTTTTTAGGTCACTTAGAGTAGGTTAGATATTTGTCTAGTTTCTACTATATTGGGGTTGCAGGAGCTTTTCGAGCTTGTTCTTGCTGATGTTTTTACTTTCCTTTGGTACTTATAGTTTTTCCCTTTCAGTTGTAGTAGTTTTGCATGAAATTACATATATGTACTTGGTTTTTATTTTATATTTATGTCTGAGTTGGAGTTTTTTTGTGTTTGTTTATCTCTTCCATTCGTGTGTGTTCTCTTAGAGGGTAATGCCACCCATTTTTGTGTTTACTATATCCTCACTGCAAGTCTCCAACCCGAGGCCTACTAGAGGATGGACTTGGGGTTCATTATCTCTCTTCTCACATTTCCGGCCCAGGAGGGGTACACTGTGTTGGGAGGGGGTCAGGAAAGAGTGGTATCGGGGGACTAGTTGAGGGATAGGATGGAGTTTGGTGTTTGGAATAGGTGAGGTTTCATGGGTTGGTAGGGAAACAGTGTTAGTCATGTTTATAAAGTAATGTAAACATTGGAGGATGGTTGAGGCATAGGCATTTAGAGCCCCCCGGTGATTAGATTCATGGACCTTTAAGTTTACAATGGAAACTAAATGAGGTGATACTAGTTGCAGGGTAGAGACCTAGGAAAAGATCATGCATCATTCTTCTTTGTGCCTGTGTTTGAATGGATAGACCTTGGGATAGGTTAACCACACTTATTAAAAGAAAAAAATTAATCAATTAATGTGGAGTCTTTCATATTACAATTTTAGGATCTCTAACTATTTGTTATTTTTCAGTATGGTTCCAAGTCGACGTCCTCATCAGGTTTCCACAGAATATGTCCAGCAGGCTGTGCCAGCAGATCGTCATAGGGTAGATGTTGATGATGACGACACATGGTGGAGGAAACTCTAGGAGTTTCAGCGTAAGAGTCTGCAGAAGTATGAGGGCTACGTTTCAGATATAGTCATGGAAGACTGGTTGGTGTAGGTCAAGATAGGCTTCAGTTTGATTTGTGCTCATAAGGAGCACCATGTGTCTTTGGTTGTGACAATGCTGCATGGAGGAGTGAGGAAATAGTGTTTCTTGTTCCTCAGGGATCGTGAGGAGTCAAGGATCTCATGGGAGGTGTTCCAAGACAATTTTAGATTCCAGTTTCTTTCTTCGACCGCAAAGGAGTGTAGTCTCTATGAGATTCTTACCCTTCTATAGTTGAGCTCCAGTGTGCGAGAGTTTGGAATCCATTTCAAAAACATTTTATGATATTATTTGGACATATTTCAAGATGAGGAGGCTAGGGCGAGGAATTTTGAAGAGGATTTGCATCCAAAGATCCAGCACCAGGTCACCCCATTTATGCTGAAGACATATCTTGAGGTGCTGGAAAGGGCATATGTCATCGGGAGGACATTGTCTAGAATTGGATCTTCGAGAGAGGGTATTTATCATGATTCCTCACAAAGCAGAGGTGTGGTCTGTGTTTCCCGGTTTTCATGGAAGAAGAGCATCTGTTCGGCCGGGGGTAGGTCCCAACCCTCCACATCTCATTTCTCCAGAGGCTATGGATCCCATGCATATACCAAGGGATCATACACTTTTTTCTTGTGGCGGTTGAGGTCATCAGAAATGAGAGTGACCAAAATTTCAGAGCAGTCATCGTGCACCAGGTTTTCTCCTCCCGGTTCCTCCGTTGAGGTAGTTCCGGTTGAGGCAGTAGTAGCAGGTTTCACCATCATTGGATCAGCAGAGGGTAGACGGGGTAGGTAGTGGACAGCTCCGTGATGTTCCCCATCCTCAGAGTACAGAGTGAAGCCGTGGTGGTGGTCATCATCAGGGCCAGAGAGGCTGTGGAGGAGGTCGTGGTCAGCTTCATGTTTTATCATTTCTATCTCTAGGTGAGCCATACGTCATTCGAGTCACCATTTTCTTTTTTGTTCTACCTTGGTGTATGCCTTGTTTGATTCAAGATAGACACACTCCTTCATATCACCTACCCTTGTCCATGCATTCAGACTAGAGGTAGAGAGGCTTCCAGGGCCCTTGGCATTGACTACACTAGTTGGAGTTCGATCTGACTTGTTTGATGTATGTAAAAATTTCGAGCTAGTTCTAGGGAAACACCGATCATGGGGATATTTTCTATATTTATGGATACAACCATATGATTTCATCCTCAACATGGATTGGTTGTATTCAGTGCAGGATATCGTGGATTTATTCAAAAGGAAGGTTGTGTTCTTTGATGAGGATGGAGAGATACTGGTGTTTATTGGTGAAAGATGCCCTCAGATTGGTGAGAGGCATGTTATTTCTTTATCATCATTGATGGTTGAGATGATTGTGAGTTCTTCAGAGGTTCAAAAGTTGTACATTCCAAGGCTCGTAGAAGAGTACCCTGATGTTTTTCTAGAAGAGGTTGTAGCATTACCACCTCGATGAGAGATCAAGTTTGGGATCAAGCTACAACCAGGAGTGTCTCTTATCGCTATGTCTCCATATATGATAACCCCTTCTGAGTTACGAGATCTACGTATACAACTTGATGGTCTATTATAGTGCAGTTTTGTTTAGCCGAGTGTGTCTCTGTGGGGTGCACTAGTTTTGTTCGTGAAGAAGGCTGATGGTAGTTTGCGGTTGTATATTGATTATCATTTCTTAAAAAAAGTGACAGTTAAAAATCACTATCCACTTTTGCGGATTTATGATTTATTCGATCAACTAAAGTGGGAAAGTTGGTTCTCAAAGATCGACTTGCGGTCAAGATATCATCAAATGCATGTGAAGGATTAGGATATCCTGAAGACTGATTTCTGTTTTCTTAATTGGAATTATGAGTTTTTTGTAATGCTATTCAGTGTGACAAATTCTCCATTTATGGTCATGGGATTCATGAATAAAGTGTTCCATAATTTCTTGGATAAGTTTGTGGGGGTTTTCATCGACGAAATCCTTGTGTACTCTATGTCTGAGGAGGATCATACAGAGCATCTACTAACCGTTATGGGAGTTCTTCGTCAACATTAGTTGTTTGGGAATTTGTCGAAGTGTGAGTTTTAGGCTTGAGAAGTCTGTTTCTCGGGGAATTTTTTGTCCCAATAGGGAGTAGCTATGGATCCATCAAAGATAGAAGTAGTTGTGTCTTGGACATCCCCCAAGATAGTGGAAGAGTTTCAATGTTTCCTTGGTCTCGCAGGCTTCTACAGGAGGTTCGTAGCCGATTTCTCTTGGGTTGTGAATCCTCTAACAACATTGAACAGGAAGGATCAGGAATTTGTGTGGAATGATCAGTGTCAGTCATCTTTTGAGTATCTGAAGAGGAAGTTTCTAAGTGCTCCTGTTCTTTGTCTTCCAGTAGAGGTAGTTCAGTTTGATGTTTTCTATGATGCTTCGCATCTGGGGTTAGGATGTGTTTTGATGCAGCAGAGATCGGTCATTTATTATGGTTCTTGGTATTTCTGTCCGCATGAATGTAACTATGCCACACACAATCTTGAGTTGGAATCTGTGGTGTTTTCTCTAAAGTTGTGTAGACATTACCTCATTGGTGAGTGCTTTGTGGTTTTCACCGATCATAAGATCCTGAGGTATGTTTTCTCCCAGCTTGACTTAAACTTGTAACAATATAGGTGGATGGAGTTCTTACAGGAATACAACTTCAATATCTAATATACACCTTGGAAATGGAATGTTGTTGCTGATGTACTGAGTAGAAAGTCACGTAGTGATGCAGTGCATGAATATGGTCATTCCTAGAGAGTTATGGAAGAAATTTTGGAATTACATCTCTATATGGGAGAATTTGGGGGCATATGTTGTCTTTTTCAGATGACGGTGGAGTCATCTCTGGTGTCGTGGGTGAAAGAGTCCCAGTTGGGATATCTTGAGGTGGTGGTCTGGAGAGACCGATTTTTTTGTGGAGAGGCCCATGATGGTTGGTCCGTGGATGAAAAACACCAAGTGTTTTATAAAGGACTACTATTTTTTCCTTTTTCGATGCGCAAGACGGTTCTCAGAGATTTCCATAGTTCGCATTTAGCAGCGCATCTGGGTGTGACAAAGTTTTTCCAAGCCTTGAGGAGTCAGTTTTGGTGTCTTGGGTTGAAACGTGCAGCTACAGAGTTTGTTTCTCGATGTTTGGCCTGCCAGAAGGTCAAGGCTGAGCACTGTGTCCCTGGTGGTTTTCTCTGGCCATTAGATATTCCTTAGTTGAAGTGGGAGGATATCTCAATGGAATTTGTTACTGTTTTACCTCGATCTCATGGAGTAAATGATGCAATTTGGGTGTTAGGGGATTGTTTAACAAAATCATCCCACTTTATAGAGATCAAGGAGTTGAGATCAGTGAAATTTTTGTCGAGGAATTATCTAGAGGAGGTGGTGAGACTCCAGAGAGTCCCGTGGATGATAAATTCTGATCAAGATCCTCATTTTACCTCTAGGGTGTGGATATGTCTCCAACATGATTTTGGTTCTAAACTATGACTTAGAAATGATTTTCATACACATGCAGATATTCAGACAGAGCAGACCAAACAGACTCTTGAATACATGTAGCGCTCATGTGTCCTTGATTTTGGAGGTTTGTGGATGAGGCACTTACCCTTGGTGGATTTCTATGACAACAATTGTTTTTACTACACCAATGGTATGATGCCCTTTGAATCCTTGTATGGACAAATTTTCCATTATCCATTGTGTTGGCTCGTGTTGGAGCTGTGGCGTATCGAGTAGCAGTTCCCCGACAGATGAGCTGGATACATGATGTTTTTCATGTCTCGTAGCTCCGTTGTTATCTTCATAATTACTATCACATCATCTATTGGGGAGAGATCTATGTTGATGATGATAAAACCTTCGAGGAGAGACTTATGAAAATCCAACACCGCAAAGAGAAGGTGTTTCACGGGCATTCTATCCCCTTGGATCATGTCTTGTGGAGACATGGTGGCATGGAAGAGAGTACTTGGGAACGTGTGTAACATCCCAGGTAAATAAAGAATATAAATTTTGTATATTTATTAAATTTTTTGAATTAAATATTCATTTTATCTTAAAGGGGAAGCTATGTTCAATGGAATACCTGATACGCAACAGGTTTCATTGAAAACTTACGTAGCACACAATGTTGAGTTATATTGAAAAGTATTTATAAAATATTAATATTTTAAATGGTATTTAATTCATATTTCTTGCATTTTAGGGAATAAATAAACCATATTATGAATAAATATGTTTCTTAAATGTTTTTACATTTATCCAATAAATTTTAGATGCTTAAAATATGAAATAATCCGATTTGAAGCATAAATACTCTAATATTCATTAAAAGGTCGATTTAACACCTTTTGATGGTGAACCCTCATTAAATATAGTTTTTTTCAGTTTTATATGTTCTATTTGACAAAAAAATTCTTCTTTAGAATTGGGACATCCGAGTTTAGTTTGGGTAATTTTTTGGTATTTTTCTGATAAAATTAATTTTTTTAATGAATAGTGAAAAATACTGTATTTCAATTCAATGTTTCCTTTTAATATAATATATTTATAATGATAGATTATCTTTTTAATTGGGTTTAATGTTTCATTATATTATGTTTTTACCATTTAATCTAATTTTGGTCATTGGAAGTAATTTCACTTTGAAATTGGACATAAATAAGTGTCAATATTTTGATAGTTATTATTTCTTAAAAACATGTTTTTTATTTTATCAGCGGGAATTAATTTTAAATTAATTTTTTCCACTTCTGTGTTTTTAATTTGTCAAAATGGATTCCATATTTGGATCAGGATTTCGAAATTGTGTAAATAAGTAACTTTTATTTTTAGACAATATGAATATTAACTTTGGTAAAAATTTTATTTACCTTGGTTAAAGGGTAAATCTGGTAAATAAGGGTAACAAAATATTATTATAATCATATAAAATTACACTAAAATGTTTCCTAATCCTATTTTTTAATACATTTACGACCATGGGAATCCTTAGGTCGATTTTTGGACCCCTTGGTGCCACTTAGGAGTGATAATGACAGTTTATATTAATTAATTTAATGTAAAAACAAAAATGACATAAAAATATATCTTTAAGTAAATAAATTTTTACATGGGGTTATAAAGGTTATCTCTTCGACCATAAATATTCCTTTTAAATATAACAGGATTTCTTACATCAGGGTATTTTTTAATAATTTTTAGACATCAAATAAATAAAAATATTTATGACACAATAATGATGCAGTGTTTACCTCTGTAATGAGTGATTTAAATAAATAAGATTATATAGACTAAAAAAATTTCCAAAACCTGTAAAATTCTTATTGGATGATTTTATTTCTAATATAAGTCACATTATATTCAACATTAATATGTTTTGGAACTTTAGAAATTGAAAACTATATAATCTTATTAAATAAGATTAAATAAAATGGTTTCTATGATATAATGATCATTATTTAATTATATAGGGTTACTTGCCTTATTTCCATAATGATCACTAAAAAATGTTAACGTTACTCATGCGTATATATGATATACTATCTCCATGATTTTAACATTGGTTCATTTTTCAAAACTATATTTCATGGTTTATTTGAATGGTATCATTTATGTATAAATATGATAATTATATAATGATTAGTATTATAGATATGTTTATATGATTACCCTTGACCATTTTTTACTTACTAATGTCAATTTTGACACAGAAAACAAATATGGTCAAAAAACCTGATGTAAACATAATTGAATAAGTCGTATTTTACAAAATTTTAGTAAGTGAACTAAAATTAATGATAAACATGAAAAATATTTTCAATTAATTAAATAATTATAATTAGTTTATTATTCAGGAATAAAATATAACACATGATAACTCAGACTCAACATTAGGGATTATTGTATCACATTTCTTCTAAAAGGAAAACATAATTTCTAGTAATTACTTATTTTGTATGGATTATAAACTTTCCATATTGGTATATTATATAATGAACTATTTTACCATCATTTCATTTAATGTTTCACTATTAATTACCACCCCCAAGGGTTTTATCTTGGTAATTACAATATGGTAAAAGTTATAAGGACCAAAACTTATACATTACATAATCTAGTAAATTCCCTTATAATTCACTTGTTACATTTCAAAAAATATTTTCAGTGTAGTGTTTTAGAATGTTAGGAAATAATTCAAACATTTCAACCCATAGGTTTAAAATTTGGATATTACTAAAACAATATCCATTTTTTAATAATACAAATGTTTTTAAATAAAAACATGAAATTTTTTCATGAAAATTCATAAAAACATTCATCTTGGAATATATTTTTCTATTAACCATCCTTAAGCCCAGTGAAAAACATTTTTAAACTTAAGATGACCACAAAAATCTCATTAAGGGATATAGAAATAAGGACAAAAACCGTTAGCACATGATTACTTATAAACATATGAATTCATTCTCATAGAGACATACTTCTCACCCACAAAGTATCATACACATACTTTATGAAAACAAGATATTCCCATAAAAAAATTAAATCATAAGTAAACCATTTTGGTAACATAGGGAATTATTTAATATTTTAACCCTCAAAAATATTTTATGATTCGTAACACTCACAACTAACTAATAATGTAACCCTCAAGGCTATTTTATGGCGTAATCATTGTAGTTACACAAAGAGTAACCATACAATTGTTCTCCAACATAAACATACCCAATTAATTAGAGAGGTATATAGGTCCTACAGTTCATTATTAATAATTAAAAATAACCATAAAATAATTTTAAATCATTAACACTTTAATAAAAACATTCCATTTTAATTTTGTAAAAATAGAAATTTAAAAATGGATTTTCAAGGAAATTTCCCTTACAAATATCATAAAATTGAATTGATAGGTGATAAAAATAAAGAAATGTGTACATAAATTTTAAATTAAAATATTAGAAAATTATATAATCAAAATTCATTATACAAATAGTATTATTACCACATTATCAATGAAGTACAAAGTTAACCCAATGAAAAAACATTGGGTTAAGAATTCCCTTACCTGGGGTTCGTTTTACTTAAAATGTGTTCAAACCTCCTCTATAATGGCTAAAATAGATTTATTAATATTTTAAAGAAACGTATTCATATTTATAACATCTTATATGATCATTTTATAACGTCATACCACCCATTTAATAACAATATTTTATTATTTACATTATTTTAGTGCTTTCTTAACATGGTTTCCATGGTTCTTTCGTAATGAATTTTCTTATCTAATGGAAGTGAAACTCTAGAAGTGGAATGAAATTGTATTAATATGTTTCAAATATATTAAATGTTACAATAAATTATGTTTCTTGAGATATGATGATGACTCATTATATGGGTCATTAATGATATTTGTTTATATCATTTGGGTAGTTCTTCGATAATGACAAACAAGATTAATTATATTATTTATTATTATGTATAAATGTTAATAATAGAATATAAAAGAGTTTATACAATACAATTAGAATTCTTTTTAAACCATTAAAATTTTATTTATGACCATCCATTAATGTGGTAATGGAAATTTAAATCACATTGATTGTGATGTTTGTAAATCAACACATCATAGAAAATGATTTAATTTTTAGAATAATAGGGAGAAACGAAGAAGGATGAAGATTAATTTATCAATAAAACTAATAAAATTATTTTATATATAATAAAATGGAGTTTTATTTCCTCTTGGAAAGGGATAGGGGAATAGAGTATATGAAAAATAATTGAAAAGGAAATATATGAAAATGAAAGATGATGTTTACATCTTGAATTATCCTACTTGAGAACTTCTTTAAGGACATTGGTTTTTGTATTTATGGTTTTAAAATAATGACTTGGACATGGGGAAGAGGATTGGGAAGGTTATTGGGAGTAATTTTGATAATTAAAAATGCTTGAGTGGTGTTAGGAGAAGAGGGGGTGAGGGGAGGTATTTATAGTGGAGGCGATGATGTTTTTTATTATTTTATTCCTTAGTTTATTAATTTGGCTAATGCCTATAAATATTTTGAACATTATCATAAAATATATTAAAATAATCATGGGAATTTGAGATTATATTTCTTATATTATTCATGAAGTTAGTAATACTTTATATAACTTATAATATATATATACTTTAAATTACTATATGTCACAATTCACAAAAAATTCATGTGTTTCACAAAAATCACAAAATTTCACTATATCCATTTTATAATATTTATAATTAAAAAATTAATTCCATTTTATCAAAATAATTTTCTAAATAGAATAAATTTAATTTTGAAATTTAAAAAAATAATGTATTAAAAAACTATCAATTTTAAAACTATAACTGATTTTATAACAGCTTGAAAAAGTAATCATGGTATCATAAAGTTAAGTTATAACCATATGAAAATAATATATCAATTTATGATTATATTTTATGAAAATAATAGTTCCTATAAATCATTAAATTAGGTATAAAATGTAATTACGTATTTATGACTCATAAAAATACGAACACATAATTTATCTTTCCAAGGAATTTATTAACTTATATAATGATATAAATATTTAATGATTACAATTATATGAGACATAAATTTAATTTATACTATCATAGGTGACGTTAAAATTCAATTGGCCAGATTACTAATCATAATGGTCATGTTACTATTCCAGGGTCAAGTTACTCTTCCATTAATAAAAATTCCTTAATTTATATAAATGAAAATTATTTCATTACACATCTATAATGAATTGAAAAATTAAATTACAGAATGGAAAAAAAATATTTTATAAGTACCTAGGTTTTTATATTCTCCACAAATTCTGGAAATTGCATCCTTGCAATTTTTATTTACTAAATTAAATAAGTGAGGATAATTTTCCCTCATAGTATTTTCAGATTCCCAGGTTGCTTCTTCAACCAAGTGGTTTCTCCATAAAACTTTAACCTGATAAATTACCTTATTCATCAATACATAGTATCTACGATCAATAATATGAACATGATTGTCTTTATAAGAATGGATCTCTTCCAGCTGAACTACTTTACGGCTCAAAATATTAGATGGATCTGGAACATACTTTCTCAACATCCAAACATTAACAAAATTGTGTAACTAAGATAAACTCAGATGAAAAGCTACTCGGTAGGTGACTGGTCCAACTTTATCCATGGTTTTATAAGTTCCAATGAACCATGTAATTATCTCTCTTTTCATATAAAACACATAACACCTTTTCAAGGATACATTTTAAGGAAAACATGATCACCTACATTGAATGAAAAGTTTTTCTGTCTATTATCTGCATAATGTTTTTGCCTTCACTTAGCTTTCCTCATGTGTTGCTGGATCATATTCACTTTATCAACCATATAAACTACTAATTATAAGACAATAAAATTACTTTCCTTGATTTCATCCCAAGAAAGTTTGAGTTCAACACTGATTTCCATATAATGCCTCAAAAGTTCCATATTTATACTGGAATAAAAACTGGTATTATAAGAAAACTCCACTAAAGAAATATATTGATCCCAACATCCATGGTAATCCATTGAACATTCTCAAATCATGTCTTACAATGTTTTATTGGTTCTATTTGTATATCATTCAGATTGAGGATAAAAGGCTATGATGAAATTTATTTATGTGCCCAATGACATGTGATGGCCTTTCCAAAAGATAAAAGTGAACCTTGGATCACATTCAGATACAATAGAAGGAGAAGTGAACCTTGGATCACATATAGATACAATGGAAAGTGGATATCCATGTAACCTAAAAATACCTTTTAGGTACAGTTGAGAATGCTGATCCAAAGTTAAAGTATCTTGAATTGGAAGGAATTGTGAAGATTTAGGTTGTGAGTCAATTATCACCCCAATCAGATTGATACCTCGATAAGTATTTGGTAGTCCCACTGTGAAGACCATGGTTATTTTTTCCCATTTCTAATCTAGCACTTGAAAATGTTGAAGTGTCCCAATTGGTAGTTTTCTCTCTTCTTTAACCTGTTAACAAGTCAAACATTTCATTGTAGAATTAGAAATATCACTTTTAATTCCATCCCACCAGTAATACTCTTGAATATCTTTATACATCAAAGTACTTCTAGGATGAACTAAAAATGGAGAACTATGATCTTCACACAATAATTCTTTCTTCATCTTGGAATCAAAAGTCACACATTATCTCATTCCAAATCTTAAAACCCAATCTTTATCAATGTTAAATTCTGGAAACATTCCCCTTTAAACAACTCTACCTTTCAACTAATTCACGGCGTTCCTTCTGTGATTTCATAATTCTTTCTGAAAAAGATGAATTCACTAAAACCTGAAACAAAACAAAGAAATTTCCTAAACCAAGAACATACAAGAAAAAATTCATCAAATCATCAATCAAGGGTTCTTGTTCCAAATGTATCATAATTAATTATGCATGATGTTTTCGACTCATGGAATCAACCAATTTGTTTGATTCTCTAGGAAGGTAATTAATTGTGAAATCGTATTCCTTGATCAGTTCAATCTATCTTCTATGACTCATGTTTTATTCCTTTTGATAAAATATATACTTTAGACTATTATGGTCCGTATATATTTCATATTTGGCTTTGTATGAAGGATGCATCTAAATTATCAATTCAAAATCCATAGTTTCTAATTCTAGATCATGTGTGGGATAGTTTAACTCATGAGGTTTCAGTTTTCATGAAGCTTAAGAAATTAACTGATCATTCTTCATTATAACATAACCATGTCCCTTCAATGAATCATAACTATAGAAGAAAAACCCACCATTTTTGTAAAGTATGTCAAAAAATGAATCATTCACCTATCTCTTTTTCTATTCTTGAAAAAAACATCACATTCTTCTGTCCAAATAAATTTAACCCCTTTTAGTGTTAACTTAGTTATCGGTCTAGTTAACTAGAAAATTAATTAACAGACCAGCTGTACAAACCATCTAATACAAGAAAACTATGAATATACATAATATTTTTAGGTCTTTCCCATTCAACAACCACATTTTTTTGGCAGGATGAACAATTTTTCAATCCTTATTTATAATGTTCCCATTAAAAGAAATCTATTGTAACCGAAATTCACATTTTCTAAATTTTTTGTATAAAATATTTTTATTGAGATTTTTTGAAATGTTCTATTCATCAAATCCATGAATATAGTAGTGGAATTTGTCAAACCAAAGGGAATAAAAACAAAATCATAATTCCTAAATCTAGTATGAAAGGTTGTTCTTGGGTTGTCGTCCCCCTTCACCTTCAGATGATGATACCGAAATCTCTAATCAATCTTAGAAAAATACTAAGCTCTCTAGAGAAGATCAAAAAATTCATTGATATGTGGAAAATGATACTTAGTCTTAATAGTAACTTTATTCAAATCTCAATAATCAGTTGAAATTTTCATGGAACTATCATTCATTTTAATATAGAGAAGGGGAGAACCCCATAGTGAAGTGCTAGGAAGAATGACGCTTCTATTAAGAAACTCCTACAAACTATTTTTTAATTTATGAATCTTCACATGAGGAATTCGATAAGGGGGTTTTGATATTGACTTAGAATCAGGAACCAATCCAATAGTAAATTCAACTTCCTAATCCGGCATAACAATGGAAAACACATCATAAAAACATCCATGCATTCATTTAGCACTAACAAATCATTAATCTGAATAGTTCCCTTATTTTCAACAATATGAGAAAGATAACAATCGTTTCCATCTTTTAACAATTTATTAGTTTTATGATAGGTTATCAATTTTATGGGTTCATTCTTGTATATGAACTTAAACTCTTTCTAAAAAAACTTCTTTATCTGTACAATAAATATTAGCATGACAAATAGATATCCAATCCATTCCCAGAATGATATCAAACTCTACTAAGGTAAAAACAAGATTTTTAGGTAATGTATTTCCATAGATAACAATATGACTCTTTTTATAACGCATTTTTTGTTATAATATTCACCTTGGTGTTTTAAAAATAATTTCTAGTCTCATTTCGTGTGGTGAAATTACCAATTTACCTAAATATTTCTCATAAATAAGTGAACATATAGATCCCATATAAAAAAATTAGAAAAATCTTAGTAAAAAAACAAGGTACCTGATACCACTTCATTGGATGGACTGACATCTACTGAAATTGTTGCAAAGGATCTCACTACAACTTTATACTAATAATCTGGTTCCTTTCTATCAGTCAGATTATTCTTTGGGAAGGTATTTACATAATGATCCATCTCACCACATTAAAAACACTTTGTATTTTTCCTATTAGAATTAGTCATAATATCATTTCCATAAAAATCTTGGTCCATATCACCAAAATCACCACATTGAAAACACTTCTTAATTTTTTAAAGTCATTCCCCTAGGTGATTTTTACAACAATTTTCACAAACTAGAAATTGGAATTTTTTACCATCAGAATTCATTGATTGATTATTACCCATCACTTGCCATCTGGACCTCTTATCCTTGTTGTTTTTAGAGTACACATGATCATAATCAAACACAATTTCTACCCTGTAATCACATTATATATTTTTCTCATTACTTTTGAATTCATGGGAAGAAAATACACTTCAATATCTTACTTTCAATCTAGAGTAAAAATGATTGATTCTTATATTATGATACAAAATATGATTTGGAGAAAACTTTCCCAGTTGAGTGAATTTTGTTTTATACACAACCATTAAATATATGAGATTTTTCTCTAATTCGAGAAATTTATTTTCCACCCTAATTCGAATCAATGTAGGAAAATATTTTTCAAGGATTTTTTTTTAAATTCATCCCTTTCGAAGGAATAAATGTCATAATTATCCTTGATATTCATGACCATTGACCACCATTAGTCAACTTCACCTTAAAAATGATAAAAAAGTTAACATTTTTATTATCAGAAAACCTCATAACATCGAATATGTTTTCAAGGTATTTAATCCATCCTTTAGCCACGAATGGGTTAGAAGATCCAATGAAAATAAGAGGGTGTTTCTCATAAAATGATCCACTGTCGTCGTGTTCCTTTTTGTTAGATCTGGTTGTTCTATTTCATGGATTAAACCATTTTTTATATCCTATATCAACTGATACATTACTATAAAAAACAATTCAATAACATTTCCTAGAATTCTAGGTTGCGGATTAAAAAAGATATCAGTATCTCGGCCCCTTTTAACTTCTTCTAACCTTTATGTTCAATGAAAACCCATTTTGAAAAAACATATCTTAGATGAATAAAGATGGTAATATTAAAATTCTATAACATTTAAACATAAACATAATGTAAGAATAATTTATGGTATTCTATTAACATCATCCTAACCCATAAAGTTATATATACCATGATCTGATACCAACTATGAGGACCCAACCTTAAACATTACAAAACTATTAAATTATTTTCTAATTAAATTATTACATTCCCAAAGATATTTTAGGTTAATATTTTTTATAATATTAGGAAATAATTCATACATATTAAATAATAATCATAAAAATTGGATGCAACTAAAAAAATATACATTTATTCACAATGCGAACATTTTAAAATAACAAAATGAAACATTTTCATGAAAATTATTTAGAATATTCATCATGGATTGTTGTTTTCTATTATCCATACTTAAACCCTGTGAAAAATATTTTAAAACATTGGATGGGAAAAAAAATCTCAGTAAGGGATATAAAAATATTGATAGAAACGGTTAGCACATGAATACATATAAACATATGACCACATTGTCCAAAAGACGTTCTCCTCACCAATAAAGTATCATATACTTAATTTGTGAAAACATGAGATTTCCATATAACATAAAAAAAATAAACCATTTAGGTAACTTGGTTAATTACTTATATAAATTTTTAACCACCATGGATACATTATTATTTGTAACCCTCACTGTTACCTTACAATATAACCCTCATGGCTAGCATATGGTTTAACCATTGCAGTTACACTTAGAGTAACCATACAGATGACCTCAAATATAAAAATAATCAATGAATTCAAGGGTCATATAGGTCTCATACTAAATCTTAAACTATTACAAATAACTAAAAAATAATCATAAAATATAAACAATTTAATAAAAACATTTCTATTAAATTTTTTAAAAATAGCAATTTAAAAGAGGATTTTAAAAAAATCACTTAAAAATGTCATATAATTGAAGTGAGAGTTATTAAAAAGAATTAAATATGTGCATAAACTATAACTAAAAATAATAAAACATAATATAAACAAAATTCATTACACAAATAATCTTAGTACCACATGATCAATGAAGTAGATGGTTAACCCAAAAATGGAAATCGGGATAAGAATTTCCTTAACTCAGGTTATCTTTTCTTAAAATGTGTTTAAACCTCCTTTATAA
This sequence comes from Viscum album, assembly GCA_963277665.1. Taxonomy (NCBI): domain Eukaryota; kingdom Viridiplantae; phylum Streptophyta; class Magnoliopsida; order Santalales; family Viscaceae; genus Viscum; species Viscum album. The sequence continues at coordinate 83,321,307 of OY728122.1, forward strand.
TGGTTAATATAATATCATTAATATTTTAAAGAATCATATTAATTTTTATAACACCTTGTATTTTAATTTTATAACATCATTCCACCCATTTATAAATAACATAATGTTATTTCCATTATTCTAGGTGTGTTCTTAACCTCGTTTCCATGGTCGGTTTGTAAAGGATATTCTTGTTGAATGAAAGTGAAATAGTATAATTGTAATTAAATGGTCTTATAATTTTTACAAAATATTAAATGATACCATAAATTATTTTGCTTCCATATAGTTTGATGAATCATTATTTAAAACATTAATGATATTCATTTGGATCATTTAGGTTGTTCTTCGATAATCACAAACTTGTTTCATTATATAATTTATTATTATGTATATATGTTAATTATATAGAATATAAGATGTAATATAATACATTTTACAATATTTTTAAGTAATTTTTTTTATTTCCATCCATGATGGTGGTCAAGGAAATTATAAACACATTGTCCACAATGTCAGTAAATCGACACATCACAGATGGTGTTTTTATTTTTAGAATAAAAGGGAGGAGAGAATAAGCATGATAATTAATTTTATTATATACATTATAAAATTATAGTATATATAAAATACTTGAGTTTTCATGCCTCTTGGATAAATGAATTTGAAGAGAGTATAATAAAATAAAAGAGGATTTTTACGTCTTGAATTACCCTCCTTGAGAACCTCCAAAAGGACTTTGGGATTGGACTTTTGGAAAGACTAGATAGTCTTGGACATGAGGAACATACTTGGGAAGATTTTTTTTCAGAATTTGGGAAATAATAAAATATTGAGAGGTGTGAGGAGAATATGGGGTGTGGGTGGTATTTATAGTGGATGAAATGAGTTTTTTGATTATTTTTTCATTAGTTAATTTGGATCAAGATTATGAATAGTTTAGACATTGACATAAAATATATTAAATTAATAATGGGATGTAATAGATTATAGTTCTTACATAATTTATGATGATTGGAATAATTAATTTAACTTATAATTTATATTTACTATGAATTATCGTATACACTATTTACTAAAAATTTAAGTATTTTAGAAAATAAAAAAATTACCCCATCATTTTTTCAATGTGTATTATTAAAAAATGAATTCCATTTTATCAATATAATATTCAAAAAATGATAAATTTAATTTTTCATTAAAACCATAGTTTATTTGAAAAATAATGAATTTCAACCTATAACTAAATTTTATATCACCATGAAAAAACAATCAAGGTCTCATCAAATTTTCTTATAATCAAAAGACAATAAAATATTAATTTATGATTCTATTTTATAAGCATAAATTTACTTTAGAACAATTAATTTAATTACAAAATTGTAATTAAATATTTATGACTCCCAAAAATAGCAACACTTAATTTATCATTTCAAAAACATTTATCGAATTATTTCATGACATAAAAATATCATGATTACACTTATAAGATACATAAATTTTATTTATAATTTCATAGGTGAGGTTAATGTTCTATTGGAAAGATTAATATTCCTAATGTTCTTGTTACTATTCATAATGTCAAGTTATTATTCGATCAATGAAAATTCCATAATTTCAATAAATTACACGTATTTCATCACACATTTATATTGAATTTAAATGTTTAATTACATAATAAAAACAAATTATTTTATAATTACATGGGTTTTTACAAAGGGGAACTTTGTAATATAATATTCTATTATGACTGTTAAATTTCTCTTGAAAGAATAACAGTATTGTAATCATTTTTCATTGGATAATCCCTTAAAAATAATCATTCATGGGTTATTGATATTATTATTTCCTAAACCGTTTACTATTTTTACATATAGTCATTAATTTTAAAGTTATTGGATTATTTTGGGAAATATTAATAAATCTATATTCTTTATTTAATTTGGATATTTGAAAAGGCATATAATTTATATCAATTATTTGATATGAGGGATGATTTGGACTAGAAATTATTGTTGGGACCAGGAATTTATATATCCCCACAATGTATCAACATGTTCTCAAGAGAAAAATTAGTTGTGTGAATTAAATAAGATTCTACATGTAGTTTTAAAACATCTTATGAAAGGTCTTGACAATATATATTTTCTTGTGCCTCAGACATTCCATCTAATAATTAATAATTTATTTCATTTTGATTCAATATTTATTATCCATGAGATTTTTTCTATCTTAATGTTTATAGATGTATTTTACTCTAATTCTATTGATTATTTTTCATTTTTTTTTGTTTTCTTACATTTTCCATATTGATTTTCCCTTATCTAGTTTTTTTGAATGGGATGTTTTATTATTTATTTACCTTGGAATGTTGATTTACTCTCATCAGTTACTTATTTCTTCTAGTTTATTTACCCTTAATGATAATTTGATCTCACCCCTAATTTATTACCTTTGTCAAGGTTATAAAGAAGAAATATTTGAATATGTTTTCAAGGATGTAGTTTATTGTGTTTTTTATGTATCATGTTTTATTTTCCATTTATGAATATAATATGGGTATCATTTATGTAATATGGATTTCTAAAACTAATAAATTGATCGAGAATTCAGGATTTTATTTTTTATAATCATGCCATTGTAATAAAATGATGTATTGGTTCTGGGATTCATGGGTCAGGTTGTTATATAAGAAATTGAAAAAGGATGAAATTATACTCATCAATTAAGTTTATATCCCTATTCTCATAGTATATACAGGGAATTAATTTCTCAACACTAGGAAAAGGATCTTGAAACAAAAGTCTAACATTCTACAAACAATTCTGATGATATCAATTTCCTTTTTCACATGTCTTTGGTTTCTGTTTTGTGGTTGTTAAATTTTTCTTCATCATTAACTTTCTCATGATCAACGAAACTATCACTCTATATCATTATTTTTTATTTTTTATTTTTTCTAGGTCTAAATCCTCAATTCCCTTTTCTTTTATCTATTTGGAATAATAGTATGTGTTATACCATATGACCTTTATACATCTATATCCCCTTTTTCAATAGTATGTTTTATTAACCCATTTTATGATATGGGTTTGAAAAAAGTTTTTTTACATATCCAACCTTTTATTACTGAAATAATGATCAAATTTTGAGGAAAAATATTATGAGGGTGGGTGTAACACCCTGAGTTTTTAAAAGAATAAAATTATAATCAATACTAAAAATGAAACAAAACAATGAGCATATATGACAATGTAACACCTTGAGACTCTGATATATTTATTTTTAAATAAATTTAATTTATTTTATAGCTTATGGTATACATAACCCTAAGAGTTTTATGTTCGATTATGTATTCAGCACGCAATACCAAGCTTAAAATACCCACAATATATATAACCATCATAACCTAAAGGTTAAATTGTAGGGTATATATAGTATTTAATAATTCATGATATATATTTTCTATGTCGTACTCAATTTAAATTATCATTATTGTAAACAATCAATCAATTTATTGTAAGGTAATTTTATTATTTAGAAATATGTTTTATTAAAAAAAACTTTTATGTATTTTCTGATGAAATATTATAGTAAATTTGTGTAATTTTTTGAAAATTTATTTTATAAAATTAAATTAATCTGTTATATCATAATATAAAAATTTACATTGGGTGATTTTTTTGGATTTTTTAGAAGATATTTCTTTTTCACAGAATAGTTTTATTATTTATATTTTCAAACTTTTCATTTATTTTCAATTAATTATTAAATTTATTAGAACCATTATTTATTTATATTTAATAAACTTAATTTATTTTCAATCAAATTATAATTTTATTTTAGTAGAAGGTTCGGTTAAAAAATGATATTTTTCTGAGAACCATTTTAATTTGAATAATGTTTCTCCATTTGAATTAATTAAAATAATCCCTAATGAGGAATGATTTTAATTATATGTAAATATTATATATCATTAAATTTTAATTTCTAACCATAATTTGATTCTTATTATTATAAATAATGATAATATAAAATCAAATTGTGTTAGAAGAAATACACTTTTTGAAAACCCACTTCTTCGTCACAAATGTGAGTTTTGTTTTAAATTTATATTTTTATACAATTAAATAATTTAATTGAAAAAATAAAAATAATTGTATCAAATAGAATTTAAAAATTAATTTATTTATAATTATCGAGAATTTTATTAAAAGATTAATATTTTGATGAATAGAGAAAAATACTGAATTTTAATTAAAATATGTTATTTCATTTAAAATAGTTTTAAATATAAATTATTTTTTGAATTGGTTTTAAAGTATAAATAGTTAAATTATATATATAATAATCAAATTTAGGTTATATTAATGAATTTAATTTTTAAATTTTACATAAAAACTTTGTGCACATGAGAATATTTTATCTTTGAAAGCACGCTTTCTCATTGTGTCTATGGGACTAATTTTATATTAAATTTTCAATCATATTTGAATGGAATTTACAAAAACTGACTGATTTTTTTGGAATAAACAAATTTATAATTTATAATAATTTCAAAATATTTTTTTACCAAATTGAATAGTGAAAACTTTAAAAATTAATTATCACGCAAAATGTAAAAATGGATTTATTGGTGTTTTAAACTAAAAAGATAAAGGTTAAAATGAAATACAGGTTTAATATATCTATTTAATGAACATATTTCTACCTTATCATGTATATTATAAATAATTTACTATCATTCTAGCCTTTTATAGTAAAAGGAAATAGGTGGAATTCATTCTATTACAAAATTTCAGATGTTTTGCTCACCTCACATATAAAGGATCACCTCATATCCTCTATATATCACACCATCAAAACCCATTGGATCAAAAACTAACTTCAAAAATAAATTATATAAATACATTATATCATACTAGATTTCTTATATTTGGTAATACATCTATCCAAGGAATGAATTTGGTGCATACATAAGGAAGGTACTTGAAGAATAGGTAACGTTATTCAATGAACATTTTTATTTAATTTCTTCCTCAACCTATTTAAGTTATTATTCAACAATTATTTTATAGTATCATCATTATGTTAAATATACTTATATTTTTTTCATATTAAGTTAATTACCTAAAAAATATCCACTTCAATCAAATGTGTTTAGAAATCATCATTCATGTCCATGAAAGACTACAGCTTCTCGAATAGATGTCATTCATTATTCCATTACAATATTTCACAATTTTCTATGATGATTGATATATATATATATATATATATATATTATGTATAAATATATACATGTATAGTTATTATGTCATATATAATTTTTTACATTCCATTATGTAGTGGATAGAATAACGTCGCTTGTGTGCACGACGGTCTACCACATCACGAAGCGATAAGATTTGTCTTTCATTAAAGACTTGTATAATGTAAAATTTTAATGAATATATGTGAAATAAATTAAATAATTATTTTATTAATAAAATATGTATCATATTGAAAAAATATTAAATCATTTCGTTTCTAACACTAGAAGATGGTAACATCTTTCTTTTATGTATGGACTACCACCTTTATGAAGCAATGTGACTATATTTTCATCAATATGAATAATTTATGATATATATAAGTATTTATAAAGTAATCCAATTATATATTTAAAATTATTATCACTATATAATGATAAAATATTACTTACCTTATTTCCATGACGATCATTCGAAAATGGAATGTTACCCATGCAAGCATACGACCTACCATCTCCATGATCACATCATAAATCATTTTTCCTAAACAACATTCTTGATTGGTTTGAAAAGTAAAATTGATGTATAAATATGAAAATTATTTAATTACTATTAATATTTAGATGATGAAACCAAATATTATGTGCAATAAAATGTTGTTTAATGATGAAAAACGCATGAGAAAACAAGGAAATTAAGACCCAAAACAATAAAAATAATGAAATATTAATAGTGAAAGGGTGATATGATTTTATAAAAGTATCATATATGATATTATAAAAATTATAATGAATTTGGTATTATTTTATAACTTTTTTAAAACCACTAAAAAGTATTTTAAAGCATGTTCAACCAAAATTAAGTGGGGCGTAAGTGATTTCTAGTCTCTCTTTTATTTCTAAGAAACACATGATAATTATATAGTCATTTATTTTATGTGGTGTATATACTACCATTTTTTAATGATTTGTCTTGAAATAAATTCTATACACTATATTTTATGTTTCATTTTATGTTATGATTTTCTATGGATAATGATTCAACATATAACTAATGTAGTAAGTGATTTTATTTCTAAATTTTCCATCTTTTATATTTATTTGTTTTTATATAGCTATATTATTTTATAATATGTATATAAATACACATTAAAATTTGTTATCATGAATTTATTTATTATCAATAAATTTTAAAATTATTTTAATTCAATCCATTTATGGGGATTTCGATTCAATGTTACCAAATTAAAATGACCTTTAAATTACAATCTCATTGGTTATGGGGATTTTCATTGATTAAGTATAAAATTTTGATAAATTATGATCTAACTATAATTAATTATCATTATTCTTCATATATTATGGTTATTAATGATATTTTAATGTTATGTCACAATTTTACCTTTATTTGGAAGTTAAAATAATTGAGGAATGTTTTTAAGAATAATCATACATATTTATCTATTCGGTTGAAATAAATTTTTCATCCAAACCCATGTTTTATAAAAATGTCTTCAATAATGTTTTTATAATTATTTGAATGGTTTATTAAAGGAAATTTTACCCAGTTTTTAAATTCTTTCAAAATTTTAAAGGAATATTCATGTGTTTTTTCAAAAAATTATTGTTTGGCCTTTACGGAAAATGTGACAGGAATCATTGTTTTACTTTGTATGAAATTAACATAATTTTAGAATTCATTTTAATTGAGGATTAATTTATATGTATTCATGTTTATTTTAAAATAAATGTTTTTTTAAAATTTCAAGGGTTTTAAAAAGTTATTTTTAAAATGTAAATGTTTTTTCCTTTAGAAATGTTTTAAATGATTTTTAATCCTTCTTTATATTATTACACAATTGTTTTCAATGAATATTTTTTTATTTTTTTTAAATGAAAATGTTATTTTCCACAAAATACCTTTAATGATATTTTAATGGAATTCGTATTCATCAACATCAATATAACTTGTTTTTATTTATGAAAAAATATGGGAATTTTGTAATTATACCATCCTAATTCATTATCTATATGGATTTAAATTGTTTCTAAGAGATTTTCATTGAACCCATTTCTTTTCTATGTGTTAATTTTATTTCAATAATATTATCATAAAACTGGTTTCTTTTCCTCTAGTTAATCATGTATCAAATATATTATCATGGAACCTATTTATTTTACATGGGTAAAACATGTTATGAATATAATAATGATTTTTTATGAGATTTATGATGAAATACAAGATATTTTTAATTTATTCATATTATTGTTCTTAGAAATTACATTAATTATGGTCGCACCCAGGTAGCGCCTAGTGAGACTAATATATCTTATACAAAGGGTGCACATATTTAGTGATATAATTAATTGGGTAATGATTATGTTCTATAGTTATTTATATTAGAAGTTGACTATATGGTTGTTCCATTTTTAAGGGTTTTGTAAGAATTATATAGAGATGTATTTACAAGATAACAACATGTTTTATCCTTGATTTCCATGGGTTTATAATGTTTCCTTTGACCATTATGGACATCCCATGGCCTAGGATTAATGATTTTTTTACTCTATGTTTACTCTTATTGAGCATTTGAGATCACCCTCTTTATGTTTCATTTTTCACAAATTATCGATTATGATATTGAATGAATTATTTCTATAAGGGTTTCATATGGATGATATTGATAACCAAATATAGAATATGAAAAAGTTTGATATATTAGTAAAGATACTTTGATGAATTCCGGAGTATTTTTTATGTAAGAGTTTTTCATACTTCACTAAAACACTAATCCTAAAAGGTCACTAAGAATATAATCAATCCAATTTTTTCTATTGATATTTAATTTTTTTTATGGGTGAAATTGGGTCACCTCCATCAATATCAGTTTTATAAATTTAATTTTCATTTCCTCAGTATTGGATCATGTATATCAGTTTCTAGGATGTTATAGTTTTCCTAATATGACTAAAATCCCTAGTTTTAGATATGAATATTTTATTGAAGGAAATTATTTAATTTACAAAAATACATAGATATATTATGAATAAATATTTTTTGAATAATATTAAATAAAGAACATTATATTATAATATCATTATTTAAAATTCTATAACCATTTGTCACATAAAAAGTGTAACATAATTCATATAGGTGGTAGAAAAGTCCTATACAAGAACACTTTATAACAACTGAATGAGTAAGAACATGCTATATAATAATTATGAAATAACATTATATAGAAAATTAATAATGTTATAAATATAATATTTATTCACATAATCAATATGTATAACTTTATTTTTAGTTTTTTGATGGAAAATAAAATATGTCATTCAAGGAGGTGGTAGTACGCACATACCTACTAACAATGTTTTTTATTTTAAAATGAATTAGAGGTAAATAAGTTAGAGGTGGATTTGATTTCACAAAATCATAATTATTTCATAGATATAATTTATATTTATTAAATATATATTTATAACTATCCATGTATATTGGGGATGTAATATGAAATATGTCACTTCATGAAGGTTATAGTCTGCACATACGCACAAACGACATTTTAATTTTCCAAATGATGGAATGGAGGAAGATTGTTTTTATTCCATAAACATATTAATATTTATGTAATATAATGAAACTTATGTTATTATGTTATTATGTTTATATTATATATTTATATGGTTGAATAAGAATGAAAATTAATTAAACTCAGTTGATAATATTTCATCTTCTTTGGATACTCTCATGTGGATATGATAACCCCTTTATTTCATACACATTATTTCATGATTTATTACATAATTATAAAATCAATGAAACCTTGTAATATCATGAGGCCTAGTTTAATTGGTAAATTATGTACATATAATAGTAACATGAAATACAAATAAAAATGTGTAAACTAAAAATCAATAAAATGCCCTTAAATTTCCTTGATCTTATAAAAATTCATGGGATAACCTAAATATATACATTATAAAGGAGCGGGATATAAATCCTTATAAGTTAATCATAAAATCATAACATGATGAATGTAACACATGTGATTAGATAGGAATATCATTGTAACATATGAGGGGTGATAATCATAAACATGAACACCGAAAAATTATATAAGATGATAACATAATGGAAACATTGGAAGGTGGTAACAATATAAAACATTAAATAATAAGCATATTTCAAGTCTAAACACTATGTTATCATATGATACTGTACTAATTATAACCTCCCATGCACCATTGTAGTATCTAATGATATAAAATTATTAAAAAATGAATTATAGGGATATATAATTCTAATCCCACTCTCAAATTCATATCATGTACATGGAGAAGTTTCCCCATATATCGTACAATATAAGGTTGTATTTAATCACATTAATTCCATAGTTAAGGAGTGAAGGTCATATACATGTAATTCCTAAATCAATAATGGATACATGCATCTAGGTAAATACCCTTGACTGTGTAACTTTTCAACCTAGGTTCCACTAACTGGTTCCCCATGTGGGTGTTCCACATAACCTTATGCACACCTCCCTGTATGCCAGAGGCTGCAGACTAGCATTAAGGGTATTTGATGGTATGGAGGGGTACTATACCATAATGATCATAGTGGAGAACAATGGAGAATAAATTATATATTATTAAAAGTGGGATTATAAATATATTAATCAAATGATGAAATATTAAACTATCAAGATAAATACCTCCAGTGCCATATACACAAGGATGATCATTTCATGATACTATACAAAAAGTGAAATACATAATATACAAAAAAGCAATCATATACCACATGTTATACAAAAATATATGAAAATGACCAAGCTATCACCAATATCATCCTGATCATATGTTCAATCCACTAATCTTTTATTCCATCCTAGGAATAAAATCAAGCATCCATAGTCAAATCCTTAACTTTTTCGCTACCTTCTACTTGGAGGTATGTTTGGGTACCAACTTGTATCTTGAATAGTGTGTGAGATATACTCAGTAGACCACTTCCAACATCATCAGGTATGATCCATCTAGTGAATATAATATGGTATTCTACATATATAATAAATGTAAAGTAGTATTTTCAACTATAAATGAGTTATGGTAATTATACCTAAGTATGGTGTTATGATAAATGTAAAGTAGTATTTTCAACTATTGGATTTAATAAATGTAAAGTAGTATTTTCAACTATATATAATGGGATTTAATAAATCACTATTGGATATCTAACATAAGAATATGGTGTTATGATAAAAATATTATTGAATGTGGAGGATCAATGCCTAGGTGAGGGCCATGGGAGATATTCCACAGTGAATATGACATGATGTTGATTAGGTATAAGAAAAAGGTGTGTAAAAAATTTATATAACCAAGGGTAAAATAGTAATTTCTACCATGTTCGAAAGGTTTCATGGTTTGGAAACATAGTTTGTCCAAATTATGTGCTTAACATGCACACCCACTTCACATTTGACATTATGTGTGTGGGCTAGTCACACAATTTGAGAAAACTGTTTGTAGTTAGTGTGCCATATATATGCCCTCTACATAACCCCAATTATTTTACACAATCATTGTGGCCTTAGGTGTGAGGTTCAAAAAGACCATACACCTGGTCTGTTTCCTCTATAATCTGGAGTCATGGGCATAGAACGACCCATGAATTCTCCCAAAACATCCCTTAAATATTGGACACATCCACAAGTAGAAAAGAATGTTCTAAAGTGGAATTTCATGAGTTCATACCTCATAATAAAATTTGTAATGTTATAATATCCCCTCTTTAAAAAAACAAATCTATGAGATACCCTTTAGAGAATGGTTAAAAAATATTCTATGAAATGTTCCAACCAATAACATGTACATCGATATCTCTCTCCCAGGTATCATCCTATACATAGCTATGGTTCCATAGTAGATGAACTATAGGAACATAAGTAACTCAAAGAGCCATCATTATTCAATCAATGATATGAATAGGATTCTCCAAAAAGGAGTAATTTTCCTTTATATTAATTTTCCCAGTGACAAATTAATGAGAAAGTATAGAATAATAAGAGATACTTTAAAATACTTGGAAGAAATCGTGTATGTCCAAGTACATATGACCTAAGGATAACTTATGGGTTGCTGGCCCGACTTTCTATAAGATATCAAAGGTCCTACTATCACGATATAATTTCTTATCTGGTCTCTAAATCCCTCAATGAGAATATATTGTAGAAACTCAAAAAAAATACTTGATATTCCATCCCAAACTGTAGAGGTCACCACCGCCGATTTATATAAGACTTCTACCTTGAATGAGTTTTTTCCAGACACTTCTAGATACTTTGTACCCACATTGAGGTCATCTAAATGTGAATAGGTCCAAGTAGTAGTATCTCACATTACTTTAACTATTAAAAAGGTTATTGATAGGATCTATCATATAGTGAATGAAATGGAGATGTCTATAGAATTTCTTAACAGCTATTATTGTTTGAAAATTTAGTCATTGGTAGGTGTTTGTCACAATAAAAAAAATCATGGATGATTTCTCAATGGTTTTCCTCTAGAACCTGTACCGTACACTTTGAAATGTCATTAGTATGATGGTTGTATGATTTACATAGAAGAAAATACAATCCTAATGACTTCTACTACACTTTTGAGAACTTTTACATAAATAAAGAATCCATAACTAATATGACATAATGGGGAATACCATGAAGGTATATAATATCTTGAATATAGATCCTCCCAAGATAACCCCTAGAAAAATTTTCCTCTGATGGATAGAACCTGAGTGAACTTGGTGAACCTACTGATGATCACCTATGCCGCAACACTATCTCAAGGGAGATCTTGGAAAACCTTTTACAAATTCCATAGTGTTGTCCTCCCATATCAATTAAAAAATAAATAGTGGCAATAAATGTCTATCAGGACATTGTTTCTCTAACTTTAACTACTAATAGGTGGAACAACATGTCATAAAACATGTAGTATCTCACTTTTTACTCAATCACCAATACCAGTGACATATTTCATCATATATCTTGGTGAGTCCTTGGTGTACAACCCATTTAGAGTAATGAGACTCCTCCATCAATTCTTCACATATTCCTATAACACTAAAACTCTCCCTTTAATGTTCATAATCCCATCCTTTTCAATAACCAAACTAGGATTTGGGTCCCCTTTTATGATACCCCCTCAGGACTAATCCATTTGGATTACATATTTGTCCCATATTTACATTCCCCAAAAGTGAAGACGTCACTAATAAGTTATCTAAAAATAGGTTCATTTGATACTCATGAACCCCTAGATGAATCACATTGAAAAGATCCATCAACTTCCACCAACTATTGAACTATACAAAATCCCATGTCTGAATCTTCTTGATCAAAGCATAATCAACGACATTACACTTTCTTGGGTGTATATGAAAATTTGAAATTGAATGATTGTATGTATTCTACCCACATGCATTTTATGAGGATCAAGTTACATTAAGTGGAAATTTATTTTAGACTCTTATGGTTCCTTTAAATTATGAACCATATTCCCAATAAATAAGGTATCGAAAAAATAAGGCATAAAACACAACAGTCAACTCAAGGTCCTGTGTTGGGTATTTATTTTCATGGTTCCTTAACTAAAAAACCCCATACAATAGGAATTGATTCATCTACATCAGAACAAATCAAATAATGATGCTTGATCTATCCTAAGAAAATGTATATCATATAATTGGATCTATAATAATCAGAATAAGTATAAAATTCAATATACCATTCAACTAATGAAAGGATATTTTACATGATACATACCATTTAAATATGAAACACTTTTTATTCAAGCCTATAAGAGGATATTTTTTGAATTAAAAAGACATGAATAATGTTCCTATAATATCCATCTATCCCCATGAAATTCCATAGTTCAATGATGATCTTGGTATAATCCCATGAAACCAGAGATATCACATTCTCTGTGTCAATACATACTTATTAAATTAAGATTATTTGACCCTAGAAGTGAAACATGTCGATCCAATGGTGGAATTCTGTGAGATCGGTATATAGCTACTATTATATCAGTTTATTTAGACTAATATGATGATTTTTTATGGTTGTTTTGAGTATGAGAATACACCAAGAAGTAAACCATGAATATTAAAAAAAATGAATCCAGATACAGGAGGAAAACCCAGCTCATTTGATCTCCGAAAACTACTAGTGTATTTATTAGTCTGAACTACATGACCAAATACTCATTCAAGATATATATTCTATGAAATGTTGTATGTGGTATGTATTAAGTCCTAACTCACACCTGATGATAGTCTGATCATTGATTGGTCTTCAAGAAGACCTTCCCTCCATAGATCTTATTGTATATATCATCTATTATGTGTAAATGATATATATTCTTAATCATAATAATAATCTGATACCGATTGTCTATACAGAGTCTAATAATCACATGTTCCTTTTTAGAGAATAGCACCGGTGGTGAACATGGTGAAGTAGATGGTCATATAAAACCATTAGGTTCCATGTCCACCATCTCCTTATTGATTTCCTAAATCTCAGTAGGTTCTATTTTTTTTGTTGAATTGAAAATGGTGGAACAATTGACACTAGATCAATAGTTATATCCACCTAGCTCTCAAGAGGTAGTCTAGAAATGTCATCAGTGAAGATTTCCCTAAAATAATCCATTACTAGTGGTAAACCTATATGCCCCATACACCTATTGCTTCTAAAATGAAGAGAAATATGGGTTTTCACTTCACATATCCCATGATGCTTGGTTATAACTCAAATCGTATGGACATCCCATTAACCAATAAAAATATAAGTATTTCAATTGGGTGATTGGAAAATTACTCTGCAATAATATAAATCAATGTGTTTCTGAAAATACATTAACCATTCCATACCAATTATGATGTAAAAAACTATACATCTCTAGTATAATGAGGTTGTATAAGAAACAAATACCACTAATATTGAGAAGACACTCCATTCATCAGTGTATACCCTCTGATCACATTCCCGATGGATTATCTGTAGTCATTATCTACAAAAAGTACTCATTTTCAAGTCCCATCATTTCCATAATAGCTAAAGAAATAAAAGAATAATAATTTCTTATTCCCAACAAAGAAGACACTATTGTGGAGTCTACTTTAATAATACCGCTAATTATTGAAGGGCTGACTATCTTTTCCTCTAGTATAGGATATACTATATAATGATGTGTAGAAATACAACATTAAGTCATATCATGAACATACTGAGAAGGTCCACACTACTGGTACTGCATCTGATAAGATGTGATCCGATGAACAAATACACCTCATCATCTAGATTAGTTGATTTTTACCATTTTTCTGATCTCATGAAAAGCTAATGGTACTAATCTCGAATGACGAGTGGTTTTAGAGCCCTTCCCAATAAATAAAGAGTAATTTTTTAAAAAAATTGTTGTAGGTGTCCCATTGTTTCATAGGCTCTACATTTAAATCGATCTTAGTTTCATTAGAGCTTCATAATACTGGTATTTCAACATTGGAGAAATATCAACTCACTATCAGTACATGTTTTATGACTTGAAATTCCCTGACTTGGAGTCTTAAGGAACTGATTTATACCAATATATATGCTACTGACCTATTTTGGGGCTAAGCCACCCAGAAACACACTATTATCTTCCCTAAAGTTACACTTAGTGATGAGGTCTTGGTTACCATTATCTAAAATGGATAAAAGCTACAAGATATTAACCTGGGATTCGATGGTGTACACAATCCCATACACAATTATTTTTTCTATCATCAACTATTTTTTAGTGACAGAAGGTGAAAACACTAGTTCTCTCTAAACATGAAGAATAATCCATCATGAAAATAAGAACCTGGTGATGGTGAATAATCCCTTATCCTTCTAATATCTCATTTTATGTGGAAAAAGTAATCATATATGGAATGTTATAAATCTCTCAAGACCATACCCAGATGTTGAAGGGCTTGGGTGAGAACATCCCACCATCTCTTGGTGGAATCTCCCAACATGTAGGTTGTGATATCGAACCTACTTCTTATGGGCATCTTTATGTTCTTGAATATGTATACAATAGACTACAACCAAAACTCAATTTACTATGTCTTACATCATTGGAGACCATTAGTGGATGATTCTTCTAGAACTCTTGTGTTATTTATACTATAGAAGAGTTAGTTCACAGATCTCTTTGAGTGTATTTCAGAAAATATACGAAACTATCTTGGAACTGTACATCAATTCTAAATTTTGGTATATATGGTGATGCCAAAAGTGACATTGTAGGAGCTAATATTTATGGCTTAGGGACCACCACCTATAGAGTGTGGTCATTACCACCTTAAAAGGTTTTGACCTAAGTTCATTATGGTTGGATACTTCTACAATTTCCAAATTCACTAACCAGAAATGATTTGATAATATAAAGGATCATAGAAAAATAAATAAGTTAGAAAATAACACACTATTATAGATACAACACCATTCCCCCATTTCAGAAATCTAGGTCTAAGTAATTATAGGATACCATTAGACTCATACAAGATACTCCAAAATACCAACTACTGAGGTCAGGTAATGGTCAAGGTCGCTAACATTTAATAAATGTCCTGGAACATGGATTGCCTATTTCATGGTATAGATTAAAACAAAATTTTCATTGCAATTAGCACACAATTTAATGGAAACCAGTATTTAGAAGTTAAAAAAACCATCCTTCCCATTTTCATATATATATATATATATATACTTTTATCATGGTGCACTTATAATTGTTAGTTGTTCCCATGTTTTATGCATCTACACCTTATAAGATGTTATCTTCTACTTGATGTAATTTTCACTGACCATTATAATGTTAAAATTACAAGAATCACCATTCTAAAAATTTAAAGGCCCATAAACTATATAATTTTCCATTGGCATTCACTAAATTTCCAACACTAATATTTCATTCCATGTGACCAATATTCCATATCGTAAATGTTCAATAATAACTTAGAGTTCCACCATCAACATATTTGAGAATAAACCGTTTAGGTCGACGAAGACAGTTCAAATAAACAATTATATATTTTCTTACATGGAATATTACTATAATTCATATATAACTATAAATTAACTCATAATAATCATACACATTACAGGTAATGCAAATAACAATATTCACCTATGTGGCTTCAAATAATTCATGACATGTAAATCCTTATGTTCTAAGGATGATTCATGTACAATACTTACTCGTCTTACTATGATAAGGGAAAATGAGAAATATTTAATTATTATATCAAAAAAATAAGTAATCAGACCAATGTTTAAATCTATATAATTGTAAAAATAGAAATACAAACCAATAAGTCCCCTCATTAGAAATTCAAAATTTCTCTAAATGTATGTTAGCTACTCACATAAATAGGTTCACTAAAAAATTATAACTCTTCATAATCTACATTATAAACATTATAAAATATTATGAATACAGAAAAAGAAACTATTCAGATTCCACATTTTAATGTCACAAGCTAGGATCCACTGAATGGTGCCCTGATCTGGTGTTGCGTACAACCTCAAGTGTGCCTCCCCATATGATAGTGGTTGTTTTCTAGCTATGAGGTTCTATGATGATTTGTTGGCGAGACTATACACTCATGATTAGAGTGTAGAACAATAGATAATAATAGATTAATTAGAGGAAACAATGTAATAAATATATGAATAATTGAAAGTATAAATAAATCATCCAGATAAATATCGTAGGGATCATATAGAAATTATGTTAATTTCTTCGTACTATAAAAAATGGAAATACATGGGATATATAGAAACATGAATATAAAACATGCTATAAAAATATAAAAAAAGGCTCCAGGTAACTCTAATATTATCATGATCATATTCTTGGTCCCTTTCCCATATACTCCATCCTAAGAAGAAAATTAAGCATCCATAGGTGGATCAGTACCTTTATACCTACATGAATCCAAAAAGTTTATTCATGTACCAATCAGTGTCCCAAATAGTGTATGCAATATACATAGTAGTTCACCACCAACGACATCTAATATGATCTATCCAATTCATATAAAATGGTAATGTGTAGATATACCAAATATTATAAAATAAAGTACACATTAAATGTGTCATATTTGGTTCCTAAAGGACACTAGGATGACTCTACCTGCTTCGACCTAATTTTGATAACCTATGAACATGTTTCCCTAAATATATATATATATATATATATATATATACAGGTATATTGATAAGTATTTATATATATAAACTATAGAAATTGTGACATATATATCCATATATATATTAATACTAACCAGAACCCAAGGCATAACATAGGCCTCCCTAGAAAATCATCATATTTTCATGATGTAATTTGATCATAGATAAAGCATTCAATCTGTGATATAGACTTCCTCATATACAACAAATAAATAAGAAAATTTTAATACCATTTCTAACAACCTCTTGGGGAACATGAAACATAATTTTCATCGTTCAGTAAATGATGTGAGACATTATTCCCTACATCACATGTTAATGGAGCATGAATCACCATGTCCAACACTAGCCATAACCATGTCTCAACAACCATTATAAGTGGGTAAGAATAATAATAATTTCCATCATGTGTGCAATTATTAATCATAATCCAATTATTATTTTATAGTCATTTATCATTCAATTTAATCACGGAATAATCTATTTCACATGTCAAAGTAACATTACATGGTCATTCAACTCACATTGCATTTAATTACTATAATCAATTAAATTATGTGGAAATGAAACATCATTTAATAGTTGTTTTGATCAATTAAAATCTAATAATTCCATAAAATTTAATAAGTATACCTGACTGTGGTGTTATTTATCGAGGTGTGAGACCTATTATAATGACAAGATTGTAAATGAAATTTCTATCATGACTAAACATATTGATTTGGGAATTTTATAGTTGTAATTAATTGTGTAGAAATACGAAAAAAAATCATCATCAAAAATTGAATATAGATAAAATAACAATAGGGATTATTATTCGATAACCTACCTTAGGTCGATAGATGACTCCTCGTCCAGTACCAACTTTCTATGTGAATAATAGTGGGAGATATTGATAAATATAAAAATGAATAAAAAACAAGGCACAGTATTTATCCAATAAAAAACTCTTAAGGGGGAGATAACTGATTAAAATAATTTATATGACTGAATCACTAACTATTGGCGGTCCAATGTGACAAATGGTTGTTTGATCAGAGTATGATTTATAGTGTATGCTCAAATACTTTCTGAAGTCCACGGGATAGCTTCCAAGGAGGAGAGAAGATACTATTCCTGAAGTTGATGGAAAAATAGTGTTCAAACATATAAGGAGTATGGGTAAAATGGTAATTCTACGCATTTTTAAAGTGTTCATGGTTTAGTTGCACGATTTGGCCAAACCATGCACTCACCATCAACACCCACTACCCAAGTTTCAGTAAGTGTGCAGGTTAGGAACATGGTTTGGATTAACTATTCAGAATCCATGTTCACCTCTTCAGACTCAGTACAACAACAATAAGGTTTCGCCATACCATGTGGCCACATGATCACGATTTAAACAATCTATGTGTCTGACTTGATTCCTTGGAAATATAGAGATCTAGGCTTTGAATGATCCCCGAATGATCCCAAAATTTCCCATAATACATTGGGAATACCAAGAGTTAACAATTTTGGGTCTTAATGAAATTTATTTTTCACTTACCGCAAAATAAAATTGAGGATGTTACACAGTTGAAATGGGGATCGGTATACACTGCATAAATGCTTAACAAAGAAAATCGAAGGACAATTTCAAAAGAATATAGGGGTAAATAAATATCCTTGGAAGGGTTTAATAAGAGTTAATGGTTCTCCAATAGCTTTATAATTATATTAATATGGATGTTTAGAATCATATCTGGCAACGAAAAATTGTTAATAAAAATTCATAACATAAAGAAGGATCTTGGATGAATATGTAAAAGAGATGATCCCTTATATTGATAGGGTGTTTCTAATTTTTTGGGATAAGGTTCATAAGAGATTAGGAGAACCTTAGGACGGATATAGAGAGGTAATGTGATACTAAATTCATGACCCATGTGTTTTTATTTAAGTGAAATGAGAGGTTGGTTGTTTTTGTATAAAAAGAAGAGGAGAATTATTTATTAATATCTAAACATATGTTTTGGTCAATATATGATAAATTAATCCTAGAAAAACCATCCATTAGTGTTTCACATGTTTTTTAAAAAAATGAAGAGATTTTCCTTATTTTATATGTATATTAACAAAAGCCCCTAAAATAATACCCCTGGTTACATGGATGTGAATAAAATTTATAAGGAATTGATTTTGAAACCATAAAATATGATAGAGATTTTGGAGGATTAAATAAGGGTTTATATAATTAACAAAAAATGTAAAAACTTATTATTTTTAAGGGGGAACATAATTTTGTTCATGGAAACTCTATATAGTATTTATTACACCACTTTTTTTATGAAGTCATGATACATTTTTCAAAATTATAATGTATTTAATTTCAAATAAAAAATTCGACTATCTCATCAAATTATGAAACATTCACCGCTATATAATTTCAATGTCGTGATTTAAAAAATAATAATTTCACCAAATTAGTTCCTTAAATTTGGTAGTTTAAAATATTTAATAAAAATATATATTTACTAAAAAATATTATTTCTTAAAAATTCATTTTTCTAACTCTTATAAAAAAATATATTTTAATTAATAAAATTATATTAACATTTATATTAAATATATATTATTTATTCATAATATTTTAGTAAAATAACATTTACTTCAAAAAATATAGAATTCATCAAAATTAGTTTTAATTTAAACTATATATTCCCGAAAGATAATTTTTTTTCATATCATATAACAATATTATTTTTCTAACACATATTCATTTTTCATTATAAAGTTATAATAAAAGATAAATATAATATTTTGTTTATAAATACTATAAAAATATTTATACAATTATGGTCTAGATATATGGATCTATACTACACCAACAAATTCCCAAAGGGTTAGGTGTGTGATGGTGAGATTTTCTTCGGGTGGTTCAACTAACATGGTTTGGGATATGATCTAAATGATATTTAAATTCTCACATAAATGGTTTCAATCATGATTTTTTTTATAATATAAAATTTTGATTTCTCAAGGGTGTATCCTATTAATGCAATCTTCCATATGTTATCTAATAAATGGGATTCATATGGTATGATCCTACTAGTTCAGGCCATCACTTCCTTTGTTTATTTCAATTGGATATATCATAATCATATATATATATATATATATATATATATATATTAATCACACAATGAATGTATAATAGATACAATATAAATTGATATGTTGGTTAATGTTCTTTTAAATGTGATATTATATAACATTTAATGGTCAATAAAACTAAAGTAGCATATCTATTTTCTATAATTGCATTAGATTATATGGAATTTACTCTTTTTAAAAAGGGAATTTCATTTGTAATTTTTTTTGGTTCATTACATTATTACACCCTTCTGAAAATTTTCTCTCTAATTTTCATTAATTCAAAAAAAAAATATGATGGTACTTCTGTTTTATCACCTCTTCTAGTTCCCAAGTTTCTTTGTGAAACATTTGGTTCCACCAAAACATTTTTTTGGGTGAGTAGTCTTGTTTTCTAGAACCCTATGTCTATAATGTAAGAGCCTAACCGTCTAATTCTCAGTTAAATTATTATTATATAATTTATCCACCAATAAATTTGTTATATGTGGTGGGTCTGATATGTACTTTATAAAAAGGGATAAATCGAACACATCATGCACACGAGATAGGATTGGTGGGAGTGCTAGTCAGTAGGCCACTCATCTTATGTAATAAAGGACCTCGAAGAGGAAGCTGTGTCTTAGACTAAGATTTATCTTCTTTTGAAATCTCATAACCTTCATCTATAGGGGTATATAAAGGACCAATTTATATTTTAACTCATGCTTTAGGTCTAATTGATTATTGTCTACATAGTTATTTTATTGATATTGGGTGAATTTCATTTGACACTGAATGGTTTCAACCCTCCGAATCATTTCATGTATAAGATCAGGTCTCATTATCTTTCACTCTCAATATTCATCATAATATATGAATGTATGGCATGTCATCCAATTTAGATTCGAATATGATTCCATTTTATTTCACGAATAGAAACAATTTTTATATGAGAACTACATTGGGGGATGGTTCTGAATTTGAAATACTTTGAAATACTTTGAAAAATATCTCATTATATCCTATAGAGTTTGAATGGTTCCTTCAAACTAACAATATTCTTAAGGTGATAAGTAGTGTTGGAGCTTAGTTTTATATCCAAAAATTTCTGATGTTTTATCTATAACCTTAAGGTAAAACTTGGGTATCGATTTTATATAATATAGAGTGGATATAAATTAATTCTCAACACTTCCCATATGTACATCATGTTGAGTTGATCAAGTTGGAAATAATCCTTTACAACAATGAAATGCGTTATCTTGTTAAAGTGATTGACTACATCCTAGATGAAATTATTCTCATTAGGGGTCCTAAGGATTCCTATAAGGATATCAAGGGTTTTGTCTTATGATTTCAATAATGGTATGGAAAACAGTTGTTTCATACCTTTATACATATTTCATAATACCATGAGTTGTTGGAAAACCAAAAATCATGATAAAAATTCCATATCATACCCCTTTATGCAATCCCAACAAATGTTTTTCTTCAAATATTTATACATATTAGTGCTACCTTGATAGATAGGGAGGATGAGATATGTTCATCATCTATAAGTTCCCTCTTCAGTTTTGGTTTTTATTGGACACGTTTCCAAGTATAAAACCATATAACTTTATGAATATTAATCTACATAATATTCAAACCCCTTTTATTCAATTCCCCCTCCTCCATTATATCATCCTCAATACTCTCACAAAGTGATGTTTGAGTATTCACTACAATAATAGGATGATTATGCATTTATTATTCCCATTTCCATCATCTCTATATACATAAATATTATATCCCTTATAATTATCATCATGGATAGGGTTGAAGGATCATTTTTACTCATATATTCTCCCACTCTATTTTCTATTCTACGATATTAATGTATTGATCAATAATGTTCCATGATATGATCTATCCACATTCAATGGTGTATGTTGATATATGTTTGTGGTAATATGTACTTGAGGATTTCATAATAATTATATATATCAAACTTCTCTCCGTAGTGTTAATGTTTCTAAATCATCAGTGGTAAGATCACTACAACTATTTAAATATCATGTGATGGGTATTTATTTTCATGGATCATTAATTTCAGGGAATAATATTCGATCACCTTTTCATATTCCTTGAGTAAAAAAAGGAAGAATTTTTTGTACACATCACTCTAGATAAAATATACTTCTCAACTATTGGGTAATGTGTGAAAATGTTTATTGATTAGTCTCATATTAGGCTCTATAAATATTATTTTATAATTATAATTCTTGAAAAATTTCATCTATTTATGAGTTATCATGGTTAGTGGGACTGATAATCATGATTATATTCTCACAAATAGAAAACAGTACCTCTGTAATATATGGGAAATACTGATTTCCATCATATAGGTTAGTATTGGTCATCCTTTAATTTCCTCTATTTTCAAAGGATCCATACATATCTCTTTTCTAGTGATAAAATTCTGAAGGAATGTTACATGCACCACTAAAATCACATTTTCTATCATTTTCATACAAATTTACTTTCTATATGTTTTTCAGTATAATATTCAAATGATCATAATTTTACTCTTTTCATTTAGAGAAGATAAGAATATTTTCTATAAACAATGCCAAAATTTTATCAAGTTAATATATAAATAATATATTTCTATGTCCAAGATGTTCTTTGGATAATTAGTGAGTATAAATTGAATCACTGGGAACTAATAATTATTGTAAAACCTACTAAAAGAATACATGGGGATGTCAACCCTCTTCCCCTTTACTTGATAACAACTCACTTGAAAATCCACCTTAGGGATATAGTGGGTTCCATGTAGTTGATCCACCATGTAATCAATCCTTGTTAAAGGGTACTAGTTAATTACACTAATATTATTGAGTTCATGATAATCTATTTTGAGGAGCATTGACTAATCTTTCTATATGATAAAGTGGACCGATTCATCCCATAGAGATGCAATTGTGTTTATAAACCCTTTATCTATATTCCTTTGTAGTTGATTCTTTATCTATATAAGTTTAATAATGGACATTCTATTTTGAGTCATGGATATTGGAAAAGATATAGGTGTATATCTCACTTTAAATTGAACCAATAATATAGGATGATAACTAAAAAATTACTCAGGAAACACATTGATGAATTCTATTATAATGGGAATTTCATCAAGGAAGATATTTTCCTTTTTTCCAGTCAATTGATAAAGATACAGTTTCTAAAAAGGAATTAATATCTAGGATTGATATGATGACCCAAAAGAAGATTAATCCTACACATTTCTTTTATATATAAATAGTAGGTTATTTATGACACAGATGATGATATACTTCTCTCGTATATTTTATATTGGAATTATATAAGTAAATAAAATCCATTCCCAGAATAAATTTATTCATACTAAATGGAGAATAATAAGGATTACTGAGAAATTCATCCCATAAATTATGACAGGGTATGAGTTATATACTTCGGATTCAATAATTTCCCCATTTTCCTTTTTCACTCATAAATATAATTTTTTCTTTTCAGGTGGCTTTTGAATAGTTTTACTATCCACGCATGATATAATTGAATATGTATGACTATAATATAATATATCATTAACTAACCTTGAATGAATAACTAGAATAATTATGACCACTTCACTATTGGGATACACCTCAGCAGTTTTAATTACATTAGATCAACCATTATCTCTAGGATTTAAGGGTTGTTTTGAAGGGTTTTATTCAAAAACCATTGGATTAGTGAATTGATTCTCACAGAGTCCATATTTCTTTTAGTAGTAACATAGGTTAATAGTATAAGGTTGTACATGATAATTTCATTCTTCCATAACATTATTGGGTTTCTCCTAATAGTAATCGATAGGTATGTTCCCTAATTGGATGGACCTAAAGCATTTACTTTTACCGATCAGTAAATTTTCGAGGCGTTTCTTCCAACAATTTTCAAAAAGTGGGATGTTCGACTTCTTCCCCCATGGAATTTTTATATCACACAATTAGAATTAAAATCAATTATCATATTCTTATATCCAAACCCATGAATCCCTGGGGATTTAATTATCTCCATTTATATTTCTATTGCATATAAAACAATTTCCTTAGAGCTATCGATATCTGAAATCACTAAAGATTTTCATAGATTTGTCATTAGAATACTAAACAAGAAATTAAGAATAATCTATGGTTCAATGAAAAATTAGATGGTATTTTATTAAATGAGGGTAAAGTTCACCTCATACACCCCAATGGATTCATCAAACTTTTTCCAAGAGGGATAGGAAATCCCTCTCTATTTATATCATAGATTGTGAGGAAAAAATTATCAATTTTTTTTTAAATTATTTCCACTCCATCAGTGTGATATACTCCTTGGGATGCATATTTATGATTAATGTACAACATTGATTAGCTTGTACCTCCATATAATAAATAGTCAATAAAACATTATCTTTTTTATAAACATTGAAGACCAGAGAAGATATTTTTAATTGAATTGATCCATTTTCCATAGATTATGTGATTATAAGATCAAATAAAATTCAAATGAATTTGTGACATAATGGTCTCAATTGTAACTTTCTCCATATTAGGGGATTGGTGTATTCCCCAAAATTAAATATTCTACTCAAAAAAGAGTTTATTTATAAATTATTCCCTTAAATTTCTTGACTCCTACTCCCATTGATTTGGGAATCTCATTTGGGAATTCGACTCATTGCCCATCACACTAGTTGTTGACTCAACTCCTCCTATTTCTAACAGTTGAATAATAAATGGGAAAATTATGGATGATTATTTATAGACAATTAAAAATAGAAATAATAAACCATGGTACATAAAAGGATTACTCAAAAATAACATATATTCTGTAACCTAAAAATATATAGTTTTCAATATTTGTTATTGATGATCTTTTTTAAAACATAAAGGATTCTTGTATCCTCCCCCTTAATAATGGTTCTTAATGAAAATGAAAATTTACCATTGCATATACCTTGGGAGTGTTAAAATATGTGTGCATAAATTCCCCTTTTTTGACCCAAAATATTATTGATAGTAGTTCAATAATCCCTTTTCTAGGTTATAACTAATAGGCAAAACTGTTACAAATCCACATCAAATTTTAGTATCTAGACAGTAATGTATTTTTTTGGAAAAAATATACTCTGCATTTTACTAATTTTTAGGATTTTTTATTATATTTAGTTTTATCAAAAATTACTTTACTAGAGTTTTCTAATTATAATACCCAAATATAACTAGATGTTTTATGAAACCAACTATGAAAACCCATATCTTCCATCCACTTTATTTCAGGTTTTATTACATAAAGATACACTTAATTCAACCCCATAATATCGTGATGCCTAGTTTATTTGGATAATCTGGTACCTATAAAAAAATTATTAAATAGAAATATAATGATTTATACTAAAAATCAATAAAATTCCCTTAAATTCCCTTAATCTAAATTTTTTTAATGGGATAACCTAGGGTTGTTCAAAAAAAAGGGGTGTGATATAAATCTCTATAACAAAATAATCCATAAATAATGTGATAAAAATAATTAATATAAATAAATAGGAATATCTTAGTAATATAAGAGGGTTTAGGATCATAAACATGAAAATAAAATCATGATATAAGATGGTAACATAATGGATACATGAGATTGTAGAAACAAAGTAAACATGACATCATAAGAATAATGAAAGGATATATTCTATGAAATCATAAAATATTATTCATATGAAATTATCCTAGAGACAAACATAGAATACCATGAGATAATAAAATTACCCATTTCATTGGAGGGATATATAATTCAGGGTCAACCAATTACATTCCTATCATGTACACTCATATGTGTTCCACATAAATCATAATACATAAGGATATATTTTATCACATTTTAAATCATGATTAATTATAGTGTGATAAATACATAGAATTACTCATTTAATGAAGGAAATTTATATCTATTTAAATATCCTTGAGTCAAAATGGGAATGGATATTTAGAACTCAAATTATTATCCTAGAAAATCATAGGATAATTTTAGTAGAATAATGAGGATATGTAAAGATTCATATAAGGGATTAATGAGAGTATCTGATTACTCCTTAATCATAATTACTATAATAGGTATGCATAAAAATCAATACGAACAATAAAAGGTAGACTTATAAAGACCTAATATAAATAAGGGGCTTGAATGAAGAGGATGTGGATGGATCCCTTACCTTGAGAGGGGTCTTGTAAATGAAATGTATGAGCTTAATAATAACATGGGGTGTCTTTTGAGGTATATTGAGAGGGTTGTTCTGAGAAAATTCATTTCATAAAGGTTTTGAGTGATGAGGAATGGGGGTTTGGGTGGATTTTTATATCCAATGAGATGGGAATTTAATATTAATTTATTAAAATAGATTTTTACACTAATAAAATCCACAAACAATAATATCAATTTTTTGAAGTGATTTTTTAAATTAATACTATATTTAATTATATTATATTTATAGGTTTTAGGGGATTACTTAAGGGTTTATAAAATAAATAATATATCATAAAAAATTATTTTAAATGTGGAACCTATTTTTTCATTTATAATCATTATATTTTTCATTAGATCACCTTTGGGATTTTACAATGTTACAATACTAACAACATAATTCTATGCTCAATAATTTTAACCCAAAAATTTTAATGTCTTAGAAAATTATGAAAAAGTCACCATTGTATAATTACGACATAATGATTTCAAAAATAATATTTATTATTAAAAAATAAATCTCTAAATATAAAAATTAACACTTTTAAATAAAATTTCCGAATTATGAAAAAGTCACCATTTATTTCAAAAAATATTGATTTCATCCAAAAGTTTTTATTTATTAAAACTAAATATTTCACTAAGATAAAATTTTCCTTTAATCATTTCAAAATATAAATTTTTAAAACATTTTCTTTAATAATTATAAAGTTATAATAATATATCAATATAATGAACAATTTATAAAAATACATAAAAATTGATACTATTACCTTTTAGATATATATCACTTTATTACATTAGAAAATTCCCTAAGGGTATGGTGTACGATGTTGAGATTTTCTTTGGGTGTCTCGACGAACAATATTCTGGTCATGATCTTAATGAGCATGAAATTCTCACATAATTTGTTTCTCTTATTATTTAGTTGTTGAATATTGTCTTGGCTGTAATCATGAGTAAATATCAGTGATGTAATATGCCTTGAAATATCAGATAAATGGGTTTCATAAGTTATGGCCCTATTGGTCAAGGCTACCGCTACCTCTGTTATTATAAATTGGATTTATCTTGAATATATATATATATATGAATAAAATGATTGTTTTTTAATGACTATATTAACAATGGTTAAAATTTTAATTGGATTTTTAAATACAATTTTAGATCACATTTAATGGTCTAAAATAACCAAATAAGTGACTGGGTGTTCTATAATTTCAATTTATTAATAAGTAATTTACTCATTTTTAAAAATAGAATTAAATTTTAATTTTTTTGGTTCATTACAGTAGATCTCTCCTTATGCTTTCATATGATAAATTTTTTATGATACCAAATCCTATAGGATTTAGATATAGTATTTGGCACCAAATTTTAGATGTTTGTGGTCATTGTAACATTCTCATAGAGTGTGGTGAAGTTAGGGGTGATTGGCTTATTTTATAAGTCTGAGGAGTGGAACTCTTATAAATATGACGTATTAATATAAAAAGTAATGTCATTATTAAGAAATATGGAACATAAGTTATAATAAACATCGGAAATATTATGTGAGTCCATCCAAACCCACTACCATATAAATAATTATGGGGTTTTGTGATATGACAAACCTTTGCCAAAAAGTATAAGCCCTTTTTCCTCATTTTATCTTTATCGTGGAAACTCTATTTTTACCTTGGTAGCATAGTTTTATGATAGAAAATAAAAATGGGATTATTAAATTATTGAAACAAACTAACTTAAAATATGGATTCCATATTATAATATTCAATTTCACGAGGCGGTAAAAATAATTCTAATATAATTATGCAAAAAAAATAGATAATATTTTTTTAGAAAAATAAATTAATTTTTAAGAATAAGAATTAATTTACACTAAAATAACAAATAATATTGATTCCTATTACATTTATTTGGATTATAAATGGACAAATAATATTTATTTTACATTTAAAATGTATAAAAATTTTAATATATCCTTGTGAAATATTATATAAAAGAAAAGGACCAAAATAGGTCATTACTAAAATAAAATACAACTTTTCTTCCACAAAGTCATGAATAGATGTAAAACGATATCATAATATTTTTGATTTTATTATTTTAAAACATAAACACATATCGAGTCTAAAAAAGTATTCATAATCATTTAACGCAGTCTTATATCAGGAATATGTCATAAAAGTGGCAGTATTTGTAAAAACTATATTTTTCACTTTTCATCCAAAATTCTTATACTTTAGAAAATCCAATAGAATAACAATTATAAAATTAAATCCTCATGAATTTAACATGAAATTTAATTTCATCAAAAAAATTTAAAAAAAATTATTTATTTTTCTATTAAATTATAATAAAAATATGAAGAAAAACTCATTTAATTAAAAAATGGACTTTTTAATCTTTATGTTTTCTCAATTTTTGTTTTTAAAATTAATTTTTAGATAATAGATTTTAATCGATTAATTTATATATTTGAAAATATGTGTTATTATAATCATCTTATAAAAGTGATGAATTTAATTTAGTAATATAAAAGACACAACACATTGAAAAAAAATCATTGAAAAACATTAATTTTTAACATTGAATCATATTATTTTTTATCCTATAAATGTATGAATCTTTATTATATGACTATATTTTTATTAAATATTGGTTCTAACCCCCTTATAATTTTTCTAATAATGTTAATATAATATTTAATGGAACTTTTTTTACTTTGATGTATCATATAAAACAAGAAATTGACCAAACTTTCTATTTAATAGAAAATTAAAAATAGAAATCCCAAGTGTTTTACTTTTTTCATGGAATTTTAACTTAAATAATTTTCTATTTGGTGTGAGAATTCCATTTAAACAACTTATTATTTGAAAATATGACCATTGTACTATAATGGTGAGCTAGAAAAAATATTTACTTTTTAATTCTTTATTAAATTGTTAAGGTCATCATCAAGTCACTAAAATATAACCATCATTTATTTTTCAATGTTCAATTAAGTAAAAGGTATTTTAAATAATTAGATATAATTAATTTAAAACATTAATTATTTTCCATGAAGATTCAATATTTTTCCTTTTAGATTTGAACTTCTTCTTCTATATGGGTAAATGATGGCTAAATATTGAAGCCGATTCAATAAATGTAATCACCCTTTTTAGATTAATCTATTTTTCATGTTATCAATTTTAAATGATATGTTTTTCTATATTATATTCAAAATTTAAATTTGATTATACACAGGTTTCCTAAATCCTTTTAATCACCCACTTATTATTTCAACCATTTTATTCAATGGATTACCAATAATACAATCAGTTTAGGAATACTGTGGTTTTTATCTCTTGTTCATTCAACCAAAATTATACAATTTTTAAAAAAATATATGAAACTTTTATGTAGATTTGTTAGTTTAAATGACAAGTGACTTATGATCATTAAATCACATAGGATGAGAAATGTTGTATCTAAAGGATTTCCCAAAAAATATTCTCTTATTTGATTATAAAATACATAAAATATTAAAAAATAAAAACCATAGAATTGATTTATGTATATTGATTGTGGAATTCATGTTCCAACTGAATGAAATGAAATATGGTGGGTTAAACTATTTATCTATATTTTGAGTTTGTTGTTAACTCCATGCTTCCCTTTTCTAATTATCAAAATTCTGATAGAAAGGTATATATTTTCCTTTGAATATATTATTTTCCATTAAGAATGTGAAATATAATGGTTGAAAATAAATGATAAAATCTCTTTGTGAAAATAAACTATGATTTGTCTAGTGTATAGAACATGAGTTAAATAGAAATGGTATGATACAGAACTCTCTCCATTTTAAAAACTTTTATCACTAGAGGTATGATAAAAACTATTTTTCTAGGTTTAAAATTTCTTATTTTTAATGGGAAAAAAATATTTTACGATTAAGATAGGTGAAACATGTCATTTTAATTGGTATAAAGAAAATTTGAAAAATATTTTGTTTTTCACAAAAATTAAATAACATCACATATAAAAATATTATGATGGTAAAAAAATAATACTTAAGCTAGCATTGTATTAGATAAATAATAAAAATTTTCTAATTATGAGAAATTAATGATGTTAATATAAAGGCATTATACAATTTTATAGTTTATAATATCTAATCTGTCATTCTAGATGATAAACATAAAAAATGGATATTTTTATTTCTGTTATTTTCCTTTAACACGATTCACTGAGTTTGGATGCTCAAACCATAGGAAATTTATTATAAATATTTTTTAATATTATGTATTTATTTTTATCATTTGAAACCATCAAGATTAAATTTCTTGTTCTTACACTCATGGGCCTGTTATGATTATTATAAGATATTTTTAATGGGAAAACATCAAAATCCAAAATATAATATGATATATTTCAATTTTAGTATGAAATAAATGATAAAATTTATTCATGAAAACATATGTCAAAATAATAAACATGAAAAACATAAATTTATTCTCTTATTATCATTTATCTTTTCTTCTAATATACTTATCCATTTTTTAGTATTTCTCAACTGTAATTTCATCCTAATATTCAATGTACTAGTCTTCAAACAACATGACTAGGAGAAGAGAGAGTGCAATATGAGAATTATTTATATTAGTTTTAGTAACTAGTTTTTATAAAAGAGAAACAAAACAAAGAATCTTAGCACTAGATTTTATTATATAGATAAATAATAAACTCTATGTACATAATATTTTCTATTACACCCAGTTTATATGGGTTTCAGAGAGATATTTTTAATGTATTAATAATGGTAGTGACCTCTTTTATAAAAAAAATTATTGAAATATAATTTTATAATTTATTAAATTTGAAACAAACAGATTTATTTAGAGAGAAAATAGATACATCTTAAAATGATTTTATGAAGTGTGTAGTGAGATATTATTAGGGTGTGAGTTTGAATGAATGAGGTATTAAATTATTAATTAACATAGAATATTTCCATGAAAATCGTAATCAAATAAATGAAAACATGAAAATATAAAACACCATACATGAAATTAATTTTCAATTCAATTATAGGATATTTAATAGTAAATATAAATAGTCACCTTGAGATAATTTATTTAGAAATATAAAAAAAATATCTTAAAATATAATGTTTATTAACGAATGTGTCTTGATTTTGTCTACTCATATTGAGTTTCATGGAAATTTAATTCATATTGTCGATTTTGAAATGGTTATTATTTGTTGATATTTATTGATTGATATACCAATGAAATAATTTTATTTCAGTATCATAGATTTTCAAGCTTAGTGATTGAAAATATAGATTTCAGAAGTCATATCTTTTATGTTCTATATAGTATGCCACATAATTCCCTTGTAATCACGATTTTCATTGATGTATTTTATTTTGAATATGAATTATCTTTCATTAATTATTTAGACTATAGGTATTAATTTATACAAAAACTTTTCATTCTTCCAATCATGAATTTATAAGTGTTATGTGTGGAAATGTGAAAGTATATATTTATGGTTTTTTTTCATTGGTAAAATAGTTTATCATTGTGAAGACATTATTTTCTTCTTTTTGGAATATTTTATTTTATATATGTACAATATATGTTTTTGGAGAATAAATAATTTTACTATGTTTTCCCATAATTCTCTAAATATAAAATAGAATATATTTAGATATTCAAATTTTCAGTTGATTTAATTTATATATATATATTTTATTTATAAGAGGAACTTCTAAGGGGAATCTATTAAAATTAAATTTTCATATATCAATGATTGGGACAATATTAAAAATATTTTTCAACGATTTAAAAATAATAAATTTATTTTATTATATTTGAATCTATTTTTTAAATTATATGATTCATATTATTTGACCTTTATACATCTGATTATGTGTGTAACTATTCATTTTTATGATATTAAAGGAGGTATATTTATCATATTTTTCATTAAATGTTTAATATTTTATAGATGAGCCTGGAAATATAATCCTCCATATTTGAATGTTCATAATTTTTACACTAAATAAGGATTTCAACAACTTTTTATAAGTGTGAATAATTATAAGAAAAATATTCTATAAGATCTTATTTACTTTAATAACAAAATATTTATATAGTATCCTTTCCGAAAATAATATTAATTATATCATTATAACATCTCCTTTAACCTTGATCTTAGGTGATTCTTTGGGAGATATGTTGATGAGATATTTTAATGTTGAAATTTTTTTCACATATATCATTGATTAACTAGACTATGAGAAAATATTTATTCATATCATAAAGTCATAATTATAATCGTTCATTTATTAATTTGAAATAACATTCTATATAGTTGACTATCTAGATATATAACTGTAACGACACAATATTTTAATATATAATTTTCCTTATAAATAAAAATGGTGTTGATAAGCCATTCCACACACAAAACCAAACTAAAACAATAAAAGATATACTAGATAAAAATATTATAAAAGGAATGTATACTATGGTATTAAAAATACTATAAATAATTATAAATTCATAAAAAGTAGGTAATTAATTTTTAATGTTTTAAAAGGTAGTTTTTTAATATTTTTTTATATATTTCAACTTTTTTTAATTTATATAAATATAATTTTTTCATTTTAAAATTAAATAACTAAATTATTTTTTTATTTTAATATGTTAAGATTATCTTATGATTATTTTTTATGATTTTTTTATAAAATAATTGTTTTTTTGGTGAAATATAAAAATACAAATTTTCATAAAAACTACAAAAAATATTAATTTATCTTAATCAACAAATTAATTAAAATATTTAAAAAAATAATATTTATAAATATATATTTATAAATTAAAATAAATTAGGTGACCTACCTTTTTTATATATGACAGTGAACATAATCTTTTGACATAATATCACATTAATAACATCGAAAGACCTTTTAAGGTTTAGTGTCTTAAGAACTAGGTACATAATAAATTAAATAAAATATGAAAACATAAAGATATACTTTATTTAATCCTCCATAATTAATCAGTTATTATTACATGCTATGTCCCCTCACTATAAGTAATTTCATGGGGACATATATCAAAAGAAATGGGTGAGCATACAGCTGGGTATGGGATAAAAAAATTAAATGGAACATGTGTGATTGACATGGATAGAACATGAGGTATAACATGAGATAATAATAATATGTATGTGATACATGGAATGGAAATTTTTCTACCATATTAAAATTATATATTCATAATCTTATTATTAAGGTTCAATACTAAGGTTTCTTAAAACATATTATCAATGTTATTCACTGAGGTATCTTACAACATTATATATCATGAGATTTATTATATAACCAATGAATTAGAGTAATATCAATCCGTACCATTTATATAAATTTTTATATGTGAGAAACATCGATCATAATAAATACTTTCATCAATAACCATGGAGAATAAATGATTAATTTTTTATAAAATCCTTGACTACATAGTTGATAAAAGACATGGAACTTTCAATATATTTGATCCATGAGAATGGGATAAGGGATTCATAAATGTAAATTACAAATAAAATTATCTTAATTACATCTATATTAATATAACAATATATATATAGGGATGAGTTTTCATAACATAAAAAATGAGGTATAGAAAATCAAAGAATGATTTTGGTAGCATAACGGGTAAAAAAAGTGGTTAATGAAACATGGTTAATGAGTGATAATATAAGTATCTCATTGATAGAATACAATTTTAATAATATTTGAATAATCATTAGTGTATGAAAATATAAAAAATTTGAAATTAGAAGAATAACTACAAAGGATGTAATTGGATTAAAATAAGAGGTAGTGAATCCCTTGACATGAGTGAAAACTTGTTAAGGATTTATGTGAGTTCCATAAAAAATATAAAATCAATAAAAAGGAACTAATGAGGGAATATAATTGAATATTATTTCTTAATTTCATGGGAGTGAATAAAATGGGGTGGAGATATGTGTATTTATAGAAAATGTGGTTGAATTGTTCATTAATTTCTAAATATAGGTATTGGAATTCATTATCATGGAAAATGGAAAATGAATGGATTATCAATTGTTTTGGATCAAGTATTGTGAAATTAAAATTTATTTTTAAATGTATGTGTTGTAGAACCAAATTATAATATTATATATTAAATATGTGTTGGGAAAATAATTTTTCTAGAAAATAATGCTTTTAAACCCATATTTTATCTTCTTGATTTGGCGAAGTTATTTATTGGTTTGGAAATTATTGTTATTTAACAAAAATTAAATATATTTATAAAATAACACATTTTTGGTCTTACATTTAGTTTTATCAATTTTTAATTAATTATTAAATATTTATGAAGCCATAAAACATATCAAAAACAAAAAAAATGTATTTTTACTATTCACTTAAAAATAATGTATATTATAAAATTCTCAAAATTATTCCCTAACATGATTTCAAAAGTTTGTTTCAAATATAAGGATTATTTCATCAAAATAAAATTTAAATTATGATAATTTTAAATTTCAATAAGAATCTTTATTTCTTAAAAGAAATAATAATCTTTACAAGGGAGTCAATTTTATTACACAAATTATAATTACAAGGGACGCTAAAAATCATGTCTTCATTTATATATAAATAAATATTTTTTTATAATAATACTTCATAAAAATTAAATTTAATTCAGAAATTGAGAACTTATCATAAATGTGTTTATTTTTTCTAAAAATACAATAATTTATTATCAGTATAAAAAAATATATTTATGGCAATCATATTATATCCATATATATTTTATAAAATAAATAATAATAATTAAAATGGAATTGAATAATCTCAGATTTCATTTATAAAAAAAATTACATTTTTTGAAACCAACTAATGTCTAGATACATAATTTATTGGGACACTGGCAAACAACCTAAAGGTAAGGTGTGTGATGGTGGTACTTTCGTGGTGTTTCTCAGCTAACATTGATCTAATTTTGATCTCCATAAACATTATATTCTACCATATTCAATTATACTCAAGCCTTACTTATTGACAAAATGATTGGTCTCAGTCAAGGGTGAACTAATGTTATGCTACATGCCTCTCAGGTTCTGATAAATGGGATTCAAAAGGCATAATCCTATTCGTTGAGGCCATCATTTCTCCCTTATACAAATTTTATATTTTTTAATTAACAATCATATACACTATTTATAATATTAACATTAAAATTAATGATCATATTTTCTAATGCTCATATTGACCAATCGTAATTTTTACAGACAGTTAGGTAACAATCATATCATAATGATCAGTTTTCCCTTCATAACCTATATATACTCCACCCTTCTCGAAGCTCATCATTAATTACTCTTCCTAAAGTGGTTAAAAAACTTCCATTGATTATATCTATCATATTACTGACTATTATACTTCTATTTTACTATTTTTATTACAAAATAAATCATTATTAGAGAATTCAAAGTAATGATGATTACCTTAATGTGTGCATTGTTCTTTTCGGTTTACCTAAAATTAGTATTTATAGTTTTTATAGTCAACATTAATTCATGATATATATTGTTACTAGTAAATATAATAGTCTCTACGTGTTACTTTATTATAAAATGTAATTAAATAGTCATTGTGACACCTGAGTACTTGAATTATTGAAATTTTTCGTCCATTAATTTCTACCCTTTGTAAATATGAACATTAATTTTTTCCCTAACTAAAAAAAATGAGGTCATTATCTTTCATCATTTCATCAATATCCTCAGTTTATTCTTTGTTATTATTATTTCTTCACATGAATTTAATGACTGGGAATGATTTTTTTTCTCAATGATTATTCCCATTCATTAAGAATCTGGATCATTTTTTCTTAATATGATATGTTATTTTCAAATTTCATACCATTTGTGTCTATTTTATGTGCTGGGTCAAAATAATACCTTTATAATGGTGATATGTGGATGATTTCATTGAAAATGGAAAAAATTTGGAGGTTGTATTTCTTTATAGGAAACTTCTATAATATTCTATAGAATCTAAAATGGACATATTTATCGTGGACTCAGTTTCCTTGTCTATTAGAAACTTATGAACCATTTTCATGGTGTTATTTTATAGAATAATATATCATGAAATGGAAACTCTGAGTCATTCTGTTAATTTTTTGTATAACACCTTTTCCGAATCAGATTATCCTTGATATTTTTTTTGATTACATGTATCTTTTATGCAACATATTTCACCATTTCTTATCCAAATTTCTTTCCTTCTATATCTTCATCAAAATATGATATTGTTCTACACATCTTTACATATACTTCTTCATAATGATCCATTTGAATTCTTCATCGAATAATATGGTTATAGGATAATTCAACAAGTGGAAAATATTGATATGAACTCCATTGAATTTTCTTAGAGATAACCCAAAACTTTTATTACAATGTTTTAAATGTTCTCTAATACTTCCCACTAGTTTTTAGATGATCTTGTTTTCAATTATTTACCATAATATTCATTTAATACTGAATTATCTTCAATAACATTAAAGTAATTCTTGAGACATAATTTGAAAAAATTCATAGTGTCACCCCATGAACTCTAACAAATTTTTGAATATACACAAAATCAAGGTGATTTTGAGACAAATCCTATCATATGGTGAAAAAACTACAACAATATATTAATCAATCAACTATTATTCATATTTAATTATTTTATTTGGATTTAAATGGATGTCAAATAATAATTTCTATAGTGATGTTATACAACATTAATACAGGTATGTGCAGTAGTTTTAACACTCCATTGGGTAGTTTCCAATCAACATTCACTAGTTGAAATAAGAAAAATAATATAGTATAGAAAGAAATCCCCCATTTCATTTTATCCCCCAAATAATGATCTCACATATCACTAAACATTTTGGTTATTCCTAGTTTTATAGACAATTCAAAGATATGACTTTCATCCGTTATCTCCAATTTAAAAATAATTTCAGATGGAAGTGAAGTCCTTGTACCAAATATTATTACCCCTGATGAAAAAAATTTAACTCACAGTGATTAAAATTTTTCATAGATACTATCATTTTTTGTAGTTAGGATCACTTCTTTGGGATTTCTTGTTCTTGTCATGAAATTATGGTCAAAAATAATTTGGGATAGGATTGTTGATGTACCTTACGTTATGAATTTCATTCCCATCATACAAGTAATTTATCAATGGGTCTCATTCAATCCTCGTAATAAATAGAACTCCAAGGTATTTCCTACTCAATGAAATAGTGAATTTGTTCTATTTTCTAGGCTAATAGTGGATAGAATAATTGAAGTCAGTAATAACTTCCAAAAATATCATTTTCCTAATTTTATGTTTGTTTAAAAATTATTTTATAATTAAAAACTTGGTGGTTGGTGTATATATCACACGTCTCTCAATAAATATAGAATCTCTATATATTTAATAGAATTTTAACTATAGTAACACCCATTCATCTGTAGGTCAATTCTATTAATGAGGATTTGACTTTCATGATGAACATGAAATCAGTTTTTCATTTTTCTAGAGAACACATATAATTACCTTAATTTATGAATCAATCTGAATGATAAATGCATCCCCATTATAGGGTATAATTAGAGCTGGTTCACTACAAAACATCTTCTTTAACTAATGGAAACACTATTCAAACTCGTTTATCTAAATATATTTAACTCCATTTTAGGTTAACATGGTTAGTGGGTTTGAAATTTGTGAAATTTATTTTAAAAACCTTCTATAGTCTATTTCATTACAAGAAATCTATGAATATCTATTGCTATTATAGTATGTGGACACTCCTCTATGACCATTATGTTCATTGGATCCACTAAGATTCCTTCCATAGCCTTAATGTGTCCTAAGAATATAACTTCATGTTACTAGAACTAAAAATATTTGAAATTATAATTAATCTTCTCTTTCAACATTGATTGTCATATAATAAATAGATATTCCTCATGATCCTCAAAAATATTAGAATATATCAGAATATAAACAATAAAAAACCATAAATTTATCAAGGTTCTCTATAATGTATCTATTCATTAAATAGATAAATATGAAAGGTGTAATATTAAATCCAAATGGAATAAGAAACTAAAAATTTTTATTTCAAGTTTGAGAGGTGGCCTTTTGAGATATCATCATCCATTACCCCCAACCGATGATACAAAAAATATAGGTAAATCTTAGAGAAGAATTGAGCCCTATAATGCTGGTCAAACAAATAATCAATCCATGGCTGTGGAAATTTTTTCATCACATTAATATCACTATGTTCTATATAATCAGTTCATAAACACATTGACACTTCCTTCTTAAAAAATGGAACATGTTCTCCCTAAGTAAACACACTTCGTCAAATAAGACCCTTCTCTATAAGATCATTAAATTTACTTTATAATTTCAGTAACTCAACATTATCCTTTCTATATTGTTCATTGATATTGTACAGGATTTTAGTATGGGATTAGTTAAGAACATTATATATATTTATGGGTGATGTCTTGAATAATATTCCAAAAATACATCATCATATTATCGAATAATCATTGTATTTCTAATCTTTAGGCACTCAGTTTTTTCAAATTCAATAATAGTAATTTCGATAAATAAGTCAAAATGAGCTAGTTAATGGGATGGATCTTGTTGGGATATCTATGCTTTAAAAATAATTATAGGTTTTCCATTTTAGACAAATATATTTTACTTTATTCTATGTTTGATCATTTCATTATACTTTTTCATATAATAAATCCCAAGTATTATGTCAAAATCCATCACTGGAATGACCACATGTTTTGAATGGATATTATACTCACCATAATTAATTAGGAAATCTCAATATATCATTGATTATTTAGTTCATATAAGATTTTTAACTGATATCACTACAACTATAATTTCAAGGTTCAATATAATGTCGTTTGAAAACATGAATTAAACCAAAGAATGTGTAGAACCAAAATAAAATTATACTTTCTAGATTTGGGTGAAAGATGAGTATAACTACCAAAAAATAATTTGGTTATGTTAATTATAATATTATTATTTCAAAAGAATGACCATTATCCCATTGAATGTGTTAGAGATGGTTTTCGTTTCCCTCCATTATCTTTTGATATGGACATTGATTAATAAAATTTACATCCTCCACACACAAGAAGAATTATATTATAGGTGGTAATTTAACAATCACCCCATTCCCATTAGAATTTATTTGTCAAGGGTTTATATCTCCACAATAGTTTTTAGGTATATGGACATCTCTTTCACACATATAGAACAACAAATTTCATTACATATAATTCCAAAAAAATTAATCCCTCAAATATTTCACATGAGTTGTTGTTGTTTCACTCATTATATTTTATAATTTAAATTCATTATTAAATTATGATCCATCAATATCTTCTTATCATTCAATTCATGAGACCAATTTTAATCTTAAAAACCTTTTACACTATGAGGCCATATCATATTATTTCCTCATAATGTGAAAAGTAACTAATTTAGGTATATTTACATAGAAAATGTCTTAACATGTTAATGAATTGATCGATCATAACATAAAAATCAATAATAAAGATTGATTCTTGTTGTGAATGTATTTTAAATTTCATCTTATAATTGATAACCAATTTGTTTCCTTTTTTTATTCAGCTCAATGAATATTTTATCCAAACAAGTTACGCGGGTTTGGGGAAAATACTTCTTGAAAAATATTTTTTTAATGTCTTCCCACACAATGGATTCATCTTTATATAATGATTTTTTTTTAATAGTTTCCAACAATGATCAAACTATCCTTCTATGATGTTTACTAGAAATATATCCTTGTATTTCCTGGAATAATAGAGAATATAAGTTTTTTATTAGTATTGATCCAATATTCTATGATCAATGGATTTGTGGTTCCACTAAAAATAGTTGGTTGTTGATGTATGAATGTTTAATCTACAATTTTTTTATTCTTTGATAATGTTAGATTATCCACTGTATTTAGGTTATTATTCAAAACTAGAGATACCAAATTTGGAATCATCATATTGTTTTCAAGTCTATAATGCCCCATATTTGAAAGGTAACCATCACATTTTTCTTTGGATTCAATATTTATACGATTCTTTAAATTTCATGAAATTTTACATGAAGTATAAAACCTATTTGAGGAGACAGTTACTTCTTAAATATGATAATAATTACTAAATATTTTTTTAAAAAAAATTAATAACATGTTTCAACAAAGATATACTTTAATCCCAAAAAATTACATTATCTGTGTATCCTTTAGACTGGTATAGAAAAATCATGTGACTAACCAAAGAATATACCCCTGGTGTTTCAAACCATATTTAAAGAAATACTAATTTAGTATGAAGAAGGTTATAATTTATTTAATACCCAATCCATCCTTTTTATTATTATTACCCCAGGTTACACCTATTTCAGAGCCACACCTACTTGTAGTATATAGAAATGGAATTCATTTCTTGGAAACCATTCGCATTACACATCACTAATATTTTAGGATGTGTTATTTTTTATATACTTATACGTAGGTTTTATACTATTTTTTCATAGTGTTAATTTCAATAAATAACTAAACCATTCCTTTGATACCAACTACATCTACATTTATTTTTTAAAACAAGATTTTTATATAATTATTTAACAAAATTTTATAGTAATAACATATAAGGAACTTTATAGGTTTAGTGTCTTGGAAACAAGTTATATAATAGATCAATTTCATAGGGAAAAAATATATATTATTTAATCATATTTAAAGAATCATTTATTATTTTGTCCAAGGATACCTATCTGTAAGTAATTTCTTGGGGACATACATCAAAATAAAAGGGTGGGCATATATCCCTGTAAGGTTAAGAAAATGGAAATTAAACATGAGTGATTGAAATATATAAGAATTGTTCATAACATTAGTTCATAATAATATGCTTGTGATATATGACATTGTAATGTGGAAACAATATAAAAATGAGATATTCATGAGCATAACACCAAGGTTTAATACCAAGGAACTGTAAAACATATTACCAAGGTTATTCACCATGTTAGCATAAAACATTTCATGTATAGATATTAATTATTTATCCAATGAATATGTGTTATATAAGGGGGGAAATTAATGTTTATTAACTAATGTGATCCACATATATTATAATTACTCATTTCATTAATATCCCATGAATAATAAACTGTTGGTTTCATATAAAATCATTTAGTGCATAGGTGTTTAAATAGATGAATCTTTTAAACAATTTCCCCCAAAATAATCAAATGTGGTTTCATACATATAAATACCAAATAAATGAAGAATAATTGCCTCAATATAAAAAATCTTTGATATAAATATGTTTGGGTATTAATAATATAAAAATAGAGTCGTAGAAAATAAAATAATGAATTTTAAAGCATAAAAAGTATACAAAGATAATTATATAACATAATTAATGATAAAGAATGGAAATATATCATTGATTTAATAATATATATAGTAATCAATTATTATTACATTATGAGAATATAAAATCATTTTAATTAGAAGATTAACTACAAAATAATCTCATAGATAAAATGAAGAGGAAAAGATTCCATATCCATTACATACAACTTATTAATGACTAATGATAGTTTCTTGGAAGATTAGAAACAATATTAAAATGTTATAGAGATTTTAGATGAAGGGAGATTCAGCTATAGTGGATTGATAGTGAATTAAATTTGGTGGAGTGGTGGGTGTTTGTAGAAAATTTTGGATGATTGTTTATTAATTTATAAATATAGGTATGGGAAATCCATGATTTCAAAAATTTAAAACCACTGGATTACCCATGGTTTTAGATCCTATATTATTACATTATGATGTTAATTTTTTATATATTTTTGTTTCAGCATCTAAATAAAATATTTTATATTAATTTTTCCATGGGAAAATTATTTTCCCAAAAAAATAATGTTTCTAAATTATTAAATGTTATTTTTTACTTTGAAATTTTTTTATAGGTTTGAAAATTTATTTTAATTCATTAAAAAACAAAATATTAAAAAAATAACTCATTTTTTTCATTTATTAAATTTATTAATTATTTAATTATTATTAAATATTTATGATGTCATAAAAAACTGAAATAAATGATTTTTTATTAAAAAATAATGTATTTTTGAAGATATTCATAATGTAACACCCCAGGTGAATAAAGAATATGAAATTTTCATATTTATCCATATTTGTGAATAAAATGTTAATATTACTTTAAAGGGAACTCTATGCTCGATGCGTACCCAATACGCGACAACGAGTTTCTTTGAAATCTTACGTTGCACTCTAATAACAAAATAATATTATTTTAAATGGTAGTTAACGCCTAGACGTTGTAATGGCAAGAATTAATGTAACTAACTACAAAATGATTATATATGTTTGTCAAATATTTTTTTACTTTTATCCAATAAATGTTAGAGGCTTAAAATGCAAATGAATCCAATTTTAAGCATAAATTTTCCAATATTCTTTAAAAGGTCGATTAACCTCCTTTTGATGGAGAACCCATTTAAAATATACTTTTGGAAATTTTATATGTTTTATTTTACAAAATAAAATCCTTCTTTAGAATCAGGACATCAAAATTTACGTTGTGTAAATTTTTGTTATTTTTTCGATAAAGATCATTTTTAGGGAAAATGTTGCCTTTTAACTAAAAACCTCCTTTTAATCTGATTTATTTATATGAATAGATTATATTTTTAATTGATATTAAAGTTTATTAAGAATATATTTTTACCATTTAATCTAATGGTGGTCATTGGAATTAATTTCACTTTAAAATTGGACTTAAACTAGTGTCAATCTTTTAATAGATATTGTTTCTTAAAAACACGCTATTTGTTTTGACAGTGGGAATTAATTATTAAATTAATTAATGAAACTTATATGTTTTGAATTTTTAAAATAGACATCATTTTTGAATTCGGAATATCAAATATAGCTTAGGATGAATTTTTGGTATTTTTCTAAAAAACATAAATTTTTTATGAATAGTGAAACCACTAAGTGGTAGTTAAAGAAACTGATTTTTCGTTTAAATGAAAATTTACCACTTCTGTGATTTTATTTTCAAAAATCCAACATACATGGTTGTCATTAAGAAGTAAAATTTGGTTCAATGAGATTAAAATAATTTTGGTGAATAGTAACTTTTATGTTTTATTAATCACGATTAATGGTAATTAGTGTCATTTAAGGTAAAGATAATGTTATAATAATATGAAATGACTTTGACAGATGTCCTTCCCTTATTGGATGAGTCATGGAAGACCAAAAAAATCTATGGGTCAACTTGGGGACCCCATAGAGCCAATTTGGTATGAAAATGACATTAATAACTTTTTATTTAAAGTTAAAATAAAAATGTCACAAGCATGTATTGTTTTACTAAAACATTTTTTACATGGGATTATACAAGTCATATATTTGAATATAAATATTC
Organism: Viscum album; assembly: GCA_963277665.1. Lineage (NCBI taxonomy): Eukaryota > Viridiplantae > Streptophyta > Magnoliopsida > Santalales > Viscaceae > Viscum > Viscum album. The sequence continues at coordinate 83,365,839 of OY728122.1, forward strand.
ATTAGAAATATAAAAATATATACAACATCATGATATTTTTTTATAATTTTTAGACACTAAATAAATTAAATTATTTAGGACACCATGATGATTGAGCGATTACCTCATTATTTAACGATTTAAATAAAATGAAAATATAATGAAAAATCTAAGACCTAAAATTGTCAAAAACCTATTTTATGGGTTAATTTCGAACTATTATCACCTTATACTAGAAATATATAATTTTGGGACCTTTAAAATCCGAAATACATTTTATAATAAAGTAATTTTATAACTTTCCAAGAGTGCCCCTCCTCTCCTCTTATAAAAGGCCCCCACCTCTACCACCTTACCCACACCTCTCAAGCCATTGGCTCGGAAAATATCTACTAATGCTTTCTCTCCACATCCATATCTTACTCCTAGAAGCCTCACTTTGGGCAGAATCCTTTCCAAGGAATCCTTTGAACTCAAATCAAAAAGAGTTACCCGATTTAAAGGTAATGTCTTCCCTAGTGTTCTTTTGTTTTATTTTGCTTCTCCAACCCCCTAAACACTTTTTATTTATATCTTTTGTAACAACACCAGTATCTTAAATATACTTGGATGTTGTTATGTGGAGGATTCTAGCTACACTAACACACACCTCTGTCTGATGGTTAAAGAACATACTATTTCCGTGGATGGAGAATTACTGCCTCACGAAACGATGATTGTTCTATCTTCTCATACCACATCTCAATGTGGCCATTATTATGGAACTATATTTATTTATTATATATATTATATTTATTTCCTATCTATGCTTCTGTATTTTATATTTAATACATACCTTTATTCATTGCATGTTGTGCAAATGCAATAATTTCATTTGAGGAAATGTGGACTACTGCCCTCTCAAGTGATGTGACTCATTCATGCAATACATGGAATGTATAAATAATGAAATTGATGAAATTATGTGATATATATAACATATATATTATACTGGAATTATAATATATATATATATCTCATCTAGTTTTAATTCCATTAATGTTCCAAAGAAATGAAAGTAGCGTTCATGCGTACGTAAGGCTTACCGTCTCCATGAACGGTACATTTCAAATGTTATATACTATTATAAGTACATATATATAATGGATATATATGTCATATATTACATCTAAATTATGGATATAATTATGTAATTATAAAATATATCTCTCTCTTTTAACTTTAATTCTGTTAATATGACAAAAAAATGAAAGTAGCGTTCATGCGTACGTACGGCCTACCGTCTCCATGAACGGTGATTTTAATTTTTTATCTCCAAATGTTATGGAATAGTATAAAATGAATATATACTGGATATATATGATATTTAAAACATTAATACTATTCTGTAGATGATGTAACTATAACTACATGGAAAATTAATTTCCAAAAATTCAATTTTTACTCATGTACCGAACATCGACAAAATCGTCTGATATGAACTCACTTTATTAACCAATTATTATAACATTATAATATGTGATATGAACTGAATATTAATATTTAAAGGGTTTTCTTAATCAATTATAAATTGAAAAAAATTTATTATTCAGGAGATTAAATAACGATCGAGTCATGTCGGACACGAGGTAAGGGATCCTACCTCTCTCTTTCTTTTTAAGTACTCCATTTTATGTCATTTCTTTTAAGCTCATCTTTATTATGTTTGGGGATGTTCTTTTGAATTCATCATTCTTTACTTTTTATGTCCATATTATTAGAGACCCTATTTGATCTCATAAATTCATTTTTTTAAGTTTTATGTGGCGTCGTTAGGCTGCCCAGTTTTGGTAAGGGATTTTTCATCTCACTTTTATTTCCGTGAGATTTATGCTACATTTGCCACCATTTCCTTTGAGTGTTGTATGTACTTCCCATTATTCTAATCTTTGTGTAATATACTTTCTTTTATGGGTATTTACATCAATGTTGTATAGTCCTTCTTTCATGGGGTGTACGTTTCGAAAGTTACCAAAATCGGTAAGGGAACCTTTCACCCTCTTCTATTTAAAAGACTTATTTTGTTATGTCTTTTAATTTACATCTTATTATGTTGGAATATGTTCTTCTATATCCTTATTTATGTAAATTTTATGTTCAAGTGATGAGATACCATTCTCTCTCTCATCAACTAATTTTCTGAATTTTGAAGTGACGTCATTAGGCTGTCGAATTTTTGTAAAGGAACTTCTTAACTCAATTTATATTCTTTGGGTTAAACTTATACTTATTTATTTTATTATGCCAAGATTATGTGTGGAATATATATGTTTTAATTTCCAGAAACATTTGTGTGGATATACTATTTCTACACAAAATCATCTCATTGATAAATTCTTATGTCATTTAGACGAACTTGTATGGGAAATCATAACTCAGTATCATTTCATTGAGTTAAATATCTATTTCTTTGGTTTTGTTTTTCTAAGATTATGTGTGAATGACCTTTGATTGTTTTACACTTAATATCCACTTATATTTTTTGTATTCATATTTTTCACACATAATCATGTAAATTATTTATCCTTAATCAAAGGATACCATCTTTGTATGGGACTTCATCTCAATCTCCTTCCATTGAGGCATATTTAGTTTTATACACAACTTTCTTTTATACGGTGTATAAACCCCATTGACATTTAATTTTATTCAAAAGGAATCTTTTTATACGAAGCGTTTTACTAAACAGAAAAAGGAATGTTTCTTTTAACGTACATGGTGACAAAGAACTTTTCCACCGCCGTGAGTATTATTTGGTCTTTAGATTCCACACCAAGCCATAATTTTTTTAAAGTGAAAAAAATACCATATACCCTTTTATGTATTTTTTTATTTAAAAGGGGTTTTTACTGGATTTTTCTATGTCAATATATTTAAGTTATATATTGTGATTAAAATGTGGAAATTTTTTCTTTCCTTTATAATTGTTATTATTTTATAATGGTACTTGGAAATTTGATGGGTGGTTACATGATAAAACATATGACGGGTGGTGCTGTGAAAACCAGGACGGGTGGTTACGTTATAACCTCCAACGCATTGGGTATGGAAGTCGGCCGTATGGCTATTCCATTAAGTGATATGTGTGGAAGTTGACCGTATGGTTATTCCATTTAGGTATGTTTATGTCCCAAGTTACCTTTATATGTTATGTGTTCTTTATATGGGTTTTATGGTAATATTTTTTTAAAAAAAATTAAGTAATGATCTTTTATTCAGTGAAGAGTTTTTTAATACTTCAAAAAGGTGAAAATTATTACTTTGATAAATTATTATTGTTTTACTTGTTGTTTTGAAAAACAAACAGTTTTCCTTCTTTGTGTATCCTTTTGTGGGCTTTTTATGCTCATCCCAAGTTTTTGAAATGTTTTCCATAGGACATAAAGATGAAAAGGGTCAAGGATGGGATCAAGGAAAGATATGTTATCTTAAACATGGAACTAAACATGTTTCTTTTTAAGAGTTCTTTTTTATGGAAACTTAGTAGAAGTGTATACTTTGTAATATTTTGAGATGTAATAGTTATGTCCTAAATCTCTAAAACTCTAAACCTAAAAAGATCCTCTATGTGAATTATTCATTTAATTCAAAATTAAGTAAAGCTTAAGGCCAAGGCCATATAGATGGTATCAAAGGTCATTTTAGATAACTTTAGTGGATATGGTATTCTTTAAGAATAAGTGACATTACCATAATGGCTAGGATTTCAGAAAGAGTCATAGTTTTTATATAAATTGAATGAGTAAGTATATATTAGTGTTTATCTTCCTCATTAGTACATGATGATTTTTTTGATATACTCACACTGACATTTTTGGTTTTAGTAAATGGATGGATCTAGTAGGCACCAAAGTGACAATGCATTTGAAGGAAACTATGGTGGTTCTCTGATTAAGAGACTAGATGAAATGGGGGATTCAATGAGAAATCCCATGGTTATTCTAAACCAACTATCAGGAGTCATGATCAACCACTTGAACCTTGGTGAGTTCTCTAATGAATCATGTACCAGAGAACCAACTCGACGTGGAAGTTCAGGTAATAATTATAAAGGTAACCATTAAGGTTTATATGATCCTTACTTTTGAGGTAATTATGGGTTAATATATGTTATGATGGAATATGAACGACATGAGATAAACTTGAGGTTAAATTATATTATGGTTTTTTTGATGATTTTATCTCTTTTTGGGGAATGTTATGAGAATTATATAGTTTCGGAGAAAGGAAAACACGCAGACCATGTGACAACCCATCACATCGAACAAAGCTGTAGGAATCGAACCCACAACCAAAGTGCGACTGGTATTTATCGTCTACCACTGGACTACATGAAGTCCCTGGTTAGTTTGAATAATTATTTTTAGTTATATGATCTTATCAATCTAGAAGAAGTTGATTTTGGGTTATCTATGGATATTATTAACCTATCATGGAGGATATGTGATTAGGTTAATTACTTTTCAGTATGAGACTTTAATAGTAACTGATGTTATTTGGAGATAAATGTTAAGGTTTATCTTGGAAGACTATGTGATTAAATCCTTCAGAGATTTGGGTTTCAGTATTAGTTTTGATTACTTTGAAGAATTTTATGGATAGATGTTTATTGAATGGTGTTTGTTGAACTTTGGGAATTGTTTGAAAAATATTGGAGATTATGAATATATTTTTTTTATAAAGGATTATTATTTTTGGTTATTATCTGATCTCATACTAACCTTTTTTGTTTTAGTTTTGGTTAAGGTATAAATACATGGAAATTATATAGTTCTCTTTTGTGGATTAGGTGATTCTCTAGAAGTTGATTATAGCTCTCTTAATGTGAACAAGTCATCCTAAATACTCATCTTTTAGAGAAAATATGAGTTCGTGTAAGAAATCTAGTAAAATTTGAAAGTAAACATGACAAGTAAGTATGATTCACTATGATTTAGTTAGGCTCATAAAAAAATTCCTCAATGAAAAGTTAATTAAAAACAAAAATATTGTCCGTTAACTTTTCCTACTGGGGAATCAAATACCGTTTAACCTGTCACCCGTTTGTGATTTTCTGGTGGTTAACTTTCTTCTAAACATGTTTTCTATCACTCTCCCTCAGAACATAACCCTTTGTTTTTTCATCCATATCCATGTTTTCGTACATGGAATCCTAGTATGGGTTAACTCAGGTGACCTTTGTACTTCCCTTTCTTTCTTTAAAAGTGACAGTTTAATTTACTCTTTTTCCGATGTGGGGAATTCAATGAATTTTGAAATCCTAATTTTTAAAATTGTGAGGATGCAATTCCCAAAAGGGGGGAAGGATGTAAAACCCCAGTTAAATAAATAATATGACATTTTCATATTTATCCATATTTGTGAATAAAATATTAATAATACTTTAAAGGGAACGCTATGCTCGATGGCATACCCAATACGTGACAACGAGTTTCTTTGAAATCTTACGTTGCACTCTAATAATAAAATAATATTATTTTAAATGGTAGTTAATGCCTGGACATTGTAATGGAGGGAATGAATGGAACTAACTACAAAATGATTATATATGTTTGTCAAATATTTTTTTTCTTTTATCTAATAAATGTTAGAGGCTTAAAAAGAAAATGAATCCAATTTTAAGCATAAATATTCTAATATTCTTTAAAAGGTCGATTAACCGCCTTTTGATGGAGAACCCTTTTTAAATATACTTTTGGAAATTTTATATGTTTTATTTGACAAAATAAAATCCTTCTTTAGAATCAGGACATCAAAATTTACTTTGTGTAAATTTTTGTTATTTTTCCGATAAGGATCATTTTTAGTGAAAATGTTGTCTTTTAATTCAAAACCATCTTTTAATCTGATTTATTTATATGGATAGATTATATTTTTAATTGATATTAAAGTTTATTAAGAATATATTTTTACCATTTAATCCAATGGTGGTCATTGAAATTAATTTCACTTTGAAATTGGACTTAAACTAGTGTCAATCTTTTAATAGATATTGTTTCTTAAAAACACGCTATTTGTTTTGACAGTGGGAATTTGTTATTAAATAAAATAATTAAACTTATATGTTTTGAATTTTTTAAAATAGACATCATTTTTGAATTCAGAATATCAAATATATCTTAGGGTAAATTTTTGGTATTTTTCTAAAAAACTTCAATTTTTGATGAGTAATGAAATTAGTAAGTGGTAGTTAAAGAAACTGGTTTTTCGTTTAAATGAAAATTTACCACTTCTGTGATTTGATTTTCAAAAATTTGACATACATGGTTTTCATTAAAAATTAAAATATGGTTCAATGATATTAAAATAATTTTTGGTGAATAGTAACTTTTAAGTTTTATTAATCGCGATTAATGGTAATTAGTGTAATTTACGGTAAAGATAATGTTATAATAATATTAAATGACCTTGAAACATGTCCTACCCTTATTTGATGAGTCATGGCCGACCACGAAAATCCATGGGTCAACTTGGGGACCCCATGGAGCCACTTTGGTAGGAAAATGACATTAATAACTTTTTATTTAAAGTTAAAATAAAAATTTCACAAACATGTATTGTTTTACTAAATTTATTTTCACATGGGGTTATACAAGTCATTTTTTTTACTATAAATATTCATTATAAATCTAAAAAAATTTCCTATATCATGATATTTGTTTTATAATTTTTAGACACTAAATAAATTAAATTATCTATGACACCATGATGATGCAACAATTACCTCATTATTTAATGATTTAAATAAAATGAAAAGATAATGACAAATATAAGACCTACACTTGTCAAAAACCTATTGGATGGATGGATTTTGAACTCTTATCACCCTATCCTAGAAATATATAATTTTGGGACCTTTAAAATCCGAAAAACATTTTATAATAAAGTAAAATTTTATAACTTTCCAAGAGTTCCCCTCCTCTCCTCTTATAAAAGGCCCCCACCTCTACCTCCTTACCCACACATCTCAAGCGATTGGCTCGGCCAACCTCTTCTCATTTTTTCTCTCCACATCCATCTATTACTCCTATAAGCCTCACTTTGGGAAGAATCATTTCGAAGGAAGCCTTTGAGCTCAAATCAAAAAAGAGTTACCCGATTTAAATGTAATGTCTTCCCTAGTGTTCTTTTGTTTTATTTTGCTTCTCCAACCCCCTAAACTCTTTTTATTTATTTCCATTGTAAAAAAAATTATCTTCAATATACTAGGATGTTTTTATGAAGAGTATTCGAGCTACACTAACACACACCTCCGTATGATCGTTAAAGAACATATTGTTTCTGTGGATGGCGAATGACTGCCTCACAAAATGATGATTGTTCTATCTTCTCATACCACCTCTCACGGTGGCCATTATGATGGAACTATATTTACTTATGATATATATTATATTTATTTCCTCTCTATTCTTATGTATTTTATATTTAATACATACATTTATGCTTTGCATGTTGTGCAAATGCGATAATTTCATTTGAGGAAGTGTGGACTATCGCCCCCTCAAGTGATGTGACCAGTTCATGCAATACATGGAATGTATAAAGAATGAAATTGATGACCTTATGTGATCTATATAACATATATATTATACTGGAATTATAATATATATATATATATATATATCATCTAGTTTTAATTCCATTAATGTGCCAAAGAAATGAATGTAGCGTTCATGCGTACGTACAGCTTACCGTCTCCATGAACGATACATTTCAAATGTTATGTACTATTATAAGTACATATATATAATGGATATATATTTCATATATTACATCTAAATTATGGATATAATTCTGGAATTATAATATATATATATCTCTTTTAACTTTAATTCCTTTAATATGACAAAAAATGAAAGTAGTGTTCATGCATACGTACGGCCTACCGTCTCCATGAACGATGATTTTAATTTTTTATCTCAAATTGTTATGGAATAGTATAAAATGAATATATACTAGATATATATGATATTTAAAACATTAATACTATTTTGGAGATGATGTACCTATAACTACATGGAATATTCTTTTCCAACAAGTTCAATTTTTACACATGTATCGAACATCGACAAAAACATCTGATATGATCTCACTTTATTAACCAATTATTATAACATTATAATAGGTGATATGAACTGAATATTAATATTTAAAGTAGGTCCTTAAGAAATTATAAATTGACCAAATTTTATTATTCAGGAGATTAAATAACGATTGAGTCATGTCGGACATGAGGTAAGGGATCCTACCTCTCTCTTTCTTTTTAAGTACTCCATTTTATGTCTTTTATTTTAATCTCATATTTATTATGTTTGGGGATGTTATTTTGAATTCATAATTATGTAATTTTTATGTCCATATTATTAGAGACCCTATTTGATCTCATAAATCCATTTTTTTAGGTTTTAAGTGGCGTCGTTATGCTGCCGAGTTTTCATAAGGTATTTTTCATCTCACTTTTATTCTCGTGAGATTTATGATACATTTGCCACCATTTCATTTGAGTGGTGTATGTACTACACATTATTCTACTCTTTGTGTAATATAATTTTTGTTATAGGTATTTACATCAATGTTGTATAGTCCTTCTTTCATGGGGTGTACGTTTCGAAAGTTACCCAAATCGGTAAGGGAACCTTTCACCCTCCTCTTCTTAAAAAACTTCTTTTGTTATGTCTTTTAATTTACATCTTATTAGGTTGGGATATATTATTCTATATCCTTATTGAATTAAATTTTATTTCCAAGTGATGATATAGAATTCTCTCACTCATCGACGAATTGTCTGAATTTTGAAGTGACATCGTTAGACTGTTGAATTTTTGCAAAGGAACTTCTTAACTCAATTTCAATTCTTTGGGTTAAACCTCTACTTCTTGATTTTATTATGCCATGATTATGTGTGGAATATCAATGTTGTAATTTCCACAAACCTTTGTGTGGATATACTATTTCTACACATAATCATCTCATTGATAAATTCTTACGTCATTTAGATGAACTTGTATGGGAAATCATAACTCAATATCATTTCATTGAGTTAAATATATATGTCATTGGTTTTGTTTTTCCAATATTATGTTTGAATGACCTCTTATTGTTTTACACTTAATATCCACTTATATTTGGTGTATTTATATTTTTCACACATAATCATGTAATTGATTTATCCTTAATCAAAGGATACCGTCTTTGTATGGGACTTCATCTCAATCTCCATTCATTGAGGCATATTTTGTTTTATACACAACTTTCTTTTATATGGTGTATAAACCCCTTTGACTTTTAATTTTATTCAAAATTAATATTTTTATACGAATCATTTTACTAAATAAACAAAATGAATGTTTCTTTTAACGTATGTGGTGACAATGACCTTTTCCGCCACCGTGAGTATTATTTGGTCTTTGGCTTCCTCAACAAGCCAAAATGTTTTTAAAATGAAATAAATACCATATACTCTTTTATGTATTTTGGTACTGAAAAGGGTTTTTTAATGGATTTTTTATGTCAATATATTTAAGTGATATATTGGGATTGAAATGTGGAAATGTTTTATTTTCTTTATAATTGTTATGATTTTATAATGGTACTTGGACATTTGATGGGTGGTTATGTGATAAACCATATGACGGGTGGTGCTGTGAAAACAAGGACGGGTAGTTACGTTATAACCTCCAATGCATTGGGTATGGAAGTCGGCCATATAGTTATTGCATCAAGTGATATGTGTGGAAGTCAACTGTATGGTTATTCCATTTTAGTATGTTTATGTCACAAGTTACCTTTATATGTTATGTGTTCTTTATATGGGTTTTATGGTAATCTTTTTGTTACAAAAGGTTAAGTAATGATCTTTTATTCAGTGAAGAGTTTTTTACTACTTCATAAAGGTGAAAAGTATTACTTTGATAAAGTATTCTTGTTTTACTTGTTTTTTTGAAAAACTAACAGTTTTCCTTCTTTGTGTATCCTTTGCTGGGCTTTTTATGCTCATCCCAGGTTTTTGAAATGTTTTCCATAGGACATAAATATGAATAGGGTCAAGGATGGGATCAAGGAAAGACATGCTATCTAAAACATGGAACTAGACATGTTTCTTTTTAAGAGTTTTTATTTTGTGGAAACTTAATAGAAGTGTATACTTTGTAATCTTTTGAGATGTAATATTTATGTCCTAATTCTCTAAAACTCTAAACCTAAAAAGATCCTCTATGTGAATTATTCATTTAATTCAATATTAATTAATTCTTAAGTCCGGAGCCTTATACATAATTTTACCCTAACCTAAATTCAACCCGATGATTTCAAATATAATGATTATTTTAACAAATTAATATTCTATTATGATTACATTAACTTCTAAATTAAAAAAAATTGGAAAAAATAACTATTTTTATGACATAGTCTAATTTAAAACCCTTACAAATATTACATGGGACATTATAAACCTATATTATAATTTATAATAAAATAAATAATGTTTTATAAAAAAAATTCATGAAAATAAATTTTATTTAAAATACCATAAGTTATCAAAAATATTTATGTACTTTCAAAAAATATATTAATTTTTTATTTGTATCCAAAAAACTATTTATCATATTAATCTCACATTCATGTATTTTTATTACAAAAAATACAATGTAAATGGGATTGAAGAAACCAATAATCCGTTTCTGCAAATAATATTACTCTTTTATCCGAATAATGTTTAGAAATATAACCCAATAATACCCCATCATACCCCATATGTATAAGGTGTGTGATTATGGTACATTTATGGGGTTTATTAACAGATATTGATAGAGTGATGACCCATACTATCCTGAAATTCAACCATAGTTTATGGGGTTTATTAACTGTTATTGATAAAGTGATGACCAATACTATCCTGAAATTCAACCATAGTTTATTTTACAAGAGCCTTAATTGTTGAATCTATGCTTAGACATGGTAATGGGTGAACCCCATTGACAATATCTCGCACCCATGTTATGATAAATGTGATTTGAAAGTCAAGATCCTACTGGATGAGGCCATTGTTTCTCCCTTAACCATCAATTATATTCTTTCATTACCCTTTTTATAAAATATTTATAACATTGACATTATTAATAACAATCACTATTCCCAATGTTCATATGAAAAAATGATCATATTTCCTAATATTGTAGTAAAATTCAGATCATAATGGACAATGTTCCCTTTGTACCATATATATACTCCTCAATTTTCATTCTTCAACATTAATTACATTACATACTATGGCTCTACAATTCCCTTGATAATATATATCAAATTCCAAAATTATGTATATTTTTTATAGTTTACATTGAAGGAGATATATTCATTGTATAATTTAATAATTTTGAGTTAAATTACTATGTTCATTGTTCTTTTTCATTTACATCATTATATGGGTTAGTTAAACCACATACATGAAAAACTCAATAGATCTCTTTCATGGATGATGATATGATCATAAATAAAAATAAAATTATAATTTAGTAATGAATAAATCATTGAATTATTTTTTTGACAGGTTATATCATGTATTGTACTTATTATTAAAATATCATACAAAGTTGAAAAAATTCAAAATTATGTTGAGGATGATTTATTTTAAATAAAAAATAAAAAACATATAAAAATATATTTAATAATTAAAAATTATTAATTAATAAATACTTCTAATTAAATTTAATTTAGCTTTGTATAGTTTTAAAAAATGTTTTTCATTTTAGTTATGATACTATTTTCCTTAAACTTTTTAGAGAAAAAAATTTATATCATCTTTTTAGGATTTATATTTTTATCAAAATTATTTTAAAATATTTTAAATTATTTACATCCCTTAAAAATAAATGGTTTTATTTTCTAATCCAAATTCGTTTTGATAACATTTATGTCTTATCAAATCACTGTCATTGAAAATTCTTAATAAAAATAATAGCATTAAAAAAAACTCACTCTACCATTTTCAAACGCTTGTTTCATTTTTAAGGATTCATTATTGAAAATTATTTTGAAAATGTTGAAAGTATTTAGGATTTTTTCACATAAATATTTTGAAGTTATTATGCATTTTTAATATCTACACTATTGAAATTTCGTTTTTACATTAAATCCTTTTCAAATGTTTTCACATAACTTATATGAAAATGACTTCTCCAAGTGAATGTAGTTTATTATTCCACACAAAAGATAAAATAATTTTCTAAAAAGTATTTTAGAATTTCTCCAACATTTTACTATTTATATCTAAAGGATATTTTTACATTGAGATTAATTTTCATGAAGAACCTACTAAATGATTCTATAATATAATATTTTTTGGGTATTGAATTTTGGGTATCATCCATTAAAATTTATGATGTCCACTTTGGTGATATTATTTGGAAATGTTTCGAAACCATATTCAATCTTTCTATAGGATTTTAATGATGTTAGAAATGATTATTTTCCAATGGAACAAATATGTATGGATGAATGGTATCAAGGGTCATATATCACTATTCAATACATTTGTAATTTTTATATATCATGAGATCAAAAGGGTACCCAAGAGGATTTATCCTAAGTATATAGAACACAAGAGGGTTTATCACAAGTGAAAGGGTGAAATAGTGGATTTATATCAAGGAAAAGGGTAAATGGGGGGACTTATCCCAATAGAAATGGTTATTAAATAAGTTTTATCAAAATCCCAATGGGATATGGGATAATTATACCAATCAAAATAGGTTATATGAATGATTAGACCAAGCCTAATATGTGATTAATATCTTAGTGGTTACCTTAGACATATGATTTATATTATTATCTTTATTCTACACTCTCATGTCACAATATTATTTCAATAATTATTCTATATATATCATGTTTATCATCTGATTATTCTACAGTATTTTTCAATGGAATTTGTTTTTTAGTTTAGACTACTTGAACTTCTATCAAGATTTATAGAAAAATATTATTCTTATAAGTTCTTTTTAATATGAAATTTATCTCCTTACCTTTTATTATCATGTTCTTATTGTATAATCATTTATAAAATGTTGCAAACATTCATTATGGGAGTCAAATTATGGATAAAAGTTCACATGTGTTATAAAAAAGTTTCTTATACAACTAATACTCAAATACATTACATGAAAAGTTCATCCAAGCTCTGCGAGATTATTGTTTGATTTAATAATAATGTGAAATCTATACTAGTTTATCTTTTATCATATCAATTGGTATCAAGGTTAATTTGTAAAAGTACGTATCTTAGCACTAGGCCTCAATATATAGGTATAGGTAACCATTGTTTTTAATAATGGTCTGTTTATATATTTTTAGGGATTTTTTTATTAATATAAATGAAATTTATCTAGAACTCTATGATAAAAACATGGGATAATAAGAACTATAAGATACCATTTTTTAAAAAGATGATATTGTGTGGTTTTATTAGAAATTACATCCCATTATGGATACTAAAAGTGGATGCATGATCTGGTATAAATGTAATTATGTGTGATAACCCTGAAAAGTGTAGAATGTGTACTAACTCGATTATCACCTAGTGTTCAAAAAATTACCATAACTCCACAGAAATATTGAAACTTCCTGGAGATATGATTTCCTTAAATCACATTATCTCTATTGAACCATTATGAATAATTTTAGATTTATTTTAACTAGTTAGTTTAGAGAACCTAATAGAAAGTTACCACGAATAACCAAGTATTTAACAAAGGGACTCATTGGTTAAAAAATTGCATATATTAAAAATAAAAGTGTCAAAGGGGAATGCATATTTTATTGATGTTTTTATATTCATATTTTTTATATTATCAAGAATTTTTATTTTAGTATTTGGTTGAAATAGGATCATTGAAATTATTTTGGAAAATTAATGTATATAGAAACCACTATGTTTTACATCCAAATGAGGGATAATATTTATGTGGTTGAGCATATAAGAATATTACCATTATTGTGGAAAATATTAGTTTTTTATTCTTTCACAATGTAGTGTGTTTGATATCTTATGTGAATATAAATCGTCATACTCTCAAAAAATTTAATTATTATGAGATATTTATTGTCCCTATTGTTGTGTATTTCAAAAGTTATAAGGATTATATGAAACATATATAGATTTCTCATAACTAGATTCAATTTAATGGTTTGGAAGAATAAATAAAATGTTATTAATAATAATGAAAAATTACTACAGTATATGGTTATATTCATGGAGATAACTAGTACAGAACAAGTGATTAAGGTACGGAAAACTTTTAGGTTTCAAATTTTCATGATATTTATGTAATAAAATTATTAATTATTTTGAAAAATTAAGCAAGAAAATATTGGTGACCTAGAGATTTATAATTGAATAATAATATTAATAACAAGGTTCATGAGCTAGGAAAATCCTTTTCTTAACAAAATTTATTTAAAACAACGGCAATATAGATGTCTTATTTCAGGGAACATATGATTTGAATATATACCTATTTGAGTGTATGATTTTATAAAAGATTAGCATCATTTGAAGAAATATAAGTAACTTATTATTGTATAATAGAATAAGGTAGATTTTATATTAAAAGTAATACAGTGAATGATAAATATGTTATCAATACCCTCAAATAAATTTATCATAGATTAATAACAAAAATTTCGAGTATTCAATTTTTTAAGGGAGTTATAATGTTTAGCACAATATTTTACAATATAATTATTTCTTTAAATAAAAATTTTGTTGATATATTGATCTATATGAATCAAAAAAATAAAAAAACCACAACATATTATATTAGATAATTATAACAAGAATAAATACTTTGGTAGCGAAAAAAATTTCAATTAATTATAAATTAATACAAAATAGGATTATTAATACATATTGTTTTCAAATAGGGTTTTCAACAAAGAAGATTTCTTTGTATATTTTTTTAATTTAAAAGATAAATTTTAAAAAAAATTAATTAAAATTTTAAATAATTATAATATTTTTTTAATTAAGTGAAAATTATATTTGGATTATTTAAAGTTATTTTTCAAAAAAAATATCATTTTTGTGATTAGTGAAAATACACATGTTTCTAAAAAAATTACTTTCCCAACACTATCTTAGCATAAGAATAATATAAAATATTTTTGGCCTTATATATATTTATATCTATTTATAATGTTAAATTATTCATTTAAAATTTCTATTTTGATCTCATTAAACCCATGTGTAACGTTTTCTCAACTCATGTGATGTCTTAATCTAAAAAATGTTTTTATTTTCTTATATTAAATTTTTTTTTATCACTTATAGAAAATAAATATATAAAAATGGATTTTATATTTTATATCTATATGATCATGTTATATAGTAAGGGGAATTTAATTTTTTCTTAAAATTATGATTACAATGATTAATATTAGAATCCATAATGATTGGATTTTTTTCAACAATTTATTTATTAACATATTTTAATTTTTATCTAATAAAATAGATTAATTTCATTCCTAAAATTACTTTTATATTTTCTTGAATCAAGTTGGGATCATGGTAAAATTTTATTAATAAAAACATCTCCTTTTTAAACTAGGTTGAGAGGTAATCCTAACATGAACCAAAGTAAAAAAGGATTATTATATTCCCAATGAAACAAGGATGGAAGGGAAAATATATCGTAGTTAAAATATGGAATTAAGGACCATATATAGAAGTCTATATCATGGTATATCATTTTTCAAAAATCAACTCCCCCCTATGAATAACCATCACACAAAGAGTCCAATCTAAAAGTTATGTCACCCCACCTTCCCTAAAATGATTAACCATGATGTATGGCAAATTACATTTGGGGATCCGTTTAACATTAGAGTAAGAGGAATTCAAGATGATGGCTTTAGACACACCCATATCTCTTTTGATCCAACCATCGGGCGATTCTTGTATGATCCACGATTGAATCGCATGAATATTTCTCTATATCTATATACTATTCCAAATATTAGAATATGATTTAGAAGGGAGCCCCTAAATACCACCATGGAAGTCCGTGTGGATAGAATGATAGATGATAATCATAAAAACACACATCCTCCTAATTGAGTCCACCCACCTGATGATTCTAATGCACTACCTTCTTAATGAATCAAGTCAATCACTTGGTTTTTGTCACACCGCCTTCTGCTCAATGAATATAACCTGAATTCCTTGTCCTAGAGGCCCAAAAATCAATGAACATAAAAAATATCTAGAATTCCAGTGATTTTAAAAAACAATAAATACTCTTATATAGTGGGGATAAAACCTTTTCATCCACCATTCATCCAACTATGGACCGATAAATCTGGCGGTATTAATGATATTTTATCCACCAACCTGAATTCCACCACCAAGATTCCATAAAAACACAATTCTGTTACCACCCTCATGGACTCTAATGAATTCCATTATTTTTACCTTCCTTATAGAACCTATCAATCACTTCTTGAAGCTATATATGTAACCGCCCACTCTTACACCCTCCTATACCTGCACCACTATTCTGTTTCCTCCATTAATATTTCCTTTCTATTTTGATGCTTTTCACCAGTAACTAATATTCCTTGGATTAATGATATGTACCCAAAATAATTGAATCTCCATCACATATGTCTACATCACTAGATGTCCAAGTAGATAATTCTTTCCGCCACTATGACAACACTCAACATTGCCTTGCCATATCTAACACATCAGACCTATTTTTAGGTTCTCCATAGTGAATACATCTCCTAATAGAACCTCCTAAAAATAAAAATAGTATCATTTTTATTCATAAATAAAATTATATTAATATGCATTCAATTTTTATTCAATACTAAATAATATTATGAACACTTATTTGTAAAAAAATGTTTTTCTCCAAAAAAGATTGTCTATATATTAATTATTTTAAATTTAATGTTAATTAATTATTTTTGGTAATTTATAATGGACCAATGAGAGGTTAAATTTAGTTCCAAGAGAAAAAATTTTATTATTTAGGGTTAGTTTAAACTTTTTTAACAAATATATTACATTTTTAAATTTTTTTACCTATGTAAAAAAATGAAAATGGTAAAATGTAATAACCTAGTGGTAAATGACTTGAAACATGTTGAAAACAAGTATAAAAATGATTTAGACGCCAGATACACCTTATCACACCACATAATACATTATTTCTCACTCATGGATAATTTGAAAATTTAATATTATAATACCATAATTAAAAAATAATGGAAATTCACAATTGTTCCCTTTTCTACCCTTATAAATGGGGACTTTTCTACCCATTCAAGGCACACCCTTTCCATAAAATTTATTGTTTAAACTATTGAAATTATCTCCCCATATAATTATCTACCACTTTAAAAGTCTTATGGCCTCAATTATTTTTCCAATTCCCTTCATTTTCAATGAACCTTTGAAGAGAAAGCTCAAGGTCCCAATGTTCGTATTACTCAATCCTTATCATTTTCATTATAGTATATATATTTCAAAACTACAAAAACTATAGTAATATAATGAACTAAGTATCATTTGGATTCAAATATTAAATTATAGTAATGTTTCTAACATTAATGTTTCATTCCCAACAATATATAAAACCAAAATAACATAGACTATGAGTTGTGCAAACAACTACCTCCATGAAATAAGGTTTTTAAAATTTTCATTTTTCATCTTGGTTTTAATTTTATATTAAAAACATTTAAAATTTGATTAAAAACATAATAATATCTATATAATATCATTATTATTATTTTATAATTACATTATAATCTTCCTTAACCATAATCACACATCGAGTTATATAGTTTTCGTATTTGGTTCGGTTTAATCACCTACATGAACTATGATATAAAAATATATCATAGATGGATATAGGAACATAAATAGTGATATTATTAAAATTTAGTAACAAAATAAAGATATTATATTTTTCAATTATTTTTATAATAAATATTTAACTTATAATTAAAATATTATCTTGAATCTTTAAAATTACCAAAAATAAGATTACATTAAGTTAATTTTCATTCCAAATAATATACATAGAAACATTAATAATTTGAAATTTAAATATGATAATAAATGGTACATAAAAATTTAATTATATATATTAATATTTTATAATAAGGCATCTAAAATATTTAATTTTATTATCTAGTATGTTAGGCGCATGAAGAGAGTGAATCCTGACCATAATAATGGTTTTTTGTCTCAAATTTTGACTCCCTAAGAAATATTTATTATATACCATGATTTTTTTAATTTTGAATCTATTACCCCATTAATATATTTTATCATTATTTTTTAGTTTTTATGATATTCAATTTTTCATTTTAAAAAATATCTTTTAAAAGGGGTTGGATTCGAATGATTTTAATGTCATAATGGTTTCTTTGTCATATTTTCAAATCCAAGAGATAAGTTTGTTATTGAAAACAATCATTTCATTTATATGGTGAAATAAATTACCTATTTTATTCATTTATAAATAAATATCTTTAATTCAATTACATTTTAATGTATATTTATTCTAAATCCTATTATTTATACATAATTATTACAGTAAGTGTTTTTGGAAACTCAATTATATTCCATTGAGTTATGATGGTTCATATTGAATTTATTCAATATAATACTAAATCATTTTTCTTTTTTTTTTATAATTTTGTGTTTTCTTTTTCTTATTTATGGGTTTACATTTCTACAACGTAAATCCTTTTCTTAATGTCTCTTTCCTTTTGAATTAAGATATGCATAAGGGAATTGGTAAAGTTAAATTTTCATTCTTTGAGTTAAAATGGGATAAACTAAGCATCATTATTCTATGTCTAATAAATTACTGTATTTCAAAATTCATAATATATTTATTATTTTATATATGTGGTTGATTAATTTTTCAACTAAATGGTATTTTCTCGATGAATTTCAGTTTCATTAAAGTAAAACATTTTTTTTTTGAAAAACAAATCTTTGTTAAATTTTTTTTCCTCCATCTGAATGTTCATTATTCCAATAACTATTTCCTTTTCATATTTTCAAATAAAATTATTCTTTTACTCATTTTTATATAATATTTTCCATTATCACTTTTAAATGTTAAATTTTGATACTATTTTTTATTATATAGGTGTTCAATAATGGTATTTCCAAAATATTTTAACAGTTTCATATCCTATAGAAAACATTTCTCATCCAATACATATTAATTTTGATAAAATTTTCATATTTTAAAATAATTATTATAAAAAATACATGTTAATATTAGTTTTTTTTTAAATTATTTCAATTTACCTTATTGAAACCTTTGTGCCTTTATCAGGGATCCATTATTGAGGATTATTTTTAAATAGGTAATTTTTTTAAGATGTTATTAATTCATATTTCTGAAATATTTATATATTTGTTTAGGATCCAATATTTCAAGGAAAATCTAAAGGTAATTATTTTTCAAAAATATTAAAATCAAATTTTCAAAAAAGGGCTTCCAAAGTAATCATGAAATCTAATTCAATACGAAAGATAATATCATTTTCTAAATATCTATTTATCTTCTCACCGCCATTTTAGTATTTATCAATATAGTCTATATTTCCTTTGAAATTATTTTTCATGAATAAACCTATATATTTTAGTATGAAACACTCTTTTAGGGTGACTGAATTTTTTTATCAGTCATTCACATTATTGAGGTATATTTTAGTGGTACTGTCTAGAAATGTTGTGAAACCAAATTTTATTTCTTTGCAATATAATGATCTGAGTAATGATTATTATCATGTGTCACACAAATGTATGGATAAATTATGGGAGATGGTCCAATATAAACCTCAATTACATCGGTAATTTTTATATCTCATGATAAAAAAAGGGTAAAATATGGGATCTATCGAAAAGACAATGGATACAGTATAAGATTCATCCCAATCTAAAGGGTACACAAGAGTTTTTATCAAAATCCAAAGGGTACATGATCAAATTTAAAAAAAATATAAAAATTGGAAAAGGGATGATTAACATCAATTAAAATTAATATAAAATAGATTTTACCCCAATACCAAGGTTTATGGGAGTGTTATCACTAGCCCAAGAAGGTACATAAGTGATTACCACAAGACTATCATGTGACGATTATTTGGTGGGTTGTCTTAAAATAATTCTTCTATGATTATTTTTATTCTTCTATTTATTACAAATAATTTTATATTATTTTTCTACATAGATAATGTCTGACATTTCTAGATTTCTCCTTAATTTTCTATAGTATTATTTTATCATTTTTGATATCTTGTCCTTCTATAATGATTTGTGGAAATATCTTATTATTCCATGTTATTTTTAATAATACATTTTCCCTTGACCATGTGTGATTGTATGGTAATGATTTATCCCTTGATTAAATGTTGTTTTGTTTTACATTACATAGCATTTTTTTCACCTATTTCATATGTTTTTCAAAGAAAACGAAGATAAATATTACTTTTGGTAGGTCCTGAATTGAGACTAGATAAGTTCAATTATAGAGAAATTTTCACATATATTGAAAAATAAATTTCATATATATCTAGGAATCAATTTAACTAAAACAATGGTTTCAATGAGTTGTGTGATATTTCAATGAGTTGTAATACTAATTTGTATTTATGAATTTTTTGAATTTAGTGTCTTAAATAATATCGATCTTAATTTGTAAATGTTTGTGTTTTTGTCATTTTAACAAAGAGTTTTGGTCAAAGGTTCCTCACTAACTATCTACTTATGAGGGTATTTAACATCATGATAATTATTTATCTCTAGTTTATTTATCTTATACATAATTTTATGAAATTTACATATGTCGTTATTTGTGTAATGAGATCAAATAAATTTATTCCATCACTAATTTTATTGAATATTAGATTATTATGAGAGATTTTTTTTTAAAAAAGCATTAAACTTTTCGACGGAGTAGAGGAATTTAGTTCCAACACAAGAATAAAATTATTTCAAAAAATTATTATCCATGTGGTTGAGCACATAGATATTAGGAAGGACATTATCTGTTATTTCTAGAAATAAAATTTAGTTCCATTCAAAAAATGTGTAGATGAAAAAAATATTTGAATTTTTTTTTCAAAACATTGTACATGAATTATTTTACCATGAATATTATCAATATCTTTCCCATTGGACCTAAAAAGATATAATATTTATTGATCTGGATATTATATCATTTTTTATTCTAGATTGGTATAATATTCACACCAGTAGATAACATTATGAGGGGGTGAATTTATTTTTTTATATAAAAACACCTTAATATTTTTTTCAATTAATAAATATGAATATTATTAATTAATTATGTAGTGTAAAAATAAATTCATGAAAAAATTAGTGTAAAATGAAATATATGATTAGGAATTGGTTGAAAATTAAGTGAAATGAAAATAATTTTAATAAAATTAATTTAATCCATTTGACTATAATATGATCTATATAATATAGATTTTTGATATTTTATAAAGTTATATGGAATTTGAATATTAAAGTAATAATAAATTAAAGGTGAATAAAAACTGAAAGGTCACTCTTCATTCTAATTGATGGAAAAAATATTATTTAAAAAAAGTAAAATATTATATATGAAACACTAGAATATTTAAAGAAATTAAATTAATCATAGATAAAAAATAAAAAATAAATTCTAAAGATAAATAGTATAATAAATCTATATACTGATAATATATATATATATAATGATGTAACTATATACCTATAAACACCCGAAGTGGGGGGTGAATTCAGGTATTATGTTTTCCTCATCATTGATTATATATTGTTTTTATATTGGTAATAACCCTTTGAACCATCCAATCAAATTCACTCATAAAAAATTTGTAAATAAAATTAATGTAATGACATAGAAATTTTACTTTTATCACTAATAAGGCCTACAGTATGGAATATATGCCATATTTTTTTTTGTGTTTCTATGGACATCAATATATAATTTAGATGATTATAAGGTGTTCCAAAGATGCACTATTGATCCAAGGGTCACTACCTCATTCTCTCTACCCACTCACTACATTTAAAGTGAGTTATGAAATAATTATAAAAACAATGGTATCTCACAAAAAATATTCAAAATGGATAAATACCCAACATGAAATGGGTGTTGTCACTATGATCTAGTTTTCTTTGATATAGACTTATATTTAATATTGTTTTTATTGGAGTTTCTATTAATTTTTATTTCATATTTTTATATTATATAAATTTTATTATTTTTTCAGGTTGTTAAATTATATAGTCATACCACCACTAGAAATAATATCTCATAAATATCTTGATATATATCTATTGGAAAATCAAAACTTTCTATAATTTATTCCACTATTTTTTGAAAATATTACATAAATTGGTCAGATAAATATTATCAATTTCTATTTAGTTTACCATATCATCTTTTTAGAAATATCTTATTATCTATGAAATACATTTTTCCTGAAAAACTAGATTTATAAGAACTTTAATAATATCTATAAAACATACATATTCAAGCATTTGAATAACTAAGTCTTGAAACTCTTTCAATATTAAAAATAAATTAAAAAAATTATTCAATTCATGCCCAAGATAATTGAGTTAGTAACTCCTAAAGAATATGTGATTTTTTTCATTTGAATGAACATTACAAATGTATATTTTATTCTTCCATGAAATCTTCATCCTTATTTTTCGTGATAATTGAATATTAATTCTCAATTTTAAACATCAATAATATTAGCTAAAATTAAAAAATTAATTACCTCCAGTTTTCTTTATGTGACCTCATACCTATGAATTTATATTTTCATTAAATGAAAAATGATTAATATTATATATCAGAATAAAAATTATAACAATTAATATATATTAGTAAAAATTCTAATGATATATACTTTGTATCTCCTTAGTTTTCCAAAAAATCCTGATGTGCTTTATTAATATTATGTTCTTCTAAAATTAATATTTTGTATATTGTTTTTCTTCAAAATTAATATTTTATATTTGATGCATAAATATTATGTATTAATAAAAAATCTTGAGTACATATTATTTATCAATATATGTATCTTTTGTATCCCCCCTTGTAACTCCAAATTGATATTATTTATTTCCTGTATTGATTCCTATATATCACATGATCATAAGAAGTAATATTATAAATATTTGTTAATGAATATTATGTATTTTCATATTTTTGATTCATCAATTAGTGAAACATTCCTAGAAATTTACAAAATTCATGTCTCTAAGAATTTCCATATTAATTTTATATTTATTTTAACTTATATAATTCCATAAATTCTTGTAATTAACTAAAACCTTCCCTAAATTCTTGTATGAATTCTGAAAAGTCATATTAAACCAATATAAATATATTTTTCCGTATGAATTATTCATATAATCAAGATTTATCAAAAAATCTCCTAGATGTTTCAAACCAACTCAAACCCCATTCATGGTTAACAATATATACAACTACAACATTTCATGTAGACCCTTAGTTCCAACATTCCAAAAATATTATTTTTCTGAAATACAATGTATATTTGGTAAAATTAAATATCAAAATAGTTTAGTACTCTCCTAAAGTAATTCTATTACTCTTCTATTTTTATGTATTTTTGATAAATTTAAATTTAATAAAATAATAAACCATTATTAAAATCCAGGTCAACCATAAAAAATATAATTTTAATACATAATAGATGATTGAAAATAGAATACCTCAATTAAAATAACCCACTCTTATGGATAAATAATTCAAAACATGATAATTTGAGAAATCCAATTTTCATACAATTTTCCCCTTTTGATAATTAATCCAATGGATAATAAAATAAAGATAACAATATTCCATGTTAGCATTAAATTAATATGGAGATAGGTGAATTTATGAACCTCTTCATAGTGAGAAAGATGGATGGACACCACATTTGAACTGATTCTTCTAAAATTCATCAGTAGACAAGGATTAGTTAATATGAACTACACTTTTTTACTCATAACAACAAGATATGAAATTATGATCCCTTTCTGCACATCCAATTTTATAAAATTATATTTTATTTCAATATGGTTTACACATTATGGTTGTACTAATTTTTATCTCAATCTCGCTCTTATTATAAAAAGGAACCAACATGGGATGATTAAATTTTTCTCCAAGATAATCCAATATTAGTTTCATCCACTATATTTGGGTAAAATATTTTTTGTTTGAGATGTATTCAATTTCACACACACTAAGACATTCTCTCTATTAATTTTTTCTATTCTATGAAATTCATCTTCTCGTTTCAATTAATAGGCATTCACGTGATTATTTTATATCCACATCATTCTAGATCAAACACAAAAAGAATAGGAATTTAAGATTTTATCATTTCCTAAAAAATATATCAAACCATAATTAATTATTCCTTGAATATACCAAATGGTCACTTTATAATATATTGATATTACTCATTAGGATAGTTTTAAAAATCAGTTGGTAATCATGAATCATATTCTAGATATTACATTTCAACTATGAGGTTCAAAAAACATCCATATATATTTATATATAGTATGATATCAAGTAGTATTTTAAATTCATGCATACAAAGATTTTTTACAACTACAATAGATGTGGAATCCTACTTCCTATCTATAATTTTAAATGTTTTTAGATGATATCATAAACATTCATATCAGAAAAGAAAGGTGAATCCCTACCTTTGAATTATATATATCATGATAACATTTTTAAGCTCATTAGTCAATTAAAATTATAATTCATATTTCATAAAAAATATAAAATATTATTTCAAATTGAACTTTTTATCCCTAAATATGATTTTATCATTATACATATTCACTATAATCTACTATAATTTGGATTATTCCATAGATATGTTATGATCTATGGTGCCTCTTTTAAATCTTAACTTCCCGATAAAATGAATATAATCAACTATAGTATAGCCTAGACTATTTTTTAAAGTAATAAAAAAACATCCCCAACATGTAAACATTTGATTCATCATCACAAATTAAGGAAACAAGGTTTTTATATATAAATCCTCTTAGATTACTCCATTATAAATACTGTATTGAAATCCATTTTATAAATTATAAAATTTAGGTCAATAGACACATATAGAAATAGTGTTATAGATAAACATATTTTAATTGATGGAAAAATGTCTTCCAAATATATACATTTGACATATTTATATCCATTAGACATTATTATTTCCTCTTTTAACCAACCACCATTCCATACTTATGACACATATTTTTGAACACCCATTTTTTTCTAAAGATATTGTGATTTTTTATCCATTTTCCAAGATGAAATAATTTACATTTATCTCTTTAATCATGTAAATAATTCAGGGAATTAATCTATGATTTATCTCTTTAGAATTATTAAAATGATAATGGTATCACATGAGATAATAAAGTAGTCTTATTTACATTCATATTCTTATGAGTATTTTTAGTTTTATATTTATTATAAACAATATTTTATTCATCAACCAATTCTCATTTATTCTTCATTCTGGGTATAGTTTTTTTCTATTTAGTAGATTCTTGATCCATTTATTAATTCATAGAATCCATTTCACACATCATATTGTGTGAGTAAATAAAACTTTTAATAGTTTCATTATATTTTTCAAATGATTCAAATAAACCATGAATTCCAAATTTAATTCCAAATGTTCATCAATAAAATTAACATCATTTTTTCTATGATACTTTTAAAACTATTAAAATCACAAGGAATCTTTAACATTAAAATATTATAATAGTATTATCCATTCATCAATTTCATCACTATAACTTCCTTAATTTCCCTCTTTATTCTAGATGGAGTACATATTTCTAAATACTTTAAAGTGTCTTTGTATTGTAATCCCAACATTCCACATTTCATATAATTTATTTTTATATCTAGGTCATAGTGAATAATAATTTTGTGATTACACCTCTACTTATATTGATTCCTTTATATAGTGTTGAGATATGAAACTTTCGATGAGAAAATTATTTGGTATGTAGTTCAATTATCAATTCTTCCTTTCAACAAAATTATTTATTATTGTGTTCTCATGGAAGAAACTTCACGTTTAATTAAAATATTTCTTATAAAACATTCATCCTTATTAGAGGTGTACTATATTCCATTAACTAATATAAAAACATGATCGTTCATCTAATTTTGTTTTCATCAAAACATATAAATATCTTAGTACAATTATTTACCTGTATTTTTTCTTGTAAGAAGATGATAAAACCCATTATTAAATAATAATCCACAAATAAGATAATATATATGTCAACATTTTTTTGGAATCATTACAAGACTATACATATAAGTGGGAAATAAGTCTAAAACATTTGAAAATATTTTCTTCTTTATCATGCATAGATATCTCACTATTTATCCTTTTAGACAAGCCTCACAAGTATTCTCCCAAACATGAATCAGGTTTGTAATGTTAGATTCATGTTTCAATTTTATAATTTTTCTAAATATATTTGTTATGGATATTAAACATATTTATATATAAAAATTTTGTTTTCTTATACAGACAAATCATTACAAATGTTTTCCTTACCATTAAGTTGATATCAATTTTCAATAGTAATCTAATATTTCATTAATGAATTCACATGTTTAACTTTTATAAGTCACCCATTTAAATTAAATTTTCATATAGGTTTTGTTTCCCAATGTTTACACTCACTAAAAATATTATTTCATAAGACAAATATATAGATAACTTCTATATAATTCAATTCTTTTTCTACTAACCTTATTTTTCTATTTATTTTATAATTAATATTCCATCATTCCCAATGTATAATTTGATATCAATAAATAATTTAACATTAATTAATTGGTTTAATTTTATTGGCGAAGTAGGATGAATTCTCTCTATTAGGAATCTATATTCCACTTTTTTTTACAAGAGTGAAATAAATGTGAATAATGACTTTACAATGTTCTTCCTTTCCTTCCAAGAGATACCCAGTTGAGTTAACACAAAGAATATTCTCTCCTCATTTTTGTCACTATTATTAGTGTGGTCATAATCTACAACATCAAATGGGTAAAAAGAATTCTCTAATGTAATCTTATTGAATTAAAATACATACATTTTCCATCAATTTTCATTGGAATATTATTGATTCCTATACAGCCAGTAAATGATAGGATTCTTAAAAAATATATTTAAATGATATAAATCCGTATTAATTTTTTTGTTTGATATTATATAGGACATGTTATCAATCAACTTATTGAATGATTATGTTTTTCTCTAAAATAGTATTCTTCTTCATTCTAATAATTCTTTATTGCACTGAGATAAACACAAAATTTAAACTTAATAATTAGATTATTTATCATTTGAGTAGATTCATTAGCCAGAAAATTTACTTTTTATTTCTAGCCATCGAGTAGATTATTTTTTTTGCATTCATTGTCTTTTGTAGTTATCAACAATATTTTTTAAATATTCTAATTAAATAAAATCCTCATTTTTTCAATATGAACATGGAGACCAAATAAAATTTTAGAATGTAATTTGTTCTATAATAATTCATCCTTTTATCAACACCTCCTAATACTTGTTAAAACCCATAGAAAAATATTCCATTTAATAAAATAAAAAAATCAATCATATTCTTTAGATAAAAGGATTTTAAATTTTATTTAAATATCATTCACATGGTGATTATGTATCCATTTACGAATTTAACCATTTTAGTTATTTCTTTGATCCATGCATTATGACCACCAATCATAATTGTTTTTTTCTTCGATAATTATGCTGAATGATAAATTTTCAGTTGATAATGATTGATAAGTCGTTTTTTCTTACACTATTTCTATAGAATAGTGATTTTAGGGTCAAGATGTTTTACTTTTTTAGATGTCTATTTCAATAAACAATTTTTTTTTGATTTGATATTCTCCCTCTTACATTTTTATTTTCGTAATTGAGAAACACCCTTTGTTTTTTACTATTATTATATTATTTTAAGAATGATGTTGAATATTTTGGGTTTTTAAATATTTTATTCTCTTTCTCATTATTTTTATTATTTTATTTTCATTTTTATATTCTATATTAAAATGATCAAGAACAATATATTATGTATCTACTAAATTATAAAATAAACTATTCAAATTACCTTTTATATCATTATTTTTTATTGATTAACAATATTATGAATTCATTATTTTTTAAATTATAATATAGTAAGTTTATAAAAATATAACATTTTTTTATTTTTTTAAAGTATAATATCTTATTTTTTTAAACGTGTTCCACATTCAATAAATTTTTCAAGATTAATATATATTTTTTTAAGAGTTCACATCCAAATTAAAAAATATTTAAAATTCTGATGAAATTTTTAGGGAATTAAATGTCCAAGGAAATTGGAATTATTTCGAAGTAATAATATAATAAAAATAAATGCCTTATAAAATTTAAATACATAAAAAATTTAAATTCTTTTCATATTTATAGTCTAATGAAATTAAATTTTTGATGAAATTTATGTTATTGAAAATTTGAATATCACAAATTCTTTTTCAAATATATTACATGATTTTTAAACATGATACCTGATTTTGGAATTCCTTACATAATATTGAAATGTATTATGATTTATATTTTACTTTCATTATTCATATATTACTCTTTTGAATAAAATTAATTTGTGATATTTTCTTAGTTTATAAATGTAATTATTAAAATGTAATATTTTTGAAGATATTTTATGATTTGTTTATAAGATATTGTTTCTTTCCAAGGAGTATTATATATATATATATATATATATGTTTCATTCCTTTTTTGATTAATTTTATGAATGATTAAATAAATATAGATTCTGTGATACGTGGATACTATTTCTAAACACAAATGAATATATCTAAATTTGTAACCCTGAATAATTAAAATGTTGAATGAGAGATAAGAAATATTTGGGAACTAACCATTAGAGGTATTCAATATAAATATTGTTTAAAGGAACAGTAGAAATATTTTTTTGAACAAACTACTGAGACTAAAATTTTGATTTTGTATTCGTGGTTGTCTTCTTTCTAAGATCATTGTGAAGAGATTCATCATTCTAGTACAAATTTATAAAAGCATTGAAGGTGTGAAGATTGTTCAAAACTAATATATATTATTTTTTTATTAACTATTTGGTTTTATTACTTATTCATTTTTATTGAATTACTACTGTAACTATTTCATAATTTTCCCTTACAAAATCATGTATTTTAATTTCAATATCTCTACGATAAAAATTACCTATCTACGTGGTTGTGCTTGTAACTTAAAATGGTGGAGTTTTTTTGGGTGTTAAATCCTTGTAAAAATAAAAATGCTCTTGTTATACCCCCACTAAAGATTGAATGTTGTAATTTTAGTTATGAATATCATAGAAAAATAAGGTTTAGTGGATACAATTTCATTCTTGGAGTAGTGAAAAATGTAGAGTATATGTTGGATCGTTTTTAACAAAAATGCTATATAAATTATTGTGCTTTTGGGTTATGTTTTCACTACACATTAATTTTAATTTTTTTATTTTAATATGATTTTAATAATGTTAATATTTTAAAACAATCAAATTCTGCCCTATGTTTACCTTTCTAATCATTCCAACATGGCTAAATAGTTGGTATCAATGATTATCCATTGAATGTCTACATATTTTTATTATTTAAAATCTTTAAATAATAATTTATATTTATTGTAATTTTTTGGAAAGACAACTATTTTTATTTCCAGTTTAAATTGGAATGATGGTTTTGTAGGATCGAAATAATGATGTAGATGCTCAATATACAAGAGGGGGGTGAATTATACACTTTAAAAATTCTTTTGGAACCTTTAAAGTTAGTTACGAATAACTATGTTTACATTAAGCAACGGAAATGGATAAGTTTAACAAGGTTAAACTTAAGCAAATTCATAACACCTCTAACACCAAAAGAAAACTTGGAAAGAGATTCCGAAAGTAGGTTCCAGAAATTGAAACTTAACAAAAGATTACAAAAAAGAGATTCTACCTTAAAGCGTATAGAATCTAAATGAAACAGAGTACAAGTAACGAAGTATAAGAAAGTTATACTTTCCTTATAATACAAAATACAGCGGAAATAAACGAGTAGAAAAACTACAAGTAACAAGATATAAGTCTTTTAACCCAAAGAGAAGGGTATCCAACAACCTTGGATAATGGTCCCTTGATTTATACTTTCAAGAAATTATGTCTTACCCACACCAGGGTAAGCCCTCGATACAAAGATCGGAGTCTCTGTCTTGCTATCCCCGCAAGCCCTTAACTTCAAGGTAGTTGGCAACCTCTGTCTTCCTCAACAAGGAAGCCCTCGAATTTCAAGGTAGTCGGCACCTCTGTCTTCCTATCCCCGGAAGTCCTCGAATGTAATCACCAACATTCGGAGTCGCATGAAGAAAAAACTGAATGAGCGGTTTAGTACGCACAAGGCATGAAAAGCTTTCTCTCTCTAGAAATCACCTTATCAGCGTGTGGTCTCTAGATTGATCAACTTCTTTTTTTTCAAATGAGCTCCTATTTATAGGTAAGGTCGGCCTCCTTCCCAATGGTCATATTTTCCTTAAAAATCGGAGGGACCTGTACACGTTTCACTTAGCCAACGGTTAGTTTTATAACATAATTGACGACATCGTTTTATAACAAAACAAGTGTAACAGAATGTACGACACTGTTTAAAATCTAACTCAAAAGTTCGGAGTGAAGATTCGGAGTAAATGTTCGGAGTGAGAAAAAAAATATTAAAGAATAGACAAATTAACAACGTAAGCAAGATGAATGTTCGAAGTATAACCAAAATAATTTTCGGAGTCTAAATAAATTCAGAGTGTATAAAACAAAGATGATCAGATTCTGTTTAAAAGATGAATTCAGAATGAGAATTCGGAATGAGAATTCGTAGTGAGAATTCGTTATCGAACTTCATAAGGATTCGTATCCTGAATCTGGAGGAGAACGTAATCAGAGTTCGTATCTGAAATTCGGAGTAGAACTTTATCAGAGTTCATTATCCAGAATTCGGAGTAGAACTTCATTACAGTTCTTTATCCAGAATTCGGAGACTAAAACAGAATGCTTCAAATCAAGGTTTTAAACAATTCCGGGAAAATGGAAATGAATCCGAATCTTATACTTAAGGAAAATATGGATGAAAATATGATAAGGATAATTTTTCTTATAAAAGCAATTTTCCTTATAAAAGAAATTTTTCCTTATAAAAGCAATTTTCATAAAGATAATGTGTTTGTGATTTTCAAAACAAGAAGGAATGGAATGGTCAAAAGGAAAACATTATTAACTCAACAATCTCCCCCTTTTTGGAAAGCACAAGCATCCTTACGAAAAATAAATTCTAAGAAGAAAGAAAAACATTAAGGCTTATCTCTCTTTGCTTTAAGGAAATTGATGAATACGACTAACTCCCCCTTAGGCTTTGAAACTCTAAGGATCGTATTCTAGATTTCCGGAGTGACATTTCATTATGAATAAGAAAGTCTTCTTTAATAAAAAAACTCCCCCTTAGATAAGCTCTTATTAGAGTTCTTTTTCCTTAAGGATCTTTTCCTTCTCCCCCTTTTTGATTTTGAAAAAGAATTCTAGGGAAAGAAATAAATATCTAAGTACCTGAAAAATTAGTAATAATAACAAAATACAAGTAACCAAGATTTTCATTAATTTTAAGGAATGAAGGATACAACAAAAAGATTGGATTTAACTATTTCAGATCTTTTTCCTTCGAAATGAGCCCCTTAAGAATAGTCTTGATCTTCTTTAGGTCTTTATGATCTTCTTCATCTTGCTTCTCTAAGACCACTATTCTTACAGATTGAGCTTCAATATTTTCTTCCTGGGCTTTAAGCTTTTCTTCCTAAGCCTTCAACTTTTCTTCCTGAGCCTTTAATTTCTCTTCAAACTCAATCCGATGATCCCTTTAAAACTTCCAGTTTTGAGAAACGGAATTTAGCTTCCCATTCAGATCTCTAACTTCTTGAATCCGGAAGTTCTTTTCATCTGTCAGCTTCTCTTTAAAAGAAGAAGTCATCTCATTTATCTTCCTGTCCTCAGTCTCAAAGGCATCCTTCACATTGTCTTGGAATTCATCAATGATTCTTATCTCTTCTATGGTTTTCCTCGACCATCTCATCATCCTCTTGCAAGATCTTTTATGGGCTTCATAGCCAACAAGAAAAGATTTGAATTCAGCTTCTATCTCGACACACTTATCCATAACCATGGATACGGAATCTGATT
Source organism: Viscum album (assembly GCA_963277665.1). Classification (NCBI taxonomy): domain Eukaryota; kingdom Viridiplantae; phylum Streptophyta; class Magnoliopsida; order Santalales; family Viscaceae; genus Viscum; species Viscum album. The sequence continues at coordinate 83,398,270 of OY728122.1, forward strand.
TCTGATTCAGAGCATGTTGGAGCATTTGGCATCTTGAATCTATAGTCGAGATGGTCGGAATGCAACCTACTAACATTCTTAAAGATTGAACAACAAAGTCATGTCCCAACGAGGATGACTCCGAATCCGAAACTTTACTTGGAGAATTTTCTTACTTAATAAGCTCTAACATCCTTTTAGACGAATCACCAAATTCTCTTTTCTTTCTTGCCACTGATTTCGGAGTATCAACAAGGAGTTTCTTTCCCTTGTCCTTTTTCGGAATGGATTCTTGATCTGGATTTTTCTTCTCGCTTGTAGATACTTGAATAACATCATCAACAACTTTTTGAACAACATATTCTTCATTCTTATCCTTCTCTGGGGTTACTAACTTAGAGGATTCATCCTCTGAATTTCGGAGTGACAGATGTTCCGAAGGTGACCCCTTATAATCATCTACTTCTTTCAATATATCTCCAGTTTCACCACTTCCTTCAGCAACTGATTCTTCCTCTTCCACTTGCTGAATCTATTCGAGTTGCTCAACATGCTCAGCTCTAATCTCTTCCGGAAAATCAAGGTTTCTTCCTGGAGTCTCAGGTAGAGATTCCAAGAGAAAGATCTCGTAACTGGAATGCTTTCGGATACCATCTCATTAAATTTTAACAAAGCTGGGACTGCCTCATCTTCTGACATCTTCTTCTTGAACTTCTTTTCTTTTGCTTGTTTTACTAATTCATCTTCTGTCCTTTCCTTCAAAGCCTTAGCTTCCGCAAGATCCAATCCGAAGTGCAGATCCCCTTCTTTCCTTTTCTCTTTATCTGCTCTCCACTTCGCAACTACTTCATCAGGATAGGCTTTCTTCTTCTTCGGTTTTGGAGGTGCGGTTTGAACTTCCTTAGATTTAGGATCCTTTACTTCAGATGCAACTTCTTTCAACTTTCATTTCTTTACTGGCTTAGATGATTCCGGTTCAGCAGCCTTCGGAATAGCTTCTTCTTGATTTGGCAAATCAAAGAACTCACCAGTCTCCTTGTTGAAATCCACATCCATCCTCTTAAGAGTATCATCACTTACCAACAAAATTTTGCAAACCCTTGGCTTAGACTTGCACGCCTCCTTGAAAGACTCAAGGCACCGAACTATCAACTTTGATAAAATTTCAGGGTACATTACGATTTGGGCTATGAGATTTCCTTTCTTAACATTCTCAATAGTTATAAGAATGTGCCTCATGAAGTTAAACTTCCTTAGATTTATCAGAAAGTCTAAGATATATATTTCACTCTTCTTTAGACTATCTTTATCACCTTTCCTCGGTACGATAAGACCTTGTACCCACAACTCTAGAATCCGAAAATTTGTAGGCAAGCTAGCAATCTTTGGAGCTTTGTCGTCTGAGAGTACGAGATTTTTCAAAGCTTTTTCCTTGTTAAAGCTTCCTTTAGAATCTGGAAAAATGTGAGATATGAACTCAGCTTCCCCTTCATAGGTCGTCCCTACCAAGCTTGCTGCCTTGGTATAAGAAAGTTTATAAGTCTTTCCATAAGACTTAAAAGAAAATTTATCCCTATTATCTTTCTTATAGAAGGAAACTGTTTCATAGAATTCAACAACTCTAAAAAAACATCATCTTGATTTCCCGGTTTGGACACAACAATATCTTCCCACCCATTCAACTTTATGTTCTTTGAAATAAGATAATCATAGTTGTTGAAGAAATCCGGATGAACCAGCCTTTCTCTGTAAAATAACCATTGTGAAATTGGTTTAGAGGAGGACATTTCTTGAGAAGCTAATTCCACAGACATTCGGGTCAAAAGACTTCTGAGAAGTTTGGAATAGTGAAAGCTGAAGATCGGAATGGCTTTAAAATGGAGAGGTAGATTTTCGAGACGCTGTAGCTTGAAATCGATGTGGGACAACTATTTGGGGACCCCTTTATATAGGCAACGGAAAAAAGGTTCATCTTCCACGGTTGATCGAACGGTTGTGACAATCTGAGATCATATCTGACAGTCAAAAACCAATTCTCATGAAAACATGAATCCGATCTTTTTGAGGTTTTATTAAAACAATGATCTAAGAAAATTATAATCCGAAAACAAAGTATAAGAAAATACCAGTAAGTAAATTATGACTACGAAAACTTGGGTAACGAAATCATACCTTTAAGATTGACTTAGGAGAATTATTGGTAATAGATAACAAAAAAAATGACTACAAAAAATCTTTATTATGAAAAGACATAGTTTCACAAAACTCACTACGAAAAACAAACTCAGTATGGAAAACTCAGTACGGAAAAAAAATCTCATTACAAAATTTGAAAATGAAAAACTCATTATGAAGGATTCGGTACGAAAATTCCATTACGAAAATATAAGTACGAATTTTTCATTCCAGATGTTTTTAATACAAAAATCTCATTCCAGAAGTTTTCTATATGAAAATATCCATTCTGGAAAATTTTTGTTCCGGAAATTAATATTCCGGAATTTTATTTCCGAAAAGTTTGAAAACAAATTTTGAAAAACTTTGTTATTCTAACAATCAAATGTACTCCCCCTATGAAAAGGAGTTTATTGCTGTAAGGAGACTTTTTCAACAGAAAGTTAATTAAGGAGGATTACCTTACGGTTATCATTCCTAACTTCTGTTTAATGTATTCAAATCTATCAGAAGGAAAAGATTTTGTGAAAATATCAGCAAGTTGATCTTTTGTTCTGATAAACTGAAGAATGATATCTCCTTTAAGTGTGTGATCCCTAAGAAAGTGATGTCTAATATCTATGTGTTTTGCATGAGAGTGATGTGCAGGGTTCTTACTGAGGGAAATGGCACTTGTGTTGTCACACAAAATTTGAGTTTTAGTAAAACTAAAGCCATAGTCTGTGAGTGTGTGTTGCATCCACAACACTTGAGCACAACAACTTCCAGCTGCTACATATTCAGCTTCAGCAGTGGAAAGTACTATAGAATGTTGCTTCTTGCAGGACCAAGAAGCTAATGAATCTCCTAAGAAATGACAAGTTCCGGATGTACTTTTTCTATCCATTCTACATCCACCAAAGTCAGCATCAGAAAATCTTTTTAGGATAAAATCATTTCCAGAAGTATAAAATAATCCTAGATCCATGGTTCCCTTAAGGTAGAAAACAATTCTTTGTACTGCCTTTAAATGAGATTCCTTAGGATTGGATTGATATCTTTCACATAAGCATACTGAAAACATTAAGTCCGGTCGACTAGCTGTTAAGTATAGTAGACTTCCAATCATACCTCTAAAAGATGTCTGATATACTGGTTTCCCAGCTTCATCAAGATCTAAAGAGTTTGAGGTACCAATAGGAGTACTTATACTCTTAGTGTTGCCATAACCATACTTTTTAAGAAGATATTTAATATAATAATGTTGAGATATGTAGGTTCCTTCTTGTTTTTGAGAAATATGAAAACCATTGAAAAATATTAACTCACCCATCATACTCATTTCAAACTCAGATTTCATTAGACTTGTAAAAGAGTCGGTCAAAGATTGCTGGGTTGAACCAAATATGATGTCATCAACATAAATTTGAACAGTCAAAACATTTTTATTATCTTTCTTTATAAAAAGGGTTGGATCTGCATTTCCCTTAACATAGTTATTTTGAAGCAAAAATCCATAGAGTCTATCATACCATGCTCGTGGGGCTTGTTTAAGGCCATACAAAGCTTTGGTAAGTCTAAAAACATGATCAGGATATTTTGTATCTTCAAAGCCAGGAGGTTGTTCAACAAAAACTTCCTCTTGAACATAACCGTTAAGAAAAGAAAATTTCACATCCATTTGGAAACGTTTATAATTAAATAATGCTGCAAAGGCAAGTAGAATACGGATAGATTCAAGTCTGGCTACTGGAGCATAGGTTTCTTCATAGTCTATTCCCTCTTGCTGATTATAGCATTTTGCAACAACTCTAGCTTTATTTCTTACTATGACTCCATTTTCATCACATTTATTTCTTAAAACCCATTTTGCTCCAATAACAGAAGTTTCCTTAGGTCTTTCAACCAAGGTCCATACTTTATTCCTTTCGAATTCATTTAGTTCATCTTGCATGGATTTGATCCAATCATCATCACCTAAAGCTTCATCAGTGCTTTTAGGTTCTAATTGGGAAAGAAATGATAGATGTTCTACTTCTTTCCTTAAGTAACTTCTAGTCCTTACAGGTTGATTTACATAACCAATGATACTATCACTAGGATGATTCTTAAGAAACACCGGATTTGGGTTTTGTAAAACCTGTTCATCAATATAGGGTAGAAAGTCTTCTGGGGTAAATGTTTCAGAAGTATCTTTTTGAACATTATCCTTATCAGAAGGTTCTTCTATTAATGGTTGACAATCAGTTTTTGAAAACACATCCGAGGATGTTGGTTGAGGTGGTTTAAAAACAAAAGGATCGGACTCATCAAATTTTACATGTACTGTTTCTTCAATAGTACAGGTATTTTTATTAAAAACTCTATAATCCTTAGAGGTTGTGGAATAACCTAAGAAAATTCCTTCATCACATTTTGGTGCGAATTTATGTAAGTTATCTTTAGTATTTATATTAAATACTTTGCAACCAAAAACCATGAAGTAGGATAGTCTTGGTTTTATACCATTCCATAACTCATAAGGAGTTTTATTAAGAAAAGGTCTAATCAAACTCGATTTATAGTATAACAAGCAGTACTTACAGCTTCAGCCCAGAAATGTCTAGCTATGGAATATTCACTCAAAATGGTTCTAGTTATCTCTTGAAGAATTCTATTTCTTCTCTCTACTACACCATTTTGTTGAGGAGTTCTAGGTGCTGAGAAATTGTGAGTAATACATTTTCTACTACAAAAAGTTTCAAAATACGAATTTTGAAATTCTCCTCCATGATCACTATGAATAGTTTTCAAAGGAAGGTTTTTCTCATTTTTAACTTGAGCTCTAAAACTTTTGAAATAAGAAAAAACATCAGACTTCCTTACTAGAAAATAGACCCAAGTAAATCTATTGTAATCGTCAACTAGAACAAACACATAGTATTTGCCTCCAATACTTCCAGTTTGTGTTGGACCAAAAAGATCCATGTTCACTAACTGTAATGCATCGGTTGTCGAGACTTCACCGGTTGATTTAAAACTAGATTTATTTTTCTTGCCATATTGACAAGGATCACAAACTTTAGAAGAATCAAATCTAAGCTCCGGTAGATCCTTAACTAGTTTCTTCTTAGAGATTTTACATAGGTTCCTAAGATTACAGTGACCTAGTCTTCTATTCCATAACCAGGAATGATCTTTCATTGCACTTAGGCAAGGTAAATCTTGGCTTCTAAGGTCTTATAAGTTCATAGTGTAAACATTCTCTTGCCTATTGGCTGAGAGAATAAATTCTTCCTTGGAATTGTGAACTAAACATTTATCATTCCTAAAATTCACAAGGTAACCTTCATCACATAACTGACTTATGCTAATGAGGTTTTTCTTAAGACCCTTAACAAAAAGAACATTTGAAATCAAGGTTTTACCAAGAAGAACAATATTACCAATACCAGTAATCTCACCCTTAGCATTATCTCTGAAAGTTACCTTTCCTCCTTTCGTTTTAATAATAATTTCAAAATAGATTTTGTTACCATTCATGTGCCGGGAACATCCACTATCCATGTACCATGTATTGTTTCTGGTAGTTTCTTTATTTTCCTGAAATCAAGAATAAAATTAGACTTTCAGAATCCAAACTTTCTTGGATCCGAGATTTTCAGATAATAAAATTTTAGGAACCCACGTATTCTTAGAGAAATAAGCTTTGTGAAATCCTAAAGATTGGGTTTTGTTTAAGGAATAATTCTTTGCCCAGTGACCACCATATTGACACTTGGTACAAAATGGTGCTCTTTGAGGAACAAAATAATTGTTTCTAAAATTTGGTTTTTCATGGGTATAACCAAATCCGGATTTATTTCTTAAAGGTCGTATTTGGGAATACATTTTATCAAAATTTTCTTTACCATTGGTAAAGTTTGATAAACACTTCTTTAAGGAAAAAATTTCGGACTTGAGTTTTACAACCATGTTTTTATCCTCAAAATCATTAGTTTTAGAACTAGATCTAGGCTCGAAAATATTTTTCTTAGAAATTAATTTTTCTAATTCTTTAGAAAGTTGGTTCTTCTCAGAACTTACTTCCTCAAGAGTTTTTGAAATACTTTCAAAATCAAATTTTTTCTTATCAAGATCTTTAGAAAGATCTTGATATCTCTTTTGTAAGAATAAAATTTCTAGAGTTTGCCTTATCAAGTATTTTATTGAGTTTAGAATTCTCAATCTCAATAAGTTCAGCAAACCTAGAGACTTCTTCATAAGTAGGTAAAGTATTTTCTTCATCAGAAGAATTATAATACTTACTATCATTAGAATTTAAAGATACATTGGTCAATGATTTAGCATTTTGTACCTTAGCCATAAAAAAATGATTTTCAATAGGTAATCTGGCTATAAGACAGAGATTCTTCTATCCTGAAGATTCATAATCAGAAGATTCATCTGAAGAGTCACCACCACTGGCACTCCAGGCGTCATTAGCTTTCAAAACATTCTTATCTTTGGCTTTATAATATTTCTTTTTGTTCCTGTCTGAATGTCTTTCTTTCCTTTCTTTCTTTTTGAGCAAAGGGAAATCTGGTCTAATATGTCCATCTCTCTTGCATTCATAACAAGTAACATCTCCATCTTTTCTATCTTTCCTTTCCTTATTCTTATACTTGGATTGGAAATTTCTCTGGCCATCTTTCTTGTTCATCCATCGAGCAAGATTTTATAATTCATTTTCTCATATTTCACTCTCACTAGAATCAGATTGGAAAATAACTTTCTTAGACTTGGATCTGGTTACTCTCTCAGGAGTCTTAGCTTTTATCTGATTTGAAGTTGTTGTAAAAGAAATAGTACCATTTCCATTCTTCTTCTTGATGTTGTCAGCATCACTCTTCATTCTTGTCTCATGTTGGAGAAGAATTCCAAATAACTCATCAAGAGAAATTTGAGTGACCTTCCTGTTCTCATCTATAGCAGTTCTTTTGGATTCTCACTCATTAGTCATAATATCAATTATCTTATCCAAAAGTGTTTCATCATCTAAACCTTTTTATCCCATAGACTGTAGGCTATTTACTATAGTCATAAATCTCTGTTGAACTTTACAAATTGGTTCACCATAAGGAAAGTTGAAGCCATGATATTCGGATCTAAGCATAGCTCTCCTAGTTTCAATCACTTTAGAAGTTCCAAAGTGTGTAACCTCTAACTTCTTCCAGATACAATTGGATACTTCCCAAGAAGAAATTTCGCTATATATATTTCTTGCAATTGAACATAGTAAATTATTGCGTACCTTATAATTGAGTTGATACTCTTGCTTTTCCTGGTTAGTGAAAGTTCTGACTTCCTTATCAGGAATTTTATAATCACCCGTAAGCATAACAAAGTTGTCCACTCCAGTATTGATAATGAAAGTCTTAATTCGATCTCTCTAGTATTCATAGTCATTACCATCAAAGATTGGTGGTCTTGTAGGATTTAGATTATCAATTGAACCAACATTGACTCCTGCCATACTTAGAATAACCTTTGGCACACAAACTTGTTAGTAGAAACAAAATCGTAATAACAAAGTTCGGAATGAGAAAGTTCAGAATGGGAAATTTTGGAATGGGAAAGTGAGCAAGAAAAACTTATACGTGAGTACAAGTATTCCAGAGACCTGCTCTAATACCAATTGTAGGATCCAAATAATGATGTAGATGCTCAATATACAAGAGGGGGTTGAATTGTACACATTAAAAATTCCGTTGGAACCTTTAATGTTAGTTACGAATAACTATGTTTACCTTAAGCAAAGGAAAGAGCTAAGTTTAACAAGGTTAAACTTAAGCAAATTCATAACACCTATAACACCAAAAGAAAACATGGAAAGAGATTCAGAAAGTAGGTTCCGAAAATATGGTTCCGGAAATTGAAACTTAACAAAAGATTACAAAAAGAGATTATACCTTAAAGCGTATAGAATCTAAATGAAACAGAGTACAAGTAAGGAAGTATAAGAAAGTTATACTTTCTTTATAATACAGAATGCAGCAGAAATAAACGAGTAGAAAAACTACAAGTAACAAGATATAAGTCTTTTAACCCAAAGAGAAGGGTATCCAACAACCTCGGATAAAGGTCCCTTGATTTATACTTTCAAGAAAGTCTGTCTTACCCACACCAAGGTAAGCCCTCGATACAAAGATCGGAGTCTCTGTCTTGCTATCCCCGCAAGCCCTCAACTTCAAGGTAGTTAGCAACCTCTGTCTTCTTCAGCAAGGAAGCCCTCGAACTTCAAGGTAGTTGGCACCTCTGTCTTCCTATCCCCGGAAGTCCTCGAATGTAATCAACAACATTCAGAGTCCCATGAAGGAAAAACTGAACGAGCGGTTCAGTACGCACAAGGAATGAAAATCTTTCTCTCTCTAGAAATCACCTTAGCAGCGTGTGGTCTCTAGATTGATCAACTTCTTTTTTTTCAAATGAGCTCTTATTTATAGGTAAGGTCGGCCTCCTTCCCAACGGTCATATTTTCCTTAAAAATCGGAGGGACCTGTACACATGTCACTTAGCCAACGGTTAGTTTTATAACAGAATTGATGACATCGTTTTATAACAAAACAAGTGTAACAGAATGTACGACACCGTTTAAAATCTAACTCAAAAGTTCGGAGTGAAGATTTAGAGTAAATGTTTGGAGAGAGAAAAAAAATATTAAAGAGTAGACAGATTAACAACGTAAGAAAGATGAAAGTTCAAAGTCTAACCAAAATAATTTTCGGAGTCTAAATAAATTCCGAGTGTATAAAACAAAGATGATCAGATTCTGTTTAAAAGGTGAATTCAGAATGAGAATTTGGAATGAGAATTCGTAGTGATAATTCGTTATCGAACTTCATAAGGATTCGTATACTGAATCTGGAGTAGAACTTAATTAGATTTCGTATTCGGAATTCAGAGTAGAACTTTATCAGAGTTCTTTATCCGGAATTCGGAGTAGAACTTCATTACAGTTCTTTATCTAGAATTCGGAGCCTAAAACAGAATGCTTCAAATCAAGGTTTTAAACAATTCCGGGAAAATGGAAATGAATCTGAATCTTATACATAAGAAAAATATGGATGAAAATATGATAAGGATAATTTTTCTTATAAAAGCAATTTTCCTTATAAAAGAAATTTTTCCTTATAAAATCAGTTTTCCTAAAGATAAGGTGTTTGTGATTTTCAAAACAAGAAGGAATGGAAAATTCATAAGGAAAACCTTATTGAATCAACAGGTTTGATTCCAAAAGGAACACCTAATTTAAAAGGAAGTTATTTTTTATACTGACATAAAAGAATTTAATAATTCCATAAGAACCTATGAATTGAAATATAGTCTATCATAGTAAAACTATACAAAATATATGTGTTTGACTCATATTAATTAACTATTAAATAATAGGATGATTTTTTGTAAAATTACAATGGAATGAATAATTTATAGTATTATTTATGGGAAAATTTATTAGTAATTTATAATCCTATAAAATGTGTCAATATAAATGGATAATGCTTCATGTCACACGCTATGTTATTATTAGTCAGAAAATATAACAACAGAAGAAGGTGGTGGGGATTTATTCTATTTTAATAACAATTGAATTATTTATACTTAATCCCCCTATGTGTGGTGGTTTTATATTATTTTCTAAAAATAGATTTTGCATCAAAAATAAAAATAAGAAGAGAACAAAAAAAATTATACTGGTTCAGGTCATGAAGATCTTATAGTACACTATTATAATTCATTCTCTGTGAGCTTGGTGATTTTCACTAAATAGGTCCTTTTACGAGGGACCTCTATGACTAAGTGTAGACCAACGAAACATTACAAAAAAATTGGTTCATTTATAGGTTACCATGATGGCCAAAACATTGTGTATGAAGATGACACGCCAGCATGGTTGATGAAAAGTAGTTGAGACTATATCACAATAAGGTATGTTTTCAGTTGAAAAACAAGTTCATCTCAATGATTCCTCATCAATTTAGAAATTATTGGAAATTTCCTTTGTAAAATTATATCATTATGAAACTACTATTGAAGGGATACATATTGTATAATATCTTCAATGAATTACTAAAACAAATGAATAAATTTTAATAGTATTGGGATGAACGCGCACTAGAATATTAAGACATATATTTCTCCAAAGTGTAATACTGAATGTTTCAAAAAAGGACTATATGTAATTAATAGTAGATATGAATAGAATCAATAGAAATAATATTCATATAAAATCATATAGAAATGTAAAATTGATTCAAATTTCAAGATATTAGAAAATTTAATGTTATTCAACAATATTTTATTCTCTAATTATCTATCAATTTCAATTTAATGTATATGTTGATTATTGTAAAATCACCTCATCATCATTAAATATAAAATATACTAAAAATAAGTTAGAAAAACAATTTTATATTGGTTAAATATTTTCATATTTAACTCTAAATAAATCATGATATTCGGAATTCTCACCATATTTGAATTATGATTTTAAATCCCCACTAGAAATTGTAATTTTCATTGGAAATAAAAATGATTTAAGCCCCTGATTTAAAAAACTTATAATGATATATAAATGATTTTTAAAGATAAATCTATTATAGAAAAACTATTACTAAAATCATAGAAAATATCCTAAATTCAAAATTTTCAGATTAATACTTCTGACAAGGGTATTACTCGGCATACAAAATCATCAAAATTAAGGTTTGAAACATAGGGTTTATTCCAATCATTTGGTTCAAAAACCATATGATTGATACATTAATGTATGGATCCACAAAAATATTTGGTTTCCAACCCATCCATTTTTCATAAACATAGAATTCAAAAGTAGCATTATCTATTGAAATTTAAGTTCCAAAACATAGAATTCATCACATACATAGTGTCTAGAATAGTGATTTAAGACTCCTTAATTATTTCTATAACAATTTGAAAAAAAATAAACATAATTAACTCTAGAAATTAAGAGGTTATAATATAAACATTTCAATAAATATAAATCTAAAATTTAACTAATGTAACTTTTCATTATTATAACAAATAATGGTGTTTTTGAAAATCAATATCAATGAGGAAAAATGAAATTACTAGATAAAAATATACATTTTAAAAAATCTCCCCCATTTTTTATGATAAAAAACCATATAAATATGAACAGAAAACATAGTTTTTAAATACTTGATCAAACTAATAAATTAATATTTAGTAAATCAAGTATATAGTAAATTAAATAGAAATGTTATGTTTTTCAAAATTTTATCCACATTGATGAATAATAGTTAAAAGAAATGTTTTTATCTAAATTTATCCCCCATTTTTTTTAATGAAAAGAAATTATAATAATATATATAATAAATTAATGGTGCAAATAAACAAGTAGTGAATTTCATGTTTATCCAAATATAAATTAGTTATAGAAACAATTATAATTAAATATAATACAATATAAAATAGAATATAAGATGAATGAAAATTGATTATAACTAATATAATTTCATTTCATCAAATTTATCATATTAAAAAAATTTCTTGGAGGTTTTATTATATATGGGTCAAAATAAAGCTATATTTTTTGTTTAGGTTCTTCTGATGATGATTATTAAGTGGTCTTGGAATATAAAACCATCTGGTGCATTGTTTTCAAATCCTCCATTAATATATAAAAATTATAATAGTCCGGCCTACCGATTTATGAATCAACACCTTCTATTATCAAAACACCTTGAAATTTTAAAAAATATTAGCTTAAAAAATTATTATGGGATTCAACTGGATAAACATAATTCTTTAGATTATTGTTCACCTGGTTGATCAAATATCAAACTCTTAGCTTAGCAAAATTCAACTTATAAATTTAATCTAGTTTCTTTTAAATAGATTTTATATTAGAATAATATAACTTTTTATTCCCTAAATTATATCTTTCATGAATGAAAAATGTAGTTAGAGACACGAATATCCTTATCAAATCTAGATGAGTTGTTCCAGTTGAAGAAGAAGCTCTTTGTTGGAATAAATTGGAACTGGTATTCAATAAAAATTCCAAAAAATATAATCAAATATCAAAACATATATTTTGAAACAGATTCACTTATGATCATCTGAACTTGTTCATCCAGCAATATATTAAAATTCTTCAAAATATCTCATTGAGATTTATATTACTTAAAAATATTGAATCTCTACAAAAAAATATTATAACTCTTCTATGAAAATACAAGAACGTCTTATATCTTCAAAAATATTATGATAACTCTAATTTTCATCCATGAATCACATAGTTTCTTCAATCATCTTATTGTAATATTGCATCATACTGAAGGAAAATTAAGGGTATGATCATCAATATTTTAATAATTTTTAGTAGCTGAGGATCTATGATATTGCCTTATATATGGACCTCCAACTCTAAGTAAATAAAATAATTGGACCTTTAAATCGTTGTTATATAGAGATGAAAAATATATATAAACATTAGTATCTTAACCAACTTCAACATTATCATTTCATCCCAAGGAATTAGAAAGATTCGCTATATCATCCACAATTAGATCTACCGTTTTAGCTAAAGGAGTTCTGATATTCTCATAAAAATGAGAATCCATTAAATGTTATTTTTTATTTCATTGAGAAATTTTAAAATTAATTATATGTTGATCTCATTAACTTTCACTTTGAAAAACCTCCTATATTTCATTGAAATCTTTTAATGACTAAAATTTCAAAGACATGTTTATCTAGTATTTCCACAGTAACTACAATTTCTTGATTCATCTCTTCTGTCGTAGAAATTATAACCAACTAAACTAGTTCCCCCTTCTTCCTGATAATAAAAATAGAAAACTTCACTATATATATCATAATATGACACTTAATTTTTATAGGGAGTTTAGTGACTCTACCATTCCTATCATGGATATTATCATCAAAAATTTTCCTTTTACACACATTAATGTTAATATTGGTATCACCAAATGAAGCAACATCCAACCCTCTAACTCTAGAAACTATGGATTCTTCAACTTCCAAAACACCTATTTAAGCTAATCCAACTGGAATAAAACTTATTTTCTCCCCCTAAGCATATTCACCATATGGATATTCATCTTTAGCACCAAAAAGTATTAACTTTCTGATGGTTTTTCCTCTAGAAAAATCCAACTTTTATTAGTATACCATAAGAGTGATTATTAAAATGATGAAATATTCTTTTTTTCGATGTCATAGATTATTCCAGTCATATAAATAAATATAGAAACTATTATTCTATAAAGATAGAATGAGTCATGTGGATTTATTTTAGAAGAATAGTATATATATCACAACATAAATCTACTATGATTAAATTTTATTTCTCCCAATATTAAGAACATCAAATATGTATTAGGAAAAAGAATTTTCTAAAACATTGATATTATGTCCAGTACTAAAGTATAAATAAAAATATCTAAATTTGTTATCTTCCAATAGATCATTCATAAACATATTTATAATTTGGGAGGTTTGAACTCAAAAAGATATTATTTACATTAAATAATGGAAAAAATCCCTGATTGACTTTAAACTGATGTAAAAATCACCTAGACATAGGCATTCAAAAATAATATAAATACCAACCATAGATATAAAGTATTAATTATTATATAACACTAAAAAAATTAATTCATCTAAATATAGGAAACATAACATGGAATTATTGTAAAAATATTTCACATCCTTTTCAAAATTATACTCCATATTATATCTTTTGAATATATAAACCAATCATTGAATTCATAGGTCTTTCTTTAGTATGAGTTTCATCTGGCACAATCCTTTGAGATCTTCCGCTTTTCCATGGTGAATTATTCTCTCTAAAATGTAAAGCCTCTGCCAATTTGAACTAATTATACCATCTTTATCAATTCTCTTTGTTAATTGAAATGATAAAATCTAAAGGTGTTAGTTTAAAAAATTAGGCCTCGATAGGATTTTAGAGATCAAGAGTTTGAGAGCGTTTGAGATAAATGGTAGGAGATTAATGGGCTCTAATTTTATAGATTCTATTGATGTTTTAGTTTCTCGATCCAAAATTTTCATTTTAATCATTTGTGATTTTTAAAATTGAAAATACAATTTCATTACAAATAAAATATAAAAAAAATAGAATTAATTTTTTTAATAAATGTATAAACATCATAAATTAAAATAAAAGGGAAAAATAAAAAATATATTTTTAAAATACTACAATGAAGAATCAAGATAATTAACTGTATTAAGTAAATTTATACTAAGCTACCCCCCCTTAATATAATCAAAACAAATAGTGAGAAGTTATTTAAGGAAAATATATGCAAGATGATACTCAGTATTTATATATTCTAAAGATATATTCCCTTTCTTGTAAATATCTCATATAAAATGATGCTTAAGATTAATATTCATAATCATATAAAAAATCATAGGATTATGAAAAATATTAATACCACTGGTATATGACATAAAATATAAATATTAATAAGTTAAATTCTAAGGTATAAAATGTTTTACATCATCCAAAACACTTGTGAATAAAATATACTAGTATAAATATAGCCTATATCTATAGTTGCTAATGAAACTAAATTTTTCTTCTTAATGGAAAACAACTAAGGATTTTATAAAAAAATTATAATTACCAAAGGTAATAGTTCTTTTTAGTCTACACCCACTAAAATAAAAATATAAATATGAAATTAAATTATAAATATAAGTTTTTAGAGAAACTAAATATAGGAAATAGTTCTTATAAATACCTAAAAATTATTTTAATGGTTGTAAGATGGAATTCCATTTTGTTTTGAATGAAATATTTCTCCTCAAAAAACTGAAAACATAATTTATGAATACTAGCCAAAAGATATATAAAACTACCAATCATACCACTATGTACGTTTTAATTGTATGATTTTCCGACATCATCCCAATCAATTTTTACATTAGTAAAAATAGGATTTTAATAAGTATAAGTCTTACCATTTTCAAGTCCAATATATTTTAATAAAACAATAATTTATGTTCGTTGATTCAAAAAAATTACAATTTTTTGATTAAGTTAAAAAGCAAGAGGGAAATTCAAATCTCCAATCATTAAAATTTGTAAATACGTAGAAATTCCATATAATTTTTTATATGGTATTATTACAAGACTGCAAAAATTGACGACATGTGAGTATGAGGCCCGAAGAGCCCAAATTGTAATTTTGAACTTTTTTAGGGTATGTTCAGTAAACGTGTGAGCGGGAATTTCTATATTTTTAAATAGTGCTCAGATTTAAAATCTAAGGGCACCATTGAATTTACATCATCGAGATTCACTTAGAAAAACCTTAACCTTTACTGGAAAGGGTCGGATGAAAAAGTAAATTTTTGGACATTTCAAAAAAAAAAGATAATAAAATAACTATTGAGTTGTTTTATTCACTTCCTACCATTGAGTGACAGATAGAAGGATCATAGTGTAATACCAAGAATTAAAAAAGATACTTTTAATGACTTGATACTCTCGTTGTGTAACCACAACGGTCATGTTTTAATAAGTTCATTAATTAGGATTCATTAATGAATCATAATAATTAACCAACATGGGGGTTAATTTATTTTATTTAGTCCAACCACTGGCATGGGATTTGGGGACCTACGAGAAGAACCTCTGACAAAATGTCGATGACTTCATCCTCTAACAAAGAACAATGTTTTGAAGATGCTCGTTGAGGAATCGATCTGGAGGTCTATGAACGATGAACGACAATGCACGTAGATCTTCTTCTTCTTCTGCAAGTGAACCCAATGTGTTAATGGTAGGGGGTTTATGAGTTTAACATTTCTCCTTTCCCATTATTGACAAATACAATGAATGTAGACCAACAAACTAACGTGTTGATCCGCATTTTGTTCTTTATTACGAGAGGTTGATACAGGGTTTTTTTTGGGGGTTTTATTGATTATTATTCTTCCCCATGTTTAAAACACTATTGCAGAGGACGCAAGCCGAACGGAAAAACTCCTAGAGCCTCCTTCAATGTCAGTTCTGATGTGTTCTTCGCATGAGACTGAGTAATATTGAGACAAGATGAAACCAAGAGACACTGTAAAGATGATGTCCCAAGAGGCCCATTGGCACAGATTAAAATGCAATCAGACCACTGATGCTTAATCGGTTTCCCTGAGGAAGCACCGTCGACACGAAACCCTCAGCATGACGACACCGGCGACCAGAAGTGGCGATAGGCTCTCACCGATTGCAAGAGGGCGGCGGTGCTGGTAGGCACCGCGGCGGAAAGTCGGTGGCCTACCATTGTCATCTGCATTGGAGGAGGGGGGTGGGCCACGACGGCACCCCATGGAGAAGGCGACGTGGCTTCGGCCACATCAGAGGTAGACCCACGTAGTGGGTCCCACCATAGACCGGTCATATGGAGGGGTGACGCCCTCCTGGAGCCGCCGGATAGAGAACCCAAATGGACCGGGTCTATTTGGGAGGGGAGTGGACCCCACACCCAGCTGGCGGGCCACACCCATCTAGCAGATCGGGCCCGTCTTGCGGCCTGGCGGGTCGGGCCAATGCCACGGCCTAGTGGGCTAGGCCCAACCAGTTCGGCTTAAGGCCAACAAGTTGGGTCGGGTCAACCCAAATCATGTCAGGTTGGCCGAGACCTGCTTGGGTCGGGTCATTCCGACAGGGTCAGACCGGACCAGAACCCAATCTATCACAATTTTTCGTAAAGGACCATAACTTCTAAACTAGATGACTATTTGAAAAACCGTCTATGGTGACCGAAATCTTAGTATGAGGCGGTCCATTTTAGATACTCTACTTGGGCTTGGAGAAAGTTAAAGTATGGAAGAGTTGGATCAAACTCGAATCTAACAGGGCCCTTGGTACTAAAATGCATATAACTTACATATCAGGTGTCTGATTGACGCGCTATCTATTGCGTTGGGCCCCTTATGACATGGTGGTTATTTGGGTTACATCACAGTGGGAGTTCATGGTTGTTGAGGTATGACCTATGACTTTAGGTGCATAATCTATGGAACTTAAGTGCACCAAGTGCGGGAATCCTGTGGTTGGATATCAAGTGAAGAGAGACCCTTTGTGGAACAGAATCAGAGCGACCCTGTGTGAATCTATGACTTAAGACCTTGTATAGATCAGATATAGAATGAATTATTCATGTTTAAGTAGTGGAACTTCTCAATAGAATAATATTATTTATCTTTACGACTAATCATCATTATTTCTGTTCTTTAGTTTATATAAATGGTGTGATCTGTCTTTTACATCTGCTTTGTGAGTGGGATCATGCTTTGTGTTTTTTCCTTTGTGGGATTATAGGAGACCTCCGGGGATCTCAGGGTCCATACAGGGTATCATTATAGTCACCCCTACATGGGCTTCTCCCACACCTTGGTGTGTCTTATGCAGATGATGGATAACTTTGACCAAGATTTGGGAGTCAGGACTAGATGGTGCATGGAGGTGACCGGTTGGCATGGGGAGCCACATTGATGAGATGTACCTAACCTTGATGTAGGATCCTTATAAGGCGGCCTCAGGAGATATTTTTCCCCTTTTTCTGTACTTTTCTTTAGCTGGGATTGTATACTAGCCCATTCTGCTTCAGTTCACACTTTTTTACATTTAGAAGTTATACTTTGCAAGTTGCTCTTGTTGTGTACCTGGTCTGTGTGTTTGCAGGTTTAAAGAAAATGCCTTCCAATTTTATGGATACACCATTCTGGTTCTAGTCTCCAACCCCTGGCTTATGGAAGGTGGGCTTGGGGTAGTCACGACTAAAGCCTCGAGAGACGGGTCATGAAAAAGTGGTATCATAGTAGTCGGTTATACCGAAGAACTAAGACTCTAATCTTTGCAATGGGTAAATAGTGTTAATTGTTTTGAGTACGGTTTTTAGTTCAGAGAGTCTAGTGTTGGTGCGGTGGCCAACGTATCCATACACTGGTTTCCTAAGTTCTGATTTCCGACTCATTACAAGAAAACACTACTTGCGTGTGTTTTAGAAATGTTTTTATTTTGATCTCTTTTGAGTTGGCTCGCCAGGTATAACTTATTGACCGTGTAACATCTATTTCTTTACATAATGCCACCATGTAGACATCTAACCAAGATTCCAAAGAGAGTTTGTGATGACATCCCATTGAGATATGAGTCTTCGATGGAGGGACCTCTTACGGCGGTGCTACTTTTGGGTGGTGTACCAGCTGCACCACTACTCATAGAGAAGCAGTTTCCACCAGCCCCAGTAGTTGATAGTGCATGGTAACTTATACCATTGCAAGAGTTATAGTTGTAGAGGCCTCCATGGTTTATAGGTGATATGGATCCACAAGTGGCTGACGACTGGCTAGAGGCTGTGGATAAAGTTTGACTCCTAGTTAAGACACCAACATATCATATTGTAATACATGCAGCTAGTCTCTTCCAGGGAACAACAAGGAGATGGTGGAGCCTGATGCTCCAGTTGCACGATGAGGTAACCCTCACACGGTTGGACTTAGAGAGCCTCTTCAGTATGGATTTATTACTAGTTACACTACACTCTATGCGTATTTAGGAGCTATTGCACTTACAATAGAGCATCCTGATAGTGGCCCAGTACTCGATGAGATTCACTGATCTCTCTCACTACTCTACCAACATGGTATGAGACCCTTTTTGGGGATCGAACCTTGGTGCAGGGTCTCTGATGGGAATTAGAGTGTCGGTGAGATAAATCAACATTCCGATGTAGGCTGGAGTGCTTGAGCGAGCACTTCTGGTGGAGAGCTTCCTAGATGAGCAGGCACCAACAATGAGAGCCACCGCCGTACGACACGTAGCCGAGTCATATGAGGTAGGCAGTAGGCATATGACATGGAGGTCCTTGAAGGAAAGACCATATGGTGGAAGACCCTAAGATGTAGGGTCGGAGGTGTGGAGCTCACAAGATTGTAGAGGTTAGCAGATGAGTGGAATGTGCTACTCGTGTGGTGAGCAGGGTCACATGGCTCATGACTGCCCGACCCGCCACACCAACGATCAACATACTGTCAAGGGATCTCAAAGGGAGAGGCATAGATTCAAGCGAGGAGGTCCACATGGTAGATGACATGGTAGATGAGTTGTCCATGCATCAGGTGGTGGGAGGCAATTTGAGGTTCTTCCACCCCCAACTCCTGGTGGTCCACCCCGACCTCAAGGAACAGGTGGACCGGAATGAGCTCAACTTTAGGAAGATGAGTCCTACAACCACATCTCTCTATAGATGATACGAGGTACAATTTGTGTCTATTCCACCCTAGCTGCATTTATTATAGACATAAGTGCCAATCACTTTTCTGTTTCACTGGAATTCGTTCGGAACATGGCGATTCTGACCGATCCATTGGCTCAATCCTTATGTTTAGAGACTCCTGCAAGATAAGATTCAATGATTAAAAATTGGTTCAATCTATGAGAGCTTTCTCTAGGAGGTGAGTTCTTCGACGAGGATTTATTAGTAGCATCTTCGAGGACTTACGATTCCATCTTAGGTATGGAATGGCTATTTTTAATCCACGCTCAGTTCGATTGTTTTATGCACAAAGATCAGTGTGTCTATGAAGATAGAATTAGGTTTTCCTACACCAGAGAAAATGGAACCTTTGCAGCTCAGGATGAACTTTCACAGAGTAAGGTGCAGCAGATCACTCATCAGTTGTCTAGCCTTACCCTCAGATTAGTTTACGAGAGGAGTCCGAGCTATCCTGTAGTGGTGGACCAGTATATTGATGTATTTTCGGTGGATTTTCTAGTACTACCTCCACATAGAGAGGTATAATTATACATTGACATGTACCATAGGAAGACACTGATATCTACACCAGCATATTGGATGGATCCCACAGAGCTTTTTGAGGTGAGGGTACAGCAGGAGGACTTGCAGAGGAAGGGGTTTATATGTCCCAGTGTTTCTCCATGGGCGGCCCTGATTTTTTTTTCTAAGAAGGAAGATAAGAGTTTGGGGATTCGCATGGACTATCGGCACATGAACTAAGTGACCATGAAGAATAAGTATCCACTCTTGAGGATTGATGATCTCTTCAATCGATTAAATGGAGATTGATGGTTTTCGAAGATAGACCTCAGATCAGGAAATCACCATCTTAGGGTACCAGATGGGGATGTCTGAAGACGACATTCGGCTGCCGGTATGGCCACTACGAGTTCGTAGTGATGCCTTTCGATGTGACCAACGCCCCATCAGAGTTCATAGGAATTATAAATAGGTTCCTCCAGACTTACCACAATCTCTTCATGGTGGTCTTCATTGACAACATATTAGTGTACTTAGCGTCATAGGAGGATCCCACCTCTCATCTTCATATAGTTCCGGATAAACTCTGAGAGAACCAACTTTATGGTAATCTCTCGAAGTTCTAGTTCTAGATTAGAAAGTCCACTTTCTGGGTAACATTATCTTGGAGGATAGAGTTTCAGTGGATCCGATGAAGATAGAGGCAGTGATTGCTTGGGAGACACCCAAGAGTTTGGTCAAGGTGAAGAGTTTCCTGGGATTGGCATGGTACTACCGGAGGTTCATACCTGAATTTTCTAGAGTAGAAACACCCTTGTTAGCTTTGACAAAGAAAGTACAACCTTTCTTGTGGATAGGGAGATGCCAGCAGAGTTTCCAGTAGCTAAGGAAGATACTGAAGAGTGCCCCATCTTGAGGCTACCAGAAGAGGCCATTGGGTATGTAGTCTTCTATGACACATCAGGGGCATGAATTGGATGTGTCCTGATGCAGGAGTGAGCGGTGATCACCTACTGCTCACGATAGTTGGTAAAACATGAGAAGAACTATGCTACATTTGGCATGGAGTTAGCAGTATTGGTCTTTTCCATGAAGAAATGATGGCACTACTTGATGGGTGAACAAGTTATTGTCTACTATGATCACAAGAGTCACAGGTATATCTTCTCACAGAAGGACCAGAACCTAAGACAATGGTGATGGCATGAGTTCCTCTAGGACTATGACATTGAGATAGTCTACAATCCTTGGAAGGGGAACATGGTGGCAGATGCACTCAGCAGGAGGTCTGGTTTATAATTGTTGAGTGATGCGACAGAGGAGGTAGCCGCGTTGTAGTTATCCTTCTTGGAAAGTGATAGATAAGCTTACCTAGAGTATATGAAAGTCACTCCCCTACTCCTTTAGAAGTCAGGGAGGCACAACTTGGGGTGTGGACTAAGACACCCGACGTGCTTATATATCATCAGGACAAGCTCCTAAAGGATTTTCTGAAGGTGAGGAGCACGCTATCCTTTTCAGAGGACACACCATGTTACCAATGACGCTACAAGAGGAGGTGTTGAGGGAGTTCCACAAGTCCCTTTTGGTAGTACATCCTAGTGTGGAGAAGATGTACCAAGATCTCCTACGTTAGTACTCGTGGCCAGGGATAAAGAAATAAGTTGAGAAGTTTGTTTCATGATGCCTCACTTGTCAGCAAGTGAAGGCCGAACATCAGGTTCCAGCAGGATTAGCATAACCACTTGAGGATCCAGAATGGAAGTGGTATGGAATCTCCATGGACTTTGTGACATGATTACCACGTATGTCTAGGGGCCATGATTCCATCTGGGTAATCGTTGACCGACTCACCTAGTCGGCCCACTTCCTACCCATCTGAGAGTAGGGATCAGTAGAAGGCATGGTACACCTCTACGTACATGACACAATATTTCTTCCTGGGGTGCCATCGATGATCGTCTGAAATAATGATGATAGTTTTACATCCCAGTTGTGGAAGGGATTGGAGGAGGTGTTCGGGACTCAACTATGCTTGAGCACCACCTTTCATCCTTAGACAGATGGTCAGATGGAGTGGACCATACAGACGCTTGTGGAAATGTTCCACACTAGCATCCTTGATTTTGGCTGCAGTTGGGAGGATCACTTTCCTTTGGTGGAGTTTACATACAAAAACAGTTATCACTCCACCATCGACATGACACAATTTGAGGGCTTGTACGATCGACCATGCAGATCACCTCTATATTGGCCAGACATAGGGAATTAAGTACTTATGCTTCCAAAGATGGTATGGGCTACCACTGAGAAGGTACAGATCATTTAAGAGAAGATGAAGATTGCACAGAGCATCAAGAAGTCTTATGTTGACCGATGATGGAGACCCCTGGATTTTGAGTTGGGAAGTCATGTTTTCCTTCAGGTCTCACCTCGATGAGGTTTGCAGAGATTTAGCCAGGGAAGCAAGCTATATCTGAGGTTCATCGGACCATTCCATATTTTTAGCAGAGTTGGAGAGGTGGTGTACCACCTAGATGTTCCCCTACAAATTCACATGGTGCACGATGTTTTCCACGTGACTCAACTGAGGAGATATGTGTATGATCCATCGCACGTCATCGACTGGGGAGAGATAGACATTAAAGATGGGGCGACATTCACGAAGTACCCGATAGATAAAGAAGATCATCAAGATTGTGTCCTATGGGGGGGGTGGATTCCTCTGGTGTGAGTTCGATGGAATCACAGGAACCTCCAAGAGAGCCCAAGGAAGCCGTAGGCTTAGATTCGTGCTCAGTACCCCCCATTTGTTTTCGTAGCCTTTGTTGTGGCTTTCAGGGACATAAATCTATAAGGTGGGGGAACGTAAGTACCTAGACATTATATATCTTTTTTAATTATATGGAATTATTACAAGACTATAAAAATTGATGGCACGTGATTCTAAGACCCAAAGAGTTTGTGATGAAATATTAAACTTTTTTTATGGTACATTCAGTAAACGTTCGGGTGGGAATTTCTATCGTTTGAACTGGTTCTTGGATTGCAAATACAAGGGAACCGTTGAATTCATTGTACCAGGATTCACATAGGCAAAGCATAACTTTGATTAGAACGTGTCGGACGAAAATGTTAATTTTTGGACTTTAAAAAAAATGATAATAAAATAACTCTTGAGTTATTTTATTCTCTTCCCTCCCTTGATTGATGGATGGCAGGACCGTAGTGTAACGTCAGGCACTAAATAAGATACTTTTAATGACATGATCCCCTCGTTGTGTAACCACAACTCTTGTGGTTTAATAAGTTCCTTAATTAGGATTCATTAATGAATCATAATAATGAACCAATGTGGGGGTTAATTTATTTTAATTAACGAATCCATTGGAATGTGATTTGGGGAAAGACGAGAGGAACCTATGACGAAATGTTGACGATGTCAACCTCCAACGATGATCGATGTTTTGACGACACCCATTGAGGAATCGATCTGGAGGCTGATGAATTAAGAATGACAACACATGAAAATATTCTTCTTCTTCTGCAAGCGAACAAAAAGTGTTCAAGGTAGGGGGTTTATGAGTTTTACTTTTCTCCTTTCCCGTTTTTGGAAAATACAACGAACATGGACCAACCAACTAACGGGTTGATCCAACTTTTGTTCTTTATTGAGGGATCTTGATGCGGGGTTTCATTATGGGGTTTAATTGATTATTATTCTTCCCCATTTTTAAAATTCTAATGCGGAGGGCGTGGGCTGAACCAAACAAAGCACAGACCCTCCGCTAATCTCAGTTTTGATGCGTTCTTCAGGGGTGACCGAGCTATACAAAGGTAAGATGAAACAGAGGGCCACACGGTAAAGATGGAATCCTAGGAGGCCCATAGGCGCAGATTGGATTTAAATTGGACCACTGGAGCTTCACCGGTGGCCCATGGAAGCACCATCGGTGTGACACCACCGATGGAGGTGGCCAACTCTTGTCGGTCGTGAGAGGGTGGCGGCACCCACAGGTGCCATGGCAGATAGGCGGCGGCCGACTATTGTCTGCCTCATTGGAGGAAGGAAGTGCACCACGGTGGTGGAAGAATTGCATCCGCGGGTCCCTCCATTCACTGGTCCACCGGACCAGTCAGCTGGAGGGGTCACGCCAGACTGGCGTCGCAGGTTGGAGAACCTGAATAGACCACGTCTGTTCGGGAGGGGAGCAGACCCTTCTCCCAGCTAGTGGGCCACACCCAGCTGGCTGGCCGCACCCAGCCAGTGGGTCAGGCTAGTCTCGTGGCCCGGCGGGCCATGCCCAACCATGTGGGTCGGGCCTGTCCAGCGGCCCAGAGTGTCGGGCCCTGCCTGTTTGGTCTGGGCCCAGAGGGTTAGGTCGGGTCAACCCTGATCGGATCGGTTTGGCCAAGACGGGGTGGGATCGACCCAGATCGGGTCGGGTCCACCCATATAGGGTCAGGTCGGTCTGACCATGTTCTACCGGACCCGGATCCTATCTAACCCAGTTTCTCTTAAAGGGCCATAACTTATTAACTGGACATTCATTTGATGAACCATCTGTGGTGTAGGAACACTTAAGAGGAGACTGTCCTTTTGAGGTATTCCACCTGTGTTTTGGAGAAAGTTGGAGTATAGCCACTTGGGATCGAACTCAAAACCAACGGGGCCCTTAGTACTAAAATTTACATACCATGCAGACCGGGCATCCTATTGACACGTCATTTATTGTGTTGTAACGCTTCTGACATGGTAGTTCTTCAGGTTACTTCTTTACTGGACTTTGTGGATATTGAGGTGTGACTGCTAACTTGAGGAGAAGAATCTAAGGAACTCAAGTGCACCAAGTGAGGGAATCTTATGGTCAGATGTCAAGTGAAGAGAGACCCTTTGTAAATCAGGGTCTTATAATCCTGTATGGATTGACGACTTAAGACCTTGTGCGGATCAAAGACTAAAAAACCTATGTGGATTGATGAGTTATGACCATGTGTGTCTCAATAGTACCATGACACGAGGAGGACCATCCTTAGAGCGGCCCGTCGTGGATCAATGGATTACGACCATATGTGGATTGACGACATACAACCCTGTGTGGATCAGTGACTTATGACCATCTATGTATCAGCTATAGAATTAATTCTTCATAGTTCAGTAGTGGAACATCTCAACAGAATAATATGATTTATCTTTATGACAAATCATCCGTATTTCTGTTCATTAAGTTATATACCTAGTGTGAATAATATTTTACTTGTGCTTTGTGATTGAGATCATGCTTTGTGGTTTTTCTTTTGTGGATTTTTGGGAGACCTTCAGGGGTATTGCAGTCCCTATAAGTTATCATTATACTCACCCCTACGCTGTCTTTGCCCGCACCTTGATGTGTCTTGTGCAGATGAAGAACATCCTTGATTGAGATTTGGGATCCAGGACTAGACGGTGCACGGAGGTGACCAGTTGACGTGGAGAGCCATAGTGACGAGTTGTACCATCCTTCATGTAGGATCCTTGGTGGATGACCTCAGGGGCTGTTTTGTTCACTTTTTCTGAACATTCCTTTAGTTGTGTTCGTATACTGGCCCATTATACTACAGTTCACACTTTTTTACTTTTAGTAGTTATATTTCGTGGTTTTCTCTTGTTGTGTACCTGGTTTGTGTGTTTTCATGTTTAAAAGAAATGCCTTCACATTTTAGGGATACACCATTCTGGGGCTATTTGCCTACCCCAGGGCTATGGAAGGTGGGCTTTGGGTAGTAACGACATGGGCCTCAAGGGATGGGTCATGACAAAATTACTAATTAATTTTTTTATGATTTGAAAATTCATTAACGATATTTTTATTATTTAAATGAAAAATCATCTACAAATATTTTTACTAAAATTAATAAGAATAAGATTTATAACTAAAAAATGTATGATATTCTAATACTACGGAAAGCCCAATTTTCATAATAAAATAACACAATCATTCATATAAAGATATTGGTTCTTGTTTAAGGATATAATTATCTTTGGAAAGAGTAAAAAATTTATTTGATAGGTGGAGATTTTCAAACTAATGATTTCTACCCATATAAACATCCTCCATTAAATAAGCATTGAAAAATAATATGTAACATCAATCTAATATAAATTAAAATTAATAAGAGATGAAATGTGCAACATTATTCTATTAGCTTCTAGTCTAGTAATTGAAGTAGAAGTTTCATCCTAATCTAGTCCTTCCTCCTAGTTGTAACTTTTATAATCGACTCTAGCCTTATTCATAATGATTATTACTTGATCATCTTGATTATTTATAAAAAACCCATTTAGTTTATATATTTTGATGGTTTCATGGCCTATTAACTAATTCCCAATCATTATTTCTCATTATGTTGTTTAGTTCTTCCAATATAGCTATCATCAAACTTTAATTATGTGAGGATTCTTTTAAATATTTATGATCAGATTGGGAAATAAAATTATATAACTCATGTATATTTTATACATTCCTTATAGTTTTAACTCCTCCAACTTGGTATATTATGACAGTCTCTAAAGAATGATCCTTTAAAATTCTCATATTTCTAGGTAGGAATATTTCCGGATCCTTATACTCATGTTCTTCTAAACATGATTGAATATCATCATATTATAATTTTTTTACAATAAATAATAAAAGTATTTAAGTCACATGTTGTCTAAAAAATCGATGATTTCATTTATTTGATTTTTTATGATAAAATGGATCACTTTTTTCAAACATCACATGAATAGATTCATCAAATATTACAAATATTTTTATTAAAAAGTCTCAAAATATTTAGAAATTGTTTAATATGCATCTAAAATAGATTTATTAGTTATTGGATAAAACATACCATGGTTTTATATCATTTTAAAGATATAAAAAATATGTCCAAAATCATTAAATTATCCAACTGTAGGTTTATTTTATTCCATTACTTATAGGGTGAATGTTATGAAAGGGACTTATTCAAAGTATATACAATATTTTCCTTAATATATTTATAGAATATTCCATAAAATATATATTATAGCCATATTAATTTAACATGGTTCTTTCCATCTGTCGAATAGTCATATTCTTTATTTCTACAATTCTATTGTTGAGGTGTTCATGGAGTAGATAATGTTTTTTTAATACCTTTAACATCTCTGTAACAGTATGAAAGGTGCATAATTATAATTGTCATGGTTATTCTTTTTCATTTTCTAGGTATGGATGGGAATGAATTGGGAGGATACCAATAATGATGAAGTCAACGATTTATTGGACTCTCAGCTTTAACCAGCCTTTTATGCAGGCTACTAGATGGTTATACGCCATGTAACTTGGATACATGATGTGTAATGGACACTAAATGCCTATTGTGACAATGTTCATGTCGTGAGAAGATTCACAATATGAAATGGTTCACATCATAACAAGCATATACTCATCGTGTGTCATTTTAATTGACATGTTTTCATTTAGAGCTATGCATTTTTCTACTGTTCTGAAAGATAACTATTTCACAATGTGTAGTGGGATTACTTGTCATGTAACAACATAAATGAATATTTTAAATAGGTTTCATGACTGATATATATTTTCACCTCTTCTCTATTTTCATTTCCCTTGACTAAAATCCTTCCCTTGGCAATCTTAAAGCTCTCCAACCCTTGTGGATCCTCTCGTTCACCATTGTACCATTTTTGCATTGGTAGTGTGATTCCTGGGTAAGATTTAACCCCCTCGGGCTTGAAATGATGGGTATTCTGAAAGATATTTAAAACTGGTCCTGCCATAGAGGCCATATAATCTGCCACCTTATTCCCCTCCATCCACGTGTGGGTCACCTATATATTTTTGTTGAGGAAGTTTTTTCACTTTATGACTGTAGAGGATATAGACCAAGGGTTTTCACGTTTTCCATGCCGGGCCTCATGGAGGATCAAAGAATCTTTCTCTAATTGGGTAATCTCCAGGTTCTTCCAGTTGCAAAGGGATAACCATGTCCGTATAGCTCTCGCCTCCACCAGAAGGGGGCCACCAAAACCATATGTCTCAGAAAAGGCCAGAATTACAGTCCCCTGCATGTCTCACACCACACCCCCTCCTCTCATTTTTTTCCAGAATACAAGATCCATCCATGTTAAGCTTGTATCATGTTGTCAGGGGTTCCCAGCATACCCATTAACCCACTGGTTTGTTGGAGACATGGGCATGCATGGGCCAACCATTGAGAAGGTTCAGCAGAGGGCCATCACACCATTCCATGAAGAGGGAGGACATGTCGATCAATAGGTTCTTTGTGTGCACTATGATAGCCCTTTATGTTGGGTTGGTTCCCTCAATCCTGGCTTGGTATTGGGCCTACCATTAACACCATTAGGCGACACTAAATATGATGGGCCTTGGCATTCTTACAGGACCCTCCTTGTTGTTTCCATGGAACCATCTATCCAGGAATGAGTTACCCTCGTGAGTATGATCGACAATCATAGCGTTTCCACCAAATAATAACCAGACTGCCTGAGCCTAATCGGCTTTAAATAACAGATGGTTCGTACTTTCCTCCCGGGGGTGGCTTCAACTTTGGCATTGTGAGACCATGTTAATACCCACTTTCTTAATATTCTCATCAGTTTCCACAACCTATCTTCTTATTCTCCAGGTAATGAAATTATACTTTGATGGAATCCTTTTGCACCATATCGTGTCATTCTAATTATCACAGTGATCCTACTCGAACTGACGCTTCTGAAATTCCCTAGTGGTAAAAGCTCTCGGGGAAGAATTAGTGAATATACATTTGTCAGCCTCTGAGCATAGAACTATAGAGTTGAAGTTTTCCTGCAGCTCCTAATCCAGAAAAACATGGCAGAATGAAGGACAGAGACTCGCTTCCCTAAATGAGATCGCAGGGGAAGGGAATCCAGGAAATTAGATAATAGTGCCTACCCAGTTATGATACAAGAATAAAATATTACCTTCCCCGACAATCAATCACGAGTGCTGTTGTAGGCCCGGAATAAACTGGTGGATCTTAGTGCAGAATGGAGATAGCTGGCCTCTGATGGATTCCATATTGCCAACCCGAATGTGTGGCATCGACATCCCCCACATCGTTCGTTCTTCGATTGATTCCCATGAATGTTTTTATGAATGCATTTGATCATATTGCTGAAGCTCCTCACATTTATTCCCCCGTCATGGATAGGAATTTCCATTTTTTCCCATGCAACCTAGTGCCTCTTTCTTTCTGAGCAAGCATCCCATACAAACTTGGGAAAAATCTTATAAATGTAGTTGATGGGACCCTTCAGATCATTGCTGGAAGCCATAGCGTGGATGGGAATGGCTGTCAAAATGCTGTTAACTAAAGTAATCCTACCTCCGAAGGATAGGTATTTGTTCCTCCATTTATTAACTGTGCCTGATATTCAGCTCATGAGGTGGTCAAAATCGTGAACTCGGAGTCTCCAAGCAAATATAGGCGAATCAAGGTATTCTAAGGGGAAAGAACCATGATGTATTTCCAACGTATTGCAAATCTAGGAGGCCTAATGAGTGACACATTATTTGGATAAAATGAAATTTCTCTTGGCATTGTTGATAAGTTGACCGCTCCAAGGGATGTACTCCGTAAGGATCTTCTTGAAACCGCTCACGAATATCCTAACAGCATTGTTACAATGGTGTCATCCGAAAACATCAAATGAGAAACATTAGGGAGGTCCATTTTCCTCCTATAAGGAAGAATAATACCATAAGCCAATCCTCTATCGATGAGGCGACTGAGAGTGTCCTGTGCAAGGATGAATAAGTTGGGGGAAATGGGATCGCCTGGCCTCAGTCCACAGGTCGCCTTGAAAAAACCACAAGTCTTCCTCAAAAAGGAGACTTCCATCCATGAAGAACTGAAGCATTTTAATAGGAGATCGATGACTCTGGGAGAGAATCCCAGAGTCCTGAGCACTCGGTAGATGAAGTCCCACTCGGTCCTATTATAATCCTTACTCGTATCCAGTTTAACCACCATATTAGAACCATGCATCTTGATGTTGAGGTCTCTCAACACCTCTTGCGACTTGGCTATAGACCTCTTGATGGACCGGCCCTTCCCAAACCCATTTTGTTCGATAGAGAGCCATCGAGGGAGGTGCATAGACATCCTTGAGTTGATGATTCTTGCCAAAATCTTGTAGGTAATATTACACATGCTAACTGGTTTATAATATGCAAGGGAGGAGGGGTTCTTACTTTTATGAATGAGAACCATCATGGTAGCTGAGACCTCCCACAGGAGGCTACCTCCAATGAAAAAATCATGAATTACTTCAATGACATCACCCTTAACAATGTCCCATGCATCCTGGTAAAATGCGCCAGGGAAGCAGTCTGGACCCAGTGCACTCTCTGGGTTATGGTTCCCCATGGCTGCCTGAATCTCTTCCTCCTCTAGTTCTTTTTCAGCCTTTTATTGTCCCATTGAGAGACCAAGGTGTCCACTGCTTCCCATGTCTCCACATCTCCTAAGGGGTATCCATTGGGAATTCTCGGGTTGGGGCCGACCAAGAGATCCCGTGAAAACGTATGAGCCATGCCATAAATAGTGTCGCTGTCATCAGTAAAGGTGTCATCCCCAAGAATGATATTGGGGCTGATATGGTTCTTTTTCTCTCTGATAAAGGCATGGAAGAAAGTAGAGTTCTTATCACCCTCATGCAACCATTTAGTCCTAGATCTCTCCTGAGCCATTCTCTCCTGATTCAGGATCATTTGAGCCCAGATATCCTTCTTCTCGCAAGGTCTTCAAATGCCGAGACACTCCACACCTCCTCAAGACTGGTCTCCATGCTCCCAATCATATGTTTCAGGGCCTCCATATTCTGATCGATAGGAGGGATACTCTTGGACCACACCTGGAGCCTGAGCTTCAGCCTTTGAAGCTTATTATGTATGGCAACCCATGTATTCCCTTGCGTCGGCTCCCACCAAGACTCACTAAAAATCCGTTGGTATCCAGGATTTCTGGACCAGTGCTGGTAGAATCTGTACATTTCATGGGAATCCTGCCTTGGGGACAATAGAACAAGCATTAGAGTGGTCAGAAATACCCCTAACAAGATGTTTTACCATGGAATTTGGGAACATGGAGATTGCAATGATATTATTAAGGCAACGATCAGTCCTACTCCAACATCATCTATTTCCCTTCTGGTTGTTACCCCAGGTTTAGGAATCTCTAGAGTAGGCCATGTCAAGAAGACCAGCATCCACCATGAATTGCACGAACTCCAAGCTGGCATGTCGAGGGAAAGCCCCTCTTCCCTTCTTCTCCTTGGGTTCAGAGACTATTTTAAAGTCCCCACCCACTAGCCACGGGATGTCACCTTGGTCAAAAGCCTTGAGATCATGCCCTAACTAAACTCTGATGTGAGCATCGCATCTACCCTACACAAAGGTCAAATATAGGATTTCCCTGACTTTTGTAAATTTCATAGTGATAAACTGGTCTCCTGCTTGAATGAAATCCATCAAAATCCTATTATTCCAGAATACCCATATGTGCCTGTTAACCGGGTCTGTGTGCATGGAGCCATGCATCTGAATTCTTCTGCAAAAGTCATTAATCTAAACTGGGTCCTGCTTGTGTTCCAGTACAGCCCCAATAAGGATTTTATTCGTCC
Source organism: Viscum album (assembly GCA_963277665.1). Lineage (NCBI taxonomy): Eukaryota > Viridiplantae > Streptophyta > Magnoliopsida > Santalales > Viscaceae > Viscum > Viscum album. The sequence goes on from OY728122.1 coordinate 83,429,935, forward strand.
TAATATCTGATGCAAGGAAGTCAGTTTTTACCTAAGTTGCAAGGCCACGGGAGTTCCACATTATCATGGGTAACATTTAGGCTGAAGGTGGCCCCGATTTGGCCCCAGTCTCCTGCCAATGGGGGAAAGTTCTCTCCCTGATATGGCTTAGTCCCAAATGCGTACACATACCAGGACTTTGACGATATGGATTAGTTTTTGGGGGAGTCACAGGAGGGGCCATCCGTAAGGTTTTTCCTCACACCGAGCTAGGAGGGGTTTTAGCTTCGTAAACATGCTCTTCACAGGGATATCCTTGGACCTTGGATCCCCCATCCTCGACCATAGTGGAATATATCTTTGCGCTCAATGTTTCCACCAGGACAGGTCAAGCCACTGCATCTAGAACCCCCAGCCCTTCTGACTGACTATAGGGAGGCTCGGGAGGCTCTGGGGAATACGGAAGCATCATCACTGGAACTAACATATGGGAAGGAAGCCTTACCACTCATTCCATCAACCATCCCCTCGATAATACATGCTGAGGGCTCAGATAGAAAATCATCGGATCACGGGGCACTGGAGAGTGTATCGGTGGAGAAAATGGCACTATATCCAAGCATAGAGTATCCTCACTTGCTGGTGGAGGCACATCCACAAGGACAGGAGGGGAAGGCATCACAGGCCCTACTGTCGAGGATCGGCCTTGTGAGGAGCGTGCTCCACACCAGCCGCCAAGGTTGGGGGAGAGCCATCGCTAGAGAACACCCCTTGCGCATGTTTATATTAACCATATATATGTTTCCTATAGGCCTGCATCGGATGACCCTGAAGGAGGCAATAAGAGAAATACCTGGGAAACATTGAGAATATAACATCTTGAGACCACACTGTCGTGTTTTGCACCTGCATAGAAATATTTTCCGGGGGAGGGGTAGCTAAGTCTAGCTCGACACTGATGCGAGTGATAGAAAAATCATCACCTCAGCGGGTATGATCGTCTATGCATAGGAAGAATCCAAGGGAATCACTGATGACCTTCAACGCAAGAAACCTTTGCCGGAGAAAGAAAGCCCTAGGAGTCCAAAATCCTTTCGAAAATTCACAGTGGTGGCTTCACTCTGCCAAATCGAGCCATGAGGGTCCACTTCAGACAACTCACAGCTTCCTCAAATGCCTCCTTTGGCATCTCTAACGAGATACAGGATCCCTCCCGCAGCACCGTCGAAGAGACCGGGCACACCTCTGGGAAGCATTCCCTCCGAGATTCAGATCCACATAACGCCGCTTTGAAGGAGAGCTCTGGCCAGCGCAAGCTGGGAAGAGACGCTGTGAGAGGCTGGGGAGGCACCACCAGAGGGTCCAGATCTAGAGCCCCATGAATAGGGGGATCCGACGGGGGGTGGGGGGTCGAACGCCCCCAGAGCCGAGTGGGGCAACACGGTCCGGGAGGAGGACGCCTCAAAAATCTAAAATTTTGAAAACTCCGACGGCGCATGGCGCACGTTCTCCACAGGAAGCGAGAAACCCATTCTTATCATATAATCATGTTCAGAGTATATGAAAATTTATCTCTTTCTCCTCCTTTGGTATTTCAATAGATTCCTGAAATTTATTGATCTATGATCCATGATTTTAGATCTCATTTCTATGAAGAGTTTCGATCTCTTTCTCACCTTCATTATTGTTGACAAATTTCATTGTGACTATTGAGTTTCTGAAAATAGGTTGGTGGTTCGGTCCAATTTTCCCAAATTGATTAACCTTGAGTAGCTTGAATTATGTCAATTGTTGATTTAATTTCCTATTCTCAAACTTTATTTGATTTTATTTTACAAAATCCAATTATGGTGAATTGAGAGATTTGAAATGGTTTTGGCATGAAAATTTAGAAAACCACTAATTCCTTTGAATTGAGAAGAGTTTGTGGAAAATGGTTGATTTAAATTGTTAAATTTAAAATTTATATTTTATTGAAGATATTTCAATTATATTGTTGAATTTAATTTGGAAATGTTGTGTAAATCTAATGTAATTAGTTTACAATTAATTTCAAATGTGTGAAAACAGCTCAAAATGATTTGACAGAAACCGAGTGGGTTTATCATGTTAAAAAGGATTGTTTTTAATTAAAAACTTATTTTGGTTTTTAAATGGAAAATGGGAATTAGAAATGTGAGGAATGAGATATAATTTTATTTTAAGGAGTCTTAAAATAAATTTCTCATCATTAATTGTTTAAGAGAACATTCAATCCATAGGTGGTTTCTAAGTTATTTGGACACACTCTATGCATATAAAATGTTTTAAAACATAGATTCAACAGTTTAGATCCTTGATGGGATGGTGATGAGTCCCCATTTTATAGAGCCAGAGGGATGTGTGTATACACATATATTCATGATCACTTAGAGAGTGAAATGTCATATAGCATGGAACATTCATACTTATTTGGAATATAACCATGTTTCTTGCTTGTTATTTATATTAGAGATTTAAATGTATTCCAATGTTATAAAACTTATTTACATTCCTTTAGAATTTACATAAATTGTTTTATATAATTATTATAAAATTGAAAGAATTACTTTTATTAATCTATTGTTGGAATCAAATATGCAATACATTGTGAGAACCTATAAGGCTTTTTAGCTCACATGTGTTCCTTCAGGTGTCTTTAGATTATCTCATTCTAGGTTCGATAAAGCATAACAGATCCCTTTGAGTTGGATCCACCTATCGAAACATGGAAATTTTGAGTTGTGTCCTTAGGGAAATGGGATTTTATTACCTATTTTAGCATTTGGGTTTTAATTCCTTGTTGACTTCTGGTACATTACTCCTAGTGGAGTTTCATTTGTATTCATATTGACTTTCATGCCTTTCATTCCCAATGTTTTGTGGAATTTTTTTTCCCTATTGAATGTTTTATGTTTCCAGGTTCTTGTCACTAACCTGTGGAGATTGGGAACTCCCTTTGGGATATGTCAGGGCTAGCTTAGTTATCGAGTTACTAGGGTACCCGACCTAATTCATGAAAAAGTGGTATCATAGGATGATATGTTGTTGAGCTTCTTGTTTGGAAGTCAGTATATATTGTGAAATCTTATCAGGACAGATGAGGTAGTTGTGATTGAGTTCCTGACCAGCTCTCATGACAATGAACTGTTTTTCCATAGAGGTGGTTAGGGAATGATGTATTGTGGATTTGATGTAGTCTTTTTCCTATTTTCATTTTAATAGAGTGAAATAGAAATCCCGTGGGATATATATATTGGGATAAAATTCTCTTAATGATAGGTTTGGGTCTTAGTTTGATGTATTTCTTATTGTCTTCTTATTTCACATAGAATCATACCACTGTCAAGGCATGAAAATAATATCCAAGATAAAGATGATACTAAACCATTGTGAGTGAATCCTACAATGTACCCAAATCTAGTTGAGATGATTGTGAACACTATCCAAGGTCTGGGATAGGTACCACCTACAGTTCCCGTTTAGACTTCATATGTGAAACCTTTAAGCGATGTTCTTTGAAATAATTCTCAAGATATCCTTCTCTATAAACCAGTAGTTTTAAAAGGCTCCACTAATCCTCAACATGCTGAGGACTGGTTTAGAAGGATTAAATGTGTGTTTGAGTTCTTGGAGACACCGAACAAGATCGAGATGAAGTGTTTCACCTTTGTTCTATAAGGAATGAGAAAAAGATGGTGGGACATGATGGTGAATATGAATAAACATGATGGATTAGAATGGAAACACATCAAGGTTATTTTCACACACTAGTTTTATCCACAGTCAATGGTGTTGGCCAAGACTGTGATATTTTTCAAGCTTGTGAAGGGAGATTGAACCATGAATGAGTTTTCAAATCACTTTACTGAACTCGTATAGTTTTCGACTGAGATTTTATCTAATGGGAGGATGAAGAATTAATAGTTTGAGTTAGAAATTTGTTCAGATATATGCTTATAGGTTTTCCTTATAAAGCTGCACACTTATGCTAATGTTCTGGATAGGGTGATGATGGTTGTGATGGACATGTCTAGTATGTTAGAGTTTTTTAGGATTTCCTTTCTCTCCCAATGGATTCATGAGTTACTTCATGGGAAATATTAAGAGCTATTATTCATGTGGTAGTTCTCAAGGACATGGTTATTCGAGACCTACTATAGTTCAAGGTTGAATTCCTTTTATATTTGTCTAGTGTGGAAAGACAGGACATTGCAAGAGGGGTTTCACTGAGAAACCAAATAACTGTATCTCGTGTGGGAATTTTGGACACTTTTAGTTATTCTTCCATATATTTAGTCATCACATAGTGGAATAAAATCATCAAATCCTCCTAAAATTGTGGGGAAATCAAATTCTTCATGTATAAAAGGGTTCCATCCTCATACACCATGAGTGAAGGTAATTCACGCAGTGGAAGAGTCTCTAGAGGAAGAAAACATGGGTCCGGGAATTGTGAAACGTACCACTACTAGAGATTCATCATTTGTTATATCATTATATGATAGTGATTCATCTGATTCATTTATTTCAACCCATATTTTTAATTTACTAAATCGTTATATAGATCTTTTATCTTATTCAATGGATATTACTACACCCCTTGGAATGAAGAGAGACCAGGGTCTCTATAGCCCCTCTTGTGACTTCACTCTATCAGATTTTGAGTTGTCTTGGAATTTTATTTTCCTCAATATGAAATATCATTATGTCATTTTTGGAATGGATTGGCTCATTTCCCATGAAGCTCATATTGATTGATATATGCGACAAGTCTAAATTACCACACCCAGTGGTGTATCTCTTGCCTTTCAAATGAATGGGACTCAAGGTCCTGTAGATCTGGACCTTCTAATACGTAGTTTAGAAAATTAATATCAGTGTTTTATTTTTATCTGGATTGGAAATATTTGATAGGTTATCTCTATATTGTTGTCTTCATGTTTCCCATCATTTTTCCTTCTGACATCTCTAGTCTACCACCGGTAAGGTAGGTAGATATATCCATTTACTGATTTCTTGGTAGTCAACTAGTTTTTATTCCCTCCGATCACATGGATCCAATATAAATGAATGATATGAAGTCCTAGTAGGATGATATTTTTGATAAAGGCATTATATTCTCAAGTGTTTCACCTTGGGAAGCACTGACTCTCTTTTCTAAGAATGATGATGGTTCTCTTTGCCTCTGTGTTGAATAATGAAATCTCAATTGAGTTACGATAAAGAAAAAGTTTCCATTTCCATGGACTGATGATCCATTTAATCATTTTAAAGGGAGAAGTTGTTTTCAAATATTGAACTTCGGTTTGGTTACCATATGTTAAGGATAAATGAATCTAACATTCAGAAAACATCCTTTCAGATCATGTAAGTCCATTACGAGTACCTTTTTATCCCCTTTGATCTAAAAAATGTTTCTACAATCTTAATGGATTTGATGAACATGATTTCCCATGAGTATATGGATTCCTTTTTGGTATTCCCTGTGGAATTCATCCTCCTTTACTCAAAGTCCCAGGAGGATCATTTTCATCATATGAGAGTTGTTTTAAGTCTACTGAGAAGTCAGCTACTTTATCCAAAGATTTCAAAGTGTGATTTCTAGATCTGAGAAGTGAAATTCTTCATACAAGTGGTGTCAAAAAACAGAATATGATTTGACCATGAGATGTTCAAGGTTGTTATGACTTTGTAGACACCACATAATGTCTTCAAGATTTGAAGCTTATCTGTCTTAGCTGGATATTATCATCTGTTTGTGAAGGACTTCTCGAAGTTGGCATCTCCGATTAGTACTCTCACTCATAAGGGGGTGATGATTTCTTGGAATGATAAATGTCATAGTTCATTGGTTGAGATGAAACATATTTTGACTACTACACTAGTGTTGACTCTTCTAGAGGCCGAGAAAGGCTATATGGCCTTTTGTGATACATCCGGTTTAGGCATGGGCATCGTTCTTATGTAGAGAGATCATGAGTTTCTTATGGATATCATCATCTTACACCACATTAGAAGAACTATCCTACCCATCACCTAAAAATGTTATTTTTGATGCACACACATAAGATTTAGTGGAACTACCTTTCTAGATAATGGTTCACTATGTATTCATACAACAAAATATTGTGTTATATCTTCTCTAAAAAATATTTGATTCTTCTCCAGAGGTATTGGGTGGTGTACCTGAAATATTTCGACATTGACATCACTTATACCCTATGGAAAGGGAAGTTTGATGTAGATGTGTTGAGTAGGAAACTTCTGACCTTGGTAAAGAAAGAATATTCAAAAGGGTTGAATTTAATGGATATCAATACACAATTTCTTGTTGGATTTTAGGAGAAATGGGATGATGTTTCATTAAACAGTGTTCAGTTGACTACTACTTCTCCTGGGATTATCCTTAAGGTTCAATATCTTCATGATTAATTTCTTAGAATTAAATACGCTCTTTATGAAGGGGAGTCAATTTCCAAATGGTAGTTATCTAAAGATATGTTATATGATATTGAAATATATTTGTTTTACTATTAACATCAAGGAAGGATGTGATGGTGGACCATCATAATTCTTAATGGTATTTTCACCCAGGAACCACTATGATGTTTTATGCCATGTGGCGGTAGTTCTGGTGGCCATGTATAAAATGAGGCATTGTTGAGTTCGTATCTCATTGATATAAATTCTATCAAGTGATGGATGAGCATAAAAAATCTTCAGGTTTACATCAGAAATTTCCAATCCCTACTTGGAAGTGGGATGATATCTCTATGGGAATTTTGGTTGGGTTTCCACATACATAGATAAATAAGAATGAGATATGGGTTGTGATTGATTGGAATGTGAAGTCATATAAATTAATACCCATTCATGATACAACCAATGATGAGGTGTTAGGAAATCACTACATGAAAGTTATTGTTTTTTGAATAGAATATAATCTTCTATAGTCTCTTTTAGGGATCCTCAATTCACTTATCACTTTCGGAGAGGCCTTCATGAGGAACTCAGAGAAAATGTTTGTTTGATAATGACCTACCATGCATAGTCGGATGGACAGATAGAAAGTGATATATATATTCAAGATAATATGCTCCACATGTGTGTCCTCAACTTCAGCAGGGTTTGGGATGACCATTTGGGACTGGTTGAGTTTTCTTATAACAATAGTTACTACTTCACAATCAGAAAGGAACCTTTTTGAGGCATTGTATGTTCAGCCTAGTAAATCTCCATTGTGTTGGCCGAAGATTAGTGAAAGTTACTTGGTTGGACCATGTTTGGTCCATGAGATGGTAATAAAGACCCAGTTAATTCATCAGAGAATGCTGACGGTATAGAGATGATATAAGTCTTATGTTGATCGTAACCATACACCTTTAGAATCCTAAGTTGGGGACCATGTGTTCTTGATTTTTTATCCCCAGTTGGGTCATCTATGTCTTCAGATAAAAGGGAAACTTGCTCATCATTTTGTGGGACATTTCGATGTTGTTGAATGGGTGGGGAAAGTTGCATACCATTTATAACTTCAACTCTATCTAATGTCGATACATAATGTATTCTAGATATCACAACTGAGGAAGTATCTCCTTGATCCATCTCACATTCTGAGATACATTGGCATTGAGATTAATCCAGATTTAACATTGACTAAGAAGCTAGTTAGTATAGTTGATTATGACACGAAGGACCATTATGGGATGATTATACCTTTAGTTCGCGTGCTATGGAAGCATGGTTCTGATATTCATGAGACCTGTGAATGCATGGAAATGATGATTATAGAAGGCTGGCCTAATATTTTTTTGCATGGAAGATTCTTTAAATGATTTCTCAAGAAAGAATGGGTTTTTGGTGTGTAGGTTGTAACATCATGTTACTGATCTGACATGTACATCTTTGAAATTCTCTTGGTTTTTCATTTTCATTGACTGGAAAGGGTTGACAATTATTAAAGAGGATACCTATAATGGTGTAGTCAGATATTTTTTAGACTCTCATCTTTAACAAACGATTTCTGTAGGATTATGGAGGGTGACACATCGTGTAACTAGGTTACAAGACATGTAATGGTCACTAGGTGCATACCATGAGAAGGTTCATGTCATGAGAAAATTAAGGCCATGAAAGGTTACACGTCATGACAATAATTTACATGCTGTGATTCATTTATGAAAACATCATGACTGAGATCTTTTTACCCTCATCTCCTTTATTTTTCTTTGTACCCAAAGACTTCCCTGGGGGATCATTATTCTCTCTAACTCTTCCAGGTCCTCTCATTTGGAATTCGATCATCGTTTCATTTGCGATATGATTCTTGGGTAATCGTTCTCCCTTGTTATTTGTCTTTCTCTATTTCCCCACCTTTTGTATTTCAATTGATCATCCTATAATTGATAGATCCATGCTCTGTGGTGTTGGATAACAATTCTTAGAGGATTTTTAGGTTATATTCACCTTTTATATCCTCTATGGGTTCTGTTGAGAGTGTTGAGTTTCAGGAAAAAGGTAGGTGACTTTGTCCCATTTGACCAAATTGATTAACCTTGAATTTCATGATTTATATTATTTGTTTATTTCATTTCAATTTCTCAAAATTTCTTTAAATTAATTTGATAAAACAAAATTCTAGTGAATTAGGATATGTCACATAAATGACTTATTTTAAAGTTAAATTTCATTTAATTTTCATTTATGATTTGTTTTTGGGGTTTGTCAAGCTTTTATGGTGGAATGGGTGAGTTTTCATGAATTGGGCCAAACCGTGAGCCCAATTCCAGATTTAAAAATAAATTTTGATTCTTTTATAACTTTTTCAATTTTTAATATTTTTTACCCATTCAAGTTCCTAAATGGTCTACCCTGATATAGAAACACCACCATTGTAGTTTGGAGCCTTTAGAAAACCATAAAAAAGTTGTATATGGGTTTTTATTTAAGGGATTGGGCCTGCCCGAAAGCCCAATTCCAGTTTTAAAAATAAATTTTGTTTAATTAATAACTTATCCTATATTAAGGATGTTTCAGTGATTCGAAGCCCCAAACACTCCCCTTGAACCCAGCCGCGCTTCCCATATCCTCCCACCCTCTTTGCAGCTCATTTGCATCGCGGTTTAGGTCGAAACTTCTGAAGCACTCACATTTCGGCCAGATTAATAAAGGTAATTTGTTTCCTTCATAAATCTTTCAATTCTCACTCTTTTTTTCCCATTCAAATTCCTACATGGTCTCATAATCCTTGTTCGAACATCACTTGAATGGTTGGATTTTTTCAGATTCATATTCTGGTGGATTTTGGGTCGTTTTATTCATGATTGTTTTGAGTAAGTGTTTCTCTCTTCAATTTCTCATTCTCCTTAGGGTTTCCTCCCTCTTTCATTATGTTCTAAAATGTCCAGAAGTTAGGGTTCGACCCTGAGGTCTGATTTGGTTTCTTTTGGGTCAATTTTTGGTGGTCTAGATATGGATTTATATTCCTTGTGGTGCGGCGGTGGTGCGCTTAAGGTTTCGCACCAAGTTTTGAAGATTTCGACTCAAAAGGTAGGTGATTCCATGTGTAGCCATTTTATGATGAGTTAGCTTGAATGGATTATTAATTTAGCATGTTTATAATCTTTTTTATGTGTTGTGAAAACAGTTTTGATGGATTTGGTTAAACATTTAATTTTTAGTTGCATTATAGCTTGAAATTGGGTACTTTTCATGTGTGACTCTTGGGGTAATGTTTGGGTTTAGTTTATAACATATGAAAGTGATTTATTAGTCTTGAAAGGGGATGCCAATTCTGGTTTGTTAATTCCTTATTGTCATTTTGGCCTTGAAAGTAGGTTTTTTTTAATGAGTTTAAGGAGTAAAAACATGTTGTACTTCTTGAAGGTGATTTATGAAAACGTGTGTTTTTCATGTGTATCTTTGTGGTATTATTTGATGTATTTTTATAACATTTGGGGGTGGTTTAATAATTGTTTTAGGGCTGAAAAATTCTGTTTTGGATTGGTATTGTTATGATTTTGCTTTTAAATGAGGGTTTTGAAATGGGTTTAGTGTGCAAACAATGGTTATACCTCTTGGGTTTGTTTTATAAAAATTGTCAATGTTTTATTTGGTTAAACAAAGTTGGGAAAGGGTGTATATGTACTGTTTGGGTGAGTTTTTTCACCTAATGTGGGATTTTGAAAGGTAAAGTGCTGATTTGATATGTCAAACATTTTTTTAGAATGTTTTATAAATTGCCGAAATGTTTTACTAAATTGTGTTTTGTGTGCGAAACACGGGTGTGGGATGGTTCGGGTGAGTTTATTAATAAAATGAATTGTGGAGTTGAGAAGGGTATTATGTGACATGTGTGTGGGTTGTTATGTGAGTTGAATATCTTGTAATGGTTTTATAAAATCATTTAAAGGATTTGTGGAAGTGTTAAAGAAATGTGAAAAGTGTTGTAGGCAATTTTGGTGTGAGTTTGATTCCAAAATGCATTTGAATGAAAAGTGGAATTTTTGACTTGTGTGATGTACATGGGTCTGTTTGGTTAATGTGTGATGTGGAAGTGATATTTTCATGTGAAAACTATACTTCTTGGATTGTTGAACTTGTTTGAGCACAAAGGGAGAACCAGGGTATCTAGGTGGGTGGACGTGTACTAGTATGCTACTGAATCCGTGGGGTTTGGCCTCAGTTTCACTTAGCAAGATTGACGCTTACAACTCTAACTAAACAATGATGATGATGATTGGGGACCACTAGGTTATGGGTATGATCCCTACTAGTGGCTCGTGCATGAGAACAGATATTTTTTGTGGTTACTCTCACCGAGATACGAGGTACCTGGGACCCATAGCTAGCTAGTGCCTAGGGGTTATTTCCTATTACTTGTGCTCATTAGATCCTTTGTACTTACCGTCGGTATACGGTATTGTTGGCTGGAAAACTCAGTAGCTTTGTTATTTATTTTAAAATTGTTGTTCCTTTAAAATTATCTCACATGAAAACTATTTTCATTTATTATTTCATCCTTTAGAAAATTGTAACTAGAATTTCTTATTTACAAAACATGCAATGCTTTTTGTCATGAAATGTTTATCACATGGAATCTCATAGAGGTGGTATCCTACTGGGCTTTCTCTCACACCCTACTTACACCTTTGGGTGTAAGTAGACTTGCTTATTTTATGTCACAGGTTTGGGTACAGGTTTTATGCCTTTGGTTCGGGTTTTTAGCGGTCCATCGTGATGGAGTGTCGTGGAGATGGCTTGAGGGCGGTGCCTCTTTCCATGTGGAGGTTCCTGGGCTGTCTTTTCTTGGGTTTGTACCTTTGTAATGGTCTTTAAAAATTGTTTAAAATTGTGTAATTCAGTTCTGAATTTTTGAAAAAGCTTATTTGGTTTGAAAAAACCAGATTCGTTTCATTGGATTCTTTTGTCGTTTTAAGTTTATAAACTTGGGTAAATCGTTCCCAATTATCATTTTATGATACCCGGGCACTTGTGCCAACCCGTGGGGATCGGGAACGCCCTTCGGGACTTGTCACGGTCTGGGTTTGGTGCCGGTTTTGGCGGCGTCCAGATTCAGTTCGTGACAAAATGGTATCAGAGGAGGTTCGCTTTCTTTGAGTCATGTTATTTGGGGAACAGTCGGGATAGTCTAGAGTTGGGATTGTTGGGACTTGGAATTTCGGTTATGTGTAGTGTGGCTGATCACCACACCTCATGACGGGATTCATGTCTCTAGGGGAAGTTGGGACCTTTCGGATTCCTTTGGTTTTCTTGGTTTGATGATGATTAGGGGAAATGAAAAGAGAGTTGGGATAATGGTCTCAGTGAGCTCACAGGGCCTGGCAAGCCATGTGAAGCCAGGGATATTCCCTAGAACACTCTCTGTGACAGTTAAGTGATTGGAATATGGCCGCCAACCATATTTCCAAGTCACCCACTGAAACTAGTTTCCTCTCGCATTGTTTTGTGGTTTAGTTTTGAAATCTTAGCACTTTGGTTTTAAGGTGACTTGGATTTAAGAAGTGTACTGTTTTTGTGAAATGATTTTAAAATAAAGATGGAATGGTATTATTTATGAAATTTTGGAACTGAATATTCAGATATATTTTGAAATAGAAAATGGTGTGATTACACCTCTTTTGAAGGTACAAACTATATTGAAGTTGGTTTTGAAAAGTGTTTCCAATAGAGTTTTCTAAACAATCAGAGTGTGTTTTAATGGGATGAGAGGTTTTGAAATTGATGTGAATATCTTGAATGTGAGTTATTTTCTAAATGGTTGTGACTTTCTGAAAATTTTTGTAAGATGTGAGTTGGGATTTTGATCTCACGGTTAGCGGTTATGAGAAAAAAAGGATGCATTGGTTGACCGTTTTGGTTTCGAAAAGTGGAAAGAATTTTTGTTTTAACCTTTGGTATTTCCATTAGTGACCACATGCATGGGGTTATATGGGATGATGAATGGTTGATGGCACGACTGGATGAGTGTCGGGACGGATAGAGGTGGGTGTCTAGTGTGGCACAAAAACATGCATGTGTGAGGCCCATGGGGTACCATTGGTCGATACTCTTACCACTGAACCGCTTGTTTTCAAAGAAATGGTTTTAAAGAAAAACATGATGTCTTGATGAATAGTTTTGGGATGGTTTGTATTATGGTTCTTTGAAGATGTTGTTTTTGTGGGATGTTTTTTTTAGTCCAATAACCCCTCCTATTTGAACTGTGTTTTGGGATTATGTTTGGTCGGTAAGCTAGGTAGAAGGACCGGTTAGTAGTCTCCTCTGAGATATGTTTCGGGACACCTTTATGGTGGTTACCTTCATGTGTTTGGATCTGGTTTATTGTTTTTTTTGACCAATGGACCATCTTGGTTGGGTCCTTGGGTTCTCTTATTGGACAAGGTACGCCCCCATTTAGGGTTAGTGCACAACTGAAGTGCAACCCGTATTGTTTCTCCATTGGAAAATCCTCCAGTTGATCAATATAAGGAATATTTTATAGATCATTGTTGATCGAGTCTACAACCATTAATTTAGTTGATTTTTAGATCCTCTTGTAGTTGGATAGTACTTGTGGAAGGTTTAAAGAGGCCTTGGTTTCTTAAGTTTCATGATTCATCGAAGGTGGAAGTGTTCTTTGGTTGTTAGTGTGGATGAGTGTCATGATGGTGTCTAAGAGGGCCTCTGGGTTCTTCATAGTTTCCTTGAAGCAAGAGTTATTATTAAACAACCAATTTTGAGATTTTGGTCCTGATAGGATATTGTGTCCACTTTTTGGACTTTTCTATTGTTTAGGGACTTGGAATATGGTCATGTTCCATGTATTGTTTCTATCAATCACAAGGGTCATGTTCGGTGACGCATTGTGATGTTGTGTGCTCTTTTGACTATAAAGGTCAAGGTCACACTATCCTCTTAGGTTCTATGTTATGTTGGGAGTATTTATCCCTTGGAAAAAACATCAAATCCTCTATCTTAGAGGACAATGTTTATACGTGTCCTGCCCTTCTGTTGTTTCTCAGCCAAAGAAACAAGGTGTGATGTGTGTGCTTATTCTGATCCCTTGTTTCAGTGAAATGTCTGGTTTTGGTAAAGTGAGTTATGGAGTGTGTTATGTCTTGATGAACCCATCAGGGTATGCGGTGTAGTTGTTTGTGGAACCGAAAGAAGAAGTTCCACATAGGGGTTTCAATAGCCAAACTGCGTGGCCGAAGATGCTTCAATATTTTGAGCTCCAGCCATAGGTCCCGGAGAGAAGCTGGCGCGTAGTCAGGGGAAACCCCAGTGTCGTTTAAACCCTTGTACAAAGTCCTATCCTCAGTATGAAAGATAGGAAGAGTTTAAACCTATGGTGTCATCATATTTCTTCTGTTGTTCCCGTTCTATGGAAATAGGTGGAGGGTTTTGTACCCATGTCATCACACAATGTTATTCCCTCCCCATTTGGTTTCCATTGAGCCTTTGGAGAATGGTTGAAATTTGGCTTGAAAAGTTGAGCACACAGTTTTCACATGGTTAGTTCTAACCATGAACAAAAAAACCATGTAGATAGAAGAATCTCCACTGTTGGTTCATGGTTTCCCAAACCGTGCAGACTCACCATGTGGTCGTCCCAACACTATATATTTTGGGTTCTTTCTGTACCGGCCCATGCTGGTCGATTAAGATTGTTGGTTCTTATGGTGGGGAGCCTATTTTTTTCCCCGTACAAATAACTTAGTCTTATCCATGGTCAAGGATTGTTGGTAGGTAGTCTCATTCGGATCTATCAAGCTACCTAAATCTTCTTTGGGTAACCATTGAGATTGGAGAGTGACCAATGGTTTAGTTATAGCAAGGTATGTGTAACCTTGTTTGAAGTTGTTATTCGTTTGGGTGAATTGCTTGAGTCTTGTTCGGATAGCGTTCGTGGAGTTTCATTTTGGGATAATGTATGAATGTGATTGATCATTTCAGTAATGTGGTGTAAGTTTGGGTTGTGAGATTAATCATTCCTTAATTGATCACTGGAGGTGTTTTGACCCTTGGGGGAAAAGCTTGGCAAAGAATTACATCTTAGTTTATCGGTTGGGCATGGTTTTGGTATCTGGCCTTGTGGTCGCTTTCCGGGGACGGAAGTTTTCATGGTGGGGAGAATTGTCACATACATGAATTATTTTAAAGTTAAATTTCATTTAATTTTCATTTATGATTTGTTTTTGTGGGTTTTCAAGCTTTTATGGTGGAATGGGTGAGTTTTCATGGATTGGGCCAAACCGTGAGCCCAATTCCAGATTTAAAAATAAATTTTGTTTCTTTTATAACTTTTTCAATTTTTAATATTTTTCACCCATTCAAGTTCCTAAATGGTCTACCCTGATATAGAAACACCACCATTGTAGTTTGGATCCTTTAGAAAACCATAAACAAGTTGTATATGGGTTTTTATTTAAGGGATTGGGCCTGCCCGAAAGCCCAATTCCAGTTTTAAAAATAAAGTTTGTTTAATTAATAACTTATCCTATATTAAGGCTTTTTCTGTGATTCCAAGCCCCAAACACTCCCCTTGAACCCAGCCGCGCGTCCCATATCCTCCCACCCTCTTTGCAGCTCATTTTCATCGCGGTTTAGGTCGAAACTTCTGAAGCACTCACATTTCGGGCAGATTAATAAAGGTAATTTGTTTCCTTCATAAATCCTTCAATTATCACTCTTTTTCCCCATTAAAATTCCTACATGGTCTCATAATCCTTGTTCGAACATCCCTTGAATGGTTGGATTTTTTCAGATTCATATTCTGGTGGATTTTGGGTCGTTTTATTCATGATTGTTTTGAGTAAGTGTTTCTCTCTTCAATTTTTCATTCTCCTTAGGGTTTCCTCCCACTTTCATTATGTTCTAAAATGTCCAGAAGTTAAAGTTCGATCCTAAGGTCTGATTTGGTATCTTTTGGGTCAATTTTTGGTGGTCTAGATATGGATTTATATTCCTTGTGGTGCGGCGGTGGTGCGCTTAAGGTTTCGCACCAAGTTTTGAGGATTTCGACTCAAAAGGTATGTGATTCCATGTGTAGCCATTTTATGATGAGTTAGCTTGAATGGATTATTAATTTAGCATGTTTATAATCTGTTTTATGTGCTGTGAAAACAGTTTTGATGGATTTGGTTAAACATTTAATTTTTAGTTGCATTATAGCTTGAAATTGGGTACTTTTCATGTGTGACTCTTTGGGTAATGTTTGGGTTTAGTTTATAACATATGAAAGTGATTTATTAGTCTTGAAAGGGGTTGCCAATTATGGTTTTTTAATTCCTTATTGTCATGTTGGCCTTGAAATTAGGTTTTTTTAATGAGTTTAAGGAGTAAAAACATGTTGTACTTCTTGAAGGTGATTTATGAAAACGTGTGTTTTTCATGTGTATCTTTGTGGTATTATTTGATGTATTTTTATAACATTTGGGGGTGGTTTAATAATTGTTTTAGGGATGAAAAATTCTGTTTTGGATTGGTATTGTTATGATTTTGCTTTTAAATGAGGGGTTTGATATGGGTTTAGTGTGCAAACAATGGTTATACCTCTTGGGTTTGTTTTATAAAAATTGTCAATGTTTTATTTGGTTAAACAAAGTTGGGAAAGGGTGTATATGTACTGTTTGGGTGAGTTTGTTCACATAATGTGGGATTTTTAAAGGTAAAGTGCTGATTTGAGATGTCAAACATTTTTTTAGAATGTTTTATAAATTGCCGAAATGTTTTACTAAATTGTGTTTTGTGTGCGAAACACGGGTGTGGGATGTTTCGGGTGAGTTTATTAATAAAATGAATTGTGGAGTTGAGAAGGGTATTATGTGACATGTGTGTGGGTTGTTATGTGAGTTGAATATCTTGTAATGGTTTTATAAAATCATTTAAAGGATTTGTGGAAGTGTTAAAGAAATGTGAAAAGTGTTGTAGGCAATTTTGGTGTGAGTTTGATTCCAAAATGCATTTGAATGAAAAGTGGAATTTTTGACTTGTGTGATGTACATGGGTCTGTTTGGTTAATGTGTGATGTGGAAGTGATATTTTCATGTGAAAAATATACTTCTTGGATTGTTGAACTTGTTTGAGAACAAAGGGAAAACCCGGGTATCTAGGTGGGTGGACGTGTACTAGTATGCTAGTGAATCCGTGGGGTTTTGCCTCAGTTTCACTTAGCAAGATTGACGCTTACAACTCTAACTAAACAATGATGATGATGATTGGGGACCACTAGGTTATGGGTATGATCCCTACTAGTGGCTCGTGCACGAGAACAGATATTTTTTGTGGTTACTCTCACCGAGATACGAGGTACCTGGGACCCACAGCTAGCTAGTGCCTAGGGGTTATTTCCTATTACTTGTGCTCATTAGATCCTTTGTACTTACCTTCGGTATACGGTATTGTTGGCTGGAAAATTCAGTAGCTTTGTTATTTATTTTAAAATTGTTGTTCCTTTAAAATTATCTCACATGAAAACTGTTTTCATTTATTATTTCATCCTTTAGAAAATTGTAACTAGCATTTCTTATTTACAAAACATGCAATGCTTTTTGTCATGAAATGTTTATCACATGGAATCTCATAGAGGTGGTATACTACTGGGCTTTCGCTCACACCCTACTTACACCTTTGGGTGTAAGTAGACTTGCTTATTTTATGTCACAGGTTTGGGTACAGGTTTTATGCCTTTGGTTCGGGTTTTTAGCGGTCCATCGTGATGGAGTGTCGTGGAGATGGCTTGAGGGCGGTGCCTCTTTCCATGTAGATGTTCTTGGGCTGTCTTTTCTTGGGTTTTTACCTTTGTAATGGTCTTTAAAAATTGTTTAAAATTGTGTAATTCAGTTCTGAATTTTTGAAAAAGATTATTTGGTTTGAAAAATCCAGATTCATTTCATTGGATTCTTTTGTCGTTTTAAGTTTATAAACTCGGGTAAATCGTTCCCAATTATCATTTTATGATACCCGGGCACTTGTTCCAGCCCGTGGGGATCGGGAACGCCCTTCGGGACTTGTCACGGTCTGGGTTTGGTGCCGGTTTTGGCGGCGTCCAGATTCGGTTCGTGGCAGGATATTTTATACGGTTTTGGAATTAAAATTGGGAAAACCCCTAATTCCATTGGAATGGAGAGGGTTTTTGAAAATTGGTTTATTTAAATTGTTTAATTTTTATTGTAAAATTTATGGAAGCTATTTCGATTAAATTGTTGAATTTAATTATGGAAATATATTGTGGAATTGATGTAATTAGTTTTGAATTGATTTCAAACTTGTGAAAATGGATATAAATGTTTTTATAGAATGACAATGGTCTTATCTTATTAAGGAGGAATGTTTTTAATTAAAAACCCATTTTGGGTTATAAATGGTAAATTAACATTTGAAATTGGAGGAATTGGATTTAATTGTATTTTAACCATTATTGAAATAAATTTTCCATCATTGATTTTGTAAGAGCGCATACTAGGCTTACGTATTTTTTGAGTTATTTGAACACAATCTATGCTTATACAAATTTATAGAACATAAATGTAGTAGGTCACATCCTTGATGGGATGGATATGAATCACATTTTTTCAGTGTCCGAGGGATGTGTATATACACATATTTCTGTTTTCACATAATTTGTGGTGTCCTATAGCATGAATATTTCGTACCTATTTGAATATTACCATGTTTATCACTTTTTATTTATATTTGAGATATAATTGTATGCCAATTTTGTAAAACTACATTACAAGCCTTCTGAATTTTCATAAATTTTATTATGTAACTATTTTATTGAATACAATGTTTTATAAGTATTCCATCACTTGTAAAGATGTTTCCTAAACTATTTTCCATCATCTGAATTGTATAACATGATTTTCTTAAACATTATTTAACATGAAAACCCTGTTTATTCTAAAATTGAATTCATTCCATTGGTTAATCTATTTTTGGCATCTAATATGGAATCCTTAGTGTGACCCTATTGGTATTTTT
The DNA here is from genome assembly GCA_963277665.1 of Viscum album. Classification (NCBI taxonomy): domain Eukaryota; kingdom Viridiplantae; phylum Streptophyta; class Magnoliopsida; order Santalales; family Viscaceae; genus Viscum; species Viscum album. The sequence continues at coordinate 83,448,421 of OY728122.1, forward strand.
ATATCTCATCCTACTTGTGCCTTTTGGCCTTTATAGATTATCTCATTCCATTTTCGAGTTGTGGGAAATGATCTATTAGATGTGGATCCAGCTATTGAAACTAGGATGTGGTGAGTTGTGTCTTTAGGGACATGGGTTTTTCATACATGTTTTAGCATTTGGGTTTTATTACTTTGGGATTTAATGGCTTGTGGAATTTTGGTACATTACTCTCAGTGCATTTTTTTTGTATGCATATTGACTTGTTTATCTTGCTACATGTATGTTTTATGGGAAATTATTTCCCACCTACATGTTTTATTATTCCATGTTCTAGTCATCGACTTGTGGGTATCAGGAACTCCCTTTGGGCTATGTCAAGGCCCGCTCGGTTTTTTGGTTACTAGGGTACCTAGGCTGGTTCATGAAAATACCAATATAAGAGAAAAAAGAATTAAATTCCTATTTATAAAATTCTCTTTAATGATCACTTCTTAATGAAATTATTTTGAAATAATTTTTTAAAAACCTAAAAATAAAAATAGATCTTCACTTTTAAATTTTTGAAATATAGGAAAATCCGGAAAACTCATCAAAAATAAAAAAAAATTCTTCCTACCAATAAAAATACTCTTGGGGGTACAAAATAACCATATGAATAAGTTCTAAAGGTTTGGATGTAATATAACTTGGTAAAAGTTTTATAAAATTACTTACACTAATTACCTATTTGGTATGAATTACAAATTATGTTCCATTAAAATTAACACTGGAATGTTTTGAAACAAAAATTTTCATAGATGTCATTGGCAGGGAAAATATATTATAATTTCCATGTATCAGATTCCATATAGAAGATTCATTTATTTATTCATTTAATAAATTAAAATTTTATTCACATAAATAACTGAGGTCCAATGTATAAACATTTTCATTTTTAGGTTTTTTAAACATAAGAAGCTTGTATTCAAAATTAAGGAATGCATTGTTAGAAGAATGAACTGAAAATCCATCTTCATAGAGTTAATAAATGTTTCTTGTATTGTGATTAATCCATTGAAAATTGAGAAATTTATTGATCATGATTTATTTGGATCTTCAACTAATCCAAATCTAATAATAATCCACTTTTTAATGTATCTATAGGTTACTAATCCATCATCCACTTTTAACAATGGTCAGAAATTTGAGAAATATCCACCCATTTATCTTGTGTTTCCACCATCCATATAAATAATTTCCATTTTTCCAATGGACTTTCACCTACAAAAATATAAAATAAAATATTTTTCTTGAATCCAAATTATATTTTATCCATTAGTGTAAACCAAAAAAACTATGAATCAGATATTTCTAATCATACTTGAGATTATAAAAATAACTTCAAAAAAAATTCTAAATCGAAAGAATTCCATTAAACCTCTGGTATGATGATTCCTCATGAAATAATTATTAGCTTAATATCCATTAATTCCTTAATAAAATAATGAAACATTAGACATTCTATGGTATCTTAAACATCAGGAAAAATATTTTCCATATAGTTTGGTATTTTCACCATTGTTTTTAATACCATGTTTATCTTCGATGTAAATATTATTTTATGGGATTTCATTTAAATATTCCCCATCATAGTTAGTATTATAGTATTAATTTTAAAAGAATCAACTTTTATATTAAGATCATTAAATCTCATTTCATGTATAGTACAGTTTTAAGTGGATTTACTAAATTTTTATTTCAAATCATTGTGTTATTTCAACATGGAATATTTTTCACGTAAAGATTGATTATGAATATTTTTGAGGGATTAATACCTATATAATATAGATTTATATGTTTTCTCAATCATATAACAATATTTAACTAATTTCGAATTTGAGAAAACATCACTATAAGATATAGAAGAATAATATGAATATACCTAATATTAATTCTCCATAAAGAACATATTGTCTTTTAGACATGATCAGTAATTTTTTTAACCATATTTGTAAGATATTTTCATGTCTTCAAAAAAATAAATGTTAATATTATATACATTTTAACTTTTCAATCATAATCTACTTTCAATTAAAACTTATTATCCTTATTTTTCATTTTTCTTTTACTATTTTACATGTGGGTAGTCATGTATGATGTGCCCCATTATTTTATGTTCATATCTCAGTTCCTCTTTCAGTCCACGATCAATGTTTCAATAATAATTCTACTACTTCCTGAAGCATATTTTACTTTTATAGAATGTATTGAATCTTCTTTCTAGGAGATCCAATTCTTCTTTGGATATTGAATAAGTATAATCATTTGAGGAAATAAAAACCCCATCAATATTCTATTCTCTTTTAAGAGTTGTAAATTTTATATTAGATTTATTACTTTGGATCATTCAGTGATCTTTTTCTTTGGCTTCCATTTCATCCTGATATATAATTGATATTCCAATCAATCCTATTATTAATATATTTTTGATAGGATTTTATTTTCTAATGGGTAAAATATCTCATTCATTTTTCGGGTAAAAATCTATTATTTTCAATGCCTAATCTAGTTCATTAATTGGCGTTCCTAAGGAAGAAACACTATTGAATATTTTCTTAAACCTTACATTCATTTGAGTATTTTTTTCACCATCATACATTATTAATATATCAAATATTATCTTAGAAGTGTTGTATCTATGTTTTCATAAATTTTTTGTTCCTTCATAAGAAATAACTATAGTCTTCCACATTTCATAGTAAATGGAACAATTAGAATCACAATTAAACTCATCAGGATCTAGACCACATATGACAGAATTCAAATTTTTTTGTATATAAATCATATTCATATTCCTTCATATCATCCTAATTTTATTCTCAAAGGATTTCTGAATGTTCGATAATCATTTTATAAACATTAATGTTCATATTTTTCAAATAGATGATCATTTAGGATTTCCAACAACTATAGCCTTCTCCATCAAAATATGTATCTCTTATCATTGAAATTAATTATTTGAGTTCAACCATTGACATATTTTTTTTCACAGATATATTAAAATGGTACTGTATGGAGCTTAATATATTTCTTCAGAGATGAATCCTTTGAAACAATTTGTTGGTTAGAAAATGTAAAGAATAAAGGTTTTGGTGAATAGTTTCCTTTTAAAAATACTGGTGTAATTTAAAATTAACCCCCATTCGATAAGTTTTTATATATTATTTTCTTAAAAAATATTGATTATTGAGTAAAATATAATAATAAAAAAATAATTTTTAAAGTTGTTTGGGGAACAAAGATTCCCTTTTCCACTTCCATCGACCCTATCTTTGTGAGCATGGTGATTTGGGAAAAAAAATTAAATTTACTGAGGACATCTTTAAATCTAAGAAGGATTTTGACACCTTAAATAAATCATTTTTATTTAAAGGTAACCATGATGGTCACAAATTTTAGTAATAAATTTTTAGTCCACCACAAATGTGTAGAAGTAGTTGACATTATAAATGAATAAGATAAGTTTTATATTGAAAATTTGGTTCATCTGATAGTTTTCCCTTAAATTGATACATGATGTTTCACTTTCTTATTTAGAGAATAATATCTCCATGAAATTATGGCTCCAAATATAATCCTTGTCATAGAATATCTCTAATGAATTACCACAAAAAAGGAATAATTTTTTCACAGTAGTTGGGTGAACACACACCCGTAGATTATAACATTTATGCATCTAAATTATAGTCCTAAAATATAAAATATATAATAGTATATAATCAATATCATATAGGAATATAAATAGTGGTAATAATCTCTCATAATGTCCTATAAAAATGATTAAATGATTCAGCTTTTAGGACATTAGAAAAACCGAGAGTCATTTAAGAATATTTTATATTAATATTTTCTATCAATTTTAATTCACAGTATATATAGCCTCGATGTATATCAACTAATCATATTTAATGATATATTCTATTAATAATGAATAAAATAACTAATTTTTTCTAAGTCAAATTGTTTGGGACGTATTTCCAGATAAAATATGATATTGAAAATGCTCTGCATGATTGAATTTTTAAATTATATCACCACTAAAAATAATAAAGTCCATGAAAAATAAGAATAACTAAATCCATTTATTTAAATAATGTTTAATCATTTTTTGAATGCTCATTAGTGATATATTCATTCCACTAAATCCTTTATTTAAATCATGGGAAATATCTTGAATTCAAATTATACTGACTACAACTTCAAACATAGGGATTTCACTACATATGAAATCCTCAAAAGTATGGTTCAAAATGTACTATTTATTCTAAGGGAAGATTTTCACCAACAATAAATTAGATAAATGAACATATAGGTACTCTAATATTTTTTTTTCTATTCATAACTCTTTTCTAAAATGTTGGATTCTAATGTTGTATTCGTTATTGAATGTTTGTCTCCCAAAATTGAAATTATCAGCAAACATAGTGTTTATAAATATGAATAAAGAGTCCTAATAAATGTCTAGATTATATAAAAAATCATCAACACAATTACTTAGAAATTTTTTGATGAAAAAAAATCAATAAATATAATCCTTAAATTCAATTAAAGTTACATCATTATTAAAATATATGATGGTGTTCGGGAGAATAAAAATAAACGAGAAAACAAATAAAATTATTGGATCAACATTGGTATGCCCAAAATTAACAACCAAAATAAATAAATAAATCATTGAATTATATACAGAAAATATCAATATTTCCATATGGTTAAAGAAGAATATGTTAATCAGATGTTCCATAGATTTGAAAGTATTATAAATTGAATGATTTGACCTAGTGAATCATTGCACAACAAAATACTAGTTGAATTAGTATTTTGATCTATACAAATGAATTGTCATATGAAGAAGGGTTCAATAGATTTAAAACATAATTTACATTTTTATACACCTTATGGACTCATTATATCATTTTCATAAAATGAAAAGGAGATTAAAAATAATTTTGATGTGGAGACTATAAAAAAGAATGGTGTTTATATTAAATCAAATATAAATGCACCATAGTCTTCTAATTATAAAATCCATGGATGTAAATGGTATAAACATGATTAAAATTTAAATTATTTTCATAGGTTCCTGAAAATGAATAATTTATTTTCAATAAGGTTTATAAAATATTTTCACAATGATGTTAAAAAAAATATAAGAATGGTATTAAAAATTCATATAATGGTTTGTTAGAACTATATTTTTTATAATTTAAAAATAAAGGAGACATAAAAATTTCAATCCCTATATTTAAGGATTAATGAAAAGATAAAATGAATAAGTATAAATAGAAAAGTGTTTTGGTTGCTGTTTGGAGTTATATAGAGGAATCAGATTCAAGTGAATAGTTTGAAAGAGAAAAATAGTCTGCAACCAATGTCTAATGACTACAATAAAATTGGTTAGTAGTGATTATAGTTTTTATTTTTATTTTGGTATTTCTTTTAAAAAATATATATTTATAAAATATAATGAGTGAATCTAAGAAATAAAAATAAATATCTAAAAAATTTGTGAGTTTAATAATAATATTAAAAAATAAAAATCATAAGATTATGGAAGCGAATAAGATTATTTCTGAATAACATTGAATAATTTTTGAATATATCTTTATGAAATAATAAAAATATTAGTGATGACTTAGATATTTTACTAATGTAAAATGATAAGTTTAAGATATAATTTTTTTAAAGGAAATTATTTCTACTTTTGAACATGGAAATGAAGGTAATTATAAAATTATGTATATAAAGAATTTAATTTAAATAAAATTTTTCTTGGATATGATAGGTAATTAATTAAAATTTATACAGAGATTTCGGTGACAAATTTTTTTCTCAAATGTACTTAGCTCGGTTTTGAGTTGTAATGTCCTATGAACTCTACAAAGGTGAAACGATATATTTAAACTAGATGATGATATCATAAAATTTATCTAATGATTTCATTGATTCATGGGTGAGTTTTTTCCAATGGGCTCTAATGGAGTGGATTTTTGGGATAAGTGGGGCCTTTTATAAAAATATTAACAAAACACATTACAATTAACCCATTAACTCATTTATGATTAAAATATTATACCTCACAGAAAATTATCGAATGGTAAAATAGATGTCCTGGTTCCATTATGAACATGGATTATACCCCTGTGGGGATATACTTGGATTTCAAATTTTCCCCTAGAATCAAACCATATTGGGTTTGTGATTAAATAAATTATTTAATATTTAATTATTTTTTGGGGAATTATAGAAATTAATCTATTTATACCCCTATAGAATTTCATTTGGGTGAGCTATTAGTTATTTATATGGACCATATATAAAGGGGGTGGATACAACTGATCTATGATGAGAGTGTTGTTAGATCGTTATCAGAGTATAATCAAGAATGAATTCATATTGATACTATTTATGGAATTATGTGATAGTTATGAATCAAACATTGTATTTTATGATAAATAGAACTGATGTGGATTGTTTATTGAGGTAGGGATTTATCATTTCTTATACTGGATTATTCATAGACTATACTATGGATTAATTTTCAATATTTTGGTCTTTATTAATGGATTATTAGGATTGAATTTAAAGAATGAATTCATATTTATTTATAAAATATTTATTTGATATGATATTAAAAATATTATTCTTCTTATACTTAGTGAGATTAAAATTTTATTTTTATTCGACTCATTTTAACCACCCTATCCATGTTATCGTGGTAATGATAATTAATACTGAATTGTTGGTTCACTTTTCATGAATATATGTTTTTAGATTAGTGATTTAGATACTAATATTTTTGTCTGAATAGAGTTTTATATTCATTTAATCGGACATTATTCCATAATAATTATTAAATTAATCCCAAACCATTTTTATGAATCATTATGTTGGAATTAATGATCCCTAAAACTATTTTATTTAGGAAAACATTGAGATCGATGATGAAGAATGTGATGATTGGATTAGTATCATCTCCCTCTCTTATACTTATTCTTCCATACCTCTTCTAACACATTAAATGAATATGATATGTACTGATGATGATATTGGCACTAAATATGGATGACAACTCCATAGGGATAATGAGTCTTACATAAAACCAGTGGAATCCTCATGGAGATTTTGATAAAGGGGGTTGGCATGATATAAGAAGGTATGAGACTTCCCTAATAATGGAGGTCAATTATAGGGATCTAATACCTATTAGGTAGGTTATATCAAGTCACCACATAGAATTAGTATCCCTTGGGCTATTATGGAATGTGGAGAATATATAGAAATATTGATTTAGGGTGTCATATAAGAGGTTTTGTAGGCATGGATGAGGATTTTGTGAGGAGATGAAGTCGCATAGAATGTGTGTTCATCATGATTAGAGATAGTGGATGATATTTTTTTTCTAAATCGAATAGTTGATCTGTGTAGTAATATGTATAATTAGTATATATATGAAATTATAACAATAATAATAAATATAATAGTAACAATAATAATAACATTTATATGAATAAATAATCTTGTAATGGATATATATTCTTAATAAAATGTCATATTGTAAATCTATCTATGAAATCGTGATAATAAAATTAAGATGTATGATTAAATACCAATATGAAATAGATAATTATGTCTCACTAAAGAGGTCCTATTTTATTTCATATAACTCATATCTTTAATAATTTGATGAAATATAACTTTTTCATATGATGTGTATTTTTAAAAAATTAATATCTCATTCTTAATATTTTTTCATATTGATTGTAATATAACAATCTATTTAGTTATATGAGTCCATTTTCAAGGTTGGATTTGATGAAATAAAATATGGGTTTTTATGACAAATGGATTATATTCCAACATGATAATTACAACAATTTTTAGGAAAAGTGTAACCCCCTAATATTCAATGTGATATATGGTGATGCATGTGTTTCCCATAACTGTAATGGAGTTATATTCATCACGTCTTCCTAGTGTGTGATACCACTTTTTATTTTTTGAATCTTCAAGAATAATGTTTGTTACATGGTCAGTTATTTCCACCAAATAACTCTTTTCCCCATATTGTGGAATGGGTTTTCCACTATCACTCATTGAGGCACGTCTCAGATTGTATATAACATGGGTGGTTATGGAAGTATGCGTTAACACTCCCCAAAATAATATATATCCCACATCAGGTGAAGTTTTCTTACACATTCAGGTTTGATGATGATATTTATGGGGAACAATATTTGGGAAGTATCAACGACCAATGAGCGTTAAATGATGAGCTTTATATTTTTAATGAACACAATATTAAATAACAGGAATGAATGGATAGAAATAATAGATACTTTTGGAATTTTAAATCCTCACACACACCACAATCACATTCAAAACATTATGTATGGATAGGTTATCTCTTTCAGAATATATTATTTTTTTCTAGTACATTGAGTATCTTTTATTACACAAGACATTCAAACCATTATTCATGGTTACTGGGATTGATTTTTCGATCCTTTATGGATGAGAATACTAATTTTTCAATATCTTATGTGACCCTATGACACCATTTCTTAGAGAATATATTGTTTATTCATCAATTCCTATGGATAATATTCTATATCAGATTTTGAGCTAGTTGTTCCTTCTCTTCCATCCAATTTCACTATAGTACCAAGAGTTTCAATATGAACTGATGCTTATATTTTCCCCTATATCTATATATGGGCCACCTCTCATCCCTGGAGTCTGATCTGGATTCTTACCAATTCATTTCTTTGTTCTATTCAAGGTGACTTATTCGATATGTTTAAATTCACTCATGCCTAGGCTCTATGACTGAAAGTGTTGTTTCTATGAATTTGGTGCATACATCAAAGATAATTTTGGTTTATATAGAGATGGTGTGGATTTTTCACCGATAAATCTTAGTAGAAACCAAAGTATATGGGAAATACTAATGTTTGGGGAAATATGTTTGTCAATAACACCCCATTTTATAATTTTGATCAGTTTTACGTTTAAATGTTGGGAGTATATTTTTCCCCTTCTCCATTTTAGTCTATTACTTCTCTTAACTTTATAGATCCGAGTATTTATCAATTGAATTATTTATTTTAAATATATTATTACATACCCTCTGATAACTATTATATAATTTTTAGAGTTTCAAGTTTTATGAAGGTTCACTAGAATAAGGCCTTTCATTATTTATGATATGGTTACATGGTGTTCGTCACTAACCCTAGGTTTATTGGGGGCATGCTTGGAGTGGGAATCACATCTTATCATAGGTTTATCCATGTCCCTGGGGATTTTTTCCATGACATAGTGGTTTGAGAGTGTGTTTTTACTGGCGATACATTTAGAACTTATGTGTAATATTAATATTGATGGAAATTTAGTGAAATAATTTTAGGTAATCTCAAGTTTATCTTTTAATATACAGAACGCAATAATGGTACAATGTATGACGTATCCATTCACAATGACAATGATAAATGATTTATTTACTTAGTTTAGTTAAAAAATAGTTACTGGAAATAGAAATGATAAATAAATCATAGAGGAATGGTTTATTGATTTCCATATTCTTATTGAGTGACCTTCAAATATATGATTTGTTGACCATGGTTCACCATGTTATTTGTTTGAGGTTTCTACTTAGGAATAAATTAACTTTTCTAATGGATAATCAAAATATAATATGTCTTACAATATTTCCTATATTTATTAACCAATTGAGAAATGAGGCTTTCATTCTAAGGACTAGTATATCAACCCCATTATGTTGTGTGTTATTATTTTACAATGTGTTATACTTGAATTTTATATCCTAACTTCTCTAAATTGTGTAATTCGATGGGGGGATTGAACATATTTATACACTAAATTCTTGTGTGTTATATTCCTATACTAGGTGTAATTTTACATTTTGGAGGAACTTCTCTATACAACCAATTTCAATGTTGTACCATCACATAATATGTGTGATATGATGAGATGTCAATTCTTTTTTATATATCAAATATTTTTTTCTACATTTGATTTCTATGTGAGATACGATAGGGTATGGGATTTTTTTTATAATCCCTGAGGAAAGCTGAAGAATTTTATTTGGGTACCGATTGAGATATATCACTACCCTATGATCTAGGGAATTTTCTCTTCGAAATTTTCTTGGTAAAGGATTCATTTATGACATGGATGGCATTTTTTTCTATGTGGGATAAAACTACCAATGGTTTCATATGTTATGTAAATTTTGGTGATTAATTGTTCCAAGATCCTTAGTTGATAGGGGATAATAAATAATTTGGGACTCATATTTCAATCTAGTTCATAATTCAGATGATCATAAAATAATTAAAACATCGTGATTCCTATGTGAAATAAAGAGCTGTCAGTTTAGGTTTTCTCTCTAACACATGATTGGTATTCTATACCATATATTCATTTTGTGGCCATGTCTTGGATATAGTAATATTTAAGGATTTTTACCCATTGTATGTCATAGGGACTATATTGGACTAAAAATAGAGGTCCAAAAACCTTTTGATGTGTTTTGTTGATATATATTGAGGTGGTTTTATTGGAGATGACCTGTTAATATAGAGATTCATAGGGAGGACTGTTTGAGATATGTTTGAATTTTTAGATTAAAGTATATCATTGATTTTCTATAAAGTGAGGTTATATATATTGATTATTCGTATTTGAATGTATTCTATATTTTTTGGATGGTTATAGTTTTACTTAATGACATATATAATGGTGTCATAGATGGGACTCCTTATTAGAGATGTTTATGTGAACATGCAACTTAAAATTTTAATCTAATTTTCATATTGGAAAAATATTTAGTGGATAACATTATTTTAAATGGGAATTTACAGAATGATGATACATTTATCCACTACAATAAATACTCCCCTGTGTAGTCCCTTTAAATAATTTTGTGTTGACAGATAGAACATTGAGAAAATGTGTGTGATATATTTTTGTGGTTAGAAACAAGAGGGTATAGTTTTGGGTATGATTTTGTAAATTTATTTATATAACCCTTTAGTAGGTTTAGTTTCTACGGTACTTTATTTCAGTATCTAATGTTAAGGAGTTGAAGATTCCAATGGGACCCCTAACCAGACCCTTCATAACAAAGTGAATCCACTAGTGGAGGCCATATTTCACTCTCTTATTTTAAATAGTTATGATTATATCTAGTGGAGAAAGATTTATTTTTGTTATATTCATTCATTAAATAGAATATATTTAATGGTATCCATCTCGGTATAATTTTATTACCAGTTCTAGTACTAAACTATGTAGCTCAGTTTCGTAAATGATGTTAGGTTCAACCTCAGTACTAGTGAGGTCTCTATAGGTGTTGTGAGTGAATCCCACCCTATGTAAGTTGTGTCCCATTACACATAATATTGTAGACATTTAATTTTTAATTTTATTTTATAAAGTATAAATTTACTTCTTGATAATATTGAGGAATGTGAAGACACTTGCGAAGGGAGACTCATTGTAGAACCTTGTCAAGAGGCTAAGTTTTGTATCATCTTTCTATCTAACCATTATGTTTGAATACTTCATTGTTGAATTATGAAGACCATTATAGAATTTATAGTAATATGGAATTACTAGTGTATCATTATGTGTGTATCCATTTCATGTCAACTCGTTCAATCTGATGGGGGTGGTGTTTTAATCAAAACATTGTGATTATTTTTCACATGATTTTTAGAAAGTGATATCCTAGTGTCTATACATGATAAGTTAGGGTTATCTAAATGGTTAGGACCATCTGCTTAATATTATGGTATATTATCCAACCAATGAGAATGATAATATTTTCGTGCAGTTTGATGAGGTTACTATTGTTCTTGATGAACTTCACAGTAGATTTAATAAATGAGTGATGACCACACAAACAATGTTTCATTGAAATTTTATGAGAAATATATGGATAATCGGGTTGCGTATGGTCAATTAATATGTATGTTTAGTATTGGGGAATATTTCATATGTTACATATGTGAAAAAATATACTGATATCGGCTCTGATGCCTTTATTTGAGGCGATGATGGAGAAGTTGATGTGGGTCCTCTAGAGTATTATACTTTTCAACATACCTCGTTTCGATGTGGAATCACTTGAGATTCATATTTTTATATTGTAACATATATGGTTTTATCCTATACATAACCATATATACCCCTATTCAAATGTTTTGAGTGAGGAACTACCACATGTCATTATCATTCTCACATGCCAATTTGTGAAAACTATAAATGGTTGGATGATTCATTACATACCATGTTGAAGAAATAAACTTGCATAAGGTTTAATTATGGGTATTAAAGATATTAAAGACCCAAAAAGAGTGAATTTGTGTTTTCAATAATTTTATTTCATTGTGATGAGATAAAGTGGGGAGCTGTATTTATAAAAGGTGATGTCTACCCAATGGTGTTGGAGTAGAAATTATTCCAAGATATAATAATTCCATAAGAAAATAAGGAGTGTGGGATGGTATTTGTTTTAAAAAATTTCATTTTTATTCTTCCTTTATAAGGAACATAAGTTGATTCCTTTTTTGTGGGGATGAAAATGGTTTAAGGTGAGTCAGATGCAGTGAACCATAATTTTAAAAGGACTAATCTAAGGTTTTGAGTTTTCACATCCTTGAAAAAATATTGGTATAAAATGGTAAATTTACCCTAGATGATGACATCAATAAAATTATCCATTAGTTCCATTGATCATAGGATGTAGTATTTGTCCCCATTCTGAGTCGGTGTATGATCCCATGTCTGTATAGTTTTAAAATCCTTAATGGCATTTTAGTTTTTGAATAATGGATTGGATGAATTTTGATCATGTATTCAAAGTGGATTTCTAAGATCAGTAATGCCTTAAATTTATTTTTTGAGATGTGGAATGATAATTATTAGGTGTATCTTATGTTATTGTGTTCCTTCAGTGTTTATGGTAACTTCAATAATTTTGGATATTTTTTTCTAGGTCATAGAGTTTGGTTTGATTTTATTTGGGGAAAGAAATTTGATACTAGTTACTAAATGAAATTTTAGATTATTTGGTAATGATTATGGTTATATCTCATAGTTGGAATATAGTTTTAGGAAAACCATGCTACATTTTGAAGGAAACTGTCCAAGGTTGCAGCGGTGGTTTCATGGTTAGTGTAATTTATGGAAAACATGAAGCTAAACAATGTAGTTGTGTTTCTGGGGTATTAGAGGGTTTAGGATTACCACATTGTTTGGTAAAACCCATGGACAATGATGTCTCTTGGCATAGTGAAAGTGTTCTATAGTGCGTGATATATTAAAATTTACTTTAATATATTGTTTACCTAAACCAAGAGAAATGATGTTTCGGGTAAAATTTATAATTAGTTTATTTAATATTTGATGTAATTAATACCTGGGATTAGGAACTTTTTTCATTGGTTAAGGTTGATCTTCCAAAAATAAACTTTTCAATTACATTCATTTTTCTGTGAGGATCCAAGGATAGAATTCCTCTTGTGGTGAACCACACATTCTCCTACAATTTATGAGAAACACAACTTGTTTTCTAGGTGTTATAGTAGTGAGTCAAATGTCTTCGGAATTGTTTTATTGATCACACATTCTACGGTCTTAATATAATTCTATCATGATTTTAAATCTTGAGAGGGAGGGAAAATGATTTTAGAGATAATTAATTATGCCCAGAAGTTCAATATTATCATTTTTTGGATGTAATACACAATAATCATGGATTTCTATTTATATAGTTATTATTTAGGTTAAAATATTACTTAATTTCATATGGCACATTAAATAACATTTATTATTTTTAATAAAACTCATTCAATATAAAACTTTTATTCTTTTGTGCATACCAACTTGAAAAAAATATTATTTAACTAGATTTTTAATTATATTTTGTCATTGGAAAAGGTCTTGGTCCATTCGAAATCCTCATTAATTTATTGAAAACTGGAATAAAATTTTTATTTATAAATTTCTATTTCATTTACACACCACTGAGAAAATATTTATTAAATTTATAATAAAATAAATAAATGTATTTTTATTCACATGTTTTGAATAAATATTGAATTAATATATGAAATCAATATAACATGATTAAAATTATTCATTATACAATAGAATAATAATTATTCCATTTATTACACTCATAATGAATTTAATCAAGACCAATAGAAACACGTAGTTCCTGTCCCTGAAGGATTCATTCTCATTGGCATTAGGTAAGCTTGCCTAAAGTCAAATATTAATTTTTAGAAATAGTTCAAGCATGCTATGATAATGAAATTTATTTCCCAATGTAGAAAACCATAAAAGAATGATCAAATTTTAATATAATCTTATGGACAAAATATATCATGAAGCAGGTTATACAACGATGTCATCAACTATTGTACTTGATACCTAATTCATTGAATATCAGAAATGAACACGTCGTTACACCACAGACAATTAATTTAATTTTATTTTCCTATTCAAATGAAAGCATTGAGTTATTATCTACTATAAATATGGAAGGGAAATATCCTTCACCAAATTACCTATTATTGAAATGAAAATCATAATTCTCCTAATGTATAGTACTTCCAACCATTATATGGAATGATAGTTTAAGTCAGTAAATCTAAGTGTGCGGGACATGAAATACAATAATGATAATCTTATACTCTAACGAACATTACACATTCCTGCATTTAAGATTATCTCATTACACCAAATCATGTGAAATTCCTAATGGATGGTATATTCTCATTATCTCCCATAATTGAAATTACTAAGCACAAACATCATTAGATGAATCCTCATCCTCTTACGAGCACTCACACATGAAGGTATAAAAACTATGTGTCCCATAATATTACATTATCCAATCATAGAACAATATTAATAATATTTTCATAAAACTTCAAGGATTTCATCATAGCGGGGAACTACTATGACCTAATAAATGCAACAAATACTAGACGAAATTATAACATTAAATCCATGCATAAATAGTAAACAATATGTAATAATAAATTAAATTAATATTTAGTACATCGAATATAAATGGAACTAGATTATAATAACTTGGTCATTGGAAAATATCTATAATAAACTCATAGATATTCTAGAGACAACTACCTATGACTTTCATCCATCTTGAAATCACTTGATATTCGTGTTTCTATTTAGTCAAGGATTTAGTCTATGGGAACTCCATGTTGTCTTCATTGAAAATACTACTCATTACAACCTGACCTCCATAATATAAATCACTCAATTGATGATACATTTGAAGTATATTCTCCATCAGTTGACGAGAGCTTAGCTACTTTGTGAGAGCCACCACTATAATATTATAAAAACAAATTCTGATATGATCATTAATACTAGGTACCACATCAATCTCATATATGATGTTCTGCATCCATAATACTTCCATAGCTACCTTAGAAACTGCAATATACTCTGAAACGTCTATGGAATATTTGATCAAAGCATGATTTGACCTCTCTAGCTCAAAGAACCTTTATTCCACGTTAAGTTGTATCTCGTTTGTGAATTAATATCATCTAGACCAATTTCAAAACTACCATATGAAAAAGGATTGTCTTGAATTACATATAATGATGGTCACTCGGATCATCTTGATATCATCTTACCGAAAACAATGAATTGGAAACATATATCCTTGTATATAACATATCATACATGACTAACCCAATCACTAAATTTTATCAAGTACTTCCCATTTTTCTTCTTTCTTCATGTTTCTAAGGAATCATTTTTAAGTAATTATAAGTTACACATGCTGATGACAACAATACACACTTGAATTGTTCGATAATAAATCACATTTGAATAATTTCAATGTATGTACCATGAATTATGTTGAGAATACTATGATATATATCTTGTTGTATCTTGATCCCAAGAATATACACTTCCCCACCTAATTCCTTCATAGAGAATCATATATTCAACCATTCCTTAATAGACTATAAGACCGATATGTCATTTCTAATGAGTAATATTTCATAAAAATATACTATCATGAAAATGAATGCACTACCACTAAACCATTTGTAGACACACTGATAACATTCAATCTTTATTAAACAAAATTATTTTATGGCTTCATTAAAACAAATATTCCTTTACTGTGATGATTTCATAATCAAATAAATGGATTTTTCGAAATTCCCACATCTTTTTAGCATTATTTGGAGTCACAAACCCTTTGGGTTGTGTCATATAGACCAATTTCAGAAGGTTCCTTTTAAGGAAGTCTATTTTTAAATCCACTTTTATATCTCATAGTTACGGTATGATGGAATGGATATAGAATTTTTATGGAATTATGTATTTCAACTATGGAAAATATTTCATCGTAGTTAATTCCTTGTCCATGTTTAAACACTATTCCATCCAATCATTCATTAGAGGTACTAACCTTTCCTTTCATGTATAGTTTCTTCTTGAATACCCATTTTAAAACCAATGATATGTACATTTATTGGATAATCTACCAAAATATAGACTGGATTTTGGTACATTTAATCCATTTCATAATTCATGGATTCCATCCCCTTTGAGAAATATCTTCCAATAACTGATTCTTAGTATGTTAGATAGTCATTATTAACTACAAATAATCATTCCCTTTCCATAATGATTAGAAAAACATATCTTTTTCTTTATCTAACCTCTCTTATAATCATATGTAGTACTTGTGTCTCTAGAATTGTTTTATCTTCCATGGGGATTTGTGGAATCTATTCCTATGTGAAATCTTGGGTTTCTTTATCCTTAAATTCATCAATGTATATCACTCTTCAACTTTATCTTTTAGATATGCAATTTCATTCCACCATAAACTTTTTCTCAATGATCATATAGGTAATATTACATTATTTACATGGGGTATCCTATAATGGTACCATGTATTCCAATGTGTGCTTGTTTGTTACATGAAAAGGATTTAACAAACTCATCATTTACCCACACATTTAAATGAAATAACATTTTTTTATACCAATCCAAAATTCATATGTAATAAAATGTTTCTATTTAGTTGATTCTAGGTTTATTATATGTACTGCACTTTCTAATGTGTTTCCACAAAAGGATAATGGAATACTCACATAACTCATTCTTGATATCACTATGTCCAACATGGTGAGGTTACTCTATTCTCTAACTCTGTTCCACTATGGTGTGTACGGATGTGTGAATTGGGATAGGATCCCAAACTCCCTTATGTAATCAACGAATCCTTGAATAAGATATTGTCCTTCATAGTCTGAGAAGAGTTTATTAATACTCTTACTAAGATAGTTCTCAACTTCATTATTGTAATCCTTGAATTTAACAAAATAATCTAAATTATATGCCACTAAATAGATGTATCCATATATACTAAAATAATCAGTAAATGTCATGAATTATGAGTACACTCCCCTTTCTTCAATAAGAAATAGTCTATAAACATTATTATGAAATAGTTCAATACTCTCTTCAGCCCTTTAACCTTTCCCTATAAATGGGTATTTGACCTATTTTCCTTGTAAAAATTTGTGACATACACCATGTTTTTTGTTTAAAGGAATCTGCAAATACATCTTAGTGTAATTTAGTCAAGAACTTTTTGTTTACATGACCAAGCTAGTGATTTCAAATTTGGGCGTGGTATGAGTTATGTGGAGTAACATTATAATCAATTTACATTACTTAGTTTTCATGTTCCAACACATAAATACCATTATTTAAATGATCTATATCATAAAAATTCTATATTTATAAAATAAGTGGAATTTATTTTGAAATTTTAAAATTAATATTTCATTATAAAATGTGGATACAAAAATAATGTTATTGGTAATAGATAGAACATACTAACAAACTTTCAAAACCAATATCTTCTTGTTTGAAAAGTTAGCTGGTAATCCTAGAAAGCTATAAAGCCACATATACCTATACCAGCTACTCATAGATCTACTTCCCCTCAACCAACCATTATGAATCTACCTATTTCATGTATTTGAATACAAATGTGTGAACCAAAAGATGTGTCTAATACCAAATTGAAAGTAATAGATAAATTGTAATCGATAACAAATACACCAAAAACCTCACCATGGTTTCTTGTCATGGTGTAGGTTATCATTTAGAAGCCCTTCATTACACTTTTGAAATAAAAAAAACATGTTTCCATTCTTTCCCATTCATCTTACTCTTCTTTGAAGGGCTTGAGGATTCTTTGGTATTAAAGATATTTCCTTCCTATTTTGATTGTTCACCATAAGGATGGAAGGTGTTTCACAATTTTTATGCTTATATACATATAAAATAAGAGTGAGATGATATGAGAGAGAAATATAAATATTTCTAAAATTAAAATGATTTTTTTGAAGAAGCTCTGAGGGTGTGATGCAAGAATGAGATTGGTGTCTACATTTTTAGTGAGATTAAAACCTAGAAACTCTAGGCGCTCAATGTATCCAATGATCTTGACTATATGAGTCCTAAGTGGGGAACCCTATCCATGTATTCTATAAAATAATTCCTTGGAAATATCAAAAAATTATTCTCTATATCTCTCAACGTAAAGAACATGGAGGTTCTCACATATTCTATTCCCATCCATGTTCTCGTGAGACTTCATGAGTTAACTAGAAATTTATAAAAGCATAAAAACATGAACATCAACTGCATTGATCAAATGTTTTCTGTATAAAATTAAATCTTCATCACTTATATCCTTATATGAAGTATTAAGAATTTAGTAATATATCACGTAGGATTTATATTCATGGAATAGAACAACCTAAAGGCTGATATACCAATATTTATTGTTACTCTCAGTTAAAATGTTGTCATTATCTAATATTGATCATAGGGATAATTTGGATGATAATATTGTTATATTATTATACAATTAAAATGAAAATATTGTTAGTAATTCTATTGATAAAAATTAATTTGGGAAATAATATATTAATTGATTTTATTAAATCTACCACTATTTTATCTTGTATGAATAACCCTTACCATTGATATTTGAATTCATAGTTTCTTGAAAATTTTATTGGAATGGATCCATATTCCCCTAATCATAACCCCAACAAGGGTTTGTCATGCTAATTAATGGAATTTAGGTAGGAATGTCCTTGAAAACTGCAGTCTTGAAACACCTTGAACCATTGTGTAGATTCCCCAATCCAGAAATCATGACTTGGATTTCATCAACCCTTGCCTCCAAATTACACCATGAATGTCATGGGATACACCTCTTGATGTAAAATGGTTAAGTCAACCCAAATCCTTCATAATAACTCCCATTATAACTGTATGTACCCCAATAAGTGTTGGTCAAACACTTGGTTGTATTGATATTTGTTCATAATGAAGTAACATGAGGATATTATGACTTAATATTGGGTATTGGGATTTAAATACATCACTGAAAAAATTTATATTATATAATCCATTACATTTCTTGTTAATAATAAGTTGACTTTACTTAATTTATTAACCACATTAGATAATAAAATTTCATATAATTAATTTATTTAATTTATTATGCATAAGTTTTATCATGTTTTATCATTTACATAAAGTTAATATTTATTTTATGTTACTTAATTAATTTACAATTAAATATATAAAATTTAAGCCTAATAATTTTATTTGAATTCCATCTTTTCACATTAAATTATTTATTTATGTGTTTGAATCCTGGAATCCATAAATTAAGTAATTACATATACACAAATAATTAATTAGTTAAATAATATATTCATGAAATTTATCTAATGGTTTATCTAATTAGTGGATATTAAATTAAACATAGAAATAGGGTAAATAATTCAATTTTCTCATCCAATCTTGTGTTTCAGCATTCCACATATCCACCTGTGTATCACCAGAGTTAGCATCATAATAGTTTCATCTTGAACCACCTCCACATTACATAGTATACTCCATTAATTACATGTATTTAGGTCTTATACACATCTATGGAGAACTAAATGACTGACTAAAATTGTATTACCTAAATATCCTCGGACAAAAAAGTCCGACATAATAGTAGAGGGAGTGATGACACAAAAAAAAATCATATTTAATTTAATTATAAATATTTGAAAAATCTTGAAATAAATTAAATTAAAGCATCCACCGTATACATATGTCTTGGTAAAGTTGATGAGTTTTAATATATGAAAAAAATACACAATATTAATAGGATAACATTTGTTTCGTTATTTGTTTTTAATAATTTTAGATGAAAAAGGTGAAACAATTAATTAATTAATTCCATTTCATCTTAATGGTCAAACAACCATAATTGGAGATACCCATAATTTATTACATTCTTGGAAAATGAATGAAAGAACCAATAGTGTCATATTAATTACTGTAAATTAACTGAGAATTGAATATTCTTAAAAACCATTTTTAAATTGTCAAATGGACATTGGTGCATCAACCAAAAGATAAGGTTTTAGTGAATGTTTTTTCAATTTAATGTATTTTTAATTATATTATTTAATGGGAGACTACACGGAGTGTACAATCCAACAACATGATATGTATCTTAGTTTTCATGTATATGATTCAAATTAATGGGGCTTTTTCATGTTAAATCAGTCAATCTATGTGGTGTGTAAAGGCTAACTACCCACCATGTATCCACTTGTAGAGATCCAAGCTTCCCCAAACAACATTTGGTGTGAATTAAATTCCCCAAATATATTTAAATTCTCAACACATCTTGCTACATTGTTCATGGGAACATGACATGTGATCCGAATATAGGATGTGAATTCAATCTTTTCAAACCAAATATTTCACACTTTCTAATTTCATATAAAGTCATTGTTTTTATATTCTTAGACCTTTATGAAAATGAATAATTAATTGAACATGATTTTTATGTTGATTACTTGTTAATTCAAATTGGAATAAAGAATGAATAACATGAAATGAAAATATCATAGGAATTGGGAATAGATTAACAATCAAATAAATAATTATAAATGTAAAAATGATAGCTATAATACCGCTTGTTAGTTCTGGGTGTAGCAGAAGGATGCAGTGGTGGGAGATATTTTTTTTTCATATATCATTTCTTGAAAGAAATATTTATGATGTTTCACATCGAATTTTTAATTAATTTATTTAATATTTGAAGAAATAAATATATAGGCTTAGGAACAATCTCCATTGGTGAATGTTTACCATCTAAAAAGACCATTTAAAATAATCTTAACTACACTGTGAGGGTGAAAGTATATAATCTCTCTAGTAGTGATCCACATGTGCTCTTATGATCGCCAAGAAACACCACTCGACCTTCGGGCGATATCACAATAATTCGAATGTCTTGTGTTAGTTCTTGATCACTTGTTCATCAGTATATAATGAATATCTCTTTCACTTCTCACTCATGAGAGGGAGGGAGGAGCAGTTTGGAAATAATTCCTTGTGCACAATAATTCACTATTCTACATTTCTGGATGTACTACACAGTATACATAACTGTTTATTTATTGAGTATGGATTTAGGTTAAAATATTTTCTAACTGCATGATGACCACTAAATAACATTTATTACCAATATAAAACCTTATTACACACAATAATAATATTTTTATTTCTTGTCATGCACCAACATTCTCAATAATGAAAATTATTTGACCAGCATGTTAATTAATATTTTTTACCAGACATAGTATTTCTCTATTCAAACTCCTCTGGGATTTCTGAAATCACCAATTAAAAATATATTCAAAAATAAATATTTGATTCACATATGAGAGAATAAATATTTATTAATAATTCAATAAAATAAATAAATAATCTTTTATTCATATTACGGTGAATAAATATTTATTTTATTTATCTGATCAATATAAATTGAATAAAATTATTCATAACACTGGAGAATAATATGTATTTTTTTAATTAAAATCATATTGGTTTTAATCAAGATCAACAAAAACACTTTTTTTATGACCATATAGGATTATTTCTCATTAGAATTAAGTAGAATTGTTCAAAGTCCAATATTACTATATACCAATGAGTCATGTAACCCAAGATAATGAACATAATTTCACTAAGTCAATGTAATAACCCATACCATAGTAGCCCAGATTCCATTCCATACTTAATTACATTATTACTAAGAACAAGAATTCACATTCTAAAGGACGTAATAGTTTTGTAGGTTTGGAAATACAAATAAAAACATATTTGTTAAATTAAAACTTTGAAACAAAAAACATCATAGTAACTCCAATGGAGACACCCATAATCTCCTAGATTAAACCTATATGCCATTCATAATATACATCATTATACAATTGGTAAAAATAAAAAACAAGAAAGAAGTGATCTCATATGCTCAGTATGGGTAAAAAAATATAGAAGAATCTATAATCATAAAAAACAATACAATGTGAGTACCTAACAATATATACCATTAATGAATAAACATGAACATAGTATGGAAGGGATGAACTTTGATCAAAATAATGCTATGTAAATAGTCACAAGAATATAAAACATAACTACAGATATTGTACTAGTCGAACAATCCCATTGATTATAAATTACTATCATAAAAAAAGTGAATGCATAATTATGGACATCTTAAACATATCACTGAGGACTCATCCTAGGCATCTAAAAATAAATGGTTAAGGCCTCAGAAAAAACCATATTTGAAAATAAATGGGAATGGACTCAGTTGAGTCCATATTTGTTTTGTCTCAAAAGATATACCAATGAATCAAGGGGCTATAACAAACCCCACCCATCAATTATTATTTCCAATACATTCCTCATATAAAAAAGATGAAACATAAACATCATAAATAGTCATATTAAAAAACTAGCATACAAAATGTGAATACTTTAACTGTAAATCATGAATGTTAAAAAAATAACAAATCAATAATCAAACTGATCATAATCCAATAAAAAAACATACGGCCGACCTTATCATAAGAGATAAACCCCAATAAAGCACAATATTTAACAAATTATGACTACATAGGTGAAGATACTTTTAAGTGATACCATTTATTTTTTTGGTGAAAATAATATTTAAACATTCCAATTTGTGTCATGCCATGTAGAAACATTTAAAACATAAACCCTATATAGGATTATTATTTAATGAATCTTATAGTGTCATGAGTATAAAAATTCTCAAGATATGATATTTCAAGTGAATTACATACAACACACATAATGAATAAGTTGGGAATAAGGCATATATCTCAAAAAATTAAAATAGAGATGAGAAAAACCCTTATTACTTTTAAAAGAAGAGTTGTTTTGGAAAATAATTGGTATTTTTAATAAAATGTGATTGTAAAAATGTAATACTAAAAGATAAATGAGAGGTAAATGAAATTATTGTTTATGCATAAATGTTGTTCAACTGACATGAAAACATATAGAAATAGTTTTTATGAAACTATTTAAATGGGCCACTTTAGTGAGGTTTAATAGAAAATATAAAAGAATATTTAAAATAGGAAAAGTCATAATTGTTTGTATAAAACAAGAAAAGAATAGAGATAGATTTTTTCATGAAAAGAAGTTTGATTTTTAAAAAAAATTGATGGATTAAAAAATATTATGGTTGGTAATTGAAAATGGGTATGAAATTGGGATGTTCCATTCAATAGGGCTCGCATAATTGGGAAACATTAAAAGGGAACCTTATAAAAAAATTATTTAGAAAAAAAAATATTATTAATGGATCTAGAAACCTATTTTTGGAACATATAAATTGAATATGGAATAATTATATAAGAATAAATAATCATTACATTCGGGTAATGAGAGAGAAAGCTTAAACTAAATGAAAAATGTAGTTTCAAGTAGATCCCTTACCATATTATAATAAATCAAATCGTATTATCCATAAAATTATTAATAAAATAATTAGTGGAATAAACTTGTTGTTTTTTGAGGTAAATATCTCTTATCTTCCATAAATTATCAAATTAATTTCTTAAATGTTGGACAATGTGGATCCTCATAGAATTCATATATGGATTATGGGTGTCTAGGGATGGTTCGAAGCCCGAAACCCAAAGATTGTGTGTTTATATCCTAGAATATGGTTAGTTAAAACCATAATAGGTAGGAGGCACAATCTGAATAAACTATACTAGGATGGTCAGTGGGGGCTTTCCAACCATATGGTTAGGGTAAACCTTGCGGAAGGAAGTACATGACCATGTGACATGTCTGCATTTTTAGAAGAAATTGATTGATGGTTATAGCATGGTTTGAACATGGTTTATAAGTAATGTGGGGTAACTATGAACTATGACCCAAGTCTATAAAAATCTATGCATGGTTTCCACATGGTTCATTAAACTCTGAGGATAAACTGTTCGAGCCCTACTGTGTAGGATTTTTTTTATTTTTAAATTTAAAATAAATATATTATATTAATCCCTTTTGGTTTTTTTAATCAATCAATAGCCCCCTGTAAAATATATCAAGCATGACTATTCTTGGTTTTCATATCTGCTCATCATTCATACTACAATTTGAATTCACTGCATCTTATTGGATCTGAAATGGTAAGGCCTTGATTCCTTTTTATCCATTATTTTTCTAGATATTAACTATTCTATTTAGATTTAGGCTCATATTCACTAAATTACCGTTCTTTATTCATTCTTCAGATCTCTTCCAAAATAATATGAATAAAAGCATTATACTGGATGAGCGATCTAGAAATATCCTATGGTATGTTTTCATGTTCTTTTCATTGAAAGTTGGATCACTTATATATACCGTATTGCCGTGCGCCCATTTTTGGGGCATCACCTTAAATTGTACTTGAACCCTGATGTTTCCTATATGGTTTTTGGTAGTTAAATAGGCATGATGATGCTTGTAATATGTTATATACCTTGATTAAGGACCACCCCATGGTGATTTTGTCTTGAGTGACCCTTTATGGATTTTTGCTTTGGATGCCCATGAGGCATGCCTTTTACCCTATTACATGGGATTTCAAAATGGTTACTTTCCATTAAATTAAAATAAAATGTTTATAGATTGAAATTTTATTTTTTAAGGTAATGGGATGGATGGATTTACCTTTGACCCATATATGCCATTGATTTTTCTAGAAATCTTGTTTTTTCTATGCCTTTCCATGTGAGTACGTATAGTCAATGACTTGAATTGAAAAAATTGGATTGAATTGCTCTAATTATGGATTTTACAATATGAGTTATTTTATAACTAAGCAATGTGATAGATTGATATACTAGTTAATATTGTTATATTAAAAATGGATAAATGAGTATTTTTATTGCCATTGAGTTATTATCCCTTGTGATTAAAATATAGTCTATTCAATGAAATGAATTGATAAAGCATGGGAAGATCATTATTATGATATTCTTACATGAGTTAAATGATGTTATAGCCATGTATTAGTTTTTTATACATGTGTTTCTTGTTATAAGAAATATTTCCAGGTGAGTAAATGAAAGAAGAATTGTAACGCCCCGACCCCAGAAGCCCAGAGCCAGTGCATTATTACGTATCATTGGCATGATAAAAAAATATCAAGTCTCGAAATACAGATTAGTTTAGTAGCCATGGAATCACTAGATCCATTCATAAGGTTTACATCGCATCATAAAGTGAAAAAATACAACAACATCTTGTATCCATAGAACACACTCATATCCTCATACTATCCCTGCAGGTCATTCATAAAATACTTCTTCACATCCTGGGAAAAATAAAACTTAGAAATGGGTGAGCTCAGATGCTCAGTTAGGATAACTATATAGCAGAAAATTTCATAAATAAGAATAAAAATTTAAGGAAATGATAACTAAAACAAAATCCTTTTAAACTTGAACTTCATCATAATATGGAAAAGATAAATGAAATAATTCCATTTACTTATTCACATGGATATTCTACTAGTCGAATAATCACATGAAATATCAATAACCACTTTCATAGTAACAGAATGCATAATTCCAGACTATCATAACCACATAGTCAAGGCCCTGTGCAAAGAATACAAATAAGATTTTGTCAATGCCTTTTTCCAAGACACTAGTTTGCCTCATGAGACCTATCGATGCATCGAGGAGCAATAGAAGGTTCCACCCGTCACTTACTAAGTCCAATGCATTCCTCATATGAAAAGTTGAAACATAATATAAACATTCGTATTCAAACTAGAATACGAAATGTCAATACTTTATCCACAAACCATGAATGGTATAAAAATAGCACATCCAAAGTCAAACATAATTCATTCAACACAATATGAAAGATTGTATTATAACAGATTAATCTCAATCAATAATAATAAAGGATATTGACATAGATAAAAATAATAATCAAAACTTTTTCAAAGAAATATCACCCTTTTTCTTGAAAACATTTAAAAATATCTCTATATATCAATAAGCCATTTAAAAATATATTTTCGAATCAAAGTGTCCCATACCACTTTGAAACTTTTAAATGGAATTTTAATTATAAAACTTTAATGCCCATATAAATAAATACTTAATACCATTTTTAAAACATGGACATTAATGAGAAAGATTTAGAATAATAAATCTTTAAAACATTTTGAAATGATATTTTAGTTAGAGTTCCTAACCAAAATAGATATACTTGAATATAAACAATTAAGGTAATAAAAACTTTGTAATATAATGAGAATAAAGGGATTCATGATATACTATGTCAAAGTATATTATATACACCATACAAAATTGATTTGGTGTATAACAACAAAGAAGTCTCAATGGAATGTAAATTGAGATGAAATCTCTTATAAAGACCCTATCCTTAGGTTAAAGAAAAATTAATGATATAATTATGTGTGAAAAATATAAATACCGTCAATATTCTTGGATATTAAGTGTAAATCAATCAGAGTAAATTCACACATATTCTTGTAAAAACAACACCAATGAATTGGATATTTAACTCAACAAATGGAGATTGAGTTAAAATTACTCTTATCAAGTTCATATTGATGACTTGAGAATTTATAAATGGAGTGATTATGTGTATCAAAAGTATATCCACAAAAAGGTGAGTTGAAATTATGACATAATCAAATGAATTGTGATTCCACACATAATCTTGGAGTAAAATAGTCAAGAAATTATGCGTAATGCCGAATGAGTGGAAATTGAAATTTCAAATTCCTTTATCGATTTGGTAACTTACGAAACATACACCCAAGAAAGAAGGATTATAAAATGATGATGTAAATATCCATAAATTAAATTATATTAAACAATGAATATAATAATGGGCAGTACACACACCACATGCAATAAATAAGTGGTGAACAATGGATATCTCACAGAATTAAAAGTGAGATAAGAAACCCCTTACTTTGTACTTTTTCCTTGGTCAAGGGTAGGTCAAACTCCTATATAATGGTGAAATAATTTTTATTTAATTATGCACGAATCATATATATTAATATGATATCATATATGATCTTTTAACATTGATTTGTTGATAATATCTTAGTATTATCGTCATTTCAGGTGTTAACAGATTCATTTTCCTTTATATTCTTTGTGATGTGAGCCATAGTTGTTATGGATGGGATATATCTTATTCATATCCAGAATGATATCATGTCACTAAAAATTATTTTTAATCATCAATTGAAATTTAGTTTTGAATGGATATGATGGGGAATGAATCTCATCACGTTCGTGGAGACGGTAATCCGTACGTACGCACGAGTGAAAATATCATTATTTTGATATTAAAATAGTATATAATTGAATGTTATATCATATATACAGAGTCATTATCATGTTATATTTATTATTTACATAAATTACACATCATTATTATACCCATAAAAATAATAATATATTGAATAACAATTACACCACGACGTGGAGACGATAGGTCGTGCTTACGCACGTATGGTGACATGTCATTCAAAGGATGGATAGAATACTGAATATGGTTGCACAATATTTATAATAACTTCACATTATATAGAAGATAATGGAGTTATTATTTTATAATGAAATAACAAAGAAAGAAGAAATGGAAGAAGAAAGGAACTTGGAAGAGGGTGGTGAAATTACTACCTCTTCTTCGGGTTCTTCATTTTGATTTGATCAAAAGGGCTACTTAAGATGGATTTCTGACCAAAGTAGGGCCTCTAGGATGAAGTGAGGGAAGTTTATAGGATATTTGCGTAGGGTTTGGCTGAGCCAAAAGGTTTTCATGGTATGAATTTGAGATAAGGAGGAGTGCCCTTTTATAAGAAGGGTGAGGGGCACCTTAGGAAAAACTTAAAATATTATTTTATAATAAATTCATATTCGGATTATAATGGCTCCAAAGTGACTTATTTCTAGGATAAGATGGTTAAGGGTCTAAATCCTTTCAACCAATAGATATTAGATATGTTTGGGTCACTATATTAACCTTATCATTTATATTTAACTCTTGGTTAAATAGTTTGACATTTACCATGTCTCTTTGTATTTGTATATTATATGGTTAATAAACTTACAATAACCAGTCAAGAAAACCCCAAGTGGTTCATTATTAATATATATAACCTTATCTAAGTCATTTGTATGAACCTTACATTCTTAAGAATATAATATCAATTAATAATATAATATTTGTTTTAAATACTCCATTATGTCAATTTTGACACTATTTAATAATTGATTTTTGTTAAAGTTCTAACAACTCTATTAATTGTAAATAAATTCATTTAATCAATCCTAAAATGTCATATTATCCTATAAAATTATTTTACTTCATAAAAAGTCTCAAATTACATTTATTTGGATATTTATAATATCAATTATTTTAATATTTCATTAATTAGGTAATTATGCATCACTATTGTGTCATAAATAAATTAAATTATTTTATTTCTAAAAATTATAAATAAAATACCATTATGTTGGAAATCATTTTATCCTTATAATGAATATTTATAATCGAATTTATCTTATGTATAACTCTATATTAAAAATGTTTTAGTTATTAAACATTAATTTTAACTCTTTTAACTCTTCTTTGAATTAAATAATAATAAATGTCCTAATCTAATCCAAGTGGACCAAAGATGTTCATATTTTATTCCTAAGTTTGTTTTTGGTCGAATTTTACTTATCCAATATAATTAGGACATGTGTTAGGGTAATAATAATATTAGTTTTACCCTTAATTAGCTTATTTACTTTCAACCGTGGTAAATAAAAGTAAAAAGTTAATATTCATCAAAATTTATTTTAATCTTATTGAACCACATTTTACTTCTTGATATTAACCATGTCTCTTTGATTTTCGAAATTGCACTCACAGAAGTGGTAAAATTAGGTTTTATGTGAATTTGCAAATTCTCCTAGGAGATGGGTAAAAGATGGTGAATAGTTCAATAAAATTTTTATATATCTAAAACTATTCTAAAATAAATCCAATGAATTACACTGAGATTATATAGATATTATGTATCTATTTCAACCTTAATTAAATTTAATTAAAATAAATAATTATTTAAATAAAATTCGGTTTTAAACTACAACTCAGTGTTTTTTCACTATTCATCAAAAATTGAATGTTTTCAGAAAAATACCAAAAATTAAAAATAAGCTTATTTTGATATTCCAAATCCAAAAAAGATGTCCATTTTGAAATATAAAATTTATAAAATTTCAAAAAGTGTGTATTACTATTCATAACAGCTAATTTGATTGGTTGTGGTTTGTGTTAGAACTCGATGTTGCGTACAACACACGCTAATGTATTGTTCAAAGAGAATCGTACCGTGGAAGACTGGAGTGTCACATTCTCCCCTCCTTCAATAAATTTCATGCTTGCAATTTTTAAAAATGGCTTGGGAATATAATGGAAAGTCCCACATCAGAAAAAGAATCAATAAAACTATCACTATAAAAGAAATAAAGAGAAGTACACAGGTCACCCAAGATAACCTATACTAGGATTCCATGTAGAGAAACATGGATATGGATGATAAACTAAGTGTCAAGTTCTAATGGGGAGGGATAGGAAACATGATCAGGAGATAGTTAAGAAAACCACAAACTTGTGATGGGACAAAAGGTAATTAGTTTCCCAGTAAGAAAAGCAAACAGACAACATTTTTTTAAGTTACATTACATAAATATGAGGAATTAATTTTTGAGATTGACTATGAATATAAAGAGATATACTTAATTTTTATGTAAAGTTTCATTCTTTAATAAATTTATACTACTAACTCATTTTTAAAAGATGAGTATTCTAGAAGACTTGGTCACACTAGAAGAGCTAGAATAAACTTTTAGAGAATCACATGATCCCGAAAGGATAAACTATATATTTACCTTGTCTTTAGAGATTAATACAAACCAAAACGGTTAGTACAGGATCTTCTGATCTCCCAAAATGATATTCCTTTAGAGAAAGAAACACTAATCTTAATTTCTAAAATTAAACCAACAATACCTCAAAGTTAAATAAATACCATTCAATAAACAATTGTCCTTAAAATACTTCAATATAATCCAAACTAATATTGAAACCCAAAACTTAGAAGAATTTGGTTATGTAGTCTTCCATGTTAAATTGTATCTCCAAATTACATCAACTACAAGTCACATACTTAAAAGTAATTAACCTAGTCACATATTCCCTATTATAGGTTAATAATTTCCATAAATAACCCAAATCACTATAAATCCAAAATAAAAACATAGATAAAAATCCACCATTACTCCTCAAATGAAATCCCATAGTATTATATTTTCCTTGGCATATAGTGTTCCAAACAAAGCGAATGTATTCCAAAATAACATTTATCACTTAATCACCAAATCATTTTCCTATACTAATGGTATTCATTTGATAAGACATAAGATCCAAAATCAACTTATTATTTATCAATAAAATCATTTAACTAAAAATAATTAGTCACAATAACAAGGGACTTCACATAGTCCAGTGGTAGGTGATAAATCCCAATCGCACTTTGGTTGTGGGTTCGATTCCCACAGCTTTGCCTGACACGACAGGTTGTCACACGGTCTGCGTGTTGTCCTTTTTCAAAAACTATATTTTATAACATTACCAAAATGAGATAAATTCCTCAAAATAACCATAACATAATTTAACCACAAATTTTATCTCATACCTTGCATTTTCATCCCATAATATAATAACTTGTAATTTCCTCAAACCCAAAGATCATATAAAACCAAATGGTTATTTATAACTATATCCACAAGAGAAAAGATAATTATTCCTAACAAACTGCAGGGTTACAAATACAAGATAAAATTATTCCAAAGTAATACCATCAACAAGGAGCACTAGAACTTTTAAAAATTTCTCCAACCATTTATTTCCACATAGCTTCTTTTTTGACCAAGAAAATATCCTATAGAATAGGGCATTCACTCAGGTAATGGCCAGGTCCCCTACATTTACAGAAAATGACTGTAAATGGATTCTTGGGACCATTTTTATTTTCTTCCATAGTACTCTTCATTTTTTTCTTGGCAATTCTTCACTTTATGTCCTTCTTTCCCGCACATAAATCATTTCTTTGTTCCATTGAGACACTTTCTTGGGTGTCTCCTTCCACATTTCCTGCATAATTGAAATTGAGGATGCTTTTCTCTATGGTCTCCACTGCTGGAGATCTTATCATTAATCACATTTCTCTTCTTTGTTGAGTCTGGGTGTTGGTTAATATATATGTTGTTGATCATATTTTTGGAAAACTGATTTTTTCATGAACATGATATCTTTTACGCCTATCAGCATTCAATTTTTTTGCTCATTTCCACCACAGTTCCCACCTTTTACATCATTCTCAAAGTTACTATGACTTCCTTGGAATCCAACCATTGACTAAAACCATAAAGAATTGTGTGAGTAACAGTAGTCATAAAATCATTTAATTAATATCATGACACCATATTTTTAATTTGAAACACCTTAGGATTAACCAAGGTAATTTCTTCTCATATTATATTAAAATACTTCAAATTGGTTTGTAAAGAAAATGTAAATTATCCTAAGCATATCCCCATGGAGTTTCGTAAAAAAGAGTGCAGCAAGACCCGTTGTCATACACAGGTTCCCGTTCGAGTCTAGATCAAAGCAGTGTTTTTGGGTTTTACCCCTAGGTACATCTGTGCCAAAGACGCCTCTACCTGCTCGTATCCAGACATGGATTTATTGCTTGGAAAACTCACAAAATCTCTACAATACCAAAATTTTGGGAAGTTCTTCTATACTAATCCTCAAAGTCTATCTTAGGTCTATGTTCTCTAATCCGAGTTTATCTAAATCTAGCTTCCAAGATTTGTACTAAACTTCCTATGATACCCACTGTAACACCCTGACCCCATAAGACCAGAGTTGGTGCATTATTACATATCATTGGCATGTTCACAAAAGATCAAGTCTCGAAAGACCGATTAGTTTAGTATCCATGTAATCACTAGATACATTCATAAGGTTTACATCACATCATAAAGTGAGAAACTACAACAACATCTTGTCTCCATAGACCACACTCATATCCTCATACCATCCCTGCAGGTCATTTATAAAATACTTATTCACATCTTGGAAAAAATAAAACATAGAAAGGGGTGAGCTCAGATGCTTAGTAAGGATGACAATATAGCAGAAACTTTTATAAATAAGAAAAAACATTTAAGGAAATGTATATCTAAAACAAAAGCCTTTTAAACTTGAACTTCATCACAATATTGAAAAGATAAAGTGAAATAATTTCAATTACTTATTCACATGGATATTCTACTAGTCGAATAATCACTTGCAATATCAATAACAACTTTCATAATAATGGAATGCATAATACCGGACTATCATAACCACATAGTCAAGGCCTTGTTCCAAGACTACAAATATGATTTTGTCAAGGCCTTGTGCCAAGACACTAGTTTTCCTCATGATACCTACCGATGCATCAATGAGCTATAGCAGGCTCCACCTGCCACTTACTAATTCCAATGCATTTCTCATATGAAAAGTTGAAACATAACATAAACATTCGTATTAAAACTAGCTTTTGAAATGTCAATACTTTATCCACAAACCACGAATGGTATTAAAATAGCACATACACAGTCAAACATAACTCATTCAATACAATAGGGAATATTGTATTGTAACAGATTAACCTTAATCGAGAATAATGAAGGATATTGACATAGATGAAAATAATTATCAAAACATTTTGAGAGAAATATCACACTTTTTCTTGAAAACATTTAAAAATATCTCTATATATCAAGAAGCCATTTAAAAATAGATTTTAGGATCAAAGTATCCCATACCAATTTTAAACATTTAAAAGTAATTCTAATTTTAAAACTTTAATGCCCATATAAATAAATCCTTAAAACATTTTAAAAAAATGGACATTAATGAGAAAGAGATAGAATAATAAATCTTTAAAACATTTTAAAATGATATTTTTGTTAGAGTTCCTAACCAAAATAGAGAAACATTAATACAAACAATTAAGGTAATAAAAAATTTGTAATATCATGAGAATAAATGTATTCATGATATACTATGTCAAAGTACATTATATATAATATATAAAAGTGATTTGGTGTATAACAACAAAGAAGTCTCAATGGAATGAAAATTGAGATGAAATCTCTTATAAAGACCATATCCTTAGGTTAAGGATAAATCAATGACATAATTATGTTTGAAAAATATAAATACACTCAATATGATAGGATATTCAGTGTAAATCAATCAGAAGACATTCACACATATTCTTGTAAAAACAACACCAATGAATTGGATATTTAACTCAACAAATAGAGATTGAGTTAAAATTACTCTTATCATGTTCATATCGATGACTTGAGAATTTATCAATGGAGTGATTATGTGTATAAAAAGTATATACATAGAAAGGGGAGTGGAAATTATGATATAAGAAAATGAATAGTGATTCCACACATAATCTTGGAGACAAATAATCAATGAAGTATGCGTAAAGCCGAATGAGTGGAAATTGAAATTTCAAATTCCCTTATCGATTTGGTAACTTACGAAATATACACCCATGAATGAAGGATCATACAATTATGATTTATATATCCATAAGTTAAAGTATATTATACCATGAATACAATCATGGGATGTACACACACCACATGCAATAAATAAGTGGTGAATAATGGAAATCTCACGGAATTAAAAGTGAGATAAGAAACCCCTTACTTTGTACTTTTTCCTTGCTAGAGGGTAGTTTAAACTCCTGTATAATGGTGAAATAATTTTTATTGAATTATAAAGCAATCATATACATTAATATGATATCATATATGATCTTTTAACATTGAATTGTTGATAATATCTTAGTATTATCGTCATTTAGGGTGTTAACGGATTCATTTTACTTTATATTCTTTGTTATGTGAGCCATATTTGTTATGTATGTGATGTATTTTATTCATATACAGAATTATATCATGTCTATAAACAATATTTTTAATCATAAAATGAAATTTAGTCTTGAATGGATATGATGGGGAATGAATATCATCGCGTTCGTGCAGACGGTAATCCGTACATACGCACGAGTGAAAATATCATTATTTTGATATTAAAATAATAAATATTTTGATGGTATATCATATATAAATAATAATTATCATGTTATAATTATTATTTAAATGAATTACACATCATTATTATACCAATCCAAATAATAATATACTGAATAACAATTACACCACGACGTGGAGACGGTAGGCCGCACGTACGCACGTGTGGTGACATGTCATTCAAAGGATGGATAGAAAATTTAATATGGTTTTACAATATTTATAATAACTTCACAGTATATAGAAGATAATGGAGTTTTTATTTTATAATTGAAATAACAAATAATGTAGAAGTGGAAGAAGAAAGGAACTTGAAAGAGGGTGGTGAAATTATTACCTCTTCTTTGGGTTCTTCCTTTTGATTTGATCAAAAGGGATCTTTAAGTTGGATTTATGACCATAGGAGGGCCTCTAAGATGAAGTAAGGGAAGTTGAGAGGATATTTGTGTAGGTTTTGGACAAGAAAAAAGGCTTTGAAGGTATGAATTTGAGAGAAGGAGTTCCCTTTTATAAGAGGGGTGAGGGGCACCTTAGGAAAAACATCAAAATATTATTTTATAATAAATTCATATTCGGTTTATAATGGCTAAAAAGTGACTTATTTCTAGGATAAGGTGGGTATGGGTCTAACTAATTTCAACCAATAGATTTTAAATAGGTTTGGATCACTATATTAAACTTATCATTTATATTTAACTCTTGGTTAAATAGTTTGAAATTTTCCATTTCTCATGGTATTTGTATATTATATGATAAATGAAAAACTATAACAAGACAAGAGAAGCACAAGTGGTTCATTATTAATATATAAAACCTTATATAAGTCATTTGGCCAATACATAGATTTTGAGGAATTAAATATCAATTAATAATATAATATTTGTTTTAAATACACCTTTATGTCAATTTTGACACGATTTAATAATTGATTTTTGTTAAAGTCTTAAAAACATTATTAATTCAAAAAAAATTCATTTAAGAAATAATAACAAGTCATATTCACCTATAAAATTATTTTAATTCATTAAAAGTCTCAAATTATATTTATTTATATATTTAAAATATTAATTATTTTAATATTTCATTAATTTGGTTATTACTGCTTCAACATTGGGTCATAAATAAATTAAATTATTTAATGTATAAAAATTATAAAAAAAATACCATTATGTATGAAATCTTTTTATATTTTTAATGAATATTTATAATCGAATTTATCTTATGTATAACCCTATATTGAAAATTTTTTAGTTATTAAACTTTGATTATAAATCTTTTAACTCTTCTTTGAATTAAATAATAATAAATGTCATAATCTAATCCAAGGTGACCAAAACGGTTTATATTTTATTCCTAATATTGTTGTTGGACGAATTATACATAGCCAAAAGAATTAGTACATGTTTTAGGGTAATAATAATATCAGTTTTACCCTTAATTTCCCTATTTACTTTTAACCATGGTAAATAAAAGTAAAAAGTTACTATTCACCAAAAATTATTTTTATCTTATTGAACCACATTTTACTCATTGATATTAACCATGTCACTCATATTTTCTAAATTCCACTCACAAAAGTGGTAAAATTATGTTTTATGTGAATTTGCGAATTCTCCTAGGAGATGGGTAAAAGACGGTGAATAGTTCAATAAAATTTTTATATATCTAAAATTATTCTAAACTAACACCAATGAATTACATTGAGTTTATATATATATTATGTATCTATTTTGATCTTAATTAAATATAATTAAAATAATTAATTATTTAAATAAAAATTCGGTTTTAAACTATAACTTAGTCTTTTTTCACTTTTCATCAAAAATTGAAAGTTTTAAGAAAAATACAAAAAATTCAGCCTAACCTAATTTTGATATTTTGAATCCGAAAATGAAGTCCATTTTGGAAGATAAAATTTATAAAATTTCAAAAAGTGGGTATTACTCTTCATAACGGCTAGTTTGATTGGTTGTGGTTTGTGTTAGAACTCGAAGTTGTGTACAACACACACTGCTGTATTGTTCAAAGAGAATCGTACCGTGGAAGCTTGGGGTGTTACACGAATCCTTATAATGTTGGCCAAGGCTTAATACATCTTTTGAGGTGAGGATATTATTATATGATATTGGTATTGACCTCTACATGTTAAGTGGAATTGAAGTGGTCACATGATAAATATCAACGGGTAAAACATGGAATCATATTATATCTCCATGGAAAGACTAATGTGAATATTAACCTTAATACCATGGGTGATACATGGATCCACCTTAGGATTCCATGGACAGACTCAACATTTAAATCTGGTAATGTCATGGGTAGAACATGGATCCATTAAGTGATTCCATGGACAGGCTCATAAAGGATAGAGATATATGCCATGTGATACATGGATCCATGTGAGGGATTCCGTGGATGGACATAAGGGGAAATTGATTATTTGTATTGGGTGTTACTTGGGTATTCATTATAGGACTACCAGGGAAGAACTCAGAAGACATGAAATTTTCATCACACCTAGAGCGATACTAGTTTCTTGAGATGTTTTCCTAGGATGAGCTTATTGGGTATTGATTGATGTTTTACCTAGAGTGATACTTGAATTCTAGTTTAGGAATAATCGAGATGGGATCAGGTCATAAAATGAGTATCAAGATGAAATGAATCTCATGATGCATCTGGAAAGCCAAAGTAGAAACATCGATTTAATCTTGAATTATATTTTTTAGATGGCCTTCGGTAGCATATGTTATGATACTAGTTATATGGGTGATGTGAGGCTTGAACTGAATCCCGAGACATATAAATTCCAATACAATTGAAATGTTAAATTTATCCTAAATGAAAACCAAAGAATATAGGATATTAAATTTTGATTTCTCCCTTCAATAATGTTTACTTATTGAACACGGCAAGCTATATATATTCCTTGAAATATTTTCACAGACCTTGGGTGGTTACCTACTTGGATTTAGTCTCACACCCTGCTTAGGACATGTTTTTGGGCGCAAATAGATTATATTATTGCAGGGAACGATATCAGAATGATCCATCCATCAGGTGCATGATATGCTACTTCGGAGTAGGAGAGCATGGGACCGACTGAGGCATTCTATTCTATGGAGATTCTTTTATCCATTTTTTTAGATTTTTATATGGATTTTACATATGCCTTGTATTCCTTTTATTTATATTTTATTAGAAACATTTGACATATATCACCATACTATATATGATATTTTTCAGCTTGTTTATACTATCAAAATTCTACTATTTACTTATTTTGTATGGTTCAATAATTCTTCCATGGAACTGTTATTTGTTTTCCACTATGTTACACTATGATGAAGAGGGAATAGTCTTCCCAAGATCACACCTAGTTCCCTGCTTCTAGTCAGCTACCTATGGAATTTAGGGAGATGCACTTGAGGCTGTGTGACCAACCAGGTATGGGGCACCTCTAGGAATAATCCTTACCCAAGAAGAGACAAAATTGTATCAAAGTTCTCTTATCTTGATGTCTTCACTATTTGGCGACAATATAAGGAATATAAATGTACATGAATTTGGTAAGGAGAATTTCCTAGGCATAGCTAACACTTGAACAATAAAACCCCATCTTTCCTTGAATTGAATTTCTATTTCCTAGATTTTTACAATTATGGTCGATTTTATTCCACTATTTGGTGATGCACATGATTTATGATGTTATATATGATATGATTATGTAATCCATTATGTTGAATCCCAATGATATTAGGGTATTCCATCTCATTCATCATATAAGAACCTACTAGATTTCACATGCCAATCATTATTCCATGCCTTTTAGGATGCATTACTGATTGCCTGATGATGTGATAGGTGATGCGATAAATATGACCACTGATAATATAGGTATATTAGAATTTGTTATAGTGTGAAATATATAGACCCCACGAATTGGTCTTTGAGGTGTATAGGCCCTCTTGGATTGGAATTTTGCGGTTCATGGTTTAACCTTAATGTGAAATGTGTTATGATATTATATTGGTGGACATTAAGATTTTATTCTTGGGGAGTATAGGACGCCATGGATCATAATTCAGAGTACAATTGGTTTACCCTTCTATAAGGGAATGTGATAAATATGGGATGAACATCAGTTCAAAAAATGTGAATGTGAACTCAGTTTTATTTGAAATGAATATGAATACAAGTGAAACTGATATTGATTAGGATATAAAACATGAATAGTCCCAACTATAGCAGTGGAATACTTATAGTGTCTCTCACTTGTATGAAACCCATACATAAATCTTGGTGTACGATGATGGGTGATTTCTTATATAGGATGATATTTACACTCCATGTCTAGATATATGTACTTCTCAGCTACAATCCATGATGATGATCTTGAACAGAGGAATGTGTTTGGAATTATAGATTCATTCCACCAAAAAAACTTCTAGCTATATTATAGGAGGGTGGAAATGACCACACTATAGAGGTGGTAGGGAATAGTCTACCTATGGATCCTCCATTTATCCAATGGGAGCACCAAGAGTTGTACCAGGTATAGGTGTTTTTGCATAGTTCCATAATTGGTTCTAGCGTTTTATGAAGACCGTTCAGGGAGCACCACGATCTGCCCCAACTATGGTGTAGTTAACACATGAGTTTCAACAGTAGTATTTTACCATGTTTTCTAGGGATAGTGGACCTTAGTTTTTGGATTCATTTATTGAGGTCATGATGTCTATATTTGATCATTAAGATACATCTCTTGAGTAGAGGTAAATATCAGTACATATATTCCTCGTTATTCCGCCAAGAGACGGTGGGATGTTATCAGTCAAACTGATAGGCCTCCGAAGATGGATTGGATGGAGTTTCATTCTATCTTCTACAATTATTTATATCCTAATAAATTGAGGGATGGTAGGTACCAGGAGTTTTTTCATCTGGGTGTAGGGCACATTATTAGTTATGGAATACTCGTCCCGTTTTACTGAGCTCTAGCATTTCACACCTATTATTATGGGTTACGAGTTTTCAAACAACAGGAGATTCATGGATGGTCTCAGGTATGAAATCCCATTATAGGTAAATGTATTCTAGATGACTACTATATATAGGATTGTGAACTAGGTTCTGATAAGAGATTATAAACTAAGCAAATTTGGAGGTGCGATCTAGGGTGGTTCGACACCTAGGTCAGGTAATACATGGACCGGTAGTAGGAAACATCTTCTGGAGCTTCCTCATATTAATATTAGTGATTAGAATACATCTTCAGGTATCAAGGAGTGGTTCTACTAGTGTATTAGGTTGTAAAATATGAGTCTATAGGGTATGAATTACCCAATCGAGTGACGATCTTGTGGCAAGATGGGCCATCTATTGCACTTCTACAGAATGTTTCCTACATCAGTCAGGGTGAGAGGGTCTAAATAGCCTCCAAATTCTTGATCAGGGTTAATAGCTTCTCACTAGATAGGGATATAGGGTACTCCATTTTGATTAAGTAGTATTAGAGGTCATGGTTGTGGTAGTAGGACCTCAGGTTTACAGTAACAACATGGTGGATCAACTCAATATAGCCAGGCAGTGTCACAGGGCCATGGTATAGGCCATCCATATGTAGTTCAAAAAACCCAACATGAGTAGAATGGCTATCACATAGTAACAAGTGTTCAAGAGGCATTGAGAATATTTAGAGGTGAAGGTTTTCATCTGAACCAATACTTCTCTTTTGGATTCTTCTGTCATTTTTTCAAAATGGTGGATGATACCCTTATTCTTTGTTTGGAGAACTAGAAATTGAAATCGATGAAAATTAAGAACCAGTATCCTATTCCACAGATAGATGATCTATTTGGACATCTCTAAGGAGCTCGGATCTTATAAAATATTGATTTGAGATATAGTTATCATCATGTGTGTGTCAGACCATCTGACATACCTCACAGATCCTTTCAGAACATATCAGATCTTTAAAAGTATTTGGTTATTCTATTTAGTCTCACGAATGTGCTAACATTATTTAGGGAACTAATGAAATAAGCGTCACATCTTTATTTTTACTCATTCATTTGGGTTTTGTGGTTGATATCTTGGTGTATTCTTACAATAGACACAACCATGCGAAAAATTTTGAGGTCATTTTGAATACACTGAGATAAGATCAGTTATAGGATATTCTCACAAAGTGATAGTTATTTATGGACCATATTAACTTCATGGGTCACATCACCTTAGAGAGATGAGTATCAGTGGACCTAGTGATGGTGAGAGAATTACTTTCCAAGGAGAATCCTGATAATTTCTTTGAGGTGTGGAGTTTATCAGGGATGAATGGTTACTATATGAGTTTTACAGAGTAATTCTCGAGATTTGAATCACAATTTATTGGTTGAATAAGAAGGGTGTGAATTATCATTGGTTAGATTCTTGCGAGATAACCATTCTAGAGAAGAAAAGGAGATTGACATCAGTGCCTATACTGATATTTCTAGAGAAAGGAAGGAGTCACAATGTGTATTGTGTCACATTAGGTATCAGGCTAGGGGATGTTCATATGAAGGGGGGTTGAGTCATTACATATAGGCCTCAACAATTGAGGCCACATTTGAGGAACTACCCAACACACTATCTTGAGTTAGCTGTAGTTGTTCCTGATTTTCATTGTTAGAGAAATTACTTACTAGGAGAGTGTTTTGTGGTATATAGGTAAGAAAAAAATCCCCATGTATATATTTAAAGGGTGTGATCTTAAAATGAGATAGGGAATGTGGGTTGAGTACCTATAGAATTTTTTACTTTGAGATATCCAATACGCCTGATCAAGGTAATGCAGTGGCCAATGCCCTGAGTAGGATGAATCAGATATAAGAAGTGCAACAAACCAAGAGTGAGTGGAAGGTTATGAAAATGTTCTTTGAGATTCACTTAGAGGCGTACGACAGTTAGGGTAGAAATTTATTTAATCCTTAGATGTTAATTATCCCCTACTAGACAAAGTGAGGATGAGGTAGAAATCAGATTCTTAAGGCCTAGTTCTATAGGAGTTTGTGGAAGGGGAGGACCATTCGATTTGTGGGACCATAGGTGATGATGAAGTTTTACAATTATATAGTCGCATGTGGGTCTCTTTTAAAATACATGAGGAGATGTTGTGGGATATTAATGTTTTATCTTGGGAAGTAAAACATGGTGAAATATTGATGTATCATGATTTACTTCTTCAGTATTGGTCAGGAGGCATGAAAATAGAAGGAGATGGATTTTTCATGAGATTTTCCACCTATCATTAGGTGAAGGCAAAACAGCAGTGACCTACTGAAGTGTTACAGTAGCTACCCATTCTCATGTGGAAGTGGAATGATGTCGCAATGTATCTTGTGAGAGGTCTGCCAAGGTCACCTCCTGGTAATGATGTTTTAGGGGCTATATTTATAGGCTCCAAAAGGTTTCAAATTTCCTATCGATCAAGGAAACCTTCACTGTTGATGTGTTTGGGTGGCTGCATATCTTTGAGATTGTACTACTACATGGGGTCCTACATTATATCATTTCAGATAGGGATGAATGGTTTACTTCTAGATTTATGAAAGGGTTATAGAGGGAACTAGATACAAAGGTGATTTTGATCATGGAATACCACCACCAGATAGATGGATAGTCAGAGTGCATGATTCAAGTCCATGCAGACATGATATGGTCATATGTCATGGAATTTGGGGGCTCTTAGGAGAGGCATATACCCTTGGTGGAATGATCATACACTAGTATTATTTAGGATACTATATAGATGGTTCCATTTGAGGATTTTTATGATAGGCCATGCCGATCACCCCTATATTGGATGGAGGCATGAGGGGTAGCTATACTGGGACCATGTCTTTCCTAGGGGAACACAAAACAAGTGAAGTTGATTCAAAAGTGGATGGATAATTCATAGTCTCAATATAAATCATATGCTGATCAATAAGGATGTACTCTAGAGTTCATTATCAAGGATCATGTTTTTCTACATGTTTCTATGACGAAAAGACACAAGAGGATAAGGAGGAAGGGTTTTCTTTCACCAAGATACGTCAGGCCATTTGAGATTTTGGAGAGAGTTAGGCTGACAGAATATTAGTTGTAGTTACTTCCGAGGAACATGGATATGCATGATGTTTGTAACACCCAAAGCTTCCATGGTACAATTCTCTTTGAACCATACAGTAGCGTGTGTTGTATGCAACTTCGAGTTCTAACACAAACCACAACCAATCAAACTAGCCATTATGAACAGTAATACCCACTTTTTAATATTTTATAAATTTTATCTTTCAAAATAGACTTCATTTTTGGATTTGGAATATCAAAATTATCTTAGGGTGTTTTTTTGGTATTTTTTAGAAAACATTAAATTTTGGATGATTAATTGAAAAACACAGAGTTATAGTTTAAAACCAAATTTTTATTTAAATAAATATTTATTTTATTTAATTTTATTTTAGGTCAAAATAGATACATAATACCTATATAAGTTCAATGTAATTAATTTGAGTCAGTTTATAATAATTTTAGATATATAAAAATTTTATTGAACTTTTCACCGTCTCTTACCCATCTCCTAGAAGAATTTGCAAATTAACATAAAACTTAATTTTACCGCTTTTGTGAGTGGAATTTTAAAAATACGAGAGAAATAGTTAATATCAAGGAGTAAAATGTGGTTCAAAAAGATAAAAATAATTTTTGGTGAATAGTAACTTTTTACTTTTATTTACCACGGTTAAATGTAAATAAGGAAATTAAGGGTAAAAATGATATTATTATTACCCTAACACATGTACTAATTCTATTTGATAAATATAAATCGACCAAAAACAACCTTAGGAATAAAATACGAACCACTTTGGTCCACTAGGATTAGATTAGGACATTTATTATTATTTAATTCAAAGAATACTTAAAAGAGTTAAAATCAAAGTTTAATAACTAAAACATTTTTAATATAGTTTTATACATAAGATTAATTCGATTATAAATATTCATTGGAAAGATAAAAATATTTCCTAAATAATGTTATTTTATTTATAATATTTAGACATAAAATAATTTAATTTATTTATGACCCAATGGTGATGCAATAATTACCTAATTAATGATATATTAAAATAATTGATATTATAAATATCCAAATAAATGTAATTTGATACTTTTTATGAATTAAACTAATTTTATAGGTTAATATGACATTTTAGGATTGATTAAATGAATTTATTTATAATTAATAGAGTTTTTAGAACTTTAACAAAAATCAATTATTAAATAGTGTCAAAATTGACATAATGGAGTATTTAAAACAAATATTATATTATTAATTGATATTGTATTCTTAAGAATATAAGGATCAGAAAAATGACTTAGATAAGGTTATATATATTAATAATGATCCAACTGGGGTTCTCTTGGCCTGTTATAGTATGTTTATTAACAATATAATATAAAA
This sequence comes from Viscum album, assembly GCA_963277665.1. Lineage (NCBI taxonomy): Eukaryota > Viridiplantae > Streptophyta > Magnoliopsida > Santalales > Viscaceae > Viscum > Viscum album. Next base: position 83,492,662 of record OY728122.1, read on the forward strand.
ATACAAAGAGACATGGTAAATGTCAAACTATTTACCAAGAGTTAAATATAAATGACAAGGTTAATATAGTGACCCAAACCTGTCTAAAATCTATTGGTTGAAAGGATTTAGACCCATACCCACCTTAGTCTCGCAATAAGTCACTTTGGAGCCATTATAAACCGAATATGAATTTATTATAATATAATATTTTACGTTTTTCCTACGGTGCCCCTCACCCCTCTTATAAAAGGGAACCCTCCATCTCTCAAATTCACACCGTCAAAGCCTTTTGGCTCGGCCAACCCCTGACCAAATGTACTATAAACTTTCCTCACTTCATCCTAGAGGCCCTCCTTTGGTCAGAAAGCCATCTTATGGAGCCCTTTCGATCAAATCAAAAGGGAGAACCCGAAGAAGAGGTAATAATTTCACCACCCTCTTTCAAGTTCCTTTCTTCTTCCACTTCTTCTTTCTTTGTTATTTCCATTCTAAAATAATAACTCCAGTATCTTATATAATGTGAAGTTATTATAAATATTGTATGTAGTACCCCCGGTTTCTGGTATTTAACCCTTACTTGATGCTCTTCTTGGTTTTAAAAGTTAAGGGTGACCTATGGGAGAGTCGGGAGATCTTGGATGGAAGTTTTAGGAAAAGGGGAAGGCACACGGGAGGCGCACGGTTTGTCTAAACCATGCGACAAAACCATGCGTGGCTGACTGGGGAGGCAGTGGATTCTACATGGTCGGTTCACGGTTAAGGGAAACCGTGCAATGAGACCGTGCATGAAGGGTGGCCGAGGTAGTAGCTAATGCACAGTTAGCGCACGGTTTGTCAAACCGTGCGGACTAACCCTGCATGCACTTAAATTAGATCCTTAAATTGTGGATCTAACACGTTTTTCCTCTAATTGCTTCATTAAAGATCCTAAAAGGCCATAACTCGGGATTAATTTCCCTTGAAGGTTGGAAAACTTCTCCCAAGAGTTCCAGAGGCGATCCGAAGGCTTCTCTTGGCGAATCGAAGCCGGATTCTTAAGGTATGTGATCGTTCTCCTTCTTTCTTGAGTGTTTTATTTGATCTACTTAGATCTAATTCTCCCTTTCTCTTGGTTTCTTAGATCTATGCCCGTTATGGGTAGACCATGTGGATGCCATATATGTTGAGATTTGGTCTTGGTTGTGTTAGGAGAAGAGATCTAAGGTGGAATTTTGGAGGTTTGACCCATTGTTCTTGAGTGTTCTTTATCCATTGCTTGGTTTTGCCTTTTTTTGAGGTAGGTGGATTTACTCTTGACTCCTCTATTTATAATTTGTTGACTTAGTTTCAAATTGGTTATTTTAATGGTATTTATTGTGAAAAGCATGGAATAAATCTTCTTTAGTGATGATTTATGGTTTTGATGAAATTGTGAAATGTTGGTAAATTGTTGTGAAAAGTGATTTGGATATTTGAATTTAAACTGTTGATTTTAAATTATGAAATTTCTGAAATTGTAAATGGTTTGATGAGAAAAGGGATTTCAATAAGAAGGTGTTTTATTGAAATGGTTTGAGATTGATATGACTTTGATGGATTTGGTTTTCAATAAAAAGGGAGTTTTATTGAAAGGGTTTGAATTGGTTAAACACACTTGGTTTTGATGGAAAATGGTTTTCAATAAAAGGTATTTTAATGAAAGGATGGTTTTGGAATGATTGTTGGGAATGTGTGGTGTGTGTTCATGTTTCATATACGAGGCTTGGTTGAAATAGGACCTTGTGCTCGGTGCCAAACGTTTAATGGCACATGGGACTTTTAAGTACGAGGCTTGGTTGAAATATAACCTTGTGCTCGGTGCCAATGGTGTAATGGAACATGGGAAATAATTACATTGTGATGACTTGGTAGATCGACGAGAGACCGGTCGTTAGTATGGAACTGTCATAACGAAGCATGCATGGTTGATTTCACGGGTTTGTGAGATGGTTGGGTATGCCCAAACAAGATGTTTGTGAAATGGTTTGGAAGTTTTTTTGGTTATTTTTCTGGAAAAATAACGTGTTGGAAAAGTTGGTTTAAATTGCACTTGGATGATTTTTAGCATGGACGGTTTTGGAAAACTTGTTTATATTTAGTTATAAACGACTTTGGTGAAATTGTATTATATAAACTATTTTTATGTAAATGATTCTAACTCTTCTATCCTAGTGGCGTGAGTAGAGAATTCATTGGAGAAACCCTACTGAGTTTTATACTCACCCCCTTCTTTGGCACTTTGGGGATTTTTCAAATGTTGTATTCCGAGACACAGGTAAAATTAAAGCATCTCATTACTAATGGATCGTGGTGATGTTTGGGAGATTTTTTGGAGCTTGGAGCTTGTGGACCATGAAGTCATGGTGTCTTTTGAGAGTTTTGAGTTTTTCTCCCACTGGGTATATTGATGTTTGGTTTGGTCTTCCGCTATTGTGTACTCTGATGTGGTTTAACATAAATGAAGTTGTTGATTAGTCATTCATTTGTTCATGCATCATATAGGGAATGGTTAATGGATGGGTTTATTTCTTAAAGGGTAAATCATACCCCACTTATACATGAGACCCTTCTGCATTTATTGCCAGCCTTTGGCATCATGGGGATGTCACTTAAGGCCAAGTAATAAATCGTTGTACTCTAAAGCCAATGAGAATTGGAGGGTCATTAAAATGGTATTAGCTTGTTCGGTCCTTGCCTAACAAGTGGTCATCGATGTTCTCATTCATGGAGTTGAAATTAATTTTCTTCTATTACTTGGATTGGAATCTTAGACAGGAGTAGGATTGTCGGAACTTGAAACTTATAGCATAAAAGGACGTAGCTAACCTATTTATGCTGAATTTAATGTTACTAGGTTGTGGGTACATAAGTGTTTTTGATACACTTCTAGTATGCTGAAAATCTCATTATTGTGGGTTTATCCATTGATATGATCATGAAAAGCATGGTATAGGAATGAATTCCCACTAGGATTGCATATCTTTTTGAGAAGAATGAGTAAGAATTTTGTGAAATGTTCCAATTTTTGAATAAATGCAGAAATTGTTTTCAACCAAAAGACTTTGAAAACAAGGTATTTGGTGTATTTTGAAAATGGATTGATTTTCAAAAAGTATGTTGAATGTTTCAAAAAATGGTTGAACATGGAAAAGGGTTATTTGAGAACAATGTTATGATAGTTGATGTGATAGAATTTTAAATGATAAGCTAAGAGTTTCTAGAGAGTGAGATTGACGGAGTTTGTTGTTGGTGTAGAAAATGGCACCCTGTAGGCGTCGACGGAACCAACCCGAAGAAGATGTGGAGAACGTGGTTACACCTGAACCACGTGTGAACCAAGAGTTATTCCAGAGTATTGTCCAATCTTTTCAATATGTGTATATATGGAACCGGAGGAATGAGACACAACAAGTGGATCATACCATCCAGTTCATGAAGTAGAATCCACCGAACTTTTGGGGTGACGTTGAACCCGAGAAGGCGGAGGTGTGGCTAAGTAGGATGAATCATATATTCGATTTCATCGGAACACCAGTAGAGCTAAAACTAAAGCTGGACATGTATATGCTCAAAGATCATGCACATCAGTGGTGGGATTTAGTGGTACATGCTAAATTGGATGAAGGCCTTACATGAGAGTATTTTGAAGAATTGTTTTACAAAAAATTCTATCCTCACACGTTCAAGATCCAAAAAATGATGGACTTCTTCAGCTTGAAATAGGAGAGACTCTCTATCACAGATTATGTGGATAAGTTCATGAATTTAGTCCATTTTTCACCAGAGGCTACGGAAAGTGCTTCTTTGAAGGCACACATCTTCGAATCGGGACTAAGGTAGGATATTCGATAGAAGATTGCAGTGATCTGTATTATGGATTATACACAGATGGTGAAAAGAACAATAGTTGCTGAACGTGATATCTCAGGATGGATAGGAGGAGGCATGATGATACCCATAGGAATGGGTGGGAACTTTAATGATGGAATCAAGTAGAAGAGGGACACATACTTCCAAGGTGGGAGTGCGAATCAGAACCAGACGACGAGATAAATCAACCTTCCTCCACGATCCTAGAGTAAAGAAGATTGCTTTCAATGTGGTTTGACTAATCACATGAAACAAGAATATAAAACACCACTGAGAGCATGATACAATTGCATAAAGATGGGAAATCTTCAACGATATTGTCACAGTGCTCCATGATCAGGTGTTCGGGACACTTCTCAGGTGTCGTAAGCATCGTATTCTTCAACAGGGTGAGGACAAAAAAATTAGTCTCGCCAGCAGAACAGAGCTAGTTATGGTTATTCTAGGAATACCATGACTCCACAAGCAGGGAAATATCAACAAGGCAATAAGGAGTAATGTGAAGCAACAGAGAATTTTTATGGAGCATAACATGTTATTGTGGATGACCAGTCTGGACCATCTATAGTGAGAGGTACGATTCTCTTGAATTCTACCCTTGTACAAGTGTTGTTTGATACTGGTGCATCAAATTCCTTCATTTTTCTCGTGTTGTTGACCTGCTATGTTTAAGATTGGAAATAATGCCTTCTGTCTTGAAACTACAAACTCCTCTTGGTGAAAGAGAATATCAAGCCTTTGTGTGTAGATAATGTGCTATAACTGTTGATGGAGCTGAGTTAAAATGGTAATTCTCGATGTTAGACATGGATGTCTACCATGTAATCCAGGGAATGGATTGCTTGATATTGTTTAAGTATCACATCGACTGTTATAGGAGAATGGTTAGTTTCATGACTGAGGATGACATCGACTATCTCTTCAGAGGTGAGAGGATAGAAAATAAAGGCGCAAAGAGTGTGTTGGAACCAATATTGGGAACGATCTCTCACCAATTGGAAGCGTTGACTTTGGCATCAATGGAAGAGATTGAGGAAAATAGTTTTCCTGCTGCAGTGGATCAATTTCTAGATGTCTTTCCAAATAACATAACAGGGTTACCACCTTTAAGAGAAGTGGAGTTTACGATTGATCTCCTTGCGGGGACCATTCCCATATTACTTCCATCTTATATGATGTCTCCAACAGAGTTACGGGAATTGAAAGTGCAGTTGGAAGAACTGGAAAGCAAAGGTTTTATTCAGCCAAGTGTGTCTTTGTGGGAAACACTAGTTTTGTTTATAAAGAAAGAATATGAAACTTTGAGTCTATGTGTGGATTATCGTAAACATAACCAATTTACGATAAAGAATAGATATCCAATTTCATTCATTGATGACCTGTTTGATAAATTGAGGGGAGATTAGTGGTTCTCTAAGATTAACTTGCGGTCTGGATATCACCAGTTGCAAGTTCGTATGGAGGATATTCTGAAGACATCTTTCAAAAGAAGATATGGCCACTATAAATATGTATTCATGCCTTTAGGTCTAACGAATGCACCAGCGGTCTTCATGGTTTTGATGAATCAGATATTTCAACGATATCTGGATTCTTTTATTGTGGTGTTTGTGGACGACATATTGGTGTATTCAAGAACAAGGGCTGAGCATGAGAAACACTTGGCGATAGTGTTGTAAATCTTGAGAGACCCTCAGTTGTATGAAAAATTATCAAAGTGTGATTTTTGGATACAAGATGTGTGCTTTCTGAGCCATGTTGTTTCTGAGAAGGGTGTTTCAGTGGATCCAAAAAAGATAGAAGCTGTTATCTTGTGGCAACTACCGAAGAATGGGATTGAGGTATGAAGTTTTCTTGGTATAGCTGGTTACTACCATTTCTTTGTGCATGATTTATCACAACTAGCCTTGCCAAAGATAGATCTGACAAAGAATAATGCTCTATTTCAATGTACATAAGAATGTCAGAAGTCTTTCCAGGAAGAGAAAGTTCACCTTACATCGACACCTATCTTAATCCTACTAGAATCAGGACAGGGGTATGCGGTGTATTGTGATGATTCGGGAGCAGGGTTGGGTTGTGTTCTCATGCAAGGAGACCACGTGGTTTCTTATGACTCAAGGCATTTGAGGGTACATGAGAAAAATTACCCAATACATGATTTGGAGTTGGCTACAGTCATCCATTCTTTGAAAACATTGAGACATTATTTCGTTGGTGAGAAATTTACTCTGTTTACAGATCACAATAGCTTGAAACACATTTCCTCACAGTGAAATTTGAATCTGAGGTAGAGGAGATGGATGGAGTATCTTCAATTGTTCGACTTTCACATGATGTATACACCAGGTAAGGGAAATCCGTTGGCCGATGGATTAAGCAGGAAGATATATACTCTGTTGGTGAAAGAAGCTTCAGATGAGTGGCAGTTGATGTCGGTCCTAGGTGACATGCGTATGGAATGTGAAGATCAAGCTGATGTTGCGGTTTTCTTTCCAGTTGCACTTGTTCCTGATTTAGTGGAGATAGTAAAGGAGGCATAGGCATCCGATGTAGACTATGTTGCAATGAGTTCAAAACTCAATGGTGGGTATACCATTGAAGGATGGAAGCTAGATGGGAGTTCAGTTTTGCTGTTTCGAGATCAGATAGTTGTACCTTTAAATGCTCAGGAAAAACTCCTTCATGCTTACCACCATTCAAAATGGGTTGCACACCCAAGTACACAAAAGATTTATAAGGCGTTGAAGGCGCAGTTTTGGTGGAGTGGCATGAAATAGAAGGTAGCTGAATTTGTTTCAAGGTGTTTAACTTTTCAGCAAGTTAAAGAAGAACATCAACGGCCAGGTGGTATGTTACAATATTTACCTATTCCAGTGTGTAAATGAGAGCAGATAGCTATGGATTTTGTTACAGGTCATCCAAGAATGGTCTGAAAACACGATGCCATTTGGGTGATAGTGTATTGTCTAACCAAGTCGGCCAATTTCATCCCGATTCGTGAAACTCATACGGTGGAAGATCTTTCAAAAATAGATATCCGATAAGTGGTAAAGAGGAATGGTGTACCAGTGTCCATAGTCTCAGATAGAGATCCAAGGTTCACATCTCATTTCTGGAAATCATTACAGCAAGCCCTTGGGACTCGGTTGAGGATGAGCATGTCATATCATCCTCAGATGGATGGGAAATCCGAGAAAACGATACAAAAGTTGGAAGACATGTTGCGGGCTTGTGTAATGGATTTTGGGGGCTCATGGGAGGAGAATATACCCTTAGCGGAGTTCTCATACAATAAAATCTATCAAGCCTCGATACGAATGGCTCCGTTTGAAGCATTGTATGGGCGTCCTTGTCGTTCTCCACTATGCTGGGTGGAAACGGGTGAAACTTCAGTAGTTAGGCCAAGCCTTGTCCAAGAGACAATAGAGAAGATGCAATTGATTAGGAAGAGGATAGTGACGGCTCAAAGTCGTCAGAAATCTTATGCAGATCATCGTCGCAGACCGTTGGCATTCGTTGTGGGTGATCATGTCTTCTTGAGGATCTCTCAAAGACTTGGACATCACCATTTTGGGAAGCAGGGAATGTTATCTCCTAGATACATTGGCCCTTTTGAGATACTAGAACTTTTTAGTGAGGTGGCGTATCGGTTGGCATTACCACCATGGTTCAGTGCAGTGCATAATGTGTTCCATGTATCTTAGTTGAAGAAGTATCAACCTGATCCTGACCATCTGATCAGATGGGATCACATTGACCTAGAGCCGGATGCTTCATTGGTACATATTATGGTGCAAATTGTGGATAGGAAAGAAAAATTCTTGCAGGAAAAAACCATTGGTCTAGTGCAGGTTTTGTGGAAACATGGTCAGATTTAGGAAGAGACTTGGGAACACGAGAGAGAAAAGTAATAACAGTGGCCAGAACTCTTTGAGACAAGAAGTGGTTTTCTACTTTATGGGGACAGAAATGCAAATGGTGGGGATAATGTAGTACCCCCGTTTTTTATTATGTAACCCTTACATGATGATTTTATTTGTTTTAAATGTTAAGGGTGACATATGGGAGAGTTGGGAGATCCTGGATGGAAGTTTGAGGCAAAGGGGAAGGCGCACGGGAGGCACACAGTTTGTCTAAACTGTGCGACCAAACCGTGTGTGGCTGACTAGGGAGGCAGTGGATTCCGCACAGTCGGCGCACAGTTAAGGGAAACCATGCGATGAGGCCATGCATGAAGGGTGGCCGAGGCTGTAGGTAATGCACAATTAGCGCACAGTTTGTCAAACCGTGTGGACTAACCGTGCGAGCACTTAAATTAGATCCTTAAATTGTGTATTTAACTCATTTTTGCCTCTAATTTCTTCATTAAACCTCCTAAGAGGCCATAATTCAGGATTACTCTCCCTTAAAGGTTGGAAAACTTCTCCCAAGCGTTCCAGAGGTGATCCTAAGGATTCTCTTGGAGAATCGAAGCCGGATTCTTAAGGTATGTTATCGTTCTCCTTCATTCATGAGTGGTTTTTTAGATCGACTTAGATCTACTCTTACTTTCTCTTGGTTTCTTAGATCTATGCCTGTTATGGGTGGAAATAAGTATTTTTATGCCAAATATGTTGAAATTTAGTCTTGGTTGTGTTAGGAGAAGATATCTAAGGAGGATTTTTGGAGGTTTGACCCGGTGTTATTGAGCGTTCTTCGTCCGTTGGTTGGTTTCGCCTTTTTGTTCAGGTAGGTGGCTTCACTCTCGACTCCTCTCTATAGAATTGGTTGGCTTAGTTTCAAATTGGTTATTTGAATGGTATTTATTGTGAAAATATTGGAATAAATCTTATTTTGTGATGATTTATGGTTTTGATGAAATTGTGAAATCTTGGTAAATTGTTGTGCAAAGTGATTTCGATATTTGAATTTAAAATTTTGATTTAAAATTATGAAATTTCTGAAATTATAAATGGTTTGATGAGAAATGTAATTTCAATAAAAGGGTATTTTATTGAAATGGTTTGATATTGAAATGACTTTGATGGATTTGGTTTTCAATAAAAAGGGAGTTTTATTGAAATGGTTTGAATTTGTTGAACACACTTGGTTTTGATGGAAAATGGATTTCAATAAAAGGTTTTATATTAAAGGGATAGTTTTGTCATGATTTTTGGGAATGTGTGGTGTGTGTTTATGTTTCATATACGAGGATTGGTTGAAATAGGACCTTGTGCTCGGTGCCAAACATTTAATGACACATGGTACTTTTAAGTACGAGGATTGGTTAAAATATGACCTTGTCCTCGGTGCCAATGGCATAATGGAACAAGGGAAAAAATTACCTTATGAGGACTTGGTAGATTGACGAGAGACCACTCATGAGTATGGAACTGTCATAATGAAGCATGCATGGTTGATTTCACTGGTTTGTGAAATGGTTGGGTATGCCAAAACGGGATGTTTGTGAAATGGTTCAGAAGTTTGTTTGGTTATTTTTATGGAAAAATAACATGTTGGAAAAGTAGGTTTAACATGCACTTGGATTCTTTTGAGCATGGATGGTTTTGGAAAACTTGTTTATATTTAGTTATAAACTACTTTGAAGAATATGTTTTATATAAACTGTTTTTATGTAAATGTTGCTAACTATTCTATCATAGTGGCGTGAGTAGGGAAGTCATTGGGGAAAACCTACTGAGTTTTATAATCACCCCCTGCTTTGGCACTTTGGTGCTTTTGCAGATGTTGTATTCTGAGACACAAGTAAAGGTAAAACATCTCATTACTAATGGCTCATGGTGATGTTTGGGAGATACTGTGGAGGTTGGATCTTGTGGACCACAGAGTCGTGGTGTCTTTTGAGAGTCTTGAGTTGTTCTTCCGCTGTGTATTTTGATGTTTGGTTTGGTCTTCTGCTGTTCTGTACTCTGATGTGGTGTAACATAAATCAAGTTGTTGATTGGTATTTCATTTTTTCATGCATCATATAGTGAATGGTTAATGGATGGGTTTAATTATTAAAAGGTAAATCATCCCCCACTTATACTTGAGACCCTTAGACATTTATTGCCAGCCTTTCGCGTCTTGGGGATGTCGCTTAAGGCCTAGTAATGACTCGTTGTACTCTGAAGCCAATGAGAATTGTAAGGTCATTACATTGTACAACCATATTCAGTATTCTATCCATCCTTTGAATGGCATGTCACCATACGTGCGTATGTACGACCTACCGTCTCCACGTCGTGGTGTAATTGTTATCCAATATATTATTATTTGGACGGGTATAATAATGATTGGTAATTAATGTAAATAATAAATATAACAAGATAATGATTATATATATATATATGATATACCATCCAATTATATATTATTTTAATATCAAAAGAATGATATTATCGCTCATGCGTACGTACGGATTACTGTCTCCACGAACGCGATGAGATTCATTCCCCATCATATCCATTCAAGAATAAATTTCATTTGATGATTAAAAATAAGCTCTAGAGACATGGTATCATTCTGTATATGAATAAGATACATCCCATCCAAAACAAATATGGCTCACATGACAAATAATATAAAGGAAAATGAATCCGTTAACACCCGAAACAATGATAATACTAAGATATTATCAACAAATAAATGTTAAAAGATCATATATGATATCATATTAATGTATATGATTCTAGTATAATTCAATAACTATTATTTCACCATTATACAGGAGGTTAACCTACCCTTAATTAAGGAAAATGTACAAAGTAAGGGGTTTCTTATCTCACTTTTAATTCCGCGATATTTCCACTGTTCACCACTTATTTATTGCATGTGATGTGTGTACTACCCATGATTGTATTCTTTGTGTAATATAATTTAATTTATGGATATTTACATCATCATTTTATGATCCTTGTTTCATTGGTGTTTTTTTCCTATGTTACCAAATCGATATGGGAATTTGAAATTTCAATTTCTACTCATTCGGCTTTACGCATACTTCATTGATTATTTTACTCCAAGATTATGTGTGGAATCACTATTCATTTTCTTATGTCATGATTTCCCCTACCATTTCTGTGGATATACTTTTGATACACATAATCACTCCATTGATAAATTCTCAAGTCATCGATATGAACTTGATAAGAGTAATTCTAACTGAATCTCCATTTGTTATGTTAAATATCCAATTCATTGGTGTTGTTTTTACAAGAATATGTGTGAATGTACTACGATTGATTTACACTAAATATCCAATCAGATTGACTGTATTTTATATTTTCACACATAAGTATGTCGTTGATTTATCCTTAACCTAAGGATATGGTCTTTATAAGATATTTCACCTCAATTTACATTCCATTGAGACTTCTTTGTTGGTATACACCAAATCAATTTTATATGGTGTATATAATGTACTTTGAAATAATATATCATGAATCCATTTATTATCATGATATTAAAAAGTTTTGATTACTTTATTGTTTGTATTCAATTATCTCTATTTTGGTTAGGAACTCTAACTAAAATATCATTTTAAAATGTTTTAAAAATTTATTTTTTAAATCATTCTCATTAATGTCCATGTTTTAAAAATGGTTTTAAGGATTTATTTATATGGGAATTAAATTTTTAAAAATAAAATTCCTTTTAAATGTTTCAATGTGGTATGGGACACTTTGATTCAAAAATCTATTTTTAAATGGCTTCTTGATATATAGCGATATTTTTAAATTTTTTCAAGAAAAGGGTTATATTTCTCTCAAAAAGTTTTGATACTTTTTTTCATCTATGTCAATATCCTTCATTATTCTCGATTGAGGTTAATCTGTTACAATAAAATCATCCATATTGTATTTAATGAGTTATGTTTGACTATGGATGTGCTATTTGTGTACCATTCATGGTTTATGGATAAAGTATTGACATTTCGTATGATAGTTTTAATATGAATGTTTATGTTATGTTTCAACTTTTCATACGAGGAATGAATTGGACTTAGTAAGTGATGGGTGGAGCCTGCTATAGATCCTCGATGCATCAGTAGGTCTCATGAGGCAAACTAGTGTCTTGGCACAAGGCCTTGACAAAATCTTATTTCTAATCTTGGCACAAGGCCTTGACTATGTGGGTATGATAGTCTGGCATTATGAATTCCATCATTATGAAAGTGGTTATTGATATTGCATGTGATTATTCAACTATTATAATATCCATGTGAATATGTGAATGACACTATTTCATTTTTTTTTCATATTATGATGAAGTTCATGTTTAAAATTATTTTGTTTTAGTTATACATTGCATTAAATTTTTATGCCAATTTATGAAAGTTTCTGCTGTATTTTTATCTTTACTGAGCATCTGAGCTCACCCCTTTCTATGTTATATTTTTCCTAGGATGAAAAGAAGTATATTATGACTGACCTCCAGGGATAGTCTATGAGATATCAGTGTTGTGTATGGAGACAATTTTGTTGTAGTTTTCCATTTTATGACGTAATGTAAACTGTATGAATGTATCTAGTACTTCCAAGGCTACTAAACTAATGGGTATTTTGATACATTATCTTTTATGATCATTCCAATGATACATAATAATTCACTGACTCTGGGCTTCTGGGGTCGTGGAATTACAGTTGGTATCATAGGAAGTTTAGTACAAACCTTGGAAGCTATATTTAGATAAACTCTGATTAGAGAACATAACCCTAAGATAGACTTTGAGGATTAGTATAGAAGAACTTCCCAGAATTTTGGTATTGTAGAGATTTTGTGAGTTTTCCAAGCAATACATCCCTATCTAGATACGAGAAAGTAGAGGCGGCTCTGGCACAGATGTACCTAGGGGTAAATCCCAAAAACACCGCTTTGGGCTAGACTCAAACAGGAACTGGTGGACGACAGTGTGCCTTGCTGCACTCTTGGTTACAACACTCCTGGGGGATATGCTTAGGATAATTTACATTTTCCTTACAAAATTATTTGAATTATTTTAATATAAGATGTGAATAAATGACCTTGGTTAATCCAAAGGTGTTTTAAATTGAAAATATGTTGTCATGATATTCTCTAAATGATTTTATGACTAATGTTACTCACATTAAACATTCTGGTTTTAGTCAATGGATGGATTCCAAGGAAGTCATAGTAACATTGAGAATGATGTACAAGGTGGGAACAATGGTGGAAATGTGAAACAAAATAGAATGTTGATAGTCGTAAAAGATATAATGTTCATGCCAAATCAGTTTTCCAAAAATATGATCAAAAAATATATATTAACTGACTCCTAGACTCAACAAAGAAAAGAAAGGTGATGAATTATAAGTGCTCCAGCAGTGGGGACCATGGAGAAAAGAATCCTCAATTTCCATCATGTAGTAAATGTGGAAGGAGACAGCTAGGAAAGTTTATCATTGGAACAAAGAAATGCTTTTTTGTGTGGGAAAGAAGGACATAAAGTGAATAATTTCCGAGAAAAAATCAAGAGTAATATGGAAGGAAATAAAAATCGTCCCAAGAATCCATTTGAAGTCATTTTCGGTAAATGTAGGGGACCTGGCCATTACCTAAGTGAATTCCCTATTCTATAGGATATTTTATTGGTCAAAGAAGAATCTATGTGGAAATAAATGTTCGGATAAATTTTTAAAAGTACTAGTGCTCCTTATTGATTGGATTAATTTGGGATAATTTTCTCTTATATTTGTAACCCTGCAGTTTGTCATGTGAAAATGATATTTATGGAAGGATTATCTTTTCTCTAGTGGATATAGTTATAAATAACCATTTGGTTTTATATGATTTTTGGTTTTGAGGCAATTACATGTTATTATATTTTGGAATGAAAATGCAAGGTATGAGATAACATTTGTGGTTAAATTATGTTATGGTTATTTTGAGGAATTATCTCATTTTGGTAATTTTATAAAATATTGTTTTTTAAAAAGGACAACACACATACCATGTGACAACCTGTCGCGTCGGACAAAGCCATGGGAATCGAACCCACAACCAAAGTGAGATTGGGATTTATCGCCTACCACTGGACTACGTGAAGTCCCTGGTTAGTGTGACTAATTATTTTTAGTTAAATGATTTTATTGATCAATAATAACTTGATTTTGGATCTTATGTATTATCAAATGAATACCCTTAGTATAGGAAAATGATTTTGTGATTAAGTGATAAATGTTATTTTGGAAGATGTCCTCTTTTTTGGGAACACTATATGCCCAAGGAAAATAGAATACTATGGGATTTAATTTGAGGAGTAATGGTGGATTTTTATCTATGTTTTTATTTTTGATTTATAGTTATTTGGGTAATTTATGGAAATGATTAACCTATAATATAGAATATGTTATTAGGTTAATTAATTTTAAGTATGTTACTTTAATAGTAGTTGATGTCATTTGGAGATAAAATTTAACGTGGAAGACTGCAAAACCAACTTCTTCAAAGTTTTGGGTTTCAATATTAGTTTGGATTATATTGAAGGATTTTAAGGACAATTGTTTATTGAATTCTACTTATTTAACTTTGGGTTATTGTTGATTTAATTTTAGAAATTAAGATTAGTGTTTCTTTATCTAATGGAATATCCTTTAGGGGGATCATCAGATCTTATACTAACCGTTTTGGTTTTGATTAATCTCTAAAGAAAAGGTAAATATATAGTTTATCCTTCATGGATCATGTGATTCTATAAGAAGTTTATTCTAGCTCTTCTAGTGTGGCAAAGTCTTCTTGAATACTCATCGTTTAAAAATGAGTTATTAGTAGAAATTTATTAAAGAATGAAACTTTACTTAAAAAGTAAGTATATCTCTTTATGTTCTTAGTCAATCTCATAAATGAATTCCTCATCTTTATGTAATGTAACTTAAAACAAAAAAAAAGTTGTCCGTTTACTTTTCCTTCTAGGAAACTAATGACCATTTGTCCCATCACAAGTTTGTGGTTTTCTTGTGGTTAACTTTCTCCTGATCATGTTTTCTATCCCTCTCCATCAAAACTTGACACTTAGTTTATCATCCATATCCATGTTTTCCTACATAGAATCCTAGTACGGGTTATCTTGGGTGACCTTTTTTACTTCTCTTTCTTTCTTTTAAAGTGATAGTTTTATTGATTCTTTTTCCGATGTGGGACTTTCCATTATATTCCCAATCCCAATTTTAAAAATTGCGAGGAAGTAATTTATTGAAGGGGGGGGGGGGGGAGAATGTAATACCCCAATCTTCCACGTTACGATTCTCTTTGAACAATACAGTAGCATGTGTTGTACACAACTTCAAGTTTGAACACAAACCACAACCAATCAAACTAGCCGTTATGAATTGTAATACCCACTTTTTGAAATTTTATAAATTTTATCTTTTAAAATGGACTTCATTTTTGGATTTTTAATATCAAAATTATCTTAGGGTGAATTTTTGGTATTTTTCAGAAAACATTCAATTTTAGATGAATAGTTAAAAACACTGAGTTATAGATTAAAACCGAATTTTTATTTAAATAATTATATATTTTATTTAAATTTATTTTAGGTAAAAATAGATACATAATACCTATATAAGTTCAATGTAATTCATTGGAGTCAGTTTATAATAATTTTAGATATATAATAATTTTATTGAACTTTTCACCGTCTTTTACCCATCTCTTAGGAGAATTTGCAAATTCACATAAAACATAATTTTACTGCTTCTATGAGTGGAATTTAAAAAATCTTAGAGACACAGTTAATATCAAGGACTAAAATGTGGTTCAATAAGATAAAAATAATTTTTGGTGAATAGTAACTTGTTACTTTTATTTACCATGATTAAATGTAAATAGGGTAATTAAGTGTAAAAATGATATTATTATTAACCTAAAACATGTCCTAATTATATTGGATAAGTATTATTCCACCAAAAAAACCTTAGTAATAAAATATGAACTTCTTTGTTCCACATGGATTAGATTAGGACATTTATTATTATTTAATTCAATGAAGAGTTAAAAGAGTTAAAATCAATGTTTAATAAATAAAACATTTTTAATATAGGGTTATACATAATATAAATTCTATTATAGATATTCATTAGAAGGATAAAACGATTTCATACATAATGGTATTTTATTTATAATTTTTAGACATAAAATAATTTAATTTATTTATGACACAATGGTGATGAAGTAATTACCTAATTAATGAAATATTAAAATAATTTATATTATAAAGATCCAAATAAATTAAATTTGAGACTTTTTATGAATTTCACAAATTTTATAGGTTAATATGACATGTTATTATTGATTAAAAGAATTTATTTCAAATTAATAGAGTTGTTATAACTTTAACAAAAATCGATTATTAAATAGTGTCAAAATTGACAAAAAGGAGTATTTAAAACAAATATTATATTGTTAATTGATATTCTATTGCTAAAAATCTAAGGTTCGGAAAAATGACTTAGATAATGTTATATATATTAATAATGAATAACATGGGGTTATCTTGGATTATTATAGTATGTTTATTAACCATATAATATACAAATACAAAGAGACATGGTAAATGTCAAACTATTTATCCAAGAGTTAAATATAAATGATAAGGTTAATATAGTGACCCAAACCTGTCTAAAATCTATTGGTTGAAATAATTTCGACCCATACCCACCTTAGTCTCGAAATAAGTCACTTTGGAGCCATTATAAACTGAATATGAATTTTCTATAAAATAATATTTTATGTTTTTCCTAAGGTGCCCCTCACCCCTCTTATAAAAGGGCACTCCTCCTTCTCTAAAATTCATACCTTCAAAGCCTTTTGGATCGGCCAAACCCTACCCAAATATCCTCTCAACTTACCTCAGTTCATCCTAAAGGACCTCCTTTTTTCATAAATCCAACATAAGGATCCCTTTTGATCAAATCAAAAGGAAGAACCCGAAGAAGAGGTAATAATTTCACCACCGTCTTTCAAGTTCCTTTCTTCTTCCACTTCTTCTTTCTTTTCTATTTCAATTTAAAATAATAACTCCATTATCTTATATATAATTTGAAGTTATTATAAATATTTTAAAACCATATTCAGTATTGTATCCATCCTTTGAATGACATGTCACCATACGTGCGTACGTACGGCCTACCGTCTCCACATCATGGTGTAATTGTTATTCAATATATTATTATTTGGATGGGTATAATAATGATTTTTAATTCATGTAAATAATAAATATAACATGATAATGATTCTGTAAATATGATATAACATCCAATTATATATTATATTAATTTCAAAAGAATGATATTGTTGCTCGTGCCTACGTACGGATAACCGTCTCCACGAACATGATGAGATTCATTCCGCATCATATCCATTTAAGACTAAATTTCATTTGATGATAAAAAATAATGTTTAGAGACATGATATAATTATGGATGTGAATAAGATAAATCTCATCCATAAGAAATATGGCTCACATAACAAAGAATATAAAGTAAAATGAACTTGTTAACACCCGAAACGATGATAATACTAAGATATTATCAACAAATCATTGTTAAAAGATAATATATGATATCATATTAATGTATATGATTCTTTTATAATTAAATAACTTTTTTTTCAGCATTATATAGGAGGTTAACCTACCCTCAACCAAGAAAAAATTACAAAGTATGTGGTTTCTTATCACACTTTTAATTCCGTGAGATTTCCATTATTCACCACTTATTTATTGCATGTGGTGTGTGTACTACCCATGATTGTATTAATTGTGTAATATAATTTAATTTATTGATATATACTTTTGATACACATAATCACTGCATTGATAAATTCTCAAGTCATCGATATGAACTTGATAAGAGTAATTTTAACTCAATCTCTATTTGTTGAGTTAAATATTCAATTCATTACTGTTGTTTTTAAAATAATATGTGTGAATGTACTATGATTGATTTATAATGAATATCCAATAATATTGAGTGTATTTATATTTTTCACACATAAATATGTAGTTGATTTATCCTTAACCTATGGATACGGTCTTTATAAGAGATTTCATCTCAATTTACATTCCATTGAGACTTCTTTGTTGTTATACACCAAATAACTTTTATATGGTGTATATAATGTACTTTGACATAGTATATCATGAATCCCTTTATTATCATGATATTACTATGTTTAGATTACCTTAATTGTTTGTATTCAAGTATCTCTAT
This sequence comes from Viscum album, assembly GCA_963277665.1. NCBI lineage: Eukaryota > Viridiplantae > Streptophyta > Magnoliopsida > Santalales > Viscaceae > Viscum > Viscum album. The sequence goes on from OY728122.1 coordinate 83,510,748, forward strand.
TTTGGTTAGTAACTCTAACTAAAATATCATTTTAAAATGTTTTAAAGATTTATTATTCTAAATCTTTCTCATTAATGTCCATGTTTTAAAAATGGTTTTAAGGATTTATTTATATGGGCATTAAAGTTTTCAAATTAAAATTCCTTTTAAAAGTTTCAATGTGGTATGGGACACTTTGATTTGAAAATCTATTTTTAAATGGCTTTTTGATATATAGCGATATTTTTAAATGTTTTCAAGAAAAGGGTGATATTTCTCTCAAAAAGTTTTGATAATTATTTTCATCTATGTCAATATCCTTCATTATTCTCGATTGAAGTTAATCTATTACAATAAAATCTTCTGTATTGTATTGAATGAGTTATGTTTGACTGTGGATGTGCTATTTTTATACCATTCATGGTTTGTGGATAAAGTATTGACATTTCGTATGCTAGTTTTAATACGAATGTTTATGTTATGTTTCAAATTTTCATACAAGGAATGCATTGGACTTGGAATGTGATGGGTGGAGCCTGCTATATCTCCTCAATGCATCGGTAGGTCTCCTGAGGCAAACTAGTGTCTTGAAACAAGGCCTTGAAAAAATATTATTTGTATTCTTGGCACAAGGCCATGACTATATGGTTATGATAGTATGACATTATGAATTCCATCATTTTGAAAGTGGTTATTGATATTTCATGTGATTATTCGACTAGTAGAGTATCCATGTGAATAATTAAATGGCATTATTTTATTTTATTTTTTCCATATTATGCAAAAGTTCAAGTTGAAAAGGCTTTTGTTTTAGTTATACGTTGTGTTAAATGTTTATGCCTATTTATGAAAGTTTCCACTATATTGTTATCCTTACTGAGCATCTGAGCTCACCCCTTTCTATGTTTTATTTTTCCTAGGATGCAAAGTAGTATATTTTGACTGACCTCTAGGGATAGTCTATGGGATCTCAGGGTTGTCAATGGAGACAATGTTGTTGTAGTTTTCCATTTTTTGATGTAATGTAATCCTTATGAATGTATGTAGTACTTCCAAGGATACTAAACTAACCTGTCTTTCGATACTTGGTCTTTTAGGATCATGCCAATGATATGTAATAATGCACCGACTCTAGGCTTCTAGGGTTGAGGGGTTACAATGTCTTCCATGTTTCTCATCTATGACTTAATATTTAGACCCATATCATGATTTTCAGCTCGAGTTAGATGAGTTACTGGTAGATGTGTCCATTGAAGAGCATCATATATGAATTGTGGATCGTAGCATGAAGGTTCTCTGAGGACGGTCGTTTCCTTTTGTATGAGTGCTATGGAAACATTACTAAGTGAAGGGTGAGACCTAAGATGTGGAGACTGATGTATGATCACAGTTGGATGTGTGGTTCTCAGATCAAGATTCACCACCCTTAGAAGGTAAATTCGGGGATGAAAAGCATCTAGGGGGACATTTGTAAGAACCCAATTCTTATTTGAGGTTTGTATCTCTTGTTTTACCCCAATTATTAGTTTAATTTCTTAAATATGGCCTAATATGAATTCATGTTAACATCATATATTGGTAAGGGGTGTTTGGGGCTGGTTCAGAGGCCAAAACCCAAAGTTTATGTTTTTTGTCCTAGTGCACAATAAGTTAAATCCATGTGGGTTAGGCCACATGGTTTGACTAAACTATTTGAGGATGGAATGTGGGGGATTACAGGGTGCACGGTCAAGGTAAACCATATTTTAGGAGTTACTTGTAAGTGTGACAAGTTTTCATTTGTAATAGATGATGACATAGGGTTTTACAATAGATTGTGTGTGGTTTATAAACTATACGGGGTTTCTTTGCACCATTCCCCAGTGCTACAAGAATCTGTGCATATTTTATTAATGGTTTATTAAAACATGCATATAATGCATGCGATCCCTACTCTGTAGGATTTTTAATAATTTTAAATCTAAATTAAAAAATCTTATGTTAATACCTTTTAGGATTTCTTCAAATGGATACTGCCCCTGGAAAATCACCCAAGTTTGAATGTTCTTTTTTTTTCAAATATACTCATCATACAGGCACCGATTCTAATTTACTTCATCTCCACGGATCTTCAATAGTAAGGATTTTATTCCATTTTACCCTTTATTCATTCATATGGATATTGACTGCGCTATTTGGATTTAGGCTCATATTTACTAATTTACTATTATTCGTCCATTCTTAAAAATTCTTCCAAACCAAGATGAATTTGATATTGATAACGGATGAACTATCAAGAATGATTCTAAGGTAGGTGGTTATGTGCTTTTTGTTGAATTTCATACGATTTATATTTTCCGGAGTGCCATGAACCCTTTTATAGGGAAACACCATAAATTGAAATTAAACCTTATTGCTACCTATTAGGTTTTTGGTAGTTGAATAGGCTTGATTATTAAGGTTATAGGTTTTATAACTTGATTAAGGGCCTCCCTATGAGAGATTTTCCTTGAGTGATCCTTTGTGGATCTGGCTATGGATTCCCACGTTGAATGCCTTTTTACCCCATGTTTAGGTATTTCAAAATGGTAATTGGCCTATAATTTAAATTAGAATTTTGATAGATTGTAATTGAACTAATTAATGGTATGGTATGGATGAATTTCCCCTTGACCCATATGTTCTATTTCTTGTTTAGGAAATCTAGTTTGGTCTATGCATTTCCCATGTGAGTACATATAGGCTATGACACGAACAGATGAAATTGGATTGAATTACTCCAATGATTGATTTTACCTTGTGATCTATCTTATAACTAAGCCATTTGATATCTTGATAGGCTATATTGTATTGTTATATTAAAAATTTCCATATGTGTAATTGCAAGGACATTGAGTTACTATCCCATGTGAGTTAAATTAAGACAATTCCATGAAATGGATTGATAAATCATGGGAAGATCATTATTGTGATAATCCCACACGAGTTAAAAGACATTAAATCCATATATTAGTTTTTATACATGTGTTTATTTTTATAAAAAACATGACCACTTTAGTAAATGAAAGGACAACTCTTATAAGGGTTTCCATGACTTAATACACCATTTGAGGTCAGGTTATTATTAGATTCTATTGGTTTTGACCTCGACAAGTTAAATGCAATTGATATGGTCAAATAATAAATACCTAGGTGTGACAAATGGATTCATATTAGAATGCCATGCACAGACTCATGTGATTATTGAACTTTATACCTTGGATGATAAATTAATCCACCTAAGGATTCCATGGATGGACTCAATGCTTAAATGTTGTAACACCATGGGTGACACATGGATCCATTGAGGAATTCTATTGACATAATCATCAAGGATGGAATTTTATTTTGAATTATATATGGATCCAAGTGTGGGATGTCATGGATGAAATCAAGGGGCATTTGATTATATGTATTGGGTGATACTTAGAGATTCTTTATAGGAAATCAAGGGATGTACTTGGATGACATGGACTTTATATCACACCTAGATTGATACCGGGTCCCTAATAGGTTTTCCATGGATGGTCTTATAGGGGGTTGATTGATGTTTCACTTGGAGTGATAATTGAGTTACAGTTTTGGAATATCAAGGATGGGCTTAGGTTTTAAAATTATTATTGATTACTCTGATGATGTTTCTATGAAGCTAAAGAATAATCATGGATTTAGTGTTTTCTTATATTGTTTATATAGTAATATGAGGCATCTATTGGGGTCCCAGTTATATAGGGGATGCTGGGCTTGATCCAAATCTTGAGACATATAAATTTTTACACACATGAAATGTTAAATGGATATGAAATGAAAATAGATCATGTAAGATGTTTACTTTTTAGTTTTCCCTTTCATACTATTTTTTTATTTTCCACTTCCTAGTATATACATTCAATGACTAATTAAAAGAGACATTGGGTGGTTGGATACTAGGATTTAGACTCACACATTGTTTGGGTCATGTTTTTGGGCCCAAACAGATTATTTGATTATAGGTAATGATGTGGGAAAGCACCCTCCATCAGGTACTTGATATGGTACATAGTTATAGGAGACGATGTGAACAAGTTGATTATTTCAATGCAACATGGACTCTTTTGGACTTTTTCTACTTTTTTATATGTATTTTACATCCTTCATTAAATGATGTTCTTGTTGTTTTGTTATGAACATGTGACATATATCACCATCTTGTATATGATATGATTTATGGCTTGTTTATGCTATCTGTCTTCCACTGTTTAAATATATTGTATGGTCCATTTAATATTTCATTGAACTATTATTGTTTTCTGATGTGTTACTCTCCACTAATGAGGGAATAGTCTCCCCACTATCAAACCTAGGACCTCACTACTAGTCATAATCCTTTTTTTTGGTGTGGTGTACTTGATTCCATGAAGCTAACCAAGCTTGGGGAACCTCTAAATTAAAGCCAAACACATGATGTTACAATTATACATTTAATAACATTAAGATAAATATATTAATGATATTATATATCAACCAGAAGTATAAATAGAACACATAAAATAAATATAGGTGAATGAGGCATATATCATAGAAATAAAAGTTAGTAGAGAAAACCCATACCTTATGTCCGATAGTGTTTTTCACTTGTGGTTGATGTAATGGATAATGAAATTATTTTAATTATTAATTTAAAACAAAAAATATTTAACCATATTAGTTTTATTATAATTTTATAATGTTTATTTATGGATTTTTTAATGAGTTAGGAGTATCAATTTTATCATTTAGGAGTGTTTGTTTCCTTGGTTTTCATGATTGGTTCAACAGTATACATGTATGAAAGATCATGTGAAATGGGAATAATTATCTAGATTTGAAATTATATGTTATTAATGAAATAAAGAAGATGAAATGGTTATATAATTCATTTGGTTATATTGGATTAGGATGAATCATTAGATAAGATGATAATGGTAATCATTTAGAGTATTTTGGTGGATTTTTGATCATCACAAATATTTTTAGATTCACAAATTAATATTTTGTATATATAATATATCTATAAAATTAAATAAGTTATAATACATATATTATAACCAATATTATCCACACAAATGGTTTAATGACTAGATATGAAAGAGTAATTGAGAAACAAAAACACATCATCCATCAAGGTGGAAAATTGAAACCTTATACTACTACAAAAATGAGTTATACCCACAGTTCAAATCTATGTGCATAGCCCCCAAAACCACGGATATAGGATGTACCCACGATTTTGGGAATCATCAGTATATTCTATACCCACAATTTTGGGAACCCTATGAAATTGAGTTTCCAGTATGGATCCATGGCCTATTAACATGGTTTTCTAAACCACGGGTATATGTTTTTTCTACCATTTCACTGCCCTATACCCATGGTTTTAAAATTGTTAGTATAGGTTTTCAAAAAAATCCGGCAGCAGGTCTCGATCTCATAACCTACTCCTCTAACACCAAAAACCCCACTAGTCCATCTTGTTAAATTAATTATATATATATATATATATCTAAATATATTATTATAAATCGTTGGTTTAGGTGCGAAAAAATGGGAATAGGTGTTCCGCGAAATATTTTTTGGGCCCTGTGATTTTTTTCCAACCATAATGTAGGAAACCTATACCCAAAGTTTGGAAACCCGTGGGTGTAGTCCTGAAAAAACATCCCTCTACCCATGGATTTATAAAATATCTCATTATAAGACTCAAAAATCAACCCTATAGCTACAGTTATTCCTAAACCATGGGTACAAGTCATGATAAACAACCCATACCCATAATTCTCCTAGAACCGTTAGTATAGGGGGTACTACACTTATGGTTTCCTATATCCGTGGGTATAATCTTCCATACAATACATATTCCCACATTTTGATAAAAATAATGGGTATAGGATTGCATGTAACGATGGTTTATCCCAAAATCATGGGTATAGGCCCATTTTCTAGTAGTGTAAGGGATGATGAAATAATTTTCAGAATAAAAGAATGAGTAGAAGAGACTTCATGGTGGATTTTCCATTAACATAATAAAATTATTGTATATTTAAGATATTTTATTTATCATTAATGTTTGGAAAAAGGAGTTGAGTATAGTATTAGAATATAAAAGAAAGAGAAAAGAAAATAATGAATGCTAAATAGGAATTTACCTATTGCAATGGTCCCCTTGACAATCTACTTAAGAAAATTGACTTTTAATTTTTATTGATACAAGAACCTCATGGATATAGGGAAGATGCATCAGAAGTAGAATGGGTAGAAATTTTACAATCTTCAAGTATTATGAGTTTTGAGGAGAAGAGTTGGTGAGGGGTGGTGTATATAGTAAAGGAGAGTTTTTTTATTTTCCCCATTAGATTATTATTTTGGATCAAGATATAAAATAAAAATGATTCCATGAATAAATACAGTAAATAGAGATTTATAGTTTGATATTATGTTTCTTACATCAGCATTGACTTATGGAATACTGTATTAAACTTATAATGTATATATAACGTAAAATATCCTAGTTCACTAATCACAAAAAATTTCACTATTTTAAAAAAATCTAAAAAATTAACCCCAAATTTTTTTCATTGTGTAGAATTAAAAAACATACTAAATTTTAGGATTAATTTCATTAAAATGAGATATTTAATTTTTAAATAAAATCATCATTTATTCTAATAATACATATTTAATAATAATAACCGATTTTATAACACATTGAAAAATTAATTAATGTCTCAAATATTAAAAATTTAATATTAATACAAAAAATATTAATTCTTGTATCTATTTTATGAAAATACATTTTCTTTTATATCATTATATTAAATATAAAATTGTAAATAAACATTTTTGTTTCATAAAAAAGTCAACACATTATTTATCCATTTTGAAATATTTATCTTATAATTCCATGATATAAGGAAATTAAATTTTCCTTCATAAGATATGTAATATTTATGTATACATTCATAGATTATTTTACTATTTATATCATAATTATATGATTAATATAATGACAATTGAAGTTTTATAAAAATCAAAATATTTCATTATTGACTGGAAAATAAACATTTTAAGAAAAATACCAAAATTTTATTGTAATATAATTATGAAATTACTCTTTTAGAAATATAGTTTATTTAGTTCAATAGATTTTATAAGGTTGTTAAAATTTAGATTTTAATCAAGTACTCCATTAAATGGTTTTAAAACAACCTTTAGAAAAATATATCCTTTTATTTTGTAAAATTGGATTCATTTTTATCCTATACATAAAAAATCATTCATATAAAAATAATTTTTTTTGATTAAATATATAATATATAAGAATTTCATGATATTTTTAATACTATTAATTCCCTCTAATTGAATGAAAATGTTATATTGGTCATTTAAAAATAATGATATTTAATTGAATATCATTGTTTGTTTAAGTATGGCATTTTGGGAAACATATACTGTCGAAGAAATTAAATTTTAAAAAATCACATACCATAATATCATGGTGTGTTACATTCTCCCATCCTACAATAAATTTAAACCTCACAATTTTAAACAGTAAATCAAAAATCAAAGGTTAGTCTTCAAAATCCCATTATGTGAAACACATATAGGAAATAGGGTTAATAAAATAACCTCTTAATAAGTGTGAAATAGAAAAGTGAAGGTTACCAAAAAACACATTTTTTTGTTAATATATAATAATTGAAAATTGACAATAGACTATGGTGATTAGTTTCTAAATTTTACTATACGACAACAATGATCCTTGGTGGGAAGTGGAACGTTGGTCATGAGCATGATTCCCCCTTATGATAAGGGTCATGGGATTGATATCAGTCATTGGGAAATAATTTAGAATTTTTTATTCCATTGGATAAACATACTTTTAGACTATTAGATTCCTCAAAGAAGGCTAGTTATAGATTTAAATATAGTATCAGATGGAGTTGGTGCATTGGAATCATTATCATAGTGGTTTTACCGTGATTCGATTGTGATCGGGTCGATGGTGCATCGATTTTCTTGTTATGAAACATATATTGAAATGGATAATGGATGGTTCAGTCAAGAAATATCCCCAAAAGTTTGGTATGAGATTCAGTGAGTTTTAGTTGATAATATTAGGATTCTTCATGTGATAAAGGGATGAAATCATGTTTAGGTGACACAATGGTGGATGAAGCCAATCGTTTTGGAGGAAAGTCAACTAGTTGTGGGTCAAGTTGTTTTCTCATGTGTAATTAGATGTAGTTAACTATAATTTTCATCATTCATGTTTTTTAGTATATAGGGAGAGAATTTTGGGCATCAGTCTAGACATTTAAAGTAATGTATAGTGTTCTTGTTTTGTGAATGGATGATTGTGACACATTCATTTACACATTGATATCAAAATAAAAAACCAGTAGTGCTATTATTATATATGAGTGTTTATGGATTATTTGAAATATTTCAAGAGTTTTTTTGATTCTAGATGTTTTTTTTATAGAACAAATTGATAGTTTAAGCACCATGGGTCAAAAGTTTTCATTACAACATATTTCAAATAGTGGGAAGAACCATAGGTCAAATGATGAATGAGATGAGGATGTGGTTATGTATAGGGATATATATGATTAGGTATAAACCATATTGATTTTATGGTGTTGTTTATGTTCAATGACTTTGGGATTTATGGAGTAATTTCTGAAGATTAAATTTAGTATTTTATGAGCTCATTGTTTTTTCAGAGGTGGAATGCGAATGTTTAAGTTAGAATTAATGAACTAGGAGGGTTAGGATATTCTGTTTTATGTTCAATGATACTTATCAGGTATGAGAACATATATGGTTGGGAGGTTTTGAGATCCTATTTACATATGAGATTAAAATTATAGAATTAATTTTCTTTTTTGAAAACTAGATGTGCTGACATTTTATCTAAGATTTGAAATTGGATTCAGAGAGTCAAAAAAACCTGAAGTGTTGTTTTTATATTTTAAATAAAGCTTGAGAGGTAGCTCAAGTGTTTGGGTGTGCCTCCAAATATCTCATAAGTTTTGATGTCTTGGATGTTTTCGGCTAGGGTGAATGGTTTAAGGAATATAGTTTGTGAAAAACCATGTGCCACCATGATTCTGAAAGAATAATTAGTTCATTATTTAAAGAAATGGTTAGATAGTATAATTTCCATGTAGTTGAGGGAAATCCATAAAGTATTTCAGTGTTAATCATGAATGGTTGTAGAGGTTGTTACATAGATAGAACATTTTTTGAGAAGCCATATTGAAAAACTGTGCGAGGCATATTTCTCGGGCTATATAGGATTCATGGTTGGAACATGGTTTAGAAATATATGCAGCCAAACCATGAAGTGTGTTAAAAATGGGAAACTATATCCCCATAAACATTTCATAGTGGACATAACTTTTTCTCACTATTTCATCACTTATGTGAGTTGTCTCTCCCCATATCCTCTTCAATTACTTTCAAGGAGGTGTTCTTAGTCAATTTCAACAACATTTTTAGTTGCGATTCCTCTTTAAATAGAAACATTTCTCATCTCCATTATTTTTCCCTAATTTTCAGGTTCCTCGATTTGGATTTATGGCCTTGATTTCATTTTAGCATCATGTAATTAGATACCGATGATGGGTATTCGGATCATCCAAGTAAGAGGGTTCTCTAGGATGCTTTATTCCTAAAACAATTTATTGTTTTGGTTAAGGTACATTACACCATCAATTTTTCATAGGGTTCTGATTAAAATATAATTATGTTCCTATTAATTTCGCATGAACTATTTGTTATTTTTTTCTAACATATGATCATAGACCTGAGATAGACTTGATGGGCGTGTTTTTTGGTGGTTCATGTGTGGTGTAACAATATAGTGATTTATCAAGATTGAAAATAAAATTATATTTATTTTATTAAATAATTATTGAAGTTATATTTAATTTATTATTTATGTTTTTATTTAGGTAGATGCTTGGTCCAGTGAGGTGGGATTGGTTTAGCATGTATGAGGATTGGTGATATTGGATGAGCCTTAATATCTTTTGTTAGACCATGTAAATAAAACATAGAATCATTAGTTTAAGGTATGTCGTCTCATATAGTTTTCATATGGAATTTTTGATTTTGAATATTTGGAATCTGACATGTGGTATTTCCACTAGAGGAAAGTCCACACTAGTTACAAGGTTTAATTATATTAAATATATCTATATAATTTATATATAATGTTTAAAATATGCAAGTGATAGGGGTCATGAAAAACCCTATTAGGCTGGCTTAATTCCTCAGTTGCTGATTGTCAATTTCGAAAAATTTATATTACCACATGGCCTTCGGAAATCATGATAGGTGATTCCATACCTGATAACACTAGAGATATATCCATAGTATCCTAGGAAACCTTTACACTATAGGTAAGGGTGGACATGCGGTTCACAGTCCTTATAGGCCTTAGAGGATCCCTTTTTGTTTCCATGAATTTCAAGATCGATGATACATGTTTAGGATGAGAGATACACTTCCAAACATTGTGACCAGGCCTACGTGGATTGAGAATGGGATGACTGGGGTCATGTTGGGTGACCAAACTTATCGAGAACAACCATAAGGACTGAGATATTCCATGTAAAATCTTATGAACACTATCTATGTTCTCTGTCCCTGTGTTTCTTATAATTCTCTTATACATTGATGGTGATGTTGTAGTATGATATATCCATAGATATTGATGTTTTGAACATATACCATATTCATATTTTGGACTCCATGTAAAGGGCCACCATACAGATGGTCAAGAGGGAATCTAATGAGAGGGTGGATATAGAAACAGGTAGAGATGACCATGTGTGTCACCATTTAACCATGATAATTGATTTGAGCCTGTTTATTCTAATTTGAGCTAGGTTAAGCTCTAGGAAATTTGACCACAGGTTATATAAAGGATCATGTATATAGAAACTCATTTTTATAGTTATTTTTATTATTGATGCTTGATATTTTACACGCCTCTGGGTTTTTTGATTATTGAATGGAAACTCCCATAGTGGAGAAATGAAAGTCTTATATGGTGTATGTCAAAGATATGGATACTAATAATTGGTGAGGTTGAATGAGATTCTAATAAGATAGATTACCTTATATAAAAAATCTGATAGGGGACGTATATGATACCTGATGGTGTAACCTCATAGTTAGAGCTCTGATATGGTTCGGATACCATTAATTTGGAAACATATGATCAGGTGGACTATCACATGATATCCCAATGGGGGAATATTAATTGGATATCATGGCTAGGGTGTTTTCAGGTTTCTTCTATCTTCAAAAATAAGGATGGTATTGTATTTTGGGGTGTGGTAGTATATTGGGTGGTGATACAATGAGATTATTCATTATATGAGAAAAATAATATATGGGAGGTCTATAATGACTAAGAAAACTCCCCAAGAATATTTTTATGTTATATTATGTTTCGGTCTACCATAATGGTGGACCCTGAGTTATTATTACATTTGAAAGATTTTACAACATGCTCTGAGTAGCTCTGTCACCACGTCGATGTAGGTATGGCTGATTGGGGTCACAAACCCAAGTATTGGAGTTGGATTCCCTTATTAATTTAGTTAATTTAATAATGCATCATATAAATATCAAAAAATATTATTGTTTTTTCATACCATGTTGGTGGTTACCTAATGTGTTTTTTACTCACACCCCACATGCGCTCCAACTACACAAGGGTACCTATGTAGACATTCACATGTTTTTATGCACGGGATGGGATGATTCCTAGGTATGATGAAGAAGGATGCATTAGATGTATAAAAGGATCATATGAAGATGTATTTATTAGGGATTTCATGGATCCAAAATCCTTATGTTTCATTAATTTCTTTTATGTATATGTAATCATACTGGTGAGCCATGATTTTTATACAAGGAATGATTGTTTGGGCCTTTACTACACTTCATTAATTATTACTAGATGTTTATATATTCTTCCATAATCAAATTATTTAACATTCTTGATGGTGTTTGGTTATATTATATTTATTTAAAACTCTCATATTGGATGTATAGTATCCTCATTATACAATCTTAGACCCCTATTGCGAGTTAGAAGCCTCTTGTATACATGGATGTGCGCCTAAGGTATAAAGGAAACCCTCAGTCTGAGCCCCAGTTAGTTGTCCGAGGTAGTGGGACATTATATCCATCATGAAATTATGAGTGTTTTGGGGCCTCGATAAAGATATTTGAAAATTAATAAAATATTTTATCTTTCATGTGTGTGTATTTTAAATTTCGTTTTTATATCTCTTGAACATATAATGAAATGGGGAAGATATTTCCATGGTTTCACCCATAATAGGGATTTTACCCTCGGTGCGCGATATTTATACTTAAAATCATGTTCTAATCTTGGGACATCATTGATGATCTGTCAAATTAATTAATTAATATTTTAAAAATTTGTATTTTTTATGAATACTTCAAATTCCTCTATTTATACAGCCATTATAGAATTTATCTATGGAGAAAAAATCATTATTTCTATGAACCCTAGAGATATGGGGTGTGGAGAATTGATGTTGGATTACAAAAATTTCATATTTAAGACCATGTTTTCATTAATATTGAATTCCTGGGGACACCAAAGATGGAATTACATGATGATGAAAAACAAACCCTTAGATTTCATAGATGACTAAAGGGATTGATTTTTTTTTTCAAGGTGTGACCTCATGATTTCAAATAATCTTTCATTTATATATTATTTATTGGAATAATTTTCATTCTCAAGGATTCTATTTTTTTAATGAGGATGAATTTTTAAAATAAATACTTCATTATTTTAGAAAAAATCAATGTGGAAATTATTAATTACCAGTATTCATGTAATGTATTTAATATTTAAAATATGATTATTATTCTATTTTTATATACTACCCTAGTAATATTATTATAGTGGTGATAATTTATAGAGAATTGATGATCTATTATTCATGAATAGTTTTTTAGTTCAGTGATTCATATAACCTTTATCATGTTCGAATGTAGTGATATACACTTTTTATCTAACATTTAAACCTAATCCACATTCAAGGATCCTCAATCCCCCCTATATTAATTTATTAAGGTGACAAAAATTAAAAAATAATCTATTTTATTTATGAAAACTTTTTGATTACAGACGATGAATGTGATGAATAAATTATCCTCACTCTCTGTCTTCTCCATATTCTTCCTTCCCACTTCCCACTATTTATATGAATTTTTTTTGGTAGAGGATTAAAGCATTAAAGATGGGACACTAATGAAAATTATGGTTAGTTTTAGTGTTTGAATTATGACATTATTTGATGTAGTGAGGATGAAATAAGCTGGTTCTAAATAGGGTGGTTAGTGCAATTAGGTCTGAATTAAGACAATGTTGTCTATAGATGACATCAAGAGGGAGTGAGTGGTGGTTTTCTAGGTAGTAGAAAATTTGGTTATAGAGTCTATGAGCCTTTTTTTCTTCAACTTATAAGGCATAGGTGGTTTCATAATTTAGGTTTCAACATTAGTGGAGGTTCTTTGGCTAATGGGGATGTCCTATAGAGAGGGTGTCACACAAGGGGTGTGTGTTTCATGATTAGAGAGAGGGGATGTGTGTGCCACCTAAATGGGAGAGAGGATTCATTTGAGTCTCTAACCTTATTATTATATTTAATATAATATAATAACAATATTTTATTAATAATAAAAATATTATTGATAATATTGTTAAAAGGAAACACAAATCATTTATTGGATGAGGCTTGACCCATTGGGGTGATCTAGTTCCTGTGTATTTCGGTTTGTAATCCACTTCACCAAATATAGATAGATTATTAAAGAATTGTGTAATAATTATATCAATATAATTTGGTTTTTAGGAATTTTAAATATTCAGTATCATTTTCGTAGTATCAATAGGGACAATTTGATACCAGTATGTGATATATAATCCAAAAAAATGTTAGGGGTATAGTATCTATGTACTTTAACACATATTATTACATGATTATAAGAATTAATAAGCATCATATATAAACCAAGGATCATAATTTCTAGTGTATTTTTAATATTAGGTATGAAAAACTGAAAACATAGAAATAAAATAAGATATATTTATATTAAAAGTCTATAATTATATCGTATCATCCATTGAGAGCTTATATCACCATATGATAACCAAGGGAATACCAATAAAAAATATATGATCTAAAAATACTAGTAAGGGAATAAACACAAGAATAAAATATAGAAAATGGGTTAGAGGGTATAACCTGATAAAATAAAAAGGCATGGAATATGAATAAACATCTTGAACAATAACATGTGTAAAATTTTATCATCTAATAATGGCATCATAGGAATATGGAAACAACGTAAAACATGACATAAGAATGAGTCAAGGATAATTTCCAAGACTAGTGCACATAGAATACAAAGTCCCATAATGGAATATGGTTTACTACCTATCCCATCATAATGTATTCTGAGACTAAACATTACCTAATGTATTGGAGAACTATCAGGGAACACCCATCAAAACATGTTAGTTAATATTTTTTCAAAAAAAAAGAATAATAAACATGTAATAATCACAATTTTTACCCATGGATGAAATGGGTATCATAATAATGTCATATGGAATAAAAAACAGGCGTATCATAACAGTGTCCATGAAAGATGGGATTTAAATCATTCATGGACCATGATAAGTGAAAATAAGCATATCGCATTCAAATTAATGTCAAAATAAATTGAAGAAAATTTAATAGAGTAATTAAGAATCTTCAGAAAGATTTTCTTTCGTGTGGTTTAAGGGATATTTTTTAAGAGTATATAGAGAGGAAAAATCATATTTTTTGTATAAAATAAAAAATTATCATAATTAGTTTTTCCTAATAAAAATATAGATTTTAGATAAATATTGGTGGATTAAAATAAATTATGGAGTGTACTTGAATATGGGTAGTAAATTGGGAACTTCCCATTAGTCGGGCTTACTTATCAAGAGGAATTGAAAGAGAAACCTTATAAAACATGTATTTACCCATAAAGGAATGAAGAATTAAGCTTGGTAAATATTTTTGTATTATAAAAATTGACTGTAAAAGTGAATAATAATAATAATTAATTATATTGGGGTAAATATGGAGAATGATTTACTTAAAGGAAAAAATAAAGTTTTAGAGAAATTCCATTTCCTTATGTAAAATGTAATTATTCACTTGTACTTAATGTCCTAGATAAGAAATGTAAATCCATTAATTAATTAATTCAGAATATATTATATATGTATTTTATTAAATATAATCTTATTATGTTTATTTAAGTCTTTTTTTATAATGAATTAGATTCAATTTCGTCAATAAAGAGTGTTAATTTCCTTTGATTCCATGATTGGTTGACCTGTATACATGTATGAAAGATCATGTGAAATGGTGATAGTTATACCTAAATGAAATTATATGTTATTAATTAAATTAAATAATATTAAATGGTCTTATATATAATTTTTTCAGATATTAAGTTGATTCAATAGAAATTTTTTTATTGGTAACCGTTTGGATTGTTTTTTCATGTTTTTTGATAATCACGAATTAGTTTTGTGTTAATAATTAATATATGTATATATTCTTGTTCTAGAACACTAAATAAGATTTAATAAATATTTATTAAATATTTTTTTTATCAATTATATGGGTTTTATTTCAATCAATTATGGTGGTAAATTAAAATGAAAACTCATTATCCCTGAAGGTGGTGAATCAACACCACATAGATGATGTTTCATTTTTATTACAATAGGGGTAAAGAAGAGAATTATTAGTGGATATACCATTAAAATATCAACAATAATGTATATATATGACAATTAAGGTATCATGTTACATTTGATTTGGGAGGATATGGATGGATATGAAAATAAACAAAATTGAATAGAAATTAAAAGAAAATGAAAGAGGATTTTAACTCTTAAAATTCTTCTCCTAGAGAGCCTTGTTAGGGAAATTGGGTTTGGTATTTTTTTGAGACCAAAGAATACTAGAAATGAGAGAGATATATTAGAAGCGTATATAGTTTAACTAGTACATGATTCAAGGATTTGGATGTGTCAAAAGAAGAAGTGGTGTTGGGTGGTAATTATTGTGGGATAAGGGGAGTGTTTTATAATATTTTATTCATCAATTTATTATTTTGGCTCAGGAATGAAAATAATTCTGATTATTGTGACTATATACTATTATTTGATCATTTTAGTTCAAGATATTGTCCCCTTACATCAATCATGATTCAACCATGACAAAAAAATTCATGTATTTCACTAAAACACTAAATATCACAAATTACCGAATTTCACTATTCAAAAACATTAAATATTTTAGAAAAATACAAAAAAATCACCATAACCATTATTAAATGTACATAATTAAAAAATAGTCTCAATTTTTTGAAAACAATTTTCTATACCTGAGAAATTTAATTTTTAATTAAAATAACCATTTATTATAACAATAAAAATTAAAAGATTAGAACTTATTTTATGAAAAATTAAAAAATTTAGTGAAGTAACATATAACTAATTTATAATTATAATAAAAGAAAATATTAATTTATGAATGTATTTAATGAATGAAAATTTTCTTTTAAAACATTATATTAATTATGAAATTTCAAACCAACATTTACTCTTTACAAATATTCCAACACTCAATTTATTATTTTAAAAACATTTATTTACTTATAAAATGATTTAAATATATCATATTTTTTATTTTTAATATTTGTAATTTTAATTTATACTCTCATAGTTGAGTATACTACTCTATTGTCCAGTTTATAATTCCTAACAGTCACATTAATATTCAAATGGTTTAATTACTATCTAATAGGTAAAGGTTCCTTAATTTATATAAAAACCACTTATTTACTTAATTGTTAATTTTATAAATATATCATTATGTTATATATGTAATTTAATATGATTTATACTATATTAAATAATTTTAAGAAGTTAATTTCATTGATAAAATTCTAGTTCATTACATTCCCCCCCTTATGAAATTTCTCCCACAAAATTTTGTTTTACATTCTATGGTAAAAAAAGGTGAGGTTATTTATACTATTTATATCCATTAATGAGAAAATAAAATGAACATTATGGTTTAATAATACCGTAGAAAATAAACATATAAAAAGGTAATTTTTAACATAGAAGGATAAAATTATAAATTAAAACTAATTCCTAACTTGTTATTCTTTAAGTATCAATCTAGGTTATCCATGATGATAAAATTATCCATATGGTTCATCTTAAAGTTATTGAGTCCTAATCATAATATATAACAAGTCCTTTTTTTGATAAAAAATACTGAAGCCCTAGAGTTTTACACATATTATTAGAAGATTTCGAGAATAATAAACCATCAAATATAAACCATGCATCATAAAATCTATTGTCTCTGGAATATTAGGAACATAAAATTGAATGTGTGGAAATAAAATAATCCATAATTATATCAATCATATAAAATGAGATCCTAAAATCTTTTTATATCATAAATATTCAAAATATGACCTAAAGAATACATTGGAAAAGGGGATGAGCTGAAAAGCCTAGTAAGGAAATAAACACAAGAATAGAACATAACACATGGGTTTGAAGTCATAACAGGATGACATAGAAATGCATAGAGCATAAATAAACATATATAATAATAACATGTAGAATATGTGATCATTAAATAATGGAATTATAGGAATTTGGATGTAATATACAACATGCCACAAGATTGAGTCAGGCTAACTCTTATACTATTTCAAATGGTTCAAAAAGTCCCATAATGGAATCGGGTTCACTCTCTATCCCAACATGAAATTTCATGATGGTAAACATTATCCAATTAATTGTGGTGATATCTAGGTGAACCCATCATATCATGGTTATTAATATGTTTTCCAAAAAACTAATTATACACATGGAATAATAATATGGGTTTTACATGGAATAAACGTGCATTGTAATAATTTTTTAAGGAATAATGAGTGGGAATAAAATATATTTTTCCCAAAAATAATGGTTTTGAATCCTATATGGGATATATTATGGAAATATAAGAATATATAAATATATTTTATGTCAATATGAATTGAAAACATGTAAAATATTGTTTAGGAAACTGTATAAAAGTGTCTATTTATTGTGGATAAATGGAAAATATTAAAGAGTCTTTACAAAGGAAAGATGCATAATTTTAATATAAAACTAGAAATAAAATATAAATGTTTTTCAGGATAAAAATATTGTCCTTAGAAGAATATTTTTTTCCTAAAACAGATTATGATGTGTACTTGGAAATGGGTATGAAATTGGGAATTTATCTTTAATCAGTCATGTGTATCAGGTGGAATTGAAAATGTATCCTTATAAAACATGTATTTCTCCACCAAATAATGAATAATTAATCTAGGTAAATTTATTTAGATCATAAAAACATAAGTTATGTGGAGTAAATAAAAATAAATAACAATTAAATTGGGTTAAAGAGAGAGAAAGCACAACCTTAAGGGAAAATGGGGGTTCAGAGAGAATCCCTTACATTATGTCTAAAAGTGTTCTGCATTGTTATTTAATGTCTTTGATAATCAAATTGAATCAATTTATTAATTAATTATGAACCAATTATACAGTTATTTGATTTATAACAATTATTTTAGGTTCATTTAATTCCTTTTTGATGAGTTATAAGATTTAATTTCATCATTCGGGAGGGTTTGTTTCCTTGGTTTTCATCATTGGTTCACATGTATACATGTATGAAAGATCATGTAAAATAGGAATAGTTATCCCGAATTGAAATTATATTTTATTAATGAAATTATATAATATTACTTGGCCTTTTAAATAATTTTTTCATATATAAGAATGATTCGTTAGATATAATGTTAATGATAATCATTTAGATTATTTTGCAGATTTTTTGATCGTTGTGAACTAGTTATGTTTTATTAATTAATATTAAGTGTATATACTTTTTATAGAACACTAAATAAGCTGTAATAACAATTTTCAAATATTTTATAACAATTATAATGTTTTTATGACTATCCATGATTGTGTTATTGGAAAATATAAAAGCATCATCTTTGATGGTGCTTGATCGACACCTCATTGACGAGCATTCCATTTTTAGAAAAATGAGAGGAGAAGATAATTGATGGTTGATATAAAATTTAAATAAAAAAAAATACAATAAATATATTATAATGTAACACCCAGACCCTAGTTACCTAGAGTCTTTGCATTATTTTAATACATTGACATGATTACAAGGAATGAAGTCCCAAAGGACCGATCAGTTTAGCAGTCATGGAAAATAGATTACATACATGAATGTTACATTAAATTATAAAATGAACAACAACAACAAAAAAATTGTCTCCATTGACCAATTTCATATCCCTTATAATATCCCTATAGGTTAGTCATAATATACATCTTCGCATCCTGCGAAAAATAAAACATAGAAAGGGGTGAGATTAGATGCTCAGTATGGATAACAATATAGTGAAAACTTTCTTAAATAAGCATAAATATTTAAGGAAATGTATAAAACAAAAACAAAAGACTTTTGAACATAAAAATCAGAATAATATGGAAAATATAAATCAAATAATTCCATTTACTTATTCACATGTATATTCTACTTGTCGAATAATCATATGTAATATCAATAGTTAATTTCATAATTATGGAATGCATAATGCCAAACTTTATAAACACATAGTCAAGGCCTTTTGCCAAGACTAAAAATATGTTTTTTTCATGGCCTTGTGAGAAGACACTTGTTTGTCTCATGAGACCTAACAATGAATCGAGGAGCTATAGCGGGCTCCACCCGTCACTTACTAATTCTAATACATTCCTCATATGAAAATGTTCAAACATAACATAAACATTCATATTAAAAATAGTATATGAAATGTAAATAATTTATGCATAAACCATAAATGGTTTAAAAATAATACATCCATAATAAAACATATCACAAAACCTTCAATACAATAGGGAAGATTTGTGTCATAACAAATCAACCTCGATCAAGAATATTATCTCGTAAAGGATGTTGACATAGTTGAAAAAGGAAAATAAAAATATTTTAAATAAATATCCCATTTTCATGAAATCATTTAAAAGTCATATAAAATAAGTCATTTAAAATTTATATTTGAGTCAAAGTGTCCCATACCACTTTGAAACATTTGAAAGGAATTAACATTTTAAAACATTCTTGTCCATATAAATAAATCCTTATAACAATTTTGAAAACATGGACATTAATGAGAAAGGTTTAGAAGAATAATTCTTTAAAACATTTAAAATGATGTTTAAGTAAAAATTACCTTAAAAATAATCCCATTGAAAACAATTTTATGAAACATGGACATGGATAATAAATATTCCCTAGTAGATACTTACGTAAAAACAACCTCAGATAATAAAGAGATTGTGAAATTAACCATTACCTTGCACTTTCGTTTGGTCGAGGGTACGTTTAACCTTCTGTCTAATGAACGTAGTACATTATTAAATTATAAAAGAACTTTATTCATATTTATTATTTCATACATGATTCATGTATGACTTTATACTAACCATTTAATAATGATTTTCATGTTAAATTAATATTTTGGGTAATAATCACTTTCTTTATCATACATGTTTTCACTTGTTATTGTTGATTGTATCATTTATATTGTGATTTAAATAATTCCAGAATATAAAACTTGATTTATATATCATATATATTTAGAATATAAATACTTATAAAAGATAGATATTTGAAATGGAAGGCACCGTTTATGGAGATGGTAGGCCGTATGAACGCATAAACATTGTTTCTGTTTTCATATTGTTTTGAACGAAAGTAAGTGAATAAGATATATGTAAGTATATATATATATATATATATCTCTAGTATCATTATTATTTAATATATCACATACTTCTTAATAATATATATTTTTATAATCATCGTTGAATGGTGAACGTGGGAGTGAATCTCATCGCGTCGGGGAGACGGTAATCCGTACTTACGCACGAGCGACAATATCATTATATTGATGGGGAAATCATATATAATTGGATGGTATATAATATATAAAGAAAAATTAACATTTTATATTTATTATTTAAATCAGGTATAATCATTATTATACCTATCCTAATAATGAAGTGTTTGAATAACAAACTACACCACGATGTGCAGACGACAAGCCGTACGTACACAAGTATGGTGACTTTGTCATTTAGAGGATGGATAGAATAAAAAAATATGGTTGTACCATATTTATAATAACATCAAAGTATGTAAAAGTTACTGTATTTATTATTTTGTTATGGAAAAAACATAGAAAGAGGAAGTGGAAGATGAAGAGAACTTGAAAGGGGGTGGTGAAATTATTACCTCTTCTTCAGGTGTTTCCTTTTGAGTTGATCAAAATGGATCCATAGGTTGTATTTATGATCAATGTATGAGATATAGGTATATTTGAGGGAATTTGGGAGGATATTTGGGCTGGGTTTGGCTGATCCAAATGCCTTTGTAGGTGTGATTTTGTGGGAAGAGGAAACACCCTTATATAAGAGGGGCGAGGGTCACTTTAGGAAAAGATTAAAATATTTACTTATTATAAAATTTTATTCATTTTATAATTTCTCAAAATGAAGTTATTTCGAGCCTTATGTGGTTATCAGATGAAATACTCTCAACCAATATGTTTTAGACAAGTTTAGGTTACCATTTTAACCTTATCTTTTAGATTTAACTCTTAGTTAAATAATTTATCTTTTGCCATGTCTTCTTGTGTTCTTAAAATATATGGTTAATAAATTTTTTCTAAACTTCCAAGAGAACATCAAGTGGTTCATTAATGATATATATAATATTACTTAATCCATTTTACTGATCCTTTGATTTTTTTGGAATATTATATCAACCAATAATATAGTATTTGTTTTAAAAATTAATTTATGACAAATTTGACACTATTTGGTATTTTGTTTTTGTGAAAGTCATAAAAACCTAAAAAATCCGAAAAGAAATATCTAATCAACCCTAACATGTCATATTAACCTATAAAATTATTTTAATTTATAAAAAGTCTCAATTTACATTTATTTAGGTATTTATAATATCAATTATTTTAATATTTCATTAATAGGGTAATTACTACATCATCATTGTGTCCTAAATAAATTAAAGTATCTAATGTATAAAAAATATAAATAAAATACGATTATTTAGTAAATATTTTTATATTTATAATTAATATTTATAGTCGAATTTATATAGTGTGTAACCCTATATTAAAAATGGTTTAGTAATTAAACTTTGAATTTAACACTTTTAACTCTTCTTTAAATAAAATAATAATAAATGTTCGAATCTAATCCAAGTGGACCAAAGAGAATCATATTTTATTCGTAAGGTTTTTTTGTCCGAATAAAACCTTTCTAATAGAATTATAAAATGTGTTAGTGTAATTATAATATCATTTTACCCTTAATTACCCTATTTACTTTTAACTGTGGTAAATAAAAGTGAAAAGTTAATATTCACCAAAAATTATTTTCATCTTATTGAACCACATTTTACTTACTGATTTCAACTATGTGTCTAGGGTATTTTAAATTCAACACACAGAAACGGTAAAATTATGTTTTATGTAAATTGGAAAATTCTCCTAGAAGGTGTGTAAAAAATGTTAAAAAGTTCAATAAAATTTTATACATCTAATTTTATTATAAAATGACTCCAATTAATTTCATTGAAATTTTATAGGTATTATATATCGATTTTGACTTAAAATAAATTTAAATAAAATAAATAAATATTTAAATAAAAATTCGGTTTTAAATAATAACATAGCATTTTTCACTATTCATCAAAAATTGAATGTTTTCAGAAAAATACCAAAAATCCACCCTAAGCTAATTTTTATATTCCAAATTAAAAAATGAGTTTGATTTTACCATATTCAAAACATAGATGTTTAATTCAATAATTTAAAATTAATTCCCATTCTCAAAACCAAAAAGCGGGTTTTTAAAAAGTAAAAACTATCAAAAGATTGACATGCGTTAATGTCAAATTTAAATTTGAGAATACTTATAATGACCTAAATTGTATTAAATGATAAAAATAAAATCTAATTATACTTCAAAACCTTCACAACTCATAATTTAAAATAATAAATTATTTCGATTAAAAAATTTGTTTTCAATTAAAACATAGTATTTTTCACTATTCGTCAAAATATGAAAGTTATCAGAAAAGTACCAAAAACTTATACAAAATAAATTTTTAAGTCCCTATTCTATGGAATAATTTAATTTCATCAAATTGAATATATAAAAGTCTCACATATTGGTTTTAAAAAGTGTTCTCCATTAAAAGGAGGTAAAATTGCATTTTTTGAAAAATACATCTTTTATATGAAGAAAATGAATTTGTTCTTATATTATGTCTAAGAAACACATAATACGGATGTTAAAATTATATAGAGTATATAAGATTTAAAATACAGTTAATACTATTCATAACTACTTTTTGAACATCTAGCTTGTTTTGTTGTGGTGCGCTCGAACTTGATGTTGCTTGTAGTCCATGCTATTGAATTACATTAATGAGATAGAGTACTATGAAATGTTGGGGTGTTACATTCTCCCCTCCTTCAATAAATTCAATCCTCACAATTTTAAATTGTTCTTCGAAAATAAAAGGTTAAAAATAGAAAATACCTTTGTGGAAAACCCACATCGGAAATTGGTTTAAAAAAATTTATTCGAAATAAGATGGAAATGGAATGAAAATGTAACCACCAAATTATGATCTTGATTTGGTGAAAATTGTTGGAAATTAGAGAAACATAATTGGAGGAAAACCATAAATATTTATAGAGAGTGATTGAAGTCATCAATCACAAATCAGTGTAAAATTGTGGGCCTCAAAGCCAAATTCTATGATGATTTAAAATATCATCGGTTCAACAAAAGATAATGTATTTGGATTACAAATTTTTGGTTTTAAGATATATTCCCTAAAGTTTAAGAATTAATTTATTCATAGAATAAGAGGAAAAAAATATACTTGACCAGTAGAGTTTTATCCTTCATCAAATTCTTACCACAAGCTCATCTTTCAATCCAAAAGATAATAGAATTCAAAAATATTATATTTATCCTAATCTTATAGGGTTCCAAAAAATAATGACCTTATAATTAATTTGTCACACTATATAAAAATAACATTATAAAATCCTGGAAATCACCTATACCAGTTGTAGGTGATCCACCCTTATCGCCCTTCGGTTGCGGGTTCAAGTCCCACGGCCATGCCTGACGCGACGGGTTGTCGCCCGACCTTTAGGCTATCCTTTTTATGACAATACAAAAATAATCTAAAGAAATCATTTAACCTTAAAAATAGTATCCAATTTCAATATTAATCTATTCCAACCTTTAGACTTATCCAAAATACTTCTGTCCAAACTCACAGTCCAAAATTTATAAGGAAGGTAAACACAATAAAGATCCATTTTGACATGTAATAACATGTGAATACCTTCATCATGTATTCTTTTAAAACACTATAACACTCTGAATTACCATAAATCCTTATTGATTACATTTATTCTCCCTTATTACTTATATAATACTAAATATAATCCTTCTACCAAATAATTTTGTAAACTCCAGCAATTATGGACTATAAAAATCATTAATCAGTTTCAAGGTAGTAAAAAATATCCAATATAATTTATCCAAATCAATAATATTTAATTCCAAAATCACTACCTTAGTATCAGAACCATATTATATTTTGTGTTTCTCTTAACCATATATTTTCCAAAAACTTTAACCTACTCTTGATTCACTTTTCTTGGTTTCACACAATCTCAAGTCCTTAATGAAATAGTACTCCAGTAAAATCCTTTTTATACTCTATAACTCATATAACATGTAAATCATTAATACAATACTAAAATGACACAATACCTTAATAAAAAAATAAAAAATCTAATCATTACTCTTCATCTTCAGTAGTATCATAACGTGATTATTATCCATTAGCAACATTTGGGGTATACTCTGATTATTTGGACATTTATTCATGTAGTGTCCCAACTCCTTGTAGACGAAGCATTGTACATTTGAAACCTTTTTCTTACCCTTTCAATCACGTACATGGTGTCCTTTTTCTCTACACTTATAAAAAAATATAATTCACTTCAAGAATTTACCAAGGTGATTCTTTCCACAATTATCACATATGAAAAAAATCCTTCTTTCCCCTCTTCCCTTTATCCATATTTCTCTCTTCCATCATTTTCTTCTCTTGCTTATCTTCAAAGACATAGGACTCAAAGAATTATTTAATTATCTTATTAACACATGATACAATTTCTTCATATGATAGGAATACATGGGAGACTATTTCCCTTTGAAAAACTGGCTTAATACCATGAAATATATGATCCTTCCTAATATTTCTATCATGCGTATTGCTGGAATTATCATTCTTTCTACTAGATTCCATTTCTAAACAATGGAATACACTAGGTTAGTTTATGAATCAAAATGAATAATTACAAACTTTTAAAATACATAACGTAAATTGAAAGGATTATGTATATAATCTAAAATCATAAAATGTTTTCTTTGAGGAAGTATTTACTCATAAATCCTTCATATTGGGTTGTAATGAAAATGTGAATTAGCCTATGCATATCCCCTGGGAGGGTTTTAACCAAGAGTGAAGCAAGGCCCATTGTCATGTACTAGGATACCCTAGGTCAAGCCCGAAACACCTTGTCAGAGTTTTCACTCCTAGGCACATATGTGCTAGAGCCACCTCTACCTGCTCGTATCCAGATAGGGATGTATTTCTTGGAAAATACACAAAATATCTATATTACCAAAATTCTAGGAAGTTATTCTATACTAATCCTCAAAGTCTATCTTAGGTAAATGTTCTCTAATAGGATTTTATGTAAATAAATTTCCAATTATGTTACTAAACTTCCTCTAATACCAACTGTAACGCCCCAACCCTAGTTACCGAGAGTCGGTGCGTTACTTTAATACATTGGCATGATTACATGGGGTCATGTCCCGGAGGACTGATCAGTTTAGTAGTCTTGGAAAATAGATTACATAAATGAATGTCACATTAAATTATAAAATGAAAAACAACAACAACATTATCTCCATTAACCACATTCATATCCCTTAGACTATCCCCACAGGTCAGTCATAATATTCATCTTCGTATCCTGGAAAAAATAAAACATAGAAAGGGTTGAGATAAGATGCTTAGTAAGGATAAAAATATAGAGAAAACTTTTATAAATGAGCATAAATATTTAAGGAAATGTATAAAACAGAAACAAAATTTTTTTAAACTTAAAATTGAGCATAATATGGCAAAGATAAATCAAATAATCCATTTACTTATTCACATTGATATTCTATTGGTCAAATAATCACATGTAATATCAATAGGTAATTTCATAATGATGGAATGAATAATGTGAGACTTCTTAACCACATAGTCAAGGCCTTGTGGAAAGACTACAAATACGATTTTTGAGGCCTTATTCCGAGAGACTAGTTTGTCTCATTAGACCTACCGATGAATTGAGGAGCTGTAGCGGGCTCCACCCATCACTTACTAAGTCCAATGCATTCCTCATATGAAAGAGTTTGAACATATCATAAACATTCATATTAAAAATAGCATAGGAAATGTCAATACATTATCCATAAAACATGAATGGTATAAACATAACACATCCATAGGCAAACATATCAAAAAACCGTCAATAAGATATGGAATATTTGTATTATAATAAATCAAACTTGATCAAGTATAATATCCCATAAAGGATATTGACATAGTTGAAAATGTTTAGTAAAAATCTTTGAGAGAAATATCTATTTTTCATGAAATCATTTAAAAGTCATATAAATAAAGTTATTTAAAAGATATTTTTGAATCAAAGTGTTCCATACTACTTTGAAACTTTTTAAATGAATTAACATTTTTAAAAATTCATGTCCATATAAATAAATCCTTAAAACCATTTTGAAAACATGGACATTAATGAGAAAGGTATAGAAGAATAAATATTTAAAACATTTAAAATGATGTTTTAGTAAAAATTAATGTAAAAATAATCCCTTTGAAAAAATTTTATGAAACATGGAAATTGTGTAACAAATATGTCCCAGTAGATACTTATGTAAAAACAACCTCAGATAATAAAGAGATTGTGAAATTAACCTTTACCTTGCACTTTTCTTTGGTCGAGGGTACATTTTACCTCCTGTATAATGACCATAGTATGTTATTAAATTATACCAGAACCATATTAATATTTCTTAAATCATACATGATTCATTTATAACTTTATACTACCCATTTAATAATTATTTCCATATTAAATTAACATTTTGGGTAATAATCACTTTCTTTATCGTACGTGTTTTAACTTGTTATTCATGGTCGTATCATTAAGATCTTAATTTAAATAATTCTATAATATATAACTTGATTTAAATATCATATATATTTAGATTATAAATTATATAATAGATAGATATATGAAATGTAAGGCACTGTTTATGGAGATGGTAAGCCGTACGTACGCATAAACGTTGTTTCTGTTTTCATATCATATTGAACGAAAGTAAGTGAATACGATATATGTAGGTATATATATATATATATATACATTAGAATTATTATATCATATATTACATCCTTTTAAATAATTTATATTTTTAAAATCATCGTTGAATGGTGAATGTGGGAATGAATCTCATCGCATTGTGGAGACGGTAATCCGTACGTACCCACGAGCGACAATATCATTTTATTGATGGTGAAATTGTATGCAATTGGATGGTATATAATATATAAAAAATAATTAACATATTATATTTATTATTAACATTAGTTGTACTCATTATTATACCCATCCAAATAATGAAGTGTTTGAATAACAAACTACACCACGACATGGAGACTATAAGCCGTACAAATGCACTAATGGTGACTTTGTCATTTAGACGATGGATAGATTAATGATTATGGTTGAAAAATAATTAAAGTAAAATCACATCATGTTGGAGGTACGGGGGTTATTATTTTTTTATGCAAAAAACAATGAAAGAGGAAGTGGAAGATGAAAAGAACTTGAAAAAGGGTGGTGAAATTATTAACTCTTCTTTGGGTGTTTCCTTTTGAGTTGATCCAAAGGGCTCTATAGGCTGAGTTTCTGATAAAATTAAGGACCCTAGTATTATGTGAGGGATTTTAGGAAGATACTTGGGTAGGGTTTGGATGATCCAAATAGCGTTGGAGGTGTGATTTTGAGAGAAGGGGAAGTGCCCTTTTATAAGAGGGGTGAGGGTCTCTTTAGGGAAAGATTAATAAATTAATTTATTACACAATAATATTTGGTTTATAATGGCTCAAAGTGAATTTATTTAGAGAATTATGTGGTTATGGGTCGAAATAATTCCAAAACAAACGTTTTAGACAAGTTTAGGATACCATTTTAACCTTATCTTTTAGAATTAACTCTTAGTTAAAACGTTTACCCTGCCTTCTGTTATTATTAAACTACATGGTTAATAAAATTACTCCAAACATCCAAGTTAACCTAAAGTGGTTCATTAATGATATATATAATATTATTTATTCCCTTTTGCCAAACCTTAGATTATTAGTTTAATTCATCATAAGTCTCAATTTACATTTATTTGGATATTTATAATATCAATTATTTTAATTTTTCATTAATATGGTAATTACTGCATCATCAATGAGTCATAAATAAATTAAATTAATTAATTACTAACAAATATAAATAAAATACCATTATATATGAAATCCTTTTATCTTTATAATTAATATTTATAGTAGAATTTATATTATGTGTAACCCTATATTAAAAATGGTTTAGTTATTAATCTTAGAGTTTAACACATTTAACTCTTATTTAAATAAAATAATAATGAATGACCTAATCTAATCCAAGTGGACCAAAGAGGATCATATTTTATTACTAAGGTTTTTTTCGTCGAATTATACTTATAAAATAGAAATACGACTTGTGTTAGGGTAATTATAATATCCTTTTTACCCTTATTGACCCTATTTACTTTTAACCGTTGTAAATAAAAGTCAAAAGTTACAATTCACCAAAAATTATTTTCATCTTATTGAACCACATTTTAACTAGTTATGTCAACCATGTCTCTCATATTTTTCTAATTAAACTCACAGAATCCGCAAAATTATGTTTTATGCAAATTTGAAAATTTTCCTAGAAGGTGGGTAAAAAAAAGTTAAAAAGTTCAATAAAATTGTATACATCTAATATTATTATAAAATGATTACAATGAGTTAAATTGAAATTATATAAGTATTATATATCTATTTTTACTTAATATAAATTTAAATAAAATAAATATTTATTTAAATAACAAATCAGTTTTAAATTATAACGCAATGTTTTTCACTATTCATCGAAACTTTAATGTTTTCAGAAAAATACAAAAAATCCACCCTAAGATTTTTTTATATTCCAAAATAAAAAATGATGTCTATTTTACCATATTAAAAACATAGAAGTTGCCTTTAATAATTTAAAATTAATTCCTGTTATCAAAACCAAAAAGCGGGTTTTTGAAAAGTAAAAACTATCAAAAGATTGACATGTGTTAATGTCGAATTTAAATGTGAGAATACTTATAAAGAACTACATTGTATTAAATGATAAAATTATAATATAATTATACTTAAAATCCTTCAAAATTAATAATTTAAAACAATAAATTATTTCGATTAAAAAAGTTGTTTTAAATTAAAACATATTATTTTTCACTATTCGTCAAAAAATGAAAGTTATCCGAAAAGTACCAAAAATTTTTCAAAACTAAATTTTTATGTCCTTATTAAAAATAAGAATTTAATTTTATTAAATTGAATATATAAAAGTATAAAATATTGGTTTTAAATAGTGTTCTCCATTAAAGGTGGTAAAATTACATTTTTTGAAAAATACATCTTTTATCTGAAAAAAATCAATTTGTTCTGATATTATGTATAAAAAACAAATAATATGGATTTTAAAATTATATACAGTATATAAGATTAAAAATTTAGTTAATAATATTCAAAACAGCTTTTTGAACGACTAGTTCAGTAAGTTGTGGTGTGCTCGAACTAGGTATTGTGTGTAGCGCAAACTATTAAATTACTTTAATGAGATAACATACTATGAAATCTTGGTGTGTTACATATAATTTATTAATAATGTTACTATTTATAGGGGATTTGTGTGAGGGATAAAAAAACAAAAAAAATTGAAAAACAGAAAATGTAATAGGATTTTACCTCTTGAACCTCTTTTTGTTGAGAGCCTCCATAGGGAAATTTGGTTTGGTCTATAGTTGAGAACAATGGTTTCTCTACATGGGGAAGTGTTATGGAATTATTATTCAGTATAATTTTTCATGGGTTCAATGTTTTTTAGGTGTGATGGAAAAATGTGGTGAGGGGTGGAATTTATAGTGGGAGGACAAGGGTATTTTTTATTAATTGATAAATTAGTCTATTATTTTAGCTCAAGTCTATCAATAGTGTAGATTATTGTGAATAAATATAATAACTAGAGAATTTGAGTATGATATAGTGGTTACATAAATCATACATGACTCAATAAGGACATATAAATTCATTTATTTGTCTACATTGATAAATACTGTAATTTATCGTATATCACCATTCACCAAAAAATCAAATATTTTATAAAAATAAAAAAAAATAACCATTTTTTTTCAAAAGGTAAAATTCAATAATAGACTCCATTTTTTGAAAATAATTTTAAAAATATAAATAATTTAATTTACAATTAAATTTAACATTATTCAAAAAATATTGATTTTAATAATTACAACTAAATTTACGAAACATTGAAAAATTAATTAATGTCTCATAAAATTATATTATAATAATAATAAATCCAATTATTCATTTATGAATATTTTTTAAGAAAAAAAATATATCTTTTTAAAAAAATTATAGAAATTATAATTTTTTTTTAAAAACATATATGCCTTACAAAAATACAAACACTTAATTTACCACTTTTAAAACATTTATTTTATTATACAATGATATAAATATATCATATTATCATTTATATTATGGTTAAATTTACTAATACATACATAGGTGAGGTAAAATTATATTTTGAAGTTTACTATTTGTAATGGTCACATTAATATTTTACCAGTCAAGTTATTATCCCATAAGTATAGGTTAATTAAGTTTTAGAAATTCCTCTTATATAAATAATTATTAATTTATAACGTTTCTATTGTTTTCTGTATTGACTTTTATATGATTTATATATTTTAAATAGTTTTAAAAAGTTAATTTCATTAATAAAATGACGGGTCATTTTAAGGGTTCATGTCGGTCGTTTTCTAGCTTCTCTCATCTATGATAAGAGGAAATGTATATTTTTCCTTTGATTTAATTTTATAATAAATTAATAGACTATAATGAGTATTTTTTCACATAGATAAATATGGAATAGTATTTTTGGAAGTTTATGTGTGTATGAAAGGTGATACAAGTAAAAAATATATTTGGATCAAAATGACAAATGAAAGGAGTTCATGCATGATGATATGTTCAATTTCATGGTATGTTTTTACTCCCATTATACTCTATGAACTATATTGAGAGGCATGGGTTTCCTATGACTCTAATAGAATTATATTTTACCCCCTTATCTGACTATGTGATATACTGGGTTAATATGTGTGACTTGGGGTGTATGAATTCTTCTGGGGTAAGTTATTTCCCTTGAAATATACAATTCCCCTGGATGTGGAATGGGATTTACACTATATATATATTTAATGTGTATTGGGTTTCATATAACCAGGGTGGTTATGGAAGTAAGAGTTAGAACTCCCCATTCTAATATATATCATTTTTAGGTGATGTTTACCTTTGGGTTCATGTTTGGTGACAAGAGTTTTGGTGAATTATATTTTGGTTGCTTCCTTGACCAATACATGTTAAACAACGAGGTGTTGATTTTTACTTCACTCATTATAGTTTCTGCATGGATGAAAACCTTGGGATAATTAGTAGTTTAGGACATGTGATTATTCTATAACTCCTTAGTTTCATTCAAGATGAGATATATAACTTGTGTTTCAATATCAGACTATGTATGTTCTCTCTAGTACTCTGAGAATTAATTGTTTCTCATGATTTTAAAACCATTAAGTGTAAAATATATTATAATTTTAAAGTAAATTCATGAATTATTATAATAATGTGGTATTGGTATCTTATATTTTCATGTGACATAGTAATTTTGAGAAAATGCGTGTTATTCATGAACTACTGTTGACATTTTCATACACTAGATTTCTAGGTGGGAGTTCATTATTTTAATTTTGGGTTCCCCAAAATTCTAATAGATATGATATAACATAATTATTCTATACATTTCCAATTTTTTTCCATTAGGTCACCTATTATCCGATGAATTATATCTAACTCGTTACCATGTCATTCTGTTGTTGATTTTGGTACATCCTTCTGGATTTGTAAATACTCACGCTTACACCAGCTTTATGCTCACATGTGCTGAGTCTGTGTAGTCGGTGTAATGGTTTTATATTATATTAGTGGAAATAAATATGGTGTCACTTGTTTATATATGACACTTGGATATGATTTTGGTGGTTGGGTGATTTTCATATATATATATATATATATAAGAAACAATTATCAAGAAACTCATCTTTTCAATTTTTTTACTTTAGTTTTATTTTGGTTGTTCGATATGCTTTTTAAACATTATTATTTGTTGATTATGAAATTCCATGCCATTTTGGATCGTATAATTTTTCTAATGAATTATATATATTTTAGTTAGTGGTATCTATCATTCCTATTCTATTATATCATGTATGGTATTAACTGTTTTATGTAGATTTGTTACACTAATTCCTCCCATAACATGTGATATACATTATTAGAGTTAGTGACAAGCACCCATCCTGTTAGAGGATTGCTTATGGAGTTAATCTCAGCTGATCTCAAACCTAATAAGGTCCACATTGGGATATTTCATTTCACATTAATTGTAAAAATTTATAAAGGATACTTTTTAATTGGTACATGTTTTAGATAAATAACTTAAGGTCATTATTCAAGTGAATGTTCTATATAATACCCATAGTATTTATGACATACACAATAATTAATTTATATGACATTATCCCTGTTGTTTCATTGAAATAAATTTTCAAAAATCTATTTGGGTACAAAAAAAATATTTAACTAATCCAATTGGACCTTATGTAAAATGGGTACCAAAAAACTTTCTACATAATTTTTTAGGATAGATGAAATAAAATACTCAAGAATATCATATAATATAAAGAGAGTGGATTATATATTAAAATGAATCTAGATACATAAAATTTATCATCATAAAATCAATTTGATGGTGGAACTATGACATTTGAAGACAACTCAAAATCAATAGTTAATGATTTTGGTGATTTTTTCACTTCTAACTATGTTATTATTTTTAATGTTTTATATTTTTAATTGTAAAAAACATATTAGTAATTTGGAAATTTATAATGGTGGAATGTTTTTTAAAATTTGAAATTTGAAATTTCATTTTTCTAATGAAATTTGTTGTATTTTATTATACCAATAAAAAAGATACCATTTATTCAATTTTTTATGATCTAACATATATATATATATGTAATTTTATATAATATAAAAGAGTCAAATGATATTTTATGGAATTATAATTTTTTTTTGATTAATACCCTAGGATTAAAAATATAGGAAAATATAGTAGTTTCTTGAAATAAAAATAATAAAATATCACACATGTGACTCAAGAATGATCAAAAAATAGTGAATAGATTTTGTTAATCTCTTAAATTTCTAAAAAATACGAGAGAAATTAAACATGTTAATATATATTTATTTAGACCACTAAAAACATTTAATTTAATTGGTATTAATAATTATTTTTGGATTTTATTAGATTTACTGGAATTTAGTTTTTAACAAATTGAACTGATACTTTTTTATTATTTATTGGTTATTTTAAATTTACTTGAGATGAGATGTTTGTTTAATTATTTTTTAGAAGTGATAGTGGTGGGAAAAAATTAAACTTTAATTTGGTAATCTTTTTGAAATAAATGCTTCTTTTTGTAATTTATCATCCCCTAGATTAGAATAGTAGAATGGTTTTTTTTAAAGGAAGAATAAACCTATTAATGATGGGTAGAGAACATTATATATTGAATTAAACTATGTTAAATATTTATAGGGAAAGGATATGAATACTAATTTTTATGTTTCCAGTATAATTATAATTACAACATTTATAAAGATATCCCCACATGAAAAAATAAATGGAATTAAACATATAGAAGGATATTTTAGAGATTTTGAGTTTAATGATTATATTTTGAATACTCAAGATTAAAGGTATACGGATGATGCCAAATTTACTATTTTTGTTTGTTATATTGTTTGTAAAGCTTACCATGTTTGGATCAAAAGTAATATGTTTGTTAAATAATATATCAATGTTAATTTTAATTAAAATGATTTAATGATGAAGAATTTAGTCTTAGAACAGATTGAAGATGAATTTAGAAATTAAAACTTAAAGAAATATTAGACTCTAGATGAAATTACAAATATTGAATATGATCAACCTTATGATAGATTTTGTAAAACTTATAATAATTAAAATTTAGATAAATTTATTATAGATATTTGATTCTAGAGTGTGGTAAATTACTTCTCTAAAAATTTTATTTTATAAATCATCACAAATATATTTCCAAAACATTGAAAATATTATCATTGGATTTTAGTCATAGTGGATAAAAATAGTAAATCTTCATGATGTGATTTTGAGACATTAGTTGAATCACATAGTGATTATCTGATTATTTTTACTATGCTTATTTCCATAAAATAATATTGATGAGTATGGATATATTACATGGAATAAATATAGATTTATTGAACATGTTTTTTTATAAATAGTAATTGAAATGATGAGTCTTTTTCACCAGTTTGTAGAATAAACGAAATTTTGATTTAATTGTAATATGATTTTTATCACGGGTTTAAGCCTTATCATATAGATGTGAAAAGTTTATTTGTTTATGTTAATGTAGAAAATAAAATTTCTCTTTTGAAATAATATAAATATATTTCTAATATCATTTTTTTGGTTGAAATTATATTCAGATCATTTTATAAATTTCATTATAATGAATTATATAGTGTGGTTATCAATTATTTTAATATGAGTGTTCCCTAATAATTTAAATTATTTTTGTAATTTATATTTATCAATGAAATGATGAATTTTTCTTAATCAAAGTAAGTATTCTATGGAATTATTTAAGATATCTGGAAATGACTCTATTATAATTTTATGAACACACATTAATATTTCTTTAACATTTTATGTATTAGATATTATTAATTTATTCAAATTAATGTTTTAGTTGAATTAGTGGATTTTTACAGAATTATAAATCTTGTAGACCAAAAAATATGCTTGGTTTAAAAATGTGTGAAATATTTTAAGCTGAACAAATGGAAAGTAAAATAAAAGTTGATAACAAAATTAATAGAGAAAATGAAGACACTCTGTATAATAGTTTTTATTATAGAATAAACTATTTTTATTTAAATTGTCATTCTATTTCTAATATTGGAAGATACATAATTGACATAAATGAGGCATATTTTTATATGAAATTCTATGTAATAGTTTTATTTAGTAGAGTTCAATGAAATATTTATCTATTTAATTATCTATAGTTGATGTAGAATGTTTTCCTTCTACTCTTTATTTTTTGTCAATATATATTGATTAGAATGAATTTATCTTATTTTAATGTTTATCATTATACATTATCCAATCAAAGTGACAATTATTTTTAAATTTATATTTCCCGTATTAAATTACAACAATCTTGGATTAAGAATATGGAATTATGATATCATTTTATTTAATAATTTTTATAGAAAAGAAATTATCATTTTTGAATATATGTATATAGATAATGAGAAGGAAGATAGTTTTATAAAACATATCAATTTAGAGAAGTTTGAGAAAACTAATTTTTATTTTGGAATGATGGGAAAATAAATTTTACATACTAATAATGATTATTTACTAATTTTATTGATCTATTAGGGTAAAATTGTTGATTACTGTCTCTAAATATTAAATTTTATTTTTCTATAAAATATGGAGGAGTTTGATTGATGATTTTTAGACCCAGCTACATTTTAGTATGGTGTTCCACCTCCAAATAGTTGCTAGACAAAGAGGAATATCTATGTTATTAATGAAATATTGTTATCTTTTATGTATTATATTTGAAAGATTTGGGTTTATCACGTACCATTATTATATTTTTCATATAACAACAGTTGGAAATATATTATTTTTGTGACACCATTCATGGACTCATATAGGAGACAGTGTAGGTTACCTCTTTATAATAACAACATTACAATTTCATCTCTAGGACCAAGATAGTGTGGATGATGACAGAGAGTGTATCTATGATCTAGGTGAATATTAATATATCATAGAGTCATAAAATTTTCTAAAAATATAACAGAAAATTACATTTTTAGTTCCTAGAGGGATACCATTTGTTCCAAAAAGTCTTACAAATTCATGGATTTAGGATGTTTGGATTGGATAATAAGATATCCATGAGATTTATCAGATATTTACAGATTATATATAAGGTCATCATGTTTGTTTATTTTATGGATTTATTCTCCCAGAATGATTGGTTGTACATTCATATCCATGTTTCTTGTATTATAAGGTATTTTAACAATCATAGACACAATATCAATTGGGGTGAGCGAGGTTTTGGGGATGAGACTACCATTATGGAGTAACTTGTGGATATTAATGATATAAAAATTAATTATATCATAGGTAAGTGGTTCCATTTTTTCATATTCTATATCATCATGAGAATCATTGTTAGAGATCATAAGAAGGTGAAAGATACATGTGATTCACGTAACCTCACATCTTTTCATGAGTTTCCCTTTTTCAGATGAAAATATTTTAATGTGGCATAGATGTATCCATTTATAATTATTATAATATTGCATCTAATTAATTTTCATAAATTTATAGAGGTGGTTATGAATATGGTTTTTTTTAGTTTTGTGTCAATATATTTGAAAACTTATATTATATATATTTATTAAATTTTTAGCTACAAGAACATTAAATTTAATTACACCGAAATAGATTCACAAAAGAGAATTTTGATATATTGACTACATCATGGATAATGGTTTTGTTCTATTTTGGTTATAGACTATATGTTTTGTCTCAATGATGTGGTATATATAATCAATAACTATCATTTAAATGATTAAATTTATCAATGTAAAAAAGAATTGATATTTAATTATGGGAGGTTATTTGTAGTCAATAGGTTATAGTGGCACTGACCAAGATTCCTAATCAATTTGTTGGTTCATATTTTTAAATGGTTGAGTAAGCATGGATAAATGGACTTAATGACTAAATATTAAAGTGGAATTAAAATTAGAGTGAATGGTTTTTTAAGGGTTTTTAAAAAAAATAATCTCTTCCCCTTAATTCATTATATCCCCATTAAGAATAAAAGAAAATGTCCCCTCTCACATTTTGCAATGGTGGAAGAAACTACACATAGAAATTAATCGATCCATATTAAAAAAATGATTAATTATTGTTGAAATTCTATATATTCATCATGGTGGCAGTGATGAAGGACATCGATCAAGAATGAATCATTGAAGAAATGTATATTTGAACACGAGTTATGACTTATAATTACTATGTTTTAATTATTAATTTCTATTGAAATCATATTTTTCTATAATAATATTCACCTATGATGAAAATATTTTATTTTAAATAGGTTATATTAATCTTTTTATGCATGGAATAAATTTTTAAAAATATTATATCTTTATCTTATAATAATTTATTTATACGTTTCATGAATAGTTTTATTTTATAGTCCAATTATATAAATTTCTGTATTATAATTAATAAAGAAATAATTTTATGAATAATGTTGAACATGATTAATTGATATGGGGTGGGATATTTAAAAATTACTTAAAGAATTTAAATATGATTATTATTCTTGTATGGAGTATTTATATTTATGTATTCTTGAAAATTAATTAATCATAAATTTTTGATTATATATTTAGATAATATACGTATTTATTGTTTTCCCATGGTATAAAATTATTTGATCAGTGAAATAAACCTATTTTTCATATCACATTCATCAAAAAATGTGTATGTGAATCCATTTCAATGTGGTTATACCCTAATACAAATATATTACATTTAAAACACCATTTATATATAAAAAATTATTTTTTTGGACAAGGTACCTTTATATTCCATTAATGGGGGGATAAAGAATTAATGTTTAGTCATATGTTAGAAGTTATGAAATTGGGAATGGGTGTGGTTTAATGATGATTGGTAAAAACTGATTGGAACTATGGAAGAGGGATGTGGTGGTGTGAAATTTAGAATATGACATGTAGTAGATATATAATTCAAAAATACAAATCATTTGATGCTTCAGGTTACACATAGTGTATTAATTATTTGTGTAATTTTGAATTATGAAGATGTATAAATATCACATATCAAGTGACTATAGTCACTCACCGTATATTTTGCCTTTTTTAACTTGTTGTGTATCATTGTATATTCATTGTCAATGAGTTAGACCCACATACAATGTATCATAATAATACTTTTTGTCTATATCTAATGGTTTGGTTCGATTTGTATTGGTTATAAATTCTATGTACCCATGTAGAGGTTACTAATATATATTTCCTAGAGAAAATTAGTATAATTAATATCCCCCATTGTGTACACAATTTTTCCCCATTTATATTGATAAAAAAGAAGCACAAGGGGGTGGGGGTGAATTGAGTTCTTCTTTTTCACCAAATTAAATTAAATTATTTTAAAAATAAAATCCTCAAATTATATTTAATGATATAATTACTCTTTTAATCATATATGTATTGGATAAATGTATAAATAAAACTCCAAGAAAAGAATATCGGTATTGTTTTCTGGGCTTATAAGGAAATTCCAAAGCATAATAGGCTAAAACCCAATATAGTTTCATGATTTTGTTTTAGATCCTTTTCTAATGGATCACAAACCAATGTGTATTAAGATGACACTTTAGGGTTACAAATTACAATAATATATTTTTATAGGCTCTTTATCTAAAGGATTTTACATCTCCTCACTCCCATACTTATTTTATGTTTATTACCATAGGAATATAAATAATATTTAAATTTTTAATATAGTTGAATTATAAAAATATTATAATTAACTGTAAAATAAAATATTATTATTTAGGGAATTTGAATTCCTTAAATGTGTACCAATGAATAATTTTATTCAATTTTAAATGATTTATTCATGAATAAATAAAATAATAGGCATCATTTCATTTTCATCAAATTCAACCACACTATGAAACATAAATAATAGTATGTCCAAAATATTCAATGAATCACAATAGGATTTTCGATTTGTATCTTATAAACATTATATTTTATTTCTAGTTATTTATAAAATTCTATTGATTTAAAATGTATAATGACCTGAAATTTAATTCAATCAGAAAATCTATAATCTGTTCTATGAAATCATGTATTAATTTATTAATTACTAATCATGTTTCCAATAAAAAAATCTAGAAATAAACTATGTTAATATTAGAAAAAATTACATTTTACGAAATAGTTTATTAAAGTTTACCAACAATACATTTAAAAAATTAAACCAAATGATTCTATAAAATGTATTTCATTTAATTTCATAAGAATCATGTCGGGATTTCATCAAATGTATGTAATAAACAAACATTTTATAGTGTGATATTTTTGCCCATGGGTAATATTCATGCTTCCTTGGTTATCCAAAAATGAAATCCATCAATGAATAACTTATCATGACATGGTGTATCATCCCCCAACATAAACATTCTCATAATTACTTATTCTATCTGATTATGGTGTGAATAATTATATTTTGGTGTGATCTATTAAATACTTATAAAAAACTAAATTTTCTCCTTTAAAATAAAGTAGCATCTTAAAAAACCATTTAAACTTTACAAAAATTGTATCTTATATTTCATAAATTATAAATAATTCAAAACATTATCTCTTGGATTTAATTGTGTATAACTAAATTATTTTTAGCTTCTAGTGAAATATTTCTTTACAATATATATATATATATATATTAATAATTAATTAATTCTGATACTTTACATAAGAATTTTTTCTTTTTTGATGTTCTATAAGAAAAAATATATTTCTTCTCATAATGTATGAATATAAAATGAAAATTATGTAAGAATAATGCTACAACTAATTAGGAGTATAAACCATTCATAATAATGTATCAATAAAAAAGAATAATCCATTCTATTAAAGAATCTTCTTACTATTAAAATCACCAAAGAATGATAAAATATTTGTTAAAAGAACCTCTATATATGAACAAATATTATTCATTCAATATTATATAACAATGAAATGCATTATATGTAAAAATAACCATTTAACACTATATGTCACATATAAATCATTAGTATATATTTTATATTTAATCCATTAAATTCAATAACATATTGAAATTTTGGTTTCCAAGGTCAATGTTGGAGTTACGAAATACTCACATAAGAATAATATTTCTCCCAAATGGAACAGGTAAGATTAAATATTTTTATGATTGATTTAATATTTAGATTATTTTTCACTATTATGTTATAGAAATAATTCCATTGAGAAATATCATTGAATAATTAGAGAAAAATAAACATAATGGATAAAAATTAGAAAAAAATATTTTTTGATCATAGGACATGTAAGTATGTTGGATTAAAAATTGGGTACTAAAATAATTTCCAGCACAATGTATACATCATCCTGCACAACTATTGAAACAAATCATTCACTATGATATATATGTTATGTAATATAAGGTTTTTTTATCTAATATTCCAACCATATGAGGGTGTTTAAGATCACATCATAATGTATCCTTATATGAACCACGTCACTTTATAATATAGACTTCCATGGGGAACATATATATATATATGTATGTGTGTGTGTGTGTTTGTGTGTGCGTGTGATTATCACATTTTATAATAATTATTAATCCAATCACCACCATTTACATCAAATATCATAATTGGTTACAATTATCTCATTATGATAGAGGATGTTAATGTCCCATGTACTGATTTGTGTATTAAATAATTAATTATAAATTTATGATCCATTATTAATCATTTTATGAAATTTTATATTTATTAGGAAATGATTTTGGGAAAATCATGGACTTTTCATACTGTACTTGATTTTACTATATATAAAGGCCCATGTATTGTGGTATGTTAAATTAAATTGTGTGAGATCACATGAACCTTGTTGTGACTAAATTGAAGCATTAAACTATACTACAAACATTTTTATATATTTGATCTTGGATTAATGTGGATTTACATGGATAATAAATATATAAAATGAAAATTAAATAAATAAGATAAAATTTAAATATGATTATATTAAATTGTAAATAGTTCATAAATGACAAAATAAAATTTTATTTTAAGGTCTTATCTGGACATTTATTTAAGCCATTCAAATTTTTTTTCAGCACGATGTTATAAATTATTTAAATAAAATCAATTATGTGATCTTTAATTTATGTAATTTTATTACAGAATGTATAATATATTTAAAATTTAAATATGATTTTTTTTCATAAATTTCCACTTATTTTTTTAAAAATTAATTCTTATTAAATACGTATAAATGATAATATGTAATTGTAATATTTTGTTAAAACTGAATGTTTCAGGTTTTTTGTGTCTATGTTTTAATAAAATTATTATTTAAATATAACATTTTCTTATATTGTTTATGTCATTTCTAAATATGTGAATCGTATATTCAGTAAATTCAGTATATTATTCATGGATATAAAGTGTTATAATATGAAATTTTATGTATGAATTTTTTTAAAGAATTATGGTGATTTAATGTTTTATACAGGCCTTTGGAGTTATATAGTAGCTGTGATAAACGATTTTGGTATACTTTACTCTGAATTTTACTTGTTTAAATATTATGAATAATAATTAATGGCTTGATCCTAGTTTATTCACATTTTGTCTCAGAAGAGTCATGAAATATAAATATATCTTGAGTAATGTGTCTCTATATAGGCAGAACTTGTGTTGGATTTCTTATTGGTATGGAGGATTATGAGTTCTCTATGAATATGAAGGCAATATATCAGTTTCTATAAGATTACACTCATAAGGAATTATGGTTTTGAATAATTTTAATAATTTTTATGATCCAATGATTTCGAATTGTTGAAGGAATTGTATTTTTTTCAACCCTGTGATTTAGAACCATTTCATAGTATAAGGAAATTAGGTAGTTGTATGTTTGAGTAGTCTATGATTAGAGGATACAATCCATGTGGATCCGATTATGTGGTTGGACAATATAGTGTTCCTATTGATTAAATAATTTTCTCATGAAGTCTTATTTAGAGGTATTAAATTAATTTTCTTTTATCTACATTATTATTTGTTGAATCATGAGTTGAATGTTGATCAGATGATACATGTTTGAAAATTGGAAGACTCATATTATGTGGGCTTAAAATTAAAAATCTAAGTTTTTCCCTATATTGAATGGGTGATCTATAATTACCTAATATTAATTTTATAACTAATAATAGTCATTTAAACTTATTTGATAATTCTAAATGGATATTGGATGGTTAAATTTGAGTTCATAAAAAATATTTTAATGGCCATTTGAATTTTTCTGTAGAAATTATCTTATCTGTAACATATGATATATTTATGTTTTTAGTTACTTTTATCTGTAATGATTCAATATTTAGATATAATAAAAACATACTGCAATTCATAAGATTTTATTATCTCATAGAGGGGTTTATGAGATATTTTATTTCCATATATTCTATATTTATGTTATCCAAATTTTAAATGATGAAGGATTTTTGGAAGACTATTTAGAAACTAATATAGAGACTTCTAAAATATTATTTAATTTAGACAAAAAAACCACAAGTAATGATGATTCAAACTATGATTTATCATGATATATGATGAAAACATTCAAATGGGGGATGTGTATTAGGTTTTCACTAAAATATATAAGTTATAGAGATTAGATGTGTATATATGAAAGATCAAAATCTGTGACTAGTTTATGTTAAACATTTGATATTATGTAAGTTAATAATGATAAATATTTGTTGTTTAAGTAATTTTACTATTTAAATAATATGACAGATATATAATTTTTTTAGAAGATATATCCAAAAAATCCTATATTGTGTTTCAAGATACTAAATTGAATGAGTCTAGAATAAAGGAAGTTATTAAGTTACAATGTTTAGAAGATGAGTTTACAAAAGTTGTTGTAACTATTATTTGAAAATTAATTTGATAGGATACTGATAATTTTTTTTAATTTTTTTTCGGATTAATGGAAGAATAGGAGGATTGATAGAAGTACTTCGAAAACACAAAGGGTACATGATTTGTAAAATGGTAGACAATGATATAGTCAAATATGGAGGATAACTAATAGTTTTTCTTAGTCTTTTTGTGAATTATATAATTTTGAAATGATAAAAAATCACATTTCCGTTAATCTTGAGTAAAAATGAATTTTAGGATGTCTGTAATGATATCAAAGATGAAAAATTCCGAAATATATATTCTTGTTTGTATCCACAATTTATAAAATCCTTAATAATTATTGACTGCATGATTTTTAGGATACATTGATGAAGTTAAAATCCATGATCATTAGAGACATTGATGGTGGATGTCTATGATTTGAAAAAGGAAGATGATAAAGATCTATATGACTAAATTATTTATTGAAAAATTTATTATATAAAGGTAGAGTTCATTAAAATATAATTACAAATATTTTGAGACCTGATTAATATATATACTGCAAACTGCATGTTTATAAGATATATGTGGTCATAGAAAAAGGAAAGATATTCTATAGAATCTAAGAGTATTGAAAATGGTACCCAATTACCCGAAGATCACTGTATTGTGAGGCTTGAAATTGCAATTCCAATAATTATATTTCCAGAAAACTGAGACTCTTATATTGAGTTCATGAAAATTATAGATTCTAATTATTATGAATACTGATAGAAGGTTAAATTTTTTTATTATAGAAGAATCATTAATTTAATGGAATGTATCTTATTTTATTTTTGTCACTATATTAAATGGGATATGTCTATTATAAATATCATTCCCAATGATAGAAGAGGATTTTCAATAGATATACCATTTTCATTTAGTTCATTCATATAGTGAATATATATGTCCTCAGATAAAATCCAATCATTTTAAAATTAAACACATACATTGGTATCAAACTTTGTTAAAATCATGTTTTCCTTGAATTTACTTTTATTACTACCACATATGGGTAATGGTGAGAAAAAATATGATAGGATCCAAAA
Source organism: Viscum album (assembly GCA_963277665.1). Classification (NCBI taxonomy): domain Eukaryota; kingdom Viridiplantae; phylum Streptophyta; class Magnoliopsida; order Santalales; family Viscaceae; genus Viscum; species Viscum album. Next base: position 83,555,607 of record OY728122.1, read on the forward strand.
TATAAAATGCTACAAAGGGTATATTCATGTTTAAGGTAACTGTAAAATAATACCATTGTTTCAAACCCTCTTTCTCAGTGGTATATACATATTTATTGTGAATCTCATGTTGTATTAGAGAACATGGTCCCTCTATTAGATAATTACTTCATTAATGTTCTAAAATATGACTTCATTAGGCAATAATGTTATACAACTATTTGATAAAAAATTATCATAGGTATTATAATAGGATGATACAATATATTCATTCACTTTGGATGGTTGAAATTGACGTTGTTACTATGTGATTTCCACTATGGAAGAATTATTAACCCATTTATTTTATGGATATGGGGATTCCAGAGGATGATGTAAAATAATGTAATTCCATTCTTGTGTAATTATTTAGTTAATAATACATGAATAAAATGGGTCATTAACTTATAAGGAGACAGTAGAAAATTTTAAAATCATAATTAAAAGAAATTTCAATGTAAAGGATCTAAAGAATAAGAATTAGAGATGTAACTTTGAAGTTGTGATTAAGGTTATGAAAACAAAATAAATGAAAAATTCACATGATTGAAATTTATTTTCAATAAAATCAAAGGATACCTATTAAAATTTGAGGATTCATTTATCATTAAGATATTGATATGAAACATCGGTAATGGTAACAATTAATTTTTTTTCCATTAAATCAAATATATGATTGATATCATGATAAAAATAAAAAAAATAATTATTTATTATGATATAAGGAGTGATTGTAACACCCCAAGCTTCTACGGTACACTTCTCTTTGAATAATGTGATAGCGTGTGTTGTACGCAACGCCGAGTTCTAACACACCATAACTAATCAAACTAGCCGTTATGAATAGTAATACCTACTTTTTGAAATTATATATATTTTATATTTGAAAATGGACTTCATTTTTGGATTCGGAATATCGAATTTAGCCTAAGGTGAAATTTTGGTACATTTCGAATAACTTTCATATTTTGATGAATAGTGAAAATTACTAAGTTTTAATTAAAAACAACTTTTTTAATCAAAATAATTAATAGTGATAAATTATGAATTTGAGTGGTTTTAAAGTATATTTAGAATATATTTTTACCATTTAATATAATGTTGGTCATTGGACATAATTTTACAATTAAACCGAACATAAACGAGTGTCAATCTTTTGATAGTTATTATCTCTTAAAAACACGTTTTTTGTTTTGACAGCGAGAATTAATTTTAAATTAATTTCTACCACTTCTGTGTTTTGAATTTAGGAAAATGGATTCCATATTTGGAATTAGGATGTTCAAATTGTGTAAATAGGTAACTTTTATTTTTAGACATTTTGAATAATTACTGCGGTAAATATTTTATTTACCATGGTTAAGGGTAAATCCGGTAAATAAGGGTTAAAAAATAATATTATAATAATACTAAATTACCCTAAAACGTGTCGTAACCCTATTGGTTGATACATGGTCGACCATGGGAATCTTTGGGTCTATTTTGGGACCCCATGGATCCACTTGTAAGTGATAATGACACTTTATTTTAATTAAGTTAAAATGAATACAAAAATGACATAAGCATATAACTTTTAGAAAAACAATTGTTACATAGGGTTATATATGTTGGATTTTAGATTATAAATATTCATTATAAAGATAAAAAGATTTCCGACATAATGATATTTTATTTATAATTTTTAGACATTAAATAATTTATTTTATTTATGACACAATGATGATGTAGTAATTTCTAAAATAGTGAAAAATTAAAATAATTGATATTATAAATACCCAAATAAATATAATATTAAACTTTTAATGAATTAAACTAATTTTCTAGGATAATATGATATATTAGGAGTGATTTAATGGACTTTGTTCGAAGTAATCAATCTGTTATGAGTTTCAAAAAAATCAACTATTGAATAGTGTCAAAATTGACATAAAAGAGTTCTTAAAACAAATATTATATTATTAATTGATATTAAATTTTCAAAAATCTAATGTTCGGCCAAGAGACTTATATAATGATAGGATCATCATTAATGGACCACTTGGGGGTCTCTTGTATGTATATGGTAAGTCTATTAACCATATAATATAAAAATACAAAGAGACATTGTAAAAGTGAAACTAATTAACTTAGAGTTAATACTTAAAGATAAGGTTAATATAAGTACCCAAACCTGTATAAATTCTATTGGTTGAGTTGTTTTCGACCTATCCCCACCTTAACCTTTGAATAGTCAATTTTGGAGTCATTAGAAACCGAATATGAATTTATTATAAATTAATATTTCTAGCTTTTCAAAAGGTGCCCCTCACCCCTCTTATAAAAAGGCACTCCTCCTTCTCATTTCTTCACACCTCTAAAGCCTTTTGGTTCGGCCAAACTCTTCCCAAATACTCTCCCAACATCCCTGAATACAACCTAGAGGCCTTAGTTTGATCAGAAATCCAACCTAAGGAGCCCTTTTGATCAAATCAAAAGGAAGAACCCGAAGAAGAGGTAATGATTTCACCACCCATTTCTAAGTTCATTTCTTCTTCCACTTCTTCTTCCTTTGTTCTTACCATTCTAAAATAATAACTCCAGTATCTCACATATACTGTGATGTTATTATAAATATGGTACAACCATATTCATTATCCTATCCACCCTTTGAATAACATGTCACCATACGTGCGTACGTACGGCTTACCGTCTCCACGTCGTGGTGTAATTGTTATTCAATATAATATTATTTGGATGGGTATAATAATGATGTGTAACTCATGTAAATAATAAATCTAACATGTTAATGATTCTTTATATATGATATACCATCCATTTATATATTATTTTAATATCAAAAGAATGATATTGTCGCTCGTGCGTACGTACGGACTACCGTCTCCACGAACGCGATGAGATTCATTCTCCATCATATCCATTCAAGTATAATTTGATGATTTAAAAAATGATGTTTAAGGACTTGATATCATTCTGGATATGAATAATATACAACCTATCCTTTACATACATGTCTTACGTAACAAAACATACAAAAGAAAACAAGTAAGTTAACACCCGAAACAACGATAATACTAAGATATTATTATCAAATCAATATTAAAAGATCATATATGATATCATATTAATGTATATGATTCTTGTATAATTTAATAACAATTATTTCACCATTATACAGGAGGTTAACCTACCACAACCAAGGAAAAGTACAAGGTAAGGGTTATTTCACAATCTCTTCATTATCCGAGGTTGTATTATACGTAATAATCTACTGGGATCTCTTTATCATCCACATCCATGTTTCTTTGAAATGTATTTCAAAACATTTTTACTATTTACAAGAATATGGGTTAAAGTCATTTATACCCTTGTTTGACTTTTTATAAGAGGTTTATAAAGGAATCTTTCCGTCGTTTTCAAAACAAGGTCCTTTTTAACCTTTTCGACTGAATTGAGGTAAGAATGTTTTTTTTAACTTATACGGCGGGTGCGGTTATTTTCCGCCGTTATAAAATCTTCGAAGCTTTACATACAAGCTTATAAGAATATTTTCAAAGAAAATGTTTTATTTTATATGGATCTTAAATGATTTCAAAATAAAAGGAGATACTTATTTAAAAAGAATTTTGATTTCATCTATGTCAACATCCTTTGATGGATTTTAAGATTATTTGAAGTTGATTTATTATGATACAAAACTTCTATATTGTATTGAAGGTTTTGTGATATGTTTGACTGTGGATGTGCTATTTTTATACCATTCATAGTTTATGGTGAAATTATTGACATTTCGTATGCTAGTTTTAATACGAATGTTTATGTTATGTTTAAACCTTTTCATATGGGAATGCATTGGACTTAATAAGTGACGGGTGGAGCCCGCTATAGCTCCTCGATGCATCGGTAGGTCTCATGAGACAAACTAGTGTCTTGGCACAAGGCCTTGACAAAATCTTATTTGTAGTCTTGGCACGAGGCCTTGGCTATGTGGTTATGATAGTCTGGCATTATGCATTCCAACATTATGAAAGTGGTTATTGATATTGCATGTGATTATTCGATTAGTAGAATATCCATGTGAACAAGTAAATGGAATTATTTCATTTTACTTTTTCCATACTATGTTGAAGTTCAATTTTAAAAGGCTTTTGTTTTAGTAATTCATTGCCTTAAATGTTTATGCTTATTTTGAATGTTCCGCTATATTGTTATCCTTACTGGGCATTTGAGCTCACCCCTTTTCTATGTTTTATTTTTCCCAGGTAGTGAAGAAGTAATTTATGAATGACTTGCAGGGATATTATGAGGGTTTAATAGTGTGGATATGAAGACTTTGTTGTTGTAGTAGTTTTTCTCTTTGAAATGTAATGTAAAACTTTATGATTATATCTAGTGTTTCCAAGGCTACTAAACCAATCGGTCTTTCGGGATTTGATCTTTCTTGTGATCATGCCAATGTTATGTAATTAATGCACCGACTCTGGGTAGCTGGGGTCGGGGCGTTACAGTTGGTATCAGAGGAAGTTTAGTACAAACCTTGGAAGCTAGATTTAGATAAACTCTGATTAGAGCACGTAGACCTAAGATGAACTTTGAGGATTAGTATAGAAGAACTTCCTAGAATTTTGGTATTGTAGAGATTTTGTGAGTTTTCCAAGCAATACATCCCTGTCTGGATACGAGCAGGTAGAGGCGGCTCTGGCACAGATGTACCTAGGGGTAAAACCCGAAAACACCGCTTTGAGCTAGACTCGAACGGGAACTGGTGCACGACAACGGGCCTTGCTGCACTCTTGGTTACGACACTCCCGGGGGATATGCTTAGGATAACTCTCATTTTCTTTACAAATCATTATGAAGGGTTTATGAGTATATACTTCCTCAAAGAAAACATTTTTATGATTATGGATTATATCCATAAATAGTTCAATTTATGTTAAGTGTTTTATAAGTATGGGATTATGTATTTTGATTCATAAACTGATCTAGTTTATGCCATTGTTTAGAAATGGCGCCTAGTGGAAGAAATGGAAACCGTATCAATGCGTGCACTCCATGTAGGGATTTCCCTCCTGATCAAGATAATTATAGTGGGGCTGGTGATGCAACTGGTGCCGATCAGCTAATCACCATACTGGGACAACTTACTCAGGTTATGAATAATAACCTTACCCGTATGGAGCACCCTGATCCGCAGCGTGGAGGATCAATGTTAGATCGATTCATGAGGCAACAACCACCAACGTTCAATGGGAGTACAAATCCCTTAGTAGCTGAGCAATGGATAAATTCCCTAGAGAAAATATTTCAGGCTTTGGGGAGCAGTGAAAGGGAGAAAGTTATCATGGCAGTTTACCGCCTCACTGGAGATGCTGATCAATGGTGGTCATTGATTCAAAACATGAAGGAAGATGATGAAGTATCAAATATGGAATGGAGGGAGTTCAAAGATCTGTTTTTAGAAAAATACTTCCCTCGCGACCATCGAGCAGATATGGAAAGGCAATTTCTAAGTCTGAGACAGAAGGAGGATGAGAATGTCGCAAAGTATGAGCCTAACTTTACAAGGTTAGCGAGGTATGCTGGAGATTATATACGCAACCCAAGAAGTAAGATTGATCGTTTCTTTGATGGGTTAAAACCATTTCTCTGTCGATCATTAGTCTCACAATCCTTTTCAACGTACGAAGACATTGTCTCATGTGCCATCAAGACCGAAAAGGAATTCTCTAAGTCTTATGACTTTAAAGCAAAGCAAGAGAAGAAGAGACCTGATGAACAATCTGGGAATGGAAATAAGGGGAAGAAGGGAAAGGTTGAATATCCATCCTGTGGTAAATGCGGGAAGAAACACCCTGTTACTTGCTTGAAGGGAATGGGAGTCTGTTACAAGTGTGGTGAAAAGGCCACCAAGCTCATAATTGCAAGGGGAAGAAGGAAGCTACCAACTTTCAGTGCTACAATTGTAGGGAGATGGGGCATTATGCAAATTCATGTCCTAAGCGTCAGGAGAACTTACCTCAGAAAAGGCCAAGGGATCAAGGCCAGGCATATGCTATCACTACTGCTGAGGTAGAAGCTCCGAAAGACGTGGTGGCAGGTAATTTAATGGTTTCCTCAAGTTTAGAAAATGCATTATTTGATTCTGGATCATCGCATTGTTTCATATCTTCCCAGTTTTCTAAGAAAATTAGATATTTCCAATTTGATTTAATAAGGGAGTTGTCAGTTAAAACTCCTAAGGGAAGTATCATTGCAACAAAGTTTTGTGAATCAGTCCCCATTAGAGCACATAAATTTTCTTTATCAGCTGATCTCATCGTCATACCTATGATTGAGTTTGATATAATCCTCGGTATGGACTGGCTTTCGGACTATGATGCGAAGATTTATTGTAAGAAGAAAGAGGTTACGATTCTTGATGATAATGATAAGGAACACCTTATCTTTAGAGCAGAATCATCACCACCTAATTCTTATTTAGATCCACCCCCAGTAGCTCATCTTAATTCAATTATTGGGGAGGAAGAGAACGAAATAACTGTCGGTGAGGAAAGGAATGTTCAAATAGAGGATGTACCTGTTGTGAAAGAATTTTTAGATGTATTTCTGGAAGATTTACCTGGACATCCTCCAGAACGAGAAGTTGAGTTTTCCATTGATTTGATTCCTGGATCAAGGCCTATATCGAAGACCCCTTATAGAATGGCCACTGTAGAATTAGTCGAACTAAAGAAACAACTAGAGGAACTGAGTAATAAGGGATTTATTCGCCCTAGTGTTTCTCCATGGGGAGCCCCTGTTCTTTTTGTTAAAAAGAAAGATGGATCTATGAGGTTATGTATCGACTATAGGGAGATCAATGCTATAACGATAAAGAACAAGTATCCCCTACCTCGTATTGATGATTTATTTGACCAACTGCATGGAGCTCAATACTTTTCAAAGATTGACCTTCGATCTGGATACCATCAGTTGTGTGTGAAGAAGGAAGACATTCCGAAAACAGCATTTCGAACCAGGTACGGGCATTACGAGTTTACTGTAATGCCGTTTGGATTGACTAATGCACCCTATGTATTCATGGATCTAATGAATAGAGTTTTCAAGGAGTATCTCGATGAATTTGTGGTGGTATTTATTGATGATATCTTGGTATACTCCAAAACCTACGAAGATCATGAAAATCACTTGCGCATTATCTTGAAGACTCTGAGGAGGCATGAATTATATGGGAAGTTTAGCAAGTGTGAATTCTGGCTTCAGGAGATTTCTTTTCTTGGCCATATTGTCTCTAAAGATGGAATCTCTGTTGATCCTTCTAAGACCAAGGCAATCCAAGAATGGCCAGCACCTACGAGTATAACTGAGGTACGTAGTTTTATTGGTTTGGCAGGTTATTATCGACGTTTCGTCCAGAATTTTTCCCGATTGGCTAACCCATTAACGAAGCTCACACGTAAAGGGGTTAAATTTGTTTGGACAAAAGAGTGTGAAGAATGTTTCGAAGAACTGAAGAGAAGATTAGTCAATGCTCCTATATTGACTCTACCATTGGGGAATGATGGGTTCGTTATTTATAGTGATGCATCAAAGAAGGGACTTGGCAGTGTCCTTATGCAGAATGATAGAGTTATTGCCTATGCATCACGACAGTTGAAAATTCATGAACAAAACAATCCTACTCATGATCTTGAGTTAGCAGCTGTGATCTTTGCTTTGAAGATATGGAGACACTATCTCTATGGGGAAAAATGTGAGATTTATACTGATCACAAGAGTTTGAAGTATATTTTCTCACAAAAAGAACTCAACATGTGGCAAAGGAGATGGCTTGAATTACTCAAGGATTATGATTGTACGATACACTACCACCCGGGGAAAGCAAACAAGGTGGCAGATGCTTTGAGCAGAAAAGACCATGGAGTTTTGAACATGATGAGAATTGAAAGGGATCCAATTTTCATGGATCTAGTGAAGATGGACATGGGAATAACCAGGGAAGGTGAAACATCAATTCTTTTTCAAATGGTTGCCAAACCATCTTTACTAGAAAGGATTAAGAGTTCTCAGACCGATGATGAAGAATTTCAGAAGAAGATTAAAGCTGTGAATGATGGGAGATTGAGAGACTTTGTGTATGAAGATGGGATTTTGAAATTCGGGAAGAGACTTTGTGTTCCCGATTTACCTGATCTAAAAAGGGAATTGCTGGATGATGCTCATAGTTCCAATTTCTCTATACACCCTAGGAGCACCAAAATGTATAGAGATTTGAAGGAATATTTTTGGTGGGACAACATGAAGAGGGAGATTGCTGATTTTGTGTCAAGATGTATGGTTTGTCAACAAGTGAAAGCTGGAAGGAAACAGCCTGGAGGAGTCATGCAACATATTCCCATACCGGAGTGGAAATGGGACAATATTACGATGGACTTTGTCATGGGGCTACCAAAGACTCCTAGAAGGAATGATGCAATATGGGTTATTGTTGATCGTCTTACCAAGTCAGCACATTTTCTTGCTATAAGAGAAGATCTACCCCTGGAACGTCTAGCAAGACTATATATTAATGAAGTTGTGAGACTTCATGGAGTACCCCTATCGATTGTTTCTGATCGTGATCCCCGTTTTACTTCAAGATTCTGGAAAAGTCTTCAGAAATCCCTGGATACTGAACTTCATTTGAGCACTGCTTACCACCCTCAGACAGACGGACAATCAGAATGGACTATTCAAACCTTAGAAGACATGTTGAGATCTTGCTCACTTGACTTTCAGGGTATGTGGGATCAATATTTACCTTTGGTAGAATTTTCCTATAACAATAGCTTCCATTCGAGTATTCAGATGGCACCATATGAAGCGTTATACGGAAAGAGATGTCGTACACCAACCTGTTGGGATGACGTTGGTGAAAGAAAACTTGTAGGCCCGGAATTGGTGGAGGAAACGGTGGAAAAGGTGAAAGTAATCCAAAATCACATCAAAGCAGCTCAAAGTAGGCAGAAGAGCTATGCCGATAATCGAAGGAATGATTTGGAATTTCAAGTCGGTGATCATGTTTTTCTGAAGGTATCTCCTGTTGTACCCCACACTCTTTGATTTTCATGATCACAATCACTTTCATATGTGTTTAACTTTGTTTTTAAGTGTTGTGGATGATAGGCAAAAGATTGCCAAAGGATTGGCCCAAAAATGGACAAGAAGTGGACTGAAATTCAGTCCACCGGCCAACCGGTGTGATAGCACCGGCCAGCCGGTGGACCTGGCAGAGGCATTGCCCACTGCCAGGTTCCACCGGTCGACCGGTGGCACCCAGCCCAAATAGTGTTTGCTACTGTCTTGCCACCGGCCAGCCGGTGGCTCCTCCACCGGTCGACCGGTAGAGCCTGGATCAAGACTCTTCTTCTCTACTAAGGCACCGGCCAGCCGGTGGCTCTGGCACCGGTCAGCCGGTGGACCCTGGACAAGAATCCTATGCCTTTTTGCACACACCGGCCAGCCGGTGGGACTGTACCGGCCAGCCGGTGGACACAGTCAAACTAGCCGTTGGGCTGTTGACCAGCCTGCCCACTTGGCTCCCAACGGCTCTTTTAGCCTCTCCAACGGCTCCGAAGCCTCCCCAAGGGTTCCATGCCTATAAATAAAGGCCAAGGAAGCCCCGGACACTTACCGGAACCATACGGAAGCCCACGGACACCTTGTTGATCATTTGGCGTACCTCCGGCGGACTTCCTCAAAGGAACCCCCTTTGCTCCAACAACTTCCACATCCAAGGAGCTCCTTCAAAGAAGCTTGGAAGCGGCCTTCAACATCTCCAATCAATCAAAGGCGCCCAATACTTCCTCAAATACGGTTTTTATTGTATATCTATTTTGAGCTTAATTTGGGTTTGTATCTACAAACCACTCTATTTCTCATCCCCTCTTTCCTTTGGGTTTCACATCACCATTAAGGTGTGAAAAGGTTACCAAGCTTTCCTTTAAATAGCTTGAGACATAGGTGAGCTATCCTTCACCTGTAAGAAGGATAGTGGGTTCTTGCTAAACCATTAAAAGCAAGTGGGTTCTTGCTAAACCAATAAAAGCAAGCTGTAATAGGTCCTAGTGCTACCTCAAAGCCTAGTGGGTTTCTTGCTAAAACCATTGAAAAGCAAGCGGTAGGAATCTCTCAACGGTTGAGTTGGGAGCGGAGACGTAGGCCGGGTTTTGGCCGAACTCCGTTATCAATTTCTTGTGTTTTGCCTCCTTTATTTCCGCTGCATTTCTACTTTGATTTTAATTTGTTTATCAATTTTTAAAAGGCAATTCACCCCCCTCTTTCCATCATTCCCCGTTTTGTTCCGCATCCAACAATTGGTATCAGAGGAAGTATTTGAATAATTCCCTAACCGGTTTCAAATTAAAGATCCTATTTTTTTTTGATGGCTTCTACCGCTTCTTCCTCTCAATCCCCCGAAGGACATTCTTTGGATCGTTCTCCATTCTTTGATGGAGTCGATTATACTTTTTGGAAAACCCGCATGTCAACTTTTCTTAAAAGCATTGGTTATCCTATTTATAAAATTGTTATGCAAGGATTTTCCCTCTCCTCTCCCGATGAGTCTAAATGGACCCCCAATGACATTGCTTTTTTTGAGCTTGATGGGAAAGCCATGAACGCTCTTCATTGTGGTCTTGACCGTAATGTTTTTAATTGTATTTCTTCTTGCACTACTTCTTACGATCTTTGGAAATTTTTAGAACTAACCTATGAAGGTACTAGCGAGGCTCAAAATCAAGAACCCGCTCAAAAGCTAGAACCCGCTCAAAAGCAAGAACCCGATGCAAATTCCGTACCCGCTAGCCCACTTCACAAGAAAAGGGCCAAGAAAAAGAAGGGAAAGAAGAAGGCTTCAAAGGCATCTTGGAGTGATAGCTCCTCCTTCTCCTCCTTCTCCTCAAGCGACCAAGGTAAAAAATGCTTAATGGCAAATCATGAGGTATCATCTTCCGACTCTTCTTCCCCGTCTTCTAGTTCTTCAAATTCTTTCAATCATTTGTCTTATGAAGAACTCCAACATGCTAGAGACCAACTTGAAAAAGGTTTTCATACTTTATCGTCAAAATTTGTCGCTTTGAAAAAGAATTTCAAAAAACTCTCCTCTGAAAAAGAACAACTTCTCAAAGAGAAGGAGGAGTTGACCCTTAAAATCCAAAACCTCCCGGATATTGATTCCATGGAATCAACCATCAAGGACCTTAGAGAATCCTTAGCCAAGTTCACCCAAGGTGAACAAAATTTGTCCAAACTCTTAGGTTCTCAACGAGTATCTAGAACCACCAATGGACTTGGCTACACCAATATAGCTTCCTCCTCCCATGCACCAACTGTTTTTGTAAGGGGGAGCTCTAGTTTTAAATTTTGTAACTATTGCAAAAAACCCGGGCACATGATATATGAATGTAATTGCAAAAACGCCCGGTATGGTAGGCCCAAATCGATTTTTTATTCGGATGAATTCTATAGGAGAAGACCCGCTACAAGGCAAGTGTGGATTGAAAAATCCCTCTTAGCGAGTCTCTCCGGGCCTAAAATTGTCTCTTTTCAAAATCCCTCTCCCCGGTGATTTTTTGTTTTTATTTAGGGGGAGTTAGGATCGTTTAAGCCCTTTTAATTTGAATTTCAAAATTTTCAATTCCAACTTTCAATTTCAACACTTGGTATCAAAATTTTCATTTCAAAGTATTCAATTCAAAATTTTTCATTTCAAATTTTTGATTCAAAACATTCAATTCAATTTTCAAAAATTTCAATTGGTTTAAAATCTCTCATTTCCCTCAATCAAGTTTTATGCCCCATTCTATTTTGATAATCACAAAGGGGGAGAATTTCTTGATTGATTGGGGGAGAATCTTTTCTCTCATGCTTAGTATTTATTTTCAATTTTTCATTTAAAGCATGCCTTTCATTTAAGTTTTTACTTTGCTTAGATAAGTGATTGTGATCATCAAAATAGGGGGAGATTGTTGTACCCCACACTCTTTGATTTTCATGATCACAATCACTTTCATATGTGTTTAACTTTGTTTTTAAGTGTTGTGGATGATAGGCAAAAGATTGCCAAAGGATTGGCCCAAAAATGGACAAGAAGTGGACTGAAATTCAGTCCACCGGCCAACCGGTGTGATAGCACCGGCCAGCCGGTGGACCTGGCAGAGGCATTGCCCACTGCCAGGTTCCACCGGTCGACCGGTGGCTCTGTCACCGGTCGACCTGTGGCACCCAGCCCAAATAGTGTTTGCTACTGTCTTGCCACCGGCCAGCCGGTGGCTCCTCCACCGGTCGACCGGTAGAGCCTGGATCAAGACTCTTCTTCTCTACTAAGGCACCGGCCAGCCGGTGGCTCTGGCACCGGTCAGCCGGTGGACCCTGGACAAGAATTCTATGCCTTTTTGCACACACCGGCCAGCCGGTGGGACTGTACCGGCCAGCCGGTGGACACAGTCAAACTAGCCGTTGGGCTGTTGACCAGCCTGCCCACTTGGCTCCCAACGGCTCTTTTAGCCTCTCCAACGGCTCCGAAGCCTCCCCAAGGGTTCCATGCCTATAAATAAAGGCCAAGGAAGCCCCGGACACTTACCGGAACCATACGGAAGCCCACGGACACCTTGTTGATCATTTGGCGTACCTCCGGCGGACTTCCTCAAAGGAACCCCCTTTGCTCCAACAACTTCCACATCCAAGGAGCTCCTTCAAAGAAGCTTGGAAGCGGCCTTCAACATCTCCAATCAATCAAAGGCGCCCAAGACTTCCTCAAATACGGTTTTTATTGTATATCTATTTTGAGCTTAATTTGGGTTTGTATCTACAAACCACTCTATTTCTCATCCCCTCTTTCCTTTGGGTTTCACATCACCATTAAGGTGTGAAAAGGTTACCAAGCTTTCCTTTAAATAGCTTGAGACATAGGTGAGCTATCCTTCACCTATAAGAAGGATAGTGGGTTCTTGCTAAACCATTAAAAGCAAGTGGGTTCTTGCTAAACCAATAAAAGCAAGCTGTAATAGGTCCTAGTGCTACCTCAAAGCCTAGTGGGTTTCTTGCTAAAACCATTGAAAAGCATGCGGTAGGAATCTCTCAACGGTTGAGTTGGGAGCGGAGACGTAGGCCGGGTTTTGGCCGAACTCCGTTATCAATTTCTTGTGTTTTGCCTCCTTTATTTCCGCTGCATTTCTACTTTGATTTTAATTTGTTTATCAATTTTTAAAAGGCAATTCACCCCCCTCTTTCCATCATTCCCCGTTTTGTTCCGCATCCAACATCTCCATGGAAGGGAGTCATACGTTTTGGTAAGAAAGGTAAATTGAGTCCCAGGTACATCGGACCTTTCGAAATTCTAGAACGAATTGGGGTTGTAGCTTACCGATTGGCAATGCCGCCAAGTCTCTCCAAAGTTCACGATGTGTTCCACGTATCTCTATTGAGGAAATACATGCCTGATCCGACGCATGTACTAACCTATGAGGAATTAGAACTGGAACCCAATCTGTCTTATTGCGAAGAGCCCGTCAAGATTCTTGATACGAGAGAACAAGTGCTGAGAAACCGGACGACGCGTCTGGTAAAAGTTTTGTGGAGAAACCATAAGATGGAAGAGGCAACGTGGGAACCCGAGGAACTTATGATGAAGAACCACCCGAGTCTTTTTATGCAGTAATACCCTAGAAATTGCGAGGATGCAATTATTTGAAGGAGGGGAGAATGTAACACCCCAAGCTTCTACGGTACGCTTCTCTTTGAATAATGTGATAGCGTGTGTTGTACGCAACACCGAGTTCTAACACACCATAACTAATCAAACTAGCCGTTATGAATAGTAATACCTACTTTTTAAAATTATATATATTTTATATTTGAAAATGGACTTCATTTTTGGATTTGGAATATCGAATTTAGCCTAAGGAGAAATTTTGGTACATTTCGGATAACTTTCATATTTTGATGAATAGTGAAAATTACTAAGTTTTAATTAAAAACAACTTTTTTAATCAAAATAATTAATAGTGATAAATTATGAATTTGATTGGTTTTAAAGTATATTTAGAATATATTTTTACCATTTAATATAATGTTGGTCATTGGAAATAATTTTACAATTAAACCGAACATAAACGAGTGTCAATCTTTTGATAGTTATTATCTCTTAAAAACACGCTTTTTGTTTTGACAGCGAGAATTAATTTTAAATTAATTTCTGCCACTTCTGTGTTTTGAATTTAGGAAAATGGATTCCATATTTGGAATCAGGATGTTCAAATTTTGTAAATAGGTAACTTTTATTTTTAGACATTTTGAATAATTACTGCGGTAAATATTTTATTTACCATGGTTAAGGGTAAATCCGGTAAATAAGGGTTAAAAAATAATATTATAATAATACTAAATTACCCTAAAACGTGTCGTAACCCTATTGGTTGATACATGGTCGACCATGGGAATCTTTGGGTCTATTTTGGGACCCCATGGATCCACTTGTAAGTGATAATGACACTTTATTTTAATTAAGTTAAAATGAATACAAAAATGACATAAGCATATATCTTTTAGCAAAACAATTGTTACATAAAGTTATATATGTTGGATTTTAGATTATAAATATTAATTATAAAAATAAAAAGATTTCCTACATAATTATATTTTATTTATAATTTTTAGACATTAAATAATTTATTTTATTTATGACACAATGATGATGCAGTAATTTCTAAAATAGTGAAAAATTAAAATAATTGATATTATAAATACCCAAATAAATATAATATGAAACTTTTAATGAATTAAACTAATTTTCTAGGATAATATGATATATTAGGAGTGATTTAATTGACTTTGTTCGAAGTAATCAATCTGTTATGAGTTTCACAAAAATCAACTATTGAATAGTGTCAAAATTGACATAAAAGAGTTCTTAAAAAAAATATTATATTATTAATTGATATTAAATTTTTAAAAATCTAAGGTTAGGCCAAGAGACTTATATAATGATAGGATCATCATTAATGGACCACTTGGGGGTCGCTTGTATGTATATAGTAAGTCTATTAACCATATAATATAAAAATACAAAGAGACATTGTAAAAGTGAAACTAATTAACTTAGAGTTAATACTTAAAGATAAGGTTAATATAAGTACCCAAACCTGTCTAAATTCTATTTGTTGAGTTGTTTTAGACCTATCCCCACCTTAACCTTTGAATAGTCAATTTTGGAGCCATTAGAAACCGAATATGAATTTATTATAAATTAATATTTCTAGCTTTTCCAAAGGTGCCCCTCACCCCTCTTATAAAAAGGCACTCCTCCTTCTCATTTCTTCACACCTCTAAAGCCTTTTGGTTCGGCCAAACTCTGCCCAAATACTCTCCCAACATCCCTCAATACAACCTAGAGGCCTTAGTTTGATCAGAAAGCCAAACTAAGGAGCCCTTTTGATCAAATCAAAAGGAAGAACCCGAAGAAGAAGTAATGATTTCACCACCCTTTTCTAAGTTCATTTCTTCTTCCACTTCTTCTTCCTTTATTCTTACCATTCTAAAATAATAACTCCAGTATCTCACATATAATGTGATGTTATTATAAATATGGTACAACCATATTCATTATCCTATCCACCCTTTGAATAACATGTCACCATACGTGCGTACATACGGCTTACCGTCTCCACGTCGTGGTGTAATTGTTATTCAATATAATATTATTTGGATGGGTATAATAATGATGTGTAACTCATGTAAATAATAAATCTAACATGTTAATGATTCTTTATATATGATATACCATCCATTTATATATTATTTTAATATCAAAAGAATGATATTGTCGCTCGTGCGTACGTACGGACTACCGTCTCCACGAACGCGATGAGATTCATTCTCCATCGTATCCATTCAAGTATAATTTGATGATTTAAAAAATGATGTTTAAGGACTTGATATCATTATGGATATGAATAATATACAACCTATCCTTTACATACATGTCTTACGTAACAAAACATACAAAAGAAAACAAGTAAGTTAACACCCGAAACAACGATAATACTAAGATATTATTATCAAATCAATATTAAAAGATCATATATGATATCATATTAATGTATATGATTCTTGTATAATTTAATAACAATTATTTCACCATTATACAGGAGGTTAACCTACCACAACCAAGGAAAAGTACAAGGTAAGGGTTATTTCACAATCTCTTCATTATCCGAGGTTGTATTATACGTAATAATCTACTAGGATCTCTTTATCATCCACATCCATGTTTCTTTGAAATGTATTTCAAAACATTTTTACTATTTACAAGAATATGGGTTAAAGTCATTTATACCCTTGTTTGACTTTTTATAAGAGGTTTATAAAGGAATCTTTCCGTCGTTTTCAAAACAAGGTCCTTTTTAACCTTTTCGACTGAATTGAGGTAAGAATATTTTTTTTAACTTATACGGCGGGTGCGGTTATTTTCCGCCGTTATAAAATCGTCGAAGCTTTTCATACAAGCTTATAAGAATATTTTCAAAGAAAATGTTTTATTTTTTATGGATCTTAAATGATTTCAAAATAAAAGGAGATACTTCTTTAAAAATAATTTTGATTTCATCTATGTCAACATCCTTTGAGGGATTTTAAGATTATTTGAAGTTGATTTATTATGATACAAAACTTCTATATTGTATTGAAGGTTTTGTGATATGTTTGACTGTGGATGTGCTATTTTATACCATTCATAGTTTATGGTGAAATTATTGACATTTCATATGCTAGTTTTAATACGAATGTTTATGTTATGTTTAAACCTTTTCATATGGGAATGCATTGGACTTAATAAGTGACGGGTGGAGCCCGCTATAGCTCCTCGATGCATCGGTAGGTCTCATGAGACAAACTAGTGTCTTGGCACAAGGCCTTGACAAAATCTTATTTTTAGTCTTGGCACGAGGCCTTGGCTATGTGGTTATGATAGTCTGGCATTATGCATTCCAACATTATGAAAGTGGTTATTGATATTGCATGTGATTATTCGATTAGTAGAATATCCATGTGAACAAGTAAATGGAATTATTTCATTTTACTTTTGCCATACTATGTTGAAGTTCAATTTTAAAAGGCTTTTGTTTTAGTAATTCATTGCCTTAAATGTTTATGCTTATTTTGAATGTTCCGCTATATTGTTATCCTTACTGGGCATTTGAGCTCACCCCTTTTCTATGTTTTATTTTTCCCAGGTAGTGAAGAAGTAATTTATGAATGACTTGCAGGGATATTATGAGGGGTTAATAGTGTGGATATGAAGACTTTGTTGTTGTAGTAGTTTTTCTCTTTGAAATGTAATGTAAAACTTTATGATTATATCTAGTGTTTCCAAGGCTACTAAACCAATCGGTCTTTCGGGATTTGATCTTTCTTGTGATCATGCCAATGTTATGTAATTAATGCACCGACTCTGGGTAGCTGGGGTTGGGGCGTTACAGTGATACGATATTCAAATATAAATAAAGGGTGTAGAATTTTTTTCTTGATATAAGGAAGATTAAAATATTATAATAACAAATGTGAGGAGTAGAATGAATTAAGAAATAATTTAGGGAAATATGAAATTATAAGTGGATTATATCTATTTTATCAATGAAGACAAGAAAATGAAAAAGGTAAATAAAAAGGAAAAATACAACTAAAATGTTTTTAGTTTCATAGAAACAATAACATTTAAATAAATATTATAAAAAACATGGTGGTGTGGTTTAGAATGGGGATCTAAAAAGAAAATCCTAAAATAATAAATTTTGTTTAAATCCATTTTTATTAAAAAAAATTCTTAATAATGTAAATGTTTCGGTGGAAAAAACCAAATGTGTATATTGAAGAAATAATAGAAATAACAATCCACTTGATGTAATCTATCAAAAAATGAATATTTGATTTTTTTATACATAATGGACAATGTATAATGATTAGAAGAAACTAAAATTATAGAAGATGTGGAAAGTGGAGAAACATACAAGGAAAAAATTTAGAGACATAAACTATAACACTATCACGATAATAACACAAAAATCGTGAATGAATTGACATTTTTCAAAAAAGAGGGTGAAATGACGAGTGATGAAAAATAAATGTTCCTAAAAAGATAAGATACAAAAATTATTAAATTATAAAAACAATATTAAAGATTCAAAATAGATTTCAATGGTTAAATAATTTGAGGAAAACTATACAGAAAAATAAATTGAGTTAAGTAAGAAATAATTAATGTATCTTTATTTTGAAAATACTCTAAAAAAATAATAATTAAAAAAATTATTTTTAATATAAGGAATATTGATCTCAATATGCTTTGAATATAACCCTAAAAAGTAAGTTAAAATTCTTTCCATCACACACATGAAAATATATTGGTTTTTACTAAATGTTCATGTTTTATATTTAAAATTTCAAGATGTTGGGTTGAGAAGAATAGTGAAAAATATTCCCGTACTCTTATATATGTTATTTTAAATATTTTGGAAACATGATTCCTTACAAAAGAGATAATTTCATTCTGTGAGTACCAAAAGACCAAAAATATATTTTCATAGAAAATTCAAATTTATATAAAAGGCCATGGTTTATATGATAATTTTAGAGCTATGGATTCTTTGTGTATAAGGAATATATCTTCCTATACATCATTTAAATTCTACAGAGTAGGTATGAATTGTGTGGGAGTAAATCTAAATTGATAAAAAGAATGTCAATACAACAGAAATAGAAACTCTGAAGTTAAATACCATGGATATTTTTTTTGATGGACATAATAAATACATACCGAGTGTAATTATTTTTTTATTATAAGAATGCTTATTTTTTTTGAAATAATTATTGTATCATATTATGATATAATGATATAATACTTATTATAATGTGAGATAAAATCAATTTTAATTTATTTAAAATTAGTTACTTTAGTAAATAAATATAATTGAGTTCCATGAATTGAAATATTTTATGTAACATGAGAAATTTTTATATTTGATAGAAAATTTTCAAAATAATAGAAAAATATGATGTGGTGAGAAATTTGTCATAACCAATGCAGTAATATGATTTACTTTGCAAGACATTCTCAAAGGGGAGTATGGTTATTGAAACTCACAATAGATTATGTATTCATTATAGAATCCCATTGAAAAGATACATTTTTATTTATACATGCTAATTTCACATCAATATAAAGTGTTTTATCTTTAATTTATGAATTTTATTAATTATTTCACTTTGATGAACAATGATATTTTTATGAAACAAAAATATTATTTTTATAGATGCTTAATACAATTATAAGTGAAGTTGAGAGGGGTCCAGGAGTATAAATTCTATAGAAAAAACAAATAATGGAATAGTGTACATTTAATATTTGACTTATTTTTACCTGAAAAAAATATAACTAAAAATTATTATATTCACCCCGTACTCCAAAGAAAAATGGAGTTACAGAAAGGTAAATATAATTTTAGTTGATATATGATGATTCTGGCTTAATGAATTAAATCATTTAATGTTTATATGGAATAACATTGGTTGTACTATAATAAATGTTCAAAATAGGTGATTATGATGACAAGAATAAAAATGAATCATAAAAACATTTGGTCTAAGATGATACCCATAATAAAATACCTCTAGATCATTTTGAATCAATGCTCAATGAATTTTAATTGTACTTATTTGGGAATATTTTACCAAAAATTGAAGTAAATTTCATTAATTATATTATCAACCAAAAAATGAATCTATAGGTGTTAAAAAATGTAAAAATTATTTGGTTAATTATAATGATGTAAATGACATTGAAAATATGTCCAACATAAAGGGGGAATGTGATGGTGAGTTTTAAGATGTAATAGATTATAGACACTTAATTTATGAAAATAGTAGAGAAAATAATGTATTAAATCATTAGAAGTATATTTAAATACCAATTAGTCTATAAATAAATAATATAGTGATGAAATTATTTTTTAAAAGTATAAAAATATAGAAACTTGATTAATTGGAATATTTCATCAAAATAATGTATGTTCCCAAAAAAGAAGAAGAATGTTGATGCATGAAAATAAAATGATAACAATATCATAGGTTATAACTCAATTAGTTTTAAAAAATATAAGCGTATAGAGTTGATAGATGTGATGAATGATGAGTTCG
The DNA here is from genome assembly GCA_963277665.1 of Viscum album. Lineage (NCBI taxonomy): Eukaryota > Viridiplantae > Streptophyta > Magnoliopsida > Santalales > Viscaceae > Viscum > Viscum album. Next base: position 83,575,854 of record OY728122.1, read on the forward strand.
ATCAAATTGAGTCAAATTTTCCACCATATCTTATTCCAATATTATAATTATGAAATATAATTAGGACTAAATGGGTGTTCATATATATAATTTATGAAAAAAATAAGATATCATAATGTGTAATAAAGGATATTATTATAATGAGAATAAATAGGTTCAAGGTGTGGACATTGAAGAAACCTGTTCACCAATTGAATGACAATAAACCATTATAATTTATTAAACTATGGAAACTAACATGAATTATAATTTTTATAAGATGTTGGTAAAATATGTTGTCCTAATAGTGGTCTCAATGTAGATGTTTTTATTGGGAACATAAAGGGTTTGAACTTGAAATTTTTTGAATTACTAAGTATAATTATAAGAAATATATGTGTGGACTGAATGAAATCCCCAAAACCAGGTACTGCAAACATGATAGTTTTAGAAATAAATGATTTATTCTTATATAAATGTTGATATTAACTTAAATGTGAAGGATATAAATATAAAAACATTTATTTACATTGTTTAAATTGATGTTAAAATATTTATAGATGAAATGGTAATTTTTTGATAATATTTTGTAAAATAAGAAATAATTTACTTGGTGATATCTATAAAAAGAGCAATGAATTTATTTTTGGAAAAACAAATTCAAAAAAATATAATTTCTCTCTTATTATCCCCGGATAAATTCTCTAAGTAATTAATAATGAAATTTTTAATGGAAAATTCAATGGATTACAAAAAAAATTGATAATTAATGTGATACTGAGGAAATATAATTTCATAAGACTTTTCATTCAAAATAATATTTGGAATTTAATCAGTATCATGCTTTATTTAATGAAATCAAGAACATATATAATGGAAGTGGTGACTTTGTGTGCTTGATATAAAATATCTCTAAACGAATCACACATACTAGATGCTATAATAATTTAGATATATATATAAAAGGATTATAAAATTTTGTTTTTATAAAATATGTAAAAGTATTAGATTACTCTTTTTATCAGAAATAAATTAATAAATCAAAAAATTATGTTAAACACTAAATATCAAAAAATATTGATA